>CP124709.1:81827500-86827500 GCA_031232105.1 Capsicum rhomboideum
CCTTGATGTATGAGATGGTATTAATGTGATGTTTTCAAAGTTGGTGTGGGATGTGTATACATGCAACACGACAATGTGATAGCGTATGCCTTCAGACAATTGCGTCCGCATAAGAGAAATTATCCCACATATAATTTTGAGTTAATAGTTGTGACAATTGCTTGTAACAGATGGCACCACTACTTGTATAAAACTTCAGGTGAAAGAATTATAGTGTCAGATATGGCAGAATTTTCATTGGTATCTGAGATAAAGGAAAAGCAATATGTAAGTCATCTTTTTAGTTCAAGTGAAAAAAACAAAAAAAATGTACAGCGAAGTTCGACATAGGTATTTGAGCGAACACAAGGGGGAGTACTTTAACGCCAATGTAGATTGTGTGTACCGAGTATAGACGAGTTAAGGAAATGAATTATGAAAGAAGAACATCGTTCACGGTATTTTATTCATTCGGGAGTAACCAAAATGTACCATGGTTTAGCAGAGATGTCTTGGTAAGGTTACATAAGAAGCGCATTATAGAACTTATAGCTCAATGTCCATGAGGTCACCGATTAACAGTATGGCACCAGGAATCTGTATGTTTTATGCAATGTGTTACCCTTCCAATTTGGAAGTGTAACATGAATTACATGGATTTAACCACAGAGTTGCCTCGTACACTGCGAAGGTTGATTCCATATAGGTGATAGTTGACAGGCTTACCGAGTCAGCGTATTTCCTACTAGTAAGACCACCGATACAGCTGAGCATTATGCAAAGTTGTATGTTACAGAGATAGTACGATTACATGGGATTCCACTCATTATTATATCAAATAGGAGAACTCACTTTATTGCACAGTGTTGGAAGTCTTGTCAGTAAAGCATTGGTACACAAGTGGATGTAAGTACGACTTGTCATCCTCAGATGGATGGACAAACAGAACATATTATATGAACATTTGAAGATATGTCACGAGTTTGTACATTTGACTTTAAAGGTAGTTGGGATGAACATCTATCGTTTATTGAAATTGCTTACAATAAAATTATCAAAAGGCACCTTACGAAGCTTTATATGAAAGAAAATATGGATTATCATTTGGATAGGTTATAGCTGATGAAATTTGCTTTGCTCGGGTCAGATCTTGTTCATCAAACTATAGAGAAAGTGAAGGTGATACAACAACATTGACAAATGGTCCAAAGTCGATATGAATCATATGCCGATATTAGAAGAAGGCAATTAAAATGTGCCATAGGTGATTAAGTATTTTTGACAGTGTCACCAATGAAGAAAAATAATGAGATTCGAAAAGAAAAGGGAAATTGTCCAAAGATTTGGGCAAATTACGTATCTATTAGCACTAGTCCAATAACTTTTCACAGTCCATTCAGTATTTCATATTCACTACTTTGAAAGTTTATAGGAGATTACCCTGTATTGCTCCCAGTAGAGATATATAAGTTACAGAAGATCTCACATGTGAAGAGGTACTGCTTACTATTCTAGATCAACAAGCGAAAGCAATAAGAAATAAAGACGTAGCTTCTGTAAAGGCACTATTGGAGAAATTAGCACATAGAATAAATCACAAGGGAAAGAAATCTAAAGTACTCGTAATTGTTGGACACGGAAGAAAAAGTTCAAGATACGAAATTGGAGTCATAATAAGCAAGTCTTTACAAGTAGTATGTGTGTATTTGATAGTGTGAAGGATCCACTTAGACTTAAGTTGTTACAATGAGACAATGTTACTAACATTCAAGGACGAATGTTCCTAAAGGGGGAAGAATGTAACACCCCGTACCTTCCCGACCCTACTTGAAAACTTTGAACAATGTTTACTTAGGTGTCGAGAGCCATAAGTATGTATTTTGTAGTGTCATTAATGAAATATTTGATATTGGGCCTAGTACATGTGGTTAGACCTTTGTAGTGGGTTGCGTTTGTGACTTTGTGGAGCATTTGTGGGGTGAAAAATTGAGGTTTAAGGGGCATCCAAGCAAAGAATCTTAAAGCTAAGAGCAAAGCAAAAGGTTGGGACTTGAAAGATCCAACCAAATCCGCAAAGAAAAGCCAAAATCAAAAATTTGGCATGGGGCGCTGCAGAGGGCGTGCCAGGCTGCTCTGGCCCAAATTTTTGTTTCCACAAGCAGCAAAGGGGCCCGCCAAGCGGCGTACCGGGGTGGTTTTCGCCAAAATTTTTCTTTGAATATTATGATATATATAAGACCTTTGAGTCATGGTATCATTACTCCATCATAGTAGGACTATTCTTAAGTGCGTTTAGCATCCGAGTTGGGGTTAATTCTTAGTCACAAGTATTTTAACAAATTATGTTCAAATAAGCCATGAGCGACTAAAATTTCTATTTTTGCGATTGAGGCTACGATCGGGAATCTCGTAAGTGAATATTGTCGTGACAATTATGGAATTAAGTAAATATGATATATATGATGAATTACACCTTGAATTTGGTAGGCTAGGTTGACGTGTGTTATTGGGCTCAATTTAAAGCCCAAAGTGGAAATTAGAATTAAAGACATGGCCCAATGGGTCAAATGACCCATTCTCCCTTGACCAATCAAATATTGAACCAAAGTGGCTAAACATAACCATTGAATGAAGGCTATATAAGGCCAAAAATCAGATTTTTAGTCACAAAATCTCTCATGACATTTCTAGAATTTTCTCTCCATTACCAAACCCTAAAACAATCAACTCTTGGGCAAGATCATCATCTTTCAAGCTTGGGTAAGTGATTATTCTTGTACTTTAACATATTATAAGCATGAGAGAATATGTAGATCATGTTGGTTATGCTTGCAAGTGTTGAATAGTGCACTTTGGCTTTTTGCTAAAAGATGTGCATCCTTGTGAATTAAACTTGAAAAAGGACATGTTGTTTTGATGAACGTGAATGGTGTGGATGATATCTCAACATGTATGGTGTGGTTATGTACATAAATTGTGATTTTTCTCTATGAGTAAATTGTGGAATTTTGGTTATAAAATGTATTGGAGTGATTTGATGGATTCATGGTGAGGTGGTGTTAATGAGAACATGTAAAGGAGGAACTTGGTGTGAAAAGCTATTGGTTTATGATGTTTTGGTCAATGTATAGAATGTTATGGTATTGTTGGTATGAAAAGGCCATGAATTGTATTGTAAAGGGTGAAATAATGTTATAAGGGAAATCATGTAACTCATGGTCGTCTTATACACTTAGAATGTAGCTTGTGGTTAATGTTGGTTCCGTTATGTACTTGTGATGTAGAGTGAAACATAAGGAAGGAGCGGAATTTTTGTACTCACATATTGGATTATGTATTCATATTGGGAAGTGAAGGTATGTAAGGTTACTCTTTTCGTATCTTTTTGCAGCACATATTAGTCACATTGACATTGTAGTTATCCTATTCTGAAATGTTCAAAGATATCCCATTTCCGGTTATTAATTATTGTTACTCATATGTTCCTTATTCCTACATCAATTGTGATTCACATGACTCATGTTCTTTGGTTAATGTTCCAAGTTCCAATAATGTTAAAATTATCAAAAGTATCAATCTCTCACAAATAAAAGTATCAATCTCTCATAAGTGAATGTATTAATCTCTCATGAGTGAGTGTATCAATCTCATAAAAGTAAGGAATGAAGTAATGAATACACGTGTTCCCAATGATGTTCCAAATCACCAATGTATCACTCTCATAACAAAGTAAAGAGAAGAAGCAATGCAAAGAAGTGATGCTTATATGGTTACTTTATGTTTCATTGAGTATGGATCAAAACAAAAGGGCATAAGATCGGATGGAACAATACCAATAATATTATTATTATTATTATTATTATTATTATTATTATTATTATTATTATTATTATTATTATTATTATTATTATATTATAAGCCACCTATAAGGTGATGAACGGTATTATATTATAAGCCACCTATAAGGTGATGAACGATATTATATTATAAGCCACCTATAAGGTGATGATTGGTATTATATTATAGCCCACCAAGTGTGGATGACGGTTACTATATTATGGCCCACTAATAAGTGGATGACTAATAATAAAGATAAACGTAAAGCCAAAGGAAGTATGTCAGTAATTGAAAATATGAAGGAATGTTATTTCACGAATGAAATTGATATGAATAAATGATCAAGAAATGAAAGTAATGAAAACAATTAAAGTAATGAGAGCAATGGAAGTAATGAACATAGTTCCACACATGCAAAACGGTGATTGACCCATAATGTTTATTCACATGTATTAATCCCATTTGCGATCCTATGTTGCATACAGTTTATTATAGCCTTACATACTCAGTACATTCTTCGTACTGACCCCTCTTGGGGGGGCTTACCTTACTTGTTGTAGGCACAGGTGCTAGTAGACCTCCACAATAGGTTATGGATCATTTGCCAGTCATTGGTGAGCCCAGTTGATTCGGGGCTTCCCAAGTCTCATGTGTATTTTGGTTTTGGTTTTGGCATGGTAAATGTTGTATAAAGCGGGGACTTGTCCCGACTGTAGGTTGGTTATGTAAATGTATCTGTTAGAGGCTTTGTAGACCTATGTGGTAGAATGATTGTAAGCGATGTATGACCATTTTGACTTGATGGCCCTACCGGCCAAGGTTCCTATATATATATACATAGCATATGTTTCCATGACTTCTACATAGCTGCATGAGACATAATGATGTTCACACAGAGACATGCATATGAGTGTACATGAGCAAAGATTGGTTCTCTCGGGCCATATCGACTTTGGGTGCCAGTCCGTCCCGAATGGGATTCGGGGCGTGACAAATATAGGGGCTGCTGTTTTGAGCCTTGAGAGAAAAGTGAGAAAATTGAAGTTAAAGGCTAGAAATTGGTGCTAAAAATGAGTAAAAAGACCAGCTATATTGGTCTTATATTGATCCCTCTAGAACCTCCTAATTTAACTCAACTTTTAGCCACAAATTGATCCAAGTAGGTGATGCACCTACTTAAGGGTTCAAGTTGCTCAAAAGGTCATACACCTACTTGCTTTATCAATGTCTAAAATGGACCTTCAAATCATTGGGGTTTTGGGCAGATTTTAGGTGTTGGGCTGCCCATTCTCCTCTCTTTTTATTTTACTTAGTTTGGGCCTTAAAAGAGTCCATTAATATAGGCCTTAATCTAATCCATTAACTTAAATAGGTAATACACCTCTTTGGGACATTTAACTTGGCCCAAATCTGATCCATAACCTTGGGTCCATTAACTTGGTCCATATATCTCAAGTAAGTGATTCACCTACTAGCTTAATTAAGTCAAGCAAGCACCTCAATAGTTAATTCCATTTTTAGTTCTTAATCCCTTTAATTTAACTTACAGCTTGTGTACACTTGGTCACTTTAAACTTTAGATTCAAATACCTACTCACAATCCCAAGTTTAAATAGTTGCATCGACGTTAACTTAGTCGTGTCACATTAAAGTATGCGGCCAATTCCTTCCAACCCATCTTACCATCGCTAGTCATATAGGAAACCTAGTCCATTAACCGTACCATAAGGCTATATCAAGTGACATATAAGTAGAACTAGTACACGTAGGATTCGGGGTGTTACAATTGGATTGTCCATTACTGACATCATTGGTATACAATCAGGAATCTACACTCATAAAATCCAAATTGAGCCTAATTGTATTCCTAGTATTGAGCATCAGTGTAGGGTGAATCCACCTATGCAAGAGGTAGTCACAAAGGAAATCATCAAGTGTTGGGAAGCAGGCGTGGTTTACTCTATTTCAGACAGTAAATGAATGAGCTTGGTTCAATGTGTGTCGAAGAAGGGTGGAATCATTGGGGTTCCTAATATAAAGAAGAGAGATTATTCCTATAAGACCATTCACAGGCTGTTGAGTGTGCATCGACTATAAGAAACTGAATGCATGGATTGAAAAAGATCACTTTCTAATGTATTTATGGATCAAATGCCAGACCATTTTCTTGTAGAGGATAGTATTATTTCTTGATGGTTATTCAATATATTATCAAATGTTCATTGCTCTAGAAGTCCAAGATAATACCACTTTCACTTGTCCATATGGTTCGTTTGCTTTCAAGCAAATGGTTTTCGGACTATGTAATGCCCTAATAACCTTTCAGCGTTGTATGATGTCTATCTTCTCAGACATGGTGGAGGACACTATCGAGGTATTCATGGATGATTTTTTGGTAGTTGGTGAGTCTTTTGAAGATTGTTTATCTTATTTGTCTAGTGTTTTGAGGAGATGTGAAGACTGTAATTTGGTGCTTAATTAGGAAAAGTACCACTTCATGTTAAAAAAAAAAAAAGGGATAATGTTTGGCCACAAGATTTCAATGAAGGGGATTAAGGTTGATGAGTCAAAGATTGAGGATATTGAAAAATTGCCTCCACTAGTCTCCATGAAGGGTATTTGAAGCTTTTTAGGGCATACGAATTTTATCATAGGTTCATCAAGGATTTCTCTAAAATTGCACATCCATTGTGTAAATTATTGGAGAAGGAGATGAAGTTCGTGTTTGATGATGCGTGTCTAAAGGCACTCATAAAAATTGATATCGGCCCATATCATTGTTACACTTGATTGGTCCATGACTTTTGAGGTTATATGCGATGCTAGTGGAGTGGCACTAGGATCAGTCCTAGGCCAAAGGCGTGAAAAGATATTTTAACCTATCTATTATTCTAGCGAGGCATCTAATCCAGCTCCAAAAATTATACTGTGACAGAACAAAAATTGCTTACTGCGGTTTTTGCTTTTGAGAAGTTTTGATCCTATTTGCTTGGCACAAAAGTGATTGTACACACTAACCATGTAGATCTTAGGTACCTTATGGTAAAAAAAGATGAAAATCCTATATTGATTTGATGGGTATTTCTATTGTAGGAATTTGACTTTGAGGTCAAGGATCAAAAGGGGATTGAAAATCAAGTGGATGACCACTTGTCATAAATTGAGGAAGAGGCAATGCTGAAATTAAAATATGAGGTCTCTATTAATGCTAGTTTTCCAGATGAGCAAGTATTGGTTGCATCACAAGACTTAATTCTATGGTTCGCAGATTTTGCTAATTACTTGGTGAGTGATGTGGTACCTTCGAACTTTTCCTTCCAGCAGTAAAAGAAGTTTATGTTCGATGTGAGGAAATTCTTCTAGGATAATCCATTCTGTATTCATGCAGATGGGATGATTCATAGATATGTGCTTGAGGTCAAGATGATGAGCATATTAGAGGCATGTCACTCATCCCCTATTAGGGCTCATCATAGTAGCGTTCAAACTGCCTGTAAAATCTTGCAATGTTGGTACTATTGGCAAACCATTCAGCAAGATACTCATGAAAATGTGAGGGCATGTGAACAATGCCAAAGGCAAAGGGGCATATCAATAAAGTATGAACTTTCACTTTCCCCCATTCTTGTGATTGAGTTATTTGATGTATGGGGGATTGACTTTATGGGTCCATTTGTGAGCTCGAATGGAATGAAGAATATATTTGTAGTTGTTGACTATGTGTATAAATGGGTGGAGGCAGTTGTGCTTCCCTATAATAAAGTCAAGAGTGTCACAACATTCTTGAAGGAGAACATCTTTTCTAAGTTTGGTATGCCAAGGGTGATCATTAGTGGTGGAGGCTCTCATTTTTGTAACATATTTATGCCTGCTTTAAGAGTATGGTGTGAATTATAGTGTGGCAACACCTTATCATCAATAGACTAGTGAGCAGGTAGAGGTCTCTGATTAGGAGATAAAGACAATCCTTGTGAAGACTGTCAATGCAAATAGAATGGATTGGTCTAGAAAATTAGATGATGCTTTATGGGCATACCAAACTACTTTCAATACCCCTATAGGTATATCTCCCTATCATTTTGTATATTAAAAGTCATGTCATTTGTCAGTTGAACTTGAGCACAAAGCCATGTGGCCACTCAAGAAGCTGAACTTAAATTGGGGTGAGGCCTTTAACTTGAGACTTGATCAATTGAATGAGTTAGATGAGTTTTGTCTAAAAGCTTATGAGAGTTCAGCTTTGTACAAATAAAAGATGAAGATGTATCATGATTGAAAGATAGAAAAGAGAGAGTTTAATCCCGGAGATTTGGTTTTGTTGTTTAATTCAAGACTTTGCTTGTTTCCTAGCAAGTTGAAGTATAAGTGGATAGGATCATTCGAGTGGTACGTGTGTTCCTATATGGTGCAATTAAGCTTGAGAACCATGAAGGAAAATGGTTTAAGGTACATGATCAGTTTGTGAAGACATATTTGGGAACTAAAGAGGAGATAAAGGTTGTTAATGTTTGGGCCCTTGGTGAAGTCTGAGTTTCCAAGAGACCCGAGTCGTGTCGTGATGTTAAATCAAGTGTTTCATGGGAGGCAACCCATGGGGGTATCTTGGTAAAGTTTGAGTAATCAAGATACCCACATCGTGCTGCTACGTTAAATCAAGCATTATTTAGGAGGCAACCCAAGCTTTTGTACTTTGTTTTCTTAAACTTTTAGTATAGGAGTAATGTTTGCTAAAGTGTGCAGGGATGACTTAGACACGAATCTGAAAATTGGTCAAGAACAAGAACCACAAGTACTGGCATGACCCATACCATTATACAACGGCTCGTGGTCCTAATCATTTTGAATAGGAGCAGTGACAATTTTCAAAAGTTTTTCTAATGGTTGAGTACCACAAACCAAACCACCATAGAACAGGTCGTGGAAACCACTATTCTGAAAAACTCCTAAAAGCCAACATTCAAGAATTTGAACTATGATCACAAGGAATGAATCGTGGCAACATACTATGACCTATTTTAAGCTCCATAGGATCCCAGGTAAATTTTCTAAGTATGTATAGAACACACGCATAGAATGGGTTGGGTTCACATACAATGGCATGTGGATGAGCCGTGGTCAGCACTTAAATTTTAATTAATAACTTTGACCCAACTAGACTCGACCATGCCCTTTATTACTAAATTTCCCTTGTTACCCGACGACCCGGCCTAAAAATGCCCCTAATTCAAACACAACTCCACCAATACTCCCTCTTAATTGAACAACAGCAAACAAACCCCAAAGTCCCAACATCCACTCAATTTCTACATGGAATTCGGTGATTACTACCTCCATTAAGGAACTCAGTGCTCAATTGCCAACAATAAGAACTGACATTATTTATAGACTCTGGAAAGTAAGTATGCTACTGTTTTCTTTACTAAATGTGCTTCTTTGTAAACTAAATAGAGTAGAGTTAGGATTACCTTATATCAGGAGCTAAGTGTGATTCGTTATTTTTAGAATGGGCTAGAGTTTTGCATAATTAAGATTTGAGGGAGTACACTCTGCAAAAAGGGGTGGTGTCTGTGTTGGTAAATGTTCAAATGATAGTTGATGGGGGTGAAGTTTGAGTAACCCCTAAAGTATTAAAAATTGGGCAAATTTCTTATTTATATAACTTATAAAGGGAGAATGGACTTCATGATCTAACAAACGACCCATTGTATCTCACAGCGGCCTATTAGTTGGATCATTGGGGCTCAATGACCTTTGCTGCAGATTAATCAGGACAAGCCATCCCATGATTGTGGTATCTCTCACGAGTCATAGTAGGCACTCATTCTGAGAATGCCAATTTTCTATTTTAGGATTCTTGTACCACAACCACTAGGATGGATCATCCTTTCTCACAACGACTCATCCTGAAGGCTATCTTGTTCATTTGTATACATTATTTTGTTGTTTAATTTTTAAATAATTGGGACTAATCTTGATTTCATAGGTATAATGGCAGCAAAGGTAAACAAGAAGTAGCAAGAAGAGGCAGCCCAAAAATAGATAGGTGCCAAGCAACAGGTAAAAGACCAACCAACTGAATTAGAGTCTGATTCTAAAGACTCTAGTAGTTTTGAGGAAGAGTACCATACAGTAACCAATGAGCAGCATGAACCTAGAACCGCTAGGTACAAATCCAAGTCCAAAGCAATAGTGTCTGTGGCCACTCCCATTATGTATCCTTAGTCTAAAGAGGAAGGCATATCATCAAGTCAAAATAGGAGTGAGTCCATAGCTGAGGAATCTAATGAGGAATGAGGATCTCGAGATGAGAAGTCGAAAGAGGATTCTGATAAGGCTAGTAAAGAAGGTTGAGACAAAGCTAGTGCAGATATTACTCCTCCACAGGATTCAGACACAATACAATAAGGTATTTGAGGTTCCCCAGCCTACTACAATGATGGCTTATCCATCACATAAAAGGGGAACCTAAAGGAAATCATCCAATAGGAACCCCAAATTCTCATTAGGGCATTGAATAGAGTCCCAGAGTTGTGGGGATTGTTTGATAAATATGGTTTTCGATGGATGGCAAAGGCTCCTAAAAGGTACAATACTGAGATGGTCTAAGAGTTTTATGCCAACTATGCAGCTACCTTGGAGAACATGACTCCTTCAAGGAAGAATAAGGCTATGCAAAAGCAACCAAGGTTGGATGTGATGATTGTTTGGGGGAGACCGATTGACATCTCTGAGAGAACCATTTCCAGATTTCTTTATGGTCATGATATTGTGGCTTTGGCACCTATATCGGAGTATGACTATCATATGGTGGAATTGAAAAAAGCAAAGTAGTTGAGTGTCGAGGGTAAATAAATGCAGTTTAAGTGGGTGGAAAACCACATAGCCAAAGCCAAATAAGAAGCTGAATGGGTGGATAGTGGTAATTCAATTGTGAAGGACTCGTTAAACTTCCTTGCCAAATCATGGTGGACATTGGTCGGACATCAATTAGCACTAATAGGTAACAACAACATTTTGAGTGCAAACTGAGCAGTACTTGTTGATACTAGCATGGAACACATTAGGATGAGCTTCCACATATGGATGATATCTTGGAGCCTGAAGGAAGCCATGGATCAATAAATATACAAGGTCATGGGCTATAAAGATGTCATTTTAACAATCAAGAAGGGTCCTTGTGGGTTATTACTAAAATAGTCACTTTTGGGCTATTTTTGTAATAGGTTATTTGTGAAAAGGCAAGGACTATAAATAGTTATCTTAGCTATTTTGTTTACTTATACTTTGGATGATTGAATTGTCTTGAATAGACTTGATATTTAGTTACTCTAGGTTAGGATAGTAATTGGGTTCAATTTCAATTGTTAGCTTAGATCGAGTGATTAGGGTGGATTCCCGAATTGCTTGTGTTATCTTCTTCACTTGATTGATCATCGAGTTATCATATTGTGGATTCAATTTGGTTTCTCGTGCATTTGATTGAGTTCTTTTTCTCCCTTGGTTTAATTGTTGTTCAATTGAGTATTTCTTTCTTCACTTCTCATCTCTAATTTCTCAACTATCCTTTATTTTGTGTTGTTGGTTTTCAGTGTTTTCGATATCGATTTTAGTCACTTAATTGAGATCGTTATCATTTTGGTATCAGAGCTTAGGCTAGGGATTCACTTCTACGGATCTCAATCCTAGCTTCATAAATCTGAAAATTTAAAAAAACATAGTGAAAAAATGTTTTTGAGAAAATTTCAAAAAAGAACTTGGTTGATTTGAGTTTTGTAGTGTTTTTATCACTAGATTCGTGATTCTCTAGTAATATTGGGTCTAGATCTAACGTTTCAACTTGTTTGGAGGTGAATTGAAGTTTTCACCATTGTTGAGCCTTAAAAAACTTGAGAAAGGTGAAGTGGATTTAAAGATCTAGGTGGAATTAAAGGTTTATTTGTATTGGAGTTTGTTCTCTCTATCAAGAGGAGCTCAAATCTGAAATTTGAGAGCAAAAGGAGTTGAAATCCATTGGGGTCAATTTTGAAAGTTCATCATCTTCATGGTGTTCTTCATAATTTGAAGTGTGTTTCAAAATTTGAAAATTTTGGGTTGAAATTGGAGCTTGAAAAATTATCGGAATTTTTTATCTATATCAAGGGGAGATTGAATCTCGAATTTCAACAAATTTGAAGCTAAAATGAAGGAGTTGTCAATTTTGGAGTTCATCTTGTTAATGATGTTCTTCATAGCTTGAAGAAAAATAAAATGGGTCTAAAAAAATGATTTGTTTGGTTTGGAATTGAGGGATTAAAAGTATTGGAGTTTGATCTCCATATCAAAAGAAGCTTAAATCTCAAATTATGAGGAATTTGGAGCTAAAACGAAGGAGATATGCATTTTTGAAGTTCATCCATATTCGTGGTGTTCTTCATGAAATTCATGTCTTGTTGAAGAAGAATTATTCAAAAGGTGTTGTTTGATCCAAAAAGGGGAAAAGAAAAGGAAGTGTACTTGTTTGTACAAAGGAAAAGACCAAAAAGGGCAAAGACTAGGACAAAAGGTAGTACGGGGGGACCACATGGTACAATTCTTGGAAGCTTCCTCAAGTGTCCTTTTGCCATGGATTTTCAGCTCAATTTTTCAGCTTTTTATTCTAGTTTTCTCCACTTTTTGAAGTATTTTTTCATGGATTTCAACGAAATTCCTTCCTAATTAATTTTATTAGTCCAAATCTTGGTAAATTAATTTCTTTTTATTAGTTTTTCCTTTTCTTTGGCTTCATAACTTGATTTTAATTAGTAGATTACCCTACTAAATATTATCAAGTTCTTTGAGTTCGGTTTTTTTTCTTGTGTGCTTTTCTCTTTTTATTTCTTTGTTAATTTTCTTGATTCAAGTCCGTTAGTTTTTAAGTCATCCTTTTTTCAAGAGTGACAAAGATCCATTCCTCCACGAGAATAGATAATCTTGAATTGATTGAGCAAGCTAGTAAAACTATCAATTTGGGAAAGAAGCCACAGAAGGTGAGTTGATAAAGAGTGATGTGAGGCTTTTATTACCAACTTGTTTGCTAGTTTTGTAAGTACCAAAGGCGATACAAAGGAGAATGTCATCTATAGCTTCGGATTATTATGGAGATGACATTAGTGACTATGCTTGTAGCGACATGAACTATGAGTATAGTGATGATGAGCCACATGAGTGTTCTTTAAGTGCTTGTGAGCAAACTAATGAAGCTCATGAGTACGGTGGTGAATAATATGAAGGTTATGATTGTGATCATGAGCAATATGGTGGTGAGAACTACTACTCCAGAGATAAATGTGAAATGAATGGGGCTTATGGCTTTTTGATGAACACGAAGGAGTAGAAGTATCTTATGATGAATTTGATGGTGAAGATGAAGGGTATGGGGGTTCTCATATTACACACTATGATAATGAAGACGATGTGAGGTATGATACTATCTCCCATATGTTTTGTGAATCCTTTGAGGATGATTGTGATAGAAGGGCAAGTTGTGATTATGAATTACCTTCCTCATCTTATGCTACTTCCTATTCTAGTCGAGGGGGTACAGATGTGTGGGTGGAACCAATTAGAAGACATCATGTGGACCATAGTCAAAGAACATTCTCTACTTCTTATGGTGCAAGAACTTGTACATTCTCTACTTCTTATAGTGCAAGAACTTGTACTTCTTATACTCATTTCAATATGACTAGTTCTCCATATGGTAATGATTTTGGAAGAAGGGTGAGAGTATTAATGAGCCATAGAAGTAGAGAGAATTCATTGTTTCAAAATGGGTATAACCGGGAAAGGCGAATTCTTAAAACAAAAGTTACAAGTGAACCACTCCCAATTGAGGATCCTATTACTTTGAAGATGAACAAAAATTTTGCTTCCATGCTAATAACTCTTGACTAGATCTCTCAAATGGTCTCCAAGCTTAATACTAAGGAGTCGAAAGCAAAACAAGCTACTCCTTGTGGAAATATGCTTGAAGAAGATCCTATGAATGAAATGAAGGCTACTCCTAGCAACCAAAGTGAAAGTTAGAGGTGAAGGGATCTCCAAACCCCTACCAAGGAATTCTTGGTACTTGTCCTAACTCTAATAAAATTGAGAGACAAAAGATTAAGAGGAGTAAGGGTGTGATATGTGATAACTCTAGAGTGGAAAAAGGAGAGATTGTGAGTAGTGATGTGAGAAGGTTGTCACAATCTTATACTAACTTTTGTATCCTTTCTTCCTTTTCTAGTTGTCTAGATTCTTGTGCAGGTATCCTTGGAGACAAGCCTAGTAAGGCACCTCGAGCAATGAAGAATCATGAGGTGCTAGAAAGCTTTCCAAAGGAGCAAATGTTCTCCAATATTGAAAATCAAGGTGAATTCAATCCTTTCTATGAGCTACAAGGTAACAAAGCTAAACATTAAACTTTGTCAAAAGTTGAAGATCCTTGTGTGGCTAATAGCCAATTGAGTGTAAGTGATGGCATGTATATGTGTGAGCTTAAAGATCCTTTGACTTGTGATCATCTTGATGACACCTTGTTACATAGTGATAATGTATTTTTTGAGAGTGTTCATACACTAGTTGATCCTATTGACGACTGAATTGATTCTTCTAGTAAGATCAATTTGTGTCCACCTAGTGTTGACACTTGTGCCTTGAATGATAGTACATTGTCATGTGATTCTTTGCCATGTTTTGATAATGTGCATGTTAAGAATGTGGATACACTAGTTTATCCTATTGATGACCGAATTGATTATTCTAGTAAGATCAATTTGTGTCCACCTAGTGTTGATACATGTGCTTTGAATGATAGTTCATTATCAATTGATATTGGTGTTGATCAACTCGTATGTAATGATGACCCACTAAATGAAGAGTTTTGTGATAAACTTAAGGAACCTTAATTTAGTGTTGGCATTAATGTAGTTGGTCCTGTAGATAGTCATATGAATTCATTACACCTAAATGATGAACCCTTGAATTGTGATTCCATTCCTTTTTCTTCTCATGAGGATTGTGAGGTAGAATGTGTTTGTAAGGATAATATCTTATTTGATATTGACATGACTAATGAAGGTGAAATGCATAGTATTGTGTCTTGGCATGATATAAGTGTAGCCCCTCTTGAAGGCTACCAAGTGATTGAGAATCCACTATGGTATGATGACACACTTTTTGAAGATGGAACTCTCTTTTGGGAAGATGATAGTATATCTATTGGAGAGGTTTGTAGTCAAAAGAAAGAGGGTGTATGTTCTCCAATAACCCCTTCATTCTTGTGTGACCCCATTCTTGATCAAGGCTTTAATGCTTGTGGATCAAAGGGTAATTCTATATGTGGGCACACCTTGGATGACGTTTATCTAAGTAACATCTTTCTTTACTACTTGTTTGCATATGACCCTTTTCTCAAATATGGTCTCATGCTTGTGAACCCCAAGGTAAATGTGTCATTGCCTATTTTGGAAATTTCCTATGTTCTTTCATCCTTGTTTGACACACTTGTGCTCAAGTTGTGTGGACCACAACTAATGGGTGCTAAGTTACTTATTTGTTTTTGGGAGAGTCTATGGATATTGAAAGCTCCTTGTCACCTTCATAGGGTTGGACAAGTTGACATTTCAAATAGGACTCTTGGAAGTATGCTTAATACTTTGATAGGAGGGACTCCAACTCATTGGGAGTATTATTTGATATGGGGTGATTTGAATCCTAATAGATTCCTCGACCATTCTAGTATCATGGCTTTGTTGGTGTACTTCTTTTCTTTGGGAAGTTGCTTGATGGAGAAGGTCATTCTATGCTTAAAATGTCTTTTCTTATTTAACGGTGTCCTTATCTTTTGACACACCCTAGATGAGAATAGTGAGCTTAACACCTTTCTCTACTACCTCTTTGCTTATGATGATACCCATAATGGTATGGGATTTGTTATGTATGGAGATAGAGATATGTGGGTCTTTTACTTCTTTGAACCAAATGAACCCTTATGGGTGATTGCACCATTTTTGATGAGGTCTTATTGTAAGGCGATGGAATAATTGTGTATATGATCATCTCTTGGGATTCTTGATTCCATTAAGACCTTTGTGGCTTCCTTGTCTCATGATGTTTGCTTATAACCAATTCCATTGTACCTTCTATGATGAATGGATCTTCTTCAACACAAAGGATAGTTGGTTGTATTTCAAATGTGTGCCTCCTTGGCAAGTTGGTGTGGTTGATAACCTTTGTGCTAACCCTCATGCTATGAGGATATATTTTTTCTTTGTCTTTCTCATGTTTTTGTAAGGTTCGGATTCGAGGACGAATCCTTTTGAAGAAGGGGAGGATGATACGAGCATGGATAGCGTTGAGTACATTAGGATGGACTTCCACATATGGATAATAGCTTGGAGACCGAAGGAAGCCATGGAGTAATTAATATACAAGGTCATGAGCTATAAAGATGTCATTTGAACGATCAAGAAAGGCCCTTGTGGGTTATTATAAAATAGTCACTTTTGGGCTATTTTTGTAATAGGCTATTTGTGAAAAGACAAGGACTATAAATAGTTGCCTTAGCCATTTTCTTTACTCAGATTTTGGATGATTGAATTGTCTTGAATAGACTTGATATTTAGTTACTCTAGGTTAGGATAGTAATTGGGTTCAATTCCAATTATTAGCTTAGATCGAGTGATTACGGTGGATTCCCGAATTGCTTGTGTCTCTTCTTCACTTGATTAATCATCGAGTAATCATATTGTGGATTCAATTTGGTTTCTCATGCATTTGATTGAGTTCTGTTTCTCCCTTAGTTTAATTGTTGTTCAATTGAGCATTTCTTTTTTCACTTCTCATCTCTTATTTCTCAACTATCCTTTATTTTGTGTTATTGATTTTTCGTGTTTTCAATATCGATTTTAGTCACTCGATTGACATCTAATCACTTATAGCATCTATCATGTCAGAGTTCAATTAAAACATTTTTAGGATCATAACCATCGAGATTAGGGAGTGGGCCCTCTTATTTAGCACTAGTATCTCGATCTTGAGTCTTATATTTTAGTTATGTTGGAACTCCCAGGTGCTCCTCTTACTAGATTTGGACCGTATGATTACACTGATAAACACGACTAATATTACATTGATCAAATACTATATGAACCCTGTGGCCAAGACTAAAGGGTATTCGGCTGGTTTAGGTCCAAGGATAGTTAAGGGGGCTGCTAATGTTGATTCGAGTATTGAGATTCCAGCTACTGAAGCTAGTGAGGTAGTACCATCCCACAGTGCCACCACAACCTCTTCTTCACAGCCATCATTCATATCTTCTCTTGTATTTCAGCCTGCGCCTGCAGGCTATGTCTTGGTATCCCAGGAGTTCTTACAAAAGGTCCTCAAATGGTTGGTTGTTGCTAAATTAAAGATAGAAAAGTTACATGAAAGGTTTAATCCATGGTTATAAGATGAGATCAAAAAAGGTATACAAGGAATGCATACTAGATTTGATGGGTAAGAGGTATGCATGATTGACAGGATAGAGGGTATTCAGTCACTGGACTTGAGAGGGATCATGAATGAGCTTGCCTCATTTAGGGAGCAATTTAGGAGATGTCTTCTAGGTAGTTCCTAGTGGTGCAGCCTCCTAACATGCCTATAATTGAGGAGGTATTTAAGGATATTACGGTTCCTGACTTCTACACCAAGGCTCCAGAAGGTGCAGACAAATGAAAGAGAAAGGATATTGAGGAGAGTGAGGAGCAGCCCTGGAAAAGAAAAAAAGAATAAGGATAATATGAAATGGTATATAAAGGAGAGAAAGCAAACCTCTGATCTGCACATAACTGAGATACATGAGAGGGTAAGAAGAGTCAGGATCTATGCAGCTAGTGAGACCTCGATGGATAATGTTGATACTATTTTGGAGATTAGTGGGGGTATGGAGGTTGCCCCCATAATTTCTTCATCATTGAGTGCGTCAGTCACCGCTGGCGCCATGAGATTTGAGGCAAGGGATACAGTTAAGACCCCAGTAGTTGGAGAGGATGAAAGGGTTGCATTTGTGACCCCCCCATAATCAATCCACTCTGGGTTTCTAGAGCACCACAGGTATGTCCCTACCAGATACTTTACATTCATAGTTTGATACATTGAGCGTATTATATGTTCTCTTAGTTAGGGTGGGGGTGTACCAACACCTAAGGATTTTTGTTTTTTGTGTTTTTTTTCCCTTAGGTGGTCTATCTAGTAGAACCGACATGTTTAAGAGTATTTATTTATTCATGTTGTGTGTTTATGTGTGCTTAATTATGAGAGAAATAGGAGAACTTAGGTAGTAGAAAAAATGGCACATGCAAGTTTGTTTTGGTTTTGAAAGGTTTAATGATACACCTCCGAAGATTTGTGTTGTGTGTTTGGTTTTGATAATTGTTACTAAGTGGCTCTTTGCTTGGCATTAGAATTATGGATATGTTAACCTTTGCTTAAATGTGCATGAACTGGATAGTTAGTAGTTGATAATGTATTCATATGCTTTATGTGTGCAAGGTACTTACCTAGTTTTGCTCTATATGTCCAATCTAGAACTTGCCCGATTAGTTATACCAAAGTCATAGGATAGTTGGTTTTGAAAGGATCATAGGCCATTTTTGAATAGTCAACTATTGACCTAAATAACCTACCAAATGAAATAGGTATCCCTTGATCCCGAACTTTGAGCCTAACATAGACCTTTTCTTTGATTAGCCCATTCACCTTCCTATTTTTGGCATAATGAACCTGCTTTGATGCCAGTCCCTTCTTGGATATTATGTACCTCAACTCAGGTAAATTACCTAAGTTGAGGGTAGCTACCGTAGGGATGCATAAGAGAAGTTGTGAATAAGAAGCTGATTACTGGAAAAGACTTAAGTGTGGTGTGAGTAGTAAAATACCAAAGAAAAAGAAAGAGAACAAAGAGAAAAAGAAAAAAATAAAGAAAAATAAAACCACACCTAAAGTTCAAAAGGAATAAAGGAGAAAAAAGGGGGAGAAAAAGATAAAGGTTAAAAGTGGAGCAAAAATAGTGTAGTGCCAAGGAGGACTGAGTCACTATATCCAGATTTACCACACTCGTCCCTAAGCCTACATTACAAGCCAAGCAAAGTCCTATAATGATCCTAACCCAACCGTCCGAAAACCAAGGTATAGAAAATAAGGGAAAGCATATGGTATTGTACCCACACGGTTTAAACTTTTTTATAAGAGTGATTGTCTTGGTACCAGTCCCCGTTTTGATAAACATTGTGATTATGGGACTACTTTATGATAAGGGCACAAAGCTTACGTTGTTAGCTGCAAGCTGTCTAGGTTAGTGTCATTGGTATGTATGCATGGTTATCTGTTTATAATGTAATATCATTCTTTGATCCCATTGTGTCATGATTCGGAGCTTTATGCAAACACAAGGTTTTTTTTTTATGATTTAGGAAGGGGTCAAAAGTTGAAAAAATCATGTATGTCAAGTATTTTGTGATTGTCGTAGGTTTCCTAGATTTCTTTTGGTTAAGCATCATTATGTTTTGTTTGGTTTTATTTTCCCGAGGACATGCAAACGTTCTAAGATGAGAGTGTTGATGTATCATGGTTTTATGGAACTTTTGATGCTTAAAACATGGAAAATATGCTAGTTCTAAGGGACATTTATATAGATATGATGTTTTTGTTGAGTTTGCAGGGAAAACATGTTCTGGGAGTTAAAATGCAGAAAAATATAAAAATAGAGCTTAAGAGAAGCAGATGTGCCTTGGGACGACCCGTTGAATTTTGGCATGGGTCATTCCAGGTTGCCATGTTGAGAGCAGCAAATGAAGTGAAATTCAGATACTCATAATGACAACATCCCACGACCCGTTGCTTCTTACCACGAGCTTGGTCGTGGGAACCATGATGAATTAACAAAGTAGGCTAAGTACTTAGTGATTCTTAAATAGTGTTTATGCATGTATTGTTCTTCCCTTCGTATTGATTTCTTTTTAATGATTGCAAATGTTAAAACTTGCCTTAATTCTTTACTTGTTGGACCAAAGAGGTATAGAATAGGAAAAGGGATTAACAACGGAGATTTGAGGCTATCAACCCTCATCTAATAGCTTGACCTTGCTCGGGAATAGCTAATATGGGATCAAAGTTAAGGGTTAGCAAAGCAAACACTAGTAGATAGACCAAGTTGCATAGTGAAATTCATATATCTAGGAGGACCAACCATTTAGGTGAACTTAACATACCGATTTTGCATGCTAAGCACCAGAATAGATCACTAGTATGTCACGCTTACTAAGTTATAAAATTAAGGGGGACAAAACCCTATAGTCCATCTTCATTCTTGATTACAAACAACATAAACTTGTTACCAGCTACTTGGTTACTAAAATCTTACGACTTAAATACTTGTTACTTTAAATTCCCCCTTTTGTCATAAATAATGGACTAGTAGCTTAAATAACCACATTAACCTAGCTCCTATCCATATTCCATGTGGGATGAACCCCAACCTAATTGGGTTCTATATTTGATTCAATGACTATTTTATATCTCATTATGAGGTGTAATTTAGGCAACATCATTGCACTCTCAGATACTAGTCTGTGGGAACTGTTGATGCAGCCTCGATCCCTGCCAATCCACTGAAAAACTCAACACCTACTGAATAACATCTACCATAACTGGAGTCGGTGCTGCATCTTCCTGAACTGGTGTTGCCTCCACTTCTGCGTCTACCCAACAGTGTCATCTAACGAAGGAGGGGATACCGACCTATCCCTAACCTGCCCGACTGCTTGAGCTCTGCCCCCGGCAGGCGCTGCTCTTCATCCTTTGCCTCTTCCTTCTCCTCTTACTTGCCCTCTACCATGAATTGTGGCCCCATCGACCAGTTTGGTGCTTCTGCCTTTACTTCGATTGTACGTGTTCTCACTATCTGGGAGATAAAAAGTGAAAGAGGTCAGATACCAATTTGGATCACCAGATACCAATTGGAATCAAGTAATAGCATGAAATAAAGAAAGAACTGAGTTTTCCTAGTTCCCTATAGCCTCTTGAAGAAAAGTACAGATGTCTTCGTACCATTCTGTAAGACCCTACTAGAGATGTCCTTGTAAGATGAGATCAACAAAGTTAGGGCTCTGATACCAACTTAGTCACTACCTAAATAGACGTGAGTGGCAGCATACTAACCCTCTAGTGGGAGAACTATCTAACCCAAGCCTTTGACCCCTTCAATTAATCAATTAAGACAGAATAATAATAAATTTTAATGAAAATAATAATAAATGCGGGAATACTATCTATTATATTCCCAGAATACAAAATTCACCATACAAGGATGCTAACAAAAATAATCTAACAATATCTAAAAAATCACTAATGAAATAGAATATCATTATTCGAAAGAAAGACAATATGAACTATGAAGATCCATGGCAGCCTAAGATGCAAGTAGCTCATCCCTCAGATCGATTAGTTGGACATACTAGAGGTGAGGTTACGTTTATTTCTAGAACACAGTCTGAACTCAAAAAAAGATGAGTACAGGGTAGTATTAGTACGAATCTCTATGTATTGGTAGGCATCATCGGTCGACTCAAGTTAGTAACAAGTATAAATCATATACCAAATAACAAGTAGACAAGAGTATTATGAGCATCAAGAGCATCAACACATAATAAGTAGTTCACTCATTCAAACAATCATTTCAAATTGGGCTAAGCAATGTTAGCGAAATAAGTCATATAAGCCACTAACGATTATAATAATTAATGACGAACTCCATAATCTCTTCAATCACATAAAAACATGGATCTATATCCACCTCAATCTCATATTTGTACTCCTTTTACCTTCACTATTATCCTGATTATATTATACTAACTCACACCTCAAACACTAATGTGTACACACATGATAAAGAGTTTTATTTCTGCTCAACTAGACATGACCTGCAGGGGTACACCAGGGTCCATGTATCATACCAGTGTGGTACCGATCCATAATAATAATAATATCTCACCATGTGGTACTCGATCCATCAACTAATAACGTATCAGCGTGGTACCCGATCCATAATAATTATATCAATTTATATTTCCACTTTTATTATCTCTCAAGATAATATCACAAGTGCACCCAATTTTACAAGTACACCGCAATCATATCTCAAATCAATAGTTCAATAATCAGCAACTTATTCATTCAAGCATTAGCAAGCCAACAATCATCAACCACAAGTATGTCCGAAGACCAATCAACATGCATTTAATTGAGAAATATACAAGGAACTAAATTAAGTCTAACTTTATTTAAACCATAACCTACCTCAATCGAAGAACCCAAATCCAAGCTAATTTGTAATAACCTTGCCCTTTCTCAACTCTTTGGAATGCTCAAAGTCTAAAACAATCACAATACAAGAGCAATTAATCATTTACTCATCAATTTTAATCCTTGGGGATTCAACCCCACTAGTTTTACCTTTATAATTAGGCCTATAACCTTATCCGAGGGGTTTTCAACCATCAAATTTCCCCTAATTCCCATAATTTATGTTCAAGAGCAATAATTCTATGCTAGGAGATGTTATCTTACACCCTAGAAGAAATTCTAGATGATTTTACATCTAACCTAGGCTTTTTCGTACAATTTCACGAATCTAGGGTTTTAACACACAATTCCATCCTAATAATTTCCCTAATGATTCTAGGATAATAGAAGATTATAATTCAAAAAGATGGATGGAATCACTTACCTCAACAAGGAAATCACCCTAGCCCTGTAGGAAATTGCCTCTTAGCAGTCTACAATAAAACTTTTGAGTTTATAAAATAAAACTTAGAGAAAACTGACTTAATGTGAATTAATTTATGTGTTGTCCACTGCAGTGGCCTATTTCTCGCTATAGTGGAACCACTGTGGCAGAATTGGGCTTGATATGATGGCCTATCGCTACTTCACTACTACTGCAAATGTAGGACATCAACCGTTATAGCAGTCTCGCTACAACAAAAATCCTACCACTGCAGCGCGTCTTAAATAGTAACTCAGGGAAGAACTGAATCTTCCCCCATTTCACAACACAAATCAAGAGCTTAGGACATCACAAAACTACTCCAATGCGGTAGCTACTAAAACACATTGTACGACTTTATTCTTAGTCTCAAAAACCCCTATGGGAACCTATATCACTGACCATCCCCTAACAAGCACAACACCACCAAACATCAAACCATGAATCATAAATCACCACTAATACACACAATACTAGATTTTTATCTGAAACTATCCTACCTTGAGATTTTATTAACTCTCTTACTAGGAGAGATTCTAATAGGGTACTTATGCCCTAAATAATGCTATAACAATGGAATAGGTCGTTACATTATATAGATGATATCTAGACACCACAAGTATCTAAGTTTGAGTTCCTTGATCTATAATAACTCACATCTTGCTCACTAAGTAGACTAAGTGAACATTTAACACCTTAGTGATCTTAAGTAATTATTATGTGACTTTCTTGATTTTAAGCTTATAGTTCTCAAATTATCTATTTTATAATTTTGCTTAAAATTTAGTCTCATCTCCACTCATCACTAAGATAAGGAGGTGGTTACTTGTGTGAAATGTCAATCTCTTATCTACTCAACATACTTATCATAAACAAATAAATAAAGAACGCACAAACATTCAACAATTAAAATATGTATGTATCTAAATCAACTTTATTGATAATTAAAGAACATCTTTCTTGTGAACATGGGGAAATAAAAAACAAAATAAAGTATCTTAGAATCTACACAAGCCTTGAGACCTAGTGTGTCTCACAAATGCATCTCTAGACAAAGGCTTGGTCAATGGATTTGCTAACATATTCTTTGCAGAAACATACTTCACGTTTACTACATTGTGTCTAACTATATCTCTCGCTTTGTTATACTTGATATCTATGTGTTTAGTTTTACAATGAAACTTAGGGTCCTTGGTAGAGGATATTGCGGCCTTACTGTCACAGTAGACAAACACTTGTTCAATATTTTCTATGATATCCAATATATGTTCCAAGAACTTTTTCAACCAAACACATTCTTGTGTTTCTGATAGCAAAACCACAAATGTGGATTCCATCATAGATAGTGATATACATGATTGTTTCTTATTACTCCATGATATAGTGCTATCACTGAGTAGGAAAACATATCCTGAGGTATACTTCCTCTCATCTATATCTCCTCCATGATTAGCATCATTATATCCAACTAACCTCAGATCTTTATTGCCTAGGTAACAAAGTACATAATCAGCAGCTTCGTTTAGATATTTTATGATTCTTTTTACTGCTTACCAATGTGCTAAACCTAGGTCAGTTTGATATCTACTTACTAAGACAACTGTTTGACAGATATCAGGTCTAGTATACACAGTAGCGTACATTAGACTTCTGAGTGCACTCATTTAAGGAACTCATCTCATTGTTTCTTTCCTTCAGGAGTCTTAAGACACATTTGACTACTCAAAGATTGGCCTTTACTGATAGGAGTATCAACATGGCTACTATTTTCCATATTGAATCGTTCAAGAACTTTTCTCATGTAATTTCCTTAGACACATACTTCACATTTACTGCCTTGCATCTAACTATATCTCTCGCATTGTTATACTTGATTTCTATGTGTTTAATTTTACAATGAAACTTAGGGTCCTTGGTAGAGGATATTGCGGCCTTACTGTCACAGTAGACTAACACTGGTTAAACATTTTTTGTGATATCCAATATATGTTCCAAGGACTTTTTCAACCAAACACCTTCTTGCGTTGCTGATATCAAAGCCACAAATTTGGTTTCCATCATAGATAGTGATATACATGATTGTTTCTTATTACTTCATGATATGATGATATCACTGAGTAAGAAAACATATCCTGAGGTAGACGTCCTCTCATCTATATCTCTTCCATGATTAGCTTTACTGTATCCAACTAATCACAGATATTTATCACCTAGGTAACAAAGTGCATAATCAGTAGTTCCATTCAGATATTTCATGATTCTTTTTACTTATTAACAATGTGGCAAACCTTGGTCAGTTTGAGAACTACTTACCAACATAACTACTTGACAGATACCAGGTCTAGTACACACCGTAGCATACATAAAACTTCTGAGTGCACTCATTTAAGGAACTCATCTCATTCTTTCTTTCTCTTTAGAAGTCTTAGGACACAATTGACTACTCAAGGATTTGCCTTTACTAATAGGAGTATCAACAAGGCTACTATTTTGTATATTAAATCATTCAAGAACTTTTCTAATATAATTTTCTTAGGTGAGATACAATAGTTTCTTTGGATGATCTCTTGAAATCTTAACTCCAAGAATATATGTATCTTCACCGATATCTTTCATCTCAAATTGGAGTGACAACCATGACTTAATCTAGATTATGAACTCCTTATCATTTCCAGCTATAAGTATGTCATTTACATACAATGTTAAAATTATAAGTTTGTTTCTTGATATTTTAGGATAAACAAGTCTCCATCCATCATGGTAAAACTATTGGATATGATAACATTTTGAAAGCATAAATACCACTGCCTTGAAGATTGTTTGAGGCCATAAATAGACTTTAGAAGTTTACAAACCTTTTCTTCGTGACCCTTTTCAATGAAACATTCAGGTTGTTGCATATAAATTTTTTCATCCAGTTCTCCATTGAGAAAGGCAGTCTTTATATCCATCTGATATAATTTAAGATCCAAGCTTGCAACTACAGCTAGAACCAAGCAAACAGAGGTAAATCATATAGCAGGCAAGAAAGTCTCTTCATAGTCTATTCCTTTCTACTGTGTATACCCTTTCGCTACCAGTTGAGCTTTATATCTCTAAACTATGCCATCAACCTTAAGCTTAATTTTGAGAACCCATTTTCTCCTAATGATCTTGTATCTTACAGGATGGTCAACTAGTTCCCAGACTTTTTTGACTCTCATTGACTATAATTCATCTTCCATTGCTTTTATCCATTTATCCTTAGAAGGGCATGAGAGAGTCTCTTTTACATTCTTAGGCTCATTTTCATCTTGTAGGAGCATCACAAATAATTCACCACCTTTAATGTCAAATCATTGGTAGGGAATCCTTTTACAAGAACCACATCTAATTTTTGATTCATTGTTGTTTCAATTTGGATCAAACATTCTCCCACTTGGATCAAGAACATTCATCATGCTCCCACTTGGAACAATATCGGTGAACATCTCACTCCACTCAGAACAAGATCCATTTGGTCTCTTTTATTAAGTGTAGAAGGATTACTTTCATTTTTTTATGAAAATGGAAGAGGCTATTGATGAGAAACTGATTCATCATCTGCTAAAACACTCCCACTCAAATGAAGTGAACCTTGTACTTCTTGATCATTTATCTCAAACAAGGACAGGTTTTCACTTATCTCTCCCTTCTTAGGAAACTCAATCTCTAAGAATGTGACATCTCATGATTCAAATCCAGTTACTCTCCTACTATTTTTCTCATATATAAACACATAACCTTTGAAGGTTCTTAGTACGTTATAAAGATACTTTTCTTTCCTCTCAGACCCAATTTGCCATATTTGTGAGAGGAATCATGTGTATAGGCAGCACAACCCCCAAGGTCTTAGTACATTTAGGTTGGGATGTCTTCTAGTCCATAACTCATATGGAGTGGTTGCATCTAATTTTGAAGGCACTTGGTTAAGTACATAGGTGGCAATAAGCAAAGCTTCACCCTAAAAAATTAATTGGGAGGTTGGCTTGTGCCAACATTGCCTTAACCATTTTTAGAAGTGTTCTATTTCTTCTTTCTGCAACACCATTTTGTTGTGGAGTGTTTGGAATAGTTAACTGATGAACAATTCTCTTTTCATCACATAACTCACTAAATTGAGTCATTAAGTATTCCCAACCACAATCAGTTCAAAGAGTTTTTATCTTCTTGTCTAATTGATTTTCCACTAAGATCATATAGCGTTTGAAACAACTTATTGCTTCTGATTTATGGAAATTAAATAGACAACTGAAATGGGTAAATCATCAATAAAAATAGTGAAATAACTTGTTCCATGCCAAGACCTAATATCCATGGGCCCAAAGATGTCTGAATGGATTAATTGCAAAGGATATTCTGCTCTGGTTACTTTACAAAAAGGTTTCCTTACAGATTTTCCAGCTAGACAATCTTCACAAGTGTACAATTCCACATGTTTAATGCAGGTAAGCAACCTTGTTTCTCTAGTCGTTGCATACTTTATTGGCCAATATGACCAAGTCTAGCATGCCATATGTTTACATCACAATCATATGTATTTTGAAGAAGCAAACATTAAAAAATTGACATTATTATTAAATGAATAAAAATCCATATACATAATAAATAAACCTGCCGTCATATATCCAAAACCAAACAAAGTTGATGCAAACGTCAACTTGAAAAAATTGAAATTAAAATATAAGTTGAATCCTAGCCTCAGCAAAATAGAAACTGAAATAACATTTTGACGGATAGTTGGTGCATAGAGGACATCATGTAGTATTAGATCTCGACCTCCATGTAGGACTAACTTGCATGTATTCATCCCTTTAACAATAATTTTATTGTTGTTTCTCATATATACCTACTTTATTCCACGTGAAACTTATTGAAGTTCAACAAAGGCAGTATGCTCTCATGCTACGTTGTTCGTTGCTCCTGAGTCTACAATCCACAAAGGATTAGATTCAGTTTGTAAAAAAAAATTATAAATACAAAATTCACTAATTCGTATTTTATGAAATACCTTTCTAGAAGGCTCAGAGCAATCTCTGGTATAGTGGCCCTTCTTGCCACAATTATTACATTTTTCACTTTTGCAATGTTGACATATTTGGGATGCTTGTTCTTACCTTTTTCAGTCTTTGTGTTCTTACCAGGCTGAGGTGGCCCTCTTTTCTTTTCCCAGTTCTTTCTCTTTGGATCACTCTTGAATTTGGAGGTTGTTGTCATATACAACTCAGCTATTGGATATGCAGCCTTAAGTTATTCCTCCTCTAACTCAAGATGCCTCCAAACATTTTCCAAAGTTTTGATTAACTGATTATGGGTCAAATGGAGTTTCATATGATCCCAAGAAATAGGTAAAGAATGTATTACTGCTTAGAAATGTTGCTCGTCAGTCAACCCAAGACTGATAACTTTCAACTCTCTGATCATATTTGTCATTTGCCTCAAATGTGTTTTCATTGAATATTCTGGGCATTTCTTGTATGAATCAAATTTGATCAGGAAGGATCTTAACTTCGCAAAAGAATAAGTTCTAAACTTGTTCTTCAAAGCATTCCAAAGTTCCATAGCCCTTTGGTGATCCTTGAACTCCCTTAGGATGTCATAATATAAGGTACATAGCAATGTAATGCAAGCAATGGCGTTCTTTTTCTTCCAAGCATTATAGGTTTCACGGTCACGCCTATGTCGAACCATGTGCCACCCTCAGGCTCATTCAGCACATGATTAATAGCTTCAAGGGCCTTTTGCTCTTTTAGCACATAATAAACTCTTAAGCTTCTAGTCTTATAATTGTCGTCGTTGAGTTTCAATCCTTTGTTGAGCTCAACAACAATGTTTTTCCTAGCAGCAATCATTCTTTAACAAAATAAAAAATGCAATAAGAATTATTTAAAAATAATGCAAGGCACAATGTTCAACATACATACATATTATGACACTATGCACTAATTGATTAGAATAATAAACACATATATTAATTATGGAGTCAAAAGTTCACTATGTTCCCAATCATCATCCATAAATTAAAATATTGAAAAAATTAACCTAGTCAATTACCTAGCTAAGTGTCTCAATCATATTTTGGATAACATATTTGTCTTTTATGATTTTATGACCCCATATGAATCATTACTTAAATAAATTAACTTATTTATAAGCATGCAAGTAAAATTGATGTTCAACTAATAAACATTTACTACATCCCAAAAAATTTACATGAATATTTTAATGTTAAATCGATTAACATATCATGCATGTTGAACACATCATCATAAAAATTTATGTTAAACTATGTAATATTTGTTTCATGCTAAATTGACGTAAAAAAATTAAACTAATTAACATATCATGCATGTTGAACACATCATCATAAATATTAACATTAAACTAATTAATATCTATTTCGTGCTAAACTGATTTAAAAATAATTGGTTTAAATAAATTTCAAGATTAAGAAAATTAGTCAAATGGACTTAATTTTCATAATATAAATTTAATATTTATATTTAAAGATGTCACTAATCCTGTTTCCCGGATCTGATTTGATGTGAAAAAACTTTTTTTTTAATTAGTAGATCTGTTGAACGAAAAAAAAAAACTTGTTTTTGTGCGTTAACAGATTCAAGAAAAGAGAAAACATTCTTTCTCATCTCTTCCTCTTTCCTCAGTTTACGTTGTCGTTGCCAATGGAGCACCATATTCCATATTATTTTAACCATTAGAGACAAGTCAGTCATTGCTTCATACCTTTTTCTTTTCCATAGATCGTGCAAAAAAAAAAAGGATTGAAGCCTCTGCATCATATTTTTCTTTTGACTTTTCGGATATGTTTCAAAGGACAAAAAATACATATTTTTATTTCCAGTTCTGAAAACTAATTTCACAATAGTGGTGGAAAAAAAATGGCAGGAATCGTGAACTAAAAAAAACAGATCTTTGGCGTAAATTTGCCATTGATGGGAGATTAAAAAACGAGGAAAAATATTTTTTTTGCTATCATCTTGATTTGTACAAAAAAAAGTTCTGATATGGAAAAAAAATGTCATATAGAGGTTAAATTAATTAACCAAGTATGATTTTAGATTTGTTTCGATCCAAATATGATTCGAAAAAAACAACTTCTTTTTTACGGATCATGATCGGAAGTTTTTCAGATCCTTTTTGAAAAGAAAAAAAGAACTTATTATTTCAAATTCTGAAAAACTAATTACAGAAATTTAAAATAATTAGATACTGATTCAAAACTTTTTCTAAATCAGTGTCATAAAATTAGTTTACCATGCCTAATTACACAGAAAAAATCAGAAACACGGTTCTATATTTTTGAACCATAAAACCAACTTATGTATCACGACTTGATCTTCTCAGGTTATAATGGCATCTACTATAACCCACCAGTAGGTAAGCCAATCCGTAGTCCGAAACAGCTAGTAACGGACCACCAATAGAAATGAAGAAAACAACGGAAAGGAATTTAATAAAGAGAATAATATAGATTACAACCCCAAAACGTGATGAAGTCAGTACAAGAGATTCTAATACAATATGAGTACAAAGTGGAATACAAAGTCAGTATATATATATATACACAAAGTCGTCTCTGAAATGAAAAATAGAGATCAAACTAACAATATGAGGGAGAGCAGGAATACTCCGAACGTCAGGAGCTCACCCTAAATCTCCGATCCATGGTTGCTCTGCACGATATACACATCAATGGCGAGAACTCATACTATGATCTGCAGACTGCAGAAGTATAGTATGAGTACCAAACACGTGGTACTCAGTAGGCATCGTCCGACTGAGCTACAAAGATAATGCAATCATAAACAATATGTAAAGCAGGAATATTGTCACGCCCTGAGTCCCATCGGGACGGATTGGCACCTGAAGCCGATAAGGCCCGAGAGAATCAAGCTTTATTTCTATTCATTCATATGCATACCATGGGAAACACCACTATCACGTAAGAACATAAAAAGCTAAAAATGGAAATCGTGGAACATGTGATATATATACATATGCAAAACTTGGTCGTTGAGGCCATCAAGTCAAAAACGACATGTACCTCTTACATTCATACACCTACATACGTCTACAAAAGCCTCTAACAGATGCATTTACAAGACCAACTGAGAGTCGGGACAAGTCCCCACTCTATACAACATATACAATACCAAAACACATGCACAACTGTGACTCGAAGAAGTCCCGAACTAACTGGATCTCACCAAAGATCCGTAAACAACTGGCAACCTACTGTGGAGGCCTACTAGCACCTGCGCCTGCAGCAAGTAAGGTAAGTCCCACAAGGGACGTCAGTACGAAGAATGTACTGAGTATGTAAGGCTCATAAGAAACTGCATGAATCATAAATATGTCAATGAACTCAGTTACAAATGAATAACCCATATGGATAAATCATCCTTCTGTGTTTTGGGAACCATGTATATTGCTTTCATTACTTTCTTTGTTTCTTTGCTTCTTTGGTTATTCATCTTTACCTATGACCTGTGATACCCGGGCCCCGACTGAACAGTGGGTTTTTAACATAACATAACGTTATGTTGGGATTGGCTCGAGCTAGGCTTATGCATCTAGAGCTACCACCCATGAATCAATATATTGGGCTCGGCTTGAGCTAGGTTATTACCTCTAGAGCTACCACCCATAAACCAACATATCAGGTTCGGCTCGAGCTAGGTTATTACCTCTAGAGCTACCCCTGTCAGGATCGGTCCGAGCTAGGCTTATGCCTCTAGGACTGCCCCTTGATCCAATAATCTCGGGATCGGCTTGAGCTAGGCATTTCACCCCCAAAGCTACCACCCATACTCAAACATTAACCACATATGTGCATTACTTTGTTCTTTGCCTTTGAGATTGATACAATGATAGTCATAACACTATTGAAAACATAACCTTATTGGAAACATAATATGATTGGAACCATTGGACAATAATCAATGAATAAGAGACATGTGTATAACCACTATTGGAACTTTGGAACACAACCTTATTGTTGTAACACACCGTACCTTCCCAACCCTATGTGACGATGTTGAACAATGGTTATTTGGGTTTCGAGATGCCACGAGTATGTATTTTGTAATGATTTTGATGAGAAAATTGAAATTTGGCCTCGTACATGTGATTAGACTTGCGTAGAAGGTGTTTTGTGACTTCGTAGAGCATTTGTGGGGTTAAAAACGAGGCTAAGAGGACCTCCAAACAAAGGATATTAAGGTTAAGAAGTAAGTTAAAGAATAGGACTTGAAGTATCTAACTAAACCCGCGAAGAAAAGTCGAAAAATGAAATTTTCAAAAAAATAAGGTTGGGGCGCGCCAGAGGGCATGCCAGCCCCCTCTGGGCCAAAATTTTTAGCCCAGAGGCAGAAAGCTGGCACGCCCAAGGGCGTTCCATGATGGGTTTTTCCATTTTTCAAAAGTTGGAAATTTCTTAAGTCCCAAGGGTGCCCGAGGACGTACCGAGCCGATTTTTGCCATGTTTATTTTACAACCACGAGTATATACATGAAATGAGTAAAGTATTATATGGTATGATAAAATTAATCGTAAACGAATTTGTCATCAAAATGACAATTTTACCCTTGTGATCAAAATGAGCCATACGTGGCTAAAATCACTTATTTTGGGGATTGAGGCTACGGATATGAATAGCGTGAGTGGGAATATTGTTGTAACATGTGTGAGATGATTTAAACATGAGAAATTATTGATTTTATTGGATTAAGTGAATTGGGCTCAAAAAGGGCCCAAAATGTGAAAGAAGACATGGGCCAAAAATGGGTCAAATGACCCATTCTTGCCTTGACCTTCTAGATACACCATTAAATGTTATATGAGTGGATAAGGATAGACTTGAGGGCTTATATAAAGGACCCAAAAGCTGATTTTTATTCACTTGGAAATCTCATGCCTTTTTGATATTTTGTTCATCATTTTTTGCTCTCAAAACCCTAAGAACTCAAAGCCTACTTTTGGAGCAAAATCATCATTTTTCAAGCTTGGGTAAGTGATTATTGTTATGGATTAATATATTATATGCATGTTAGAGTATGTAAATCATGTTGGTTATGCTTGGAAGTATTGAACATGGTACTTTGTGTTTTTGTAAAAGATTTGTGATCCATGGGATTTAAGCTTGAAATATGACTTGTGACTTTGATGAAAGAGCATGGTATGGATAAAATATGAACAAGTATGGTGTGATTTTGTTATTAAATTTGTTATTTTCATCTAAGTGTAAATTATGGGATTTTGGCCGATATGTGCTATGAGGTGTATTAAGGTGACTTGATGGATTATTTGTGATATGGTGTGGATGAGAAAGTGTAAAGGAGAAGTTTTGTGGTGAAATGTTGTTGATTATCATGTATTGGTCAATGTATGGAATATTGACAAAATTATTGGTATGATGATTTCATCAATGGTATTGTCAAGGGGGAAATGACATTTTAAAGGCAAACATGTGACGCATTGATGTTATATGCATTTGTAAGGTAGTTGGTGGTTAATGTAAATCCCGTTATGTATTTGTGTTGTAGAGTGAAACATAAGGAAGGAGCGGGACATTGTATGCACATCAAGGTTGTATATTCGTATAGAATACAAGGTATATAAGGTTACTCTGTCTGTATCTTTCTGCGGCAAATAGTATTTTGAGCATCATGTATTGGTCAATGTATTTTGAGCTTATGGGTGATGTTTTATGCTTTGTAGGTGAAAGGAGTCAAAAATTTGACAAAGTATGGAGCTTAAAGTGGAAAAATCTCACAAAAAGAAGTCCAAAGCAAGGTCTGAAAGTCGCCAGGCAAGCTGGAAAGCGAGTGGGGTCCAAAATACACCTCCTTTGGAGTTTGACCTTGACGGAGCCAAAACCAAAGCGAGGCAAGACACCTCGTGACGCAAGGCCCATGGCGAAGGAGCCTGCCTCGCGCCACAAGCTCCATTAGCCAGGGCCAAAGTTTGGCCCTCTCCTAGTCCGACTTGGTGGGTCCTCCAAGGTGTTTTTAAAAAGTATATAACCCATACTTGGGCCTTTTTTAGAGGGAGTTTGACATTCTTGAAGAGAGGAACACCGTAAGAGCACAAAGAAAGTACATTTATCACAATTCTAGGGTTTTCTTCTGAACTTTATCATTAGATTATTATTTCTTTGTTGTTTATGAATTCTTTCATGTGTAATTGGATAATGAGTGGCTAAAAGCCCTCATTCTAGGGTTATGGCCACTATATGAACATCTTCGTCTAATTATATGATTGTTTAGCGGATTCTACCTCACATGTTTTCTCTCTTAATCTTATACTCGACTATTTTGTGGCTTCGCGACCCATAAAATAAATGAATATTTGCTAGTGGAACTAGACACAAAAAAGATAGGAATCGAATGTGGATTAACAGGAGTAGGGCTCATCTGTGGATGGATTAGCGGCTAGGAAGAAAACGTACCTAATTTGTCGTGCTTGGGTCAGATACAAGATGATATATAAATGCATCCGAAGCGGTTTACCACACCCCCGCTCAATAATGTAAATGTAAGGCCAATCTGGGTAGGTGATTATACGGCTCAAAAGACCATAATCATATTATCAACTCTGTGATTTAACAATTCGGTAGATATCTTAAATAAGCTTAGCAAAAATAATTAGACAAGATGGAATTACCCAAGCGCCATAGCCCTTGGTCTTTAAACCTCTGTGAACAACTCCTGCAATAACTCTCTGTTTTAATTCTCTTGCCTTGTCGAATTCAATTAGTAGAAATAGTTAGTAGGATAACAACCTCCACTTCTCTGAAAACGGACAACACTAGTTCTAATAACTGGAATAGGAAAACGGATAGCTTGTCAGCAATTAAGTTTTTGTGGGACGACAAACCCAATTGCAAAAGCAATCACTTATTACTAGTGACTATGTACACTTGCATGTGTTGGGAAATCGAACGAACAAGTTTTTGGCTATATCGATACATAGATTGCCCACGGGGCTATACAATTGCTTATAGGGTTGTGTATATTTTTGTGGAACCTGTCGAGCTTACGGGGCCGCCGATTGAGTTATATTGTTTGCTGTTTGTACCTACCAAGCTTATGGGGGCCAAATTAGGTTATTGTTTGATTCTTGTTTGTATTATATGCGTCAGGAATGGTAGGGTATGTCTTGACTATTCATAAACACCCTATTCTTGTTACGTTAAGTAGTTTATGATATCAGTTTGGCACAGTTATTGACTTGATTGCAGAATTAATTATGACATTGGTTATAGGTTATAAGGTCTGAGTCAGAAACAGATAAGTACGTTCTAGCAAACTTTTGGATCTCTATCTGAGTATTTACAGTACTTTATGATATCAGATCAGCTATTTATAGATTCAGGAGTCGGTAAGTACATTCAGATTATCTTTGGCCCTTATTTATATTTACATTCAGTACTTGATAATACCTGCTAAGTTATTATTTGCCTTGCATATTCTGTACATTATTTCGTACTGACGCACTGAGCCTGGGGACGCTGCACTTATGCCTGCAGGTCCTGACAGACAATTAGAAAGGCTTCCTCCGTAGTAATGACAAGTACAGAAGATTAGTCTACTCCACTTCCTTCAGAGTTGCCAAAGTTTCTGAGGTTTGTCAACTTTTGCAGAAAATAGATTTTGGGTAAGTCGGGGCCTTGTCCCGACCAAATTTTATTACTCTTAAAGGCTTGTAGACTTTGGGTTGTACAGATGTGCGTTGTCGACCTTATTGGCCTTGTTGTTCGTCTTTTCAACCTAGCGGCCTGTTGGCCTTGATCATATATGTATATGTGTTCCGTTTATATGTTTCTCGATATCATGGTGGCCTCGACAGCCCATATAGCGTTACTTGATTATAGAAAGCATGGGGGCCTCAACGACCCGCACAAGATTTAATTTTTGTTCTATATGAATTGTTGGGATTAGCTGAGTTTATTACAGGTTATGTTGATAGTGGCCTTGCCGACCGAGGGCTTATTTTTAAGTCGAGATATACTTGATTATTTTCTTAATTATGTGGCCAGTATTATGCGAGTAGCATAGTTGTCCAGCAAAGGTCGGTTCAACTCTAAGTTGGCTTCAGGTGCCAGTTGTGTCCCTAAGTTGGGGCGTGACACATGATTTTAACCCAATGCATGACCAAATCTTAGTTGATCTTAACCCAATGCATGACCAAATCTTGGTTTGTCCTACTGTTCCTACAGTGGATGATTTGTTCTCTCGGTTACCGAGGCTTGCCGCACCACCTGCCATTCCGCCCAGTCACACCCATTCCGCCCAGTCACACAATCACAACACACTGATGTCAGTACTCTTCTGTCCTAGCATCTCAAACTGAAAATCGAAAATGAAAATCATTTGGGATAGCATCAACAACATACCCAATGTAATCCCACAAAGTGGGATGTAGGGAGGGTAGTGTGTACTTAGACCTTACCCCTACCTTGGGAGATAGAGAGGTTATTTTGGATAGACCCTCAACCCAAGTAAAAGCAGTTCGAAAAAAGAAAATGAGAGAGAAGAAACCAAGACACAATGCTAAGAAAGCATGACAGAAGCATAATTTTAAAAGAAATAGTCACTACAATAAAATAATACGATAGTCGAAGGGCAAGAAACACCAAATAGTAACAGAAATGGAATAGCAATAAATTTCCAAAGTAAGTTGTAACACTACAACTACTAATATGAAAGAAAAAATGAGACAACTCTCAACTACCTAACTAACCCTCCCTAATTTGTATCCTCCATAACCTCCTACCTAAGGTCATGTCCTCAGTAAGCTGAAGCTGCATCATGTCTTGTCTAATCACCTCTCCCCAATACTTCTCGGCCTACCTCTACCTCTTTTGTAACCATCCATATCCAACCTCTCCCACATCCGCACTAGGGCATCCAAGCATCTCCTTTTCACATGCCTGAACCATCTCAGCCCCGCTTCTCGCATCTTGTCGTCCATCGAGGCCCCTCCTACCTTGTCCCTGATGAAGCTTCCAGATTATGCATGTGATACTAAGTGTGGTTAACTTAGCACTTTTTGTCTAGCTATTCCTGTTATAACTTTTTGGATATTTTGATGGAATTCTCTAGATAAATATCGTGTGGTGGAGCATTATTCAAGTTTAAAATATTTCCAGGATTTGACAGGCTCTACTTTTTATGCGCTTTTGTGTAAAGCAATTAATAACTGTATGAATGAAATTAACTCTAGTTTCCATTAGATTAGCTTCTTTTCTTTTATAATTGTTTTTCCTTGCTTTTCTGCAACTGGTATCAGAGCATAAAGTGATCTTTCAAAGACTGCCTTTGAGCAAAAAACCAGCAAGATCACCCACCAAGTTTATTTGTCTTCACATGGCTTCCATCAGCACTCCTCTTTCACCCCTTATCGCTAATGGGGAGAACTACCAAGTTAGGGCAGTGAAGATGAAAACATACTTAAAGGGGTCTTGGATTATGAAAGTATGTTGAGGAAGATAGCGCTCCAAGACCTTTGAGAGAAAACCCAACTCTTCAGCAGATCAAAAATCATGAAGGAGAAATGGCAAAAGGTCCAAAAGCCTTGACCTACATTCATGCAATAGTCTCGGTAAATTTTTAAGAGATTGTGGCATGTGAATCCACAAAAAGAGCTAGGGATATGCTGAAGCAAGAAATCCAGGGGAGTGATAAGACAAGGTAGATGCAAATTGTAAATCTCAGAAAAGAATTTGAGATGTTAAGAATGTAAGAGACTGAAAAAGGAAAAAAATAAAGAGAGAAAAATTAGAAAGAAAAATATGTATAAAGTGACGAGGAGTCATGCTTTCTCTCTCGGTGCATTCTAGCAAGGATTGCTAGCGTAAGCCTATTGTAGATTCATGGCTCAACATTCAGCTGCTCGGACTTCATCTTCTCCGGCAAAGCTTGTCAAGCCACTGGATGATACTAGGTCTAAATTTCCCCCATCACCTTTGGTAGCTACCTCCCGCCTCAATTCTGCTCTATTCCAGAGAAAGGGGAGGAGAATTTCCCCGACCCGACTTCTTTTGTAAGGCTGAAATTCAGTCTGTTAAGCTCATAAAATTTTCTTTTGCTTCTGGATTCCAGGCTAACATTGGTAAGAGCTACATCTGTATGACAGGTAAATGACCAAGTGAAAAGGCTATCCAAAACGAGTTGGGGTTCTATGACAGGTAAATGACCAGGTGAAAAGGCTATCCAAAACGAGTTGGGGTTCTGTGAAGGCTCTCTTTCATTCAAATACTTGTGAGTTAATGCAATAAGATTAAGACTACTTAATCATGAAAGAGTTATCACTAAATTGAAGCATCACCCTTTCCAACACTTCCAAACCAAGGACCTTGGTAGATTAAGGTACTTCCTAGGTTTTGAGGTTGCTTAATCTTAAGCACTTATTACCATCTCACATAGAAAGTATGCTCTTGATATTCTTGAGGAGACAGGAACGACAGACTGTAGGCCTATTGATACTCCAGTATGCTCTTGATATTCCTGAGGAGACAGGAATGACAGACTGTAGGACTATTGATACTCCAACAAATCTGAATGTAAGCTTAAACCTGCTCAGGGGAGCCTCTTAATGATTAAGACATAGGAGGTCGGTGGGCAATTTAAATTGTCCGATTGTGACTCGCCTGGCAGTTGCAAGTTAGTTCTTAGATTCCGCTTGTGATAGTCAATTCATCGGAAATAATGCATACAAGGTAAATTCAGGAACAGTTGGTGAGAGGTTCATCTCTAAATATGGCTTACATATAAAAAGGGCAGCCCGGTGCACTAAAGCTCCCGCAATGTGCAGGGTCCGGGGAAGGGCCCGACCATAAGGGTCTATTGTACGCAGCCTTACCTTGCATTTCTGCCAGAGGCTATTTCCAAGGCATAAACTCGTGACCTCCTGGTCACATGGCAGCAACTTTACCAGTTACTCCAAGGCTCATATAGTCACTGAATTATTTTATTCGAAAGAGAATTTCCATGGCTACTTAATGATGAAAGAGTGAACACCAAATTGAAGTGTCTCCCCTTTCAACACTTCCAAACCGAGGACCTTGTTCTTAGGTTTGAGGTTGCTCAATCTAAATCATATATTACCATCACACATAAGAAGTATGTTCTTGATATTCTTGAGGAGGCAAGAATGACTGACAGCAGGCCTATCGATACTCCGATAAATCTGAATGTAAGCTTAACCTGGTCAGGGGAGCCTCTTTGTGATCCTAGAAGATATAGGAAGGTCAGTGGGCAATTTAAATTATCCGATGGAGACTCACCTGATAACTGCAAGTCAGTCAAAATGCAGTTATTCATATCCTTAAATATAATAAAACTGCTCCAGGGAAAAGATTACTTCATGAAGATCGAGGTCATGAGCAAATTGCTTGAGATACAGATATTGGACAGGATCACTCTGCGAAAACGATCTACCTCTGGATACCATGTTCTAGTTGGGAAACTAAGAAATAAAATGCAATTGCAAGACAGGGTGCACAAGCTGAATATTGAAATATGACAATACCTACATGTGAAACTCAAATGGATCAAACAACTGCACAAAGAACTAACATTTGCCAGATCTGTTAAGTTGCATTAAAATCAGTGTTTCATGAGAGGAACAAACACATGGAAATTAATTATCATTTCGTAGGAGAAAAGATATTCTTGGGAGATATTTCCACAAAGTGTGTGAAGTCAAATGATCAACCCACATGCACCGTCGCTTATTGGTCCCAGAACAAGTTGTATATGTAGCAAGCTTGGTACATGCGATTTGTGTGCACCGTCTTGAGGGGAAGTGTTAGAATCTTGTAAAGATAGTACATATTTGTTAGGATCAATTAGATTGAATCATGCAATGTAATTAGTTCAAATGTCTTTCCTTTCTTAGAACATATAAACCCTATTATTTAACCCTAACAGCTTTGAGGGAATACTCAAGCAATGTTCCCTCTCAATTTCTCCTGTCTCACACTCACAAAAGAGAAATATGAACAGTAATATTGGTGAGCTTGCTGAGCATATTCAGGGAATTAAAGCATGGACAATAGGACAAGTAAAAAAAACTGCAAGGTGGAAATTGGAACTATACCTAGACCAAAAGAGAGAGAGAGAGAGAGATGGAGAGAATAATTTCATTGATTTGGAAATTGGTAAGTGAATGATAATAATTTGGTTCAAATGGAAGGAAAGATGTGGTGAATCACAACTGAATCCAGAAATATAACCGGTACATGCCTGAGGTAAACTGGAAAAACTATTAACTGTAAGTTGGGGCACAATTTGAAGCCTAAATGCCAGAAAAGAATGCCCTAACCTCCAACTTTTGGTAGTGAGGTACTACTTTTGAAATTCACACATTGATGCTACTTAAAATCTAACAGAAGAACATGGTTTCCTTCTTTGAGATGGTATTCTCCAGAAATTGCCTGAGACTTCTTGATTACCATGTTATATTGACCAGAAGCATTGTCAATCTACTACATACTTCAAAGAGGGACCAAGTTATCTGCTAACAGAAAAGACGAAAATAGGCACATTTCTGAAAAACTTGGTCTTGATGAGAATTAGGGGTCTCTCATACCATTTAAAGTTTTCTGCTGGAAAACAGCATCTAGACCAGTTTCTAGGTCAATGGACAGGATCTTTTCCATGCATGGATCAAGAACTACAGCGAACTCAAGGATAGAAGCAGCTTTCCTCTGCAAATCCGGGGATGATGTCCTCATGATATCAAGTAGGCGAAATAAAACAGTAGAATCTAAGAGATCTTCCACATTGGCAGTTTCCAAACTGCAAAAATGAAACACAAGTTTGATTCCACCCATGAAATAGTTAATAGATTTATATTATATCTGCTCTAACACCAACTAGTGAAGGACTGAATACAGATCTCGAAACTGCTGCAGAATGACCAAACTGCTCATTTGCAAGAAATTAAAAAAATATCTTTTTTATGAAGTAAAGATAATTGCCAGATAAACAAACGTTGTTATTATGCAACTTCAAATACATAAATATATGCATTTAACATGTCAACAAGATCATTTGGAAGAATAGTTTCAGCATAAATTGAGAAGGAACTAAACTTCCCTATATATGCCCATTACCCTATATATTGTCAAAATATAGAAGGAAATGAAGGAATGAGTCTTTGGACCTAAGATAATAAATTTAACACATCATTTTAATCATGATCCCTGAAATCTCAATAATGCACATAGATATGATGGCCATCACCTTTATATGTTCCGAATTACATGGTAATAATTTCTCTTACACATATCAGTGATGTGAAACTAGAGGTGTTATGTATCTTGATCGGTCAAGGTCTTGCTTGCTCTTTAGTAAAATCTAGAAAATTGATTGGATATATCATTAGAGAAATGAAAGCACCTATTGTGACAGACTCTAGCTATAGTCAATGGGATTCTGATAATTCCCTTATGATGACATGGCTTCTGAACACTATGCACCATCGAATCTCTAAGCAATATTTATTGTTTGATACTGCTGAAAAGATCTGGAATTCAACCACACACACATTCTCTCACAAAGGAAATGATGCTCAGATCTTTGAGAATTAAAACAAAAGTCATGCCACTAAGAAAGGTGAGTTGACTATCTCGTAAGTTGCGCGGACTTTTCACTGTTGATGCCGCACCAGTGTCTGATTCTCCAAAAATACACTCCATTTCATTGCCAATGTTTCTAAATGGTACCCCTATCATAAATTCCCCCTTGTTAACCTCAATTGAGAAGTAGTCTTCGATCCCTTATTTTCTTTTGGTGCACCCATGTAGTTCCTGTTTGTATAGAGGATTTGGTGTCGTTAGGAGAGAACCACATTTTGTAGGTTTCTCCTTTTTTGGTATACCTCTTGTATACGGCCATGTTGGCCTTGTTAATATCAATGAAATCTATGACACTGTTTATCTGATCAAAAAACAAAAACCTCCAAACACTCTAACTTCCTATCATCCCAAAGCAAAAGAACACCTCCCGCACTTCCCCCAGTTGGATTTAAATCATACCTCACCCACCTTCCTCCCACGCACTCCCAATAATACAACAAAATTATCTTCACCCCCACCCCTCTTCTTCCCCGGGACTCCACCCCTAACCTTGCTTTTACCTCTCCTTTCATACACCACCATTTTACCTTCTCTCTCCTTATCCTCCCCTCCCTGAGATCATCCATCTCCTTAGTTTCCCCTCCCTGAAATCATCCATCTCTTTTTCTCTACCCCTTATTGCTTCTATTTCAATGTCTCGAAACAATTCTACCACCCTATCCTCCTTTTCCTCAAAGCACACTCCCAAAAATTCCCCAAATTTAAGGTATTTCTCTCCTACCCAACTAGAAGAATCTTTCCCAACCTCAAAGCAAGCTAAAGGTAGTGCATCAACTCCCGGAGCACCATTATAGCCACCTCCAGAGCCAACAACCATCTGGAGAGACTTTGCTGCAACAACTATCGTAATTACTGAAGCAAATACAATAGTTGTTGCAACACAGCAATTACCGTAGTTGCTGCAGCAACTAACAACAACTACCGTAGTTATTGCAGCAACTATCGTAGTTGCTTGATTTCTGCAGAATCTCCTTCATTGACTTAAAAAAATTTAAATTTTCTTATTCAAAATTCTCAAAATCAAAGCAAAATAGTTCATAAAAATAAGAACAAAAAACAGAAAAAGAAAGCAATAAAAAAGATGAATGTGTCAGTGGCGGTGACGATGACGAAGACGGCAAAGAAGAAGAAGATGGAGAGAGAAAGAAAAAAGAAGAAGAAGATGGAGGGAGAGAGAAATATGGAGAGAAAAATATAGAGACGGAAAGGAAAAAAAGAATAAGATGGAGGGAGAGAAAAAATTGGAGAGAGAGAGAGAGAGAAAGAAAGAAAGAAAGAAAAAAAAAAGAACGATTTCAAAGATAATGTAGAGGGGGGGAAATTTGAAATTTGAAATAGGAGGCAATTCTTTTTAAAAAATTTGAAATTTTAATATGCACCCCAAAATTTTTAATTACTCTAACTAGGACCACTTTTCTTTTAATTCCATTTGACCAAGTCAATTTCACTCTTTTTAACTTAAAGACTTGTTTGACACCTCCTACTCAATTTTCTCTAAAGAGATCAATTCACCAAAGATGAACTGGCAAGCCTACAAAATTTACTGTCACCGTGTCTCTGAAGATCAAGCGTCAACACAGCCTTCTTGTTTCATCCACCTCTCCATCTCTCCATCTGCATGAAGTTGTTATCACTCTGGATCTTTTCCTTGATTCAACTCAGACTTAGGGCAGAAATTAGAAGACAAATTTCAGATCCCAAATCGGTAAGACTTTTTGTACAAGTCGTACTATGGACCACGAGTCGTGGTACGACTTGTGGTATGCTGCCCCAAGTTATTCCCTGTTACCGGTCAGCACGACTCATTATACGAGTCGTGGGATGAGAGTACGAGTCGTACACTAACTCGTACTGATAAGGACCAGAGAGTGAAAAATGTTCCAAGAAACCACGAGTCGTGAAATGATTATACAACTCGTGGTCTCCAAGACAGAGAAGGGCCCAAAAATCCAGTCAGACACCACGATTCATATCATGACTCGTGGTATCAAAGTACGAGTCGTACTGTAGATCCGTGGTTCCTTAAACAGAATCTGTCCAAATCAGTCCCAGGAACCACGAGTCAAACCACGACTCGTGGACCCAGAGTACGAGTCGTAGGTTGACTCGTGAGGTTCTGCTTCTCAAAATTTAAAACGGTTTCCTCAAGGGCAAATTAGTCTTTTTCCGAAGCCCTATACTACGTCGTTTTAATTTCTTTTAAGGGGGGGATTAAAGGTTACACGGTCGATTCCTCTCATTAGCATCGATTAAACACTCCAAAAACAGAAAGAAAAGAAAGAATAGTCTCAAGTCTAAGTCTAGGGTTATCACTCAAGCCTCAAGAAATCCAAGTTCTAGTCCAAAATTCTCAAGCAATCAGGTTTATGGGTTTCAGTAAGGATTTCCTTTCACCCTTATGACCAAAACTTCAGATTTCCAATATGGTTTCTCATGATTTTGTGAATTAGGGTTCATACCCAATTATGCATTCTTCTTGAAGTTTAGTTTTCGTATGTTAATTTATGATTATGGTTCTTGAAAAAATGATTGTGTTGATTTCTAATGGTTCCAATTCAGTTATTATACTATTTGAACAACTATGCATGATTTGACAGATTTCAGTTTATTTTAGTAGACCTTGGCGTGTTTTGAATACATGATCCCAGCATTCAGTAAATTTAGCATAACTAATTCCAGTATTTCAGAATCTCAGTAAAACAGTAATTTGAACTAGTTCATGCTTTATTTCCATCCTACACTTTATCTATTATGAGCAAACAATAATATAATTTTTTGAGGACTATTTAACACCGAGCCAACACGAGTTCCAGATTACCCAAGTCCCAAAATTACGTCGTCACCGTAGGATAAAGGTCTTTCGCCAGTTGAGATTGACACCTTTAGCCCAATGGGCTCAGTTAGTGGATCCACATCAGACAGGTTCTATACCTTTGGTAAGGTATAGGGCACCCTTTCAACTGGGGTTGTACGTTGGACTCCATGTTGCTCACATAGTTTATGTCGATTGTAAGAAACTCCCCGCAGAAATGATTTAAAACATTATATCGTATGTGACTCATAGTTTTCAGCTCAGTTATGCTATTTTATGACTTACAAATGAAATTCATGTTTCCAGCTTATGGTTATACTTTGAGTCATTATACTACAGTTTTTGCTTATTGCAGCCATATCCAATTTAAAGAACGTTTCAATATATTTATGACTTTGCATATCTCACATGCTCATTACATTCAGTCGTACTGACCGCATACTTTCCTTTGCGCTATATCCTATCATGATATAGATTCAGGTGCACGTTCCCAGAGTCGTGGCTAGACCGAACTTGCAGATATTCCATTCCAGAGTTGGTAAGTCCTTTTCATTCGAGGACAGTAGTGGACTAGTATTTAATTCATTTACAGCTATTGTTAGTCTTCAGTTTTCAGTTGTTTTAGAGTTAGCTGGGGACCTTGTCCCAGCAACTCCTCTTATTCAGTAATAGGGGCTTATTTCAGACATAGACAGTCTAGTTTCTTGGTTTGATTTCAAATATTCCTTTGTTGTTAAATAGTCAGTGTTTATTGAATTGTCCACTCAGTTACAATTATGCTTCTGCTCAGTACTTCAGTATTATTTCTTAGTAATATGCCAATAATAAGGGTTCGCTTGGGATCACTTGTGGTTCTAAGTACCGTGTATCGTCCAGGGTGTAGACTCGGGTTGTGACATCCTCATTCACAAACTGAAACAAGAAATGAGTGTCATTCAACTGTGAAATCTTCAAACCCTCTGCTGCACCCCATTACTCAACTGCCCAATTTCGAATTGCCTCCGGTGAGCCTACCTATTTAACAAAGGAACCAACCAAGCAAGATTTCAAAAACCATTTTCTCTTCAAAATGTGTTCCTCAAACAGTGCGAACCTGGGCTCTTTTGAATACTCCTTGCGATATCTGCAGCCCAAATCTAGAGATGGCCGGGCTAAAGCTTCCGAGAAAGACATGTTCTCCCTTTTTCTAGATTTTAGAGAGAAGTAAGAGCTTCTCACACTAGCCATTTTCAGAAAAATAACATTTTTCAATAAAATCATCAAATCAACTTTCAACCATTGGTTCTGAGTCTCCTTCATTGAAATTATTTGCTACCTCAAAAGCTCCAATTTCAATGAAGAAAAAGCAGAAAATAGGTTCAAATTTTCACATATTTTTTTTCTCAACCCCAAATTCCACTCATACCACATATTATCACTGTCGAAGCCACCATTTTTGCAGGCAGTCCTCCATCTTCCGAGGATTGACCACTCCAATACACCAAATTCACCCACTGCACTTATCTAGTTCATCTGTACTTCCAAAGGTTTCTCCATCCACACACTCGTGCCTTTCCGTCCACCATCACCCAAGACTTCTAAGCCCTTGCGATCTGCATCGCCGCCTCGTAATTAACCGATCAAGTGAATTTAACACAAGCATATTATTATTATTATATTTGTAAAAGTTCATCCCATAAAGGGGAGCCTTGGAGTATCCGGTAAAGTTGTTGCCATGTGACCAGGAGGTCAAGGGTTCAAGCTGTGAAAACAGCCTCTTGTAGAAATGTGGGGTGACTGCGTACAATAACCCTTGTGGTTCGGCCCATTCCCAGACCCGGCGCATAGCGAGAGCTTTAGTGCACCGGGTTGCGCATCCCATAGACTACGATGAATCAACGACAGACGAAAGAGGTTAGATGAAGAGGGAGGATGAGGAGTCCATCACCATGTCTGATGATATTCAAGAGATAAGGTTACAGATTGGAAGAAGAGAAATTTAATTTATTTTAAAAAATAAAAGAACGAGAATTGAAAGGTGTGAATGATTTTCAGATTCTATCCCAAATCTGATTTAATCAAATGTATTCAGACACATTAAGTGATTAAATTTTAAGAATAACAACCGCACTTAATGAATTGAGATCTTTATCATTCAGATTCAGACCTTCATTAAGAGCAAACAAATAAGACCTCAGATTCTAACGGGATTTAAGTATCAACTTCTTATGTTTCCACTTTGATTTTGGGGAAGCCTACTAGAATAATAAATGAATACATGTCTAGGGATTCATACACGACAAGATTCATTATACTAGAATAAGGAAATTCTTATAGAATATTCTGTAGGATACCTTAGCCATTCTTTGTTTAATAATAGATATTTACTTACCTTATTAGCTTGTTGATTTTACTGGGTATGTTGTTGTTGTATTAGCTTGGAGATTGATTACCTATTATAGACAATATATAAGGAGCACCTATTGTACATTGTCTACACGTATATGAATCTAGACTCACTTTATCCTTATGCGAATTCCACTAGGATAAGTTTCAGTTCTCAAGTATTGGACGGGTAGAGAAAGTGATTCCACATCCTTGAAGGTGAACAAAATTCAATCCACTTTAAATAATGGGCTACAGATACGGAGAGTATTGGGGCTATCAGACGTGCTGTTACTACCCTCTCATCAAGCCTAATAGGGTGTCGTGTGAACTCTCCCGGTTCCTATATGTTTACTCTCCCTTCCTGCCCAGCTCAATCAGCCTCATCATTTCTCCCCTCCCACTCTTCAGCATCAGATATCCAAAATCAAGAGCATATAAATGTAGCAAGTGATTGCTCTTATCATTAAGACTAAAATCTTCCAAATAAATATAGTAGGCTTATCAAAGAGCACTGCAGAACTGATATCATTAGAACAGGGATTCATGAACTAAACAACTCAAGGTCGGCGTGAAATGCATAGATACAAACGGAAGGGGGTAGAATATGGAAACAAAACATGAAACCTGGTAGTTGATGGACCTTTCACATTTTCATTTCTAGTCAACCCTGCATTTCTTGCTGCACTCCGTGCCTTCATGGACCCATTAACTGGTCCACTGTAAAACTGAATAACCAAGAAAGAAGAGTCACTCCGAAAAGTTGTGGAAAAAGTTTGAGCTCCCCCTAAAAACTAATGAGCAATAGCTACAGACATTTGATTTCATTTCTTTGCTAGGATCTAGGATCCGAGTAAGAATGTCCAATATCTGCATAGGAAATACTATCATTTTACCTCTGTGGTGCAAGAATCTGACAGATCAACATTTTAGCGGAAAAAAAAAAAAAAGCAATAGCATACCATTCTTGTCAAGCTACTAGAGATCTCTGAGTTACTGAGCAAGTAAATCAAAGAATACAAAGCATTTTCAGCTTCCAACCTTTGGCATACGTCATTACTTCATCCACAAAGACATGAAACAATATAAATTAGACAGAGGTGTTCAGTCCATGTTGAACAGAACAGATCAACTTAATTTTAAACAAAGAAGAGTACAAAACAGGAACCAATGTATAAAGAATTCTGTTCCAAACTCTTTCAAGTTGTAGTGATCACATTCAACATGGAAAAATTGCATTTAACTACAAGAATGAGAGTATGAAAGTAGTGACAAACTGAAAATGTACTATCTGATGGAGTTAGCAGAAGTCTAGTCTGTGTGTCAGCAGCATCATAATTTTAACTAATCTTTCTAACTTTAGATTTAACAAATACATTTTTTAAGAGTTTGGCTTAATAACAAAGCGGCAAGAATCATATTCACTCGAAAAGTTTCACATAATAGCGGAAGAATTTTGCCCTCTCCAAAATGCATAGACCAGATCACGATACATGGAAAAATTGCATTTAACTACAACAAGTATGAGAGTATGAAAGTAGTGACGAACTGAAAATGTACTATCTGATGGAGTTAGCAGAAGTCTGTGAGTCAGCAGCATCATAATTTTAACTAATATTCCTGACTTTAGATTTAACAAATACAGTTTTTAAGAGTTTGGCTTAATATCAAAGCGGCAAGAATCATATTCACTCGAAAGGTTTCACATAGTAGCGGAAGAATTTTGCCCTCTCCAAAATGCATAGACCAGATCACGATGCCCTTAAAAGTAAATTCCAAAGAAAGAAAAGAGTGCAACATATCATCGATGTCTCATAACTACATGAAAATTGGAATACAAGAATAACATGTCAAGTTTTGCCAATAACAGCAAACCTAACAGAATCACAAGGATTGAACAAGTTGTTTTACAACAAGATGCTTTTAAGAACTCAGTCCAATACCAGAGCCATCAATTGTATTTGTTTCAAGGTAAGCACATAATGGAGGAGGAATTCACCCTTTCTAAAGTGCAATTATCAGATGATAACGCCCTTAACATCAATATTACAAAACGGAGAGAACCTTCACAGTTCACTGCATAAAGTAAAACGATGAACTTTACCACAGAGCCATAATCACATAAAGACTTAACGAGATAAGTCATGTGTCTCAATTACTACATGGGAGAGAATAACATGTTAGAGTTAAATTGATAACTACCTGATAGATAGCCTCTGCATAGCCCGACTAACAGCTAATTTAACAGTGTCACTAGGATGGTTAATTAGCCGAACAAGAGGGTTTATAGCACCTGCTTCTTTAAATGAAACCCGCATATGTTCATTAATAGACACATCTGCAATGGCACCTGCAGCTCTAACAATAGCCGACTCATCTTCAAGTCCAAGAATTAATACCAAGCGAGCCACACCATCCATCCACGGCAAAAGAGTAAACCTTGGATTCGAAGGAAGTTCACCACTGGATTTATTCTCTTCTACAGTTTCTATTGCCCCAATACGTGCAAGAAATTGCTGTCGAGTGCGTCCTACCATTGCCTTCATCTTTTCTTCCTCAATGTTTGCATTATTATCCTCAATATTTAATCCAAGAAGTAATTCAGAGGCACCATATCTTGAAGGTCTTGGGTTCTGTTCAATTTTGGTACCATCAGGCAAAGAAGGCCATGAATACAGAGCTGGTCTGAAGGACTTGTAGGCAGCTGCACCAACTAAAGGGATCAGAAGAAGACCTTCCTCCATGATACGAATCTTGATGTACTCATCTTTAGCAAGTTCCAGCAATGCTTTTCTCGCTTCATTTTTAATGACCTTAGATCCCTCCACCTCAGTTTTCAAGAGCATTGCCTGCATTGTCCAAGGCATGAAATTCAGTTAACTTCAGACTTGCAGCATCAAAGACATTAAGCACCAAAAAATGGACTAAAAACCAGCCCAAAATGTGACACAGACTATGATTAGAAAAAAGAACTAGATATTTTTTTGGGACATTGCAGACAACTTACAAAGGATCCAACAAATTAACAATGTTTTGACAGATCAAATCACCTATAAGTAATTAGCAGAAGATGAGACTAATGAAGTTTCAGACATTCTTGCTTAAACCAACTGGCTAACTTGCTCGGACTGTCACGCCCCGAGCCTAGACCTTGGACGTGGCTGGCACCCGATGCCATTGCTGGCCCAAGCGAACCACCTAGCATAAGACATGAGCATGAAAACATATCTAAGGAAGTAACCCTCCTCAATAAATAATAATAATAAACATGTTCCATAAAACAAGATGACGCGAAAGTCCAAAACTGAAGATAACATGAGTCTGACATCTATGTTGTCTATGAAGCCTCTATTAGAAGTGTGAGAAATATAAGAGAATAATATTATTGAATTGTTGTATCTATATTATTACATTGAGACCCTATTTATAGATACAACATGACAATCCTTTCCCAAGTAGCACACTACATTACAATCATTTTTCAAGTAGGATTCTATAAAATATTTTTGTTCCTACTCCAATTCTAACACTCCACCTCAAGCTGGTGCATATAGGTCATATGTACCAAGCTTGTTATAGATGTAATTAATACGAGGACCAGTGAGGGACTCGGTGAAGATAGCTGCAAGAAAACTGGCAAGGACTGCTCGAGACGTCTGGTCGACCTCAGTTGAAAAGGAACAAACTGAAAAAGTGGTCAGAAAAGCAGTAAACGTCATCGGGAAGTCGATTCGTCGCTGGAAAATTGTCGGAAACTAGTATAAAATATATGGGTCATCTTGAAATGAAGAGATGAGTAGATCTTGAACAAGAAAGTCGCTGAAAAACTGGTCAGAACAGGCTCACACGCCAGCGCGTGGTCGTCGGATCTACCGGCACAATGCCCCGGCATACCTTAATAACTAAAAAACCAATGCTAAACATATCTAAACTAAGGCCCCAGGAAGTAGGGAGGCTTACCAATAGCTGATACCGATGAATTTAAAGGCGCACCTGATCCCAGACCTGTGTACCTGAAGCTGCATCATAAAATGATGCAACGCCGAATGACATCAACACATGGAATATATGGTATGTAAGACTGGGAGGGCAAAACATGGCATGATACATATATGAAACTAAAACAATAGACTTATAACAATAAGACATGAGCAGACATAGGCATGGATCATCAACTATAAAGATAGCAATGTACATTAGCATCTTTAATTAACTATGGAAATAGATGGTGTGTAACTGACATGAATACATAATACACCACGAGCTATGTGGGTCCGATCAACACCCGATCGACTAGGCACCAACCATGTTTGCCACATGAATCCTTTTTTTACTCATGTCCATTAGTTAGCCGTTGCGGGGTCACGTCTGTGAGTTAGCCACTTTAGGCTTATGATCATAAGTTAACCACGTTAGGTTCATGTTCATACATTCAACCGTCCATTAGCTTGGCCTGAGATTCATGAAAGTTGAAACCATTATACCATAGCTCATAATCATAAGGGTTTCTCATAACATTATGGAGAAGGAGCTTTTGGAGTGTTCATGTCGTTTTTAACATATATTATATTTATGGAGATCATACCTTAAGGTCATGAAGATATTATTGAATATAATTTCATAGTGTTGCAAGTCATAAAGATCACATCGCTTTATCATAGCTCATAAGAAGAGGAGTTCATGACATTATGGAGGTTATGGAGAGTTTGGAATGTTCAAGTCATCTTACTATAGTTTATGGTTAAGGAGTTCATAAAAATCATATCAAAAAGCATGGTCAAGAGGGTTAATCATAAGACCATAAATTAGGGAAAAATATAAGTCTGGGGTATGTATTTTGAAAAATGAGTTCATTGTTTGGATACATAAGGGATTATTGGATTTCACAAGGATTATAAGATTTCATAGTAATCATAAGTTTCATAAGATTCGTGGTTTCATTAGATTCATAGACTCCATAAGATTCATAAGGATCATGAGATTCATAAGTTCGTTATTCTTTTGAGAAATCATAAAAAATTAGCATTAGCATAGGGTCACTTAACTTTCATTAACATTCGTGAGTTCATGCGTTCATGTAGAAGAATCTATGGAAAATCACATAAGATAGGATTATCATGAGATAGGCGACATGAAAAGAGATTTCATGAGGTTTCCTTGAAGAATTGAAGAGATATCATAATCTTTAAGTTTTACCCAAATACATACTATGAGGGTTTCAAGGCATTCATCATCATTCAAGAGTTCATGAATGCAATTTCATAAAAATAACATAGACTAGGTTAATCATGAAGGATAGGATATATGAGATGTGATTTCATGGCATTAACATAAAGAATCTAAGAGATTTCAAAACAAGTATATTTTTCTTCTAACCCTAACCTTTTCATGAGTTTCATTTGAACTAGGAGAAAGAAATCTAGAGGAATATCATGAGAAGAGATAGCCTTACATACCTCAAAGAACGGAGAAACTCAGAGAAGAACTTATGGATTCCCTTGCTAGAGCTCTTGAAACCCTTCCGTGAATTTAGGGAGGGAGGAGAGGAATAAGACATGAGTTTTTGAGTGTTGTGTCTGCTAGAAAAGGTTTTAAAACATATATAATGAGTACCCAAAAGCCCTAGGACGAAAATACCCAGAAGTGGGCGAAGTGACCCATTTTCACTGCCTAAAAGTCTTGGGGCGTCGTCCGGAGCGCCACACCATGTATTTTGGACGGTAGCCCGACTGTTCTGACTGTCCCTTAGTAAAATGCACATAACTTTTTACTTGGGACTCGGATTGACGAGCAGTTGGTGACGTTGGAAAGAAGACTCAAAAACTTTTAATTTGGTAGGTAATATGTCACGTAACTCTTCATATTCTAGGAGGAATACTTGTTTAAAGTTGACCCGAGTAAAAAATTAGACATAAACTTAATCGGTGGAGAGGGTTTCAAATCAACTTTATGATAGAGGTTTCTTAAGACCCTAATTCATATCCAATACACTTTTCACACTTAAGAATTGACCTTAACACCTAGGTACAATAAAGAATTCATCGGGTGCCGGTCAATCTACATACCTGGAACGGTTCAAATCTTAGTTCGAAAGTTCAAGGTGTTACACGAACTCTCCAAAAATGTTGTCGCACCTGTGTCGGATCCTCCAAGAATGCACTACTTTTGAAGGATACGACACGCAACCAATGACATTGTTGAAGAGTCTGAGCAACATAGCCAACTGGTATAACAATTTCTTCCATGAATGTGCTATTAGTTAATTATATTGTCAACTCGTCTGATGATTTACATGGTTTGCAGCTTTAACATGTACACATGCACCATGACCTTCATTTCTTTCCCAATCCTACTCTGAATCTATTTGGTTCTGTTAAGTTCTTTCATTCCCTATCCTTGTTCAAGAACCAACAAGTTATATTTTAGTCCTTTTTTGTATTTAGTTAGTTCTATTAGGTCTTTTCCCTCCATATCCTTGTTTGCGAACCAACCAATTACATTCTAGATCTTTTTTCCTTAATGTTTCATGGGAAATCTGGGTGTTCCTATCAGAAAAAGGGTAATAAGCAACACTGACATATTCAAGTCGAATATAGAAGGGAAAGTCACCAGATAGATTCTCTTTTTTTTAGGAGGGTTAGTTTGGGAGGGGAGGGGCAAGGGAGAGAATAGGTGGTGCAAGGATAACGTTTTGAGCATTACATTTCCAATCATCTACCTAATTTCATGCCAGAATGAGTTGACAGTCCAACAAGTCCGAAGATTATATAATGGAGAAGTGTTTTTCGGATTTGAGATTTAGGAGGAATTTTCAATATTGAAAGTTGGCAGAATCCCAAAGTCAAATTGATTTACTACAAGATAGGCATGATGCATTTAGGGAGGGGGGAAGGGATAATGGAGCTTTCTCTGTTAAATCCTATTATGGGAAGCTTTTGTATAGAGAGGAGTTGAAATTTTCGTATAGGCAGATTTGGATTCCGAATTTAGTGAGAAAGGAATGTTTCTTCACTTGGTTACCAGCTAGAAGGGTGATTTTGATAGCTGAGATTTTGTGAAAGAGAAAGTTACTTATGTCAGCTGGTATTATATGTGCAAGGGTTCGGGTAAATATCAGCTAGAAGAGTGATTTTGATGGCTGAGATTTTGTGGAAGAGGAAGTTACTTATGCCAGCTGGTGTTATAGTTGCAAGGGTTCGGGTGAAGATGTCAACCATCTCCACATTCATTGTTCGATAGCATGGAGACTACGGTGGGAAATTGTCACATGGTTTGGTATATTTGGGTGATGTCAGGCACAGTGAAAGAGGTAGCGGCCTGTTGGAGCAATAGTAATGTTCTTATCTGGGTAGTATGGAGAGAATGAAATAGAGGAGCTTTTGAAGGTGTAGAAGTCAACTTTGTACAGTTAAGAAGTAGTATTTTGTCACTTATTTCTTGTTGGTGCACCCATAGATTTCTTTATAAATAGAAGATTGGGTGTAGTTCATAAAAAACCATCTCGTTTGGTAGGTTTTCTACTTTTTGGTAATGTTAGATTATGAGTAGGAACAGGAATAGTATATAGAATCCTATTTGGAAAAGGATTGTAATGTCAATGTCCTAGTTGGAAAAGGAGTCTAATGTAGTGTCTATAAATAGGGTTTCAATGTAATAATTTAGATACAATAATTCAATAATATTTTTCTCCTATATTTCTCACATGGTATCAGAGCCAGGTTGGTGAGAAAAGCATCGTTGTGCGTCATTCCAACAAAATCAGCATCACTGTGCAATTTTTCGGTGACCTAACCTTCTCCGTCAGTATTTTCCTTTCTTTTTTTTTTCCAAAAAATCAACCCACCACCAGGTTCGAATTTTCCCGGCAACAAAACCCCAGTCCGGATCACCGAAAATAGGTGCAACACGCGTCGCCAGAAACAGTTCTCCGGCGAACGAGTCAGATCCACGCGTCGGTGTGTGAGGCAATTTCCAACCACTTTTGCTGGCAGATTTTCTTTCCAGTAGGGTTGCCTCTTCAATCCGAGGCTACCCATATAGTTATTTCTTGTTTCCGATCAAGTTCCGACAGTCAGATCTAATTTTCCAGCGACGGAACACTTTATTTTCAGATTCCGGCGACTGAACACTTTTTCCCCAGATTCCGGCTACATATTTCCAAAATAAATTTTCTCGATTTAGTCCTATGATTAAGTATGAACCCTTAATGAGGAGATCAAAAAATTTTTAGGTGGTCGGCCATGCAAAGAACAACATATTTCACGAGTATGTCCAAGCCTATATCTTCCAGGATCATTGAGTGATGGTATCAGAGCAAGTAAGCAGATATCTCTACCAGTAGTCTCAACTGCGCTATCTCCTACATTTGGATCATAGGTTGTGGACTCTGGTGCTTCTGATCATATTTCCGGTGATAAATCACTTCTATCAAATATTGTTTATTCACAGTCTCTTCCAACTGTCACTTTAGCCAATGGTAACCAAACCAAAGCAAAAGGAGTTAGACAAGCTAATCCCCTATCCTCTGTCACTTTAAATTCTGGTCTTTATGACCCTAGTTGTCCTTTTAATCTTGCATCGGTCAGTCGTTTGATTCGTGTCCTAAATTGGGCCATACTATTTCTTGAGGACTCTTTTATCATGCATGACTGTAGTACGGGACAACAATTGGTGTAGGATATGAATCACAAGGCCTCTACTACTTTACCTCTCCTAACTCTTTCATAGCATGTCCAGTTACAGATTCTCCAGACGTAATTCACAAACGTTTGGGACATCCTAGTTTGTTCAAGTTACAAAAGATGGTGCCTAGTTTGTCTAGTCTATCCACATTAGATTGTGAGTCGTGCCAACTTGGAAAACACACTCGAACTACCTTTCAACGTAGTACTGAGAATCGTGCAGAGTCTATCTTTTCCTTAGTTCACTCTGGTATTTGGGGTCCTAGTATAATCAGGTCAACCTCAGGGTTTCGTTATTTTGTTAGCTTCATTGATGATTATTCAAGATGTATTTGGATTTTCTTAATGAAAGATCGCTCTGAATTGTTTCCTATATTCAAGAGTTATTGTGCTGAAATACAAAATCAATTTGGTGTCTCTATTCGTACCTTTCGTAGTGATAACACCTAGAATATATGTCTTCCCAATTTCAACAATTTATGACTCATCAAGAAATTATTCATCAGACTTCTTGTCCGTATACCCCTCAACAGAATGGAGTAGCAGAGAAGAAGAATAGGCACCTCATCGAGACTGCTCTCACTCTTCTCATTCAATCCCATGTTCCGCTGCGTTTTTTGGGTGATGCAGTTATCGCATCTTGCTATTTAATTAATTGGATGCCTTCATCTTTCATTCAAAATCAAATTCCTTATTCAGCATTGTTTCCTCAGTCACCTCTATACTCTGTTCCCCCTCATGTCTTTGGGAGTACATGTTTTGTTCAAAACTTCACCCCACAGAAAGATAAATTAACCCCACGTGGTCTCAATGTGTCTTTCTTGGTTATTCTTGAGTACAAAAGGGATATCATTGCTACTCACCTGATCTTCGTCAGTACCTTATGTTAACTGATGTCACATTCTTTGAGTCTCAACCTTACTTTACATCTTCTTCTGATCCTGATCATCCTAACATGTCTGAGGTCTTACCTATATCGATTTTTGAGGATCCTCTGTTACTTCTACATCTCCATCCATAATGCCACCAGTCTTACCTGCACCGACTTTTGAGGAATCTACAATAACTTCTACAACTCTATTTACAGTGCCACCACTCCTAACTTATCGTCGTCGTCCACGTACAGCATCACGCTCAGATGATTCCCATCCTGCACCTACTACAGCCTTGACTCCTCCGATTGCACTTCGAAAAGGTATACGGTCCACTCGTAATACTAACCCTCATTATACTCTTTTAAGTTATCATCGGCTATCATCACTTCATTATGTCTTTATATCATCTTTGTCCTCTATCTCCATCCCTAAGTCCACAAAAGAAGCACTTTCTAATCTAGGATGGCGATAGGCTATAATTGACGAGATGTCTGCTTTACATACGAGTGGTACTTGGGAGCTTGTTCCTCTCCCTTCAGTTAAATCAACCGTTGGTTGTCATTGGATTTATGCAGTGAAAGCTGGTCCAGACGGCCAAATTGATCGACTTAAGGCTCGCCTTGTTGTCAAGGGGTACACTCAGATATTTGAGCTTGATTATAGTGATACTTTCTCTCCCGTGGCTAAAATAGCATCTATTCGTCTTTTTCAATCCATGGTTGTTGTTCGACACTGGCCTCTTTTTCAGTTGGACATTAAGAATGTTTTTCTCCATGGTGCCCTTAAGGAGGAAGTTTATATGGAGCAACCACCTGATTTTGTTGCTCGGGGAGGATCTAGTCTAATCTGGTGTATCGATTGCGTCGGTCACTTTATGGTCTAAAACAATCTCCTCGAGCCTGGTTTGGAAAGTTCAGCACAGTAATTCAGAAGTTTGGCATGATTCGTAGTGAAGCAGATCACTCTGTGTTTTATCGACATTTTGCTCCAAATCTATTTATTTATTTGGTGGTTTACGTTGATGATATTGTTATTACCGGCAATGATCAAGATGGTATCATTAGTTTGAAGCAACACCTCTTTCAGCATTTCCAGACTAAAGACCTCCGCAGACTGAAGTATTTTTTAGGTATTGAAGTTGCTCAGTCCAGATCAGGTATTGTTATTTCGCATCGCAAGTATGCTTTAGACATTCTTGAGGAGACAGGAATGATGGGATGTAAACCTATTGACACTCCTATGGATCCGAATACTAAACTCCTGCCAGGACAGGGGGAGCCACTCAATGATCCTGGAAGATATAGGCGTCTAGTTGGTAAGTTGAATTATCTCACAGTGACCAGACTTGACATTTCCTATCCTGTGAGTGTTGTAAGTCAGTTTGTGGATTCTCCATGTGAAAGTCATTGGGATGCAGTTGTTCGCATTGTGCAATATATTAAGTCAGCTACAGGTAAAGGACTACTCTTCGAGGATCGAGGTCATAAGCAGATCGTTGGATATACAGAAGCTGATTGGGTAGGATCACCTTGTGATAGACGTACCTCCGGATATTATGTTTTAATAGGAGGTAATTTGGTGTCTTGGAAGAGTAAGAAACAGAGTGTGGTTGCTTGATCTAGTGCAGAAGCAGAATATCGAGCAGTGACGGTAGCCACTTGTGAGCTAGTTTGGATTAAACAATTGTTGAGAGAGTTAAAATTTGGAGAAATCAGTGAAATGGAACTTGTGTGTGATAACCAAGCGGCTCTTCATATCGCAACAAATCCGGTATTTCATGAGAGGACTAAGCACATTGATTGTCACTTTGTGAGAGAGAAGATACTTTCTAGAGATATTGTTACAAAATTTGTGAAATTGAGTGATCAGCTTGCAGATATTTTCACCAAGTCCCTCACTGGTCCTCATATTAATTAAAGTTATAACAAGCTCGGTACATATGATTTGTATGCACCATCTTGAGGAGGAGTGTTAGATTATGAGTAGGAATAGGAATAGTATATTAAATCCTATTTGGAAAAGAATCGCAATGTCAGTGTCCTAGTTGGAAAAGGAGTTTAATGTAGTGTCTAAATAGGGTCTCAACGTAATAATTTAGATAAAACAATTCAATAATATTTTTCTCCTACATTTCTCACATTTCTCACAGGTATACTAGTATGTTTTTGCTCAACATTATTAAAACTTATTACTTCATCAAAAGAAAAGGTTCTCTTTCTAGAGAACTTGAATTGATGTAAGCAGAAAATCTCTTCCTAACCCACCACTCCAGTATTCTATCATTCTAGCTTTGTGCAGAATGTCCTATGCGTCCTGGGACAGTGATAGGTGGCCATTTTTTGGGGCATGGCTTCCAAAAAAAAGAAGAATAACCTAGATCAACTATCACTTTAGTAGGACTACATTTCTACAACAACATACCCAGTGTATTCCCACAAAGTGAGGATTGGAGAGGGTAAAGTGTACGCAGTCCATAGTCCATACCACTACCTCGGATGAAGTAGAGAGGTTATTTCCGATAGACCTCCGGCTTAGGACAAGGACTACATTTCTAACAATGCAAAGACCTGCTACTCCATGAGACAATCTTAAGGTAGAAAGTTTTTATGGGGAGGTATAAAAAGGGAAATAAGGCATATAATGGTTTTCCATGGATTGGTACACACGTGACAAGGAAAAAAAAGCTTACATGCTTGACCACACAATTTGAGCAAGCATTGAATCAGCCTTTACGATGAAGAAGAGCGACAATTTAGTGTCAATAAATTGCTCTGCCGTTGAGCTCACAGTCACTTGAAGGTATAATTGATGAAAAACCAACAGATGTAGAATAGCACTTTATCACCACCCACCAACATTTCTAAAGCAAGTTCTAAACAATTATCACAAAAAGGTTCCCACATGAACCTGCAAGAATTGGGCAAGGAAACTCAATTAATCGTGTCTTAGAACCCCCATATCAGCAATGCATCTGACCAATACGTTCCAAGATAGCAATTTAAAGCTTCCAGTAGTGACTGAGTCCTTTTTTGCTTTATGAACTCTTCATCTGTTCTATTTTAGTCAGAAATTTCTGAAATGGCTGTCAAATTCTTCTGATACATTGAGTCACTATGATGTCTGAAGGTGGCAAAAGGAGACAATGTAAGTTGAAGGTGATATAAAGTGACGAGGTAAGCCTAAAATTACATGTACGAAAGCTGTCTCTGAAGACTTAAAATCTCTCCAAAAAATGTAGACTTAGTTAAGAGCATAACAGAACAGAAGACTCAAATGTCAGTATAGAGATAAATATGAGCTATAGAGATCCACTAACTTGCATTAAAAACCAAATCATTTCCCTGTTTTTTGTACTGGAACAAAATGGACATGAACAAAGCCGCATGGATTCAAAGAATTTTGTATAGCTGATGCTAGCTTTGGGGTTGGGGGGGGGGGGGGGGGGGGGGGGGTTTGAGGGAGATAGTTGATTGATTGGATAAAAAAATTTCGCAATTCTGAAACACTCATAAAATATTCAAGATCAATAGATATCTTTGCAAAAAAAAGTGCAAGAATCAACTGGCCCCACCAGTTTTGGAATGACACCTGCTTCAATCATATTATTGTGATTAGAAGAAGTCAATGCCAAATTTGCCAAAACCCCTCCAGCTGCCTCCTTCACTCTCACTTCTTCATCCTCCAGGAACTTTATTAGTAATGGCAGGAGATCAGAGTTGGCAATTTTGTTTCTGAGTTTCTCATCCACAGATAAGTTCCATAACGTACATAAGCTTTGCTCCTTCACCTGCAGACATAAATTCAAGCTTTTGCCTCACTGCTTGTGTCAAAAGGACATGAGGACAGTAGAAAGAATGAGGTAGATTTTGCACATTTGGGGAGAGGGAAGACCGTCTCAGGAAGCCGTTTATCTCTTCTATTGCACCACTATCTGCCACAAGATCTCTATACATATTCACTGAGGATATCATCCTCAAAAGACCAGCAGCTGCTTCACAAGCAGCATCAGACTCGGACCTTAAAAGGTTCACAGTCAGATTAACAGAACCTCGAAACTGCATTATCATATCAACACACTGCTTTCCTCCAAGTGAATACTTCCAAAGAGCAATTACTGCCTGTTCTCTATCTAGAGGGTCATGGTCCAAGCCAAGCATGCGAACAAACAAGGCAATATAACCATCACCAGTGTTAGATGAGCTATCCTTTAACAAATCAACATCCTGGAAATGAAGAAGGAAGATTCACTATCATGTACATCTTTAGCAAAAAACATGCATTAATTTGATGGCCATAACCTCTAAAAAGAGTGAAAGAAAGATCAGCACTAAAAAATGGAAGTGCTCTGGATAATTACACATTAAGTAAAAAGGCGCATTTCATTATCTCTAAGAATGAGAAGTGGATATTGAAGTTCTGTTTGTCCTTGGAACCAACAGATACCGCCCAATTTCAATTCTAAAATTCCCAATGGGGACTAACAAAAAACGAATATGATTTACATAAGAAGCACCAATGAGTTTGAAAACACTATAGCATGATAAGAGCATGCCTGCTTTCAAAATACTTGATGCAAATAAACCAAATCCCCCATCATTTCAATTGTGATTGATGGAAAGTGCTAGTCATACATGCAATGCCACCAGAATAGCATGACATAGTCGAACTATATATTGTCTCAATAGCATATACAATAATAATTTAGTTTTCCATATTACCCATTCGGCAGGCAACCATTTTTCCCTCACAAAGAGTATTTCTATTGGACAGGTGTAAGTCTGAGTTAACATATACTTAACTAATACAAGGACATCAAAATTTCCAACTTCCACACATTAAGGAGTAGAGATATTAATCAGTTGCTGCCAATAGAGAAATATAAGACTTCATTTTTTGATGAAGTAAATATGAGACTTCATTTTATAATTCACCACGTGAATGATAACTCGGTTAGGACTCCTCAAGATATGGATAAAAAGGAAATCTCAAGATATGGATTCCACATCTATGCTGTAACCACCAAACCTAAAACGCAATACTATAAACAAAAATGCAAGCAATCCACCCACTTGGAGAAATAGAGAGTATAGAAGAGGCTTACAGCAGGTGAAGACTGCTGAGGGTTAACATAAACTTCACCCCCTCCATCATTGCAGGCCCATGTGATTCCTGAACACAACCTGGGGTTGATTCCATAACCATGATTATAAAAAAACAAGTTTGAGGGAGCACAAGAATTATTAGCTTTTCTAGTTCTAACTCCTACAGGGGTTTGTAAGACTCCTTTTCGCACATAATTGGGTGGCTTAAGCAACAACTGTCCTGGGATTGTTGTAGTCATCTTCAAGTTTGACTTCACTATACTCGTACTATAATGGAATGTGCAAGAAATTTCGATGAGCCACACGGATAAAGCAGTAGGAGTTCTTTTCTCTCCTGTTTAGAAAGTACTATAATGGAATGTGCAAGAAATTTCGATGAGCCACGCGGATAAAGCAGTAGGAGTTCTTTTCTCGCCTGTTTAGAAAGCAAACTCTTAATTGAAATTGATACAAGCCTACTAATTACAAAATCTAATAATTATGATGAATTATTTATTTATCATAATATAATTATAAGTATAGTATTTGGTTATACAAATATAATTATAAGGTTATATTAAATTATTAAAATAAAAATTAATTATCAAAAATTAAAAATTTGTATTAGACAAATAAGGACCTTTATAAATAATATTAAATTAAATATTTTATATATATATATGTGTGTGTGTGCGCGTGTGTATACATTATCTTTTAAATATATTAATTAATAAATATATGTTCTTATAAGAAATAATTGATTTATATTTTTCAAACTAGCATATTTAAATTAAATTAATCATAAAAACTTAAAGTACATGATTATAAAAACATCATGAAATGTATGTTTGACAAAAAAATTAATATTATAAATATAATGTTATAAAATTATTAAAACATTTGACAAAAAGATAATCTATCAATTCTAACATTTGACAAAACGATAATCTATCAATTCTAACTAAAAAATGAATGGTTTGCAATGGAAATATCAAGTCAATATTAGTAAAACAAATAAATAAAAACTGAAAATATAACATAAGTTCAAAATTCAAAAAAATAAATAAAACTCTTATGTCCAATTTCAACATAACGTACATAATTTAAAAAAAAGGAAAATCTAAGTCTATAACCTTATTCAACAATGAATTCTACTTAATTTAAAAAATTACGATACTAACTAAATTATGCTAAATGAAAAAAACATAAAATAAATAATACAAAAAATTACATGGAATCACAATAAATATTTAAGATATATATTATCTTTTGAAAATATATTAATTAATAAATATATAAAACATAAAAACCGAAATATATAGGAATTTTTATATAGCGTATGGCTGTATGGAAGGATCTTCTCACCTTTTACCCGAGCAAGGGGCCTGTCAGGATTAATACATATTCTTAATGAGTCCATGTGTCTGGAGGTTCTAACTGGAAAAGATCGCCCTTTTCAACATCTTTTACGGGCTTAAGAAACCGGCTTACCAGACGTAGTCACTAAGACAAAGCCACTAAGAATAGTATTAGATCCGACTGTACCACCATCTCAGAACCAAGCCAAATTGCTATATAATAATTTCTTTATATTTTGATAAAGTCAGATCTTTAAGGTTACTATACAAGAGAAGTTAGATATTCAACATAGATATGAAATTTAGCCGGACATAGTTACGGCTGGGAGAAGAAGAAAGTAAAGAGGTATCACCTTATGGACCCGGCTGCAAAGGGTCTATGCTCGAATATGCAAAGGCTTTAGATGTTGTGTCCAAAGTTGGACCTTTTCTAATTTTCTATTATTCACAAAATAAAAACTTTACAAAGTGTATTACAAAAGAAGAGAGAAGCCTAAGAGAGGAGAGAGACTAGAGAGAAGTAAGAGACAGAGGGAGTTCTCAAAACTCTATCCCCTGAAAACAAAAAAATGAAACGTATAAATAGAAAGAAAAAGGAAACTATGTACAGTAGAATTGGGTCCCCTATCTAGGTCCCTTGAACAGTAAATCTACTGTGTATGGGTCTCCTGGCGGCTTTACTTTGCTGCACTATTTATGGGTCCCTTGTCGGCGACTATCTCCGTCATATTTTCTTATTTCCTTGTATTTTATCGAATTCTTTCATTTTGCAGACAAAATCTTTGACATTTTCAATGGCTTCCTCAGATAATATATCCTCTTGTTGCATCGGCTGTGAATCTGGCAAGACATTGTCATCACTGTTTTCACTTCGCATGGAAGTGTCAGATTTTTCTATCTGGTTTATTTACAGAAGTAAATTCTTCTTAACATCTTCCAAATATTTATTTATCATCTCATTTTTATCTCCGTCCTGAAAGGTAATCTTTCTTGCAATGTGACAGAAAGCTGAATCATCAAAATTCTCCTGCTGAGATAAAAGAGTATATTCTTTTACCTTTTCCGAAATAGAATTTATCAATTCTTGTCCATATAATGTCTTGGTTTTGGGGTCAGTTTTCCTTAATTTGTCCCAAAAATTATTATGAAAAGTCTGATATAAGCAAGGAATCATTTCAATGGTAAATCCCAGTTATGGGGTCCATTTTTGTATCCATAGAATAGAAAATTCTATGAAGAAATATATCTGGTCAATATTATCTGGGCAACATATATGATCCGCCTTGTATAATTCTTCCAAAGCTGGAAAGACTTTTGTCCATTCTCTGTATAATTTGAGAAAAGGCTCTGGCAATATCTTGATCGAAGGTCCGTGGTATGACCACCAATTTAGGAATCAATTTGGAATTGATTCGGAGAATATTTTAGCACAAATTTTTATAAACCAAGTGTGCCTGTTCTTATCATTGTTATAATATAGAACCTTGTCAAAGGCGTGGATATAATCCCAATAGGTAAAGTTTATTCTGGAGTTGTTAAGGCTTATCTGCCTTTCTTTCATGGTAGATATACCCCAGTCCTCTACAAGTATAATCTGTTTAATAATTATTTTTGAGAAGTTATAAGCATTCTCATCCGAGTTACTACCGGAAAAATGTTGGAATTCAGCAATACCTGTTTCTTTAAGAATGGTTTCATAATATGAAGGGGTTTTGTATGACTCACCCGGAAAGTATAACCCCCTTAGTAAATACCGCTGGAATATCTCCCAAGGTTTATCTCTCCAATTTAATTCAGAATTTTTGACAGGAAATATCATTTCTTGCTTTGGCACTGTCTCATAGGACTTGATATCATCATTGTCCTTTTTTGTTACTGAAGCAAAAGTATCATTTTGCTTTTGGCTTTCTAAATATGCCTGTATAACGGGTTGTCTTCTGGAATATTTTCTAGGTGTATAACTTTTGATTGGGACGATGATGATTCGCCTTTTTGAGAAATCTTCTCATTAACCAATGTTTTTCTTCCCAACTGTATAACTGGGGAATTTGATGAGAAACCGTATGACGATCCCTGACTGTATGACCGGGAAGAGGATGATCTTCCTCTGCCTCGTCCTTTACCTCTAGTCTAAGGATGATCCATCCTGCAAATATTCACGGGATAAGAAATCCGGCAAAGAATTATCAATTCCCTTTTTATGCTGGATTTCAAAATCAAATAGGGCTAATTGAGCCTGTCACCTAGCAAATATTATTTTAGAGGCATCATGTTTAAAATCCTTGTTAAACATATATTTAACAGATTCTGCATCAGTTTTTATCAAAAACTTTTGATTATATAAATCATCTTGAAATTTTAAAACACATTTGACAATAGTCAACATTTCATGAGCCACAGTAGCATATTTCTTCTAGGCTTCAGTCCATTTACTTGAATGAAATCTTATCAAATATTCATGATTAATGGCTCGTTGTATAGGAGTTATTTTGTCTTGACAAATATTATGCCCTAAAAAACGGACATTAGTTTGAAATAAACTCATTTTTGGTTTAGATATAATCAAACCATTTTGATATCTAAATACTTAATATGCATTTCTAAAGTCTTAGAAAAGATTAAAATGTCATCAATATAGACAATAATAAAATTCATATAAGGATTAAAAATATCATTTATGATTTTCTGAAATTCAGAAGGTGCGTTTTTCAAACCAAATGGCATAACATTTCATTCATATTGTCCAAATGGGAAATTGAAAGCAATTCTATAAGTATGCTCTTTTAAAATTTGTATCTGCCAATATCCCGATTTTAAATCAAATTTTGAAATGATATTTGCATCATACAATCTTGATAATAAATCTTTTTTGTTTGGAATCGGATATGTCAAGCCTGAATTCCCAACGGGGCGGACTGCACCCGAAGCCGATAAGGCCCGAGAGAACCAATCTTCACTCTCATACACTCCTGCGCATGCTACTCAATAAACATCACCACCACAAATAGATACAAGATGCCAATAGCGGAAGTCATGGAAAGTACATGATAACTATGACACTTGGCCGTTGGGGCCATCAAAACAAAACATACGTTCTTTACATTTTCTTCATCTGTCCCACAATATCTATAAAGCCTCTACAAATGCTTGACCATAACCAACCTAGAGTCGGGACAAGACCTCGTTCTATACACATATACAATACCAAAATAAATGTACATAACGACTCGGAAAGCCCCGAACCAACTGGAGCTCACCAAAGACCTACAAATGATCCGCAACCTACTAAGGAGGTCTACTAGCACCTGTGCCTGCAGCAAGTAAGGTAAGTCCCACAAGGGACGTCAGTACGAAGAATGTACTGAGTATGTAAGGCTATAAGGAATTGCGTCAATACATAAGAACTCTAATGGAATCAAATATAAAAGAATAGTCAATATGGATAAGTCACCATTCTGTATGTGTGGAAATATGTACATTACGTGGATTACTTTCTTTACTTTTACGCTCATTCATTCGTTCATCACTCACTTCTTCATTCACTACTCATCCTTCCATTCTTACAATGCCCGGGCCCCAAGCTGATCAGTGGGTAATCAACAGTTTTCGGGATCGACCCATGCTAGGCTTTTTCTTTTGCCCCTGGGATACCACCAGTAGTAGCAGGATTGACCCATGCTAGGTGTTCTTTTCACCCCTGGGATACCATTAGAGATATTGGGATCGACCCATGCTAGGTATTTTAACCCCTGGATACCACCCAAGAATAGAGACTTCATTACCTCATTTCTTAGTCTTTGAAATAGTTCATTCGATGATCAAGTCATTATTGGAACTTTTGAATATAACATTATTGGGATTTTGGAGCCATGTCCACAATTAGGTGACACATGAATAAAAATAGATCAAGAATAAGGTATATATGATTAACAATAGATGATAACCTGAAATGAGATGCCTTAGGACATTTCGAAAATGAGTAAGTTCAATAACAAGGTGGATACTACATGCTGCAGAAGGATACGGAAAGAGTAACCTTACATACCTTATCTTCCCAATACGAATATACAATCCTAAATATGAACACAATAGTCCAACTCCTTCCTTACGGTTCACTCTACAACACAAGTACATAACGGAGCTTACGTTAACAACCAACTACCTTATAGGTGCATAAAACGACAACGAGTTACATAATTGCCTTATAACGTCATTTCCCCCTTGACAATACCATTTATAAAATTATCATACCATCAATACCACAACATTCCATACATTGACCAATACATCATAAACCAATAGCATGTCACACCAAGTTCATACTTTACACTTCTCCATCAACACAACATCACAATTACTCCATCAAGTCACCTTAATACACTTCATAACAACATATTGACAACAATCCCACAATTTATGCTCATAGAAAAATAACAAGTTAAGGAACATAACCACACCATACATGTTGATATTTCATCCATACCATGCACTTTAATCAAAAAACCATGTCTCCTTTCAAGTTTAAATCACAAAGATGGCATATCTTTTAGCAAAAAGCAAAAGTGCCCTATTCAACCTTGCCAACATAACCATCATGATCTACACCATCTCTCATGTATAGAATATATTAAATCACAAGAATAAACACTTACCCAAGCTTGAAAAGTGATGAGCTTGTCCAAAGTGTCCAAAGAAAAATGGTTGCCTTAGGGTTTGGAAAATAGAGAAATATCTTTTAGAGAAATGTCTAGAAAGGCATGTGTAAGTTTTGGAATAAAAATCTGATTTCTTTTCCTTTATATAGTCCTTGTGGTAATCCTTAGCTAATTCTTGGCATTTAATGCTATGTTTACTTGGTCAAATTTGAAGAATGGGTCATTTTCCCCTTTGGGCCTAGCATTTTGGCTTCATTTTGGGCCTCAAATTGAGCCCATTTACACATGTCAACTTAGTCCACCAAATTCAATGCATGATTCACCATATATCTCATGTTTAAATAATTCCATAAATGTCATGACAATATTCAACTCACGAGATTCATGTTCGTAGCCTCAATCCCAAGAACAAGCAATTCTAGCCACTCATGGCTTAATTGAACATAATTTGATAAAATAATTATGACGACGACTTAACCCCAACTGGGATGTGAAACTTACTCAAGAGTAGCCCTACTATGATGATATAATGATACCATAACCCAAGAGTCCTCTTTATAGACTAATAATCGTAGAAGAAATCGGGCAAAAAGCACCCTAGCACGCTCCCGGGATCCCTTGGGACTTAGAAAAATTTCAGCACCTGAACAGGTGCACATTAGCGGCCCGACACGCCCCCAGGCGCCCCCTTGCTGCCTGTGCCAAAAAATTTTTAGGCCAAAGCGGCCTGGCACGCCACCTGCAGCGCCCCACACTTAATTTTTGATTTCGACTTTTCTTTGCGGATTTGGTTGGATCTTTCAAGTCCCAACCTTTTGCTTGCCTCTTATATTTAAGAACCTTTGCTTGGACGTCCCTTAAACCTCACTTTTCACCCCACAAATACTCCACAAAGTCACAAACACCACCTACTACAAAGGTCTAATCACATTTACTAGCACAATATCAAATGTTCCATCAACAACAATGCAAAATACGTACTTATTGCTCTCGAACCTAGGGTGAACATGGTTCAAGGTTGTCAAGTAGGGTCGGGAAGGTACGGGGTGTTACAGGATACCGAAGCCATTTTAAAAACTTATTAAGTGGCTTATAATTTATGACCAATCTTGGTACGCCTCTTTCTTTTTCTCCAGCGTTATTAACATAAAATGCAGTACACGACCAAGGTGACTTGGACGGTTTTATCAAACTTTTTTACAACAAGTTATCAATTTCTTTTTTGCAAAATTCAACAAGTTCAGTATTCATCTGACATGGTCTTGATTTTGTAGGAATATCTTCCTCAGAAAATCCGTCCTCGTATGGAAGAGTAACTATGTGCTTTTTTTTTGGTTCCAAAAAGCACTAGGGTGACCAGCACAAATATCAATAGCAATCTGTTTGGAAATTAATTTATTTTTTTTCTGTATTTTAGCAGATTTCATTGTATCACAAATATTCATGCTAAAAACTCCTAATTGCAAAAAAGTAACATGCTTTTGCTTCATATCAATTAAAGCATTTATATCTCTAGTTACAGGATCCGTAACAAAAGTATAACTAATTTCTCTATTATTAAAAGTAGCAGTAAATCCCTTAGCGTCAATATGAGTATAGGGATAAATAGCATTTATGAATGGGGTTTCAAGTATAATTGGAGGATATAACTGATTTTGAACCAGAAAAAAGAAATGCGGAATGCAAACCTTATTCTGACAAATATGCGCATTAGGCAATTTATACTTTATATCTAAAGCATGACCTGATGCAGATCTAACCATATGAGTTGTTTTTTTGAAAATATTTTGTAGGTATTAAACCTTGTTGAATGCAGCTAACATCCGCTCCAATATCAATCATAGCAACATCATTGATATAAAAATTGTTATTAATTAAAATTTACATTTAATGTACCATTTGTGAGCAGTAACAATTTGCATCATTCCTAAAAACATATCATGTTTAGGACTTAAGTTAAGTTATTTGGAAATCTCGATTTCATCATTTTCCAAAACATTTTTCCATTATCAATCGATGACTCAGCCAGAGAATTATTCTTCTCTATCTGAGTGATCCGATGATCGCAAATCATTTGATTTTGTTTGAGAGATTTAATCTCCTTTCTTAAATTTTCAATTTCGAATTTTAGATCTTCAAAAGATGCTTCCCTAGAAGGGACATGCTTTTCCAAAAGTCGTTTATTAACTTCGGATAAAGAATACGGAGCTGAATAAATAAATTCATTCATTTGACTGGCTAAATTCGAAGTAGTTGAACTTGAACTAGCTGCCAAATTAATGATATTTTCTCGAAGGTTATTATCAGTAACCTCTTTCAAAATTTGGATGATATTATCAGAAGTAATAGTTTGAATATTCAAATCTTGAAATTGAGCTTGCAGTTTATAAAACTCGTCAATATCACAAGAACAATTATCATCTTGGCAAGTATTACAAGGATTATTATTTTCATTATCAGAAAAATCAAGCAAATCAACTTCTGCTTCGGATTTCGACTGATTAGGTTCATAATCAGATTAGGATCCAGAAGTGTATAACAAGCCATAAATTTTATCATGCAAAGTATTATCTAATTCTAAATCTTCGAGCTTTTCTAACTTACAATTAGGAGCTATATGTCCTAATTTACCACATCTATAACACTTAACTTTAGACAAATCTCTATTAGACCTATCCTTCATAAATCTTTTAGATTTAAAAGCACTTTTGCATGCTTCTCGTTCTTCTTTGGATATATATCTAGATCTTTTTTTCCTATAAGGATTGTCTGGGTTAGGGTGTCTATGATACTTACCCTTCTTAGTCTTGCTATGACTAGACGGTTGGGATAGCCCAAATTGAGTACAAAAATCTCCTAATTGAGATTTTTCCTTAAGCTTATCCATCTTAAGCTGTCTGGATAATTTTAACTCATTACACAAACTTAATCCTTTCTTGTGTACAAAATCCTACAAGTTTTCCATAGGTATAATTCTTATACAGAATTTCACCGTAACTACCTCGAAGAGCTTTCCGAACTCTTTCGGCAAATAATGAAGGGAGGCCATCTATAAATTTGGATTTCCAATGGTCGCTATTATTTTTGGGTAATTCCATGACCCTACTAAGGAATGTATCCTTATACCATCGAAACTCACCTAAAGTCCTACATCGAAGACTATTAAGGAGTGTACGAGTTGTTTCAAAGTCACTGGTAAATCTACCACTGAAATGTTCTAAGATTGTCATAAATAAGGTATAGACAATATCTTCTCGACCTTTTTCTAACTTATATCCCAAATTATCGATACTTTCTTTGGGATTTATAGCATCTATAATTGCTGCCTTAGCTTCTAAGGATATATAATTATCCCACCAACCTCTAAGTTAGCCAGTAAAACCAGCAATTATCATTTTGCAAATGGTCTTATCAGTATTTTTGGTACTACCTTTGTATATAGTAGCATACATCATCATTCTATGGACCAAAATAGTCATCTGCCTATCAATCAAACCATCTATATTCCATTCATAAATTTCATTACCACTATAAGACGTATTAGTCTGATTCCAATCACGTTCTTCTATCAGAACATTTTGAGAGGTCGGTCTAGGATAATAATGGGTTTGCATCCTAGGCTTATCAGCATACCGAATAGTTCCTTTGAGCTTATTAAGCTCGGACCAAGATTCTTCCCTATGATTAAAGGATGACTCAAGCTTATCAACAAATTGAGAAGACATGTCAATAGGCTTAATATTTAAATTGAAAAACTTCTTTTCAAGGAGTTCTTCTAAATCATCATAAGTTTTGATTTTAAAATCCTGAATCTCAGGAGGTCTTTGAATAGAACTAGTAACAATCTGAGTGTGTGTGGTGCCAGAAGAAGAGGCAACATCTCTCTTATTGTTACTAATTTGCTTTGTCAAAATAATTAATTCATCTATTTTGACATGACTCATAACTTTTATCAAAGTAGTTAATTCATCTAATTTTTTATCAAGTGAACTAATGTGCTCACCCAAAACCTTCACATACAGAGACATATAATTATTTTGAGAAATCAATTTATTAATTTCTGCAATACTTACAGCTGCAACATCATTATCAATGAATTTTTGAAAAGCAGTAAAAGTAATCCCCTTATTATTGGGTAATAAAAAGATGATTGTGGTGGATACACAGTTTTAATAATTTTTCCACTTCCATCTTGATAAGATCTTTCTAAAACATTTATATATAATGGTAAATAAGTGGTTATAAACCAAGGTACAAAATACATAATTTGATTATGCAATGCACAAGTTTCATAAAACTCTTGTGAAATATTATTCAAGTCATCTTTACTATAAGCATCGAAAAACCAAGTTTTAAACTGGTTCCATCTTTTATCAAAAAATTCATTTTGAATATATTTTCTTGCCAGGGATCCTGGACTAAAATCTATTTTGTAAGGAATCATTAAATATCATTGGGGTTAAAATCCATTTCGGATGCAGAAGGAATATCCTTATCAGACATCACATGCTTGAACAATATTTGTTCGGGGATCAATTTTCAATTTTTCAACTGGACTATGAGTTGAAGGAATTGTATGCAAAGATGAAACACAGTTAAGCCTAGCTGGACCATAAATAGGTTCAACTGGAGTTATCACAGAAGGCATAAAAGGCAATAATATATTGCTACCAGTAAAAGACTGTCTGTTATAAACAAAAGATTTATCATCAAATTGAATGCAAATTTGACCATCATGAGTCTGTGTAATATGAGAATACTCAGAATTTGTAACCTTATCGGCTAACTGATTAGGAGATATAACAGAATTTAAAACCCAAGTAGTTGGAAAATTAATTTCTTCCCACCTAATTGGTCTTCTAGTCGTGATTTTTTATTTAATAAAATTGGTTTCAAATAAAATAGTTTGATTAGATGTATCATATAATTTACATCATATAATTTAAAGTAGATAACAATTTATAATAAATTCTATAATATAAACATATAAGTTCAGATTCAGGTGCATAATTATAACCATGCGTTTTAACATTTAATGTTAATGTATCAAGAATGTTGACATCAGGCAAAGACAGCTGTAAATTAGGCTGTGTATTAAAATAAAATGGACCATAGGCCACGGTAGATTCTATCGAACCCATCAAATATTGACGAAAATTCAAATTTCTTGTATCTCTAAGAGCTGCTAAAAATGTTTCAAGTAACCCTTTAAGAGTTAAAAGTTTAAATACAATTTGAACTATGCATATATGCAGAAAATTGTAATGATTTATCTGGAAGATATTCCAGAAGACAGCTTATCAAACCAACCATAGTCATAAATAGTTCTTATCGAAACTTTAGGAATAGTCCATTTGTTTAACAAATCAAAATTTTGAGGTATATCAACCTCTTCTAACCTATCATTTTTAACACTGGATTCTCCCAATCCACTTCTATCCAATCTATCTATGTTGAATACTTCACATCTGTCATATATTAACCTTAAAATATCATGGCTCTGATACCAAGTTGGCAGGATCTCTAAAGCGGGTGCTAGTCCGCGCGGGCAGATAGATCTAGCTAATTTAGCACCTTTATATTGAAACATAAAAACCAAAATATATAGGAATTTTTATATAACGTATGGCTGTATGGAAGGATATTCTCACCTTTACCCGAGCAAGGGGCCTGTCAGGATCTAATACATATTCTTAATGAGCCCATGTGTTTGGAGGTTCTAACTGAAAAAGATCGCCCTTTTCAACATCTTTTACGGGCTTAAGAAACCGGCTTACCAGACGTAGTCACTAAGACAAATCCACTAAGAATAGTACTAGATCCGACTATACCACCATCTCAGAATCAAACCAAGTTGCTATATAATAATTTCTTTATATTTGATAAAGTCAGTTCTTTAAGGTTACTATAAAGAGAAGTTAGATATTCAATATAGATATGGAATTTAGCTGGACATAGTCACGGCTGGGAGAAGAAGAAGGTAAAGAGGTATCGAAGAGTAATTTGGGAGCTAATCATCCTGTTAAGTCTTAACTTTATTATAATAATAGAACTAATAATAATCAATCCTTTATTATTATTATTATTATTATTATTATTATTATTAATAATCAATCATCTTCTTCTACGGATGATGTAGGAGCCTTCCCTTTTCTAGATTTTTCTAGATCCTCTATTTCTTGCTGTTTTTTTAGAAATTCTGAAATTATCTTTTTGTCTTTTTGAGTTAGAACTCAAAATACAACACCTAGAATTTAGAATTCTAAACAAAATAGAAAAAGAATGAGTATGAATATTATTCTATAAAAGCTTGAAGATCTCATTGAGATGCACAAGCAATTATCTGTTTAAACCAGAATTATAGAATTATAAGTCAAAACTTTTAAAGATAATCTACCTGGTAGAATCACATTATATTTTCCCATTGTCAATTATAGTTCGGTGGAAAAATTAAGAAATTTTAAAATCAGCGTTACAGGAGTTGGTAAAAAATTACCATACCTAAATCAAAAATGGATCAGGACCAGAAGAGCTCTGGGAATGAAAGCACTATATCATATAATTAAGAAATTTGCTAATGAAATTACAAAGTTCTTAGTTGTATAAATTGAAAATGATTAGAGCACATGAATATTTCTTGCTATGCACAACCAAGAAAATATTAGGACAACATATCCTATATACTCCATAAACTCCATGAAAACTATAAGTAATTGACTCTTTAGGTAAAAGAATCTCTTTCCTAAAGCAAAGGCTCAGTCAATAAGAGAGTTTAGGAAAAATAATCCATAAATTGGAAATGATTAGAGCACATGAATATTTCTTTCTATGCACAGCCATTAGGAAAAATAATCCATAAATTGGAAATGATTTAAATTCCCCTTGAGGTCCTCCTGTTTCCCCTTGATTCATGAAGACTTTACGATTTTGATCCGAAAGATCTAAGTCTTCCAAGGCATAGACTAATTCGTCCAAATCATTCATTCTTCTTTTGAAGAATTTGAAGATTCTTCTTCTACGAATGATAACCTTATCTGATGATTCAGGTTTCGGCATCTCTGAGCCTACCGTTGAGATGTTTTTTGCACTAGGTGCTGGTGGGACATCTCCTGCCACCTTGTTGGGAGTAATATTCCCTTTTGGACGAGTGTCCTAATGCTCACAAAGGAGCTGAAATTCTGCAGGTATTATTATCTTTCTATTCTTTCAAAATAGAAAATATTAAAGGGACTGACAATTCTCTTGCAGATTTCCGATCCAGAAACATCGAATATGGACAATAGGACTCAAAAGAATGGTAAAATTACCAATAAAACTAGATAAAATTAGAATAACAGTCCTTTGTTACGTAACTAATCATGAAAATGATTATAATATAATCTTGAGAGAACAATTTTTGAATAGTCTAGAAGATTATAATATCGGAAAAGAAGGAATCGAAATTACTTGGGATAACAAAACTTGTTTTATTCCAAAAGTAAATGCTGAAGAAGAAGGTGTATATTGTCGATTTTTTAGCATCGCATTGGAATTCCAAGACAACCAGTTATATTTTTCCACTGTCAATTATATTTTGGTGGAAAAATTAAGAAAATCCAATTAGCGGTTATTCCAGAAGAATACGAAATCCATTTTGGAAAAATGCAAGACTTATCCTTTTCTCTTTCACAACTGTCGGCCACTCAATGCCATCATTGAAGGAACAAAAGAAGAAATATTACATTTTTGAGGGACATCCCTAGAAATAAGGGGGCTATGCTGTTAAATAAACAAACATCTTGTATACTTAACAGGGTAAATATGCGGAAACATGTAAATATGGTGTATGCATGAATAATTGTATAAAAATTACTTATATTTTTCATGGAGTTTATGGAGTATATAGGATATGTTGTCCTAATATTTTCTTGGCTGTGCATAGCAAGAAATATTCATGTGCTCTAATCATTTCCAATTTATGGATTATTTTTCCTCAACTCTCTTGTGAGTCAGTTGTGTAGTGTGCTTTTATCAATTCTTCAATTGATTTGTCTAGGCTTTTTATTGTAGAAAAATGTTGCCAAGTTCTTTTTCGAACTTGATGCAGATGATATTGTACTTCTTTTAACATGTAGTTAAATATGTGGATAGCATGATATTTTGATTCCCTATAGGTACTTAGAATAATAATAATAATAATAACAACAACAATAATAATAATAATAACAATAATAATAACAACAACAACAACAACAACAACAACAATAATAATAATAATAATAATAATAATAATAATAATAATAAAAGATTCTTTTCTTTTCCTATTTATAGGCGTTTAGTTTTTCAGAAAGAGACAGAGTTTAGACTCCCTCTGTCTCTCTTCTTTGTTTCTCTCCTCCTTCTCTCTTCTTTTTCTTAGTTTGTAAAAGAGTTGTAAGTTTTATTTTTTGTGAATAATAAAAACCAGAAAACGTCCAACTTTTGGACACAAATTAACCCTTGCATTTTCGGGCACTGACCCTTGCCACCGGGTCCTTAAGGTGACACCCCTTCTCATTCTCTTTTTATCTGCCGTGACTATGTCCGGCTAAATTCCATATCTATGTTGAATAACTAACTTCTCTTACATATTTATTATAGTAGATCTGGCTTTATTAAAATATAAAGAAATTATTGTATAACAGTAAGGCTTGGTTCTGAGATGGTGGTACAGTCGGGTTCATTACTATTTATATTGGCTTTGTCTTAGTGACTACGTCTGGTAAAGCCGGGCCCGTTGTTGATGTTGAAGAAAAAGGGTGATCCCTACCGGTTAGAACCTCCAGACACACGGGCTCAATATGAATAACTAGTGAATTCCAAACAGACCCCTTGCTTAGGTAAAGGGATAGATCCTTCAATACAGCTTGTTGTTATATAAAAATTCCCTTATATTTCAATTCTTATGTCCCAGCATAAGGGTGCTTGAATAGCTAGATCTATCTGGCCGCGCGGACTACCGCCCGCCTTTGTCGATCCTGCTAATCTGGTATCAGAGCCATGTATCTTTTATAATAAAGGTGTAATAGATGTGAAATGTTCAACATAGATAGTTCGAAAATATGGAATTGGGAGAATCCCATATAAAAAGTGATAGATTAGAAGAGGTAGATGTACCTCAAAATTTGGATTTATTAAATAAATGGACTATTCCAAAAATTTCTATAAAAACCATTTATGATTATGGTTGGTTTGATAAACTATCTTCAAAACAGTTAATTAAAACTATCGAGCAATCTTTTGCTTTAAATTCTTCTGAACAAACTATTTGTTTATTAAATAAATGAGATATTGATGTTTATAAAGGTCAGTACAATTTTTTGCATATTGGAATGGTACAAATTGCATTTAAACCATTAACTTTTAAAGGGTTACCGGAAACATTTTTAGCAGCTTTACGTGATGCACGTAATTTAAATTTTAGACAATCTTTGATGGGTTCAATAGAATCTACAGTGGCCTATGGTCCGGTTTATTTCAATAATCAGCCAAATTTACAACTTTCTTTGACTGATATGAACATTTTAGATGCATTAACATTAAATGTTCAAACGCATGGTTATAATTATGCTCCTGGATCTGAACTTATATGTTTATCTTATAGGATTTACTATAAATTACTATCTACTTTAAATCCCAGATGTAAATTATATGATACATCTAATCAAACTATTTTGTTTGAAACAAATTTTATAAAATTAAAAATCACGACTAGAAGACCTATTAGGTGGGAAGAAATTAATTTTCCGTCTACTTGGGTTTTAAATTATGTGATATCACCTAGTCAGATAGCTGATAAAGTCACCAATTCTGACTTTTCTCATGTAATGCAAACTCCGGATGGGCAAGTTTGTATTCAGTTTGAGGATAACTCTTCTATTTATAACAGACAGTCATTTTCTGGAAATAGTAGCAATAGATTATTACCTAGAAGTCATAGTCATAGGTTGATGCCTCCTATGCCCTCACTTATAGCTCCGGTTGAACCAACGTATGGTCCGGCTAGAAATCGTACTGCATCTTTGCATACTATTCCTTCGACTAATAGTCATATTGATCAACTAAAAATTGATCCTACAAGTAATGTTGTACATGCTAATACGAATGATGTTTCTGATAAGGATATTCCTTCTGCATCCGAAATGGATTTTGACCCAAATCATATTTAATGATTCCTCACAAAATCGATTTTAGTCCAGGTTCACTGGCACGAACACATATTCAAAAAGATTTCTTTGATAAAAAATGAAACCAATTTAGAACTTGGTTTTTTGAAGCTTATAGCGACGAGGATAAGAATAATATCTCTCAATAGTTTTATGAAACTTGTGCATTGCATAATCAAATTATGTATTTTGTGCCTTGGTTTATAACCACCTATTTGCCTTTATATATTAAGGTTATAGAACGAACCTATAAGAATAGTAGTGGAAACCTTATTCAAATGGTATTTCCTCCACAATCTTCTTTTGTTATGCCTAATAATATAGGTATAACCTTCAATGCTTTTCAACAATTTATTGATAATGAAGTTGGAAAAGTGAGTATTTCAGAAATTAATAAATTAATTGCTCAAAATAATTATTTGGGTTTATATGTTAAAGTTTTGGGAGAACATATTGTTTCTCTTGACAAAAAACGTGATTATTTATCTATCCTTGTAAGGTTTCTGAATAATATCAAATTGGACAAAGTTTTAAACAAAATTGAAGATCTCAGTAACAATATTGAATGCAGCTATCCGCTCCACTATCAATTGATATCTGATTTTATTTAGTTTTTGTCTTACCTATGGTCACTTTATGCCTTATATACTCAGTACATTCTTTCGTATTGACGTCCCTTATGGGGACACTGTATTTCATGCCACAGGTACAAGTACTCCAGCTAGTAGACCTCCTCAATAGGAACACAGGAACCTCAACTGTGATTGGTGAGCTCTAAGTTGATTCGGGGCTTTACCAAGTCTTTGGTATATATTTTGGTATTGTATAATAGTTAAGGGTAAGGCGGGGCCTGTCCCGACCTAGACTATGTTTGTCGATCTTATAGAGGCTTTATAGACTAGTGTATAAAGTGCAGTTATGTTTGGTTACTTAACCGTTGTTGCCTCAACGACCAAGTCACGTATATATGTTTTGGGCCTATTTTTATGTTAGTCTCTTATCATTTCTATAGCTTGTCTATATTTGTCAAAGTCCCACTACTATTATAGTTATTTTCTTGGACAATGAGATTATAAGTTGGTTCTCTCGAGTCTTTAGGGCATCGGGTGCCTGCCCATCTTAATTGGATTTGAGGTGTGACAAAAGTGGTATCAGAGCAGGTCATCCTAGGGAGTCTACAAAGCCGTGTCTATGTTGAGTCTTGCTTATGGATGTGTTGTGCACCACATCTATAAGTAGAAGGCTACGGGACATTTAGGATTTATTCTTTTTCTTCATTTCTTAGATCGTGCGATAGAGCCAATGATGTAGGTTGATTTGTATTTAACCTTGAATAATTTTTTTTCCTCTATATAGTGAAGATGTCGATTACAAGAAGGAGTAAGAATAAAAGTAAGCAAGTGGATATGGCTACCGGAGAAGGGACCAGCAAGTCACCACCTAGACAAGCTAATCAAAGTGAGGCTCAGGATGAGTTGCACCAAGGACTTCTTCTACTCCACAGTCTCCAGAAGAACTAAGAAGGAGAGGAGTACCCCCAGAATCACCTATTAATGCTACTGAGCAAGATTTAAGAAATGCGGTGCAATTATTGACTCGGATAGTTGTTGGACAAGGTCAAGGACAAGCTGGTCTAACTATGGGTACTAGCGGTGCGGATAGGGCAGCTAGTCTACGGACACAGGATTTTCTTAAATTAGACCCTCCCATATTCACCGGGTCAGATTTTAACGAAGACCCACAAGACTTTATTGATCAAATCCAAAGGGCTTTGGATGTCATGCATGTATCTGGTAAAGGGACGGTTGAGCTAGCAATGTATAGATTAAAAGGGGAGGCTATATTATGGTATGAAGACTTGAAATGATCTAGGGGTACAGGTGCACCTTCAGCTAATTGGGAAGTGTTCAAAGTAGCATTTCTTGATCATTACCTTCCATTTGAGATCCGAGAGGCCCGGGCAGATCAGTTTTTAAATCTTCGCCAAGGGAATATGAGCGTGAGGGAGTACAGTCTTCAGTTTAACTTTTTGGCCAGGTATGCTCCTAATGTAGTAGCTACTATGGAAGATAGAGTTCATCGATATATGGATAGATTAGATCCATATCTAGTTAGAGATTGTACTATTGCTGCCTTGAATAAAGACATAGATATAGCAAGGATACAAGTTTTTGCACAAAAAATGGAAGATCAAAGACAAAGAAGAAGGACACAAGAGCCAGAAAGAGGGTACTCCAAGAGGGCTAGGTCTGTGGGGCAGTTTATGCCATCCCAAAGTGTGTTCAGGCCTCGATTTTTAAATAGACCGCCTAGGCCATCATCTTCCTACTTTACAGCAAGTGCGCCACCCCAATTTCAAGGGTTTAGGGGCAATCAATTTGGGCAAAGAAGTGAAAGCCGAGGTTCAGTTGTGGGAAACCAAGAGCATGGAAGCATGAGCCAATCAAGACCTCCTAGACAGCCTTGTAAACAATGTGGGTGACATCATCTGGGTGTATGCTGGTTTGGGACAGATGTTTGTTATTGGTGTGGTACACCGGGCCATATGATAAAAAATTACCCTCGAAGGGGCATGGATGGTATTGTACAAACTACTGGATCATCTATTGTATCATCATCATCGGTGCCTCCTTTAGGTAGAGGTCAACAGATGTCTGATGATTGTGGTAGAGGTGGTAGAGGAGCAGCTAGTTCTAGCGAAGTCCAAAATCGTTTATTTGCTTTAGTGGGTCGACAAAATTTGGAGGCTTCTCTTGATGTGGTTATAGGTACATTGTCCATCTTTTTATATAATGTATATGCATTAATTGATTCGGGCTCTACACTATCATATGTCACTCCATTGATTGTTGGAAAGTTCAAAAAAACACCGAAATCACTGGTTAAGTCATTTGAAGTGTCTATACCAGTTGGAGAGTCTATTATAGCTAGAATAGTTTATCATAATTGTATAGTAACTGTTTGTGATCGTGACACATTGGCTAATCTTGTTGAGCTAGAAATGGTAGATTTTGATGTTATAATGGGTATGGATTGGTTGGCTTCTTATTATGCCACAGTAGATTGCCGAGCTAAGAGGATGCATTTCCATTTTCTAAAAGAGGCAGTCTTTGAATGGAGATGTAATATTGGAGCACCAAGGGGTAAGTTTATTTCTTATGTTAAGGCAAAGAAGATGAGGGTGAGAGATATAGAAGCGGAGCCACCGACTCTTCAATCCATTCCAGTGGTAAATGAATGTGTTTCCTGAAGAACTTCCTAGTTTACCTCTAAAACAAGAAGTAGAGTTTGATATTGATGTGATCCCAGGTATTCAACTTATTTCTATTCCTCCGTATAGAATGGCCCCGACAGAATTACGTGAACTGAAGGAACAATTAAAAGATTTGTTAGAAAAGGGATTCATAAGGCCTAGTATGTCTCCTTGGGGCACACCCGTGTTATTTGTACGTAAGAAGGATGGCACATTAAGAATGTGTATTGACTACCGACAACTGAATAAGGTGACAATTAAAAATAAATATCCCCTCCCTAGAATTGATGATTTGTTTGATCAGTTACAAGGTGCTAAGTGTTTCTCAAAAATTGACTTGAGGTCAGGTTATCACCAAGTGAAAGTAAAGGAGAAGGATATACCCAAAAAAACTTTTCGAACACGGTATGGTCATTTTGATTTTTTATTTATGTCATTCGGCCTAACCAATGCACCAACAACTTTCATGGATCTGATGAATAGAGTGTTTGTGATAGTATTTATAGATGATATTCTGGTGTATTCAAGATCAAAAGAGGACCATGCTAATCATTTGCAATAGGTGTTACTGATTCTTCGTGATCGTAAATTATATGCAAAGTTCTCTAAGTGTGAGTTTTACTTAAAATCAGTGGCATTCTTGGGGCATATTGTATCCGATAAGGGGATAAGAGTTGATTCTCAAAAAATAAAAGCCGTGAAGAGTTGGCCAAGACCCAAAACACCTACGGAGGTTCGTAGTTTCCTAGGCTTGGCAGGTTATTATAGAAGGTTCGTAGAGGGATTTTCTTCCATTTCTGCACCAATAACCAAGCTAACACACAAAGCAGTCAAGTTTCAATGGAATGATGCCTGTGGAAGAAGCTTTCAAGAGCTGAAGAATAAGTTAACTTCCATGCCTGTATTGGTACTTCCAGAAGGTACAGAGGGGTATGTAGTGTATTATGATGCTTCAGGAGTCGGTCTAGGATGTGTATTGATGCAGCATGGTAAGGTAATAGCCTACGCCTCAAGACAATTGCGTCCACATGAGAAGAATTACCCAACACATGATCTTGAGTTAGCAGTGGTTATATTTTCTTTAAAGATATGGCGTCATTACTTGTATGGGGTTCATGTTGATATATATATTGACCATAAGAGTTTACAATATATCTTTAAGCAGAAGGACTTAAATCTAAGGCAGCAAAGATGGCTTGAGCTATTAAAGGACTATGATGTTGATATCTTGTATCATCTGGGAAAAGCAAATATGGTAGCTGATGCTTTAAGTTGTAAGACAATGGCAAGCACTTATGGGTAGTCCATGGAAATACAAGGGATAACTAAAGATCTACACCAACTAGCTAGCTTGGGGGTTCGGCTTTTTGAATCTCCAGATGAAGGAGTTATTGTGCAAAATGCGGCAGAATCCTCATTGATAACTGAAGTGAAAGAAAAGCAGTATGTGGATCCTATTCTATTACAACTTAAAGAGAATGTACAAGAAGGTATGACAAAGGCATTTGAGCTTACACAAGAGGGAGTACTTCGGTGCCAAAACAGATTGTGTGTACCTAATATTGATGGACTAAGGAAGAGGATTATGGCGGAAGCACACTATTCAAGATATTCTGTCCATCCAGGGTCAACTAAAATGTATCATGACTTGAAAGAAGTGTATTGGTGGGGAGACATGAAGAAGAACATTGCAGAATTTGTAGTCCAATGTCCAAACTGTCAACAAGTTAAAGTAGAGCATCAAAAGCCGGGAGGTTATATACAGTGTATGCAGCTCCCAATTTGGAAGTGGGACATGATCAACATGGATTTCATCACTGGTTTGCCTCGCTCCTCTCGAAAGTTTTATTCCATATGGGTAATAGTTGATAGACTCACCAAATCAGCATATTTCCTACCGGTTAAGACCACTTACACAGCTGAAGAGTATGCAAGGTTATATATTAAAGAGATAGTTCGGTTACATGGAGTCCTAATTTTTACTATATCTGATAGAGGAGCTCAATTTATCACAAACTATTAGAAGTCATTTCAAAAGAGTTTAGGAATGCAAGTGAGTTTAAGTACAGCTTTTCACCCTCAAACGGAGGGTCAGGCAGAACGTACGATCCAAACACTTGAGGATATGCTGCGAGCTTGTGTATTGAACTTCAAAGGTAGTTGGGATAATCATTTGTCACTTATTGAGTTTTCATATAATAATAACTATTACTCAAGTATCAAAATGGCACCTTATGAAGCTTTATATGGGAGAAAGTGTAGATCACTAATTGGGTGGTTTGAAGTGGGTGAAACTGCCTTATTTGGGCCAGATCTTGTTCATCAAGCTATGGAAAAAGTTAAGGTGATACAACAATGGCTAGAAACAGCCCAAAGTCGACATAAATCATATGCAGATATTAGAAAAAGAGGGCTAGAGTTTGCTATAGGAGATTGGGTATTCTTAAAGGTGTCTCCAATGAAAGGGGTAATGAGGTTTGGTAAAAAGGGAAAACTGAGTCCGTGCTATATAGGGTATATAAGATTATTCAAAGATTTGGCCAAGTTGCATATGAGTTAGAGCTTCCCTAAGAGCTTTCAATAGTACATCCAATGTTTCATGTCTCAATGCTCCGAAAATGCATAGGAGATCCATCTCATATTACTCCTACTGAAGATGTACAAGTTACAAAAGAACTTACTTACGAAGAAGTGCCTATTGCTATTTTAGATCGGCAAGTCAAGAAGTTAAGAAATAAAGAAGTAGCTTTTGTAAAAGTACTTTGGAGGAACCAACAAATAGAAGAGATCATATGGGAAGCCGAAGAAGCAATGAAATCCAAGTACCCTCATTTATTCGAATCTGAAGTGAAAGTCCAAGATGCTGAATCGGAGCATTAACAAGTAAGTATAAATGTGTAAGTGTTATGTGGTAACATGAAGATTAAACTGGGTGTTGTGGGTCTTCGCCAACTCTTCACGACTTCTATTTTTTGAGAATCAACTCTTATCCCCTCATCGGATACAATATGCCCCAAGAATGCCACTGATTTTAACCAAAACTCACACTTAGAGAACTTCGGGGATAGACGTGAGGTGGTAGTGATGACAGCTAGGACAGTTCATGACGTGACAATCCCACTCGCTACTAATGTGACCTCCAGTATTCAAAAATCGACAACTGGAGGTAGATTTGAGCTTAAACAGAATATTGTGCAACTCTTGCACTCAAGTGGACAGTTTACAGGTCTTGCTCATGAGGACCCGTAGAGGCATATCCAAAATTTTCTGGAGATCAGTGACACATATATTCCTGTAGGTGTGTCTTCGGATTATGTGAGACTAACTTTGTTCCCTTTTTCTCTGTTGGGGGAAGCAAGGAGGTGGTTAGATGCAGAGCCGGCGAATTCTATCACTACTTGGGATGATCTTGCTCGAAAATTCTTGATAAGGTTCTTTTCATCTGGAAAGACAGCAAAGTTAAGGAGTGAGATATTGAGTTTCAGACAGAGAAATGATGAGAATTTGTACCAAGCCTGGAATTGATTCAAATCCATGTTGAGGGATTGTCCTCATCACCACCAAGAAAATGAAGTGTTGGTGCATACTTTTATTGAGGCTCTCGACCCCAACACTAAAATTCTACTTGATTCAGCTGTAGGTGGACAAGCTTTAGAGAAGACTTACGATGAATTATATGATTTGTTGAATCATATTTCACAGGGAAATCCAGACTGGCATGGTGATAATTCTACGAATTTTACAAAGAAGGTTACTGGGAAACTAGATGTGGATGCAGTCACTACATTATGTGCCCAAATTTCAGCTATGCAAAACATGATGAATAATCACTTCAGCAGTTTGAATTTAGGGCAACAACAAGCTCCCGTAAATGCAGTACATCAACAGGTTTCTGTGGTGTATGATGTATGCGGAAACGGGGACCATACCAGTGAGTTGTGCAGTGCAAATCCGAATTTTGTGAATTTTGTGGGCAATACCCAGAGAGGAGTTGGAGCACAAAATTATGGAAATACTTACAATGCTGGGTGGAAAAATCACCCGAACTTATCTTGGGGAGGTAATCAGAATCAATATAGGCCTCAAGGATATGCACCACAATACAACCAACAGCAGGGGCAAGGAAATCAATTGGGTGCTAAGCCTGGAAATATGAGCATGGAAGATATGTTGAAGCAGATTATGGTAGAACAAGCTAAGCTGACAACAGATGTGAGGAACAATCAGTTGGCTACTCAAAAGTTGGAAAAGCAAATTGGTCAGTTAGCAAATGCACAGAATACAAGGCCTCAAAGAGGTCTTCCAAGTGATACCGATCCTAACTCAAAGCAGGTGAATGCTATTGTTACTCGTAGTGGTAAGAAGTTAGAGGATATAGCTCCACCAACAAAAGAATTGGAGCCGAAAGAAGTTGTGGTTGAAGACGAACAAGTTGAGTCTGCCAAAAGCTCCAAAGATGATAAAATGATTCATAGTGTAAAGTTGCCTCCTCCTTTTCCCTAGAAGTTCAGGAAGAAGAAGGAAGACGAATGCTTTGGTAAGTTCATTGAACTGCTTAAACAAGTGCACATTAATTTGCCTCTTTTGGATATCTTGCAGGGTATTCCAAAGTATGCTAAGTTTGTGAAGGATATTGTGGCAAACAAGAGTAGATTGACTAAGTATGCCACAGTTTCACTGACTGAGGAGTGTAGCTCTCGCATTCAAAACCATTTACCCACAAGCTGAAGGATCCTGGAAGCTTCATTGTAAAAATTACTCTGGGAGATCATGTCTGTGCTCGTGGTTTGTGTGATTTTGGGGATAGTATTAATCTGATGCCCACTTTGATTTTCAAGGAGTTGGGTTTGGGTTGTCCTAAACCTACTACTATTATTTTACAGCTTACAGACCGATCCATGACTAGACCTGATGGTATTGTTGAGGATTTTCTGGTTCAAGTGGGTTCGTTGATCTTTTCGGTTGATTTTGTGGTGCTGAATTTTGAGCCTGACCGAGAAGTCCCATTTATTTAAGGGCGTCCATTTCTGACCACAGGAGGCGCAATCATTGATGTAGCAGCAGGGAAGTTGACTATGCGAGCTCATGATAAGGTAGAGGTCTTTGATGTATACAGGGGTTTGAAGCTACCAGAAATTTATGAGAACTTGTCCGCTATCACGGCTATAGATTTTGCAGCTGAAAGCATCCATACTGTGTCTACAGATCCTGTGGAAAGAGTTTTGATGGGGAAAGATATTTTTGGTGATGCGAAAGCTATTGAAGTGGTGCCGTTTCTTGACCTTATGGGCATCTATGCCAAAGAGGGTGGATGGGAACCTTTGAATCGTCCACTCGGACCTCTACCCAAGCCATCAATTGAGGAGGCATTGAAGCTTGAATTGAAAGAACTTGCATCCCATCTTCAATATGCTTTCTTAGGTGACAATGAGACCCTTCCTATTATTCTTACAGCAAATTTATCAAGGGAACAAGTTGATGCAGCATTGGTGATACTCAAACGAAGAAAGAAGATTATCAGTTGGCAGATGTCTGACATCCATGGTACTAATCTAGGTTTGTGTATGCATAAAATTTACATGGAGGAAGGGCATAAGCCGAGTGTGCAACACCAATGATGCTTGAATCCAGTAATGAAAGAAGTGGTAAGGAAAGAGGTAATTAAGTGGTTAGATTCAGGTATTGTCTACCCTATCTCTGATAGTACATGGGTTAGTCCAGTACAGTGTGTCCCAAAAAAGGGTAGTATGATGGTGATCACGAATGATAATAATGAGTTGATTCCTACAAGAACTGTGACTGGGTGGTGTATTTGCGTGGATTATCGAAAACTAAATGATGCCACGAGGAAAGATCATTATCCAATCCCTTTTATTGATCAGATGTTAGATCGTTTAGCCGGGCAGGAATATTATTGCTTTCTTGATGGGTATTCCGGGTATAATAAATTGCTATAGATCCTCAAGATCAAGAGAAGACTACATTCACATGCCCTTACGACACTTATGCTTTCAAGCGTATGCCCTTTGGATTGTGCAACGCACCGGCTACTTTTCAGCGTTGCATGATGGCAATTTTCTATGACATGGTGGAGGAGTTCATAGTGATTTTTATGGATGATTTCTCGATCTTTGGTAAGTCTTTCGAGGTATGTTTGCAAAACCTTGATAGAGTCCTTGCTCGGTGTGAAGAAACTAATCTTGTTCTCAATTGGGAAAAATGTCATTTTCTTGTGACGAAAGGTATAGTTCTTGGACATAAAGTTTCAAAGTAAGGGCTCAAAATGGATAGATCAAAGATTGAAGTTATCGAGAAACTACCTCCACCGGTGTCAGTGAAAGAGGTGCGTAGTTTCTTGGGACATGCTGGATTTTACAGACGGTTCGTTAAAGATTTTTCCAAGATTGCACGCCCCATGTGCACGCTCTTAGAGAAAGATGTTAAATTTGTATTTTGTGAGTCATGTGTGAAGGCATTTGAGATCTTGAAGAAGAAGTTGGTAGAGGCACCTAATCGCTCCGAATTGGGCTTTACCATTTGAGCTAATGTGTGACCCAAGTGATGTTACAGTTGGTGCAGTTCTTGGGCAGCAGAAGAACAAGGTATTTCACTCTATTTATTATGCAAGTAAGACCCTTGATGCAACCTAATTGAATTACACGGTGACTGAGAAGGAGATGTTAGCTTTGGTGTACGCCTTTGATAAATTTAGATCATATTTGGTGGGCACTAATGTCATTGTATACACAGATCATGCTACAATACGTTATTTGTTCAATAAAAAAGATGCTAAGCCGCGGTTGATTAGATGGATTTTATTGTTACAAGAGTTTGATTTGGAGATTAAAGATAGGAAGGGGTCGGAAAATCAGATTGCCGACCACCTTTCTAGACTTGAGAGCTCGACACATGTAGCTGATGATGGGCGTATTTGTGAGGAATTTCTAGATGAGCAATTGTTAGCGTTGGGGGTTGATGAGTTGCCTTGGTATGCAGACATTGTGAATCTATTGGTAAGTGGGCTATTTCCTCCTGATTCGAGTCCTCAACAAAAGAAGAAGCTGTCATATGAGGCACGTTCTTATATGTAGGATGAGCCTTATTTATTCAAGCAAGGGCCTGATCAAGTGGTGAGACGATGTATTCCAGATGCGGAGGTGAAACATGTGTTGGAAAGTGGCCACGCATCACCTTATGGTGGTTATCATAGTGGCGAACGTACAACCCACAAAATTCTACAATCAGGTTTCTTCTGGCCTTCTCTATTTAAAGATGCACATGCGTTTGTGAAAAGTTATGACCAATGCCAACGTATGGGGACGATTTCAAAGAAACATGAGATGCCTTTAACTAATATCCTAGAAGTTGAAATTTTTGATGTATGGGGGATAGATTTTATGGGCCCTTTTCCGAAGTCGAATGGGAATCAATACATACTTGTAGCAGTGGATTATGTGTCGAAGTGGGTAGAGGCTGCTGATCTTCCTACGAATGATTCTAAGGTTGTGGTGAATTTTATTCAAAAACACATCTTCACAAGATTCAAAACTCCAAGAGCTATTATCAGCGATGGAGTTTCACATTTTATAAATTATTGGGTGAAGAGTGTGTTAGCTAAATATGGTGTTAGACACAAGGTGTCAACAACGTATCATCCCCAAACAAGTGTCCAAGTTGAAGTGTCTAATCGCGAGATAAAACAAATCTTGCAAAAGACTGTGAATACTCAGAGAAAAGATTGGTCGCTAAAGCTAGATGATGCTCTGGGGGCTTATCGAACTACATATAAAACACCTATAGGGACTTCTCCCTATCATCTTATCTTTGGGAAAGCATGTCACCTACCGATTGAGCTCGAGCACCGAGCATATTAGTCGGTGAAAAAGTTGAACCTAGATCCGAAGTTGGCTGGTAAAAGGAGGTTGTTGAAACTATATGAGTTGGAAGAGTTTCGCTCCCACATTTATGAAAATGCAAAGATTTACAAGTAGAAAACTAAGCGATGGCACGACAAGCACATTCTTCACCGCACCTTCGAGCCAGGCCAATTGGTACTACTGTTTAATTCTAGACTTAGGTTGTTTTCGGGCAAGCTAAGATCTAAGTGGAGTGGTCCTTTTGAGGTAAGTCGCACAACTCCTCATGGTGCGGTGGAAATCATGAATAAAGGAGATGGTACTAAATTTCTTGTGAATGGCCAAAGATTGAAGAACTATTTTGGTGAAGAAGAGAAGCACAAGGAGGACGTGGTTCACCTTGATAATGATTGAGCTGAGCTTGGTCGAGCCGCGACATTAAACAAGGCACGTGATGGGAGGCAACCCATTAATGTATTGTAATAGATAAGAATTATAAAGTAAAAATGCAAAAAGAAGAGTTGTGCCACGACCAAAACTAAGGCGCTTGATGGACAACCCATTTCTTTTAATTTTTTTTTCTTTTCTAACTTAGTTCTAGGATTTATTGTTTATGCAGAGACACACGAAGTATTTTTCCATGGAAATCCAAGAGAAAAAGGTAAATTGGAGATAGATGATCCTTTGAAGGTGCCGGGAAGGTAGGACATGCTTTGGAGTAAAGTTTTGCGTCATGGGACTTGTAAAAGCCCTAAAATTATGTGAAAAATGAGGAAAAATGCCCAGGTATGATTTTAAGTGAGGAGCGCGCCAGGCAGCATGCCAGGCTGCTCCTGGCCATTTTTTTGTATGCCTTGGCAGTGAGCAGGCGCGGCCAGGCCGCTCCTGCCCAGATTTTTTTTGCCTCAGGCAGTGAGCAGACACGGCACCTAGCGTGCCAGGCCGTTCCTGCCCAGATTTGTGGCGAGACAGGCAGCGGGGTAATGCGGCAAGGGGCGTGCCAGACCGCTACCCCCTTAAGTTTTTGAGCTGAATTTTTTTTGAAAAGGGGTAACCCCATACCCCTCTAACCTACCCGACCCACCCCACCCCTTCTCTTTTAAATCCCCAATTCCCTTTTCATTCTTCACAAATCCTTTGCCCCAAAACCCGATTTTCTCCCCAAACAATCAAATTTTCTCTCTTAATTTTCCATTCTCTTCCCACACAAGCACGATTCTCACCCTCTCATCTTTGGATTTTGATTGAAAGACTACATTAAAGCTACCAAAGTATGTTTTCTTTAAGCTTTCTCTCTCTAAATTTCTATGAGAATGGTGAAAATTTGGGGACTTCTTGAAATTTGAATTTGTGATGCCCTGTATGTTCTTTGTAGTTTGACTTGCTAATTATGCTATTTTTGTAATTTATGGGGTGTCATGAAGATGCACTTGAAGTGCAAGTGCAATTGTTCTTATTAATCTTGTTTTTAGTAGAAGAACTTGCAAGTGGGTTTAGCTTATATGGTAATAATTGAGAAAATTGCTTGTTGGGATTACTTGTTATAACCCACATATTGTTGACAATGCATGGAACTTGTTTGAATTCTTGAGTAAGACAAGTAAACCATTCTAATGATAATTATGGGATTGTGGAACTTGTGTTGGGGATGTTGACTTTGTACATGGGTTGGACTTTGTAATTGGGCATTAAGTGATGAGGGGAAGTCTAAGTACACTTACAACCATATATTTTGAATTGGTGCTAAGCAACTAAGCGTGGGGTGGCCCTGAAAGCCAACGCACATTGAGTTGGTTACCTATCTTTACAGGGGAAATTGGCATACTTGTGGAACTTTGTCACAGGTACAATGTCAGAATCTAACATGGCTGCTTCTAGTTCTCACAAGCGACGACGCTCAGGAAATAAAGTTCCAGCCATTCCCCCAGTCTCGAAAGGACAGAAACGGAAATATGGGTTAAATGTTGTCTCTAGTGCCTACAAGAATTGGTACAAGAGCCACCCCGAAGCCAAATACTTTACGGATGAGTGTATTGATAGGGCCAGTCTAGCTCGGACTTACCCTAAAATATTGGCTCGAATTGTGCAAGTGGGTATGGGTTTCATCTTCGACAAACCAACGGATTTTAACCTTCATCTTGTGAGGGAATTGTATGCTAATTGGAACCCAGATGCACCTACCAGCTCGGTGGTTGTATGAGGTTCAGATGTTATACTTGATTCCCTAGGCTTAAATGGATTATTGGGAGCACACACTCGGGCTAGTCCCCACGACCTACACAGGCTGAATGCTAGGCCTCCCTATGCAGAAATTCGACACACTTTTTGCGGCCAATGTTCGACAGCAAGATGGCTTTGCCACCACAAAAAAGGGTACCACATGAGTCTACCCTATGCTCATTTCAATAAAGAAGCGCGGATTTGGTTAAAAATTGTGTGTTGTTGCTTGATTCCGGGTAGCCACATGACGGAGGTAACTAGGGATCGAGTCTATTTAGTGTATGCTCTAATGACCGATGTGGAAATTAATGTGGGGTCTATGGTACTGTCGGCTATGAGCCGAGCTTGGCTACAGGGTGGCCTTCGATATGATTTTGGCGGTGTATTGACTAAATTAATGAGAGCATTCGAAGTGGCTGAGGAGGCATTTGATTATCATCCTCCTTTGGTGATGACACCTATTGATGTCACCCAAACCAAAGCACCTGATGCACTCGGCCCCACTCTCACACTAGCAGAGCGGCATGCTCGTGATGATGGGATCTTAGCCCGTATGTATGGTTTGGAGATGCTACGGCATAGGACTGGGGGTAGGCCCTCTACGGCAGACGAGCTGAGCCAGGTTGAGAGGGATTATCCTCTTAATGAGCATACCATGGCATTATTGTGGATTGGGCCAGATTTTGTTGAGCCTATGGATGATGATGTCCCCACAGATGAGAATGACCTCCAGACCGATTTCGATGATGACGAGGTAGACGCGGATGATACACCGCTAGCAGTCTGTGGGCCGGAGGATAATGATTTCCTTGACTGACCAGGGAGCTCCTTACACCCTACTCTTGCCTTGTTTAATTTTTGTAGCATTGGGGACAGTGCTAATATTTTAAGTGTGGGGTGGGGTGTTATGGGATTCCTTTTTATGTGTGTATATGTGTGTTTCTGTATGTTTCTAGTTGTTTTATTTTGGGTTCCTTAGCCTTTGTTTTCGATTCTTTTACTAAGGATAGTCCCTTTGAACCATAGAAAAGCACAAAAAGATTTTTTTTTGTTAGATTGAGTCTCTTGTAGTCATAGTATTAGGAGCTTTTCTCTATGATGGATGGATGACGACCGTCTTAAAAGAAAATTAGTCATGTTGTTGTCGGGTGTTCTTGCTCACTATGTAATTACGCACACACATTTGGTTTAATTGTGGAACATGCTAAAGTCATATGATAGCAAGTGTTGAGACATCTAATGCTCACTTAGTCAACTTGATAAGTTGCTTAATATTGAACTAGTGCATAACTTCGTATAAAGTGTATGGTGAGCCTGCTTGAGTTAAACATGTGCCATGTGTGAGTGAGGTTTTTGTGATATTCCATGTGCATATTGATGTCTAGAACTTGCCCGGTGTGTTTGCAAAGCGAAATAAAGGGTGTTGAGCTTAGGAAATGATATAGGCATTTCTTTGATAGGCATGTCTTATACCTACTTTATCTACCTTTTTTGCATGATCCTAGTTAGCCCCGTTGAGCCTTTAGCTTATTCTTTGGTAGCCTTATATGTAGCTTAATCCTTTTCTTTCAATTAACCGTAATTTGATCCAAAATTCCCAAGCGCTTTAGTTGAGAAATTAAGATGTTAAGGAGTGAAAAAAATTGAAGAAGGAAACAGTGAAGTTGAAGCCCCAAGTAAATAGCTTTTGGGTGTGTGAAGTTTATGTATTGTTGGTAGGGAGTAATGTCATGAGAAAAAAAAAGAAAAAAAAGAAAAGGAAAATTGACCAAAAGAAGTGAATCATGTGTTGATAGCAATTACTCCTTGCCTAATATGCTTAAGCTAGCTTAAAAAGATGGGACAAAACAAAAGAGAGGGGGGAAGATAAAAGTGGTGTAAAATAGGTTGGTTGGATGTGATCTTAATGTAAATTGTAGTGTATTAAAGCGCTTAGGGAAGATAGTCACTATTCTTGACCAAATAGTTCCTACCCGTCCCTTAGCCTACATTACAACCCTTAAAGTCCTACGTGATCTTGAGCTTTAACATTCTGATATTAGTAGAGTACTACACTAAGGGCAAGCTTATGGTTCATCTTGTGTTGTATGTGAACTCTTTTCGAGAGGGAGTGAACTTTTATTCATGCACCCATTTAATAATTACTTTATGTGAAATATTGGTGATTCTCTTGCGGTGAGGACACATGTTTAGCGAAGTATGGTGATCTATTGGTAACGTGTCATGCATGAATTCACAACTAGTAAAGTTGTTCTGCGACGATAGGTTGTTTCAATTTGCTATTCACTTTTTGGTGATACTAGCATGTAAGTTGCATAATTTGATGAATGTGGTTGTGTAGCTATGCAGGAATACCTATTATGTGTCGGTTGTCTTAAGTCGCCTGAGTTTGAGTGTGGTTATTGTTCGAGGACGAACAAAGGTTCAAGTGTGGGGTGGTGATCTAAGGCATATTTATATGCTTTATTGCCAACTTTGACCCATGTTTACCTTAGTTTTGAGAGCAATAAGTATGTATTTTGTATTGATTTGATGGAATATTTGATATTGTGCTAACAAATGTGATTAGACCCTTGTACGTGAAATTTGCGACAATTTGGAGCGTTTTTGGCATGGAAAGCGAGGCTTGGAGGAGCTACGAGCAAAGGATATTGAAGATAAGAGGCCAGCCAAAGATTTGAACTTGAAGATTCCAACCAAATCCGCAAAGAAAAGTCGAAGAAAGGAAGAAAAATGGAGTCTAAGTCCCAGGCGCGCCAAGGGGAGTGCTGGGCCACTTTTGGCACAATTTTTACTCAAGTGGACAGCAGGGGGGGAGCGCCCAAGGCTTGGCCACTCAGGCGCACCTTTTCAGAGGAAAAAATTTGTCTAAGTCCCAGGCGCGCCCAAGGGCGTGCCGGGTCGCTTTTTGGCAAATTTTTGCCCTGAGTTTTTGTCTATAAATAGGGCTTTTGGGTTATTGTATCATTATTCCATCTCTTGTAGGCTAACTTTGGGCATTTTTTGGACTGAAATTAGGTTTCATTCTTCTTCTTTTCATCTTTTATTTATTTTTATGAATTTTTATCAAAGTATGATGTTAATTCAAAGTATGAGTGGCTAAAATCCCTCATTCTTGGGGTTGAGGCTATGAACATGAAGCTCTTGAGTTAAATTTTATTGGTTTTTCCTGAAGTTTATCATTTATTGGTTATTTTTATATTCTTAATTTTACTATTTTAATGCTTGATCACCATTGAGATAAATCCCTTGTCTTGAGGTGAGCTCGAGAGAGAAACTAAGAGATAGAACATGGAATATAAGAAGCGTGATCTTTACTCGAGGAAGGGATTCCAAGAGATTGATATACGGTTAGGACCGAGAGGTACCTAATCCGCCACGCTTGTTCAATTACAAGAAGAAATCTTAAAGGCATTAGAATTGGTTAAATCTATCACCGCTCAATGATGTAGTTAGGTTTCCAATTTCTAGTAGAAGGTTATAGTTTGGAGACGAATATAATTGTAACATTAACCTCGTGATCAATAACCAAGATAAACGACTCAAAATGCTTGAATCAGTAACATTTATGCTCAAGAGATGACGTTTGGAGTGCCTTGACCCTGGGAATTTAATTTTTATCGACTTTTAAATCATATTTACGAAAACTGAAGTTACGGTTGCGAAGATAGTAGTTCATAGTCCGCAATCATTTAATTTTTAGTAACAAATCGCTCTTTCTTTTCGCAACACTAGTTTTTAATTACTGTTTGACGTCTAAAATTGACTTCTATTTACGAAAGTCCCTTGGGTTCGATATCCAGCTCTTTTAAAGGAGACATTATATTACTTGAACGATCATGTACACTTGCGTGTATAGCTGGGTCGCAACAGGCTGCGTTATAATTTATACATGAAGAACATAATTTCCATAGTCTTTTTGAGATAAGCTCATGATTTGTTCACTTACCTTTATCTTGGAAGGAAGGTAAATCCCAAGAACCCTAATGGAAACTCAGGGCAGCTATAGAAGATAAGAGAGAGCAAGAGAGAAAACTCTAGAAAGCTGAATTTTTGTCTAAGTTAAAATGGGTCAAATGAGCTGGTTTCAATCCCTTTAAAGGGAGCATCTCTTGGCCAACTTTCTTGGCTAATTTGGGCCATATTTTATCAAATATTTGGTGCACCTACTTGCCCATTATACTTGGACCTTTGTGGATTTGAAACTATTAGGCCTTGGCTGCCCATTCTTCTCCTTGTCTCTCTTTAACTTGGGCCAAAATTAATTCAAGTAGGTGGTAGTGTAATTGGCCCAATAACATGTTCAAAGGAGTCTTAGTAGGTGATGCACCTACTTGGTTCTTAGATTGGTCAATAAGTCAAAGTAGGTGATGCACCTACTAGCTCAATTTAAGTCAAGCAAGCAACTCACTTATTTTATTTCATATTCTAAGTCTTAATCTCTTATGTTAACTTTATACTTATATACACTTGGACACTTTAATCCTTGAGGTAGAATACCACCTTACTATCTTGCGTTTAAGCACTTCCGTTTGGGTTAACTTGGCGTATACATGCTGAAATGCTTGGGCCATTATAATATCCTTTAAATCCTCTTTAAATCACTGCTAATCATTTAGTAAACTTGGTTAGTTACCTATACAACAAGGTTACCTCAAGTCCTATATCAATAGAACAAGTACACGCAAAATACGGGGAGTTACAATTTAGACGAAAATAGTCGCCCGGGACTCGCGCAAATAGTAAAACCACCGGGGGACCCACTAAACAGTAGATTCACTGTGCATGGGCCCTGATAGGGACATTTTATTGTACATATGGGACCCGGATGTGGGACCTATTTTACTATTCCTAGATTCTTTTGTCTTTTATATATAGAGGCATTCATTTGCAGAGAGAAGGCATTAGGCTTTCAACTCTCTCTCTGTTTGTAAAAAAATTATTTCAATAAAAATCAGAAAAGGTCCAAACTTTGGACACCAACCTTGCTCTTGCATATATGAGCATAAGCCCTTGCTTATACGGGCACAGACCCTTGCATCAGGGTCCATAAGGTGATACCCCTTAACCTTTCTCTCCTCCCAGCTGTGACTATGTCCATCTAAATTCCATATCTATGTTGAATATCTAATTTCTCTTACATATTAACTATATTAGATCTGGCTTTATCAAAATATGAAGAAATTATTGTATAATAATAGGGCTTGGTTCTGAGACAGAGGTACAGTTAGATTAAGTACTATTCTTATTGGCTTTGTCTTAGTGACTACGTTTGGATCTCAAAGGTCATATCCAGGATCGTCATACGAATCCTCTACTAATTCTCCGGTTATACAACATGGGAGAAAAAGCTTGATAAATTCAAGGATATCTCAGAAAGGAGAATCTTCATCTTCTAAGACAACTATTCATCTGGAAGATATTCCAGAAGATCATCTGTTATATCGGCTTATGCAAGAATTCTTGAATCAAAAGCAAGGAGATACCTTTGCTTCTGTTGTAAGAGAGGACACTGATGATATGAGGTCCTATGAAAGATTTCCAAAATAAGAAATGATATTTCTTGTCGAAAACTCTGAGATTCAGAGAAAAAATGAACCTTGGAAGATATTCCAAAGGTATTTGATTGAGGGATTATATTTTCCGGGTAAGTCATACAAGACCCGAGCTTATTATGAAGAAATTCTCAAAAGTACTGATAGTGTTGATTTTAACCATTTTAATAACAATTATAATCCTGGTGGAAACGTTTATAACTTCTCCAAAATTATTATTAAGAGTATTATATCCATTGAAGATTGGGGCATATCCTTAATGAAAGAAAGACAGATTGTCTTGAATAATCAGAAGATCAATTTAACTTATTGGGACTATGTTGAAGCCTTTGATAAAGTCCTATATTATAATAATGATAAACTCAAACATATTTGGTTTATCAAGGTTTGTGCAAAGATATTTGCAGAACATATTCAAATTGGTTCTTACAATGGTGGTCATACCAAGGTCCGACAGTCAGGATATTACCTGAACCCTTTCTTATGTTATACAAAGATTGGAAGAAGGTCTCTCTATACCTGAATGCATTATACCACACAGATCATATCTGCTACCCAGACAAGATTGATCAGATCTACTTCTTTATCAAATTCTCGATATCGTGGATTCACAAATGGACTTCTGAATTAGGATATATACAGAGGATCAAATTCCTTGTTTGTACAGGGTATTTTACAATAATATTTGGGATGAAAGGTATCTTTATACCATCGAAATTCTCCTAAATGTCGACATCGTATACCATTTAACAGAGTTCTAATAAACTCAAAGTTACTGGTAAATCTACCACTAAAATATTCCAAAATAGTCATAAGTAGAGTGTAGACCGCATCTTCTCGGCCTGCAGATAACTTATGGCCTAAATTATCCACACCTTCTTCTATATTTACTGCGTCCATTATCGCAGCTTTATCTTCTAAGGACATATAATTATCCCACCACCCTTGGAGCTGACCTATAAAACCTGCAATTATCATTTTGCATATGGTTTTGTCCGTATTCTTAGGGGTAGTAATTTTACAAATTGTTGCATACATCATCATCCTATGTACTAATATAGTCATTTGCCTATCAGACAAACCATCTAAATTCCACTCATAAATCTCATTTCCACCATAAGACGTATTAGTCTGGTTCTAATCTCGTTCGTTTTTTGTCAAGAGAAACAACTTGTTCTCCTAAAACTTTAACATATAAACCCAGATAATTATTTTGAGTAATTAATTTATTAATTTCTGAAATACTTACTTTTCCAACTTCATTATCATCAATAAATCATTGAAAAGCATTAAAAGTAATACATGTATTATCAGGCATAACAAAAGAAGATTGTGGAGGAAAGACAGATTTAATAATGTCTCCATTACTATCTTTATAAGTTCGCTCAAAAACCTTAATATACAAAGGCAAATAAGTGGTTATAAACCAAGGTACAAAATACATAATTTGATTATGCAATGCACAAGTTTCATAAAACTCTTGAGATTCTTTTTGAATATATTTTCTTGCCAGCCAGCCTGTACTAAAATTAATTGTATGTGGAATCATTCAATATGATTTGGATCAAAATCCATTTCGGATACAGAAGGAATATCCTTATCAGATGTGTCATCACATGCTTGAACAATATTTGTTTTTGGGTTAATCTTTAAATGATTAACAGGTCTATCAGTAGAAGAAATAGTATGCAATGATGCAACACGATTAAGGCTAGCCGGTCCATATTTAGGTTTGACTGGAGCTATCATAGAAGGCATAGAAGGCAATAATATATTGCTACTACTACCAGAAAAAGATTGTCTGTTATAAACAGACGAGTTATCCTCGAACTGAATACAAACTTGCCCATCTGGAGTTTGCGTAACATGAGAATACTCAGAATTCGTTACCTTATCAGCTATTTGACTAGGCGATATCACGGAATTCAGTACCCAAGTAGACGGAAAATTAATCTCTTCCCACCTAATTTGTCGTCTAGTTGTAATTTTGGATTTTCCAAAATTTGTTTCAAACAATATAGTTTGATTAGATGTATCATATAATTTACATCTAGGATTTAAAGTAGACAACAACTTATAGTAAATTCTATAAGATAAACATATGAGTTCAGAACCAGGAGCATAGTTATAACCATGAGTCTTAACATTTAAAGTTAAGGCATCTAATATGTTCACATCAGACATAGAGGACTGTAAATTAGGCTGTATATTAAAATAAACTGGACCATAAGCCACGGTAGATTCTATCGAACCCACTAAAGATTGTCTAAAATTTAAATTACGTGCATCACGTAAGGCTGCTAAAAATATTTCTGGTAACCCTTTAAGAGTTAATGGTTTAAATGCAATTTGAACCATGCCAATATGCAAGAAATTATACCGATTTTTATAAATCTCGATATCTTATTTGTTTAACAAACGAATAGTCTGTTCAGAAGAATTTAAAGCAAGAGTCTGCTCAGTTGTTTTAATTAATTATTTAGAAAATAGTTTATCAAACCAACCACAATCATAAATTGTTCGAATCAAAACTTTAGGAATAGTCCATCTATTTAATAGTTCTAAATTTTGAGGTACATCCACCTCTTAGAACCTATCATTTTTAACATGGTATTCTCCCAAATCCATAATTATTCAAACTATCTATGTTGAATACTTCACATCTGTTACACATTTACTATAAAAGATACATGGCTCTGATACCAGATTAGCAGGATCGATAAAGGTGGGCGGTAGTCCACGCGGCCAGATAGATCTAGATATTCAAGCACCCTTATGCTGGGACATAAGAATCAAAATATAATGGAATTTTTATATAACAACAGGCTGTATAAGCAAAGGGTCTGTCTAGAATTCAATACCTATTCAGATTGAGCCCGTGTGTCTGGAGGTTCTAACCGGGAAAAGATCTCCCTTTTTCTTAACATCATTAACGGGCTATTAAACCGACTTACTAGTCGTAGTCACTAAGACAAAGCCAATAGGAATAGTATTGAATCTGACTGTACCACCATCTCAGAACCAAGCCCTATTGTTATACAATAATTTCTTCATATTTTGATAAAGGCAGATCTAATATAGTTAATATGTAAGATAAGTTAGATATTCAACATAGATATGGAATTTAGCCGGACATAGTCACAGCTGGGAGGAGAGAAAGGTTAAGGGGTGGACCCTGATGCAGGGGTCTGTGCCCATAGAAGCAAGTGTTTATGCTCGTATATGCAAGAGCAGAGTTGGTGTCCAAAAGCTTGGACCTTTTCTAATTTTTATTGAAATAAATTTTTTACAAAGAGAGAGAGATTTACAAGAAGAGAGAGAGATTAGAGAGTGAGAGTTGAAAGCCTAACGCCTCTCTCTGCAAATGAATGCCTCTATATATAAAAGAAAAAAGAATCTAGGAATAGTAAAATAGGTCCCACATTCGGGTCCCATATGTACAGTAAAATATCCCTATCAGGGCCCATGCACAGTGAATCTACTGTTTAGTGGGTCCCCCCACGGCTTTACTATTTGCGCGGGTCCTGGGTGGCTATTTCCATCAAAATTTTCTTTTTTCCTTGTGCTTTGTCCATTTCCTTCATTCGGCGGACAAATTCCTCAGCATTTTCAATGGCTTCTTTGGAAAGAATCTCTTTCGGTGGTATAGGTTGGGAGTCATGAAAAATATCTTCATTACTACTTCCAATTTTCATGGAAGTGTCAGATTTGTCGAGGGATTGTAATAAATTCCTCTTCATTTCTTCCAAATAATCTGCAATCATTTATTCTTTATCCCCTTCTTGAAATAAAATCTTCCTGGCAATATGTTGGATAGAAGGGTCTTTCATTTTATTTTGTTCGGATATCTCCGTGTATTCTAGGACCTTTAATTTAATTAAGTCCATCTATTCTTGTCTATGCAATATATGAGTATTAGGATCTGATTTCATTAATTTATCCAAAAAATTATTGTAAAATACCCTATACAAACAAGGAATCTGATCCTCTGTATAACCTAATTCAGGAGTCCATTTGTGAATCCACAGTATCGAGAATTCAATAAAGAAGTAGATCTGATAAATCTATTCTGGGTAGCAGATATGATCTGTGTGGTATAATGCATTCAGGTCTGGAGAGACCTTCTTCCAATCTTTGTATAACATAAGAAATGGTTCAGGTAATATCCTGATTGTCGGACAGTGGTATGACCACCATTGTAAGAACCAATTTGGAATATGTTCTGCAAATATCTTTGCACAAACCTTGATAAACCAAGTATGTTTGAGTTTATCATTATTATAATATAGGACTTTATCAAAGGCTTCAACGTAGTCCCAATAAGTTAAATTGATCTTCTGATTATTCAAGAAAATCTGTCTTTCTTTCATTGAGGATTTGCCCCAATCTTCAATGGATATAATCCTTTTAATAATGATTTTGGAGAAGTTATAAACGTTTCCACTGAGATTATAATTGTTATTAAAATGGTTAAAATCAGCACTGTTAGTACTTTTGAGAATATCTTCGTAATAAGCTCGGGTCTTGTATAACTTACCCTGGAAATATAATCCCTCAATCAAATACCTTTGGAATATTTCCAAGGTTCATTGTTTCTCTGAATCTCAGAGTTTTCGACAAGAAATATCATTTCTTGTTTTGGCAATCTTTCATAGGACCTCATATCATCAGTATCCTCTTTTGCAACAGAAGCAAAGGTATGTCCTTGCTTTTGTTTCAAGAATTCTTGCATATGCTGATATAACGAATGATCTTCTGGAATATCTTCCAGATGAATAGATGTCTTAGAAGACGAAGATTCTCCTTTCTGAGATATCCTTGCATTTATCAAGCTTTTTCTCCCATGTTGTATAACCGGAGAATTAGTAGAGGATTCGTATGAAGATCCTGGAGATGATCTTTGAGATGGTCTTTGAGACAAGGATGATCTTCCTCTTCCTCTATTAATTTGTGTCCAAGGATGATCCATCCTGCAGATATTCATGAGATTAGAAATCGGGTAGAGAATTATCAGTTCCCTTTTTATATTGAATCTCAAAGTAAAATGGGGCTAATTGAGCCTGCCATCTTGCAAATATCATTTTTGAGGCATCATGTTTAAAATCCTTATTAAACATATATTTTACTGACTGAGCATCAGTTTTTATCAAAATTTTTTGATTGTATAAATCATCTTGAAATTTTAAAACACATTTTACAATAGTTAACATTTCATGTGCCACAGTAGCATATTTCTTCTGGGCTTCAGTCCATTTACCTAAATGAAAGCAAATAAGATATTCACAATTATCATTAGGATTACTCTATTTTAGTATTCCACCAAAACCAATATTAGACGCATCTGTCTCAATTACCTTTTTCCAAGCTGGATTAGCTACAGTCAAACATGGCAGAGATATAACTCATTTTTTAATATCCTTAACAAGAGCTGTATGCTTATCAGTCCAAGGCCCTTTATAATTCTTTTTTAGCCTGTCATATAATGGGGCTAAATCACGAGAAAGATTTTTGTGAAAAGGAGCAATATAATTCAAGCTGCCTAAAAATCTTTGTAATTGAGTCCTATCAGTAATAACATCAGGAAATTTTGGTGCAAAATCAATCGATCGTTGTATGGGAGTAATCTTTCCCTGACAAATATTATGTACTAAAAAGCGAATGTTAGTTTGAAATAAACTCATTTTGGGTTTAGATATAACCAAACCATTTTGAATGACGATTTTCTTAAAAATGTCTAAATGCTTAGTATGCATTTCAAATGTCTTAGAATATACTAAGATGTCATCAATATAGACAATAATAAAATCCAGGTATGGGTTGAAAATATCATTCATTATTTTCTGAAATTCAGAAGGAGCGTTTTTTTAATCCAAAAGGCATAACGTTCCATTTATATTGTCCAAATGGGACATTAAAAGTAGTTCTATAAGTATGCTCTTTGAAAATTTGAATTTGCCAATATCTTGATTTTAAATCAAATTTTGAAAAGATATTAGCAACGTATAATCGCGATAATAAATCCTTTTTATTTGGAATCGGATATCGAATCCATTTCAAAAACTTATTAAGTGGTTTATAATTAATAACTAAACGAGCCACACCTCTTTCCTTTTCTGCGGCGTTATTAACATTGAATGTAGTACACGATCAATGAGACTTGGACGGTTTATTAAATCCTTTTGCAAAAGATTATCAATCTTTTTTTTTTACAAAATTCAACTAATTCAGAATTCATCTGACAAGGTCGAGATTTAGTAGGAATATTTTCCTCTGAAAAATCATCTTCATATGGAAGAGTTACAATATGCTTTTTCCTATTCCAAAAAGCGCTAGGATGATCAGCACATATATCAATAGCAAGCTGTTCAGAAATTAATTTAATTTTTTCCTGAACTTTAGCAGATTTTAAAACATCAAATATGCTAATGCTAAATATCTCTAGCTGCAAAGAATCAACATGTTTTTGCTTCATATTAATCAAAGCATTAATATCTCTAGTTACAGAATCCGTAACAAATGTATAACTAATTGTTTTATTATTATAAGTGGCATGAAAACCCTTAGCATCTATATGCGTATACGGGTATATGGCATTAATAAAAGGAGTTCCAAGTATAATTGGAGGATATAACTGATTTTTAACTAGAAAGAACAAATGCGGTATGCAGACTTTATTCTGGCAAATATGCGCATTTGGCAATTTTTATTCTATATCCAATGCATATCCTGATGCAGATTTTACCATATGGGTAGTTTTTTGAAAATATTTAGAAGGTACTAAACCTTCTTGGATGCAACTAACATCAGCACCACTATCAATCATAGCAATGTCATTCACATAATAATGATTATCAATCAAAATCGTACATTTAATGTACCATTTATGTGCAGTAACAATTTGCATCATTCCTAAAAACATATCATGTTTAGGACTTAAATAAAGCTGTTTTGAAGACTCAGCAATATCATCAGGTTGTTCAAAAACAATTTTGCTTTTACCATTAGAATTTTCAACTAGAGAATTATAATTCTCTATTTGTGTAATCCTATGATCACAAATCATTTGATTTTGCTTAAGAGAATTAATCTCCTTTTTCAAATTTTTAATTTCAATCTTTAAATCGTCAAAAGAATTTTCCCTAGAAGGAGTATGTTTTTTCAAAAGTCGTTATTGGACTTTAGATAAAGAATAAGGAATAGAATATTTAAATTCATCTTTTTTACTAGCAAAGTTTGAAATACCAGAACTGGAACTTGCTGCCAAATTAATAATTTTTTCACGAAGGTTATTATCAGTAACCTCCTTTAAAAGTTCTATTACATTTTCAGAAGTAATAGTCCGAATATTCAAATCTTGAAATTGAGATTGTAATTGATAAAATGCATCATTTTCACAGACACAAGTATCACCCGTGCACGTAGTACAAGAAGAAATATTATTTCCTATTTCTTCATCATAGAAATCAAGCAAATCCACTTCTACTTTCGAATATGATTTTTTGATTTCATAATCGGATTCAGAACCTGAAGTATATAACATACCATAAATCTTATCATGCAACTAGTTATCAAGTTCTAAAGCTTTAAGCTTTTCTAACTTACAGTTAGGAGCTATGTGGCCGAAATTACCACATCTATAACACTTAATCTTGGCCAAGTCTCGCTTAGACCTATTCTTCGTAAATCTAGTAGACTTACGATGAGCTTTTATAGCTTCACGCTCTTCTTTAGACCTATATCTAGATCTCTTTTTCTTATAGAAATATGAACCATCTGGATTGGAGGCCTTAATATACCTACCCTTTTTCTTCCTATTATGAGTAGAAGGTTGAGGCATACCAAATTGAGCACAGAAATCTCCTAATTGGGATTTTTCCTTAAGCTTATCCATCTTAAGCTGTTGAGATAATTTCAATTCGTTACACAAGTTTAAGCCTTCTTGTGTACAAACACCTATCAGGTTTCCATAAGTATAACTACTATACAGAATTTCACTGTAATTACCACGAAGAGTTTTTCTAACCGTTTCTGCAAATAATGAAGGAAGACCGTCTATAAACTTAGCTTTCCAATGTTCACTAGGTTTTTTGGGTAATTCCAGAACCCTACTAAGAAAGGTATCTTTATACCATCAGAATTCTCCTAAATGTCGACATCGTAGACCATTTAACAGAGTTCTAATAGACTCAAAGTTACTGGTAAATCTACCACTAAAATATTCCAAAATAGTCATAACTAGAGTGTAGACCGCATCTTCTCGGCCTGCAGATAACTTATGGCCTAAATTATCCACACCTTCTTTCATATTTACTGCATCCATTATCACAGCTTTATCTTCTAAGGACATATAATTATCCCACCACCCTCGGAGCTGACCTGTAAAACCTGCAATTATCATTTTGCATATGGTTTTGTCCGTATTCTTAGGGGTAGTAATTTTACAAATTGTTGTGTACATCATCCTCCTATGTACTAATATAGTCATTTGCCTATCAGACAAACCATCTAAATTCCACTCATAAATCTCATTTCCACCATAAGACGTATTAGTCTGGTTCCAATCTCGCTCTTCTATAAGAACATTCTAGGGAGTAGGCCTAGGGTAATAATTAGTTTTCACTCTAGGCTTACTAGCAAATTGGGGATGCCTAGTGCTATTACTAAGCTTATTAAATTCAAACATTAACTCTTCTCTATAATTAGAAGAATTAGTCAGCGTATCAGCAAATTGAGCAGATAAATCAATGGGTTTAATATTTAAATTAGAAAATTTCTTTTCAAGTAAATCTTCTAAATCATCGAAAGTTTTTATTTTGAATTCCAAAATCTCGGGAGGTCGTTGAATAGAACTAGTGACAATATAAGGAGGAGCAGATGTCGTCTTGGACGAAGAAGCTATTGAATCAACATCTTTCTTATCATTACTGTCACTGAGTTTCTTGGTTAGCCTCATTAGCTCATCTAATTTGACGTTACTAATGAGTTTTATCAAAATCGTTAATTCGTCAAGTTTTTTGTCAAGAGAAACAACTTGTTCTCCTAAAACTTTAACATATTAACCCAGATAATTATTTTGAGAAATTAATTTATTAATTTCTGAAATACTTACTTTTCCAATTTCATTATCAATAAATCGTTGAAAAGCATTAAAAGTAATACATGTATTATTAGGCATAACAAAAGAAGATTGTGGAGGAAAGACAGATTTAATAATGTCTCCATTACTATCATTATAAGTTCGCTCAACAACCTTAATATACAAAGGCAAATAAGTGGTTATAAACCAAGGTACAAAATACATAATTTGATTATGCAATGCACAAGTTTCATAAAGCTCTTGAGAAATATTATTCATATCTTCTTTGCTATAAGCTTAAAAAAACCAAGTTCTAAATTGGTTTCATTTATTATCAAAAAATTCATTTTGAATATATTTTCTTGCCAGCGAGCCTGTACTAAAATCAATTGTATGTGGAATCATTAAATACGATTTGGATCAAAATCCATTTCGGATGCAGAAGGAATATCCTTATCAGATGTGTCATCACATGCTTGAACAATATTTGTTTTTGGATTAATCTTTAAATGATTAACAGGTCTATCAGTAGAAGAAATAGTATGCAATAATGCAACACGATTAAATCTAGCAGGTCCATATTTACGTTCAACTAGAGCTATCATAGAAGGCAATAATCTATTGCTACTACTACCGAAAAAAATTAGTCTGTCATAAACAGACGAGTTATCCTCGAACTAAATACAAACTTGCCCATCTGGAGTTTGCGTAGCATGAGAATACTCAAAATTTGTTACCTTATCAGCTATCTGACTAGGCGATATCACGGAATTCAGTACCCAAGTAGACGTAAAATTAATCTCTTCCCACCTAATTGGTCGTCTAGTCGTAATTTTGGATTTTCCAAAATTTGTTTCAAACAATATAGTTTGATTAGATGTATCATATAATTTACATCTAGGATTTAAAGTAGACAATAACTTATAGTAAATCCTATAAGATAAACATATGAGTTCAGAACCAGGAGCATAGTTATAACCATGAGTCTTAACATTTAATTTTAATGCATCTAATATGTTCATATCAGACATAGACAACTGTAAATTAGGCTGTGTATTAAAATAAATTGGACCATATGGCATGGTAGATTCTATCAAAACCATTAAAGATTGTCTGAAATTTAAATTACTTGCATCACGTAAGGCTGCTAAAAACATTTCTGGTAACCCTTTAAGAGTTAATGGAGTAAATGCAATTAGAACCATGCCAATATGCAAGAAATTATACCGATTTTTATAAATCTCGATATCTTGTTTGTTTAATAAATGAATAGTCTATTCAGAAGAATTTAAAGCAAGAGACTACTCAGCTGTTTTAATTAATTGTTTAGAAGATAGTTTATCAAACCAACCATAATTAAATAGTTCGAATCAGAACTTTAGGAATAGTCCATCTATTTAATAGTTCTAAATTTTGAGGTACATCCACCTCAAAACCTATCATTTTTAACATGGGATTCTCCCAATTCATATTTATCCAAACTATCTATGTTGAATACTTCACACCTGTTACACATTTACTATAAAACATACATGGCTCTGATACTAGATTAGATGGATCGGCAAAGGCGGGCGGTAGTCCGCGCGGCCAGATAGATCTAGCTATTCAAGCACCCTTATACTATGGCATAAAAATTGAAATATAATGGAATTTTTATATAACAACAGGCTGTATGGAAGGATCTATCCTTTTACCTAAGCAAGGGGTCTGTCTAGAATTTAATACCTATTCAGATTGAGCCCGTGTGTTTGGAGGTTCTAACCAGGAAACGATCGCCCTTTTTCTTAACATCATTAACGGGCTATTAAACGGGCTTACCAGACATAGTCACTAAGACAAAGCCAATAAGAATAGTACTGAGTCTGACTGTACCGCGATACTAGATTAGCAGGATCGGCAAAGGCGAGCGGTAGTCCGCGTGGACAGATAGATCTAGCTATTCAAGCACCCTTATGTTGGGACATAAGAATCAAAATATAAGAAATTGGGTAGAGAATTATCAGTTCCCTTTTTATATTGAATCAAAAAGTCAAACGGGGCTAATTGAGCCTGCCATCTTGCAAATATCATTTTTGAGGCATCATGTTTAAAATCCTTATTAAACATATATTTTACTGATTAAGCATGAGTTTTTATCAAAAAATTTTTGATTGTATAAATCATCTTGAAATTTTAAAACACATTTTACAATAGTTAACATTTCATGTGCCACAGTAGCATATTTCTTCTGGGCTTCAATCCATTTACCTAATGAAGGCGAATAAGATATTCACAATTATCATTAGGATTAATATGTTTTAGTATTCCACCAAAACCAATATTAGACGCATCTGTCTCAATTACCTTTTTCCAAGCTGGATTAGCTACAGTCAAACATGGCAGCGATATAACTCATTTTTTAATATCCTTAACAAGAGTCGTATGCTTATCAGTCCAAGGCCCTTTATAATTCTTTTTTGGCCTATCATATAATGGGGCTAAATCACGAGAAAGATTTTTGTAAAAAAGGAGAAATATAATTCAAGCTGCCTAAAAATCTTTATAATTGTGTCCTATCAGTAATAACATCAGGAAATTTTGATGCAAAATCAATCTATCGTTTTATGGGAGTAATCTTTTTTTGACAAATATTATGTCCTAAAAAGTGAACGTTAGTTTGAAATAAACTCATTTTGGGTTTAGATATAACCAAACCATTTTGAATGACGATTTTCTTAAAAATGTCTAAATGCTTAAGAGCAGATTAGCAGGATCGGCAAAGGCAGGCGGTAGTCCGTGCCGCCATATAGATCTAGCTATTCAAGCACCCTTATGCTGGGACATAAGAATCAAATATAATAGAATTTTTATACACCAACAGGCTGTATGGAAGGATGTATCTTTTTACCTAAGCAAAGGGTCTGTCTAGAATTCAATACCTATTCAGATTGAGCCCGTGTGTCTGGAGGTTCTAACTGAGAAAAGATCACCCTTTTTCTTAACATCATTAACGGGATATTAAACTGTCTTACCAGACGTAGTCACTAAGACAAAGCCAATAAAAATAGTACTGAATTTAACTGTACCGCCATCTCAGAACCAAGCCCTTTTGTTATACAATAATTTCTTCATATTTTGATAAAGCCAAATCTAATATAGTTAATATGTAAGAGAAGTTAGATATTTAACATAGATATGGAATTTAGTCGGACATAGTCACGACTGAGAGAAGAGAAAGGTTAAGGGGTATCACCTTATGGACCCTGATGCAAGGGTCTGTGCCCGTATAAGCAAGGGGCTTATGCTCGTATATGCAAGAGCAGAATTGGTGTCCAAAGTTTGGACCTTTTTTGATTTTTTATTATTCACAAAAAAAACTTTACAGTAGAGAGAGCTTTACAAGAGACTAGAGAGAGACCAGAAAGAGGGGGGTGAAAGCCTAATGCCTTCTCTCTGCCAATGAATGCCTCTATATATAAAGGAAAAAAGAATCTAGGAATAGTAAAATAGGTCCCACATTCGGGTCCCATATGTACAGTAAAATGTCCCTATCAGGGTCCATACACAGTGAATCTACTGTTTAGTGGGTCACCCGATGGATTTACTATTTGTATGGGTCCCGGGCGGCTATTTTCGTCTAAATTTTCTTTTTTCCTTGTGATTTGTCCATTTCCTTCATTCGGCAGACAAATTCCTCAGCATTTTCAATAGGTTCTTCAGACAGAATCTCTTCCGGTGATATAGGTTGGGAGTCTTGAAGAATATCTTCATTACTACTTCCACTTTTCATGGAAGTGTCAGATCTACCGAGGGATTGTAATAAATTCCTCTTCATTTCTTCCAAATAATCTGCAATCATTTGTTCTTTATCCCCTTCTTGAAGTAAAATCTTCCTGGAAATATGTGTAACATCCCGTATTCTATAGATACTACTTGTACTTATGTGGAACTTGGTAGATACTTGTGGTAATAGGTAATGGGCTAGATATATTGTTTTTATGCAAAGTTATAACACCCACATTTCCAAAACTTATACGACTAACATAGCATGGATAAAAGTATTTAAACTTGAGATAATGAGGATGTATTTAAGCGTAAAGTTAAAGTTAAGTGGTGGATTAAGGTAGAAGGATTAAGACGTTAGAAAAAGAGGAGAACATAAGAGAGGTGCTTCTGTGACTTAATTAAGATAGTAGGCGTATTACCTACTTAAGCTATTGGGCTGTATTTGGATATATGTCTATGGACTCAATTGAGGACCAAAACTAAGTACACAAAATGGGAAAGATGACCAGCCCAATACCTAAGCATAACCTACTTAGACTATTGGACCAAATAGAGGAATATTAATGGACTCATTTGAGGCCCAAATTAAAGGGAAGGATGACCAGCCCAATACCTAAATTTGTATAAGGCCCAATATGATGTGATCCAATTAGAAATAAACCAAGTAGGTGCATCACCTACTTGGACTTTTTGAGCAGCTTAAAGAGCCAAGTAGAAGCATCACCTACATGGACTATATTTGACCAATATGTGGCTAGAAATGAGTTAAAAAGAGGTAGTCTAGAAGTCTCCTTATAAGATCAATATTGGCTGATCTCTTTACTCATTTTAACATACAAATTCTGATTTAACTCCATCTCTCTCTCACTTTTCTCTCAAGCATCACACCAGCCGCCCTAAATTTTCCCTAGGGTTCTTAGACAAATCCTCCACTTTGCAAGCCTTGGTAAGTGTTTACCCTTATAGATTAATGTAATATATGTATAAAAGGTTGAGGAAATCATGTTGGTTATGTTTAAGAGGTATAGGTCAGTCCCTTTTTTTTGGTGGCAGTCCACTTGTGTTTAGTTTTAAAGGATTTGCCTTCCTTGTGGTTTAAACTTGTAAAGGATCTTAAGGTCTTAAAGAAATTAAGTTGGAGGGATGAAATTTCAGTAGGTTAGGGTGTGGTTATACCCCTAATTTGTTCCTCTTTATGTATAGCTTGGTAGAAATGTCTATACGTGTTTATATATGGAATGTTTGGTGTAGTGAAAAGAGAATACTCTCTTGTTATGTTAAAGTGAATTCTGAAACCATTGTGGACTATTTTTGGTATGTTGTTGTTGAAGGCATTTAGGTGTCTTGATTGAATAAATATGTGGAGTTGCATTGAGGTGGTAATGTGAAGTATGAACTTGGTAGGAAATCCTATCGGTTTGTAACATTTGTGTTGGTTTGTGGACTATTTTGGTGGTATTATTGTTTAGGAAGTTGGACGGTTTTTACTTCCCGTTAAGTAACTAATTACCATTTTGTAAACTTGTAATGTAATTAGCTTTTATTGTTAGTTCCATTATGTACTTAAATTGTAGAGTAACACTTAAAGGAAGAGCTGAATTGTTATAGGCACGTGGTGGGAAGATAAGGTATGTAAGGTTACTCTTTTTCGTATCCTTTGGCAGCATAAAATATCCACGTAGTTAACGACCTTGTTTCCATTCCGAAATGTCTTAACGTACCTCAATATATGTTTATTGTCAAGTTGGCATGTCTACCTTTACTAACCAATTTCTGTTATTCCCATCTTAGTCAAATAGGATCTATCTATTAGTTTGGCTCCTAAGCATTTCAATTGTGTACAAGTATTCTTTACTTTATGGAAATTACTTCAAGTGTTTATTCACGTGCTTTTTATAAGGGCACTGTTATTCCAAAGTTCAAGAATGTTATAACCACCAACGTAACAATCTCAAAGATTAAATAAATTAAGTAAAGCAAATCTGGTTATATTCGGGTGGCAGCTCAGGGGCGTAAGCCTAGCATGGGCCGATCCCTATTTGTTTATATATTTGGGTGGCATCTCAGGGGTGTAAGCCTAGCATAGGACGATCCCTATTTATTTATATATTTGGGTGGCTGCTCTGGGCTGTAAGCCTAGCATGGGCCGATCCCAATTTGTTTACCACTGATCAGCTGGTCATTTGTACTACATGGCTTATTAAAGATTATAAAGGAAAGAAGGAAAAAGGAAAGTAAAGAATGTAATGTATGTGGTTCCCCAGAAACCAGCTAAGGTGAGTTATTAACATTATCTATACACTTGTACTTGATGTCACTTAAACTTTTGGATTATGTACAGTTGCTTTTAGCCTTATATACTCAGTACATTCTTTCGTACTGACGTCCCTCTTAGGGGACCTACCTTTCATGCTGCAGGCACAGGGGCTAGTAGATCTCTCCAGTAGGAGTACATGACATCTAAAGGCTATTGGTGAGCTCCAGGTTGATTTGGGGCTTTTCGAGTTAGTTGTATATATTTTTGGTATTGTACAGTGGTTATGCGTAAGGCGGGGACCTGTCCCGACCTTAACTAAGTATTTGTATCTTTTAGAGGCTTTGTAGACATTGTAAAGTTAAGCATGGTAGTGTCTTGTCTTTTAGAAGTTGTGGCCCCAACGGCCAAGTCTTGTATACCTATTTTGTATTTACGTACTTGGTTTACTTTATCGATCCATCATGTCCATACACTGCAGCATATTTGTTAGCTTAATTGCATGCATAATAAGTATATGATCATAGGTTGGTTCTCTCGGGCCCTTACGGCTACGGGTGCCTGTCCGCCCCCATGGGATTGAGGCGTGACAAAAGTTATATGAGAGCGGGTCATCCTAGGGAGTTTACAAAGCCGTATCTATGTAGAGTCTTGCTTATGGGTGTGTTGTGCACCATATCTATAAACAGGAGGCTACAAGACATTTAGGAGTTGTCTCTTTTTCTACATTTCTTAGATCGTGCAATAGAGTCAAAGTTGTAGGTGGAGTCATATTTAACCATTGAATTTTTATTTTTTTTTTGCTTTTCTCACTATAGTGAAGATGTCGATTACAAGAAGGAGTAAGAGTAAAAGCAAGAGGGTAGACATGGAGGCCGGAGAAGGGACCCGTAAGTCACCACCTAGATGAACTAATCAAAGTAAAGCTGAAGATGAGTTTGTATCCCAGACTTCTTCTACTCTTCCATCTCCAGAAGAGCTAAGAAGGAGAGGAGTACTCCCAGAATCACCTATTAATACTAGTGAGCAAGATTTAAGGAATGCAGTGCAATTGTTGACTCGTATAGTTGTTGCACAAAGTCAAGGAAAAGCTGGTCCAACTACAGGCACGGGTGGTACAGATAGGGCAGCTAGTCTACGGACACAGGATTTCCTCAAATTGGATCCTCCCACATTCACCGGATTAGATCTTAATGAAGACCCACAAGATTTATGGATCAAATCCAAAGGGCATTGGATGTCATGCATGTATCTGGTGCAAAGATAGTTGAACTTGCAGCGTATAGATTAAAAGGAGAGGCTATCTTATGGTATGAAGATTGGAAAGGATCTAGAGGCACTGGTGCACTTTCAGCTAGTTGGGAAGAGTTCAAAATGTCATTTCTTGATCATTATATTCCATTTGAGATCCGAGAGGCTCGTGCAAATCAGTTCTTAAACCTTCGTCAAGGTAATATGAGCGTGAGGGAGTACAGTGTTCGGTTTAACTCTTTGGCTAGGTATGCTCCTAATGTAGTAGCTACTATGGATAATAGAGTTCATCAATATGTGGATAGATTGGATCCATATTTAGTTAGGGATTGTACTATTGCTGCTTTGAATAGAGACATGGATATACCAAGAATACAAGTTTTTACACAAAAAATGGAGGATCAGAGGCAAAGGAGAAGAACACAGGAATTTGAAAGAGGACCTTCCAAGAGGGATAAACTTACGGAGTAGTTCATGGCATCCCAAGGAGAGTTTAGGCCTCGGTTTCTTAATAGACCACCTAGGCCATCACTTATCTACTCTACAGTAACTGCTCCACCCCCATTCCAAGGCTTTAGGGGCAACCAATTTGGGTAAAGAAGTAAAATTCAAAGTTCACGGACATCGGGGTATCAAGAACAAGGGAGTATGAGCCAATTAAGGCCTCCTTGTCAGCCATGTAGGCAATGCGGGAAGCTTCATTTAGGTGCATGTCGGTTTGGGATGGATACTTGCTTTTGGTGTGGTATGTCGGGGCATATGATGAGAGAGTGCCCATAGAAGGGCATGGGTAGTATGGCACGACCTACTGGATTAGCCTTTGCATCATAATCATCGCTTTCTTTCTTAGGTAGAGGTGTACAACCTACTGGTCATGGAAGAGGTAGTAAAGGAACAACTAGTTCTAGTGGAGCCCAGAATCGTACCTATGCTTTAGCAGATCGATAAAATTTGGAGGCTTCTCCGGATGTGGTTACAGGTACATTATCTATCTTTTCACATAATGTATATGCATTAATTGATTCGGGTTCTAAACTATCGTATGTCACTCCATTGATTGCTGGAAAATTTGAAAGAATATCAGAATCATTAGTTAAGCCATTTCAGTATCTACACCAGTTGGTGAATTTATTATAGCTAAGAGAGTCTATCGTAATTGCATAATAACTATTTGTGATCATGATACGTTGGCTGATCTTGTTGAGCTAGAGATGTTAGGTTTTGATGTTATAATGGGTATAGATTGGTTGGATTCTTGTTATGCCACAATAGATTGCCGAACGAAGAAGGTACATTTTTATTTTCCAAAGGAGACAGTCCTTGAATGGAGGGGTAATGTTGGAGCGCCAAAAGGTAAGTTTATTTCTTATCTTAAGGCAAAGAAAATGATATCCAAGGGGTACATATGTCACCTAGTAAGGGTGAAAAATACAGATGTGGAGCCACCGACTCTTCAATATGTTCCAGTGGTAAATGAATTTCTTGATGTATTTCCTGAAGATCTCTCGGGTTTGCCTCCAGAATGAGAAGTAGAGTTTGGTATTGATGTGATTCTAGGTACTCAGCCTATCTCTATTCCTCCATATAGAATGGCCCCGGCAAAATTATGGGAATTGAAGGAGCAATTAAAAGACTTGCTAGAAAAGGGATTCATAAGGCCTAGTATGTCTCCGTGGGGTGCACCAGTGTTATTTGTACATAAGAAAGATAGCATGTTGAGAATGTGTATTGATTACCGGTAATTGAATAAGGTGACAATTAAGAACAAATATCCCCTCCCTAGAATTGATGATTTGTTTGATCAATTATAAGGTGCTAAATATTTCTTAAAGATTGACTTCAGGTTGGGTTACCATCAAGTAAAGGTTAGAGAGAGAGATATACCCAAGACAACCTTTCGTACACGATACGATCATTATGAGTTTTTAGTTATGTCCTTTGGGCTAACAAATGCACCAACAGCTTTTATGGAACTGATGAATAGGGTGTTCAAGCCATTTTTAGACGTGTTTGTGATAGTGTTTATAGATGATATTCTTGTCTATTCAAGATCAAAAGAGGACCATGCTAGTCACTTACGACAGGTGTTGCAGATTCTTTGTGATCGTAAGTTATTTGCAAAGTTCTCTAAATGTGAGTTTTGGTTAAAATCTGTAGCATTCTTGGGTCATATTGTATCTGATGAAGGAATAAGGGTTGATACTCAAAAGATAGAAGCTGTGAAGAACTGGACAAGACCTACAACGCCTACAGAGATTCATAGTTTCCTCAGATTGGCAGGTTATAATAGAAGGTTTGTTGAAGGATTTTATTCTATTGCTGCACCTTTAACAAAGCTAACACACAAGGCAACCAAGTTTCAATGGAACGATGCATGTGAAAGGAGTTTCAAAGATCTGAAGAATAAGTTGACTTCTACACCTGTATTGGTACTTCCAAAAGGCAAAGAAGGGTATGCAGTGTTTTGTGATGCTTCAGGAGTTGGCTTGGGATGTGTATTGATGCAACATAGTAAAGTGATAGCTTATACCTCAATACAATTGAGGCCTCATGAGAAAAATTATCCGACACATGATCTTAAGCTAGCAGCAATAGTATTTGCTTTAAAGATATAGCGCCACTACTTGTATGGGGTTCATGTTGACATATATATCGACCATAAGAGTTTGCAATATATCTTTAAGCAGAAGGACCTAAATATGAGGCAGCGGAGGTGCCTTGAACAATTGAAAGATTATGTCATTGATATTTTATATCATTCGGGGAAAGCAAATGTGGTAGCTTATGCACTAAGTCATAAGGTAATGGTTAGCACTTATGGCCAGCTCACAGAAAGACAAGGGATAATCAAAGATCTACATCAACTAGCTAGCTTAGGGGTTCACCTTCTTGAAACTCCAAATGAAGGAGTTATTGTGCAAAATGAGGTAGAATCCTCATTAGTAACTGAAGTAAAAGAAAAGCAGTATGCAGATCCTTTTCTATTACAGCTTAAGGAGAATGTACAGCAAGGTATGACGAAAGCATTTGAGCTTACGCAAGAAGGAGTGCTTCAGTGCCAAAACAGATTATGTGTACCTAATATATATGAGTTAAGAAGAAGGATTATGATAGAGGAACATCATTCCAGGCATTCTATCCATCCGAGATCAACTAAAATGTACCATGTTTTGAAAGGAATATATTGGTGGGGTGACATGAAGAAGAACATTGCAGAATTTGTAGCCCAATGTCCAAATTGTCAACAAATAAAAGTAAAGCATCAAAAGCCTGGAGGTTATATGCAACGTATGGATCTTTCAATTTAGAAGTGGGACATGATCAATATGGATTTCGTCACTGGTTTGCCTCGCACAATTCGAAAATTCGATTTCATATTGGTAATAGTTGACAGACTTACCAAATCAGCACACTTCTTACCTATTAAGACTACTTATACAGCTGAAGAGTATGCGAAATTATATATTAAAGAGATAGTTCGACTACACGAAGTTCCAATCTCTATTATATCTGATATGGGAGCTCAATTTACTATAAACTTTTGAAAGTCTTTTCAGAGGAGTTTGGGTACACAAGTGAATTTAAGTACAACTTTTCACCCTCAGACGGATGGACAGGCAGAACGTACCATACAAACACTTGAAGATATGTTGTGAGCTTGTGTATTAGACTTTAAAGGTAGTTGGGATGATCATTTACCTCTTATAGAGTTAGCCTACAATAATAGCTATCATTCAAGTATCAAGATGGTGCCTTATGAAGCCTTATACGGGAGAAAATGTAGGTCACCGATTGAGTGGTTTGAAGTAGGTGAGACTATTTTATTTGGACCAGATCTTGTTCATCAAGCCATGGAAAAGGTTAAGGTGATACAACAACGGCTAGGAACAACCTAAATTCGGCACAAATCATATGCCGATGTTAGAAGAAGAGGGCTAGAGTTTGCTATAGGTGATTGGGTATTTTTGAAAGTGTCGCCAATGAAAGGGGTGATGCAATTTGAGAAAAAGGGAAAGCTAAGCCCACGTTATATAGGACCATATAAGATTATCCGAAGATTTGGACAAGTCGCATATGAGTTGGAACTACCCCAAGAACTCTCCACAGTTCATCTAGTATTTCACATCTCAATGCTTCGAAAGTGCATATGAGATCCATCTCCTATTACTCCTACTGAAGATGTACAAGTTACGGAAGATCTCACCTATGAAGAAGTACCTATTGCTATTTTGGATCGACAAGTTAAGAAGTTAAGAAATAAAGAAGTAGCTTCCATAAAAGTACTTTAGAGAAATCAGCAGGTAGAAAAGATCACTTGAGAAGCTGAGGAAATGATGAAATCTAAGTATCCTCAATTATTTGAAACCGAAGAGGAAGCCTTAGATGTTGAATTGGAGCAATAACAAGTAAGTATTATGTGGTAGCATAAAGATTAAACTTAGGCTCTAACTTGTTTTGGCTGAGTAGTGATGATATTAACATTCGAGGACGAATGTTTCTAAGGGGGAAAGAATGTAACACCCCGTATTCTATAGACACTACTCTTACTTATATGGAACTTTGTACGGACTTGTGGTAGTAGGTAATAGACTAGATATGTTTTTTTTAATGCAAAGTTATAACACCCCGTACATTTCCAAAACTTATACGATCAACCTAGCATGGATAAAAGTATTTAAACTTGAGATAATGAGGATGTATTTAAGCGTAAAGTTAAAGTTAAGTGGTGGATTAAGGTCGAAGGATTAATACGTTAGAAAAAGGGTAGAACATAAGCGAGGTGCTTCCGTGACTTAATTAAGATAGTAGACGTATTACCTACTTAAGCTATTGGGCTGTATTTGGATATATGTCAATGGACTCAATTGAGGCCCAAAACTAAGTACACAAAATGGGAAAGATGACCAGTCCAAAACCTAAGCATCACCTACTTAGACTATTGGACCAAATTGAGGTATATTAAAGGACTCATTTGAGGCCCAAATTAAAGGGAAGGATGACCAGCCCAATACCTAAATTTATCTAAGGCCCAATATGATGTGATCCAATTAGAAATAAACCAAGTAGGTGCATCACCTACTTGGACTTTTTGAGCAGCTTAAAGAGCCAAGTAGGTGCATCACCTACTTGGACTATGTTTAACTAATATGTGGCTGGAAATGAGTTAAAATGAGGTATTCTAGAAGTATCCTTATAATATCAATATTGGATGATCTCTTTACTCATTTTAACATACAAATTCTGATTTAACTCCATCTCTTTCTCACTTTTCTCTCAAGCATCACACCAGCCACCCCAAATTTCCCCTAGGGTTCTTGGACAAATCCTTCACTTTGCAAGCCTTGGTAAGTGTTTACCCTTATAGATTAATGTAATATATGTATAAAAGGTTTTGGAAATCATGTTGGTTATGTTTAAGAGGTATAGGGCAGTCACTTTTTTTTTGGTGGCAGTCCACTTGTGTTTAGTTTTAAAGGATTTGCCTTCCTTGTGGTTTAAACTTATAAATGAGCTTAAGGTCTTAAAGAAATTAAGTTGGAGGGATGAAATTTCAGTAGGTTAGGGTGTGGTTCTGCCCCTAATTCGTTCCTCTTTATGTATAGCTTGGTAGAAATGTTTATACGTGTTTATATATGGAACGTTTGGTGTAGTGAAAAGAGAATGCTCTCTTGTTATGTTAAAGTGAATTCTAAAACCATTGTGGACTATTTTTGGTATGTTGTTGTGGAAGGTATTTAGGTGTCTTGATTGAATAAATATGTGGAGTTGCATTGAGGTGTAATGTGAAGTATGAACTTGGTAGGAAATCCGATCGGTTTGTAATATTTGTGTTGGTTTATGGACTATTTTGGTGGTATTGTTGTTGTGAGGTAGTAAGTTATAGTGTAAGAAGGTGGAATAAGGTTATATGGCAATATAAAGAAGGGGGAGTGATACACCATGTGTTTAGGAAGTTGGACGGTTTTTACTTCCCGTTAAGTAACTAATTACCATTTTGTAAACTTGTAATGTAATTAGCTTTTAATGTTAGTTCCATTATGTACTTAAAATTGTAGAGTAACACTTAAAGGAAGAGCTGAATTGTTATAGGCACGTGGTTGGAAGATAAAGTATGTAAGGTTTCTCTTTTTCGTATCCTTTGGCCGCATAAAATGTCCACATAGTTAACGACCTTGTTTCCATTCCGAAATGTCTTAACGTACCTCAATATATGTTTATTGTCAAGTTGGCATGTATACCTTCACTAACCAATTTCTGGTATTCCCATCTTAGTCAACTAGGATCTATCTATTAGTTTGGCTCCTAAGCATTTCAATTGTGTACATGTATTCTTTACTTTATGGCAATTATATCAAGTGTTTATTCACGTGCTTTTTACTAGGGTACTGTTATTCCAAAGTTCAAGAATGTTATAACCACCAACATAACAGTCTCAAAGATTAAATAAATTAAGTAAAGCAAATCTGGTTATATTCGGATGGCAGCTCAGGGGCGTAAGCCTAGCATGGGACGATCCCTATTTGTTTATATATTTGGGTGGCAGCTCAGGGGTGTAAGCCTAGCATGGGATGATCCCAATTTGTTTACCACTGATCAATTGGTCATTTGTACTACATGGCTTATTAAATATTATAAAGGAAAGAAGGAAAAAGGAAAGTAAAGAATGTAATGTACGTGGTTCCCCAGATACCAGCTAAGGTGGGTTATTAACATTATCTATACACTTGTACTTGATGTCACTTAAACTTTTGGATTGTGTACAGTTGCTTTTAGCCTTATATACTCAGTACATTCTTTCGTACTGACGTCCCTCTTGGGGGACCTACCTTTCATGCTGCAGGCACAAGGGCTAGTAGATCTCTCCAGTAGGAGTACAGGACATCTAAAGGCTATTGGTGAGCTCCAGGTTGATTCGGGGCTTTTCGAGTCAGTTGTATATATTTTTGGTATTGTACAGTGGTTATGTGTAAGGCGGGGACCTGTCCCGACCTTAACTAAGTCTTTGTATCTTTTAGAGGCTTTGTAGACATTGTAACGTTAAGCATGGTAGTGTCTTGTCTTTTAGAAGCTGTGGTCCCAACGACCAAGTCCTGTATACCTATTTTGTATTTACGCACTTGGTTTACTTTATCGATATATCATGTCCATACACTGCATCACATTTGTTAGCATAATTACATGCATAAGAAGTATATGATCATAGGTTGGTTCTCTCGGGCCCTTACGGCTACTGGTGTCTGTCCGCCCTCATAGGATTGAGGCATGACAATATGTCAGATATAAGGGTCTTCCATTTTATTTTGTTCGGATATCTCCATGTATTCTAGGACCTTTAATTTAATTAAGTCCATCAATTCTTGTCCATGTAATATATGAGTTTTAGGATCTGATTTCATCAATTTATCCCAAAAAGTATTGTCAAATACCCTGTACAAACAAGGAATTTGATCCTCTATATATCCTAATTTAGGAGTCTATTTGTGAATCCACCGTATCGAGAATTCGATAAAGAAGTAGATCTGATCAATCTTGTCTGGGTAGCAAATATGATCTGCGTGGTATAATGCATTCAGGTATGGAGAGAGCTTCTTCCAATCTTTGTATAACATAAGAAATGGTTCAGGTAATATCCTGACTATCGGACCGTGGTATGACCACCATTGTAAGAACCAATTTGGAATATGTTCTGCAAATATCTTTGCATAAACCTTGATAAACCAAGTATGTTTGAGTTTATCATTATTATAACATAGGACATTATCAAAGGCTTCAACAAAGTCCCAATAAGTTAAATCGATCTTCTGATTATTCAAGACAATATGTTTGTAACACCGTGTACCTTCCCAACCCTACTTGACGACATTAAATAATGTTTACTTCGGTGTCGAGAGCCATACATATGTATTTGGTAATGTTATGAACGAGAAAATTGAAATTTGGCTTCATATATGTGATTAGCCCTTCGTAGGAGGTATTTTGTGATTTTCGTGGAACAGTTGTGGGGTTCAAAACGAGGCTAAGAAGACCTCTAAACAAAGTATATTAAGGCTAAGAAGTAAGTTAAAGAATAGGACTTGAAGTATCTAACCAAACCCGTGAAGAAAAGTCGAAAAATGAATTTTTCGAAAAATCTAAGGTTGGGGCGCGCCAGGGGGCGTGCCACGCCGCTCTGGGCTAAAATTGTTAGTCCAGAGGCAGCAAGTTGGCGCGCCCAAGGGCGTGCCACGCTGGTTTTTCCATTTTTCGAAAGTTGGAAATTTTCTAAGTCCTAAGGGTGCCCGGTGACGTACCAAGCCGATTTTTGCCACATTTTTTCTACAACCATGAGTATATACCTGAAATGAGTCAAGTATTATATTGTTATGATAAAATTACTCGAGAACGAATTTAGAGTCAAAATGACAGTTTTGCCCTTAAGGTCAAAATAAGCCAAACGTGGCTAGAATCACTTATTTTTGGGATTGAGGCTACGGATATGAGTAGAATGAGTGAGAATATTGTTGTAAAACGTATAAGATGACTTAAACACGAGAAATTATTGATTTTATTGGGTTAAGTGATTTGGGCTCAATAAAAGCCCAAAATGAGGCAAAAGACATGGGTCACATGATCCAATCTTCTATTGACTAAGTCAAATATAGCATTAAATGCCAAGAATGGCTAAGGATGGCCCCAAGGACTATATATAGACCCAAAAATCAGATTTTATTCATTTGGAACTCTCATGTGTTTTGAAATATTTTCTCAAACATTTCTCTCAAACCCTAAAGAACTCAAAGTCAATTTTGGAGCAAGATCATCACTTTTCAAGCTTGGGTAAGTGATTATTGTTATGGATTAATATATTATATGCATGAAAGAGTATGTAAATCATGTTGGTTGTGCTTGTAAATGTTGGACATGGTACTTTGTGTTTTTATATAAGATTTGTGATCAATGGGATTCAAGCTTGAATTGTGACTTGTGCCTTTGATGAAAGAGCATGGTATGGATAAAATTTGAGCATGTATGGTGTTATTTTGTTATTAAACTTGTTATTTTTCTATAAGTGTAAATTGGGGGATTTTGGCCGATATGTGCTATGAAGTGTATTAAGGTGAATTGATGGATTATTTGTGATGTGGTGTGGATAAGAAAGTGTAAAGGAGAAGTGTTGCGGTGAAATGTATTGATTATCATGTATTGGTCAATGTTGAGAATATTGTGGGATTTTTGGAATAATAATTTCATCAATGGTTTTGTCAAGGGGAAATGACATGTTTAAAGGCAAACATGTAACCCATTGATGTTAAATGCATTTGTAAAGTAGTTGATGGTTAATGTGAATCCCGTTATATATTTGTGTTGTAGAGTGACACATAAAGAAGGAGCGGGACTATTGTATACACATCTAGGATTGTACATTCGTATTGAGAATACAAGGTATGTAAGGTTACTCTGTCCGTATCTTTCTGCGGCAAATAGTATTCACATTGACATTACGCTTGTTCCATCCCAAAATGTGCTAAGGTATCCCATATCCGGTTATCCATGTTTATTGTCATATATTTCCTACTCATTGATCATTTGTGAATCTCATGTCTCATATTCATGGTTAATGTTCCAAAAGCTCAAATAAGGTTATGGTCTAATGTTTCCAATAGTGATTATACTTATGTCTCTTGGTCATGGATTATTGTTCAATGGTTCCCATGGTGTTATGGTTCTAATAATGTTATGTTTCCAAGTTATTCACATGTATCTCACTCATTGGTTAATGATCCAAAGTTTCAAGTAAAGTTATGACTTTCATGGTATCAATCTCAAAGTAATGAATGAAGTAATGCATATGTGGTTAATGATCAAGTACGGGTGGCAGCTTTGGAGGCGAAATGCCTAGCTCAAGCCGATCCCGAATCAGGGGGCAGTCCTAGGGGCATAAGCCTAGCTCGGACCTATCCTGACAGGGGGCAGCTCTAGAGGTAATAACCTAGCTCGAGCCGAACCTGAAATGTTGTATGGGTGGCAGCTCTAGAGGTACTAACCTAGCTCGAGCCGATCCCGATATATACATTGATTCATAGGGTGGCAGCTCTAGGGGAATAAGCCTAGCTCGAGCCGATCCCAACATAACGCTATGTTATGTTTAAAACCCACTGTTCAGTCGGGGCCCGGGTATCACAAGTCACAAGCAAAGATGAAAAATCATGGAATTAAAGATACAAAGAAAGTAACGAAAGCAATATACATGGTTTCCAAAGTACAGAATAGTGACTTATCTATGTTAGTCATTCATTGTATTTGGTTTCATTAACATAGTTACTTATCATACAAGTTTCATACGGCCTTACATACTCAGTACATTCTTCGTACTGACCCCTCTTGGGGGATTTACCTTACTTGCTGCAGGCGCAGGTACTAGTAGGCCTCCGCAGTAGGTTGCCAGTGCTGCAGATCTTTGGTGAGCTCCAGTTAGTTCGGGGCTTCTCCGAGTCACTGTTGTACATATGTTTTGGTGTTGTACATGTTGTATAAAGCGGGGACTTGTCCTGAATTTTAGTTCATTTTGGTTAATGCAGTTGGTAGTGGCTTTTGTAGACGGATGTGGGTGTATAAATATAAAAGGTATATGTCATTTTTGACTTGGTGGCCTCAACGGCCAAGTTTCACATATGTATATATATATCATGTTCCGTGAATTCCATTGTTAATATCTATAACTATTAAGTGATTATGGGTTTCTTATGGCATGTATATGATTGAATAGAGACAAAGCTTGGTTCTCTCGGGCCTTGTCGGCTATGAGTGCCAATCCGTCCCGATGGGATTCGGGGCGTGACAAAAGTGGTATCAGAGCAGGTCGTTCTAAGGGTGTCTACAAAGCCGTGTCTGAGTAGAGTCTTACTTATCAATGTGTTGTGCACCACATTTATAAGTAGAAGGCTAAGGGACATTTAGGATGTTGTTTCTTTTCTTCACTTCTAGATCGTGCAATAGAGCTAGTGTCGTAAGTTGAAATGAATCTGATCATGGTAATTGTTTTTCTTTGGTATAGTCAAAATGCCAATTACGAGAAGAGGTAGAGGTAAAGGGAATCAGGTAGATGTGCCTGCTGAAGAAGGAATGAGTAGACTACCACCTGACCAAGCAAGTCAAGGTGGAGCAAATGCTGAAATTTCATCGCGGTCTTCGTCTACTTTTCCAGCTCTGGAGGAGCCAATTGGTAGAGAAGTACCCACAGAACCACCGATGAATGCCATAGATCAGGATCTTAGAAATGCAGTTCATATGTTGACACAGTTAGTGGCAGCCAAGAGTCAAGGACGAACTGGTCCAATTACACATAATGATGATGCGGTTAGAGTGGCGAGTCGCAGAACACAGGACTTCCTAAAATTGGACCCTCCTATATTCACAGGGTTAGATCTGAAAGCAGATCCACAGGACTTCGTGGATCAAATTCAGAGGGCCTTGAAAGTTATGCATGTGACGGGGGTAGAGATAGGTGAACTTGCTGCATACAGATTGAAAGGAGAGGAAATATTATGATACGAGGATTGAAAGAAATCTCGTGATATTGGTGCAAATCCACCTATGTGGGAAGAGTTTAAAGTGACTTTCCTTGATCATTACTTGCCCTATGAGATCCATGAGGCACGTGCGGATCAGTTTCTAAATCTCCATCAAGGAAATTTGAGTGTCAGAGAATATAGCTTGCAATTTAATTCCTTGGCTTGATATGCGCCAAATGTGGTGGCTACGATGACAGATAGAGTCCATTGATACGTGGACAGACTAGAGCCATATTTGGTAAGGTATTGCACTATTGCTGCCTTGAACAAAGACATGGATATAGCAAGAATTCAGGCCTTCGCCCAGAAGATGGAAGATCAAAGGCAGAGACGAAGGGTACATGAATTTGATAGGGGACAGTCCAAAAGGGCTAGACCTATGGGACCACCTATGATGTCCCAAGAAGGATCTAGGCCCCGCATGTTTCCTAGACCACCTAAACCATCGTTATCCTATTCCACAGGGGGTGCTCATTCTCAGTTTTGAGGATTTAGAGGTGGTCCATCTGGGCAGAGTAGCGGGGTTCACAGATCACAGGCAGCAGGTTTTCCCCTCAACAGTGTTAGTACTGCGGGCGTATTCATACAGGTACATGCAGAGTGGGGACAAATGCTTGTTTCTGGTGCGGCATGATAGGACACATGATGAGAGAGTGTCCCAGAGGAGTATGGGTGGTGTAGCACGACCGGCAGGATTGGCCGATGTGTCATCAACATCGGTTCCTTCATTGGGCCGAGGTGTGCAGCCTGTTGTCCGTGGTAGAGGTGCCAGAGGAGCAGCCAGTACTATTGGGGTCCAGAATCGCACTTATGCTTTAGTGGACCGAAAAAATTCAGAGGCTTCCCCTGATGTTGTCACAGGTACATTATCCATATTCTCATATAATGTTTATGCACTGATTGACCCAGGTTCTACATTTTCCTATGTTACTCCATTGGTTGCTGCAAAATTTGCAAAGGCACCAGAATTATTAATTAAATCAATTGAAGTGTCTACACCGGTTGGTGAATATATTATTGCAAAAAGAGTATATCGTAACTGTGTGTGGTCATGATACGTTGGCCGATCTCATTGAATTGGACATGGTGGATTTTGATGTGATCATGGGAATGGATTGGTTGGCCTCTTGTTATGCCACGGTAGATTGCCGGGCCAAGAAGGTGCAATTTTATTTTCCGCAAGAAAGTGTTCTTGAATGGCAGGGTAATGTAGGGGCACCACGAGGGAGATTTATTTCCTATTTGAAAGCCAGAAAAATGATTGCTAAGGGTTATATATGTCATTTAGTATGGGTGAAAGATATTGAAGTGGAACCACTAACTCCTCAGTCGGTTCCAGTGGTCAATGAATTTCTGGATGTCTTTCCAGAGGATCTTCCAGGCTTACCCCCAGAACGTGAAGTAGAATTTGGCATTGATGTGATTCTAGGCACTCAGCCTATTTCTATTCCCCCATATAGAATGGCTCCCGCAGAACTGCATGAATTGAAGGAGCAATTGAAAGATTTGCTGGACAAAGGCTTCATTAGGCCTAGTATGTCCCCGCGGGGTGCACCGGTATTATTTGTACGGAAAAAAGATGGCACATTGAGAATGTGCATCGACTATCGGCAATTGAATAAGGTAACGATCAAGAACAAATATCCCCTCCCTCAAATTGATGATTTGTTTGATCAGTTACAGGGTGCCAGGTGTTTTTCAAAGATTGACTTGAGGTCGGGTTTCCATCAAGTCAGAGTTAGAGAAGAGGATGTACCCAAGACAGCTTTTCGAACACGGTATGGCCATTATGAATTTTTAGTTATGTCATTTGGACTAACAAATGCTCCAGCTGTGTTCATGGATTTGATGAATAGGGTGTTTAAGCCATTTTTGAAAGTATTCGTCACGGTATTTATAGATGACATCCTAGTTTATTCAAGATCACCGGAGGACCATGCTAATCACTTACGGAAAGTGTTACAGATTCTCCGTGAGCGTAAGTTGTATGCCAAGTTCTCCAAGTGTGAGTTTTGGTTAAAATCAGTTGCATTCTTGGGTCACATTGTGTCAGATGAAGGGATACAGGTTGATACACAAAAGATCGAAGCAGTGAAAAATTGGCCAAGACCTACGACACCTACAGAGATTCGTAGTTTTCTTGGACTGGCAGGTTATTACCAAAGATTTGTGGAAGGTTTTTTCCTCCATTGCTGCACCGTTAACAAAGCTTACACATAAGGCAGTAAAATTTCAGTGGAATGATGCATGTGAGAAAAGCTTCCAAAAGTTGAAAGATAAATTAACCTCCACACCAGTTTTAGTGCTTCCCGAAGGTACCGAAGGTTATGTAGTGTATTGTGATGCTTTCGGGGTTGGCCTCGGATGTGTATTGATGCAACACGATAATGTCATAGCATATGCCTCACGACAGTTGTGGCCATATGAGAAAAATTATCCCACACATGATCTTGAGTTAGCAGCGGTGGTCTTTGCTTTAAAGATATGACGTCATTATTTATATGGAGTTCATGTTGATATCTATACGGATCACAAAAGTTTGCAATATCTCTTTAAGCAAAAGGAACTCAATTTAAGGCAACGAAGGTGGTTAGAGCTCTTAAAAGACTATGATATTGATATTCTTTATCACCCAGGCAAAGCAAATGTAGTAGCTGATGCATTGAACCGCAAGGCTGTAGAAAGCACTAGTGGCCAGTTGACTGAAAAGCATGAGATAATCAAAGATTTTTATCAGTTAGCCAGCTTGGGAGTTCGCCTTATTGAATCCTCAGATGATGGAGTTATTGTGCAGAATGCAGTGGAATCCTCCTTAGTAGCTGAGGTGAAAGAGAAGCAGTTTGTAGATTCTATGTTGTTGCAGCTAAAGGAAAATGTACAGCAGAATTTGACAAAGGCATTTGATCTTACACAGGAAGGGGTACTTCAATGTCAAGGGAGATTATGTGTACCGGATGTAGATGAGCTGAGGACACGAATTATGGTAGAGGCGCATCATTCGCACTATTCTATTCATCCGGGTGCTACTAAAATGTACCATGATTTGAAAGAAGTGTATTGGTGGGGAAATATGAAAAAGAACATTGCAGAATTTGTCGCGCAATGCCCAAATTGTCAACAAGTGAAAGTGGAACATCAAAAACTGGGAGGTTACATGCAATGTATCAATCTTCCAGTATGGAAATGGGATATGATTAATATGGACTTCATCACAGGTTTGCCTCGTACATTACAAAAATTTGATTCTATATGGGTTATAGTGGACAGGCTTACCAAGTCAGCACATTTTCTACCAGTCAAGACCACCTATACAGTTGAAGAGTATGCAAAATTGTATGTTAGAGAAATAGTGCGGTTGCATGGTATTCCACTTTCCATTATATCAGACAGAGGGGCACAGTTCACAGTGCACTTTTGGAGATCTTTTCAGCAGAGTTTGGATACACGGGTGAATTTGAGTACGGCTTTCCATCCTCAGACTGATGGACAAGCAGAACGTACTATTCAGACACTTGAAGATATGATACGAGCTTGTATGTTAGATTTTCAAGGCAGTTGGGATGACCATTTGCCTCTTATTGAATTTGCTTACAACAATAGCTATCATTCAAGTATTAAAATGGCACCTTATGAAGCCTTGTACGGAAAGAAATGTAGATCACCAATTGGATGGTTTGAAGCGGGTAAAACTGCTTTACTTGGGCCTGATATTGTTCATCAGGCTATGGAGAAAGTTAAAGTGATCCAACAGCGGTTACAAACGGCCCAAAGTCGCCACAAGTCATATGCTAATGTTAGAAGAAGAGGGCTTGAATTCGCTATAGGTGATTGGGTGTTTTTAAAGGTGTCACCGATGAAAGGGGTAATGCGGTTCGAAAAGAAAGGGAAATTGAGTCCACGTTACATAGGCTCATATGAAATTATTAGAAGATTTGGGCAAGTTGCATATGAATTAGCACTACCTCAAGAACTTTCCTCAGTCCATCCGGTATTTCATGTTTTGATGCTTCGAAAATGCATAGGAGATCCATCTCGTATTGTTCCAATTGAAGATGTCCAAGTTACGGAGGATCTTACTTATGAAGAGGTACCCATTGCTATCCTAGATCGACAAGTAAAAAGATTGAGGAATAAAGACATAGCTTTCTTGAAAGTCCTTTGGCGAAATCAACAAGTAGAGGAAATCACATGGGAAGCTGAGGAAATGATGAAATCCAAATACCCCTATCTATTTCAAATGTACCAAGAAGTTCAAAGTGCGGAAGTGGAGCAATAACAAGTAAGTCTCCATGAGCCTTAAGTGTTTATGTATATGTATGCTAATGTAGAGATACGTTTGTCGTAATTGAAATGATATTATTAACATTCGAGGATGAATGTTACTAAAGGGGGAAGAATGTAACACCCCGTACCTTCCCAACCCTACTTGACGATATTAAATAATGTTTACTTCGGTGTCGAGAGCCATACATATGTATTTGATAATGTTAACGAGAAAATTGAAATTTGGCTTCATATATGTGATTAGCCCTTCGTAGGAGGTATTTTGTGATTTTCGTGGAGCAGTTGTGGGGTTCAAAACAAGGCTAAGAAGACCTCTAAACAAAGTATATTAAGGCTAAGAAGTAAGTTAAAGAATAGGACTTGAAGTATCTAACCAAACCCGTGAAGAAAAGTCGAAAAATAAATTTTTCGAAAAATCTAAGGTTGGGGCGCCCCAGGGGGCGTGCCATGCCTCTCTGGGCTAAAATTGTTAGTCCAGAGGCAGCAAGTTGGCTCGCCCAAGGGCGTGCCACGCTAGTTTTTCCATTTTTCGAAAGTTGGAAATTTTCTAAGTCCTAAGGGTGCCCGGTGACGTACCGAGCCGATTTTTGCCACGTTTCTTCTACAACCATGAGTATATACATGAAATGAGTCAAGTATTATATTGGTATGATAAAATTACTCGAGAACGAATTTAGAGTCAAAATGACAGTTTTGCCCTTAAGGTCAAAATAAGCCAAACGTGGCTAGAATCACTTATTTTTGGGATTGAGGCTACGGATATGAGTAGAATGAGTGAGAATATTGTTGTAAAACATATAAGATGACTTAAACACGAGAAATTATTGATTTTATTGGGTTAAGTGATTTGGGCTCAATAAAAGCCCAAAATGAGGCAAAAGACATGGGTCACATGATCCAATCTTCTATTGACTAAGTCAAATATAGAATTAAATGCCAAGAATGGCTAAGGATGACCCCAAGGACTATATATAGACCCAAAAATCAGATTTTATTCATTTGGAACTCTCATGTGTTTTGAAATATTTTCTCAAACATTTCTCTCAAACCCTAAAGAACTCAAAGTCAATTTTGGAGCAAGATCATCACTTTTCAAGCTTGGGTAAGTGATTATTGTTATGGATTAATATATTATATGCATGAAAGAGTATGTAAATCATGTTGGTTGTGCTTGTAAATGTTGGACATGGTACTTTGTGTTTTAATATAAGATTTGTGATCCATGGGATTCAAGCTTGAATTTTGACTTGTGCCTTTGATGAAAGAGCATGGTATGGATAAAATTTGAGCATGTATGGTGTTATTTTGTTATTAAACTTGTTATTTTTCTGTAAGTGTAAATTGGGGGATTTTGGATGATATGTGCTATGAAGTGTATTAAGGTGAATTGATGGATTATTTGTGATGTGGTGTGGATAAGAAAGTGTAAGGGAGAAGTGTTGTGGTGAAATGTATTGATTATCATGTATTGGTCAATGTTGGGAATATTGTGGGATTTTTGGAATAATAATTTCATCAATGGTTTTGTCAAGGGGAAATGACATGTTTAAAGGCAAACATGTAACCCATTGATGTTATATGCATTTGTAAAGTAGTTGATGGTTAATGTGAATCCCGTTATATATTTGTGTTGTAGAGTGACACATAAAGAAGGAGCGGGACTATTGTATACACATCTAGGATTGTACATTCGTATTGAGAATACAAGGTATGTAAGGTTACTCTGTCCGTATCTTTCTGTGGAAAATAGTATTCACATTGACATTACGCTTGTTCCATCCCGAAATGTGCTAAGGTATCCCTTATCCGGTTATCCATGTTTATTGTCATATATTTCTTACTCATTGATCATTTGTGAATCTCATGTCTCATATTCATGGTTAATGTTCCAAAAGCTCAAATAAGGTTATGGTCTAATGTTTCCAATAGTGATTATACTTATGTCTCTTGGTCATGGATTATTGTTCAATGGTTCCCATGGTGTTATGGTTCTAATAATGTTATGTTTCCAAGTTATTCACATGTCTCTCACTCATTGGTTAATGATCCAAAGTTTCAAGTAAAGTTATGACTTTCATGGTATCAATCTCAAAGTAATGAATGAAGTAATGCATATGTGGTTAATGATCAAGTATGGGTGGCAGCTTTGGAGGCGAAATGCCTAGCTCAAGCCGATACCGAATCAGGGGGCAGTCCTAGGGGCATAAGCCTAGCTCGGACCTATCCTGACAGGGGGCAGCTCTAGAGGTACTAACCTAGCTCGAGCCGATCCCGATATATACATTGATTCATAGGGTGGCAGCTCTAGGGGAATAAGCCTAGCTCGAGCCGATCCCAACATAACGCTATGTTATGTTTAAAACCCACTGTTCAGTCGGGGCCCGGGTATCACAAGTCACAAGCAAAGATGAAAAATCATGGAATTAAAGATACAAAGAAAGTAACGAAAGCAATATACATGGTTTCCAAAGTACAGAATAGTGACTTATCTATGTTGGTCATTCATTGTATTTGGTTTCATTAACATAGTTACTTATCATACAAGTTTCATACGGCCTTACATACTCAGTACATTCTTCGTACTGACCCCTCTTGGGGGATTTACCTTACTTGCTGCAGGCGCAGGTACTAGTAGGCCTCCACAGTAGGTTGCCAGTGCTGCAGATCTTTGGTGAGCTCCAGTTAGTTCGGGGCTTCTCCGAGTCACTGTTGTACATATGTTTTGGTGTTGTACATGTTGTATAAAGCGGGGACTTGTCCCGAATTTTAGTTCATTTTGGTCAATGCAGTTGTTAGAGGCTTTTGTAGACGGATGTGGGTGTATAAATGTAAAAGGTATATGTCGTTTTTGACTTGGTGGCCTCAACGGCCAAGTTTCGCATATGTATATATATATCATGTTTCGTGAATTCCATTGTATAACAATTAAGTGATTATGGGTTTCTTATGGCATATATATGATTGAATAGAGACAAAGCTTGGTTCTCTCGGGCCTTGTTGACTACGAGTGCCTATCCGTCCCGATGGGATTCGGGGCGTGACACTGTCTTTCTTTCATTGAGGATATGCCTTAATCTTCAATGGATATAATCCTCTTAATAATAATTTTGGAGAAGTTATAAACGTTTCTACTAGGATAAAAATTGTTATTAAAATGGTTAAAATCAGCACTATCGGTACTTTTGAGAGTTTCTTCCTAATAAGCTCGGGTCTTGTATGACTTACCCGGGAAATATAATCCCTCAATCAAATACCTTTGGAATATCTTCCAAGGTTCATTTTTTCTCTGAATCTCAGAGTTTTTGGCAAGAAATATCATTTCTTGTTTTGGCAATCTTTCATAGGACCTCATATCATCAGTGTCCTCTTTTACAACAGAAGCAAAGGTATCTCATTGGTTTTGATTCAAGAATTCTTGCATATGCCAATATAACGGATGATCTTCTGGAATGTCTTCCAGATGAATAGATGTCTTAGAAGGCGAAGATTCTCCTTTCTGAGAAACCCTTACATTTATAAAGCTTTTTCTCCCATGTTGTATAATAGGAGAATTAGTAGAGGATTCATATGACGATCCTGGAGATGATCTTTGAGACAAGGATGATCTTCCTCTTCCTCTTCCTCTATTAATTTGTGTCCAAGGATGATCCATTCTGCAAATATTCACGAGATAAGAAATCGGGTAGAGAATTATCAGTTCCCTTTTTAATTGAATCTCAAAGTCAAATGGGGCTAATTGAGCTTGCCATCTTGCAAATATCATTTTTGAGGCAATATGTTTAAAATCATTATTAAACATATATTTTATTGATTGAGCAACAATTTTTATCAAAATTTTTTGATTGTATAAATCATCTTGATATTTTAAAACACATTTTACAATAGTTAACATTACATGTGCCACAATAGCATATTTCTTCTGGGCTTTATTCCATTTACCTGAATGAAAGTGAATAAGATATTCACAATTATCATTAGGATTAATCTGTTTTAGTATTCCACCAAAACCAATATTAGACGCATCAGTCTCAATTACCTTTTTCCAAGCTGGATTATCTAAAGTCAAACATGGCAGAGATATAACTCGTTTTTTAATATCCTTAACAAGAGCCGTATGCTTATCAGTCCAAGGCCCTTTATAATTCTTTTTTAGCCTGTCATATAATGGGGCTAAATCACGAGAAAGATTTTTGTAAAGAGGAGCAATATAATTCAAGCTGCCTAAAAATCTTTGTAATTGAGTCCTATCAGTAATAACATCAGGAAAGTTTGATGCAAAATCAATCGATCGTTGTATGGGAGTAATCTTTCCCTGACAAATATAATGTCCTAAAAAGCGAACGTTAGTTTGAAATAAACTCATTTTGGGTTTAGATATAACCAAACCATTTTGAATGACGATTTTCTTATAAATGTCTAAATGCTTAATAAGCATTTCAAATGTCTTAGAATATACTAAGATGTCATCAATATAGACAATAATAAAATCCAGGTATGGGTTGAAAATATCATTCATTATTTTCTGAAATTCAGAAGGAGCGTTTTTTAATCCAAAAGGCATAATGTTCCATTCATATTGTCCAAATGGGACATTAAAAGCAGTTCTATAAGTATATTCTTTGAAAATATGAATTTGCCAATATTCTGATTTTAAATCAAATTTTGAAAAGATATTAGCATCGTATAATCGTGGTAATAAATCTTTTTTAATTGGAATCGGATATCGAATCCATTTCAAAAACTTATTAAGTGGTTTATAATTAATAACTAAACGAGGCACACCTCTTTATTTTTCTACGGCGTTTTTAATATAAAATACAGTACACGACCAAGGAGACTTGGATGGTTTTATCATACCCTTTTTTGCAAAAGATTATCAATCTCTTTTTTACAAAATTCAACTAATTTAGAATTCATCTGACAAGGTCGAGATTTAGTAGGAATATTTTCCTCTGAAAAATCATCTTCATATGGAAGAGTTACAATATGCTTTTTTCTGTTCCAAAAAGCGCTAGGATGATCAGCACATATATCAATAGCAAGCTGTTCAAAAATTAATTTATTTTTTCCTGAACTTTAGCAGATTTTAAAACATCAAATATTCTAATACTAAATATCTCTAGCTGCAAAGAATCGACATGTTTTTGCTTCATATTAATTAAAGCATTAATATCTCTACTTACAGGATCCGTAACAGATGTATAACTAATTGTTTTATTATTATAAATGGCATGAAAACCCTTATCATCTATATGCGTATACGGGTATATGGCATTAATAAAAGGAGTTCCAAGTTTAATTGGAGGATATAACTGATTTTTAACTAGAAAGAAGAAATGCGGTATGCAGACTTTATTCTGGCAGATATGCGTATTTGGCAATTTATATTCTATATCCAATGCATGTCCTGATGCAGACTTTACCATATGGGTAGTTTTTTGAAAATATTTAGAAGGTACTAAACCTTCTTGGATGCAACTAACATCAACACCACTATCAATCATAGCAATGTTATTCACATAATAATGATTATCAATCAAAATCGTACATTTAATGTACCATTTATGTGCAGTAACAATTTGCATCATTCCTAAAAACATATCATGTTTAGGACTTAAATCAAGCTGTTTTGAAGACTCAGCAATATCATCAGATTGTTCTAAAACAATTTTGCTTTTACCATTAGAATTTTCAACTAGAGAATTATAATTCTCTATTTGTGTAATCCTATGATCACAAATCATTTGATTTTGTTTAAGAGATTTAATCTCCCTTTTCAAATTTTCAATTTCAAGTTTTAAATCATCAAAAGAAGTTTTCCTAGAAGGAGTATGTTTTTTCAAAAGTCGTTGTTGGACTTCAGATAAAGAATAAGGAATAGAATATTTAAATTCATTCTTTTGACTAGCAAAGTTTGAAATACCAGAACTGGAACTTGCTGCCAAATTAACAATTTTTTCACGAAGGTTATTATCAGTAACTTCCTTTAAAAGTTCTATTACATTTTCAGAAGTAATAGTTTGAATATTCAGTTCTTGAAATTGAGATTGTAATTGATAAAATGCATCATTTTCACAGAAACAAGTATCACCCGTGCACGTATTACATAGCTCTTAACTGTAAGTTAGAAAAGCTTAAAGTTTTAGAACTAGATAACGAGTTGCATGATAAGATTTATGGTATATTATATACTTCCGATTTTGAATCCGATTATGAAATCAAAAAATCAGATTCCGAAGTAGAAGTGGATTTGCTTGATTTCTCTGATGAAGAAATAGGAAATAATATTTCTGGTTGTAATACGTGCACGGGTGATACTTGTGTCTGTGAAAATGATGCATTTTATCAATTAAAATCTCAATTTCAAGATTTGAATATTCAGACTATTACTTCTGAAAATGTAGTAGAACTTTTAAAAGAGTTTACTGATAATAACCTTCGTGAAAAAATTATTAATTTTGCAACAAGTTCCAGTTCTGGTATTTCAAACTTTGCTAGTAAAAAAGATAAATTTAAATATTCTATTCCTTATTCTTTATCTGAAGTCTAACAACGACTTTTGAAAAAACATACTCCTTCTAGGGAAACTTCTTTTGACGATTTAAAAATTGAAATTGAAAATTTGAAAAAGGATATTAAATCTCTTAAACAAAATCAAATGATTTGTGATAATAGGATTACACAAATAGAGAATTATAATTCTCTAGTTGAAAATTCTAATGGTAGAAGCAAAATTGTTTTGGAACAATCAGATGATATTGTTGAGTCTTCAAAACAGCTTGATTTAAGTCCTAAACATGATATGTTTTTAGGAATGATGCAAATTGTTACCGCTCATAAATGGTACATTAAATGTATGATTTTAATCGATAATCATTATTATGTGAATGGCATTGCTATAATTGATAGTGGTGCTGATGTTAGTTGCATCCAAAAAGGTTTAGTACCTTCTAAATATTTTCAAAAAACTACCCATATGGTAAAATCTGCATTAGGACATGCATTGGATATAGAATATAAATTGCCAAATGCGCATATTTGCCAGAATAAAGTCTGCATATCGCATTTCTTCTTTCTAGTTAAAAATCAGTTATATCCTCCAATTACACTTGAAACTCCTTTTATTAATACTATATACCCGTATACGCATATAGATGCTAAGGGTTTTCATGCCACTTATAATAATAAAACAATTAGTTATACATCTGTTACGGATCCTGTAAGTAGAGATATTAATGCTTTAATTAATATGAAGCAAAAACATGTCGATTCTTTGCAGCTAGAGATATTTAGTATTAGAATATTTGATGTTTTAAAATCTGCTAAAGTTCAGGAAAAAATTAAATTAATTTCTGAACAGCTTGCTATTGATATATGTACTGATCATCCTAGCGCTTTTTGGAATAGGAAAAAACATATTGTAACTCTTCCATATGAAGATGATTTTTCAGAGGAAAATATTCCTACTAAATCTCGACCTTGTCAGATGAATTTTGTAAAAAAGAGATTGATAATCTTTTGCAAAAGGATTTGATAAAACAATCCAAGTCTCCTTAGTCGTGTACTGCATTCTATGTTAATAATGCCGTAGAAAAGGAAAGAGGTGTGCCTCGTTTAGTTATTAATTATAAACCATTTATAATAAGTTTTTGAAATGGATTCGATATCCGATTTCAAATAAAAAGGATTTATTATCACGATTATACGATGCTAATATCTTTTCAAAATTTGATTTAAAATATGGATATTGGCAAATTCAAATTTTCAAAGAGCATACTTATAGAACTGCTTTTAATGTCCCATTTGGACAATATGAATGGAACATTATGCCTTTTGGATTAAAAAACGCTCCTTCTGAATTTCAGAAAATAATGAATGATATTTTCAACCCATACCTGGATTTTCTTATTGTCTATATTGATGACATCTTAGTATATTCTAAGACATTCGAAATGCATATTAAGCATTTAGACATTTTTAAAAAAATCGTCATTCAAAATGGTTTGGTTATATCTAAACCCAAAATGAGTTTATTCCAAACTAATGTTTGCTTTTTAGGACATAATATTTGTCAGGAAAAGATTACTCCCATACAGAGATCGATTGATTTTGCATCAAAGTTTCCTGATGTTATTACTGATAGGACTCAATTACAAAAATTTGTAGGAAGCTTGAATTATATTGCTCCTTTTTACAAAAATCTTTCTCGTGATTTAGCCCCATTATATGACAGGCTAAAAAAGAATTACAAAGGGCCTTGGACTGATAAGCATACGACTCTTGTTAAGGATATTAAAAAATGAGTTATATCTCTGCCATGTTTGACTTTAGCTAATCCAGCTTGGAAAAAGGTAATTGAGACATATGCGTCTAATATTGGTTTTGGTGGAATACTAAAACAGATTAATCCTAATGATAATTGTGAATATCTTATTCGCTTTCATTAGGTAAATGGACTGAAGCCCAGAAGAAATATGCTACCGTGGCACATGAAATGTTAACTATTGTAAAATGTGTTTTAAAATTTTATGATGATTTATACAATCAAAATTTTTTGATAAAAACTGATGCTCAATCAGTAAAATATATGTTTAATAAGGATTTTAAACATGATGCCTCAAAAATGATATTTGCAAGATGGCAGGCTCAATTAGCCCCATTTGACTTTGAGATTCAATATAAAAAGGGAATTGATAATCCTCTACCCGATTTCTTATCTCGTGAATATCTGCATGATGGATCATCCTTGGACACAAATTAATAGTGGAAGAGGCAGAGGAAGATCATCCTTGTCTGATAGACCATCTCAAAGATTATCTCCAGGATCGTCATACGAATCCTCTACTAATTCTCGTGTTATACAACATGGGAGAAAAAGCTTGATAAACGCAAGGATATCTCAGAAAGGAGAATCTTCGTCTTCTAAGACATATTCATCTGGAAGATATTCTAGAAGGTCATCCGTTATATTGGCATATGCAAGAATTCTTGAATCAAAAGTAATGAGATACCTTTGCTTCTATTGCGAAAGAGGACACTGACGATATGAGGTCCTATGAAAGATTGCCAAAATAAGAAATGATATTTCTTGTCAAAACTCTGAGATTTAGAGAAAAAATGAACCTTGGAAGATATTCCAAAGGTATTTGATTGAAGGATTATATTTCTCGAGTAAGTCATACAAGACCCGAGCTTATTATGAAAAAATTCTCAAAAGTACTGATAGTGCTGATTTTAACCATTTTAATAACAATTATAATCCTAGTGGAAACATTTATAACTTCTCCAAAATTATTATTAAGAGGATTATATCCATTGAAGATTGGGGTATATCCTCAATGAAAGAAAGACAAATTGTCTTGAATAATCAGCAGATCAATTTAACTTATTGGGACTATGTTGAATACTTCACATCTTGTTACACATTTACTATAAAACAATCTGATGATATTCCTGAGTCTTCAAAACAACTTGATTTAAGTCCTAAACATGATATGTTTTTCGGAATGATGCAAATTGTTACTGCTAAAAAATGGTACATTAAATGCACAATTTTGATTGATAATCATTATTATGTGAATGACATTGCTATGATTGATAGTGGTGCTGATGTTAGTTGTATCCAAGAAGGTTTAGTACCTTCTAAATATTTTCAAAAAACTACCCATATGGTAAAATCTGTATCAAGACATGCATTGGATATAGAATATAAATTGCCAAATGCGCATATTTGCCAGAATAAAGTCTGCATATCGCATTTCTTCTTTCTAGTTAAAAATCATTTATATCCTCCAATTACACTTGAAACTCCTTTTATTAATACTATATACCCGTATACGCATATAGATGCTAAGGGTTTTCATGCCACTTATAATAATAAAACAATTAGTTATACATTTGTTACGGATCCTGTAACTAGAGATATTAATGCTTTGAGTAATATGAAGCAAAAACATGTTGATTCTTTGCAGCTAGAGATATTTAGCATTAGCATATTTGATGTTTTAAAATCTACTAAAGTGCAATCGCAGTTTATCAACCACTCACAAGACCACCGAGATCTTTGACTTAGCTCCCAAAGGTAATCCACCAGGCCCTTTCCCAACCTATACAAGGAGAGCGGAAGATAACGAAAGGGAGACAGGGTCCTAACTAAATATAAAACAAACTACCATTCCATCCCCCTTTCTGCCTTTCTTGCTTGATTCGTCTTTCATCTCAGTGTCTTATCCGGATTGAATGTATACTATCCCCGTTCCGAAAAAAATTAAATTAATTTCTGAATAGCTTGCTATTGATATATGTGCTGATCATCCTAGCGCTTTTTGGAATAGGAAAAAGCATATTGTAACTCTTTCATATGAAGATGATTTTTCAGACAAAAATATTCCTACTAAATCTCGACCTTGTCAGATGAATTCTGAATTAGTCGAATTTTGTAAAAAAGATATTGATAATCTTTTGTAAAAGGGTTTGATAAAACAGTCCAAGTCTCCTTGGTCGTGTATTGCATTGGGGTATATCCTCAATGAAAGAAAGACATATTATCTTGAACAATCAGAAGATCAATTTAACTTATTGAGACTATGTTGAAGCCTTTGATAAAGTGCTGTATTATAATAATGATAAACTCAAACATACTTGGTTTATCAAGGTTTGTGAAAAGATTATTGCGGAACATATTCCAAATTGGTTCTTACAATGGTGGTCATACCACGGTCCAACAATCAGGATATTACCTGAACCATTTCTTATATTATTCAAAGATTGGAAGAAGGTCTCTCCAGACCTGAATGCATTATACCACGCAAATCATATATGCTACACAGACAAGATTGATCAGACCTACTTCTTTATGGAATTCTCGATACCGTGGATTCATAAATGGACTCCTGAATTAGGATATACAGAGGATCAAATTCCTTGTTTGTACAGGGTATTTTATAATAAATTTTGGGATAAATTGATGAAATCAAATCCTAAAACCCATTTATTGCATGGACAAGAATTGATGGACTTAATTAAATTAAAGGTCCGAGAATACACGGAGATATCCGAACCAAGTAAAATGGAATACCCTTCTATCTGACATATTTCCAGGAAGATTTTATTTCAAGAAGGGGATAAAGAACAAATGATTACAGATTATTTAGAAGAAATGAAGAGGAATTTATTACAATCCCTCGACAGATTTGACAGTTCCATGAAAAGTGGAAGTAGTAATGAAGATATTCTTCAAGACTCCCAACCTATACCACTGGAAGAGATTCTGTCCGAAGAAGCCATTGAAAATGCTGAAGAATTTGTCCACTGAATGAGGGAAATGGACAAAGCACAAGGAAAAAAAGAAAATTTAAACGGAGATAACCGCCACCAGGGACCCGCGTAAATAGTAAAGTCACCGGGGGACCCACTCAACAGTAGATTCACTGTGCATGGGCCCTGATAGGGACATTTTATTGTACATATAGGACCCAGATGTGGGACCCATTTTACTATACTTACATTCATTTTCTTTTATATATAGAGGCATTCATTTGCAGGGTGAAGGCATTAGACTTTCAACCCCCTCTCTCTCTAGTCTCTCTCTTCTTGTAAATCTCTCTTTCTTTGTAAAAAAATTATTTCAATAAAAATCAGAAAAGGTCCAAACTTTGGACACCAACTCTGCTCTTTCATATAAGAGCATAAGCCCTTGCTTATATGGGCACTGACCCTTGCATCTGGGTCCATAAGGTGATACCCCTTAACCTTTCTCTTCTCCCAGTCGTGACTATGTCAGGCTAAATTCCATATCTATGTTGAATATTTAACTTCTCTTACATATTAACTATATTAGATCTGGCTTTATCAAAATATGAAGAAATTATTGTATAACAATAGGGCTTGGTTCTGAGATGGCGGTATAGTCAGATTCAGTACTATTCTTATAGGCTTTGTCTTAGTGACTACGTCTGGTAAGCCGGTTTAATAACCCGTTAATGATGTTAAGAAAAAGGGTGATCTTTTCCCGGTTAGAACCTCCAGACACACGGGCTCAATCTGAATAGGTATTGAATTCTAGACAGACCCCTTGCGTAGGTAAAAGGATAGATACTTCCATACATCCTGTTGTTATATAAAAATTCCATTATATTTCGATTCTTATGTCCCAACATAAGGGTGCTCGGATAGCTAGATCTATCTGGCCACGCGGTGCTTGAATAATAATAAAAATAATAATAATAAAAATAGTAAAAATACTACTACTACTACTACTACTACTAATAATAATAATAATAATAATAATAATAATAATAATAATAATAATTATAAGAGATCCTAGAGATCCTGCACAAATTGTCTTATCCGAATTCTTCGGACTACCATCAGCATTCTTAGGGGTAGTGACTCGAACAATAGTTGCATACATCATCATCCTATGCACTTGAATGGTGAGTTGTTGATCAGACAAACCATCTATGTTCCATTCATAAATATCAGATCCTCCATAAGACGTATTAGTCTGGTTCCAATCACGTTCTTCTATAAGAACATCTTGAGGAGTGGGCCTAGGATAATAATTAGATCGCATTCTGGGCTTATCAACAAAATGAGGATGCTTAGTACTATGATGGAGTTTATTAAACTCGGCTATGAATTCTCCTTTAGGATGAGAAAAATGTTCTATAGTATCGACAAATTGAGCAGATAAATCCATCGGTTTAATAGTTAAATTTGCAAACTTTTGTTCAAGTAAAATTTCTAAATCATCAAAAGTTTTAATTGCAAGGTCCGAAATCTCGGGAGGTCTTTGAATAGAATTAGGGATAATACAAGGAACATATGTTGGTTTTGAAGTACTAGCTGCGGAGTCCACAACTTTTTTGTTTTTGTCAACATCTCTTTTCTCAGTAATATTGCTAAGATTGTCAAGTTTATTTAAAACTTTGTCTAATTTGACATTATTTAAAATTTTTACAAGAATAGATAAATCATCTAGTTTTTTATTAAGAGAAACAATATGTTCTCCCAAAACTTTCACATATAAACCCAAATAATTATTTTGACCTATCAATTTATTAATTTCTGAAATACTAACCTTTCCAACTTCATTATAAATAAATTATTGAAAGGCGTTAAAAGTTATACCTGTGTTATTAGTCATAACGAAAGAAGATTGTGGAGGAAACACCGTTCGTATAAGGTTCCCACTACTATCTTTGTAAGTTCGTTCAATAGCCTTAATATATAAAGGCAAATAAGTGGTTATAAACCAAGGTACGAAAAACATAATTTGATTATGCAAGGCACAAGTTTCATAAAACTCTTGAGAGATATTATTCTTATCCTCGTTGCTATAAGCGTTAAAAAACCAAGTTCTAAATTGGTTCCATTTTTCATCAAAAAATTCTTTTTGAATATACATTACGAGCCAGTGACCCTGGGCTAAAATCGATTAGGTGTGGAATCATTGAATACGATTTGGGTCAAAATCCATTTCGAATGCAGAAGGAATATCCTTATCAGAATTATCATCTCATGCTTGAACTATATTAGTTCGTGGGTCTATCTTTAATTTTTCTATCCGACTAGAAGTTGAAGGTATTGTATGCAAAGAAGCAAGTTTATTAACTCTAGCTGGACCATATGTGGGTTCAACTGGAGCTATCAAAGAAGACACAGAAGTCAATCGACTACTACCAGAAAATGACTGTCTGTTATATACAGAAGTCTTGTCTTCAAATTGAATGCAAATTTTACCATCAGTGGTTTGAGAAATATGTGAAAAATATTCATTTGTGACTTGATCAGCCAACTGATTTTGGGAAATAACTGAATTTAAAACCCAAGTATTTTGGAAAATTAATTTCCTCCCATCGAATAGGTTGACGAGTAGTAATTTTTTATTTTAGAAATTAGTTTCAAACAGAATAGTTTGATCAAATGTATCAAATAATTTACATCTAGGATTTAAAGATGTCAATAATTTGTAATATATACGATAAGATAAACAAATAAGTTCAGATCCAGGTGCATAGTTATATCCATGCGTCTTAACATTTAATGTTAGAGCATCTAATATATTCACATCAGACAAAGATAATTGTAAATTTGGCTGAGTATTGAAATAAACTGGACCATAGGCCACAATGGATTCTATCGATCTCATTAAAGACTGTCGGAAATTCAAATTTCTTGCACCTCATAAGGCTGGATAATCTTTCTAAACATGGGTATGGGAGAATCTCATATAAAGAATGATAGATTAGAGGAGGTAGATATACCTCAGAACTTAGATTTATTAAATAGATGGACTATTCCTGAAGTTAAAATAAAAAAGATTTATGATTATGGCTGGTTTGACCACCTATCTTCTACTCAGTTAATAAAGACAACTGAAAAATCTCTTGCTTTAAAATCTTCTGAACAAACTATTTGTTTGTTAAATAAATGCGATATTGAGGTTTATAAACATAAATATAATTTTGTGCATATTGGCATGGTTCAGATTGCATTTAAGCCTTTAACCCTTAAAGGGTTACCGAAAACATTTCTGGCAGCCTTACGAGATACAAGAAATTTGAATTTCCGATAGTCTTTAATGGGATCGATAAAATCCACTATGGCCTATGGTCCAGTTTATTTCAATGCTCAGCCAAATTTACAATTATCTTTGTCTGATGTGAATATATTAGATGCTTTAACATTACATATTAAGACGCATGGATATAACTATGCACCTGGATCTGAACTTATTTGTTTATCTTATCGTATATATTACAAATTATTGACATCTTTAAATCCTAGATGTAAATTATTTGATACATCTGATCAAACTATTATGTTTGAAACTAATTTTCTAAAATAAAAAATTACGACTCGTCGACCTATTCGATGGGAGGAAATTAATTTTCCAAATACTTGGGTTTTAAATTCGGTTATTTCCCAAAATCAGTTGGCTGATCAAGTCACAAATGAAGATTTTTCACATATTTCTCAGACCACTAATGGTCAAATTTGCATTCAATTTGAAGACAAGACTTCTGTATATAATAGACAGTCATTTTCTTGCAGTAGTCGATTGACTTCTGTGCCTTCTTTGATAGCTCCAGTTGAACCCACATACGGTCCAGCTAGAGTTAATAAACTTGCTTCTTTGCATACAATACCTTCGACTTCTAGTCGGATAGCAAAATTAAAGATAGACCCACGAACTAATATAGTTCAAGCATACGATGATAATTCTGATAAGGATATTTCTTCTGCATACGAAATGGATTTTGACCCAACTAGTATTTAATGATTCCACACCTAATCAATTTTAGCCCAGGGTCACTGGCTCGTAAATATATTCAAAAAGAATTTTTTGATGAAAAATGGAACCAATTTAGAACTTGGTTTTTTAACGCTTATAGCAACGAGGATAAGAATAATATCTCTCAAGAGTTTTATGAAACTTGTGCCTTGCATAATCAAATTATGTTTTTCATACCTTGGTTTATAACCACTTATTTGCCTTTATATATTAAGGCTATTGAACGAACTTACAAAGATAGTAGTGGGAACCTTATACGAATGGTGTTTCCTCCACAATCTTCTTTCGTTATGACTAATAACACAGGTATAACTTTTAACACCTTTCAAAAATTTATTGATAATGAAGTTGAAAAGGCTAGTATTTCAGAAATTAATAAATTGATAGCTCAAAATAATTATTTGGGTTTATATGTGAAAGTTTTGGGAGAACATATTGTTTCTCTTAATAAAAAACTAGATGATTTATATATTCTTGTAATATTTTTAAATAATGTCAAATTAGACAAAGTTTTAAATAAACTTGACAATCTTAGCAATACTACTGAGAAACGAGATGTTGACAAAAACAAAAAAGTTGTGGACTCCGCAGCTAGTACTTCAAAACCAACATCTGTTCCTCGTATTATCCCTAATTCTATTTAAAGACCTCCCGAGATTTTGGAATTTACAATTAAAACTTTTGATGATTTAGAAATTTTACTTGAACAAAAGTTTGCAAATTGAAATATTAAAACGATGGATTTATCTGCTCAATTTGTCGATACTATAGAACATTCTTCTCATCCTAAAGGAGAATTCATAGCCGAGTTTAATAAACTCCGTCATAGTACTAAGCATCCTCATTTTGCTGATAAGCCCAGAATGCGGTTTAATTATTATCCTAGGCCCACTCCTCAAGATGTTCTTATAGAAGAACGTGATTGGAACCAGACTAATACGTCTTATGGAGGATCTGATATTTATGAATGGAACATAGATGGTTGTCTGATCAACAACTCACCATTCAAGTGCATAGGATGATGATGTATGCAACTATTGTTTGAGTCACTACCCCTAAGAATGCTGATGGTAGTCCGAAGAATTCAGATAAGACACTTTGTAAGATGATTATTGCAGGATTTACTGGTCAACTATGTGGCTGGTGGGATAATTATATGCCCTTGGATGATAAAGCTGCTATTATAAATGCAGTCAATATGGAAGAAAGTACAGATAATTTAGGACATAAGTTACATGCTGGACGAGAAGATGCAGTCTATACTTTAGTAATGACTATTCTCGAACATTTTAGTGGTAGATTTACCAGAAATTATGAGTCTATCAGAACTCTTCTAAATGGTCTAAAATGCCATCATTTAGGCGAATTTAGGTGGTATAAAGACACCTTTCTAAGTCGAGTTTTAGAATTACCTGTTGAAGATTATGGAGAACACTATAAAGCTAAATTTATCGATGGCCTTCCCCCCTTATTTGCAAAATGAGTTCGGAAAACTCTTCGAGGAAATCTTAGTAAAATTCCTTATACCAGTTATACCTACGGAAACCTGATAGGGATTTATACACAAGAAGGATTAAACTTGTGTAATGATTTAAAATTAAATCAACAGCTTAAAATGGATAAGCTGAAAGAACATACTCAATTAGGAGACTTTTGTGCCCAATTTGGTATGACTCAACCTTCTATGCCCCAAAGGCATAAGAAGAGTAGATATCATAAAACCTCTACTCCAGACGGATATGTCCGAAAATACCACATATCTAGGAGATCTAGATATAGATCCAAAGAGGAGCGTGATGCTAGGAAAGCTCAGCGCAAATCAACTAGATTCACCAAAAATAGGTCTAAAAGAGACTTAGAAAAAAATTAAGTGTTATCGCAGTGGAAATTTTGGTCACATTGCCCCTAACTGTAAGTTAGAAAAGCTGAAAGCTTTAGAATTAGACGACGATTTGCATGAAAAAATTTATGGCATGTTATATACGTCGGGTTCTGACTATGATTATGAGGACATTCCTCAAACCGATTCTGAAGAAGAAGTAGATTTGCTTGATTTTTCTGACGATGATATCAGAAATAATAATGTTTCTGCTTGTACTACATGCGTAAGTGATACTTGTGTTTGTGACAATAATATGTTTTACCAAATTCAGTCCTAATTTCAAGATTTGAATGTTCAGACTATTACTTCTGAAAATGTGATTGAACTTTTAAAAGAAGTTACGGATAATAACCTCCGTGAAAAAATTATTAATTTAGCAATCGGATCTCCCAATTCCGATATTCCAATTTCAAAACCCAGTCCAATGACTTATTTTAAATATTCTAGTCCATATTCTTTATCAGAAGTCCAAAAAAGGCTTTTGAAAAAACATTCTCCTTCTAGAGAAACCAATTTTGCCGATTTAAAGGTAGAAATTGAAGCTTTGAAAAATGAGATTAAAGGTCTTAAACAAAATCAAATGATTTGTGATCACCGAATTACTCAAATTGAGAATTTTCAATCTCTCGCTATTGATCCCAATGGAAAAAGGAAAGTTGTTAATGAACAACCTGACGAAAGTATTCAACCTATAGAACAACTTGAATCTTCTTCTAGTCTTAGAAATGATACATTTTTAGGCATGATGCAATTAGTAACTGCTCATCGATGGTATGTTAAATGTACTATCTTGATTGATAATCATTTCTATGTTAATAACATTGCTATGATTGATAGTGGTGCTGATGTTAGTTGCATCCAAGAAGGACTCGTACCTTCAAAATATTTTCAAAAAACTACTCACATGGTCAAGTATGCATCGGGACATGCTCTAGATATAGAGTATAAATTATCAAATGTACATATTTGCCAAGATAAATTTTGCATTCCTCATTTCTTCTTTTTGGTTAAGAATCAACTTTATCCTCCAATTATACTTGGAACTCCTTTTATAAATGTTATTTATCCATATACGCATATTGATGTTAAAGGCTTTTGTGCTACCTATGACAGCAAACCAATCAGTTATACATTTGTTACTGATCCGGTAACAAAAGATATCAATGCTTTGATTAATATGAAGCAAAAACATGTTGATTCTCTACAATTAGAAATCTTTAGTATGAATATTACTGATACTTTGCAATCCCCAAAAATTCAGGAAAAAATAAAATTAATTTCTGAACAAATTGCAATTGATGTCTGTGCTGACCATCCTAGTGCCTTTTGGAACATGAAAAAGTATATTGTTACTCTTCCTTATGAGAATGATTTTTCGGAGGATGATATTCCTACAAAATCAAGACCCTGTCAAATGAATTCTGAATTAGTTGACTTTTGCAAAAAAGAAATTGATAATTTACTGCAAAATGATTTGATAAAACCATCTAAATCTCCTTGGTCTTGCACTGCTTTTTATGTAAACAATGCAACCAAAAAATAAAGAGGTGTGCCCAGCTTGGTCATAAATTATAAGCCTCTTAATAAATTTTTAAAATGGATTCGGTACCCGATTCCAAATAAAAGAAATCTTCTTTCCCGTTTATATGATGCCAATATCTTTTTTAAATTTGATTTAAAATTAGGTTATTGGCAAATACAAATTTCAAAAGATCATACTTATCGAACTGCTTTTAATGTCCCATTTGGACAATATGAGTGGAATGTTATGCCTTTTGGATTAAAAAATGCTCCATCTGAATTTCAGAAAATTATGAATGATATTTTCAATCCTTATATGGAATTCATTATTGTCTATATAGACGATATTTTGGTATTTTCCAAAACGCTTGAATTGCATATTAAGAACTTAGATATTTTTAAGAAAATTGTTATTCAAAACGGTTTGGTTATTTCTAAACCCAAAATGAGTCTTTTTCAGACAGAAGTTTGTTTTTTAGGACATACTATTCGCCAAGGGAAAATTACTCCTATTCAACGAGCAATTAATTTTGTCGATAAATTTTTTGATATCATTACTGATAAAACTCAGTTACAAAGATTTTTAGGCAATTTAAATTACATTGCTCCTTTTTATAAAAATCTTTCTCGCAATTTAGCCCCGTTATACGATAGGTTAAAAAGAATTATAAGGAACCTTGGTCTGTAAAACACACAGCCATTGTTTAGTAGGTTAAAAAACGAGTTAAGGCTCTTCCCGTTTTAAATCTTTCTAATCCTACTTGGCAAAAAATTATTGAGACTGATGCGTCTAATACTGGTTTCGGTGGAATACTGAAACAAATAAATCTGAATGATAAATGTGAATATCTTATTCGATTTCATTCAGGAAAATGGACTGAAGCCCAGAAGAAATATGCTACTGTGGCACATGAAATGTTAACTATTGTTAAATGTGTTTTAAAATTTCAGGATGATTTATACAATCAAATATTTTTGATTAAAACTGATGCACAATCAGTCAAATACATGTTTAACAAAGATTTTAAACATGATGGTTCAAAAATGATATTTGTTCGATGGCAAGTTCAATTAGCTCCATTCGATTTTGAGATTCAATACAAAAAAGGAATTGATAATTCTTTTCCTGACTTTTTGTCTCGTGAATACTTACAGGATGGCTGACCCTTGGACTAATGGCCAAGGGAGATTACCCTCTTCGCCTACAACTTCCCAGGCTTATAGCCAAGGATCATCTACAAATTCCCCTGTGCTACAGATGGGAAAAAAGAGCTTGATAAACTCCAGAATATCACAAGGAGAATCCTCATCCTCAAAAAATTCTATACATCTGGATGATATTCCAGCAGACCATCTGTTATATGAACAGATGCAGGCATATTTGGCCTCCTAAAAGCAAAAAGATTCTTTTGCTTCAATTACTAAAGAAGGGAATGATGATATCAAACCCTATGAAAAAGTACCAAAACAGGAAATGATATTTCTTGTCGAAAATTTTGAGATATTACGGAAACATGATCCATGAAAGATTTTCCAAAGATATTTGATTCAGGGATTATATTTTCCCGGTGAGTCTTATAAAACTCGAGCATATTATGAAGCAATATTAACAAAACAGGAAGTGCTGAGATACAGCATTTTCCCGTTGGACAGCCTGAACATAGTTATTCTAAAATAATTATTAAATAGATTATATCTGTTGAAGACTGGGGCATTACTACTATGCGTGAGAGGCAGATCAGCTTCAACAATATTACTATGAATATCACTTTTTGGGACTATATTAAATCCTTTTCTAAAGTCTTGTATTATAATAATACTAAGCAAAAACACACTTGGTTTATAAACATTTTTTCAAAGATTTTTGACACTACCATTCCAAACTGGTTTTTAAATTGGTGGTCTTATCATGGCCCAACGGTAAAGATTTTATCAGAACCTTTTTTTGTTCTATATCAAAAATGGAAAACGGTTTCTCCTGATTTAAATAATTTGTACCGAGCAGATCATATCTACTACCCCAAAAAAATAGATCAAATTTACTTCTTTTTAGAATTATCCATTCCCTGGATCCATAAATGGACTCCCGAATTGGGATATACTGATGAGCAAATTTCGTGCTTATATTGCACTTTCTTTAACAATTTTTGGGACAGATTAATGAAATTTGACCCCCAGACCAAGATTCTTCATGGTCAAGCTTTATTAGATCATATTGGATCAACAATTCAAGGATATGAAGCAACTGCCGAACAATGCAAAATGGATGATCCGTCCATTTGACAGCTTGCTCGCAAAATAATGTTCCAAGATGGGGATAAAGAGACTATGGTCCAGGCCTATCTTGAAGAAATGAAGAAAAATTTACTTCACTCTTTGCTACAGATTGAGATAGATTCCTCTATGAATAGTGAAAGTAATAATGAAGATGATATCACGGATGCTCAGCCTCCGAAACCTGAAACTATACTTTCAGAAGAAGATATTGAAAATGTAGAAGCTTTCATTCAGTGTATGAAAGCCATGGACAAAGCTCAGGGAAAAAAGAAAGCCTAAAGCTCAATCCAAACTCGGAGATAAGCCGCCGGACCCACTGCACAGTATATTCACTGTTTAGGGGACAGATAGGTCCCATTTCTACTGTACAGTCACTGTACATGGGACCCACTTAGGACCCATTCTTACTGTGCAAGATTCTTTTTCTTTTCTATTTATACGTTTGATTTTTCATTTCAGAGGCAGGTGTTAACCACCCCCTCTCTCTAGTTTTCTTTTCTCTCTTCCTTCTCTCTAGTTTTCTCTTTCTTTTCCAATTAAGAGTTGTAAAATTTTTAATTTTGTGAATAATAAAAAATCAAAAACGTTCAAACTTTTGGACATAAATCTAGGCCTTGCTTATACGGCCCTTCTTATTTAACCCTTGCTCTCAGGCACTGACCCTTTCCACCGAGTCTAAAAGGTGACACCTCTTAACCCCTCTCTTCTTCCAGTTGTGACTATGTCTGGCTAAATTTCTTATCTATGTTGAGTACCTAACTTCTTTTACATCTTAATTTTAAAGATCTGACTTTATCAAAATATAAAGAAATTTTTATATATCACTGTGACCTGGTTCTGAGATGGTGATACAGTCGGATCTAGTACTGCTCATAATGGCTTTGTCTTAGTGACTACGTCTGGTAAGCCGGTTTACTAGCCCAAACAAGATAAAGAAAAAGGCGATCTTTTTCGGTTAGAACCTCCAGACATAGGGGCTCATTATGAGTATGTATTAGCTCCTGACAGGTCCCTTGCTTAGATAAAATGGCATAGCCTTCCATACAGTCAAGTAATATATGAAAATTGCTATATATTTTGATTTTTATATCATCGTATAAAGGTGCTAATATTATGCATATTGGTTTAATTCAAGTAGCTTTTAAACCATTAACTTTAAGAGGTATACCTGGAAGCTTTATAGCGGCTTTAAGGGATGGTAGAAATCAGAATTGGAGAAAGTCTCTTATAGGGACAATTCAGACTAGTTTATCTTATGGACCAGTCTATTTTAATGCATATCAAAATTTGCATATTTCTTTGTCAGATGACAATTCTTTGAATGCTTTAATGTTAAATATTAAGCTTCATGGTTATGATTATGCACCAGGTACTGAAGTTATGTGTATCTGTTATAGGATTTATTATAAGCCTTTATATACTTTGAATCCTATGTGCAGAATATGGATTTTAAAAATGAAACCATTCTTATAGAAAAAAACTTTGGTAAATCAAAGGTTACTACTCGCAGACCCATTAAATGGGATGAAATTGATTTTCCAAAAGAATGGATTATTGAAGAAGCCGCCCCTCCTAAATCTGATTCAACTAGTGAAATCACTGAAGTTGAACAAACTGCGGACGGTACTATGAAAATTAAATTTACAGATCCAATTCTTAAAGCTGATAATATTAGATCTTTGAATAAAATTAATAGATCTAATTCTTTGACTAGATCTGTGCCTTCATATATTTCCCCCGTTGATTATATTGTTGAATATCCTTCTAGGGCTTCAACTTCTCAAATCAGAGAAGAAAATAGGGTAAATAATATTTTAATTAAAAAAAATAATATTGCTGTTCCAATCAATGATGAGGATCCTATAGCCTCAGAAATGAATTTTCCAACTGGTTTAGATGACTAGTACGAAAATTGATTTTAGACCTGGTTCACCGGCAAGAAAAAAGATTTCTGAAGAGTTTAAAAAATTTAGATGGGATCACTTCAGAAATTGGATTTTTGCTAATTTTAGTAAAAAAGAAATTGATTTCTTTCAAAATGATTTTTATAAAGATCTTTCAGATTTTAATAAAATCATAGCTTTTGTCCCATGGTTTATGGCCAAATATGTGGATAAATATCTTTCAGTGTTGGAAAAGGAGTATAGACTTAGTTGCACAGAAACTACTAGATCTGCACTCCCACCCCAACAATCTTTTCAAATAAAGAAAGATGACGAAATTGTCTATTTTTTGGCATTTTCTAAATTGTTAAAAGATGAAACTATGGATATTACTGTTAGGTATATTAATATGATGCTTAAACAACAAAATTATGCTAATTTTTATATGAGTGTGCTAGGAGACCATATACTGTCCTTGCATGATAAAGTTGATAGAGTCAGAAAAGATATTATTGACCGTAGTCTTAAAAAAGATAGGGAAGATAGAGTAATTATGGCTTCCCCTACTATTCAACCTCCTCCTGAAGTCAAGGATTTCAAATTGAAAAAATCCTCTGATTTAGAAAAGGTCATAGAAGCTAAATTTAAGGATCTTAAGCTTACACCTTTGACTAAAGATTTTAGTTTTAAGGAGGAAGAAAGTAAGATTAACAAATTTAATCGCAAATTCGCGAATAAACCTACTCAAAGTATGTATTATTATCCCAGACCGACCCCCTAAGATGTTTTGGTGGAAGAAGCAAAATATATTATGAATAATAGCTATAATGGAAAGAACATCTATGAATGGAACATAGATGGATTCACAGAAAGGCAAATCTATACTTTAGTTCATCGTATGATTATGTATAGTATGATTTGCAAACAAGCTGGCAATACTGATAAAAATATTGCACAGATGATAATCTCTGGATTCACAGGTCATCTTAAAGGCTGGTGGGATAATTATCTCACAAGAGAGCAATGTGGAGTTATACCCATAAGTGTGAAGAATGAGAATGGAGTTCTCAGTGAAAATGCTGTTTAACTCTCATTTATAATATTATTGAACACTTCACGGGAAGATGGTCGGATGATAGTGAAACTATTAGGACCCTTCTTCAGAATTTGAGATGCAAGACTCTTTCATCTTTTAGGTGGTATAAAGACACATTTTTGTTAAGAGTCATGAAATTGCCTGAATGCAATAGTCCTCATTGGAAATCCAAATTTATAAATGGGCTCCAGGCATTGTTTGCTGAAAGAGTAAGGAAAACTCTTAGAGCTGGTGCTAATAGTATTAATTATGAAAACTTTTCATATAGAAAGTTAATTAATATGTGCACTCAGGAAGTCCTAGCTTTATGCAATGAGATTAAGCTAAACCAACAAATTAAGAAGCAGAGTCTTAATAAAAGATGACAGGTTGATGATTTTTGTGAACAATTTGGTATGGATATGCCTAGAAGTAGTCACAAAAAATCCAAAGATCGTAAAAAAGGGAAGAAATCTTCCAAAAGAGAGTTTAATCCTGATAAGTATTATAAACGTCAGGAAAAAAAGGGCTAAAAGGAAAAAAAGCCTTTAATAGAAGGAAAGAAATGGTTAAGTCCTCGGATAAGCCGAATGCTTGCTACAGATGTGGCAGGGTAGGACATTATGCAAAAGATTGCAAAATGAAGGAGAAGATAAAACTCCTAGATATAGATGATAAGATAAAAGATTCGTTATGCAAGATTCTTTTAATCTCATCACCAGAAAATAGTCCGGAGCATAGTGAAGTTGAAGATTCTTCTACAGAGGAAGAATTGAGAGCTCTTAGAGAACTAAAAGTTCTCCAGAATGAAGATTATATTCCTTCATCTTCAGAAGAAAAACGTCTTCCATGTCAGGTAGGAAAACCATGTGAAGACCAAGAAGCTGATGAATTTTATGGAATATACTCACAGTTTAAAGATCTTAATACTAAGGTTCTCAAAGATGGCAAGTTAATAGAACTTCTAAAGGTCATCAAAGATCCTGAAATCAGGTCTCAAATCATTGATAAACTGGAAGGTCCAGGAGAAACCCCAACTAAGAATCAAACACAGGATCTTCAAAAAGGAGTTTATTCAATGATCGAAGTAAAACAGATGTTAAAAGAGAGACAAAAGTCAGAATATACTCCGACTACTCTCCAAGATTTGGTCAAAGAGGTTGATAATCTCAAGATGGAAGTGGAACATCTCAAGAAAAATAATAAAGGCATGGATGAAAGAATTTTAAGCTTGGAGATGTCTCATATTGATGAAAGCAGAAGTCAGGAAATAAATGTTGACTTAAGAAATCAGTTCGAGGATTTTATTGATGAAGCTGAAACCTCGTAAACAAAAGATTTGTTTCTGGGATCCTTAAAGGATAAAGAAAAAGAAGAATTTCTTCAAATGTTCGAGTTATTGGCTTCACAAAAATTTTATACAAAAATTACTCTTTTAATTGATCACAATTTCAAAAAAGAATTTACTGCCCTAGTTGACAATGGAGTAGATTTAAATTGTATAAAGGAAGGACTAATACCTTTTAGGTATTTTCATAAAACTAGTCACAGTCTCCGTAATGCTAGAGGAAGTAAAATGAAGATTAATTTTAAATTACCAAAAGCCTACATTTGTAATAACAAAGTTTGTATGCCTGAGACTTTTGTATTGGTCAGAGATATTTCAGATGAAATAATCTTAGGCGTACCATTTTTTATGCATATTTTCCCTATTACTAAGTGGGATACTACTGGTATTACAGGAACTCATGATGACAAGAAGATCCGGTTAGAGTTTATAACTCAACCTTTTGATAAATATCTGAATCAGATAAAAGAAAGATTTTTTTTCAAAAATTAAACAGATTGATTTTATAAAAAATGAAATAAACTGTTTATCTATTGAAACAAGTTTACAAGCTCCCAAATTGACGGAAAAAATAGAGATTTTACAAAATCAATTCACCTTACAAATATGTGGGGATCCAAATATTTTTTGGGAACGCAAAAAACATGTGGTAAGTCTACCTTATGAAGAAGATTTTATAGAGGATAATATCCCTACTAAGGCTAGACCATGCCAGATGAATTCAGAATATTTACAATTATGTAAAAATGAAATTCAATCACTTTCGAATAAGGGTTTAATACGACCTTCTAAATCCCCTTAGTCTTGTACTGCTTTTTATGTGAATAAGCATGCAGAACAAGAAAGAGGAATTCCTAGACTTGTTATAAATTATAAACCCCTGAATAAGGTTTTAAAATGGATTCGCTATCAAATCCCTAATAAGAAGGATTTATTAGATAGACTCCATAATTCAATTATATTTTTTAAATTTCATCTGAAATCTGGATATTGGCAAATTCAAATAAAGGAGCAGGATAGATATAAGACTGCTTTTAATGTACCAGTGGGGCAATTCAATGGAATGTTATGCCCTTTGGACTTAAAAATGCTCCTTCTGAATTTTAAAAAATAATAAATGATATATTTATTCCAAATAGCAATTTTATAATTGTTTACATTGATGACATATTGGTATATTCAAAAAATATTGAAACCCATTTTAAACACCTTTATTTATTCAAGAAAATTATTATTCAAAATGGTTTAGTCATATCTAAACCAAAAATGCTTTTATTTCAAACAAAAGTTTGATTTTTAGGACATATTATTGAAAAAAGAAAAATAATTCCTATTAACCAAAGTATTGAGTTTGCATCAAGATATTCTGATGTTATCACGGATAAAACTCAACTTCAAAGATTTTTGGAAAGTCTAAATTATATCTTTCCTTTTATCAAAGATTTGGTGAAAGATACGACCATTTTATAGAATAGGTTGAAGAAAAACCCTGCAGCATGAAATGATGAACATACCCAATTAGTCAGGAACATTAAGGCTAAATTTAATAACTTGCCATGTCTTACACTTGCTAATCCAAATTGGACTAAAATAGTTCAAACTGATGCTTCAGATATTGGCTATGGAGGAATCTTAATATAGTATTCCCCGGAGAATAAGAAACAAGAATATTTGGTTCAATTTTATTCTGGCAAATGGACTAATAGTCAAAAGAACTATGCAACTATAGCTAAGGAAATCCTTGCTATAGTAAAATGTGTTATTAAATTCCAGGGTGATTTATATAATCAAAAGTTTTTCATCAGAACTGATTGCCAAGCGACAAAATTTATCTTTAATAAAGATATTAGACATGATGTTTCTAAATAGATGTTTGCGAGGTGGCAAGCTTTATTAGCCCCTTTTGATTTTGAAATTCAATATTTGAAAGGATCGACTAATAGCTTTCCTGATTTTCTTACAAGAGAACATTTGAGTTAATAACTCTTTGTTTAATTTGATTCAGGATACAGTCAGGGGTCAGACCGACCTTTTCAGGCTCAGTCACCTCTAATAGAGGAAGAGGCCGTGGACAAGGCAGAGGCAGAGAAAATATCCTTGCCCAAATAAGAAACCAAAAGCTTATAGCTTCAAATGTTGCAGGAACTTCTGAACCAAATAAGGACCATCCTACGTATGAGGAATTTCTGGAATTTATGAAAACCAGAAAATAAAAATAGCATAATATGCCCCCTAGTTACACCTCAGCGCTGGCAGATGACAACAATGAAAATACTGAGGTATATGAGTTAAAAGAAAACAGGGAAGTTATACTTCTACTGGAATAAACTGATCTCAAATGGAGGATAATCCTTGGAAATTAATGTCAAGGTATTGGAACACAGCATCATATGCTGCTTCTACTTACAAATACAAGAAGCATTATGAGAATATACTCTCAGAAACAAAATCGGCTGAATTCCAGCACTTTTATTCTACTAATAGTAGAACTGATTTTAGTTTTTCAAAAATCATTATAAAGGAAATTTTACGCCCAGAAGACTGGGGATTAAATACTTTTTAAGAAAAAGGATACATACATCACATACATCCTGAAAATAAGGTTTCAGTTAAATTTAATCACTGGGATTATGTAGACAGTATTAATAAAACTCTTTTATATGAAAATCCCAGCAAGAAACATTCTTGGTTTATAAATATTTGTAACCAAGTATTTTTACAAAACATTCCTGTAAGGTTTTCCAAGTGGTGGACATTATATGGTCCAACGATAAATAATTTACCAGATTCTTATAAGGATCTTTATGTTAAATGGGTTGATGTATCTCCTAAATTAATGGAGTTACAAAAAGAAAATATTTTCTTTAAAGAAATGTCAATAATGTATTTCTTCATTTAATTTTCAATTCCATGGATAATGAAATGGTCTGTGGAGATTGCTGATATTGCAGAATTTTCCTGCTTTGAAAGAACTTTCTATACAAAGTTTTGGACTAAAATGGTCCAAAAATATAATGATGGCAAGGTTCATGGACAACAAACTTATGATAATATTCAGAAAACTGTCCAAGAATACACAACTTTACAGGAATCAGCTGCAAGATAGGATGAAAATAGTCCCTTTAAACAAATTTCCAGAAAACTTCAAATGAAGAAAGGGACCATGACCAAAGCAGAAATCCTAGCCTCATACATAGATGAAATTGAAAAGGATCTGCAGAAAAATTTGGATATTGAACTACCAGATGATATATCTATGGCGTCTATCAGTAATACTGAAGAAGATGGTGGTGAAGATCAACTACCAGGAGAAGGGCAAAATGATTATAGCACTAGTGAGATTGATTTAGATAATCTGGGCCTACTTCTCCAAAGTTTCAAAGAAAAGACTTGAGAATCTTCCATCTCCACAAAATATAACAAAGGAAAAGGAAAAGTCTAGAGGAAGGCCCCATAATTGAAATTATTGGGGTAAAAAGACGAAAAACTTTAATAAAGTTGTAGGCCATATGGTCACATTTTCCTTGTCGGCCAAATAAGCCCGACTTTTTATCTTTTTATCTTTTGTTTTTGTCGGCCACATGTGGAAGACTTTTTATCTTTTTGTAGGCCACGCTTGGGCCCAGTTACTTTTGTATTTTCTTTGATAGCCCCTGAATCCATTATATAAAGATTCGATTAATATAGGTTGAGGACGGGTTTTTGAAACCCGTTCTCTCTCTCACTCTCTCTCTTACTTGTACAAATACTTCTTAATAAGAGTTTAAATTTTCTCTTACATCTCTCTCTACTGGTGACAACCTCATATCCTCAAGGTAGATTTTTATTTTTGTTTTATAAAAACATAGTTTTTTATACTCAATTAGCCTAGATGAGAGGCTAAATTTTTAGGTGTTATACTTAGACACACTGATCTGATATGAAGAAGTCTCCTGTATTAAATGGTTAGATCCAAAGCTAGGATAATAGTTGGGTAAGGTTTTGATGCTCGATACGATGATATGGTGATATAACGGTGGTCCTGTTGCGCCCGATTAGCTGAAAGGATGACGTTTAAGGGTCGTTTTGGGAAAATATTAGATAATACAAATAAAAAAGAATTAAAAATAAATTAAGATGAAAAAAATAAAAATAAAAATAAAAGGAAGAAATTAAAAGGTAACCAGCTTATAATTACACCATGTAATTACCAGCAATTCACAACTCTCCTCTGAGAATTGGAAAGTGTAATTGCCCCCTGCCAATTACACCCAATTACCTACTGACCAAGTAATTACCTGGGCAACCAAACATGCCAGACAATGTAATTACACTCAATTACACCAAGTCCAATTTCCATGGTAGGTGGCTTTCCAAACAAGCCCTAATAAACTAGTGTCATAATGCAGTGCTAAGTCCAGACCCAAATTCAAGAGATTTGATATTTTATAATAACATGATTTAAAATAGGGCAACTTTCAGAAAATAGCAATTGTTTCAGCAAATTTGTATGAACAATACAATTTGTATTTTATAGAATCATATAATTGTATCATATACAAATGCAAATGTATCATTTGCATTTGGATGGTTCAACGAATACAATTGTATCAATAAATACAAAATACAAGAATAAGAGAGACTTGATTTTTTTGATATGCAAATACTAATTTGTTATTTGTATCAACTACTAAACCAATTCTGCCACCGTCACTGGAATTCACCATTGGTGTGGCACAACATTCAAACTTAATTTCGACTAGATTTGGCCATGGAAATTTAGGGCTTTTGTATGTTGGATTCGTCTCGTTGTGGCGCTTGAGATGGAATTGCTCTTGGTCGGAGAAAGTGGCCTGAGCTCCGGCACTCAATAGTACGCCATCGACAACCCACCATCCAAATTGACTATAATTTCTTCGAGAGATATCCAATGAAGAGGGCTACAAACCCCAGGGGTTACGCCACCTTGATTCTGTCCGGAAAGCGTCGAACTTGGCCGCGATTTTTAGGCGACTCACCGAAAAAAAGTAAGAGAAAAAAGGGGAGGGAGAGATGCAGTGATAGCGCGTGTATGTAGCTTATTTTTCTATTCTGGCTACAGGTTGTAAATTAAAACAAAGTTAAGCTGAGAGATATAATTAGTACCCTAAGTTTGCTGATGTGCGTAGTTTTCCCTTTAAAATATGTAAAATAATTACAATTCGATAAAAACATAAAGAGAAAAAATATTAGCAATTTTATAAATTTGCGAGCATATAATTTCATTAGCTATAGATAAAAATATATTCCTTTTGATATCTATTATGTCTTAATTCCATTCATATTTCACGTGGTAAGAGTTTATGCTAAATAAATGTGATGATTTGAGCTTAGTTTTATACAATATTAAGAAAAAAAATTCAATCTATTAAAATGAACCTCAAAAATCAATTAGTACTTCTTATAAAGTTTATTCTTAAGAATATTAATTTTTAATCAACAACAACAAAAAAGAGATTTGAAAAATAATTTAATCTTGATTGATTCCAATACCTTCATTTTTAATATTATAAGTAATTTCAAATTTCAGTATTTAAAATATGTCATTGATATTTCAAAAGAAATGAATAAAATTGTCCACAAGAAAAATAATAATTCAATTCATAAAAATATAATTACATGAAAACCATAATAGGTTCATCAAAATAAAATATATCCTTGTATAATCGTTAAAGTTCAGAACAATTTTAGCTGTTTCTCCTTTTCCTCTCTTCATCCCCAAAGTATTTGGAAAACGTCTTTCATAGAAAAACAATAAAATTATTTAATATAAATAATAAGAAAAAAAGTTATGAATTGTTCATGCAATGGAAAAAAGTTCTCCACAATTACAATATGTTTTTTTGGTAAAGAACGATTATTATATAAAATATCTTACCTAATGTTAAATACTGAATTTAATATTATTGGAAGATATATTAATAAAGTCATGAAACACAAGTAATTTAATAGATAAAATTAATTATTAGATATTTAAGTTTTTACTTTTCATTTGACTTGATTAAACAATATGTAATGTATCAGAAACATAATATTATAATGAAAACTTCTAAAAGGATTTACCGATTAGTTAATTAAATAATTAAAAACACAAAGACAAACTCAATAAATAGAGTAGTTTATCATATTATGATATACCAAGTGCAAAGGCCCAAATGTCAAGTAAAGAAATGTATAGGAAAAAGTAAATTTATCAACTACATGTCACAATTTTAGAGGAAAAAATATTTTTATCAACTACATTCACAATTTTAAGGGGGGTGGGGGGATTATTTTATCAACCACATGTCACAATTTTAGAGGATTTTAAATAAATTAAAATTATTATAATGCCATTGTGAGGACTACCAAATTTTGTTCCTCTCTCTTATATATAGTAATAAAATTCGTGGGCCAAAATATTTTGACCTAATTTCACTAGAAAAAACTAAAATATAACTTCATCTGCAAGGTAAGAGTCCGTTTAGATAGGATTAAAAGCTGGTCTCTTTTTTTTTATTATCGTTTTTAGGTGTTTGGTAAAATAAAAAAGCACTTAAAAAAGCTAAAAATTGATTAAAAAAGTAAAAAAATGATAAGTTGGGTACCCCCAATTTTTTACTTTTTAGCATAAAATTCTTTTAAGTTTGACCAAAAAATTTACCCTTTTGTCCCTTTTATTTTTTCCTAGTTTCAACAATACATGACCTTTGTCTTAAAAAGGGGTAACTTGTCACAGAACGTATGCCATGTTGCATGCTTGTGCTATTGAATTCATGTCTGTTGGCATAACTTTCGTCACTGAATTTATAACCTATGGTATAACTTATGACACTGAACTTATGCCTTGAGGCATACCTTAAATCACTAAACTTATGTATTGAACTTAATTTCTTTTGCCTTCATAGCTTGTGCCACTGCACTTATGCCTTGGGGTAAGACTTGTGTCCTGGCTTAATTTCTTTTGCCTTGGGATATAACTTGTGTCGCTGAACTTATATCCTGGGGAATAACTCGTGTCATTAAACTAATGTCTGGGGCATAACTTATGTCTTGTGAATTATTGATCAATAGCAAAGGGCCTTGGATGTCATGCATGTATCTGGTAAAGAGGCAGTTGAGCTAGCAGCATATAGGTTAAAAGGGGGGGCTATATTATGGTACGAAGACTGGAAACGAACTAGGGGTATAGGTGCACCTTTAGCTAGTTGGAAAGAGTTCAAAGAGGCATTTCTTGATCATTACCTTCCCTTTGAAATTTGGGAGGCCCGTGCAGATCAGTTTTTAAATATTCATCAAGGGAATATGAGCGTGAGGGAGTATAGTCTTCGATTTAACTCTTTGGCTAGGTATGCTCCTAATGTAGTAGCAACTATGGATGATAGAGTTCATCGATATGTGGATAGATTGGATCCGTATTTGGTTAGAGATTATACTATTGCTGCTTTGAATAAAGATATGGCTATAACAACGATTCAAGCTTTTGCACAAAAAATAGAGGATCAAAGACAAAGGAGAAGAACACAAGATTTGGAAAGAGGGCATCCCAAGAGGGCCAAACCTACGGGGCAGTTTATGTCATCCCAAAGTGAGTTCAGACCTCGGCTTCCTAATAGACCACCTAAGCCATCATCTTCCTACTCTACAGCAAGTGCTCCACCCTGATTCCAAGGGTTTAGGGGCAATCAATTTGGGCAAAGAAGTGAGAGCCAAGGTTCACGGACAGTGGGGTATCAAGAGCAAGGGAGTATGAGCCAATCAAGACCTCCTCGACAGCCATGTAGGCAATGTGGAAAGCTTCATTTAGGTGCATGCCGGTTTGGGATATATGCTTGCTTTTGGTGTGGTATGTCAGGGCACACGATGAGAGAGTGCCCACAAAGGGGCATGAGTGGTATTTCACGACCTACTGGATCAACCGTTGCATCATCATCATCGGTGCCTTCTTTGGGTAGGGGTACGCAGCCTACAGGTCGTGGTAGAGGTGTTAAAGGAGCAGGCGGAGTGCAAAATCGTACATATGCTCTAGCGGGTCGACAAAATTTGGATGCTTCTCCTGATGTGGTTATAGGTACATGTCCGTCTTTTCAATAATGTATATACATTAATTGATCTGGGTTCTACACTATCATATGTCATTCCATTAATTGTTGGAAAGTTCAAAAGAACACTGAAATCACTGGTTAATCCATTTGAAATGTCTACACCGATTGGTGAGTCTATTATAGCTAGAAGATCTTATCATAATTGCATAGTAACAGTTTGTGATCATGACACATTGTCTGACCTTGTTGAACTAGAAATTGTAGAATTTGAAGTTATGATGGGTATGGATTGGTTGGCTTCTTGTTATGCCACAGTAGATTGCCGAACTAAGAGGGTGCATTTCCATTTTCCAAAAGATGTAGTCCTTGAATGGAGCGGTACTATTGGGGCGCCAAGAGGTAAATTTATTTCTTATCTTAAGGAAAAGAAAATGATGTCTAAAGGGTACATATGTCATCTAGTAAGAGTGAAAGATATAGATGCGGAGCCACCAAATCTTTAATCGGTTCCAGTGGTAAATGAATTCCCGACGTATTTCCTGAAGATCTTCTAGGTTTGCCTCCAGAACGAGAAGTAGAGTTTGGTATTGATGTGACTCCATATACTCAACCTATCTATATTCCCCCGTATAGAATGGCACCGGCAGAATTAAGGGAGTTGAAAGAGCGATTGAAAGACTTTCTAGAAAAAGAAACTATAAGGCCTAGTATGTCCCCTTGGGGCGCACCAGTGTTATTTGTGCCTAAGAAAGATGGCATGTTGAGAATATGTATTAACTACCGGGGCATATTGAGAATATGTATTGACTACCGGCAACTGAATAAGGTGACTATTAAGAACAAATATCCCCTTCCAAGAATTGATGATTTATTTGATCAGTTACAAGGTGCTAAGTGTTTCTCTAAGATTGATTTGCGGTCGGGTTACCACCAAGTGAGGGTCAAAGAGAAAGATATACCCAAGTCAGCTTTTCGAACACGGTTTGGTCATTATGAGTTTTTAGTTATGTCATTTGGGCTAACAAATGCACCACCAACTTTTATGGATTTGATAAATAGGGTGTTCAAGCCTTCTTAGATGTGTTCGTGACAATATTTATTGATGATATTCTGGTGTATTCAAGATCGAAAGAGGACCATGCTAATCATTTACGGCAGGTGTTACAGGTTCTTCGTGATCGTAAGTTATATGTAAAGTTCTCTAAATGTGAGTTTTGGTTAAAATCTGTAGCATTCTTGGTCCATATTATATCTGATGAAGGAATAAGGGTTGATACTCAAAAGATAGAAGCCGTGAATGACTGGCCAATACAACCAACACCTACGGAGGTTCGTAGTTTCCTTGGGTTGGAAGGTTATTATAGAAGGTTTGTTGAAGGGTTTTCTTCTATTTCTGGACCTTTAACAAAGTTAACACAAAAAACAGCCAAGTTTCAATGGAATGACACATGTGAAAGGAGTTTCCAAGAGCTGAAGAATAAGTTGACTTCTACACCCGTATTGGTACTTCTAAAGGGTAAAAAAGGGTATGTGGTGTATTATGATGCTTCAGGAGTTGGATTAGGATGTGTATTGATGCAGCATGATAGAGTAATAGCTTATGCCTCAAGACAATTGCGGCCACATGAGAAAAATTATCCAACACATGATCTTGAGTTAGCAGCGGTTGTATTTGCTTTAAAGATATGACACCACTACTTGTATGGGGTTCATGTTGACATATATACCGACCATAAGAGTTTGCAATATATCTTTAAGCAGAGGGACCGAAATTTGAGGCAGCGGAGGTGGGTTGAACTATTAAAAGATTATGATATTGATATTTCGTATCATACGGGAAAGGAAACGTAGTAGCTGATGCGTTAAATCATAAGACAATGGTGAGCACTTATGGGCAGTCCACAGAAATACAAGGGATGACTAGAGATCTACACCAACTAGCTAGCTTGGGAGTTCGCCTTCTTGAATCTCTAGACGAAGGAGTTATTATGCAAAATACGGCAGAATCTTCATTAGTAGCTGAGGTGAAAGAGAAGCAGTATGCAGACCCTATTTTATTACAGCTTAAGGAGAATCTACAATAAGGTATGGGAAAAGCATTTGAGCTTAGGCAAGAGGGAATACTTCGGTTCCAAAACAGATTGTGTGTACCTAATGTAGATGGGCTAAGAAAGAGGATTATGACGGAAGTACATCACTCAAGGTATTCTATCCATCCGGGATCAACTAAAATTTATCATAATTTGAAAGGAGTGTATTGGTGGGGTGACATGAAGAAGATTGTAGAATTTGTAGCCCAATGTCCAAGTTGTCAACAAGTTAAAGTAGAGCACCAAAAACTCAGAGGTTATATGCAACGTATGGATCTTCCAATTTGGAAGTGGGACATGATCAACATGGATTTCATCACTGGTTTGCCTTGCACAATCTAGAAGTTCGATTCCATATGGGTAATAGTTGATAGACTTACAAAATCAACACACTTCCTGCCAATTAAGACCACTTATATAGCTGAAGAGTATGCAAAATTGTATATTAAAGAGATAGTTTGGCTACACGGAGTCCCAATCTCTATTATATCTGATAGGGGAGCTCAATTTACTGTAAATTTTTGGATGTCATTTTAGAAGAGTTTGGGAACGAAAGTGAATTTAAGTACAACTTTTCATCCTCAAACGGACGGACAAGCAGAACGTACCATTCAAACACTTGAAAATATGCTGCGAGCTTGTGTATTGGACTTCAAAGGTAGTTGGAATAATCATTTGCCGCTTATTAAGTTTGACTACAATAATAACTATCATTCAAGTATCAAAATAGCGCCTTATGAAGCTTTATATGGAAAGAAGTGTAGATCACCAATTGGATGGTTTGAAGCGGGTGAAACTGCCTTATTTGGGATAGATCTTATTCATCAAGTTATGGAAAAAGTTAAGGTGATATAACATCGGCTAGAAATAGCTCAAAATTGACACAAATCATATGAAGATATTAGAAGAAGAGGGGTAGAATTTGCTATAGGAGATTGGATATTCTTAAAGGTGTCACTAATGAAAGGGGTAATGAGGTTTGGTAAAAAAGGAAAACTAAGTCCACGTTATATAGGGCCATATAAGATTATTTAAAGGTTTGGACAAGTTGTACATGAGTTAGAGCTACCCCAAGAGCTCTCAACAGTTCATTCGGTATTTCACATCTCAATGCTCCGGAAGTGCATAGGAGATCCATATTGTATTACTCCTACTAAAGATGTACAAGTTGTGGAAGATCTCACTTATGAAGAAGTACCCATTGCTATTCTTGATCGACAAGTTAAGAAGTTAATAAATAAAGAAGTAGCTTTCGTAAAGGTACTTTGAAGGAACCAACAAGTAGAAAAGATCACGTGGGAAGCTGAGGAAGCAATGAAATCTAAGTACCCTCATTTATTCAAATCCTGAAAAGAAAGTTTAAGATGCTGTATTGGAGCAATAATAAGTAAGTATATATATAAATATTATGTTGTAATAGGAAGATTAAACTTAGGCTTGAACTTATTTAGGTTGGATAATCATGCTAACATTCGAGGACGAATGTTCCTAAAGGGGGGGGGGGGAGGATGTAACACCCCGTATCCTATGTGTACTAGTTCTACTTATAAGTCATTTGATGTAGCCTTATGGTACGGGTAATGGACTCGGTTTCCTATATGACTAGCGATAGTAAGATGGGTTGGAAGGAACTGCCCTTACATTTTAATATGACACGACTAAGTTAACGTCAATGCAACTACATTAACTTGGGATCGTAAGTAGGTATTTGAATCTAAAGTTTAAAGTGACCAAGTGTACACAAGCTATAAGTTGAATTAAAGGGATTAAGAACTAAAAATAGAATTAACCATTGAGGTGCTTGCTTGACTTAATTAAGAAAGTAGGTGAATCACCTACTTGAGATATATGGACCAAGTTAATGGACCCAAGGTTATAGATCAGATTTGGGCCAAGTTAAATATGCCAAAGAGATGTATTACCTACTTAAGTTAATGGATTAGATTAAGGCCTATATTAATGGACTCTTTTAAGGCCCAAACTAAGTAAAATAAAAGGAGAAGAGAATGGACAGCCCAACCCCAAAAATCTATTCCAAAAGCCTAATAAGTAAAGGCCCATTTCAGACATAAATAAAGCAAGTAGGTGCATCACCTACTTTGACCTACTTGCTTGAACTCATTAAGTAGGTGCACCACCTACTTGGATCAATTTGACCAATTTATGGTCCAAAATGCAGCAAAAGAGGCAGCCAAAAATAGGGCATTTATAAGACCAAGTTGCTGGTCATTTCCTTCATTATTAAGTTACAAAAATCAGATTTTCTCTCTCAAGTTATCTCTTTTTCTCTCAAATCTTAGTACAACCACCTCAATTTTCTCCTAGGGTTCTTGAAGAAACCCTCACCTTTGCTAGCTAAGATAAGTGAAAATACTTATGGATTTAGCTTGATTCTTCTATTGGAAACTAGGAAATCATGTTGGTTATGCTTAAAAGTATGGGACTGCCTTTCCTCCATGTTAACTTCCCCATGTGCCTTGGTTATTAAGAGGCCTTATTATCTTGTTGGTTAACTTTGAAGGATAATTCAAGCTCTTGAAAGAAGTGTAAATTTATTGGATAAATTCCAGAAATTAAGGTAAAGCTACTGCCCATTTTTGCCCTTTTCTATATACATGTTTTGGTGGAGAATTGTGTATATATTATTGTTAATAATGCAGGGGATAATGAGTTTAATATTGGGTTTCTATAATAAAGGATTTTGGGACTGTTTTAGGGGCTGTTTTATGTCTATAGTTGGGGACAACTTGGTTGATCTGAAAAAAGGGATGTGAGTTGTTGGTATTGACATATAAAAGGAGGGTGTAATGATACACCACTTAATTAGATGTTGTATAAGCTTGCTGCCTATCATACTTTGTGGACTGTTTTGTACAAGTTATGAAGCCAAAGGAGTCTCTAGGAATTTGTACATGTTATGAAGCCAAAGGAGTCTCCGGGAATCTTATATGAATCCGTGTGTTGTACAAATGTAATTAGAGGATAAGGAGTTGAAAGAACACCCTTAATTTGGTGAATTACGGGCGTGCTACCCGGCTACTATTTTGAGTGAAGTTGAATAGCCCAAATTTGTTAATTAATTACTAATACTAGTTTTACCACGTACTTCATTGTAGATAAGTAATCTGAAAAGAAAGAGGTTAATTTGGGGTAATACCGGAGTTATACAACAAGGTATGTAAGGCTACTCTATTTCGTATTCTTTGGCATGAAATCCAACACTTGTGTTACAAAGTGAGCTTCCAAAGCTCTCCCATGACAAATGATACATAGTGGCAGCGTATGATCTCCCATGTAGCTAACAACCTTGCTCCCACTCCCTAATGTGTTAAAATACCTCAATATATGCTTATTACCTAGTTTGCATATCTATATTCAATAGCAAGCTTCATGAGTTCTCATTTTAGTCAAATAAGATCCATGTGCTATTTCAGCTTCTAGGCATTTCATTTGTGTACAAACTTCTCCTTACCTCATTGTTACTGCATCAAGTGCTTCTTGCATCTTTTGCTGGTGGACTATGGTCCCAAAGCTCAATAATGTCATGACCACCAAAGTAACAATCTCAAAGGTAATAAACTAAGAAACATAATATGGTTATGTACGGGTGGCAGCTCAGGGGCGTAAGCCTAGCATGGGATGATCCCAATCCATTAATATATGCGTGGCAGCTCTGGGATATAAGACTAGCATGGGCCAATCCCAACTTGTGTATTTACCACTGATCAGTTGGTCATTTGTATCACATGGCTTACAAAGATTATAAAGTAAGAATGGTAAAGTGGAGAAAAGAATTTAATATACATGATTACACAGATACAAGTAAAGGTGGTCTATTATGGTTTACACTTGTTCTGATTTTATTTGAGCTCTCACTTTACAAATTAGTTACTCTTTGCCTTACATATTCAGTACATTCTTTCGTACTGATGTCCCTCATGGGGAAACATGCATTTTATGCTGCAGGCACAGGTATTTCAGCTAGTAGACCCCTCCAGTAGGAGCATAGGACATCCAACGGCTATTGGTGAGCTCCAAGTTGATTCGGGGCTTTCCGAGTCTGTTATATATGTTTTGGTATTGTATAGTAGCTAAGTGTAAGGCGGGGTATTGTCCTGACCTTAACTAAGTTTATATCTCTTTTACAGGCTTTGTAGACGGTAAAGTAAAGTGTGGTTGTGCCTTGTCTTCCAGTCATTATGGCCCCAACGGCCAAGTCATGTATAAATAGTTTTGGGATTGACTACGTGGTTTATTTTCAAGCTTAATATCCATATTTGGCAACATCTTTAAATGTTCATGGAAATGCATGGTAAGTACAAGGTTATGGGTTGATGCTCTCGAGCCTTTACGACTACTGGTGCGTGTCCGCCCCAATAGGATTTGAGGCGTGACAATTGGGGCTGTTTTAGTAATTGTTTTATGTGTATATGTTGAGGAAATCTTGGTTGATGTTGGGAAAGGATGTAACTAACTTGTATTGAATTATAGACGGAGGATGTGGGGATACACCATTGAACTGAATATTGTGTAAGCTTACTACCCATTCCACTTTGTCTACTATTTTGGGGGTGTAATGAGGCTAAAGTTGTTTCACGGGACCTTATAAGGATTTGTATGGTATGTGAATGTAATTGGAGGAGTAAGGGTTGAAAGAACACCCTTGAATAAATTAATTACGGGCTTACCGCCAGGCTACTATTTGGGTTAAGTTAAGTGGCTTAAATATGTTGATTAGCTACTAATACTAGTTTTACCACTTACTTTATTGTAGATAAGTAGGTAACACCCTATATTTTGCATGTACTTGTTCTATTGATATGGGACTTGAGGTAACCTTGTTGTATAGGTAACGAACCAAGTTTCTTAAGTGATTAGCGGTGGTTTAAAGAGGATTTAAAGGATATTATAATGGCCCAAGCATTTCAGCATGTATGCACCAAGTTAACCCAAACGAAAGTGCTTAAATGCATTCTACCTCAAGGATTAAAGTGTCCAAGTGTATATAAGTATTAAGTTAACTTAGGGGGTTAAGACTTAGAATATGGAATATAATAAGTGAGCTGCTTGCTTGACTTAAATTAAGCTAGTAGGTGACAAGTAGGTGCATCACCTACTTTGAGTTATTGACCAATCTAAGAACCAAGCAGGTGCATCACCTACTAAGACTCCTTTGACCAGCTTATTGGGCCAAGTACACTACCACCTACTTGAATAAATTCTGGCCCAAGTTAAAAGAGAGGAAAGAAGAAGAATGGGCAGCCAAGGCTCAATAGTTTCAGATCCGCAAAGGCCCACGTATAATAGGCAAGTAGGTGCACCAAATACTTGGTATTTTATGGACAAAAATGGGCAAGAAAGTCGGCCAAGAGCTGGTTCCTTTAAAGGGATTGAAAATAGATCATTTTATTCATTTTAACTTAGGCAAAAAAATCAGCTTTCTAGGGTTTTCTCTCTCTCTTAGTAGCTTCTACAGCAGCCCTATAATTCCATTAGGGTTCTTGGGATTTACCTTCCTTCCAAGCTAAAGGTAGTGAACAAATCATGAGCTTATCTCAAAAAGACTATGAAAATTATGTTCTTCATGTTTAAATTATAAGACAACCCTCTGTATGTTTGGCAGTCCCATTTTTCTTGGTTATTAAGAGATTTTTCTCTTCTCCTTTGGTTTATGTGTGAAGGAACCAAGATATTGAAGAAATACGAGTTAAGAGAATAAACTATCACAAAATTAAGGTAAGGATACTGCCTATTTTTGCCCCGTTCCTATATACATGTGTTGGTGGAGAATTGTGTATATATTGTTGTCAAGAACTCAAGGAATGATGAGTTCAATATTTGGTTGCTATGATAAAGGAAATTGGGGTTGTTTAAGGACTTGTGTTATGTGTATATGTTGGGGACAACTTGGTTGATGTTGGGAAAGGATGTAACTGACTTGTATTGAATTATAGACGGAGGATATGGTGATACACCACCGAACTAAATATTATGTAAACCTACTGCCCACTCCACTTTGTATACCATTTTGAGGGTTTAATGAGGCTAAAGTTGTTTCGGGGGACGTTATAAGGATTTGTATGGTATGTGAGTGTAATTGGAGGAGTAAGGGTTGAAAGAACACCCTTGAATAAATTAATTACGGGCTTACTACCCGACTACTGTTTTGGTGAGGTTAAGTGCCTTAAATGTGTTGATTAGCTACTAATACTAGTTTTACCACTTACTTTATTGTAGATAAGTAGTTCGAGGAGCAGGAGGTTAATTTGGGGTAATATCGAAGTTGTACACCAAGGTATGTAAGGCTATTCGATTCTATGTTCTTTGGCATGAAATTTAATACAATGATGTTACATTTGCTCCCTATGTCGTTGTTACCGCCTTAAATGAGTATTCACATGTCTCTCACTACTGGTCCATAGTTTAAAACTCAATAATGTTATGAACACCAAAAGAACTATCTCAAAGATTAAAGAAATGATGTAAATAAAATCTGTATATTGTTGGGTGGTATCCCAGAGGTGGAAGGAACACCTAGCATGGGTCAATCCCAATATCACGGGTGGTATCCCAGGGGTGAAAGGAAAGCCTAGCTTGGGTTGATCCCGATTTATGTATTTATGAGAACCGTATCCCAGGGGTTAAAATACCTAGCATGGGTCATCCTCTTTTACCACTGATCAGCTGGTCATTTGTATCATATGCTTTACAATTTCATAATGCAAAGAAGGATAAAGTAAAGTAAAATATGTAATGTACATGATCCCATAAATACAAGCAAAGGTGGTCTTTTATTCTTATCTATATAATTATATATTGATATCTGATGTTATTAAGATCTTGTCTTACCTATGGTCACTTTATGCCTTACATACTCAGTACATCTTTCGTATTGACGTCCCTTATGGGGACACTATGTTTCATGCCACAGGTACAGGTACTCCGTCTAATAGACCTCCTCAATAGAAGCACAGGACACTCAGCTGTAATTGGTGAGCTCCAAGTTGATTCGAGGCTTTATCGAGTCTTTGATATGTGTATTTTGGTATTGTATAGTAGTTTTGTAAGGTGAGGTCTTTCCTGACCTAGTTTATGTTTTCTATCCTATAGAGGCTTTGTAGACAAATGTATGAAGTTCAAATATGTTTAGTCTCGTAACAGTTGTGTCCCGAATAGTCAAGTTATGTATTTACGGTTTGGGTCTATCTATGTTGGTCTTTCATTACTATAGCTTATATATATGTGTCAAAGTTTCATGATTTTCATAGTTATATGCTTGGTAAGCACAAGTTAAAGTTGGTTCTCTCGAGTCTTTAGGGCGTCGGGTGCCGGTCCATCTCAATGGAATTTGAGGTGTGACAGAAGTGGTATCAGAGCAGGTCATCCTAGGGAGTCTACAAAGCCGTGTTTATGTAGAGTTTTGCTTAGCACCACACCATAAGTAGGAGGCTACAGGACATTTAGGAGTCGTTTCTTTTTACTTCATTTCTTAGATCATACGATAGAGCTAATGTTGTAGGTGGGATTGTATTTAACCTTTAAATTTTTTCTCATTATAGTAAATATGCCGGTTACAAGAAGGAGTAAGAATACAGGGAAACAAGTAGGTGTGGCTGCCGGAGAAGGGACCAACAAGTCACCACCTAGACAAGCTAACCAAAGTGAGGCTTAGGATGAGTTTGCATCACAGACTTCTTCTATTCCTCCATCTCTAGAAGAACTAAGAAGGAGAGGAGTACCCCCAGAATCACCTATTAATGATACTGAGCAAGATTTAAGAAATGCAGTGCAATTGTTAAATCGCATAGTTGCTGGACAAGGTCAAGGACAAGCTGGTCCGACTATAGGTACTAGTGGTGCAGATAGAGCAACCAGTCTACGGACATAGGATTTTCTTAAATTAGACACTCCCATATTCACCTGGTCAAATCTTAATGAAGACCCACAAGACTTTATTGATCAAATCCAAAGGGCTTTGGATGTCATGCATGTATCTGGTAAAGAGACGGTTGAGCTAGCAGCGTATAGATTAAAAAGGGAGGCTATATTATGATATGAAGTCTAGAAATAATCTAGGGGTATAAGTGCACCTTCAGCTAATTGGGAAGTGTTCAAAGTAGCATTTCTTGATCATTACCTTCCATTTGAGATCCGAGAGGCCTGGGCAGATCAGTTTTTAAATCTTCGCCAAGAGAATATGAGCATAAGGGAGTACAGTCTTCAGTTTAACTCTTTGGCCAGGTATGCTCCTAATGTAGTAGCTACTATGGATGATAGAGTTCATCAATATGTGGATAGATTGGATCCGTATTTGGTTAGATATTGTACTATTATTGCTTTGAATAAAGATATGGATATAGCAAGGATACAAGCTTTTACACAAAAAATGGAGGATCAAAGGCAAATGAGAAGAACACAAAATTTGAAAAGAGGGCATCCTAAGAGGGCCAAACCTATGAGGCAGTTTATGTCATCCCAAAGTGAGTTCAAACCTCAGTTTCCTAACAGACCACCTAGGCCATCATCTTCCTACTTTGCAGAAAGTGCTTCACCCCGATTCCAAGGGTTTAGAGGCAATCAATTCGGGCAAAGAAGTGAGAGCGAGGGTTCACGTACAACAGGGTATCAAGAGCAAGGGAGTATGAGCCAATCAAGACCTCCTCGATAGCCATGTATGCAATGTAGAAAGATTCATTTAGATGCATGCAGATTTGGGACAGATGCTTGCTTTTGGTGTGGTATGTCAGGGCACATGATGAGAGAGTGCCTATAAAGGGTCATGAGTGGTATAGCACGACCTACTGGATCAGCCATTGCATCGTCATCATTGGTGCCTTCTTTGGGTAGGGGCATATAACCTACAGGTCATGGTAGAGGTGTTAAAGGAGCAGCTAGTTCTAGCGGAGTTCAGAATCGTACATATGCTCTAGCAGGTAGACAAAATTTAGAGGCTTCTCCTGCTGTGGTTACAGGTACATTGTCCGTCTTTTCACATAATGTATATGCATTAATTGATCTAGGTTCTACACTATCATATGTCACTCCATTAATTGCTGGAAAGTTAAAAAAAACACCAGAATCACTGGTTAATCCATTTGAAGTGTCTACACCGATTGGTGAGTCTATTATTGCTAGAAGAGTTTATCGTAATTGCATAGTAACCATTTGTGATCATGACACATTGGCCGACCTTGTTGAACTAGAAATGGTAGACTTTGACGTTATAATGGGTATGGATTGGTTGGCTTCTTGTTATGCCACAGTAGATTGCTGAACTAAGAGGGTGCATTTTCATTTTCCAAAAGAGATAATCCATGAATGGAGGGGTAATATTGGGGTGCCAAGTGGTAAATTTATTTCTTATCTTAAGGCAAAGAAAATGATGTCTAAAGGGTACATATGTCATCTAGTGAGAGTGAAAGATATAGATGCGGAGCCACCAAATCTTTAATCGGTTCCAGTGGTAAATGAATTCCCGATTTATTTCCTGAAGATATTCTAGGTTTACCTCCAGAACGAGAAGTAGAGTTTGATATTGATGTGATTTCAGATACTCAACCTATCTCTATTCCTCCATATAGAATGGCTCCGACAGAATTAAGGGAGTTGAAAGAGCAATTGAAAGACTTGCTAGAAAAGGATTCATAAAGCCTAGTATGTCCCCTTGGGGTGCACCAGTGTTATTTGTGCGTAAGAAAGATGGCACGTTGAGAATGTGTATAGACTACCAACAACTGAATAAGGTGACTATTAAGAAAAAATATACCCTTCCAAGAATTGATGATTTATTTGATCAGTTACAAGGTGTTAAGTATTTCTCAAAGATTGATTTGCGATCGGGTTACCACCAAGTGAGGGTCAAAGAGAAAGATATACCCAAGACAGCTTTTCAAACACGGTATGGTCATTATGAGTTTTTAGTTATGTCATTTGGGCTAACAAATGCACCAGCAACTTTTATGGATTTGATGAATAGGGTGTTCAAGCCATTCTTAGATGTGTTCGTGATAGTATTTATTGATGATATTCTGGTGTATTCAAGATCGAAAGAGGACCATGCTAATCATTTGCGGCAGGTGTTACTGGTTCTTCATGATCGTAAGTTATATGTAAAATTCTCTAAATGTGAGTTTTGGTTAAAATCTGTAGCATTCTTGGGCCATATTATATCTGATAAAGGAATAAGGGTTGATACTCAAAAGATAGAATCCGTGAAGGACTGGCCAAAACCAACAACACCTACGGAGGTTCGTAGTTTCCTTGGGTTGGAAGGTTATTATAGAAGGTTTGTTGAGGGGTTTTCTTCTATTTCTGGACCTTTAAAAAAGTTAACACACAAAGAAACCAAGTTTCAATGGAATGACACATGTGAAGGGAGTTTCCAAGAGCTGAAGAATAGGTTGACTTCTAAACTCGTATTGGTACTTCCAGAGGGTACAGAAGGGTATATGGTGTATTATGATGCTTCAAGAATTGGCTTAGGATGTGTATTGATTCAGCATGGTAAAGTATTAGCTTATGCCTCAAGACAATTCTTACCACATGAGAAAAATTATCCAACACATGATCTTGAGTTAGCAGCGGTTGTATTTGCTTTAAAGATATGGCGCCATTACTTGTATGGGGTCCATGTTGACATATATACTGACCATAAGATTTTACAATATATTTTTAAGCAGAAGGACTTAAATCTAAGGCATCGAAGATGGCTTGAGCTATTAAAGGACTATGATGTTGATATCTTATATCATCCGGGGAAAGCAAATGTGGTAGTTGATGCTTCAAGTCGTAAGGCAATGGAAAGCACTTATGGGCAGTCCATGGAAAGACAAGGGATAAATAAAGATCTACACCAACTAGCTAGCTTAGGAGTTCACCTTCTTGAATCTCCAAACGAAGGGGTTACTGTGCAAAATGCGGCAGAATCTTCATTAGTAGCTGAGGTGAAAGAGAAGTAGTATGCAGACCCTATTTTACTATAGCTTAAGGAGAATGTACAACAAGGTATGACAAATGCATTTGATCTTACGCAAGAGGGAGTACTTCGGTACTAAAATAGATTGTGTGTACCTAATATAGATGGGCTAAGCAAGAGGATTATGATGGAAGCGCATCATTCAAGGTATTCCATCCATATGGGATCAACTAAAATGTATCATGATTTGAAAAGAGTGTATTGGTGTGGTGACATGAAGAAGAGCATTACAGAATTCGTAGCCCAATGTCCAAGTTGTCAGTAAGTTAAAGTTGGGCACCAAAAACCCGGAGGTTATATGCAACGCATGGATTTTCCAATTTGGAAGTGGGACATGATCAACATGGATTTCGTCACTGGTTTACCTCGTTCCTCTCAAAAATACGATTCCATATGGGTAATAGTTGATAGACTTACCAAATCAGCATACTTTCTACCGGTTAAGACTACTTACACAGTTGAAAAGTATGCAAGGTTGTATATTAAAGAGATAGTTCGGCTACATGGAGTCCCAATCTCTGTTATATTCAATAGGGGAGCTCAATTTACTGCAAACTTTTGGAAGTCATTTCAAAAGAGTTTGGGAATGCAAGTGAGTCTAAGTACAGCTTTTCACCCTCAAACAGATGGTGAGGCAGAACGTACAATCCAAACACTTGAGGATATGCTGCGAGCCTGTGTATTGGACTTCAAAGGTAGTTGGGATGATCATTTGTCACTTATTGAGTTTGCATATAATAAAAGCTATCACTCAAGTATCAAAATGGCACCTTATGAATCTTTATATGGGAGAAAGTGTAGATCACCAATTGGGTGGTTTGAAGCGGGTTAAACTCCCTTATTTGGGCCAGATCTTTTTCATCAAGCTATGGAAAAAGTTAAGGTGATATAACAACGGCTAGAAACATCTCAAAGTTGACATAAATCATATGCAAATATTAGAAGAAGAGGGCTAGAGTTTGCTATAGGAGATTGGGTATTCTTAAAGGTGTCACCAATGGAAGGGGTAATGAGGTTTGGTAAAAAGGGAAAATTGAGTCCACGCTATATAGGGCCATATAAGATTATTCAAAGATTTGGCCAAGTTGCATATGAGTTAGAGCTTCCCCAAGAGCTTTCAACAGTACATCCATTATTTCATGTCTCATTGCTCTGAAAATGCATAGGAGATCCATCTCATATTACTCCTACTGAAGATGTCCAAGTTACAGAAGAACTTACTTACGAAGAAGTGCCTATTACTATTTTAGATCAGCAAGTCAAGAAGTTAAGAAATAAAGAAGAAAATTCTGTAAAAGTACTTTGGAGGAACCAACAAATAGAAGAGATCACATGGGAAGTCGAGGAAGCAATGAAATCCAAGTACCCTCATTTATTCGAATCTGAAGTGAAAGTCCAAGATGCTGAATTGGAGCATTAACAAGTAAGTATAAAAGTGCAAGTGTTATCTGGTAACATGAATATTAAACTTGGTTTTGAACTTGTTTAAGCAGGCTAATTATGCTAGCATTCAAGGACAAATGTTCCTATAGGGGGAGGATGTAACACCCTGTATTTTGCGTGTACTTGTTCTATTGATATGGGACTTGAGGTAACCTTATTGTATAGGTAAGGAACCAAGTTTATTAAGTGATTAGCGGTGGTTTAGAGAGGATTTAAAGGATATTATAATGGCCCAAGCATTTCATCATGTATGCGTCAAGTTAACCCAAACGGAAGTGCTTAAACGCGAGATAGTAAGTTGGTATTCTACCTCAAGGATTAAAGTGTCCAAGTGTATATAAGTGTTAAGTTAACATAGGGGGTTAAGACTTAGAATATGGAATTTAATTAGTGAATTGCTTGCTTGACTTGAATTAAGCTAGTAGGTGACAAGTAGGTACATCACCTACTTTGACTTATTGACCCATCTAAGAACCAAGTAGGTGCATCACCTACTAAGACTCCTTTGACCAGCTTATTGGGCCAAGTACACTACCACCTACTTGAATAAATTCTGGCCTAAGTTAAAAGAGAGGAAAGGAGAAGAATGGACAGCCAAGGCCCAATAGTTTTAGATCCATAAATGATAGCCCCCAAAATACGAAAAGAGGGATAAAGTACGAAAATAAGAAAAATAATAGAATCGAAAATACGGAAAGTAAAGGATAGAGGGATAGATAGATAGACACAAGAAAATATAAGAAAGGACAATCAAAGAATGTATTAAATTCAACCACCTCCCTTTCAAATACAATCGAACACATACCTCTTACGAAGATCGAGAGGGAATCATATCACCCAATCAACCAACGTTTCTAACAAGTGTTCAACAAAAGCTTTTCCAAGACTCCTCACACTCTCTCAAGAGTTTCTTAACTTTAATTATCATAAAAATCTAAGGAAAATAAAGCTAAGTCCTAGTATTTATAGCCTTGGGCCTTTTATTACATTTATGGGCCCAAAATGACCCATTTTATCAAAAGAGAGCAAGCTGGCCGCTTAGCCCATATGCCCACTCAGATGGCCATCTGTTGGAGCAGGTGAAGGGCGCAAGTGTCGTCTATGGGCGTAGGTCAGTCACCTACTGGCGCAGGTGACATCGCAGGTCACTCTAGAATGTCTCCAAGATCCTTTTTGCCCTCTAATGACCCCTCCAATGGCCCTCGATCCTTCTTGAATGGATTGGGCAACACACAACACTCCATAAATAGTCTCAAGATGGTTTAAAATGCATCTAGCTTCACCAATAATCCTTGGAGAGTTTGTAGTTCTCGGGTTTGCTTCTTAGTTGAAGTCTTGAGGTGTATTTGGCTCCTGGTTCCAAGCTATCCTCCACATGTGGTATTGAGCTCTTGGGAGTTTGAAAAAGGTCCTCTAAACGTATGCTTGTATCCTTGAGATGATCGTGGCTTGGGTCCCTTTGTGTTGTCCTTGAATTATAGTCCTTGAAAGGTTAACGCCGATTTGGCTTGTATCATCCTCCCCTTCTTGAAAAGGATTCGACCTCGAATCCAAACCTTAGAAAACCATAGGGAAAACAAGCAAGCATAATATCCTCATGGTATGAGGGTTAGGGTTAGCAACATCAAACTTATCACCAAGCCAAGGAGGAACACACTTAACATATAGCCAAGAGTCAAAATGATCAATCAAGGGTGTGTAACCCTACAAAATTAAAGACACTTGGCCACTCAGGAGACTTTGACAAAGGGAAAAGCCAAAAGAACCATGTAATTAGTCAACCACTCATGAAAAATCACATTGGTTCCAGTTCCAAACAAGCACATAATCCCTTTTGAGTCAAGAGTTACATGAAAATCTCTAAAGCTAAGTGCAATGTTATGAACAAGATCATTCCAATTTAAGAGTCCACTAAATGCACTAGTTATCTCCAAGAATGGGATTACTCCCAAATCATCACCGGGGTCAAATACAAAGGCATTCCCCATACAAGTCAACAAACATATTGCATTTAACCTCACAATGCTCTCCCCTTCAAAACATTCCATGCTCACATAAGATATTAATTCAACAAGATCATGAATAATATCATATGCAAAAAGGTAATAAAGAAAGGTATCACATAATTGGAATTCTTCCAAGGTTTTTTCAAAATAAGGTTCACTCTCCGACCTACAAGTTGTAAAAACCTTGGTCAAGAATGGAAACACACAATGATGAATTCTCTTGGATCTTTTCATTGTTCCCCTTCTTTAAAGAGCATTCAAATTTGTTGGAGACCTTTCCCTTACACAACTTTGATCTCTCAAGTGGATTAGAAATCCTCAAGAAAGACTCTCTATCATAGGGAATAGTACCAGCAACTCCAACCAAATCTTGCTTTTCATCTCGACCAAGCACCAAGTGGGGTGTCTTACAACCACCACATTCCAAATGGTCACCGGGGTCAAATGGGTAGAGTGGCCATTAACATGGGTTTAGACAACACTCTTCTTCCCTAAGGGTGCCACCCATATAAAAAGTTAAACTCTCCACACTAGCATAAGCATCCTCAAAGGCAAATAGAGAGTAAAGAAAGGTGTCACACAAATTGATTTCATCTAAGGTGTCCTCTAGTACATGCTCACAACCATGTGCAAGAACATTTTCAAGAGTATGCTCATGAATTGGGACACTCAAAGAAGAAGAAATAATTGGGACACAAAGAGCACCTTTCAGTTCTTCACATTCCTTCCCCATAAGAGTACTCTCATCTTCCAAGAAGAGATTTCAATCTTTAGGAGGAATGTTGTCACACTATAGTGGGTTATTATATAGAGTATAGCCCTCAAGAAGAGCTACATTATTAACATAATCTTCACCACTAGGTAGTTTACTAGGAGTGATTTCATCATCTTCAAACAAGATATTGTACTTAAAGAGAGAAAGATCAATCCAAGAAGGAGAATTAGAACATGTAAGTTCACTCTCAAAAAGACAATTATCAGGTTTCGAAGAAGTTTCAAATGCATGATCATCCCTATGAGCCAAGCAAGCAATAGGATCTTCATTAAGAGGCATGCTCAAAGGGTCACTCCTATTCGATTGACCAATAATATCAACATCATCACTAACTTGAGGTTCATTAATCATATCACAAACACCCTCAAATAGTGGACTAGATTCACAAGCAAGTTGATCAATACAATTTTTATACGACAATGTATCATCATTCAACACCAAGGCTTCAACACTAGGTGGACACAAATCGATCTTACAAGAAGAGTCAATTCGGTCATCAATAGGATCAACTAGTGTATCCACACTTTCAACATGTACATTGTCATCATGAGGCAAAGAATCATTTAACTCACAAATAAACAAGCTATCATTCACACTCAATTGGCTACTAGCCACACAATGCTCATTTATGTCTACTAAAGTACAAGAGTTAGCTTTGTTACCTTGAAGCTCAGGAGAAGATTCTTCTTTACCTTGGTGCAAGGTTTCTTTCAAAGTGTCAGAATACTCTTCATATGGTTTGAGGCATAGGTCCACATTAATCTCCCGATCTTTTAGATTAGACCCTATGTTTGAAGCTTGTATTCCTCCTCCATTTGCAACATTAGTACCTGCACAAGTGTCCTTACTAATAGAAGGACAAACAAAGTTAGATTGTGTATATGGTAACCCCGCCACTTCTCTCCTTACAGCCTCTCTTTTTTTCACTCTTGGGTTACCATTTTGCACTCCCTTACTCCTCTTAATCTTTTGTCTCTCTTTATCAAGGGACTTGGAGTTAGTGGTCATGTTTCCTTGAGGCTTGGGAAGGGTAGGTGGAAAAAGATGATTTCCCCATTGGTCCACTACAATCTTGGGCCAAATTTGCTCATTTGGAACTCTATGTTTCACAAACCAATTAGCACCCAAACATAAGTGTCCAAAATCCAAGGGAAATATATCACACCACACCTCCTCATAGTACTCATTTCGGGTGAAGGAAACCTTCACACTCTCAAAAACCTATAGCCCTCCAAGAAATATGGAAAATACTTGGACATTCGAGATATACCTAAATAGTCGACCATAGATGGAGTGATGTAGTTTACATAGCACTGATAATCGAGAACAAGAATGCATCCCGGAACCCCACAAATACTCACCTTCCTAGTGCCAATTCCTCTTCTCGGATCAATGTTATAAAGCTTCGTGTATCCCTTTGGCACAAAGTTGGACTTCATGAATCCCTTCAAGGTACTCCATATTTGATTGGGCCATTTTGCAAGTTCCCACCACCTCAATGCTGGACCTTGAATGTACTTAAGGGCATAAGTGGCTTGTTCAACTTCGCTCATATTATATTCCTTGAAAAACCTTTCACATTGCCATTCCCAATAAGGATAAACCTCGGGATCACGTCCTCCTTTGAAAATAGGAAGAGGGGTTCTAGTGAAATCATAACTCTTACTATATCACTCATTTCTACCTTGGTTCCTACTTCCCAATGTTTGTGCACTAGAACAAGAAGGATAGGATGTAGTACCCCTAGACATTGGCGATGCACATTCTCTTCTTCCTATTGGACTACTTGAAGTAGTGTAACCACTTGTACTACGATGAGAAGTGCCATAAGACAAGGAATATGAATCTTCGCAATCCTCATGTACATTCCCACTATAACTCTTATAAGGTGCATATGAGAAAGGATTATACCTCACAACTTCCTCATGCTCATAGCAGGAAGTGGAAGGCTCCTCACATGCTCCTTCATCCTCATAAGAACCATCACAAGCTATAAGAGCTAAGATCACCATTCACCTCATATTATTCTCCGAAATAGTAGCTCTCATTCCCACACGGCTCTTGATCATGGCTATATTCATAGCCTCCATAATCACCATCTCCATCATAGCCATAACCTTCATTACTACAATCATAGTCTCTTATGTTGTAGTTACATGTATTCGAGGATACCGAAGATATACTTCCTTATAACTCCATGTACCTAAAAAATGAACAAACAAGGTTAGTAGTAAAGCTCCTCACCAACACTCATAAGAATCTCACCTTTATATACCTCGCAATTGGATCAGCTAATGTTGAAGGCGTGTTATACTCCGGTGATAGATGAAGTGTTGATTGCTACTTTTGGAAGGAATAGATTCTTTTTTGTTAGAAGGACAGACGACTCAAAACAAAAATGGACTTGAAACAAGAATTAACAATGAAACAAAACTAGAAAGGCACAAAAGAAAATGGACTAAGAAAGAACAAACTCAAGAACTTATCAACCAACTAAGTAAGTAAAATTACCCGTTGATAATTAGTTTAGGAATCAATAAATGAAATAAAGAAACAAGAAATAAAACTAAGATAATGGAACCTAAGCAAAATTGGTTTTGGAACGGTTGGGGTGCGTTCAGACGACCCGCTTCCATAGGTGCTGACCTTCCCTCGCAGGTAAGGGCGCAGGTGAAAGCAGAGGGACCTGCTTTGGTCACCTACCCACGCAGATGGTCACCTGCCCACGCAGGTGAGGGTGCAGGTGGCCAGACAGTACACCTGGAAACTTTGATTTTTCACCATTTTGTGGGCCCGCTTGGTTTCTCTTTCCTAGTACCTTCCCTTTTTGGAATATTCTTTGGTACTAACACTTTTTTCTTGATTATCTTGGCCCTCTTTTGGATCTAACAACACCTTTTGAAGAATCTTCTTCTTGAAGATATGAAGATCCTCAAGAACACCAAAATTTGAACCTCACTCAAACAAACTCAAAATTTGATGAAATTTTAAACCCAAGCTTCTTTCAACCTTCTGAACACAATCCAAGTGATTTTAAGCCTCAAATCCCAACCAAAATTTTCAGATTTTCAAACCCACTTGCAATTTTCTTCAAGCTTCAAACCTAAAAATGGTGGATCTTCAAAAATCTCTCCAAACAACACCAAATTTTCTGATCTAAGGTTCTTTTGATTTGGGAAATGTTTTCCAACTATTTTCAACCCTTAATTCCATACCAAAATCACAAGATCGAGAAACCCTTTTTCAATTTTCTTCAAACTCAAGAACACAACATTAGGGTTTTTTCAAATCTACTCAAGTCAAGCTCAAGCTCAAGATTCCGACTCAAATATACTATATGGGACTAAATCTAGTATAGAAACTTCAAGAAAAACACAAAATTCAAAACTCAATCAAAATTTTTTTTTTGGAAATTTTCAAAAACAAAAATTTTAGATTTTTCTTTTTTTTTTCTTTTCGATTTTCTAGATAACAAGAACCCAAGATTGAATTCGTGGGAACGAACTCAATCTCGGCTCTGATACCAAATGATAGCCCCCAAAATACGAAAAGAGGGAAAAAGTACGAAAATAAGAAAAATGATAGAATCGAAAATACGAAAAGTAAAGGATAGAGGGATAGATAGATAGACACAAGAAAATATAAGAAAGGACAATCAAAGAATGTATTAAATTCAACAACCTCCCTTTCAAATACAATCGAACACCTACCTCTTACGAAGACCAAGAGGGAATCATATCACCCAATCAACCAACGTTTCTAGCAAGTGTTCAACAAAAGCTTTTCTAAGCCTCCTCACACTTTCTAAAGAGTTTATTAACTTTAATTATAATCAAAATCTAAGAAAAATAAAGCTAAGTCCTAGTATTTATAGCCTTGAGCCTTTTATTACATTTATGGGCCCAAAAGTGACCCATTTCATCAAAAGAGAGCAAGCTGGCTGCTTAGCCCATATGCCCACGCAGATGGCCATCTACTGGCACAGGTGAAGGGTGCAAGTGTCATCTGTGGGTGCAGTTCAGTCACCTGCGGGCGTAGATGACATCGCAGGTCACTCCAAAATGTCTCCAAGATCCTTTTTTCCCTCCAATGACCCTCAAGCCTTATTGAATGCATTGGGCAACACACAACACTCCATAAATAGTCTCAAGATGGTTTGACATGCATCTAGCTTCACCAATAATCCTTAGAGAGTTTGTAGTTCTCGGGCTTGCTTCTTAGTTGAAGTCTTGAGGTGTATTTGACTCCCGATTTCAAGCTATCCTCCACATGTGGTATTGAGCTCTTGGGAGCTTGAAAAGGTTCCTCCAAACATATCCTTGCATCCTTGAGATGATCGTGACTTGGGCCCCTTTGTGTCGACCTTGAATTATAGTCCTTGAAAGGTTAACACCGATTTGACTTGTATCAACAAAGGCCCAACTATAATGGGCAAGTAGGTGCACCAATGTAACACCCCGTACATTTCCAAACTTATTTGACTACGTTAACATTTATGGAATTGTTTAAACTTGATATAGTTGGTGTATTACCCACTAAATTTATTGGGCTGAATTAATATTATGCTAATGGGCTCAATTGAGGCCCAAAATTAAGTAAATAAGACATGGGTCAAAAAGGAGATGATCCATTTAAAAAATGGAACAAGTATACACATCATCTACTTGGACTTTTTGACCAAATAATTGGCTAAGGATGACCATAGAGAGAGGCGGTTTGGAGGGGCTATATAAGGCTGAAATTCAGATCATTTTTCTACACAACACACTTGTAAAAATCAGATTTTCAATCAAATACTTTCTTCTCTTTCAAACCCTAACCGCCCTAATTTTCCCTAAGGATTTTTGGAAAAATATTCCACTTGCAAGCCTTGGTAAGTGTTTACCCTTATAGATTAATATATTATATGCATAATAGGTTGTGTATATCATGTTGGTTATGTTTAAAAAGTGTTGAGCAGTCCACTTAATGTGAAATAGTCCACTTTTGCTTAGTAGCTAAAGGATTTGCCTTCTATGTGGTTTAAACTTGAAAGGGGACTTAAGGTCTTGAAGGAATTGAATTAGATGGATGAAATTTCAGAATGTTTAAGTGTGGTGCTGTCCTAATTCGTTACTCCTTGTGTATGACTTGTGGAAATATTTATACGTAATTGTGCATGGAACGTGTGGTGTAGTGGAAAGGGAATATTTTCTTGTGATGTTGATGCGAATTTTGAAACCATTGTGGACTATTTTTGGTGTGTTTTTGTGAAAGGTATTTAAGTGACTTGATGGAATAAATATGTGACGTGGTATTGAGGTGGAAATGTAAAGTATAAACTTGGTGTGAAATCCTCTCGATTTGTGACGTCTATGTTGATGTGTGGATTGTTTTGGTATTGTTGGTATTGTGAGTGTAACACCCCATAAATTTCCAACCCTACTTGATGATGTTGAACAATGTTTACTTAGGTGTCGAGAGCCATAAGTATGTATTTTGTAGTGTCATGGATGAAACATTTGATATTGGGCCTAGTACATGTGATTAGACCTTTGTAGGAGGTGTTTGTGACTTCATGGAGAAATTGTGGGGTGAAAAATGAGGCTTGGAGGACTTCCAAGTAATGGATATTAAGGTTAGGAGGTAAGCAAAAGACTTGAACTTGAAGGATCTAACCAAATCCGTAAAGAAAAGTCGAAGAAAGGAAAAAAATCACATTTTAGGTGTGGGGCGCGCCCAGGGGCGTGCCAAGCCGCTTATGGACGAATTGTTTTTGGCACAGGCAGCCCTGGGGTGCGCCAGGCAGCATACCAGGCTGCCTATTCCAGAAATATTTTTGGCATAGGCAGCATTGGGGCGTGCCAAACGGCGTGCCAGGGTGCTTTTCGCCAAAATTTTTCTTTGACTATTATGATGTATATAAGACTTTTGAGTCATGGTATCATTACTCCATATTAGTAGGACTACTCTTGAGCGTGTTTATCATCCGAGTTGGGTTTAACTCTTCGTCACAAGTATTTTATCAAATTATGCTCAAATAAGCTAAGAGTGGCTAGAATTTCTTCTTTTAGAAATTGAGGCTTCGAACATGAAATTGTGTGTGAAGATTATAGAGACATTTATGGAATTATTTTAACATGAGATATATGGTGGATTATACATTGAATTTGGTGGGTTAAGTTAACATGTGCAATTGGGCTCAATTTGAGGCCCAAAATGAAGCCAAAATACATGGGCCCAAAGGGTAAATGACCTATTCTTCCAAAGTTGACCAAGAAACATGGCATTTAATGCGAAGGAATGGCTAAGGATGACTTGAGGGCTATATAAAGGCACAAAAATCAGATTTTATTCATTCTAACTCTCATGCCTTTCTAGACAATTACAAGACATTTTCTCTCCAACCCTAATAACCCTAAGGCACTTCTTTGGGCAAGATCATCATTTTACAAGTTTGGGTAAGTGATTATTATTATGGATTAATATATTATATGCATGAGAGAGTATATAGATCATGATGGTTATGTCTAAAAGTGTAAGTGGTGCACCTTTGTTTTTTTGTAAAAGATGTGTCATCTTTGTGAATTAAACTTGGAAGGTGACTTGTGGTTTTGATGAAAGTGCATGGTATGGATGAAATAGCAAAATGTATGGTCTGATTATGTTTCTAAACTTGTTATTTTTCTATAAGTGTAAATTATGGGATTTTGGCCGATATGTTGTAGTGAGGTGTATTGAGGCGACTTGATGGAATTATTGTGATGTCATGGTGATGGAGAAGTGTAAAGTATGAAATTGGTGTGACATGCTAGTGGTTTATGATGTATTGGTCAATGTATGGAATGCTGTGGTATTATTGGTATGATAATGTCATAAATGGTATTGTCAAGGGAGAAATGACATGTTAAGGCGATCACGTAATTCATTGTCGTCATATGCATTTGTAAGGTAGTTGGTGGTTAGTGTAAACTCCGTTATGTGCTTGTGTTGTAAAGTGAAATGTAAGGAAGGAGCTGGGCTATTGTATGCACATTTATGATTGTATATTCATATTGGGAAGATAAGGTATGTAAGGTTATTCTATCTGTATCCTTCTGTAGCACATAGTAGTCACATTGACATTTTATTTGTTCCATTCCAAAATGTTCGAAGGTATCCTATATCCGGTTACCAATTGTTATTATCACATGTTTCCTACTCATTGATCAATTGTTATTCACATGTCTTATGTTCATTGACTAATGTTCCAAAGATCCCATGGTTCCAATAATGTTATGTTTCCAATAATGTTATGACTATCATTGTATCAATCTCAAAAGTAAAGAATGAAGTAATGCATATGTCGTTAATGATTGAGTATGGGTGGTAGCTTTGGGGGCATAAGCCTAGCTCAAGACGATCCCGAGATTATTGGATCAGGGGGTAGTCCTAGAGGCATGAGCCTAGCTCGGACCAAACCTAACACGGGGTAGCTCTAGAGGTAAGAACCTAGCTCGAGCCGAACCTGATACGTTGGTTTATGGGTGGCAGCTCTAGAGGTAATAACCTAGCTCGAGCTGAGCCCGATGTATTAATTCATAGGTGGTAGCTCTAGAGGCATAATCCTAGATTGAGCCGATCCCAACATAACGTTATGTTATGTTAAGACCCACTGATCAGTCGGGGCCCGGGTACATAGTGACACAAGTGATGATGAACAAACATAGAAGTAAAGAAGCAAAGAAAGTAATGAAAATAATACACATGGTTCCCAAAATACAGAATGGTGACTTATCCATATTGGTTATTCATTTGTATTTGAGTTCATTGAAGTATTTATGTGTCATACAGTTTCATACGAGCCTTACATACTTAGTACATCCTTCGTACTGACGTCCCTCGTGGGACTTCCCTTACCTGCTGCAGGTACAGGTGCTAGTAGACCTCCACAGTAGGTTGTGGATCTTTTGCCGATCTTTGGTGAGCTCCAGTTGGTTTGGGGCTTTTCGGATCTCATATGTACATTTATTTTGGTATTGTAATGTTGTATAAAGCGGGGACTTGTCCTAACTTTAGGATGGTTATGTATATGCATCTGTTAGAGGCTTTGTAGACGGACGTGGTGAGATGAATGAAAGAATGTATATCCATGTTGACTTGATGGCCCTAACGACCAAGTTCCTTATATGTGTATATCACATGTTTCCATGGCTTTCGCTATTGACATCTTATATCTCTATGTGATGGTGCTACTTATTGAGTGACATGCATATGAATAGACATGAACAAAGATTGGTTCTCTCGGGCCTCATCGGTTTTGGGTGCCAGTTCGTCTTGTTGGAACTCGGGGCGTGACTAAAGTGGTATCAGAGCAGGTCATCATAATGGTGCCTACAAAGCCGTGTCTGAGTAGAGTCTTACTTATGGATGTGTTGTGCACCACATTTATAAGTAGGAGGCTACGAGACATTTAGGAGTTGTTTCTTTCCTTCATTTCTAGATCGTGCAATAGAGCCAATGTTGTAGGTAAAATTATAACTGACCATTGTCATTGCTTTTCTTTGTTATAGTAAAATGCCAATGATAAGACGGGGTAGAGGCAAAGGTAAGCTAGTAGATAGGCTTACCGGAGAAGGCACGAGTAAATCACCACCTGACCAAACTAGTCAAGGTGGGGCTGATGCCGAGGTTGCATCGCGGGCTTCTTCTACTTTCCCAACTCCAGAAGAGTCAAGATGTAGAGAAGTACCCGCAGAACCACCAATGAATGCCACAGACCAGGATTTACGAAATGCAGTACATATGTTGACTCAAATAGTTGCTGCACAGACTCAGGGACGAGCTGGTCCAACGACCAATGAGGATGATTGTATTACCCCGTACCTTCCCAACCCAACTTGACGACATTAAATAATGTTTACTTAGGTGTCGAGAGCTATAAGTATGTCTTTGGTAATGTTAATGATGAGAAAAATTGATATTTGGCCTCGTACATGTGATTAGCCCTTCGTAGGAGGTGTGTTGTGATTTTTGTGGAGCATTTTTGGGGTTCAAAATGAGTCTAAGAGGACCTCTAAACAAAGGATATTAAGGGTAGGAAGTAAGTTAAAGAATAGGACTTGAAGTATCTAACCAAACCCGCGAAGAAAAGTCAAAAAATGAAATTTTCATAAAAACTAAGGCTCAGGCGCTCCAGAGGGAGTGCCAGTCCACTTATTTCCCAAATTTTCTGGGCACAAGCAGCAATCTGGCTCGTCCAAGGGCGTGCCAGGCTGGTTTTGCCACTTTTTCAAAAGTTGGAAATTTCTTAAGTCCCAAGGGTGCCCGGGGACGTACCGAGCTGATTGTTTCCACGTTTCTTCTACAAAAACGAGTATATAAATGGAATGAATGAAATATTATAATGGTATGGTAAAATTACTCATGAACAAATTTGGCATCAAAATGACGTTTTTGCCCTTGTGGTCAAAATAAGCCATACGTGGCTAGAATCACTTATTTTTGGGATTGAGGCTACGGATATGAATAGTGTGAGTGGGAATATTATTGTAACACGTATGAGATGATTTAAACACGAGAAATTATTGATTTTATTGTGTTAAGTGAATTGGGCTCAATAAAAGGCCCAAAATGAGAAGAAGACATGGGCCAAAATGGGTCAAAAGACCCATTCTTGCCTTGACCTTCTAGAATGTAGCATTAAATGCCAAAGAGTTGATAAGGATGGATATGAGGGCCTATATAAAGGGCCAAAAATCTGATTTTTGGTCATTTGGAAATCTCATGCCTTTTTGATATTTCTTAACCATTTTCTCTCAAAACCTTAAGCACGCTAAACCAACTTTTGGAGCAAGATCATCAATTTTCAAGCTTAGGTAAGTAATTATTCTTATGGATTCATATATTATATGCATGGGAGAGTATGTAAAGCATGTTGGTTATGCTTGGAAGTGTTGAATATGACACTTTGGTATTTTTGTAAAAGATGTGTTATCCATGGGATTTACACTTGAATTATGCCTTGTGATTTTGATGAAAGAGCATGGTATGGATGAAATAACAACATGTATGGTTTTATTACGTTATTAAACTTGTTATTTTCATATAAGTGTAAATTATGGGATTTTGGCCGATATGTGCTATGAGGTGTATTGAAGTAATTTGATGGAATATTTGTGATGTGGTGTGGATGAGAAAGTGTAAAGGAGAAGTTTTGTGATGAAATGTTATTGATTATCATGTCTTGGTCATGTATTGGTCAATGTATAAAGTATTGGTAAATTATTGGTATGATAAGTTCATCAATGGTTTTGTCTAGGGTAAAATGGCATGTTTAAAGGCAAACTGAAACTCATTATCGTTATATGCATTTGTAAGGTAGTTAGTGGTTAATGTAAACACCGTTATGTATTTGTATTGTAGAGTGACACATAAAGAAGGAGCCAGACTATTGTATGCATATCTAAGATTGTATATTTGTATTGAGAATACAAGGTATGTAAGGTTACTCTTTCCGTATCCTTCTGCAGCATATTGTTCACATTGACATTACGCTTGTCCCATCCCGAAATCTGATAAGGTATCCTAAACCCGCTCATCAATGGTCATTATCACATATTTTCTACTCATTGATCAACTATGAATCGCATGTCTCATTTTCATTGTTAATGTTCCAAAAGCCCAATAAGGTCGTGTTCCAAAGTTTTAATAGTGGTTATACTCATGTTTCTTGTTCATTGATTATGGTTCAATGGTTCCAATAATGTTGTGTTTTTAAGATTCCAATGATGTTGTGGCTGCAAATATATACATTAATCTCTCATAACTGATTGTATCAACCTCTCATAAGTGGAAGATTCAATCTCTCGCAAGTAAAGGTTTCAATCTCAAAGTAATTCATATATGTGGTCAATGGTTGAGTATGGGTGGTAGCTTTGGGGGAAAAATGCCTAGCTCAAGCCGATCCCGATAGTATTGGATCAGGGGGCAGTCCTAGAGGCATAAGCCTAGCTCGGACTGATCCTGACAGGGGGCAGCTCTAGGGGTAATAACCTAGCTCGAGCCAAACCTGATATGTTGGTATGGGTGGAAGCTCTAGAGGCATAAGCCTAGCTCGAGCCGATCCCAATATATATTGATTTATGAGTGGTAGCTCTAGAGGCAAAGTCCTAGCTAGAGCCGATCCCAACATAACGTTATGTTATGTTAAGATCCACTGATCAGTTGGGGCCCAGGTACGATATGATATAAGCGATGAGGAATAAACTGTAAAGCAAAGGAAATAATTTATGTAAGTTACATGGTTCCACATATGCAAATCGATGGGTTGTTCATATTGACTATCCTCTTACATTTTGATTCTATTGGTGTATGTGTGACAGTTTCATATGGCCTTACATACTCTTATCGATGCGTTGTGCACCACATGTATAAGTCGGAGGCTACGGGACATTTAGGATGTTGTTTCTGTTCTTCAATTCGTAGATCGTGCATTAGAGCCAATATTGCAGTGGAATCATAGCTGACCATGGTAGTTGGTTTTCTTTGATATAGAAACTGCCGATGACAAGAGGAGGTGAAGGCAAGGGTAAGCGGGTTGTTACGCTTGCTGGAGAAGGATCGAGTTGACTCCCACCTGACCAAGCTAGTCAAGGTGGTGCTGACACTGAATTTGCATCACGGGCTTCTTCCACTTTCCCAGCTCCGGAAGAGAAGTACCTTCAGAACTGCCCATTAATACTATTGAACAGGATTTGATGAGTGCGGTACAAATATTGACTCGTGTAGTTGCTGCACAAGCTCAAAGGCAAGCTCTTGTGCAGCAGAAGGAGGAACAGAGGCAAAGGAGAAAGATGCAGGAATTGGAAGTAGGATAGTCAAAAAGAGCTAAACCCATGGGACAGGTTATGGCATCCGTAGAAGGATTTGGGCCTCGGGTGTTTTACAAACCGCCTAGGCCATCATTTCCCCATTCCACAACAAATACTCCTCCTCTATTCCAAGGGTTTAGAAGCAACCAGTTTGGGCAAGGAGGTGAGATACAGGGTTTACGTACGGTGGGGTATCAAGCACAAGGAAGTAGGAATCGCCCGAGGTTTTATTGTCGATTGTGCCAGTGCTGCAAGAGGTTTCATGCAGGTGAATGTCGGTTTGGAATGAATGTTTGCTATTTTGTGGCATGTCAGGGCACGTGGTAAGAGGGTGTCCATAAAGGAACCCGGATGGCATGGCACGACCCATGGGACCAACCGTCGCATCGACATCATCTGTGCCTCCTATAGGTAGAGGTGCACAAGCTGTTGGTCATGGCAAAGGTGCTAGAGGAGAAGCTAGTTCTAGTGGAATCCAGGGCAGTACCTACGCCGTGGCGGATCGGCAGAAATTTGAGGCTTCTCCTGATGAGGCGACAGGTCTATGATCTGTCTTTTTACGTAATGTATTTACATTGATTGATTCTGGTTTTACCCTATCATATGTTATCCCTTTGATTATTGGAAAAAAAACGTGGTGAAAGGACAGTAGAATTTTTAGTTAATCCACTTGAGATAACTCTACACCAAAAGGGGGATTTATTGTAGCTAGAAGAGTGCATCATGATTGTGTGGTAAGTGTGTGTAGTCATGATACATTGGTTGATCTTATTGAATTGAAACTGGTGGATGTTGATGTTATAATAGGGATGGATTGGTTGGTTTCTTGTTATGCCACGGTGAATTGCCGGGCTAAGAAGGTATATTTTCATTGTCCATAAGAACATGTTCCTGAGTGGAAGGGTAATGTGGGGGCACCAAGGAAAATTTTATTTTCTATCTTAAAGCGATGAAATTGATAGCCAAAGGGTATATATGTCAGTTAGTCCGAGAGCGAGAGATTGATGTGAAACCACCAAGTCCTCAATAGGTTTCGGTGGTCAATGAATTTCTTGATAATTCCTGACGAATTTCCAGGCTTACCCCGGAACGGGAAGTAGAGTTTACTATTGATGTGCTTCCAGACCCTCCGCTTATCTCTCTTTCTCTATATAACATGGCCCCAGTAACGCTATGGGAATTAAACAGAACAATTAAGAGATTTGGTGGACAAGGGATACATAAGATCTAATATGTCCTTTGGGGAGCATCTGTGTGAATGTAGAAAACAAAAATGAAATGGTACTTGAGAAAGTGTATTGCTTATTGGCAACTGCACAAAGTAACGATCAAGAACAAATATTCCCTCCTAAGAATTGACGATTTGTTTGATCAGTTACAGGGTTCCAAGTGTGTTGTTCTTTTTTTATCAAAAGAATTGTAGCCACTCTTTCTTGCACCAATTTTTCTGTAACAAGAGCGACTTGAGATCGGGTTATCACCAAGCCAGAGTTAGAAGCAAAGATATACCTAAGACAGCCTTCCGAACACGGTATGACTATTAAGAATTCTTAGTTGTGTTATTGGGACTAACAAATGTACCAGCTGTTGTTATGGATGGGATGAATAGGGTGTTCAAATTATTCTTGGATGTAATTGTGACTGTGTTCATGGATGATATTCTGGTTTATTCAAGACCACAAGAGGACCACACTAATCATGTGCATCAAGTGTTATAGAAGTTTTCTAAATGTAAATTTTGGTTATATCCATCATGTTCTTGGGCCACATTGTATAGGATGAACGGATAAAGGTTGGTACGCAAAAGATAGAAAAGGTGAAAAAAGGGGGGGAAAGAGTTTACACACAAGACAATTAAGTTTCAGTAGGACGATGCATGTGAGCAAAGTTTCCAAGAGCTGAAAGATAAATCAACTTCTATACCAGTTTTAGTATTTCTCGAAGGCGCAAAGGTTATACAATGTATTGTGATGCTTCCGGGATTGACCTCAGATGTGTGTTAATGCAGCATGATAAGATAACAGCGTATGCCTCACGGTAGTTGCGGCCATATGAGAGAAACTATCCCACACATGATTTTGAGGTAACAGTTGTGGTATTTATTTGAAAGATACGACACCACTACTTAGTGTTCATATTGATATCTAAATATTGATCATAAGAGTGCGCATATATTTAAAGTAGAGGGACTTAAATCTGAGGTAGGGAAGATGACTCAAATTATTAAGAGATTAAGATATGATACTGAGATCACATTCGGGAAAAGCAAATGCAGTGGTCGCTGCGTTACGATCGCAAAGCACTAGAAAGTACTAATGGTCGGTTCATAGGGACACAAGGCATAGTTAAGGATCTACATATTAATTAAACAGTTTGGTAGTTCATCTACTTGAAACTCCAGATCAAAGGGTTATAGCGCAAAATGCGGTAAAGTCTTCATTCGTAGAGGTGAAGGAAAAGCAACATGCGAATCCTATTTTTATTAGTTCGGAAAAAAAAAAAGAACGTACCACAAGGTCCGATGAAATTTGACCTTACGTAAGAGGGAATATTTCATATCAAGGTAAATTAGGTATACCAAATATAGATGAACTAAGGAAATGAATTAGCACACCATTCACGATATTCTATTTGATTCGGGAGAAACCAAAATGTACCATGGTTCGGTAAGAAGGCATTGGTGAGGCAATATAAAGAAGAAGAACATTATAGAATTGTAAATCCTTGACCAAATTGTCAATAGGTAATAGCAGAGCATCAGGAACCTGGAGGTTATATGCCATGTATATTTTTTTTCCAGTTTAAAATAAGACATGGTTAACATGGATTTTATCGCAAGTTTGCCTCATACACATAAGGGTTGTCTCATATATTTTAGGAATTTGATTCCACATGAGAGATAGCTAATAGGTTTACCTATACATCACACATGTTGCCTTTCAAGACCACCTACATGGCGGAAGAATATGCAAAGTTGTATATTAAAGAGGAAGTACAACCATACGGAGTTCCGCACTCTATTACATTAGGAAGGAGGGCGCGATTTGCTACACATTTTCTCTGAAATGTCTTTTCAGAAAAAGGTTGGGTACATAAGTGAATTTGAGTATAGCTTTTCACCCTCAGACGAACGGACAAACAGAGTATACTATCCAAACACTTGAAGGTATCCTACGAGCCTGTACGAGAGACTTAAAAGGTAGTTGGGATGATCATCTACCCCTTATTGACTTTGCTTATCATGATAGCTATTGTTCAAGTAACAAGATGGTACTTTATGACGGTTTATATAAAAGAAAGTTTAAATCATCTATTGGGTGATTCAAACCGAGTGGAACTGCCTTATTTGGGGCTAAATTTTGTTCACTACGCTATAGAGAAGGTTAAGGGGGTCCGATAGTAGCTACAAGATAAAACAAGTCATATGTTGAGAGCCATTATTTTGTCTTAAATGTACAAGCTATGCGGGATGTCATGTATGAAGGGATATATATTGCCATTCTATATGGATAAGTGAAAGATGAAAAAAAAAATATATAGCTTTGGTAAAAGTACAGTGGAGAAACCGAATCACGTAGGGAGCCAAAGTAATGATGAAGTCAAAGTACCCGTGACTACTTCAAACGGGGGAGAAAGTTCAAGGTATGGAGTTGGGATAATAACAAGGAAGTATCCATAAATATTATGTGTATATGCGTATATATGTTAAGATAGAGATGCATTGGATGTACATGAGACGATGTTACTAACATTCGAGGACGAATGTTTCGAAGGGGGGAAGAATGTAATACCCCGTACCTTCCCAACCCTACTTGACGAAATTAAATAATGTTTACTTAGGTGTCGAGAGCTATAAGTATGTCTTTGGTAATGTTAATGATGAGAAAAATTGATATTTGGCCTCGTACATGTGATTAGCCCTTCGTAGGAGGTGTGTTGTGATTTTTGTGGAGCATTTTTGGGGTTCAAAATGAGTCTAAGAGGACCTCTAAACAAAGGATATTAAGGGTAATAAGTAAGTTAAAGAATAGAACTTGAAGTATCTAACCAAACCCGCGAAGAAAAGTCAAAAAATGAAATTTTCATAAAAACTAAGGCTCAGGCGCTCCAGAGGGAGTGCCAGGCCACTTATTTCCCAAATTTTCTGGGTACAGGAAGCAAGCTGGCGCGCCCAAGGGCGTGCCAGGCTGGTTTTGCCACTTTTTCAAAAGTTGGAAATTTCTTAAGTCCCAAAGGTGCCTGGGGACGTACTGAGCCGATTGTTGCCACATTTTTTATACAACCACATGTATATAATTGGAATGAATGAAATATTATATAGGTATGGTAAAATTACTCGTGAGCAAATTTGGCATCAAAATGACGTTTTTGCCCTTGTGGTCAAAATAAGCCATACGTGGCTAGAATCACTTATTTTTGGGATTGAGGATACGGATATGAATAGTGTGAGTGAGAATATTATTGTAACACGTATGAGATGATTTAAACACAAGAAATTATTGATTTTATTGTGTTAAGTGAATTGGGCTCAATAAAAGGCCCAAAATGAGAAGAAGACATGGGCCAAAATGGGTCAAAAGACCCATTCTTGCCTTGAGCTTCAAGAATGTAACATTAAATGCCAAAGAGTGGCTTAGGATGGATTGGAGGGCCTATATAAAGGGCCAAAAATCTGATTTTTGGTCAATTGGAAATCTCATGGCTTTTTGATATTTCTTAACCATTTTGTCTCAAAACCCTAACAACCCTAAACTAACTTTTGGAGCAAGATCATCAATTTTCAAGCTTAGGTAAGTAATTATTCTTATGGATTCATTTATTATATGCATGGGAGAGTATTTAAAGCATGTTGGTTATGCTTGGAAGTGTTGAATATGGCACTTTGGTATTTTTGTAAAAGATGTGTTATCCATGGGATTTACACTTGAATTATGCCTTGTGATTTTGATGAAAGAGCATGGTATGGATAAAATAAAAACATGTATGGTGTTATTATGTTATTAAACTTGTTATTTTCATATAAGTATAAATTATGGGATTTTGGCCGATATGTGCTATGAGGTGTATTGAAGTAATTTGATGGAATATTTGTGATGTGGTGTGGATGAGAAAGTGTAAAGGAGAAGTTTTGTGATGAAATGTTATTGTTTATCATGTCTTGGTCATGTATTGGTCAATGTATGGAATATTGGGGGATTATTGGTATGATAAGTTCATCAATGGTTTTGTCAAGGGTAAAATGGCATGTTTAAAGGCGAACATGAAACTCATTCTTGTTCATTGATTATGGTTCAATGGTTCCAATAATGTTGTGTTTTTAAGCTTCCAATGATGATGTGGCTGCAAATATATACATTAATCCCTCATAACTGATTGTATCAACCTCTCAAAAGTGGATGATTCAATCTCTCGCAAGTAAAGGTTTCAATCTCAAAGTAATAAAGTAATTCATATATGTGGTCAATGGTTGAGTATGGGTGGTAGATTTTGGGGAAAAATGCCTAGATCAAGCCGATCCCGATAGTATTGGATCAGGGGGCAGTCCTAGAGGAATAAGCCTAGCTCAAACCGATCCTGACAGGGGGCAGCTCTAGGGGTAATAACCTAGCTCGAGCCGAACCTGATATGTTGGTATGGGTGGCAACTCTAGAGGCATAAGCCTAGCTTGAGACGATCCCAATATATATTTATTTATGGGTGGTAGCTCTAGAGGCAAAGTCCTAGCTCGAGCCAATCCCAACATAACGTTACGTTATGTTAAGACCCACTGATCAGTTGGGGCCCGGGTACGATGTGATATAAGCAATGAGGAATAAACTGTAAAGAAAAGGAAATAATTTATGTAAGTTACACAGTTCCACATATGCAAATCGATGGGTTGATCATATTAACTATCCTCTTACATTTTGATTCTATTGTGTATGTGTGACTGTTTCATATGGCCTTACATACTCAGTACATTCTCTGTATTGACCCCTCTTGGGGAATTTACCTTGTTGCAGGTGCAGGTACTAGTAAACCTCCACAGTAGGTTGCTGGCCTTTTGACGACTTTTGGTGAGCTCCAGTTGGTTCGGGGCTTTCTGAGTTGCTATGTACATGTATTTTAGTATTGTATATGAGTATAGAGCGGGGTGTTGTACCGACTCTAGGTTTGTCATAGCTATGTATCCGTAGAGGCTTTGTAGACTTATGTGGGAATAGGATGTAAGATATGTATGCTCATTTTTGTTTGATGGCCCTAACGGCCAAGTCTCTTACATATATAATGCTCCATGATTTATGTACTTAGCATCTTATGTCTTTATGAGCTGGTGATGATTCTTACGGTATGCATATGATTAGGCATGAGTAAAGATTGGTTCTCTCGGGCCTTATCGGCTTTGGGTGCCAGTCCACCCCATTGGGCTACGGGGCATGACAATGATGCGGCTAGAGTGGCGAGTCGCAGGACACAGGACTTATTGAAATTAGACCCTCCTATATTCACAGGGTCAGATCCGAAAGCAGATCCACAGGAATTCGTGGATCAAATCCAGAGGGCTCTAGAAGTTATGCACGTGACTGGTGTTGAAACCGTTGAACTTACGGCTTATAGATTGAAAGGTGAAGCTATATTATGGTATGAAGATTGGAAAAGATTGAGGGGTATTGATGCACTTCCATATGGTTGGGAAGAATTTAAAATGGCATTCCTTGATCATTACCTCCCGTATGAGATTCGGGAGGCACGTGTAGATCAGTTTCTAAATCTACCTCATGGGAACATGAGTGTTAGAGAATATAGTCTTCAGTTTAATTCCTTGGCTCGATATGCTCCAAATGTAGTGGCTACAATGAGATATAGAGTCCATCGATATATGGATAGATTAGAGCCATACTTGGTAAGGGACTGCACCATTGCTGCCTTGAACAAGGATATGGATATAGCCAGAATACAGGCCTTTGCACAGAAAATGGAAGATCAGATACAGAGAAGAAGGGTACATGAATCTGATAGAGGACAGTCCAAAAGAGCTAGACCATCATTCTCCTATTCCACAGCAGGTGCTCCCTCTCAATTTTGAGGGTTTAGAGGTGGTTAATCTGGGCAGAGCAGTGGTCACGAATCACAGACAGCAGGATTTCCTAGTCAGCAGTGCCAGTGCTGCGGGCGTACTCATTCAGGTACATGCCGGTTAGGGACGAATGCTTGCTTTTGGTGCGGTATGATGGGGCACATGATGAAAAAGTGTCCCTAGAGGAGCATGGGTGGTATAGCACGATCTGTAGGATCAGCCATTGCGTCATCATCATCGGTTCTTTCTTTAGGCCGAGGTGTACAATCTGTTGGTCGTGGTAGAGGTGCCAGAGGAGCAGCCAGTACTAGTAGAGTCCAGAATCGTACTTATGCTCTAGTGGACCAGCATAATTTGGAGGCATCTCCTGATGTTGTCACAGGTACATTATCCATATTTTCGTATAATGTATATACATTGATTGATCCAGGTTCTACATTGTCATATGTTACTCTATTGATTGCTACTAAATTTGAAAGAACGCCGAAACAACTAACTAAGTCAATTGAAGTATCTACACCAGTTGGTGAATATATTATTGCAAAAAGAGTATATCGTAATTGTGTGGTAACCGTGTGTGGTCATGATACACTGGCCAATCTTATTGAACTAGACATGGTGGATTTTGATGTGATAATAGGGATGGATTGGTTGGCTTCTTGTTATGCCACGATGGATTGCCGAGCGAAGGAGGTACATTTTCATTTTCCATGAAAGAATGTTCTTGAGTGGAAGGGTAATGTGGGGCACCAAGACGCAAATTTATTTCCTATCTTAAGGCTAGGAAAATGATAGCTAAGGGGTACATATGTCACTTAGTACGAGTGAAAGATAATGATGTGGAACCACTAACTCCTCAGTCAGTTCCAGTGGTCAACAAATTCCATGATGTGTTTCCAGAGGATCTCCCAGGCTTACCCCCAGAACGGGAAGTAGAGTTTGGAATTGATGTGATTCCAGGCACTCAGCCTATCTCTATTCCTTCGTATAGAATGGCTCCAGTAGAATTGCGTGAATTGAAGGAGCAATTGAAAGATTTGCTGGACAAGGGCTTCATCAGGCCTAGTATGTCCCCGTGGGGTGCACCAGTATTATTTGTACGGAAGAAAGATGGCACGTTGAGAATATGCATCGACTATCGACAATTGAATAAGGTAACGATCAAGAACAAATATCCCCTCCCCAGAATCGATGATTTGTTTGATCAGTTACAAGGTGCCAAGTGTTTTTTCAAAGATTGACTTGAGGTCAGGTTACCATCAAGTCAGAGTTAGAGAAACAGATGTACCCAAGACAGCTTTCCGAACACGGTATGACCATTATGAATTTTTAGTTAAGTCATTTGGACTAAAAAATGCACTAGCTCTGTTCATGGATTTGATGAATAGGGTGTTTAAGCCATTTCTAGATTATTCGTGATGGTATTTATAGATGACATCCTGGTTTATTCGAAATCACAAGATGACCATGCTAGGCACTTACGACAGGTGTTACAAATTCTTCGAGAGCGTAAGCTATATGCAAAGTTCTCTAAGTGTGAATTTTGGTTGAAATCCGTAGCATTCTTAGCTCACATTGATACAATATCAAGTCCACAATACAAAATTTCCAACAATCAACAACAAGAAGAACAAACTAACACAAGATCAACAAGTTGAACAACAAATGCTAGTGAATCGAAAGAGCCCCACACGGCTTCACTAGACTTCAAGATTACAAACACAACCTTAACAAGATCATAAGAAGATAGTAACTTGACATATAAGATTCAAGAGTCTAAGAACCCTAATAACAAGAGAGGACCCTAAGACTAACGAATATTAACACCAAGTTCTTACTTGGACCAAGAGAAACTCTATGACCTCAAGATCTTTGTTTCTAGCCAAGATACAACACAAGTATCACTCTACTTGTGAGTTTTCCAACTTGGGGCTTCTACAATGGAAGAGAGAGAAGTCCAAAATATTACCAGTGTTATGCCTTCAAAATGATCATCAAAGAACTACCCAAATAACCCTAATATTGTCTATTTATATTACACCCCAAATGAAGGAGAAGAAAATGACCAGATTGTCCTTGTCATGGGATGCCCTTGGAGTGTAAGTTTATTACACTTCAAGGTCCCTCTTCACATTTAAAAACATTTAGACAATTTGGTGGATCAATCCCCAACTCACAAACGACCATTTGCATGAACAAGGCTTGGAGTTTTTGTAATTCTAGAGCTTGGCTTCGTGTGAATGGTGTGGAATTGTTGGAAAGATTGCCCCACCCGTATAATCCTCTCCATCTTGAGAGGAATTTGACCTCAAATTCGGTATTTGGTCATCTTCAACCGCATCCACGAGAGAAAGATCACACACGTTGAAGGTGTTGTGCACTTGATATTTTGGTGGAAGGTCAATCTTGTAGGCATTGTCATTGATTTTATCAAGTACATGGAATGGACCATCACCCCTCGGCATCAATTTGGACTTTCTTTGAGATGAAAACTGATCCTTTCGAAGATGCACCTACACCCAATCTCCCGGTTTAAGAATGAATTTCTTTCTCCCCTTGTTGGCCCTCATTGTAATTTCTTGGTTTTTCTTCTCAAGTCGAAGCCGCACCTTCTCATGTAACTTCTTCATAGAATCTTCCCTCTTGCATCCATCTAAACTAATCATGAGATCACTTGCCAAAGGCGTTAAATCCAAAGGGGTAAGGGGGTTGAGGCCGTATACACACTCAAATGGAGTCATTCCCGTAATTGAGTGTATGACACGGTTATAGGAAAATTTAATCAATGGTAAGTGCTCTTCCCAAAAAGTCACCTTTCCCTTAACCATGGAACGTAGCATAGCATCCAAAGTCCTATTTACTACTTCCGTTTTGCCATCGGTTTGTGGGTGGCAGGACGTAGAGAACAACAACTTGGTACCAAGCCTACCCCACATGGACTTCCAAAAGTGACTTAGGAACTTAGAGTCCCTATCACTCACAATGGTCCTCAGAACACCATGCAATCTGACAACATTATCAATAAATAAAGAGGCCACTCTAGGTGTGTCATCACATTTAGAGCAAGGAATAAAGTGTGCCATTTTAGAAAACCGATCGACTACAACAAAGATACTATCCCGGCCTCGTCGAGTCCTTGGCAGTCCCAACACGAAATCCATATATATATCAAGCGAAGGACGTAGAGGGGTGGGCAGTAGGGTGTACAACCCGTGAGGTAGGAGCCGAGATTTGGCTCTCTTGCATTCTACACATTGGTCGCAAATCCTAGCCATATCCTTGTGCATTCTGGGCCAATAGAATTGCTCCTCCAATATTTCGAAGGTCTTTTTGACCCCAAAATGACCCATTAGACCGCCATCATGTGCTTTCCTCACAAACAACTCTCTCCAAGAGCTAGAGGGTACACACAATCATCTACCTTTAAATAAGTAACCATCAAACTTGGCATAGGGATTTGGACCCCTAGCCGAATCCCACTTGTCCCTACCTAATTCTTTGCATTCCCTAAAGATAGGAGCAAAGTGAGGGTCCTTGGTATACAATCCTCTTAAGCTCTCAAAACCCATCAATTTTGATTACAAAGTGGACACAAGAGCATGTTTTCTAGACAAAGCATCGGCTACTACATTGTCCTTACCCTTTTTGTATTGGATAACATAAGGGAAGGTCTCAAGAAACTCAATCCATTTGGCATGCCGTTTGTTAAGCTTGTCTTGGGCCCGAAGATGCTTTAAGGATTCATGGTCCGTTCGGATCACGAACTCCTTAGGCCATAAGTAGTGTTGCCAAGTGGCCAAGGCTCTAATCAAGGCATATAACTCTAAATCATACGTGGAGTAGTTTAAAGTTTCTCCTTTGAGATTTTCACTAAAGTAAGCAATGGGTTTTAAATCTTGCATCAAAACAGCTCCTATGCCTACTTTACTCGCATCACACTCGACTTCGAAGGTCTTATCAAAGTTGGGCAATTGTAACAAGGGCGCGGAGATGAGCATAGCTTTCATCCACTTCGACCCCTCTTGAACTAACAACAAAACCCAAGAAAACAACTTCATTAACACCAAAGGAGCATTTTTCCAGATTTGCATACAATTTTTACTTTCTAAGGACATCAAGCACACATTGTAAATGCATCACATGCTCTTCTAAAGCCTTGCTATAAACCAAGACATCATCAAAGTAGACAACAACAAACTTTCCAATAAATGGCCTCATCACATGATTCATTAGCCTCATAAAAGTACTTGGAGCATTTGTTAGGCCGAAGGGCATAACCATCCATTCATAGAGACCAAACTTAATCTTGAAAGTGGTTTTCCATTCATCACCGGGTTGCATTCTTATTTGGTGATAGCCACTTCTTAAATCAATCTTGGAAAATAAACACGAACCAATCAATTCATCTAGCGTGTTGTCTAATCGAGGGATAGGGTGATGATATTTTACCGTAATCTTGTTTATGGCTCAACAGTCCACACACATACGCCACATTCCATCCTTTTTGGGCACTAGTAGCACCAAAACCGCGTATGGACTCATGCTCTCCTTGATATAACCTTTGTTCAGGAGTTCCTCAACTTGACGTTGCAATTCTTTGGTGTCTGTAGGGCTGCTCCTATAAGCCAGCCTATTTGGCAATTGTGATCCCGGCACAAAGTCAATTTGGTGCTCAATTCCCCAAATCGGGGGCAGTCCTTACGGAAGTTCTTTAGAAAATACATCTTCATAATCCTGCAACACACAAGAAATCAAGGGAGAAATGGAAGAATTAGTGGGGTTAGTATTAAAACAATGAGCCAAAAGTAACATAGGCGTGTCCTCATCATGATCCACGAAGAGTTCCTTCTTTCTAACCAACATCACCATGTTTTCTTTCCCTTTTGATGTTGAGGCATCCTCGGATACCCCTACTGCCCCACCTACAGGTTCCCCTTTTTTTTCTTCCTTTTCAAATTTCTGTCCCTTTTTCTTCAATTCTCTCATCTTTTGATGCCACTCATTTACTTGGGAGGGTAAAAGAGGATGAAGTGTGACCTTTCGGCCATCCATCTCAAGTGTATATCGATTGGACCTCCCATCGTGTTTGGTAGACCTATCATATTGCCAAGGTCTACCTAGCAACAAGTGACATGCTTGCATTGGTATCACATCACAAAGCACTTCATCGTGGTAGTTTCCCACCTTAAACCGTATCACACAATGCCTTGTGACCTTTAATTCACCACATTCATTCAACCATTGTAACTTGTAAGGACTAGTGTGCGAAGTAGTTGGTAACTTCAAGAAGTTTACCATAGCAATACTGACAACATTGGCACAACTACCACTATCGATCACCAAGGTGCACACACTCCCCTTTACAAGACATTTAGTATGGAATAAATTTTTCCTTTGGCTTGGGTCATCTATTGCCTTACTAATAATGACGCGCCTAACTACAAAGTTTGGAACCATACACTCCCCTTTTTGAGGATAAACATCTTCACCATCATCATCATGTGGCCCATTCTCGGGTTCCTCTCCATCTTGAGGTTCGGCCTCATCCTCTCCCTTTTCAAGGTCCATCTCCTTACCAAGGTAATACAATCTCCTTTCCCTAAGGGTCACGTTTCGTCGGTTTGGACATTCATTGGCCTTATGTCCCCAACCTTGGCACTTGAAACATTGGAATCCTTTTGGGTTAGGATACTTGTGAACTTCTTGCTTTGGAGGAATTTTGTGGTCTGTTTTGGGCTCGGGCAGCTTTGTAACGGCGGATTGGTCCTTGTTTTTGGGCCAGCCTGAGGTGGATTATCCCCTTGCCTTGAAAGATGATCTCTCTTTAAGTTCCTTTTCAATCTCAAGAGCCGCTTGGAAAATACCTTCAACGGTATCAAACTTGTGAAGTGTTAAATGAGTGGAGACCTCTTTGTTCAACCCACACTTGAACCGGATGATGTCATGACTGATTTGTTCCCCGCAATGATCAAGCTTCAACATGAGTTGTTGAAACTCATCAAAATACGCCATCACACTTTTGTTACCTTGACGCAAGTTGTACAATCTAACAAGCAACTCATGGCGATAACTCTCGGGGAGGTACCGTTGTCTCATCAAGTACCTCAACCGAAACTAAGGTGGTGGTTGCCCATCAACTAATGCATTACCAAACCGCTTGACGTACTCCCACCAAGTGTTAGCATAACCCTCAAAATGAGCTATAGCATAACAACCTTTCTTATCTTCTGATATATCATTAACTTGGAACACTTTGTCACAGGATGATTCCCAAGCTAAGTAGGCCTCGGGGTCACTTTCACCTTTAAAGAGGGGTAGGCTCAACTTGATGGTGTTGATGCCTACATCTCTCTCTTGGTATCGGTTTCCCCTTTCTCCATACCCTCGGTATCTCCTTTGATCTCCACGACCCCCTCTCATCTCCTCCTTCCTCATGTAAGCATCATCAAAGGCTCCATATCCTTCATATTCCTCTCTACCATATTCCTCAAAGTGGGCTGGATGGTTTTGGGCATTTTGAACTTGATTTGGAGGAATTGGATTTTGTGGAGGTGGTGATCTTTGGTTTAATGGATCTTGGAATGGAGGGTTCGAATTTAGCGGAGGTACTTGACGTCCAAATCCCTCTTGTGGGACTTGAGGAGTTTGGAAATGTATTGGTCTAGTGGGGTCACGGTTTGGAGGTAAAGGAGTGGTTTGGCTTGTGGCATTTAGTGGAGCTTGGGGTGTATTTAGCATTTGGTGCAATGTTTCGGGAGTGGTGGTTGCGGAAAAAGTTCTATCATGCCCATTGGTAGAAACATGTAGAGGATTAGAAGGGCGAGAGTTCCTTTGACTCTCCACTTGTTCTAATCTCCCACTAATAGCCGATACATCTCCCTTTATTGTTGCCAAATCCCCTCTCACGGCTCCAAATTCTGTACTCAACCTTTCAAGCGTTCGGGTAACGGCCTCAAAAGTGACCCTCATAGAATTAAGAGCATTAGTATCCACATTTTGGGACGTGGTCCCTTCCATTGCCAAGGTATTACACTCTTTGGATCACCTCACACTTGAGTTCCACAAGTGTTGTAGATTGGCTAGTAACCCGTGAATCCTTTAAGGTATGAGTAAGCTCTTATCCGGAGTGGACTCTTGTTTGAAGACTCAAATAATTCTCATTGGACTATAACCAAGAACTAGCAACGTATTCAAAATATAAAAGCACCCAAGTAATCGTTGACACGAACAACGGATTCAAAGGACTAATTGACAACCTAGTAGGAATGTACTAGTTTGTTAATTAGTTCTAGAACCAAGTAAGGAAACGAAGAATCAACCATTAGAAACTAGCAAAAATATCCAAATTTGAGCTTATTAGTGATGTGGAATCATGTAATTGGTCTTGGTCCCAGACAATATATATATTTTTTTTATTTTTTTTGTCACAAATCTGAAATTTCAATATTCACATAATTTGTCATCGATGACAATGGGTTTTGGAGGGAAGATAAAAGTCTTGTACTCTTTTTTTTCAACTTTTCAAACTCAAAAAGGTAAGATTTGACTATACTAATCCCACAAAACAAGGTCCCTTGACTTAAGGAAAAGTGGTTGTCAAGTCTAGGAAGTGATGTGTGCAAGTCTTCTCACCAACAACTTTATAACTTTTGTCTTACAACCTTTTGGATCTATTTTATACTTGTGTTATCTTAAGTAGTAAGAATATATGAAGAACAAGATGAACACCTCAACAACCTTCAAGAACACAATATCAACTTCTTTGAGAACATAACACAAAACCACAAATTGTCAGCAACAAGGTACAACCTATGGACCACTTCAAGCAACCACAACAATGGTCAAGATTATAAGCTCAACTTTAGATCTAGACACTTTTAGTTTTGGTGAGAAAGAAGACAATACTAGGAACACACTAAACAAGTAAAATAACATCTAGATCTAAACACACAAACACCAATCTCGGTCGAGACAACAAGATGGACAAATTTTTCTCTTTTTTTTTTTGACCAAGAGAGCCCAAGATTGGTAGTGTAGGAACACAACCAGCCTTGCTCTGATACCAAATGATACAATATCAAGTCCACAATACAAAAGTTCCAACAATCAACAAAAAGAAGAACAAACTAACACAAGATCAACAAGTTGAACAACAAATGCTAGTGAATCGAAAGAGCCCCACACGGCTTCACTAGACTTCAAGATTACAAACACAACCTTAACAAGATCACAAGAAGATAATAACTTGACATATAAGATTCAAGATTCTAAGAACCCTAACAACAAGAGAGGACCCTAAGACTAACGAATATTAACACCAAGTTCTTACTTGGACCAAGAGGAACTCTATGACCTCAAGATCTTTGTTTCTAGCCAAGATACAACACAAGTATCACTCTACTTGTGAGTTTTCCAAATTGGGGCTTCTACAATGGAAGAGAGAGAAGTCCAAAATATTACAAGTTTTATGCCTTCAAAATGATCATCAAAGAACTACCCAAATAACCCTAATATTGTCTATTTATATTACACCCCAAATAAAGGAGAAGAAAATGACCAGATTGTCCTCGCCATGGGCCGGCCTTGGAGTGTAAGTTTATTACACTTCAAGGTCCCTCTTCATACTTAAAAATATTTAGAACATTCGGTAGATCAATCACCAACTCACAAACGGCCATTTGCATGAACAAGGCTTGGAGTTTTTATAATTCCCGAGCTTGGCTTCGTGTGAATGGTCGTGGACTTATTGGACAAATTCCCCCCCCCCCCCCGTATCACTCATTGTGTCTGATGAAGGAATTTAGGTTGATATGCAAAAGATTGAGGCGGTGAAAAATTAGCCAAGGCCTACGACGCCTATGGAAATTCATAGCTTCCTTAGGTTGACAGGTTATTATCGAAGGTTTGTTGAAGGGTTTTCTTCCATTGCTGCCCCTTTAACGAAGCTTAGACATAAGGCAGTTAAATTTCAGTGGAATGATGCATGCGAGAGAAGTTTCCAAGAGCTGAAAGATAAATTGACTTCTACACCGGTATTAGTACTTCCAGAAGGCACAGAGGGGTATGCAGTATATTGTGATACGTTCGAAATTGGTATAGGGTGTGTATTGATGCAGCACGGTAATGTCATAGCATATTCCTCATGACAGTTGCGGCCACACGAGAGAAACTATCCCACACATGATCTTGAATTAGCAATGGTGGTTTTTGCTTTAAAGATATGGCATCATTATTTGTATGGAGTTCATGTTGATATCTATACTGATCACAAAAGTTTGCAATATATCTTTAAGCAGAAGGAACTCAATTTGAGTCAGCGAAGGTGGTTAGAGCTCTTAAAAGACTATGATATTGATATTCTCTATCATCCAGGAAAAGCAAATGTGGTAGCTGATGCATTGAGCCATAAGTCAGTAGGAAGCACTAGTGGCCAGTTGACTGAAAAGCAAGATATAATCAAAGATCTACATCAACTAGCCAGCTTGGGATTTCGTCTTATTGAATCTCTAGATGAAGGGGTTATTGTACAAAATGTAGTAGGATCCTCCTTAATAGCTGAAGTGAAAGAGAAGCAGTTTGCGGATCCTATGCTATTGCAGCTAAAAAAGAATGTACAATAGAATTTGACAAAGACATTTGATCTTACACAATAAGGGGTGCTTCAATGTCAAGGTGGATTATGTGTACCGAATGTAGACGAATTGAGGAAACGAATTATGACCGAAGAACATCATTCTCACTATTCTATTCACCCGGGTGCTACTAAAATGTACCATGACTTGAAGGAAATATATTGGTGGGGAAATATGAAAAAGAACATTGCAGAATTTATAGCTCAATGCCCAAATTATCAACAAATAAAGGTCGAGCATCAGAAATTAGGAGGTTACATGCAATGTATCAATCTTTCAGTCTGGAAATGGGATATGATTAATATGGATTTCATCACAAGTTTGCCTCGTACACTGTGAAAATTTGATTCTATATGGGTTATAATTGATAGGCTTACCAAGTCAGCGCATTTCCTACCAGTCAAAACCACCTATACAATTGAGGATTATGTAAGATTGTATGTTAAAGAAATAGTGTGGTTACATGGGATTCTGATCTCCATTATATCAGAAAGGGGAGCTCAGTTTACTGCGCATTTTTGGAGATCTTTTCAGCAGAGTTTGGGTACACAGGTGAATCTGAGTATGGTTTTCCATCCTCAGACTGATGGACAAGCAGAACATACTATACAAACACTTGAGGATATGCTACAAGAATGCACGTTAGATTTTCAAGGCAGTTAGGATGACCATTTGCCTCTTATTGAATTTGCTTACAACAATAGCTATCATTCAAGTATTAAAATGGCACCTTATGAATCTTTGTATAGAAGGAAATGTAGGTCACCAATCGGATGGTTTGAAGCAGGCGAAACTGCTTTACTTGGGCCAGATCTTGTTCATTAGGCTATGGAGAAAGTGAAAGTGATTCAACAACGGCTACAAATGGCCCAAAGTTGACACAAGTCCTATGCTGATGTTAGAAGAAGAAGACATGAATTCACCATAGGTGATTGGGTATTTTTAAAGGTGTCACCGATGAAAGGGGTAATCCAATTCGAAAGGAAAGAAAAATTGAGTCCACGTTATGTAGGCCCATATGAAATTATTATAAGATTTGGGCAAGTAGCGTATGAGTTGGCGCTACCCCAAGAACTCTCCACAGTTCATCCAGTATTTCATGTTTCAATGCTTCGAAAGTGTATATGAGATCCATCTCATTTTACTCCCATTGAAAATGTGCAAGTTACGGAGGATCTCACTTGTGAAGAGATGCCTATTGCTATTCTGGATAGACAAGTGAAGAGGTTGAGAAATGAAGATGTAGCATCTGTAAAAGTCCTTTGGAGAAATCAACAAGTAGAGGAGATCACATGGAAAGCTGAAGAAATGATAAAATCCAAGTACCCCTATCTGTTTCAAATGGAAGAAAAAGTTCAGAGTGTACAAGTGGAGTAATAAAAAGTAAGTATCTATGGGAATTAAGTGTATGTGTATATATGCTAATAATAGAAATGCATTTGTTGTAATTGAAAAGATATTGTTAACATTCGAGGACGAATGTTCCTAAGGGGGGGAGAATGTAACACCTCGTACATTTACGACCCTACTTGACGACATTGAACAATGTTTACTTAGGTGTCGAGAGCCATAAGTATGTATTTTGTAGTGTCATTGATGAAATATTTGATATTGGGCCTAGTACATGTGATTAGACCTTTGTAGGAGGTGTTTGTGACTTCGTGGAGCAATTGTGGGGTGAAAATGAGGATTGGAGGATTTCCAAGCAATGGATATTAAGGTTAGGAGGTAATAAAAAGACTTGAACTTGAAGGATCTAACCAAATTCGTAAAGAAAAGTCGAAGAAAGGAAAGAAATCACATTTTGGGTGTGGGGCGCACCCAGGGGTGTGCCAGGCCGCTTTTGGCCGAATTTGTTTTGGCACAGGAAGCCCTGGGGAGAGCCAGGCAGCGTGCCAGGTCGTCTATGCCAGAAATTTTTCTGGCATAAGCAGCATTGGGTCACGCCAAGCGGCGTGCCAGGGTGCTTTTCGCCAAAATATTTCTTCGACTATTATGTTGTATATAAGACTTTTGAGTCATGGTATCATTACTCTATCTTAGTAGGACTAATCTTGAGCACGTTTAGCATTCTATTTGGGGTTAACTCTTCGTCACAATTATTTTATCAAATTATGCTTAAATAAGCTAAGAGTGGCTAGAATTTCTTCTTTTAGAAATTGAGGCTTCGAACATGAAATTGTGTGTGAAGATTATCGAGACATTTATGGAATTATTTTAACATGATATATATGGTGGATTATACATTGAATTTGGTGGGTTAAGTTAACATGTGCAATTGGGCTCAATTTGAGGCCAAAAATGAAGCCAAAATACATGGGCCCAAAGGGTAAATGACCCATTCTTCCAAAGTTGACCAAGAAACATGACATTTAATGCCAAGGAATGGCTAAGGATGACTTGAGGGCTATATAAAGGCACAAAAATCAGATTTTATTCATTCTAACTCTCATGCCTTTCTAGACAATTACAAGATATTTTCTCTCAAACCCTAATAACCCTAAAGCACTTCTTTGGGCAAGATCATCATTTTACAAGTTTGGGTAAGTGATTATTCTTATGGATTAATATATTATATGCATGAGAGAGTATGTAGATCATTATGGTTATGTCTAAAAGTGAAAGTGGTGCACCTTTGTTTTTTTTTGTAAAAGATGTGTCATCTTTGTGAATTAAACTTGGAAGGTGACTTGTGGTTTTGATGAAAGTGCATGGTGTGGATGAAATATCAACATGTATGGTGTGATTATGTTTCTAAACTTGTTATTTTTCTATAAGTGTAAATTATGGGATTTTGGCCGATATGTTGTTGTTAGGTGTATTGAGGTGACTTGATGGAATCATTGTGATGTCGTGGTGATGGAGAAGTGTAAAGTATGAACTTGGTGTGACATGCTAGTGGTTTATGATTTATTGGTCAATGTATGGAATGTTGTGGTATTATTGGTATCATAATGTCATAAATGGCATTGTCAAGGGGGAAATGACATGTTAAGGCGATCACGTAATTCATTGTCGTCATATGCATTTGTAAGGTAGTTGGTGGTTAATGTAAACTCCGTTATGTGCTTGTGTTCTAAAGTGAAATGTAAGGAAGGAGCTAGGCTCATGTATGCACATTTAGGATTGTATATTCATATTGGGAAAATAAGGTATGTAAGGTTATTCTATCCGTATCCTTCTGCAACACATAGTAGTCACATTGACATTTTATTTGTTCCATTTTGAAATGTTCGAAGGTATCCTATATCCTGTTACCAATTGTTATTATCACATGTTTCATACTTATTGATCAATTGTTATTCACATGTCTCATGTTCATTGACTAATGTTCCAAATATCCCATGTTTCCAATAATGTTATGACTATAATTGTATCAATCTCAAAAGTAAAGAATGAAGTAATGCATATGTGGTTAATGATTGAGTATGGGTGGTAGCTTTGGGGGAGTAAGCCCAGCTCAAGCCGATCCCGATATTATTGGATCAAGGGGTAGTCCTAGAGGCATGATCCTAGCTCGGACCAAACCTGACAGGGGGTAGCTCTAGAGGTAAGAACCTAGCTCGAGCCAATCCTAATATGTTGGTTTACGGGTAGCAGCTCTAGAGGTAATAACCTAGCTCGAGCCGAGCCCGATGTATTGATTCATGGGTGGTATCTCTAGAGGAATAAGCCTAGCTCGAGCCGATCCCAACATAACATTATGTTATGTTAAGACCCACTGATCAGTCGGGGCCCGGGTACATAGTGACACAAGTGATGATGAACAAACATAGAAGTAAAGAAGCCAAGAAAGTAATGAAAGCAATACACATGGTTCCCAACATACAGAATTGTCACGCCCCGTATCCCAATGGGGTGGACTGGCACCCGAAGCCGATAAGGCCCGAGAGAACAAATCCTTACTCATGCCCAATCATATGCATAACGTAAGAATCATCAGCATCTTGTAAAGACATAAGATGCTAAGTGCGGAAATCATGGAGCATTATATATGTAAGAGACTTGGCCGTTAGGGCCATCAAACAAAAATGAGGATACATATCTTACATCCTATTCCCACATAAGTCTACAATGCCTCTACGGATACATAGCTATGACAAACCTAGAGTCGGGACAACACCCCGCTCTATACTCATATACAATACCAAAATACATGTACATAGCAATTCAGAAAGCCCCGAACCAACTGAAGCTCACCAAAAGTCAGCAAAAGGCCTGCAACCTACTGTAGAGGTCTACTAGTACTTGCACCTACAGCAAGTAAGGTAAATTCCCCAAGAGGGGTCAGTACGAAGAATGTACTAAGTATGTAAGGCCATATGAAACTGTCACACATACACCAATAGAATCAAAATGTAAGAGGATAGTCAATATGAACAACCCATCGATTTGCATATGTGGAACCATGTAACTTAAATAAATTATTTCCTTTGCTTTATAGTTTATTCCTCATCGCTTATATCACATCGTACCCGGCCCCCAACTGATCAGTGGGTCTTAACATAACATAACGTTATATTGGGATCGGCTCGAGCTAGGGCTTTGCCTCTAGAGCTACCACCCATAAATCAATATATATTCGGATCGGCTCGAGCTAGGCTTATGCCTCTAGAGCTGCCACCCGTACCAACATATCAGGTTTGGCTCAAGATAGGTTATTACCCCTAGAGCTGCCCCCTGTCAGGATCGATTCGAGCTAGGCTTATGCCTCTAGGACTGCCCCCTGATCCAATACTATCGGGATCGGCTTGAGCTAGTCATTTTGCCCCCAAAGCTACCACCCATACTCAACCATTGACCACATATATGAATTACTTTGAGATTGAAACCTTTACTTGCGAGAGATTGAATCATCCACTTATGAGAGGTAGATACAATCAGTTATGAGAGATTAATGTATATATTTGCAGCCACAACATCATTGTAATCTTAAAAACACAACATTATTGGAACCATTGAACCATAATCAATGAACAAGAAACATGAGTATAACCACTATTGAAACTTTGGAACACGACCTTATTGGGCTTTTGGAACATTAACAATGAAAATGAGACATGCGATTCATAGTTGATCAATGAGTAAAAAATATGTGATAATGACCATTGATGACCGAGTTTAGGATACCTTATCACATTTTGGGATGGGACAAGCGTAATGTCAATGTGAACAATATGCTGCAGAAGGATACGGAAAGAGTAACCTTACATATCTTGTATTATCAATACGAATATACAATCTTAGATATGCAGACAATAGTCTCTCTCCTTCTTTATATGTCACTCTATAACACAAATACATAACAGAGTCTACATTAACCACCAACTACCTTACAAATGCATATAACTATAATAAGTTTCATGTTTGCCTTTAAACATGCCATTTTAACCTTGAGGAAAACCATTGATAAACTTATCATACCAATAATCATCCAATATTCCATACATTGACCAATATATGATAATCAATAAAATTTTATCACAAAACTTCTCCTTTACACTTTCTCATCCACACCACATCACAAATATTCCATCAAATTACTTCAATACACCTCATAGCACATATCGGCCAAAATCCCATAATTTACACTTATATGAAAATAACAAGTTTAATAACATAATAACACCATACATGTTGTTATTTCATCCATACCATGCTCTTTCATCAAAATCACAAGGCATAATTCAAGTGTAAATCCCATGGATAACACATCTTTTACAAAAATACCAAAGTGCCATATTCAAAACTTCCAAGCATAACCAACATGATTTACATACTCTCCCATGCATATAATATATGAATCCATAAGAATAATTACTTACCTAAGCTTGAAAATTGATGATCTTGCTCCAAAAGTTGGTTTAGGGTGCTTAGGGTTTTGAGAGAAAATGGTTAAGAAATATCAAAAAGGCATGAGATTTACAAATGATCAAAAATCAGATTTTTGGCCCTTTATATAGGCCCTCCAATCCATCTTTATAAACTCTTTGGCATTTAATGCTACATTCTAGAAGGTCAAGGTAAGAATGGGTCTTTTGACCCATTTTGACCCATGACTTCTTCTCATTTTGGGCCTTTTATTGAGCCCAATTCACTTAAACCAATAAAATCAATAATTTATCATTTTTAAATCATCTCATACGTGTTACAATAATATTCCCACTCACACTATTCATATCCGTAGCCTCAATCCCAAAAATAAGTGATTCTAGCCACGTATGACTTATTTTGACGACAAGGGCAAAACCGTCATTTTGATGTCAAATTTGTTCACGAGTAATTTTACCATACCAATATAATATTTCATTCATTCCATGTATATACTCGTGGTTGTACAAGAAATGTGGCAAAAATCGGCCCGGTACGTCCCCGGGCACCCTTGGGACTTAAGAAATTTCCAACTTTTGAAAAAGTGGCAAAACCATCCTGGCACGCCCTTGGGAGCACCAGCTTGCTGCCTGTCCCCAAAAAATTTGGGAAATAAGTGGCCTGGCACGCCCTCTGGCGCGCTTGAGGCTTAGTTTTTCCGAAAATTTGGTTTTTCGACTTTTCATCGCGGGTTTGGTTAGATACTTCAAGTTCTATTCTTTAACATACTTCTTACCCTTAATATCCTTTGTTTAGAGGTCCTCTTAGCCTCATTTTGAACCCCACAAATGCTCCACGAAAATCACAACACACCTTCTACGAAGGGCTAATCACATGTACGAGGCCAAATTTTAATTTTTTCTTATCATTAACATTACAAAAGACATACTTATAGCTCTCGACACCTAAGTAAACATTATTTAATATCGTTAAGTAGGGGTTGGGAAGGTACGGGGTATTACATTCTTCCCCCCTTAGAAACATTCGTCCTCGAATGTTAGTAACATCGTCTCATGTACATCCCATGCATCTCTATCTTAACATATATACGCATATACACATAATATTTATGGATACTTCCTTGTTATTATCCCAACTCCATACCTTGAACTTTCTCCCCCATTTGAAGTAGTCACGGGTAATTTGACTTCATCATTACTTTGGCTCCCTACGTGATTCGATTTTTCCACTATACTTTTACCAAAGCTATATATATATATATTTTTTTTTTCATTTTTCCACTTATCCATATAGAATGGCAATATATATCCCTTCATACATGACATCCCTCATAGCTTGTACGTTTAAGACAAAATAATGGCTCTCACCATATGACTTGTTTTAGCTTGTAGCTACTGTCGGACCCCCTTAACCTTCTCTATAGCGTAGTGAACAAAATTTAGCCCCAAATAAGGCAGTTCCACGCGGTTTGAATCACCCAATAGATGATTTAAACTCTCTTTTATATAAACCTTCATAAAGTACCATCTTGTTACTTGAAAAATAGCTATCATGATAAGCACAGTCAATAAGGGGTAGATGATCATCCCAACTACCTTTTAAGTCTCTCGTACAGGCTCGTAGGATACCTTCAAGTGTTTGGATAGTATACTCTGTTTGTCCGTTCGTCTGAGGGTGAAAAGCTATACTCAAATTCACTTATGCACCCAACCTTTTTCTGAAAAGACATTTCAGAGAAAATGTGTAGCAAATCGCGCCCTCCTTCCTAATGTAATAGAGTTCGGAACTCCGTATGGTTGTACTTCCTCTTTAATATAAAACTTTGCATATTCTTCCGCCATGTAGGTGGTCTTGAAAGGAAACATGTGTGATGTATAGTTAAACCTATCAGCTATCTCTCATGTGGAATCAAATTCCTAAAATATATGAGACAACCCTTATGTGTATAAGGCAAACTTGTGATAAAATCCATGTTAACCATGTCTTATTTTAAACTGGAAAAAAAATATACATGGCATATAACCTCCAGGTTCCTGATGCGCTGCTATTACCTATTGACAATTTGGTCAAGGAGTTACAAATTCTATAATGTTCTTCTTCTTTATATTGCCTCACCAATGCCTTCTTACCGAACCATGGTACATTTTCGTTTCTCCCGAATCAAATAGAATACCGTGAATGGTGTGCTAATTCATTTCCTTAGTTCATCTATATTTGGTATACCTAATTTATCTTGATATGAAATATTCCCACTTACGTAAGGTCAAATTTCATCGGACCTTGTGGTACGTTCTTTTTTTTTTTTTTTTTTTTTCTGAACTAATAAAAATAGGATTCGCATGTTGCTTTTCCTGCACCTCTACGAATGAAGACTTTACCACATTTTGCGCTATAACCCTTTGATCTGGAGTTTCAAGTAGATGCACTACCAAACTGTTTAATTAATATGTAGATCCTGAACTATGCCTTGTGTCCCTATGAACCGACCATTAGTTCTTTCTAGTGCTTTGCGGTCGTAACGCAGCGACCACTGCATTTGCTTTTCCCGAAAGCATCACAATACATTGCATAACCTTTGTGCCTTCGAGAAATACTAAAACTGGTGTAGAAGTTGATTTATCTTTCAACTCTTGGAAACTTTGCTCACATGCATCGTCCTACTGAAACTTAATTGTCTTGTGTGTAAACTCTCTCCCCCTTTTTTTTTCACCGTTTCTATCTTTTGCGTACCAACCTTTATCCCTTCATCCTATACAATGTGGCCCAAGAACACGATGGATATAACCAAAATTTACATTTAGAAAACTTCTATAACACTTGCTGCACATGATTAGCGTGGTCCTCTTGTGGTCAAGAATAAACCAGAATGTCATCCATGAACACAGTCACAATTACATCCAAGAATACTTTGAACACCCTATTAATACAATCCATAACAACAACTGGTACATTTGTTAGTCCCAATAACACAACTAAGAATTCTTAATAGTCATACCGTGTTCGGAAGGCTGTCTTAGGTATATCTTTATTTCTAACTCTGACTTGGTGATAACCCGATCTCAAGTCACTCTTGTTACAGAAAAATTGGTGCAAGAAAGAATGGATACAATTCTTTTGATAAAAAAGAACAACACACTTGGCACCCTGTAACTGAGCAAACAAATCATCAATTCTTAGGAGGGAATATTTGTTCTTGATCGTTACTTTGTGCAGTTGCCAATAATCAACACACGTTCTCAAGTACCATTTCATTTTTATTTTCCACATTCACAAGGATGCTCCCCAAAGGACATATTAGATCTTATGTATCCCTTGTCCACCAAATCTCTTAATTATTCTGTTTAATTCCCATAGCGTTACTGGGGCCATGTTATGTAGAGAAAGAGAGATAAGCGGAGGGTCTGGAAGCACATCAATAGTAAACTCTACTTCCCGTTCCGGGGTAAGCCTGGAAATTTGTCAGGAATTATATCAAGAAAGTCATTGACCACCGGAACCTATTGAGGACTTGGTGGTTTCACATCAATCTCTCGCTCTTGGACTAACTGACATACATACCCCTTGGCTATTAATTTCGTCGCTTTAAGATAGAAAATAAAATTTTCCTTGGTGCCCCTACATTGCCCTTCCACTCAGGAACATGTTCTTATGGACAATGAAAATATACCTTCTTAGCCCGGCAATTCACCGTGGCATAACAAGAAAACAACCAATCCATCCCTATTATAACATCAACATCCACCATTTTCAAATCAATAAGATCAACCAATGTATCATGACTACACACAGTTACCACACAATCATGATGCACTCTTCTAGCTACAATAAATCCCCCTTTTGGTGTAGAGTTATCTCAAGTGGATTAACTAAAAATTCTACTGTCCTTTCACCACGTTTTTTTTGTTTATTCCAATAATCAAGGGGATAACATATGATAGGGTAAAACTCGAATCAATCAATGTAAATACGTTATGTAAAAACACAGATCATATACCTATCGCGTTATTAGGAGAAGCCTCAAATTTCTGCCGATCCGCCACGGTGTAGGTACTGCCCTGGATGCCACTAGAACTAGCTTCTCCTATATAACCTTTGCCATGACCAACAGCTTGTGTACCTCTACCTAGAGGAGGCACAGATGATGTCGATGCGACGGTTGGTCCCGTGGGTCGTGCCATGCCACCCGGGTTCCTTTCTGGACACCCTCTTACCACGTGCCCTGACATGCCACAAAAATAGCAAACATTCATTTCGAAATGACATTCACCTGCATGAAACCTCCCGTAGCACTGGCACAATCGACGATAAAACCTCGGGTTATTCCTACTTCCTTGTGCTTGATACCCCACCGTACGTAAACCCTGTATCTCACCTCCTTGCCCAAACTGGTTGCTTCTAAACCCTTGGAATAGAGGAGGAGTATTTGCTGTGGAATGGGGAAATAATGGCCTAGGGGGTTTGTACAACACCCGAGGCCCAAATCCTTCTACGGATGCCATAACCTGTCCCATGGGTTTAGCTCTTTTTGACGATCCTACTTCCAATTCCTGCATCTTTCTCCTTTGCCTTTGTTCCTTCTTCTACTGCACAAGAGCTTGTCTTTGAGCTTGTGCAGCAACTACACGAGTCAATATTTGTACCGTACTCATGAAATCCTGCTCAATAGTATTAACGGGCAGTTCTGAAGGTACTTCTGTTCTTCTCAGCTCTTCCGGAGCTGGGAAAGTGGAAGAAGCCCGTGATGCAAATTTAGTGTCAGCACCACCTTGACTAGCTTGGTCAGGTGGTGGTCTACTCGATCCTTCTCCGGCAAGCGTAACAACCCGCTTAACCTTGCCTTCACCTCCTCTTGTCATCGGCAGTTTCTATATCAAAGAAGACCAATTACCATGGTCAGCTATGATTCCACTGCAATATTGACTCTAATGCACGATCTATGAATTAAAGAACAGAAACAACATCCTAAATGTCCCGTAGCCTCTTACTTAGAAATGTGGTGCACAACACATCGATAAGTAAGACTCTACTCAGACACGACTTTGTAGACACCTTTAGAACGACCTGCTCTAATACCACTTTTGTCACGCCCCATATCCCAAGGGGTTGGACTAGCACCCGAAACCGATAAGGCCCGAGAGAACCAATCTTTAATCATGCCCAATCATATGCATACCGTAAGAATAATCACCAGCTCGTAAAGACATAAGATGATAAGTGCAAAAATCATGAAGCATTATATATGTAAGAGACTTGGCCGTTAGGGCCATCAAACAAAAATGAGCATACATATCTTACATCCTATTCCCACATAAGTCTACAAAGCCTCTACGGATACATAGCTATGACAAACCTAGAGTCGAGACAACACCCCTCTCTATACTCATACACAATACCAAAATACATGTACATAGCAACTCAGAAAGCCCCGAACCAACTGGAGCTCAACAAAAGTCGGCAAAAGGCCTGCAACCTACTGTGGAGGTATACTAGTACCTGCGCTTGTAGCAAGTAAGGTAAATTCCTCAAGAGGAGTGAGTACGAAGAATGCATTAAGTATGTAAGGCCATATGAAACTGTCACACATACACCAATAGAATCAAAATGTAAGAGGATAGTTAATATGAACAACCCATCGATTTGCATATGTGGAACCATGTAACTTACATAAATTATTTCCTTTGCTTTATAGTTTATTCCTCATCGCTTATATCACATCGTACCCGGCCCCCAACTGATCAGTGGGTCTTAACATAACATAACGTTATGTTGGGATCGGCTCTAGCTAGGACTTTGCCTCTAGAGCTACCACCCATAAATCAATATATATTGGGATCGGCTCGAGCTAGGCTTAGGCCTCTAGAGCTGCCATCCATACCAACATATCAGGTTCGGCTCGAGCTAGGTTAATACCCCTATAGCTGCCCCCTGTTAGGATCGGTCCGAGCTAGGCTTATGCCTCTAAGACTGCCCCCTGATCCAATACTATCGGGATCATCTTGAGCTAGTCATTTTTCCCCCAAAGCTATCACCCATACTCAACCTGATACAAGATCAAGTCCACAACACACAAAATGCAACAACCAGCCACGAAATCAGCCAACCAACACAAGATTAACAAGTTAAAAAACAATGCTAGTGAATCGAAAGAGCCCCACACGGCTTCACTAGACTTCAAGATCTTAAACACAACAACAACAAGATAATACAAAGATAGTTAACTTGACATATAATATTCAAGAGACTAAGAACCCTAACATCAAGAAAGGACCCTAAGACTAATGAATATAAACACCAAGTTCTTACTTAGACCAAGAGGAACTCAATGACCTCAAGATCCTTGTTTCTAGCCAAAATGCAACACAAGTGTCTCTCTTCTTGTGGGCTGTTTTGAGAGAGAGAGAGAGAACCTAAAATATTACAAGTCTTGTGATTCAAAATATTAATGGAAGAACTACTCAAAATAACCCTAATGTGTTCTATTTATATTACAAGGTAAAATGAAGCCAAAAAGACTAGTTTGCCCTTCTCCAATCTGCCGCCCCCTTGGAGTGTAAGTTTATTACACTCCAAGGTCCCACTTCACACTTAAAACATTTAGATCCTTTGGCGGTTCAATGACCAACTCACACACGGCCATTTGCATGAACAAGGCTTGGAGTTTTTGTAACTCCCGAGCTTGGATTCATGTGAAAGGTCGTGTACTTGTGGAGCTTGTCCCACCCGTATCATCCTCTCCATCTTGAGAGGAATTTGACCTCAAATTCAGCGTTTGATCATCGTCCACCGCACTCACGAGAGAGAGATCACAAATGTTGAAAGTGTGGTGCACTTGATATTCCGGTGGAAGGTCAATCTTGTAGGCGTTGTCATTGATCTTCTCAAGTACTTGGAAAGGCCCGTAACCCCTAGGTATCAATTTGGACTTTCTTTGAGATGGAAACCGATCCTTCCGAAGATGCACCCACACCCAATCTCCCGGTTCAAGAATGAATTCCTTTCTTCCCTTATTGGCCCTCCTTGCCATGTCTTGGTTTTTTTTCTCAAGTTGAAGCCGCACCTTCTCATGTAACTTCTTCATAGAATCTGCCTGCTTGCTTCCATCTAAGCTAATTATGAGATCACTTGGCAAAGGCGTTAAACCCAAAGGGGTGAGGGGGTTGAGGCCGTATACACACTTAAAGGGAGTCATTCCCGTACTTGAGTGTATGACACGGTTATAGGCAAACTCAATCAATGGCAAGTGCTCTTCCCAAGAAGTAATTTTTCCCTTAACCATGGAACGTAGCATAGCACCCAAAGTCCTATTTACTACTTCCGTTTGGCCATCGGTTTGTGGGTGGCAAGACGTAGAGAATAACAACTTGGTACCAAGCCTACCCCACATGGACTTCCAAAAGTGGCTTAGGAATTTAGAGTCCCTATCACTCACAATGGTCCTCGGGACACCATGCAATCTAACAACATTATCAACAAATAACGAGGCCACGCTAGGGGCATCATCACACTTAGAGCAAGGAATAAAGTGTGCCATTTTAGAAAACCGGTCGACTACAACAAAAATACTATCCCGACCTCGTCGAGTCCTTGGCAGCCCCAACACAAAGTCCATAGATATATCAAGCCAAGGATGTAGAGAAGTGGGCAGCGGGGTGTACAACCCGTGAGGGAGGAGCCGAGATTTGGCTCTCTTGCATTCTACGCATTGGCCACAAATCCTAGCCACATCCTTTCGCATTTTGGGCCAATAGAATTGCTCCTCCAATATTCCGAGGGTCTTTTCGACCCCAAAATGACCCATTAGACCGCCATCGTGTGCTTCCCTTACAAACAACTCTCTCCAAGAGATAGAAGGCACACACAATCGTCTACCTTTAAATAAGTAACCATCAAACTTGGCATAGGGATTTGAACCCCTAGCCGATTCCCACTTGTCCCTACCCAAGTCTTCGCATTCCCTAAAGATAGGAGCGAAGTGAGGGTCCTTGTGATACAACTCTCTTAAACTCTCAAAACCCATCAATTTGGTTGACAAAGTGGACACAAGCACATGTTTTCTAGACAAAGAATTGGCTACTACGTTGTCCTTACCCCTTTTGTATTGGGTAACATAAGGGAAGGTCTCAAGGAACTCAATCCATTTGGCATGCCGTTTGTTAAGCTTGTCTTGGGCCCGAAGATGCTTTAAGGATTCATGGTCCGTTCGGATCATGAACTCCTTAGGCCATAAGTAGTGTTGCCAAGTGGCCAAGGCTCTAATCAAGGCATACAACTCTAAATCATACGTGGAGTAGTTTAGAGTTGCTCCTTTGAGCTTTTCGCTAAAGTAAGCAATGGGTTTCAATTCTTGCATCAAAACAGCCCCTATGCCTACTTTACTCGTATCGCACTCGACCTCGAAGGTCTTATCAAAGTTGTGCAATTGTAACAAGGGTGCGGAGATGAGCATCGCTTTCAAGGCTTCAAATGCCTTAGCTTGCTCGACACCCCACTTGAAGGGTTGTTCTTTCCGAATGACCTCGGTCAAGGGGGCTGCTATGGTGCTAAATCCTTTGACGAACCTTCTATAAAAACTAGCCAACCCGTGGAAGCTTCTTACTTCTCCAACGGTTTTTGGGGTTGGCCAATTTTTGATAGCATTTATCTTGGATTCATCCACTTCGACCCCTCTTGAACTAACAACAAAACCCAAGAAAATAACTTCATTAACGCCAAAAGAGCACTTTTCCAGATTTGCATACAATTTTTCCTTTCTAAGGACATCCAGCACACATTGTAAATGCATCACATGCTCTTCTAAAGACTTACTATACACCAAGACATCATCAAAGTAGACAACAACAAACTTTCCAATAAATGGCCTCATCACATGATTCATTAGCCTCATAAAAGTACTTGGAGCAATTATGAGGCCGAATGGCATAACCATCCATTCATAGAGACCAAACTTGGTCTTGAAGGCGGTTTTCCATTCATCACCGGGTTGCATTCTTATTTGGTGATAGCCACTCCTTAAATCAATCTTGGAAAACAAACATGAACCATTCAACTCATCTAGCATATCATCTAACCGAGGAATAGGGTGGCGATATTTTACCGTAATTTTGTTGATGGCCCGGTAGTCCATACACATGCGCTACGTTTCGTCCTTTTTGGGCACTAATAGCACCGGAACAGCACACGGGCTCATGCTCTCCTTGACATACCCTTTGTTGAGGAGCTCCTCAACTTGACATTGCAATTCCTTGGTGTCCGTAGGTTTTCTCCTATAAGGCGGCTTGTTTGGCAATTGTGATCCCGGTACAAAATTGATTTGGTGCTCAATTCCCCGAAGCGGGGGCAATCCTTGCGGAAGCTCCTTAGGAAATACATCCTCATAATCCTGCAACACACAAGAAATCAAAGGGGAAATGGAAGAATTAGTGGGGTTAGCATTAAAACAATGAGCCAAGAGTAACATAGGCGTGTCCTCATCATGATCCACGAAGAGTTCCTTCCTCCTAACCAACATCACCATGTTTTCAGGCCCTTTTGACGTTGGGGCAGCCTTGGATGACCCCACTGCCCCACCTACGAAATTCCCTCCCTTTTCTCCCTTTTCGGATTCCTTTCCCTTTTCCTTCAATTCCCTCATCCTTTGATGCCACTCATTTACTTGGGAAGGCGAAAGCGGATGAAGAGTAACCTTTCGGCCATCCTTCTCAAGTGTATACCGATTGGACCTCCCATCATGCTTAGTAGACCTATCATATTGCCAAGGTCTACCTAGCAACAAATGACATGCTTGCATTGGTATCACGTCACAAAGCACTTCATCGTGGTAGTTTCCCACCTTAAACCGTATCACACATTGCCTTGCGACCCTTAACTCACCACAATCATTCAACCATTGTAACTTGTAAGGACTAGTGTGTGGGGTAGTTGGTAACTTCAAGAAATTTACCATAGCATGACTTACAACATTTGTACAACTACCACTATCGATCACCAAGGTACACACACTCCCCTTTACAAGACATTTAGTATGGAATAGATTTTCCCGTTGGCTTGGGTCATCTATTGCCTTACTAATAATGACGCGCCTAACCACAAAGTTTGGAACCACACACTCCCCTTCTTGCGGGTAAACATCTTCACCATCATCACCATCATCATCATGTGGTCCATCATCGGTTTCCTCTCCATCTTGAGGCTCGGCCTCATCTTCTCCCCTTTCGGGACCCACCTCCTCACCAAGGTAATACACTCTCCCTTCCCGTAGGATCACATTGCGTCGGTTTGGACATTCATTGGCCTTATGCCCCCAACCTTGGCACTTGAAACATTGGAATCCCTTTGTGTTAGGATACTTGTGAGCCTCCGGTTTCGGAGGGAATTTGTGGACTGTTTTGGGCTCGGGCAACCTTGTAGTGGCGGGTTGGTCCTTGTTTTTGGGCCAACCCGAGGGGGCTTGTCCCCTTGCCTTGAAGGATGATCTCTCTTTAAGTTCTCTTTCAATCTCAAGAGCCGCTTGGAAAATACCGTCAACGGTTTCAAACTTGTGAAGGGTTAAATGAGTGGAGATCTCTTTGTTCAACCCACACTTGAACCGGATGATGTCATGACTGATTTGCTCCCCACGATGATCAAGTTTCAACATGAGTTGTTGAAACTCATCAAAATATGCCATCACACTCTTGTTACCTTGACGCAAGCCATACAATCTAGCAAGCAACTCATGGCGATATCTCTCGGGAAGGTATCGTTGCCTCATCAAGTACCTCAGCCGATACCAAGGTGGTGGCTGCCCATCAATTAGTTCATTACCAAACCGCTTGACATACTCCCACCAAGTGTTAGCATAACCCTTGAAATGAGCTATAGCATAGCATCCCTTCTTTTCCTCCGAGATATCATTAACTTGGAAAACTTTGTCACAAGCCGATTCCCAAGCTAAGTAAGCCTCGGGGTCACTTTCACCTTTAAAGATGGGTAGGTTCAACTTGATGGTGTTGATGCCTACATCTCTCTCTTGGTGTCGGTTTCCCCTATCTCCATACCCTCGGTATCTCCTTGGATCTCCTCGACCCCCTCTTATCTCCTCCTCCCTCATGTAAGCATCATCAAAGGCTCCATATCCTTCATACTCCTCTCTACCATATCCTTCAAAGTGGGATGGTCGGTCTTGGGCATTTTGATTCGGAGGAATTGGATTTGGTGGCCTTTGGTTTAATGGAGCTTGGAATGGAGGGTTCGGATTTAGTGGAGGTACTTGACGTCCAAATCCCTCTTGTGGAACTTGAGGGGCTTGGAAATGTATTGGTCTAGTGGGGTCACAGTTTGGAGGGAAAAAGGTGGTTTGGCTTGCGGCATTTAGTGGAGCTTGAGGTGCATTTAGCATTTGGTGGACTATTTCGGGGGTGATGGTTGCGGAGGAAGTCCGATCATGCCCATTGGTAGAAACATGTAGAGGAGTATAAGGACGAGAGTTCCTTTGACTCTCCACTTGTTCTAATCTCCCACTAATAGTCGACACCTCTCCCTTGATTGCTGCCAAGTCCCCTCTCACGGCCCCAAATTCCGAATTCAACCTCTCAAGTGTTCGGGTAACGGCCTCAAGAGTGACCCTCATAGAGTCAAGCGCATTAGTATCCACGTTATGGGACGTGGTCCCTTCCATTGGCAAGGTATTATACTCTTTAGATCACCACACGCTTGAGTTCCACAAGTGTTGTAAATTGGCTAGTAACCGTGAATCCTTTAAGGTATGAGTAAGCTCTTATCCGGAGTGGATTTTTGTTTGAAGACTCAAAGAATTCTTGTCGGACTAGAACCAAAAATAGCAACGTATTCAAAAGATAAAAGGCACTCAAGTAATCGTTGACACGAACAAACGGATTCAAAGGACTAATCGACAACCTAGTAGGAATGTACTAGTTTGTTAATTAGTTCTAGAACCAAGTAAAGGAAACGAAGAATCAACAATTAGAAACTAGAATAATATCCAAAGTTGAGCTTATAGTGACGTGGCAGCATGTAAGTGGTCCCACACGTTTTTGCTTCTTCCTTGTTCCTTTCTTTTTTTTTTTTTTATCTCAAATCTGAAATTTTTCAATACTCACACAACTTGTTATAGATGACAATGTGTTTTGGAGGGAAAGTAAAAGTCTTGTAGTCTTTCAACCTTTCAAACTCAAAAAGGTAAGATTTGACTAGGCTAATCCCACAAAACAAGGTTCCGTGTTTTAAGGAAAAGTGGTTGTCAAGTCTTGGAAGAGATGGGTGCAAGTCTTTCACCAACAACTTTATGACTTGTGTTGCAACTTGAACACAACAAGATGAACAAGATGAACAAGTTTAAAAGATGAACACCTCAACAACCTTCATCAACTTCTTCAAGCACATAACACACAACCACTAATTTTTGTCATCAACAACATACAACTTTCAGCCACTTCAAGTCACCAAAACAATGGTCAAGTTTTCAAGCTCAACTTTTAGATCTAGACACTTTAGTGTTGGTGAGAAAGAAACCAACACTAGAAACACACTAAACAAGCAAAATAACACCTAGATATAAACATACAACAACATTCTCGGTTTTGTCTTCAATGGACAGATTTTAGAATTTTTTTTTTTGTTTTTTTTTTAATCCGAGAACAAGCCCAAGATGGGTTGTGTTGGAACACAACCGGTCTTGATTTGATACCAAATGATACAAGATCAAGTCCACAACACACAATATGCAACAACCAGCCACGAAATCAGCCAACCAACACAAGATTAACAAGTTAAAAAACAATGCTAGTGAATCGAAAGAGCCCCACACGGCTTCACTAGACTTCAAGATCTCAAACACAACAACAACAAGATAATAAAAAGATAGTTAACTTGACACATAATATTCAAGAGACTAAGAACCCTAACATCAATAAAGGACCCTAAGACTAATGAATATAAACACCAAGTTCTTACTTAGACCAAGAGGAACTCAATGACCTCAAGATCCTTGTTTCTAGCCAAAATGCAACACAAGTGTCTCTCTTCTTGTGAGCTGTTTAGAGAGAGAGAGAGAGAACCTAAAATATTACAAGTCTTGTGATTCAAAATATTAATGGAAGAACTACTCAAAATAACCCTAATGTGTTCTATTTATATTACAAGGTAAAATGAAGCCAAAAAGATTAGTTTGCCCTTCTCCAATCTGCCGCCCCCTTGGAGTGTAAGTTTATTACACTTCAAGGTCCCACTTCACACTTAAAACATTTAGATCCTTTGGCGGTTCAATGACCAACTCACACACGGCCATTTGCATGAACAAGGCTTGGAGTTTTTGTAACTCCCGAGCTTGGCTTCGTGTGAAAGGTCGTGTACTTGTGGAGCTTGTCCCACCCGTATCACAACCATTGACCACATATATGAATTACTTTGAGATTGAAACCTTTACTTGCGAGAGATTGAATCATCCACTTATGAGAGGTTGATACAATCAGTTATGAGAGATTAATGTATATATTTGCAGCCACAACATCATTGGAATCTTTAAAACACAACATTATTGGAACCATAGAACCATAATCAATGAACAAGAAACATGAGTATAACCACTATTGAAACTTTGGAACACAACCTTATTGGGCTTTTGGAACATTAACAATGAAAATGAGACATGCGATTCATAGTTGATCAATGAGTAGAAAATATGTGATAATGACCATTGATGACCGGGTTTAGGATACCTTATCACATTTCGAGATGGGACAAACGTAATGTCAATGTGAACAATATGCTGCAGAAGGATACGGAAAGAGTAACCTTACATACCTTGTATTCTCAATACGAATATACAATCTCAGATGTGCATACAATAGTATCGCTCCTTGTTTATGTGTCAATCTACAACACAAATACATAACAGAGTTTACATTAACCACCAACTACCTTACAAATGCATATAACGATAATGAGTTTCATGTTTGCCTTTAAACATGCCATTTTACCCTTGACAAAACCATTGATGAACTTATCATACCAATAATCACCCAATATTCCATACATTGACCAATACATGATAATCAATAACATTTCATCACAAAACTTCTCCTTTACACTTTCTCATCCACACCACATCACAAATATTCCATCAAATTACTTCAATACACCTCATAGCACATATCGGCCAAAATCCCATAATTTACACTTATATGAAAATAACAAGTTTAATAACATAATAACACCATACATGTTGTTATTTCATCCATACCATGCTCTTTCATCAAAATCACAAGGCATAATTCAAGTGTAAATCCCATGGATAACACATCTTTTACAAAAATACCAAAGTGCCATATTTAACACTTCAAAGCATAACCAACATGCTTTACATACTCTCCCATGCATATAATATATGAATCCATAAGAATAATTACTTACCTAAGCTTGAAAATTGACGATCTTGCTCCAAAATTTGGTTTAGGGTTCTTAGGATTTTGAGAGAAAATGGTTAAGAAATATCAAAAAGGCATGAGATTTCCAAATGACCAAAAATCAGATTTTTGGCCCTTTATATAGGCCCTCCAATCCATTCTTATCCACTCTTTGGAATTTAATGTACATTCTAGAAAGTCAAGGCAAGAATGGGTCTTTTGACCCATTTTGGCCCATGTCTTCTTCTCATTTTGGGACTTTTTTTGAGCCCAATTCACTTAACCCAATAAAATCAATAATTTCTCGTGTTTAAAACATATCATACATGTTACAACAATATTCCCACTCACGCTATTCATATCCGTAGCCTCAATCCCAAAAACAAGTGATTCTAGCCACGTATGGCTTATTTTGACCACAAGGGCAAAACCGCAATTTTGATGCCAAATTTGTTCACGTAATTTTACCATACCAATATTATATTTCATTAATTCCATGTATATACTCGTGGTTGTAGAATAAACGTGGCAAAAATTGGCTCGGTACGTCCCCCGGCACCCTTGGGACTTAAGAAATTTCCAACTTTTGAAAAAGTGGCAAAACCAGCCTGGCACGCCCTTGGGCGCGCCAGCTTGCTGCCTGTGCCCAAAAAATTTGGGCAATAAGCGGCCTGGTTAGAGGTTAGATACTCAAGTCCTATTCTTTAACTTACTTCTTACCCTTAATATCCTTTGTTTAGAGGTCCTCTTAGCCTCATTTTGAACCCCACAAATGCTCCATGAAAATCACAACACACCTCCTACGAAGGGCTAATCACATGTACGAGGCAAAATTTCAATTTTTTCTCATCATTAACATTACCAAAGACATACTTATAGCTCTCTACACCTAAGTAAACATTATTTAATATCATCAAGTAGGATTGGGAAGGTACGGGGTATTACAATAATGGTGACTTATCCATATTGGTTATTCATTTGTCTTTGAGTTCATTGAAGTATTTATGTGTCATACAGTTTCATACGATCCTTACATACTCAGTACATCCTTCGTACTGACATCCCTCGTGGGAATTCCCTTACTTGCTGCAGGCACAGGTGCTAGTAGACCTCCACAGTAGGTTGCGGATCTTTTTTCGATCTTTGGTGAGCTCTAGTTGGTTCGGGGCTTTTCGGATCTCATATCTACAATTGTTTTGGTATTGTAATGTTGTATAAAGTGGGGACTTGTCCCAACTTTAGGATGGTTATGTATATGCATCTGTTAGAGGCTTTGTAGACGGACGTGGTGAGATGAATGAAAGAATGTATGTCCATGTTGACTTGATGGCCCTAATGGCCAAGTTCCTTATATGTATATATCACATGTTTCCATGGCTTCCGCTATTGACATATTATATCTCTCTGTGATGGTGCTACTTATTGAGTGACATGCATATGAATAGACATGAGCAAAGATTGGTTCTCTCGGGCCTCATCAATTTCGGGTGCCAGTCCGTCTCGTTGGAACTCGGGGCATGACAGTGAGGCAGTAAATTATATTGTAGGAGGATGGAATGAAGTTATATAGACGTATAAAGGAAGGTGGAATAATATACCATGTGTTTGGGATGTTGGATAGTTTTTACTTCCCGTCAAGTAGCTAATTATCGCCTTGTGAACTTGTAATGTAATTGGCTTTTAATGTGAGCTCCATTATGTATTCATATTGTAGAGTAACTCTTTAAGGAAGAGATGAATTAATTGTTGTAGTCACATGTTGGAAAGATAAGGTATGTAAGGTTACTCTTTTTCATATCCTTTGGCCACACCTATTGTTCATATCATTATCAAACTTGTTTCCACTCCGGAAAGTTTTACAGTATCTCATTTCAGGTTTGTTAGCAATTGTTATTCACGTGTCTCTTATTTGTTGACTATTGTTCCAAAGATCCAACAATGTTATGAACACCGATGTAACAATCTCACAAAAATTAAAGAAATAAAGTAATGCATATTTGGTTGAGTACGGGTGGTAGCTCTGGGGGCAAAAGCCTAGCTCGAGCAGATCCCGATGGATTATTGGATACAGGGGGCAGATCTGGGGGTGAAAACCTAGCTCGAGCCAAACCTGATTTATTGATTTATGGGTGGAAGATTTGGGAGCATAAGCCTAGCTCGAGCCGATCCCAATGTAACTTACAACTGATCAGTTGGTCCCGGGCATTGTATGATGTATATTGATAAGAAGGTAAAAGGAAAGAAATGAATGTAATGTACATGGTTCCACATATACAGTACGGTGGTATATCATTATTATCTATTTACTTGTATTTGATTCCATTTTAGTTCCTATATTTGATACAGTTACTTATAACTTTGCATACTCAGTACATTCTTTCATACTGACGTCCCTTGGGGGACCTGTCTTACATGCTGCAGGCACAGGAGCTAGTAGACCTTCACAGTAGGGTACGGGTCATCTGTAGGCTATTAGTGAGCTCCAGGTTGATTCGGGGCTTTTAGAGTCATTTGTATATATTTTTGGTACTGTGTAATAGTTGTATAAGGCTGGGACTTGTCCCAACCTTAGTAATGGTTATGTATATTTTAGAGTATTTGTAGACATTGTAAAGTCGAACGTAGAAGTGTCTTACCTTTTAGACGTTGTGGCCCCAACGGCCAAGTCTTGTATCTGTTTTGAACATCTTTACATGACTTCCGTCATCGATATATTATATCTGCATGTGGTAAAATTTTTGTTCACTTAATGGCATGCATATGAATGTACACGATCATAGGTTGGTTCTCTTGATCCTTTACGGCTACGGGTGCCTGTCCGCCCCAATGGGATTTTAGGCGTGACAAAAGTGGTATCAGAGTAGGTTGTCCTAGGGTATCTACAAAGCCGTGTCTGAGTAGAGTCTTGCTTATGGATATGTTGTGCACCACATCTATACGTAGGAGTCTATGGGACATTTAGGAGTTGTTTCTTTTCTTCATTTCCTAGATCGTGCAATAGAGCCAAAGTTGTAGGTGGAGTCATATTTAACCACTGAATTTGTTTTATGTTTTTGTTTCCTCAGTATAGCAAAATTCCGATTACAAGAACAGGTAGGGGTAAAGGTAAGAATGGAGACATGGCTGCTGAAGTAGGAACAAGTAAATCACCACCTGAACGAGTTAATCAAGGTAAAGCTGAAAATAAGTTTGCATTGCGGGCTTTTTCTACTCTTCCCCACCTCCTGGAGAGACAAGAAGGAGAGGAGTATCCCCAGAACCACCTGTTAATGCTACTGAGCAGGATTTAAGGAATGCGGTGTAATTGTTGACTCGTATTGTTGCTGCAAAAGGTCAAGGACAAGCTGGTCCAACTACATGTACCACTGGTGCAGATAAGGCAGCTAGTTTTCGGACACAGGATTTCCTTAAATTAGATCCTCCCACATTTACCGGATCAGATCTTAATGAAGATCCGCCTGATTTTATGGATCAAATCCAAAGGGATTTGGATGTCATGCATGTATTTGGTGCAAAGACAGTTGAACTTCCAGCGTATAGATTAAAAGGGGAGGCTATTTTATGGTATGAAGATTGGAAAAGATCTAGAGGTACCGGTTCACCTTCATCTAGTTGGGAAGAGTTTAAAATGGCATTCCTTGATCATTATATTCCATTTGAGATCTGAGAGGCTCGTGCAAATTAGTTATTAAATCTTCGCTAAGGTAATATGAGTGTGAGGGAGTACAATCTTTGGCTTAACTCTTTGGCCAGGTATGCTCCTAATGTAGTAGCTACTATGGATGATAGAGTTCATCAATACATGGATAGACTGGATCCATATTAGGTTAGGATTATACTATTGCTGCTTTGAATAGAGACCTGGATATAGCCAGGGTACAAACTTTTGCACAGAAGATGGAGGATCAGAGGCAAAGAAGAAAAACGCAAGAATTTGAAAGAGGACCGTCAAAGAGGGCTAAACCTATGGACAGTTCATGGCGTCCCAAGGAGAATTTAGGGCTCGGGTTTTTAATAGACCGCCTAGACCATCATTTTCTTATTCTACAACAGGTACTCCATCCTAATTTTGAGGGTTTAGAGGCAGTCAAGTTGGGTAAAGTAGTGGGATTCAAGGTTCACAGACAACAAGGTATCAAGAACAAGGAAGAATGATCCAATCGAGTTTTTCTTGTCAGCCATGTTAGCACTGCGAAAAACTTCATTTAGGTGCATGTCGGCTTGGGATAGATGCTTGTTTCTGGTGTGGTATATCGGGGCACATAATGAGAGAGTGCCCATGGAGGGGCATGGGTAGTATGACTCGACCTACTGGATTAGTCGTTGCATGGTGTACAGCCTACTGGGCGTGGTAGAGGTGTTCGAGGAGCAGCTAATTCTAGTGGAGTCCAGAACCGTACCTATGCTTTAACGAATCGGCAGAATTTGAAGGCTTCTCCTGATGTGGTTACAGGTACATTATCCGTCTTTTCACATAATGTATATGCATTAATTGATCCGGGCTCTACCCTATCATATGTCACTCTATTGATTGTTGAAAAATTTGAAAGAACACCGGAATTACTAGTCAAGCCATTTGAAGTATCTACACCAGTTGGTGAATCTATTGTAGCTAAAAGAGTCTATCGTAATTGCATAGTAACTGTTTGTGATTACGATACGTTGGTTGATCTTATTGAGCTAGCTATGGTAGATTTTGATGTTATAATGGTTATGGATTGGTTGGATTATTGTTATGTCACGGTAGATTGCCGAGCTAAGAAGGTATATTTCCATTTTCCATAAAAGACCGTCCTTGAATGGAGGGGTAATATTGGAGCACCGAGAGGTAAATTTATTTCTTATCTTAAGGCAAAGAAAATTATATCCAAGGGGTACATATTCCATCTAGTAAGAGTGTAAGATATCGATATGAAGCCACCAACTGTTCAATTTCGGTGGTAAATGAATTCCTTGATGTATTTCCTGAAGATCTTCCAGGTTTGCCTCTAGAATAGGAAGTAGAGTTTGGTATTGATGTGATTCTAGGTACTCAGCCTATCTCTATTCCCCCATATAGAATGGCCCCGACAGAGTTACGGGAATTGAAGGAACAATTAAAAGACTTGCTGGACAAGGAATTCATAAGGCCTAGTATGTCCCCATGGGGTGCACCCGTGTTATTTGTACTCAAGAAAGATGGCACGTTGAGAATGTGTATTGATTACCAGTAATTAAATAAGGTAACAGTTAAGAACAAATATCCCCTCCCCAGAATTGATAATTTGTTTGATCAATTACAGGGTGCCAAATGCTTTTCAAAGATTTACTTGAGATCGGGTTATCATCAAGTAAGGGTTAGAGAAAAAGATATACCCAAGACAACTTTCCAAACACGATATGGTCATTATGAGTTTTTAGTTATGTCATTTGGGCTACCAAATGCACCAGCAGTTTTTATGGATTTGATGAATAGGGTGTTTAAGCCATTCTTAGATGTGTTCGTGATAGTGTTTATAGATGATATTTTGGTTTATTCAAGATCAAAAGAAGACCATGCTAATCAGTTATGGTAGGTGTTACAGATTCTTCGTGATCGTAAGTTATATACAAAGTTCTCTGAATGTTAATTTTGGTTAAAATCTGTAGCATTCTTGGGTCATATTGTGTCGGATGAAGGAATAAGGGTTGATACTTAAAAGATAGAAGCTGTGAAGAACTGGCCAAGACCAACAACACCTACAGAGATTCGTAGTTTCTTTGGGTTGGCAGGTTATTATAGAAGGTTTGTTGAAGGATTTTCTTCTATTGCTGCACCTTTAACAAAGTTAACACACAAGGCAACCAAGTTTCAGTGGAATGATGCATGTGAAAAGAGTTTCCAAGATCTGAAGAATAAATTGACTTCTACACCCGTATTGGTACTTCCAAAAGGCACAGATGGGTATATGGCGTATTGTGATGCTTCAGGAGTCGGCTTGGGATATGTATTGATGCAGCACGGTAATGTGATAGCTTATGCCTCAAGACAATTACGGCCACATGAGAAAAATTATCTAACACACGATCTTGAGCTAGCAACGAAGTATTTACTTTAAAGATATAGCGCCACTACTTGTATGGGGTTCATGTTGACATATATACTGACCATAAGAGTTTGCAATATATCTTTAAGCAGAAGGACCTAAATTTGAGGCAGTGAAGGTGGCTTGAAATATGAAAAAATTATGACATTAATTTTTTATATCATCCAGGGAAAGAAAATGTGGTAGCTGATGCATTAAGTCGTAAGGCAATAGGGAGCACTCATGGCCAGTCCACAGAAAGACAAGAGATAACCAAAAATCTACATCAACTAGCTAGCTTAGGGGTTCGTCTTCTTGAAACTCCAAATGAAGAAATTATGGTGCAAAATGCGGCAGAATCCTTGTTAGTAACTGAAGTAAAAGAAAAGCAGTATGCGGATCCTATTTTATTACAGCTGAAGGGGAATGTACAACAAGGTTTGACAAAGACATTTGATCTTACGCAAGAAGTAGTGCTTCAGTGCCAAAGTAGATTGTGTGTTCCTGATGTAGATGAGCTAAGGAGATGGATTATGACAGTGGCACATCATTCATGGTATTCTATTCATTCAGGAGCCACCAAAATGTATCATGATTTGAAAGAAATGTATTGGTGGGGTAATATAAAGAAGAACATTGCAGAATTTGTAGCTCAATGTCCAAATTGTCGACAAGTAAAAGTAGAGCATCAGAAGCCTGGAGGTTTTATGCAATATATGGATCTTCCAGTTTGGAAGTGGGACATGATTAACATAGATTTCATCACTGGTTTGCCTCGTAAATTTTGGAAATTTGATTCCATATGGGTGATAGTTGATAGACTTATCAAATCAGCACATTTCCTACCGGTTAAGACTACTTACATAGCTGAAGAGTATGCGAGATTGTATATTAAAGAGAGAGTTTGATTGCACAAAATTCCAATCTCTATTATATCGAACAGGGGAGCTCAATTTACTGCAAATTTTTGGAAGTCTTTTCAGAGGAGTTTGGGTAGACAAGTGAATTTAAGTACAACTTTTCACCCTCAGACGGATGGACAGGCAGAGCGTACCATACAAACACTTAAAGATATGCTACGAGCTTGCGTGTTGGACTTTAAAGGTAGTTGGGATGATCATTTATCTCTTATTGAATTCGCTTACAATAATAGCTATCATTCAAGTATCAAGATGGCGCCTTATGAAGCCTTATACGGGAGAAAATGTAGGCCACCGATTGGGTGGTTTGAAGTGGGTGAGACTGTTTTATTTTGACTAGATCTTGTTCATCAAGCCATGGAAAAAGTTAAGGTGATACAACAACGACTAGGAAAAGCCTAAAGTCAACACAAATCAAATGCCAATGTTAGAAGAAGGGGGCTAGAGTTTGCCATAGGTGATTGGGTATTCTTGAAAGTATCGCCAATGAAAGGGGTAATGAGATTTGGGAAGAAGGGAAAGATGAGCCCACATTATATAGGGCTATATAAGATTATCCGAAGATTTGGTCAAGTTGCGTATGAAATAGAACTACCCTAAGAACTCTCCACAATTCATCCAGCGTTTCATTTTTCAGTGCTTCGGAAGTGTATAAGAGATCCATCTCATATTGCTCTCACTGAAGATGTACAAGTTACAGAAGATCTCACCTATGAAAAACTACCTATTACTATTCTGGATCGACAAGTTAAGAGGTTAAGAAATAAAGAAGTAGCTTCTGTAAAAGTCCTTTGGAAAAATCAGCAATTAGAAGAAATCATATTGAAAGTCGAGGAAATGATGAAGTCTAAATACCTGCATTTATTTCAAACTGAAGAGAAAGTTCAAGATGCGGAATTGGAGCAATAACAAGTAAGTATATATAAGTAATATGTGTATGTGATAATATAAAGAATGAAATTAGACGTGAACTTGTTTAGATTGGATAATGTTACTAACATTCGAGGACGAATGTTCCTAAGGGGGGAAGGATGTAACACCCCGTATATTTTCGACCTTATTTGACTACCTTAACATTTATGGAATTGTTTAAACTTGAGATAGTTGGTGTATTACCCACTAAATTTATTGGGCTGAATTAATATTATGCTAATGGGCTCAATTGAGGCCCAAAATTAAGTAAATAAGACATGGGCCCAAAAGGAGATGATCCATTTAAAAATGGACCAAATATACACATCATCTACTTGGAATTTTTGACCAAATAATTGGATAAGGATGACCATAGAGAGAGGCGGTTTGGAGGGGCTATATAAGGCTGAAATTCAGCTCATTTTTATACACAACACACTTGTAAAATCAGATTTTCAATCAAATACTTTCTTCTCTTTCAAAACCAAGCCGCCCTAATTTTCCCTAAGGATTTTTGGACAAATCTTCCACTTGCAAGACTTGGTAAGTGTTTAACCTTATATATTAATATATTATATGCATAATAGATTGTGTATATCATGTTGATTATGTTTAAAAAGTGTTGAGCAGTCCACTTATTGTGAAACAGTCCACTTTTGCTTAGTTGCTAAAGGATTTTCCTTCTATGTGGTTTAAAATTGAAAGGGGAATTAAGGTCTTGAAGGAATTGAATTAGATGGATACAATTTCAATATGTTTAAGTGTGGTGCTGTCACTAATTCGTTACTCCTTGTGTATGAGTTGTGAAAATGTTTATACGTAATTATGCATGGAACGTGTGGTGTAGTGGAAAGAGAATATTTTCTTGTGATGTTGATGCGAATTTTGAAACCATTGTAGACTATTTTTTGTGTGTTGTTGTGAAAGGTATTTAAGTGACTTGATGGAATAAATATGTGACATGGTATTGAGGTGGAAATGTAAAGTATAAACTTGGTGTGAAATCCTCTTGGTTTGTGACGTCTATGTTGATGTGTGGACTGTTTTGGTATTATTGGTGTTGTGAGGTAATAAATTGTATTGTAGGAGGGTGGAATGAAGTTATATGGAAGTATAAAGGAAGGTGGAATGATTTACCATGTGTTTGGGATGTTGGATAGTTTTTACTTCCCGTCAAGTAGCTAATTATCGCCTCGTGAACTTATAATTTAATTGGATTTTAATATACGCGCCATTATGTATTCATATTGTAGAGTAACGCATTAAGAAAAATCTAAATTGTTGTAGTCACATGTTGGAAAGATAAGGTATGTAAGGTTACTCTTTTCCGTATCATTTGGCCGCACCTATTGTTCACATCGTTACCGAACTTGTTTCCACTCCAAAACATTTTAAAGTATCTCATTTCAGGTTTGTTAGCAATTGTTATTCACGTGTATCTTATTTGTTGACTATTGTTCTAAAGCTCCAACAATGTTATGACCACCGATGAAACAATCTCACACAAAAAAAGGAAATAAAGTAATGCATATTTGGTTGAGTACGGGTGGTAGCTCTGGGGGCGAAAGCCTTGGTCGAGCCAATCCCGATGGATTATTGGATACAGGGGGAAACTCTGGGGGTGAAAACCTAGCTCGAGCCAAACCTGATTTATTGATTTATGGGTGGCAGCTCTGGGGGCATAAGCCTAGTTCGAGCCGATCCCAATGTAACTTACAACTGATCAGTTGGTCCCGGGCATTGTATGATGTCTATTGATAAGAAGGTAAAAGGAAAGAAATGAATGTAATGTACATGGTTCCATATATACAGTACAATGGTATATCAATATTATCTATTCACTTGTATTTGATTCCATTTGAGTTTCTTTATTTCATACAGTTACTTATAGCCTTACATACTCCGTACATTCTTTCGTACTGACGTCCCTTGGGGGACCTGCCTTACTTGCTGCAGGCACAGGATCTAGTAGAACTTCACAGTAGGGTACGGGTCATCTGCAGGCTATTGGTGAGCTCCAGGTTGATTCGGGGCTTTCCGAGTCATTTGTATATAGTATTGGTACTATGTAGTAGTTGTATAAGGCAAGGACTTGTCCCGACCTTAGTCATGGTTATGTATCTTTTAGAGGCTTTATAGACATTGTAAAGTCAAACGTAGAAGTGTCTTACCTTTTATACATTGTGACCCCAACGACCAAGTCTCGTATCTATTTTGAACGTCTTTACATGACTTCCGTCATCGATATATTATATCTGCATGTGGCAGAATTTTTGTTCACTTAATGGCATGGATATGAATGTACACGATCATAGGTTGGTTCTCTCGGGCCTTTACGGCTACGGGTGCCTATCCTCCCTAATGGGATTTGAGGCGTGACAACCAAATACTTGGTATTTTATGGCCAAAAATGGGCAAGAAAGTTGGCCAAGAGCTGGTCCCTTTAAAGGGATTGAAAATAGCTCATTTTATTCATTTTAACATAGGAAAAAAAATTTGTTTTCTAGGGTTTTCTCTCTTTCTCTCTAGTAGCTTCTACAACAGCCTTATAATTCCATTAGGGTTCTTGGGATTTACCTTCCTTCCAAGCTAAAGGTAAGTGAGAAAATCATGAGCTTATCTCAAAAAGACTATGGAAATTATGTTCTTCATGTTTAAATTATAAGACAACCCTCTATATGTTTGGCAGTCCCATTTTTCTTGGTTATTAAGAGATTTTTCTCTTCTCCTTTGGTTTGTATGTGAAGGAACCAAGATATTGAAGAAATACAAGTTCAGAGAATAAACTATCACAAAATTAAGGTAAGGCTACTACCCATTTTTGCCCCTTCCTATATACATGTGTTGGTGGAGAATTGTGTATATATTGTTGTCAAGAACTCAAGGGATGATGAGTTCAATATTTGGTTGCTATGATAAAGGATATTAGGGATGTTTAAGGACTTGTGTTATGTGTATATGTTGGGGACAACTTGGTTGATGTTGGGAAAGGATGTAATTGACTTGTATTGAATTATCGACGGAGGATATGGTGATACACCACCGAACTAAATATTATGTAAGCCTACTGCCCACTCCACTTTATAAACCGTTTTGAGGGTGTAACGAGGCTAAAGTTGTTTTGGGGGACGTTATAAGGATTTGTATGGTATGTGAATGTAATTGGAGGAGTAAGGATTAAAAGAACACCCTTGAATAAATTAATTACGGGCTTACTGCCCGACTACTATTTTGGTGAGGTTAAGTGGCTTAAATGTGTTGATTAGCTACTAATACTAGTTTTACCACTTACTTTATTGTAGATAAGTAGTCTGAGGGTCAGGAGGTTAATTTGGGGTTAATATCGGTGTTGTACAACAAGGTATGTAAGACCATTCGATTCTATGTTCTTTGGCATAAAATCTAATACATTGATGTTACATTTACTCCCTATGTCATTGTTTCCACCTTAAATGCGTATTCACATGTCTCTCACTACTGGTCCATTGTTTAAAACTCAATAATGTTATAACCACCAAAAGAACTATCTCAAAGATTAAAGAATGATGTAAAGAAAATTTGTATATTGTTGGGTGGTATCCCAGGGGTGGAAGGAACACCTATCATGGGTAGATCCCAATATCACGGGTGGTATCCCAGGGGTGAAAGCAAAGCCTAGCATAGGTCGATCCTAATTTGTGTATTTATGAGGACCGTATCCCAGGGATTAAAATATCTAGCATGGGTCATCCTCTTTTACCACTGATCAGCTGGTCATTTGTATCATATGCTTTACAATTTCATAATGCAAAGAAGCATAAAGTAAAGTAAAAGATGTAATGTACATGATCCCATAAATACAAGCAAATGTGGTCTTTTATTCTTATCTATACAATTATAGATTGATATTTGATGTTATTAAGATCTTGTCTTACCTATGGTCACTTTATGCCTTACATACTCTGTACATCTTTCGTACTAACGTACCTTATGGGGACACTGTGTTTCATGACACAGGTACAGGTACTCCGGCTAGTAGACCTCCTCAATCGGACCACAGGACACTCAGTTGTGATTGGTGAGCTCCAAGTTGATTCGGGACTTTACCGAGTCTTTGATATGTGTATTTTGGTATTGTATAGTAGTTTTGTAAGGTGGGGTATATCCCGACCTAGATTATGTTTTCCATCCTATAGAGGCTTTGTAGACTAATATAAAGTTCAAATATGTTTAGTCTCGTAACAGTTGTGTCCCCAATCGTCAAGTCATGTATATATGGTTTGGGTCTATCTATGTTAGTCTTTCATTACTATAGCTTATATATGTGTGTCAAAGTTTCATGATTTTTATAGTTATATGCATGGTAAACACAGGTTAAAGTTGGTTCTCTCGAGTCTTTAGGGTGTCGGGTGCCAGTCCAACCCAATGGGATTTGAGGTGTGACAAAGTAGTCCGAAGGGAGGAGGTTAATTTGGGGTAATATCAGAGTTGTACAACAAGGTATGTAAGGCTATTCAATTATTTGTTCTTTGGCATGAAATCTAATACATTGATGTTACATTTGCTCCCTATGTCATTGTTACTGCCTTAAATGCATATTCGCATATCTCTCACTACTGGCCCATAATTTAAAACTCAATAATGTTATGAACACCAAAAGAACTATCTCAAAGATTAAATAAATGATGTAAAGAGAATCTGTATATTCTTGGGTGGTATCCCATGGGTGGAAGGAACACCTAGCATAAGTCGATCCCAATATCACGGGTTGTATCCCAAGGGTGAAAGGAAAGCCTAGCATGGGTCGATCCCAATTTATGTATTTATGAGGACCGTATCTCAGGGATTAAAATACCTAGAATGGGTCATCCTCTTTTACCACTGATCAGCTGGTCATTTGTATCATATACCTTACAAATTCATAATGCAAAGAAGGATAAAGTAAAGTAAAAGATGTAATGTACATGATCCGATAAATACAAGCAAAGGTGGTCTTTTATTCTTATTTGTACAGTTATATATTGATATCTAATCTCATTAAGATCTTGTCTTACCTAAGGTCACTTTATGCCTTACACACTCAGTACATTCTTTCGTATTGAAGTCCCTCATAGGGGCACTATGTTTCATGCCACAGGTACAGGTACTCCAGCTAGTAGACCTCCTCAGTAGGAGCACAGGACACTCAGTCGTGGTTAGTAAGCTCTAAGTTAATTCGGGGCTTTACCGAGTCTTTGGTATATATGTTGGTATTGTATAATAGTTAAGGGTAAGGCGGGGCCTGTCCCGACCTAGACCATGTTTGTCGATCTTATAAAGGCTTTGTAGACCAGTGTATAAAGTACATTTATGTTTGGTTCCTTAACAGTTGTTGCCTCAACGGCCAAGTCACTTATATATGCTTTGGGCCTATCTTTATGTTAGTCTTTTATCATTGCTATAACTTGTATATATTTGTCAAATCCCCATTACTATTATAGTTATTTGCTTGGACAATAAGATTATAAGTTGGTCATCTCGAGTCTTTAGGGCGTCGGGTGCCTGTCCATCTCAATGGGATTTGAGATGTGACAAAAGTGGTATCAGAGCCAGGTTATCCTAGGGAGTCTGCAAAGCCGTGTCTATGTAGTGTCTTGCTTATGGGTGTGTTGTGCACCACCTCTATAAGTAGGAGGCTACGGGACATTTAGGATTTATTTCTTTTTCTTCATTTCTTAGATTGTGCGATAGAGCCAATGATGTAGGTTGATTTGTATTTAACCTTAAATATTTTTTTCTCTATATAGTGAAGATGCCGATTTCAAGAATGACTAAGAATAAAAGTAAGCAAGTGGATATAGCTGCCGGAGAAGGGACCAGCAAGTCACCACCTAGACAAGCTAATCAAAATGAGGCTCAAGCTGAGTTTGTATCACAGACTTCTTCTACTCCTCCATCTCTAGAAGAGCTAATGAGGAGAGCGGCATCCTCAAAATCACCTATTAATGCGATTAAGCAAGATTAAAGGAATGCAGTGCAATTATTGACTCGTATAGTTGTTGGACAAGGTCAAGGACAAGCTGGTCCGACAATGGGCACTAGTGGTGCGGATAGAGCAGCCAGTCTACGGACATAGGATTTCCTTAAATTAGACCCTCCCACATTCACCGAGTTAGATCTTAACGAAGACCCATAAGAATTTATTGATCAAATCCAAAGGGCTTTTAATACAAGAAAGAAGATGCGGAAGACTTTAAGGAAACAAGAAAACAATAAACAAAGATAAAATGGATAGGAAGGTAGACACAAAAGTGGAATCAAAGGCAACCAATTCTATAAAAAGAAAAGACCTTCTTCAAATATCCAAATAAGCACCTAAACCTATGAGAAAAACCTCAAGGGAGTTAGATTCCCAAGCAACCCTCCTTTCTAAACTTTAAACAATCAAAAGCTTCAATAAGCTCTCAAAAGCGTATTTAATATTCAACATTCATCAAGATAATCTATCTCTAAAATGAGTTATGCTCCACTATTTATAGACTAGACTACTAATTACAAAAATACCCTTAATGAATTAAGGTTTTTCTTAGTCAAGAGGCTTTCATTTAAATAATAGCCACTTTGCGTACATAACCTCTTTTCCTTTGTTCAAGTAGTCTTCCTCTTGGAGCCTTGTACTTCCATTTTAGCACATTCCTAAGCTTTAATCCCTTGTTCCAAACTCCTTTCAAGTCTCCAAAATATTGGCTCAATTCAAAGTTTTTGAACTTTTTATCTTGGCTTGGCGTACATGCATCAGCTTTGGATGCCATGCATGTATCTGGTAAAGAGACGGTTGAGCTAGCAGCATATAGATTAAAAGGGGAGGCTATATTATGGTATGAAGATTGGAAACAATCTGGGGGTACATATGCACCTTCAGCTAATTGGGAAGTGTTCAAAACAACATTTCTTGATCATTGCCTTCTATTTAAGATTCGAGAGGCCCAAGTAGATCAGTTTTTGAATCTTCGCCAAGGGATTATTAGCGTGAAGGAGTAGAGTCATCAGTTTAAACTCTTTGGCGGCCAGGTATGCTCCTAATGTAGTAGCTACTTTGGAAGATAAAGTTCATCGCTATGTGGATACATTGGATCCGTATCTGGGTAGAGATTGTACTATTGCTGCCTTGAATAAAGACATAGATATAGCAAGGATACAAGCTTTTACACAAAAAATGAAAGATCAAAGACAAAGAAGAAGGACACAAGAGCCAGAAAGAGGGTACTCCAAGAGGGCTAGGTCTTTGGGGCAGTTTATGCTATCCCAAAGTGAGTTCAGGCCTTGATTTTCTAATAGACCACCTATTCCACCATCTTCCTACTTTACAGAAAGTGCTCCACCTCGGTTTCAAGGATTTAGGGGCAATCAATTTGGGCAAACAAGTTAGAGCCAAGGTTCAGTAGTGTAGAACCAAGAGCATGGAAGCATGAGCCAATAAAAACTTCCTAGACAACCTTGTTAATAATGTGGGAGACATCATCTAGGTGCATACTGGTTTGAGACAGATGCTTGTTATTGGTGCGGTATACTAGGCCATATGATGAAAAATTACCCTCGAAGGGGAATGGGTGGTGTGGCACAAACTACTGGATCATCGATTGCATCATCATCATCAATGCCTCCTTTAGGTAGAGTTCAACGGATGCCTGCTGGTCATAGTAGAGGTGGTAGAGGAGCAGCTAGTTCTAGCGGAGTCTAAAATAGTACATATGCTCTAGCAGGTCAACAAAATTGAAGGCTTCTCCTGATGTGGTTACAGGTACATTATCCATCTTTTCACATAATGTATATAGAAAAATTGATTCGGGCTCTACACTATCATATGTTACTCCATTAATTGCTGGAAAGTTCAAAAGAACACCGAAATTACTGGTTAAGCCATTTGAAGTATCTCTACCGATTGGTGAATCTATTATAGCTAGAAGAGTTTATCGTAATTGCATAGTTACTGTTTGTGATCATGACACATTGGATGACCTTGTTGAGCTATAAATGGTGGACTTTGATGTTATAATGGGTATGGATTTGTTGGATTCTTGTTATGCCACAATAGATTGCTGAGCTAAGAAAGTGCATTTTCATTTTACAAAGGAGGCAGTCCTTGAATGGAGGGGTGATATTGGGGCACCAAGGGGTAAGTTTATTTCTTATGTTAAGGCGAAGAATATGATGTCCAAAGGGTACATATGTCATCTAGTGAGGGTGAGAGATATAGAACTGACTCTTCAATCCACTCAAGTGGTAAATGAACTTTCTGATGTGTTTCCTGAAGAGCTTCCTGGTTTACCTCCAGAACAAGAAGTAGAGTTTGGTATTGATGTGATCCCAGGTATGCAACCTATTTTTATTCCTTCGTATAGAATGGCCCCGACAGAATTACGTGAATTGAAGGAGCAATTAAGAGACTTGTTAGAAAAAGGGTTCATAAGGCCTAGTATGTCCCCTTGGGGCGCACCCGTGTTATTTGTACGTAAGAAAGATGGCACATTAAGAATATGTATTCACTACCGACAACTGAATAAGGTGACAATTAAGAATAAATATCCCCTCCCTAGAATTGATGATTTGTTTGATCAGTTACAAGGTGCTAAGTGTTTCTCAAAAATTGACTTGAGATCAAGTTATCACCAAGTGAAAGTGAAAGAGAAAGATATACCCAAAACAACTTTTTGAACACGATATGGTTATTTTGAGTTTTTAGTTATGTCATTCGGCCTAACCAATGCACCAACAACTTTCATGGATCTAATGAATAGAGTGTTCAAGCCATTCTTGGATGTGTTTGTGATAGTATTTATAGATAATATCTGGTGTATTCAAGATCAAAAGAGGACTATGCTAATCATTTGCAACAAGTGTAACAGATTCTTTATGATCGTAAATTATATGCAAATTTCTCTAAGTGTGAGTTTTGGTTAAAATCAGTGGCGTTCTTAGGGCATATTGTATCTGATGAAGGGATAAGAGTTGATTCTCAAAAGATAGAAGCCGTGAAGAACTGGCCAAGACCCACAACACCTACGGAGGTTCATAGTTTCCTAGGATTGGCAGGTTATTACATAAGGTTCGTCGAGGGATTTTCTTCCATTTCTGCACCAATAACCAAGCTAACATACAAAGCAGCCAAGTTTCAATAGAATGATGCCTGTGAAAGAAGCGTTCAAGAGTTGAAGAATAAGTTAACTTCCACGCCTCTATTGGTACTTACAGAAGGTGCATATGGGTATGTAGTGCATTGTAATGCTTCAGAAGTGGGTCTAGGATGTGTATTGATGCAGTATGGTAAGGTAATAGCCTACGCCTCAAGACAGTTGCGTCCACATGAGAAGGATTATCCAACACATGATCTTGAGCTACCCGCGGTTATATTTGCTTTAAAGGTATGGCGCCATTACTTGTATGGGGTCCATGCTGATATATACTAACACTAAGAGTTTACAATATATCTTTAAGCAAAAGGACTTAAATCTAAGGCAGCAAAGATGGCTTGAGTTATTAACGGACTATGATGTTGATATCTTTTATCATCTAGGGAAAACAAATATGGTAGCTGATGCTTTAAGTAGTAAGACAATGGCAAGAACTTATGGGCAGTCCATGGAAAGACAAGGGATAACTAAAGATCTATACCAACTAGCTAGCTTGGGGGTTCGCCTTCTTGAATCTCCAGATAAATGAGTTATTACGCAAAATGTGGCAGAATCCTTATTGATAACTGAAGTGGAAGAAAAGAAGTATGCGGATCCTATTTTATTAAAACTTAAGGAGAATATACAATAAGGTATGGCAAAGATATTTGAGCTTACGTAAGAGGGAGTACTTCGGTGCCAAAACAGATTGTGTGTACCTAATATTGATGGAATAAGGAAGAGGATTATGATGGAAGTACACCATTCAAGGTATTCTATCCATTTAGGGTCAACCAAAATGTATCATGACTTGAAAGAAGTGTATTGGTGGGGATACATGAAGAAGAACATTGTAGAATTTGTAGCCCGATGTCCAAATTGTCAACAAGTTAAAGTAGAGAATCAAAAGCTAGGAGGTTATATGCAGTGTTTGCAGCTCCCTATTTGGAAGTGGGATATGATCAACATAGATTTCATCACTGGTTTGCCTCGCTCCCCTCAAAAGTTTGATTCCATATGGGTAATAGTTGATAGACTCACTAAATCAGCACATTTACTACCGGTTAAGACCACTTACACAGCTGAAGAGTATGCAAGGTTATATATTAAAAAGATAGTTCGGCTACATTAATACGAGCATGGATAGTGTAGGGCACATTAGGATGGGCTTCCACATATGGATGATAGCTTGAAGCCCGAAGAAAGCCATGGAGAAATAAATATACAAGGTCATGGGTTATAAAGATGTCATTTGGACAATCAAGAAGTGCCCTTGTGGGTTATTACTAAAATAGTCACTTTTGGTCTATTTTTGTAATAGGCTATGTGTGAAAAGGCAATGACTATAGATAGTTGGCTTAGCCATTTTCTTACTTAGATTTTGGATGATTGAATTGTCTTGAATAGACTTGATATTTAGTTACTCTAGGTTAGGATAGTAATTGGGTTTAATTCCAATTCTTAGCTTAGATCGAGTGATTGGGGTGGATTCCCGAATTGCTTGTGTTATCTTCTTCGCTTGATTGATCATCGAGTTATCATATTGTGTATTCAATTTGTTTTTTCATGCATTTGATTGAGTTCTCTTTCTCCCTTGGTTTAATTGTTCTTCAATTGAACCTTTCTTTCTTCACTTCTTATCTCTTATTTCTCAACTATCCTTTAATTTTATTGTTTAATTTCGCATTTTCGATATCGATTTTAGTCACTTGATTGAGGTCGTTATCATCTTGGTATCAGAGCTTAGGCTAGAGATTCGCTTTTACGAATCTCAATCCTAGGTTCATAAATCTGAAAAATTCAAAAAAAAAAGTGAAACATTTTTGGAAAATTTCAAAAAAATATTTTTGATTTGAATCTTGTTTGAGGTTTCTAATACTAGATTTGCATTCTCTAGTATAAATAGAGTCTAGATCTTGAGTTTTGAGTCATTCCGAGTTGTTTTAAGCCTTCCTCCATTGTTGAGTTGAGGTTTTGAAGTGGGTTTTCAAATCTCCAACTTTTGGGTGAAAATCTAGGGTTTAAAGTTATTGGGGTTTGTTCTCTATGCTATTTGGAGTATAAATCTCGAATTTGGTCTGATTCTGAGTTGATTTGAAGATTCTACCATTATTGAAGTTTGAAGGTTTTTTTTTTGAAGAAGAACAAGTGGGTTTTTAGATTCGGGCTAAATTGGGAATTGATTTGTATTGGAGTTTGTTTTCCTAATCATTTTGAGCTTGGATCCAAAATTGGGGCTAAAACAGAGTAAAAATCCATTGGGTTTGATTTTGGGTGTTTTTCATGACTTGAAGAAAAGTTCAAATGGGTTTCAAAATCTGAAATTATTAGCTTGAAATTGAGGCTTCAAAGTTATTGGAGTTTGTTCTCCATAGCAAGGGGGGCTTGGGTTATAAATTTCTTATAATTCCGAGTTAAATCGAGGGAGTTGTGAATTTTAGATCTTCATATTTGTTCTTGGTGTTCTTGAAGGATCTTCATATTTTCAAGAAGAAGAATATTCAAAAAGGTATTTTGATCCAAAAGAAAGAGAAAAGAAAAGTGTTTGAGAGTAGTACAAAAGGGAATTTTCCAAAAGGGGAAAAATATGAGGAGGAAGTACAAGGGTACAATTTCTTGGAAGCTTCTTCAAGTGTCCTTTTGGGACAAATTTTCAGCTCTTTTTTCAGATTTTTTCTCCAGCTTTTTCAAGTATTTTTCCATGGATTTCAACCAAATTTCTTCCTAAATATTTTTTGAAGTTCAAATCTTGTTAAATTAGTTTCTTTTTATTAATTCTACCTTTGTTTTCTTCATAACTTGATTTTAATTAGTAGATTACTCTACTAAATAATCAAGTTCTTTGAGTCCGATTTTTTTTTTCAAGTGCTTTTCTTTGTATGCTTTTCTAGTTTTATTTCATTGTTAATTTTCTTGATTCAAGTCTGTTAGTTTTTAATTGAGTCATTCTTTTTTCAAGAGTCACAAATATCCATTCCTCCACAAGCATAGATAACCTTGAATTGATTGAGCAAGCTAGTAACACTATTGATTCAATCCAAAATACCTCCGAACCTTTTGATGGAATGATTATGATGCAAGAGGTGTTTGACTACCCCTTAGTGCTATCCAAAGGGTGCCATGAGTTGGTGATTGCATCCAAGAAGGATAGACGGGCTTTGGAGAGGTCAAAGGGAAGCAAAGACGAGCTAAAAGAGGCCCTGGAGGGACTTGTGAAGTCACTTGCGCCCGCAGGTGTTGAGGTGCAGCTGCAGATGGCCTTTATGGCCCATCCAGAGCCACCTGCATTGTGACATGCGTGGGCAGGTGGCCCATATGTGCCACCAGATGGATTATTTTGCTGAAATAGGTCACTTTTGGGCCCATAGTTGTAATAATTAGCCCATGGCTATAAATAGTAGCTTCTTCTTCATTTTAGGATAAATTTTGATGATATTATGAATACACTTGAAAGTGTGAAAGCTAAGATTAGCTTGTGTTGAACAATAATTTAGAAATGTGGGTTACGTGGGAGATTGATTCCCTCATGGTTTACATAAGACATCGGTTCTTTTAGGTAATCAAAAGGGAGGTCTTGGATTTGATATATCCATAGGTTGCCCTCTTCTTTATCTTCTTGTGTCTATCTATCTATCTATCCCTCTATCCTTTACTTTCTGTATTTTTGATTCTATCATTTTTTCTTGTTTTCATACTTTATCCCTCTTTTTGTATTTTGGGGGTTATCATTTGGTATTAGAGCCGAGATTAGATTCGTTCTTACGATTCTAAATCTTGGGTTTGTTATCTAGAAAATCAAAAAAAAAAAAGTTGTGACAAAAACGTTTTCAACAAAAAACCCAATTTTTTTTTTGTGTTTTTGAGTCATTTTTGTAGTTTCTATACTAGATTTGTTCCATCTAGTACATTAAGGTTGGAATCTGGAAGTTTTGGTGTGTTTTGGAAGAGACTGAAAGAAAAACTCCATTGTTGAGCAAAACATGAAGAAAAAGAAAAAGTGGGTTTTGAAATCTGAAAGTTTTGGTGTGGATTTGGGTGTTAAAAATTGTTGGAAAGCGTTCTCTAAGTTGAAGGGAACCTAGATCTAAAAATTTGTGCAATTCGGAGCAAAAATGGGTTAGTTTAGAAATTTGGTGTTATTCGTGTTCTTGAGGATCTTCTTATCTTCAAGGGGAAGATTTATAAAAAAGTTAATTTTAGTCCACAAAGAAAGAAAGAGAAAGGTGTTTGGGTGTTAGTACAAGAGAATATCCAAAAGAAAAGGGAATATTCTAAGAGAGAGTGCAAAAAGGGGCCCACAAAGGCTGAAAAGCAGAAATTCCAGGTGTCTGTCTAGGCCACCTGCGCCCTCACCTACGTGGGTAGGTGGGCATCTGCGCTAGCAGGTGACCCAAAGCATACCACACTGGTTCGACCTGCGCCCACCATCTGCGAGGGCAGGTCACCACCTGCGTGGGCAGGTCATCCAAACGCACCTCAACAACTCCAAAACTAATTTTGCTCAGGTTCCAACATCCTAATTCCATTCCTTAATTCTTAAACTCATTTCTTGATTCCTAACTAATTAACAACTAGTATTCGATCTACTTAGTTGAATAATTAGTCTTTGAGTCCGTTTTCTTTCTTCGTCCATTTCTTTTGTGCTTTTTATCTTTTTTTTGGTTGTTATTTCTTGGTTCAAGTTCGTGTTTATTTGTTTGAGTCATTATTTATTCTTCAAACAAGAATCTATTTCGACCACAAGTAGTAATTGACACCACGTCTTCCATCAGAGTAGAAACAATCTTTCAACGCTAGCGACGCCTATTGTAGGCAAACAAAGGTGCGTACTCCGAGAGATTGTGAGGTTGATTTCTTAACGCTAACTTGTTTTTTTTTTTTAGTATTTCTACTTGCTAGGTACAATTGCGAAGGGGAGTGAAGGTCAAAATACCATGGAAAAGGATACCATGGAAGACTTAATGATGACTATCATGGGTATGAAGCAAGATATGAATGAGAAGTTTGATGCTATAGATAACCGAATAGGATCAATAAGAAACCATTTGAGGTTCATAAAAAGGGGAGTGTCCAACTTGAATGAACATCCAAACTCCACCCTTTCTACTATTTGTCCAAATAACAAAAACCAACTTGTTGAAGTCAAGGGAGTAGAGAGAGAGGAAATTGAGAAAGTGGAGAAGAACCTAGCTAAAGATGGAGAGTTGTGTGATAATTTTGAGCCAAGTCATGAGTTAGAGGAGGAGGACAAGGATCACCTAGTTGTGGAACTTGTCACCCCCAAACCTTTGTTGCATGCGTACTAGTATTTTGCCTTGTACCAATACTTTTCTTTTGCCGGTTCATGAGCAATTGCTCCCAATGGAGGATCCAAAGAAAATTGCTCACAAGCATAGGATTGAAGGTCTAGATGAGTTCTTATATAAGGATTCTAAAGTTGATGAAGGGAGGTTTCTAAATCAACTCCTAAGGATTGATGGATGCTTGATGACAAGGGTTAAAATATCTAGCCCCATGGATCGAAAGAAGGAGTTCCCTACCAAGGAAACTCCTACAAAGAATCAAGAAAACAAAGCATGGTCCAAGTTGGTGCATGAAACAAGTTCAAGGCTTTGTTTCCAAGGTATGTACCTACCCCCTCCTATTCCTAGTGATCCTTGGAGGCATGATGATATTTTTCTCATATTGAGTAGACCCTTGAAATTGATTGATATCATATCATACCATGAGAGACCATGTTTGTATTGAAAATATATTTTGTGTGAGCATGGGTTGTCTTAAAAGGAAAGGTGATTTGTATCCTAATGACTTGACTCCATCCTTGGTTGTTCTAACTTCTAGTGACTTGATTGCTAGATTTCTTGAGTACCTTGATACTCTTACATATGGGAATACCTTGGATAAGACTCATTTTCTCATACCTTTCTTTACTACCTCTTTGTATTTGAGTCTATGTTGATATTGAATTTGTTTTAGTTAGAGGTGGGAGTCCTTGGGTATGGTCTTATGGTGGAAGAAAGAAACACTTGTGTCTTATGACCCTTATAGTTTCTTTGTTTCATGATGCTTCTAATAGACAACACCTTTGTGCATTGTATGATGAGTTCGCTTCATTGAAAACAAGGGATCGTTGGTTGTATAACAAATATGTGCCCCCTTGGAATGGATATATTATTGTTAATCCTTATGTTAACCCTCGTTATTCAAGGAGCTATTGGTTGTTTGTTAGTCTCTTGTGCTTTCAGGACCTAGATTTGAGGATGAATCTTTTTCAAGAAGGGGAGGATAATACAATCTAAAATGCCTCCGAAACTTTTGATGGAATGATCATGATGCAAGAGGTGTTTGACTACCCCTTAGTGCTATCCAAAGAGTGCCATGAATTGGTGATTGCGTCCAAGAAGGGTAGAGGGGCTTTGGAGAGGTCAAAGGGAAGCAAAGACGAGCTAAAAGAGGCCCTAGAGGGACCTGTGAAGTCACTTACGCCCGCAGGTGCTGAGGTACAGCTGCAAATGGCCTTTATGGCCCATCCAGAGCCACCTGCATTGTGACATGCGTGGGCAGGTGGCCCATATGTGCCACCAGATGGATTATTTTGCTGAAATAGGTCACTTTTGGGCCCATAGTTGTAATAATTAGCCCATGGCTATAAATAGTAGCTTCTTCTTCATTTTAGGATAAATTTTGATGATATTATGAATACACCTGAAAGTGTGAAAGCTAGGATTAGCTTGTGTTGAACAATAATTTAGAAATGTGGGTTACGTGGGAGATTGATTCCCTCATGGTTTACATAAGACATCGGTTCTTTTAGGTAATCAAAAGGGAGGTCTTGGATTTGATATATCCATAGGTTGCCCTCTTCTGTATCTTCTTGTGTCTATCTATCTATCTATCCCTCTATCCTTTACTTTTCATATTTTTGATTCTATCATTTTTTTCTTTGTTTTCGTACTTTATCCCTTTTTTCGTATTTTGGGGGTTATCAACTATCAATTTGGGAAAAAAGCCATAGAAGGTGAGTTGGTAAAGAGTGACATGAGGCTTTTATTACTAACTTGTTCGCTAGTTTTGTAGGTACCAAAGGCGATACAAAGGAGAATGTCATCTATAGCTTCGAATTATTGTAGAGATGACATTAGTGACTATGCTTGAAGCGACATGAACTATGAGTATAGTGATGATGAGCCACATGAGGGTTCTTTGAATGATTGTGAGTAAGCTAATGAAGCTCATCAGTACGATGGTGAATCATATGAAAGCTATGATTGTGATCATGAGCAATATGGTGGTGAGAACTACTACTCCAGAGATGAATGTGAAATGAATGGGGATTATGGCTTTTTTGATGAACATGAAGGAGTAGAAGTATCTTATGATGAATTTAATGGTGAAGATGAAGGCTATGGGGGTTCTCATATTACACACTATGGTAATTAAGACGATGTGAGGTACGATACTTTCACCCATATGTCTTGTGAATCCTTTGAGGATGATTGTGATAGAAGGAGAAGTTGTGAGGATGAATTACCTTCCTCGTCTTGTGCTACTTCCTATTCTAGTCGAGGGGTTATAGATGTGTAGGTGGAACCAATTAGAAGACATCATGTGGACCATTGATACGGGTGGGACAAGCTGTCCAACAAGTACCCGACCATTCACACGAAGCCAAGCTCGGGAATTACAAAAACTCCAAGCCTTGTTCATGCAAATGGTCGTGTGTGAGTTGGTGATCGAGATTCCTAAGGATCTCAATGTTTTTAAGTGTGAAGAGGGACCTTGAAGTGTAATAAACTTACACTCCAAGGGAAGGAAGCCTAGACAAGGGCAAGCTAGTCATTTTGCTTCATTTTGCCTTGTAATATAAATAGAACATCTTAGGGTTATTTGGGGTAGTCTTCCATTATTAATTTTGAATCACAAGACTTGTAATATTTTGGGTTCTCTCTCTCTTTCAAAACATCCCACAAAGAAGAGAGACACTTGTGTTGTATCTAGGCTAGAAACAAGGATCTTGAGGTCATTGAGTTCCTCTTGGTCTAAGTAAGAACTTGGTGTTTATATTCAATAGTCTTAGGGTCCTTTCTTGATGTTAGGGTTCTTAGTATCTTGAATATTATATGTCAAGTTAACTATCTTTTATTATCTTGTTGTTGTTGTCTTTGAGATCTTGAAGACTAGTGAAGCCGTGTGGGGCTCTTTCGATTCACTAGCATTGTGTTCAACTTGTTAAATCTTGTGTTTGTTGGGTTTTCTTGTTGTTGGTTGGCTGATTTCGTGGCTGGTTGTTGCATATTTGTGTGTTGTGGACATGATATTGTATCATTTGGTATCAAAGCAAGACCGGTGGTGTTCCAACACTACCCATCTTGGGCTTTCTCTCGGCCAAAAAAAAAAAAAAAAAAGAAAGAGCAAAATCTGTCCATTGTTACCTTTGGCCGAAAATATTATTGTGTGTATAGATCTAGGTGTTGTTTTACTTTTTTAGTGTGTTTCTAGTGTTGGTTTCTTTCTCACCAACACTAAAGTGTCTAGATCTAAAAGTTGAGCTTAAAATATTGACCATTGTTGTGGTAACTTGAAAGGTGGACCGTAGGTTGTATGTTGTTGATGACAATTGGTGGTTTTGTGTGATGTGCTTGAAGAAGTTGATGTTGTGCTCATGAAGGTGTTGAGATTGTTGAGATGTTCATCTTATAAACTTGTTCATCTTGTTGAAAGTTGAGTTCATGTTGTAAGACAAAAGTCATAAAGTTGTTGGTGAAGGAAGACTTGCACACATCTCTTCCAAGACTTGACAACCACTTTTCCTTAAAACACGGAACCTTGTTTTGTGGGATTAGCCTAGTAAAATCTTACCTTTTTGAGTTTGAAAGGTTGAAAGACTACAAGACTTTTACTTTCCCTCCAAAACACATTGTCATCTATAACAAGTTGTGTGAGTATTGAAAAATTTCAGATTTGAGATAAAAAAAGAGTATAATACCTTGACAATGGAAGGGACCACGTCCCATAACGTGGATACTAATGCACTTGACTCTATGAGGGTCACTCTTGAGGCCGTTACCCGGACACTTGAAAGGTTGAATTCGGAATTTGGGGCCGTGAGAAGGGATTTGGCAGCAATCAAGGGAGAAGTGTCGACTTTTAGTGGGAGATTAGAACAAGTGGAGAGTCAAAGGAACTCTCGTCCTTCTACTCCTCTACATGTTTCTACCAATGGGCATGATAGGACTTCCTCCGCAACCATCACCCCTGAAACAGTCCACCAAATGCTAAATACACCTCAAGCTCCACTAAATGCCGCAAGCCAAACCACCTTTTTCCCTCCAAATCATGACCCCACTAGACCAATACATTTCCAAGCCCCTCAAGTTCCACAAGAGGGATTTGGACGTCAAGTACCTCCACTAATCCGAACCCTCCATTCCAAGATCTATTAAACCAAAGGCCACAAAATCCAATTCCTCCGAATCAAAATGCCCAAGACCGACCAGCCCCCTTTGAAGGATATGGTAGAGAGGAGTATGAAGGATATGGAGCCTTTGATGATGCTTACATGAGGGAGGAGGAGATAAGAGGGGGTCATGGAGATCCAAGGAGATACCGAGGGTATGGAGATAGGGTAAACCGACACCAAGAGAGAAATGTAGGCGTCAACACCATCAAGTTGAACCTACCCATCTTTAAAGGTGAAAGTGACCCCGAGGCCTACTTAGCTTGGGAATTGGCTTGTGACAAAGTTTTCCAAGTTAATGATATCTCGGAAGAAAAGAAGGGTTGCTATGCTATAGCTTATTTCGAGGGTTATGCTAACACTTGGTGGGAGTATGTCAAGCGGTTTGGTAATGAACTAATTGATGGGCAGCCACCACCTTGGTATCGGTTGAGGTACTTAATGAGGCAACGATACCTTCCCGAGAGATATCGCCATGAGTTGCTTGCTAGATTGTATGGCTTGCGTCAAGGTAACAAGAGTGTGATGGCATATTTTGATGAGTTTCAACAACTCATGTTGAAACTTGATCATCGTGGGGAGCAAATCAGTCACGACATCATCCGGTTCAAGTGTGGGTTGAACAAAGAGATCTCCACTCATTTAACCCTTTACAAGTTTTAAACCGTTGACGGTATTTTCCAAACGGCTCTTGAGATTGAAAGGGAACTTAAAGAGAGATCATCTTTCAAGGCAAGGGGACAAGCCCCCTCGGGTTGGCCCAAAAACAAGGACCAACCCGCCACTACAAGGCTGCCCGAGCCCAAAACAGTCCCCAAAATTCCTCCAAAACCGGAGGCTCACAAGTATCCTAACCCAAAGGGATTCCAATGTTTCAAGTGCCAAGGTTGGGGGCATAAGGCCAATGAATGTCCAAACCAACGCAATGTGATCCTACGGGAAGGGAGAGTGTATTACCTTGGTAAGGAGGTGGGTCCCGAAAGGGGAGAAGATGAGGCCGAGCCTCAAGATGGAGAGGGAACCGATGATGGACCACATGATGATGATGGTGAAGATGTTTATCCGCAAGAAGGGGAGTGTGTGGTTCCAAACTTTGTGGTTAGGCGCGTCATGATTAGTAAGGCAATAGATGACCCAAGCCAAAGGGAAAATCTATTCCATACTAAATGTCTTGTAAAGGGGAGTGTGTGTACCTTGGTGATCGATAGTGGTAGTTGTACAAATGTTGCAAGTCATGCTATGGTAAATTTCTTAAAGTTACCAACTACCCCGCACACTAGTCCTTACAAGTTACAATGGTTGAATGATTGTGGTGAATTAAGGGTCGCAAGGCAATGTGTGATACGATTTAAGGTGGGAAACTACCACGATGAAGTGCTTTGTGACGTGATACCAATGCAAGCATGTCACTTATTGCTAGGTAGACCTTGGCAATATGATAGGTCTACTAAACATGATGGGAGGTCCAATAGATATACACTTGAGAAGGATGGCCGAAAGGTTACTCTTCATCCTCTTTCGCCTTCCCAAGTAAATGAGTGGCATCAAAGGATGAGAGAATTGAAGGAAAAGGGAAAGGAATTCGAAAAGGGAGAGAAGGGAGGGAATTTCGTAGGTGGGGCAGTGGGGTCATCCAAGGCTACCCCAACGGTAAAGGGGACGGAAAACATGATGATGTTAGATAGGAAGAAGGAACTCTTCGTGGATCATGATGAGGACACGCCTATGTTACTCTTGGCTCATTGTTTTAATACTAACCCCACTAATTCTTCCATTTCCCCTTTGATTTCTTGTGTGTTGCAGGATTATGAGGATGTATTTCCTAAGGAACATTCGCAAGGATTTCCCCCGCTTCGGGGAATTGAGCACCAAATTGATTTTGTGCCTGGATCACACTTGCCAAACAAGCCAGCTTGTAGGAGCAATCCTACGGACACCAAGGAATTGCAACGTCAAGTTGAGGAGATCCTCAACAAAGGGTATGTCAAGGAGAGCATGAGTTCGTGTACTGTTCCGGTGCTATTGGTGCCCAAAAAAGACGGAACGTGGTGCATGTGTGTGGACTGCCGAGCCATCAACAAAATTACGGTAAAATATCGCCACCCTATTCCTTGGTTAGATGACATGCTAGATGAGTTGAATGGTTCATGTTTGTTTTCCAAGATTGATTTAAGGAGTGGCTATCACCAAATAAGAATGCAACCCGGTGATGAATGGAAAACCGCCTTCAAGACCAAGTTTGGTCTCTATGAATGGATGGTTATGCCATTCGGCCTAACAAACGCTCCAAGTACTTTTATGAGGCTAATGAATCATGTGATGAGGCCATTTATTGGAAAGTTTGTTGTTGTCTATTTTGATGATGTCTTGGTGTATAGTAAGTCTTTAGAAGAGCATGTGATGCAATTACAATGTGTGCTTGATGTCCTTATAAAGGAAAAATTGTATGCAAATCTGGAAAAGTGCTCTTTTGGCGTTAATGAAGTTGTTTTCTTGGGTTTTGTTGTTAGTTCAAGAGGGGTCGAAGTGGATGAATCCAAGATAAATGCTATCAAAAATTGGCCAACCCCACAAACCGTTGAAGAAGTAAGAAGCTTCCACGGGTTGGCTAGTTTTTATAGAAGGTTTGTCAAAGGATTTAGCACCATAGCCGCCCCCTTGAACGAGGTCATTCGGAAAGAACAACCCTTCAAGTGGGGTGTCGAGCAAGCTAAGGCATTTGAAGCCTTGAAAGCTATGCTCATCTCCACACCCTTGTTACAATTGCCCAACTTTGATAAGACTTTCGAAGTCGAGTGCGATGCGAGTAAAGTAGGCATAGGGTCTGTTTTGATGCAAGATTTGAAACCCATTGCTTATTTTAGTGAAAAGCTCAAAGGAGCAACTCTAAACTACTCCACGTATGATTTAGAGTTGTATGCCTTGATTAGAGCCTTGGCCACTTGGCAACACTACTTATGGCCTAAGGAATTCGTGATCCCAACGGACCATGAATCCTTAAAGCATCTTCGGGCCCACGACAAGCTTAACAAATGGCATGCCAAATGGATTGAGTTCCTTGAGACCTTCCCTTATGTTATCCAATACAAAAAGGGTAAGGACAACGTAGTAGCCGATGCTTTGTCTAGAAAACATGCTCTTGTGTCCACTTTGTCAACAAAATTGATGGGTTTTGAGAGTCTAAGAGAGTTGTATCCCAAGGACCCTCACTTTGCTCCTATCTTTAGGGAATACGAAGACTTGGGTAGGGACAAGTGGAATTCGGCTAGGGGTTCAAATCCCTATGCCAAGTTTGATGGTTACTTATTTAAAGGTAGACGATTGTGTGTGCCCTCTAGCTCTTGGAGAGAATTGTTTGTGAGGGAAGCACACGATAGCGGTCTAATGGGTCATTTTGGGGTCGAAAAAACCTTCGAAATATTGGAGGAGCAATTCTATTGGCCCAAAATGTGCAAGGATGTGGCTAGGATTTGCGGCCAATGTGTAGAATGCAAGAGAGCCAAATCTCGGCTCCTACCTCACGGGTTGTACACCCCGCTGCCCACTCCTCTACGTCCTTGGCTTGATATATCTATGGATTTTGTGTTAGGGCTGCCAAGGACTCGACGAGGTTGGGATAGTTTTTGTTATAGTCGACTGGTTTTCTAAAATGGCGCACTTTATTCCTTGCTCTAAATGTGATGACGCCCCTAGCGTGGCCTCGTTATTTGTTGATAATTTTGTTAGATTGCATGGTGTTCCGAGGACCATTGTGAGTGATAGGGACTCTAAGTTCCTAAGCCACTTTTGGAAGTCCATGTGGGGTAGGCTTGGTACCAAGTTGTTGTTCTCTACGTCCTGCCACCCACAAACCGATGGCCAAACGGAAGTAGTAAATAGGACTTTGGGTGCTATGCTACGTTCCATGATTAAGGGAAAAATGACTTCTTGGGAGGAGCACTTACCATTGATTGAGTTTTCCTATAACCGTTTCATACACTCAAGTACGGGAATGACTCCCTTTGAGTGTGTATACGGCCTCAACCCCCTCACCCCTTTGGATTTAATGCCTTTGCCAAGTGATCTCATGATTAGCTTATATGGAAGCAAGCGGGCAGATTCTATGATGAAGTTACATGAGAAGGTGCGACTTCAACTTAAGAAGAAAAACCAAGACATGGAAAGGAGGGCCAACAAGGGAAGAAAGAAATTCATTCTTGAACCGGGAGATTGGGTGTGGATGCATCTTCGGAAGGATCGGTTTCCATCTCAAAGAAAGTCCAAATTGATGCCGAGAGGTGATGGTCCATTCCAAGTACTTGAGAAAATCAATGCCAATGCCTACAAGATTGACCTTCCACCAGAATATCAAGTGCACAACACTTTCAATGTTTGTGATCTTTCTCTCATGGAGGCGGTTAAAGATGACCAAGTGCTGAATTTGAGGTCAAATTCCTCTCAAGATGGAGAGGATGATACGGGTGGGACAAGCTGTCCAACAAGTACCCGACCATTCACACGAAGCCAAGCTCGGGAATTATAAAAACTCCAAGCCTTGTTCATACAAATGGCCGTGTGTGAGTTGGTGATCGAGCCTCCTAAGGATCTCAATGTTTTTAAGTGTGAAGAGGGACCTTGAAGTGTAATAAACTTACACTCAAGGGGTAGCAGCCTAGACAAGGGCAAGCTAGTCATTTTGCTTCATTTTGCCTTGTAATATAAATAGAACATCTTAGGGTTATTTGGGGTAGTCTTCCATTATTAATTTTGAATCACAAGACTTGTAATATTTTGGGTTCTCTCTCTCTTTCAAAATAGCCCACAAAGAAGAGAGACACTTGTGTTGTATCTTGGCTAGAAACAAGGATCTTGAGGTCATTGAGTTCCTCTTGGTCTAAGTAAGAACTTGGTGTTTATATTCAATAGTCTTAGGGTCCTTTCTTGATGTTAGGGTTCTTAGTATCTTGAATATTATATGTCAAGTTAACTATCTTTTATTATCTTGTTGTTGTTGTCTTTGAGATCTTGAAGTCTAGTGAAGCCGTGTGGGGCTCTTTCGATTCACTAGCATTGTGTTCAACTTGTTAAATCTTGTGTTTGTTGGGTTTTCTTATTGTTGGTTGGCTGATTTCGTGGCTGGTTGTTGCATATTTATGTGTTGTGGACTTGATCTTGTATCAACCATAATCGAAGAATATTTTCTACTTCTTATGGTGCAAGAACTTGTACATTCTCTACTTCTTATGGTGCAAGAACTTGTACTTCTTATCCTTGTTTCAATGTGACTAGTTATCTATATGGTAATGATGTTGGAGGAAGGGTGGGAGGATTATGAGCCATATAAGTAGAGGGAATTCATTATTTCAAGATGTGTATGACTGGGAGAGGAAGATTCTTGAAACAAAAGTTACAAGTGAACCACTCCTAATTGAGGATCCTATTACTTTGAAAATCAACAAAAATTTTACTTCCATGCTAATAATTCTTGACAAGATCTCTCAAATGGTCTCCAAGCTTAATACCAAGGAGTCAAAAGCAAAACAAGCTATTCCTTGTGGAAATATGCTTGAAGAGGGTCCGATGAATGAAATGAAGGCTACTCTTAGCAACCCAAAGTGGAAGTTATAGGTGAAGGGATCTCCAAACCCTTCCCAAGAAATTCTTGGCACTTGTCCTAACTCCAATAAGATTGAGAGACAAAACATTGAGAGGAGTAAGGGTGTGATATGTGACAACTCTAGAGTGGAAAAAGGAGAGGTTGTGAATAGTGATGTGAGAGGGTTATAACAATCTTATACTAACTTTTGTAACCTTTCTTCCATTTCTAGTTGTCCAGATTCTTGTGCAGGTATCCTTGGAGACAAACCTAGTAAGGCACCTCGAGCAATAAAGAATCATAAGGTGCTAGAAAGCTTTACAAAGGAGCAAATGTTCTCCAATGTTGAAAATCAAGGTGAATGTAATCCTTTCTATGAGCTACAAGGTAACAAAGCTAAACCTTACACTTTTTCAAAAGTAGAAGATCCTTGTGTGGCTAATAGCCAATTGAGTGTAAGTGATGGCTTGTATATGTGTGAGCTTAAAGATCCTTTGCCTTGTGATCATCTTGATGACACCATGTTACATAGTGATAATGTATTTATTGAGAGTGTTCATACACTAGTTGATCCTATTAATGACCTAATTGATTCTTCTAGTAAGATCAATTTATGTCCACATAGTGTTGACACTTGTGCCTTGAATGATAGTACATTGTCATGTGATTCTTTGCCATGTTTTGATAATGTGCATGTTGAAAATGTGGATACACTAGTTGATCCTATTGATGACCGAATTGATTCTTCTAGTAAGATCAATTTGTGTCCACCTATTGTTGATACATGTGCTTTGAATGATGGTTCATTATCAATTGATATTGGTATTGATTAACTCGTGTGCAATGATGACCCACTAAATGAGGTGTTTTGTGATGAACTTAAGGAACCTCAATTTAGTGTTGGCATTGATATAGTTGGTCATGTAGATAGTCATGTGAAGTCATTGCACCTAAATGATGAATCCTTGAATTGTGATTCCATTCCATTTTCTTCTCATGAGGATTTTGAGCTGGAATGTGTTTGAAAGGATAATCTCGTGTTTGATGTTGACATGACTAATGAAGGTGAAATGCATAGGGGTGTGTCTTGGCATGATATAAGTGTAGCCCCTCTTGAAGGCTACAAAGTGATTATGAATCCACTATGGTATGATGACACACTTTTTGAAGATGGAACTCTCTTCTTGGAAGATGATAGTACGTCTATTGGAGAGGTTAGTGGTCAAAATAAAGGAGGTGTATGTTCTCCAATAACCCCTCCATTCTTGTGTGACCCCATTCTTAATCAAGGGCTTAATGCTTGTGGATCAAAGGGTAATTCTATATGTGAGAACACCTTGGATGACGTTTACCTCAGAAAAACCTTTCTTTACTGCTTGTTTACATATGATGACCCTTTTCTCAAATGTGGTCTCATGCTTGTGAATCCCAAGGCAAATGTGTCATTGCCTATTTTGGAAGTTTCCTATGTTCTTGCATCCTTGTTTGACACACTTGTGCTTAAGTTATGTGGACCATAATCAATAAGAGCTAAGTTGCTTATTTGTTTTTGGAAGAGTCCATGGATATTGAAAGCTCCTTGTCTGTCACCTTCATAGGGTTGGACAAGTTGACATTTCAAATGGGACTCTTGAAGCATGCTTGATACTATGATAGGAGGGACTCCAACTCATTGGGAGTATTATTTGATATGGGGTGATTTGACTCCTAATAAATTCCTCGACCATTCTAGTAGCATGGCTTTGTTGGTGTAATTCTTTTCTTTGGGAATTTACTTGATGGAGAGGGTCATTTTGTGCTTAAAATATCTTTTCTTATCTACCGATGTCCTTATCTTTTGGCATGCCCTAGATGAGAATAGTAAACTTAACACCTTTCTCTACTACCTCTTTGCTTATGATGATACCCATGATGGTACGAGATTTGTTGTGTATGGAGGTAGAGATATGTAGGTCTTTTACTTCTTTGACCCAAATGAACCTTTATGGGTGATTGCACCATTTTTGATAAGGTCTTATTGTGAGGAGATGAAACAATTGTGTCTTACGGCTCCTAAATCATATGTTATATCATCTCTTAGTATTCTTGATTCCATTAAGACCTTTGTGGTTTCCTTGTCTCATGATGTTGCTTATGACCAATTCCTTTGTACCTTATATGATGAATGGATCTTCTTTAACATAAAGGATAGTTGGTTGTGTTTCAAATGTGTGCCTCCTTGGCAAGTTGGTGTGGTTGATAATCCTTGTGCTAACACTCATGCTATGAGGATATGTTTGTTGTTTATCTTTCTCATGTTTTTGCAAGGTTCAGATTCGAGAACGAATCCTTTTGAAGAAGGAGAGGATGATATGAGCATGGATAGCGTAGGGCACATTAGGATGGGCTTCCACATATGGATGATAGCTTGGAGCCTGAAGGAAGCCATGGAGCAATAAATATACAAGTTCATGGGCTATAAAGATGTCATTTGGACAATTAAGAAGGGCCCTTGTGGGTTATTACTAAAATAGTCACTTTTGGTCTATTTTTGTAATAGGCTATTTGTGAAAAGGCAAGGACTATAAATAATTGCCTTAGCCATTTTTTTACTTAGATTTTGGATGATTGAATTATCTTGAATAGACTTGATATTTAGTTACTCTAGGTTAGGATAGTAATTGGGTTTAATTCCAATTGTTAGCTTAGATCGAGTGATTAGGGTGGATTTTTGAATTGCTTGTGTTATCTTCTTTGCTTGATTGATCATCGAGTTATCATATTGTGTATTCAATTTGGTTTCTCGTGCATTTGACTGAGTTCTCTTTCTCCCTTGGTTTAATTGTTCTTCAATTGAACCTTTCTTTCTTCACTTCTAATCTCTTATTTCTCAACTATCCTTTAATTTTATTGTTTAATTTCGCATTTTCGATACCGATTTTATTCACTTGATTGAGATCGTTATCATCCTTGGAGTCCTAATTTATATTATATTCGATAGGGGAGCGCAATTTACCGCAAACTTTTGGAATTCATTTCAGAAGAGTTTAGGAATGCTAGTGAGTTTAAGTACAACTTTTCACCCTCAAACGGATGGTCAGGCAAAACATACTATCCAAACACTTGAGTATATGCTGCGAGCTTGTGTATTGGACTTCAAAGGTAGTTGGGATGATCGTTTGTCACTTATTGAGTTTGCATCTAATAATAGCTATCACTCAAGTATCAAAATGGCACCTTATGAAGCTGTATATGGGAGAAAGTGTAGATCACCTATTGGGTGGTTTGAAGTGGGTGAAACTGCCTTATTTGGGCCAGATCTTGTTCATCAAGCTATGCAAAAAGTTAAGGTGATACAACAAAGGCTAGAAACAGCTCAAAGTCGACATAAATCATATGCAGATATTAGAAGAAGAGGGCTAGAGTTTGCTGTAGGAGATGTATTCTTGAAGGTGTCACCAATGAAAGGGGTAATAAGGTTTGGTAAAAAGGGAAAACTGAGTCCACTCTATATAGGTCCATATGAGATTATTCAAACATTTTTCCAAGTTGTATATGAATTAGAGATTGCCCAAGAGCTTTCAACAGTACATCCGGTGTTTCATGTCTCAATACTCTGAAAATGCATATGAGATCCATATCATATTACTCCTACTGAAGATGTACAAGTTACAGAAGAAGTTACTTACGAAGAAGTGCCTTTTGCTATTTTAGATCAACAAGTCAAGAAGTTAAGAAATAAGAAGTAGCTTTTGTAAAAGTACTTTGGAGGAACCAAAAAATTAAAGAAATCACATGGGAAGCCGAGGAAGCAATGAAATCCAAGTACCCTCATTTATTCGAATTTGAAGTAAAAGTCCAAGATACTGAATTGGAGCATTAATAAGTAAGTATAGTGTTATGTGGTATCACGAATATTAAACTTAGGCTTGAACTTTTTTAAGCAGGCTAATTGAGCTAGCATTCGAGGACTAATGTTCCTAAGGAGGGGGGATGTAACATCCCGTATTTTGCGTGTACTTGTTCTACTGATATAGGACTTGAGGTAACCTTGTTGTATAGGTAACGGACCAAGTTTATTAAGTGATTAGTGGTGGTTTAAAGAGGATTTAAAGGATATTATAGTGACCCAAACATTTCAGCATGTATACGCCAAGTTAACCCAAACAGAAGTGTTTAAATGCGAGATAGTAAGGTGGTATTCTACCTCAAGGATTAAAGTGTCCAAGTGTATATAAGTATTAAGTTAACATAAAGGGTTAACACTTAGAATATGGAATAAAATAAGTGAGCTGCTTGCTTGACTTAAAATAAGCTAGTAGGTGACAAATAGGTGCATCACCTACTTTGACTTATTAACCAATATAATAACCAAGTAGGTGCATCACCTACTAAGACTTGTTTGACTAGCTTATTGGGCCAAATACACTTGAATTAATTTTGGCCCAAGTTAAAAGAGAAAAAAAGAGAAGAATGGGCTGCCAAGGCCCAACAGTTTCAGATCCATAAACACCCAAGTATAATAGGCAAGTAGGTGCACCAAATAATTGATAAAATATGACCCAAATTAGCCAAGAAAGTCAGCCAAGAGAATCTCCCTTTAAATGGATTGAAACTAGCTCATTTGACCTATTTTAACTTAGACATAATTCAGCTTTCTATAGTTTTCTCTCTTGGTCTCTCTTAGCATCTACAACAGCCCTAAGTTTCCATTAGGGTTCTTGGGATTTACCTTCATTCCAAGCTAAAGGTAAGTGAACAAATCATGAGCTTATCTCAAGAAAACTATGGAAATTATGTTCTTCATGTTTAAATTATAAGACAACCCTCTATAAGTTTGGCAGTCCCATTTTTCTTGGTTATTAAGAGATTTTTCTCTTCTCCTTTGGTTTTTGTGTGAAGGAACCAAGATATTGAATAAATACAAATTAAGAGAATAAACTATCACAAAATTAAGGTAAGGCTACTGCCCATTTTTTCCCTCTTCCTATATACATGTTTTGGTGGAGAATTGTGTATATATTGTTATCAAGAACCCAAGGGATGATGAGTTCAATATTTGGTTGCTAGGATAAAGGGTATTGGGTCTGTTTTAGGAATTATTTTATGTGTATATGTTGGGGACATCTGGGTTGATGTTGGTAAAGGATGTAACTAACTTATATTGAATTATAGACGGAGGATGTGGTGATACACCACCGAACTAAATATTGTGTAAGCTCACTTCCCACTCCACTTTATCTACTGTTTTGGGGGGTGTAATAAGGCTAAAGTTGTTTTGGGGGACCTTATAAGGATTTGTATGGTATGTGAATATAATTGGAGGAGTAAGGGTTGAAAGAAAACCCTTGAATAAATTAATTATGGGCTTAATGCCCGGCTACTGTTTGGGTGAGGTTAAGTGTCTTAAATGTTTTGATTAGCTACTAATACTAGTTTTACCACTTACTTTATTGTAGATAAGTAGTCCGAAGGGCAGGAGGTTAATTTAGGGTAATATCGGAGTTTTACAGCAAGGTATGTAAGGCTATTCGATTCTATGTTCTTTGGAATGAAATGTAATACATTGATGTTACATTTGCTCCCTATGTGATTTTTACTGCCTTAAATGCGTATTTGCATGCCTCTCACTACTGGTCCATAGTTTAAAACTCAATAATGTTATGACCACCAAACGAACTATCTCAAAGATTAAAGAAATGATGTAAAGAGAATATGTATATTCTTGGGTGGTATCCCAGGGGTGGAAGGAACACCTAGCATGGGTCGATCCCAATATCACGGGTGGTATCCCAGGGGTGAAAGGAAAACCTTGCATAGGTCGATCCCGATTTGTGTATTTATGAGGACCGTATCCCAGGGGTTAAAATACCTAGCATGGGTCATCCTCTTTTACCACTGATCAACTGGTTATTTGTATCATATGCCTTACAACTTCATAATGCAAAGAAGGATAAAGTAAAGTAAAAGATGTAATGTACGTGATCCCATAAATACAAGAAAAGCTGGTCTTTTATTCCTATTTATACAGTTATATATTGATATCTGATTTCATTAAGATCTTATCTTACCTATGGTCACTTATGCCTTACATACTCAGTACATTCTTTTGTATTGAAGTCCCTCATGGGGGCGGGGGGGGGGGGGCACTATGTTTCATGACACAGGTACAGGTACTCCAGCTAGTAGACCTCTTCAGTAGGAGCATAGGACACTCAGCTGTGGTTGGTAAGCTTAAAGTTAATTCGGGGATTTACCTAGTCTTTGGTATATATTTTGGTATTGTATAATAGTTAAGGGTAAGGCGGGGCCTGTCCCAACCTAGACCATGTTTGTCAATCTTATAGAGGCTTTGTAGACTAGTGTATCTTATGTTTGGTTCCTTAACAGTTATTGCCTCAACGGGCAAGTCACATATATATGTTTTGGACCTCTCTTTATGTTAGTATTTTATAATTGTTATAGCTTGTATATATTTGTCAAAACCCCATTACTATTATAGTTATTTGCTTGGACAATAAGATTATAAGTTGGTTTTCTCGAGTCTTTAGGGCGTCGGGTGCCTGTCCATCTCAATGGGATTTGAGGTGTAACAAGGTAACTCAGCTGTCTTGTTATATTACCATTACCCTGAATCATTCCTTTCATCTGAATCTCAAAAAAAAACAATCTTTAGCTTGTGTTACATTCCTTAGTAAATTTAGTTAGACTTAGCGTAACAAACCTTAATTAATCTCAATTATTTGTTACTTGCTGAATAACTGTAATAAGATTTCAAATTAGTCCATCAAATTCACCAAATCCCTACAGGATCCATAATTAAACTCAACCTCATATATTATTGTACGATTGTATTTACTTGTATATGCATTAGTTGTAATATGTTTTTTATGACGTTGTCGAGGATTTGATAGAAATGGATATACTATTTTGAATTACTATTTTACTATTCAATTTTTTACTTGTTTGTTGTTTTTATGCACCACATGGTACATGATTGTTTATGCACAATATTAGAGGTTGAGGCAAGATAATTCTCTAGATCTATAAATTGACCAAACCTTTCGAGGGATCAGACAAATGGTAGATGACAACAACAAACCCAATCTAATGGATAATGGGGGTGCCTTGCAGCCACTTGTTGCTGTGAAACCACACATTACTCTGTTGAATTTTTCTAGTCCAAATTGTGAGAATGATTCCAAGGCAATAGTTAAGCCAACAATCATAAAAAATTTTGAGCTGAAAGAAGGTACAATACGTCTGGTAAAGAACGTGTACCAATTTCAGGGTAAACCATAAAAAGACCAATATAAACAGTTGACTGAGTTCTTTGAGTTGAGTGACAATTTCCATTACAAAAATATGTCTAACAAATACGTCAAACTGACATTGTTCTCCTTCTTACTAATTGGGGAAGCCAAGCTGTGGTTACAGAATGAGCCTGCAGAATCAATAACAACTTGGGATGGCTTGTCTGAAAAGTTCCTCAATAATTTTTTTTCCATAAAGGAGGACAAAAGCTCTAAGAGGTAGGATATTAGGTTTTATGCAGAAAGATAATGAGTCACTTCCATAAGCTTGGGAAAAGTACAAGGGCTACATGCGAGATTGTTCTCATATCAGAAGCCTAAGGAGATCACTGGGCATAATTTCATAAAGGTGTTGAGGCCATATTCAAAGTCACGTTTAGATGCTACAACTTAAGAAATAGATACTATCAAGGAGTTATGATGAGATTGAAGCTGATACAATACAAAATATGAAAAGATAAAGAAACTACAAACACAAGTAAACACCGATACGAAAAGGCGAAGAACAAATGGAAAACAAAGACAATAAAGAGAAAAGATACATAGATAGACACAATATGATAAGAAAAGTACAACCAAGGTATTTCAAACCAAAGACCTTCCTTAAAATTACCACAAGCACCAATCTCTTACGAAGACCGAAAGATAAAATAGACCTCTAACAATCGACGTTTCTCATAATCTAGAAAGCTCCCAACAAGCTAACATAAACACTCTCAAGTGTAACATTCATAATCAATAATCATCTACCCTAAAATGAAAAGAAATCTAACTATTTATAGCCATGGGCCTTATTACATAATGGGCACTTAAGTGCTAAATACTCATCCTTCAATACCCAACATCATCATGGTGGGTCACAATACTCTTCCTCGTCTCTAAAAGGGTGCCAATTGCCTTGATTTAAGATCCTTTAGACAATTCGGGGTGTATCATCCTCTCCTTCTTGAAGAGGATTTGTCCTCAAATCCGAGAAAACACCATTTTCAAGATCAAAATCCCCAAGAAATTCTTTGAAATTGGGAAAGTTCTCAACTCTCTCAGCCAAGAAAAGTGGAATGCTAATCTCTCCTTCTTGAGGCCAAACCTTTTCAATGGGCACTTTGTTGGAAAGCATATTTGGGATGGTGATATCCCCATCACATGGATCTCCTTCACCCTCCATATTTTCATCAACATTATTAACCCCTTCTATGAGTTTCTCTTCTTGGTCCACTTTATCTTTGTAGTAAGGATTACCTTACCGAAGTATGATGACTCTTCTGGTAGGACACTCACTCATTCGGTGACCCCATCCTTGACACTTAAAGCATTGAGTACCCTTAAGATTAGGATTACCTCCTTCTCTAGGGGGATATCTTGGAGCATTCTTCTCAAAGGGCTTCTTGTCAAAAGATCTCTTGAACTCGAAACCTTGAGTCCATCTTGATGACACTTTATTTCCCGCCTTGGGGTGCATGGCTTTCTCCAACTTAATATTTTGTTCAACATCAATAGCTGCTTCTAAGAGATCATCCATTTGGGAAAACTTATGTATTGACAATCTAGAGGCAATCTCTTGATTCAATCCCACTTTGAATCGGATCTTGGTGTGCTCTTCATCCTCGTTGTATTCAAGCTTCAAGAGTAGATTTTGGAATTCATCGTAGTACGCCTCAACACTCTTGTATTCTTGTCTAAAATTGTATAACTTGGCAAGCAACCCTTGTCTATACCTCTCCGGCACATACTTGGCTCTCATAAGGGCCTTCATCACTTCCCATGGTGGATAATTACCTCTATGAAGAACCAGCCGACTCCTACCAACTCAATGCATAACCTTCAAACTGGGCAACGACATAGGTAGTCTTCTTAACATCGAGCAAGTCATTAGCTTGGAAGATCCTATCACATTGCGACTCCCACTTGAGGTATCCTTCGGGATCGCTACCTCCTTGAAAACTAGGAAGAGTGACTTTGATAGAGTTGAGACCGCCTTGGTCTCTTGGTCCATGTCCTTTGGCACCATACCCATATCCTTCTTCTACTTGTTCCTCAAACTCTCCTTCGACTCCTAGGGCTTGGTTGGGTGGCATTTGGTTAAGTGGAGCTTGGTAAGGTGGGTTTGGGTTTTGGGGTCTTTGATAGTGCAGTAATTGGGCTTGGGGTACTTGATAGGGTAGGTAGTAGGGTGGATTGAGACCTTGTGGGTTGAATCCTTGTGACATTTGGTTGTTTGGGACTTGGTTTTATGGTGCTTTGTAGGTGGAGCGGGCATTTGTGGAGCTTGAGGTTGGGGTATTTGTTGAAGTGGGTTAAATTGTAGGGGCCAGGCTACATGTCGTGGAGTTTGATCAACCGTAGTTGTAGGTAAGGGAACATTACCTTGTTGGGGAGGGTAAAACATGTTGTGGAGAGTCCTAGGAGAGACGGTAGTCAAAGTTTCTTGGACTTGTCCACTTGAGGAAGCTTGGAGATTGTTTTGAGGGGTTTCATTTGAAGAGTTGAGTTTCCCTCCCACATTCACCATCCTTCCTTCCATGTTTGATACTCACTCATCCATGCCCGACATTTTCTCATTTATATTAGACATTTCACCCCTAATCACATTCATGTCTTGACACATTCCCATGAGGGCCTCAAACAAGGTGTCTAGACTTGTCCCACTCGTGGTAGGTTGGATCTTGTCTCCCATTTCCATGGTACCTATTAACAAGACACTCAACACAACTAACAAACAAGGTTAACATTAGCAAACTCACAATCACTAGTGTCTTCACACTTGGATTGCCTCACAATTATCTCAACTTGTTGGTCTTGCTTGTTCACGTTGGTATAAGAAGTGTCAATTGGTTGTCCTTGGATAAGAAGTATTTTGTTGCGAGAAGAAAGGATGACTCGATTTTGAACACAAAAGAACTTGACTTAAGAAGTTAAATAAGAAGGAAACGATGAAAGCACACAAACAGAAAGAACAAGAAAGAAAAAAATGGACTCAAGAATTAATCACAACTAAGGAGAGTGATTAATAGCTGAACTTTAGTTGTTAAGAATAAAAGGAAGTGATTAGGAATCAAGAAAATGAAACTAGAATGTTAGAACCTGAGGAAAATTGGATTTGAAAAAGTTGAGGTGCGCTTGGGTGAGGTGCGGCCGCAGATGGAATCTGCCCACGCAGATTCACTTCGCAGGTCAGACCAGTGTCACCTGCGTTGTGGTCTGCATCTGCAGGTAGGTGACTTGCATTGGCAGATGTGGGCGCAGATGCCCCGGGACAGTACACCTGAAGCTCCGCGTTTTCAGCTCTTGTGGGCCCTTTTTTCACTCTCTCTCTTGGAATATTCCTTTTTCTTTTGGATATTCTTTTGTACTAACACCCAAACACCTTTCTCTTTCTTCCTTTTTAGATCTAACACACCCTTTTGGAAGATTCTTCTTCAACAAGATACGAATTTATGAAGAACACCAAGAACAAGATGAACTTTAAAATTTCATAACTTCTTCGTTTTAGCTCAGAATTCGACGAAATTCGAAATCTAAGCTCTCCTCATAATGGGTAAAAACTACCAACAACTTTAAGCATTCAAATCCACACCAAAAATTCCAGATTTGAAACCCACTTCACTTTCTTCAAAAACTCAAAGCTCAAGAATGGTAGAGGCTTCAAATCACCTCCGATTCAGCTCAAATTTGAGATTTAGACTCTAATAGTGTTAGGGAACAAGAAAATAACACCAAAAACACAAAAAAAAAATACCAAAACCAAAATTTCAAAAATTGGGCTAACCCCAAAAACGTGAAACACCAAATTTTTGTGATTTTTCAATTTTCTTTTGATAACACACCCAAGACTAGAATCGTGGGAACGATTCTAAGCTTGGCTCTGATACCAAATGATACAATACAAAATACGAAAAAATGAAGAAACTACTAACACAAGGAAACACCGATACGAAAAGACGAAGAACAAAAGGAAAACGAAGACAATAAAGGGAAAAGATAGATAGATAGACACAATATGATAAGAAAAGGAAAACCAAGGTATTTCAAACCAAAGACCTTCCTTTAAATTAACATAAGCACCAATCTCTTACGAAGACCGAAAGAGGAAATGGACCTCTAACAATCGATGTTTCTCACAATCTAGAAAGCTCCCAACAAGCTAACATAAACACACTCAAGTGTAACATTCATCATCAATAATCATATACCCTAAAATGAAAAGAATGCTAACTATTTATAGCCATGGGCCTTATTACATAATGGGCCCAAAAGTGACCCTAAATGCCAAGTGAGCCCAAAAGTGACCCAAGTGCCAAATACTCATCCTTCAACGCCCAACATCATCATGGTGGGTCACAATACTCTTCCTCGTCTCTAAAGGGGCGCCAATTGCCTTGATTTAAGATCCTTTGGCCAATTCGGGGTGTATCAGAAGCCTTGCTCAATCTTATGTCTGCAGAAAGTAGAGATTATCAAGATCTAAGAAGGGAGTTATCTCTTCTTCATAAAATGATCTAGGAATATTGGAGTTTGATGATATATCATCCATAAGATCTGACATTGGTCAGCTTTGTATGTTAGTGAAATAGTGTCTAATATCCCCACGTATGAGCCTAGTTAAGTAGGTATAATAGGTTCAGTAGACCCCCGTATTATGTGATATGTGTGGAGAAAATCATGCATACTCAGGTTGTGTAATGACCCTTCAGGTCATTTTCTCCATTTCTGTGCGTTTCTTGTGTTTTGTGTTTCCCATAGCGGCTACAACTCATTTATGACTTGTCGGGACCGTCGATTTAGTTCTCGGGTAGTTCGTTTGGGTTTTAACCCCATTTCTATGTTTTGGAGCTTTGAAGTTGAGATATTGGTCTTGGGCCAAAACTTCTAATAAACAGCCTCGAATGAGTGATCTTAGGCATCTTTATACACCCAAGTGTCTTTATCTATGCGCGTTTAGCTCAGTTTTGAGGATAACTTGGTGTGCTTAATAAAGTATAAAGTGTTCTTTGAGTATTTGTGTGCTAATTTACATGTTTTAGAGTGTTTAAGGTGCATTTAAAACAATTCAAGAGCCAAAATGATCAAATAGTTTAGACGAGATAACTAGTTAGGCTAGCCTAAGCTATGCTTGATCTAGTGTATAACTAGTTAGGCTAGCCTAAGTTATGCTTGATCTAGTGTACTTTGATGAACTTTATTGTGTTGTGTTGCCTAATGTTTGTTATGAGATGTTGTAGGATACTATTGTAACAGCTATGGAAGTTTCATGAAGCCTACACACAAGCCACAAGGAGTGCAGAAACAAGGAACAAGTAGACGAGAAACATAAGGCAAAGATGGGATAAGATCTCACCTCGTGGAGGAAGCCATGCGCCGCACCCCCCATAGCATGGGTGGGGGACATGTGGCACAACCCCTAGGGATAGGATCTACTGGTTGGGCCATGTTATGTCCAAGCGCCTCTCCCCCTTGTCCATGCTATAGACCATGCAATGCAACCCCCCTAAAACGACTAAAAAGTGGTTTTTACTTGGTTTAAATTGAGGGCAAAGTGGTCAATGCTTATATTTCGTATGGAGAATCTTATGTACGACCTAAAGGGCTATATAAAGAGTACTGAGCCACATTTACAAGGGATTTTTGGGACAACATATGATTGGAGAGAGGAGAAGGCATCAAGGGCTCTACTCTATAGTTTTTCTTCCTTTAACTTCTAGTTTTCTTGCAGTTTTACTTATGAATTCATTAATGGGGATTCTTTGTATGAATATGGGTGGCAAAACACCCTCTTTATGGGGTTGATTCTATAACATGATTGCTTAATTATAGTTTCATAGTTTGGTTTATATGTTTATCATGTCATATGATTATTCTTGCGTTCTTGCTTTACTATTCCAAAGAGTCATGATCTTTAGGATATATCTAAGTCTCAAAACAAATTGACCATAGGAGTAGAGGTATGGAACAAAGAATGTATGGAGTGTGGATCATATCTTTAATTGTTAGATACTAATTGTCAAAGGATGATTTGCGGTTTGGATAGAGATATACCTAAACGACCAACTTGGTTAATAAAACGGGAAGATAACTTAGTGTATCCGAATTAGAGACTCATATCCCCACTCAATGATATAGTTGTGAGACTAATTTGGGTAGATGACTTAGACGGTGCCCATCCCCAAGTTATATTATCAACATCGTAAATCAATAATCACGATAAACACCAACACCGGCTAGACACCATAGTTATGCATGGATGTGAAGTAAATGCCTCAACCCTGGAACTCTCCATATATTTTTACAATACAAATTTCATACCATTTTTATTTCTATTACTTAGTTTACAATAACAAAACTCAAACTCTGTTTGGTTACAAATTGCACTTGTTTAACTTCGATAGTAATAATTTAGTTAGATCGTTTTCAAAACACCAAGTCCCTATGGGATCGATATTCGGCTTGCAAGAGTCACTTTACTACTTGCATGACCATGTACACTTGTGTGTATGGTTGGATGTAACAAGTTTTTGGCACCATTGTCGGGGACTTAAAAATTAGCAACCTTCTAATTTTTAGTTTTACTATTTAGTTTAATAAGTGCTGATAACTTGGTCTTAGCTACTAAATTTGTAGGTACAGGTTTAATTCTTAAGCAAGCTGGCAAGGAAAAGGGATTTGGTCGAACCACATCCTGAAGCTGAGCGACACTTGCACCAATTGAGGAGAGAAACAACACTTTTCTATCCAATCCCGTAAGTTCAATAGGATGAGACTATTCCTGCAGTCATGGGTGATGAACAACCATCCTGCAGTGGATAAAGTGGAAATCCCACTCGCAACCAATGTAACCTCCAGTATTTGTAGACCGGATGCAGGAGGCAGATTTAAGCTTAAACAGAACATGGTGCAATTATTTCACACAAGCGTACAACTTACAGGCTTGTCACATAAGGATCCACAGGTCCATCTTCAGATTTTTTTAGAGATTAGTGACACATTCATTCCCATCGGAGTCTCCACATATTACATAAGGCTCACTCTTTTCCCATTCTCAAGAGAAGCAAAGAAATGGTTGAAGGTAGAACCTTCAAATTCAATCACAACTTGGGACTACTTGGCAAAGAAGTTCCTTATTCGATTCTTTCCCTCTGGCAAAACTGCAAGGTTGAGGAGTGAGATCTTAAGTTTCAAGTAGAAGCCAGACAAAAATCTCTATCATGCATGAGAGAGATTCAAGTTTCTTCTTAGAGATTGCCCACATCACCAACAGACAAATAAGGTATTAGCTCATATTTTTGTTGAAAGTCTTAACCATAATACAAAGATTTTACTAGATTCAGTAGCAAGAGGTCAAGATTTAGAGAAGACATATGATGAACTGTACACTCTCCTCAACTGTATTACATAAGGTAATCCAGAGTATCAAGGTGATGTATCCAGAAGTATGGTGAAAAAGCCTATAGGTATGATCGAGGTAGATAGTATCACATCATTGGTTGAACAGTTGGCCTCTCTTCAGAACTAGATTATGACTCAGTTTAACAAGTTGAGTGTGGATCAACCTCAGGCCTAGGTTAATGCAGTTCAGCAGGTTCAGACTTGGTGTGAAATTTGTGGTAGTGTGTAACACCTCGTATTCTATACACACTACTTTCACTTATCTGGAAAATGGTACGGACTTGTGGCAATAGGTAATGGATCAACTAGTTCTTTGATTCAAGTACAATACCCCATACATTTTTGAAACTTCTACGACCAACCTAACATGGGTAAAAGTATTTAAACTTGGGAGAACAAGGATGTACTTAGGCGTAAAGTTAGAGTTAAGTGGTGTATTAAGGTAGAGGGATTGAGACGTTGGAAAAAGGGGAAAACGTAAGTGAGGTGCTTCCGTGACTTAATTGAGATAGTAGGTGTGTCATCTACTTAAGCTATTGGGCTGTATTTGGACCTATGTTAATGGACTCAATTGAGGCCCAAGTTAAGTAATTAAAAGGGAAAGGATGATCATCCCAACTCCAAGTTTAATTAAGGCCCAAAACAAAGGTGATCCATGTAGTAACAAACCAAGTAGGTGCTTCACCTACTTGGACTATTTTGGACCAAAAACTTGGCGAAGGATGGAATGTGTAGGCGGTTTAATGAGGGAGTATATAAAGGTCATCTCAGCTCATTTTTCCATTTAATTCATTGCTGAAAAACAGTCCAGAAAAATTAACACTTTTCTCTCTCTCTTAACCCTACTAGCCGCCCCAAATTTCTCTAGGGTTCTTGGGTGAATCCTCCACTTTTCAATCCTTGGTAAGTGTTTACCCTTGTATATTAATGTGATATATGTATAATAAAGTGTGTAAATCAGGTTGGTTATGTTTAAAATGTGAAGGACAGTCCCTTAATTAGTTGGCAGTCCACTTGTGTTAGTTTTAATGAATTTGTCTTCCTTGTGGTTTGGACTTGTAAAGGAGCTTAAGGTCTTGAAGAAATGAAGTTGGAGGATGAAATTTCAGTGTGTTGAAGTGTGTTTCTGCCCCTGGTTCATTTATTTTTATGTATGGCTTGATGGAAATGTTTATACGTGTTTGTAAATGGAACGTTTGGTGTGATGAAAAGAGAATATTCTCTTGTAATGTTAAACTGAATTTTGGAACTGTTGTGGACTATTTTTTGGTATGTTATTGTGGGAGGCAGTAGGGTGACCTTATGGGATAAATATATGGAGTTTTGTTGGAGTGGAAATGTAAAGGATAAACTAGATAGGTAATCCTATCGGTTCGTAATGTCTACATCAACATATGGGCTGTTTTGGTCGCATTGTTGTTGTGAGGCAGTGGGCTGCCATGTAGGAGCTGAAATAGAGTTATGTGAAAGTATAAAGGAGGTTGGAATAATAGACTATGTGTTGGGGTGGTCGGACAGATTTTTACTTTCCGTTAAGTAATTAGTTACCGCCTTGTAAACCTATAATGTGATTAGCTTTTAATGTAGCTCCATTACGTACTTGTATTGTAGAGTAACATGTAAGGAAGGAGCTGAATCTTTGTAATCACGTGGTGTGAAGTTAAGGTATGTAAGGTTACTCTTTCCCGTATCCTTTGGCATCATATATTGTCTACCTAGCTAATGACCTAGTTTCCACTCCGAAATGTTCTAAAAGTACCTCAATACACATTTACTATCAAATTTCAGATGTTCTCTTTTGTTGTTCCAAGAAGGATCCATAATGTTATAACCACCACTATAACAACTTCAAAGATTAAATAAAGTAAGTAACTCAATATGGTTATGTTCGGGTGGCAGCTCGAGGGGGCTTAAAGCCTAGCATAGAGACGATCCCGACTTACCATTTATGGGTGGTAGCTCGAGGGGGCTTAAAGCCTAGCATAGAGACGATCCCGACTTATTATTTATGGGTGGAAGCTAGAGGGGGCTTATAGCCCAGCATAGAGACGATCCCAGATTATGTTACCACTGATCAGTTGGGTATATGTATGGCATGCCTTATAAAGACAAGAAAAGTAAAGAAAGAGAAAGGGAAGTAATTAATGTAATGTATACGGTTCCACGATTACAGTAAAGGTGGTTTATCAGTATTATCTATTCACTTGTATTTGATTCCATTTGAGTTCCTATATCTCATGCAGTTGCTTATAGCCTTACATACTCAGTACATTCTTTCGTACTGACGTCCCTTGGGGGACTTACCTTACTTGCCGCAGGCACAGGTAATAGTAGACCTCCACAGTAAGCTGCGGGTTATCTGCGAATTATTGTTGAGCTCCAGTTCGTTCGGGGCTTTTCGAGTCGTATGTACATGTTGATTTTGGTATTGTATTACATATGTATAAAGCGGGGACTCATCCCGACTGTAGGTTTGGTTATGTATCTGGTAGAGGCTTTATAGATGTTGTATAGTTAAAGGAAGGAACGTTGTACCTTTTTTTGACCATATGGCTCCAACGGCCATGTCTCATGTTTATATAAATGTTCTTATTAGATTTCTACTATTGATATGTTGTAACCATAAGTGATTGAATGCTAGCCCATTGATGACAAGTATGTGAACGTATAGAATGGTTCTCTCGGGCCTTAATGGCTTCGGGTGCCATGTCCGCCCCAAGGGGATTTGAGGCGTGACATAGTGGTGGTCACTCTGAAGATTTATATGGAGAAAATTTAGAGTCGGTGAATTTTATGGGCAATTCACAAAAAGAGAATCAGAATTATAGTAATGCCTACAATCGTAACAGGCAGAGTCAGCCCAACTACTCTTGGGGTAATAATCAGGTTCAACCTCAGTAGTTTCAGCAGCAATGGGGCAGTTTATGCCATCCCAAAGTGAGTTCAGGACTCAATTTTCTAATAGACCACCTAGGACACCATCTTCCTATTTTATAGCAAGTGCCCCACCCCGATTTCAAGGATTTAGGGGCAATCAATTTGGGCAAAGAAGTGAGAGCCAAGGGTCAGTAGCGCAGAACCAAGAGCATGGAAGTATGAGCTAATCAAAACCTCCTATAAAACCTTGTAAACAATGTGGGAGACATCATCTAGGTGCATGCTGGTTTGGGACAGATGCTTGTTATTGGTGCGGTACACCTGGCCATATGATGAAAAATTACCCTCGAAGGGGAATGAGTGGTGTGGACGAAACTACTGGATCATCTATTGCATCATTATCATCGGTGCCTCCTTTAGGTAGAGGTCAACAGATGCTTGCTGGTCGAGGTAGAGGTGGTAGAGGAGCAGCTAGTTCCAGCGGAGTCCAAAATCATACATATGCTCTAGCGGGTTGACAAAAATTGGAGGCTTCTCTTGATGTGGTTACAAGTACATTATCCATCTTTTCACATAATGTATATGGATTAATTGATCCGGGCTCTACGTTATCATATATTACTCCAATAATTACTGGAAAGTTCAAAAGAACACTGAAATCACTGGTTAAGCCATTTAAAGTATCTACACCGGTTGGTGAATCTATTATAGCTAGAAGAGTTTATCGTAATTGCATAGTTACTGTTTGTTACCATGCCACATTGACCGACCGTGTTGAGCTAGAAATGGTGGACTTTGATGTTATAATGGGTATATATTGGTTGTCTTCTTGTTATGCCACAATAGATTGACGAGCTAAGAAGGTACATTTTCATTTCCCAAAAGAGACAGTCCTTGAATGGAGGGGTAATATTGGAGCGCCAAAAGGTAAGTTTATTTCTTATCTTAAGGAAAAGAAAATGATATCCAAGGGGTACATATGTCACCTAGTAAGGGTGAAAGATACAGATGTGGAGCCACCGACTCTTCAATCTGTTGTAATGGTAAATGAATGGCCCCGACAAAATTACGGGAATTCAAGGAACAATTAAAAGACTTGCTAGAAAAGGGATTCATAATTCCTAGTATGTCCCCGTGGGGTGCACCAGTGTTATTTGTACGTAAGAAATATGGTACATTGAGAATGTGTATTGATTACCGGCAACTGAATAAGGTGACAATTAAGAATAAATATCCCCTCCCTAGAATTGATGATTTATTTGATCAATTACAAGGTGATAAATATTTCTCAAAGATTGACTTGAGGTCGGGTTACCATCAGGTAAAGGTTAGAGAAAGAGATATACCCAAGATAGCTTTTCGAACATGGTATGGTCATTATGAGTTTTTAGTTATGTCCTTCGGGCTAACAAATGCACCAACAACCCTTATGGATCTGATGAATAGAGTGTTTAAACCATTTTTAGACGTGTTCGTGATAGTGTTTATAGATGATATTCTTGTTTATTTAAGATCAAAAAAGGACCACGCTAGTCACTTACGACAGGTGTTGCAGATTCTTCGTGATCGTAAGTTATATGCAAAGTTCTCTAAATGTGAGTTTTGGTTAAAATCTGTAGTATTCTTAGGTCATATTGTATCTGATGAAGGAATAAGGGTTGATACTCAAAAGATAGAAGCTATGAAAAACTGGCCAAGACCTACAACGCCTATAAAGATTCGTAGTTTCCTCGGGTTGGCAGGTTATTATAGAAGGTTTGTTGAAGGATTTTCTTCTATTGCTGCACCTTTAACAAATCTAAAACATAAGGCAACCAAGTTTCAATGGAACGATGCATGTGAAAAGAATTTCCAAGATATCAAGAATAAGTTGACTTCTACACCTGTATTGGTACTTCCAAAAGGCACAGACAGGTATGTGGTGTATTGTGATGCTTCAGGAGTTGGCTTAGGATGTGTATTCATGCAGCATGGTAGGGTAATAGCCTATGATTCAAGGTAGTTGCATCCATATGAAAAGAATTATCCAACTCATGATCTTGAGCTAGCCGCAGTTATATTTACTTTAAAGATATGGCGCCATTACTTGTATGGGGTCCATGTTGATATATATACTGACCACAAGAGTTTATAATTCATCTTTAAGCAGAAGGACTTAAATCTAAGGCAGCGAAGATGGCTTGGGCTATTAAAGGTCTATGACGTTGATATCTTGTATCATCCGGGAAAGCAAATGTGGTAGCTGATGCTTTAAGTCGTAAGACAATGGCAGGCACTTATGGGTAGCCCATGGAAAGACAAGGGATAACTAAAGATCTACACCAACTAGCTAGCTTAGGGGTTCGCCTTCTTGAATCTCCGAATGAGGGGGTTATTATGTAAAATGCAGCAGAATCCTCATTTGTAACTGAAGTGAAAGAAAAGCAGTATGCAGATCTTATTCTATTACAGCTTAAGGAAAATGTATAACAAGGTATGAAAAAGGCATTTAAGCTTACGCAAGAAGGAGTACTTCAGTGCCAAAACAGTCTGTGTGTACCTAATATTGATGAACTAAGGAAGAGGATTATGGCGGAAGCACACCATTCAAGATATTATGTCCATCCAGGGTGTCATGCCTCAAATCCCTTGAGGTGGACAGGCACCCGAAACAATTAAGGCCTGAGAGAACCAATCTATGATCATGTATATTCATATGCATGTCCCTGAGTGAACAACATCTAGTCATACAGATACAAGATGTCAAAGACGAAAATCATGGAAAGACATTCAAATAGATATGAGACTTGGCTGTTGGGGCCGCAGCGTCAAAAAAGAGAATACATTTCTATATTTGACTTTACCATAGTCTACAAAGCCTCAAAAAGATGTACATAACCAAAACTAAGGTTGGGACAAGTACCTGAGGTTGGGACAAGTACCTGCCTTATACCACTACTGTACAGTACCAAAACAAATTTATAATGACTCGAAAAGCCCCAAAGTAACGTGGAGCTCACCAACAATCTGTGGATGACCCGTATCCTACTGTGGAGGTCTACTAACACATGTGCCTGTAGCAAGTAAGGTAAGTCCACCAAGGGATGTCAGTACGAAAGAATGTACTGAGTATGTAAGGCTAAAAGTAACTGTATAAAATATAGGAACTCAAAGGAATTAGATACAAGTGAATAGATAATACTGATAAACCACCTTTACTGTAATCGTGGAACCGTATACATTACATTCATTACTTCCCTTTTTCTTTCTTTACTTTTCTTGGCTTTATAAGGCATGCCATACATATACCCAACTGATCAGTGGTAACATAATCTGGGATCGTCTCTATGCTGGGCTTTAAGGCCCCTCGAGCTGCCACCCATACATAATAAATCGGGATTGTCTCTATGTTGGGCTTTAAGCCCCCTCGAGCTGCAACCCGAACATAACCATATTGAGTTGCTTACTTTATTTAATCTTTGAAGTTGTCATAGTGTTGGTTATAACATTATGGATCCTTTTTGGAACAACAAAAGAGAACATCTGAAATTTGATAGTAAATGTATATATTGAGGTACTTTAGAACATTTCAGAGTGGAAACAAGGTCATTAGCTATGTGGACAGTATACGATGCCAAAGGATAAGGGAAAGAGTAACCTTACATACCTTAAATTCACACCACGTGACTACAACAATTCAGCTCCTTCCTTATGTGTTACCTTACAATATAAGTACATAATGGAGTTACATTAAAAGCTAATCACATTATAGGTTTACAAGGCGGTAACTAACTACTTAACGGGAAGTAAAATTTTTTCGACCACCCCAACACATAGTATCGAATTCCAACCTCTTTTATACTTCCATGCAATTCTATTCTAGCTCCTACAGGGCAGCCCACTACCTCACCACAACAATTCTACCAAAATAGCCCATATGTTGACATAAATGTTACAAACCGATAGGATTACCTACCTAGTTTATCCTTTACATTTCCACTCCAATGAAACTCCATATATTCAACCCATAAGGTCACCCTACTTCCTTCCACAGTAACATACCAAAAAAAGTCCACAATAGTTCCAAAATTCAGTTTAACATAACAAGAGAATATTCTCTTTTCACTATACCAAATGTTCCCATTTACAAACACGTATAAACATTTCCATCAAGCCATACATACAAGGAATGATTTAGGGGAAGAACCACACTTTAATATACTGAAATTTTATCCTCCTAACTTAATTTCTTCAACACCTTAAGCCCCTATACAAGTTCAAACCACAAGGAAGACAAATTCATTAAAACTACACAAGTGGACTGCCAACTAATTAAGGGACTTCCCTATACATTTTAAACATAACCAACCTGACTTCCACACTTTATTATACATATATTACATTAATATACAATGTTAAACACTTACCAAGGCTTGCAAAGTGGAATATTAGTCCAAGAACCCTAGGGAAATTTGGGGCGGCTGATTTGGGGTTTGAGAGAGGAGAGAGTGTTTATTTTTCTGGACTATTTTTCAGCAAAGCATGAATGGAAAAATGAACTGAAATGAGACTTATATACTCCCTCTTTGAAACACCTATCTATCTCATCCTTAGCCAAGTTTTTGGTCCAAAATAGTCCAAGTAGGTGATTCACCTACTTGGCTATATAAGCTGTCCAAAACAGTCCACTCACTTGGGCCAATTTTAGTTGGATCATGTCATGTTGGGCCTTAGTTATATTTAGGTGTTGGGATGGTCATCTTCCCCATTTTATGTACTTAGTTTGGGCCTCAATTGAGTCCATTAATATATGTCCAAATGTAGCCCAATAGCTTAAGTAGGTAATACACCTCTTTGGAACATTTATCTTGGCCCAAATCTGATCCATAACCTTGGGTCCATTAACTTGGTCCATATATCTCAAGTAGGTGATTCACCTACTAGCTTAATTAAGTCAAGCAAGCACCTCAATAGTTAATTTCATTTTCGATTCTTAATCCCTTTAATTTAACTTACAGCTTGTGTGCACTTGGTCACTTTAAACTTTAGATCCAAATACCTACTCACGATCCCAATTTTAAATAGTTACATCGACGTTAAATTATTCGTGTCACATTAAAATGTACGGGCAGTTCCTTCCAACCCATCTTATCGTCGCTAGTCATATAGGAAACTGAGTCCATTACCCGTACTATAAGGCTGTATTAAGTGACATATAAGTGGAACTAGTACACGTAGGATACGAGGTGTTACATCCTTACCCCTTAGGAACATTTGTCCTCGAATGGTATTATCATCGCTACTCAGCTTAAACGAGTTCAAGCTTAAGTTTAATCTTTATACTACCACATAATACTTATATATATATATATATGTGTGTGTGTGTGTGTGTGTGTGTGTGTACTTACTTGTTATTGCTCCAATTCAGCATCTAAGGCTTCCACTTCGATTTCAAATAATTGAGGATACTTAGATTTCATCATCTCCTCGGCTTCCCATGTGATTTCCTCTACTTGCTGATTTTTCCAAAGCACTTTTACGGAAGCTACCTCTTTATTCCTTATCTTCTTAACTTGTCGATCCAAAATAGCAATAGGTACTTCTTCATAGGTGAGATCTTCCGTAACTTGTACTTCTTTAGTAGGAGTAATATGAGATGGATCTCTTATGCACTTTCAAAGCATTGAGACGTGAAATACCGGATGAACTGTGGAGTGTTCTTGGGGTAGTTCCAACTCATACACGACTTGGCCAAATCTTCGGATAATCTTATATGGCCCTATATAACGTGGACTTAGCTTTCCCTTCTTCCCAAATCTCACTACCCCTTTCATTGGTGACTCTTTCAAAAATACCCAATCATCGATAGCAAATTCTAACCCTCTTCTTCTAACATCGGCATATGATTTGTGTCGACTTTACGGTGTTCCTAGCCACTGTTGTATCACCTTAACCTTTTCCATGGCTTGATGAACAAGGTCTGGTCCAAATAAAACAATCTCACCTACTTCAAACCACCCAATTGGTGACCTACACTTTCTTCCGTATAGAGCTTCATAAGGGGCCATCTTGATGCTTGAATGATAGCTATTATTGTAGGAGAAATCAATAAGAGGTAAATAATCATCCCAGCTACCTCTAAAGTCTAATACACAAGCTCGCAGCATATCTTCAAGTGTCTGTATGGTGAGTTCTGCCTTTCTATCTGTTTGTGGGTGAAAATCTGTTCTTAAATTCACTTGCGTACCCAAAATTTTCTGAAAATACTTCCAAAAGTTTGCAGTAAATTGAGCTTCCCTATCAGATATAACAGAAATTGGAACTCCATGTAGTCGAACTATTTCCTTAATATACAATCTCGCAAACTTTTATGCTGTATAAGTAGTCTTAACCGGCAGGAAGTGTACTGACTTGGTAAGTCTGTCAACTATCAACCATATGGAATCAAACTTCCAAAGTGTACGAGGCAAACCAGTGATAAAATCCATGTTAATCATATCCTACTTCCAAACTGGAAGATCTATACATTGCATATAACCTCCAGGCTTCTGATGCTCTACTTTCACTCGTTGACAATATGGGCATTGGGCTACAAATCCAGCAATGTCCTTCTTCATGTCACCCACCAATATACTCCTTACAGATCATGGTACATTTTAGTTGATCTCGGATGAATAGAATACCTGGAATGATGTGCCTCTGCCATAATCCTTCTCCTTAGCTCATCTACATTAGGTACACATATTCTGTTTTGGCACTGAATTACTCCTTCTTGCGTAAGCTCAAATGCCTTTGTCATACCTCGCTGTACATTTTCCTTAAGCTATGATAGAATAGGATCTGCATACTGCTTTTCTTTCACTTCAGCTACTAATGAGAATTCAGCCGCATTTTGCACAACAACTCCTTCATCTGGAGTTTCAAGAAGGCAAACCCCTAAGCTAGCTAATTGATGTAGATCCTTGATTAACCCTTGTCTTTCTGTAAGTTGGCCATAAGTGTTCCCCATTGCCTTACGACTTAATGCGTCAGCTACCACATTTGCCTTCCTCGGATGATTATAAAATATCAATGTCATAGTCTTTCAATAGTTCAAGCCACCTCCGCTGCCTCAAATTTAGGTCCTTCTACTTAAGGATATATTTCAAACTCTTATGGTCGGTATATATGTGAACATGAACCCCATACAAATAGTGGTGCCATATTTTTAAAGCAAATACCACTGCTGCTAACTCAAGATCATGTGTTGGATAATTTTTTTCATGTGACCGCAATTGTTTTGAGGCATAAGCTATCACTTTACCATACTGCATCAATACACATCCCAAGAAAACTCCTGAAGCATCACAATACACCGCATACCCTTCTGTGCCTTCTGGAAGTACCAATACGGGTGTAGAGGTTAGCTTATTCTTCAGATCTTGGAAACTCTTCTCACATGCATCATTCCATTGAAACTTGGTTGCCTTGTGTTTTATCTTTGTTAAAGGTGCAGCAATAGAAGAAAATCCTTCAACAAACCTTCTATAATAACCTGCCAACCCGAGGAAACTACGAATCTCTGTAGGCGTTGTAGGTCTTGGCTAGTTTTTCACAGCTTCTATCTTTTGAGTATCAACCATTATTCCTTCATCAGATACAATATGACCTAAGAATGCTACAGATTTTAACCAAAACTCACATTTAGAGAACTTTGCATATAACTTACGATCACGAAGAATCTGCAACACCTGTCGTAAGTGACTAGCGTGGTCCTCTTTTGATCTTAAATAAACAAGAATATCATCTATAAACACTATCACGGACACGTCTAAAAATGGTTTAAACACTCTATTCATCAGATCCATAAGGGTTGTTGGTGAATTTGTTAGCCTGAAGGACATAATTAAAAACTCATAATGTCCGTACCGAGTTCGAAAAGTTGTCTTGGGTATATCTCTTTCTCTAACCTTTACCTGATGGTAACCCGACCTCAAGTCAATCTTTGAGAAATATTTAGCACCTTGTAATTGATCAAACAAATCATCAATTCTAGGGAGGGGATATTTATTCTTAATTGTCACCTTATTCAGTTGTCGGTAATCAATACACATTCTCAATATACCATATTTATTACGTACAAATACCATTGGTGCACCCCACGGGGACACACTAGACCTTATGAATCCCTTTTCTAGCAAGTCTTTTAATTATTTCCTTTAACTTCCGTAATTCTGCCGGGGCCATTCTATATGGAGGAATAGAGATAGGTTGAGTATCTGGAATCACATCAATACCAAACTCTACTTCTCATTCTGGTGGTAACCCCGAGAGATTTTTTAGAAAATACATCAAGGAATTAATTTACCACTGGAATAGATTGAAGAGTCGGTGGCTCTAGATCTGTATCTTTCACCCTTACTAGGTGATATATGTACCCCTTGGATATTAGTTTCTTCACCTTAAGATAAGAAATATACTTACCTTTTGGTGCTCCAACATTACCCCTCCATTCAAGGACTATCTCTTTTGGGAAATGCAAATGTACCTTCTTTGTTCGGCAATCTACTGTGACATAACAAGAACCCAACCAATCCATACCCATTATAATATCAAAATCTACCATTTCTAGTTCGACAAGATCAGCCAACGTATTAGGATCACAAACAGTTACTATACAATTACGATAGACTCTTTTAGCTAAAATATACTCGCCAACTGGGGTAGATACTTCAAATGGTTTAACTAATAATTTTGGCGTTCTTTCAAATTTTCTAGCAATCAATGGAGTGACATATGATAGTGTAGAGCCCGGATCAATTAATTCATATACATTATGTGAAAAAATGGATAATGTACTTGTAACAACATCAGGAGAGGCCTCTGAATTCTGTCAATCCGCTAAAGCATAGGTACAATTCTGGGCCCCACTAGAACTAACTTTTCCCTTACTACCTCTACCACGACCAGTAGGTTGTACACCCCTGCCTAGAAGAGGAACCTACGATGATGATGCAACGACTGATCCCGTAGGTCGTGTCACACTACCTGTAGCCCTTTGTGGGCACTCTCTTATTATGTGCCCCGACATACCACACCAATAGCAAGCATTTGTCCCAAACCGACATGCACCTAAATAAAGCTTTCCATATTGACTACATGGCTGAAGAAGAGGTCTTAATTGACTTATAGTCCCTTGTCCTTGATACCCTTCTATCTGTGAACCTTGAATCTTGCTCCTTGGCCTAAATTGGTTGCCCCTAAAACCTTGTAATCGGGGTGGAGCACTTGCTCTAAGGTAGGAAGATGGTGGCCTAGGTGGTCTATTAGAAAATCGAGGCCTGAACTCACTTTGGGATGGCATAAACTGCCCCACAGACCTAGCCCTCTTGGAGTACCCTCTCTCTGTCTCTTGTGTCCTTCTTCTTTGTCTCTAATCTTTCATTTTTTGTGCAAAAGCTTGTATCCTTGCTATATCCATTTCTCTATTCAGAGTAGCAATAGTACAATCTCTAACAAAATATGGATCCAGTCTATCCACATAACGATGAACTCTATCATCCATAGTAGCCACCACATTAGGAGCATACCAAGCCAAAGAGTTAAGTCGAAGGCTGTACTTCCTCACACTCTTATTACCCTGACAAAGATTTAAAAATTGATTTGTACGAGCCTTTCGGATCTCAAATGAAAGGTAATGATCAAGAAATGCCATTTTGAACTCTTCCCAACTAGCTGAAGGTGCACCAATGCCTCCAGATCGTTTCCAATCGTCATACCATAAGATAGCCTCCCCTTATAATCTATACGCTGCAAGCTCAACTGTCTCTGTACCAGATACATGCATAAAACCCAAAGCTCTTTGGATTTGATCTATAAAGTCCTATGGATCTTCATTAAGATCTGATCCAGTGAATGTGGGAGGATCTAATTTGAGGAAATCCTGTGTCCGTAGACTAGTTGCCCTATCTGCATCAGTAGTACCGGCATTTGGACCAGCTTGTCCTTGACCTTGTGCAGCAACAATACAATTCAACAATTGCACCGCATTCCTTAAATCTTGCTCACTGGAATTAATAGGTGATTTTGGGAGTACTCCTCTCCTTCCTAGCTCTTCTGGAGATGGAAGAGTAGAAGAAGTTCGAGATACAAACTCAACTTCAGTTTTATTTTGATTAGTTCATCTAGGTGGTGACTTGTTGGTGCCTTCTCCGGCAGCCATGTCTACCTTCTTACTTTTACCCTTACTCTTCCTTGTAATCGGCATCTTTACTATATATAAAAAAATATTCAAGGTTAAATACAAATCAACTTACATTATTGGCTATATCGCACGAACTAAGAAATGAAGAAAAGAAACAACCCCTAAATATCCCGTAGCCTCCTGCGTATAGATGTGGTGTACAACACATCCATAAGCAAGACTCTACTAGACCCGACTTTGTAGACTCCCTAGGACAACCTCACTCTGATACCACTTTTGTCATGCCTCAAATCCCATTGAGCTGGACTGGCACCCGAAATCATTAAGGCCCGAGAGAACCAATCTATGATCATGTACATTCATATTCATGTTCCTGAGTGAACAACATCTAGTCATACAGATACAAGATGTCAAAGACGAAAATCATGGAAAGACATTCAAATAGATATGAGGCTTGGCTATTGGGGCCGCAACATCAAAAAGGAGAATACACTTCTACATTTGATTTTACTATAGTCTACAAAGCCTCTGAAAGATATACATAACCAAAACTAAGGTCGGGACAAGTCCCCGCCTTATACCACTACTGCACAGTACCAAAACTAATTTACAATGACTCGGAAAGCCCCGAAGTAACCTAGAGCTCACCAACAATATGTGGATGACCCGTATCCTACTGTGGAGGTCTACTAACACCTGTGACTGCAGCAAGTAAGGTAAGTACCCCGTGGGATGTCAGTACGAAAGAATGTACTGAGTATGTAAGTCTAAAAGTAACTGTATAAAATATAGGAACTCAAAAGGAATCAGATACAAGTGAATGGATAATACTGATAAACCACCTTTACTGTAATAGTGGAACCGTATACATTACATTCATTACTTCCCTTTTTCTTTTTTTACTTTTCTTGGATTTATAAGGCATGCCATACATATACCCAACTGATCAGTGGTAACATAAACTGGGATCGTCTCTATGCTAGGCTTTAAGGCCCCTCGAGCTGCCACCCATATATAATAAATTGGGATCATCTCTATGTTGGGCTTTAAGCCCCCCCGAGCTGCTACCCGAACATAACCATATTGAGTTGCTTACTTTATTTAATATTTGAAGTTGTTATAGTGGTGGTTATAACATTACGGATCCTTTTTGGACCAACAAAAGAGAACATCTGAAATTTGATAGTAAATGTATATATTGAGGTACTTTAGAACATTTCGGAGTGGAAACAAGGTCATTAGCTATGTGGAAAGTATACGATGCCAAAGGATACAAAAAAGAGTAACCTTACATACCTTAAATTCACACCACGTGACTACAACAATTCAGCTCCTTCCTTATGTGTTATTCTACAATATAAGTACATAATGGAGTTACATTAAAAGCTAATCACATTATAGGTTTACAAGGCGGTAACTAACTACTTAACGGGAAGTAAAATTTGTCCGACCACCTCAAAACATAGTATCTCATTCCAACCTCCTTTATACTTCCACGCAATTTTATTCTAGCTCCTACACGACAGCCCAATGCCGCACCACAACAATGCTACCAAAACAGCCCATATGTTGACATAAACGTTACAAACCGATAAGATTACCTACCTAGTTTATCCTTTACATTTCCACTCCAACGAAACTCCATATATTCATACCATAAGGTCACCCTACTTCCTTCCACAGTAACATACCAAAAAAAGTCCACAATAGTTCCAAAATTCAGTTTAACATAACAAGAGAATATTCTCTTTTCACTACACCAAACGTTCCATTTACAAACACGTATAAACATTTCCATCAAGCCATACATACACGGAATGATTTAGGGGCAGAACAACACTTTAATATACTGAAATTGTATCCTCATAACTTAATTTATTCAACACCTTAAGCCCCTATACAAGTTCAAACCACAAGGAAGACAAATTCATTAAAACTAACACAAGAGGACTGCCAACTAATTAAGAGACTGCCCTATACATTTTAAACATAACCAACCTGACTTCCACACTTTATTATACATATATTACATTAATATACAAGGTTAAACACTTACCAAGACTTGCAAAGTAGAAGATTAGTTCAAGAACCCTAGGGAAATTTGGGGCGGCTGATTTGGGGTTTGAGAGAGGAGAGAGTGTTTTACTTTTTCTGGACTATTTTTCAGCAAAGAATGAATGGAAAAATGAACTGAAATGAGCCTTATATACTCCCTCTTTGAACCGACTATCTAGATCATACTTAGCCAAGTTTTTGGTCAAAAATACTCCAAGTAGGTGATGTACCTACTTGGCTATATAAGCTGTCCAAAACAGTCCACTTACTTGGGCAAATTCTAGTTGGATCAAGTCATGTTGGGCTCTAGTTATATTTAGGTGTTGGGCTGGTCATCTTCCCCATTTTATGTACTTAGTTTGGGCCTCAATTAAGTCCATTAATATATGTACAAATTCAGCCCAATAGCTTAAGTAGGTAATACACCTCTTTGGAACATTTAACTTGGCCCAAATCTGATCCATAACCTTGGGTCCATTAACTTGGTCCATATATCTCAAGTAGGTGATTATCTACTAGCTTAATTAATTCAAGCAAGCACCTCAATAATTAATTTCATTTTTGGTTCTTAATCCCTTTAATTTAACTTACAGCTTGTGTGCACTTGGTCACTTTAAACTTTAGATCCAAATGCCTACTCACGATCCCAAGTTTAAATAGTTGCATCGACGTTAACTTAGTCGTGTCACATTTGAAATGTACGGGAAGTTCCTTCCAATCCATCTTATCGTCGCTAGTCATATAGGAAACTGAGTCCATTACCCATACTATAAGGCTGTATTAAGTGACATATAAGTGGAACTGGTACACGTAGGGGACGGGTGTTACATCGGGTCAACCAAAAGGTATCATGACTTGAAAGAAGTGTACTGGTTCGGAGATATGAAGAAGAACATTGTAGAATTTTTAGCCCAATGTCCAAATTGTCAATAAGTTAAAGTAGAGCATCAAAAGCCAGGAGGTTATATGCAGTATATGCAGCTCCCTATTTGGAATTAGGACATGATCAACATGTATTTTATCACTGGTTTGCCTCGTACATTTTGAAAGTTTGATTCCATATGGGTAATAGTTGATAGACTTACCAAATCAGCACATTTCCTACTGGGTAAGACCACTTACACAGCTAAAGAGTAAGGTTATATATTAAAGAGATAGTTCGGCTACATGGAGTCCCAATTTCTATTATATCTGATAGGGGAGATCAATCTACTGTAAGCTTTTGGAAGTCATTTCAGAAGAGTTTAGGAATGCAAGTGAGTTTAAGTATAACTTTACACCCTCAAATGGATGATCCAACAGAACGTACGATTCAAACACTTGAGGATATGCTGCGAGCTTATGTATTAAACTTCAAAGGTAGTTGGGATGATCATTTGTCATTTATTGAGTTTGCCTACAATAATAGCTATCATTTAAGTATCAAGATGGCAGCTTATAAAGCCTTATACGGGAGGAAATATAGGTCACCGATTGGGTGATTTGAAGTAGGTGAGACTATTTTATTTTGACTATATCTTGTTCATCAAGCCATGGAAAAGGTTAAGGTGATACAACAACGGCTAGGAACATCCCAAAGTCGACATAAATCATATGCCGATGTTAGAAGAAGGGGGCTAGATTTTGCTATAGGTGATTGGATATTTTTGAAAGTGTCGTCAATGAAAGGGGTGATGTGATTTGATAAAAAGGGAAAGCTAAGTCCATGTTATATAGGACCATATAAGGTTATTCGAAGATTTGGCCAAGTGGCATATGAGTTGGAACTACCCCAAGAACTTTCCACAGTTCATCCAGCGTTTCACATCTCAATGCTTCGAAAGTGCATAGGAGATCCATCTTATATTACTCCTACTGAAGATATACAAGTTACGAAAGATCTCACCTACGAAGAAGTACCTATTGCTATTCTGGATAGACAAGTTAAGAAATAAAGAAGTAGCTTCCGTAAAAGTGCTTTGGAGGAATCAACAAGGAGAAGAGATCACATGGGAAGCTGAGGAAATGATGAAATCTAAGTATCCACAATTATTTGAAACTGAAGAGGAAGCCTTAGATGCTGAATTGGAGAAATAACAAGTAAGTATATATATATATAAGTATTATGTGGTAGCATAAAGATTAAACTTAGGCTTAAACTTGTTTAGGCTGAGTAGTGATGATACAAACATTCGAGGACGAATGTTCTTAAGGGGGAAAGGATGTAACACCCTGTACATTTTTGAAACTTTTACGACCAACCTAGCATGGATAAAATTATTTAAACTTGAGATAATTAGGACGTATTTAAGCGTAAAGTTAAAGTTAAGTGGTGGATTAAGATAGAAGGATTTAAAACGTTGGAAAAAAGGGAGAATATAAGAGAGTCACTTCCGTGACATAATTAATATAGTAGGTGTATCACCTACTTAAACTATTGGGCTGACTTGAGACATATGTTAATGGACTCGATTGGAGCCCAAATTAAGTAAAGGAAAAAGGGAAGGATGACCAGCCCAAGCCCAAATTTAATTAAGGCCCACTATGATAGGATCCAAATGGAAATAAACCAAGTAGGTGAATCACCTACTTGGACTATTTTTGACCAAAGAATTGGCTAAGGATGGCTGGAATGAGGCGGCAAAAGAGGGAGTATATAGGGATCATTTCAGCCTTATTTTTTCATTCATTTTATTTGCAAAAAAATGGTCTTTAATGAAAAACTCTCTACTCTCTCAAACCCTAACCAGCCACCCATATTTCTCTTTAGGGTTCTTGGATAAATCCTCTACTTTGCAAGCCTTGGTAAGTGTTTACCCTTATAGTTTAATGTAATATATGTATAAGAGGTTGTGAAAATCATGTTGGTTATGTTTAAAAAGTATAGGGCAGTCCTTGTTCTTGGTGACAGTCCACTTGTGTTTAGTTTTAAAGGATTTGCCTTCCTTGTGGTTTAAACTTGAAAAGAAGTTTAAGGTCTTGAGGAAATTAAATTAAAGGATGAAATTTCAGTATGTTAAAGTGCGGTTCTGCCCCTTATTTGTTCCTCTTTGTGTATGGCTTGGTGAAAATGTTTATATGTGCTTATATATAGAACGTTTGGTGTAGTGAAAAGAGAATACTCTCTTGTGGTGTTAAAGTGAATTTTCAAACCATTGTGGACTGTTTTTGGTATGTAGTTGTGGAAGGCATTTAGGTGTCTTGATTAAATAAATATGTGGAGTTGCATTGAAGTGGTAATGTGAAATATGAACTTGGTAGGAATTCCTATCAGTTTGTAACATTTGTGTTGGTTTGTGGACTGTTTTGGTGGTATTGTTGTTGTGAGGCAGTAAGTTATAGTGTAAGGGGGGGTGGAATAAGTTTATATAGCAGTATAAAGAAGGGGGAAGTGATACACCATGTGTTTAGGAGGTTGGACGGTTTTTACTTCCCGTTAAGTAATTAATTACCGTCTTATAAACTCGTAATGTAATTAACTTTTAATAGTAGTTCCATTCTGTACTTAAATTGTAGAGTAACACTTAAAGGAATAGCTGAATTGTTGTAATCACATTAGTCAGAAGATAAGGTATGTAAGGTTATTCGATTCTATGTTCTTTGGCATGAAATCTAATACATTGATGTTACATTTGCTCCCTATGTCATTGTTACTGCCTTAAATGCGTACTCACATGTCTCTTACTACGGTTCAATAGTTTAAAATTTAATAATGTTATGACCACCGAAGGAACTATCTCAAAAATTAAAGAAATGATGTAAAGAGAAGCTATATATTCTTGGGTGGTTCCCAGGGGTGGAAGGAACACCTAGCATGGGATGATACCAATATCACGGTTGGTATCCTGATACTAGCGTGGATCGCATGGTTGATACGAGCATGGATGACGTGGATGACATGTAGAATGTTCTTTAAAAGGAAAGCTTAAGAGTCAATGGGAGTGATGTGGATAACGAAAAGAGGCTATTTGTACAAGTGGCTAGATTTTAAATTGAAGAATTCACAAAAAGAGTCACCAAACAAGGCCCTTGTCTCTCATTAAGGGCATATTTGTAATAACTAGTTGTCTTTTATTTCTCTAGTATAAATAGGATAATTCCTCATTTTACTTGGGACTTTTGATGAATATTGAACATTGAGCTTTGAAGCTTGTAGTTTCTAGGTGAAGCCTAGCATTTAGCTTGTAGTTTCTAGGTGAAGCCTAGCATTAGTTGGTAATTTTAGTAGTGTGGATCTTGAAATTGTTGGTGAACTTTTTTGTTTGGTTAATCGAAGGTTACTCATTTGTGGTTTCTTGGTTTCCTTTGATTTTCTCAAACTAGGGTTTGTGTTTAAATTGTTGAATTCAATTGGGAGGTAAGGGTATCAAGTCCCTTGTTGCCCATAAATTCAAGAGTTTGAATATTAATCAACATATCCGTCTTTTGTTTTCTTTCCTTCTTGTTCTTCCCTCTTTTGATTCGTTATCATATCCTAGGGGTGAAAGGAAAGCCTAGCATGGGTCGATCCCGATTTGTGTATTTCTAAGGACTGTATCCCAGGGGTTAAAATACCTAGCATGGGTCATCCTCTTTTACCACTGATCAGCTGGTCATTTGTATTATATACCTTACAACTTCATAATGCAAAGAAGGATAAAGTAAAATAAAAGATGTAATGTTCATGATCCTGTAAATACAAGCAAAGGTGGTCTTTTATTCTTATCTATACAATTATATATTGATAGCTGATTTCATTAAGATCTTATCTTACTTATGGCCACTTTATGCCTTACATACTCAGTACATTCTTTCATACTGACGTCCCTTATGGGGCACTATGTTTCATGCCGTAGGTACAGGTACTCCAGTTAGTAAACCTCCTCAGTAGGAGCACAGGATACTCAACTGTGGTTGGTAAGCTCCAAGTCACTTCGGGGCTTTACCAAGTCTTTGGTATATATTTTGGTATTGTATAATAGTTAAGGATAATGCGAGGCCTATCCCAACCTAGACCATATTTGTCGATCTTATAGAGGCTTTGTAGACTAGTGTATAAAGTGCAGTTATGTTTAGTTCCTTAACAGTTGTTGCCTTAACGGCCAAGTCACGTATATATGTGTTTTGGGCCTATCTTTATGTTAGTCTATTGTCATTGCTATAACTTGTATATATTTTCCAAGCCCCATTACTATCATAGTTATTTGTTTGGACAATAAGATTATAAGTTGGTTCTCTCGAGTCTGTAGGGCATCGGGTACCAATCCATCTAAATGGGAGTTGAGGTGTGATAGAATCACACTCCCACATAACCAACATTTCAAAACGATAATTCAAAATGATCTGATCCTAGCTCTCACACTCTCAAGTGTATATCTCATCTTAATTCATCAAAAGCTTACTAAAAATTAAAGAGAACTAGTATTTATAGTCTTGGGAGTATTATTACATTTAATGGGCCCAAAAGTGACCCATTTAACATCAAAACATGTGTTGACCGCCTTGGCTCATCTGTCCACACAAATGGGCACCTGCTCACGCAGTTTTTGGGTGCAGATGCCACTGGTGTGGCCTTTTTTGGTCATCTGCAAGCGTACCTTACTCACCTGCTGTCGTAGGTGAGCTCACAGACTCCAAAAGTGAGTCATTTTGCACCTTTTTGCATTCCTTTGACCCCTCCAAGGCCCCTTGACCCTTCTTGGATGTAATCACCAATACATAGCACCCTTTGGATAACATTAAGGGGTCGTCAAGCACTTCTCACTTCATGATCATTCCTTGACTCCAAGGTATCTTCCATATGTGACATTGTTCTACTTGGAGCTCAAAATGGACCCTCCACACAAGTCTTTGTGGCCTTAAGATCGTTGTGGTTGGGTTCCCTAGTTGTTGCCCTTGAAATATATGCCAAGAAAGCTTGACGCTGATTTGGCTTGTATCATCCTTCCCTTCTTGAAAAGGATTCGACCTCGAATCCAAACCTTGCAAAACCATAGGGCAAACAAGCAACAACAATATCCTCATGGCATGAGGGTTAGGGTTAGCAACATCAAACTTATCACCAAACCAAGGAGGAACACACTTAACATATAGCCAAGCATCAAAATGATCAATCAAGGGTTCACAACCCCATAAAATAAATGCAAATTGGCCATTCAAAAGACTTTGACAAAGGGAAAAACCATAAGAACCATGGCAATTAGTCAACCACACATAAAAACCCACATTAGTTCTATGTTTCAACAAGCACAAAACCCCTTTTAAGTGAAAAGTCACATGATAATTTCCAAAGCTTAGTGCAAGGTCATGAACAAGATCATTCCAAATTAAGAGTCCACTCAATGCACTAGCTATCTCCAAGAATGGGATTACTCCCAAATTATCACCGGGGTCAAATACAAAGGTATCCCTCACACGAGTTAACAAACATATTGCATTTAAGCTCATAATGTAATTAAGTAGTAACACCAAGCATTTATTACATGAAGGAAAAGAAGTACTGCTATTATGTGTACCACACAAAGATGTACCCTCTTGACCAAACACCAAGTTTGGGGCATAAACCCACCACATTCCAAATGGTCACCCGGGTTAAATGGATAGAGTGGCCATAGACATGAGTCTAGAAAACACTCTTTTCCCCCAAAGGTTTCACCAATACAAAAAGTTATACTCTCCACACTAGCATAAGTATCATCAAAGGTAAATAGAGAGTAAAGAAAGGTGTCACTCAACTTGACTTCATCTGAGGGATCCTCAAGGGCATGCTTACTACTAGGCTTAAGAACATTTTCAAGAGTATTCACAAGAATTATAACACTCAAAGAAGAAGAAACAATTGGAAAACAAAGACCACCTTCCATTTCTTCACAATCCTTACCATAAGAGTACTCTCATCTTCCAAGAAGAGATTTCCATCTTTAGGAGGGATGTTGTCACACCATTGTGGGTTGTTATATAGAATATAGCCCTCAATATGAGCTACATCAATAACATGATCTACACCACTAGGTAACAAACTAGGAGTGATTTCATCCTCTTCAAACAAAACATTATACTTAAAGAGAGAAGGGTCAATCCAAGAAGGAGGATTAGAACATGTACGTTTGCTCTCAAAAAGAAAATTACCAAGTTTTGAAGAAGTGTCAAACATAAGATCACCTCTATGAGCAAGGCAAGTAATAGGATCTTCATCAAAAGGCATGCTCAAAGAGTCACTCCTATTAAGATGATCAATATTAACATCATCACTAACTTGAGGTTCACTAACCATATCACAATCACCCTCAAGTAATGGACTCGACTCACAAGCAAGTTGATCAATACAATTTTCACTAGCCAATGTACCATAGGTGGACATAAATCGATCTTACAAGAAGAGTCGATTCAGTCATCAATAGGATCAACTAGTGTATCCACACTTTCAACATGTACATTGTCAACACGAGGCAAATAATCATTAGACTCACAAATAATCAAGTTATCATTCATACTCAATTGGATACTAGACACACAATGGTCATTTGCATTTACTAAAGTGCAAGAGTTAGCTTTGTTACCTTGAAGATCATGAGAATATTCTTCTTTCAAACAATTCCTTGGCTCATCAATCTTAGTCAACTCTCTTTTACTTGAGCCAAGTCCTTCTCCACCTTCTTAATTTCCACCCTCTTAAATGCTTCTCGAAGATCTCTTATAACCACTTGATGGGGTGTCAAAGGAACCATGTTGTCTATCCTCCCACTCATGTTGGCTATCCTCCCAATCATATTTGACAAACTTTCTTGGAGTGTGGTCATTTGACCATCCATGGATTCCATTCGACGATCCAAGGATTTGATTGCCATTAAGATCTCTTTAGAAGTATTGTCATCTGGAGCCATGGTATCTATTAAGAAGAAACACTAAACAAGAATAAAAAACAATTTAGCATTAATAAAATTAACCTCACAACCTCTCGAAGTACACACCTTTGTTTGCCTCACAATAGGCATCGCTAGCGTTGAAAGATTGTTTCTACTCCAATGGAGGATGTGGTGTCAATTGCTACTCGTGGTTGAAATGGATTCTTGTTTTGAAAAGAATAGATGACTCAAAACAAATAAACACGAACTTGAATCAAGAAATAACAACGAAACAAAAAGAGAAAAGCACAAAAGAAATGGACGAAGAAAGAAAACGGACTCAAAGACTAATTATTCAACTAAGTAGATCAAATACTAGTTGTTAATTAGTTAGGAATCAAGAAATGATTTGAAGAATTAAGGAATGGATTTCGGATGTTGGAACCTGAGCAAAATGAGTTTTGGAATGAATTGAAATGCATTTTCTGAGTTGTGGGCGCAGATGGTTCACATGCCGTCGCAGGTGGCTTCGCATGTCACAAAACAGTGATGCTGGAAGTCACCTGCATTGGTGACCTATGTGGGCAGGTGAATGACCTGCGTGGGCAGGTGACTTAGCAGGTGGTCTGGGCAGATCACCTGGAAACCTCCGATTTTCAGCTCTGTGGGCCTTTTTTGCACTATCCCTCTTAGAATATTCCCTTTTCTTTTGGATATTCTCTTGTACTAACATCCAAACAACTTTATCTTTCTTTATTTGTGGATATAACAACACTTTTTTTTGATAAATATTTCCCTTGAAGATATGAAGATCCTGAAGAACATGAAGAACACTAAATTTTCGAACTAACTCATTTTTGCTCCGAATTGCACAAAATTTTAGATCTAGGTTCCCTTCAACTTAGAGAACACTTTCTGTCATGCCTCAAATCCCATTGGGGCAGACAGGCACCCGTAGTCGTAAGAGCCCGGGAGAACCAACCTATAATCATATACTTCTTATGCATGTAATTGAGCTAACAAATGTGCTGCAGTGTATGGACATGATGTATCGATAAAGTGAACCAGGTAGGTAAATACAAAATAGATATAAAGGACTTGGCCGTTGGGGCCACAACTTTTAAAAGACAAGACACTACCATGCTTAACTTTACATTGCCTACAAAGCCTCTAAAAGATACATAGACTTAGTTAAGGCCGGGACAGGTCCCCGCCTTACACATAACTACTACACAATACCAAAAATATAAACAACTGACTCGGAAAGCCCCGAATCAACCTGGAGCTCATCAAAAGCCTTTAGATGTCCTGTACTCCTACTGGAGGGATCTACTAGCTCCTATGACTGCAGCATGAAATGTAGGTCCCCCAAGAGGGACGTCAGTACGAAAGAATGTACTGAGTATTTAAGGCTAAAAGCAATTGTACATAATCCAAAAGTTTAAGTGAATCAAGTACAAGTGTATAGATAATGTTAATAACCCACCTTAGCTGGTATTTGGGGAACCACGTACATTACATTCTTTACTTCCATTTTACCTTCTTTCCTTTATAATCTTTAATAATCCATGTAGTACAAATGACCAACTGATCACTGGTAAACAAATAGGGATCGGCCCATGCTAGGCTTACCCCCCTGAGCTGCCACCCACATAAATCAGTCGGGATCGGCCAATGTTAGGCTTTCGTGTAACACCCTGTACATTTTTTGAAACTTATACGACCAACCTAGCATGGATAAAAGTATTTAAACTTAAGATAATGAGGATGTATTTAAGCGTAAAGTTAAAGTTAAGTGGTGGATTAAGACAGAAGGATTTAAAACATTGGAAAAATGGGAGAATATAAGCGAGGTACTTCTGTGACTTAATTAAGATAGTGGGTGTATCACCTACTTAAACTATATGTGATGAATTGAGACATATGTTAATGGAATCAATTTAGGCCCAAACTAAGTAAAGGAAAAAGGGAAGGATGATAACTGGAAAACTACAAAAACTAGAATTTAACTAAGAATCGAAAAGATAATCAATAGATAGATGAAAAATTAAACACAAGTAGATGAGTATTCAAGAACAATAGGATATATTAAACCCTATAACCCTCGAGTTACATTCACCAACTACACCTAATTCCTACGGTGACCAAGAAGTAATCAAAACGCCCTCGAAACCACGCGTTACTAAGCAAACCTTCAACAAACGCTTACCAAAAACTCTCTCAAGAGATTTGTTCATCAATAGTCAAGAAAAACTAAGGAAAAATAAAGCATGGTTTGGGTATTTATACCCATGGGTCATTTATTACATACTTGGGCCCAAAAGTGACCCATTCTTTAAAATTGGACTCGACAGCTGACATAGGCCACCTGCGCCTGTAGGTGGGCACTTGCCCACGCAGTTCAAGGCCCCATGTGCCACTGGACTCCTTATGCGCACGCATGTGGCTCACCTGCGGGCGCAGGTGAGCTCTCCAGGGCATTCCATGTGCCATTTTGCCCTCCTCGGCTTCCATTTGACCCCTCCAAGGCCCCTTGATCTTCTTTAGATGCAATCACCAGCACGTAGCACCCTTTTGATGGTAGTAGGATGCCTTCAAGTACCTCTCGTTTTATGAACATTCCTTGAAGCGCTTGGAGTTCTCGTGGTTGAATTCTAGTGAACGGTTTGGACCGGATTTGGATTGTATCATCCTCTCCATCTTGAGAAGAATTTGACCTTAAATTCTCATCCTGTATCATATAAAAGGGTGACAGATTGGACATATTAAATGTGTTGTTCACTTGATACTCTGGTGGAAGGTCAACCTTGTAAGCATTGTCATTTATCCGCTCAAGTACTTGGAATGGGTCATCACCTCGAGGAATCAATTTAACTTTCCTTTGGGTTGGGAACCGGTCCTTTCGGAGATGTACCCATACCCAATCGTCCGGTTCAAGTACAAGCATTCTCCTCCCTTTGTTCACTCTCTTGGCTATTGCTTGATTCTTTTTCTCAAGGTGAAGCCTTACTTTCTCATGCATCTTCTTCATTGCTTCTGCTTTTTTTCTCCCATCTAAGCTAATCACAACATCACTAGACAAAGGGGGTTAGGGGGTTAAAACCATAAACACATTCAAAGGGAGTCATACCAATAGTCGAGTGAATAACACGATTGTAAGAAAATTCGACTAAGGGTAAGTGATCCTCCCAGGAGGCCATTTTCCCTTTAACCATGGTGCGGAGCATAGAACCCAATCTCCTATTCACAACCTCAGTTTGACCATCGGTTTGTAGGTGGCAAGATATTGAGAAAAGCAATTTGGTGCCAAGCCTACCCCACAATGACCTCCAAAAGTGACTAAGGAACTTAGAGTCCCTATCACTAACAATGGTCCGGGGTATTCCGTGTATCTTGACAACATGCTTTATAAATAAGGATGCCACATTAGAGGCATCATCACACTACTTGTGGTACAGAATAAAATGATCCATTTTTGAGAACTGATCAACCACAACAAAGATACTATCTCTTCTCCTCCTTGTCCTAGGCAATCCCAATACAAAGTCCATAGATATGTCAAGCCATGGATGTAGGGGAGTAGGATGTGGCGTATATAACCCTTGAGGGAGAAGGCGTGACTTCGCACTTCTACAATCCATACATTGACCACAAATTCGTGCAACATCATGACGCATTTTGGGCCAATAGAATTGTTACTCTAGGATTCCAAGGGTCTTGTCAATTCCAAAGTGACCCATCATACCACCATCGTATGCCTCGCTTACAAACAACTCTCTCCAAGAGCTAGAGGGAACACACAATCTCTTTCCTTTGAATAGGAATCCATCAAACCTTGAGTAGGGTATAGAAGTTCTATCCCTAAGCCATTTTTCCCTTCCCCATTCCTCACAATCCTTAAATATTTGAGCAAATTTGGGGTCCTCGGGATACAATGTCTTCAAGCATTCAAACCCAATCAATTTAGAAGACAAAGTACTAAGTAACACATGTTTTTGGGACAAGGCATCGGCCATAACGTTCTCCTTCCCCTTTTTGTATTGGATTACATAAGGGAAAGTTTCTAAGAACTCAATCTAATTGGCATGCCGTTTGTTCAATTTGTCTTGGGGCCTAAGGTGTTTCAAAGATTCATGGTCGGTTCGAATCACAAATTCCTTAGGCCACAAGTAGTGTTGCCAATTTCCCAATGCTCTAATTAAGGCATACAACTCAAGATCATACGTAGAGTAGTTCAAGGTTGCTACTTTGAGCTTTTCACTAAAGTATACAATGGGCTTTTGGTCTTACATTAAGACGGCCCCAATGCCTACCTTGCTAGAATCACATTCGACTTCAAACATTTTTCCAAAGTCGGGCAATTGCAATAAAGGTGCAGAGCTAAGCATTGTTTTCAAGGTTTCAAATGCCTTTTCTTGCTCGTATCCCCACTTAAAGGGCTTATCCTTTCGGATTACCTCGGTTAAGGGAGCGGCTATGGTACTAAACCCTTTGACAAACCTTCTATAGAAACTAGCCAATCCATGAAAACTTCTCACATCACCAATGGATTGTGGAGTTGGCCAGTTTCTTATAGCGTCTATCTTAGATTCATCCACTTCAACACCCCGGAAGCTTACAACAAACCCCCAAAAGACAACCTCATCAACACAAAAGGAGCATTTCTCAAGATTAGCAAACAATTGCTCCTTTCTAAGCACATCAAAAACACATTTCAAGTGCTTAGCATGGTCATCTATGAACTTTCTATAGACTAAGATATCATCAAAGTATACCACAACAATCTTCCCTATAAATGATTTCATCACATGGTTCATTAATCGCATAAAGGTACTAGGAGCGTTGGTGAGTCCAAATGGCATAACCATCCATTCATAGAGACCAAACTTGGTCTTGAAGGCGTTTTTCCATTCATCACCAGGGCTCATCCAGATTTGATGGTACCTACTCGTAAGATCAATCTTTGAAAACACACAAGAACCATTCAATTCATCTAACATATCATCCAATCTAGGGATAGGGTGGAGATACTTTACCGTGATCTTGTTGATGGCCCAACAATCAACACACATGCGCCAAGTTTCATATTTCTTTAGCACCAATAGTACCGAAACCACACATGGGCTCATGTTTTCTTTGATATATCCCTTGTTGAGAAGTTCCTCAACTTGTATTTGAAGCTCTTTGGTGTCTGTTGGGTTTCTTATATAAGTCGGCTTGTTAGAGAATTATGAGCCCAGCATGAAGTCTATTTGATACTCAATTCCCCGAAGTGGGGGTAACCCTTGTTGTAGCTCCTTTGGAAACACATCTTTGAATTCCTGCAAAATAAGAGAAATAGAATGGGGAATAGGAGAATTAGAGTGGTTAAGATAAAAGGCATGAGGTAAAAGGAGGATGGGCTCCTTATCATTAGAATCATTAAACAAGTCCTTATTCCTTGCCAACATCACCATTTGGGTCTTTCCCTTCAACTTTCTTCTCTTTTTTGCTTCATTACTCTCCTATTCTTAGGGTTTCTCCCCCCTTCTTTACTACCCTTCTCCTTCAACTCCCTCATTCTTTGATGCACCTCATTCACTTGTGATGGTAAAAGAGGGTGGAGGGTAAACTTCCAACCATTCAACTCAAGAGAATACCGGTTGGTCCTTCCATCATGTTTGGTGGAACGATCGTATTGCCATGGTATTCCAAGAAAACTATGACACGCTTGCATGGGAATGACATCACATAGTATTTCATCATGATAATTCCCAATCTTGAATCGGATCACGACTTGCCTAGTCACTTTTAATTCTCCACACTCGTTTGACCATTGGAGCTTGTACGATGTGGCATGCTTGGTTGTGGGTAACTTCAAGAAATTAACCATGGTGGCACTAGCTACATTTTTACAACTTCCACTATCGATGACCAATAGGCATATATTCTCTTTGATAAGACATTTAGTATGGAATAGATTTTCCCGTTGACTAGGGTCATCTATGGCCTTACTAATCATCACTCGTCTTACCACAAAGTTTGGAACCTCAAACTCTCCATCTTGAGGCCAAGCATCCTCATTTCCTTCCTTTACTTGCTCATCTTCTTCTAGAATCTCTCCTTCTTGGGCTTCGCTTTCATTATCATCTTCTTGTCCCACCTTTTCCCCAAGGTAGAATATCCTCCCTTCTCTAAGGATTACATTCCTCCGATTAGGGCACTCATTTGCCTTGTGTCCCCAACCTTGACACTTGAAACATTGGAATCCTTTAGGATTAAGAGTTGGATAATTGTTACCTTCATTCCTTGGTGGGTATCTTGGAGTAGTCTTTTCAATGGGCTTTTTGTCATAAGACTTGTTGATGTCCTTATTCTTGTTCCCGAAGAAGGTTGGGCTACCTCTTTGCTCTTACTCCATGGATTAGTGGACGAGTACCCCTTGGGTTTGAAAGATGTCCGCTCCTTAATGTCTCTCCAACTTCTAAGGCCGTTGAAAGATTTCTTCTAACGTAGCAAACTTATGGCAAGTCATGTATGAGGAGATTTCTTTGTTCAAACCAACCTTGAAACGGATGACGGAATGTTCCGCATTTTCTTGATATTCAAGTTTCAATATCAATTGTTGAAACTCATCAAAGTACGTTAAGACATTCTTGTTCCCTTGCCTTAGGTTGTACAACTTGGCAAGCAACTCATGCCTATACCTTTCCGGCACATACTTTCTCCTCATGAGAGCCTTCAAAGCATCCCATGGTGGTAGTTGTCCATTATTCAAGACATTTTCAAATCGCTTGGCATATTCCCACCATGTGATAGCAAATCCTTCGAATTGGGCTATGGCGTAGCAACTCTTCTTGTCATCGGTGGGATTACTTTCTCCTTTGAAATTTGGAAGACTAGTCTTGATTGAATTGATCCCATTATCTCGACCTCCGTTTCCACCTTGATTATCATTGTAATTCCATTGGTTTTCACCTTGTGGATGATTCCCTAAGTTTCCTCTTCCATAAGGTGCCAGACCGAATCTTCCTCTTCGACCTCAAAATCCTCGTTGAGGCAAGGTTCTATTCCTCCAATACTCCGCATACGCGGCCTCCTCATCATACTCTTCAAACTCAACTTGTTTGTCCTCTTCTCCTACTCCCTTAACTTGAATGGGCTGATTTTGGTTACGGGGTATTTGGTGTGGGGGATTTTTGTTTAGTAGAGCTTGAGGTGGAGGGTTTTGGTTTGGTGATGCTTGAGGTGGAGGGTTTTGGTTTGGTGATGCTTGAGGTGGAGGGTTTTGGTCAAGGGGAATTTAGTCTTGTGGTCCTTCTTGATTGGCTTGGTTGAATTGAGGTTGTAGTGGACGGACGGGATTTCAATTATGTGGATAGTTAGTGGCTTGGGTAATGGGATCTTGTGTTTGTCTTGGTGGATTGAACATTTGATGGAATTTTTCTGGGGAGATAGTAGCGGATGTGTCTTGAGCATGTCCACTAGAGGAGGCATGATATTTTTTGGGGGGTGGAGTTGCTGGAGTTTAGACGACCCTCTATGTTGTTCATCCTAGTTGACATACTCCCTTGAAGTGTGGTCATTTGACCTCTTATCTCATTCATGTCTTATCTCATACCCATAATAGCCACCATTAAGGATTCCATGTTAACCTCTCCCGAAGAACCTTGTGCATCATCTTCCGGAGCCATTGTACCTAGTAAGGAGAAACACTAAACACGAACAACAATTAAGTTAGCATTTAATAAATAACCTCACAACTCTACACACCTTTGTATGCCTCACACTTGGATTCGCAAATGTTGAAGGATTGGCTTATTATCCGGGTGGTAGATGAGGTGTCAATTCTCTTCTCTTGATCAGATTGGATTTTTGTTTGAAAGACTCTAAATAAATAGTTACGGACTTGAGTCAAGAAGTAATGACGAAAAGAAAACTAGAAAAGCACAAAAAGAAATAGGACAAAGAAGGAAAACGAACTCAAGAACTAACCAACCAACTAAGTAGATGAATTACTAGTGGTTAGTTAGCTTTAGAATCGAGAATTAAGATTAGGAATCAATGAACGGAACTAAAAGGATGGAACCTGAGCAAAATCGGTTTTTGGACCCTTAAGGTGCGTTTGGGTGACCTGCGGATGCAGGCCACGACTTGCCCATGCAGATGGCTGAACGCAGATGGATTCAGTGAGCTGAGCATGTGACCTTCTTTGTCCACATGCAGCCGTAGGTTCCCTCCTGCGTGCGCATGTCTTGGCGCAGGTGGCCCTGGCAGCTTAGCTGGGAGCTCCAAATTTTCCTCTTCTGTGGGCCCCTTTTTGGGTTCTCTCTTTCCTAGTACGTTCCCCTTTTGGAATATTCTTTGGTACTAACACTTTTTTGCTTGATTCTCTTGGACCTCTTTTGGATCTAACAACACCTTTTGATAATTCTTCTTCTTGAAGATATGAAGATCCTCAAGAACACCAAAATTTAACCCTCACTCAAACGAACTCGGAATTTGACGAAATTTTAAACCCAAGCTTCTTTCAACCTTCCGAACACAATCCACGTGATTTTAAGCCTCAAATCCCAACCAAAATTTCCAGATTTTTCAAACCCAGTTGAATATTTCTTGAAGCTCAAGAACACAACCTTAGGGTTTTTTCAAATCTACTCAAAACACCTCCAAAACTCAAGATTCCGACTCTAATAACACTAGAGGAAACAAATGTAGTGTTGAAACTTCAAGAATGACTCAAAACACAAAAATATTTTTGGGGTTTTTCTTAAAAATGAATTTTCAGATATATATATATATATATATATATATATATATATTATTATTTTTTGACTTTCAAGATAACAAAACCCAAGATTGAATTCGTGGGAACAAACTCAAGCTCGGCTCTGATACCAAATGATAACCGAAAAACTACGAAAACTAGAATTTAACTGAGAACCGAAAAGATAATCAATAGATAGATGAAAAATTAGACACAAGTAGATGAGTATTCAAGAACAATAGGATATATTAAACCGTAGAACCCTCGAGTTACATTCACCAACTACACCTAATTCCTACGGTGATCAAGAGGGAATCGAAACGCCCTCGAAACCACGCGTTACTAAGCAAACCTTCAACAAACGCCTACCAAAAACTCTCTCAAGAGATTTTTTCATCAATATTCAATAAAAACTAAGGAAAAATAAATCATTGTTTGGGTATTTATACCCATGGGTCATTTATTATATACTTGGGCCCAAAAGTGACCCATTCTTTAAAATTGGACTTGGCAACCGACATAGGCCACCTGTGCCCGCAGGTGGGCACCTGACCATGCAGTTCAAGGCCACAGGTGCCACTAGACTCTATATGCTCATGCATGTGGCTCACCTTTGGGCACAGGTGAGCTCTCCAGGGCACTCCATGTGCCATTTTGCCCTCCTTGGCTTTCGTTTGACCCCTCCAAGGCCCCTTGATCCTCTTTAGATGCAATCACCCCCATGTAGCACCCTTTTGATGGTAGTAGGATGCCTTTAAGTACCTCTCATTTCATGAATATTCGTTGAAGCACTTGGAGTTCTCGTGCTTGACTTCTAGTGAACGGTTTGGATCGGATTTTGATTGTATCAAAGGATGACAAGCGCAAGCCCAAATTTAATTAAGGACCAATATGATAGGATCCAAATGGAAATAAACCAAGTAGGTAATGCACCTACTTTGACTTTTTTGAGTAGGTTGTATAGAGAAGTAGGTGCATCACCTACTTGGACTATTTTTTACCAAAGAATTGGCTAAGGATGGCTGGAATGAGGCGGAAAAAGAGGGAGTATATAGGGATCATTTCATCCTTATTTTTCATTCATTTTATTTGCAAAAAACTAATTTTTAATTAAAAACTCTCTCCTCTCTCAAACCCTACCCAGCCGCCCCTATTTCCCTTTAGGGTTCTTGGATAAATCCTCCACTTTGCAAGCCTTGGTAAGTGTTTAACCATATATATTAATGTAATATATGTATAAGAGGTTGGTGAAATCATGTTGGTTATGTTTAAGAAGTATAGGGCAGTCCCTTCTTTTGATGACAATCCACTTGTGTTTAGTTTTAAAGGATTTAGCTTCCTTGTGGTTTAAACTTGAAAAGGAGATTAAGGTCTTGAGGAAATTAAATTAAAGGATGAAGTTTAAGTATTTTAAAGTGTGGTTCTTCCCCTAATTCATTCCTCTTTGTGTATGGTTTTGTGGAAATATTTATACGTGTTTATCTATGGAATGTTTGGTGTAGTGAAAAGAGAATACTCTCCTATGGTGTTAAAGTGAATTTTGAAACCATTGTGGACTGTTTTTTGTATGTTTTTGTGGAAGTCATTTAGGTGTATTTATGAAATAAATATGTGGAGTTTCATTGAGGTGGTAATGTTAAGTTTGAATTTGGTAGGAATTCTTATCGGTTTGTAACATTTGTGTTGGTTTATGGACTATTTTGGTGGTATTGTTATTGTGAGGTAGTAAATTATAGTGTAAGGGTGTGTGTGTGGAATAAGGTTATATAGCAGTATGAAGAACGGGAAAGTGATGCACCATGTGTTTAGGAGGTTGGACGATTTTTACTTCCCGTTAAGTAATTAATTACCGTCTTATAAACTCTTAATATAATTAACTTTTAATGTTAGTTCCATTATGCACTTAAATTGTAGAGTAACACTTAAAGGAAGAGCTTAATTGTTTTAATCACATTGGTCAGAAGATAAGGTATGTAAGGCTATTCGATTCTATCTTCTTTGGCATGAAATCTAATACATTGATGTTACATTTGCTCCCTATGTCATTGTTACTGCCTTAAATGCGTTCACATGTGTCGTACTACGGGTCCATAGTTTAAAATTTAATAATGTTATACCACCGAAGGAACTATCTCACAATTAAAGAAATGATGTAAAGAAAAGCTATATATTCTTAGGTGGTATCCCATGGGTGGAAGGAACACCTAGCATAGGTCGATCCCAATATCACGGGTGGTATCCCAGGGGTGAAGGGAAAGCCTAGCATGGGTCGATACCGATTTGTGTATTTAGGAGGACCATATCCCAGGGGTTAAAATACCTAGCATGGGTCATCCTCTTTTACCACTGATCAGCTGGTCATTTGTATTATATGCCCTACAACTTCATAATTCAAAGAAGGATAAACTAAAGTAAAAGATGTAATATTTATGATCCCATTAATACAAGCAAAGGTGGTCTTTTATTCTTATCTATACAACTATATATTGATATCTGATTTCATTAAGATCTTATCTTACCTATGGTCACATTATGCCTTACATACTCTGTACATTCTTTCGTACTGACAGACCTTATGGGGCACTCTGTTTCATGTCGCAGGTACAGGTACTCCAGCTAGTTGACCTCCTCAGTAGGAGTACAGGATACTCAGATGTGGTTGGTCAGCTTCAAGTTAATTTGGGGCTTTACCGAGTCTTTGGTATATATTTTGGTATTATATAATAGTTAAGGATAAGGCGCCCCTGTCCCGGCCTAGACCATATTTGTTGATCTTGTAGAGGCTTTGTAGACTAGTGTATAAGGTGCAGTTATGTTTGGTTCCTTAATAGTTGTTGCCTCAATGGCCAAGTCACGTATATATGTGTTTTGGGCCTATCTTTATGTTAGTCTTTTGTCATTGCTATAACTTGTATACATTTGTCAAGCCCCATTACTACCATAGTTATTTGTTTGGACAATAGGATTATAAGTTGGTTCTCTCGAGTCTGTAGGGCGTCGGGTGCCTATCCATCTCAATGGGAATTGAGGTGTGACAAAAGTGGTATCAGAGCAGGTCATCCTAGGGAGTCTACAAAACCGTGTCTATGTAGAGTCTTATTTATGGGTCTGTTGTGCACCACATCTATAAGTAGGAGGCTACGGTACATTTAGGATTTGTTTCTTTTTCTTTATTTCTTAGATCGTGCGATAAAGCCAATGATGTAGGATGATTTGTATTTAACCTTAAATATTTTTTTCTATATAGTAAAAATGTCGATTACAAGAAGGAGTAAGAATAAATATAAGCAATTGTATATGGCCACCGGAGAAGGGACCAACAAGTCACCACCTAGACAAGCTAATCAAAATGAGGCTCAAGCTGAGTTTGTATCACAGACTTTTTCTACTCCTCCATCTCCAAAAGAGCTAAGAAGGAAAGCGGCATCCTCAGAATCACCTATTAATGCTACTGAGTAAGATTTAAAGAATGCAGTGTAATTATTGACTCGTATAGTTGCTGGACAATGTCAAGGACAAAGTTGGTCTGACTATGGGTACTAGTGGTGTGGATAGAGCAGCCAGTCTACAGACACAGGATTTCCTTAAATTAGACCCTCCCACATTCATCGGGTTAGATCTTAACGAAGACCCACAAGACTTTAATGATTAAATCCAAAGGTCTTTGGATGTTATGCATGTATCTGGTAAAGAGATGGTTGAGCTAGCAACGTATAGATTAAAAGGGGAGGCTATATTATGGTATGAAGACTAGAAATGATCTCGGGGTACAGGTGCACCTTCAGCTAATTAGGATGTGTTCAAAGCAGCATTTCTTGACCATTACCTTCCATTTGAGATCCGAGAGGCCCAGGCAGATCAATATTTGAATCTTCGCCAAGGGTGTATGAGCGCGAGGGAGTACAATCTTCAGTTTAACTCTTTGGCCAGGTATGCTCATAATGTAGTAGTTACTATGGAAGATAGGGTTCATCTATATGTGGATAGATTGGATCCGTATCTGGTTAGAGATTTTACTATTGCTGCCTTGAATAAATATATGGATATAACAAGGATACAAGCTTTTACAAAAAAAATAGAAGATCAGAGACAAAAAAGAAGGACGCAAGAGCCAGAGAAAGGGTACTCCAAGAGGGCTAGGTCTGTGGGGCATTTTATGCCATCCCAAAGTGAGTTCAGGCCTCAATTTTCTAATAGACCACCTAGGCCACCATCTTCCTATTTTACAGCAAGTGCCCCACCCCAATTTCAAGGATTTAGGGGCAATCAATTTGGGCAAAGAAGTGAGAGCCAAGGTCAGTAGCACAAAACCAAGAGAATGGAAACATGAGCCAATCAAAACCTCCTAGACAGCCTTGCAAACAATATTGGAGACATCATCTAGGTGCATGCTGGTTTGGGACAGTTGTTTGTTATTAGTGCTGTACACCGAGCCATATGATGAAAAATTACCCTCGGAGGGGAATGGGTGGTGTGGCAGAAACTACTGGATCATCTATTACATCATCATCATTGATGCCTCCTTTAGGTAGAGGTCAACAGATTCCTGCTGGTCGGGGTAGAGGTGGTAGAGGAGCAGCTAGTTCCAGTGGAGTCCAAAATCGTACATATGCTCTAGTGGGTCGATAAAAATTGGAGGCTTCTCCTGATGTGGTTACAGGTACATTATCCATATTTTCACATAATGTATATGGATTAATTGATCTAGGCTCTACGTTATCATATATTACTCCATTAATTGGTGGAAAGTTCAAAAGAATATCAGAATCACTAGTTAAGCCATTTGACGTGTCTACACCGATTGGTGAATCTATTATAGCTAAAAGAGTTTATCCTAATTGTACAGTTACTGTTTATGACCGTGACACATTGGGATACCTTGTTGAGCTAGAAATGGTGGACTTTGATGTTATAATGGGTATGGATTGGTTGTCTTCTTGTTATGCCATAATAGATTGCCGAGCTAAGAAGGTACATTTTTATTTCCCAAAAGAGACAGTCCTTGAATGGAGGGGTAATGTTGGAGCGCCAAAAGGTAAGTTTATTTCTTATCTTAAGGCAAAGAAAATGATATCAAAGGGGTACATATGTCACCTAGTAAGGGTGAAAGATACAGATGTGGAGCCACCGACTCTTCAATCTGTTCCAGTGGTAAATGAATTTCTTGCTGTATTTTTTGAAGATATCTCGAGTTTGCCCCCAGAACGAGAAGTAGAGTTTGGTATTGATGTGATTTCCGGTACTCAACCTATCTCTATTCCTCCGCATAGAATGGCCCCGATAGAATTACGATAATTAAAGGAGCAATTAAAGGACTTGCTAGAAAAGGGATTCATAAGGCTTAGTATATCCCCGTGGGGTGCACCAGTGTTATTTGTATGCAATAAAGATGGCACGTTGAGGATGTGTATTGATTATCGACATTTGAATAAGGTGACAATTAAGAACAAATATCCCCTCCCTAGAATTAATGATTTGTTTGATCAATTAAAAGGTGCTAAATGTTTCTCAAAGATTGACTTGAGGTCGGGTTACCAACCAAGATAGATTTCCGAACATGGTACGATCATTATGAGTTTTTAGTTATGTCCTTCGGGCTAACAAATGCACCAACAACTTTTATGGATCTAATGAATAGGGTGTTCAAGCTGTTTTTAGACGTGTTCGTGATAGTGTTTATAGATGATATTCTTGTCTATTCAAGATCAAAAGAGGACCATGCTAGTCACTTACGACAGTGTTGAAAATTTTTTGTGATCGTAAGTTATTTACAAAGTTCTCTAAATGTGAGTTTTGGTTAAAATATGTAGCATTCTTCGGTCATATTGTATCTAATGAAGAAATAAGGGTTGATACTCAAAAGATAGAAGCTGTGAAGAACTGGCCAAGACCTACAATGCCTACAGAGATTCGTAGTTTCCTCAGATTGGCAGGTTATTGTAGAAGGTTTGTTGAAGGATTTTCTTCTATTGTTGAACCTTTAACAAAGCTAACACACAAAGTAACCAAGTTTCAATGGAATGATGTATGTGAAAAGAGTTTCCAAGATCTGAAGAATAAGTTGACTTCTACACTTGTATTGGTACTTCCAGAAGGAACAGAAGGGTACGCGGTGTACTGTGATGCTTCAGGAGTTGGCTTGGGATGTGTATTGATGCAGCATGGTAAGGTAATAGCCTAAGCTTCAAGGTAGTTTCTTCCACATGAAAAGAATTATCCAAAACATGATCTTGAGCTAGCCGCGGTTATAATTGCTTTAAAGAAATGGCGCCATTACTTGTATGGGGTCCATGTTGATACATATACTGAACACAAGAGTTTACAATATGTCTTTAAGTAGAAAGACTTAAATCTAAGGCAGCGATGATGGCTTGAGCTATTAAAGGACTATGACGTTGATATCTTGTATCATCCGGGGAAAGCAAATGTGATAGTTGATGCTTTAAGTCGTAAGACAATGGCAGGTACTTAGAGCAGTCCATGGAAAGATAAGGGATAACTAAAGATCTACACCAACTAGCTAGCTTAGGAGTTCGCCTTCTTGAATCTCTGAATGAGGGGGTTATTGTGCAAAATGCAGCAAAATCCTCATTAGTAACTGAAGTGAAAGAAAAGCAGTATGCGGATCCTATTCTATTACAGCTTAAGGAAAATGTACAACAAGGTATGATAAAGGAATTTGAGATTACGTAAGAAGGAGTACTTCAGTTCCAAAATAGATTGTGTGTACCGAATATTGATGAACTAAGGAAGAGGATTATGGAGGAAGCACACCATTCAAGATATTCTGTCCATCCAGGGTCAACCAAAATGTATCATGACTTGAAAGAAGTGTACTGGTGGGGAGATATGAAGAAGAACATTGCAGAATTTGCAATGTCCAAATTATCAACAAGTTAAAGTAGAGCATCAAAAGCTAGGAGGTTATATGCAGTATATGCAGCTCCCTATTTGGAAGTGGGACATGATAAACATGGATTTCATCACTGGTTTGCCTCGCACATTTTGAAAGTTTGATTCCTTATGAGTAATAGCTGATAGACTTACCAAATCAGCATATTTCCTACCGGTTAAGACCACTTACACAGCTGAAGAGTATGCAAGGTTATATATTAAAGAGATAGTTCGCCTACATAGAGTCCTAATTTATATTATATCCGATAGGGGAGCTCAATTTACGCAAACTTTTGGAAGTCATTTCATGATAACCCCCAAAATACGAAAGTTAAAATCAACCACGAAAACTAAAGGAAACGATAGAGATAGAAAATATGAAAAGTAAAGGATAGAGATAAGATAGATAATAAGACACAAAAAGAGGAAATCAATGAAACCGGGTATATTAAACCCTAAAACTTCAATTGATAAATCCTACAATAAGCACCATATTTCTACGAAGACCTTGAGGGAATCGTAACTCCCTCGCAACCCCGTTTCTAGGCAAAAGTTAACATACGCTTTTCCAAGCACTCACACTCTCTCAAGAGTTTCATAACATTAATATTCATCAAAAACTAATGAAAATAAAGCTAGGAACTAGTATTTATAGACTTGGGCCTTTTATTACATTGAATGGGCCCAAACGTGACCCATTTCAGCAAGTTGGGGCATCCGCCCATGCAGATGGGGCACCTACTGGCGTATGTGAGGCCGTAGGTGCCACTGGAAGCCACCTCCTGGCGCAGGTGGATGATCTGCGGCCGCAGGTGGCCCCAAATCACCATTTGGCTCCTCTTAACTCTCCGACAACCTCTCCAATGGCTCTCGATCCATCTTGAATGCATTGGGCATCACACAACACTCCTTAAGTGGTGTCAAGCTGGTTTAAAACACATCTAGCTTCATCAATAAACCTCGGAGTGTTTGTAGTTCTCGTGCTTGCCTTTTAGTAGAGGTCTTGAGGTGATTTGATTCTCTTTACTCCAAGCTACCTTCCACACATGGTATTGAACTCTTGGGAGCTTGAAAAGAGTCCTACAAATGTATCCTTGTATCCTTGAGATGATCATGGCTAGGATCCCTTTGTGTTGGCCTTGAATTATAGTCCTTAAAAGGTTTATGCCGATTTGGCTTGTATCATCATTCCCTTCTTGAAAAGGATTTGACCTCGAATCCAAATCCTGGAAAACCATACGGAATACAAGCAAGCACAATATCCTCATGGCATGAGGGTTAGGGTTAGCAACAACACGTTTATCACCAAGCCAAGGAGGAACACACTTGAAATATAACCAAAGATCCCTTGTGTTTAACATAAAAAGCTTATTGAAAATGGTACAAAGGAACCGGCTATGAAGAATACCAAGAGATAAGAAAAACACAAAGGTCATAATGGCATCAACAAACCAAGGAGATAAGATCACATTCATTTTAGGATCCATAAGACACAATTGTTTCAATACCTCTCCAAGAGACCACATCAAAGGTGGTGCCACCAATGGTTCAAAAATCTACAAGAGTTTCCCGGGGTCAAGGATATGAGAGACCCACATTGCATCATTACTCAAACAAGCGGACCAACCAAAGGACATACTACCTCCAAATAAAATAATTCCACAACTAGCATGGACATCATCATAAGAAAATAGGTAATGTAGAAAGGAATCAAGCATAGAAATCTCATCCGAGGTATTACAATCTACAAGAAGGCCACATGGCTCAAGAGATTTAGTAGGTAATACACTCAAGGATTGACTCAAATCATTGAGGCACACAACACTTTTCCTTTCTATGTAATTCAAGCCTACATAAGATGTTGTTTCAACATGGTTATGAATAACATCATATGCAAAAAGGTAGTAAAGAAAGGTGCTAAGGACACTAATCTCATCCAAAGTGTGCTCATGAGTAGGAACACACAAAGATAGAAAAAGGCATTGCAAGCACATAGAACCTCTCTTTTTCAAACAACTTTCAAGATTCCCACTTGACACTTCAAATTTTCTAACCCTATGAGGGTGACAAGAACTCTTTAAAAACCATGGACTCTTCCACCAACAAAAATTCAACTTAGCATCCGCAAGTTGTGGTCCACACAACTTAAGCACAAATGTGTCAAATGAGGATGCAAGTACATAAGCAACACCCCAAAGAGGCAATGACACATTTCCCAAGGGTTCTAAAGAATGATACCTCCTTTGAGAAATGGGTCATCAATTACAAACAAGTGATAAAGAAAGGTATCACATAAGTAGAATTCATCCGAAGTGTTTTTAAGAGAAGACTCACTCTTTGACCTACAAGTCTTAAAACCTTGGTCAAGAATGGAAACACACAATGGAGAATTCCTTTGGACTATTTCGTTGCTCCCTTTCTTTAAAGAACACTCATCATTGTTAGACATGTCTCCCATGCACAACTTGAGTCTATCTAATGGATTGTAAACCCTCAAGAAAGGCTATCCATTGTAGGGAAGGACACCAACAAACTCATTCAAATTTTTCTTGTCGCCTTGACCAAGCACCAAGTTGGGTGTACAAGAACCACCACATTCCAAGAGGTCACCGGGGTCAAAAGGGAGAAGTATCTAAGAACATGGGTCAAGACAATACCCATTTTTCCCAAAGGTGTCAACCTCACAAATATACATACCCTATACGCTATCATTGACAATTTCATAAGCAAGAGAGGGTAGAGAAAGGTGTCACGCAAGTTAACTTCAACTAAGGTGTCCTCATGCATGTACTCACTAGTAGATTCAAGATCATCACCATGAGTATCCTCAATAAAGGAAGCACACAAAGAAGAAGTAGAAGCAATTTCTAGACAAATAACACCCTTTTCAAGGGGGGAATCCTCAAGTAGACACAAACCACCAACAACATCAAAGAGGTCATAACTCAAGTCATTACAAGAATCACACAATTCATCCTCACATTTATCAAACAAGGGTGGGGTGTCATACAAAGGATTACTATCAAAATCATTTTCATAAGAACAATCATTAGTTGGGTTCTTCAAATATTCAAGCAAATAAAGATTATCTTCATCCAATTGATCATTCTTTTCCTCAAGTGAGAGATCACTATCAAAAATTGGATAGTTAGAACAATCCTCACTCAATCCTATATTCTTAATGTATTTTAAGAAATAAGATAACGAGTGAATCTTAAGCATACCATCCCTTTTTTCAAGCACATCAAAATGCACACCACTAGATGCCACACTAGGAGTGATCTCACAATTATCAATCAAGACATCATTCTTTGAGAGAGGATCATTAACCAAGATAAGGAATTAGAACATGCAAGTTCACTCTCAAAAAGATACATGTCATCTTACAAAACAACTTCATTCACATGATATCTATGAGCAAACCCAATAATAGGATCGCCTTCACATGGTATGCTCAAAGAATCATTTCTATTCACAAGATCAACTTTATCAACAACTCACTATCTTGAGGCTCTTGAAGCACACAGCAAATATGCTCAAGTAGTGGATTGGATTCACAAGCAAGTTGATCAATGCACACACCTTCCCTAGTTGTAAGCAATTCACATGCCAACATAGACTCACCTTGATTTTCACAAGGGTCAACTAGTGTGTGAATACTCTTATCACATGGCAGTGGGACCTCATTCAAGTTATAAGTGCTAGCACTAGGTGGACACAAATCGATCTTACTAGAAGAGTCAATTCGGTCATCTATAGGATCAACTAGTGTTTGCAAACTCACAACAAGAACTTGATCATCATGCAACATAGTTCTATCAAGAGTATCACAAAGGGAAGACTAGTTATGCTCAACATTAGACAAGCCACCAATTACACTCACTTGGATACAAGCCACATCAAGACATTCCAAGTTTAGAGAAGTGCAAGGGTTAGCATTGTTACCTTGTAGCTCATACAAAGTATGATCTTTACCTTGGTGTTTAATATGGGAGCTCATTTGCTCCTTTGGGAAGTCCTCATCACTCTTCCCGAAGTTGGAATTCTTAGCCAAGAACTCCGTTAGGTCTTCAAGCATATGTTCGTAAGGAACTCTCCTTGGGTCCTCCTTTGGAAGTTCATGCACCTGCACAAGAGAAGGGGTGATACTAGGTAAAATGCAAGCGTCAAGGTTAGTGGGCAGCAAGGGATTAGTGTTGACAAGTCCCACAATGAAGTGTTCCTTGTCCACTTCTTTCAAGCAACTACTTGTCTCATCAATCTTAATCAACTCTCCTCTTTGAGCCAAGCCTTCCTTTCCTTGTACAAGGGACAATTCATTTTCCCTCTTCTCAACTTCCTCCTTCTTCAATACTTCCCAAAACCCTTTCATTATCTCATAGTCCCTACTCACTTGCTTAGGTTGCAAAGGCTCAAGACTATGCTTTCGTCCTCCAAATACAAGTACGTATTTATTGGACTTCTCTCGATGTTGAACCGACCTATCAACTTTCTATGGCTTACCAAGCAATATATGACATGATCTCATGGGCATTACATCACATCATACTTCATCTTGATACTTGCCCATTCTAAAGTTAATGATTGCTTGCTCGGTCACCTCTATTAAACCATTCTGTTCATACCATTGGAGCTTGTAAGGTTTGGGGTACCTTTGTGTGGGAAGTTTCATTACATCAACAAGTGCACAAGATACAGCATTAATGCTTCTCTCCCCATCAATGACTAAGGAACATGCATTTCCCATGATGTCGGGCCTTGTATGACATAGGTTCTTACTTTGGTCAAGTTCCCCTTTCGAAGGTTCCCACACTACGTGCCTTAATGCAAGAGATAAACTTCAATCTAACTCTAATTGATCACCATCTCCTTCCAAGATCACCAAATTACATTTTCGGATTGGGGAACTTTGGACTTGCCCACATGGTGGTACTTGTGAGTTGGTTTGGGAAGTAGAATCCATGGAATCAAAGGACTCCTCAATGTTCGCCATTTCACCAACCATGCTTGACATGATACCAACCATGGAGTTTAAACAACCTTCTATTTCTCCCATTGTATGGTTCATGCACTCAATCATTTCCCACATAGATTTCGACGTGTCACTTCTCATGGGAATTTGAGTTTCTTTCTCCGAAGCCATTGTACCTAGAAATTAAGACACTCAACAAAGACAATAAGCAACGTTAGTGTTAGCAAAATAAAATCGCACAACCACTCGTGTTGAATTAGCACTAGCAACTACCTCACAATTGGAGCGGCTTATGTTGTCGTTTGCCTATACTTTGGTAGCTCCCAAGGGGTCGATTGCTGCTCTTGGCCGGAATAGATTCTTGTTAATGGAAGGATGGACGACTCGACTACAAACTAACGTACTTGAATCAAGAAATAACTACGAAACAAAAACTAAAAAAGCACACAAAGAAAAAGGACGAAGAAAGAAATAGAACTCAAGAACTAATCAACAACTAAGTAGGATATTTAATAGTTTAAAATCAGTTTAAGAATCAAAAAATTGAAATAAAGAATCAAGAATTGAAACTAAGATAATGAAACCTAAGTAAAATGAGATTTCGGATTGTTTTGTTGTACTGGGATGACCTGCCCACACAGATGGGCCAACACAGGTGAAGACAGAAACTTGTTGGAGTGACCTGCGATGGCAGGTGCCATCTGCGGGCGCAGATGGTGGGCGCAGATGCCCTGGAGAGATTCGCTGGATTCTACAATTTTGTCCTTTCTGTGGGTCCTTTTGGGTTCTCTCTCTTAGAATATTCTCTTTTCTTTTGAATATTCCTTTGTAATAACACCCAAACACTTTTCTCTTTCTTTCCTTTTGGATCTAACACACCTTTTTGAATATTCCCCTTCAACAAGATATCTATGTCATAAGAACACCAAGAACATGGATGAACTTCAAAATTCCATATCTTCTTCGTTTTAGCTCAGAATTCAATGAAATTTGAAATCTAGGCTCTCTTTGATATGATTAACAATACTCAATACTCTATAACCCTCAATTCCAAGCCAAATATTTCATATTTTCAAATCCATTTGATGTTTCTTCAAGCTTCAAACTCAAAAATAGTGGATTCTCCAAAACTCCTCCAACAAACTCCAAATTTTAGATCAAGGGTCCTTTTGATATGAGAAGCTCTTTACAACTATTTTGAACCCTCAAATACACACCAAAAACACTAGATCAAAAAACCCCTTTTCAATTTTCTTCAAACTCAAGAACACAACATTAGGGTTTCTTCAAATCTACTCAAACACATTCGAAACTCAAGATTCAGACTCTAATAACATTAGAGGAAACAAATCTAATGTTGAAACTTCAAAAATGACTCAAAAATCAAAACTCAATTTTTTGGGAAATTTTCAAAAATGAAAATTTCAGATTTTTCACTTTTTTTTTTTTTGATTTTCTTCAATATCCAAACCAAGACTAGAATCGTAAGAACGAATCTAAGATCGGCTCTGATACCAAATGATAACCCCCAAAATACAAAAAGTAAAGGATAGAGATAAGATAGATAATAAGACACAAAAAGAGGAAATCAATGAAACCAAAGGGTATATTAAACCCTAAAACTTCAATTGATAAATCCTACAATAAGCACCCTATTCCTGTGAAGACCTTGAGGGAATCGTAACTCCCTCGCAACCCCGTTTCTAGGCAAAAGTCAACATACGCTTTTCTAAGCACTCACACTCTCTCAAGAGTTTCATAACATTAATATTCATCAAAAACTAATGAAAATAAATCTAGGAACTAGTATTTATAGACTTGGGCCTTTTATTACATTTAATGAGCCCAAAAGTGACCCATTTCACCAAGTTGAGGTATCTGCTGGTGCATGTGAGGCCGCAGGTGCCACTAGAAGCCACCTGCTGGCACAGGTGGATGACCTGCGGCTGCAAGTCAGGGAGCAGGTGGACCCAGGTCACTATTTAGCTCCTCTTAACTCTCCGACAACCTCTACAATGGCTATCAATCCATCTTGAATGCATTGGGCATCACACAACACTCCTTAAGTGGTGTCAAGATGGTTTAAAACACATCTAGATTCATCAATAAACCTCAGAGTGTTTGTAGTTATCGTGCTTGCCTTTTAGTAGAGGTCCCGAGGTGATTTGATTCTCTTGACTCCAAGCTACCCTCCACACATGGTATTGAACTCTTGGGAGCTTGAAAAGGGTCCTACAAATGTTTTCTTGAGATGATCATGGCTAGGATCCCTTTGTGTCGGCCTTGAATTATAGTCCTTAAAAGGTGTATGTCGATTTGGCTTGTATCATTTCTGAAGAGTTTAGGAATGCTAGTGAGTTTAAGTACAACTTTTCACCCTCAAACGGATGGTCAGGCAGAACGTACGATCAAAACACTTGAGGATATGCTGCGAGCTTGTGTATTGGACTTCAAAGGTAGTTGGGATGATCATTTGTCACTTATTGAGTTCGCCTACAATAATAATTATCATTCAAGTATCAATATGGCACCTTATGAAGCCTTATACGGGAGGAAATGTAGGTCACCAATTGGGTGGTTTAAAGTAGGTGAGACTATTTTATTTGGACTAGATCTTGTTCATCAAGCCATGGAAAAGGTTAAGGTTATACAACAACGGCTAGGAACAACCCAAAGTCAGCACAAATCATATGTCGATGTTAGAAGAAGGGGGCTAGAGTTTGCTATAGGTGATTGAGTATTTCGAAAAGTGTCGCCAATGAAAGGGGTGATGCAATTTGGGAAAAACAAAAAGCTAAGTCCACGTTATATAGGACCATATAAGATTATCTTAAGATTTGGCCAAGTCACATATGAGTTAGAGCTACCCCAATAACTTTCCACAATTCATCCAGTGTTTCACGCTTTAATTCTTCGAAAGTGCATAGGAGATCCATCTCATATTACACCTACTAAAGATGTACAAGTTACGGAAGATCTCACCTGCGAAGAAGTACCTATTGCTATTCTAGATCGATAAGTTAAGAAGTTAAGAAATAAAGAAGTAGCTTCCGTAAAAGTGCTTTGGAGGAATCAGCAGGTAGAAGAGATCACATAGGAGGCTGAGGAAATGATGAAATCTAAGTACCCTTGATTATTTGAAACATAAGAGGAATCCTTATATTCTAAATTGGAGCAATAACAAGTGAGTATATTTATATAAGTATTATGTGATAGCATAAAGATTAAACTTAGGGTTAAACTTGTTTAGGGTGAGTAGTGATTATACTAACATTTGAGGATGAATGTTCTAAAGGGGGGAAGGATGTAACACCCTGTACATTTACGAAACTTATACGACCAACCTAGCATGGATAAAAGTATTTAAACTTGAGATAACGAGGACGTATTTAAGCGTAAAGTTAAACTTAAGTGGTGGATTAATACAAAAGGATTTAAAACATTGGAAAAAGGGGATAATATAAGCGAGGTACTATCGTGACTTAATTAAGATAGTATGTGTATCACCTACTTAAACTATATGGGCTGAATTGAGACATATGTTAATGGACTCAATTGAGGCCCAAACTAAGTAAAGGAAAAAGGGAAGGATGACCAGCCCAAGCCCAAATTTAATTAAGGACCAATATGAGAGTATCCAAGTGGAAATAAACCAAGTAGGTGCATCACCTACTTGGACTTTTTGGAGCAACTTGTATAGCCAAGTAGGTGCATCACCTACTTGGACTATTTTTGACCAAAGAATTGGCTAAGGATGGATGGAATGAGGCGGCAAAAGAGGGAGTATATAGGGATCATTTAAGCTTTATTTTTCATTCATTTTATTTTCAAAAATACTGGTTTTTAATTAAAAACTCTATCCTTTCTCAAACCCTACCCAGCCGCCCCTATTTCCCTTTAGGGTTCTTGGATAAATCCTCAACTTTGAAAGCCTTGGTAAGTGTTTACCCTTATAGCTTAATGTAATATATGTATAAGAGGTTTTGGAAATCATGTTGGTTATGTTTAAGAAGTATAGGACAATCCCTTTTTTTGGTGAGAATCCACTTGTGTTTAGTTTTAAAGGATTAGCCTTCCTTGTGGTTTAAACTTGAAAAGGAGCTTAAGGTCTTGAGGAAATTAAATTAAAGGATGAAATTTCAGTATGTTAAAGTGTGGTTCTGCCCCTAATTTGTTCCTCTTTGTGTATTGTTCGGTGGAAATGTTTATACGTGTTTATATATGGAACGTTTGGTGTAGTGAAAAGAGAATACTCTCTTGTGGTGTTAAAGTGAATTTTGAAACCATTGTGGACTATTTTTGGTATGTTGTTGTGGAAGGCATTTAGGTGTCTTGATTAAATAAATATGTGGAGTTGCATTGAGATGGTAATGTGAAGTATGAACTTGGTAGGAATTCCTATCGGTTTGTAACATTTATGTTGGTTTGTGAACTATTTTGGTGGTATTGTTGTTGTGAGGCAGTAAGTTATAGTGTAAGGGGGGGTGGGGGTGGAATAAGGTTATATAGCAGTATGAAGAAGGGGGAAGTTATACACCAAGTGTTTAGGAGGTTGGACGGTTTTTACTTCCCATTAAGTAATTAATTACCGTCTTATAAACTCATAATGTAATTAACTTTTAATGTTAGTTCCATTCTTTACTTAAATTGTAGAGTAACACTTAAAGGAAGACCTGAATTGTTGTAATCACATTGGTCAGAAGATAAGGTATGTAAGGCTATTCGATTCTATGTTCTTTGGCATGAAATCTAATACATTGATATTACATTTGCTCCCTATGTCATTGTTACTTCCTTAAATGCGTATTCACATGTCTCTTACTATGGGTCCATAGTTTAAAATTTAATAATGTTATGACCACCGGAGGAACTATCTCAAAAATTAAAGAAATGATGTAAAAAGAAGCTATATATTCTTGGGTGGCATCCCAGGGGTGGAAGGAACACCTAGCATGGGTAGATCCCAATATCACGAGTGGGTATCCCAGGGGTTAAAGGAAACCCTAGCATGGGTCGATCCCGATTTGTGTATTTATGAGGATCGTATCCCAGGGGTTAAAATACCTAGCGTGGGTCATCCTCTTTTACCACTGATAAGCTGGTAATTTGTATTATATGCCTTACAACTTCATAATGCAAAGAAGGATAAAGTAAAGTAAAAGATGTAATGTGTATGATCCTATAAATACAAGAAAAGGTGGTCTTTTATTCTTATCTATACAATTATATATTGATATCTGATTTCATTAAGATCTTATATTACCTATGGTCACTTTATGCCTTACATACTCAGTACATTCTTTCGTACTGACGTCCCTTATGGGGCACTATGTTTCATGCCGCAGGTACAGGTACTCCAACTAGTTGACCTCCTCAGTAGTAGCACAGGATACTCAGCTGTGGTTGGTAAGCTCCAAGTTAATTTGGGGATTTACCGAGTCTTTGGTATATATTTTGGTATTGTATAATAGTTAAGGATAAGGCGGGGCCTAGCCCAACCTAGACCATATTTGTCAATCTTGTAGAGGCTTTGTAGACTAGTGTATAAAGTGCAGTTATGTTTGTTTCCTTGGTAACCTTTCCCATGGTATTTTGACTTTCACTCCCCTTCGCCATTGTACCTAGTAAGTAGAAACACTAAACAAAAAAACAAAAAAGACAAGTTAGCGTTAAGAAATAAACCTCACATCTCTTGGAGTACGCACCTTTGTTTGCCTCACAATAGGCATCGCTACCGTTGAAAGATCGTTTCTACTCTGATGGAAGACGTGGTGTCAATTACTACCTGTGGTCGGAATGGATTCTTGTTTGAAGAAGAATAAATGACTCAAACAAATAGACATGAACTTGAACCAAGAAATAACAACGAAACAAAATGTCACGCCCCGAATCCCATCGGGACGGATTGGCACTCGTAGCCGACATGGCCTAAGAGAACCAAGCTTTGCTTCTATTCATTCATATGCATGTCATAGGCAACACCACCATTACGTAAGAACATGAAAGGCGAAATACGGAAAACATGGAACATGGGACATATATATATATAAATATGTGAAACTTGGCCGTTGAGACCATCAAGTCAAAACATCATATACCCCCTTACATTCATACACCCATACATGTCTACAAAAGCCTCTAACATAGATATTTACCAAAACCAACTGAAAGTCAGGACAAGTTCCCTCTTTATACAACATATACCACCAAAACATATGAACGACTATGACTCAGAGAAGCCCCGAACTAACTAAAGCTCACCAACGATCCGCAACAACTGGCAACCTACTGTGGAGGCCTACTAGTACCTGCGCCTGCAGCACATAAGGTATATTCCCCCAAGGGTGTACCACCCCGTACCTTCCCAACCCTATGTGACAACGTTGAACCATGGTTACTTAGGTGTCAAGATGCCATGAGTATGTATTTGGTAATGGTAATGATGAAAAAAATTGAAATTTGGCCTCCTACATGTGATTAGCCATTCATAGGAGGTGTGTTGTGATTTTCGTGGAGCATTTGTGGAGTTCAAAATGAGGCTAAGAAGACCTCTAAACAAAGTATATTACAGGTAAGAAGTAAGTTAAAGAACAGGACTTGAAGTATCTAACCAAACCAGCAAAGAAAAGTCGAAGACAAAAATTTTAAAAAAAATATTTCAGTGCCAGAGGAAGGGCCAGGCGCTTGTTTTGGCTCCCAAACCATCAAGCTTCTAAATCTCAGTGCCTTGGGAAGGGCCAGACGCTTGCTGGAATAGCCAAACTAGTAAGCTTCCAAAATGTGTTCTAAGTCCCAAGGTTGCTCGGGGATGTACCGAGCTAATTTTTGCCACGTTTCTTCTACAACCATGAGCATATACATGGAATTATTGAATTATTATATTTGTGTGGTAAAATTACCCGTGAACGAATTTGGCATCAAAATGACGGTTTTACACTTGTAGTCAAAATAAGCCATACGTGGCTAGAATCGCTTGTTTTTGGGATTGAGGCTACGAATATAAATTCCGAGAGTAGGAATATATTCGTAACGTGTATGAGATTATTTAAATATGAGAAATTATTGATTTTGTGGGATCAAGTGAATTGGGCTCAAAGGAGGCCCAAAATGAGAAGAAGTCATGGGCCAAGAATGGGTCAAATGACTCATTCTTCCCTTGACCTTCTAGATATAGTAATTAATAATATAAAGAGTGGATAAGGATGAGTTGGTGGAACTATAAAAGGGGCACAAAATCAGATTTTAATCCACAAGACACACATCACATTTTCTCATTTTCTAGAAATTTCAAGAGAACACCCTTTTGGGCTCTCAAACCCTAAGTCATCTTTGGAGCAACATCATTATATTTAAAGCTTAGGTAAGTGATTATTTTTATGGATTAGTATATTATATGCGTGGGATATTATGTAAATCATGTTGGTTATGCTTGGAAGTGTTGAACATGGCACTTTGTGTTTTTGTAAAAGATGTGCTATCCATGGGAATTAAACTTGAAAGATGACTTGTTGTCTTGATGAAAGTGCATGGTATGGATGAAATATCAAAATGTATGGTATGATTATGGTCCTAAACTTGTTATTTTTCTATAACTGTAAATTATGGGATTTTGGCCGATTTGTTGTTGTGAGGTGTATTGAAGTGAATTGATGGAATAATTGTGATGTTGTGATGATGGAGAGTGGAAAGTATGAACTTGGTGTGACATGCTAGTGGTTTATGATATTTTGTTCAATGTTGGGCATGTTGTGGTATTATTGATATGACCATGCCGTAAATGGTATTGTAGAGAAGGAAATGACATGTTAAAGCCAAACATGTAACTCATTGTTGTTATATGTCGTTGTAAGGTAATTGGTGGTTAATGTAAACTCCGTTACATATTTGTGTTGTAGAGTGAAACATAAGGAAGGAGTGGGACTATTGGATGCGCATTTAAGATTGTATATTTGTATTGAGAATACAAGGTATGTAAGGTTCCTTTTTCCGTATCCTTCTGCAACATATTGTTCATATTGATATTGGGCTTGTTTCAATTCCGAGGGGCTTTGAAGTATAGCAATTCAGGTTGACGTATATTGTTATTCATATGTGTCCTATTCTTGGATGACTTATGATTCTTTTATCTCTTATTAATTGATTGAAGTTCCAAAGATGTCATAACGTTATAATTCCTAAAAGAACTATCTCAAGAGAGTAATAATGTAAGAGAATCTATTTAATCATAAATAAGCATTTTCCAATCACGTCATGTTCCAAAGTCCAATAATATTATGATTATCTTTGTACCAATCTTTCACAAGTAAAAGTACCAATCTCATAAGAGTAATAAGAGAGGTGATGTGCAAGTTTGTGTGTTTCAAATATTATCATGATCCTCAATGTATCAATCTCACACAAATAAAAGTATTAATCTCTCCCAAATAAGAATAAGAAGAGATTTAATTGATAAGCTTTCTCGGGTGGTATCCCAGGGGTGAAAAGAACACCTAGCATGGGTCGATCCCGTTATTAACCCACCGAAGAGTGGATATAGTTAACCCACCAAAGAGTGGATGTAGTTAACCCACCAAAGAGTGGATGTAGTTAACCCACCAAAGAGTGGATGTAGTTATTAACCCACCAAAGAGTGGATGTAGTTAACCCACCAAAGAGTGAATGTAGTTAACCCTCCAAAGAGTGGATGTAGTTAGTAACCCACCAAAGAATGGATGTAGTTAACCCACTAAAGAGTGGATATAGTTAACCCACCAAAGAGTGGATGTAGTTGTCACGCCCCGAATCCAATCGAGACATGATTGGCACCCATAGCCGATAAGGCCCGAGAGAACCAACCTTTGCCTATGTTCAATCATATGCATAACATAAGCATCACTACCATTACGTAAAAACTTGAAAGACGAATAACAAAAAACATGGGACATATATATACATATGAAACTTGGCCTTTGAGGACATCCAATCAAAGCAACATATGCCTTTTACACTGATACACCCACATCTGTCTACAAAAGCCTCTAACAAGAGCATTGACCAAAAGTAATTGTAAGTCGGGACAAGTTCCCGCTTTGCACAATATGTACATCACCAAAACATATATACACTCTGACTCAGAGAAGCCCCAAATTAGATGGAGCTCACCAATGATCTGCAACGACTGGCAACCTACTGTGAAGGCCTACTAGTGTCTGCGCCTGCAGCAAGTAAGGCAAATTCCCCAAGAGGGGTCAGTACGGAATAAGTACTGAGTATGTAAGGCTCAAATGAAACCATATAACATGTGAACATATCAATGAAATCCATACAAATGACTAATCAATGTGAGTAAGTCACCACTCTACATTTTGGAAACCATGTGTATTGCTTTCATTACTTTCATTACTTTCTTTACATTCAACGCTTGCTTGTCAATACATATGTCACAATGTACCCGGGCCCCAACTGATTAGTGGGTCTTTACATAACATATCATCATGTTGGGATCGGGTGGAGCTAGGCTTATGCCCTTAGACCTTCCACCCATAAATCAATGCATCGGGATTGGGTCGAGCTAGGCTTATGCCCCTAGACCTGCCACCCATAAATCAACATATCAGGTTCGGCTCGAGCTAGGCTTTCGCCCCTAAAGATGCCCCCTGATCCAACACTATCGGGATCGCCTTGAGCTAGGCATTTGGCCCCAAAAGCTGCCACCCGTACTTGATCATTGACCATATTTGCATTACTTTATTTATTACTTTGAGATTGATACTAGGATAGTCATAACTTTACTTGAAACTTTGGATCATGAACCAATGAGTGAGAGACATGTGAATAACTTGGCAACATAACATTATTAGAATCATAACACCATGGGAACCATTGGACAACAATCCATGAACAAGAGACATAAGTATAATCACGATTGGAACATTGGAACATCAACCATGAATATGAGACATGAGGTTCACCAATGATCAATGAGTAGGAAATATATGACAATGACCATGGATAATCAAATATAGTATACCTTAGCACATTTTGTAATAGGACAAGCGTAAAGTCAATATGAATACTATTTGCCGCAGAATGATATGGACAGAGTAACCTTACATACCTTGGATTCGCAATACGAATATTATAATCCTAGAGGTGCATACAATAGTCCCGCTCCTTCTTTATGTGTCACTCTACAACACAAATAAATAACGGGATTCACATTAACCATCAACTACTTTACAAATGCATATAACATCAATGAGTCACATGATTGCCCTTAAACATGCCATTTCTCCTTGACAAAACCATTGATTAAATTATTATTCCAAAACTCCCCCAATATTCCATACATTGACCAATACATAATAATTGATACATTTCACCACAACACTTCTCCTTTACACTTTCTTATCCATACCACATCACAAATAATCCATCAAATTACCTTAATACAACTCATAACTCATATCGGCCAAAATCCCACAATTTCCACTTATATACAATAACAAGTTTAATACCAAAAATAACACCATACATGTTCATATTTTGTCCATACCATGCTCTTTCATCAAAGGCACAAGTCCTAATTCAAGTTCAAATTACCAAGATAGCACATCTTTCACCAAAAGCAAAAATATACTATTCACCATCTTGCCAACACAACTATCATAATATACATAATCTCCCATGCATATAATATGTTAATCCATGAGAATAAATACTTACCAAGGCTTGTAATAGGATGATCTTTTCCAAGGAGTCCAAAGGAATTATTTTGCTTTAGGGTTTGGAACTAGAGAAATGTTTGAGAAAATATCTTAAAGGCGTGAGAGTTTTGGATGATTAAAATCTGATTTTGGGGCCTTTATATAGATCCCAAGTCATCCTTATCCATTCATTTGGCATTAAATGTGTTCAAAGTGGAAGAATGGGTCATTTTGCCCTTTGGGCCATGTCTTTTAATTCCATTGTGGGCCTAAATTTGGGCCCAATAACACATATTCATTTAACCCATCAACTTTCATGTATTATTAACCATATATATCATGTTTAAATAATTCCATAATGTCACGGCAATATTCTCTTACGAGATTCTCATTCGTCGTCTCGATCGCAAAAATAGGAATTCTAGTCGCCCATGGCTTCATTAGACATTTTAGATCACTATTCATGTTTCATGATTTGATCATGTAGGAGTATGTAGGAGTGTATTGAAGTTTTTGAAGCTTTAACAATGCTCAAAGAACTCCAAAGAACCAAAAGAAACCATCCAAGAATCGTCGTAGAATTGCGTTACAAAATGAGTCCGGAAAGGCACAATGTTTGTGCCTTGCGCCACTGCTGCAAAGCAAGGAAGTGGCACAAGAATTGCACCCCCTATGATTCAGTGGCTTGCGCCACACACCCTGAAGTAGGGTAGTGGCGCAAGTTTCAGCACCTTGCTGAATTTTTCGGTCCTTTTTTTCAATACTTGCATATCGTCCAATACCTTATCAAAACACTACAAAATACTTACTTAGTGATCTTAATCATAAAGTAAACATGACTCCAAGTCACCAAATAAGGTTAGAATGTGTACGGGGTATTACCCAAATGCTCCACGAAATCACAAAACACCTCCTACGAAAGTCTAATCACACATATTAGGTCCGATATCAAATGTTTCACCAATGACACTATAAAACACATACTCATGGCATCTCAACACCTAGGTAGATATGACCCCAAGGTATCAAGTGAGGTTAGAAAAGTATGGGGTGTTACAGTAGTGAACCCACCAAAGAGTGGATGTAGTTATTAACCCACCAAAGAGTGGATGTAGTTATTAAAAGAATCTATTGCATATAAAGAATCTCTTGGAGGCAAGTCAAGTAATGACAGTAACAGAAGAAATATTCATGGTTCTTCACATACAAAAAGAGAGTTTATTCACAATTACTATTTTCTCTTATATTGACTCCGTTGTTGTTGTTATTATGTATGATGAATTTCTTATGGCCTTACATACTCAGTACATTCTTCATACTGACCCCCTCGGGGGAACTTACCTTACATGTTGTAGGTGCAGGAATTAGTAGACCTCCTCTGTAGACTGGGGATCATTTGCAGAGTTTTAGTGAGCTCCAGTTGGTTCGGAGCCTCCTGAGTCATAGTTGTATATTTTTTTTAATGTGGTAAATATTGTATAAAGTGGGGACTTGTACCGACTTTAAGTTGGTCTTGTTGATGCATCTGTTAGAGGCTTTTGTAGACATATGTGGGTATATGGATGTAAGAGATGAATATGTAAAAGACGAATGTCCGTTTGACTTGATGGCCCCAACGACCAAGTTTCCTAAATGTATATTTATATAGCATATGTTTCCATGATTCATGTCTTCCGCATAGTTGCATGAGGTATAATAAGATTCATACGAGGATATGTAGACGAAGGTTCATGAGTAAAGATTGGTTCTCTCGGGCCATATCAGCTTCGGGTGCCAGTCCGGCTCAAATGGGATTTTGGGTCGTGACAAAAGTGGTATCAGAGCAGGTCGTTCTCAGGGTGTCTACAAAGTCATGTCCGAGTAGAGTCTTGTTCATGGATGTGTTGTGCACCACATTTATGAGCAGGAGGCTATGGGGTATTTAGGATGTTGTTTCTTTTCTTCACTTCTAGATCGTGCAATAGAGCCAGCATTGTAAGTTGAGTTGTATCTGACCATGGGAATTGTTTTTCTTTGGTATAGTAATAAATGCCGATTACAAGAAATGGCAAGGGTAAGACTAAGAAGATAGACAGGATTGGCGGAGAAGGAACTAGTAACTTACCACCGGAATGGGTTGAGCAAGATGAAGCTGAAAGTGGGTTTGCATCGCGGGCTTCTTCTACTTTTTCAGCTCCAGAAGAGCCGAGAAGGAGAGAACGTGTTGAGCCACCCGTTAATGTCACTAACCAGTATTTAAGAAATGCAGTATATATGTTGATTCAGCTAATTGCAGCACAGAATCAAGGACAAGCTGGTCCAATGACAAGTAACGACAGTGAGGCTAGGGCAGCTAATAGAAGGACGTAGGATTTCCTGAAATTAGACCCTCCTATATTCACCGGATCGGATCTTAATGAGGACCCGCAAGATTTTATTGATCAAATCAAAAGGGCTTTGGATGTTATGCACATATTTGGTGTAGAAACAGTTGAACTTGCTGCATATAGATTGAAGGGGGAGGCGATATTATGGTACAAAGATTGGAAACGCGCTAGGGGTGTTGGTGCACCCCCAACTAGTTGGGAAGAATTTAAAATGGCATTCTTGGATCACTACCTTCCATATGAGAGGCTATGATTAACATAGCCTTCCTCACAAGTTGGCCTTGTACATTTCATCAATTTAATTCCATGTGGGTGATAGCTGACAACCTTACCAATTTAGTACACGTTTTACCTATCAAGATTAATTATACAGCTGGATACTATGCAAAGTTGTGGGTTAAGGAATACTATGAATACAGGGAATTCCAATTGCTATTGTATTAGTCATGGGAGCTCAAGTTACGCTATACTGTTGGAAAAATCATTTCAAAAGAGTGTGGGAATCCAAATAAAGTGAAAATCCTCAGACAAGATGGATAAGCAGAACGCACTATATAAACATTTATGAGCTTGCTTATAGGACTTTAACAGCAGTTAGGACGATCATTTACCTCATGTGTGAGTTGCTCACAATAGGAGTTATCGTGTGAGTCCATGTTATATAGGTCATATAAAATTATCAAAAGGATTCTAGATCGACAAGTAAAGAGGTTTAGGAATAAAGCTGTAGCATCCGTAAAAGTTCTTTGGAGAGATCAACAAGTCGAAGAGATCACATGGGAAGTTGGAAACATGATGAAATCGACGTACCCACATGTTTTTCAATGGAAGGAAAAGTTCAATATGCAGAAGTGGACCAATAACAAGTAAGTATCTACGAGTATTAAGCTTCTATGTTTACGTATGCTAATATAGAGATGCATTTGTTGTAATTGAAGCGATATCGTTAACATTCGAGGATGAATATTTCTAAGGGGGAGAGAATGTAACACCCCATACCTTCCTAACCCTATGTGATGACGTTGAACCATGGTTACTTAGGTGTCGAGATGCCATGAGTATGTATTTGGTAATGGTAATGATGAAAAAAATTGAAATTTGGCCTCGTACATGTGATTAGCCATTCGTAGGAGGAGTTTTGTGATTTTTGTGGAGAATTTGTGGAGTTCAAAATGAGTCTAATAGGACCTCTAAACAAAGTATATTACAGGTAAGAAGTAAGTTAAAGAACAGGACTTGAAGTATCTAACCAAACCCGCAAAGAAAAGTCGTAGACAAAAATTTTAAAAAAAACATTTCAGTGCTAGAGGAAGGGCCAGGCGCTTGTTTTGGAGCCCAAACCATCAAGGTTATAAAGTTCAGTACCCCGGGAAGGGCCATACGCTTGCTGGAACGGCCAAACTAGTAAGCTTCCAAAATGTGTTCTAAGTCCCAAGGGTACTCGGGGACGTACCGAGCCAATTTTTACCACGTTTCTTCTACAACTATGAGCATATACATGGAATGCTTGAAGTATTATATTGGTGTGTTAAAATTACCCGTGAACGAATTTGGCATCAAAATGACGGTTTTACCCTTGTAGTCAAAATAAGCCATACGTGGCTAGAATCGCTTGTTTTTGGGATTGAGGCTACGAATATGAATTCCGTGAGTGGAAATATCGTCATAACGCTTATGATATGATTTAAACATGAGAAATTATTGATTTTGTTGGATCAAGTGAATTGGGCTCAAAAGAGGCCCAAAATGAGAAGAAGACATGGGCCAAGAATGGGTCAAATGACCCATTCTTCCCTTGACCTTCTAGATATAGTAATTAATAATATAAAGAGTGGATAAGGATGAGTTGGTGGAACTATAAAAGGGGCACAAAATCAGATTTTAATCCACAAGACACACATCACATTTTCTCATTTTCTAGAAATTTCAAGAGAACACCCTTTTGGGCTCTCAAACCCTAAGTCATCTTTGGAGCAACATCATTATATTTAAAGCTTAGGTAAGTGATTATTTTTATGGATTAGTATATTATATGCGTGGGATATTATGTAAATCATGTTGGTTATGCTTGGAAGTGTTGAACATGGCACTTTGTGTTTTTGTAAAAGATGTGCTATCCATGGGAATTAAACTTGAAAGATGACTTGTTGTCTTGATGAAAGTGCATGGTATGGATGAAATATCAAAATGTATGGTATGATTATGGTCCTAAACTTGTTATTTTTCTATAATTGTAAATTATGGGATTTTGGCCGATTTGTTGTTGTGAGGTGTATTGAAGTGAATTGATGGAATAATTGTGATGTTGTGATGATGGAGAGTGGAAAGTATGAACTTGGTGTGACATGCGAGTGGTTTATGATATTTTGGTTAATGTTGGTCATGTTATGGTATTATTGATATGACCATGCCGTAAATGGTATTGTAGAGAAGGAAATGACATGTTAATGCCAAACATGTAACTCATTGTCGTTATATGCCGTTGTAAGGTAATTGGTGGTTAATGTAAACTCCATTACATATTTGTGTTGTAGAGTGAAACATAAGGAAGGAGTAGGACTATTGGATGAGCATTTAAGATTGTATATTTGTATTGAGAATACAAGGTATGTAAGGTTCCTTTTTTCATATCCTTCTGCATCATATTGTTCATATTGATATTGGGCTTGTTTCAATTCCGAGGGGCTTTGAAGTATAGCAATTCAGGTTGACGTATATTGTTATTCATATGTGTCCTATTCTTGGATGACTTATGATTCCTTTATCTCTTATTCATTGATTGAAGTTCCAAAGATGTCATAACATTATAATTCCTAAAAGAACTATCTCAAGAGAGTAATAATGTAAGAGAATCTATTTAATCATAAATAAGTATTTTCCAATCACGTCATGTTCCAAAGTCCAATAGTATTATGATTATCTTTGTACCTATCTTTCACAAGTAAAAGTACCAATCTCATAAGGGTAATAAAAGAGGTGATGTGCAAGTTTGAGTGTTACAAATATTATCATGATTCCCAATGTATCAGTCTCACACAAATAAAAGTATTAATCTCTCCCAAATAAGAATAAGAAGAGATTTAATTGATAAGCTTTCTCGAGTGGTATCCCAGGGGTGAAAAGAACACCTAGCATGGTTCGATCCCATCATTAACCCACCGAAGAGTGGATGTAGTTAACCACCAAAGAGTGGATGTAGTTAACCCACCAAAGAGTGGATGTAGTTATTAACCCACCAAAGAGTGGATGTAGTAAACCCACCAAAGAATGGATGTAGTTAACCCACCAAAGAGTGGATGTAGTTATTAACCCACCAAAGAGTGGATGTAGTTATTAAAAGAATCTATTGCATATAAAGAATCTCTTGGAGGTAAGTCAATTAATGACAGTAACAGAAGAAATATTCATGGTTCTTCACATACAAAAAGAGAGTTTATTCACAATTACTATTTTCTCTTATATTGACTCCGTTGTTATTGTTATTATGTATGATGAATTTTTTATGGCCTTACATACTCAGTACATTCTTCATACTGACCCCCTCGGGGGAACTTAGCTTACATGTTGCAGGTGCAGGCATAAGTAGACCTCCTCTGTAGACTGGGGATCATTTGCAGAGTTTTGGTGAGCTCCAGTTGGTTCAGAGCCTCCTAAGTCATAGTTGTTTAGTTGTTTTGATGTTGTTAATATTGTATAAAGCGGGGACTTGTCCAGACTTTAAGTTGGTCTTGTTGATGCATCTGTTAGAGGATTTTGTAGACATATGTGGGTATATGGATGTAAGAGATGAATATGTAAAAGACGAATGTCCGTTTGACTTGATGGCCCCAACGACCAAGTTTCCTAAATGTATATTTATAGAGCATATGATTCCATGATTCATGTCTTCTGTATAGTTGCATGAGGTATAATAAGATTCATACGAGAATATATAGATGAAGGTTCATGAGCAAAGATTGGTTCTCTCGGGCCATATCGGCTTCGGGTGCCAGTCCTGCTCGAATGGGATTTTGGGTCATGACAAAAGGGGTCTGTACGAAGAATGTACTGAGTATGTAAGGCTCAAATGAAACTGTATGATATGTAAATATGTCAATGAGCTCAAATACAAAAGAATGATCAATATGGATAAGTCACTATACTGAACTTTGGAAATCATGTATATTGCTTTCATTACTTTCTTTACATCTTTACTTCTATGATTATTCATCTTTGGCTGTGACCTGTAATACCTGGGCCCCAACTGAATAGTGGGTTTTTAACATAACGCGATGTTATGTTAGGATCGGCTCGAGCTAGGCTTACACCCCTAGAGCTGCCACCCTATGAATCAATATAGATCTGGATCGGCTCGAGCTATGTTATTACCTATAGAGCTGCCACCCATACCAACACATCAGGTTCGGCTCGAGCTAGGTTATTACCCCTAGAGCCTCCCCCTGTCAGGATCGGTCCGAGGTAGGCTTATGCCTCTAGGACTTCCCCCTGATCAAACAATCTCGGGATCGGCTTGAGCTAGGTATTTGCCCCCAAACCTACCACCCATACTTGATCATTGACCACATATATGCATTACTTTATTTATTACTTTGAGATTGATACAATGATAGTTGTAACTTTACTTGAAGCTTTGGATCATTAACCAATGAGTGACGGACATGTAAATAAACATTGTGAGAAACATAACATTATTAGAACCATAACACCATTGGAACCATTGGGCAATAATCCATGAACAAGAGACATGAGTATAATCACTATTGGAACATTGGAACATAGGAACATAACCTTATTGAGATTTTGGAACATTAACCATGACTATGAGACATGTGTTTCACAATTGATCAATGAGTAGGAGCTATGTGATAATGACCATTGATAACCGGATATAGGATACCTTAGCACATTTTGGAATAGGACAAGCGTAATGTCAATGTGAATACTATTTGCTGCAGAAAGATACGGACAGAGTGACCTTACATACCTTGTATTTTCAATACGATTCTACAATCTCAGATGTGAATACAATGACCCGCTCCTTCCTTATGGTTCACTCTACAACACAAATACATAAAGGAATTTACATTAACCACCAACTACCTTACAAATGCATATAACGATAATGAGTTTCATGTTTGCCTTCAAACATGCCATTTCCCCCTTGACAAAACCATTGATGAAATTATCATACCAATAATCCCACAATATTCCATACATTGACCAATACATGATAATCAATAACATTTCACCACAAGACTTCTCTTTTACACTTTCTCATGCACACCATATCACAAATAATCCATCAAGTCACCTTAATACACCTTATATCACATATCGGCCAAAATCCCATAATTTACACTTATATGAAAATAAAAAATTTAATAACAAAATCACACCATACATGTTCATATTTTATCCATACCATGCTCTTTCATCAAAGTCACAAGTCATATTTCAAGCTTAAATCCCATGGGTTACAAATCTTTTACCAAAAACACAAAGCACCATGTTCAACACTTCCAAGCATAACCAACATGATTTACATACTCTCCCATGCATATAATAGATTAATCCATAACCATAATCACTTACCCAAGCTTGAAAAATGATGATCTTGCTCCAAAAGTTGGCTTTGAGTTCTTAGGGTTTTGAGAGAAAAATGGTTAAGAAATATCTAGAAAGCATGAGAGTCTCATTTGAATAAAAATCAGATTTTTTGGTCTCTTTTATAAGCCTTTAAGTCCATCCTTATCCACTCTATGGTATTAAATGTGGTGTTCTAGAAGGTCAAGGCAAGAATGGGTCATTTGACCCATTTTTGGCCCATGTCTTCTTCTCATTTTGGGCCTTTTATTGAGGCCAATTCACTTAACCCAATAAAATCAATAATTTCTCATGTTTAAATCACCTCATACGTGTTACAACAATATTCCCACTCACGCTATTCATATCCGTAGCCTCAATCCCCAAAATAAGTGATTCTAGCCACGTATGACTCATTTTGACCCCAAGGGTAAAACTGTCATTTTGATGCCAAATTCGTTCACGAGTAATTTTATCATACCAATATAATACTTTACTCATTTCATGTATATGCTCATGGTTGTATAAGAAATGTGGCAAAAATCGGCCCGGTACATCCCCAGGCATCCTCGGGACTTAAGAAAATTTCCAACTTTGAAAAGTGGAAAAACCCATCCTGGAACGCCCTTTGGCGCACCATCTTGCATCCTATGGGCTAAAAAATTTGGCCCAGAGTGGCCTGGCACACCCTCTGGGGCGCCCCAACCTTAATTTTTTTGAAAATTTTGTTTTTCGACTTTTCTTCGCGGGTTTGGTGATACTTCAAGTTCTATTCTTTAACTTACTTACTACCCTTTATTTGGAGGTCCTACAAGCCTCGTTTTTAACCCCACAAATGTTCCATGAAGTCACCCAATACTTTCTACGAAAGTCTAATCACATGTACGAGGGCTAATATCAACTATCTCATCCATAACATTACAAAATACATACTTATGGCTCTCGACACCTAGGTAAACATTATTCAATGCTGTCAAGTAGGGTTAGAAAGGTACGAGGTGTTAAATTCTTCCCCCCTTAGGAACATTCATCCTCTAATGTTAATAGTATCGCTTTAATTACGACAATGCATCTCTATACTAGCATACATATGCATAAACACTTAAGGCTCATAGATACTTACTTTTTATAGCTCCACTTCCGCGCTTTGAACTTCTTGGTCCATTTGAAATAGATAGGGATATTTGGATTTCATCATTTCCTCAGCTTCCCATGTGATTTCCTCTACTTGTTGATTTCGCCATAATACCTTTACGGAAGCTATGTCTTTATTCCTCAATCTCTTTACTTGTCGATCTAGAATAAAAACGGGTACCTATTCATAAGTAAGATCCTCCATAACTTGGACATCTTCAATTGGAACAATACGAGATGGATCTCCTATGTATTTTTGAAGCATCGAAACATGAAATACTGGGTGGACTGAGGAAAGTTCTTGATGTAGTGCTAATTCATAAGCAACTTGCCCAAATCTTCTAATAATTTCATATGGGCCTATGTAACGTGGACTCAATTTCCCTTTCTTTCCAAACAGCGTTACCCTTTTCATCGGTGACACCTTTAAAAATACCCAATCACCTATGGTAAATTCAAGTCCTCTTATTCTAACATCAGCATATGACTTGTGGCGACTTTGGGCCGTTTGTAATCGTTGTTGGATCACTTTAACTTTCTCCATATCCTGATGAACAATATCCGACCCAAGTAAAGCAGTTTCACCCGCTTCAAACCATCCAATTGGTGATCTACATTTCCTTCCATACAAGGCTTCATAAGGTGCCATTTTAATACTTGAATGATAGCTATTGTTGTAAGCAAATTCAATAAGAGGCAAATGGTCATCCCAACTGCCTTGAAAATCTAATGTACAAGCTCGTAGCATATCTTCAAGTGTCTGAATAGTACGTTCTGCTTGTCCATCAGTCTGAGGATGGAAAGCCGTACTCAAATTCACCTTTATACCCAAACTCTGTTGAAAAGATCTCCAAAAGTGCGCTGTGAACTATGCTTCTCTGTCTGATATAATGGAAAGTGGAATACCATGCAACTGCACTATTTCTCTAACATATAATTTTGCATAATCCTTAGCTGTATAGGTGGTCTTGACTGGTAGGAAATGCGCTGACTTGGTAAGCCTGCCCACTATAACCCATATAGAATCAAATTTCCGCATTGTCATAAGCAAACCTGTAATGAAGTCCATATTAATCATATCCTATTTCCAGATTGGAAGATTGATACATTGCATATAACCTCTCGGTTTCTGATGTTCTACTTTCACTTGTTGACAATTCGGGTATTGCGCGACAAATTCTGCAATGTTCTTTTTCATATTTCCCCACCAATACACTTCTTTTAAATAATGGTACATTTTAGTAGCACCCGGATGAATAGAATAGCGTGAATGATACGCCTCTGTCATAATTTGTTTCCTCAACTCATCTACATCTGGTACACATAATCTACCTTGGCATTGGAGTATTCCTTCTGGTGTAAGATCAAATGCCTTTGTCAAATTCTGCTGTACATTTTCCTTTAGCTGCATTAACATAGAATCTGCAAACTGCTTCTCTTTCACTTCAGTTATTAAGGAGGATTCCGCTGCATTTTGCATAATAACCCCTTCACTTGAAGATTCTATAAGGTGAACTCCCAAGCTGGCTAATTGATGTAGATCTTTGATTATCTCCTGCTTTTCAGTCAACTGGCCACTAGTGCTTTCTACTGTCTTGCGGCTCAATGCATCAGCTACCACATTTGCTTTGCCTGGATGATAAAGAATATCAATATCATAGACTTTTAAGAGCTCTAACCACCTACGTTGCCTCAAATTGAGTTCCTTCTGCTTAGAGAAATATTGCAAACTTTTGTGATCCATATAGATATCAACATGGGCTCCATACAAATAATGACGCCATATATTTAAAGCAAAAACTACCGCTGCCAATTCAAGATGATGTGTGGGATAATTTTTCTCATGTGGCTGCAACTGTCGTGAGGCATATGCTATGACATTGTCGTGCTGCATTAATACACATCTGAGGCCAACCCCAAAAGCATCACAATACACTGCATAACCTTTGGTATTTTCGAGAAGCACTAAAACTGGTGTGGAGGTTAATTTATCTTTCAACTTTTTGGAAGCTTTTCTCACACGAATCATTCCACTAAAATTTTACTGCCTTATGTGTAAGCTTTGTTAACGGTGCAACAATAGAGGAAAAACCTTCCACAAATCTTCTGTAATAACCTGCCAGTACAAGAAAACTATGGATTTTTGTGGGTGTCGTAGGTCTTGGCAAATTTTTCACTGCTTCAATCTTCTGGTATCAACCTATATCCCTTCATCTGACACAATGTGACCCAAGAATGCGATGGATTTTAACCAAAACTCACATTTGGAGAACTTTGCATACAACTTATGCTCACGGAGAATCTGTAACACCTGCCGTAAGTGATTAGCATGGTCCTTTGGTGATCTTGAATAAACCAGGATGTCATCTATAAATACCGTGACGAACACGTCCAGAAATGGATTAAACACCCTATTCATCAAATCCATGAACACAGCTGGTGCATTTGTTAGTCCAAATGACATAACTAAAAATTCATAATGGCCATACCGTGTTCGGAAAGCTGTCTTGGGTATATCTTCTTCTCTAACTCTGACTTGATGGTAACCCGACCTCAAGTCAATCTTTGAAAAATAATTGGCACCCTGTAACTGATCAAACAAATCATCAATTTGAGGGAGGGGATATTTGTTCTTGATCGTTACCTTATTCAACTACCGATAGTCAATGCACATTCTCAATGTGCCATCTTTCTTTCGTACAAATAATACAGGTGCACCCCACGGGGACATACTAGGCCTATTGAAGCCCTTGTCCAGCAAATCTTTCAATTGCTCCTTTAATTCATTCAGTTCTGCCAGAGCCATTCTATATGGAGGAATAGAAATAGGCTGAGTGCCCAGAATCACATCAATGCCAAATTCTACTTTCCATTCTGGGGGTAAGCCTGGAAGATCCTCTAGAAATACATCTAGAAATTCATTGACCACTGGAACCGACTGCGGAGTTAGGGGTTCCACATCGTTATCTTTCACTCATACTAAGTGACATATGTACCCCTTGACAATCCTTTTCCTTACTTTCAGATAGGAAATAAATCTTCCTCGTGGTGCCCCTACATCACCCTTCCACTCAAGAACATTCATTTATGGGAAATGAAAATGTACCTTCTTGGCCCGACAATCTACCGTGGCATAACAAGAGTCCAACCAATCCATTCCTATTATCACATCAAAATCCACCATATCTAGTTCAATAAGATCGGCCAGTGTATCATGACCGTACACAGTTACGATATACTCTTTTTGCAATAATATATTCACCGACCGGTGTAGACACTTCGATTGATTTAATTAATAATTCTGGTGCCTTTGCAAACTTTGCAGCAACCAATGGAGTAATATAGGAAAATGTAGAACCGGGGTCAATCAATGCATATACATTATATGAGAATATGGATAATGTACCTGTGACAACATCAGGGGAAGCCTCTGAATTCTGTCGGTCCACTAAAGCATAAGTGAGATTCTGGACCCCACTAGTACTGGCTGCTCCTTTGGCACCTCTACCGCGGCCAACAGGCTGCACACCTCGGCCCAGTGAAGGAACCAATGTTGATGACGCAATGGCTGATATTGCCGGTCGTGCTATACCACCCATGCTCCTCGGGGGACATTCTTTCATCATGTGTCCCATCATGCCGCACTTATAACAAGCATTTGTCCCCACTCAGCATGTACCTGCATGAATATGCCCGCAGTGCTGACACTGCTGACGAGGAAAACCTGCTGCCTGTGATCCGTGACCTCCACTACTCTGCCCAGCTGGACCACCTCTAAACCCTCTAAACTGAGAGTGAGCACCTGCTGTGGAATGTGAGAACGATGGTCTAGGTGGTCTAGGAAACATACGAGGCCTAGATCCTCCTTGGGACATCGCAGATGGTCCCATAGGTCTAGCCCTTTTGGACTGTCCCTTGTCAAATTCATGTACCTTTCTTCTCTGTCTTTGATCTTCTATTTTTTGGGTGAAGGCTTGTATTCTCTCTATGTCCATGTCTTTGTTCAAGGCAGCAATGGTGCAATCCCTTACCAAGTATGGCTCTAACCTGTCCACGTATTGATGGACTCTATCTGTCATCGTAGCCACCACAATTGGAGCATATCAAGCCAAGGAATTAAATTACAAACTATATTCTCTCACGGTCAAATTTCCCTGATGGAGATTTAGAAACTGATCCGCACGTGCCTCACGAATCTCATAGGGCAGGTAATGATCAAGGAAAGCTGTTTTAAATTCTTCCCAATTAGGTGTATTTGCACCAATATCACGGGATTTGTTCCAATCCTCGTACCACAATATCGCCTCTCCTTTCAATCTGTACGCACCAAGTTCAATTGTCTCTACCCCCATCACGTGCATAACTTCCAGAGCCCGCTGAATTTGATCCACAAAGTCCTATGGATATGCTTTCGGATCTAACCCAGTGAATATAGGAGGGTCCAGTTTCAGAAAATCCTGTGTTCTGCGACTCGCCACTCTAGCCACATCATCATCATGTGTCATTGGACCAACTCGTCCTTGACTTTGGGCTGCCACTAACTATGTCAACATATGTATTGCATTTCTAAGATCCTAATCTGTGGCATTCATTGGCGGTTCTGCGGGTACTTCTCTACCAATCGGCTCTTCTGGAGATGGAAAAGTAGACGAAGATCGCGATGAAATTTTAGCATTTGCTCCACCTTGACTGGCTTGCTCAGGTGGCAATCTACTCATTCCTTCTTCAGCAGGCACATCTACCTGCTTCCCTTTACCTCTACCTCTTCTCGTGATTGGCATTTTGACTATACCAAAGAAAAATAATTACCATGATCAGATACAATTCAACTTAGAACAGTGGCTCTATTGCACGATCTAGAAGTGAAGAAAAGAAACAACATCCTAAATATCCCGTAGCCTTCTACTTATAAATGTGGTGCACGACACATCGATAAGTAAGACTCTACTCAGACATGGCTTTGTAGACACCCTTAGAATGACCTGCTCTGAAACCACTTTTGTCACGCCTCGAATCCCATCGAGACAGATTGGCACCCGTAGCCGACATGGCCCGAGAGAACCAAGCTTTGCTTCTATTCATTCATATGCATGTCATAGGCAACACCACCATTACGTAAGAACATGAAAGGCAAAATACGGAAAACATGGAACATGGGACATATATATATATATACATATGTGAAACTTGGCCGTTGAGACCATCAAGTCAAAACATCATATACCACCTTACATTCATACACCCAAACATGTCTACAAAAGCCTCTAACATAGACTTCTACCAAAACCAACTGAAAGTCGGGACAAGTCCCCGCATTATACAATATATACCACCAAAACATATGAACGACTATGACTCGGAGAAGCCCCAAACTAACTGGAGTTCACCAACAATCTGCAACAATTGGCAACCTACTGTGGTGGCCTACTAGTACCTGCGCCTACAACAAGTAAGGTAAATTCCCCCAAGGGGGTCAGTACGAAGAATGTACTGAGTATGTAAGGCTCAAATAAAACTGTATGATATGTAAATATGTCAATGAACTCAAATACAAAAGAATGATCAATATGGATAAGTCACTATACTGAACTTTGGAAACCATGTATATTGCTTTCATTACTTTCTTTGCATCTTTACTTCTATGATTATTCATCTTTGCCTGTGACCTGTGATACCCGGGCCCCGACTGAACAGTGGGTTTTTAACATAATGCGATGTTATGTTGGGATCGGCTTGAGCTAGGCTTATGCCCCACAGCTGCCACCCTATGAATCAATATAGATTGGGATCGGCTCGAGCTATGTTATTACCTATAGAGCTGCCACCCATACCAACACATTAGGTTTGGCTCGAGCTAGGTTATTACCCCTAGAGCTTCCCCCTGTCAGGATCGGTCTGAGCTAGGCTTATGCCTCTAAAACTGCTCCCTAATCCAACAATCTCGGGATCGGCTTGAGCTAGGCATTTTCCCCCAAAGCTACCACTCATACTTGATCATTGACCACATATATGCATTACTTTATTTATTACTTTGAGATTGATACAATGATAGTTGTAACTTTACTTGAAGCTTTGGATCATTAACTAATGAGTGAGAGACATGTAAATAAACATTGTGTTAGAACCATAACACCATTGGAACCATTAGGCAATAATCCATGAACAAGAGACATGGGTATAATCACTATTGGAACATTGGAACATAACCTTATTGAGATTTTGGAATATTAACCATGAATATGAGACATGTGGTTCACAATTGATCAATGAGTAGGAGCTATGTGATAATGACCATTGATAACCGGATATAGGGTACCTTAGTACATTTCGGAATAGGACAAGAGTAATGTCAATGTGAATACTATTTGTCGCAGAAAGATACAGACAGAGTGACCTTACATACCTTGTATTTTCAATACGATTCTACAATCTTAGATGTGCTTACAATGCCCCGCTTTTTCCTTATGTTTCACTCTACAACACAAATACATAACGGAATTTACATTAACCACCAACTATCTTACAAATGCATATAACGATAATGAGTTTCATGTTTGCCTTCAAACATGCCTTTTCCCCCTTAAAAAAACCATTGATGAAATTATCATACCAATAATCCCACAATATTCCATACATTGACCAATACATGATAATCAATAACATTTCACCACAAGACTTCTCTTTTACACTTTCTCATGCACACCATATAACAAATAATTCATCAAGTCACCTTAATACACCTCATATCACATATCGACCAAAATCTCATAATTTACACATACATGAAAATAAAAAATTTAATAACAAAATCACACCATACATGTTCATATTTTATCCATACCATGCTCTTTCATCAAAGTCACAAGTCATATTTCAAGCTTAAATCCCATGGATCACAAATCTTTTACCAAAAACAAAAAGCACCATGTTCAACACTTCCAAGCATAACCAACATGATTTACATACTCTCCCATGCATATAATATACTAATAAATAACCATAATCACTTACCCAAGCTTGAAAAATGATGATCTTGCTCCAAAAGTTGGCTTTGAGTTCTTAGGGTTTTGAGAGAAAAATGGTTAAGAAATATCTAGAAAGCATGAGAGTATCATGTGAATAAAAATCAGATTTTTTGGTCCCTTTTATAAGCCTTTAAGTCCATGCTTAGCCACTCTATTGTATTAAATGTGGTGTTCTAGAAGGTCAAGGCAAGAATGGGTCATTTGACCCATTTTTGGCCCATGTCTTCTTCTCATTCTGGGCCTTTTATTGAGCCCAATTCACTTAAACCAATAAAATCAATAATTTATCATGTTTAAATCACCTCATTCGTGTTAAAAAAATATTCCCACTCACGCTATTCATATCCGTAGCCTCAATCCCCAAAACAAGTGATTCTAGCCACGTATGGCTCATTTTGACCCTAAGGGTAAAACCGTCATTTTGATGCCAAATTCGTTCACGAGTAATTTTATCATACCAATATAATACTTTACTCATTTCATGTATATGCTCATGTTTGTAGAAGAAACGTGGCAAAAATCGGCCCGGTACATCCCCGGGCACACTTGGGACTTAAGAAAATTTCCAACTTTGAAAATTGGAAAAACCCATACTGGCACACCCTTGGGTGCGCCGGGTTGCTGCCTATGGGCTAAAAATTTTGGCCCAGAGTGGACTGGCACGCCCTCTGGCGCGCCCCAACCTTATTTTTTTTTGAAAATTTCATTTTTCGACTTTTCTTCGCGGGTTTGGTTAGAGACTTCAAGTTCTATTCTTTAACTTACTTCCTACCCTTTATTTTGAGGTCCTCCAAGCCTAGTTTTTAAACCCACAAATGTTCCACGAATTCACCCAATACTTCCTACAAAAGTCTAATCACATGTACGAGGGCCAATATCAACTATCTCATCCATAACATTACCAAATACATACTTATGGCTCTCGACACCTAGGTAAACATTATTCAATGCCGTCAAGTAGGGTTATGAAGGTACAGGGTGTTACACAAAAAAATAAAAGTACAAAAAGAAATGGACAAAGAAAGAAAACGGACTCTAAGACTAACTAATCAACTAAGTAGAGCAAATACTAGTTGTTAATTAGTAAGGAATCAAGAAATGAGATTAGGAATCAAGGAATGGATTTAGGATGTTGGAACCTAAGCTAAATGAGTTTTGGAATGATTGAAATGCATTTTCTGAGTTGTGGGCGCAGACGGTTCACATGCCCTCGGATATGGCTTCGCATGTCACAAAACAGTGATGCTGGAAGTCACCTGCATTGGTGACCTACGTGGGCAGGTGAATGACCTGCGTGGGTAGGTGACTTCGCAAGTGGTCTGGCTAGATCACCTGGAAACCTCCGATTTTTAGCTCTGTAGGACCTTTTTGCACTCTCTCTCTTAGAATATTCCCTTTTCCTTTAGATATTCTCTTAAACTAACACCCAAACAATTTTCTCTTTCTTTCTTTGTGGATCTAACAACACTTTTTTGATAAATCTCCCCCTTGAAGATATGAAGATCCTCAAGAACACTAAGAACACCAAATTTCCAAACTAACTCGTTTTAGCTCGGATTTGCATGAAATTTCAGATTCGTGTTCTCTTCAACGAGGGGAACAACTTTCAACAATTTCTAACCTTCAAATCCACACCAAAATAGTAAGATCTCAAAACTCACTTTTCTTTTTCTTCAAGTTCAAGCTCAACAATGGAGTTTTTCTCCAAATCTCTTCCAAACACACCAAAACTTCAAGATTCCAACCTTAATGTACTAGATGGAACAAATCTAGTATAGAAACTACAAAAATGACTTAAAAAACACAAAAATATTTTTGGGGTTTTTGCTAAAAACGTTTTTGACATAATTTGTTTTGTTTTGTTTTATATTTTCTAGATAACAAACCCAAGATTTAGAATCGTAAGACCAAATCTGATCTCTGCTCTGATACCAAATGATAACCCTCAAAATACAAAAAGAGGGATAAAGTACGAAAACAAGAAAAATAATAGAGTAAAAAATACGGAGAGTAAAGGATAGAGGGATAGATAGATAGATAGACACAAAAAGATAAAGAAGAGGGCAACCTATGGATATATCAAATCCAAGACCTCCCTTTTGATTACCTAAAAACACTGATCTCTTATGTAAACCAAAAGGGAATCAATCTCCCACGTAACCCACATTTTTAAACGATTGTTCAACACAGGCTAATCCTAGCTCTCACACTTTCAAGTGTATTCATAATATCATCAAAATCTAAGGAAAATGAAAGAGACCTACTACTATTTATAGCCATGGGCTAATTACAAGTATGGGCCCAAAAGTGACCCATTCAGCAAAATAAGCCATCCACTGGCGCAGATGGGCCACCTGTCCACGCATGTCACAATGAATGTGGCTCTAGATGGGCTATAAAGGCCATCTTCGGCCTCACCTCAGCACCTACGGGCGCAGGTGACTTCATAGGTCCCTCCAAGGCCTCTTTTGGCTCGTTTTTGCTTCCCTTTGACCTCTCCAAAGTCCCTATACCCTTCTTGGATGTAATCTCTAACTCATGGTACCCTTTGGATAGCACTAAGGGGTTTTCAAATACTTCTCGCTTCATGATCATTCCATTAAAAGGTCCGAAGGCATTTTGGATTGTGTCAGTGCTGGAGGTGTTACTTTTGGACCCGTAATGGAGGTAGACTTGAGATTATCTTTTGATTTAGGGCAAATTATGGTAGACCTTGTGAAAGAGGAACTAGGATGAAGTGTGAATTTGTTTCATACGAGGGCTAAGGTAATGGAGACCCTATGTTCCTTAGTCTTTGATGGGAGGAGTAGCACTAATGTTATATCTTGCAAATGTGTTGATTTCTTAAAAATCCCTACACAAACGCACCCCAAGACTTACAAGCTCATGTGTTTAGATGAGAGTGGTCCAATAGAGGTGACCAAGTAAGTGGTTATTAAATTTAACTCAGGCAATTCTCAAGATGAAGTGTGATGTGATGTAGTGCCCTTGCGAGGTTTTCATATATTGCTTGGTAGGTTGTGGAAAGATGATAGGGTTGCCCAATATCAAGAGAACTCTAATAGGTACTCAATTGTATTGGGAGGACGAAAGATCAACATCATACCCTAAACATCCGAGCAAGTGAGTAAGGACTATGAGATCATGAAAGGGTTCCGAGAAGTATTGAAGAAGGAGGAAGTTGAGAAGAGGGAAAGGGAATTGTCCCTTGTACAAGGAAAGAAAGGCTTGGCTCAAAGAGGAGAGTTGAGTAATATTGATGAGCCAAGTAATTTCTTGAAATATAGGGGCAAGGAAAACTTAATTGTGGGACTTGTCAACACTAATCCCTTGCTACCTACTAACCATGATGCTAGCATTTTACCTAGTATCACCCCTTCTCTTGTGCAGGTTCATGAACTTCCAAAGGAGGACCCAAGGCGATTTTCTTACGAGCTTATGCTTGATGACCTTAGCTAAGAATTCCAACTTTGGGAAGAGGGATGAGAAGTTGCCTCAAGGGAGTGGAATTGACAAACTCTTATGTGATGAGATCTTCCCAAGGAAGCGAGTAAGCTCCCATGTTGAACACCGAGGTGAAGACCATACTTTGTATAAGCTACAAGGTAACAATACTAACCCTTGCACTTCGCTAAACTTGAAATGTCTTGATGTGGCTAGTAGCCAAGTGAGTGTAATTGGTAGCTTGTCCAATGTAGAGTCTCATGAGTCTTCCCTTTGTGATACTCTTGGTAGTGCTAAGTTGCATGATGATCAAGTTCTTGTTGTGAGTTGGCAAACATTAGTTAATCCTATATATGACCAAACTGACTCTTCTAGCAAGATCGATTTGTGTCCACCTAGTGCTAGCACTTGTAACTTGAATGAGGTCTCATTGCCATATGATAAGAGTATTCACACACTAGTTGACCCTTGTGAAAATCAAGGTGAGTCTATGTTGGCATGTGAAGGGCCTACTGATAACCCCTAAAATACAGAAGTTAAAATTAACCACGAAAACTAAAGGAAACGATATAGATTGAAAATATGAAAAGTAAAGGATAGAGATAAGATAGATAATAAGACACAAAAAGAGGAAATCAATGAAACCAAAGGGTATATTAAAACCTAAAACTTCAATTGATAAATCCTACAATAAGCACTCTATTCCTACGAAGACCTTGAGGGAATCGTAACTTCCTCACAACCCCGTTTCTAGGTAAAAGTCAACATATGCTTTTCCAAGCACTCACACTCTCTCAAGAGTTTCATAACATTAATATTCATCAAAAACTAATAAAAATAAAGCTAGGAACTAGTATTTATAGACTTGGGCCTTTTATTACATTTAATGGGCCCAAAGTGACCCATTTCAGCAAGTTGGGGCATCCGCCCACGCAGATGGGGCACCTGCTGGTGCATGTGAGGCCGTAGGTACCACTGGAAGCCACCTGCTAGTGCAGGTGGATGACCTGCGGCCGCAGGTCAAGGAGCAGGTGGCCCCAGGTTACTATTTGGCTTCTCTTAACTCTCCGACAACTTCTCCAATGGCTCTCGATCCATCTTGAATGCATTGGGCATTACACAACACTCCTTAAGTGGTGTCAAGATAGTTTAAAACACATCTAGCTTCATCAATAAACCTCAGAGTGTTTGTAGTTCTCGTGCTTGCCTTTTAGTAGAGGTCTCGAGGTGATTTGATTCTCTTGACTCCAAGCTACCCTCCACACATGGTATTGAACTCTTGGGAGCTTGAAAAGGGTCTTTTCAAATGTATCCTTATATCCTTGAGATGATCATTTCTAGGATCCCTTTGTGTCGGCCTTGATTTATAGTCCTTAAAAGGTTTATGCCGATTTGGCTTGTATCACCTGCAACTAGTGAAGGTGTGTGCATTGATCAACTTGCTTGTGAACCTAATCCACTACTTGAGTGTATGTGATGTGTGCTTGATGAGTTTCAAGATAGTGATGTTGTTGATAAAGTTGATCATGTGAATAGAAATGATTCTTTGAGCATGTCATGTGATGAAGATCCTATTTGTAACACCCTGTATCCTACGTGTACTAGTTCTACTTATATGTCACTTGATACAGCCTTATAGTACGGGTAATGGACTTGGTTTCCTATATGACTAGCGATGATAAGATGGGTTGTATTGAACTGCCCGTATATTTTAATGTGACACGACCAAGTTAACGTCGATGCAACTATTTAAACTTGGGATCGTGAGTAGGTATTTGGATCTAAAGATTAAAGTGACCAAGTGTACACAAGTTGTAAGTTAAATTAAAGGGATTAAGAACAAAAAATGGAATTAACTATTGAGGTGCTTTCTTGACTTAATTAAGCTAGTAGGTGAATCACCTACTTGAGATACATGGACCAAGTTAATGGACCCAAGGTTATGGATCAAATTTGGGCCAAGTTAAATGTTCCAAAGAGGTGTATTAACTACTAAGCTAATGGATCAGATTAAATCCTATTATAATGGACTCTTTGAAGGCCCAAACTAAGTAAAATGAAAGGAGAAGAAAATAGGAAGCCAAACACAAAAAAAAATCTGCCAAAGGCCCAAATTAGACATTAGTAAAATAAGTAGGTGCATCACCTACTTTGACCTATTGAGTTGCTTGATATAACAAAGTAGGTGCATCACCTACTTGACCAAATTATGGATAAAAATAGGATTAAAAGAGCCTTCTAGAGGGCTCAATATAAGACCAAGTTAGCTGGTCTTTTTACTCATTTTTAACACATAAAATTTCAAGATTATTTCTAGCTTTCTCTCTTTCTTTCAAGGGTTGAAACCAGCAACCCCTATATTTCTTTTAGGGTTCTTAAAGAAACCCTCACCTTTGCAAGCCTTGGTAAGTGTTTAACCTTATAGCCTAATGTAATATATGTATAAGAGGTTGTGGAAATCATGTTGGTTATGTTTAAAAGGTATAGGGAAATCCCTTTTGTTGGTAACAGTCCTCTTGTGTTTAGTTTTAAAGGATTTGTCTTCCTTGTGGTTTAAACTTGTAAAGAAGCTTAAGGTCTTGAAGAAATTAAGTTGGAAGGATGAAATTTCAGTAGGTTAGGGTGTTGTTCTGTCCCTAATTCATTCCTCCTTATGTATGACTTGGTGGAAATGTTTATATGTGTTTGTATATAGAACGTTTGGTGTAGTGAAAGGAGAATACTATTTATTATGCTAAAGTAAATTTTGAAACCATTGTGGACTATTTTTGGTATATTATTGTGGAAGACATTTAGGCGTCTTGATGGGATAAATATGTGGAGTTGCATTGAGGTGGTAATGTGAAGCATTAACTTGGTAGGAAATCCTATCGATTTGTAACATTTGTGTTAGTTTGTGGACTATTTTTGTGGTATTGTTGTTGTGAGGTAGTAAGATATAGTGTAAGGAGGTGGAATAAGGTTATATGGCAGTATAAATAAGGAGGGAGTGATACACCATATGTTTAGGAAGTTGGACTGCTTTTACTAAAGTTGGACTATTTTTACTTCACGTTATGTAACTAATTACCGTCTTGTAAACTTGTAATGTAATTAGCTTTTAATGTTAGTACCATTATGTACTTAAATTATAGAGTAACACTTAACGGAAGAGCTGAAATGTTATAGGCACGTGGTGGGAAGATAAGGTATGTAAGGTTACTCTTTTTTGTATCCTTTGGCAGCATAAAATGTCTACGTAGTTAACGACCTTGTTTCCACTCCATAATGTATTAACATACCTCAATATATGTTTATTGTAAATTTGGCATGTCTACCTTCACTAGCCAATTTCTGGTATTCCTATCTTAGTCAACTAAGATCTATTTATTAGTTTGGCTCCTAAGCAATTTCAATTGTGTACAAGTATTCTTTACTCTATGGCAATTACATCAAATGTTTATTCGAATGTTCTTTTTTATTCGAGCACTGTTATTCCAAAAATTCCATAATGTTATAACCACCAATATAACAATCTCAAAGACTAAATAAAGTAAGCAATTTAAGGCTGGTTATGTGCGGGTGGCAGCTCAGGGGCAAAAGCCTAGCATGGGCCGATACCGATTTGTATACCACTGATCAGTTGGTCATTTGTACTACATGGCTTATTAAAGATTATAAAGGAAAGAAGGAAAAAGGGAAGTAAAGAATGTAATGTACGTGGTTCCCCAAATACCAGCTAAGGTGGGTTATTAACATTATCTATACACTTGTACTTGATGTTACTTAAACTTTTGGATTATGTACAGTTGCTCTTAGACTTATATACTCAGTACATTCTTTCGTACTGACGTTCCTCATGGGGGACCTACCTTTCATGCTGCAAGAACAGGAGCTAGTAAATCTCACCAGTAGGAGTACAGGACATCTAAAGGCTTTTGGTGAGCTCCAGGTTGATTCGGGGCTTTCCGAGTCAATTGTTTATATTTTTGGTATTGTGTAGGAGTTATGTGTAAGGCGGGGACCTATCCCAACCTTAACTAAGTCTATGTGTCTTTTAGAGGCTTTGTAGGCAATGTAAAGTTAAGCATGGTAGTGTCTTGTCTTTTAGAAGTTGTGGCCCCAACGGCCAAGGCTTGTATATCTATTTTGTATTTACCTGCCTGGTTCACTTTATCAATACATCATGTCCATACACTGCAGCACATTTGTTAGTGTCACGCCTCAAATCCCATTGGGGAGAACAGGCACCCGTAGCCGTAAAGGCACGAGCGAACCAACCTATGACTGAGTACATTCATATGCATATCATTAAGTGAACAAAAATTCTACCATATGCAGATATAATATATCGATGATGGAAGTCATGTAAAGTCGTACAAAATAGATACGAGACTTGGCCGTTGGGGCCACAATGTTTAAAAGGCAAGACACTACCATGCTTGACCTTACAATCTGATACGAGCATAGTTAGCATGGGGAATATTAGGACGACTTTCTATATATGGATGATAGCTTGGAGCCCAGAGTAAGGCATAAAGAAACAAATACACAAGGTCATGGGCAATCAAGAAGGTCCCTTGTGGGGTTATTTACTAAATAGTCACTTTTGGGCTATTTTTGTAATAGGCTATTTGTGAAAAGGCAAGGACTATAAATAGTTGCCTTAGCCATTTTCATTACTTAGATTTTGATGATTTGAGAATATTACTCTTAAAGAGTGTTTTGGGGAGGAATCCCTTTAGTTTAGTTTAGTGTAGCTAAATCTAGGTTAGTGATGGGTGGATTCCCATTGTTGATTTAGAACTTCTTAACCTTGATTTTCACAAGAGTTACTCATTTGTGGATTTGAATCGAGTTTCTCTTTTCTAATTGAAATCAAGTACTCTTCTTCCTTGGTTAATTGATTCAATTAGCCCTTCTTTCTTCAATTCTCATCTCTTATTTCTCCACTATCTTTATTTTGTGTTGTTGATTTTCCATATTTTTGATATCGATTTTAATCACTCGATTGAGATCGTTATCATTTTAATAACAAAGCTTAGGCTAGGGATTCACTTCTACGGATCTCAATCCTAGGTTCATAAATCTAAATTTTTTTTAAAAAAATAGTGAAAAAAAACATTTTTGAGAAAATTTCAAAAAAAATTTGGTTGATTTGAGTTTTGTTTGTGTTTTTATCACTAGATTCGTGATTCTCTAGTGATATTGGGTCTAGATCTAATGTTTCAAATTGTTTGGAGGTGAATTGAAGTTTTCACCATTGTTGAGCTGGAAAAAGCTTGAGGAAGGTGAAGTGGGTTTGAAGATCTAAGTGGAATTAAAGGCTTATTTCTATTGGGGTTTGTTCTATCTATCAAAAGGAGCTCAAATCTGAAATTTGAGAGCAAACGGAGTTTAAATCCATTGGGGTCAATTTTGAAAGTTCATCATCTTCATGGTGTTCTTCATAATTTGAAGTGGGTTTCAAAATCTGAAAAATTTTGGGTCAAAATTGGAGCTTAAAATGCATTGAGGTTTGTTCTCTATAGCAAAGGGAGCTTGAATCTTATATTTCGTCAAATTTGGAGCTAAAATGAAGGAGTTGTCAATTTTGGAGTTCATCTTGTTCGTGGTGTTCTTCATAGCTTGAAGAAAAGGGAAATGGGTCTAAAAATCTGATTTGATTGGGTTGGAATTAAGGGTTTAAAATTATTGGGGTTTGATCTCTATATCAAAAGGAGCATAAATCTCAAATTTCATGGAACTTGGAGCTAAAACGAAGGAGATATGAATTTTTGAAGTTCATCCATGTTCTTGGTGTTCTTCATAAAATTCATGTCTTGTTGAAGAAGAATTATTCAAAAGTGTTGTTTGATCCAAAAAGGGAAAAAGAAAAGGAGGTGTACTTGTTTGTACAAAGGAAAAGACCAAAAAGGGCAAATACTAAGACAAAAGGTAGTACATGGGGGGACCACAGGGTACAATTCTTGGAAGCTTCCTCAAGTGTCCTTTTGCCATGGATTTTCAGCTCAATTTTCAGCTTTTTTTCAGGTTTTTCTCCATTTTTCTTGGAGCATTTTCTCCATCGACTTCAACCAAATTTCTTCCCAATTAATTTTTTTTTGAGTCCAAATCTTGGTAAATTAAATTTTTTTATTAACTTTTCCTTTTTTTGGCTTCATAACTTGATTTTAATTAGTAGATATCCCTACTAAATATTATCAAGTTCCTTGAGTCCGGTTTGTTTTCTTATGCTTTTCTTTGTGTGCTTTTCTAGTTTTATTTCGTTGATAATTTCTTGATTCAAGTCCGTTAGTTTTAATTGAGTCATCCGTTCTTCTTTGAACAAAAATCCATTCTTCCACAAAGAATAAGTGACCTTGTGAATTGATTGGGCAAGGGAAGTTCTCTATCAACTTTGGGAAGACACTTTAGGTGAGTTGAAAGTTTCCACATATGAGAGGTGTGAGGAATTTTGCAACTAACTTGTTTATTGAGTTTTGCAGGTAGGATGGAAAGATCAATAGTCTATGAAAGTAAAGCAAACTCAATGTTTCAAAATATGCATGTTCCGAAAAGACGAGTTCTTGAAACAAAAATGATCATTTGTGGGAGAGTGGAACTTGAAGTTGTGACTGATGATTATAGTGTTATCAACTCTATAACCCCTTTAATGGTTAGCATGCTCAGGTTACCTTTCTTTCCAAAAGAAAATCCTTTTGTTACTCGAATGGGATTTTTGGTTGATAGGAGAGTGAAGGTACCTATTTCACTTGGGAATTATCAAGAGAAGATTTGGTGTGATGTAATGCCCATGGATGCTTGTCAAATGTGTTTGGGAATTCTATGGTTCCAAAGTCATAGACTTCCATATACACAAGATTGGTACTATTACATCATGGATCTCAAAGGGCAACTTCTCTTTTCTCCAACATGTCCTAATAAAGTAGATGCAAGTGAAAGCATTACCGAGCTGAGGAAAGATTGTGCTTCATTGAGGGAAGAGTTTGATGAAACATTTGGAATATGGAATAAAAAAAATGGATGATTTCTCTCGACTACGTGAAAAAGTCAAGTCAATAGTCCAAAGGAGGCAAATTACGCATCATGAAGTTGAATTTAAGGAGTTTCCTTTGGAGGAAAAGCAAGCTACTCCTTGTGAGGTTGGTTCTAAGGAGTTGAACATGCAAGTCAACACATCTACTCCTTGTTCACCAAAGTGGAAGCTAGAGTTAAAGGGACCTTTAAACCCTTCACAAGGGATCCTTGGCACTTATCTGAACTCTAATAAAATTGAGAGACAAAAGATTGAGAGGAGTAAGGGTGTGATATGTGACAACTCTAGAGTGGAAAAAGGAGATGTTGTGTGGATTGATGTGAGAGTGTTGTCACAATATTATACTAAATTTTTTAACCTTTCTTCCTTTTCAAGTTGTCTAGATTCTTGTGCAGGTATCCTTGGAGACAAGCCTAGTGAGGCACCTCGAGCAATGAAGAATCATGAGGTGCTAGAAAGCTTTCCAAAGGATAAAATGTTCTCTAATGTTGAAAATCAAGGTGAATGCAATCCTTTCTATGAGATACAAGGTAACAAAGCTAAACCTTACACTTTGTCAAAAGTTGAAGATCCTTGTGTGGCTAGTAGCCAATTAAGTGTAAGTGATGGCATATATATGTGTGAGCTTAAATATCCTTTGCCTTGTGATCATCTTGATGAAACCTTGTTACATAGTGATAATGTATTTGTTGAGAGTGTTCATACACTAGTTGATCCTATTGATGACCTAATTGATTCTTTTTGTAAGAACAATTTGAGTCCACCTAGTGTTGACACTTATGCATTGAATGGTAGTACATTGTCATGTGAATTTTTTCCATGTTTTGATAATGTGCATGTTGGATATGTGGATACACTAGTTGATCCTATTGATGACCAAATTGATTCTTCTAGTAAGATCAATTTATGTCCATCTAGTGTTGATACATGTGGTTTGAATGTTAGTTCATTATCAAATGATATTGGTGTTGATAAACTTGTGTGTAATGATAGTCCACTAAATGAGGAGCTTTGTGATGAACTTAAGAGACCTCAATTTAGTGATGACATTGATATAGTTGTTCATGTAGCTCATGTGAAGTCATTGCACGTAAATAATGAATCCTTGAATTGTGATCCCCTTCCTTGTTCTTCTCATGAGGATTTGGAGATGGGATACATTTTTACGGATAATCCCTTGTTTGAGGTTGCCATGACTAATGAAGGTAAAATGCATAGTGGTGTGTCTTGGCATGATAGAAGTGCAGCCCCTCTTAAAGGCTACCAAGTGATTGAGAATCCACTATGGTATGATGACACACTTTTTGAAGATGGAACTCTCTTCTTGGAAGATGATAGTACGTCTATTGGAAAGGATGGTGTTCAAAAGGAGGGTGATGTATGTGCTATAACTATCCCTTCATTCTTGTGTGACCCCATGCTTGATCAAGGCCCTAATTCTTGTAGATCAAAGAGTCATTCTATAAGTGGGCACACCTTTGATGAAGTTCATTTAAGTAACACCTTTCTATACAATTTGTTTACATATGATGATACTCTTGCCTTTGGGTGGAGTATGTTGTGTGAGAGTAAAAGTGACAATGGGGAAAATAGGTGTATGCTTGATCCATGTTTATGGATTTCGTTTTCCTTTGACCCCGGTAATGATTTGAATAGTGACATTTGTGATGAAATGCTTGGTCCAAATGACAAGCAATTTGTGATTGAGGTTGTTGGCTTGTATGGTGATAAGTATAGTAGTAACATTTCTTTTCTCTCATGTGATTATTTCTTAGTGTAATTACTTGATCTTATGGGTTTGAATAAGATATATTTACCAACTTGTGTAGGGAATACCTTTGTATTTGACCCCAGTGATGAATTGGGAGTAATCCCATTCTTGAAGATAACTAGTGAATTGGGTGGAGTTTTAACATGGGATGACCTTGTTTATGTCATGACACTTAGATATGTGGGCTATCATGTGTTACTTGACTTAAAGGGTGATTTGTGTTTTTCTAAATGTAGAACCATTGAGGATTTGCATGTTTGGTTGCCTAAATACCATGGTTCTTTTGATTTATCCCTTTGTCAATGTTTCCTATGTAGCCAAGTATCTCTTGTTTTGTTGGGTTACAAATCATTTGTGGCTCATTTTGATGCTTGGTATATATTAAATGTGTGCACCCTTGGCATGGTGATAGATTTGGTATTGCTAACTCTTGTGCTAACCCTCATGCTATGAGGATATGTTTGTTGTTTGTCCTTCTCATATTCTTGCAAGGTTCGGATTCGAGGACGAATCCTTTTGAAGAAGGGGAGGATGATACGAGCATGGTTAGCATGGGGAATATTAGGACGACTTTCTATATATGGATGATAGCTTGGAGCCCGAAGAAAGGCATAAAGAAAAAAATACACAAGGTCATGGGCAATCAAGATGCTGTTTGGGCAATCAAGAAGGTCCCTTGTGGGGTTATTTACTAAATAGTCACTTTTGGGCTATTTTTGTAATAGGCAATTTGTGAAAAGGCAAGGACTATAAATAGTTGCCTTAGCCATTTTCATTACTTAGATTTTGATGATTTGAGAATATTACTCTTAAAGAGTGTTTTAGGAAGGAATCCCTTAGTTTAGTTTAGTGTAGCTAAATCTAGGTTAGTGATGGGTGGATTCCCATTGTTGATTTAGAACTTCTTAACCTTGATTTTCACAAGAGCTACTCATTTGTGGATTCGAATTGAGTTTCTCTTTTCTAATTGAAATCAAGTTCTCTTCTTCCTTGGTGAATTGATTCAATTAGCCCTTCTTTCTTCAATTCTCATCTCTTATTTCTCCACTATATTTATTTTGTGTTGTTGATTTTCCACATTTTTGATATCGATTTTAATCACTCGATTGAGATCGTTATCACAATGTCTACAAGGCCTCTAAAAGATACATAACCATGACTAAGGTCGGGATAAGTCCCCGCCTTATACAACTACTACACAGTACCAAAAAAATATACAAATGACTCGAAAAGCCCTGAATCAACCTGGAGCTCGCCAATAGCCTGCAGATGACTCGTACCCTACTGTGAAGGTCTACTAGCACTTGTGCCTGCAGCAAGTAAGGCTGGTCCCCCAAGGGACGTCAGTACGAAAGAATGTACTGAGTATGTAAGGCTATAAATAACTGTATGAAATATAGGAACTCAAATGGAATCAAATACAAGTGAATAGATAATACTAATATACCACCGTACTGTATATGTGGAACCATGTACATTACATTCATTTCTTTCCTTTTACCTTCATATCAATATATATCCTACAATGCTCGGGACCAACTGATCAGTGGTAAATAACATTGGGATCAGCTCGAGCTAGGCTTATACCCCCAGAGCTACCACCTATAAATTAATAAATCAGGTTCGGTTCAAGCTAGGTTTTCATCCCTAGAGCTACCCCTTGCATCCAATAATCAATCGAGATCGGCTCGAGCTAGGCTTTCGCCCCTAGAGCTACCACCCGTACTCAACCAAATATGCATTACTTCATTTCTTTAATTTTTGTGAGGTTGTTACATCGGTGGTCATAACATTATTGGAGCTTTGGAACAATAGTCAACAAATAAGAGACACGTAAATAACAATTGCTAACAAACTTGAAATGAGATACTTTAAAATATTTCAGAGTGTAAACAAGTTCGGTTACGATGTGAACAGTAGGTGCGACCAAAGGATATGGAAAAGAGTAACCTTACATACCTTATCTTTCCAACACGTGACTACAACAATTCAACTCTTTCTTAAATTGTTACTCTACAACACAAGTACGTAACGAAGCTAACATTAAAAGCTAATTACATTACAAGTTGCAAAATGATAATTAGTTACTTAACTGGAAATAAAAACTATCCAACATCCCAAACACATGGTCTATGTCACGCCCCAAATTCCAACGGGGCGAACTGGCACCCGAAGCCCATGAGGCCCGAGAGAACCAATTTTCATCCATGTCTATTCATATGCATGTCATTCAAGAAAAATCACCATCACGTATACATACTAGATTCTAATAGCTAAAGTCATGGAAACATATGATATATACATATATGAAACTTGGCCGTTAGGGCCATCAAGTCAAAATGGATGTACATCACTTACATTCATATTACGGCATCCGTCTACAAAGCCTCTAATAGATGCATATACATAACCAACCTAAAGTCGGGACAAGTCCCCGCTTTATACAACATTTACAATACCAAAACAAATGTACATAGTGACTCAAAAAGCCCCGAACCAACTGGAGCTTAGCAAAGATTGAAAAATGATCCGCAACCTACTGTGGAGGTCTACTAGCACCTGTGCCTACAACAAGTAAGGTAAGTCCCTCAAGGGACGTCAGTACGAAGAATGTACTGAGTATATAAGGCTCATATGAAACTGCATGATATATAAGGACTTCAATGAAATCAAGTACCAGTGGGTGGGCAATATAAATTAGCCACCATAATATACATGTGTGGAGTCATATACATTGCATTCATTTCTTTCGTTTTCGTTCATATCATTGTCACAATCATTCATGAAATATTTCTCATGTAATATCATTCATATAATCTATCGGGATCGCCTCTAGCTAGGCTCCTGCCCCTTTGAGTTGCCACCCGTTCGGGATCGCCTCTAGCTAGGCTTACGCCCCTTCGAGTTGCCACTCGTTCCCAATATTCATTCGAGATTGCCTATAGCTAGGCTTACGACCCTTTTAGCTGACACCCGTTCCCATTATTCATTCGGGATTTCCCCTAGCTAGGCTTTTGCCCCTTTGGGTTGCCACCCGTACTCAACAAGTATGCATTACTTCAATTTTTATATTATAAGAGTGATACGTTATTGGAAGAGTGATACATTATTGGTTGTAACATTGTTGGAACTTTGGAACAATAGTCAATGAATAAGAGACATGTGAATAACAATAGATGACAACCTGAAATGATATACCTTAGAACATTTCGGAATGGAAAAAGTAGAATGACAATGTGAACACTATGTGCTGCAAAAGGACATGGAAAGGGTAACCTTACATACCTTATATTCCCAATATGAACACACAGTCCTATATGTGAATACAATAATCCAGCTCCTTCCTTACGTTTTACTCTACAACACAAGTACATAACAGAGCTCACGTTAACAACTAACTAACTTACAAGTGTACAAAACGACAATGAGCTACATGACTGCCATATAACGTCCTTTCACCCTTTACAATACAATCCACTGCATTACCATACAAAAAACACCACAACATTCCACACATTGACCAAGACATTATAAACCAATAGCATTTCACACCAAGTTTACCCTTTATGCTTTCTCATTAATACTACGTCACAATTATTCCATCATGTCACCTCAACACCTTTCATAACAACATATTAACAAAAATCCATAATTGATATAATCCAACTTGCCTCCAAACCACCCCTTAAAGTCATTCAATAGGTATCATAAGTTGATAATTACATCCAAAAAGGGTATAGGGGTCTTCGGGGATCAAAGAGAGACAAAAACATACAAAACGAGCTTCTGGGCTGACCTGCGAAGCCACCTGAGCCCGCAGGTGGTTGAGGTGCGGCCTCAGGTGACCCTTAGCCCTGTCCAGGGCCACATGCATTGGCATCTGCGCCCGCAGGTGACCTGTCTGCGAGGGCGGGTGCCCGTTTCGGCCAAAAAGGGTCTCTTTTGGGTCCTTTTTGTGTAATAAATGGTCCATGGCAATGAATAAGCTTTTCTTTACATATTTTAAGTCATTTAGATTCATAAAAACAACCAAGGTTTCACAACACACATGAACATCACCAAAACCACATTTTTCCTTTCAATACGTCATCGATTCCATGACCAATTTCATACCAACAATCCCACAAGTTATACACATGAAGAAATCAAGTTAAGAATATAACCACATATTACATGTTGATATTTAATCCATCAAGTTCACTTCCTTCAAGACCACAAGTCCATTTTTAAGTTTATAAGACAAAACCCTTTTCCAATTGCAAAAGTACACAGTTTTACGCATAGTGAACTGTCCACCAGTTTGACAACATAACCAACATGATTTATGCACCATATTAAGCATATAATATACTAAACCATGAGAGGAAACACTTACCAAAGCTTGCAAGTTGATGATCTTCTCTGTGTGAACATCATTATATCTCATGCTGCTATATGGAAGTCATGGAAACATATGCTATATATATATATATATGAAGCTTGTCCGTTAGGGCCATTAAGTCAAAATGGTCATACATCGCTTACAATCGTTCTCCCACATAAGTCTACAAAGCCTCTAACAGACACATTTACATAACCTTCTTACAGTCGGGACAAGTCCCCGCTTTATACAATATTTACCATGCCAAAACCAAAACCAAAATACACATGAGACTTGGGAAGCCCAGAATCAACAGGAGCTCACCAATGACTGGCAAATGATCCGCAACCTACTATGTAGGTCTACTAGCACCTGTGCCTGGAGCAAGTAAGGTAAGTCCCCCAAGAGGGGTCAGTACGAAGAATGTACTAAGTATGTAAGGCTATAAGAAACTGTATGCAACATAGGATCTCAAATGGGATCAATACACGTGAATAAAAATTATGGGTTAATCACCGTTTCGCATGTGTGGAACCATGTTCATTACTTCCATTGCTCTCATTACTTTAATTGTTTTCATTGCTTGATCATTTATTCATATCAATTTCATTCGTTAAATAACATTTCTTCATATTTTCAATTACGTGATATACTTCCTTTGGCTTTACGTTCATCTTTATTATCAGTCATCCACTTATTAGTGGGCCTTAATATAGTAACCGTCATCTACTCATAGGTGGGCTATAATAACTGTCATCCACTCATAGGTGGGCTATAATAACCGTCATCCACTCATAGGTGGGCTATACTATAATATATATATAGTATACATAATATAACATAATATTGGGATTTTTCCATCCGAGCTTAGGCCCCTTTTGATTTGCGATCAATTTTCCATAAAGCATAAAGTAACCATGTAAGCATTACTTCTTGGCATTGCTTCTTCTCTCTACTTTTGTTATGAGAGTGATACATTGGTGATTGGAACATCATTGGGAAAACGAATATACATTAATTCGTTCTTTACTTTCATGAGATTGATACGCTCACTCATGAGGGATTAATACATTCACTTTTGAGAGATTGATACTTTTTGTTTGTGAGAAATTGATACTTTCGATAATTGTAACATTATTGGAACTTGGAACATTAACCAAAGAACATGCGCCATGTGAATCACTATTGATGAATGAATAAGGAACATGTGAGTAACAATAATTAATAATCGGAGATGGGATACCTTTGAGCGGAATAGAATAGGTACAATGTCAACATGACTAATATGTGCTGCAGAAAGAAACAGAAAGGGTAACCTTACATACCTTGTCTTCCCAATGTGAATACACAGTCCTATATAACAATCCAGCTTCTTCCTTATGTTTTACTCTACAACACAAGTACATTACAAAGCTCAAGTCAACCATTAACCATGTTACAAGTGCATAAAATGACAATGGATTACATGACTACCATATAACGTCATTTCGCCCTCTTATATTACCATTATTGCATCACCAAACCAATAATACCATAACATGTCACACATTGACCAAGGCATCACAAACCAATAACATTTCACACCAACTTTACCCTTTATACTCCCATATTAACACTACATCACAATTACTCCTTCAAGTCATCTCAATATATTCCGTAACAAAACATGAACAACAATCCATAATTGATACCATCCAAAATACCTCCGGGATACTCCTTTAAAGTCATTCAAAAGGTATCATAAGTTGATAATTCCATCCATGAAGGGTATAGGGGTTTAGGGGGATCAAAGGGATGTAAAAACAATAAATTTGGAGTTCTGGGCCGACTTTCTAAGCCACCTACGCCCGCAGGTGGCTGACCTACGTCCGCAGGTGGTCTAGTCTCGAGGGCGGATGCCCGTTTCAGCCTCTGGGGTCATTTTAGGGTTCTTTTTTGCCATGAATGATACATGATCATAATTAAGCTTATAATAACATATTTTAGATCATATTAGATGCTAAAGAACATCCATGGCTTCACAACACACATAAACATTACCAAACTACATGTTTCTTTCAATACGTCACCAATTTCATGCCCAATTTTGAAATAAAAATTCCAAACATTATGTACAAGAATAAAAAAAGTTGAGGCTATATTCAAATATCACATGTCAATATTAAATCCATAAAGTCCACTTTCTTCAATATCACAAGTCTCCTTTCAAGTTACAAGGCAAAACCCTTTACCGATTTCGCAAACATAGACTATTTTACACATAGTGATTTTCTCAATACTTTATCAACATAACCAACATCATATACACCATAGTACATGCATATAATATATTAAACCATGAGATTAAATACTTACCAAAGCTTGGAAATAGATGATCTTGTCCAAAAGAGGAAGGTAGCTTAGGGTTTGAAAGAAAAAAGAGATATTCTTGTTGGAAAATTCTAGACTTGCACATATGTGTAATGGTGATTAAATGCTGAATTTTTAAGCCTTATTTAGTCCCATTTAGTCATCCTTATCCCACTCTTAGTCAAATGTGACATGTTTATTGGGTCCAATTATGAATGGATCTTTTTATCCCTCTTGGGCCATGTCTTTTGCTCACTTTTTGGGCCTCAATTGAGCCCACCGAAGATTTAATGTATATTACCTCAAAAATCCCATGTTTAATTAATTCCATGAACATTACGGGAATCAACTAGGTTCAAGAATGTGCGGGGTGTTACACAAGAGATTATCCTTAAAAACACATTCAACCTCACAATCCTCATGAGAAGAAAAAGGAATGGAATAGCAATTCAAGGATTCATCATTTAGGTGCAATGACTTCACATAACTATCTACATGACTAACTATATCAATGCCAACACTAAATTGAGGTTCCTTAAGTTCATCACAAAACTCCTCATTTAGTGGGTCATCATTACACATGAGCTGATCAACACCAATATCAAATGATAATGAACTATCATTTAAAGTACATGTATCAACACTAGGTGGACACAAATTGATCTTACTAGAAGAATCAATTCGGTCATCAATAGGATCAACTAGTGTATCCACATTCTCAACATTCACATTATCAAAACATGGCAAAGAATCACATGACAATGTACTATCATTCAAGGCACAAATGTCAACACTAGGTGGATACAAATTGATCTTACTAAAAGAATCAATTCGGTCATCAATAGGATAAACTAGTGTATGAACACTCTCAACAAATACATTATCACTATGTAACAAGGTGTCATCAAGAAGATCACAAGGCAACGAATCTTTAAGGTCACACATATACATGCTATCACTTACACTCAATTGGCTACTAGCCACACAAGGATCTTCAACTTTTGACAAAGTGTAAGGTTTAGCTTTGTTACGTTGTAGTTCATAGAAAGGATTGCATTCACCTTTCTTTTCAACATTTGAGAACATTTGCTCCTTTGGAAAGCTTTCTAGCACCTCATGATTCTTCATTGCTTGAGGTGCCTCACTAGGCTTGTCTCCAAGGATACCTGCACAAGAACCTAGACAACTAGAAAAGGAAGAAAAGTTGCAAAAGTTAGTATAAGATTGTGACAACCCTCTCACATCACTTCTCACAACCTCTCCTTTTTCCACTCTAAATTTATCACATATCACACTCTTACTCCTCTCAATCTTTTGTCTCTCAATTTTATTGGATTTAGTACAAGTGCCAAGAATTCCTTGGGAAGGGTTTGGAGATCCCTTCACATCTAAATTCCACTTTGCGTTGCTAGGAGTAGCCTTCATTTCACTCATTGGATCCTATTCAAGCACATTTCCCCAAGGAGTAGCTTGTTTTGCTTTCGACTCTTTGGAGACCATTTGAGAGATCTTGTCAAGAGTTATTAGCATGAAAGCAAACAATTTGTTCATCCTCAATGTAATAGGATCATCAATTGTGAGTGGTTCATTTGTAACTTTTGTTTCAAGAATCCGCCTCTCCCCATCATACGCATCTTGAGACAATGATTTCCCTGTACTTCTACGGATCATTGATCCTCCCACCCTTCCTCCAACATCATTACCATATAAAGAACTAGTCACATTGGAATGAGGATAAGAAGTATAAGTTGTTGCCCCATAAGAAGTGGAGAATGTTCTTCGCCTATGGTCCACACGACGTCTTTGAATTGGTTTTGCCCACACATCTATACCCCCTTGACTAGGATAGGAAGTAACATAACATGAGGAAGGTAATTCATCCCCACAACATCCCCTTCTATCAAAATCCTCTTCAAAAGGTTCACAAGACATATAGGAGAAAGAATTGTACCTCACATCATCTTCATCACCATGGTGGGTAATATGAGAACTCCCATACCCTTCATCTTCACTATCAAATTCATCATAAGAGACTTCTACACTTTTATCTTCATCATAAGAGCCATAACCTCCATGCATCTCATATTCATCTCCGGTGTCGTAATTCTCATCACCATGTCGATCATAATCTCTTGGACCATCATATACTTCATAAGATTCACCATCATACTCATGAGCTTCATTACTTTGCTCACAAGCACTCAAATAACCCTCATGTTGCTCATCATCACTATACTCATAGCTCATGTCGCTACAAGCATAGTCACTAATGTCATCTCCACAAAAATCCGAAGCTATGGCTGACATTCTTTCTTATATCACCTTTTGTACCTACAAAACTAGCAAACAATTTAGTAATAAAATCCTCACGTCACTCATATATGAGCTTTCAATTCACCTTCTATGGCTTCTTTCCCAAATTGATAGGTTACTAGCTTTGCTCAATTACTTCAAGGTTATCAATGCTTGTGGAGGAATGGATTCTTGTCACTCATAAAAGAAGGATGGCTCAAATAAAACTAAAAGGACTTGAATTAAGAAGTTATCTATGAATTAAGATGATAAAAGTAGAAGAAATGAAGCACGAAAGAAAACGGACTCAAAGAAAACTAAGTAACAAAAGTAGAAAAGTTACTTGTGTTACTTAATTTGAAGGATCAAAAAAGTGATTTGATGTATTAAAACTATTTAATAAGTGATTAAATATGTTAATTACTTGTTAATTAGTTAGGAAATTGAAAGAGAAAGAGAACAAAAAAAGAATCGCGAAATTTGGACATTTAGAAAAAATTTGAGTCCTTGAAGGAGTTCATCACTTTAAAGAGGTTTAATTTGATGATTAAAAATAGTTAACAAGTGATTAAAGATGTTAATTACTTATTAAATAGTTGAAGAATCAAAGTACAAAGAGAAAAAAAAAGAATCACGAAGTTTGGACACTTAGAACAATTTTTAGGTCCAAAAAACTTTAGGACCCCCCAAAAAAATTAAGTGTTGAAACCTGAAAAATCAGCTCTCTGAAGTTGACTTGCACGCGCCACGTGGCGCGAATGGGCTGTGGGGTGCTGAGTTGGCTGCTGCGTTGCGGTCAATGGTTGACTTTGACCATTGAATGCTGATGTGTCTGCTGATGTGGCAGTCCACATGGATTTTTTTCAGATTTTTTTTTTTTTTTCAAAATCCAAAAGTGGACCTACTAACACTTGACCTTAGATTTTTGGGATCAAAGTGTACTTTTCAACCTTCTTCCTCAAGAACAAGATGAAGAATCTCAAGAACACCAACAAAATTTCAATCTTCATAACTTCTTCGTTTCACCTCCAAATTCAATGAAATTTTCGCGCACGTGTTCCTTTCAACGCCACGAACAAACCAACCTAATTTTTAACATTCAAAACTAAGCCAAAAATAAACCCACTTTTACAAATTGATAATGTTTCCTAAGTTTCAAAAGCTTCAAACCCTTCAATGGTAACTTCAATTCTAAACCTCCAAATCACACGAAATTCGAGATCTAGGCTCAAAAAACACTAGAGAATCAAGATCTAGTATCAAAAATAACAAATCAAATTTTTTTTTTTTTTTTTTTGGATTTTTGAAGAAATCAATATCCCAATATTAAGATTTGTGAAAACAAACCTTAATCTAGGCTCTTGATACCAAAATGATAACGACCTCAATCAAGTGACTAAAAATCAATAGCGAAAACATGGAATTAAATAACAAAATTAAAGGATAGTTGAGAAATAAGAGATGAGAAGTGAAGAAAGAAAGACTCAATTGAAACAACAATTAAGCCAAGGGAGAAAAGAACTCAATCAAATACATGAGAAACCAAATTGAATCCACAATATGATAACTCGATGATTAATCAAGTGAAGAAGATAACACAACCAATTCGGGAATCCACCCTAATCACTCGATCTAAGCTAATAATTGGACTTGAACCCAATCACTACTCTAAGCTAGAGTAAGCAAATATCAAGTTTATTAAAGATAATTCAATCATCCAAAATCTAAGTAAAGAAAATGGCTAAGGCAACTATTTATAGTCCTTGCCTTTTCACAAATAGCCTATAACAAAAATAGCCCAAAAGTGACTATTTTAGTAATAACCCACAAGGGCCCTTCTTGATTGTCCAAATGACATCTTTATAGCCCATGACCTTGTATATTTATTGCCCCATGGCTTTCTTCGGGCTCCAAGATATCATCCATATGTGGAAGCCCATCCAAATGTGCCCCACGCTATCTATGCTCTTATCATCCTCCCCTTCTTCAAAAAGATTAGTCCTCGAATCCGAACCTTGCAAAAACATGAGAAAGACAAACAACAAACATATCCACAAAGCATGAGGGTTAGCACAAGGGTTATCAACCATACCAACTTCCCAAGGAGGCACACATTTGAAATACAACCAACTATCCTTTGTGATAAAGAAGATCCATTCATCATATAAGGTACAAAGGAATTGGTCATAAGAAACATCATGTGACAAGAAAACCACAAAGGTATTAATGGAATCAAGAATCCTAAGAGATGATATCACATATGATTTAGGAGTCGTAAGACACAATTGTTTCATTGCCTCACAATAAGACCTCATCAAAAATGGTGCAATCACCCATAAGGGTTCATTTGGGTCAATGAAGTAAAAGACCCACATATCTCTACCTCCATACATAAAAAATCACATACCATCATGAGTATCATCATATGCAAAGGGGTAGTAGAGAAAGGTGTTAAGCTCACTATTATCATCTAGGGCATGCCAAAAGATAAGGACACCGGTAGATAAGAAAAGAAATTTTAAGCACAAAATAACCCTCTCTGTCAAGCAACTTTCCAAAGAAAGAAACTGCACTAATGAAGCCATGCTACTAGAATGGTCGAGGAATCTAATAGGAGTCAAATCACTCCATATCAAATAATACTCCCAATGAATTGGGGTCCCTCCTATCATAGTATCAAGAATGCTTCCAAGAGTCCCATTTGAAACTTTAACTTGTCCAACCCTATGAAGGTGACAAGGAGCTTTCAATATCCATGGACTCTCCCAAAAACAAACAAGCAACTTAGCATCCATTAGTTGTAGTCCACACAACTTAAGAACAAGTGTGTCAAACAAGGATGCAAGAATATAGAAAACTCCTAAAATAGGCAATGACACATTTGCCTTGGGGTTCACAAGCATGAGACCACATTTGAGAAAAGGGTCATCATATGCAAACAAGTAGTAAAGAAAGGTGTTACTTAAATGAACTTCATCCAAGGTGTACCCACATATAGAATCACCCTTTGATCCACAAGCATTAATGCCTTGATCAAGAATGGGGTCATACAAGAATAAAGGGGTTATTGGAGAACATACACCCTCTTTGTTTTGACTACTAACCTCCCCAATAGACTTTTTTTTTTACTACTAACCTCCCCAATAGACGTAATATCATCTTCCAAGAAGAGAGGTCCATCTTTGGAAAGTGTGTCATCATACCATAGTGGATTCTCAATCACTTGGTAGCCTTCAAGAGGGGATACACTTATATCATGACAAGAAACACCACTATGCATTTCACCTTCATTAGTCATGTCAACATCAAACATGATGTCACGCCCCAAATCCCATTGAGGCAGACTGGCACCAGAAGGTGATATGGACCGAGAGAACCAATCTTTGCTCTTATACACTCATATGTATATCTCTGTGTGAACATCATTATATCGCTTGCAGTTATACGGAAGTCATGGAAACATATGCTATATATATATGAAACTTGGTCGTTAGGTCCATCAAGTCAAAATGGTCATACATCGCTTACAATCGTTCTCCCACATAAGTCTACAAAGCCTCTAACAGATACATTTACATAACCTTCCTACAGTAGGGATAAGTCCCCTCTTTATACAACATTTACCATGCCAAAACCAAAACCAAAATACACATGAGACTTGGGAAGCCCCAAATCAACAGGAGCTCACCAATGACTGGCAAATGATCCGCAACATACTAGGTAGGTCTACTAGCACCTGTGCCTGCAGCAAGTAAGTTAAGTCCCCCAAGAGGGGTCAATACGAAGAATGTACTAAGTATGTAAGGCTATAAGAAACTGTATGCAACATAGGATCTCAAATGGGATCAATACACGTGAATAAAAATTATGGGTTAATCACTGTTTCGCATGTGTGGAACCATTTTCATTACTTCCATTGCTCTCATTACTTTAATTGTTTTCATTACTTTCATTGTTTGATCATTTATTCATATCAATTTCATTCGTGAAATGACATTCCTTCATATTTTCAATTACGTGACATACTTCCTTTGGCTTTACGTTCATCTTTATTATCAGTCATCCACTTATTAGTGGGCCATAATATAGTAATCGTCATCCACTCATAGGTGGGCTATAATAACCGTCATCCACTCATAGGTGGGCTATAATAACCGTCATCCACTCATAGGTGGGCTATACTATAATATATATATATAGTATACATAATATTGGGATTGTTCCATCCGAGCTTAGGCCCCTTTTGATTTGCGATCCATCTTCCATAAAACATAAAGTAACCATGTAAGCATTACTTCTTTGCATTGCTTCTTCTCTTTACTTTTGTTATGAGAGTGATACATTGGTGATTAGAACATCATTGGGAACACGTATATACATTAATTCATTCTTTACTTTCATGAGATTGATACGCTCACTCATGAGGGATTAATACATTCATTTATGAGAGATTGATACTTTTTGTTTGAGAGATATTATTACTTTCGATAATTGTAACATTATTGGAACTTGGAACATTAACGAAAGAACATGCTTCATGTGAATCACAATTCATGAATGAATAAGGAACATGTGAGTAACAATAATTAATAACCGAAGATAGGATACCTTTGAGTATTTCGGAATAGAATAGGTACAATATTAATGTGACTAATATGTGCTGCAGAAAGATACGGAAAGGGTAACCTTACATACCTTGTCTTCCCAATGTGAATACACAGTCCTATATAACAATCCAGCTTCTTCCTTACGTTTTACTCTACAACACAAGTACATTACGAAGCTCAAGTCAACCATTAACCATGTTACAAATGCATAAAATGACAATGGATTACATGACTACCATATAACGTCATTTCGCCCTCTTATATTATCATTATTGCCTCACCAAACCAACAATACCATAACATGTCACACATTGACCAAGGCATCACAAACCAATAACATTTCACACCAACTTTACCCTTTATACTCCCATATTAACACTATTTCACAATTACTCCTTCAAGTCATCTCAATATCTTCCGTAACAACACATGAACAACAATCCATAATTGATACCATCAAAAATACCTCTGGGATACTCCTTTAAAGTCATTCAAAAGGTATCACAAGTTGATAATTGCATCCATGAAGGGTATAGGGGTTTCGGGGGGTCAAAGGGATGCAAAAACAATAAATTCAGAGTTCTGGGGCAACCTGCTAAGCCATCTGCGCCCGCAGGTGGCTGGAATGATTCCTAAGGTGCCCTTTGTTAGTATCTAGAGGCACCTGCGTTGGCACCTGCACCCGCAGGTGGTCCAGTCTCGAGGGCGGATGCCCGTTTCAGCCTCCGGGGGTCATTTTAGGGTTCTTTTTTGCCATGAATGATCCATGATCATAATTAAGCTTATCATAACATGTTTTAGATCATATTAGATGATAAATAACATCCATGGCTTCACAACGCACATAAACATCACCAAACTACATGTTTCTTTCCATACATCACCAATTCCATGCCCAATTTTGAAATAAAAATTCCAAACATTATGTTCAAGAATAAAACAAGTTGAGGCTATAATAACATATCAAATGTAAATATTAAATCAATCAATTCCACTTTCTTCAAGATCACAAGTCTCCTTTAAAGTTACAAGGCAAAACCCTTTACCGATTTAGCAAACATAGACTATTTTACACATAGTGATTTTCTCAATACTTTATCAACATAACCAACATCATATACACCATATTCCATGCATATCATATATTAAACCATGAGAGTAAATACTTACCAAATCTTGGAAATGGATGATTTTGTCCAAAAGTGGAAGGTAGCTTAGGGTTTGAAAGAAAAATGAGATATTCTTGTAAGAAAATTCTAGATTTGCACATGTGTGTAATGGTGATTAAATTCTGAATTTTTCATCCTTATATAGTCCCATTTAGTCATCCTTATCCCACTCTTAGTCAAATATGACATGTTTATTGGGTCCAATTATGAATGGGTCTTTTTATCCCTCTTGGGCCATGTCTTTTGCTCACTTTTGGGGCCTCAATTGAGCCCACAAAAGATTTAATGTATATTACTTCAAAACTCCCATGTTTAATTAATTCCATGCACATTACGAGAATCAACTAGGTTCAAAAATTTATGGGGTGTTACATACTCCCCCCCTTAGAAACATTCGTCCTCGAATGTTAATAACAGTACTCAATCCAAAAAATGTATGTCTAAATACATTCTATGGTTTGAAGCTAATGTGGATACTTTGTTTTCATTCTTTCTTTAGCTTTCCATGTAACCTCATCTACTTAGTGATTATCTCGATTAATAATCGGTACCTCGTCATATGTGAGATTCTTCATAATTTGTACACCTTTACTGGAAGCAATCTGAGATCGATCTCCTATACACTCTCAAGCATAGCATATGAGCCGTGGAGAATTCTTGGTGTAGCTCCAATTTATATGTGAATTGGCCACATCACCGAACAATCATATAAGGTATGCTATATAGTACTAACTTTCCATATTTACATAGTACGGTTTACTCGTCCATCTGTCTAAAGATGAAAAGCCATAATTACTTTCACTTGGGTTCCTATACTCTTCTGAAAAGACTTCCACAAATGTGTTAACTTAGTAAGCTTATCAACTATTACCCATATGGCATCACATTTCCAAAGTGTATGAGGCAAACGTGTGATAAACTCCATTTTAATCATATTCCCTTTCCAACTAAAAAGAATCTCTACATAGCCTATAACCACTTGTTGTCACTTTGGTCACTGAATTATAAATTTTGCAATGTTGCCTACTAACTAGAATACCGTGAATGATGTGCTTTTACCATAACGTATTTCCCTAACTCATATATATATATCCGATACCTAAAATCTACCTTGGCATTGAAGTACGCTCCTTTTATGTGAGCTCAAACACCTTTGTTGAACTTTACTGTACATTCTTTTTCAACTGAATAACACAAGATTTGCATATTGCTTTTTCCTCACCGTAGCCACAAGTGAAGACTTTGCTGTATTTTATACTATGATTGCTTCAACTCTTGGAAACTCTTCTCACATGCATCATTCCCTTGAAACGTGGTTGTTTTGTGTTAACTTGGTAAGGGTATTGTAATGGAAGGTAAGCTCTCCAACAAACTTTCTGTACTAGCCGGCCAAACCCAAGAAACTACGAATCGTTGTAGGCGTCGTGGGTTTTATCCAATTCTTCATGGCTCCTATCTTTTGTATATAGTCCTTTATTCCTTCATCTGATACCATGTGACCCAAGAACGCTACAGATTTTACCTAAAATTCACACTTAGAGAATTGTGTCTATATCATACGGTCACGAACCACCATAACATCCGTAAACGTTGTCACAAAATTGTCTAAGAATGGCTTGAACATTCTATTCATCAAATCCATAAAAACTACAGGTGCATTCGCCAGCCCAATTGACATACTAAGAATTCGTAATAACCTTACCGTGTTCGTAATGCTATCTTGGGTATATCATCATCAATTTTTTTTCCATTTCATCATTCACTCATTCATTCATTTCAATCATTAGTATCTTTTCACTTTTACTAAGTGGCACATGTATCCCTTAGACTATCCTTTTCTTTGCCTTGAGATAGGCAATAAAGTTACCTCTCGATGTTCCGACATTATCCTTCTATTCAAGAACATTCTTTTGTGGAAAGTGAAAATGTAACTTCTTGGCTTGGCACTTTGCCATGGCGTAACAAGAAGCCAACCAATCCATACTCATTATAATATCAAACTCTACCATGTCCTATTCAATAAGGTCAACCAATGTATCATGATCACCACATTCACTATACAATTACGATATACACAATAGATTCATCATTTGATGTAAATACGTCAAATAGCATAAATAGTAATTCTGGTGTTCCTTCATATCTATATATATTATTTTATTTTTTTTTCCAGCAGCCAAGTGAGTAACATATGATAGGGTAGAACCCGGATTAATCAATGCATATACCTTATGTAAAAATATGAATGCTGTACCTGCGTCTACATTAGGAGAAGCCTCCGAATTCTGTTGGTCTACGAAGGCATAGGTACGGTCTTGTGTTCTACTAGAATTGGTTTCTCCTCTAGCACCTCTGCCACGACCAGTAGGTTGTACCCCAGATGATGATAATGCAACGGCTGATCCCGTAGATCGTGTCATACTACCCGTGGCCCTCAGTGGGCACTCTCTCATCATGTTCCCTGACTTGCCATACCAAAAACAAACTTTCGTTCCAAACCAGCATTCACCTGAATGAAACTTTCTACAATGCTGGCACAGCTGACGAAAAGATTCCGCTGTCTGTTAACCCCGTATTCCACTACTCTGCCCAACCTGACTGCCTCTAAACCCTCGAAATTGGGGTGGAGTACCTACTGTAGGGTAGGAAAATGATGGTCTAGGCGGTCCAGGAAACATCCAAGTCCTAGATTCTCCTTGGGACACCATAGACTGTTCTATAGGTCTAGCCCTCTTTGAAGGCCCGCTTTCAAATTCATATACCCTTATTCTCTGCCTCTGGTCTTCCATCTTTTGTGCGAAAGCCTGAATTCTGGCTATATCCATATCTCTGTTTAGAGCAGCAAAAGTACAGTCTCTTACCAATATGGTTCCAGCCTGCTTACATACCGATGGACTCTGTCGGCCATTGTCGCCACTACATTTGGAGCATATCGAGCCAAAGAATTAAAATGCAGACTGTATTCCCTGACACTCATGTTACCTTGACAGAGATTTAAAAATTGATCCGCACGAGCCTCGCGGATCTCATATGGGAGGTAATGTTCAAGAAATGCTATTTTAAATTCCGCCCAATTAGCTGGAAGTGCACCTATACCCCTAGCTCGTTTCCAATCTTCATACCACAATATAGCTTCTCCTTTCAATCTATAGGCTGCAAGTTCCACTGTTTCTATACTAGTCACATGCATAACCTCTAGAGCCCTTTGAATTTGGTTCATGAAATCCTGTGGATCTTCATTCACATCTGACCTAGTGAAAGTGGGAGGGTCTAATTTCACAAAATCCTGTATCCGTCGACTATCTGCCCTGTCCACACCATCACTACTTGTCATTGGATCTACTTGCCTTTGATTCAATACATCAACTATACCAGTAACTATATGAATTAAAACTTGTACTGCATTTCTTAGATTCTGCTCAGTATCATTAACAGGTGTGTTGGCAGGTTTTTCTCTCCCTCTCCGCTCTTCTGGAGCTGGAAAAGTAGGGGAAGCTCTCGATGTAAATTCAGTTTCAGTCCCACCTTGACTAACTGGGTCAGGTGGTGATTTACTCATTCCTTCTCCGACAGGCATATCTACCTGCTTACCTTTACCCTTATCTTGTCTTGTAATCGGCATTTCACTATACAAAAGAAAACCCACGTCAATGGTCAGATATGATTTCACTTACAACATTGGCTCTATTGCACGATCTAGAAAAGAAAAAATGAAAAAACTCCTAAATGTCCCGTAGCCTCCTACTTATAAATGTGGCATGCAACACATCCATAAGCAAGACTCTACTCAGACACGGCTTTGTAGACACCCTTAGGACGACCTGCTCTGATACCACTTTTGTCACGCCCTAAATCCCATTAAGGTGGACTGGCACCCTAAGCAGATATGGCCCGAGAGAACCAATCTTTGCTCATGTACACTCATATGCATATCTCTGTGTGAACATCATTATATCTCATGCATCTATACGGAAGTCATGGAAACATATGCTATATATATATATATATATGAAACTTGGCCGTTAGGGTCATCAAGTCAAAATGGTCATACATCGCTTACAATCGTTCTCCCACATTAGTCTACAAAGCCTCTAACAGATACATTTACATAACCTTCTTACAGTCGGGACAAGTCCCCGCTTTATACAACATTTACCATTCCAAAACCAAAACCAAAATACACATGAGACTTGGAAAGCCCCAAATCAACTGGAGCTCACCAATGACTGGCAAATGATCCGCAACCTACTGTGGAGGTCTACTAGCACCTGTGCCTGCAGCAAGTAAGGTAAGTACCCCAAGAGGGGTCAGTACGAAGAGTGTACTTAGTATGTAAGGCTATAAGAAACTGTATGCAACATAAGATCTCAAATAGGATCAATACATGTGATCAAAGAGATACAAAAACATACAAAATGAGTTTCTGGACTGACCTGCGAAGCCACCTGAGCCCGCAGGTGGTTGAGGTGTGGCCGCAGGTGACCCTTGGCCCTGTCCAGGTCCACCTGCATTGGCATCTGCGCCCCCAGGTGCCCTGTCTGCAAGGGCGGGTGCCCGTTTCGGCCAAAAAGGGTCTCTTTTGGGTCCTTTTTGTGTAATAAATGGTCCATGGACATGAATAAGCTTTTATTTACATATTTTAAGTCATTTGGATTCCAAAAAACAACCAAGGTTTCACAATACACATGAACATCACCAAAACCACATTTTTCCTTTCAATAAGTCACCGATTCCATGACCAATTTCATACCAACAATCCCACAAGTTATACACATGAAGAAATCAAGTTAAGAATATAACCACATCTTAGATGTTGATATTTAATACATCAAGTTCACTTCCTTCAAGACCACAAGTCCATTTTTAAGTTTATAAGACAAAACCCTTTTCCGATTGCAAAAGTAGACAGTTTTGCGCATAGTGAACTGTCCACCAGTTTGACAACATAACCAACATGATTTATGCACCATATTAAGCATATAATATACTAAACCATGAGAGGAAACACTTACCAAAGCTTGCAAGATGATGACCTTCTCTGTGTGAACATCATTATATCTCATGCAGCTATACGGAAGTCATGGAAACATATGCTATATATATATATGAAACTTGACCGTTAGGGCCATCAAGTCAAAATGGGCATACATCGCTTACAATCGTTCTCCTACATAAGTATACAAAGCCTCTAACAGATACATTTACATAACCTTCCTACAGTCGGGAAAAGTCCCCGCTTTATACAACATTTACCATGCCAAAACCAAAACCAAAATACACATGAGACTTGGGAAGCCCCGAATCAACTGGAGCTCACCAATGACTATCAAATGATCTGCAACCCACTATGGAGGTCTACTAGCACCTGCGCCTGCAGCAAGTAAGGTAAGTCCCCCAAGAAGGGTCAGTACGAAGAATGAACTGAGTATGTAAGGCTATAAGAAACTGTATGCAACATAGGATCTCAAATAGGATCAATACATGTGAATAAACATTATGGGTCAATCATCGTTTCGAATGTGTGGAACCAAGTTCGTTACTTCCATTGCTCTCATTACTTTAATTGTTTTCATTACTTTTATTGTTTGATCATTTATTCATATCAACTTCATTCGTGAAATAACATTCCTTCATATTTTCAATTACGTGATATACTTCCTTTGGCTTTACGTTCATCTTTATTATCAGTCCTCCACTTATTAGTGGGCCTTAATATCGTAACCGTCATCCACTCATAGGTGGGCTATAATAACCGTCATCCGCTCATAGGTGGGCTATAATAACCGTCATCCACTCATAGGTGGGCTATACTATAATATATATATATAGTATACATAATATAACATAATATTGGGATTGTTCCATCCGAGCTTAGGCCCCTTTTGATTTGCGATCCATTTTCCATAAAACATAAAGTAACCATGTAAGCATTACTTCTTTGCATTGCTTCTTCTCTTTACTTTTGTTATGAGAGTGATACATTAGTGATTGGAACATCATTGGGAACAGGTATATACATTAATTCGTTCTTTACTTTCATAAGATTGATATGCTCACTCATGAGGGATTAATACATTTACTTATGAGAGATTGATACTTTTTGTTTGTGAGAAATTGATACTTTCGAAAATTGTAACATTATTGGAACTTGGAACATTAACCAAAGAACATGTGTCATGTGAATCACAATTGATGATTGAATAAGGAACATGTGAGTAACAATAATTAATAACCGGAGATGGGATATCTTTGAGAGGAATAGAATAGGTACAATGTCAACGTGACTAATATGTGCTGCAGAAAGATACGACAAGGGTAACCTTACATACCTTGTCTTCACAATGTGAATACACAGTCCTATATAACAATCCAGCTTCTTCCTTACGTTTTACTCTACAACACAGGTACATTACGAAGCTTAAGTCAACCATTAACCATGTTACAAGTGCATAAAATGACAATGGATTACATGACTACCATATAACATATTTTCGCCCTCTTATATTACCATTATTGCGTCACCAAACCAACAATACCATAACATGTCACACATTGACCAAGGCATCACAAACCAATAACATTTCACACCAACTTTACCCTTTATACTCCCATATTAACACTACGTCACAATTACTCCTTCAAGTCATCTCAATATCTTCCATAACAACACATGAACAACAATCCATAATTGATACCATCCAAAATAACTCCGGGATACTCCATTAAAGTCATTCAAAAGGTATCACAAGTTGATAATTGCATCCATGAAGGGTATAGGGGTTTCGGGGGGTCAAAGGGATGCAAAAACAATAAATTCAGAGTTCTGGGCCAACCTGCTAAGCCACCTACGCCCACAGGTTGCTGACCTGCATCCACAGGTGCCCTTTGGTAGTAGCCATAGGCACCTGTGCCCGCAGGTGCTCCAGTCTCCAGGGCGGATGCCCGTTTCAGCCTCCGGGGGTCATTTTAGGGTCCTTTTTTTCCATGAATGATCCATGAACATAATTAAACTTCTCATAACATATTTTAGATCATATTAGATACTAAATAACATCCATGGCTTCACAACGCACATAAACATCACCAAACTACATGTTTCTTTCAATACGTCACCAATTTCATGCCCAATTTCGAAATAAAAATTCCAAACATTATGTGCAAGAATAAAAAAAATTGAAGCTATAATCACATCTCACATGTAAATATTAATTCCATCAAGTCCAATTTATTCAATATCACAAGTCTCCTTTCAAGTTACAATGCAAAACCCTTTACCGATGTAGCAAACATAGACTATTTTACACATAGTGATTTTCTCAATACTTTATCAACATAACCAACATCATATACACCATATTATATGCATATAATATATTAAACCATGATATTAAATACTTATTAAATCTTGTAAATGGATGATCTTGTCCAAAAGAGGAAGGTAGCTTAGGGTTTGAAAGAAAAAGGAGATATTCTTGTTGGAAAATTCTAGACTTGCACATGTGTGTAATGGTGATTAAATGCTGAATTTTTCAGCCTTATATAGTCCCATTTAGTCATCCTTATCCCACTCTTAGTCAAATATGACATGTTTATTGGGTCCAATTATGAATGGATCTTTTTATCCCTCTTGGGCCATGTCTTTTGCTCACTTTTTGGGCCTCAATTGAGCTCACCGAAGATTTAATGTATATTACCTCAAAACTCCCATGTTTATTTAATTCCATGCACATTACAGGAATCAACTAGGTTCAAAAATATACGGGGTGTTACACAAGAGATTATCCTTAAAAACACATTCAACCTCACAATCCTCATGAGAAGAAAAAGGAATGGAATCGCAATTCAAGGATTCATCATTTAGGTGCAATGACTTCACATAACTATCTACATGACCAACTATATCAATGCCAACACTAAATTGAGGTTCCTTAATTTCATCACAAAACTCCTCATTTAGTGGGTCATCATTACACATGAGTTGATCAACACCAATATCAATTGATAATGAACTATCATTTAAAGCACATGTATCAACACTAGGTGGACACAAATTGATCTTACTAGAAGAATCAATTCGGTCATCAATAGGATCAACTAGTGTATCCACATTCTCAACATTCACATTATCAAAACATGGCAAAGAATCACATGACAATGTACTATCATTCAAGGCACAAGTGTCAACACTAGGTGGACACAAATTGATCTTACTAAAAGAATCAATTCGGTCATCAATAGGATCAACTAGTGTATGAACACTCTCAAAAAATACATTATCACTATGTAACAAGGTGTCATCAAGATGATCACAAGGCAATGAATCTTTAAGCTCACACATATACATGATATCACTTACACTCAATTGGCTATTAGCCACACAAGGATCTTCAACTTTTGACAAAGTGTAAGGTTTAGCTTTGTTACCTTGTAGTTCATAGAAAGGATTGCATTCACCTTGCTTTTCAACATTTGAGAACATTTGCTCCTTTGGAAAGCTTTCTAGCACCTCATGATTCTTTATTGCTCGAGGTGCCTCACTAGGCTTGTCTCCAAAGATACCTGCACAAGAACCTAGACAACTAGAAAAGGAAGAAAGGTTGCAAAAGTTAGTATAAGATTGTGACAACCCTCTCACATCACTCCTCACAACCTCTCCTTTTTCCACTCTAGAGTTATCACATATCACACCCTTACTCATTTCAATCTTTTGTCTCTCAATTTTATTAGAGTTAGGACAAGTGCCAAGAATTCCTTGGGAAGGGTTTGGAGATCCCTTCACATATAACTTCCACTTTGCGTTGCTAGGAGTAGCCTTCATTTCACTCATTGGATCCTCTTCAAGCACATTTCCACAAGGAGTAACTTGTTTTGCTTTCGACTCTTTGGAAACTGTCACACCCCGAATCCTATCTAGACATGATTAGCACCCGTAGCCGATAAGGCCTGAGGGAACCAAGCTTTGCCTATGTTCATTCATGTGCATGCCATCCGAAACACCCTTATCACGTAGGAGTTTATAATGCTAACAATGAAATTCATGAAACATGTTACATATATACATTTCGGAAACTTGGACGTTGAGGCCATCAAGTCAAAAACAACATGTACCTTTTACATTTTTACACCCACACTTGTCTACAAAAGCCTCTAACAAGAGCATTGACCACAATGAACTTAAAGTCGGGACAAGTCCCCGAACTATACAACATGTACAACATCAAAACATATGTACAACTGTGACTCAGAGAAACCCCGAACTAACTGGAGCTCACCAATGATCTGCAACAACTGGCAACCTACTATGGAGGCCTACTAGTACCTGCGCCTGCAGCAAGTAAGGTAAATTCCCCAAGAGGGGTCAGTACGAAGAATTTACTGAGTATGTAAGACCATATAAAAATTGTGTAATAAGTATACATGTCAATGAACTCAAATACAATAAATGATCAATATGGATAAGTCATAGTACTGTACTTTGGAAACCATGTATATTGCTTTCTTTACTTTCTTTATTCCTTTAATTCTATGGTTTTTCATCCTTGCCTGTGAACTGTGATACCCGGGCCCTGACTGAACAGTGGGTTTGAACAGAACATATCGTCATGTTGGGATCGGTTTGAGCTAGGCTTATGCCCCAGAGCTGCCACCCTAAGAATCAAAGCATTGGGTTCGGCTCGAGCTAGGCTTATTACCTCTAGAGCTGCCACCCATAAACCAACATATCAGTTTCAGCTTGAGCTAGGTTTATACCTCTAGAGCTACCCCCTGTCAGGTTTGGTCCGATCTAGGCTTATGCCACTAGGACTGCCCCCTGATCCAACAAATCTCGGGATCGACTTGAGCTAGGCATTGTGCCCCCAGAGCTACTACCCATACTTGATCATTGACCACATGTGCATTACTTTGTTCATTACTTTGAGATTGACACAATGATAGTCATAACTGTATATGAATCTTTGGATCATTAACCAATGAGTAAGAGATGTGATAATAACATTATTTGGAAAAGTAGCCTTTTGGGAAACATAACACTATTGGAACCATCGGACAATGATCAATGAACGAGATGCATAAGCATAAACAATATTGGAACTTTGGAACATAAATTTATTGGGCTTTTGGAACATTATCAATGAATAGGAGACATGTGATTCATAATTGATCAATGAGTAGGAAACATGTGATAATAACCATTGGTAACCAGGGATAGAATACCTTAGCACATTTCAGAATAGGACAAGTGTAACGTCAATATGAGTTATATATGCTGCAGAAAGATACGGACAATGTAAACTTACATACCTGCACTTCCAAGTATGAATACACAAGTCTATGTATGAATACAATGGTCCAGCTTCTTCCTTACGTCTTACTCTACAATACAAGTTCATACCGGAACTTACATTAGCAACTAGTCACTATACAGTATACAAGACGACAATGAACTATATGACTGTCGTATAATGTCATGTCACCCCTTACAATACAATCCAAGGCATTATCATATCAACAACACCATAACATTATGCACATTGACCAAGAGATCATACATCGATAGCATTTCACACCACACTTACCCTTTACGCTTTTCTCTTTATCATTCCGTCATAATTACTCCTTCATAACAACATATGAACAACCATCCATACTTAATACAGTCCAACATACCTCCATACGATAATTTAAAGTCATTAAAATGACATCACAAGTTGATAATTACATCCAAAAAGGGTATAGGGGCCTTCGGGGATCAACTAGAAACGCAACCACTCAAAATAGACAACTGGGCTGACCTGCGTTGTCACTTGTGGATGAGGTATGCGCCAGATGGCCTCTGGAAAATTCCAAGTGCATCTTCATCTGCATCTGCGCCCACAGATGCCCTCATCTGCGGGGGCGGATGCCCGTTTTGGTCTGAAATGGCTTCTTTTGGGTCTTTTCATGCCATGAATGGTCCATGATCATAGCCAAACTTATTTTGACATATATTTGATCATATTAAACACAAAAATTCATCCATAGTCTCACAACACACATAACAACACCCAAAACTACATTTCACGGCCAATACGGCACCCAAAACCATAACCAATTTTACAATAACAATTTCAAATGTTATACACAAGGATTAAAAAAAAAGAGACTATAATCACATCTCACATGTAAATATTTACTCCACCAAGTTCATTTCCTTCAAGACCACAAGTGCATATTCAAGTTCACAAGACAAACCATTCTCCGATTTAGCAAACATGTAACATTTCACACTTTGTGAACTTCCCAATACTCCACCAACATAACCAACATAATATAAACCATCTCACATGCATAAAATATATTAAACCATCATAATAAACACTTACCAAGTCTTACAAGTTGATGATCTTGGCCCAAAGGATAACTTAGGGTTCTTGAGAGGCAAAAGAAATTATTTGGTAAAGTTTAGAAAAGCATGAGAGTCCAATGCAATAAAAATCTTATTTTTCTCTTTATATAGTCCCTCATGTCTCTCTTATATCTTCCCTTATCATTTAATGCAAGGGTTGATTTGGTCAAATGGAGCAAATTGGAAGAATAGGTCAAAAATCCTTTTTGGGCCATGTCTTTCTCTTATAATTGTTTTGGGCTTCATTTAAGGCCCAATGGTGTAAGAATTTTTTAATGCCTACAAATTGCTAAATAGTTCATCCATTCTCTCATGTTTCATATTTCCCTAAATGTTACGATTGTCAGCTAGACTTAGAAACGTACAGGGTGTTACATTCTTCCCCACTTAGAAACATTCATCCCCGAATGTTAGTATATTATCTTTTCAAAGTAAACAATTACAAGTTTAGGAACATTCTTCATGTCATCATATAAATATATACTCAAAGCTTGTAAATACTTACTTTTCATTCTTCCCCTTGGAACAAATGAGGGTACTTGGATTTCATCATTTCTTCAGCTTCCCATGTGACCTCTTCTATTTGCTGATTTCTCCAAAGTACCTTTACGGAGGCTATATCTTTATTCCTCAGCCTCTTCACTTGTCTATCCAGAATGGCTACAGGTATCTCCTCATAGTTAAGATCCTCTGTGACCCGTTCATCGTCAATAGGAGTAAAACAAGATGGATCTCCTATGCATTTTCGAAGCATCGACACATGGAATACTGGTTGAACTGTGGAGAGTTCTTGGGGTAGTGCCAACTCATATACAACTTGCCCAAATCTTCTAATAATTCCATATAGGGCTATATACCGTGGACTTAATTTCCCTTTCCTTCCGAATTACATTACCCCTTTCATTGGTGACACCTTCAAAAATACCCAATCACCTGTGGCGAACTCAAGTCCTCTTCTTCTAACATCGTCATTTGAATTGTGTCGACTCTGGGCCGTGTGTAATCGTTGTTGAATCACTTTAACTTTCTCCATAGCCTGATGAACAAGATCTGGCCCATGTAAAGCAATCTCACCTGCTTCAAACCACCCAATTGGTGACCTACATTTTCTTCCATATAATGCTTCATAAGGTGCCATTTTAATACTTGAATGATAGCTATTGTTATAAGCAAATTCAACAAGAGTCAAATGGTCATCCCAACTGCCTTGAAAATCTACCGTGCATGCTCGTAGCATATCTTCAAGTGTCTGAATAGTACGTTCTGCTTTCCCATCAGTCTGAAGATGGAAAGTCATACTCAAATTTACCTGTGTGCCCAAACTCTGCTGAAAAGATCTCCAAAAGTGCGCTGTGAACTGTGCTCCTCTATCTGATATAATGGAAAGTGAAATACCATGCAACCGCACTATCTCTTTAACATATAACTTTGCATAATCCTCAGCTGTGTAAGTAGTCTTGACTGGTAGAAAATGCGCTGACTTGATAAGCCTGTCTACGATAACCCATATAGAATCAAACTTCCACAGTGTACAAGGCAAACCTGTGATGAAATCCATATTAATCATATCCCATTTCCAGACTGGAAGATTAATACATTGCATGTAACCTCCTGGTTTCTGATGCTCTACTTTTACTTGTTGACAATTTGGGCATTGAACGACAAATTCTGCAATGTTCTTCTTCATATTCCCCCACCAACACACTTACTTTAAATCATGGTACATTTTAGTAGCACCTAGATGAATAAAGTAGCGCGAATGATGCGGCTCTGTCATAATTCATTTCCTCAGCTCATCCATATCTGGTACACACAATCTACCGTGGCATTGAAGTACCCCTTCTTGTGTAAGATCAAATGCCTTTGTCAAATTTTTTTGTACATTTCCCTTTAGCTGCAACAACATGGGATCTGCAAATTGCTTCTCTTTCACCTCCGCTAGTAGTAAAGATTCAGCCGCATTTTGTACAATCACTCCTTCATCTGAGGATTCAAGAAGACGAACCCCCAAGCTGGCTAATAAATATAGGTCTTTGGTTATCTCTTTCTTTTCTGTCAATTGGCCACTAGTGCTTTCTACTGTCTTGTGACTCAATGCGTCAGCTACTACATTTGCTTTTCCTGGATGGTATAGAATATCAATATCATAATCTTTTAATAACTCAAGCCACCTTCTTTGCCTTAAATTGAGTTTCTTCTGCTTAAAGAGATATTGTAAACTTTTGTGATCCATATAGATATCAACATGAACTCCATATAAATAATGACGCCATATCTTTAATGCAAAGACCACCGCTGCTAATTCAAGATCATGTGTGGGATAATTTTTCTCATGTGGCCGCAACTGTCATGAGGCATATGCTATGACATTACCGTGTTGCATCAATACACATCCGAGGCCAACCCCAGACGCATCGCAATACACTGCATAACCTTCAGTACCTTTAGGAAGTACTAAAACTAGTGTGGAGGTTAATTTATCTTTCAACTTTTGGAAGCTTTTCTCACATGCATCATTCCACTGAAATTTTACTGCCTTATGTGTAAGCTTTGTTAACGGTGCAGCAATAGAGGAAAAACCTTCCACAAATCTTCTGTAATAACCTGCCAGTCCAAGAAAACTATGGATTTCTGTAGGTGTCGTAGGTCTTGGCCAATTTTTCACTGCTTCGATCTTTTGTGTATCAACCTGTATCCCTTAATCTGACACAATATGACCCAAGAATGCGACGGAGTTTAACCAAAACTAACACTTCAAAAATTTTTCATACAACTTTCATTTACGGAGAATTTGTAGCACCTGCCGTAAGTGATTAGCATGGTCCTCTGGTGATATTGAATAAACCAGAATATCGTCTATAAATACCGTGACGAACACGTCTAGGAATGGCTTAAACACCCTATTCATCAAATCCAAGAACACAGCTGGTGCATTTGTTAGTCCAAATGACATAACTAAAATTCGTAATGGCCATACCATGTTCAAAAAGCTGTCTTAGGTACATCTTCTTTTCTAACTCTGACTTGATGGTAACCCGACCTCAAGTCGATCTTTGAAAAACACTTGGCACCCTGTAACTGATCAAACAAATCATCAATTGGAGGGAGGGGATATTTGTTCTTGATCGTTACCTTATTCAATTGCCGATAGTCGATGCACATTCTCAACGTGCCATATTTCTTCCGTACAAATAATACCGGTGCACCCCACGGGGACACACTAGGTCTAATGAAGCCTTTGTCCAGTAAATCTTTCAATTGCTCCTTCAATTCATGCAATTTTGCTTGAGCCATTCTATATAGAGGAATAGAAATAGGCTGAGTGCCTGGAATCACATCAATGCCAAATTTTACTTCCCATTCTGGGGTAAGCCTAGAAGATCCTTTGGGAATATATCTAAAAATTCATTGACCACGGGAACCGACTGCGGAGTTAGTGGTTCCACATCATTATCTTTCACCCATACCAAATGACATATGTAACCTTTAGCAATCATTTTTCTGGCTTTCAAATAGGAAATAAATCTTCCTCGTGGTGCCCCTACATTACCCTGCCATTCAAGAACATTTTCTTGCGGAAAGCAAAATTGCACCTTCTTGGCCCGGCAATCTATCATGGCATAACAAGAGGCCAACCAATCCATTCCTATGATCACATCAAAATCCACCGTGTCTAATTCAATGAGATCTGTCAATATATCATGATCACACACAGTTATCACATAATTTCGATATACTCTTTTGCAACAATACATTCACCAACCGGTGTAGACACTTCAATTGATTTAATTAATAATTCTGGTGCCCTTGCAATTTTTGCAGCAACCAATGGAGTAACATAGGAAAATGTAGAACCAGGGTCAATCAATGCATATACATTATTTGAGAATATGGATAATGTACCTGTGACGACATCAGGAGAAGCCTCAGAATTTTGTCGGTCTACCAAAGCATAAGTGCGATTCTGGATCCCACTAGTACTGGCTGCTCCTCTGGCACCTCTACCCCGGCCCACAGGCTGCACACCTCAGCCCAAAGAAGGAGCCGATGCTGATGATGCAACGGCCGATCCTGTCGATCGTGCTATACTACCCATGCTCCTCTGGGGACACTCTCTCATCATGTGTCCTGTCATACCGCACCAGAAGCAAGAATTTGTCCCCACTCTATATGTACCTGAATGAATACGTCCGCAGTGCTGACACTGCTGACGAGGAAAACCTGATGCCTGTGATCCCTGACCTCTACTACTCTGCCCAGCTAAAACACCTCTAAACCCTCTAAACTAAGAGTGAACACCTGTTGTAGAATGAGAAAATGATGGTCTAGGTGGTCTAGGAAACATACGAGGCCTAGATCCTCCTTGAGACATCATAGACGGTCCTATAGGTCTAGCCCATTTAGATTTCCTCCTGTCAAATTCATGTACCCTGCGTCTCTGTCTTTGATCTTCCATTTTCTGGGCAAAGGCTTGTATTCTAGCTATGTCTATGTCTTTGTTCAAGGAAGCAATGGTGCAATCCCTTACCAAATATGGCTCTAGTCTGTCCACGTATCTATGGACTCTGTCGGTCATTGTAGCCACAACATTTCGCGCATATCGAGCCAAGGAATTAAATTGCAAACTATATTCTCTGACGCTCAAATTTCCTTGATAGAGATTTAGGAACTGATCCGCATGTGCCTTGCGGATCTCATAAGGAAGATAATGATCAAGGAAAGATGTTTTAAATTCTTCCCAATTTGGTGGATTTGCACAATATCACGGGATTTCTTCCAATCCTCGTACCACAATATTGCCTCTCCTTTTAATCTGTACGTAGCAAGTTCAACTGTCTCTGCCCCCATCACGTGCATAACTTCCAAAGCCCTCTGAATTTTATCCACGAAGTCCTATGGATCTGCTTTTGGGTCTGACCCTATGAATATAGGAGGGTCCAGTTTCAAGAAATCCTGTGTTCTGCAACTCGCCACCCTAGCCGCATCATCATCATGTATAATTGGACCAGCTCGTCCTTGACTCTGGGCTGCCACTAACTGTGTTAACATATGTACTGTATTTCTAAGGTCCTGATCTATGGTGTTCATTCGTGGTTCTGCGGGTACTTCTCTTCAAACTGGCTCCTCCGGAGCTAGAAAAGTAGACGAAGACCGCGATGAAATTTCAGCATTTGCTCCACCTTGACTAGCTTGGTCAGGTGGTACTCTACTCATTCCTTCTTCCGTAGGCATGTCTACCTTCTTGCCTTTTCCTCTACCTCTTCTTGTCATTGGCATAGTTACTATACTAGAGAAAAACAATTACCATAGTTAGATTTCAACTCAACTTACAACACTGGCTCTATTGCACGATCTAGAATTGAAGAAAAGAAACAACATCCTAAATGTCCCGTACCCTCCTACGTATAAATATGGTGAACAACATATTGATAAGTAAGACTCTACTCAGACACGGCTTTGTATACACCCTTAGAATGACCTGCTCTGATACCACTTTTGTCACACCCCGAATCCCATCGAGACGTGATTGGCACCCGTAGCCGATAAGGCCCGAGAGAACCAAGCTTTGCCTATGTTCATTCATGTGCATGCCATCCAAAACACCCTTATCACATAGGAGTTTATAATGCTAACAATGAAATTCATTAAACATGTGACATATATACATTTTGGAAACTTGGCCGTTGAGGCCATCAAGTCAAAAATGACATGTACCTTTTAAATTTTTACACCCACACCTGTCTACAAAAGCCTCTAACAAGAGCATTGACCAAAATGAACTAAAAGTCGGGACAAGTCCCCAAACTATACAACATCAAAACATATGTACAACTGCGACTCGGAGAAGCTCCAAACTAACTGGAGCTCACCAATGATCTGCAACAACTGACAACCTACTCTGGAGGCCTACTAGTACCTGTGCCTGCAGCAAGTAGGGTAAATTCCCCAAGAGGGGTCAGTACGAAGAATGTACTGAGTATGTAAGGCCATATGAAACTTGTATAATATGTAGACATGTCAATGAACTCAAATACAATAAATGATCAATATGGATAATTCACAGTACTGTACTTTGGAAACCAAGTATATTGCTTTCTTTACTTTCTTTGTTCCTTTGATTCTATGGTTATTCATCTTTGCCTGTGAACTGTGATACCCGGGCCCCGACTGAACAGTGGGTTTGAACATAACATATCGTCATGTTGGGATTGACTCGAGCTAGGCTTATGCCCCTAGAGCTGCCACCCTAAGAATCAAAGCATTGGGTTTGGCTCGAGCTAGGCTTATTACCTCTAGAGCTGCCACCCATAAACAAACATATCAGGTTTGGCTCGAGCTAGGTTTATACCTCTAGAGTTACCCCCTGTCAGGTTCGGTCCGAGCTAGGCTTATGCCACTAGGACTGCCCCCTGATCCAACAAATCTCGAGATCGGCTTGAGCTAGGCATTGTGCCCCCAAAGCTACCACCCATACTTGATCATTGACCACATGTGCATTACTTTGTTCATTACTTTGAGATTGACACAATGATAGTCATAACTGTATATGAATCTTTGGATCATTAACCAATGAGTAGGAGATGTGAGAATAACAATATTTGGAAATGTAGCCTTTTGGGAAACATAACACTATTGGAACCATCGGACAATGATCAATGAACGAGATGCATGAGCATAAACAATATTGGAACTTTGGAACATAACTTTATTGGGCTTTTGGAACATTATCAATGAATAGGAGATGTGATTCATAATTGATCAATGAGTAGGAAACATGTGATAATAACCATTGGTAACCGGGGATAGAATACCTTAGCACATTTCGGAATAGGACAAGTGTAACGTCAATGTATGTTCTATATGCTGCATAAAGATACGGACAAAGTAACCTTACATACCTGCACTTCCATGTATGAATACACAAGTCTATGTATGAATACAATGGTCCAGCTTCTTCCTTACGTCTTACTCTACAATACAAGTTCATACCGGAACTTACATTAGCAGCTAGTCACTATACGGTATACAAGATGACAATGAACTATATGACTGTCGTATAATTTCATGTCACCCCTTACAATACAATCCAAGGAATTATCATATCAACAACACCATAATATGATGCACATTGACCAAGAGATCATACATCGATAGCATTTCACACCACACTTACCCTTTACGCTTTTATCTTTATCATTCCATCACAATTACTCCTTAATAACAACATATTAACAACCATCCATACTTAATACAGTCCAACATACCTCCATACGATACTTTAAAGTCATTAAAACGACATCACAAGTTGATAATTACATCCAAAAAGGGTATAGGGGCCTTCGGGGATCAACTAGAAATGGAACCACTCAAAACAGATAACTGGGATGACCTGCATTGACACCTGCGCCCTAAGGTGGCTGAGGTACACACGCAGATGGCCTCTGGAAAATTCCAGCGCAGATGCCCCATTTTGGTCCGAAATGGCTTCTTTTGGGTCTTTTCATGCCATGAATTGTCCATGATCATAACCAAACTTATTTTAACATATTTTTGATCATATTAAAAAAAAACATTCAGCCATAGTCTCACAACACACATAACAACACCCAAAACTACATTTCACGGCCAATACGGCACCCAAAACCATAACCAATTTTACAATAACAATTCCAAATGTTAAACACAAGGATTAAACAAAGAGAGACTATAATCACATCTAACATGTCAATATTTACTCCACCAAGTTCATTTACTTCAAAACCACAAGTGCATATTCAAGTTCACAAGACAAACCATTCTCCGATTTAGCAAACATGTAACATTTCACACTTTGTGAACTTCTCAATACTCCACAACCATAACCAACATAATATAAACCATCTCACATGAATAAAATATATTAAACCATCATAATAAACAATTACCAAGTCTTACAAGTTGATGATCTTGGCCCAAATGATAACTTAGGGTTCTTGAGAGGCAAAAGAAATTATTTGGTAAAGCTTAGAAAAGCATGAGAGTCCAATGCAATAAAAATCTTATTTTTCTCTTTATTTAGTCCCTCATGTATCTCTTATCTCTTCCCTTAGCATTTAATGCAAGGGTTGATTTGGTCAAATGGAGCAAATTGGAAGAATGGGTCAAAAATCCTTTTTGGGCCATGTCTTTCTCTTATAATTGTTTTGGGCTTCATTTAAGGCCCAATGGTGTAATACTTTTTTAATTCCCACAAATTGCTACATATTTTATCCATTCTCTCATGTTCAATATTTCCCCAAATGTTACGGTTGCCAGCTAGACTTAGAAACATACGGGGTGTTACAGAGACCATTTGAGAGATCTTGTCAAGAGTTATTAGCATGGAAGCAAACAATTTGTTCATCCTCAAAGTAATAGGATCTTCAATTGTGAGTGGTTCATTTGTAACTTTTTTTTTAAGAATCCGCCTCTCCCAATCATACGCATCTTGAGACAATGAATTCCCTCTACTTCTATGGCTCATTGATCCTCCCACCCTTCCTCCAACATCATTACCATATAAAGAACTAGTCACATTGGAATGAGGATAAGAAGTATAAGTTGTTGCCCAATAAGAAGTGGAGAATGTTCTTAGCCTATGGTCCACACGACGTCTTTGAATTGGTTTTGCCCACACATCTATACCCCCTTGACTAGGATAGGAAGTAACATAAGATGAGGAAGGTAATTCATCCCCACAACATCCCCTTCTATCACAATCCTCTTGAAAAGGTTCACAAGACATATAGGAGAAAGAATTGTACCTCACATCGTCTTCATCACCATGGTGGGTAATATGAGAACTCTCATACCCTTCATCTTCACTATCAAATTCATCATAAGAGACTTCTACTCTTTTATGTTCATCATAAGAGCCATAAGCTCCATGCATCTCATATTCATCTCTGGTGTAGTAATTCTCATCACCATGTCGAACATAATCTCTTGGACCATCATATCCTTCATAAGATTCACCATCATACTCATGAGCTTCATTACTTTGCTCACAAGCACTCAAAGAACCCTCATATTGCTCCTCATCACTATACTCATAGGTCATGTCGCTACAGGCATAGTCACTAATGTCATCTGCACAATAATCCGAAGCTATGGATGACATTCTTTCTTATATCACCTTTTGTACCTACAATACTAGCAAACAAGTTAGTAATAAAAGCCTCACATCACTCATATATGGCTTCTTTCCCAAATTGATAGGTTACTAGCTTTGCTCAATTAATTCAAGGTTACCAATGCTTGTGGAGGAATGGATTCTTGTGACTCATAAAAGAAAGATGGTTCAAATAAAACTAAAAGTACTTGAATAAAGAAGTTATCTACGAATTAAGATGAGAAAAGTAGAAGAAATGAAGCACGAAAGAAAACGGACTCAAAGAAAACTAAGTAACAAAAGTAGAAAAGTTACTTGTGTTACTTAATTTGAAGGATCAAAAAAGTGATTTGATGTATTAAAACTAGTTAACAAGTGATTAAATATTTTAATTACTTGTTAATTAGTTAGAAAATTCAAAGAGAAAGAGAAGAAAAAAAGAATCTCGAAATTTGGACATTTAGAAAAATTTTGAGGCCGTGAAGAAGTTCATCACTTTAAAGGGGTTTAATTTGATGATTAAAACTAGTTAAAAAGTGATTAAAGATGTTAATTACTTGTTAAATAGTTGAGGAATCGAAGTAGAAAGAGAACAAAAAAAGAATCACGAAGTTTGGACACTTAGAACAAATTTTAGGTCCAAAAAACTTTAGGACCCAAAAAAAAAACTAAGTGTTGAAACCTGAAAAATCAGCTCTCTGAAGTTGACTTGCACGCGCCACATGGCGCGAGTGGGCTGTGGGGTGCTGAGTTGGATGCTGCGTGGTGGTCAATGGTTGACTTTGACCATTGACTGCTGACGTGTCCTCTGATGTGGCAGTCCACGTGGATTTTTTTTCAGATTTTTTTTTTTCAAATTTTGATTTTTTTATTTATTTATTTTTCAAAATCCACAAGTGGACCTACTAACAGTTGACCAACTTTGACCTTAGATTTTTGGGATCAAAGTGTACTTTTCAACCTTCTTCCTCAAGAACAAGAGGAAGAATCTCAAGAACACCAACAAAATTTCAATCTTCATAAATTCTTCGTTTCACCTTCAAATTCAATGAAATTTTTGCCCACGTGTTCCTTTCAACGCCACGAACAAACCCGACTAATTTTTCACCTTCAAAACTAAGCCAAAAATAAATCCACTTTTCAAAATTGATAAAGTTTCAAAAGCTTCAAACCCTTCAATGGTAACTTCAATTCTAAACCTCCAAATTGCACAAAATTCGAGATCTAGGCTCAAAAAATACTAGAGAATCAATATCTAGTATCAAAAATAACAAAACAAAACCAAAATATTTTATTTTATTTTTTTGGATTTTTGAAGAAATCAAAATCCCAATATTAAGATTTGTTAAAACAAACCTTAACCTAGGCTCTTGATACCAAAATGATAATGACCTCAATCAAGTGACTAAAAATCAATATCGAAAACACGAAATTAAACAACAAATTAAAGGATAGTTTAGAAATAAGAGATAAGAAGTGAAGAAAGAAAGGCTCAATTGAAACAACAATTAAACCAAGGGAGAAAAGAACTCAATCAAATGCATGAGAAACCAAAATGAATCAACAATATGATAACTCGATTATTAATCAAGCGAAGAAGATAAGACAAGCAATTCGGGAATCCACCCTAATCACTCGATCTAAGCTAATAATTGGACTTGAACCCAATCACTACCCTTTCCTAGAGTAACCAAATATCATGTCAATTAAAGACAATTCAATCATCCAAAATCTAAGTAAATAAAATGGCTAAGGCAACTATTTATAGTCCTTGCCTTTTCACAAATAGCCTGTTACAAAAATAGCCAAAAGTGACTATTTTAGTAATAACCCACAAGGGCCCTTCTTGATTGTCCAAATGACATTTTTATAGCCCATGACCTTATATATTTATTGCTCCATGGCTTCTTTCGGGCTCCAAGCTATCATCCATATGTGGAAGCCCATCCAAATATGCCCCACGCTATCCATGCTCTTATCATCCTCCCCTTCTTCAAAAGGATTCGTCCTCGAATCCGAACCTTACAAAAACATGAGAAAGACAAACAACAAACATATCCATATAGTATGAGGGTTAGCACAAGGGTTATCAACCACACCAATTTCCCAAGGAGGCATACATTTGAAATACAACCAACTATCCTTTGCATGAAAGAAGATCCATTCATCATATAAGGTACAAAGGAATTGGTCATAAGAAACATCATGTGACAAGGAAACCACAAAGGTCTTAATGGCATCAAGAATCCCAAGAGATGATATCATATATGATTTAGGAGCTGTAAGACAAAATTGTTTCATTGCCTCACAATAAGACCTCATAAAAAATGGTGCAATCACCCATAAGGGTTCATTTGGGTCAAAGAAGTAAAAGACCCACATATCTCTACCTCCATACATAACAAATCACATACCATCATGAGTATCATCATAAGCAAAGAGGTAGTAGAGAAAGGTGTTAAGCTCACTATTCTCATCTAGGGCATACCAAAAGATAAGGACACCGGTAGATAAGAAAAGAAATTTTAAGCACAAAATAACCCTCTCTGTCAAGCAACTTTCCAAAGAAAGAAAGTTCACCAATGAAGACATGCTACAAGAATGGTCGAGGAATCTATTAGGAGTCAAATCACTCCATATCAAATAATACTCCCAATGAATTGGGGTCCCTCCTATCATAGTATCAAGCATGCTTCCAAGAGTCCCATTTGAAACTTAAACTTGTCGAACCCTATGAAGGTGACAAGGAGCTTTCAATATCTATGGACTCTCCCAAAAACAAACAAGCAACTTAGCATCCAATAGTTGTGGTCCACACAACTTAAGCACAAGTGTGTGAAACAAGGATGCAAGAATATAGGAAACTCCCAAAATAAGCAATGACACATTTGCCTTGGGGTTCACAAGCATGAGACCACATTTGAGAAAAGGGTCATCATATACAAACAAGTAGTAAAGAAAGGTGTTACTTAAATGAACTTCATCCAAGGTGTGCCCACATATAGAATCACCCTTTGATCCACAAGCATTAACGCCTTGATCAAGAATGGGGTCACACAAGAATAAAGGGGTTATTGGAGAACATACACCCTCTTTCTTTTGACTACTAACCTCCACAATAGACTCTTTTTTTTGACTACTAACCTCCCCAATAGACGTACTATCATCTTTCAAAAAGAGAGGTCCATCTTCGAAAAGTGTGTCATCATACCATAGTGGATTCTCAATCACTTGGTAGCCTTCAAGAGGGGCTACACTTATATCATGCCAAGAAACACCATTATGCATTTCACCTTCTTTAGTCATGTAAACATCAAACAAGATTTCACACCCAAAATTCCATTGAGGCGGACTGGCACCCGAAGCCGATATAGCCGGAGAGAACCAATCTTTGCTCATGTACACTCATATGCATATCTCTGTATGAACATCATTATATCTCATGTAGCTATATGGAAGTCATGGAAACATATGCTATATATATATATATATATGAAACTTGGCCGTTAGGGACATCAAGTCAAAATGGTCATACATCGCTTACAATCGTTCTCCCACATAAGTCTACAAAGCCTCTAATAGATACATTTACATAACCATCCTACAGTCGGGACAAGTCCCCACTTTATACAATATTTACCATGCCAAAACAAAAACCAAAATACACATGAGACTTGGGAAGCCCCGAATCAACTAGAGCTCACCAATGACTGGCAAATGATCCGCAACCTACTGTGGAGGTCTACTAGCACCTGTGCCTGCAACAAGTAAGGTAAGTCCCCAAAGAGGGGTCAGTACGAAGAATGTATTGAGTATGTAAGGCTATAAGAAACTGTATGCAACATAAGATCTCAAGTGGGATCAATACATGTGAATAAACATTATGGGTCAATCACCGTTTCGCATGTGTGGAACCATGTTCATTACTTCCATTGCTCTCATTACTTTAATTGTTTTCATTACTTTCATTTCTTGATCATTTATTCATATCAATTTCATTCGTGAAATAACATTCCTTCATATTTTCAATTACGTGACATACTTTCTTTGGCTTTACGTTCATCTTTATTATCAGTCATCCACTTATTAGTGGGCCATAATATAGTAACCATCATCCACTCATAGGTGGGCTATAATAACCATCATCCACTCATAGGTGGGCTATAATAACCGTCATCCACTCATAGGTGGGCTATACTATAATATATATATAGTATACATAATATAACATAATATTGGGATTGTTCCATACGAGATTAGGCACCTTTTGATTTGCGATCTATTTTCCATAAAACATAAAGTAACCATGTAAGCATTACTTCTTTGCATTGCTTCTTCTCTTTACTTTTGATATGAGAGTGATACATTAGTGATTGGAACATCATTGGGAACACGTATATACATTAATTCATTCTTTACTTTCATGAGATTGATACGCTCACTCATGAGGGATTAATACATTTACTTATGAGAGATTGATACTTTTTGTTTGTGAAAAATTGATACTTTCGATAATTGTAACATTATTGGAACTTGGAACATTAACCAAAGAACATGCGTCATGTGAATCACAATTGACGAATGAATAAGGAACATGTGAGTAACAATAATTAATAACCGGAGAAGGGATACCTTTGAGCATTTCGGAATAGAATAGGTACAATGTCAACGTGACTAATATGAGCTGCAGAAAGATACGAAAAGGGTAACCTTACATACCTTGTCTTCCCAATGTGAATACACAGTCCTATATAACAATCCAGCTTCTTCCTTACGTTTTACTCTACAACACAAGTACATTACGAAGCTCAAGTCAACCATTAACCATGTTACAAGTGCATAAAACGACAATGGATTACATGACTACCATATAACGTCATGTCGCCCTCTTATATTACCATTATTGCATCACCAAACCAATAATACCATAACATGTCACACATTGACCAAGGCATCACAAACCAATGACATTTCACACCAACTTTACCCTTTATACTCCCATATTAACACTACGTCACAATTACTCCTTCAAGTCATCTCAATATCTTCTGTAACAACACATGAACAACAATCCATAATTGATACCATCCAAAATACCTCCGGTATACTCCTTTAAAGTCATTCAAAAGGTATCACAAGTTGATAATTGCATCCATGAAGGGTATAGGGATTTTGGGGGGTCAAAGGGATGCAAAAACAATAAATTTAGAGTTTTGGGACGACCTGCTAAGACACCTGCGCCCGAAGGTGGCTGAAATGAGTCCGCAGGTTCCCTTTGGCAGTAGCCAGAGGCACCTGCATTGGCTCCTGCGCCCGCAGGTGCTCCAGTCTCGAGGGCGAATGCCCGTTTCAGCCTCCGGGGGTCATTTTAGGGTCCTTTTTTTCCATGAATGATCCATGATCATAATTAAGCTTCTCATAACATATTTTAGATTATATTAGATGATAAATAACAGCCATGTCTTCACAACGCACATAAACATCACCAAACTACATGTTTCTTTCAATACGTCACCAATCCATGCCCAATTTCAAAATAAAAATTCCAAACATTATGTACAAGAATAAAACAAGTTGAGGCTATAATAAAATCTCACATGTAAATATTAAATCCATAAAGTCCACTTTCTTCAATATCACAAGTCTCCTTTCAAGTTACAAGGCAAAACCCTTTACCGATTTAGCAAACATAGACTATTTTACACATAGTGATTTTCTCAATACTTTATCAACATAACCAACATAATATAAACCATATTTCATACATATAATATATTCAACCATGAGATTAAATACTTACCAAAGCTTGGAATTGGATGATCTTGTCCAAAAGAGGAAGGTAGCTTAGGGTTTGAAAGAAAAAGGAGATATTCTTGTTGGAAAATTCTAGACTTGCACATGTGTGTAATGGTGATTAAATCCTGAATTTTTCAGCCTTATATAGTCCCATTTAGTCATACTTATCCCACTCTTATTTAAATATGACATGTTTATTGGGTCCAATTATGAATGGGTCTTTTTATCCCTCTTGGGCCATGTCTTTTGCTCACTTTTTGGGCCTCAATTGAGCCCACCAAAGATTTAATGTATATTACCTCAAAACTCCCATGTTTAATTAATTCCATGCACATTACGGGAATCAACTAGGTTCGAAAATGTACAGGGTGTTACACAGGAGATTATCCTTAAAAACACATTCAACCTCACAATCCTCATGAGAAGAAAAAGGAATGGAATCGCAATTCAAGGATTCATCATTTAGGTGCAATGACTTCACATAACTATCTACATGACCAACTATATCAATGCCAACACTAAATTGAGGTTCCTTAATTTCATCACAAAACTCCTCATTTAGTGGGTCATCATTACACATGAGTTGATCAACACCAATATCAATTGATAATGAACTATCATTTAAAGCACATGTATCAACACTAGGTGGACACAAATTGATCTTACTAGAAGAATCAATTCGGTCATCAATAGGATCAACTAGTGTATCCACATTCTCAGCATTCACATTATCAAAACATGGCAAAGAATCACATGACAATGTACTATCATTCAAGGCACAAGTGTCAACACTAGGTGGACACAAATTGATCTTACTAGAAGAATCAATTCGGTCATCAATAGGATCAACTAGTGTATTAATACTCTCAACAAATACATTATCACTATGTAACAAGGTGTCATCAAGATGATCACAAGGCAACGAATCTTTAAGCTCACACATATACATGATATCACTTACACTCAATTGGCTACTAGCCACACAAGGATCTTCAACTTTTAACAAATTATAAGGTTTAGCTTTGTTACCTTCTAGTTCATAGAAAGGATTGCATTCACCTTGTTTTTCAACATTTGAGAACATTTGCTCCTTTGGAAAACTTTCTAGCACATCATGATTCTTCATTGTTCGAGGTGCTTCACTAGGCTTGTCTCCAAGGATACATGCACAAGAACCTAGACAACTAGAAAAGTAACAAAGGTTGCAAAAGTTAGTATAAGATTGTGACAACCTTCTCACATCACTCCTCACAACCTCTCCTTTTTCCACTCTAGAGTTATCACATATCACACCCTTACTCCTCTCAATCTTTTGTCTCTCAATTTTATTGGAGTTAGGGCAAGTGCCAAGAATTCCTTGGGAAGGGTTTGGAGATCCCTTCACATCTAACTTCCACTTTGCGTTGCTAGGAGAAGCCTTCATTTCACTCATTGGATCCTCTTCAAGCACATTTCCAGAAGGAGTAGCTTTTTTTGCTTTCGACTCTTTGGAGACTATTTGAGAGATCTTGTCAAGAGTTATTAGCATGGAAGCAAACAATTTGTTCATCCTCAAAGTAATAGGATCCCCAATTGTGAGTGGTTCATTTGTAACTTTTGTTTCAAGAATCCGCCTCTCCCCATCATACGCATCTTGATACAATGAATTCCCTCTACTTCTATGGCTCATTTATCCTCCCACCCTTCCTTCAACATCATTACCATATAAAGAACTAGTCACATTGGAATGAGGATAAGAAGTATAAGTTGTTGCCCAATAAGAAGTGGAGAATGTTCTTCGACTATGGTCCACACGACGTCTTTGAATTGGTTTTGGCCACACATCTATACCTCCTCAACTAGGATAGGAAGTAACATAATATGAGGAAGGTAATTCATCCCCCCAACATCCCCTTCTATCAAAATCCTCTTCAAAAGGTTCACAAGACGTATAGGAGAAAGAATTGTACCTCACATCGCCTTCATCACCATGGTGGGTAATATGAGAACCCTCATACCCTTCATCTTCACTATCAAATTCATCATAAGAGACTTCTACTCTTTTATGTTCATCATAAGAGCCATAAGCTCCATGCATCTCATATTCATCTCCGGTGTAGTAATTCTTATCACCATGTCGATCATAATCTCTTGGACCATCATATCCTTCATAAGATTCACCATCATACGCATGAGCTTCATTACTTTGCTCACAAGCACTCAAAGAACCCTCATGTTGCTCATCATCACTATACTCATAACTCATGTCGCTACAAGCATAGTCACTAATGTCATCTCCACAATAATTCGAAGCTATGGATGACATTCTTTCTTATATCACCTTTTGTACCTACAATACTAGCAAACAAGTAAGTAATAAAAACCTCACGTCACTCATATATGGCTTCTTTCCCAAATTGATAGGTTACTAGCTTTGCTCAATTAATTCAAGGTTATCAATGCTTGTGGAGGAATGGATTCTTGTGACTCATAAAAGAAGGACGGTTCAAATAAAACTAAAAGTACTTGAATAAAGAAGTTATCTACGAATTAAGATGAGAAAAGTAGAAGAAATGAAGCACGAAAGAAAACGGACTCAAAGAAAACTAAGTAACAAAAGTAGAAAAGTTACTTGTGTTACTTAATTTGAAGGATCAAAAAAGTGATTTGATGTATTAAAACTAGTTAAAAAGTGATTAAATATGTTAATTACTTGTTAATTAGTTATAAAATTCAAAGAGAAAGAGAACAAAAAAAGAATCTCGAAATTTGGACATTTGGAAAATTTTTGAGGCCTTGAAGAAGTTCATCACTTTAAAGGGGTTTAATTTGATGATTAAAACTAGTTAAAAAGTGATTAAAGATGTTAATTACTTGTTAAATAGTTGAGGAATCGAAGTAGAAAGATAACAAAAAAAGAATCACGAAGTTTGGACACTTAGAACAATTTTTAGGTCCAAAAAACTTTAGGACCCCCCAAAAAAACTAAGTGTTGAAACCTGAAAAATCAGCTCTCTAAAGTTGACTTGCACGCGCCACATGGCACGAGTGGGCTGTGGGGTGCTGAGTTGGCTGTTGTGTGGTGGTCAACGGTTGAATTTGACCATTGACTGCTGACGTGTCCGCTGATGTGGCAGTCCACGTGGATTTTTTCAGATTTTTTTTTCTTCAAATTTTGATTTTATTATTTTATTTTATTTTTCAAAATCCCCAAGTGGACCTACTAACACTTGACCAACTTTGACCTTAGATTTTTGGGATCAAAGTGTACTTTTCAACCTTCTTCCTCAAGAACAAGAGGAAGAATCTCAAGAACACCAACAAAATTTCAAGCTTCATAACTTCGTCGTTTCACCTCCAAATTCAATAAAATTTTCATCCACGTGTTCCTTTCAAAGCCACGAACAAACCCTACTAAATTTTAACCCTCAAAACTAAGCCAAAAATAAACCCACTTTTCAAAATTGATAAAGTTTTAAAAGCTTCAAACCCTTCAATGGTAACTTCAATTCTAAACCTCCAAATTGCACGAAATTCGAGATCTAGGCTCAAAAAATACTAGAGAATCAAGATCTAGTATCAAAAATAACAAATCAAAACAAAAATATATATATATTTTTTTTTTTGGATTTTTGAAGAAATCAAAATCCCAATATTAAGATTTGTTAAAACAAACCTTAACCTAGGCTCTTGATACCAAAATGATAATGACCTCAATCAAGTGAATAAAAGTCAATATCGAAAACACGAAATTAAACAACAAATTAAAGGATAGTTAAGAAATAAGAGATGAGAAGTGAAGAAAGAATGACTCAATTGAAACAACAATTAAACCAAGGGAGAAAAGAACTCAATCAAATGCATGAGAAACCAAATTGAATCAACAATATGATAACTCGATGATTAATCAAGCGAAGAAGATAACACAAGCAATTCGGGAATCCACCATAATCACTCGATCTAAGCTAATAATTGGACTTGAACCCAATCACTACCCTTACCTAGAGTAACCAAATATCAAGTCTATTAAAGACAATTCAATCATCCAAAATCTAAGTAAATAAAATGGCTAAGACAACTATTTATAGTCCTTGCCTTTTCACAAATAGCCTGTTACAAAAATAGCCCAAAAGTGACTATTTTAGTAATAACCCACAAGGGCCCTTCTTGATTGTCCAAATGACATCTTTATAGCCCATGACCTTATATATTTATTGCTCCATGGCTTCTTTCGGGCTCCAAGCTATCATCCATATGTGGAAACCCATCCTAATGTGCCCCACGCTATCCATGCTCTTATCACAAATAAGGCAGTTTCACCCCCTTCAAACCATCCAATTGGTGATCTACACTTTCTTCAATATAAAGCTTCGTAAGGCGCCATCTTGATACTTGAATGATAGCTATTATTGTAGGCAAATTCAATAAGAGATAAATGATCATCCCAACTACCTTTAAAGTCCAATGTGCAAGATCGTAGCATATCTTCAAGTGTTTGTATAGTACGTTCTGCTTGTCCATCTGTTTGAGGATGAAAAGCAGTATTTAAATTCACTTGGGTTCCCAAACTCTTCTGAAAAGACTTCCAAAAGTGTGCAGTAAATTGAGCTCCCCTGTCTGATATAATAGTGATTGGAATTCCATGCAATTGAACTATTTTTTTAATATACAATCGCGCATAATCTTCAGCTGTGTAGGTGGTCTTGATCGGTAAAAAATGTGCTGATTTGGTAAGCCTGTCAACTATTACCCATATGGAATCAAATTTCCAAAGTGTATGAGGCAAACCTGTGATGAAATCCATGTTGATCATGTCCCACTTCCAGATTGGAAGATCTATACGTTGCATATAGCCTCCAGGCTTCTGATGCTCTACTTTTACTCGTTGACAATTTGGACAATGAGCTACAAATTCTGCAATGTTCTCTTTCATGTTACCCCACCAATACATTTCTCTCATATTATGATACATTTTGGTGGCTCCCGGATAAATAGAATACCGTGAATGATGTGCCTCTGTCATAATTTGTCTCCTTAGCTCATCTACATCAGGTAAACACAATCTACTTTGGCACTGAACCACTCCCTCTTGCATAAGATCAAATGCCTTCGTCAAACCTTGTTGTACATTCTCTTTCAACTGTAATAAAATATGATCTGCATACTATTTTTCCTTCACTTCAGCTACTAATGAAGATTCTGCCGCATTTCGAACCATAATTTCTTCATTTGGAGTTTCAAGAAACTCCTAAGCTGGCTAGTTGATGTAGATCCTTGACTATACCTTGCTTTTTTGTGAGCTGGCAATCAGTGTTTCCTATTACTTTGTGACTTAATGCATCGGCTACTACATTTGCTTTCCCTGGATGATATAAAATATCAATGTCATATCTTTTAATAGTTCAAGCCACCTCCACTGCCTCAGATTTAGGTCCTTCTGCTTAAAGATATATTGCAAACTCTTATGGTCGGTATATATGTCAACATGAACCCCATACAAGTAGTGGCGCCATATGTTTAAAGCAAATATCACATCTGATAGCTCAAGATCATGTGTTGGATAATTTCTCTCATGTGGTCGCAACTGTCTTGAGGCATAAATTATTACATTACCGTGCTGCATCAATACACATCCTAAGCCAACTCCTGAAGCATCACAATATACCGCATACCCTTCTGTGCCTTCTGGAAGTACCAATACATGTGCATAAGTCAACTTATCCTTCAGATCTTGAAAACTCTTCTCACATGCATCATTCCACTGAAATTTGGTTGCCTTGTGTGTTAGCTTTGTTAAAGGTGCCGAAATAGAAGAAAACCCTTCAACAAATTTTCTATAATAACCTGCCAACTCAAGAAAACTATGAATCTCTATAGGCATTGTAGGTCTTGGCCAGTTCTTCACAGCTTCTATCTTTTGAGTATCAACCCTTATTCCTTCATCCGACATAATATGACCCAAGAATGCCACAAATTTTAAGCAAAATTCACATTTAGAGAACTTTGCATATAACTTACGATCACGAAGAATCTGTAACACCTGCCGTAAGTGATTAGCATGGTGCTCCTTTGATCTTGAATAAACCAGAATATCATCTATAAACACTGTCACGAACACATCTAAGAACTGCTTGAACACCCTATTCATCAAATCTATAAAAACCGCTGGTGCATTTGTTAGCCCAAATGACATAACTAAAAACTCATGATGACCATACCGTGTTCGGAAAGCTGTCTTGGGTATATCTTTTTCTCTAACCCTTACTTGATGATATCCCGATCTCAAGTCAATCTTTGAGAAACATTTGGCACCCTGTAATTGATCAAACAAATCACAATTCTGGGTAGGGGATATTTGTTCTTGACTGTTACCTTATTCAGTTGCCGATAATTAATATACATTCTCAACGTGTCATCTTTCTTGCGTACAAATAACACTGGTACACCCCACGGGGACATACTAGGCCTTATGAATCCCTTGTCCAGTAAGTCTTTTAATTGCTTCTTCAATTCCCGTAAATCTGCTGGATCCATTCTATATGGAGGAATAGAGATAGGCTGAGTACCTGGAATCACATAAATACCAAACTCCACTTCCCATTCTGGAGGCAAACCTGGAAGATCTTCAGGAAATAAATCAAGGAATTCATTTACCACCGAAACCGATTGAAGAGTTGGTGGCTTCACATCGGTATCTTGCACTCTTACTAGATAGCATATTTACCCCTTGGATATCATTTTCTTTTCCTTAAGATAAGAAATAAATTTACCTCTCGGTGCTCCAACATTACCCCTCCATTCAAGGACTGTCTTTTGTGGAAAATAGAAATGTACCTTCTTAGCTCGGCAATCTACCGTGGCATAACAAGAATCCAACCAATCCATACCCATTATAACATCAAAATCTACTATTTCTAGCTCAATAAGATCAGCCAACGTATTATGATCACAAACAGTCACTATACAATTACGATAGACTCTTTTAGCTACAATAGATTCACCAACTGGAGTAGATAATTCAAATGGCTTGACTAGTAATTCCGGTGTTCTTTTGAATTTTTCAGCAATCAGTGGAGTGACATATGATAGGGTAGATCCCAGATCAATCAATTCATATACATTATGTGAAAAAACAGATAATGTACCTATAACCACATTAGGAGAAGCCTCCAAATTCTGCCGATCCGCTAAAGCATAAGTACGGTTCTGGATTCCACTAGAATTAGCTGCTCCTCGAACACCTCTACCATGCCCAGTAGGCTGTACACCCGACAAGGATGATGCAACGACTGATCCAGTAGGTCCCGCCATACTACTCGTGCCCCTCCGTGGGCACTCTCTCATTATGTGCCCCGACATACTACACCAGAAACAAGCATTTGTCCCAAGCCGACATGCACCTAAATGAAGCTTTCTGCAGTGCTAACACGGCTGATGAGAAAACCTCAATTGGATCATTCTTTCTTATTCTTGATACCCTGTTGTCTGTGAACCTTGAATCCCACTACTTTGTCCAACTTGACTGCCTTTAAACCCTCAAAATTGGGATGGAGTACCTGCTGCAGAACAAGAAAATGATTGTCTAGGTTGTCTATTAAAAACCCGAGGCCTAAATTCTCCTTAGGATGCCATGAACTGTCCCATAGGTTTAGCCCTCTTTGATAGTACTCTTTCAAATTCATGCATTCTTCTCCTTAGCCTTTAATCCTCTATCTTCTGTACAAAAGCTTGTATCCTGTCTATACCCATGTCTCTATTCAATGCAGCAATAGTACAATCCCTAACCAAATATGGATCCAATCTATCCATATACCGATGAAATCTATCGTCCATAGTAGCTACTACATTAGGAGCGTACCTAGCCAAAGAGTTAAACCGAACACTGTACTCTCTGACGCTCATATTACCTTGATGAAGATTTAAGAATTGGTCTGCACGATCCTCTCGAATCTCATATTTTGTAATGATCAAGGAATACTGCTTTGAATTCTTCCCAACTAGCTGGAAATGCACCGATACCCCTAGATTGTTTCCAATCTTCGTACCATAATATAGCCTCTCCTTTTAATCTATATATTACAAGCTCAACTGTTTCTGTTACCAGATACATGTATAAAATCTAAAACCCTTTGAATTTGGTCAATGAAGTCTTGTGGGTCTTTATTAAGATCTGATCCAGTAAATGTGGGAGGGTCTAATTTAAGAAAATCCTGTGTCCACCGACTAGCTGCCCTATCCTCACCGTCATTACTTATAGTTGGACCAGCTTGTCCTTGATTTTGTGCAACAACTATACGAGTCAACATTTGCACCGCATTCCTTAAATCCTTCTCAGTAGCATTAATAGGTGGTTCTAGGGGTACTCCTCTCCTTATTGGCTCTCCGAGAGGTGGAAGAGTATAAGAAGCCCGCGATGCAAACTTGTCTTCAGCCTCACCTTGAGCTACAAGTCTTAAAACCTTGGTCAAGAATGGAAACACACAATGGAGAATTCCTTTGGACTATTTCCTTGCTCCCCTTCTTTAAAGAACACTCATCGTTGTTGGACATGTCTCCCATGCACAACTTGAGTCTATCAAATGGATTGTAAACCCTCAAGAAAGTCTATCTATTGTAGGGAAGGACACCAACAACCTCATTCAAATTTTGCTTGTCGCCTTGACCAAACACCAAGTTGGGTGTACAAGAACCACCACATTCCAAGAGGTCACCGGGGTAAAAGGGGAGAAGTATCCAAGAACATGGGTCAAGACAGTACCCATTTTCCCCAAAGGTGTCAACCTGACAAATATACATACCCTATACGCTATCATTGACAATTTCATAAGCAAAGAGAGGGTAGAGAAAGGTGTCACGCAAGTTAACTTCAACTAAGATGTCCTCATGCATGTACTCACTATTAGATTCAAGATCATCACCATGAGTATCCTCAATAAAGGAAGCACACAAAGAAGAGGTAGAAGCAATTTCTAGACAAATAACACCTTTTTCAAGGGGGGAATCCTCAAGTAGACACAAACCACCACAAACATCAATGAGGTCATAACTCAAGTCATTACAAGAATCACACAATTCATCCTCACATTTATCAAACAAGGGTGGGGTGTCATACAAAGGATCACTATCAAAATCATTTTCATAAGAACAATCATTAGTTGGGTTCTTCAAATATTCAAGCAAATCAAGATTATCTTCACCCAATTGATCATTCTTTTCCTCAAGTGAGAGATCACTATCAAAAATTGAATAGTTAGAACAATCCTCACTCAATCCTATATTCTTAATGTATTTTAAGAAATAAGAAAATAAGCATACCATCCCTTTTTTCAAGCACATCAAAATGCACACCACTAGATGCCACACTAGGAGTGATCTCACAATTATCAATCAATACATCATTCTTTGAGAGAGGATCATTAACCAAGGTGAGGAATTAGAACATGTAAGTTCACTCTCAAAAAGATACATGTCATCTTCCCCAACAACTTCATTCACATGATATCTATGAGCAAAACCAATAATAGGATCGCCTTCACATGGTATGCTCAAAGAATCATTTCTATTCACAAGATCAACTTTATCAACAACTCACTATCTTGAGGCTCTTCAAGCACACAGCAAATATGCTCACGTAGTGGATTGGATTCACAAGCAAGTTGATCAATGCACACACCTTCCCTAGTTGTAAGCAATTCACATGCCAACATAGACTCACCTTGATTTTCACAAGGGTCAACTAGTGTGTGAATACTCTTATCACATGGCAATAGGACCTCATTAAAGTTATAAGTGCTAGCACTAGGTGGACACAAATCGATCTTACTAGAAGAGTCAATTCGGTCATCTGTAGGATCAACTAGTGTTTGCAAACTCACAACAAGAACTTGATCATCATGCAACATAGTTCTATCAAGAGTATCACAAAGGGAAGACTAGTTATGCTCAACATTAGACAAGCCACCAATTACACTCACTTGGATACAAGCCACATCAAGACATTCCAAGTTTAGAGAAGTGCAAGGGTTAGCATTGTTACCTTGTAGCTCATACAAAGTATGATCTTTACCTTGGTGTTTAATATGGGAGCTCATTTGCTCCTTTGGGAAGTCCTCATCACTCTTCCCGAAGTTGGAATTCTTAGCCAAGAACTCCGTTAGGTCTTCAAGCATATGTTCATAAGGAACTCTCCTTGGGTCCTCCTTTGGAAGTTCATGCACCTGCACAAGAGAAGGGGTGATACTAGGTAAAATGAAAGCGTCAAGGTTAGTGGGCAGCAAGGGATTAGTGTTGACAAGTCCCACAATGAAGTGTTCCTTGTCCACTTCTTTCAAGCAACTACTTGTCTGATCAATCTTAATCAACTCTCCTCTTTGAGCCAAGCCTTCCTTTCCTTGTACAAGGGACAATTCATTTTCCCTCTTCTCAACTTCCTCCTTCTTCAATACTTCCCAAAACCCTTTCATTATCTCATAGTCCCTACTCACTTGCTTGGGTTGCAAAGGCTAAAGACTATGCTTTTGTCCTCCAAATACAAGTACGTATTTATTGGACTTCTCTCGATGTTGAACCGACCTATCAACTTTCCATGGCTTACCAAGCAACATATGACATGATCTCATGGGCATTACATCACATCGTACTTTATCTTGATACTTGCCCACTCTAAAGTTAATGATTGCTTACTCGATCACCTCTATTGAACCATTCTGTTCATACCATTGGAGCTTGTAAGGTTTGGGGTGCCTTTGTGTGGGAAGTTTCATTACATCAACAAGTTCACTAGATACAGCATTAATGCTTCTCCCCCCATCAATGACTAAGGAACATGCATTTCCCATGATGTCGGGCCTTGTATGACATAGGTTCTTACTTTGGTCAAGTTCCCCTTTCGAAAGTTCCCACACTCCGTGCTTTAATGCATGAGATAAACTCCTATCTAACTCCAATTGATCACCATCTCCTTCCAAGATCACCAAATTACATTTTTGGATTGGGGAACTTTGGACTTGCCCACTTAGTGATACTTGTGAGTTGGTTTGGGAAGTAGAATCCATGGAATCAAAGGACTCCTCAATGTTCGTTATTTCACCAACCATGCTTGACATGATACCAACCATGGAGTTTAAACAACCTTCCATTTCTCCCATTGTATGGTTCATGCACTCAATCTTTTCCCATATAGATTTTGACATGTCACTTCTCATTGGAATTTGAGTTTCTTTCTCTGAAGCCATTGTACCTAGAAATTAAGACACTCAACAAAGACAATAAACAACGTTAGTATTAGGCAAATAAAAGCGCACAACCACTCGTGTTGAATTAGCACTAGCAACTGCCTCACAATTAGAGCGGCTTATGTTGTCGTTTGCCTATACTTTGGTAGCTCCCAAGGGTTCGATTGCTACTCTTGGACAGAATAGATTCTTGTTAAGGGAAGGACGGACGACTAGACTACAAACTAACGTACTTGAATCAAGAAATAACTATGAAACAAAAACTAAAAAAGCACACAAAGGAAAAAGGACGAAGAAAGAAATAGAACTCAAGAACTAATCAACAACTAAGTAGGATAATTACTAGTTGAAAATCAGTTTAAGAATAAAAAAATTAAAATAAAGGATCAAGAATTGAAACTAAGATAATGGAACCTCAGTAAAATGAGATTTCGGATTGTTTTCATGTACTTGGATGACCTGCGGACGCAGGCCATGACCTGCCCACACAAATGGGCCAACGCAGGTGAAAATAGGAACTTACTGGAGTGACCTGCGCTGCCACATACGGCTGCAGGTGCCATCTGTGGGTGCAGATGGTGGGCGCAGATGCCCTGGAGAGATTCACTGGATGCTCCAATTTTGTCCTTTCTGTGGGTCCTTTTGGGTTCTCTCTCTTAGAATATTCTCTTTTCTTTTGAATATTCCTTTGTACTAACACCCAAACACTTTTCTCTTTCTTTCCTTTTGGATCTAACACACCTTTTTAAATATTCCCCTTCAACAAGATATGAATGTCATAAGAAAACCAAGAATATGGATGAACTTCAAAATTCAATATCTTCTTCGTTTTAGCTCAGAATTCAATGAAATTTGAAATCTAGGCTCTCTTTGATATGATTAAAAATACTAAATACTCTATAACCCTCAATTCCAAGCCAAATATTTCATATTTTCAAACCCATTTGATGCTTCTTCAAGCTTCAAACTCAAAAATAGTGGATTCTCCAAAACTCCTCCAAACAACTCCAAATTTTAGATCAAGGGTCCCTTTGATAAGAGAATCTCTTTACAACTATTTTCAACCCTCAAATACACACCAAAAACACTAGATCGAAAAACCCCTTCTCAATTTTCTTCAAACTCAAGAATACTATATTAGGGTTTCTTCAAATCTACTCAAAACACATCTGAAACTCAAGATTCCGACTCTAATAACACTAGAGGAAACAAATATAATGTTGAAACTTTAAAAATGACACAAAAATCAAAAATCAATTTTTTGGGAAATTTTCAAAAACGAAAATTTCAGATTTTTCTCGTTTTTTTTTTTCTTCAATATCCAAACCAAGACTAGAATCGTAAGAATGAATCTAAGCTCAGCTATGATACCAAATGATAACCCCCAAAATACGGATGTTAAAATCAACTACGGAAACTAAAGGAAACGATAGAGATTGAAAATACGAAAAGTAAAGGATAGAGATAAGATAGATAATAAAACACAAAAAGAGGAAATCAATGAAACCAAAGGGTATATTAAACCCTAAAACTTCAATTGATAAATCCTACAATAATCACCCTATTCCTGTGAAGACCTTGAGGGAATCGTAACTCCCTCGCAACCCCGTTTCTAGGTAAAAGTCAACATACGCTTTTCCAAGCACTCACACTTTCTCAAGAGTTTCATAACATTAATATTCATCAAAAACTAATGAAAATAAATCTAGTAACTAGTATTTATATACTTGGGCCTTTCATTACATTTAATGGGCCCAAAAGTGACCCATTTCAGTAAGTTAGGACATCCGCCACGCAGATGGGGCACCTGCTGGCGCATGTGAGGCCGCAGGTGGATGACCTGCAGCCGCAGGTCAGGGATAAGGTGGCCCCAGGTCACCATTTGGCTCCTCTTAACTCTCCGACAACCTCTCCAATGGCTCTCGATCCATCTTAAATTCATTGGGCATCACACAAAACTCCTTAAGTGGTGCCAAGATGGTTTAAAACACATCTAGCTTCATCAATAAACCTCAGAGTGTTTGTAGATCTCGTGCTTGCCTTTTAGTAGAGGTCTCGAGGTGATTTGATTCTCTTGACTCCAAGATACCCTCCACACATGGTATTGAACTCTTGGGAGCTTGAAAAGGGTCCTATAAATGTATCCTTGAGATGATCATGGATAGGATCCCTTTGTGTTGGCCTTGAATTATAGTCCTTAAAATGTTTATGTCAATTTGGCTTGTATCATTTCTAAAGCGTTTAGGAATGCTAGTGAGTTTAAGTACAACTTTTCACCCTCAAACTGATGGTCAGGCAGAACGTACGTTCAAAACACTTGAGGATATGCTGCGAGCTTGTGTATTGGACTTCAAAGGTAGCTGGGATGATCATTTGTCACTTATTGAGTTTGCCTACAATAATAGCTATCATACTAGTATCAATATGGCACCTTATGAAGCCTTATACGGGAGAAAATGTAGGTCACCAATTGGGTGGTTTGAAGTAAGTGAGACTGTTTTATTTTGACTAGATCTTATTTATCAAGCCATGGAAAAGGTTAAGGTGATACAACAACGGCTAGAAACAACCCAAAGTCGACACAAATCATATGCCGATGTTAGAAGAAGGGGGCTAGAGTTTGCTATAGGTGATTGGGTATTTTGTAAAGTGTCGCCAATGAAAGGGGTGATGCAATTTGGGAAAAACAAAAAGCTAAGTCCACGTTATATAGGACCATATAAGATTATCGGAAGATTTGGCCAAGTCACATATGAGATGGAACTACCCCAATAACTTTCCACAGTTCATCCAGTGTTTCACGTTTTAATGCTTCGAAAGTGCATAGGAGATCCATCTCATATTACTCCTACTAATGATGTACAAGTTACGAAAGATCTCACCTACGAAGAAGTAATTATTGCTATTCTAGACCGACAAGTTAAGAAGTTAAGAAATAAAGAAGTAGCTTCCGTAAAAGTGCTTTGGAGGAATCAGCAGGTAGAAGAGATCACATGGGAGGCTGAGGAAATGATGAAATCTAAGTACCCTTGATTATTTGAAACAGAAGAGGAATCCTTAGATGCTAAATTGGAGCAATAACAAGTGAGTATATTTATATAAGTATTATGTGATAGCATAAAGATTAAACTTAGGCTTAAACTTGTTTAGGCTGAGTAGTGATGATACAAACATTTAAGGACGAATGTTCTAAAGGGGGGAAGGATGTAACACCCTGTACATTTATGAAACTTATACGACCAACCTACAATGGATAAAAGTATTTGAACTTGAGATAATGAGGATGTATTTAAGCGTAAAGTTAAACTTAAGTGGTGGATTAATACAGAAGGATTTAAAAGTTTGGAAAAAGGGGAGAATATAAGCGAGGTACTTTCGTGACTTAATTAATATAGTAGGTATATCACCTACTTAAACTATATGGGCTGAATTGAGACATATGTTAATGGACTCAATTAAGGCCCAAACTAAGTAAAGGAAAAAGGGAAGGATGACCAGCCCAAGCCCAGATTTAATTAAGGACCAATATGATAGGATCCAAGTGGAAATAAACCAAGTAGGTGCATCACCTACTTGAATTTTTTTGAGCAGCTTGTATAGCCAAGTAGGTGCATCACCTACTTGGACTATTTTTGACCAAAGAATTGGCTAAGGATGGCTTGAATGAGGCGGCAAAAGAAGGAGTATATAGGGATCATTTCAGCCTTATTTTTCATTCATTTTATTTGCAAAAATACTGGTTTTTAATTAAAAACTCTCTCCTTTCTCAAACCCTACCCAGCCGCCCCTATTTCCCTTTAGGGTTCTTAGATAAATCCTCCACTTTGCAAGCCTTGGTAAGTGTTTAACCTTATAGATTAATGTAATATATGTATAAGAGGTTTTGGAAATCATGTTGGTTATGTTTAAGGAGTATAGGACAGTCCCTTTTTTTGGTGACAGTCCACTTGTGTTTAGTTTTAAAGGATTTACCTTCCTTGTGGTTTAAACTTGAAAATGAGCTTAAGGTCTTGAGGAAATTAAATTAAAGGATTAAATTTCAGTATGTTAAAGTGTGGTTCTTCCCCTAATTCGTTCCTCTTTGTGTATTGCTTGGTGGAAATGTTTATACGTGTTTAGATGTTGATACGAGCATGGTTAGCATGGGGAATATTTGGACGACTTTCTATGTATGGACGATATATTGGAGCCCGGAGGAAGGCATAAAGAAACAAATAAACAAGTCCATGGGCAATCAAGATGCTGTTTGGGCAATCAAGAAAGTCCCTTGTGGGGTTATTTACTAAATAGTCACTTTGGGGCTATTTTTGTAATAGACTATTTGTGAAAAGGGAAGGACTATAAATAGTTGTCGTAGCCATTTTCATTACTTAGACTTTGATGAATTGAAAATTGAACTCCTTTGAGAGTGTAGGGTGGAGTCCCTTTAGTGTAGCCATAGTGTTAGTGAGATTAATGATGGGTGAATTCCCATTGTTGATCTAAAACTTCTTATCCTTGATTTTCACAAGAGTTGCTCATTTGTGGATTCAAATCGGGTTTCTCTATTCTAATTGAAATCAAGTTCTCTTCTTCCTTGGTTAATTGATTCAATTAGCCCTTCTTTCTTCAATTCTCATCTCTTAATTCTCCACTATCTTTATTTTGTGTTGTTGATTTTCCGCGTTTTAGATATCGATTTTAGTCACTCGATTGAGATCGTTATCATCTTGGTATCAGAGCTTAGGCTAGAGATTCGCTTCTACGGATCTTAATCCTAGGTTCATAAATCTGATTTTTTTTTAAAAAAAAATTATTGAAAAACATTTTTGAGAAAATTTCAAAAAAAATAAAATTAGTTGATTTGAGTTTTTTTGTGTTTTATCACTAGATTCGTGATTCTCTAGTGATATTGGGTCTAGATCTAAAGTTTCAACTTGTTTGGAGGTGAATTGAAGTTTTCACCATTGTTGAGTTTGAAAAAGTTTGAGGAAGGTGAAGTGGGTTTGAAGATCTAGGTGGAATTGAAGGTTTATTTGCATTGGGGTTTGTTCTCTCTATCAAAAGGAGATCAAATATGAAATTTGAGAGCAAACGGAGTTGAAATCCATTGGGGTCAATTTTGGAAGTTCATCATCTTCATGGTGTTCTTCATAATTTGAAGTGGGTTTTAAAATCTGAAAATTTTGGGTCAAACTTGGAGCTTAAAATGCATCGGGGTTTGTTCTCTATAGCAAGGGGAGCTTGAATCTCGAATTTTGTCAAATTTGAAGCTAAAACGAAGGAGTTGTCAATTTTGGAGTTCATCTAGTTCATGGTGGTTTTCATAGCTTGAAGAAGAAGAAATTTGGTCTAAGAATCTGATTTTATTGGGCTGGAATTGAGGGTTTAAAATTATTGGGGTTTGATCTCTATACCAAAAGGAGCTTAAATCTCAAATTTCAAGGAATTTGGAGCTAAAACGAAGAAGATATGAATTTTTAAAGTTCATCCATGTTCTTGGTGTTCTTCATAAAATTCATGTCTTGTTGAAGAAGAATTATTCAAAAGGTGTTGTTTGATCCAAAAAGGGAAAAACAAAAGGAGGTGTACTTGTTTGTACAAAGGAAAAGACCAAAAAGGGCAAAGACTAAGACAAAAGGTAGTACATGGGAGATGGACCACAGGGTACAATTCTTTGAAGCTTCCTCAAGTGTCCTTTTGCCATGGATTTTCAGCTCAATTTTCAGCTTTTTTTCAGGTTTTTCTCCATTTTTTTCGGAGTATTTTCTCCATCGATTTCAATCAAATTTCTTCCCAATTAATTTTTTTTTGAGTCCGAATCTTGGTAAATTATTATTTTTAATTAATTTTTCCTTTTTTGGGCTTCATAACGTGATTTTAATTAGTAGATATCCCTACTAAATATTATCAAGTTCCTTGAGTCCGGTTTGTTTTCTTATGCTTTTCTTTGTGTGCTTTTCTAGTTTTATTTCGTTGATAATTTCTTGATTCAAGTCCATTAGTTTTAATTGAGCCGTCCGTTCTTCTTTGAACAAAAATCCATTCTTCCACAAAGAATAAGTGACCTAGTGAATTGATTGGGCAAAGTAAGTTCTCTATCAACTTTGAGAAGACACTTTAGGTGAGTTGAGAGTTTCCACATATGAGAGGTGTGAGGAATTTTTCTACTAACTTGTTTGTTGAGTTTTGCAGGTAGGATGGAAAGATCAATAGTCCATGAAAGTAAAGCAAACTCAATGTTTCAAAATATGCATGTTCCGAAAAGACGAGTTCTTGAAACAAAAATGATCATTTGTGGGAGAGCGGAACTTAAAGTTGTGATGGATGATTATAGTGTTATCAACTCTATAGCCCCTTTAAAGGTTAGCATGCTTGGGTTACCTTTCTTTCCAAAAGAAAATCCTTTTGTTGCTCGAATGGGATTTTTTGTTGATAGGAGAGTGAAGGTACCTATTTCACTTGGGAATTATCAAGAGAAGATTTGGTGTGATGTAATGCCCATGGATGCTTGTCAAATGTGTTTGGGAATTCTATGGTTCCAAAGTCATAGACTTCCCATATACACAAGATTGGTACTATTACATCATGGATCTCAAAGGGCAACTTCTCTTTTCTCCAACATGCCCTAATAAAGTAGATGCAAGTGAAAGCATTACCGAGCTGAGGAAAGATTGTGCTTCATTTAGGGAAGAGTTTGATGAAACATTTGGAATATGGGATAAAAAAATGGATGATTGCTCTCGACTACTTGAAAAAGTCAAGTTAATAGTCCAAAGGAGGCAAATTACGCATCATGAAGTTGAATTTAAGGAGTTTCCTTTGGAGGCAAAGCAAGCTACTCCTTGTGAGGTTGGTGTTAAGGAGTTGAACATACAATTCAACACATCTACTCCTTGTTCACCAAAGTGGAAGCTAGAGTTGAAGGGACCTTCAAACCCTTCACAAGGGATCCTTGGCACTTATCTGAACTCTAATAAAATTGAGAGACAATAGATTGAGAGGAGTAAGGGTGTGATATGTGACAACTCTAGAGTGGAAAAAGGAGAGGTTGTGTGGAGTGATGTGAGAGTGTTGTCCCAATCTTATACTAACTTTTGTAACCTTTCTTCCTTTTCTAGTTGTCTAGATTCTTGTGCAGGTATCCTTGGAGACAAGCCTAGTGAGGCACCTCGAGCAATGAAGAATCATGAGGTGCTAGAAAGCTTTCCAAAGGAGAAAATGTTCTCTAATGTTTAAAAGCAAGGTGAATGCAATCCTTTCTATGAGATACAAGGTAACAAAGCTAAACCTTACACTTTGTCAAAAGTTGAAGATCCTTGTGTGGCTAGTAGCCAATTAAGTGTAAGTGATGGCATATATATGTGTGAGCTTAAATATCCTTTGCCTTTTGATCATCTTGATGAAACCTTGTTACATAGTGATAATGTATTTGTTGAGAGTGCTCATACACTAGTTGATCCTATTGATGACCCAATTGATTCTTTTTGTAAGAACAATTTGAGTCGACCTAGTGTTGACACTTATGCATTGAATGGTAGTACATTGTCATGTGAATTTTTTCCATGTTTTGATAATGTGCATGTTGGATATGTGGATACACTAGTTGATCCTATTGACGACCAAATTGATTCTTCTAGTAAGATCAATTTATGTCCATCTAGTGTTGATACATGTGGTTTGAATGTTAGTTCATTATCAAATGGTATTGGTGTTGATCAACTTGTGTGTAATGATAGCCCACTAAATGAGGAGCTTTGTGATGAACTTAAGAGACCTAAATTTAGTGATGACATTGATATAGTTGTTCATGTAGCTCATGTGAATTCATTGCACCTAAATAATGAATCCTTGAATTGTGATCCCATTCCTTGTTCGTCTCATGAGGATTTGGAGATGGGATGCATTTTTACGGATAATCCCTTGTTTGAGGTTGCCATGACTAATGAAGGTGAAATGCATAGTGGTGTGTCTTGGCATGACAGAAGTGCATCCCCTCTTAAAGGCTACCAAGTGATTGAGAATCCACTATGGTATTATGACACACTTTTCGAAGATGGAACTCTCTTCTTGGAAGATGATAGTACGTCTATTGGAAAGGATGGTGTTAAAACGAAGGGTGATGCATGTGCTATAACAATCCCTTCATTCTTGTGTGACCCCATGCTTGATCAAGGCCTTAATGCTTGTAGATTAAGAGTCATTCTATAAGTGGGCACACCTTGGAAGAAATTCATTTAAGTAACACCTTTCTATACTATTTGTTTGCATATGATGATATTCTTGCCTTTGAGTGGAGTATGTTGTGTGAGAGTAAAAGTGACAATGTGGAAAATAGGTGTATGCTTGATCCATGTTTATGGATTTCCTTTTTCTTTGACCCCGGTAATGATTTGAATAGTGACATTTGTGATGAAATGCTTGGTCCAAATGAAAGCAATTTGTGAGTGAGGTTGTTGGCTTGTATGGTGATAAGTATAGTAGTAACATTTCTTTTCTCTCATGTGATTATTTCTTGGTGTTATTACTTGATCTTATGGGTTTGAATAAGATATATTTACCAACTTGTGTGGGGAATACCTTTGTATTTGACCCCGGTGATGAATTGAGAGTAATCCCATTCTTGAAGATAACTAGTGCATTGGGTGGAGTTTTAACATGGGATGACCTTGTTTATGGCATGACACTTAGATATGTGGGCTATCATGTGTTACTTGACTTAAAGGGTGATTTCTGTTTTTCTAAATGTAGAACCATTGAGGATTTGCATGTTTGGTTGCCTAAATACCATGGTTCTTTTAATTTACCCCTTTGTCAATGTTTCCTATGTAGCCAAGTGTCTCTTGTTTTCTTGGGTTACAAATCATTTGTGGCTCATTTTGATGCTTGGTTATATATTAAATGTGTGCACCCTTGGCATGGTGATAGATTTGGTATTGCTAACTCTTGTGCTAACTCTCATACTATGAGGATATGTTTGTTGTTTGTCCTTCTCATATTTTTGCAAGGCTCGGATTCAAGGACGAATCTTTTTGAAGAAGGGGAGGATGATACAAGAATGGTTAGCATAGGGAATATTAGGACGACTTTCTATATATGGATGATAGCTTGGAGCCCGGAGGAAGGCATAAAGAAACAAATACACAAGGTCATGGGCAATCAAGATGCTGTTTGGGCAATCAAGAAGGTCCCTTGTGGGGTTATTTACTAAATAGTCACTTTTGGGCTATTTTTGTAATAGGCTATTTGTGAAAAGGCAAGGACTATAAATAGTTGCCTTAGCCATTTTCATTACTTAGACTTTGATGAATTGAAAATTGAACTCCTTTGAGAGTGTAGGGTGGAGTCCCTTTAGTGTAGCCATAGTGTTAGTGAGATTACTGATGGGTGAATTCCCATTGTGGATCTAAAACTTCTTAGCCTTGATTTTCACAAGAGTTGCTCATTTATGGATTCAAATTGGATTTCTCTATTCTAATTGAAATCAAGTTCTCTTCTTCCTTGGTTAATTGATTCAATTAGCCCTTCTTTCTTCAATTCTTATCTCTTAATTCTCCATTATCTTTATTTTGTGTTGTTGATTTTCTGCATTTTTGGTATCGATTTTAGTCACTCGATTGAGATCATTATCAGATATGGAATTTTTGGTGTAGTGACAAGAGAATACTCTCTTGTGGTGTTAGAGTGAATTTTGAAACCATTGTGGACTATTTTTGGTATGTTGTTGTGGAAGGCATTTAAGTGTCTTGATTAAATAAATATCTGGAGTTGCATTGAGGTGGTAATGTAAAGTATGAACTTGGTAGGAATTCCTATCGGTTTGTAACATTTGTGTTGGTTTGTGAACTGTTTTGGTGGTATTGTTGTTGTCAGGCAGTAAGTTATAGTGTAAGGGGGGTGGAATAAGGTTATATAGTAGTATGAAGAAGGGGGAAGTGTTACACCATGTGTTTAGGAGGTTGGACGGTTTTTACTTCCCGTTAAGTAATTAATTACCGTCTTATAAACTCATAATGTAATTAACTTTTAATGTTAGTTCCATTCTGTACTTAAATTGTAAAGTAACACTTAAAGGAAGAGCTGAATTGTTGTAATCACATTAGTCAGAAGATAAGGTATGTAAGGCTATTCGATTCTATGTTCTTTGGCATGAAATCTAATACATTGATGTTACATTTGCTCCCTATGTCATTGTTACTACCTTAAATGCGTATTCACATGTCTCTTACTTTGGGTCCATAGTTTAAAATTTAATAATGTTATGACCACCGAAGGAACTATCTCAAAAATTAAAGAAATGATGTAAAGAGAAGCTATATATTCTTGGGTGGCAGCCAAGGGGTGGAAGGAACACCTAGCATGGGTCAATCCCAATATCACGGGTGGTATCCCAGGGGTGAAAGGAAAGCCTAGCATGGGTCGATCCCGATTTGTGTATTTATGAGGACCGTATCCCAGGGGTTAAAATACCTAGCATGGGTCATCCTCTTTTACCACTGATCAGTTGGTCATTTGTATTATATGCCTTACAACTTCATAATGCAAAGAAGGATAAAGTAAAGTAAAAGATGTAATGTTTATGATCCTATAAATACAAGCAAAGGTGGTCTTTTATTCTTATCTATACAACTATATATTGATATCTGATTTCATTAAGATCTTATCTTACCTATGGTCACTTTATACCTTCATCCTCAGTACATTCTTTCGTACTGATGTCCCTTATGGGGCACTATGTTTCATGTCATAGGTACAGGTACTCCAGCTAGTTGACCTCCTCAGTAGGAGCACAAGATACTTAGCTGTGGTTGGTAAGCTCCAAGTTAATTTGGGGATTTACCGAGTCTTTGGTATATATTTTGGTATTGTATAATAGTTAAGGATAAGGCAGGGCCTATCCCGACCTAGACCATATTTGTCAATCTTGTAGAGGCTTTGTAGACTAGTGTATAAAGTGCAGTTATGTTTGGTTCCTTGGTAACCTTTCCCATGGTATTTTGACTTTCACTCCCCTTCGCCATTGTACCTAGTAAGTAGAAACACTTAACAAAACAAAAAAAAAAAGTTAGCGTTAAGAAATCAACCTCACAATCTCTTGGAGTATGCACCTTTGTTTGCCTCACAATAGGCGTCGCTAGCGTTGAAAGATCGTTTCTACTCTGATGGAAGACGTGGTGTCAATTACTACTCGTGGTCAGAATGGATTCTTGTTTGACGAAGAATAAATGACTCAAACAAATAAACATGAAATTGAACCAATAAATAATAACGAAACAAAAAAAGAAAAGCATAAAAAGAAACAGATGAAGAAAGAAAACGGACTCTAAGACTAACTAATCAACTAAGTAGAGCAAATACTAGTTGTTAATTAGTAAGGAATCAAGAAATGAGATTAGGAATAAAGGAATGGATTTAGGATGTTGGAACCTAAGCAAAATGAGTTTTGGAATGATTGAAATGCATTTTCTGAGTTGTGGGCGCAGACGGTTCACATGCCCTCGCATGTGGCTTCGTATGTCACAAAACAGTGATGATGGAAGTCACCTACATTGGTGACCTACATGGGCTGGTGAATGACCTGCGTGGGTAGGTGACTTCGCAGGTCGTCTGGGCAGATCACCTGGAAACCTCAGTTTTTTAACTCTGTGGGCCCTTTTTTGCACTCTCTCTCTTAGAATATTCCCTTTTCTTTTGGATATTCTCATATACTAACAGCCAAACAATTTTCTCTTTCTTTCTTTGTGGATCTAACAAAACTTTTTTGATAAATCTCCCCCTTGAAGATATGAAGATCCTCAAGAGCACTAAGAACACCAAATTTCCAAACTAACTCGTTTTAGCTCGGATTTGCATGAAATTTCATATTCGTGTTCTCTTCAACGAGGGGAAAAACTTTCAACAATTTGTAACCTTCAAATCCACACCAAAATAGCAAGATCTCAAAACTCACTTTTCTTTTTCTTCAAGTTCAAGCTCAACAATGGAGTTTTTCTCCAAATCTCTTCCAAACACACGAAAACTTCAAGATTCCAACCTTAATGTACTAGATGGAACAAATCTAGTATAGAAACTACAAAAATGACTCAAAAAACACAAAAATATTTTTGGGGTTTTTGCTAAAAACGTTTTTGACACAATTTTTTTTGTTTTGTTTTAGATTTTCTAGATAACAAACCCAAGATTTAGAATCGTATGACTGAATCTAATCTCTGCTCTGATACCAAATGATAACCCTCAAAATACAAAAAGAGGGATAAAGTATGAAAACAAGAAAAATAATAGAATCAAAAATACGGAGAGTAAAGGATAGAGGGATAGATAGTTAGATAGACACAAAAAGATAAAGAAGAGGGCAACCTATGGATATATCAAATCCAAGACCTCCCTTTTGATTACCTAAAAGCACCGATCTCTTACGTAAACCACAAGGGAATCAATCTCCCACGTAACCCACGTTTGTAAACGATTGGTCAACACAAGCTAATCCTAGCTCTCACACTTTCAAGTGTATTCATACTATCATCAAAATCTAAGGAAAATGAAAGAGACCTACTACTATTTATAGCCATGGGCTAATTACAAGTATGGGCCCAAAAGTGACCCATTCAGCAAAATAAGCCATCCGCTGGCGAAGATGGGCCACCTGCCCACGTATGTCACAATGCAGGTGGCTCTAGATGGGCTATAAAGGCCATATTCGGCCTCACCTCAGCACCTACGGGCGCAGGTGACTTCACAGGTCTCTCCAGGGCCTCTTTTGGCTCGTCTTTGCTTCCCTTTGACCTCTCCAAAGTCCCTATACCCTTCTTGGATGTAATCTCTAAATCATGGTACCCTTTGGAAAGCACTAAGGGGTTGCCAAATACTTCTCGCTTCATGATCATTCCATTAAAAGGTCCGAAGGCATTTTGGATTGTATAAGTGCTGGAGGTGTTACTTTTGGACCCGTAATGGAGGTAGAATTGAGCTTATCTTTTGATTTAGGGCAAATTGTGGGAGACCTTGTGAAAGAGGAACTAGGACAAAGTGTCAATTTGTCTCATACGAGGGCTAAGGTGATGTATACCCTATGTTCCTTTGTCATTGATGGGAGGAGTAGCACTAATGTTATATCTTGGAAATGTGTTGATTTCTTGAAAATCCCTACACAAAGGCACCCCAAGCCTTACAAGCTCGTGTATTTAGATGAGAGTGGTCCAATAGAGGTGACCAAGCAAGTGGTTGTTAAATTTAGCTAGGGCAATTCTCAAGATGAAGTGTGATGTGATGTAGTGCCTTTACGAGGTTGTCATATATTGCTTGGTAGGTCGTGGCAAGATGATAGGGTTGCCCAAAATCAAGAAAAGTCCAATAGGTACTCAATTGTAATGGGAGGACGAAATATCAACATCATACCCTAAACATCCGAGCAAGTGAGTAAGGACTATGAGATCATGAAAGGGTTCCGAGAAGTATTAAAGAAGGAGGAAGTTGAGAAGAGGGAAAGGGAATTGTCCCTTGTACAAGGAAAGAAAGTCTTGGCTCAAAGAGGAGAGTTGAGTAATATTGATGAGCCAAGTAATTTCTTGAAAGATGGGGGCAAGGAATACTTAATTATGGGACTTATCAACACTAATCCCTTGCTACCTACTAACCATGATGCTAGCACTTTACCTAGTATCACCCCTTCTGTTGTGCAGGTTCATGAACTTCTAAAGGAGGACCCAAGGAGAGTTCCTTACGAGCACATGCTTGATGACCTTAGCTAAGAATTCCAACTTCGGGAAGAGTGACGAGGAGTTGCCTCAAGGGAGTGGAATTGACAAATTCCTATGTGATGAGAGCTTCCCAAGGGAGAAAATAAGCTCCCATGTTGAACACTGAGGTGAAGACCATACTTTGTATAAGCTACAAGTTAACAATGCTAACCCTTGCACTTCGCTAAACTTAAAATATCTTGATGTGGCTAGTAGCCAAGTGAGTGTAATTGGTAGATTGTCCAATGTAGAGTCTCATGAGTCTTCCTTTTGTGATACTCTTGGTAGTGCTAAGTTGCATGATGATCAAGTTCTTGTTATGAGTTTGCAAACACCAGTTGATCCTATAAATGACCGAACTGACTCTTCTAGCAAGATCGATTTGTGTCTACCTAGTGCTAACACTTGCAACTTAAATGAGGTCCCATTGCCATATGATAAGAGTGTTCACACACTAGTTGACCCTTGTGAAAATCAAGGTGAGTCTATGTTGGCATGTGAAGGGCCTACTGATAACCCCCAAAATACGAAAGTTAAAATTAACCACGAAAACTAAAGGAAACGATAGAGATTGAAAATACGAAAAGTAAAGGATAGAGATAAATCCTACAATAAGCACTCTATTCCTATGAAGACCTTGAGGGAATCGTAACTCCCTCGCAACCCCCTTTCTAGGCAAAAGTCAACATACACTTTTCCAAGCACTCACACTCTCTCAAGAGTTTCATAACATTAATATTCATCAAAAACTAATGAAAATAAAGCTAGGAACTAGTATTTATAGACTTGGGCCTTTTATTACATTCAATGGGCCCAAAAGTGACCCATTTCAGCAAGTTGGGGCATCCGCCCACGCAGATAGGGCACCTGCCGGCGCATGTGAGGCCACAAGTGCCACTGGAAGCCACCTGCTAGTGCAGGTGGATGACCTGCGGCCGCAGGTGGCCCCAGGTCACCATTTGGCTCCTCTTAACTCTCCGACAACTTCTCCAATCGCTCTCGATCCATATTTAATGGATTGGGAATCACACAACACTCCTTAAGTGGTGTAAAGATGGCTTAAACCACATCTAGCTTCATCAATAAACCTCGGAGTGTTTTGATACGAGCACGATTATCTTAGAGCACATTTGGAGGGGTTTCTACATATGGATGATAGCTTGGAGCCCAGACAAATATATGAAGCAATAAATACACAAGGTCATAGGCGATCAAGATGCCATTTGGGCAATCAAGAAAAGCCCTTGTGGGTTATTTTCAAAATAGTCATTTTTGGGCTATTTTTGTAAAGGCAAAGACTATAAATAGTTGTATTAGCTTATTTATTCCTTAGAATGTTTTTGCTTGAGATTTGAAGAAACTCCTTTGAGAGTATAGTTCAAGGGTGGATTCCCTTTAGGCTAGATTAGTGTAGCTAATTCTAGATTAGTGATGGGTGGATTCCCATTGTTGGTTTAGAACTTCTTAACCTTGATTTTCACAAGAGTTACTCATTTGTGGATTCAATTTGGGTTTCTCTAATTCTAATTGAAATCAAGATCTCTTTCTCCCTTGGTTTAATTGTTCTTCAATTGAACCTTTCTTTCTTCACTTCTCATCTCTTATTTCTCAACTATCCTTTAATTTTGTTGTTTAATTTCGTGTTTTCGATATCAATTTTAGTCACTTGATTGTGGTCGTTACCATTTTGGTATCAAGAGCCTAGGTTAAGGTTTGTTTTCACAAATCTTAATCTTGGGATTTTGATTTCTTCAAAAATCCAAAAAAAAAAAAAAAAAAATCATTTTTTTTGTTTTGATTTGTTGTTTTTGACACTAGATCTTTATTCTCTAGTGTCTTGGGAGTTTAAATCTCAAATTTCATTCAATTCCGAGTTGTAGAAGAGAAGTTTCCATTGAAGGGTTTGAAGCTTTTGAAACTTGGCCAATTTAAAAAAGTGAGTTTATTTTTGGCTTGGTTTTGAGGGCTAAGAGTTAGTGGGGTTTGTTCGTGGTGTGAAAATAAATGCATTGGTGAAAATTTCATTGAATTTGGTGCAAGAACGAAGAAGTTATGAAGATGTGAAGATTGAGGTTTTTGTTGGTGTTCTTGAGCATCTTCATCTTGTTCTTGAAGAAGAAGATAGAAAAGGTATACTTTGATCCAAAATCTTCAAGTCAAAGTTGGTCAAAGTGTTTGTAGGTCAAAAAAAAAAAATCCACGTCAGCAGGCGCGTGGGGCACAGTTTTAGAGAGCTACAAAATCTCAGGTTTCCAAAACTTAGTTTTTTGGGGGGTCCTAAAGTTTTTTGGACCTAAAAATTTTTCTAGGTGTCCAAACTCCGTGATTTTTTTTCCTACGCTTTCTTCTTTTGATTTCTCAACTATTTAACAAGTAATTAACATCTTTAATCACTTGTTAACTAGTTTTAAAACATCAAATTCTCTCTTTGATTAATCAAAATTAAGCAACACAAGTAATTTTTCTACTTTTGTTACTTATTTTTTTTTTTTTAGTCCGTTTTCTTTTGTGCTTCTTTTCTTCTATTTTTCTCATCTTAATTAGTTGATAAACTTCTTGATTCAAGTCCTTTTAGCTTCAATTGATTCGTCCTTCTTTCAAGAGTCATAAGAATCTATTCCTCCACAAAGGATAAGTGACCTTGTGAATTGATGGGAAAAAGGTAGTTCTTTATCAACTTTGAGAAGATACTCTAGGAAGGTGAGTTGTGAGTTTCAAATACGAGATGTGTGAGGAATTTTGCTACTAACTTTGTTTGCTAGTTTTGCAGGTAGGTACAAAATGAAATAAGGAAGACTGTCATCCGTAACTTCGGAATATTGTGGTGATGACATTAATGAGTATGCTTGTAGTGACGTAGGCTCTGAGTACGGTGGAGATTAGTCGTATGAGGCCTATGATGGTCCTTGTGAGCATAGTGATGGGGCTCATGAGTGTTATGATGGGTCTTATGAGAGTGATGAGAGTCCAAGTAGTAATGAACGATATGGTGGTGAGGACTACTACTCTGGAGATGAACATGAGGTGAATAAAGCTTATGACTCTTGTGATGGTGTCGAAGGAGTAGAAGAGCCTAGTAGTGAGCATTATAGTGAAGATGAAGGTTCCCATGCTTCATTCCATAGCCATGAAGACGATGTGAGGTACAATTTTCCCTCCCGTATGTCTTATGAATTCTTGGGGGGAAGATATGATAGAAGGAGAAGTAGTGAGGTTGGATATCCTTCCTCGTCTTGTGCTACTTCCTATTCTAGTCAAGGAGGTATCGATGTATGGGCGGCACCAATTCGAAGTCGTCTTGTGGACCATAGAAGAGGTACCTTACCTACTTCTAGGAGGGGAACACCAACCCATAGAGGTAGAGTGAATCCAAGGTTCTAAGAAAGGCATGACCAAAAGAGACGAAGTCTTAGAACTAGAGTGAATGTTAATGGTGTTTTGGGACTTGATCTTATACTTGATCATCAAAGTTTTGCCAATATCATATACAATGAAGTGGTGGACTATCTTAGTCTACCTTTACATCCGATTCAACATCCATTCTTTGATGAAGGAGGGATTTGGGTTAGCCAATAAGTAAAGGTACATATTTCACTTGGAGAATATCAAGAGGAGGTATGGTGTGGTATAGGCTTATTGGATACTTGTCACCTACATTTTAGGAGTGCTTGGTTCCATATTCATAATATCCCATACGTATTACAAGATTGGTACAAGTATGTCATGGACTACAGCGGGAAGTTTCTCTTTCCACCAACACCTCCTAAAGAAAAAGATACAAGTGAACTACTTTCAATTGCGGATCCTATTACGTTTAAGATAAATAAAAATTTTGCTCCCATGCTAGTAACTCTTGACAAGATCTCTCAAATGGTCTCCGAGCTTAAAACCAAAGAGTCGAAAGCAAAGCAAGATACTCCTTGTGAGGTTAGTGCTAAGGAGTTGAACATAGAAGTCAACACATACACTCTTTGTGCACCAAAGTGGAACCTAGATGTGAAGGGATCACCTATCTCTTCACAAGGAATCCTTGGAACTTGTCCTAACTCCAATGAAATTGAGAGACAAAAGATTGAGAGGAGTAAGGGTGTGGTAAGTGACAACTCTAGAGTGGAAAAAAGAGAGGTTGTGTGGAGTGATGTGAGAGGGTTGTCACGACCTTATACTAACCCTTGTAACTTCTCTTTCTTTTTTAGTTGTCTTAATACTTTTGCAGGTGTGCTTGGAGGTAAGCCTAATAATAATCCTCAACATACGACAAACCATGAGGAACTTGTTTCTCCTAGTGAGATCAATTTGTGTCCACCTAGTGTTGGAACTTGTACTTTAAATGAAAATGCATTATCATATGAGAGATATGATCCTTTGGGTGAAGATAGCATGGATTTTCTTACTCATTCGAGGAACCCAAGTAAGGATTGCCCTTATAATGTTGGTCTTAATTGTAACCCTCTTTATGATTCCCCACCTTCATTTGACAAGTGTGATGATGAATTGCTTGACTCATATAATGACTTGAGCTATAATTCATTTGATTGTGGTGGTGACATGTGTCAAATAGGGAGCCTTAATCTTGAGGATGTGTATAATGGAGTGTCTTGTGTGGATAAAGATGTATCCAATCTTGAAGGCTACAATGTGTTTAGTAATCCACTATGGTATGACGACACACCTTCCAATAACATAGATCTCTTCTTGGAAGATGATAGTTCTTCTATTGGGGAGTTTGGTGTTCAAAGTGAAGGTGATGTATGTGCTATAATTATCCCTTCATCATTTAGTTTTCTCGTTCTTGGTCAAGGCCTTAATGTGATTAAATCAATGGATGAACTATCTCCTGAGGACACATTAGATGAAGTTGATTTAAGTGACACCTTTCTATATTATTTGTTTACTTATGATGATACTCATGCTTGTGAGTGGAGTAAGTTATTTAAGGATAAGAGTGTCAACGGGGCAAATGGGTGTTTGCTAAAGCCAAGTGTATCGAGTTCCTTTCCATTTGACCCCGATAATGAGTTGATTGGTGGCACTTGTGTGGTAATGCTTGGTAAAGATCACAAGCAAGGTGTCACGCCCCGAATCCCATCGGGACGGATTGGCACCCGTAGCTGACATGACCCAAAAGAACCAAGCTTTGCTTCTATTCATTAATATGCACGTCATAGGCAACACCACCATTACGTAAGAACATGAAAGGCGAAATACGGAAAACATGAAACATGGGACATATATATATATACATATGTGAAACTTGGCCGTTGAGGCAATCAAGTCAAAACGTCATATACCACCTTACATTCATACACCCACACATGTCTACAAAAGCCTCTACATAGACATTTACCAAAACCAACTGAAAGTCGGGACAAGTCCTAGCTTTATACAACATGCACAACACCAAAACATATGTACAACTGTGACTCGAAGAAGCCCCAAACTAACTGGAGCTCACCAATGATCCGCATCAACTGGTAACCTACTGCGGAGGCCTACCAGTACCTGCGCCTGCAGCAAGTAAGGTAAATCCCCCAAGAGGGGTCAGTACGAAGAATGTACTGAGTATGTAAGGCCATATGAAACTTGTATGATATGTAAATATGTCAATGAACTCAAATACAAATGAATGATTAATATGGATAAGTCACTATACTGAACTTTGGAAACCATGTATATTGCTTTCATTACTTTCTTTGCATCTTTACTTCTATGATTATTCATCTTTGCCTGTTACCTGTGATACCCAGTCCCCGACTAAATAGTGGGTTTTTAACATAACGCGATGTTATATTGGGATCGGCTTGAGCTAGGATTATGCCCCTAGAGCTGCCACCCTATGAATCAATATAGATCGGGATCGGCTCAAGCTAGGTTATTACCTCTAGAGCTGCCACCCATACCAACACATCAGGTTCGGCTCGAGCTAGGTTATTACCCCTAGAGCTGCCCCAATGTCAGGATCTGTCCGAGCTAGGCTTATGCCTCTAGGACTGCCCTCTGATCCAACAATCTCGGTATTGGCTTGAGCTAGGCATTTTCCCTCAAAGCTACCACCCATACTTGATCATTGACCACATATATGCATTACTTTATTTATTACTTTGAGATTGATAAAATGATAATTGTAACTTTACTTGAAGCTTTGGATCATTAACCAATGAGTAACAGACATGTAAATAAACATTGTGAGAAACATAACATTATTAGAACCATAACACCATTGGAACCATTGGACAAGAATCCATGAACAAGAGACATGAGTATAATCACTATTGGAACATTGGAACATAACCTTATTGAGCATTTGGAACATTAACCATGAATGTGAGACATGTTGTTCACAATTGATCAATGAGTAGGAACTATGTGATAATGACCATTGATAACCGGATATAGGATACCTTGGCGCATTTCGGAATAGGAGAAGCGTAATGTCAATGTGAATACTATTTGCCGCAGAAAGATACGGACAGAGTAACCTTACATACCTTGTATCCTCAATATGAATATACAATCTTAGATGTGCATACAATAGTCCCACTCCTTCTTTATGTTTCACTCTACAACACAAATATATAACGGAATTTACATTAACCACCAACTACCTTACAAATGCATATAACGTCAATGAGTTACATGTTTGCCTTTAAAATGTCATTTCCCCCTTGACAATACCATTGATGAAGTCATCATACCAATAATACTCACAATATTCCATACATTGACCAATACATGATAATCAACAACATTTCACCACAAAACTTCTCCTTTACACTTTCTCATCCTCACCATATCACAAATAATCCATCAAGTCACCTTAATGCACCTCATATCACATATCGGCCAAAATACCATAATTTACACTTATATGAAAATAACAAATTTAATAACAAAATCACACCATACATGTTCATATTTTATCCATACAATGCTCTTTCATCAAAGTCACAAGTCATATTTCAAGCTTAAATCCCATGGATCACAAATCTTTTACCAAAAACACAAAGCACCATGTAATATATTAATCCATAAAAATAATCACTTACCCAAGCTTGAAAAATGATGATCTTGCTCCAAAAGTTGGCTTTGAGTTCTTAGGGTTTTGAGAAAAAAATGGTTGAGAAATATCTAGAAAGCATGAGAATTTCCAATTAATAAAAATCAGATTTTTTTGGTCCCTTTTATAAGCCTTTAAGTCCATCCTCATCCACTCTATGGCATTAAATGTTGTGCTCTAGAAGTTCAAGGTATGAATGGGTAGGTATGAATGGGTCATTTGACCCATTTTTGGCCCATGTCTTCTTTCACATTTTAGGCCTTTTTTGAGTCCAATTCACTTAATCCAACAAAATTAATAACTTCTCATGTTTAAATCATTTCATATGCATTACAACGATATTCCTACTCACGGGATTTATATTTGTAGCCTCAATCCCAAAAACAAGCGATTCTAGCCACGTATTGTCTATTTTGACTATAAGGGTAAAACTGTCATTTTGATGCCAAATTCGTTCACGAGTAATTGCACCATACCAATATAATATTTCATTCATTCCATATATATACTCGTGGTTGTAGAAGAAACATGGCAAAAATCGGCCCGGTACGTCCCCGGGCACCCATGGGACTTAAGGAAATTTCCAACTTTGGAAAGTGGAAAAACCCATCCTGGCACGCCCTTGGGCGCGCCAGCTTGCTGCCTATGGGATAAAAAATTTGTCCCAGAGCGTCCTGGCACGCCCTCTGGCGCGTCCCACCCTTAATTTTGTTGAAAATTTTGCTTTTCGACTTTTCTTCGCGGGTTTGGTTAGATACTTCAAGTTCTATTCTTTAACTTACTTCCTACCCTTAATATCCTTTATTTGGAGGTCCTCCAAGCCTTTTTTTTAACCCCACAAATGTTCCACGAAGTCTCACAATACTTCCTACGAAAATCTAATCACATGTACGGGGCCAATATCAACTATCTCATCCATAACATTACAAAATACATACTTATGGCTCTCGACACCTAGGTAAACATTATTCAATGCCGTCAATTAGGGTTAGGAAGGTACGGGGTGTTACATTCTTCCCCCATTAGGAACATTCATCCTCGAATGTTAATAGTATCGCTTCAATTACGACAAATGCGTCTCTATACTAGCATACATATACATAAACACTTAAGGCTCATGGATACTTACTTTTTATTGTTCCACTTCCGCGCTTTGAACTTCTTGGTCCATTTGAAATAGATAGGGGTACTTGGATTTCATCATTTCCTCAGTTTCCCATGTGATCTCCTCTACTTGTTGATTTCGCCATAATACCTTTACAGAAGCTATGTCTTTATTCCTCAATCTCTTTACTTGTCGATCTAGAATAGAAACAGGTACCTATTCATAAGTAAGATCCTCCGTAACTTGGATATATTCAATCGGAACAATACGAGATGGATCTCCTATGAATTTCTGAAGCATCAAAACATGAAATACTTGGTGGACTGAGGAAAGTTCTTGAGGTAGTGCTAATTCATAAGCAACTTGCCCAAATCTTCTAATAATTTCATATGGGCCTATGTTACGTGGACTCAATTTCCCTTTCTTTTCGAACCTCATTACCCCTTTCATCGGTGACACCTTTAAAAATACCCAATCACCTATGGCGAATTCAAGCCCTCTTCTTCTAACATCAACATATGACTTGTGGCGACTTTGAGCCATTTGTAACCGCTGTTGGATCACTTTAACTTTCTCCATAGCCTGATGAACAATATCCGGCCCAAGTAAAGCAGTTTCACCCATTTCAAACCATCCAGTTGGTGATCTACATTTCCTTCTGTACAAGGCTTCATAAGGTTCCATTTTAATACTTGAATGATAGCTATTGTTGTAAGCAAATTGCATAAGAGGCAAATGGTCATCCCAACTGCCTTGAAAATCTAACGTACAAGCTCGTAGCATATCTTTAAGTGTCTGAATAGTACGTTCTGCTTGTCCATCAGTATGAGAATGGAAAGTCGTACTCAAATTCACCTGTGTACCCAAACTCTGCTGAAAAGATCTCCAAAAGTGCACTGTGAACTGTGCTCCTTTATATGATATAATGGAAAGTGGAATACCATGCAACCACACTATTTCTCTAACATACAATTTTCCATAATCCTCAGTTGTATAGGTGGTCTTGACTGGTAGGAAATGCGCTGACTTGGTAAGCCTGTCCACTATAACCCATATAGAATCAAATTTCCGTAATATACGAGGCAAACCTGTAATGAAGTTCATATTAATCATATCCCATTTCCAGACTGCAAGATTTATACATTGCATATAACCTCCCGATTTCTGATGTTCTACTTTCACTTGTTGACAATTCGGGCATTGCGCGACAAATTCTGCAATGTTCTTTTTCATATTTCCCCACCAATACACTTCTTTTAAATGATGGTGCATTTTAGTAGCACCCGGATGAATAGAATAGCGCGAATGATGTGCCTCTGTCATAATTCGTTTCCTCAACTCATCTAAATTTGGTACACATAATCTACCTTGGCATTGGAGTACTCCTTCTGGTGTAAGATAAAATGCCTTTATGAAATTCTGCTGTACATTTTCCTTTAGCTACAATAACATAGAATCCGCAAACTGCTTCTCTTTCACTTCAGTTATTAAAGAGGATTCCGCTGCATTTTGCACAATAACCCCTTCACTTGGAGATTCTATAAGGCGAACTCCCAAGCTGGCTAATTGATGTAGATCTTTGATTATCTCCTGCTTTTCAGTCAACTGGCCACTAGTGCTTTCTACTGTCTTGTGGCTCAATGCATCAACTACCACATTTGCTTTGCCTGGATGATATAGAATATCAATATCATAGTCTTTTAAGAGCTCTAACCACCTTCGTTGCCTCAAATTGAGTTCCTTCTGCTTAAAGAGATATTGTAAACTTTTGTGATCCGTATATATATCAACATGAACTCCATATAAATAATGACGCCATATCTTTAAAGCAAAAACTACCGCTGCCAATTCAAGATCATGTGTGGGATAATTTTTCTCATGTGGCCACAACTGTCGTGAGGCATATGCTATGACATTACCGTGTTGCATCAATCCACATCCGAGGCCAACCCCGAAAGCATCACAATACACTGCATAACCTTCGGTGCCTTCGGGAAGTACTAAAACTGGTGTGGAGTTTAATTTATCTTTCAACTTTTGGAAGCTTTTCTCACACGCATCATTCCACTGAAATTTTATTTCCTTATGTGTAAGCTTTGTTAACGGTGTAGCAATGGAGGAAAAACCTTCCACAAATCCCGACGAATCTCTGTGGCTTTCGTAGGTCTTGGCCAATTTTTCACTGCTTCAATCTTCTGTGTATCAACCTATATCCCTTCATCTAACACAATGTGACCCAAGAATGCGACGGATTTTAACCAAAACTCACATTTGGAGAACTTTGCATACAACTTATGCTCACGGAGAATCTGTAACACCTGTCGTAAGTGATTAGCATGGTCCTTTGGTGATCTTGACTAAACCAGGATGTCATCTATAAATACCGTGACGAACACGTCCAGAAGTGGCTTAAACACCCTATTCATCAAATCCATGAACACAGCTGGTGCATTTGTTAGTCCAAATGACATAACTAAAAATTCATAATGGCCATACCGTGTTCGGAAAGCTATCTTGGGTATATCTTCTTCTCTAACTCTGACTTGATGGTAACCCGACCTCAAGTCAATCTTTGAAAAATAATTGGCACCCTGTAACTGATCAAACAAATCATCAATTTGAGGGAGGGGATATTTGTTCTTGATCGTTACCTTATTCAACTGCCGATAGTCAATGCACATTCTCAATGTGCCATCTTTCTTTCGTACAAATAATACAGGTGCACCCCACGGGGACATACTAGGCCTATTGAATCCCTTGTCCAGCAAATCTTTCAATTGCTCCTTCAATTCATTCAGTTCTGCCAGAGCCATTCTATATGGAGGAATAGAAATAGGCTGAGTGCCCAGAATCACATCAATGCCAAATTCTACTTTCCATTCTGGGGGTAAGCCTGGAAGATCCTCTGGAAATACATCTAGAAATTCATTGACCACTGGAATCGACTGCGGAGTTAGTGGTTCCACATCATCATCTTTCACCCGTACTAAATGACATATGTAACCCTTAGCAATCATTTTCCTGGCTTTCAGATAGGAAATAAATCTCCCTCGTGGTGCCCCTACATTACCCTGCCATTCAAGAACATTTTCTTGCGGGAAACAAAAATGCACCTTCTTGGCCCGGCAATCTACCGTAGCATAACAAGAGGCCAACCAATCAATTCCCATTATCACATTAAAATCCACCATAGCTAGTTCAATAAGATCGGCCAGTGTATCATGACCACACATAGTTACCACACAGTTACGATCTACTCTCTTTGCAACAATATATTCACCAACCGGTGTAGACACTTCAATTGATTTAATTAATAATTCTGGTGCCTTTGCAAATTTCGCAGCAACCAATGGAGTAACATAGGAAAATGTAGAACCGGGGTTAATCAATGCATATACATTATATGAGAATATGGATAATGTACCTGTGACAACATCAGGGGAAGCCTTTGAATTCTGTCGGTCCACTAATGCATTAGTGCAATTCTGGACCCTACTAGTACTGGCTTCTCCTCTGGAACCTCTACCACGACCAACAGGCTGCACACCTCAGCCCAGTAAAGGAACCGATGCTGATGATGCAATGGCCGATCCTTCCGGTCGTTTTATACCACCCATGCTCCTCTAGGGACATTCTTTCATCATGTGTCCCGTCATGCCGCACCAAAAATAAGCATTTGTCCCCACTCAACATGTACTTGCATGAATACGCCCGCAGTGCTGACACTGCTGACGAGGAAAACCTACTGCCTGTGATCCGGGACCTCCACTACTCTGCCCAGCTGGACCACCTCTAAACCCTCTAAACTGAGAGTGAGCACCTGCTGTGGAATGTGACAACGATGGTCTAGGTGGTCTAGGAAATATACGAGGCCTATATCATCCTTGGGATATCGCAGATGGTCCCATAGGTCTAGCTCTTTTGGACTGTCCCCTGTCAAATTCATGTACCCTTCGTCTCTGTCTTTAATCTTCCATTTTCTGGGTGAAGGCTTGTATTCTCTCTATGTCCATGTCTTTGTTCAAGGCAGCAATGGTGCAATACCTTACCAAATATGGCTCTAACCTATCCACGTATCGATGGACTCTATCTGTCATCGTAGCCACCACATTTGGAGCGTATCGAGCCAAGGAATTAAATTGCAAACTATATTCTCTCACGGTCAAATTTCCCTGATGGAGATTTAGAAACTGATCCGCCCGTGCCTCACGGATCTCATAGGGCAGGTAATGATCAAGGAAAGCTGTTTTAAATTCTTCCCAATTAGGTGGATTTGCACCAATATCACGGGATTTCTTCAAATCCTCGTACCATAATATTGCCTCTCCTTTCAATCTGTACGCAGCAAGTTCAACTGTCTCTACACCCATCACATGCATAAATTTCAAGGCCCTTTGAATTTGATCCATGAAGTCCTGTGGATCTACTTTCATATCTGACCCAGTGAATATAGGAGGGTCCAGTTTCAGAAAATCTTGTGTTCTGCGACTCGCCACTCTAGCCGCATCATCATCATGTGTCATTGGACCAACTCATCCTTGACTTTGGGCTGCCACTAACTGTGTCAACATATGTACTGTATTTCTAAGATCCTGATCTGTGGTATTCATTGGCGATTTTGCGGGTACTTCTCTACCAATCGGCTCTTCTGGAGCTGGAAAAGTAGACGAAGACCGCGATGAAATTTCAGTATTTGCTCCACCTTGACTGGCTTGGTCAGGTGGCAATCTACTCATTACTTCTTCAGCAGGCACATCTACCTGCTTCCCTTTACCTCTACCTCTTCTAGTGATTGGCATTTTGACTATACCAAAGAAAAATAATTACCATGATCAGATACAATTCAACTTACAACACTGGCTCTATTGCACAATCTAGAAGTGAAGAAAAGAAACAACATCCTAAATATCCCATAGCCTCCTACTTATAAATGTGGTGCACAACACATCGATAAGTAAGACTCTACTCAGACACGGCTTTGTAGACACCCTTAGAACGACCTGCTCTGATACTACTTTTGTCATGCCCCAAATCCCATCGGGACGGATTGGCACATGTAGCCGACATGGCCCGAGAGAACCAAGCTTTGGTTCTATTCATTCATATGCATGTCATAGGTAACACCACCATTACGTAAGAACATGAAAGGCGAAATACAGAAAACATGAAACATGGGGGATATATATATATATATATATATATATATATATATATGTGAAACTTGATCGTTGAGGCCATCAAGTCAAAATATCATATACCATCTTACATTCATACACCCATACATGTCTACAAAAGCCTCTACATAGACATTTAGCAAAACCAACTGAAATTCGGAATAAGTCCCAGCTTTATACAATATGCACAACACAAAAACATATGTACAACTGTGACTCGGAGAAGCCCCGAACTAATTGGAGCTCACCAATGATCTGCAAAAACTAGCAACCTACTGCAGAGGCCTACTAGTACCTGCGCCTGCAGCAAGTAAGGTAAATCCCCCAAGAGGGGTCAGTACGAAGAATGTACTGAGTATGTAAGGCCATATGAAACTTGTATGATATGTAAATATGTCAATGAACTCAAATACAAATGAATGATCAATATGGATAAGTCACTATACTGAACTTTGGAAACCATGTATATTGCTTTCATTACTTTCTTTGCATCTTTACTTCTATGATTATTCATCTTTGCCTGTTACCTGTGATACCCGGGCCCCGACTGAACAGTGGATTTTTAACATAACGCGACGTTATGTTGGGATCAGCTCGTTCTAGGCTTATGCCCCTAGAGCTGCCACCCTATGAATCAATATAGATTGGGATCGGCTTGAGTTAGGTTATTACCTCTAGAGCTGCCACCCATACCAACATATCAGGTTCGGCTCGAGCTAGGTTATTACCCCTAGAGCTGCCCCTGGTCAGGATCAGTCTAAGCTAGGCTTATGCCTATAGGACTTCCCCCTGATCCAATAATCTCGAGATTGGCTTGAGCTAGGCATTTGCCCGCAAAGCTACCACCCATACTTGATCATTGACCACATATATGCATTACTTTATTTATTACTTTGAGATTGATACAATGATAGTTGTAACTTTACTTGAAGCTTTAGATCTTTAACCAATGAGTAACAGACATGTAAATAAACATTGTGAGAAACATAACATTATTAGAACCATAACACCATTGGAACCATTGGACAAGAATCCATGAACAAGAGACATGAGTATAATCACTATTGGAACATTGGAACATAACCTTATTGAGCATTTGGAACATTAACCATGAATGTGAGACATGTTGTTCACAATTGATCAATGAGTAGGAACTATGTGATAATGACCATTGATAACCGGATATAGGATACCTTGGCGCATTTCGGAATAGGACAAGCGTAATGTCAATGTGAATACTATTTGCCGCAGAAAGATACGGACAGAGTAACCTTACATACCTTGTATCCTCAATACGAATATGAAATCTTAGAAGCGCATACAATAGTCCCGCTCCTTCTTTATGTTTCACTATACAACACAAATATACAACGGAATTTACATTAACCACCAGCTATCTTACAAATGCATATAACGTCAATGAGTTACATGTTTGCCTTTAAAATGTCATTTCCCCCTTGACAATACCATTGATGAAATCATCATACCAATAATTCTCACAATATTCCATACATTGACCAATACATGATAATCAACAACATTTCACCACAAAACTTCTCCTTTACACTTTCTCATCCTCACCATATCACAAATAATCCATCAAGTCACCTTAATGCACCTCATATCACATATCGGCCAAAATACCATAATTTACACTTATATGAAAATTACAAATTTAATAACAAAATCACACCATACATGTTCATATTTTATCCATACCATGCTCTTTCATCAAAGTCACAAGTCATATTTCAAGCTTAAATCCCATGGATCACAAATCTTTTACAAAAAATAGAAAGCACCATGTAATATATTAATCCATAACAATAATCACTTACCCAAGCTTGAAAAATGATGATCTTTCTCCAAAAGTTGGCTTTGAGTTCTTAGGGTTTTGAGAGAAAAATGGTTGAGAAATATCTAGAAAGCATGAGAATTTCCAATGAATAAAAATCAGATTTTTTTGGTCCCTTTTATAAGCCTTTAAGTCCATCCTTAGCCACTCTATGGCATTTAATGTTGTGTTCTAGAAGGTCAAGGCAAGAATGGGTCTTTTGACCCATTTTTCTTGGCCCATGTCTTCTTTCACATTTTGGGCCCTTTTTGAGCCCAATCCACTTAATCCAATAAAATCAATAATTTCTCATGTTTAAATCATTTCATACACGTTACAACAATATTCCTACTCACGGGATTTATATTTGTAGCCTCTATCCCAAAAATAAGCGATTCTAGCCACGTATGACCTATTTTGACCATAAGGGCAAAACTGTCATTTTGATGCCAAATTCGTTCACAAGTAATTTCATCATAACAATATAATATTTCATTCATTCCATGTATATACTCGTGGTTTTAGAAGAAACATGGCAAAAATCGGCCCGGTAAGTCCCCGGGCACCCTTGGGACTTAAGGAAATTTCCAACTTTGAAAAGTGGAAAAACCCATCCTAGCACGCCCTTGGGCATGACAGCGTGCTGCCTCTGGGCTAAAAATTTTGGCCCATAGCGTCCTGTCACGCCCTCTGGCGCGCCCCACCCTTAATTTTTTTGAAAATTTTGCTTTTCGACTTTTCTTCGCGGGTTTGGTTAGATACTTCAAGTTCTATTCTTTAACTTACTTCCTACCCTTAATATCCTTTATTTAGAGGTCCTCCACTCCTCGTTTCTAACCCCACAAATGTTCCACGAAGTCACACAATAATTTCTACGAAAATCTAATCATATGTACGAGGGCCAATATCAACTATCTCATCCATAACATTACAAAATACATACTTATGGCTCTCGACACCTAGGTAAACATTATTCAATGCCTTCAAGTAGGGTTAGTAAGGTACGGGGTGTTACACAAGGCTTGGGTGAGATTATTGGCACCCTCTCCTATGATGTAAGGTCTTTCTTAAGGATTTACAATCCACTTGATGGACTTATGTCATGCATGGGGAATACCCTCAACAAATAAGAATACTCTTTGAAGAGAGGAGTAATGAGATAGTTCTCAAGCATTCCTCTATTGGGTACCATGCCAAGTCTTCTAAAGCCATGAATATGAGTACCACTACTCTTTCTTGTGGCACCCATTTGGGCTTATGTGATTCTTATTTAATGGTGCCTTTAGAAGTGTGCATTTCTATACCTTGGAGAGTCCTCGAGTATTTCATGGGGTATCCTTCCCTTTTGACCCCGAAAATGACTTAAGAGTAATTCCATACTTGAATTGGGCTAGTGCATGTAGGAAGGGCATAACTTGGATCTAACTTGTTTATGAGCTTGCACCTAGCCATGAGTTGATTGACCTTTTGGGGGTATTTGAGCATATAGAGGTACAATTTCCTTGTGCTTCAACTATGGACTTAATGGTCATGACAATAGGAGATGCTTGGTTGTTCCTTGAGATTATACCCCCTTGGTATAATGATTTTTGTGCTAACCATGGTACTAACCCTCATACTATGAGGAACTTTTTTTTGCTTGTCCTTCTTATGTTTTTGCACGATTCAGATTCGAGGACGAATCCTTTTGAAGAAAGGGAGGATGATACGAGCACGATTAGCTTGGAGCACATTAGGAGGGGTTTTCATATATGGATGATAGCTTGGAGCCCGGAGAAATATATGGAGCAATAAATAGACAAGGTCATGGGCGATCAAGATGCCATTTGGGCAATCAAGAAGAGCCCTTGTGGGTTATTTTCAAAATATTCACTTTTGGGCTATTTTTGTAATAGGCTATTTTTGTAAAGGCAAGGACTATAAATAGTTGTATTAGCTTGTTTCTTCCTTAGAATGTTTTTGCTTGAGATTTGAAGAAAGTTCTTTGAGAGTATAGTTCAAGGATGGATTCCCTTTAGGCTAGATTAGTGTAGTTAATTCTAGATTAGTGATGGGTGGATTCCCATTGTTGGTTTAGAACTTCTTAACCTTGATTTTCACAAGAGTTACTCATTTGTGGATTCAATTTGGGTTTCTCTAATTCTAATTGAAATCAAGTTCTCTTTCTCCCTTGGTTTAATTGTTCTTCAATTGAACCTTTCTTTCTTCACTTCTCATCTCTTATTTCTCAACTATCCTTTAATTTTGTTGTTTAATTCTGTGTTTTCGATATCGATTTTAGTCACTTGATTGAGGTCGTTATCATGTTTGTAGTTCTCGTGCTTGCCTTTTAGTAAAGGTCTCGACGTGATTTGATTCTCTTGACTCCAAGCTACCCTCCACACATGGTATTAAACTCTTGGGAGCTTGAAAAGGGTCCTTCAAATGTATCCTTGTATCCTTGAGATGATCATTGCTAGGATTCCTTTGTGTCGGCCTTGAATTATAGTCCTTAAAAGATTTATGCCGATTTGGCTTGTATCACCTACAACTAGTGAAGGTGTGCGCATTGATCAACTTGCTTGTGAACCTAATCCACTACTTGAGCGTATGTGTTGTGTGCTTGATAAGTTTCAAGATAGTGATTTTGTTGATAAAGTTGATCATGTGAATAGAAATGATTCTTTGAGCATGTCATGTGATGAAGATCCTATTTGTAACACCCCGTATCCTACGTGTACTAGTTCTACTTATATGTCACTTGATACAGCCTTATAGTATAGGTAATGGACTTGGTTTCCTATATGACTAGCGATGATAAGATGGGTTGGATTGAACTGCCCGTATATTTTAATGTGACACGGCCAAGTTAACGTCGATGTAACTATTTAAACTTGGGATCGTGAGTAGGTATTTGGATCTAAAGATTAAAGTGACCAAGTGTACACAAGTTGTAAGTTAAATTAAAGGGATTAAGAACCGAAAATGGAATTAACTATTGAGGTGCTTGCTTGACTTAATTAAGCTAGTAGGTGAATCACCTACTTGAGATACATGGACCAAGTTAATGGACCCAAGGTTATGGATCAGATTTGGGCCAAGATAAATGTTCCAAAGAGGTGTATTACCTACTAAGCTAATGGATCAGATTAAATCCTATTATAATGGACTCTTTGAAGGCCCAAACTAAGTAAAATGAAAGGAGAAGAAAATAGGCATCCCAACACAAAAAAAAATCTGCCAAAGGCCCAAATTAGACATTAGTAAAATAAGTAGGTGCATCACCTACTTTGACCTATTAAGTTGCTTGATATAACCAAGTAGGTGCATCACCTACTTGACCAAATTGTGGCTAAAAATAGGATTAAAAGAGCCTTCTAGAGGGATCAATATAAGACCAAGTTAGCTGGTCTTTTTACTCATTTTTAACACATTAAATTTCAAGATTATCTCTAGATTTCTCTCTTTCTTTCAAGGGTTGAAACTAGCAACCCCTATATTCCTTTTAGGGTTCTTAAAGAAACCCTCACCTTTGCAAGCCTTGGTAAGTGTTTAACCTTATATCCTAATGTAATATATGTATAAGAAGTTGTGGAAATCATGTTGGTTATGTTTAAAAGGTATAGGGCAGTCCCTTTTGTTGGTAACAGTCCTCTTGTGTTTAGTTTTAAAGGATTTGTCTTCCTTGTGGTTTAAACTTGTAAAGGAGCTTAAGGTCTTGAAGAAATTAAGTTGGAAGGATGAAATTTCAGTAGGTTAGGGTGTTGTTCTGTCCCTAATTCATTCCTCCTTATGTATGACTTGGTGGAAATGTTTATACGTGTTTGTATATAGAACGTTTGGTGTAGTGAAAGGAGAATACTACTTATTATGTTAAAGTAAATTTTGAAACCATTGTGGACTATTTTTGGTATATTATTGTGGAAGACATTTAGGTGTCTTGATGGGATAAATATGTGGAGTTGCATTGAGGTGGTAATGTGAAGCTTGAACTTGGTAGGAAATCCTATCGATTTGTAACATTTGTGTTGGTTTGTGGACTGTTTTTGTGGTATTGTTGTTGTGAGGTAGTAAGATATAGTGTAAATAAGTGGTATAAGGTTATATGGCAGTATAAAGAAGGAGGGAGTGATACACCATGTGTTTAGGAAGTTGGACTGTTTTTACTAAAGTTGGACTGTTTTTACTTCTCGTTATGTAACTAATTACCGTCTTATAAACTTGTAATGTAATTAGCTTTTAATGTTAGTACCATTATGTACTTAAATTATAGAGTAACACTTAAAGAAAGAGCTAAAATGTTATAGGCACGTGGTGGGAAGATAAGGTATGTAAGGTTACTCTTTTTGTATCCTTTGGCAGCATAAAATGTCTACGTAGTTAACGACCTTGTTTCCACTCCATAATGTATTAACATACCTCAATATATGTTTATTGTCAAGTTGGCATGTCTACCTTCACTAGCCAATTTCTGGTATTCCCATCTTAGTCAACTAAGATCTATCTATTAGTTTGGCTCCTAAGCAATTTCAATTGTGTACAAGTATTCTTTACTTTATGGCAATTACATGAAATGTTTATTCGAATGTTCTTTTTTACTCAAGCACTGTTATTCCAAAAATTCCATAATGTTATAACCACCAATATAACAATCTCAAAGACTAAATAAAGTAAGCAATTCAAGGCTGGTTATGTGCGGGTAGCAGCTCAGGGGCGAAAGCCTAGCATGGGCCGATCCCGATTGATTTGTGTGGGTGGCAGCTCAGCGGCGTAAGCCTAGCATGGGCCGATATCAATTTGTATACCAATGATCAGTTGGTCATTTGTACTACATGGCTTATTAAAGATTTTAAAGGAAAGAAGGAAAAAGGGAAGTAAAGAATGTAATGTACGTGGTTCCCCAATTACCAGCTAAGGTGGGTTATTAATATTATCTATATACTCAGTACATTCTTTCGTACTGATGTCCCTCTTGGGGGACCTACCTTTCATGCTGCAGGCACATGAGCTAGTAGATATCACCAGTAGGAGAACAGGAAATGTATAGGCTTTTGGTGAGCTCAAGGTTGATTCGGGGCTTTCCGAGTCAATTATTTATATTTTTGGTATTGTGTAGGAGTTATGTGTGTAACACCTCGTACCTTCCCAACCCTATGTGAGGACGTTGAACAATGGTTACTTAGGTGTTGAGATGCCATGAGTATGTAATTTGTAATGTTAGTGATGGGAAAATTGAAATTTTGCCTTGTACATGTGATTAAACATACGTAGGAGGTGTTTTACGATTTTCATGGAGAATTTTTGGGGTTAAAAATGAGGCTAATAGGACCTCCAAACAAAGGATATTAAGGGTAAGAAATAATTTAAAGAATAGGACTTGAAGTATCTAACCAAGCCCGCGAAGAAAAGTCGAAAAATGAAATTTTCGAAAATTTTAAGGGCCAGACGCGCCAGAGGGTGTGCCAGGATGCTCTGGGCCAAATTTTTGTTCCCATAGGCATCAATATGGCATTCCCAAGGGCCTGCCAGGGTGGTTTTGCCTATTTTTTGAAAGTTGGAAATTTTCTAAGTCCCAAGGGTGCCCGGGGACGTATTGAGTCGATTTTTGCCACGATTCTTCTGCAACCATGAGAATATACATGAAATGAGTGAAATTTTATATTGGTATTATAAAATTACTCGAGAACGGATTTGGCATCAAAATGACGATTTTACCCCTGTAGTCAAAATAAGTCATACGTGGCTAGAATTGTTTGTTTTTGGAATTGAGGCTACGAGTATGAATTGCGTGAGTGGGAATATCATTGTACCACATATATTATGGATTAGACATTGATGTTAGTGAGTTAAGATGATATGGGTTATTGGGCCTAATTTGAGACTAAAATAAGCAAAACATGCATGGCCCAATGGGTCAAAAAGACCCATTCTTCCATTGACTAAATACATACACAAATAATATTGGATAAGCATGGAATAAAGGCCTATAAAAAGGGGGAAAATCAGATTTTAATTCATTATGCATACACATCACTTTCTCTCATTTTCTAGAGTTTTCAAGATAACTCCTTTGGTGGTTCTTCAAACCCTAAGGTATTTTTGGACAAGATCATCCTCTTCCAAGCTTGGGTAAGTGATTATTCTTGTACTTTAACATATTATGAGCATGATAAATTATGTGGGTCATGTTGGTTATGCTTGGAAGTGTTGGATATGGTACTTTTGGTTTTTTTGTGAAAAAGATGTGTTATCCATGGGATTGTAACTTGAATTATGACTTGTGATTTTGATGAAAGAGTATGGTATGGATAAAATATTAACATGTATGGTGTGATTATGGTCTTAAACTTGTTATTTTTCTATAAGTGTATATTATGGGATTTTGGTCGATATGAGGTGTATCAAGGTGACTTGATGGATTAATTGTGATATGGTGCTTATGAGAAAGTGTAGAGGAGAAACCTTGTGGTAAAATGCTATTGGTATGTGATGTTGTGGTCAATGTATAAACTGCTATGGTATTGTTGGCATGAAAAGGGCCATGAATGGTATTGTAAAGGGGGAATAAGGAACTCATGTAACTTATGGTTGTCTTATACACTTGAAATGTAGCTTGTGGTCAATGTATAGCATGAATGGGGTATTGTTGGTATGAAAATGCCGTAAATGGTATTGTAGAGAAGAAAATGACATTTTAAAGATAAACATGTAACTCATTGTTGTCATATGCAATTGTAAGGTAGTTGGTGGTTAATGTTGGTTTCGTTATGTACTTGTGATGTAGAGTGAAACATAAGGAAGGAGCGGAATTGTTGTGCTCACATATTGGATTGTGTAATTACATTGGCACGATAAGGTATGTAAGGTTACTCTGTCCGTATCTTTCTGCGGCAAATAGTATTCACATTGACATTACGTTTGTCCCAACCCGAAATGTACTAAGGTATTCTATACCCGGTTATCTATTGTCATTATCAATATTACCTACTCATTGATCAATTATGAACCACATGTCTCATATTCATGGTAAATGTTCCGAAAGCCCAATAAGGTTATGTTCCACGGTTCCCATGGTGGTTATACGCATGTCCCTTGTTCATGGATTATGGTCCAATGGTTTCAATAGTGTTATGTTTCTAATAATGTTATGTTTCTCACAATGTTTATTCACATATCTCTCACCCATTGGTTAATGATCCAAAGCTTCAAGGAAAGTTGCCATAACGTTGAAATTTCTAAAAGGACTACCTCAAAGAAAGTTAGATGTAAGAGAATCTATTTATTCTTGAAAAACATTTTCCAATCATGTCATGTTCCAAAGTCTAATAATATTATGAGTATGTTGTACCAATCCATCCCAAGTGTAAAGGTACTAATCTCATAAGATCTCATGCGAATAACGAAGAGGTAATGTGCGAGTTAATATATCTACCTCTCACAATTAAAGGTGTCACTCTCTTGAAGGTAAGGAAGCGAAGTAAGGAATATATGTGTGTTCTAATATTGTCATAATCCTCAATGTATCATCCTCACATAAGTAAAAGTATCAATCTCTTATAAGTGAAGATGTCAATCTCATGAAGTTAAAGAGTATGGGTATATAAGTGTGTGCTTCAATTAATGTCATGATCTCTAATGTGTCACTCTTATAACAATGGAAAGGAAAAGGTATTGTAAAGAAGTAATGTTCATATGGTTACTTTATGCTTTATTGGGTATGGATCACAATCTAAAGGGTATAAATTCAAGATGGAACAATACCAATATCATGCTATGTTAGTTATTATAGCCCACCAAAGGTGGAGGCCCGGTATTATTTATTGTAGCCCACCAAAGGTGGATGTCCGGTATTATACTTATTTATTATAGCCCACCAAAGGTGGAGGCCCGGTACTATATATTTATTTATTATAGCCCACCAAAGGTGGAGGCCCGGTACTATATATTTATTTATTATAGCCCACCAAAGGTGGAGGACCGGTACTATATACTTATTTATTATAGCCCACCAAAGGTGGAAGCCCGGTACTAACTAGTTGAGTGAACAATAATGAAGATAGTTGTAAAAGAGATGAGACTATATCCCTTTCATGAATATATAAATATGAAGGTTATGATAAAAAAGATAATGATGCGACTGAATGACCAAGTAATGAAATAATAGAAGTAATGAACATGGTTCCACGTATTTAGGACGAAGGTATATCCATATTGATTATTCCCTTACGCTTAATTTCTTGGAAGTACTTATGTATTTTTATAGTTTCATATGGCCTTACATACTCAGTACTTTATTCGTACGGACCCCTCTTGGGGGGCTTACCTTACATGTTGCAGGCACAGGTGTTAGTAGATCTCTGTAGATCGTTGGTGAGCTCCAGTTGCTTTGGGGCTTCCCAAGTCACATGTGTACATTAGGTTTTGGCATTTTGTAAATATTGTATAGACATGGTCATGTATCTATTAGAGGCTTTGTAGACATATGGGGGGGGGGGAGATGGAAGTTGAATGTAAGATGTGTACGTTCATTTTGACGAAATGGCCCTAACGACCAAGCTTCATATATTGCATATGTTACCATGACTTCCGCCATTGATATTTATTTACATGAGATAAAATTATATTCATACGCGAATATACATATGAGAGTACATGATCAAAGATTGGTTCACTCGGGCCTTATAGGCTCCGGGTGCCAGTCCGGCCCGAATGGGATTCGGGTCGTGACAAAAGTGGTATCAGAGCAGGTCATTCTAAGGGTGTCTAAAAAGCCATGTCTGAGTAGGGTCTTGCTTATGGATGTGTTGCGCGCCACATTTATAAGTAGGAGGCTACGGGACATTTAGGGTTGTTTCATTTCTTCATTCTAGATCGTGCAATAGAGCCATTGTCATAGGTGGGATTACATCTGACCATTGTAATTGGTTTTCTTTGATATAGTAAAATGCCGATTACAAGACAAGGTTTGGGCAAAGATAAGTAGGTAGATATGCAAGTGGGAGAAGGAACTAGTGAATCACCACCTAACCCAGCTAGTCAATATGGGGTTGAAACTGAGTTTACATCACGGGCACCTTCTTCTCCCCCTTCTATAGAGAGACCACAAAGAAGGGAAGTATCCCTAGAATCGCCTGTTAATGTTACTAGGCGGGAGTTACAGGACTTGAGAAATACGGTGCAAATGTTGACTCAGATAGTTGTTGCCCAGAGTCAAGGATGAGTTGGTCCAGTGATAAGTGACAATGGTGTGGCTAGGATAGCTAGTCGGAGAACACAGGATTTCCTGAAATCGGACCCTTCCACATTTACCGGGTCTGATCTTAATAAAGACCCGCAAGACTTTATCGATCAAATTCAAAGGGATCTAGATGTTATGCATGTCACTGGTGTAGAAACAGTGGAGCTTGCAGCATATAGACTGAAATGAGAGGCTATATTATGGTACGAAGATTGGAAACGATCCAGAGGTATCGGTGCAAATCCATCTAGTTGGGAGGAATTCAAGGTGGCATTAATTGATCATTATCTTCCATATGAGGTCCGCGAGGATCGAGCGGATCAGTTTTTAAATATTTTTCAAGAAAATATGAGCGTCAGGGAGTACAGTCTTCGGTTTAATTCGTTGGCTAGATATACTCCTAATATGGTAGCGACTATGGCCGATAGAGTTTATCGGTATGTAGACAGATTGGAGCCATATTTGGTAAGGGACTGTACCATTGCTGTGTTAAATAAAGATATGGATATAGCTAGAATACAAGCCTTCGCACAAAAGATGGAGGATCAAAGGCAAACGAGAAGGATACAAGAGTTTGAAGAAGGGCCATCAAAGAGGGCTAGACCCATGGGACAGTTCATGGCGTCCCAAGGAGGAGTTAGGCCTCGATTTTTCCCTAAACCACCTAGACCATCATTTTCCTACCCTACAGCGGGTACTCCACCTCTATTTCGAGGATCTAGAGGTAGTCAGGTTGGGCAGAGTAGTGGAATATGGGGTTCGCAGACAGCGGGATCTTTTCGTCAATTGTGCCAGCATTGCGAAAAGTTTCATTCAGGTGAATGCTGGTTTGAGATGGACGTTTGCTTTTGGTGTAAAAAGCTAGGACATGTGAAGAGAGAGTGCCCAAAGAGGGCCACGGGTAGTATAACACGACCTACGGGATTAGCAGAATTCGGAGGCTCTCCTTGATATAGTGACAGGTACGTTATCTATATTTTTACCTAATGAATATGCATCAATTGATCCGGGTTCTACCCTATCATATGTTACTCTAGTTGACTGCGGGAAAATTAGAAGAAACACTAGAGTTAATAGTCACGTTAGTTGGGGTGTCTACACCAGTTGGTGAATTTATTATAGTTAAAAGAGTATGTCGCAATTGTTTAGTAAATGTTGTGATCACGTTACATTGACTAATCTTACTAAAATGGACATGATAGATTTTAATGTTACCATGGGTATGACTTGGTTGGCTTTTTGTTAGGCCACAATAGATTGCTGAGCAAAGAAATTTCATTTTCACTTTCCACAAAGAATTTTCTTGAATGGAAGGGTACATATGTCGCTTAGCCAGAGTAAAGGATACCAAAGTTAAATCTACTAATGTGAAAGATACTAGTCTATCCCCGTGGGGTGTCCCAGTGTAAATTTTATCGACGAGGGATGACACGTTGAGAATGTGCAATAATTATAGGCAACAGATTGAAGTGTCAGGAAGATTTTATGTATCGGATATATATATATGAGCTAAAGAAATGCAATATGGTAAAGCACACCATTCACGATATGCTATTTAGTAGGGAGTAATCAATATGTACCATGATTTTGAAGCGACTTATTGATAAGATTACATGGAAAGAATATTGCGAAATTTATACTTCAGTAATCGAAGTGATAACGAGTAAAGGTAAAGTGTTTGGAGTCTGAAGGTTATAGGTTAGGTAGAGATTCTTTTTAGTTAGAAACAGATGTGATCCCATACGGGTAATACTTGATAGGCTTACCAAGTTAACACATGTGTGGAAATCTTTTTAGAAGAAGTTGGGAACCCAAGTGAATGTAAGCATGGTTTTCATCTTCAGACAGAGGAACAAGCAAACCGTACTATTTAAGCATGAGAAATTAGTTCTCTATAGCGTACCATACAAGATGGTTCGAAGATGTGGTCAAGTAAAGAAGTAAAGAAGGAGTTTTCGTAAGAGCACAATAGGAGAAATGAACACATGGAAGAATTCACAAGGGAGACCAAAGAAATAATGAAATATAAAGTAATCGTAAGTGTTGGAAACGAAAGAAAGAGTTCAGGATATGGAATTGGAGTCATATTAAGTAAGTCCTTACAAGTAGTCTATGTGTATATGATAATTGAAGAATTCACTTCCGCTTAAGCTATTACGATGAGACAATGTTACTAACATTCGAGGACGAATGTTTCTAAGGGGGTTATATGTGTAACACCCCGTACCTTCCCAACCCTATGTGAGGACGTTGAACAATGGTTACTTAGGTGTTGAGATGCCATGAGTATGTAATTTGCAATGTTAGTGATGGGAAAATTGAAATTTTGCCTTGTACATGTGATTAAACATACGTAGGAGGTGTTTTACGATTTTCATGGAGAATTTGTGGGGTTAAAAATGAGGCTAATAGGACCTCCAAACAAAGGATATTAAGGGTAAGAAATAATTTAAAGAATAGGACTTGAAGTATCTAACCAAACCCGCGAAGAAAAGTCGAAAAATGAAATTTTCAAAAATTTTAAGGGCCAGAAGCGCCAGAGGGCATTCCAGGCCACTCTGGGCCAAATTTTTGTTCCCATAGGCAGCAATATGGCATGCCCAAGGGCGTTCCAGGGTGGTTTTGCCCATTTTTCGAAAGTTGGAAATTTTCTAAGTCCCAAGGGTGCCCGGGGACGTATTGAGCCGATTTTTGCCATGATTCTTCTACAACCATTAGAATATACATGAAATGAGTGAAAAATTATATTGGTATGATAAAATTACTCGAGAACGGATTTGGCATCAAAATGATGATTTTACCCCTATAGTCAAAATAAGCCATACGTGGCTAGAATTGCTTGTTTTTGGAATTGAGGCTACGAGTATGAATTGCGTGAGTGGGAATATCATTGTACCACGTATATTATGGATTAGACGTTGATTTTAGTGAGTTAAGATGATATGGGTTATTGGGCCTAATTTGAGACCAAAATAAGCAAAACATGCATGGCCCAATGGGTCAAAAAGACCCATTCTTCCATTGACTAAATACATACACAAATAATATTGGATAAGCATGGACTCAAGGCCTATAAAAAGGGGGAAAAATCATATTTTAATTCATTATGCATACACATCACTTTCTCTCATTTTCTAGAGTTTTCAAGATAACTCCTTTGGTGGCTCTTCAAACCCTAAGGTATTTTTGGACAAGATCATCCTCTTCCAAGCTTGGGTAAGTGATTATTCTTGTACTTTAACATATTATGAGCATGATAAATTATGTGGGTCATGTTGGTTATGCTTGGAAGTGTTGGATATGGCACTTTTGTTTTTTTTGTGAAAAAGATGTGTTATCCATAGGATTGTAACTTGAATTATGACTTGTGATTTTGATGAAAGAGTATGGTATGGATAAAATATTAACATGTATGGTGTGATTATGGTCTTCAACTTGTTATTTTTCTATAAGTGTATATTATGGGATTTTGGACGATATGAGGTGTATCAAGGTGACTTGATGGATTAATTGTGATATGGTGCTTATGAGAAAGTGTAGAGGAGAAAACTTGTGGTGAAAAGTTATTGGTATGTGATGTTGTGGTCAATGTATAAAATGCTATGGTATTATTGGCATGAAAAGGGCCATGAATGGTATTGTAAAGGGGGAATAAGGAACTCATGTATCTTATGGTTGTCTTATACACTTGAAATGTAGCTTGTGGTCAATGTATAGCATGAATGGGGTATTGTTGGTATGACAATGCCATAAATGGTATTGTAGAGAAGAAAATGACATTTTAAAGATAAACATGTAACTCATTGTTATCATATGCAATTATAAGGTAGTTGGTGGTTAATGTTGGTTTCGTTATGTACTTGTGATGTAGAGTGAAACATAAGGAAGGAGTGGAATTGTTGTGCTCACATATTGGATTGTGTACTTACATTGGGACGATAAGGTATGTAAGGTTACTCTGTCCGTATCTTTCTGCGGCAAATAGTATTCACATTGACATTACGTTTGTCCCAACACGAAATATACTAAGGTATTCTATACCCGGTTATCTATTGTCATTATCAATATTACCTACTCATTGATCACTTATGAACCACATGTCTCATATTCATGGTTAATGTTCCAAAAGCCCAATAAGGTTATGTTCCATGGTTCCCATGGTGGTTATACTCATGTCCCTTGTTCATGGATTATGGTCTAATGGTTTCAATAGTGTTATGTTTCTAATAATGTTATGTTTCTCACAATGTTTATTCACATATCTCTCACCCATTGGTTAATGATTCAAAGCTTCAAGGAATGTTGCCATAACGTTGAAATTTCTAAAAGAACTAACTCAAAGAAAGTTAGATGTAAGAGAATCTATTTATTCTTGAAAAATATTTTCCAATCATGTCATGTTCCAAAGTCTAGTAATATTATGAGTATGTTGGTACCAATCCATCCCAAGTGTAAAGGTACTAATCTCATAAGATCTCATGCGAATAACGAAGAGGTAATGTGTGAGTTAATATATCTACTTCTCACAATTAACGGTGTCACTTTCTTGAAGGTAAGGAAGCGAAGTAAGGCATATATGTGTGTTCTAATATTGTCATAATCCTCAATGTATCATCCTCACATAAGTAAAAGTATCAATCTCTTATAAGTGAAGATGTCAATCTCATGAAGTAAAGGAGTATGGGTATATTAGTGTGTGCTTCAATTAATGTCATGATCTCTAATGTGTCACTCTTATAACTATGGAAAGGAAAAGGTATTGTAAAGAAGTAATGTTCATATGGTTACTTTATGCTTTATTGGGTATGGATCACAATCTAAAGGGTATAAATTCAAGATGGAACAATACCAATATCATGCTATGTTAGTTATTATAGCCCACCAAAGGTGAAGGCCCGGTATTATTTATTGTAGCCCACCAAAGGTGGATGTCCGGTATTATACTTATTTATTATAGCCCACCAAAGGTGGAGGCCCGGTACTATATATTTATTTATTATAGACCACCAAAGGTGGAGGCCCGGTACTATATATTTATTTATTATAGCCCACTTAAGGTGGAGGCCTGGTACTATATACTTATTTATAATAGCCCACCAAAGGTGGAAGCCCGGTACTAACTAGTTGAGTGAACAATAATGAAGATAGTTGTAAAAGAGATAAGACTATATCCCTTGCACGAATATATAAATATGAAGGTTATGATAAGGAAGATAATGATGCGACTGAATGACCAAGTAATGAAATAATAGAAGTAATGAACATGGTTCCACGTATTCAGGATGGAGGTATATCCATATTGATTATTCCCTTACGCTTAATTTCTTGGAAGTACTTATGTATTTTTATAGTTTCATATGGCCTTACATACTCAGTACTTTATTCGTACTGACCCCTCTTGGGGGACTTACCTTACATGCTGTAGGCACAGGTGTTAGTAGATCTCCGCAGATCGTTGGTGAGCTCCAGTAGCTTCGGGGATTCCAAAGTCACATGTGTACATTAGGTTTTGGCATTTTGTAAATATTGTATAGACATGGTCATGTATCTATTAGAGGCTTTGTAGACATATGAGGGGGGAGATGGAAGTTGAATGTAAGATGTGTACGTTCATTTTGACGAAATGGCCCTAACGGCCAAGCTTCATATATTGAATATGTTGCCATGACTTCCGCCATTGATATTTATTTACATGAGATAAAATGATATTCATACGCGAACATACATATGAGAGTACATGATCAAAGATTGGTTCTCTCGGGCCTTATCGGCTTCGGGCGCCAGTCCGGCCCGAATGGGATTCGGGTCGTGACAATGTGTAAGGCGGGGACCTATCCCAACCTTAACTAAGTCTATGTGTGTTTTAGAGGCTTTGTAGGCAATTTAAAGTTAATCATAGTAGTGTCTTGTCTTTTAGAAGTTGTGGCCCCAATGGCCAAGTCCTGTATATATCTATTTTGTATTTACCTGCCTGGTTCACTTTACCGATACATCATGTCTATACACTGCAGCACATTTGTTAGTGTCACGCCTCAAATCCTATTGGGGCAAACAGGCACCCGTAGCCGTAAAGGCACGAGCGAACCAACCTATGACCGAGTACATTCATATGCATGCCATTAAGTGAACAAATATTCTGCCACATGCAGATATAATATATCGATGATGGAAGTCATGTAAAGACGTACAAAATAGATACGAGACTTGGCCGTTGGAGCCACAACATTTAAAAGGCAAGACACTACCATGCTTGACTTTACAATGTCTACAAAGCCTATAAAAGATACATAACCATGACTAAGGTCGGGACAAGTCCCCGCCTTATACAACTACTACACAGTACCAAAAATATATACAAATGATTCGAAAAGCCCCGAATCAACCTGGAGCTCGCCAATAGCCTGCAGATAACCCGTACCCTACTGTAAAGGTCTACTAGCTCTTGTGCCTGCAGCAAGTAAGGCAGGTCCCTCAAGGGACGTCAGTATGAAAGAATGTACTGAGTATGTAAGGCTATAAGTAACTGTATGAAATATAGGAACTCAAATGGAATCAAATACAAGTGAATAGATAATAATGATTTACCACCGTACTGTATATGTGGAACCATGTACATTACATTCATTTCTTTCTTTTTACCTTCATATCAATATACATCATACAATGCCCGGGACCAACTGATCAGTGGTAAATAACATTGGGATCAGCTCGAGCTAGGCTTATACCCCCAGAGCTACCACCTATAAATTAATAAATCAGGTTCGGCTCGAGCTAGGTTTTCATCCCTAGAGCTACCCCTTGCATCCAATAATCAATCGAGATCGGCTCGAGCTAGGCTTTCGCCCCTAGAGCTACCACCCATACTCAACCAAATATGCATTACTTCATTTCTTTAATTTTTGTGAGGTTGTTACATCGGTGGTCATAACATTATTGGAGCTTTGGAACAATAGTCAACAAATAAGAGACACGTAAATAACAATTGCTAACAAACTTGAAATGAGATACTTTAAAATATTTCAGAGTGTAAACAAGTTCGGTTACGATGTGAACAGTAGGTGCGACCAAAGGATATGGAAAAGAGTAACCTTACATACCTTATCTTTCCAACACGTGACTACAACAATTCAACTCTTTCTTAAAGTGTTACTCTACAACACAAGTACGTAACGAAGCTAACATTAAAAGCTAATTACATTACAAGTTGCAAAACGATAATTAGTTACTTAACTGGAAATAAAAACTATCTAACATCCCAAACACATGGTCTATGTCACGCCCCAAATTCCAACGGGGCGAACTGGCACCCGAAGCCAATGAGGCCCGAGAGAACCAATTTTCATCCATGTCTATTCATATGCATGTCATTCAAGAAATATCACCATCACGTATACATACTAGATTCTAATAGCTAAAGTCATGGAAACATATGATATATACATATATGAAACTTGGCCGTTAGGGCCATCAAGTAAAAATGGATGTACATCCCTTACATTCATATTCCCACATCCATCTACAAAGCTTTTAATAGATGCATATACATAACTAACCTAAAGTCGGGACAAGTCCCCACTTTATACAACATTTACAATACCAAAACAAATGTACATAGTGACTAGGAAAGCCCCGAACCAACTGGAGCTTACCAAAGATCGACAAATGATCCGCAACCTACTATGGAGGTCTACTAGCATCTGTGACTGCAGCAAGTAATGTAAGTCCCCTAAGGGACGTCAGTACGAAGAATATACTGAGTATATAAGGATCATATGAAATTGCATGATATATAAGGACTTCAATGAAATCAAGTACAAATGGGTGGGCAATATAAATTAGCCACCATAATATACATGTGTGGAGTCATATACATTGCATTCATTTCTTTCGTTTTCGTTCATATCATTGTCACAATCATTCATGAAATATTGCTCATGTAATATCATTCATATAATCTATCGGGATCGCCTCTAGCTAGTCTTCTGCCCCTTTGAGTTGCCACCCGTTTGAGATCGCCTCTAGCTAGGCTTACGCCCCTTCGAGTTGCCACCCGTTCCCAATATTCATTCGAGATTGCCTATAGATAGGCTTACGTCCCTTTCAGTTGACACCCATTCCCATTATTCATTCGGGATTGCCCCTAGCTAGACTTTTGCCCGTTTGGGTTGCCACCCGTACTCAACAAGTATGCATTACTTCAATTTTTATATTATAAGAGTGATACGTTATTGGAAGAGTGTTACATTATTGGTTGTAACATTGTTGGAACTTTGGAACAATAGTCAATGAATAAGAGACATGTGAATAACAATAGATGACAACCTGAAATGATATACCTTAGAACATTTCGGAATGCAACAAGTACAATGACAATGTGAACACTATGTGCTGCAGAAGCACACGAAAAGAGTAACCATACATACCTTATCTTCCCAATATGAACACACAGTTCTATATGTGAATACAATAATCCAGTCCTTCCTTACATTTTACTCTACAACACAAGTACATAACGAAGCTCACGTTAACAACTAACTACCTTACAAGTGCACAAAATGACAATGAGCTACATGACTGCCATATAACGTCCTTTCACCCTTTACAATACAATCCACTGCATTACCATACCAACAACACCACAACATTCCACACATTGACCAAGACATCATAAACCAATAACATTTCACACCAAGTTTACCCTTTATGCTTTCTCATTAACACTACGTCACAATTATTCCATCAAGTCACCTCAACACCTTTCATAACAACATATTAACAACAATCCATAATTGATATAATCCAACATGCCTCCAAACAACCCCTTAAAGTCATTCAATAGGTATCATAAGTTGATAATTACATCCACAAAGGGTATAGGGGTCTTCGGGGATCAAAGAGAGACAAAAACATACAAAATGAGTTTCTGGGCTGAGCTGTGAAGCCACCTGCACCTGCAGGTGGTTGAGGGTGGTAAAAGGTGACCCTTGGCCCTATCTAGGGCCACCTATATTGGCATCTGCGCCTGCAGGTGCCTTGTCTGCGAGGGCGGGTGCCCGTTTCGACCAAAAAGGGTCTCTTTTGGGTCCTTTTTGTGTAATAAATGGTCCATGGCCATGAATAAGTTTCTCTTTACATATTTTAAGTCATTTGGTTTCCAAATAAAAACCAAGGTTTCACAACACATATGTACATCACCAAAACAACATTTTTCCTTTCAATACGTCACCGATTCCATGACCAATTTCATACCAACAATCCCACAAGTTACACACATGAAGAAATCAAGTTAAGAATATAACCACATCTTACATTTTGATATTTAATCCATCAATTTCACTTCCTTCAAGACCACAAGTCCAATTTTAAGTTTATAAGACAAAACCCTTTTTCGATTGCAAAAGTACACAGTTTTACGCATAGGGAACTGTCCAACACTTTGCCAACATAACCAACATGATTTATGGACCATATTAGGCATATAATATATTAAACCATGATAGGAAACACTTACCAGATCTTTCAAGATGATGATCTTGTCCAAGGGAGTGATGGCTTAGGGTTTGGAAAATAAAAGAAATATCTTAGATAATTCTAGAAATGGCAAGTGTATTGATATGAATAAAAATCTTATTTTATGAATAAAAATCTTATTTTACTTTCCATATATAGTCCCTCAAGTCATGCTTAGCCAACATTAATTGTGTTTACTTGGTCAACATGAAAGAATGGGTCATTTTCCATTTGGGCCATGTCTTTCTTGTTAATTTTGGGCCTCTTTTGAGCCCATTAGCGCAAAATAAATTCTGCCCAACAAATTCATGCATAATTCACCAACCCTCTCATATTTAAATAATTCCATGTACGTTACGGTAATTAACTAGGTTCAGACACATGTGGGGTGTTACATTCTTCCTCCCTTAGAAACATTCGTCCTCGAATGTTAGTGACAGTATTCAATTTAAACAATTGCAAGTCGAGGATCATTCTTCATCATATATATACATAACGCATATAAATACTTACTTGATATTGCTCTGATCCCGTATCCTTCCATTTGAAACAAATGAGGGTACTTTGACTTCATCATTTCTTCAGCTTCCCATGTGATTTCTTCTACTTGCTGATTTCTCCAAAGTACCTTCACGGAAGCTATGTCTTTATTCCTTAACCTCTTTACTTGTCTATTCGAAATAGCAATAGGTATATCCTCATAGGTGAGATCCTCCTTAACTTGTACATCTTCAATGGGAGCAATAGGAGATGGATCTCCTATGCACTTTCGAAGCATCAAAACATGAAATACTGGATGAACTGTGGAGAGTTCTTGGGCTAATGCTAATTCATACCCAACTTGCCCAAATCTTCGGACAATTTCATATGGCCCTATATAATGTGGACTCAACTTTCCTTTCTTTCCAAATCTCATTACCCCTTTCCTCGGTGACACCTTCAAGAATACCCAATCACCTATGGCAAATTCAAGCCCTCTTCGCCTAATATCAGTATAGGATTTATATCTACTTTGGGCCATTTGTAGCCGTTGTTTAATCACTTTAACTTTATCCATATCCTGATGAACAAGATCTAGCCCAAGTAAAGTAGTTTCACCCGCTTCAAACCATCCGATTGGTGATCTACACTTCCTTCCGTATAAAGGTTCATAAGGTGCCATTTTGATACTTGAATGATAGCTATTATTGTAAGCAAATTCAATAAAAGGCAAATGGTCATCCCTACTGCCTCAAAAATCTAACGTGCAAGCTCGTAGCATATCTTCAAGTGTTTGGATAGTACGTTCTGCTTGTCCATCTATCTGAGGATGAAAAGCCGTACTCAAATTCACTTGTGTACCCAAGCTCTTCTAAAAAGATCTCCAAAAATGCACGATAAATTGTGCTCCTCTGTCTGATAAAATGGAAAGTGGAATACCATCCAATCGCACTATCTCTTTAACATACAACCTTGTATAATCTTCAGCTGTATAGGTGGTCTTGATTGGTAGGAAATGCACTGATTTGGTAAGCCTGTCAACTATGACCCATATGGAGTCAAATTTCCATAGTGTACGAGGCAAACCTGTGATGAAATCCATGTTAATCATATCCCATTTCCAGACTGGAAGATTGATACATTGCATATAACCTCCTAGTTTCTGATGCTCTACCTTTACTTGTTGACAATTCGGGCATTGAGCTACCAATTCTGCAATGTTCTTCTTCATGTTTCCCTACCAATACATTTCCTTCAAATCATGGTACATTTTGGTATCTCCCGGATGAATAGAATATCGTGAATGATGCGCCTCTGTCATATTTCGTCTTCTCAGCTCATTTACATCTGGTACACATAATCTACCTTGGCATTGAAGTACTCCTTCTTGCGTAAGATCAAATGCCTTTGTCAGACCCTGTTGTACATTTTCTTTCAGCTGCAATAAAATAGGATCCGCATCCTGTTTCTCTTTCACCTCAGCTACTAAGGAAGATTCTGCTGCATTTTGCACAATAAACCCTTCATCTGGAGATTCAAGAAGATGAACTCCTAAGCTGGCTAGTTGATATAAATCTTTTACTAGGTCTTGCTTTACCGTCAACTGGCTACTAGTGCTTCCTACTGCTTTGCGGCTTAATGCATCAGCTACCACATTTGCTTTTCCTGGATGATATAGGATATCAATATCATAATCTTTCAATAGCTCAAGCCACCTCCGCTGCCTTAGATTCAAATCCTTTTTCTTAAATATATATTGCAAACTTTTGTGATCAGTGTAAATGTCAACATGAACTCCATTCAAATAATGGCGCCATATCTTTAAAGCAAATACCACAGATGCTAACTCAAGATCATGTGTGGGATAGTTTCTCTCATGTGGCCGCAACTGTCGTGAGGCATATGCTATTACATTACCATACTGCATCAATACACATCCTAGGCCAACCCCGGATGCATCATAATACACTGCATACCCTTATGTACCTTTCGAAAGTACTAATATGGGGGTGGAAGTCAATTTATCTTTCAACTCTTGGAAACTTTTCTCACATGCACCATTCCACTGAAACTTGACTGCCTTGTGTGTAAGCTTTGTTAAAGGTGTAGCAATGGAAGAAAACCCTTCGACAAACCAGCGATAATAACCTGCCAACCCAAGGAAGCTACGAATTTCTGTAGGCATCGTAGGCCTTGGCCAATTTTCCACCGCTTCAATCTTTTGTGTATCAACCCTTATCCCTTCATTTGACACAATGTGACCAAAGAATGCGACGGATTTCAACCAAAATTCACATTTAGAGAACTTTGCATACAACTTATGCTCACGAAGAATCTATAACACCTGCCGTAAGTGATTAGCATGGTCCTTTTGTGATCTTGAATAAACTAGGATGTCATCTATAAACACCATCACGAACACGTGTAGAAATGGCTTAAACACCCTATTCATCAAATCCATGAAAACAGCTGGTGCATTTGTTAGTCCAAATGACAAAACTAAAAATTCAGAATGGCCATACCGTGTTCGGAAAGCTGTCTTGGTTATATCCTTTTCTCTAACTCTGACTTGATGGTAACCCGATCTCAAGTCAATCTTTGAAAAACACTTAGCACCCTGTAACTGATCAAACGAATCGTCAATTCTAGGAAGGGGATATTTGTTCTTGATCATTACTTTATTCAATTGTCGATAGTCAATACACATCCTCAATGTGCCATCTTTCTTCTGTACAAATAATACTGGTGCACCCCACGGGGACATACTAGGCCTGATGAAGCCCTTGTCCAGCAAGTCTTTCAATTGCTCCTTCAATTCACGCAATTCTGCTGGAGCCATTCTATACGGAGGAATAGAGATAGGCTGAGTGCCTGGAATCACATCAATGCCAAACTTCACTTCCCGTTCTGGAGGCAAACCAGGAAGAACCTCAGGAAATACATCAAGGAATTCATTAACCACTGGAACCGACTGAGGAGTTATTGGTTCTACATCAGTATCTTGCACTCTTACTAAGTGACATATGTACCCCTTGGCTATCATTTTCCTTGCTTTACGATAGGAAATAAATTTTCCTCTCGGTGCCCCTACATCACCCTTCCATTCAAGAACATTCGTTTGTGGGAAATGAAAATGTAACTTCTTAGCTCGACAATCTATCATGGCATAACAAGATGCCAACCAATCCATACCCATTATAACATCAAAATCCACCATTTCTAGTTCAATAAGATCAGCCAGTGTATCATGACCACACACAGTTACCACACAATTACGATATACTCTCTTTGCAATAATAGATTCACCAACTGGTGTGGATAATTCAATTGATTTAATTAATAATTCTGGCGTCCTTTCAAATTAGGCAGCAATCAATGGAGTAACATATGACAATGTAGAACCCGGGTCAATCAATGAATATACATTATACAAAAATATGGATAATGTACCTGTGACTACATTGGGGGAAGCCTCTGAATTCTGCCAGTCCACCAAAGCATAGGTACGATTCTAGGCTCCACTGGAACTGGCTGCTCTTCGGGTACCTCTACCATGACCAGCAGGCTGTACACCTCTGCCTAGGTAAGGAACCGATGATGATGATGCAACGGTTGATCCCGTAGGTCATGTTATACCACCCATGCCCCTTTGTTTGCACTCTCTCACCATGTGCCCCTGTACACTGCAAAAATAGCAAACATTCATTCCAACCCGGCATTCACCTAAATGAGACTTCCCACAGTGCTGACACGGTTGGCGAGAAAATCCTACCATTTGTGAACCTCGAACTACACTGCTCTGCCCAAAATGGCTGCCTCTAAACCCTCAGAACTGGGATAAAGTACCTACTGTAGGGGAAGAAAATGATGGTCTAGGCGGTCTAGCAAAATTCCAAGGCCTAGATTCTCCTTGGTACACGATAGACTATCCCATAGGTCTAGCCCTCTTTGACGACCCTCGTTCAAATTCATGTACCCTTCTTCTTTGCCTTTGGTCCTCCATCTTCTGTGCGAAAGCCTGTATTCTGGATATATCCATATCTCTGTTCAAAGCAGCAATAGTACATTCCCTCACCAAGTATGGCTCTAGTCTGTTCACATATCGATGGATCTGTCTGTCATTGTGGCCACTACATTCGGAGAATATCAAGCCAAAGAATTAAACTGCAGACTGTATTCTCTAAGACTTAGATTCCCTTGGCAGAGATTTAGAAACTGGTTGGCACGTGCCTCCCACATCTCATAGGGAAGATAATGACCAAGGAATGTTGTTTTAAATTCTTCCAACTAGCTGGAATTGCACCAATACCATGAGATCTCTTCCAATCTTCATACCATAATATAGCTTTTACTTTGAATCTATAGGCTGCAAGCTCAACTGTTTCTACACCCGGTGAACGAGGGAGGGTCTAATTTTAGAAAATCCTGCGTTTGTCAGCCAGCTACTCTAGCCGCGTCATCCTCACTTGTCGTTGGACTAGCTTGTCCCTGAGTTTGTACCGTAACTATCTGAGTCAACATATGCACTACATTTCTTAAATCTTGGTCAGTGATATTCACAGGTGGTTTAGTAGGTTCTTCTCTCCTTCTCGGCTCTTTCGAAGCTGGAAAAGTAGAAGAAGCCCGCGATACAAACTCAACGTCATCCCCACCTTGACTAGCTTGGTCAGGTGGTGATTTACTCGTTCCTTCTCCGGTAAGCATATCTACTTGCTTACCTTTGCCCTTACCTCATCTTGTCATCGACATTTTACTATAACAAAGAAAACCAAATCCCAATGGTTAGATATGATTCCACTTGCAACATTGGCTCTATTGCACGATCTAGATATGAAGAAAAGAAACAACTCCTAAACATCCTGTAGCCTCCTGCTTATAAATGTGGTGCACAACATATCCATAAGCAAGACTCTACTCAGACACGGCTTTGTAGACACCCGTAGGATGACTTGCTGTGATACTACTTTTGTCACGCCCCGAATTCCAACGGGACGGACTGACACCCGAAGCCGATGAGGCTCGAGAGAACCAATCTTCATCCATGTCCATTCATATGCATATCATTCAAAAAACATCACCATCATGTATACATACTAGATGCTAATAGCGAAAGTCATGGAAACATATGGTATATACATCTATGAAACTTGGCCGTTAGGGCCATCAAGTAAAAATAGACGTACATCCCTTACATTCATATTCCCACATCCGTCTACAAAGCCTCTAATAGATGCATATACATACCCAACCTAAATTCGGGACAATTCTCCACTTTATACAACATTTACAATACCAAAACAAATGTACATAGTGACTCGAAAAGCCCCGAACCAATTGGAGCTCACCAAAGATCGACAAATGATCCGCAACCTACTATGGAGGTCTACTAGCACTTGTGCCTGCAGCAAGTAAGGTAAGTACCCCAAGGGACGTCAGTACGAAGAATGTACTGAGTATATAAGGCTCATATGAAACTGCATGATATATAAGGACTTCAATGAAATCAAGTACCAGTGGGTGGGCAATATAAATTGGCCACCATAATATACATGTATGGAGTCGTATACATTACATTCATTTCTTTTGTTTTCGTTCATATCATTGTCACAATCATTCATGAAATATTGCTCATGTAATATTGTTCATATAATCTATCGGGATAGCCTCTAGCTAGGCTTTCGCCCCTTTGAGTTGCCACCCATTTGGGATCGCCTCTAGCTAGGCAGAAGCTTCCGCCCCTTTGAGTTGCCACCCGTTTGGGATCGCCTCTAGCTAGGCTTACGCCCCTTCGAGTTGCCACCCGATCCCAATATTCATTCGGGATTGCCTCTAGCTAGCTTAAGCCCCTTTGAGTTGCCACCCGTTCCCATTATTCATTTGGGATTGCCCCTAGCTAGGCTTTTGCCCCTTTGGGTTGCCACCCCTACTCAACAAGTATGCATTACTACAATTTTAATATTATAAGAGTGATACGTTATTGGAAGAGTGATACATTATTGGTTGTAACATTGTTGGAACTTTGGAACAATAGTCAATGAATAAGAGACATGTGAATAACAATAAATGACAACCTGAAATGATATACCTTAGAATATTTTGGAATGGAACAAGTACAATGACAATGTGAACACTATGTGCTGCAGAAGGATATGAAAAGAGTAACCTTACATACCTTATCTTCCCAATATGAACACACCATCCCATATGTGAATACAATAATCCAACTTCTTCCTTACGTTTTACTCTACCACACAAGTACATAACGGAGCTCATGTTAACAACTAACTACCTTACAAGTGCACAAAATGACAATGAGCTACATGACTGCCATATAACATCCTTTCACCCTTTACAATACAATCCACTGCATTACCATACCAACAACACCACAACATTCCACAAATTGACCAATACATCATAAACCAATAGCATTTCACACCAAGTTTACCCTTTACGCTTTCTCATTAACACTACGTCACAATTATTCCATCAAGTCACCTCAACACCTTTCATAACAACATATTAACAACAATCCATAATTGATATAATCCAACATGCCTCCAAACGACCCCTTAAAGTCATTCAATAGGTATCATAAGTTGATAATTACATCCAAAAAGGGTATAGGGGTCTTCGGGGATCAAAGAGAGACAAAAACATACAAAATGAGTGTTTGGGATGACCTGTGAAGCCACCTGCACCCGAAGGTGGTTGAGGTGTGGCCGTAGGTGACCCTTGTCCCTATCCAGGTCCACCTGCGTTGGCATCTGCGCCCGCAGGTGCCCTGTCTGGAGGGCGGGTGCCCATTTCGGCCAAAAAGGGTCTCTTTTGGGTCCTTTTTTTGTAATAAATGGTCCATGGCCATGAATAAGCTTATATTTACATATTTTAAGTCACTTGTATGCCAACAAACAACCAAGGTTTCACAACACACATGAACATCACCAAAACCACATTTTTCCTTTCAATACGTCACCGATTCCATGACCAATTTCATACCAACGATCCCACAAGTTATAAACATGAATAAAGAAAGTTAAGAATATAACCACATATTACATGTTGATATTTAATCCATCAAGTTCACTTCCTTCAAGACCACAAGCCCATTTTTAAGTTTATAAGACAAAACCCTTTTTCGATTGCAAAAGTAGACAATTTTACGCATAGTGAACTGTCCAACACTTTGCCAACATAACCAACATGATTTATGCACCATCTTAAGCATATAATATATTAAACCATGAGAGGAAACACTTACCATAGCTTGCAAGATGATGATCTTGTCCAAGGGAGTGATGGCTTAGGGTTTGGAAAATAAAAGAAATATCTTAGATAATTCTAGAAATGGCAAGTGTATTGATATGAATAAAAATCTGATTTTCCTTGCCTTATATAGTCCCTCAAGTCATCCTTAGCCAACATTAATTGTGTTTACTTGGTCAACATGAAAGAATGGGTCATTTTCCATTTGAGCCATGTCTTTCTTGTTTATTTTGGCCTCTTTTGAGCCCGTTAGCACAAAATAAATTTAGCCCAACAAATTCATGCATAATTCACCAACCCTCTCATGTTTAAATAATTCCATGCACGTTACAGTAATTAACTAGGTTCAGACACATACGGGGTGTTACAGTATACCATTCCACCTTTCTTTCTACTGCCATATAACTTTATTCCACCCTCCTACAATACAATTTACTGCCCCACAACACCAACAATACCATAACAGTCCACACATCAATATAGATGTCACAAACCGACAAGATTTCCCACCAAGTGCATACTTCACATTTTTACCTCAATCCAACTCCACATTTTTATTCCATCAAGTCACATAAATACCTTCCACAAAAATATACCAAAAACAGTCCACACAGTTTCAGAATTCACTTTAACATAACAAGAAAGTATTCTCCTTTCACTATGCCAAACGTTCCGTGCACAATTACATATAAACATTTTCACAAGTCATACACATGGAGTAACGAATTAGGTACAGCACCAAACTTAAACATACTAAAATTTCATCCATATAATTCAATTCCTTCAAGACCTTAAATCCCTTTTCAAGTTTAAACCACATAGAAGGTAAATCCTTTAGCGATTAAGCAAAAGTGGACTGTTTCACAATAAGTGGACTGCTCAACACTTTTTAAACATAACCAACAGGATATACACACCATCTTATGCATATAATATATTAATATATAAGGGTAAACACTTACCAAGGCTTTCAAGTGGAAGATTTGTCCAAAAATCCTTAGGGAAAATTAGGGTGTCTAGGGTTGGAAAGAGGAGAAATTATTTGATTGAAAATCTGATTTTTTGCAAGGGAGATATGTTGAAAATGAGCTGAATTTCAGCCTTAAATAGGCCCTCCAAACTGCCTCTCCTTGGTCCAATCTTAGCCAATTATTTGGTCAAAAAGTCTAAGTATACTTGGTCCATTTTTTAAATGGATCATCTCCTTTTTGGGCCCATGTCTTTTTACTTAATTTTGGACCTCAATTGAGCCCATTAGTATAATATTAATTCAGACCAAAAAATTTAGTGGGTAATACACCAACTATCTCAAGTTTAAATAATTCCATAAATGCTAAGGTAGCCCAAATAAGTTCGGAAATGTACGGGGTGTTACATCCTTCCCCCCTTAGGAACATTCGTCCTCGAATGTTAGTAACATTATCCAATCTAAACAAGTTCAAGTCTAAGTTCATTTTTCATATTATCACATACACATAACACTTATATATACTTACTTGTTATTGCTCCAATTCCGTATCTTGAACTTTCTCTTCAGTTTGAAATAAATGCGGGTACTTAGACTTCATCATTTCCTCGGCCTCCCATGTGATTTCTTCTACTTGCTGATTTTACCAAAGCACTTTTACAGAAGCTACTTCTTTAATTCTTAACCTCTTAACTTGTCGATCCAGAATAACAATAGGTACTTCTTCATAGGTGAGATTTTCTGTAACTTGTACATCTTCAGTGGGAGTAATATGAGATGGATCTCCTATGCACTTCCGAAGTATTGAAACATGAAACACTAGATGAACTGTGGAGAGTTCTTGGGGTAGTTATAATTCATACTAAACTTGACCAAATCTTTGGATAATCTTATATGGCCCTATATAACGCAGACTTAGATTTCCTTTCTTTCCAAATCTCACTACCCTTTTAATTGGTGACACTTTCAAGAATACCCAATCACCTATAGCAAATTCTAGCCCCCTTCTTCTAACATCGACATATTATTTGTGTCGATTTTGGGCCGTTTGTAGCCACTGTTGTATCACCTTAACCTTCTCCATAGCTTGATGAGCAAGATCTGGACCAAATAAGGCAGTTTCACCCGCTTCAAACCATCCAATTGGTGATCTACACTTTCTTCCATATAAAGCTTCGTAAGGCGCCATCTTGATACTTGAATGATAGCTATTATTGTAGGCAAATTCAATAAGAGATAAATGATCATCCCAACTACCTTTAAAGTCCAATTTGCAAGCTCGTAGCATATCTTCAAGTGTTTGTATAGTACGTTCTGCTTGTCCATCTGTTTGAGGATGAATATCAGTACTTAAATTCACTTGGGTTCCCAAACTCTTCTGAAAAAACTTCCAAAAGTGTGCAGTAAATTGAGCTCCCCTGTCTGATATAATAGTGATTGGAATTCCATGCAATTGAACTATCTTTTTAATATACAATCGCGCATAATCTTCAGCTATGTAGGTGGTCTTGACCGATAGAAAATGTGTTGATTTGGTAAGCCTGTCAACTATTACCCATATGTAATCAAATTTCCAAAGTGTACGAGGCAAACCTGTGATGAAATCCATGTTGATCATGTCCCACTTCCAGATTGGAAGATCTATACGTTGCATATAGCCTCCAGGCTTCTGATGCTCTACTTTTACTCGTTGACAATTTGGACAATGAGCTACAAATTCTGCAATGTTCTTCTTCATGTTACCCCACCAATACATTTCTCTCATATCATGATACATTTTGGTGGCTCCCGGATAAATAGAATACCATGAATGATGTGCCTCTGTTATAATTCATCTCCTTAGCTCATCTACATCAGGTAAACACAATCTACTTTGGCACTGAACCACTCCCTCTTGCATAAGATCAAATACCTTCGTCAAACCTTGTTGTACATTCTCTTTCAACTGTAATAAAATATGATCTGCATACTATTTTTCCTTCACTTCAGCTACTAATGAAGATTCTGCCGCATTTCGGACCATAATTTCTTCATTTGGAGTTTCAAGAAGGCGAACTCCTAAGCTGGCTAGTTGATGTAGATCCTTGACTATACCTTGCTTTTTCCTGAGCTGGCAATCAGTGTTTCCTATTACTTTGTGGCTTAATGCATCGGCTACTACATTTACTTTCCCCAGATGATATAAAATATCAATGTCATAATCTTTTAATAGTTCAAGCCACCTCCACTGCCTCAGATTTAGGTCCTTCTGCTTAAAGATATATTGCAAACTCTTATGGTCGGTATATATGTCAAAATGAACCCCATACAAATAGTGGCGCCATATCTTAAAAGCAAATATCACATCTGCTAGCTCAAGATCATGTGTTGGATAATTTCTCTCATATGGTCGTAACTGTCTTGAGGCACAACTTATTACATTACCGTGCTGCATCAATACACATCCTAAGCCAACTCCTGAAGCATCACAATATACCGCATACCCTTTTGTGCCTTCTGGAAGTACCAATACATGTGCAAAAGTCAAATTATCCTTCAGATCTTGGAAACTCTTCTCACATGCATCATTCCACTGAAATTTGGTTGCCTTGTGTGTTAGCTTTGGTAAAGGTGCCGAAATGGAAGAAAAACCCTTCAACAAATCTTCTATAATAACTTGCTAACTCGAGAAAACTATGAATCTCTATAGGCATTGTAGGTCTTGGCCAGTTCTTCACAGCTTCTATCTTTTGAGTATCAACCCTTATTCCTTCATCCGACATAATATGACCCAAGAATGCTACAGATTTTAACCAAAATTCACATTTAGAGAACTTTGCATATAACTTACGATCACGAAGAATCTGTAACACCTGCCATAAGTGATTAGCATGGTCCCCCTTTAATCTTGAATAAACCAGAATATCATCTATAAACACTGTCACGAACACATCTAAGAACGGATTGAACACCCTATTCATCAAATCTATAAAAACCGCTGGTGTATTTGTTAGCCCAAATGACATAACTAAAAACTCATAATGACCATATCGTGTTCGGAAAGCTGTCTTGGGTATATCTTTTTATCTAACCCTTACTTGATGATATCCCGATCTCAAGTCAATCTTTGAGAAGCATTTGACACCCTGTAATTGATCAAACAAATCATCAATTCTGGGGAGGGGATATTTGTTCTTGACTATTACCTTATTCAGTTGCCGATAATCAATACACATTCTCAACGTGCCATCTTTCTTGCACACAAATAACACTAGTGCACCCCATGGGGACATACTAGGCCTTATGAATCCCTTGTCCAGCAAGTCTTTTAATTGCTCTTTCAATTCCCGTAACTTTGTCGGAGCCATTCTATATGGAGGAATAGAGATAGGCTGAGTACTTGGAATCACATCAATACCAAACTCCACTTCTCATTATGGAGGTAAACCTGGAAGATCTTCAGGAAATACATCAAGGAATTCATTTACCATCGAAATCGATTGAAGAGTTGGTGGATTCATATCATTATCGTGCACTCTTACTAGATAGCATATGTACCCCTTGGATATCATTTTCTTTGCCTTAAGATAAGAAATAAATTTACCTCTCTGTGCTCCAATATTACCCCTCCATTCAAGGATGGTCTTTTATGGAAAATGGAAATGTACCTTCTTAGCTCGGTAATCTACCGTGGCATAACAAGAAGCCAACCAATCCATACCCATTATAACATCAAAATCTACTATTTCCAGCTCAATAAGATCAGCCAACGTATCATGATCACAAAAAGTTACTATATAATTACGATAGACTCTTTTATCTACAATAGATTCACCAATTGGAGTAGATACATCAAATGGCTTGAATAGTAATTTCAGTGTTCTTTTGAATTTTTCAGCAATCAGTGGAGTGACATATGATAGGGTAGAGCCCGGATCAATCAATGCATATACATTATGTGAAAAGATGGATAATGTACCTATAACCACATCAGGAGAAGCCTCCAAATTCTGCCAATCCTCTAAAGCATAAGTACGGTTCTGGATTCCACTAGAATTAGCTGCTCCTAGGACACTTCTACCATGCCCAGTAGGATGTACGCCCAACGAGGATGATGCAACGACTGATCCAGTAGGTCGCGCCATACTAATCGTGCCCCTCCGTGGGCACTCTCTCATTATGTGCCCCGACATACTACACCAGAAACAAGCATCTGTACCAAGCCGACATGCACCTAAATGAAGCTTTCCACAGTGCCAACACGGCTGATGAGAAAAACTCGATTGGATAATTCTTCCTTATTCTTAATACCCTGTTGTCTGTGAACCTTGAATCCCACTACTTTGCCCAACTTGACTGCCTCTAAACCCTCAAAATTGGAATGGAGTACCTGCTGCAGAACAAGAAAATAATGGTCTAGGTGGTCTATTAAAAGCACGAGGCCTAAATTCTCCTTGGGACGCCATGAACTGTCCCATAGGTTTAGCCCTCTTTGACGGTCCTCTTTCAAATTCATGCATTCTTCTCCTTAGCCTCTAATCCTCCATCTTCTGTACAAAAGCTTGTACCCTGGCTATATCCATGTCTCTATTCAGTGCAGCAATAGTACAATCTCTAACCAAATATGGATCCAATCTATCCACATATCGATGAACTCTATCGTCCATAGTAGCTACTACATTAGGAGCGTACCTGGCCAAAGAGTTAAACCAAAGACTGTACTTTCTGACGCTTATATTACCTTGATGAAGATTTAAGAAATGGTCTGTACGAGCCTCTCGAATATCATATTTCGTAATGATCAAGGAATACCGCTTTGAATTCTTCCCAACTAGCTGGAAGTGCACCGATACCCCTAGATCGTTTCCAATATTTGTACCATAATATAGCCTCTCCTTTTAATCTATATATTGCAAGCTCAACTGTTTTTGTTACCAGATACATGCATAATATCTAAATCCCTTTGAATTTGGTCCATGAAGTCTTGTGGGTCTTCATTAAGATCTGATCCAGTAAATGTGGGAGGGTCTAATTTAAGAAAATCCTGTGTTCACCGACTAGCTACCCTATTCGCACCGTCATTACTTATAGTTGGACCAGCTTGTCCTTGATTTTGTGCAGCAACTATACGAGTCAACATTTGCACCTCATTCCTTAAATCCTTCTCAGTAGCATTAACATGTGGTTCTAGGGGTACTCCTCTCCTTCTTGGCTCTCCGAGAGGTGGAAGAGTAGAAGAAGCCGCGATGCAAACTCATCTTCAGCCTCACCTTGATTAACTCATTCAAGTGGTGATTTACTGGTTCCTACTTCAGTAACCATGTCTCCCTTCTTACCTTTACCCTTGTTTCTGTAAACAGCATTTTGCGATACTGAAGAAACAAAAACATAAAACAAATTCAGTGGTTAAATATGAATACACCTACAACTTTGGATCTATTGCACGATCTAGGAAATGAAGAACAAAAACAACTCCTAAATGTCCCATAGCTTTCTACGTATAGATGTGGTGCACAACACATGATACAAGCCAAATTGGCATCAACCTTTTTTGGCTTGTATTTCAAGGGCAACAATAAGGGACCCAAGCCATAGAGAGCTCAAGGCCACATGGACATGGTTGGAGGGTTCATTTGCACTTCAAGTAGAGCAATATTGCATATGGAAGATAGTTTGGAGTCAAGAGAATCAAATCACCTCGAGACCTCTACTAGAAGGAAAGCACGAGAACTACAAACACTCTGAGGTTTATTGATGAAGCTAGACGTGTTTTAAACTATATTGACACCATTTAAGGAGTGTTGTGTGATGCCCAATGCATTCAAGATGGCTCAAAAGCCATTGGAGAGGTCGTCAGAGAGTTAAGAGGAGCCAAATGGTGACTTGGGGCCACCTGCGCCCTGACCTGCGGCCGCAGGTCATCCACCAACGCCATTTGGTGGCCATTTTAGCCTTCCATATGCACCTGCAGCCTCACATGCTCCAGCAGGTGCCCCATCTGCGTGGGCGGATACCCCAACATGCTGAAATGGCTTTTTGGTCCATTAAATGTAATAAAAGGCCCAAGGCTATAAATACTAGTTCCTAGCTTTATTTTCCTTAGTTTTTGATGAATATTAATGTTATGAAACTCTTGAGAGAGTGTGAGTGCTTTGAAAAGCGTATGTTGACTTTTTCCTAAAAACGGGGTTGCGAGGGGGTTACGATAACCTCAAGGTCTTCGTCGGAATAGGGTGCTTATTGTAGGATTTATCAATTGAAGTTTTAGGGTTTAATATACGCTTTGGTTTTATTGATTTCCTCTTTTTGTGTCTTATTATCTATCATATCTCAATCCTTTACTTTTCGTATTTTCAATCTCTATCGTTTCCTTTAGTTTTCGTGGTTGATTTTAACTTCTGTATTTTGGGGGTTATCATTTGGTATCAGAGTCGAGCTTAGATTCGTTCTTACGATTGTAGTCTTGGTTTGAATATTGAAGAAAATCAAAAAAAAATAAAATGAAATTTTCATTTTTGAAAATTTCCCAAAAAATAAAATAAAATTGTGTTTTAATTTTCGAGTCATTTTTGAAGTTTCAACATTAGATATTTTTCCTCTAGTGTTATTAGAGTCGGAATCTTGAGTTTCGGATGTGTTTTGAGTAGATTTGAAGAAACCCTAATGTTGTATTATTGAGTTTGAAGAAAATTTAAAAAAGGGGTTTCTCGATCTAGTGACTTTGGTGTGGATTTGAGGGTTGAAAATAGTTGGAAAGAGCTTCTCATATTAAAGGGACCCTTGATCTAAAATTTGGACTTGTTTGGAGAAGTTTTGGAGAATCCACTATTTTTGGGTTAGAAGCTTGAAGAAGCTTCAAATGGGTTTGAAAATCTGAAATATTTGTCTTGGAATTGAGGGTTATAGAGTATTAAGTATTGTTCCTCATATCAAAGAGAGCCTAGATTTCAAATTTAATTGAATTTCGAGCTAAAACGAAGAAGATATGGAATTTTGAAGTTCATCCATGTTCTTGGTGTTCATATGAAATTCATATCTTGTTGAAGGGGAATATTCAAAAAGGTGTGTTAGATCCAAAAGGGAAGAAAGATAAAAGTTTTTGGGTGTTAGTACAAAGGAATATTCAAAAAATAAGAGAATATTCTAAGAGAGAGAACCCAAAAGGACCCACAAAAAGGACAAAATCGGAGCATCCAACGAATCTGTCCAAGGCATCTGCGTCCACCATCTGTGCCCGCAGATGGCACCTGCGTCTGCATGTGGTAGCGCAGGTCACTCCAGCAAGTTCCTCTCTTCACCTGCATTGGCCCATCTACGTGGGCAGGTCATGGCCTGCGTCTGCAGGTCATCCCGGTACACCAAAACAATCCGAAATCTCATTTTACTTAGGTTCCATTATCTTAGTTTCAATTCTTGATTCTTTATTTCAATTTTTGATTCCTAAACTAATTTTCAACTAGTAATTATCCTACTTAGTTGTTAATTAGTTCTTGAGTCCTATTTCTTTCTTCGTCCCTTTTCTTTGTGTGCTTTTCTAGTTTTTGTTTCGTAGTTATTTCTTGATTCAAGTATGTTAGTTTGTAATAGAGTTGTCCATCCTTCCCTTAACAAGAATCTATTCCGTCCAAGAGTAGCAGTCAACCACTACTGAGCAACCAAAGTATAGGCAAATGACAACATAAGCCGCTCCAATTGTGAGGCAATTTCTAGTGCTAATTCAACATGAGTGGTTGTACGCTTTAATTTTGCTAACGCTAACATTGTTTATTGTCTTTGTTGAGTGTCCTAATTGCTAGGTACAATGGCTTCGGAGAAAGAAACTCAAATTTCCATGAGAAGTGACACGTCAAAATCTATATAGGAAAAGATTGAGTGCATGAACCATACAATGGGAGCAATGGAAGGTCGTTTAAACTCCATGGTTGGTATCATGTCAAGCATGGTTGGTGAAATGGTGAATATTGAGGAGTCCTTTGAGTCCATGGATTCTACTTCCTAAACCAACTGACAAGTATAACCAAGTGGGAAAGTCCAAAGTTCTCCAATCCGAAAATGTAATTTGGTGATCATGGAAGGAGATGGTGATCAATTAGAGTTAGATTGGAGTTTATCTCGTGCATTAAGACACGTAGTGTGGGAACCTTTGAAAGGGGAACTTGATCAAAGTAAAATCTTATGTCATACAAGGTTCGAGATCATGGGAAATGCATGTTCCATAGTCATTGATGGGGAGAGAAGCATTAATGTCGTGTCTTATGCACTTATTGATGTAATGAAACTTCCACACAAAGGCACCCCAAACCTTAAAAGCTCCAATGGTATGAAGAGAATGGTTCAATAGAGGTGACCGAGCAAGCAATCATTAACTTTAGAGTGGGCAAGTATCAAGATGAAGTACGATGTGATGTCATGCCCATGAGATCATGTCATATGTTGCTCGGTAATCCATGGAAAGTTGATAGGTCGGTTCAACATCGAGAAAATTCCAACAAATACGTACTTGTATTTGGAGGACAAAAGCATAGTCTTGAGCCTTTGACACCCAAGCAAGTGAGTAGGGACTATGAGATAATGAAAGGGTTCCGGGAAGTATTGAAGAAGGAGGAAGTAGAGAAGAGGGAAAGGTAATTGTCCCTTGTACAAGGAAATAAAGGCTTGGCTCAAAGAGGAGAGTTGATTAAGATTGATGAGCCAAGTAGTTGCTTGAAAGAAGTGGGCAAGGAACACTTCATTGTGGGACTTGTCAACACTAATCCCTTGCTTCCCACTAACCTTGATGCTAGCCTTTTACCTTGTATCACCCCTTCTCTTGTACAGGTACATGAACTTCCAAAGGAGGACCCAAAGAGAGTTCCTTATGAACATATGCTTGAAGACCTAACGGAGTTCTTGGCTAAGAATTCCAACTACAGGAAGAGTGATGAGGACTTCCCAAAGGAGAAAATGAGCTCCCATGTTGAACACTAAGGTGAAGACCATACTTTGTATGAGCTACAAGGTAACAATGCTAACCCTTGCACTTCTCTAAACTTGGAATGTCTTGATGTGGCTAGTAGCCAAGTGAGTGTAATTGGTGGCTTGTCTAATGTTGAGCATAACAAGTCTTCCTTTTGTGATACTCTTGATAGCACTATGTTGCATGATGATCAAGTTTTTGTTGTGAGTTTGCAAACACTAGTTGATCCTACAGATGACCGAATTGACTCTTCTTACAAGATTGATTTGTGTCCACCTAGTGCTAGCGCTTATAACTTGAATGAGGTCCCATTGCCATGTGATGAGAGTATTCACACACTAGTTGAACCTTGTGAAAATCAAGGTGAGTCTATGTTGGCATGTAAATTGCTTACAACTAGTGAAGGTGTGTGCATTGATCAACTTGCTTGTGAATATAATCCCCTACTTGAGCATATTTGTTGTGTGCTTGAAGAGCCTCAAGATAGAGATGTTGTTGATAAAGTTGATCATGTGATTAGAAATGATTCTTTGAGCATACCATGTGAAGGCGATCCTATTATTGGTTTTCCTCATAGATATCATGTGAATGAAGTTGTTGTGGAAAATGACATGTATCTTTTTGAGAGTGAACTTGCATGTTATTCCTCACCTTTGGTTAATGATACTCTCTTAAAGAATGATGTCTTGATTGATAATTGTGAGATCACTCCTAGTGTGGCATCTAGTGGTGTGCATTTTGATGTGCTTGAAAAGAAGGATGGTATGCTTAAGATTCACTTGTTATCTTATTTCTTGAAATCCATTAAGAATATAGGATTGAGAGAGGATTGTGCTAACTATCCAATTTTTGATTGTGATCTCTCACTTGAGAAAAAGAATGATCAATTGGGTGAAGATAATCTTGATTTGCTTGAATATTTGAGGAACCCAACTAATGATTGTTCTTATGAAAGTGATTTTGAAAGTGATCCTTTGTATAACACCCCACTAGGGGTGGGCATTCGGTTTGCTCGGTTCGGTTTTTGAATATCGGTTCGGTTTTTCAGTTTTTGATTTGACAAAAATGACAACCAAAACCGAACTGAAATAAATTCGGTTCAGTTCGGTTTTTGCATATTCGGTTCAGTTTTTTTTGGTTTATTTTTTCGGTTTTGAAGATCAAAATAGTGTGCCTTTTTTTGTCATAACTGGGCTTTTGAAATTGGAGATACACTACTAGTAACAAACCAGAAACCAAAACAAAACTTACCAGTAGTAGTATCAAACCACAAAACAAAAAACAGTAGATGAAGATACACTACTAGTAACACTAGAGTCTAGACATACACAATGAGTTTAACAATTAGCATAACTGCATAACTACATAGTCTGCATAAGTGCATAAGTTCATAACTAGGTGCAGTAAAACAGCCACCAGCAACACAAAATCACCACAAAACAGTCATCACAAAACAGTCACCAACACTCCAGCAGCACAAAGTCACGACCAACTTGGAATGATCGAACAAAGTCATGAAAACTTAAAAGAGAATATAACCAAAGCCAACAAAAACTTAGAACTTAGAAACATAAGTTTTCATTCAAGAAAACTGATTCAAACCAAGAAAACATAAGAAGAAGAAAACCCAAAAACACACTTACCACAGGTCAACCACAATCCACATTTGTTCACTGACAACTACACATCAACAATGCTAGACTCTGTTCCACTACAAGCCATTTCTAAAAAAATATGAGACACTTGTTAGTTCACTTAGTTGATATGCAATATAAATAAGAAATTATTTTCCATATAATGAATATAAAATCATAAAATTCTTACCAACTTCAAGTTGCTCAAGATACTCTAAATCTTCCTCGATATTAATTGGAACAGGTTCACATCTAAGCCAATCTTGAAGACAAATAAGAGATTGCACTAGTTAAGGAGTCAATAAAATCCTAAAGGGATCAATAACACGACCTCCCGTGCTAAATGCACATTCGGATGCGACACTGGAAATGGGAATGGCTAACACATCACAAGCCATCTCCGCGAGAATGGGAAATCTCGGCTCATTAACTTTCCACCAACCTAATATATTCAATTTTCCCGAATCTGGCTCAATTTCTTCAACAAGATATTTTCCCAACTCAGATTTACTGCTTGAACCTCCACTAACTTCTTTATGCTTCTCAAATTGTTGTTTTGTTCTCATTGTTTCTCTTTTTTGAAAATTTCCATAACCACTTACAGATGAAGAGTTTCCAGAAGAAGAAGAATTAGATGAAGATGGAGAGATTTTCGATTTCCTAACATAATGATCAAACAAGGCTTTCATGTAGGTCTCCACTGAATCGGATAACTTATCCCTAATTTATTTTCCAAACATATCCACAATTGCAAAAGGAACATACTCAAGTTTGTTGCAGGGATCTAATACAGATGAAATAAAGATCATTTTGTTCATTTTCTCTGGATCACCCCAATACTTTCTGAACTTTTCTCTCATATTTGTTGCCATTTTTTTCAAATTAGAATCATCATTTTCTATCATCTCTTTCAAAATCAGATCAAGCTCAGCAATTTCCACAAAGTGTACACTATTAGTAACATATTCTGAACCAAAAACTTTTAAAGTAAGATCATAAAAAGTTTTCAGAAATGTTACCATTGCCCTCACTTTTTCCCAGTCCTCACATGTAAAGGCACCTGCATTGGTCCCATCTTCACAAGGAGAGGTACGAAGATAATCTAAAAAACCATTATCATAGAAACTATATCTTTCAAATACAAGCTCAAAATGTTGTGCTGTTTCAAGCATCAAGTATGTAGAGTTCCATCGAGTGGGAACATCTAAACACAATGATTTCTTACAAGTTATCAATTGAGATTCGCAACATTCTTTGAACTTTTTAACTCTCGCGGCAGATTGTTTAGCGTACTTCACACCTTGTCTCACTCGCTTGACAGACTTATCAATTTCCTTCAGCCCATCTTGCACAATAAGATTAAGGATATGTGCCTTACACCTCACATAAAGATGTTGACCCTCCATTATGTTAGTTCCCCAATTACTTAACTGTTTAGACATTTCTATCACTGTAACATCGTTGGAACTAGCATTATCAACTGTAATACTAAAAACAGTATCCAAACCCCATTCAAGCAAACAGTTAGTAATGAAAGCAGCCATATCAACACCCTTATGACTAGAAATAGGATAGAAATTTATCACTCTTTTATGCAATTTCCAATTTATATCTATAAAGTGAGCTGTTAGACACATATAGTTAATTTTTTTAATAGACGTCCAAGTATCTGTCGTAAGAAAACTTTTGGATGGGCTTCTTTAAAAACCTTTTTCAAAACTTGTTTTTCTTAATTGTAGAACTGATAACAATCTCTTGTCAAGGTTCTACGAGAAGGAATATGAAAGTGTGGGGCTGTGACTCTCATGAAATTTTTAAAACCTTCCTTCTCAACAAAATTAAATGGCAACTCGTCAACAACTATCATTTGGGTTAAAGCTTTCCTACTTCTTGCTTGATCAAATTTCCAAGTACCCAAAGCCCCTTCCTTTTCACCCGCAGAAGATGGTAGATATGCTAACTTTATTTGACTATCAACAACAACAACATTAGGACAATTAGGACATAACCTAAGCATATGATTATTCATTGACGAAGTACCATTAATGCTTGTAGCAGATGCATAAAATTTCCCATAATACTTACATTTTGCTATAAGAACTCCAATTTTTTTGTCAATGATCTTGTCAAACCACTGCCAACATTTTTCCCTAGGTTCCATGACCTTTCTTTTCTTTGAAGCTTCAACTTCAATGACAGCTTCAACTTCATTTGGAGATGAAGTTGAAATGTTTTCATTTGACGCCCCACCTTCACTTATCCTTCTTCCAATTCCTGCAATCTGTGAAAGTGAAACAATTTCTTCCATTAATTCTCAAGCTTTAGCCTTAAACACCAATTTAAATGAAAAATCAAAAAGTAAAATAAAATACGGGATCGGCATCGGCAGACATCTTTTGAAGTGAGGCGACGTTGTGACTCACCGTTTTTGGAGATCTTGATGAAGACTCGTCTCGTACAGTCAACTTTTTTCAACGAGGGACACGGTACGGACAAATGACAATTGGCTTTTGCCTTTTGGTGTGAGACGACGTTAACCCACTTACCAACTCTAAGATTTAACAATCACAATGATAGAGGACTTACAAGAAGAGTGAAACCGCTAACGTTGGCTATAGAAGTAGCAACACTTGACAGTGAAATTTGGTCAAGATTTCCCACCATCATCATGCAACCCCGAAACCCCCTCCGTTGGTGCTGCTATAGAACTTAGAAGTAGAGTCAAATTAGCTTTTTGATCTAAGCCTAAGGGAGAGAGTCTGAGAGTGTGAGAAGAGAGGAAAAGAGACTGCCGAGTGCCGAGGCCCGAGTGTATGTCTGTGTGTGTGAGTTGTGAGGGATTTGTGAATTAGGGTTGGGGACTTGGGTTATATAGTTCAATTTATAATGGGTTTTGGGCCTATAGGCTGTTGGGCTAACTTGTTATTGGGTTTGGGTTGGAATTTCAGATTTGGGTATTTAATTGGATTATATAATTTCAGTTTTTTGGTTTAACCGAATTATTTTTTTGAAAAACCAAAAACCGAACCGATTAACCGAATTCTTAAATTTTGAAATCGAAACTGACCGAAAAACCGAAAAACCAAAAAACCAAAAAACCAAAACCAAAATTTAATTTCGGTTTGATTTTTTGGTTTTTTTGGTTTGAACCAAAATATGCCCAGCCCTACACCCCACCCTTGTTTGATAAATATGAGGATGAATTGTGTGATTCTTCTAATGACTTGAGTCATGACCTCCTTAATATTGGTGGTGGTTTGTGTCTACTTGAGGATTCCTCTCTTGAAAAAGGTGTTATTTGCCTAGAAATTGCTTCTACTTCTTCTTTTTGTGCTTCATTTATCGAGGATACTCATGGTGACGATCTTGAATCTAATAGTGAGTACACGGATGAGGACACCTTAGTTTAAGTTAACCTGTATGACACCTTTCTCTACCCTTTCTTTTCTTATGAAATTGTCAATGATAGTGTAGAGGGTATGTATATTTGTGAGGTTGACACTTTTGGGGAAAATGAGTATTGTCTTGACCCATGTTCTTGGATACTTCTCCCATTTGACCCCGGTGACCTCTTGGAATGTGGTGGTTGTTATACACCCAACTTGGTGCTTGTTCAAGATGACAAGCCAAATTTGATTGAGGTTGTTGGTATCCTTCCCTACAATGGAGAGCCTTTCTTGAGGGTTTAAGATCCACTTGATAGACTTAAGTTGTGCGTAGGTGACATGTACAACAACGATGAGTGTTCTTTAAAGAAGGGGAGTAATGAAATGGTTCAAGAGAATTCGCCATTGTGTGTTTCCACAGTTGACAAAAGTTTTATGACTTGTAGTTAAAAGAGTGAGTTTTCTCTTAAAAACACTTTGGATGAATTCCACTTATGTGATACCTTTCTTTATTTCTTGATTGAAATTGATGACCCCTTTCTCAAAGGTGGCATTATTCTTGAGAACCCTAGGGCAAATGTGTCATTGCCTCTTTTGGGTGTTGCTTATATACTTGCATCCGTCTTTGACACACTTTGGCTTAAGTTGTGAGGACCATAACTTGTGGATGCTAAGTTGATTACTTGTTTATGAGAGAGTCCATGGTTGTTAAATACTTCTTGCCACCTTCATAAGGTTGGGCAATTTGAAGTGTCAAGTAGGATTCTTGGAATCATGCTTATCATCAAAAGAGGTAACCAAATTCCTTTGGAGAACCAATTGTCTTGGGTTTATTTGTTGTATAAAAGGTTCTCCATTGTCCCTAGTAGCATGATTCCATTGTTGAACTCCTTTCCCTTGGGAAGTTGCTTGGAAAAGAGAGGTTCTATGTGCTTGAAATGCCTCTTTCTCTCTTTGTGTGTTCCTACTCATGAGCACACCTTGGATGAGATTAGTGTCCTTAGCACCTTTCTTTATTACCTTTTTGAATATGATGTTATTCATAACCATGTTGAATCAACATCTTATGTGGGCATGAATTGCTTAGGAAGGAAAAATATCATGTTCCAAAATGAATTGAATCCATCCTTGAGTGCATTAGTTGCTAAATCTCTTAGGCCATATGGTATTCTTGTAGATGGTAATTCCATGGATGAGATTTCTATGCTTAATTCTTTTTTATACTACCTCTTTGCCTATGATGATGTCCATGTTAGTTGTGGAATTATTTTATCTAGAGGTAGGCCCTTTGGTTGGTCCACTTGTTTGAGTAATGGTGCAATGTAGGTCTCTAATATCTTTGACCCCGGAAGACATGTGGATTTTTGAACCATTGGTTCCACCACCTTTGATGTGGTATCTTGGAGAGGTATTGAAACAATTGTGTCGTATGGCTCCAAAAATGAATGTGATCTTACCTACGTGGTTTGTTGATGCCATTACGATGTTTGTTGTTTCCTTATCTCTTGGTATTCTTCATAGTTGGTTCCCTTGTACCCTTTTCAATAAGCTTCTTGTGTTAAACGCAAAGGATCATTGGTTATATTTTAAGTGTGAGCAACCTTGGCATGGTGCTATGATTGATTTTGCTAACACTAACCCCGTACCTTGAGGATATTGTTGTTGCTTGTTTTCCTAATGGTTTTGCAAGGTTTAGTTCGAGGTCGAATCCTTTTCAAGAAGGGGAGGATGATACAAGCCAAATTGGCATCAACCTATTTTGTCTTGTATTTCAAGGGTAACAACAAGGGACCTAAGCCACAGAGAGCTTAATGCCACATGGACATGGTTAGAGGGTCCATTTTCACTTCAAGTAGAGCAATATTGCATATGGAAGATAGCTTAGAGTCAAGAAAATCAAATCACCTCGAGACCTCTACTAGAAGGCAAGCACGAGAACTACAAACACTCTCAGGTTTATTGATGAAGCTAGATGTGTTTCAAACCATCTTGACACCATTTAAGGAGTGTTGTGTGATTCCCAATGCATTCAAGATGGCTCGAAAGTCATTGGAGAGGTTGTCGGAGAGTTAAGAGGAGCCAAATGGTGACTTGGGGCCACCTGCACCCTGACCTGCGGCCGTAGGTCATCCACCTACACTAGTAGGTGGCCATTTTAGCCTTCCAGAGGCACCTGCGGCCTCACATGCACCAGAAGGTGCCCCATCTGTGTGGGAGGATGCCCCAACTTGCTGAAATGGGTCACTTTTGGACCCATTAAATGTAATAAAAGGCCCAAGGCTATAAATACTAGTTCCTAGCTTTATTTTCCTTAGTTTTTTATGAATATTAATGTTATGAAACTTTTGAGAGAGTATGAGTGCATGGAAAAGCGTATGTTGACTTTTGCCTAGAAATGGGGTTGCGAGGGAGTTACGATTCACTCAATGTCTTCGTAGGAATAGGGTGCTTATTGTAGGATTTATCAATTGAAGTTTTAGGGTTTAATATACCCTTTGGTTTCATTGATTTCCTCTTTTTGTGTCTTATTATCTATCTTATCTCTATCCTTTAGTTTTCGTATTTTCAATCTCCATCGTTTACTTTAGTTTCCGGGGTTGATTTTAACTTCCGTATTTTGGGGGTTATAAACACATCCATAAGCAAGACTCTACGCAGACACAGCTTTGTAGACACCCTGGACGACCTGCTCTGATACCACTTTTATCATGCCTCAAATCCCATTGGGGCGTATAGGCACCCATAGCCGTAAAGGCCCAAGAGAACCAACGTATGACTGAGTATATTCATATGCATGCCATTAATTTAACAAAAAATATGCCACATGCAGATATAATATATCGATGACAAAAGTCATGTAAAGACGTACAAAATAGATACGAGACTTGGCCGTTGGGGCCACAACATTTAAAAGGCAAGACACTACCATGCTTGACTTTACAATGTCTACAAAGCTTCTAAAAGATACATAACCACGACTAAGGTCGGGACAAGTCCCCGCCTTATACAACTACTACACAGTACCAAAAATGTATACAAATGACTTGAAAAGCCCCAAATCAACCTAGAGCTAACCAATAGCCTGCAGATAACCCGTACCCTACTGTGAAGGTCTACTAGCTCCTGTGCCTGCATGAAGTAAGGCAGGTCCCCCAAGGGACGTCAGTACGAAAGAATGTATTGAGTATGTAAGGCTATAAGTAACTGTATGAAATATAGGAACTCAAATGGAATCAAATACAAGTGAATAGATAATACTGATATACCACCATACTGTATATGTGGAACCATGTACATTACATTCATTTCTTTCCTTTTACCTTCATATCAATAGACATCATACGATGCCCGAGACCAACTGATCAGTGGTAAATAACATTGGGATCGGCTCGAGCTAGGCTTATGTCCCCAGAGCTACCACCCATAAATCAATAAATCAGGTTCGGCTCGAGCTAGTTTTTCACCCCCAGAGCTACCCCCTGCATCCAATAATCAATCGGGATCGGCTCGAGCTAGGATTTCGCCCCAAGAGCTACCACCCGTACTCAACCAAATATGCATTACTTCATTTCTTTAATTTTTGCTAGATTTTTACATCGGTGGTCATAACATTATTGGAGCTTTGGAACAATAGTCAACAAATAAGATACACGTGAATAACAATTGCTAACAAACTTGAAATGAGATACTTTAAAATATTTTGGAGTGGAAACAAGTTCGGTTACGATGTGAACAATTGATATGGCCAAAGGATACGAAAAGGAGTAACCTTACATACCTTATCTTTCCAACACATGATTACAACAATTCAGCTCTTCCTTAAAGCGTTACTCTACAACACAAGTACGTAACGAAGCTAACATTAAAAACTAATTACATTACAAGTTGCAAGACGGTAATTAGTTACTTAACGGGAAGTAAAAACTATCCAACATCCTAAACAAATGGTATATCATTCCACCTTCCTTTCTACTGCCATATAACTTCATTCCACCCACCTACAATACAATTTACTTCCCCACAACACCAACAATACCAAAATAGTCCACACATCAACATAGACGTCACAAACCGACAAGATTTCCCACCAAGTGCATACTTCACATTTTTACCTCAATACAACTCCAAATTTTTATTCCATAAATTCACAAAAATACCTTTCACTATACCAAAAATAGTCCACACAGTTTCAGAATTCTCTTTAACATAACAAGAAAGTATTCTTCTTTCACTACGCCAAATGTTCCATGCACAATTACGTATAAACATTTCCACAAGTCATACACATGGAGTAATGAATTAGGTACAGAAACACACCTAAACGTACTGAAATTCCATCCATCTAATTCAATTCCTTCAAGACCTTAAGTTCCCTTTCAAGTTTAAACCACATAGAAGGCAAATCCTTTAGCGATTAAGCAAAAGTGGACTGTTTCACAATAAGTGGAATGCTCAACACTTTTTAAAAATAAACAACATGATATACACACCCTATTATGCATATAATATATTAATCTATAAGTTTAAACACTTACCAAGGCTTACAAGTGGAAGATTTGTCCAAAAATCCTTAGGGAAAATTAGAGTGGCTAGGGTTTGAAAGAGGAGAAATTATTTGATTGAAAATCTAATTTTTTGCAAGTGAGATATGTTGAAAATGAGCTGCATTTAAGCCTTAAATAGACCCTCCAAACTGCCTCTCCTTGGTCCAATTTTAGCCAATTATTTGGTCAAAAATCTGAGTATACTTGGTCCATTTTTTAAATGGATCATCTCCCTTTTTGGCCCCATGTCTTTTTACTTAATTTTGGACCTCAATTGAGACCATTAGCATAATATTAATTCAGCCCAACAAATTTAGTGGGTAATACACCAACTATCTCAAGTTTAAATAATTCCATAAATGCTAAGGTAGCCAAATAAGTTTGAAAATGTACGGGGTGTTACAGTTAGCTCCATTACATGCATAAGAAGAATAGGATCATAGGTTGGTTCTCTCGGGCCTTTACGGCTACAGGTGCTTGTCCGCCCCAATGGGATTTGAGGCGTGACACTATTATTAGTCTTGCTCATAGATATCATGTGACTGAAGATGTTGTGAGAGATGACATGTATCTTTTTGAGAGGGAGCTTGCTTGTTTTGATTCCTTACGTTTGGTTATTGATCCTCTCTCAAAGAAAGATGTCTTGTTTGAAAATAATGAGATCACTCCTTGCATGACACCTAGTGATGTGCAATGTGATGTGCTTAAAAAGAGGGATGGTATGCTTAAGATTCACTTGTTATTTTATTTTTTGGAATCCATTAAGAATATAGGATCGAGTGAAGATTGTTCTAACTATCCTATTTTTGATAGTGATCTCTCACTTGTGGAAAAGAATGATCCATTGGGTGAAGATAGTCTTGATTTGCTTGAATATTTGAGGAACCCAACTAATGATCGTTCTTATAAAAATGATTTTGATAGTGATACTTTGTATGACACCCCACCCTTGTTTGATCAATGTGAGGATGAATTGTGTGATTCTTGTAATGACTTGAGTCATGACCTCCTTGATGTTGGTAGTGGTTTGTGTCTACTTGAGGATTCCTCCCTTGAAAAAGGTATTATTTGTCTAGAAATTGCTTCTATTTCTTCTTTGTGTGCTTCCTTTATTGAGGATATTCATGGTGATGATCTTGAATCTAATAATGAGTACATGCATGAGGACACCTTAGTTGAAGTTAACTTGCGTGACACTTTTTTTTACCCTCTCTTTGCTTATGGTATTATCAATAGTAGTATAGAGGGTATGTCTATTTGTGAGGTTGACACCTTCGGGTAAAATGGATATTGTCTTGACCCAGGTTCTGGGATACTTCTCCCATTTGACCCTGGTGACCTCTTGGAATATGGTGGTTATTATACACCCAACTTGGTGCTTGGTCAAGATGACAAGCCAAATTTGGTTGAGGTTGTTGGTATTCTTCCCTACGATGGAAAGTGTTTCTTGAGGATTTACAATCTACTTGATATACTCAAGTTGTGCATGGGAGGCACTTCCAATAAAGATGAGTGTCCTTTAAAGAAGGGGAGTAATGAAATGGTTCAAGATAATTCGTCATTGTGTGTTTCCATTCTTGACCAAAGTCTTATGACTTATAGGTCAAAGAGTGAGTTTTCTCTTGAAAGCACTTTGGTTGAATTCTATTTATGTGATACCTTTCTTTGTTGCTCGATTGAAATTGATGACCACTTTCTCAAAGGTGGTATAATTCTTGAGGACCCTAGGGCAAATGTGTCATTGCATCTTTTGTGTATTGTTTATATACTTGCATCCTTATTTGACACACTTGTGCTTAAGTTGTGTGGACCACAACTTGTGGATACTAAGTTGAGTACTTGTTTGTGGAAGAGTCCATGGTTGTTAAGAACTTCTTGTCACCCTCATAGGGTTGGGCAATTTGAAGTGTTAAGCGGGACCCTTGGAAGTTGTTTAAAGAAGTGAGGTTCTATGTGCTTGAAATGTCTCTTTCTCTCCTTGTGTGTGCCTACCATGAACGTACCTTGGAAGAGAATAGTGTCCTTAGTACCTTTCTTTATTACCTTTTTGCATATGATGTTATTCATAACCATGTTGAATCAAAATCATATGTGGGCATGAATTGCTTAGAAAGGAAAAATATCATGTGCCAAAATGCTTTGAATCCATCCTTGAGTGTATTAGTTGCTAAATCTCTTGAGCCATATGGCATTCTTGTTGATGGTAATGCCATGGATGAGATTTCTATGCTTAATTCCTTTCTATACTAACTCTTTGCTTATGTTATTGTCCATGTTAGTTGTGGAATTATTTTATCTAGAGGTAGGCCCTTTGGTTGGTCCACTTGTTTGAGTAATGGTGCAATGTGGGTCTCTAATATCTTTGACCCCGGAAGACTCATGTGGATTTTTGAACCATTGGTGGCACCACCTTTGATGTGGTATCTTGGAGAGGTATTGAAAAAATTGTGTCGTATGGATCCTAAAATGAATGTGATCTTGCCTACTTGGTTTGTTGATGCCATTACGACCTTTGTGGTTTCCTTATCTCTTTGTATTTTTTATAGGTTGTTCCTTTGTACCCTTTTCAATAAGATTTTTAGGTTAAACACGAAGGATCCTTGGTTATATGTTAAGTATGAGCAACCTTGGCATGATGATAAGATTGATTTACCTAACACTAACCCTCATGCCATGAGGAAATTGTTGTTGATGGTTTTCCCTATGGTTTTGCAAGGTTTGGATTCGAGGTCAAATCCTTCACGCATGAAAGATAGCTTGGAGTTAAGGGAACCATTGGAGAGGTCGTCGGAGAGATAAAAGGAGCTAAAAAATGACTTGGGACAACCTGCGCCCTGACCTGCACCAGCAGGTGGCCATTTCTGCCCTTCCAATGGCACCTGCGCCCTCACATTCGCCAGCAGGTGCCCCATCTGCATGGCCGGATGCCCAATTTGCTAAAATGGGTCACTTTTGGGCCCATTAAATGTAATAAAAGGCCTATGGCTATAAATACTAGTTCCTTTTTCATTTTCCTTAGTTTTTTTATGAATATTGATGTTATGAAACTCTTGAGAGTGTGTAGCTTGGAAAAGCTTATGTTGATATTTGCCTAGAAATGGGGTTGCAATGGAGTCACGATTCCCTCAAGGTCTTCGTAGGAATAGGGTGCTTATTGTAGAATTAATCAGTTGGAGTTTTAGTGTTTAATATACCCTTTGGTTTCATTGATTTCCTCCTTTTGTGTCTTATTATCTATCCTTATCTCTATTCTTTATTTTTTTGCATTTTCGATTCTTTCGTTTCTTTGAGTTTTCGTGGTTATTTTGACTTCCGTATTTTGGGGGTTATCAATCACCTACTTGGACTTTTTGAGCAGCTTTTATAGCCAAGTAGGTGCATCACCTACTTGGACTATTTTTGATCAAAGACTTGGCTAATGATGGCTGGAATGAGGCAGCAAAAGAAGAGGTATATAGGGCTTATTTCAGCCTTATTTTTCATTCATTTCATTTGCCAAAAACTGGTTTATAGTTAAACACTCTCTCCTCTCTCATTTAAACCCTAACCAGCCACCCCAAATTTCCCCTAGGGTTCTTGGATAAATCCTCCACCTTGCAAGCCTTGGTAAGTGTTTACACTTATAGTGTAGTGTAATATTTGCATAAGGGAGTATAGAAAGCATGTTCTTTATCTTTAAAAAGGATAGGGCAGTCCCCTTTAATTATGGCAGTCCACTTTTACTTGGTTTCTATAGGATTTGCCTTCTTTATGGTTTAAACTTGAAAAGGAGCTTAAGGTCTTGAGGAAATTAAATTAAAAGGATGAAATTTCAGTATGTTAAAGTGTGGTTCTGCCCCTAATTCATTCCTCTTTATGTATATCTTGGTAGAAATGTTTATATGTGCTTATATATGGAACGTTTGGTGTAGTGAAAAGTGAATAATCTCTTGTTATGTTAAAGTGAATTTTAAAACCATTGTGGACTATTTTTGGTATGTTGTTGTAGGTAATTTAGGTGTCTTGATTGAATAAATATGTGGAGTTGCATTGAGTTGGTAAGGTGAAGTATGAACTTGGTAAGAAATCCTATCAGTTTGTAACATTTGTGTTGGTTTGTGGACTGTTTTGGTTGTATTGTCATTGTGAGGCAGTAAGTTATAGGGTAAGGGGGGTGGAGTAAGGTTATTTGGCAGTATAAAGAAGGGGGGGAGTGATACACCATGTGTTTAGGAGGTTGGACGATTTTTACTTCCCGTTAAGTAACTAATTACCGTCTTGTAAACTTATAATGTAATTAGCTTTTAATGTTAGTTCCATTATGTACTTAAATTGTAGAGTAACACTTAAAGGAAGAGATGAATCATTATAGGCATGTGGTGGGAAGATAACGTATGTAAGGTAACTCTTTTTCGTATCCTTTGGCAGCATAAAATGTCCACGTAGTTAACGACCTTGTTTCCACTCCGTAATGTTTTAACGTACCTCAATATATGTTTATTTTCAAGTTGGCATGTCTACCTTCACTATCCAATTTCTGGTATTCCCATCTTATCAACTAAGATCTATCTATTAGTTTGGCTCCTAAGCATTTCAATTGTTTACAAGTATTCTTTACTTTATGGCAATTACATCAAAAGTTATTCGCGTGTTTTTTTAATTTTACTCGAGCGCTGTTATTCCAAAAAATTCCATAATGTTATCACCACCAATATAACAATCTCAAAGACTAAATAAAGTAAGCAACTTAAAGCTGGTTATATGCGGGTGGCAGCTCGGGGGCGAAAGCCTAGCATGGGCCAATCCCGACTGATTTATATGGGTGGTAGATTAGGGGCGTAAGCCTAGCATGGGTCGATCCCGATTTGTTTACCACTGATTAGTTGGTCATTTGTACTACATGTCTTATTAATGATTTTAAAGGAAAGAAGGAAAAAAGGAAAGTAAATAATGTAATGTATGTGGTTCCCCAGATACCAGCTAAGGTGGGTTATTATCATTATCTATACACTTGTACTTGATGTCACTTAAACTTTTAGGTTATGTACAGTTGCTTTGAGCCTTATATACTCAGTACATTCTTTCATACTGACGCCCCTCTTGGGGGACCTACCTTTCATGCTGCAGGCACAGGAGCTAGTGGATCTCTCTAGCAGGAGTACAGGACATCTAATGGCTATTGGTGAGCTCCAGGTTGATTCTGGGCTTTCTGAGTTAGTTGTATATATTTTTGGTATTGCGTAGTAGTTATGTGTAAGGCGGGGACCTGTCCCGACCTTAACTAAGTCTATGTATCTTTTAGAGGCTTTGTAGACATTGTAAAGTTAAGCATGGTAGTGTCTTGTCCTTTAGAAGTTGAGGCCTCAACGACCAAGTCTTGTATATCTATTTTGTATTTACCTATCTGGTTCACTTTATCAATTCATCATATCCATACACTGTAGCACATTTGTTATCCAAAGGAGGGTTGGAATATGACATCGCTTCTCAACTAGTTGTCCACAAGTTTGAGAACATAGAAGCCTTGGTCAAAGCGGCCATTGAGGTTGAGAAGAGCAACAAAGAAAAATAAGTCTTTCAATCCTAAAGGCTATACATCTTCTAGTTCATCCGGGTAGAACAAGAATAAGGACTTTAACAAGTACTATGAGAAGAAACCCTTTGAGAAGACTACTCCAAAGTATCCGCCAAAGAATGAAGGTAACCAATACCCGAACACTAATTCTAGAGTATTGTTTGTTTTAAATGTCAAGGTTGGGGACATAATGCAAGTGAGTGTCCCAATCAAAGAAACATCATTTTGGTGGAAGGTAAGGCTTATTTTGTTTGAGATAAGGTGGACCAAGAAGATGGTGGTGTGGAAGAAACCCAAGAGGGTGAAGACTTTGAAGATGAAGGGAAACTTGGGGGAGATCCCAATGAAGGGAAAATTAATACACTTCTTGGTATGATGATGAAGGTCCCCCATGAAGATATCTGGCCTCAAAAAGGAGAGAGAATGTATTCTAACTTTATGATAAGGCAAGTGGTAAGTAGTGAGGTTTTAGATGATCCAAGCCAAGAGGAGGAAATGCACTTGACTCAAGGCGGGGAACCTTGTGTTCTTCTCAAAACCTTATTGTTTGCTAGCCATGGTGCTAGCATTTTACGTAGCACCAATACTTTTCTTTTACAGGTTCATGAGGGGATACTTCTAAATGAGGATCTAATGAAAGTTCCTCACAAGTATGTATTTGAAGGCCTAGATGAGTTCTTATCTAAGGACTTCAAAATTGATGAAGATGTGGCTCAAAAGAGACTTCTAGGCAAACTCCTATGGGTTGATAGATACTTGCTAGCAAGGGGTAAAGCATCTAAACTCATGGACAAATAATGGAGTTACATACCAAGGAAGCTCCTACAAAGAGGCAAGAGGACAAAGTCTATTGGTTCAAGTTGATGCATAGGAGGGAAGGACCATGTGGATCATGTAAAGAAGACAAGCAAGCAAGTTCAAAGACTTGATCCAAAGGTATGTACCTCCCCCCTCTTATTCCAAGTAATCCTTGAAATCATGATGACATTTATCCTATGTCCCTTGTGCTTAATTGTGTGGGTTTTACAATTTGAATGCCCAATCTATTTGTTGCTTTGAGAAGGGTCCATGTGACCTACTTGATAAACAACTCTTATTCCTAACTACTTGTCACACTTATGTGGATAGATAAGTTAAAGAACCAGGATGGACCCCGCTAGTGAGTGCTCTTTCCTTTGGAAGTTGTTTGGATGAGAGAGATGTGAGGTGTTATAGTTATTTGTTCTTACCTTCTTGTGTTCTTATCTTTGATAGTACCTTAAATGATCTTGGCTCTTTTCACTCTTATCTCTTTGCTTATAAAGGTGGATGTTTGTGTTGAGAATTCCTTTTATGTGAACATGGTTTGTCGTGGGAGGAAGGGTGATCCACACCCTAATGACTACTTGATTCTATCCTTGGTTGTTCCCACATGTAATGATTTGCTTGCTAACTTACTTGAGCTTATTGGTAATCTTGTTAATGGAAACACCTTGGGAGAATTGCATGATACTTGTTGTAGCCAACACCTTTGTGCCTTGTATGATGAGTTCTTTTCATTGAACATGAAGGATATGTAACACCTCAAATCCCATTGAGATGGACAGGCACCCTACACCCTAAAGAATCAAGAGAACCAACTTTAACCTGTGCTTACCATGCATATAACTATGAGAATCATGAAACTTTGATACATATATAAGCTATAGTAATGAAAGACCAACATAGATAGACCCAAACCATATATTGATACAAGCCAAATCGGCGTCAATCTTTTTTGGATTATATTTCAAGGGCGACAATAAGGGACCCAAACCACAAACGTGGTTGGAGGGTCCATTTAGACTTCAAGTAGAGTATTATCGCATATGAAAGATAGCTTGGAGTCAAGGGGATCATTAGAGATCGTTGGGGAGTCGAAAGGAGCTCAACGACTCACTGGAGTGGGCTGCGCCTTCACCTGCGCCAGCAGGCAAGTGACCTGCACCCTGATACACTATCAAGTCCACAACACAAAAAGTTCTCAACAATCAACAACAAGAAGAACAAACTAACACAAGATCCACAAGTTTTAACAAGTGATAGTGAATCGAAAGAGCCCTACACGGCTTTACTGGACTTCAAGATTACAAACATAGCAACACAACAATAACAATGTCACAAGAAGATAGTAACTTGACATATAAGATTCAAGAGTCTAAGAACCCTAACAACAAGAGAGGACCCTAAGACTAACGAATATTAACACCAAGTTCTTACTTGGACCAAGAGGAACTCTATGACCTCAAGATCCTTGTTTCTAGCCAAGATACAACACAAGTATCACTCTACTTATGAGATGGAATAGAGAGAGAGATCCAAAATATTACAAGTGTTATGCTTCAAAATGATAATGGAAGAACTACCCCAAATAACCCTAATATTGTCTATTTATATTACAAGGAAAATGACCAGCTTGTCCTTGCCATAGGCCGGCCTTGGAGTGTAAGCTTATGACACTTCAAGGTCCCTCTTCACACTTAAAAGCATTTAGACCATTAGGTGGATCAATCACCAACTCACACACGGCCATTTGCACGAACAAGGCTTGGAGTTTTTGTAATTCCCGAGCTTGGCTTCGTGTGAATGGTCGTGGACTTGTTGGACAGATTGTCCCACCCGTATCATCCTCTCCATCTTGAGAGGAATTTGACATCAAATTTGGCATTTGGTCATCTTCAACCGCATCCACGAGAGAAAGATCACAAACGTTGAAGGTGTTGTGCACTTGATATTCCGGTGGAAGGTCAATCTTGTAGGTGTTGTCATTGATTTTCTCAAGTATTTGGAATGGACCATCAACCCTCGGCATCAATTTGGACTTTCTTTGATATGGAAACCGACCCTTCCGAAGATGCACCCACACCCAATCTCCTGGTTCAAGAATGAATTTCTTTCTCCCCTTGTTGGCCCTCCTTGCAATTTCTTGGTTTTTCTTCTCAAGTTGAAGCCGCACCTTCTCATGTAACTTCTTCATAGAATCTGCCCGCTTGCTTCCATCTAAGCTAATCATGAGATCACTTGCCAAAGGCGTTAAATCCAAAGGGGTAAGGGGGTTTAGGCCGTATACACACTCAAAGGGAGTCATTCCCGTACTTGAGTGTATGACACGGTTATGGGCAAATTCCATCAATGGCAACTGCTCTTCCCAAGAAGTCATTTTTCCCTTAACCATGGAACGTAGCATAGCACCCAAAGTCCTTTTTACTACTTCCATTTGTCCATCGGTTTGTGGGTGGCAGGACATAGAGAACAACAACTTGGTACCAAGCCTACCCAACATGGACTTCCAAAAGTGGCTTAGGAACTTAGAGTCCCTATCACTCACAATGGTCCTCGGAGCACCATGCAATTTAACAACATTATCAACAAATAAAGAGGCCACTCTAGGTGCTTCATCACATTTAGAGCAAGGAATAAAGTGAGACATTTTAGAAAATTGATCGACTACAACAAAGATACTATCCCGGCCTCATCGAATCCTTGGCAGCCCCAACACAAAATCCATAGATATATCAAGCCAAGGATGTAGAGGGGTGGGCAGCGGGGTGTACAACCCGTGAGGTAGGAGCCGAGATTTGGCTCTCTTGCATTCTACACATTGGCGCCGCAAATCCTAGCCACATCCTTGTGCATTTGGGGCCAATAGAATTGCTCCTCCAATATTCCGAAGGTCTTTTCGTCCCTAAAATGACCCATTAGACCGCTATCATGTGCTTCCGTCACAAACAACTCTCTCCAAGAGCTAGAGGGTACACACAATCATCTCCCTTTAAATAAGTAACCATCAAACTTGGCATAGGGATTTGAACCCCTAGCCGAATCCCACTTTTCCCTACCCAATTCTTCGCATTCCCTAAAGATAGGAGAAAAGTGAGGGTCCTTGGATTCATCCACTTTGACCCCTCTTGAACTAACAACAAAACCCAAGAAAACAACTTCATTAATACCAAAGGAGCATTTTTCCAGATTTGCATACGAATTTTCCTTTCCAAGGACATAAAGCACACATTGTAAATGCATCACATGCTCTTCTAAAGACTTGCTATAAACCAAGACATCATCAAAGTAGAAAACAACAAACTTTCAAATAAATGGACTCATCACATGATTCATTAGCCTCATAAAAGTACTTGGAGCGTTTGTTAGGACGAAGGGCATAACCATCCATTCATAGAGACCAAACTTGGTCTTGAAGGTGGTTTTCCATTCATCACCGGGTTACATTCTTATTTGGTGATAGCCACTTCTTAAATCAATCTTGGAAAATAAACACGAACCATTCAATTCATCTAGCATGTCGTCTAACAGAGGGATAGGGTGACGATATTTTATCGTAATCTTGTTGATGGCTCGGCAGCCCACACAGATACGCCATGTTCCATCCTTTTTAGGCACTAGTAACACCGGAACCGCACACGGACTCATGCTCTCCTTGATATACCCTTTGTTAAGGAGTTCCTCAACTTGACGTTGCAATTCCTTCGTGTCCGTAGGGTTGCTCCTATAAGCCGGCCTATTTGGCAATTGTGATCCCGACACAAAGTCAATTTGGTGCTTAATTCCCTGAAGCGGGGGCAATCCTTGTAGAAGTTCTTTAGGAAATACATCTTCATAATCCTGCAACACACAAGAAATCAAAGGAGAAACGAAAGAATTAGTGGGGTTAGTATTAAAACAATTAGCAAAGAGTAACATAGGCGTGTCCTCATCATGATTCACGAAGAGTTCCTTCTTTCTAACCAACATCACCATGTTTTCTGTCCCTTTTGATGTTGAAGCAGCCTCGGATACCCATACTACCCCACCTACGGGTTCCCCTCTTTTTCCTCCCTTTTCAGATTTCTGTCCTTTTTCCTTCAATTCTCTCATCTTTTGATGCCACTCATTCACTTGGGAAGGCGAAAGAGGATGAAGTTTAACCTTTCGGTCATCCTGCTCAAGCGTATATCGATTGGAACTCCCATCGTGTTTGGTAGACCTATCATATTGCCAAGGTCTACCTAACAACAAGTGACACGCTTGCATGGGTATCACATCACAAAGCACTTCATCGTGGTATTTTCCCACCTTAAACCATATCACACATTGCCTTGTGACCTTTAGTTCACCATATTTATTTAACCATTGTAACTTGTAAGGACTAGTGTGCGGTGTATTTGGCAACTTCAAGAAGTTTACCATAGCCAAACTTACAACATTTGCACAACTACCATTATCTATCACCAAAGTGCACACACTCCTATTTACAAGACATTTCGTATGGAATAGATTTTACCTTTGACTTGGGTCATCGATTGCCTTACTAATCATAACGTGCCTAACCATAAAGTTTGGAACCACACACTCCCTTTCTTGCGGATAAACATCTTCACAATCATCTCCATCATCATCATGTGGTCCATTATCGGGTTCCTCTCCATCTTGAGGCTCGGCCTCATCCTCTCCCTTTTTAAGGCCCACCTCCTCACCAAGGTAATATAATCTCCCTTCCCGTAGGATCACGTTGCGTCAGTTTGGACATTCATTGGCCTTATGTCCCCAACCTTGGCACTTGAAACATTGGAATCCTTTTGGGTTAGGATACTTGTGAACTTCTGGTTTTAGAGGAATTTTGTAGTCTGTTTTGGGCTCGGGCAGCCTTGTAGTGGAGGGTTGGTCCTTGTTTTTGGCCCAGCACGAGATGGATTGTCCCCTTACCTTGAACGACGATCTCTCTTTAAGTTCCCTTTCAATCTCAAGAGCCGCCTGGAAAATACCTTCAACGGTATCAAACTTGTGAAGTGTTAAATGAGTGGAGATCTCATTGTTCAACCCACACTTGAACCGAATGATGTCATGACTGATTTGTTCCCCACGATGATCAAGTTTCAACATGATTTGTTGAAACTCATCAAAATATGCCATCACACTCTTTTTACCTTGACGCAAGTTGTACAATCTAGCAAGCAACTCATGGCGATATCTCTCGGGAAGGTACCATTGTCTCATCAAGTACCTCAACCGAAACCAAGGTGGTGGCTGTCCATCAACTAATTCATTACCAAACCACTTGCCGTACTCCCACCAAGTGTTAGCATAACCCTCAAAATAAGCTATAACATAAACACCTTTCTTTTCTTTCGAGATATCATTAACTTGGAATACTTTGTCACAAGCCGATTCCCAAGCTAAGTAGGCCTCGGGGTCACTTTCACCTTTAAAGATGGGTAGGCTGAACTTGATGGTGTTTTTAAAACCCCGTACCTTCCTAACCCTACTTGACTATGTTGAGCAATGCTTACTTAGGTTTCGAGAGCCATACATACGTATTTTGTAATGCTATGGATGAGATAATTGACTTTTGGCCTCGTATATGTGATTAAACCTTCATAGGAGGTGTTTTATGATTTTTGTGGAACAATTATGGGTTTCAAAATGAGGCTAAGAGGACCTCTAAACAAAGTATATTAAGGTTAAGAAGTAAGTTAAAGAATAATACTTGAAGTATCTAACCAAACCCGCGAAGAAAAGTCGAAAAATGGAATTTTTGAAAAATCTAAGTGTGGGGAGCGCCAGAGGAAGTGCCACTCCGCTCTAGGCTAAAATTTTTAGTCCAAAGGAAGAAATTTGGCGTGCCCAAGGCGTGCCACGCTGGTTTTTCCACTTTTTCAAAAGTTGGAAATTTCTAAGTCCCAAGGGTATCCGGGGTCGTACCGAGCTGATTTTTGCAACATTTCTTATACAACCATGAGTATATACATGAAATGAATGAAATATTATATTGGTATGATAAAATTACTCGAGAACAAATTTGGAGTCAAAATAACAGTTTTGGCCTTAGGTCAAAATAAACCAAACATGGCTAGAATCACTTGTTTTGGGGATTTAGGCTACGGATATGAGTAGCATGAGTGGGAATATTGTTGTAACACATATAAGATGACTTAAACACGAGAAATTATTGATTTTATTGGGTTAAGTAATTTAGGCTCAATAAAAGCCCAAAATGGGGCAAAAGACATGGGTCACATGACCCAATCTTCTATTGACTAAGTCAAATATTGCATTAAATGCCAAGAATGGCTAAGGATGACCCCAAGGACTATATATAGACCCAAAATCAAATTTTATTCAATTGGAACTCTCATGTTTTTCTAGATATTTTCTCCAACATTCTCTCAAACCCTAAAGAACTCAAAGTCAATTTTGGAGCAAGATCATCACTTTTCAAGCTTGGGTAAGTGATTATTGTTATGGATTAATATATTATATGCATGAAAGAGTATGTAAATCATGTTGGTTGTTCTTGGAAATGTTGTACATGGTACTTTGTGTTTTTCTATAAGATTTGTGATCCACGAAATTCAAGCTTGAATTAGGACTTGTGCCTTTGATGAAAAAGAATGGTATGGATAAAATATGAACATGTATGGTGTTATTTTGTTATTAAACTTGTTATTTTTCTATAAGTGTAAATTGGGGGATTTTGGCTGATATGTGCTATGAGGTGTATTAAGGTAAGTTGATAGATTATTTGTTATATGGTATGGATAAGAAAGTGTAAAGGAGAAGTGTTGTGGTGAAATGTATTGATTATCATGTATTGGTCAATCTGGGGAATATTATGGAATAATAATTTCATCAATTGTTTTGTCAAAGGAAAATGGCATGTTTAAAGGCAAACATGTAACCCATTGATGTTATTTGTAAAATAGTTGATGGTTAATGTAAATCCCGTTATGTATTTGTGTTGTAGAGTGACACATAAAGAAGGAGCGGGACGATTGTATGCACATCTAGGATTGTATACCCGTATTGATAGTACAAGGTATGTAAGGTTACTCTGTCCGTATCTTTCTGCGACAAATAGTATTCACATTGACATTACGCTTGTTCCATCTCGAAATGTGCTAAGGTATCTCATATCCAGTTATCCATAGTCATTGTCATATATTTCCTACTCATTGATCATTGGTGAATCTCATGTCTCATATCCATGGTTAATGTTCCAAAAGCTCAAATAAGGTTATATTCCAATGTTCCAATAGTGATTATATTTATGTCTCTTGTTCATGGATTCTTATCCAATGGTTCCCATGGTGTTATAGTTCTAATAATGTTATGTTGCCAAGTTATTCACATGTCTCTCACTCATTGGTTAATGATCCAAAGTTTCAAGTAAAGTTGTGACTATCATTGTATCAATCTCAAAGTAATGAATAAAGTAATGCATATGTGGTCAATGATCAAGTAAGGGTGGCAGCTTTGGGGGCGAAATGCCTAGCTCAAGCCAATCCTAAATCAGGGGGCAGTCCTAGGGGTATAATCCTAGATCGGACCGATCCTAACAGGGGTCAGCTCTAGAGGTAATAACCTAATTCGAGCCGAACCTAAAATGTTGTATGGGTGGCAGCTCTAGAGGTACTAACCTAGATCGAGCCGATCCCGATATATACATTGATTCATAGGGTGGCAGCTCTAGGGACATAAGCCTAGCTCGAGCAGATCCCAACATAACGCTATGTTATGTTTGAAACCCACTGTTCAGTCGGGGCCCGGGTATCACATGTCACAAGCTAAGATGAAAAATTATGGAATTAAAGATACAAAGAAAGTAATGAAAGCAAAAGACATGGCTTCCAAAGTACCGAATAGTGACTCATTTACATTGTGACTTATCTATATTGGTTATGCATTTGGACTTGAGTTCTTTGACTTATCTACATATCCTACAAGTTTCATATGGCCTTACATACTCAGTACATTCTTCGTACTGACCCCTCTTGGGGAATTTACCTTACTTGCTGCAGGCGCAGGTACTAGTAGGCCTCCACAGTAGGTTGCCAGTTGTTGCAGATCTTTGGTGAGCTCCAGTTAGTTCGGGGCTTCTCCAAGTCACTGTTGTACATATGTTTTGGTGTTTTACATGTTGTATAAAGCGGGGACTTATCCCAAATTTTAGTTCATTTTTTTCAATGCATTCGTTAGAGGCTTTTGTAGACGGTTGTGGGTGTATAAATGAAAAAGGTATATGTCATTTTTGACTTGGTGGCCTCAACGGCCAAGTTTCGCATATGTGAATATATATATCATGTTTCATAATTCCATTGTCGATATCCAAAGTTATTATGTGATTATGGATTTCTTATGGCATATAGATGATTGAATAGAGGCAAAGCTTGGTTCTCTCGGGCGTTGTCGGCTACGAGTGCCAATCCGTCCCGATAGGATTCGGGGTGTGACAAAAGTGGTATCAGAGCAGGTCATTCTAAGGGTGTCTACAAAGCCGTGTCTGAGTAGAGTCTTACTTTTCAATGTGTTGTGCACCACCTTTATAAGTAGGAGGCTACGGGACATTTAGGATGTTGTTTCTTTTCTTCACTTCTAGATCATGCAATAGAGCCAGTTGTGTAAATTGAAATGAGTCTGATCATGGTAATTGTTTTTCTTTGATATAGTCCAAATGCCAATCACTAGAAGAGGAAGAGGTAAAGGTAAGCAGGTGGATGTGCCTGCGGAAGAAGGAATAAGTAGGCTACCACCTGACCAATCTAGTCAAGGTGGAGCAAATGCTAAAATTTCATCGCGGTCTTCGTCTACTTTTCCAGCTCCGGAGAAGCCAGGTAGTAGAGAAATACCCGTAGAACCACCAATGAATGCCACTGATCAAGATCTGAGAAATGTTGTACATATGTTGACACAGTTAGTGGCGGTACAAAGCCAGGGACGGGCTGGTGTAATGATACACGATGATGATGCGGCTAGAATGGCAAGTCGCAGGACACAGGATTTCTTAAAACTTGACCCTCCTATATTCACTGGGTCTGATCCAAAAGCAGATCCACAGGACTTCGTGGATCAAATTCAGAGGTCTTTGAAAGTTATGCACGTGACGTGGGTTGAAACAGTTGAACTTGCTGTGTACAGGTTGAAAGGGGAGGCAATATTGTGGTATGAGGATTGGAAGAAATCCCATGACATTGGTGCAAATCCACCTAGGTGGGAAGAGTTTAAAGTGTCTTTCCTTGATCATTACTTGCCCTATGAGATCCTTGAGGCACGTGCAGATCAGTTTCTAAATCTCCGTCAAGGAAATTTGAGTGTCAGAGAATATAGCTTACAATTTAATTCCTTGGCTCGATATGTGCCAAATGTGGTGGCTACGATGATAGATAGAGTCCATCGATACGTGGGTAGACTAGAGCCATATTTGGTAAGGGATTGCACCATTGCTGCCTTAAACAAGGACATGGACATAGCGAGAATTCAGGCCTTCGCCCAAAAAATGGAAGATCAAAGGCAGAGACAAAGGGTACATGAATTTGACAGGGGACAGTCCAAAAGGGGACCACCTACGATGTCCCAAGGAGGATCTAGGCCCCGCATGTTTCCGAGACCACCTAGACCATCGTTCTCTTATTCCACAGGGGGTGCTCACTCACAGTTTCGAGGGTCTAGGGGTGGTCTATCTGGGCAGAGTAGCGGAGTTCACGGATCACAGAAAGCAGGTTTTCCTCGTCAGCAGTGTCAGCACTACAGGCGTATTCATGCAGGTACATGCAGAGTGGGGACAAATGCTTGTTTCTGGTGCGGTATGACAGGACACATAATGAGAGAGTGTCCCCAGAGGAGTATGGGAGGTGTAGCACGACCGGCAGGATCGACCGTTGCATCATCAGCATCGGTTCCCTCTTTGGGCTGAGGTGTTCAGTCTGTTGGCAGGGGTAGAGGTGCCAGAGGAGCAGCCAATACTAGTGGGGTCCAGAATCGCACTTATGCTTTAGTGGACCAACAGAATTCAGAGGCTTCCCCTGATGTTGTCACAGGTACATTACTCATATCCTCACATAATGTATATGCATTGATTGACCCTGGTTCTACATTTTCCTATGTTACTCCATTGGTTGCTGCGAAATTTACAAAGGCACCAGAATTATTAATTAAATCAATTGAAGTCTCTACACCGGTTGGTGAATATATTATTGCAAAGAGAGTATATCGTGACTGTATGGTAACTATGTGTGGTCATGATACGTTGGTCGATCTCATTGAATTAGACATGGTGGATTTTGATGTGATCATGGAAATGGATTGGTTGGCCTCTTGTTATGCCATGGTAGATTGTCGGGCCAAGAAGGTGCAATTTTGTTTTTCTTAAGAAAGTATTCTTAAATGGCAGGGTAATGTAGGGGCACCACGAGGGAGATTTATTTCCTATTTGAAAGCCAAAAAAATGATTGCTAAGGGTTATATATGTCATTTAGTACGGGTGAAAGATACTGAAGTGGAACCACTAACTCCGCAGTCGGTTCCAGTGGTCAATGAATTTCTGGATGTCTTTCAAGAGGATCTTCCAGGCTTGCCCCCAGAATGAGAAGTAGAATTTGGCATTGATGTGATTCCAGGCACACAGCCTATTTCTATTCCTCCATATAGAATGGCTCCGGCAGAACTGCGTGAATTAAATGAGCAATTGAAAGATTTGCTAGACAAGGGCTTCATTAGGCCTAGTATGTCCCCATGGGGTGTACCGGTATTATTTGTCCGGAAGAAAGATGGCACATTGAGAATGTGCATTGACTATCGGCAGTTGAATAAGTTAACGATCAAGAAGAAATATCCCCTCCCTCGAATTGATGATTTGTTTGATAAGTTACAGGGTGCCAAGTGATTTTCAAATATTGACTTGAGGTTGGGTTACCATCAAGTTAGGGTTAGAGAAGAAGATGTACCAAAGACAGCTTTTCGAACACGGTATGGCCATTATGAATTCTTAGTTATGTCATTTGGGCTAACAAATGCACCAGCTGTGTTTATGGATTTGATGAATAGGGTGTTTAAGCCATTTTTGGACGTATTCATCACGGTATTTATAGATAACATCCTGGTTTATTCAAGATCACCAAAGGACCATGCTAACCACTTACGAAAAGTGTTATAGATTCTCCGTCAGCGTAAGTTGTATTTTAAGTTCTCTAAGTGTGAATTTTGGTTAAAATCAGTTGCATTCTTGGGTCACATTGTGTCAGATTAAGGGATACAGGTTGATACACAGAATATTGAAGCAATGAAAAGTTGGCCAAGACCTACGACACCCACAGAGATTCGTAGTTTTCTTGGACTGGTAGGTTATTACAGAATATTTGTGGAAGGTTTTTCTTCCATTGTTGCACCGTTAACAAAGCTTACACATAAGGCAGTAAAATTTCAGTGGAATGATGTGTGTGAGAAAAGCTTCCAAAAGTTGAAAGATAAATAAACCTCCACACCAGTTTTAGTGCTTCCCGAAGGTACCGAAGGTTATGTAGTGTATTGTGATGCTTCTGGGGTTGGCCTAGGATGTGTATTGATGAAACACGGTAATTTCATAGCATATGCTTCACGACAGTTGCGGCCACATGAGAAAAATTATCCCACACATGATCTTGAATTGGCAGCGGTAGTTTTTGCTCTTAAGATATGGTGTCATTATTTGTATGGAGTCCATGTTGATATCTATACGGACCACAAAAGTTTACAATATCTCTTTAAGCAAAAGGAACTCAATTTGAGGCAAAGAAGGTGGTTAGAGCTCTTAAAAGATTATTATATTGATATTCTTTATCATCCAGGCAAGGAAAATGTAGTAGCTGATGCATTGAGCTGCAAGGCAGTAGAAAGTACTAGTGGCCAGTTGACTGTGAATCAAGAGATAATCAAAGATCTAAATCAATTAGCCAGCTTGGGAGTTTGCCTTATTGAATCCTCAGAGGATGGATTTATTGTGCAGAATGCAGCAGAATCCTCCTTAATAACTGAAGTGAAAGAGAAGCAGTTTGCAGATTCTATGTTATTGCAGCTAAAGGAAAATGTACAGCAGAATTTGACAAAGGCATTTGATCTTACACAGGAAGGGGTACTTCAATGTCAAGGGAGATTATGTGTACCGGATGTAGATGAGCTGAGGACACGAATTATTACAGAGGCGCATCATTCATGCTATTCTATTTATCCGGGTGCTACTTAAATGTACCATGACTTGAAAGAAGTGTATTGGTGGGTAAATATGAAAAAGAACATTGCAGAGTTTGTCGCTCAATGACCGAATTGTCAACAAGTGAAAGTAGAGCATCAGAAATCGAGAGTTTACATGCAATGTATCAATCTTCCAATCTGGAAATGGGATATGATTAACATGGATTTTATTACAGGTTTGCCTCGTACATTACGAAAATTTGATTCTATATGGGTTATAGTGGATAGGCTTACCAAGTAAGCGCATTTTCTACCAGTCAAGACAACCTATACAGCTGAGGATTATGCGAAGTTGTATGTGAAAGAGATAGTACGATTGCATGGTATTCCTCTTCCATTATATCAGACAGAGGAGCACAGTTCACAGCTCACTTTTGGAGATCTTTCCAGCAGAGTTTGGGTACACGGGTGAATTTGAGTACGACTTTCCATCCTCAGACTGATGGACAAGTAGAATGTACTATTTAGACACTTGAAGATATGCTACGAGATTGTACGTTAGATTTTCAAGGCAGTTGGGATGACCATTTGTCTCTTATTGAATTTACGTATAACAATAGCTATCATTCAAGTATTAAAATGGCACCTTATGAAGCTTTGTACGGAAGGAAATGTAGATCACCAAGAGGATGGTTTGAAGCAGGTGAAACTGCTTTACTTGGGCCAGATATTGTTCATCAGGCTATGGAAAAGGTTATGGTGATCCAACAGCGGTTACAAATGGCTCAAAGTCGTCACAAGTCATATGCCGATATTAGAAGAAGAGGTCTTGAATTCGCCATAGACGATTGGGTGTTTTTAATGGTGTCACCGATGAAAGGGGTAATGCGGTTCGGAAAGAAAGGGAAATTGAGTCCACGTTACATAGGCCCATATGAAATTATTAGAAGATTTGGGCAAGTTGCGTATGAATTAGCACTACCTCAAGAACTTTACTCAGTCCATCGGGTATTTCATGTTTCGATGCTTCGAAAATGCATAGGAGATCCATATCGTATTGTTCCAATTGAAGATGTTCAAGTTACAGAGGATCTTCCTTATGAAGAGGTACCCATTGCTATCCTAGACCGACAAGTAAAAAGATTGAGGAATAAAGACATAGCTTCCGTGAAAGTTCTTTGGAGAAATCAACAAGTAGAGGAGATCACATGGGAAGCGGAAGAGATGATGAAATACAAATAGCCCCATCTATTTCAAATGGACCAAGAAGTTCAAAGTGTGGAAGTGGAGAAATAACAAGTAAATCTCCATGAGCCTTAAGTGTCTATGTATATGTATGCTAATGTAGAGATACGTTTGTCGTAATTGAAATGATACTACTAACATTTGAGGATGAATGTTCCTAAGGGGGTAAGAATGTAACACCCCGTACCTTCCTAACCCTACTTGACGATGTTGATCAATGCTTACTTAGGTTTCGAGAGCCATACATACGTATTTTGTAATGCTATGGATGAGATAATTGACTTTTGGCCTCGTATATGTGATTAAACCTTCATAGGAGGTGTTTTATGATTTTTGTGGAATAATTGTGGGTTTCAAAACGAGGCTAAGAGGACCTCTAAACAAAGTATATTAAGGTTAAGAAGTAAGTTAAAGAATAAGACTTTAAGTATCTAACCAAACCCGCGAAGAAAAGTCAAAAAATGGAATTTTTGAAAAATCTAAGTGTGGGGTGTGCCATAGGGAGTGCCACGTTGCTATAGGCTAAAAGTTTTAGTCCAGAGGCAGCAAGTTGGCGCGCCCAAGTGCGTGCCATGCTGGTTTTTCCACTTTTTTGAAAGTTGGAAATTTCTAAGTCCCAAGGGTATCCGGGGTCATACCAAGCCGATTTTTGCCACGTTTCTTCTACAACCACGAGTATATACATGAAATGAATAAAATATTATATTGGTATGATAAAATTACTTGAGAACGAATTTGGAGTCAAAATGACAGTTTTGCCCATAAGGTCAAACTAAACCAAACGTGGCTAGAATCACTTGTTTTTGGGATTGAGGCTAAGGATATGAGTAGCATGAGTGGGAATGTTGTTGTAACATGTATAAGATGACTTAAACATGAGAAATTATTGATTTTATTGGGTTAAGTAATTTGGGCTCAATAAAAGCCCAAAATGGGGCAAAAGACATAGGTCACATGACCCAATCTTCTATTGACTAAGTCAAATATTGCATTAAATGCCAAGAATGGATAAGGATGACCCCAAGGACTATATATAGACCCAAAAATCAGATTTTATTCAATTGGAACTCTCATGTTTTTCTAGATATTTTCTCCAGCATTCTCTCAAACCCTAAAGAACTCAAAGTCAATTTTGGAGCAAGATCATCACTTTTCAAGCTTGGGTAAGTGATTATTGTTATGGATTAATATATTATATGCATGAAAGAGTATGTAAATCATGTTGGTTGTGCTTGTAAATGTTGAACATGGAACTTTATGTTTTTGTATAAGATTTGTGGTCCATGGGATTCAAGCTTGAATTAGGACTTGTGCCTTTGATGAAAAAGCATGGTATGGATAAAATATGAACATGTATGGTGTTATTTTGTTATTAAACTTGTTATTTTTCTATAAGTGTAAATTGGGGGATTTTTGCCGATATGTGCTATGAGGTGTATTAAGGTAAATTGATGGATTATTTGTGATGTGGTATGGATAAGAAAGTGTAAAGGAGAAGTGTTGTGGTGAAATGTATTGATTATCATGTATTGGTCAATGTGGGGAATATTATGGAATTTTTGGAATAATAATTTCATCAACGGTTTTGTCAAAGGAAAATGGCATGTTTAAAGGCAAACATGTAACCCATTGATGTTATTTGTAAAGTAGTTGATGGTTAATGTAAATCCCGTTATGTATTTGTGTTGTAGAGTGACACATAAAGAAGGAGCGAGACGATTGTATGCACATCTAGGATTGTATATCCTTATTGATAGTACAAGGTATGTAAGGTTACTCTGTCCGTATCTTTCTGCGGCAAATAGTATTCACATTGACATTACGCTTGTTCCATCTCGAAATGTGCTAAGGTATCTCATATCCGGTTATCCATGGTCATTGTCATATATTTCCTACTCATTGATCATTGGTGAATCTCATGTCTCATATCCATGGTTAATGTTCCAAAAGCTCAAATAAGGTTATATTCCAATGTTCCAATAGTGATTATATTTATGTCTCTTGTTCATGGATTCTTGTACAATGGTTCCCATGGTGTTATAGTTCTAATAATGTTATGTTGCCAAGTTATTCACATGTCTCTCACTCATTGGTTAATGATCCAAAGTTTCAAGTAAAGTTGTGACTATCATTGTATCAATCTCAAAGTAATGAATAAAGTAATGCATATGTGGTCAATGATCAAGTAAGGGTGGCAGCTTTGGGGGCGAAATGCCTAGCTCAAGCCAATCCTAAATCAGGGGGCAGTCCTAGGGGTATAAGCCTAGGTCGGACCGATCCTAACAGGGGTCAGCTCTAGAGGTAATAACCTAGCTTGAGCCGAACCGGAAATGTTGTATGGATGGCAGCTCTAGAGGTACTAACCTAGATTGAGCCGATCCCGATATATACATTGATTCATAGGGTGGAAGCTCTAGGGGAACAAGCCTAGCTCGAGCCGATCCCAACATAACGCTATGTTATGTTTGAAACCCACTGTTCAGTCGGGGCCCGGGTATCACATGTCACAAGCTAAGATGAAAAATCATGGAATTAAAGATACAAAGAAAGTAATGAAAGTAAAATACATGGCTTCCAAAGTACCGAATAGTGACTAATTTACATTGTGACTTATCTATATTGGTTATGCATTTGAACTTGAGTTCTTTGACTTATCTACATATCCTACAAGTTTCATATGGCCTTACATACTCAGTACATTCTTCGTACTGACCCCTCTTGGGGAATTTACCTTACTTACTGCAGGCGCAGGTACTAGTAGGCCTCCACAGTAGGTTGCCAGTTGTTGCAGATCTTTGGTGAGCTCCAGTTAGTTCGGGGCTTCTCTGAGTCACTGTTGTACATATGTTTTAGTGTTGTACATGTTGTATAAAGCGGGGACTTGTCCCGACTTTTAGTTCATTTTGTTCAATGCATTCGTTAGAGGATTTTGTAGACGGTTGTGGGTGTATAAATGAAAAAGGTATATGTCATTTTTGACTTGGTGGCCTCAACAGCCAAGTTTCGTATATGTGAATATATATATCATGTTTCATGATTCCATTGTCGATATCCAAAGTTATTATGTGATTATGGATTTCTTATGGCATGTAGATGATTGAATAGAGGCAAAGCTTGGTTCTCTCGAGCCTTGTCAGCTACGAGTGCCAATCCGTCCCGATAGGATTCGGGGCGTGACAGTGTTGATGCCTACATCTCTCTCTTGGTGTTGGTTTCCCCTTTCTCCATACCCTTTGTATCTCCTTGGATCTCCACGACCCCCTCTCATCTCATCCTTCCTCATGTAAGCATCATCAAAGGCTCCATATCCTTCATATTTCTCTCTACCATATTCCTCAAAGTGGGTTGGACGGTTTTGGGCATTTTGAACTTGATTTGGAGTAATTGGATTTTGTGGAGGTGGTGGTCTTTGGTTTAATGGAGCTTGGAATGGAGGGTTCGGATTTGGAGGAGGTACTTGACGTCTAAATCCCTCTTTTGGGACTTGAGGAGTTTGGAAATGTATGGTTCTAGTGGGGTCATGGTTTGGAGGGAAAGGAGTGGTTTGGCATGCGGCATTTAGTGGAGTTTGGGGTGTATTTAGCATTTGGTGCAATGTTTTGGGAGTGATGGTTGCGGAGGATGTTCTATCATTCCCATTGGTAGAAACATGTAGAGGAGTAGAAGGCTGAGAGTTCCTTTGACTCTCCACTTGTTCTAGTCTCCCACTAATAGCCGACACATCTCCCTTTATTGCTGCCAAATCCCCTCTTACAACTCCAAATTCAGTATTCAACCTTTCAAGCATTCGGGTAACGGCCTCAAGAGTGACCCTCATAGAGTCAAGTGCATTAGTATCCATATTTTGGAACGTGGTCCCTTCCATTGCCAAGGTATTACACTCTTTGGATCACCTCACACTTGAGTTCCACAAGTGTTGTAGATTGCCTGGTAACCCGTGAATCCTTTAAGGTATGAGTAAGCTCTTATCTGGAGTGGATTTTTGTTTGAAGACTCAAAGAATTCTTGTCGGACTAGAACCAAGAAGTAGCAACATATTCAAAAGATAAAAGCACCCAAGTAATCGTTGACACGAACAAAGGATTCAAAGGACTAATTGACAACCTAGTAGGAATGTACTAGTTTGTTAATTAGTTCTAGAACCAAGTAAGGAAACCAAGAATCAACCATTGGGAACTAGAGAAAAAAAAGTATCCAAATTTGAGCTTATTAGTGATGTAGCAACATGTAATTGGTCTTGGTCCCACATGATTTTTTTTATTTTTTTTATCACAAATCTGAAATTTCAATATTCACACAACTTGTCATGGATGACAATGGGTTTTGGAGGGAAGGTAAAGTCTTGCACTCTTTTTTTCAACTTTTCAAACTCAAAAAGGTAAGATTTGACTATACTAATCCCACAAAACAAGGTTCCTTGACTTAAGGAGAAGTGGTTGTCAAGTCTAGGAAGTGATGTGTGCAAGTCTTCTCACCAACAACTTTATAACTTTTGTCTTACAACCTTTTGGATCTATTTTACACTTTTGTTGTCTTAAGTTGTAAGAATAGATGAAAAACAAGATGAACACCACAACAACTTTCAAGAACACAATATCAACTTCTTCAAGAACATAACACAAAAGCCACCAATGGTCATCAACAAGGTACAACCTAAGGCCCATTTCAAGTCACCACAACAATGGTCAATATTATAAGCTCAACTTTAGATCTAGACACTTTTAGTGTTGGTGAGAAAGAATCCAACACTAGGAACACACTAAACAAGTAAAATAACATCTAGATCTAAACACACAAACACCAATCTCGGTTGAGACAACAAGATGGACAGATTTCATTTTATTTTTTTTGTTGTTGTTGACCAAGAGAGCCCTAGATTGGTAGTGTAGGAACACAACCAGCCATGCTTTGATACCAAATGATACACTATCAAGTCCACAACACAAAAAGTTCCCAACAATCAACAACAAGAAGAACAAACTAACACAAGATCAACAAGTTTCAACAAGTGCTAGTGAATCGAAAGAGCCCCACACGGCTTCACTAGACTTCAAGATTACAAACACAACAACACAACAATAACAATGCCACAAGAAGATAGTAACTTGACATATAATATTCAAGAGTCTAAGAAACCTAACAATAAGAGAGGACCCTAAGACTAATGAATATTAACACCAAGTTCTTAATTGGACCAAAAGGAACTCTATGACCTCAAGATCCTTGTTTCTAGGCAAGATACAACACAAGTATCACTCTACTTGTGATATGGAATAGAGAGAGAGAGAGATCCAAAATATTACAAGTGTTATGCTTTAAAATGATAATGGAAGAACTACCCCAAATAAACCTAATATTGTCTATGTATATTACAAGGAAAATGACCAGCTTGTCCTTGCCATGGGCCGGCCTTGGAGGGTAAGTTTATTACACTTCAAGGTCCCTCTTCACACTTAAAAACATTTAGACCATTAGGTGGATCAATCACCAACTCACACACGACCATTTGCATGAACAAGGCTTGGAGTTTTTGTAATTCTCGAGCTTGGCTTCGTGTGAATGGTCGTGGACTTGTTGGACAACTTGTCCCACTCGTATCACGCCCACAGGTACCTCCTGCGCCCACCACCTACACCAGCAGGTGGTCACCTGCATGGGCCTTTGAGCCCAAAGTGGCTAGCTTGCCCAATTTTGTGAATTGGGTCATTATTTTGGCCCATCAAATGTAATAAAATGCCAAGACTATAAATATTAGTTCTCACTTCACTTTTAAGTTAGTTTTTTGGATGATATTTTAAGTGTGTCTCCTTGTGGAGCATGAGAGATTGGAGCTTGGAAAAGCTCGTGTTGTTGTTTGTCTAAAAACCAGGGTTATGAGGGCGTTACGATTCCCTCGTGGTTGTTCGAAGAAGATTAGGTTCCTTCATTGGATTAATTCTCCTAGGTTATCAGATTTAATATATACTTTAGTTTTGTTCATTTCCTTTGTTTGTGTCTATCTTTTATCCTTATCTATCTATCCTTTACTTTTACATTTTTATATTTTTATCATTTCTTTGAGTTTTCTTGGTTATATTTGACTTCCGTATTTTGTACGATATCATATATACATGACTTGACTATTGGGGCCACAAATGTTATGAGACTAAAGATATTTGAACTTCATACATTAGTCTACAAAGCCTCAATAGGATAGAAAACATAGTCTAGGTCAGGACAGACCCCACCTTACAAAACTAGTATACAATACCAAAATACACATATCAAAGACTCGATAAAGCCCCGAATCAAGATGGAGCTCACCAATCACAGTTGAATGTCCTGTGCTCCTATTGAGGAGGTCTACTATCTAGAGTATCTGTACCTGTGGCATGAAACACAGTGTCCCCATAAGGGACGTCAGTACGAAAGAATGTACTGAGTATGTAAGCCATAAACTGACCATTGGTAAGACAAGATCTTAATAACATCAGATAATTATATAATTGTATAGATAATAATAAAAGACCACCTTTGCATGTATTTATGGGATCATGTACATTACATCTTTTACTTTACTTTATCCTTCTTTGCATTATGAAATTGTAAAACATATGATACAAATGACCAGCTGATCAGTGGTAAAAGAGGATGACCCAAGCTAGGTATTTTAACCCCTGGGATACAGTCCTCATAAATATACAAATCGGGATGGACTCATCCCAGGATTTCCTTTCACCCCTGGGATACCACCTGTGATATTGAGATCGACCCATGCTAGGTGTTCCTTCCACCCCTGGGATACCACCCAAACAATATACAGATTCTCTTTACATCATTTCTTTAATCTTTGAGATAGTTCTTTTGGTGGTCATAACATTATTGAGTTTTAAACTATGGACCAGTAGTGAGAGACATGTGAATACGCATTTAAGGGGGTAACAATAACATAGGGAGCAAATGTAACAACAATGTATTAGATTTCATGCCAAAGAACATAGAATCGAATAGCCTAACATACCTTGTTGTACAACTCTGATATTAGCCCAAATTAACCTTCTGCCCCTTGGACTACTTATCTACAATAAAGTAAGTGGTAAAACTAGTATTAGTAGCTAATCAACACATTTAAGCCACTTAACATCACCAAAATAGTAGCCGGGCAGTAAGCCCGTGATTAATTTATTCAAGGGTGTTCTTTCAACCCTAACTCCTCCAATTACATTCACATACCACACAAATCCTTATAACATCCCCCGAAACAACTTTAGCCTCATAACACCCTTAAAATGGTATACAAAGTGGAGTGGACAGTAGGCTTACATAATATTTAGTTCGGTGGTGTATCACCATAGCCTCCATCTATAATTCAATACAAGTCAGTTACATCCATTCCCAACATCAACCAAGATGTCCCTAACATATACACATAACACAAGTCCTTAAGCAGCCCGAATATCCTTTATCATATCAACCAAATATTGAACTCATCATCCCTTGAGTTCTTGACAACAATATATACACAATTCTCCACCAAAACATGTATATTGAAAGGGGGGCAAAATGGACAGTAGCCTTACGTTAATTTTGTGATAGTTTATTCTCTTAACTTGTATTTTTTCAATATTATCACCCCTCAAATTCCATTGGAGCGGACAGGCACTCGTAGCCAGATAGGCTCGAGAGTACCAACCAATGTTCATGTTCTTCTCATGCATGTAACTGAGTGAAACAAAAGTTTTGCCAAGTATGGACATGATGCATCAATAACGTAAACCGTATAGGTAAATTCAGAATAGATATACCAGGCATTGCCATTGGGGCCACAACGTCTAAAAGACAAGACACTACCATGCTTAACTTTACAATGTCTACAAAGCCTCTAAAAGATAAATAGACTTATTTAAGGTTGGGACAGGTCCCCACCTTACACATAACTACTACACAATACCAAAACATATAAAACAGACTTCGGAAGCCTCGAATCAACCTGGAGCTCACCAATAGCCATTGGACGTCATGTACTCCTACGGGAGAGGTCTACTAGCCCCTCTGCCTGTAGCATAAAATGCAGGTCCCCCAAGAGGGACGTCAATATGAAAGAATGTACTGAGTATATAAGGCTAAAAGTAACTGTACATAACATAAGAACTTAAATGAAGTCAGGAACAAGTGTAAAGAAAATGCTAATAAAACTACCTTTGCTGGTATTTGTGGAACCATGTACATTACATTCTTTACCTTCCTTTTTCCCTCTTTCCTTTATAATCTTTATAAGTCATGTAATACAAGTGACCAAATGATTAGTGATATATAAGTTGGGATCGGTCCATGTTAGGCTTACGCCCCTGAGATGCTACCCATATAAACAAATAGGGATCGGCCCATGTTAGGCTTACGCCCCTGAGCTGCCACCCGAATATAACCAGATTTGCGTTGCTGAATTTATTTAATCTTTGAGATTGTTACATTGGTGGTTATAACATTATCGAACTTTGGAATAATAGTGCCCTAGTAAAAAGCACAGGAATAAACCCTTGGTGTAATAGCAATAAAGAAGCGAGCAATTGTATACAAATGAAATGCTTAGGCGCTGATCTAGCAGACGGATCTTAGTTGGCTAAAAGAAGAACACCTAAAACTTGCTAGTGAAAGTGGACATGCAGACCTGACAACAAACATTTATTGAGGTATTTTATGACATTAAGGAGTGTAAATAAGGTCGTTAGCTACATGGGACGTTATACGCTGCTAAAGGATACGGAATAGAGTAGCCTTACATACTTGCTGCACAACCCCGATATTCACTCGAATTAACCTCCCGCCTTTTGCATTACTTATCTACAATGAAGTATGTGGTAAAACTAGTATTAGTAGCTAATCAATGCATATGGGCTACTTAACCTCACCAAAATAGTAGCCGGGCAGTTCGCCCATAATTTAGAAAACCAAGGGTTTTCTTCAACCCCTTCTCATCTCATTACCTTTATATACTATACGGATGCATTTATGACCCCGCGAAATTGGTTTGGCTTCATAACACACATAAAAAAGTATGCCACGTGTGTTACGCAACAAGATCATACAACATATGATTAGGTGGTGTATCGATACACCCTCCTTTTAAATGTCAAGACTAATTACTTACATCCCACCTTAAGATCCACCAAGCTGTCCCAATATATACAGATAAATAGTCTCTAAAATATCCCCAAACACCCTCACATAACAGCACAAAATTGGGCTCACCATCCTATGAATTATTAATAACAATATATCCATAATTCCTCACCCAAATTCATACATAAGGAGGACAAAGATGGAGCAGTCACCTTACCTCAAGTTCTATAATTTACCCTTTTAGCTTGAAATTTTTAACACCATGAACTTCTTTTCACACTTACACCAAAAAGAAGAGAAAAGTCTCTTAATGATCAAGAAAAGTCTCTTATATTGAGCCCTCTAGAAGGCTCTTTTAATTCTATTTTTCAGCCACAATTTGGTCAAGTAGGTGATGCACCTACTTGGTTATATCAAGCATCTCAATAGGTCAAAGTAGGTGATGCACCTGCTTACTTTAATAATGTCTAATTTGGGCCTTTAACTTATTGGGCCTTTGGTAGATTTTTTTCTGTGTTGGGCTGCCTATTCTCTTCTCCTTTCATTTTACTTAGTTTGGGCTTTCAAAGAGTCCATTATAATAGGATTTAATCTGATCCATTAGCTTAGTAGGTAATACACCTCTTTGGAGCATTTAACTTGGCCCAAATTTGATCCATAACCTTAGGTCCATTAACTTGGTCCATATATCTCAAGTAGATGATTAACCTACTAGCTTAATTAAGTCAAGCAAGTACCTCAATAGTTAATTCCATTTTCAGTTCTTAATCCCTTTAATTTAACTTACAGCATGTGTACACTTGGACACTTTAAACTTTAGATCTGAATACCTACTCACGATCCCAAGTTTAAATAGTTGCATTAAAATTAACTTAGTCGTGTCACATTAAAATGAATGGGCAGTTCCTTCCAACCCATCTTACCATCGCTACTTATAGGAAACTGAGTCTATTACCCGTACTATAGGGCTATATCAAGTGACATATAAGTAGAACTAGTACACGTAGGATATGGGGTGTTACATCCTCCCCCCCAGGAACATTCGACCTCGAATGTTAGCATGATTATCCAACCTAAACGAGTTCAAGCCTAAGTCTAATCTTTCTGTTACAACATAATATTTATATATATATATATATATATATATACTTACTTATTATTGTTCCAATTCAGCATCTTGGGCTTTATTTTTGAATTCAAATAATTGAGGGTACTTAAATTTCATCGGTCCCTCTGTTTCCCACGTGATCTCTTCTACTTGTTGGTTCCTCCAAAGTACCTTCACAGAAGCTACTTCTTTATTTCTTAACTTCTTAACTTGTCGATCAAGAATAGAAATGGGTACTTCTTCATAAGTGAGATCTTACACAACTTGTACATCTTCAGTAGGAGTAATACAGGATGGATCTCATATGCACTTTCGGAGCATTGAGACGTGAAACACTGGATGAAATACTGAGATCTCTTGGGGTAACTCTAACTCATATGCGACTTGGCCAAACCTTTGAATAATTTTATATGGCCTTATATAACGTGGACTTAGTTTTCCCTTTTTATCGAACCTCATTACCCCTTTCATTGGTGACACCTTTAAGAATACCCAATCTCCTATAGAAAATTCTATCCCTCTTCTTCTAATATCTGCATATGATTTGTAACAACTTTGAACTGTTTCTAGCCACTGTTATATCACCTTAACTTTTTCCATAGCTTGATAAACAAGATCTGGCCCAAATAAGGCAGTTTCACCCGCTTCAAACCATCCAATTGGTGATCTACACTTTCTTCCATATAAAGATTCATAAAGCGCCATTTTGATACTTGAATGATAGCTATTATTGTAGGTAAACTCAATAAGTGGCAAATGATAGGGTAGAACCGGGATCAATTAATGCATATACATTATGTGAAATGACGGACAATGTACCTGTAACCACATCAGGAGAAGCCTCCAAATTTTGTCTACCCGCTAGAGCATATGTACGATTCTAAACTCCGCTAGAGCTAGCTACTTCTTTAACACCTCTACCATGACCTGTAGGTTGTATACCCCTACCCAAAGAAGGCACCAATGATGACGATGCAACGGCTGATCTAGTAGGTCGTGTTATACCACTCATGCCTCTTTGTGGGCACTCTCTCATCATTGCCTCAAGACATACTACACAAAAAGCAAGCATATGTCCCAAACAGGCATGCACCTAAATGAAGCTTTCCACATTGCCTACATGGATATCGAGGAGGTTTTGATTAGCCCATACTCTCTTGCTCTTGATACCTTGCTATCCATGAACCCTGGCTCTCACTTTTTTGCCCAAATTGATTGCCCCTAAACCCTTGGAATCGAGGTAGAGCACTTGCTGCAGAGTAGGTAGATGATGGCCTAGGTGGTCTATTAGGAAACCGAGGTCTGAACTCACTTTGGGATGACATAAACTGCCCCGCAGGTCTGGCCATATTGGGATGCCCTCTTTCCAAATCTTGTGTTCTTCTCCTTTGCATTTGATCCTCTATTTTTTGTGCAAAAGCTTGTATCCTTGCAATATCCATATCTTTATTCAAAGCAGTAATAGTACAATCTCTAACTAAAAATGGATCCAATCTATCCATATATCAATGAACTCTATCATCCATAATAGCTACTACATTAGGAGCATACCTAGTCAAAGAGTTAAATCGAAGACTATACTCCCTCACGCTCATATTGCCTTGATGAAGATTTAAAAACTGATATGCATGGGCCTTCCAAATTTCAAAGGAAAGGTAATGATCAAGAAATGCCTCTTTAAACTCTTTCCAACTAGCTGAAGGTGCACCTGTACCCGTAGATCATTTCCAGTCTTCGTACCATAATATAGCTTTCCCTTTTAACCTATATGCTGCTAGCTCAACTGTCTCTTTACCAGATACATCCATGACATCCAATGCCCTTTGTATTTGATCGATAAAGTCTTGTGGGTCTTCATTCATATCTGACCCGGTAAATATGGGAGGATCCAATTTAATAAAATCCTGTGTTCGTAGACTAGCTGCCCTATCCATACCACTAGTACCTATAATTGGAATAGCTTGTCCTTGACCTTGTCCAGCAACTATATGAGTCAATAATATACTGTATTCTTTAAATCTTTCTCAGTAGCATTAATAGGTGATTCTGAGGGTACTCCTTTCCTTCTTAGCTCTTCTAGAGATGGAAAAGTAGAAGAGGTTCGTGATACAAACTCATCTTGAGCCTCAATTTGATTAGCTTGTCAAGGTGGTGACTTGTTGGTCCCTTCTCCGGCAGCCACATCTACTTGCTTACTTTTATTATTACTCCTTTTTGTAATCGGTATCTCTACTATAATGAAAAAAAAGCAAATTCAATGGTTAAATATGACTCCACCTACAACCTTGGCTCTATTGCACGATCACAGATACGAAGAAAAAGAGACAACTCCTAAATGTCCTGTAACCTCTTGTCTATATATATGGTGCACAACACATCCATAAGCAAGACTCTACATAGACACGGCTTTGTAGACCCCCTAGGATGACCTACTCTGATACCACTTTTATCATGCCTCAAATCTTATTGGGGAGGACAGGCACCCATAGCCGTAAAGGCCCGAGAGCACCAACCCATAGCCTGGTACTTACCATGCATTGCCATGAATATATAAAGATGCTGCCAAATACAGATATTAAGATTTAACAAAAATAAACCACGTAGTCAAGCCCAATAATATATATACATGACTTGGCCGTTAGGACCACAATGACTGGAAGACAAGGCACAACCAGACTTCACTTTATGTACTACAAAGCCTCTCAAAGAGATATAAACTTAGTTAAGGTCGAGACAATTCCCCGCCTTACACTTAGCTACTATACAATACCAAAACATATATAACAGACTCGGAAAGCCCCAAATCAACCTGGAGCTCACCAATAGCCGCTGGATGTCTTATGCTTCTACTGGAGGGGTCTATTAGCTCCTGTGCTTGCAGTATGAAATGTAGGTCCCCCGTAAGGGACGTCAGTACAAAAGAATGTACTGAATATGTAAGGCTCAAAGTAGTTATACATAACAAAAGAGCTCAAGTTAAATCATGTACAAGTATATAAATAGTGCTAATAGACCACCTTTACATACTTATGGAATCATGTATATTACATTCTTTTCTTCACTTTACCATTCTCACTTTATAATCTTAGTAAGCCATGCGATACAAATGACCAACTGATCAGTGGTAAGTACACAAGTTGGGATAGGCCCAAGCTAGGCTTACACCCCTGAGCTGCCACCCATATATAACCGAATTGGGATGGGCCAATGCTAGGCTTACGCCCTTGAGCTACCACCTGCATAAAAAAAGATTGGGATCAGCCCATGCTAGGCTTACGCCCCTGAGCTGCCACCCGCATAACCAGATTTGCATTTCTTAGTTTATTACCTTTGAGATTGTTACTTTGGTGGTCATGGTATTATTGAGCTTTGAGACAGTCATCCACCAGTAAAAGACATGTGAATAAACACTAGATGCAGTAACAATGAGGTAGGGAGCAATTTGTACACAAATGGAATGCTTAGGAGCTAAAATAACACATAAATCTTATTTAACTAAAAGGAAAACTCCTAAAAGTTGCTAGTGAAAGTAGACATACAGACTTAATAATAATCACATATTGAATTATTCTAACATGTTAGGGAGTGGGAACAAGGTTGTTAGCTACATGGGAGATCGTACGCTGCCATCATGTAGCATTTACTATAGGAGAACTTTGAAAGGTTACTTTGTAACACAAGTGTTGGATTTCATGCCAAAGAATACATAATAGAGTAGCCTTACATACCTTATTGTATAACTCTGGTACTACTCTGAATTAACCTCTTTCCTTTCAGATTACTTATCTATAATGAAGTACGTGGTAAAACTAGTATTAGTAATTAATTAACAAATTCAGGCTATTCAACTTCACTCAAAATAGTATCCGGGCAGCACACCCATAATTCACCAAATTAAGGGTGTTCTTTCAACCCCTTCTCCTCTAATTACATTTGTACAACACACAGATTCATATAAGATTCCCGGAGACTCTTTTGGCTTCATAACATGTACAAAACATTCCACAAAGTATGATAGGCTCACACCCTCTTTTTATATGTCAATATCAGCAACTCACATCTTTTTTTAAGATCAACCAAGTTGTCCCCAAATATAGACATAAAACAGCCCCTAAAACAGTACCAAAATCCTTTATTATAGCAACCCAATATTGAACTCATTATTCCTTGCATTCTTAACAACAATATATACACAATTCTCCACCAAGACATGTATATAGAAAAGGGAAAAAATGGGTAGTAGATTTACCTTTTATTTGTGGAAATCCTTATACTCTCAACTGCCACAAGAACTTGAACTTCTTTTCACTAGAACCATAAGAGGAGAAACCTTATAGAAATTTGATAAAGGTGGACTGCCAAACTTGGAGGGCTGCTCTACACTTCAAACATGAAAAAACTTATTTCCATCACCTTCTCATGGTTAAATTAAACTAAATCCATAAGTTAATCACTACTTACCTTGACTTCAAAGAGGCAACTATACCAAGAACCCTAGAGGGGTTTTGTGGCTGCTACTTGAATGGAGAGAGAGAGCTTAATATCTTTGAGATAATTCTGGTTATTTTGCTAAATTATTATGAGTTAAAATGTGTAAAATTGACCCTTAAATAGGATCTCTAGAACCTCCTCTTTTAGGTCCATTTTCAGCCACAAATTGATCCAAGTAGGTGATGCACCTACTTAGGGAGTTCAAGCTGCTCAAAGGTTAAAGTAGGTGATGCACCTACTTGCTTTACATTGTCTGAATTAGGCCTTTAGATTATTGGGCTTTTGGGAAAGATTTTTGGGGTTGGGCTGCCCATTCTCTTCTTCTTTTATTTTACTTAGTTTGGGCCTTAAAAGAGTCCATTAATATAGGCCTTAATCTGATCCATTAACTTAGTAGGTAATACACCTCTTTGGATCATTTAACTTGGCCCAAATCTGATCCATAACCTTGGGTCCATTAACTTGGTCCATATTATATCTCAAGTAGGTGATTCACCTACTAGCTTAATTAAGTCAAGCAAGCACCTCAATAGTTAATTCCATTTTCAATTCTTAATCCCTTTAATTTAACTTACAGCTTGTGTACACTTGGTCACTTTAAACTTTTGATCCAAATACCTACTCATGATCCCAAGTTTAAATAGTTACAGTGACGTTAACTTAGTCGTGTAACATTAAAATGTACGGGCAGTTCCTTCCAACCCATCTTATCGTCGCTAGTCATATAGGAAATCGAGTCCATTACCCGTACTATAAGGCTATAACAAGTAACATATAAGTAGAACTAGTATACGTAGGATACGGGATACTTACTCGGGTCACTTGTACATATAGTTCTACTTATATGTCACTTGATACGGCCTTATGGTATGGGTAATGGACTTGGTTTCCTATATGACTAGCGACGGTAAGATGGGTTGGTAGGAACTGCCCGTACATTTTAATGTGACACGACTAAGTTAACGTCGATGCAAATATTTAAACTTGGGATCGTGAGTAGGTATTTGGATCTAAATTTTAAAGTGACCAAGTGTACACAAGTTGTAAGTTTAAATTAAAGGGATTAAGAACTGAAAATGGAATTAACTATTGAGGAGCTTGCTTGACTTAATTAAGCTAGTAGGTGAATCACCTACGTGAGATATAATATGGACCAAGTTAATGGACCCAAGATTATGGATCAGATTTGGGGCCAAGTTAAATGTTCCAAAGAGGTGTATTACCTACTAAGTTAATGGATCAGATTAAGGCATATATTAATGGACTCTTTTAAGGCCGCCCAAACTAAGTAAAATAAAAAGAGAAGAGAATAGGCAGCCCAATACAAAAAAAAATCTGCCAAAGGCCCAATAAGTTAAAGGCCCAAATTAGACATTATTAAAGTAAGTAGATGCTGCTTTATATAACCAAGTAGGTGCATCACCTACTTGACCAAATTGTGGCTGAAAAATAGGATTAAAAGAGACTTCTAGAGGGCTCAATATAAGACCAAGTTAGCTGGTCTTTTTACTCATTCTTAACACATAAAATTTCAAGATTATCTCTAGCTTTCTCTCTTTATTTCAAGGTTTAAAACCAACAACCCCTATATTCCTTTTAGGATTCTTGAAAAAACCCTCTCCTTTGCAAGCCAAGGTAGGTGAAAACACTCATGTTTTTAGCTTAATTATCCTAGGGAAGATAGGAAAATATGTTATCCATGCTTAAATATAGGTATAGGACAAAATACTTTCACAAGCTAATTGGTTACTTTTCTTGATTATTAAGAGACTTTTCTCTTTTTTTTGGTGTAAGTGTGAAGAGAAGTTCATGGTGTTAAAATGTTCAAGCTAAAAGGGTAAATTACAGAAATTGAGGTAAGGTGACTGCTCCATATTTGTCCTCCTTATGTATGAATTTAGGTGATTAATTATGGATATATTGTTATTAAGAATTCATAGGATGGTGAGCCCAATATTGTGCTATTATGTGAAAGGTATTTGGGGCTATTTTAGAGACTATTTATGTGTATATGTTGGGACAGCTTGGTTGATCTTAAGGAGGGATGTAAGCAATTGGTATTGACATTTAAAAGGATGGTGTACCGATACACCACCTAATTAGATATTGTATGAGCTTGTTACGTAACACACTTGGCATACTGTTTTATGTGTGTTATGAAGCCAAACCAATTTCACGGGGTCATATATGCATCCGTATAGTATATAAAAGTAATGAGATGAGAAGGGGTTGAAAGAACACCCTTGGTTTACTAAATTATGGGCTAACTGCTCAGCTAATGTTTTGGTGAGGTTAGGTAGCACATATTCATTGATTAGCTACTAATACTAGTTTTACCACATACTTCTTTGTAGATAAGTAATGCAAATGGCAGGAGGTTAATTCGAGTTAATATCAGAGTTGTGCAGCAAGGTATGTAAAGCTACTCTATTTCATATCCTTTAGCAGCGTATGACGTCCCATGTAGCTAACGACCTTGTTTCCACACCTTAATTTCTTAAAATACCTCAATACATGTTTGCTATCAGGTCTGCATGTCCACTTTCACTAGCAAATTTTAGGTGTTCTCCTTTTAGCCAACTAAGATCCGTGTGCTAGATCAGCCCCTAAGCATTTCATTTTTATACAATTGCTCTCTACTTTATTACTACTACACTAAGGGTTTATTCACGTGCTTTTTACTAGGGCACTATTATTCCAAAGTTCGATAATGTTATAACCACCAATGTAACAATCTCAAACATTAAATAAATTAAGTAACGCAGATCTGGTTATATTCGGGTGGCAGCTCAGGAGCGTAAGCCTAGCATGGGTCGATCCCTATTTGTTTATATGGGTGCCAGCTCAGGGGGTAAGCCTAGCATGGGCCGATCCCAACTTATATACCACTGATCAGTTGGTAACTTGTATTATATGACTTATAAAGATTATAAAGGAAAAAGGGAAAAAGGAAAGGAAAGAATGTAATGTGCGTTGTTCCACAGATACCAACAAAGGTAGTTTTATTAGCATTTTCTATACACTTGTGCCTGACTTCATTTAAGCTTTTGAGTTATGTATAGTTACTTTTAGACTTATATACTCAGTATATTCTTTCGTACTGACGTCTCTCTTGGGGGACCTGCATTTCATGCTAAAGGCATAGGAGCTAGTAGATCTCTCCCGTAGGATCACAGGATGTACAGTGGCTATTGGTGAGCTCCAGGTGGATTCGGGGCTTCCCAAGTCTGTTTTATATGTTTTGGTATTGTGTAGTAGTTATGTGTAAGGTGGGGACCTGTCCCTACCTTAACTAAGTCTATTTATCTTTTAGAGGCTTTGTAGACATTGTAAAGTTAAGCATGGTAGTGTCTTGTCTTTTAGACGTTGTGGCCCCAATGGCCAAGCCTTGTATATCTATTCTGAATTTACCTAAGCGGTTTATGTTATCGATGCATCATGTCCATACTTGGCAGAACTTTTGTTTGGCTCAGTTACATGCATGAGAAGCACATGAACATAGGTTGGTACTCTCGGGCCTATACGGCTACGGGTGCCTGTCTGCTCTAATAAAATTTGAGGCGTGACAAAGTGGTATCAGAGCGGGTCGTCTTAGGGAGTCTACAAAGTCGTCTCTATATAGAGTCTTGCTTATGGGTATGTTGTGCACCACATCTATAAACAGGAGGCCATGGGGCATTTAGGAGTTATCTCTTTTTCTTCATATCTTAGATCGTGCAATAGAGCCAAGATTGTAGGTGGATTCATATTTAACCATTGAATTTTTTTTTTCTTTTCTCATTATAATAGAGATGCCGATTGCAAGAAGGAGTAAGAATAAAAGTAAGCAAGTAGATGTGGCTGCCAAAGGACCAATAAGTCACCACCTAGACAAGCCAATCAAAGTGAGGCTCAAGATGAGTTTGCATCACGGACCTCTTCTACTCCTCCACCTCCAGAAGAGATAAGAAGGAGAGGAGTACCCCAGAATCACCTATTAATACAAGTGAGCAAACTTTAAGAAATGCGGTGCAATTATTGACTCGTATTGTTACTACATAAGGTCAAGAACAAGTTGGTCCAATTTCAGGTACTAGTGGTGCGGATAGGGCAGCTAGTCTACGGACATAGGATTTTCTCAAATTGGATCCTCTCATATTGATAAGAGCATGGATAGCGTAGGGCACATTAGGATGGGATTCCACATATGGATGATAGCTTGGAGCCCAAAGGAATCCATGGAGCAATAAATATACAAGGTCATAGGCTAGAAAGATGTCATTTGGACAATCAAGAAGGGCCCTTGTGGGTTATTACTAAAATAGTCACTTTGGGCTATTTTTGTAATAGGCTATTTGTGAAAAGGCAAGGACTATAAATAGTTGCCTTAGCCATTTTATTTACTTAGATTTTGGATGATTGAATTGTCTTTAATAGACTTGATATTTGGTTAGTCTAGGTTAGGGTAGTGATTGGGTTCAAGTCCAATTATTAGCTTAGATCAAATGATTAGGGTGGATTCCCGAATTGCTTGTGTTATCTTCTTCACTTGATTAATCATCGAGTTATCATATTGTGGATTCAATTTGGTTTCTCATGAATTTGATTGAGTTCTTTTCTCCCTTGGTTTAATTGTTGTTTCAATTGAGCATTTCTTTCTTCACTTCTCATCTCTTATTTCTCAACTATCCTTTAATTTTTTGTTTAATTCCATGTTTTTGATATCGATTTTAGTCACTTGATTGAGGTCGTTATCATTTTGGTATCAAGAGACTAGGTTAAGGTTTGTTTTCACAAATCTTAAGCTTGGGATTTTGATTTCTTCAAAAATCCAAAGATCCAAAAAAATTATCCAAAAATTCGAAAAAAATAAAAATCTGGAAAATTTTTGTTTTAATTTGTTGTTTTTGACACTATATCTTGATTCCCTAGTGTCTTGTGAGTCTAGATTTCAAATTTCGTTCAAACCTAAGTTGTAGAATTGAAGTTGTCATTGAAGGGTTTCAAGCTTTTGAAACTTTTTCAATTTTGAAAAGTGGGTTTATTTTTGGCTTGGTTTTGAAGACTAAAAATTAGTGGGGTTTGTTCGTGGCGTTTAAAGGAACACATGGGCGAAAATTTCATCAAATTTGGAGTTGAAATGAAGAAGTTATGAGGTTGTGAAGATTGGGGTTTTTGTTGGTGTTCTTGAGCATCTTCATCTTGTTCTTGGAGAAGAAGATAGAAAAAGTATACTTTGATCCAAAATCTTCAAGTCAAAGTTGGTCAAAGTGTTAGTAGGTCCATTTGTGGAATTTTGAAAAAAAAATAAAAATAAAATTCGAAATTTGAAAAAAAAATAATTCAAAATCTGGAAAAAAAAAAAAGTTGCGAAAAAAAATCCACTTGGACTGCCACGTCATCTACCACGTCAGCAGTCAACAGTCAAAGTCAGCCATTGACTGCCACACAACAGCCAACTCAGCGCCCCTCCAGCCCACTCGCACCACGTGGCGCGTGGACAGCAACTCAGAGAGCTGAAATTTCTCAGGTTTCAACACTTAGTTTTTTTGGGGGTCCTAAAGTTTTTTGGACCAAAAAATTGTTCTAACTGTCCAAACTTCGTGATTCTTTTTTTGTTCTATTTATACTTCGATTCCTCAACTATTTAATAAGTAATTAACATCTTTAATCACTTTTTAACTAGTTTTAATCATCAAATCATCAAATTAAACCCCTTTAAAGTGATGAACTTCTTCAAGGCCTCAAAATTTTTCTAAATGTCCAAATTTCGCAATTCTTTTTTTGTTCTCTTTCTCTTTCAATTTCCTAACTAATTAACAAGTAATTAAAATATTTAATCACTTGTTAACTAGTTTTAATACATCAAATCACTTTTTTTGATCTTTCAAATTAAGTAACACAAGTAACTTTTCTACTTTTGTTACTTAGTTTTTTTTGAGTCCGTTTTCTTTCGTGCTTCATTTCTTCTACTTTTCTTACCTTAATTCGTAGATAACTTCTTGATTCAAGTTCTTTTATTTTTATTTGATCCATCCTTCTTTTATGAGTCACAAGAATCCATTCCTCCACAAGCACTGATAACCTTGAATTAATTGAGCAAAGATAGTAACCTATCAATTTGGGAAAGAAGCCATAGAAGGTGAATTGAGAGCTCATATATGAGTGACATGAGGCTTTTATTACTAACTTGTTTGCTAGTTTTGTAGGTACAAAAGGTGATATAAGAAAGAATGTCATCCATAGATTTGGATTATTATGGAGATGACATTAGTGACTATGCTTGTAGCGACATGAGCTATGAGTATAGTGATGATGAGAAACATGAGGGTTCTTTGAGTGCTTGTGAGCAAAGAAATGAAGCTCATGAGTATGATGGTGAATCTTATGAAGGATATGATGGTCCAAGAGATTATGATCGACATGGAGATGAGAATTACTACACCGGAGATGAATATGAGATGCATGGAGCTTATGGCTTTTATGATGAACATAAAAGAGTAGAAGTCTCTTATGATGAATTTGATAGTGAAGATGAAGAGTATAGGGGTTCTCATATTACCCACAATGGTGATGAAGACGATGTGAGGTACAATTCTTTCTCCTATATGTCTTGTGAACCTTTTGAAGAGGATTGTGATAGAAGGGGTTGTTGTGGGGATGAATTACCTTCCTTATCTTATGTTACTTCTTATCCTAGTCTAGGGGGTATAGATGTGTAGGAAAAACCAATTCAAAGACGTCGTGTGGACCATAGGCGAAGAACATTCTCCACTTCTTATAGGGCAACAACTTATACTTCTTATCCTCATTCCAATGTGACTAGTTCTTTATATGGTAATGATGTTGGAGGAAGGGTGGGAAGATCAATGAGCCATAGAAGTAGAGGGAATTCATTGTCTCAAGATGCGTATGATGGGGAGAGGCGGATTCTTGAAACAAAAGTTACAAATGAACCACTCACAATTGAGGATGCTATTACTTTGAGGATGAACAAATTGTTTGCTTCCATGCTAATAATTCTTGACAAGATCTCTCAAATGGTCTCCAAAGAGTCAAAAGCAATACAAGCTACTCCTTGTGGAAATGTGCTTGAAGAGGATCCAATGAGTGAAATAAAGGCTACTCCTAGCAACGCAAAGTGGAAGTTAGATGTGAAGGGATCTCCAAACCCTTCCCAAGGAATTCTTGGCACTTGTCCTAACTCCAATAAAATTGAGAGACAAAAGATTGAGAGGAGTAAGAGTGTGACATGTGATAACTCTAGAGTGGAAAAAGGAGAGGTTGTGAGGAGTGATGTGCAAGTGTTGTCACAATCTTATACTAACTTTTGCAACCTTTCTTCCTTTTCTAGTTGTCTAGGTTCTTGTGTAGGTATCCTTGGAGACAAGCCTAGTGAGGCACCTCGAGCAATGAAGAATCATGAGGTGCTAGAAAGCTTTCCAAAGGAGCAAATGTTCTCAAATGTTGAAAATCAAGGTGAATGCAATCCTTTCTATGAACTACAAGGTAACAAAGGTAAACCTTACACTTTGTCAAAAGTTGAAGATCCTTGTGTGGCTAGTAGCCAATTGAGTGTAAGTGATGGCATGTATATGTGTGAGCTTAAAGATTCGTTGCCTTGTGATCATCTTGATGACACCTTGTTACATAGTGATAATGTATTTGTTGAGAGTGTTCATACACTAGTTGATCCTATTGATGACCGAATCGATTCTTTTAGTAAGATCAATTTGTGTCTACCTAGTGTTGACACTTGTGCCTTGAATGATAGTACATTGTCATGTGATTCTTTGCCATGTTTTGATAATGTGAATGTTGAGAATGTGGATACAATAGTTGATCCTATTGATGACCGAATTGATTCTTCTAGTAAGGTCAATTTGTGTCCACCTAGTGTTGATACATGTGCTTTAAATGATAGTTCATTATGAATTGATATTGGTGTTAATCAACACATGTGTAATGATGACCCACTAAATGAGGATTTTTGTGATGAACTTAAGGAACCTCAATTTAGTGTTGGCATTGATATAGTTGGTCATGTAGATAGTTATGTGAAGTCATTGCACCTAAATGATGAATCCTTGAATTGCGATTCCATTCCTTTTTCTTTTCATGAGGATTGTGAGGTTGAATGTGTTTTTAGGATAGTATCTTGTTTGATGTTGAAATAAATAATGAAGGTGAAATGCATAGTGGTGTGTCTGGGCATGATATAAGTGTAGCCCCTCTTGAAGGCTACCAAGTGATTAAGAATCCACTATGGTATGATGACACACTTTTCGAAGATGGACCTCTCTTCTTGGAAGATGATAGTACGTCTATTGGGGAGGTTAGTAGTCAAAAGAAAGAGGGTGTATGTTCTCCAATAACCCCTTTATTCTTGTGTGACCCCATTCTTGATCAAGACGTTAATACTTGTGGATCAAAGGGTGATTCTATATGTGGGCACACCTTGGATGAAGTTCATTTAAGTAACACCTTTCTTTACTACTTGTTTGCATATGATGACCCTTTTATCAAATGTGGTCTCATGCTTGTGAACCCCAAGGCAAATGTGTCATTGCCTATTTTGGGAGTTTCCTATATTCTTGCATCCTTGTTTGACACACTTGTGCTTAAGTTGTGTGGACCACAACTAGTGGATGCTAAGTTGCTTGTTTGTTTTGGGGAGAGTCCATGGATATTGAAAGCTCCTTGTCACCTTCATAGGGTTGGACAAGTTAAAGTTTCAAATGGGACTCTTGGAAGCATGCTTGATACTATGATAGGAGGGACCCCAATTCATTGGGAGTATTATTTGATATGGAGTGATTTGACTCCTAATAGATTCCTCGACCATTCTAGTAGCATGGCTTCAATGGTGTACTTTCTTTCTTTGGAATGTTGCTTGATAGAGAGGGTTATTTTGTGCTTAAAATTTCTTTTCTTATCTACCGGTGTCCTTATCTTTTGGCATGCCCTAGATGAGAATAGTGAGCTTAACACCTTTCTTTACTACCTCTTTGCTTATGATGATACCCATGATGGTATGGGATTTGTTATGTATGGAGGTAGAGATATGTGGGTTTTACTTCTTTGACCTAAATGAACCCTTATGGGTGATTGTACCATTTTTGATGAGGTCTTATTGTGAGGCGCTGAAACAATTGTGCCTTACTCATGTGTGATATCATCTCTTGGGATTCTTGATGCCATTAAGACCTTTGTGGTTTCTTTGTGACATGATATTTCTTATGACCAATTCCTTTGTACCTTATATGATGAATGGATCTTCTTGAACACAAAGGATAGTTGGTTGTATTTCAAATGTGTGCCTCCTTGGGAAGTTGGTGTGGTTGATAACCCTTGTGCTAACCCTCATGCTATGAGGATATGTTTGTTGTTTGTCTTTCTCATATTTTTGCAAGGTTCGGATTCGAGGACGAATCCTTTTGAAGAAGGGGAGGATGATAAGAGCATGGATAGCGTAGGGCACATTAGGATGGGCTTCCATATATGGATGATAGCTTGGGGACCAAAGGAATCAATGGAGCAATAAATATACAAGGTCATGGGCTAGAAATATGTCATTTGGACAATCAAGAAGGGCCCTTGTGGGTTATTACTAAAATAGTCACTTTGGGCTATTTTGTAATAGGCTATTTGTGAAAAGGCAAGGACTATAAATAGTTGCCTTAGCCATTTTCTTTACTTAGATTTTGGATGATTGAATTGTCTTTAATAGACTTGATAGTTGGTTACTCTAGGTTAGGGTAGTGATTGGGTTCAAGTCCAATTATTAGCTTAGATCAAGTGATTAGGGTGGATTCCCAAATTGCTTGTGTTATATTCTTCGCTTGATTAATCATCGAGTTATCATATTGTGGATTCAATTTGGTTTTGCATGCATTTGATTGAGTTCTTTTCTCCCTTGGTTCAATTGTTGTTTCAATTGAGCCTTTCTTTCTTCACTTCTCATCTCTTATTTCTCAACTATCCTTTAATTTTGTTATTTAATTCCATGTTTTTGATATCGATTTTAGTCACTTGATTGAGGTCGTTATCACACATTCACCAGATCAGATCTTAATAAAGACCTACAAGATTTTATGGATCAATCCAAAGACCTTTAGATGTCATGCATGTTTTTGGTATAGAGATAGTTGAGATTACAACATATAGATTAAAAGGGGAGGCTATATTATGGTTTGAAGATTGGAAACGATCTAGGGGTACGGGTGCACCTTTAACTAGTTGGGAAGAGTTCAAAGCGGCATTTCTTGATCACTATCTTCAATTTGAGATTCGAGAGGCTCATGCAGATCTGTTCTTAAATCTTCGCAAAGGTAATATGAGCGTGACGGAGTACAGTCTTCAGTTTAACTCTTTGGCTAGGTATGCTCCTAATGTAGTAGCTACTATGGATGATAGAATTCATCGATATGTGGATAGACTGGATTCGTACTTATTTAGAGATTGTACTATAGCTGCTTTGAATAGAGTCATGGATATAGCAAGGATACAAGTTTTTGCACAAAACATGGAGGATCAGAGGCAAAAAAAAAAGAACACAAGAATTGGAAAGAGGATTGTAACACCCCGTATTTGGCGTGTACTTGTTCTATTGATATAGGACTTGAGGTAACCTTGTTGTATAGGTAACGAACCAAGTTTCTTAAGTGATTAGCGGTGATTTGAAGAGGATTTAAAGGATATTATAATGACCCAAGCATTTCAGCATGTATACACCAAGTTAACCCAAATGGAAGTGCTTAAACGCGAGATAGTAAGGTGGTATTCTACCTCAAGTATTAAAGTGTCCAAGTTTATAAAAGTATAAATTTAACATAAGGGGTTAAGACTTAGAATATGAAATAAAATAAGTGAGATGCTTGCTTCACATAAATTGAGCTAGTAGGTGACAAGTAGGTGCATCACCTACTAAGACTCCTTTGAACATGTTATTGGGTCAATTACACTACCACCTACTTGAATTAATTTTGGCCCAAGTTAAAAGAGAGAAAAGGAGAAGAATGGGAAACCAAGGCCCAATAGTTTCAGATCCACAAAGGCCCAAGTATAATGGGCAAGTAGGTGCACCAAATATTTGATAAAATATCGCCCAAATTAGCCAAGAAAGTCGTCCAAGAGATGCTCCCTTTAAAGGGATTGAAACCAACTCATTTGACCCAATTTAACTTAGATAAAAATTCAGCTTTCTAGAGTTTTCTCTCTTGCTCTCTCTTATCTTCTACAACTACCCTAAGTTTCCATTAGGGTTCTTGGGATTTAACTTACTTCCAAGCTAAAGGTAAGTGAACAAATCATGAGCTTATCTCAAAAAGACTATGGAAATTATGTTCTTCATGTTTAAATTATAAGGCAGCATGTGTGAAGGAACCAAGATATTGAAGAAATACAAGTTAAGAGAATAAACTATCACAAAATATAGGTAAGGCTACTGCCCATTTTTGCCCCTTCATATATACATGTTTTGGTGGAGAATTGTATATATTGTTGTTAAGAACTCAAAGGATGATGAGTTCAATATTTGGTTGCTATGATAAAGAATATTGGGGCTGTTTTAGGAATTGTTTTATGTGTATATGTTGGGGAAAACTTGGTTGATGTTGGGAAAGGATCTAACTGACTTGTATTAAATTATAGATGGAGGATGTGGTGATACACCACCGAACTGAATATTATGTAAGCCTACTGCCCACTCCACTTTGTATATTGTTTTGAGGGTGTAATGAGGCTAAAGTTGTTTTGGGGGATGTTATAAGGATTTGTATGGTATGTGAATGTAATTGGAGGAGTAAGGGTTGAAAGAACACCCTTGAATAAATTAATTACGGGTTTACTACCCGGCTACTATTTTGGTGAGGTTAAGTGGGTTAAATGTGTTTATTTGCTACTAATACTAGCTTTACCACTTAGTTTATTGTAGATAAGTAGTCCGAGGGGCAGGAGGTTAATTTGGGGTAATATCGGAGTAATACAGTAAGTAGTACTGTATCTTTGGCATGAAATCTAATACATTGTTGTTACATTTGCTCCCTATGTTATTGTTACCCCCTTAAATACATATTCACATGTCTCTCACTACTGGTCCATAGTTTAAAACTCAATAATGTTATGACCACCAAAAGAACTATCTCAAAGATTAAAGAAATGATGTAAAGAAAATATGTATATTCTTAGGTGGTATCCCAGGGGTGGAAGGAACACCTAGAATGGGTCGATCCCAATACCACGGGTGGTATCCCAGGGGTTAAAGGAAAGCCTAGCATGGGTCGATCCTAATTTATGTATTTATGAGGAACGTATCCTAGGGGTTAAAATACCTAGCATGGGTCATCCTCTTTTACCACTGATCAGCTGGTCAAATGTATCATATGTTTACAATTTCATAATGCAAAGAAGGATAATGTAAAGTAAAAGATGTAATGTACATGATCCTATAAATACAAACAAAGGTGGTCTTTTATTCTTATCTATACAATTATGTATTGATATCTGATGTTATAATAATACCGTACAAAATACGAAATCGAAAAATAACAACAAAAACACAAGGAAACGATAGAATCGAAAAGGTGGAAAATTAAAGGATAGATAGAAAGACACAAAGATAGGAAAATCAAAGAAACCAAAGGGTGTTTTAAACCCTAAAACCTCTATTGAATTAATCCTACAAAGCACCAACTCTCTAACGTAAACCACGAGGGAATCAATCTCCCACGTAACCAACATTTCAAAATGAAAGTTCAAAATAAGCTAATCCTAGCTCTGACACTTTCAAGTGTATTTCTCATTTCACATTCATCCAAAAGTCCCTAAAAATGAAAGACCAACTAGTATTTATAGTCTTGGTATCCTATTACATTTAATGGGCTGAAAAAGTGACCCATTTCAGCAAAACTGGGCATCCGCCCACACAGACGGGGCACCTGCGGGCGCATGTCAGGGCGCAGGTGCCTATGGGAGGCCAAAATGGCCACCTGCTGGCGCAGGTCAGGGTGCAGCTGACTCTCGGTCACCGTTTGGCTCCTCTTAACCCTTCGAAGACCTCTCCAATGGCTTTCAATTCTTCTTAAATGTATTCGTCAACACACAACACTCCTTAAATGGTGTAAATATGGGTTCAAACATATCTAGCCTCGTAAATGATCCTTTGGAGTGTTTGTAGATCTCGTGCTTGCCTCCTAGTAGAGGTCTTGAGGTGGTTTTGGCTCCCGGCTCCAAGCTATCCTCCACACATGGTATTGAACTCTTGGGAGCTTGAAAAGGGTCCTCCAAAAGTATCCTTGCATCCTTGAGATGATCGTGGACTGGGACCCTTTGTGTTGGCCTTGAAATATAGTCCTTGAAAGGTTACACCAAAAGCTCCCAACAAGCTAACATCAAAACACTCTCAAACGAAATAGCCTTAGGACGTCCTGTACTCCTACTGGAGAGATCTACTAGCTCATGTACCTGCAGCATGAAAGGTAGGTCCCCCAAGAGGGACGTCAGTACGAAAGAATGTACTGAGTATATAAAGCTCAAAGAAACTGTACATAACCCAAAATTTTAAGTGACATCAAGTACAAGTATGTAGATAATGTTCGAGAGGCAAGAGTTTAAGTTGGGGTAAAATCGAAGTTGTACAGCAAGGTGTCATGCCCCAAATCCCATTGAGGTGGACTGGCACCCGAAGCCGGTATGGCCCGAGAGAACCAATCTTTGCTCATGTACACTCATATCCATATCTCTGTGTGAATATCATTATATCTCATGTAGTTATGGGGAATTCATGAAAACATATGCTATATATATATATATATATATGTATATATGAAACTTGGCCGTTAGGGCCATCAAGTCAAAATGGTCATACATCGCTTACAATAATTCTCCCACATAAGTATACAAATCCTCTAACAGATACATTTACATAACCATCCTCCAGTCGGGACAAGTCCCCACTTTATACAACATTTACCATGCCAAAAGTAAAACTAAAATACACAGGAGACTTGGGAAGCCCCGAATTAACTGGAGCTCACCAATGACTGGCAAATGATCTGCAACCTACTGTGGAGGTCTACTAGCACCTGTACCTGCAGCAAGTAAGGTAAGTCCCCCAAGAGGGGTCAGTACGAAGAATGTACTGAGTATCTAAGGATATAAGAAACTGTATGCAACATAGGATCTCAAATGGGATCAATACATGAGAATAAACATTATGGGTCAATCACCATTCGCATGTGTGGAACCATGTTCATTACTTCCATTGCTCTCATTACTTTAATTGTTTTCATTACTTTCACTGCTTGATCATTTATTCATATCAATTTCATTCGTGAAAAATAACATTCCTTCATATTTCCAATTACGTGGCATACTTCCTTCTACTTTACGTTCATCCTTATTATCAGTCATCCACCTATTAGTGGGACATACTATAGTAACTGTCATCCACTCATAAGTGGGCTATAATAACCGTAATCCACTCAAAGGTGGGCTATAATAACCGTCATCCACTCATAGGTGGGCTATAATAACCGTCATCCACTCATAGGTGGGCTATATTATAATATATATATATAGTATACATAATATAACATAATATTGGGATTGTTCCATCCGAGCTTAGGCCCCTTTTGATTTGCAATCCATTTTCCATAAAACATAAAGCAACCATGTAAGCATTACTTCTTTGCATTGCTTCTTCTCTTTGCATTTGTTATGAGAATGATACATTTGTGATTGGAACATCATTGGAAACATGTATATACATTACTTCATTCCTTTACTTTCATGAGATTGAAACATTGGTAGTTATAACATCTTCATTCCTTTACTTGTGAGAGATTGTGAGAAATTGATACATTAAGTATAACATTGTTGGAAATTTGAAACATAATATCATTAGGACTTTTAAATGTAACACTTTTGGAACCTTAGGATAATGATCAATGAATAAGACACAAGTGGATATCAATTGTTCACCAACCTGAGATACGATACCTTAGAACATTTTGGAACTTTTGACATATTAGGAAATGAACATGAGTCAACCAATGGACATGATTCATATGAATCACAGCTGACCAATGAATAAGGAACATGTGAGGAACACTATGCAATAGTCGGAAATGGAATACCTTAGAATATCTCGTAATAGAATGAGTAAAATGTGAACACTATATGCTGCACAAAGATACGGAAAGAGTAACCTTACATACCTTATTTCCTTCCTTACATGTCACTCTACAACACAAGTTCATAATGGAGCTCAAGTCAACCATTAACCATGTTACAAGTGCATAAAATAACAATGAATTACTTGACTACCATATAACGTCATTTCTCCCTTTTATATTACCATTATTGCATCACCAAACCAACAATACCATAACATGTCACACATCGACCAAGGCATCACAACCCAATAACATTTCACACCAACTTTACCCTTTATATTCCCATATTAACACTACGTCACAATTACTCCTTTAAGTTATCTCAATACCTTCCGTAACAACACATGAACAACAATCCATAATTGATACCATCCAAAATACCTCTGGGATACACCTTTAAAGTAATTCAAAAGGTATCACAAGTTGATAATAGCATCCATGAAGGGTATAGGGGTTTTGGGGGGTCAAAGGGATGCAAAAACCATAAATTTGGAGTTCTGGGCCGACCTGCTAAGCAGGTGGCTGACCTGAATCCGTAGGTGACCTTTGGCAGTTGCCATAGGCACCTGCATTGGCACCTACGCCCACAGGTGCTCCACTCTTGAGGGCGGATGCTCGTTTCAGCCTCCGGGGGTCATTTTAGGGTCCTTTTTTGCCATGAATGATCCATGATCATAAATAAGATTCTCATGACATATTTTAGATCATATTAGATTCCAACTAACAGCCATGGTTTCACAACGCACATAAACATCACCAAACTACATGTTTCTTTCAACACGTCACCAATTTTTGCCCAATTTTGTAATAACAATTCCAAACATTATGTACAAGAATAAAACAAGTTAAATCTATAATAACATCTCACATGTCAATATTAAATCCATCAAGTCCACTTTCTTCAATACTACAAGTCCATTTTCAAGTTTACAAGGCAAAACCCTTCACCGATTAAACAAACATAAATTGTGTTACACATAGTGAACTTCTCACACTTCACCAAAATAACCAACATGATCTACACCATATTACATGCATATCATATATTAAACCATGATAATAAATACTTACCAAAGCTTGGAAATGGATGATCTAGTCCAAAAGAGTTTGTTGCTTAGGGTTTGAAAGAATAAGAATATTTTGGGAAATTTCTAGAAATGGAAAGTGTATTGTATGGATTAAAATCTGATTTTTCCCTCATTATATAGTCTCCTAGTGGTTCTTTTACACCAAACACTTGGTCCAATCATGATATAGCAACTTGGTCTCACAAGAATGGGTCAAATACCCCTTGGGCCATGTCTTGTATGTCTCTTTGGGCCTCCATTGAGCCCAATAGTTCAAGATTAATTTTGGCCCATCAAATTTAATGTATAATTCCTCAAAACTCCCATGTTTAATTAATTCCATAAATGTTACGGTAGTCAACTAGGTTCGAAAATGTACGGGGTGTTACACAAGGTATGTAAGGCTATTCGATTCTATGTTCTTTGGCATGAAATCTAATACATTGATGTTACATTTGCTCCCTACATCATTGTTACCGCCTTAAATGCGTATTAATATGTCTCTCACTACTGGTCCATAGTTTAAAACTCAATAATGCTATGACCACCAAAAGAACTATCTCAAAGATTAAAGAAATGATGTAAAAAGAACTTGTATATTCTTGGGTGGTATCCCAGGGGTGGAAGGAACACCTAGCATGGGTCGATACCAATATCAAGGGTGGTATCCCAGGGGTGAAAGGAAATCATAGAATGGGTTGATCCCGATTTGTGTATTAATGAGGACCGTATCCCAGGGATTAAAATACCTAGCATGGGTCATCCTCTTTTACCACTGATCAGCTTGTCATTTGTATCATATGCTTTACAATTTCATAATGCAAAGAAGGATAAAGTAAAGTAAAAGATATAATGTACATGATTCCATAAATAATAGAAAAGGTGGTCTTTTATTCTTATCTATAAAGTTATATATTAATATCTAATTTTATTTAGATTTTGTCTTACCTATGGTCACTTTATGCTATACATACTCAGTACATTCTTTTGTACTGACGTCCCTTATGTGGACTCTTTGTTTCATGCCACAGGTACAGGTACTCAAAGATATTAGACATCCTTAATAGGAGCATAGGACACTCAATTGTGATTGGTGATAGCCAAAAAACTACGAAAGCTAGAAATCAACTACGAAAATAAAGGATAATCGAAAGATAGATAATTAAATTAGACACAAGAAGAGAAATAATCAAGAACAATAGGATATATTAAATCCTAAGACCCCTAATTACATTCATCAACTAACAACTAATTTCTACGGTGACCAAGAGGGAATCGAGATGCCCTCGGAACCACACATTTCTAAGTCAAACGCCAACAAAAGCTCTCCAAACTCTGTCTTAAGAGAAGTGTTCATCAATAATCAAAAATAACTAATGGAAATAAGGTGTGTTTTGGGTATTTATACCCATGGGTCATTTATTACATCCTTGGCCCAAAACAAAGTGACACATTACTTTAAAATCAGTTTGGCAGCCGAGATAGGCCACCTGCCCATGCAGGTCAGGGCCGCAGGTGCCACTGCCCAGAACCTGCGCGTGCATATGGCTCACCTGCGGCTACAGGTGAGCTTTCCAGTGCACTCTATGTGTCATTTTGCTCTTCTTGGACTCCATTTGATCCCTCCAATATCCCTTGATCCTCTTTAAATGTAATCACCAACACGTAGCACCCTTTGGATGGTAGTAGGATGTCGTCAAGTACTTCTCGTTTCATGGACAATCCTTGGAGCTCTCGTGCTTGACTTCTAGTGAATGGTTTAGAATGGATTTGGATTGTATCATCCTTTCCATGTTAAGAAGAATTTGACCTCAGATTTTCATCTTCTATCATGTCGAAAGGTGAGAGATCACACACGTTGAATGTGTTGTGCACTTGATACTCCAGTGGGAGGTCAATCTTGTAAGCATTGTCATTTACCCGCTCAAGCACTTGAAATGGACCATCACCTCGAGGTATCAACTTGGTTTTCCTTTGGGTTGGGAATCGGTCCTTCCGGAGATGTGCCCATACCCAATCGCCCAGTTCAAGTACAAGTCTTTTCCTACCTTTGTTCACTCTCTTGGCTATTGCTTGATTCCTTTTATCAAGGTGAAGCCTTACCTTCTCATGCATTTTCTTCAATGCGTTCGCCCTTTTTCTCCTATCTAAGTTAATCACAACATCACTAGACAAAGGAGTGAGATCTAAGGGGGTTAGCGGGTTAAAACCATAAACACATTCAAAAGGAGTCATACCGATAGTCGAGTGAATAACACAATTGTAGGCAAATTCGACTAGGGGTAAGTGATCCTCCCAAGAGGCCATTTTCCCTTTAATCATGGTGCATAGCATAGAACCCAAGGTCCTATTCACAACCTAGATTTGACCATCGATTTGTGGGTGGAAAGACGTAGATAAAAGTAATTTGGGTTCAAGACGTAGAGAAAAGCAATTTGGTGCCAAGCCTACCCCACAACGTCCTCCAAAAGTGGCTAAGGAACTTAGAGTCCCTATCACTAACAATGGTCTGGGGAATTTCGTGTATCTTGACAACATGTTCTACAAACAAAGACGCCACATTAGGGGCATCATCACACTTATGACACGGAATGAAATGAGCCATTTTATAAAACCGATCAACCACAACAAAAATACTATCTTTTATAGAAGTTCTATCCCCAAACCACCTTTCCCTTTCCTATTTCTCACAATCTTTAAAGATTTGAGCAAACTTGGGGTCCTCGGGGTACAGTGTTTTCAAGCATTCAAATCCAATCAATTTAGAAGACAAAGTACTAAGCAACACATGTTTTCTGGACAAGGCATCGGCCACTACGTTCTCCTTCCCCTTTTTGTATTGGATCATATAAGGGAAAGTTTCTAGGAATTCAATCCACTTGGCATACCGTTTGTTCAATTTGTCTGGGGCCCTAAGGTGTTTCAAGGAATCATGGTCGGTATGAATCACAAATTCCTTAGTCCACAAGTAGTGTTTCCAATTGCCCAAAGCTCTAATCAAGGCATACAACTCAAGATCATACGTAGAGTAGTTCAAGGTTGCTCCTTTGAGCTTTTCGAGAAAGTATGCAATGGGCTTTTGGTCTTGCATTAAGACGGCCCCAATGCCTACCTTGCTAGCATCACATTTGACTTCAAACATTTTCTCAAAGTCGGGCAATTGTAACAAAGGAGCGGAGCTAAGCATTGTTTTCAAGGTTTCAAATGTCGTTGCTTGATCATCACCCCATTTAAAGGGCTTATCCTTTCGGATTACCTTGGTCAACGGGGCAGCTATGGTGCTAAACCCTTTGACAAACCTTCTATATAAACTAGCCAATCCATGAAATCTTCTGACATCACCAATGGATTGGGGCGTTGGCTAATTTCTTATAGCGTATATCTTGGATTCATCCACTTCAATGCCCCGGGAGCTTACAACAAAGCCCAAAAAGACAACCTCATCAACATAAAATAGTATTTTTCAAGATTAGCAAACAATTGCTCCTTTCTAAGCACATCAAAAACACATCTCAAATACTTATCATGGTCATCTATGGACTTGCTATAAACTAAAATATCATCAAAGTATACCACTACAAATTTCCCTATGAACAATTTGATCACATGATTCATTAACCTCATAAAGGTACTAGGAGAATTGGTGAGTCCAAATGGCATAACCATCCATTCATAGAGACCAAATTTGGTCTTGAAGGCAGTTTTTCATTCATCACTCATCCGGATTTGCTGGTACCCACTCCTAAGATCAATCTTTGAAAACACACAAGAACCATTTAATTCATCTAGCATATCATCTAATCTAGGGATAGGGTGGCGACACTTTACCGTTATCTTGTTAATGGCCCGACAATCTACACACATGCGCCAAGTCCCATCTTTCTTTGGCACCAATAATATCGGGATCGCACATGGGCTCATGCTTTCCTTAATATATCCCTTATTTAGAAGTTCCTCAACTTGTTTTTGGAGTTTTTTGGTGTCCGTTAGGTTACTTATATAAGTCGGTTTGTTAGGCAATTGTGAACCCATCACAAAGTCTATTTGATGCTCAATTCCCCGAAGTGGGGGTAACCCTTTTGGTAGCTCCTTTGGAAACACATCTTCGAATTCCTGCAAAACAAGAGAAATAGAATAGGGGATAGGAGAAGTAGAGTGGTTAGCATGAAAATCAAGGGCTAAAAGGAGTATGGGCTCCTCATCATTAGACTTCTAAAATAAATCTTTGTTTCTTGACAACATCACCATTTGGGAAATCCCCCTCAACTTCCTCCTCTCTTTTGCTTCATCGCTCTCCTCTTCACAGGGTTCCTCCTCCTCTTCTTTACTACATTTATCCTTTAACTCTCTTATTTTTTGATTTATCCTTTACTTGTGATGGTGAAAAGGGGTGAAGAGTAAACTTCCGACCATTCAACTCTAGAGAATACCGATTGGTTCTTCCATTATGTTTGGTTGAACGATCTTATTGCCATGGCCTTCCAAGTAAAACATGACAAGCTTGCATGAGAATGACATCACATTGTATTTCATCATGGTAATTCCCAATCTTGAACCGGATCACAACTTGTCTAGTCACCTTTAATTCTCCACACTCATTTAGCCATTGGAGCTTGTATGGTGCGACATGCTTGGTTGTGGGCAGATTAAGAAATTAACAATGGTGGTACTTGCTACATTTGTCCAAATCGCACTATCAATGACCAACAAACATACACTTTCTTTGATGGGGCATTTAATATGGAATAGATTCTCCCTTTGGGTAGGGTCATCTAAGGACTTACTAATCATCACTCATCTCACCACAAAGTTTGGGACCTCTGACTCTCCATCTTGAGTCCAAGCAACCTCATTTCCTCCCTCTACTTGCTCATATTCTTCTAACCTATCTACTTCTTGGGCACCACCTTCGTTTTCATCTTCTTGTCCCACCTCTTCCCCAAGGTAAAACATTTTCCCTTCTCTAAGGATCACATTCCTCCTATTAGGACACTCACTTGCCTTGTGTCCCCAACCTTGGCATTTAAAACATTGAAAACCTTTAGAATTAGGAGTTGGATACTTGTTACCTTCATTCCTTGGCGAGTACATTGGATATGTTTTCTCAGCGGGCTTCTTGTCATAAGCTTTGTTGATATCCTTCTTCTTGTTCCATCCCGAGGAAGGTTCGACTAACTCTTTGCTCTTACCCCATGGATTAGTGGATGAGTACCCCTTGGGTTTGAAATATGTCAGTTCCTTGATGTCTCTCTCTACTTCTAAAGCCGCTTGAAAGATCTCTTCTAAGGTAGCAAACTTATGGCAAGTCATCGATGAGGAGATCTCTTTGTTCAAGCCAACCTTGAAACGCGTTATGGCATGTTCCGGATTCTCTTGATACTCAAGCTTCAAGATCAATTATTGAAACTCATCAAAGTAGGTTAAGACATTCTTGTTCCCTTGCCTTAGATTGTACAACTTGGCAAGTAACTCATGTCTATACCATTCTGGCACATATATTCTTCTCATGATAGCCTTCAAAGCACCCCATGGTGGTGGTCGTACCTCATTTAAGACATTTTCAAATCGTTTAGCATATTCCCACCAGGTGTTATCAAACCCTTCAAATTGGGCTATGGCGTAGCAACTCTTCTTGTCATCCGTGAGATCATTGACTTGAAAGATTCTTTCACAAGTAAATTCCCAATTCAAATAAGCTTCGGGATCACTCTCTCCTTTGAAGGTTGGGAGACTAGTCTTGATTGAATTGATCCCATTATCTCGACCCCTGTAGCCACCTTGATTATCATTGTAGTTCCATTGGTTTACACCTTGGTGACGATTCCCTAAATTTCCTCTACTATAAGGTGTCGACCCAAATCTTCATCCTCGTCCTCAGAATCCTTGTGGAGGCAATGGTATATTCCTCCAATACTCCACATGCACGACCTCTTCATCATACCCTTCAAACTCAACTTGTGGGTCCTCTTGTCCTACTCCCTCAACTTGGGTGGGTTGGTTTTTGTTACGGGGTATTTGGAGTGGGGGATTTCGGTTTAGAGGAGCTTGAGGTGGTGGGTTTTGGTTTTGGGGTGCTTGGGGTAGAGCTTGGTTATGAAAAATTTAGCCTTGTGTTTGTCTAAGTGGGTTGAACATTTGGTGAAGTGTTTTCGGGGAAATGGTAGCGGGTGTGTCTTGAGCATGTCCGCTAGATGAGGCATGGGAGTTTTGGGGAGTGGATTATGGGGAGTTTAGACGACCTTCCATGTTCACTATCTTTCCTCCCATGGTAGACACACTTCCTTGGAGTGTGGTCATAGGACCTTCCATGGCTCCCATTCTACCTTCCATGGAGTCCATTTTAAGGGTTAATGATTCAATTGCCGCCAAAATTGCATTTGAAGTGTTGACATCCCTAGTTAGTGGTGTTTCATCCTCCGAAGCCATTATACCTATTATAAAGACACTAAACACAAACAACAAACAAGTTAGCATTAAACACATAACCTCACAACTCTACATACCTTTGTATGCCTCACACTTGGCTCCGCAAATGTTGAAGGATGGCTTATACTCCGGGTGGTAGTCGAGGTGTCAATTGCTACTCTTGATCGGATTGGATTCTTGTTATAAAGACTCAAAAGAAATAATTTAAGGACTTGAATCAAGGATTTAATGACGAAAAAGAAAAACTAGAAAAGTACACAAGAAATAGGACAAAGGAAATAATCGAACTCAAGCACTAATTAACTACTAAGTAGGTGAATTACTAGTTGTTAATTAGTTTCAGGACCAAGAGACGAAGTTAAGAATCAATAATTGAAACTAAGATAATGGAACTTGAGAAAAATTGGATTCTTAACCTTTGAGGTGCGTTGGGGTGACCTGCGGATGCAGGTGATGACCTGCCCTCAGAGGTGAGCAAACGCAGACGAAAACAGGAGCTCAGCAGGTGACCTGCGTTAGTCCACCTGCGGCCGCATGTGCCATCTGCATGCACAGGTGGTTGACGCAGATGCCCTGAACAGTTCTTTGGAAACTCCGATTTGTTCTTTCTGTGGGCCCCTTTTCACTCCTTTCTTAGAATTATTCCTTTTGCATAGATCAAACCACACCTTTTTTGTATCCTCTTCTCTTGAAGATATGAATGTGCCCAAGAACAACAAGAACTCCAAAATTTTGAGCCTTATTCAAACGAACTCAGAATTCGACGAAATTTTAAAATCGAACTCCTTTCAAAATCCCGAACACAACCCAAGTGATTTAAAGCCTCAAATCCTTACCAAACTTTCCAGATGTTTCAGCCCATTTGCATTTTTATTCAAGCTTCAAACCCAAGAAAAAATGTCGGATTCTCTAAAACTTCTCCAAATGGCACCAAATTCCAGTTTTATGTTCTCTTCAACGTGGAGAACAACTTCCAACAATATTTTGCACTCAAATCCACACCAAAATCACAAGATCTAGAAACTCAATTTTCTCTTTTTCTTCAAATTTTTTTCAAACACATCCAAAGCTCAAGATTTCGACTCTAACAACACTAGAGAAAACAAATCTAGTGTTGAAACAACAAGAAAAACTCAAAAACACAAAAATATTTTTGGGGATTTTCAAAAAAAAAATATGAATTTTTAGTTTTTTTGTTTTTTTTTTTGATTTTCGATTTTCTAGATAACAAACACAAGATTTAGAATCGTAAGAACAAATCTAATCTCGGCTCTGATACATAATGATGGCCAAAAAACTACGGAAGCTAGAAATCAACTAAGAAAACAAAGGATAATCGAAAGATAGATAATTAAATTAGACACAAGAAGAGAAATAATCAAGAACAATAGGATATATTAAATCCTAAGACCCCTAATTACATTCATCAACTAACACCTAATTTCTATGGTGACCAAGAGGGAATCGAGACACCCTCGGAACCACACGTTTCTAAGCCAAACGCCAACAAAAGCTCTCGAAACTCTCTCTTCAGAGAAGTGTTCATCAATAATCAAAAATAACTAATGAAAATAAGGTGTGTTTTGGGTATTTATACCCATGGGTCATTTATTACATCCTTGGCCCAAAACAAAGTGACCCATTACTTTAAAATCAGTTTGGCAGCCGAGATAGGCCACCTGCCCATGCAGGTCAGGGCCGCAGGTGCCACTGCCCAGAACCTGCGCGTGCATATGGCTCACCTGCAGCTATAGGTGAGCTTTCCAGTGCACTCTATGTGTCATTTTGCTCTTCTTGGACTCCATTTGATCCCTCCAATATCCCTTGATCCTCTTTAGATGTAATCACCAACACGTAGCATCCTTTGGATAGTAGTAGAATGTCGTCAAGTACTTCTCGTTTCATGAATAATCCTTGGAGCTCTCGTGCTTGACTTCTAGTGAATGGTTTAAAACAGATTTGGATTGTATCAATTGGTGAGCTCCAAGTTGATTCAGGGATTTACCAAGTCTTTGGTATATATTTTGGTATTGTATAATCGTTAAGGGTAAGGCGGGGCCTGTCCCGACCTAGACCATGTTTGTCAATCTTATAGAGTCTTTGTAGACTAGTGTATAAAGTGCAGTTATGTTTGGTTCCTTAACAGTTGTTGCCTCAACGACCAAGTCACGTATATATGTTTTGGGCCTATCTTTATGTTAGTCTTTTATCATTTCTATAGCTTGTATATATTTGTCAAAGTCTCACTACTATTATAGTTATTTGCTTGGACAATGAGATTATAGGTTGGTTCTCTCGAGTCTTTAGGTTGTCGGGTGCCTATCCATCTCAATGGGATTTGAGGTGTGACAAGGCCCTTCCAAGAGGGAAAAACCTATGAGGCAGTTCATGGCAGATCAAGGTGAGTTTAGGCCTCGATTTTTTATAGACCGCCTAGGCCATTATCTACCTACTCTACAGCAAGTGCTCCACCCCGATTCTAAGGGTTTAGGGGCAACCAATTTGGGCACAAAAGTGAGGTTCAAGGTTCACGGATAGTGGGGTATCAAGAATAAGGGAGTATGAGCCAATTAAGGCCTCCTCGTCAGTCATATAAGCAATGCGGAAAGCTTAATTTAGGTGCATGTCAGTTTGGGACGGATGCTTGCTTTTGGTGTGGTATGTCGGGCCACATGATGAGAGAGTGCCCACAAAAGGGCACGGGTGGTATGGAACTACCTACTAGATCAGCTATTGCATCATCATCATCGATTCCTTTCTTAAGTAAGGTTATACATCCTACTGGTCATGGTAGAGGTGTTAAAGGAGCAGCTAGTTCTAGTGGAGTCCTGAATCGTACCTATGCTTTAGCGGATCGACAATATTCAATGGCTTCTCCTGATGTGGTTACAGGTACATTGTCCATATTTTCACATAATGTATATGCATTAATTGATCTAGGATCTACACTATCATATGTCACTCTATTAATTGCTGGAAAGTTCAAAAGAACACCAGAATCACTAGTTAAGATGTTTGAAGTATCTACACTGGTTGGCGAGTCTATTATAGCTAAATGAGTTTATCGTAATTGTATAGTAACTATTTGTGATCATGATACATTGGCTGACCTTGTTGAGTTAGAAATGGTAGATTTTGATGTTATAATGGGTATGGATTGGTTGACTTCTTGTTATGACACAGTAGATTGCTGAACTAAGAAGGTACATTTCAAATTTCCAAAAGAGGCAGTCCTTGAATGGAGGGGTAATATTGGGGCGCCAAGAGGTAAGTTTATTTCATATCTCAAGGCAAAGAAAATGATATCCAAGGGGTACATATGTCACCTAGTGAAGGTGAAATATATGTGGAGCCACCAACTCTTTAATCTGTTCCAGTGGTAAATGAATTCCTTGATGTATTTCTTGAAGATCTTCCAAGTTTGCCTCCAGAATGAGAAGTGGAGTTTATTGATGTGATTCCAGGTACTTAACCTATCTCTAATCTTCCATATAGAAGGGCCTCGGTAGAATTATGAAAATTGAAAGAGCAATTGAAAGACTTGCTAGAAAAGGGATTCATAAGGCCTAGTATGTCCCCTTGGGGCGCATCCGTGTCGTTTATACGTAAGAAGGATGACACATTGAGAATGTGTATTGATTACTGACAACTGAATAAGGTGACAATTAAGAACAAATATCCTCTCCCTAGAATTGATAATTTGTTTGATCAATTACAAGGTGCTAAATGTTTCTCAAAGATTGACTTGAGGTCGGGCTACCACCAAATGAGGGTCAAAGAGAAATATATACCCAAGATAACTTTTCGAACACGGTATGGTCATTATAAGTTTTTAGTTATGTCATTTGGGTTAACGAATGCACCAGCAGCTTTTATAGATTTGATGAATAGGGTGTTTAAACCATTCTTAGATGTGTTTATGATAGTGTTTATAGATGATATTCTGGTTTATTCAAGATCAAAAGAGGACCATGCGAGTCACTTACGACAGGTATTGCAGATTCTTCGTGATCGTAAGTTATATGCAAAGTTTTCTAAATGTGAGTATTGGTTTCAATCTGTAGCATTCTTGGGTCATATTGTATTCGATGAAGGAATAAGGGTTGATACTCAAAAGATAGAAGCCGTAAAAAACTGGCCAAGACCTACAACACCTACAGAGATTCGTAGTTTCCTTTGGTTGGAAGGTTATTATAGAAGGTTTGTTAAAGGATTTTCTTCCATCTCTACACCTTTAACAAATCTAACACACAAGGCAACCAAGTTTCAATGGAATGATGCATATGAAAGGAGTTTCCAAGATCTAAAGAATAAGTTGACCTCTACACCCGTATTGGTACTTCCAGAAGGCATAGAAGGGTATGCGGTGTACTGTGATGCTTTAGGAGTTGGCTTAGGGTATGTATTGATGAAGCATGGTAGAGTAATAGCTTATGCCTCAAGATAATTGCGGCCACATGAGAAAAATTATCCAACACATGATCTTGAGCTAATAGCAGTTGTATTTGCTTTAAAAATATGGCGCCACTACTTGTATGGGGTTCATGTTGACATAGATACCGACCATAAGAGTTTGCAATATATCTTTAAGCAAAGGGACCTAAATTTGAGGCAGCGGAGGTGGCTTTAACTATTAAAAGACTATGATATTGATATTTTGTATCATCTGGGGAAAGCAAACTTAGTAGCTGATTCATAAGGCAATGGTGAGCACTTATGGGCAGTCCACGAAAAGACAAGGGATGACTAAAGATCTACACCAACTAGCTAGCTTTGGAGTTCGCCTTCTTGAATCTCCAGACGAAGGGGTTATTGTGCAAAATGCGGTAGAATCTTTATTAGTAGCTGAGGTTAAAGAGAAGCAGTATGTAGACCCTATTTTATTACAGCTTAAGGAGATTGTACAATAAGGTATGATAAAGGTATTTGAGCTTACGCAAGAGGGAGTACTTCGGTGCCAAAACAGATTGTGTTTACCTAATCTAGATAGGCTAAGAAAAAGGATTATGATGGAAGCACATCATTCAAGGTATTCCATCAATCTGGGATCAACTAAAATGTAGCATGATTTGAAAGGAGTGTATTGGTAGGGTGACATGAAGAAGAACATTGCAGAATTTGTAGCCCAATGTCCAAGTTATCAATAAGTAAAAGTAGATCACAAAAAACTCAGAGATTATATGCAACGTATGGATCTTCCAATTTGGAAGTTTGACATGATCAGCATGGATTTCATCACTGGTTTGCCTCGCACAATTCGGAAGTTCAATTCCATATGGGTAATAGTTGATAGACTTAACAAATCAGCATACTTCCTGCCAATTAAGACCACTTATACAGCTGAAGAGTACGCAAAATTATATATTAAAGAGATAGTTCGGCTACACGGAGTCCCAATATCTATTATATCTGATAGGGGAGCTCAATTTACTGCAAACATTTGGAAGTCATTTCAGAAGAGTTTAGGAACGCAAGTGAATTTAAGTACAACTTTTCATCCTCAAACAGATGGACAAGCAGAACTTACCATTCAAACACTTGAAGATATGTTGCGAGCTTGTGTATTGGACTTCAAAGGTAGTTGAGATGATCATTTGCCGCTTATCGAGTTCGCCTACAATAATAACTATCATTCATGTATCACAATGGCGCCTTATGAAGCTTTATATGGAAGGAAGTGTAGATGACCAATTGGATGGTTTGAAGCGGGTGAAACTTCCTTATTTGGGCTAGATCTTGTTCATCAAGCTATGGAAAAAGTTAAGGTGATACAACAGCGGCTAAAAATAACTCAAAGTCAACACAAATCATATGCATATATTAGAAGAAGAGGGATAGACTTTGCTATAGGAGATTGGGTATTCTTAAAGGTGTCAGCAATGAAAGGGGTAATGAGGTTTGGTAAAAAGGGAAAACAAAGTCCACGTTATATAGGGACATATAAGATTATTCAAAGGTTTGCCCGAGCTTATGGATAAGATTTGGGCCAAGTTAAATGTTCCAAAGAGGTGTATTACCTACTAAGCTAATGGATCAGATTAAATCCTATTATAATGAAATCTTGAAGGCCCAAACTAAGTAAAATGAAAGGATAAGAGAATAGGCAGCCCAACACAAAAAAAAATCTGCCAAAGGCCCAATAAGTTAAAGGCCCAAATTAGACATTAGTAAAGTAAGTAGGTTCATCACCTACTTTGACCTATTGAGCTGCTTGATATAACCAAGTAGGTGCATCACCTACTTGACCAAATTGTGGCTGAAAAATAAGATTAAAAGAGCCTTCTAGAGGGCTCAATATAAGACCAAGTTAGCTGGTCTTTTTACTCATTTTTTAAACATAAAATTTCAAGATTATCTCTAGCTTTCTGTTTTTCTTTCAAGGGTTAAAACCAACAGCCCCTATATTCCTTTTAGGGTTCTTGAAGAAACCCTCACCTTTGCAAGCCAAGGTAGGTGAAAACACTCATGGTTTTAGCTTAATTCTCCTAGGGAAGATTAGGAAAACATGTTATCCATGCTTAAATATAGGTATAGGACAGAATACTTTCACAAGCTAATTTCTTGATTATTAAGAGACTTTTCTCTTTTTTTTTGGTGTAAGTGTGAAGAGAAGTTCATGGTGTTAAAAAGTTCAAGCTAAAAGGGTAAATTACAGAAATTGAGGTAAGGTGACTGCTCCATCTTTGTCCTCCTTATGTATGAATTTGGGTGATGAATTTTGGATATATTGTTATTAAGAATTCATAGGATGGTGAGCCCAATATTGTGCTGGTATGTGAAAGGTATTTGGGGCTATTTTAGAGACTATTTATATGTATATGTTGGGACAACTTGGCTGATCTTAAGGAGGGATGTAAGTAATTGGTATTGACATTTAAAAGGAGGGTGTATCGATACACAACCTAATCAGATGTTGTATGAGCTTATTGTGTAACACACTTGGCATACTGTTTTATGTGGGTTATGAAGCCAAACCAATTTCGGGGGGTCATATATGCATCTGTATAGTATATAAAAGTAATGAGATGAGAAGGGGTTGAAAGAACACCCTTGGTTTGATAAATTGCGAGCTAGCTGCCCGGCTAATGTTTTGGTGAGGTTAGGTAGCCCATATGCGTTGATTAGCTACTAATACTAGTTTTAACAGATACTTCATTATAGATAAGTAATGCAAAAGGCAGGAGGTTAATTCGAGTTAATATCGGAGTTGTGCAGCAAGGTATGTAAGACTATACTATTCCGTATCCTTTAGCAGCGTATGACGTCCCATGTAGCTAACGACCTTTTTTCCACTCCTTAATATCTTAAAATACCTCAATACATGTTTGTTATCAGGTATGCATGTCCACTTTCACTAGCAATTTTTAGTTATCAGGTCTGCATGTCCACTTTCACTAGCAATTTTTAGTTGTTCTCCTTTTAGCCAACTAAGATTTGTGTGCTAGATCAGCCCCTAAGCATTTCATTTGTATACAATTCCCTACTTTATTGCTACTACACCAAGGGTTTATTCACATACTTTTTACTAGGGCACTATTATTCCAAAGTTCAATAATGTTATAACCACCAATGTAACAATCTCAAATATTAAATAAATTAACGTAATTCTGGTTATATTCGGGTGGCAGCTCAGGGGCGTAAGCCTAGCATAGGCCGATCCCTATTTGTTTATATGGGTGCCAGCTCAGGTGCGTAAGCCTAGCATGGGTTGATCCCAATTTATATACCACTGATCAGTTGCACACTTTTATTACATGACTTATAAAGATTATAAAGGAAAGAGGGAAAAAAAAAGTAAAGAATGTAATGTACATGGTTCCACAGATACCAGCAAAGGTAGTTTTATTAGCATTTTTTATACACTTGTGCCTGACTTCATTTAAGCTCTTGTGTTATGTATATTAACTTTTAGCCTTATATACTCAGTACATTCTTTCGTACTAACGTCCCTCTTGGGGGACCTACATTTCATGCTACAGGCATAGGAGCTAGTAGACCTCTCCCATAGGAGCACAGGACATCCAGTGGCTATTGGTGAGCTCCAGGTTGATTCGAGGTTTCCCAATTCTATTTTATATGTTTTGGTATTGTGTAGTAGTTATGTGTAAGGTGGGGACCTATCCCGACCTTAACTAAGTCTATGTATCTTTTAGAGGCTTTGTAGAAATTGTAAAGTTAAGCATGGTAGTGTCTTGTCTTTTAGACGTTGTGGCCCCAACATCCAAGCCTTGTAAATCTATTCTGATACAAACAAAATTACGAAGAAACGAAGAAACCACGAAAACAACAGAGATAAGGGTAAAATGGGAAATACAAAAATATGAGACTAAGAACAAAAGGAAACAAAGACAATAAAGGGAAAAGATAGATAGATAGATACAATATGATAAGAAAAGGACAACCAAAAGTATTTCAAACCAAAGACCTTCCTTTAAATTACCACAAGCACCAATCTCTTACGAAGACCGAAAGAGGAAATGGACCTCTAATAATCGACGTTTCTCACAATCTAGAAAGCTCCTAACAAGCAAACATAAACACTCTCAAATGTAACATTCATCATCAATCATCCACCCTAAAATGAAAAGAAAGCTAACTATTTATAGCCATGGGCCTTATTACACAATGGGGCACAAAAGTTACCCAATAAGACAAAGTGACCCATTAGGCAATTTTTAACAAAGCACCTCTTATGCTCCAAGCTATCATCCAAACACGATGTTGTTCAATGGGTACTTGGAGTGTATCATTGGATATAGCTCTTCTTGGGTGCCAATCTATCATCCAAACACGTATTTTCCCCCATGAGGTAGTCATAGCTTGGACTCCCTTGTGTTGACCTCGGGGTATAGGCCTTAGGAGGCTAACGCCTATTTGGATTGTATCATCCTCCCATTCTTGAAAAGGATTCGACCTCGAATCCAAATCTTTTATCGACTTTCCATCACACTTTTCAATTTCGAAATCCTTTGGTAAGAACTCTGTTAGGCCTTTAAACTTATCTTCATGAAGCACTCTCTTTGCTTCCTCCTTTGGATGTGTTTGTTCATGACCCTGCACAGGAGAAGGAGTGATACTAGGTAAAATGATAGTATCATGGTTAGTGGACCTAAGATGAAAAGGTTCTTTGCATAATTGGATTTGGAGTGGTCGAACAACGTTTTGTTGAGCTAGATTCATATTGGATTAGGGTGATGGAACATGCAATGGAGCATGTTCTTGATATCGTGGAGCACAATTTTGGTGGACAAACCCCGGTGTAGGGATGGTAGTTTGGGCATGAGGTAGAGGAGTTAAATTAGAGGCCTTTAAATGATCCCTAACGTTTGCCATCCTACCAACATTACTTGACAACTTCTCATTCGTGGGTGACATTCGTCCAATTATTTGATCCATATTTCGTCGTAACCCTAGGAGTGCCTCCAAGATGGTATCAAGGGTTGGTCCACCCATTGTCTTAGTACAATTGGGAAGAAGGATGAAGCAAATACGAATGACTCGATTAAGAGTAAAATGAAAGACTAGATTGAAATCAAAAGACTTGACTCAAGAAGTTAACTAAGAAGGAAAACGACAAAAGCACACAAAGAGAAAAACAAGAAAGAAAATGAACTTATGAACTAATCACAACCAAGTAGGACGATTACTAGTTGTTAATTAGTTTAGGAATCAAAGAAATGAAGTGAGGAATTAAGAAATGGAATTAAGATGATGGAACCTGAGCAAAATGAGTTTTGGAATGGTTGAGATACATTTGAGTGACTTGCGGACGTTGGTGATGACCTGCCCTCGCAGGTGGAGGGTGCAGGTGAAATCAGTGGGCTGTTGGAGTGACCTACGTTGGGTACCTACGGCCGCAGGTACCACCTGCATAGGCATATGATGGGCGCAGGTGCTCCGAACGTCTAGCTGGAGCTTCACATTTTTTTGCTCTTGTGGGCCCTTTTTGCACCCTCTCTCTTGGAATATTCCTTTTTCTTTTGAATATTCTTTTGTAACAACACCCAAACACCTTTATCTTTCTTCCTTTGTAGATCAAACACACCTTTTGGAAGATTCTTCTTCAACAAGATATGAATTTTGGGATAAACACCAAGAACAACTTGAATATTCAAAAATTCATATCTCTCTCAATTTAGTTCCAAATCTCATGAAATTTGAAACTCAAGCTCCTTTTGGTATGGGTAACAACATCCAACAACTTTAAGCCTTAAATTCCACTCCCAAAATTGTAGATTTGATGACCCACTTCACTTTCTTCAAAAACTCAAAGCTCAACAATGGTAGGGTCTTAAACCACCTCCGATTTAGCTCAAATTCGATATTTAGACTCAAATAGTGTTAGGGAACAAGAATATAAAACCAAAAACACAAGAAAACACCAAAATCAAAAATTACAAAATAGGGCTAACACCAAAAACGTGAAACACCAATTTTTTTGGGATTTTTTGATTTTTCTTTCGATAACACACAAGACTAGAATCGTGGGAATAATTCTAAGATCGGCTCTGATACCAAATGATACAAACCAAAATATGAAGAAATGAAGAAACCACAAAAACAACAAAGACAAGGGTAAAATGGGAAATATGAAAATACGAGATGAAGAACAAAAGGAAAACAAAGATAATAAAGGGAAAAGATAGATAGATAGAGACAATATGATAAGAAAAGGACAAACAAAGGTATTTCAAACCAAACACCTTCCTTTAAATTACCACAAGCACCAATCTCTTACGAAGACCGAAAGAAGAAATGGACCTCTAACAATCGACGTTTCTCACAATCTAGAAAGCTCCCAACAAGCTAACATAAACACTCTCAAGTGTAACATTCATCATCATTCATCTACCCTAAAATGAAAAAAAAGTAACTATTTATAGCCATGGGACTTATTACATAATGGGCCCAAAAGTGACCCAATACGACAAAGTGGCCCATTAGGCACTTTTTAACAAAGCACCTCTTATGCACCAAGCTATCATCCAAACACGATGTTGTTCAATGGGTCCTTGGAGTGTATCATTGGATATAGCTCTTCTTGGGTGCCAATCTATCATCTAAACACGTATTTTCCCCCTTGAGGTGGTCATAGCTTGGACTCTCGTGTGTTGAACCCGGGGTATAGGCCTTAGGAGGCTAACGCCGATTTGGCTTGTATCATATTCTGAATTTACCTACACGGTTTACGTTATCGATGCATCATGTCCATACTTGGCAGAACTTTTGTTTAGCTCAGTTACATGCATGAGAAGCACATGAATATAGGTTTGTACTCTCGCGCCTATACATCTACGGGTGTGTCACACCTCAAATCCCATTGAGATGGACAGGCACCTGACACCCTAAAGACTCGAGAGAACCAACTTTAACCTATGCTTACCATGCATATAACTATGAGAATCATGAAACTTTGACACATAAATATAAGCTATATTAATGAAAGACCAAAATGGATAGACCCAAACCATATATACATGACTAACTATTGGGGCCACAACTGTTACGAGACTAAACATATTTGAACTTCATACATTAGTCTACAAAGCCTCTATAGGATAGAAAACATAGTCTAGGTCGGGACAGACCCCACCATACAAAACTACTATACAATACCAAAATACACATATCAAAGACTCAGTAAAGCCCCGAATCAACTTGGAGCTCCCCAATCACAGCTGAGTGTCATGTGTTCCTATTGAGGAGATATTATAACTGGAGTACCTGTACCTGTGGCATGAAACACAGTGTCCCCATAAAGGATGTCAGTGCGAAAGAATGTACTGAGTATGTAGGGCATAAAATGACCTGTAACACCCCGTACCTACTAAACCCTATGTGACGGTGTTGAACAATGGTTATGCGAGAGTCGAGAGTGAAAAGTGTGTACTTTGTAAGGTTATTGATAAGATAATTGATATTGGGCCTGGTACATGGGAGTAGACCTTTGTAGGAGGTGAAATACTCGTATTGTCGAACCTATACGACTACGTGTACACTTAGTGGAAATAATGAAACATAAGGGATTTGATGAATTATACATTAATTTGTGGGCATTAATAAGTTTTTCACCATTGGGCCCAAAAATGAAGCCCAAAATAAACAAGAAGACATGGCCCAATATGGAATTTGACCCATTATTCCAATATTGGTCCATTTGACCAATCAACCCTTGCATTAAATGCTAAGGAGAAGATAAGAGAGACATGAGGGACTATATAAAGAGAAAATCAGATTTTTATACCATTGAACTCTCATGCCTTTTCTAGACTTTTCAAAAAATTATCTTCTTTGCTCTCAAGAACCCTAAGTCACTCCTTTGGCCAAGATCTTCAATTGGTAACACTTGGTAAGTGTTTATTATGATGGATTAATATATTTAATGAATAATATATGGTGTATATCATGTTATTTATGTTGGTGAAGTGTGAGAAGTTCACTATGTGTAAAACAACTTATGTTTGCTAAATCAGAGGATGATTTTGCCTTGTAAACTTGAACATGGACTTGTGGTCTTAAAGGAAGTGAAAATGATGGAGTTAATATTGACATGTGAGATGTGATTATAGAATTTCCTTGTTTTTTCATGGTGTATAATGTTTGGAATTTCTATTGTGAAATTGGTTATGGTTTTGGTGATGTATTGACCGTAAAGTGTCGTTTTGGTGTTGTTATGTGTGTTGTGAGACCATGGATGAATGTTGGTGTTTAATATGATCAAAAATATGTCAAAATAAGTTTGGTTATGATCATGGACCATTCATTGCATGAAAAGACCCAAAAGAGACCCTTTTTGGCCGAAACAGGCATCCGCCCTCGCAGACGAAGCACCTGCGGGAGCAGGTGCCAACGCAGGTGCCTCTGGCTACTTCCAAAGGTCACCTGAGGACGCATTTCATCCACATGTGGTCGCATGTGGCTTATAGGATCGTCCCAGAACTCCGAATTGCTTGTTTTTGCATCCTTTTGGCCCCCCGAAACCCCTATACCCTTCATGGATTTAATTATCAACTTGTGATGTCATTTTAATGACCTTAAAATATCGTATGAAAGCATGTTGGACTTTATTAAATGTGTATGGTTGTTCATAGGTTGTTATGAGGCAAATTGATAAGCATAAATGAGACGGAATGGAAATGAGAAGGCATAAAGGGTAAGTGTGATGCGAAATGCTATTGTTATACGAAATCTTGGTCAATGTGTGTAATGTTAAGGTGTTGTTGGTATGATAATGAAGTGAGTTGTATTGTAAGGAGTGAAATGAAGTTATATGGCGGTCATATAGTTCATTGTCGTTTTGTACGCCTGTATGGTAAATGATCGTTAACAAGAGTTTCATTGTGGAATTGTATTGTAGAGTGAAACATAAGGAAGAAGCTGGACTATTGTGTTCATATATATACTTGTGTACTCGTACTTGGAAGTAAGGGTATGTAAGGTTACTCTTTTTTTATCCTCCTGCAGCATATTTTTCATGTTGTCATTGTCCTTGTTCCATTCTGAAATGTTAAAAGGTATCTCATTTCAGGTTGTCATATATTATTACTCTCATGTTTCTTAATCATGGACCAGTCATGACTCAAATGTATCTTAATCATTGATCGAAATTCCAAAGCTTCCATAATGTTATAATTACTACCAAGTACTAATTCTCATGAACATAAATGAATGAAGTAATGCACCTATGTGTTTCCAATAAGGCTATTACCCCCCAATGTATCAATCTCATAAAAGGAAAAGAGAGGAGTAATGCAATGACGTAATGGAAGAAGTATATTCCCTCATGGTTACTTTATATATATATTCCCTCATGGTTACTTTATATATACTCCCTCATGGTTACTTTATAATTTTCCTTATGGTTACTTTAACATTATTTTATAATTACTTTATCACTACTTTATGGTACTTTGAGTGCGGGTGATAGCTTTGGGGGAAAAAGCCAAACTTGATGCTGAACCTGCTTCCTTGTTTTTCGGGTGGTAGTAGGGGGAAAGCTCAGTGGGGCAGAAGCCAAGCTTGACACTGAACTTTATTATATTCACTGTATCAAGGGGGAAGCTCAGTGAGGTAAAAGCCAAACTTGATGCCGAACCTACTTCCTTGTTTTTCGGGTGGTAGTAGGGGGAAGCTCAGTGGGGCAAAAGCCTAGCTTGATGCCGAACTTGAGATGGTTGCATATTGATGGATGCATTGCATATTGACGGTTTCATATTAACGGTTGCATTGCATATTGACGGATGCATATTGACAGATGCATTGCATATTAACGGTTGCATATTAACGGTTGTGCGTGATTAATGATTATCCATTGATGGTTATGAATATTGATGGTAATGGACATAAAGAAAGAAGAAGGTAATGAACATAAGGTACATAATCCCACACATACTAAAAGATTATTGATCCACATGGAATATTCTCCTTAAATCAAGTTCATTGAAGTGTTTAAGTTTCATGAAGTTTCTTATAGCCTTGCATACTCAGTACATTCTTCGTACTGACCCCTTTGGGGAACTTACTTTATTTGCTGCAGGCACAGGTGTTAGTATAACTCCACAATAGGCTACGAGTCATCCGCAGATCATTGGTGAGATCCAGTTAGTTCGGGGCTTCTCCGAGTCACATGTGTACATTGTTTTGGTTTTGTAATCATTGTATAAAGCGGGGAATTGTCCCGACTACAGGTTGTTGTGTTCATGTATCGATTAGAGGCTTTGTATACAAATGTGGGTTATGGATGTGAGGGACAAATGTTCTGTTTGACTCGATGGCCCCAACGGCCAAGTTTCCTAAATACATTTATATAGCGTATGTTTCCATGTTCATGTTTTCCGCATAGTTGCATAAGGTATCATAGGAATCATGCGAGGATATGCATATGAAGGTTCATAAGCGAAGATTGGTTCTCTCGGGCCATATCGGCTACTGGTGCCAGTCCGGCTCGAATGGGATTTGGGTCATGACATGACCATAGGTAAGACAAGATCTTAATAACATCAGATATCAATACATAATTGTATAGATAAGAATAAAAGACCACCTTTCCTTGTATTTATGGGATCATGTATTTTACATCTTTTACTTTACTTTATCCTTCTTTGCATTATGAAATTGTAAAGCATATGATACAAATGACCAGCTGATCAGTGGTAAAAAGGATGAGCCATGCCAAGTATTTTAACCCTGGGATACGGTCCTTATAAATACACAAATCGAGATCGACCCATGCTAGGATTTCCTTTCACCCCTGGGATACCACCCGTGATATTGGGATCGACCCATGCTAGGTGTTCCTTCCACCCCTGGGATACCACCCAAGAATATACAAGTTCTCTTTACATCATTTCTTTAATCTTTGAGAAAGTTCTTTTGGTGGTCATAGCATTATTGAGTTTTAAACTATGGACCAATAGTGAGATACATATGAATACGAATTTAAGGCGGTAACAATGACGTAGGGAGCAAATGTAACATCAATGTATTAGATTTCATGCCAAAGAACACAGAATCGAATAGCCTTACATACCTTGTTGTACAACTCTGATATTACCCCAAATTAAACTTCTGCCTCTCGAACTACTTATCTACAATAAAGTAAGTGGTAAAAATAGTATTAGTAGCTAATCAACACATTTCAGCCACTTAACCTCACCAAAACAGTAGCCGGGCAGTGAGCCCGTAATTAATTTAGCCAAGGGGTGTTCTTTCAACCCTTACTCCTCCAATTACATTCACATACCATACAAATCCTTATAACTTCGAACGAAACAACTTTAGCCTCATTACACCCTCAAAACGGTATACAAAGTGGAGTGGGCAGTAGGCTTACATAATATTTAGTTCGGTGGTGTATCACCATATCCTCCATCTATAATTCAATACAAGTCAGTTACATCCTTTCCCAACATCAACCAAGTTGTCCCCACCATATACACATAACACAAGTCCTTAAACAACCCCAATATCCTTTATCATAGCAACCAAATATTGAACTCATCATCCCTTGAGTTCTTGACAACAATATATACACAATTCTCCACCAAAACATGTATATAGGAAGGGGCGAAAATTGGCAGTTACCTTACCTTAATTTTGTGATAGTTTATTCTCTTAACTTGTATTTCTTCAATATCTTGGTTCCTTCACACACAACCCAAAGGAGAAGAGAAAAATCTCTTAATAACCAAGAAAAATGGGACTCCCAAACTTATAGAGGGCTGCCTTATAATTTAAACATGAAGAACATAATTTCCATAGTCTTTTTAAGATAAGCTCATGATTTGTTCACTTACATTTAGCTTTGAAGGAAGGTAAATCCCAAGAACCCTAATGGAATTATAGGTCTGATGTAGAAGCTACTAGAGACAAGAGAGGAAAACCCTAGAAAGCTGATTTTTTTGCCAAAGTTAAAATGAATAAAATGTGCTATTTTCAATCCCTTTAGAGGGACCAACGCTTGGCCGACTTTATTGTCAATTTTTGGCCATAAAATACCAAGTATTTGGTGCACCTACTTGCCCATTATACTTAGGCCTTTGTGGATCTGAAACTATTAGGCCTTAGCTGTCTATTCTTCTCTTTTCCTCTCTTTTAACTTGGGCCAAAATTTATTCAAGTAGGTGGTAGTGTACTTGACCCAATAAGCTGGTCAAAAGAGTCTTAGTAGGTGATGCACCTACTTGGTTCTTAGATTGGTCAATAAGTCAAAGTAGGTGATGCACCTACTTGTCACCTACTAGCTTAATTTTAGTCAAGCAAGCAGCTCACTTATTTTATTCCATATTATAAGTCTTAACCCCCTATGTTAACTTAATACTTATATACACTTGGACACTTTAATCCTTGAGGTAGAATACCACCTTACTATCGTGCATTTAAGCACTTATGTTTGGGTTAACTTGGCGCATACATGCTGAAATGCTTGGGCCATTATAATATCTTTTAAATCCTCTTTAAACCACCACTAATCACTTAAGAAACTTGGTTCATTACCTATATAACAAGGTTACCTTAAGTCCCATATCAATAGAACAAGTACACGCAAAATACGGGGTGTTACAGGGTGTCTGTCCGCACCAATGGAATTTGAGTCGTGACAAGTTGGTACCAAACTTATGTTTTCTACTTCTTTCCACCCCCAAACGGATGGGCAGATCAAGGTAGTCAACTGGACTCTTGGTAACATGCTTATGTGTATGATCAAAGGAACCCCAACTACTTGGGAAGACCGTTTAACCTTGATTGAATTTGCATATAACCGGTCTTTCCATTCTTCTATTGGGATGTCTCCATTTGAAGCATGTTATGGTTTTAATCCTTTGTTTCCATTAATCATGACTCCTTTTTTCTAGTCATGTTGTTATAGGCCTAGATGCCAAGAAAAGGGAAAAACAGATGATGAACATTCAATCTAAGGTAAAAGAGGCCATTAAAAAGAACAATTCAAAGGTGTCCATGAGGAAGAATCGTGGGAGAAAGGAGGTGATCTTCAACCCAAATGATTGGGTATGGGTCCATTTCTAAAAGGAAAGGTTCCCACAAGTCTGAAAAGGGAAGTTAAGTCCAAGGAGAGATGATCCTTTCAAAGTGCTCTAGAGGATTAATGATAATGCCTACATAGTTGACTTGTCGGGTGAGTACAATGTTCATAATGAGTTTAATGTTAGTGATCTATCTCCTTGTGTTGTAGGTGAGCCTTTAGATAGGAGTACGAATTCTCTTCAAGAATGGGAGAATGATGATAGAATTGAGGGTACACGTCCTTTCACATGAAGTCAAGCAAGGAAACTCCAAGGTCTACAAATGATGCTTATGCAAAAGAGAGCTTGGGAGAAGCTTAAAGAATGTCAATGGAGAATCTACAATGTGTGAAAGATTCAAAGGGATGAAGTGGATGAAGAAAAGGGGCCATTTGTGCAAGTGACTACCCCTTAAATCCAAAGAATTCACAAAGGAGATAACCAACAAGGCCCTTATCTCATTAAGGGTAATATTGTAAAAAGCCAATGTTTTCTTAATTCCTTTAGTACAAATAGAGTATTTCTTTATTTTGCATAGTAGATTTTGATGAATATTGAACTTTGATATATTATAGTTTTCTTAGCATATTCCCTTAAGGAATTTAGTGGTTAATTAGTTACTGTTTAGTTGGTGGAATCTTGGAATTGGTTTTTGAACTTATTTTGGTTTGATTAATTCAAGGAATTTCCTATTTGGGGGGGGGGGGGAGGAGGGGGTGTTGGTGTTTCCTTTGATTTTTCTTAAACTAAGGTTTGTGTTTGCTTGTTGAAATCAATTGGGAGGTAAGGGTATCAAGCCCCTTGTTGCGCATAATTTCAATTACTTAGATTAAATCCACATATCCTTCTTTTGTTTTTCTTTCCTTCTTGTTCTTCCCTCCTTGATTATTACCACCTAGACCAAAGGTCCCTCTAGCCTAATGTCCACATTCCAGAGCTAATAGAACTATCAAAATTCTCATTCGAGGCCATTTACTAAAAGTTTTGGTCCAAGACCAACTTCTCAGCTTCAAAAGCTCCAAAACAGGGAAATTGGCTGAAAAACACAAACAAACTGCTCAAAAACCAAATCGATGGTCTCACTAAGTCATAAATAACCTGTAGCCTCCTCTATGGAAAGATACAAAATTCCAAAAATGCATGGAAATGGAGAAAATGACCGGGAGGGTCATTACAACATCCATTACTAAAAATACTTTCGTCCTCAAAAGTCAATAGATAGAAAGAGTCTGAAAGCTCGAAGGGATGAGGTACTAGGCCTGCATACCATGTAAGGCTCCCCAAACAACCTCTAAGGCCCCAACTAATGTTTCTAAGGGATTTCACTAAAGGTATCCTCTTTTTCATTCACATCCTTACTTCACTTTCCAAATAACCAAAAAACTCATCCCCAACAAATAACTGGCCTCTAGCTAAACAGAGCACAACTGAGGCACATGCAAACCCAAACCACCACATACTAACACCACATCAATACAAACACAAGCAAGTGGATTCTCATCCAGATTAAAGACAACCCAAGGCATGAATCATACAGCCGACTCCAAATTCCAAATATAATATTCTCTTGCCTTTCTGAACCTGCTGCCTACTTTGAACTACATAAAAGCTCTCCAGCATCATATGCATCCTGTTTGTGTAATCATATCACCCTAACCTTGAAAGACTGAAGCTAATCTACCAAAAATCCACACAGACTAGCATAAGAACAAAGCTCATAAGGTTCTACCTGAGTACTCAAATGATGGTGACCAAAGTTTGTGATCTCTACCAAAGCCACCAACTAGTTCGGATGACCCTCGAAACTAATAATCATGAGTCCGAAGTGCAATCTCTCAAAAATAAATGATCAGCTTTAGAAATTCCCACCAATTATTGGTGAAACCACGCTAAGCCCAGTTCAAGTACACTTTTTCCACTGAGTATACAATCAAAATTATGATGAAAACTGGGAACCAACGTCAGAATCAGTAAAAACCAGCACCATGTGCCAACAAACCAACTCTCAAACATCTATATAAGAAAATCTTCCTGAACTAAAGAAAACTGAGCCGATAGGTAATGATACACCAAGTCAGCCTGTCAACAAATGCTCAACTGAATCAAAACCTCAAAATGGAGGCTGCAACTTACACAATCCATAGCAATAATCTCAACACCAAACCTGAAATACTCGATCTCAACTATCCAAACTGATCTTGTTAACGAGTAAGCATCCATACTCCAAATCTATTACAACTTTCAAGCCATCATTCAAAAGAGTCAAAAATCATAATGGGAGCCAACAAGTCTTCACTAAGGTCAAATACCCAAATCAACCTCACTATCAGAAATCAAGCATATGCCCAATGGCTCACACAATGGATGAAACTAAAATTTTACCGAAGAACATAATCACAACAAAGAAAGTGATACAATCCAAATTCGTTCTAAGCCATTCACTAGAAGTCAAGCACGAGAGCTCCAAGCGCTCCAAGGATTGTTCATGAAACGAGAGGTACTTGACGATATTTGAATACCCTCCAAAGGGTGCTATGTGTTGGTGATTACATCTAAAGAGGATCGAGGGACCTTGGATGGATCAAACGGATGCAAAGAAGAGTAAAACGACACATGGAATGCACTCGAAATCTCAAATGCTAGCGCAGGTGATACATATACGGATGTAGGTGGTGGTCAGTGGCACCTTCAGCCCTGACCTGTGTGGGCAAGTGCCCACCTGCGTGGGAAGATGGCTTGTCTCGGCTGCCATGCTAAAAATTTAAGGAATGGGTCACTTTTTGGGCCCAATTTTGTATTAAATGACCCAGTCGTATAAATACAAACCCATGTATTATTTTCCTTTATTTTTACTTGATTATTGATGAACATTACTCTTAAGAGAGAGTTTGGTGAGCTTTTGTTGAATCTTGGCTTAGAAACGTGTAGTTCCAAGGGCGTCTCGATTCCCTCTAGGTCACCGTAGAAATTAGGTGTTAGTGGATGAATGTAATTAATGGACTTAGGATTTGATATATCCAATTTTTCTTGATTATTCCTCTTCTTTTGTCTAATTTAATTATCTATCTTTCAATTATCCGTTGTTTTCGTAGTTGATTTCTAGTTTCCGTATTTCATACTTTATCACTTGGTATCAGAGCCGAGCCTGAATTCGTACCCATAAATTCAATGTTGGGTGTGTTATCGAAAAGGAAAATGGAAAATCAAAAAATAAAAAAGACATCTGAAAATTTTGTTCTTGGAAATTTTCAATTTTCAAGTTTTGTTTTTTTTGAGTTTTCTTGTAGTTTGAACACTAGATTTGTTTTCTCTAGTGTTAATAGAGTCGGAACCTTGAGATTTGGATATGTAGTGTGAATACTTGAAGAAAATCCAATTGTTGAATACTTGAAGAAAATCCAATTGTTGTTGTTCTTGAAAGTTGAAAAGTGGCTTTTCTAGATCTTGTGATCTTGGTGTGGATTTGAGGGTTGAAGTTGTTAGCAAAGTGTTGCTCTCGTTGAGAGGACCCTAGATCTGAAGATTTGGCAGAATTACGAGTTAAAAAAAAAAGAATTAGTCGATAATTTGGTGTTCTTGGTGTTCTTGAAGGACATTCATATCTTCGAGGGAAAGAGATTCCAAAAAAGTCTTGTTTGATCTTGTGAAAAGAGAAATTCCAAGAGAGAGAGTGAAAGGGGGGCCACAGAAAAGCAAAATCGGAGCCTTCAGAGAAGCTGTCCTGGGGCATCTACTGAGTGTGCTGTTTTCGTCTACGTTTGCTCACCTGTGAGGGCAGGTCATCAGCTGCATCCGCAGGTCACCCAACGCACCTCACAGGTTCAAAAATACAGTTTTTGTCAAGTTTCATTATCTCAGTTTCAATTCTTGATTCTTAACTTCGTCTCTCGATCCTAAAACTAATTAACAGCTAGTAATTCACCTACTTAGTAGTTAATTGGTGCTTGAGTTAGATTTCTTTCTTAGTCCTATTTCTTGTGTGCTTTTCTAGTTTTCATTTTTGTCGTTAATTCTTGATTCAAGTCCGTAAATTAATTCTTTTAAGTCTTTCTAACAAGAATCCAATCTGATCAAGAGTAGCCATTGACACCTCGACTACCACCCGGAGTATAAGCCATCCTTCAACATTTGCGGTTCCAAGTGTGAGTCATACAAAGGTGTGTAGAGTTGTGAGGTTACTTCTTTAACGATAACTTGTTTGTTCTTTGTGTTTAGTGTCTTTCTAATAGGTACAATGGCTTCGGAGGGTGAAACACCCCTAACTAGGGATGTCAACACTTCGAATGTAATTTTGGCGGCAATTGAATCATTAACCCGAAAAATGGATTCCATGGATGGTAGAATAGGAGCCATGGAAGGTCATATGAACACACTCCAAGGATGTGTGTCTACCATGGGAGGAAAGATAGTGAACATGGAAGGTCATCTAAACTCCTCATAATCCACTCCCCAAAACTCCCATGCCTCTTCTAGCAGACATGCTCAAGACACACCCGCTACCATCTCCCTGAAAACACTTCACCAAATGTTCAAACCACCTAGACAAACACAAGAACAAATTTTTCATAACCAAGGCTTACCTCATGCACCCCAAAACCAAAACCCACCACCTCAAGCATCACTAAACCGAAATCCCCTGCTCCAAATACCCCATAACCAAAACCAACCCATCCAAGTTGAGGGAGTAGGAGAAGAGGACCCACAATTTAAGTTTGAAGGGTATGCTGAAGAGGCCGTGCATGCAGAGTATTGTAGGAATAGACCATTACCACCACAAGGATTCTGAGGTCGAGGAGGAAGATTTGGGTCGGTACCTTATGGTAGAGGAAACTTAGGGAATTGTCACCAATGCGAGAACCAATGGAACTACAATGATAACCAAGGTGGCCACGGAGGTCGAGATAATGGGATCAATTCAATCAAGACTAGTCTTCCAACTTTCAAAGCAGAGAGTGATCTTGAAGCTTATTTGAATTGGGAGTCTACTTGTGAAAGAATCTTTCAAGTCAATGATCTCACGGATGACAAGAAGATTTGCTACGCCATAGCCCAATTCTAAGGGTTTGCTAATACATGGTGGGAATATGCCAAGCGATTCAAGAACATCTTAAATGAGGGACGACCACCACTATGGGACGCTTTGAAGGCTATCATGAGGAGAAAGTATGTGCTGGAGAGATATAGACATGAGTTGCTTGCCACGTTGTACAATCTAAGGCAAGGTAACAAGAATGTCTTAACCTACTTTAATGAGTTTCAACAATTGATTTTGAAGCTTGAGTATAAAGAGAATGCAGAACATGCTATCAACCGTTTCAAGGTTGGCAAAACAAAGAGATATACTCATCCATGACTTGCCATAAGTTTGCTACCTTAGAAGAGGTCTTTCAAGTGGCTTTAGAAGTTGAGAGAGACATCAAGGAACGGACATCTTTCAAGCCCAAGAGGTACTCATCCGCTAGTCCATTGAGTAAGAGCAAAGAGGTTGCCCAACCTTCTTCGGGATGGAACAAGAACAAGGACGTCAACAAAACTTATGACAAGAAGCCCGTTGAGAAGACTAATCCAAAGTACCCCCCAAGGAATGAAAGTAACAAGTATCAAACTCCTAATTTTAAAGATTTTCAATGTTTTAAATGCCAAGGTTTGGGACACAAGGAAAGTGAGTGTCCTAATCGGAGGAATGCGATACTTAGAGAAGGGAGAATGTTTTAACTTGGGGAAGAAGTGGGACAAGAAGATGAAAATGAAGGAGGTGTCCAAGAAGGAGATAGGTTAGAAAAAGATGAGCAAGTAGAGGAAGGAAATAAGGATGCTTGGCCTCAAGATGGAGAGTCAGAGGTCCCAAACTTTGTGGTGAGACGAGTGATGATTAGTAAGTCCTTAGATGACCCTAGTCAAAGGGAAAATCTATTCCATACTAAATGTCTCATCAAAGAAAGTGTATGTTCATTGGTCATTGATAGTGGGAGTTGTGCAAATGTAGCTAGCCCCGCCATGGTTAATTTTTGGAAGTTACGAACAACCAAGCATGCCGCATCGTACAAGCTCCAATGGCTAAACGAGTGTGGAGAATTAAAGGTGACTAGACAAGTTGTGAGTCGGTTCAAGATTGGGAATTACCATGATGAAATACAATGTGATGTCATTCCCATGCAAGTTTGTCATGTTTTACTTGGAAGTCCATGGCAATACGATCATTCAACCAAACATGATGGAAGAACCAATTGGTATTCTTTAGTGTTGAATGGTTGGAAGTTTACTCTTCACCCCCTTTCACCGTCACAAGTAAACGAGATACATCAAAAAATGAGAGTTTTGAAGAATAAAGGTAGTAAAGAAAAGGAGAAGAAACCCCATGAAGAGGAGAGCGATGAAGCAAAAGAGAGGAGGAAGTTGAGGGGAAAGTTCCAAATGATGATGTTGGCAAAAAACAAAGATCTATTTGAGGAGGCTAATGATGAGGAGCCCATACTCCTTTTAGCCCTTACTTTACATGCTAACCACTCTACTTCTTCTATTCCCCATTCTATTTCTCTTATTTTGCAGGAATTCAGAGATATGTTTCCAAAGGAACTACCAAAAGGGTTACCCCCACTTCAGGGAATTGAGTATCAAATCGACTTCGTGCCGGGTTCACAATTGCCTAACAAATCGGCTTATAGAAGTAACCTAACGAACACTAAAGAACTCCAAAGGCAAGTTGAGGAATTTCTCAACAAGGGATATATTAAAGAAAGCATGAGCCTATGTGCGGTCCCGGTATTGTTGGTATGAAAGAAAGATGGGACTTGGCGCATGTGTGTTGATTGCCGAGCCATCAACAAGATAACGGTAAAGTATCGCCACCCTATCCCTAGATTAGATGATATGCTAGATGAATTGAATGGTTCTTGTGTGTTTTCAAAGATTGATCTTAGGAGTGGGTACCATCAAATCCGGATGAGTCCAGGATATGAATGGAAAACCGCCTTCAAGACCAAGTTTGGTCTCTATGAATGGATGGTTATGCCCTTTGGACTCACCAATGCTCCTAGTACCTTTATGCGCTTAATGAACCATGTGATGAAACCGTTTATAGGGAAGTTTATTGTGGTATACTTTGATGATATTTTAGTTTATATCAAGTCCATTGATGACCATGCTAAGCATTTGAGATTTGTTTTTGATGAGCTTAGAAAGGAGCAATTGTTGTTCACTTTGAAAAATGCTCCTTTTGTGTTGATGAGGTTGTCTTTTTGGGTTTTGTTGTAAGCTCCCAGGGGGTAGAAGTGGATGAATCCAAGATAGACGCTATAAGAAATTGGCCAACTCTGCAATCCATTGGTGATGTGAGAAGCTTTCATGGATTGGCTAGTTTCTATAGAAGGTTTGTCAAAGGATTTAGCACCATAGCCTCCCCATTGACCGAGGTAATTCTAAAGGATAAAACCTTTAATTGGGGTGACGAGCAAGCAAAGGCGTTTGACACCTTGAAAACAATGCTTAGCTACGCTCCATTGTTACAATTGCCCGACTTTGGAAAAATGTTTGAAGTCGAATGTGATGCTAGCAAGGTAGGCATTGGGGCCATCTTAATGCAAGACCAAAATCCCATTGCATACTTTAGTGAAAAGCTCAAAGGAGCAACCTCAAACTACTCTACGTATGATCTTGAGTTGTATGCCTTAATTAGAGCTTTGGGCAATTGGCAACACTACTTGTGGCCTAAGGAATTTGTGATTCGGATCCACCATGAGTCTTTGAAACACCTTAGGGCCCAAGACAAATTGAACAAACGGCATGTCAAGTGGATTGAATTCCTAGAAACTTTCCCTTATGTAATCCAATAAAAAAAAGGGAAAGGAGAATGTTGTGGTTGATGCTTTGTCCCAAAAACATGTGTTACTTAGTACCTTGTCCTCTAAATTGATTGGATTTTAATGCTTAAAGACATTGTATCCCGACGACCCCAAGTTTGCTCAAATCTTTAAAGATTGTGAGGAATGGGAAAGGGGAAAATAGCTTAGGGATAGAACTTCTATACCCTACTCAAAATTTGATGGATTACTATTCAAAGGAAAGAGGTTGTGTGTGCCCTCTAGCTCTTGGAGAGAGTTGCTTGTGAGAGAGGCACACAATGGTGGTATGATGGGTCACTTTAGGGTTGACAAGACCCTTGGAATCCTAGAGGAACAATTCTATTGGCCCAAAATGCATCATGATGTCGCCTGAATTTGTGGTCAATGTATGGATTGTAGAAGTACAAAATCCTGCCTTCTCCCTCAAGGGTTGTATACCCCACTTCCCACTCCCCTACGCCTATGGCTAGAAATGTCTATGGATTTTGTGTTGGGTTTGCCTAGGACAACGAGGGGAAAAGATAGTATTTTTGTTGTGGTTGATCGATTTTCTAAAATGGCTCATTTCATTCCGTGTCATAAGTGTGATGATTCCCCTAATGTGGCATCTTTGTCTGTAGAACATGTTGTCATGATCCACGGAATTCCCCGGACCATTGTTAGTGATAGGGACCCTAAGTTCCTTAGTCACTTTTGGAGGACGTTGTGGGGTAGGCTTGGCACCAAATTGTTTTTCTCTATGTCTTTCCACCCACAAACCGATGGTCAAACCGAGGTTGTGAATAGGACCTTGGGTTCTGTGCTACGAACCATGGTTAAAGGGAAAATGGCCTCTTGGGAGGAACACTTACCCCTAGTCAAATTTGCCTACAATCGTGTCATTCACTCAACTATTGGTATGACTCCTTTTGAATGTGTTTATAGTTTGAACCCCCTAACCCCCTTAGATCTCACTCCGTTGTCTAGTGCTGTTGTGATTAGCTTTGATGGGAGACAAAGGGCGGATTCAATGAAAAGGATGCATGAGAAGGTGAGGCTTCTCTTTGAGAAAAAGAATCAAGCAGTAACCAAGAGAGTGAACAAAGGTAGGAGAAGGCTTGTACTTGAACCAGGAAAATGGGTATGGGTACATCTCTGAAAGTACCGATTCCCAACCCAAAGGAAAGCTAAGCTGATGCCTCGAGGTGATGGCCTATTTCAAGTTCTTGAGCGTATAAATGACAATGCTTACAAGATTGACCTTCCACCGGAGTATCAAGTGCACAACACATTCAACGTGTGTGATCTCTCACCTTTCGACATGATGGAGGATGAGAATTTGAGGTCAAATTCTTCTCAAGATGGAGAGGGTGATGCAATACAAATCCGTTCTAAGCCATTCACTAGAAGTCAAGCACTAGAGCTCCAAGTGCTCCAAGGATTGTTCATGAAACGAGAGGTACTTGACAACATCCTAATACCCTCTAAAGGGTGCTACGTGTTTGTAATTACATCTAAAGAGGATCGAGGGACCTTGGAGGGATCAAACGGATACAAAGAAGAGTAAAATGGCACATGGAGTGCACTGGAAAGCTCACCTGCGGGCGTAGGTGATCCATCTGCAGACGCAGGTGGTGGTCAGTGGCACCTGCAGCATTGACCTGCGTGGCCAGGAGCCCACCTGCGTGGGCAGATGGCCTGTCTCAACTGCCATGCTAAAAATTGAAGGAATGGGTCACTTTTTGGGCCCAATTTTGTATTAAATGACCCAATGGTATAAATACCAACCCATGTATTATTTTCCTTTAGTTTTACTTGATTATTGATGAACATTACTCTTAAGAGAGAGTTTGGTGAGCTTTTGTTGAATCTTGGCTTAGAAACGTGTGGTTTCGAGGGTGCCTCGATTCCCTCTTGGTCACCGTAGAAATTAGGTGTTAGAGGATGAATGTAATTAAGGGTCTTAGGATTTGATATATACAATTGTTCTTGGTTATTCCTCTTCTTGTGTCTAATTTAATTATCTATCTTTCAATTATCCATCGTTTTCATAGTTGATTTCTAGTTTCGTATTTCGTACATTATCAAAAAGACCACCGGCTGAAGATACAAGCAATCAAATCCACATCTATTGTGGGGCATGACACATCAAGTCAAAACTAAGAACTCACTGGGACTGCAGTGAATCTTGATGATAGTCAAATCTCAAGCAACTTAGAAAATACAATCGTAGCTTGAATCTAGTCAAACCAATACTCAATCTATGGTAATGAATACTCACTTCCAAACAAAACCCACTTTGGTTACCAACAACTATTACATAAGCATATACCATTGTGTAGAAGAATCCCATGAAGTCACATTAGGCCGAACAAATACAAAAATGAGATATTTCTGAATTCACCTCTTTAAACCAACCTTAACTCAATAGAAAGATCAACCATATCGCAGAAAGAACGGAGTACCCAATTTGTACCAACACTAAGATCAAGACTACTATCAGGCAATGAACTAGACAAATTGGAATAACAACATCACAAACCAATGACATTTCACACCAACTTTACCCTTTATACTCCCATATTAACACTACGTCACAATTACTCCTTCAAGTCATCTCAATACCTTCCGTAACAACACATGAACAACAATCCATACTTGATACCATCCAAAATACCTTTGGTATACTCCTTTAAAGTCATTCAAAAGGTACACAAGTTGATAATTGTAACACCCCGTATGTTTTCGAGTCTAGCTGACTACCGTAACATTTATGGGAAAATGGAGACATGAGAGAATTGATGAATTATGTATTAATATGTGGGCATTAATAAGTCCTATACAATTGGGCCCAAAATGAAGCCCAAAATCATGAGAAAGACATGGCCCAAAAGAGATTTTGACCCATTCTTCCAATTTGCTCCATTTGAACAAATCAACTCTTGCATTTAATGCCAAGGAAGAGATAAGATAAGATATACTTGAGGGATTATATAAAGAGATAAAAAAATTAGATTTTTAATACCATTGAACACTCATGCCTTTTCTAACTTTTCCACATTTTTCTCTCAAATAGACAAACCCTAAGCTCTCATCTCTTTGTGGCCAAGATCATCAACTTGTAAGACTTGGTAAGTGTTTATTATGATGGTTTAATATATTTTATGCATGATATATGGTTTATATTATGTTGGTTATGTTGGTGGAGTATTGAGAAGTTCACAAGGTGTGAAATGTACATGTTTGCTAAATCGGAGGATGGTTTGTCTTGTAAACTTGAATATGCAATTGTGGTCTTGAAGGAAATAAACTTGGTGGATTAAATATTTACATTTGATACGTGATTATAGTCTCACTTTGTTTAATCCTTGTGTATAACATTTGGGATTGTTATTGTGAAATTGGTTATGGTTTTGGTGCCGTATTGGCCGTGAACTGTAGTTTTGGGTGTTGGTATGTGTGTTGTGAGACCATGGATGAATTTTGGTGTTTAGGATGATCAAAAATATGTCAAAATAATTTTGGTTATGATCATGGAACATTCATGGCATTAAAAGACCCAAAAGAGGCCATTTCGGACCAAAACGGGCATCCGCCCCCGCAGACGAGGGCATCTGCGGGCACAGATGCCAATGCAGATTCCCCTGTAATTTTACAGAGGCCATCTACGCGTGCACCTCATCCACCTTCGGGCGCAGGTGGAAATGCAGGTCAGCCCAGTTTTCCATTTTGAGTGTTTTCGTTTCTAGTTGATCCCCGAAGGCCTCTATACCCTTTTTGGATGTAATTATCAACTTGTGATGTCATTTTAATGACTTTAAAGTATCGTACCTATTTTGGACTGTATTAAGTATGGATGGTTTTTCATATGTTGTTATGAAGGAGTAATTGTGACGGAATGATAAAGAGAAAAGCATAAAGGGTAAGTGTGGTGTGAAATGCTATCGATGTGTGATCCCTTGGTCAATGTGCGTAATGTTGTGGTGTTGTTGATATGAAAATGAAGTGGATTGTATTGTAAGGGATGACATGACATTATACGATAGTCATATAGTTCATTGTCATCTTGTACGCTTGTATAGTAACTAGTTGCTAATGTAAGCTCCGATATGTACTTGCATTGTAGAGTAAGACGTAAGGAAGAAGCCGGAATATTGTGTTCATACATAGACTTGTGTATTCATACTTGGAAGTGAAGGTATGTAAGGTTACTCTGTTCGTATATTTCTGCGGCAAATAGTATTCACATTGACGTTACACTTTCCCTATTCCGAAATGTGTTAAGGTATACTATTCCTGGTTACCAATGGTTATTATCACAAGTTTTCGAATCATTGATCAATTATAAATCACATGTCTCCTATTCATTGATAATGTTCCAAAAGCCCAATAAAGTTGTGTTCCAAAGTTTCAATATTGTTTATGCTCATGTATCTTGTTCATTGATTCCAATAAGGTGATGTTTCTGAAATTGTTTACATATTTCTCACTCATTGGTTAATGGTCCAAAGCTTCAAAGTAAAATATGACTATCAGTGTAACAATCTCAAAGTAATGAATAACGTAATGCATATGTGGTTAATGATCAAGTATGGGTGGCAGCTTTGGGGGCGAAATGACTAGCTCAAGACGATCCCAAGATCATTGTATCAGGGGGCAGTCCTAGAGGCCTAAGCCTAGATCAGACCGAAGCTGACAGGGGGCAGATCTAGCGGTATAATCCTAGCTTGAGACGAACCTGATATGTTGGTTTATGGGTGGCAGCTCTAGAGGTAATAACCTAGCTCGAGCCGAACCCAATGCTTTGATTCTAGGGTGGCAGCTCTAGGGGAATAAGCCTAGCTAGAGCCGATCCCAGCATAACGATATGTTATGATCAAACCCACTGTTCAGTCGGGGCCCGGGTATCACAGTTCACAGGCAAAGATGAATAACCATAGAATCAAAGAAACAAAGAAGGTAAAGAAAGAAATATACATGGTTTCCAAAGTACAGTATTGTGACTTATCCATATTGATCATTTATTGTGTTTGATTTCATTGACATATTTACATATCATACAAGTTTCATATGGCCTTACATACTCAGTACATTCTTCGTACTGACCCCTCTTGGGGAATTTACCTTACTTGCTGTAGGCGCAGGTTCTAGTAGGCCTCCAAGTAGGTTGCCAGTTGTTGCCGATCATTGGTGAGCTCCAGTTAGTTCGAGGCTTCTTCGAGTCACAGTTGTACATATGTTTTTGTGTTGTACATGTAGTATAAAACGGGGACTTGTCCCGACTTTAGTTCAATTTGGTCAATGCACTTGTTAGAGGATTTTGTAGACAAATATGGGTGTATAAATGTAAAAGGTACATGTCGTTTTTGACTTGATGGCCTCAACGACCAAGTTTCATATATGTATATATGTCATGTGTTCCATGAATTTTGTTGTTAGCATTATAAGCCCTTACGTGATAAGAGTATTTCTGATGGTATGCATACGAATGAACATAAGTACAGTTAGGTTCTCTCTGGCCTTATCGGCTATGGGTGCCAATCATGTCTCGATGGGATTTGGAGTGTGACAAAAGTGGTATCAGAGTAGGTCATTTTAAGGGTGTCTACAAACTCGTGTCTGAGTAGAGTCTTACTTATCGATGTGTTGTGCACCACATTTATAAGTAGGAGGCTACGGGACATTTAGGATGTTGTTTCTCTTCTTCAATTCTAGATCGTGCAATAAAGCCAGTGTTGTAAGTTGAATTAAAATCTGACCATGGTAAATGTTTCTCTTTGATATTATAACCATGCCAATGACAAGAAGAGGTAGAGGAAAAGGCAAGCAGGTAGACATGCCTGCAGAAGAAGGAATGAGTAGAGTACCACCTGACCAAGCTAGTCAAGGTGGATCAAATGCTGAAATTTCCTCGCGGTCTTCCTCTACTTTTCCAGCTCCAGAAGAGCCAGTTGGTAGAGGAGTACCCGTAGAGCCAACAATGAATGCCACAGATCAGGATCTTAGAAATGCAGTTCATATGTTGACACAGTTAGTGGCAGCACAAAGTCAAGGACGAGCAGGTCCAATGACACATGATGATGATGCGGCTAGAGTGGCGAGTTGCAGAAAATAGGATTTTCTGAAACTGGACCCTCCTATATTCACAGGGTCAGATCCAAAAGCAGATCCACAGGACTTCGTGAATCAAATTCAGAGGACTTTGGAGGTTATGCACGTGACGGGGTTAGAAACAGTTGAACTTGTTGCGTACAGACTGAAAGGAGAGGCGATATTGTGGTATGAGGATTGGAAGAAATCCCGTGATATTGGTGTAAATCCACCTACATGGGAAGAGTTTAAAGTGGCTTTTCTTGATCATTACCTTCCCTATGAGATCTGTGAGGCACGTACGGATCAGTTTCTAAATCTCCATCAGGGAAATTTGACCGTCAGAGAATACAACTTGTAATTTAATTCCTGGGCTCGATATGTGCCAAATGTTGTGGCTACGATGACCGACAGAGTCCATAGATACAGACTAGAGCCATATTTGGTAAGGGATTGCACCATTGCTGCCTTGAACAAAGACATGGACATAGCTAGAATACAAGCCTTTGCCCAGAAAATGGAAGATCAAAGACAGAGACGAAGGGTACATGAATTTGACAGGGGACAGTCCAAAAGGGCTAGACCTATGGGATCATCTGCTATGTCTCAAGGAGGATCTAGGCCTCGTATGTTTCTGAGACCACCTAGACCATCATTTTCTCATTCCACTGCAGGTGCTCACTCTCAGTTTCGAGGGTTTAGAGGTGGTTCATCTGGGCAGAGTAGTGGAGTTCACAGATCACAGGCAGTAGGTTTTCCTCGTCAGCAGTGTCAGCACTGCGGGCGTATTCATGCAGGTACATGCAGAGTGGGAACAAATGCTTGTTTCTGGTGCGGTATGACGGGACACATGATGAGAGAGTGTCCCCAGAGAAGTATGGGTGGTATAGCACGACCGGAAGGATCGGCCGTTGCGTCATCAGTATCGGCTCCTTCTTTGGGCCGAGGTATGCATCCTGTGGGTCGGGGTAGAGGTGCCAGAGGAGCAGCCAGTACTAGTGGGGTCCAGAATTGTACTTATGCTTTAGTGGACCGACAAAATTCAGAGGCTTCTCCTGATGTCGTCACCGATACATTATCCATATTCTCACATAATGTATATGCATTGATTAACCCTGGTTCTACATTGTCCTATGTTACTCCATTGATTGCTGCAAAATTTGCAAAGGCACCAAAATTATTAATTAAATCAATTGAAGTGTCTACACCGGTTGGTGAATGTATTGTTGCAAAAAGAGTCTATCGAAATTGTGTGATAACTATGTGTGGTCATGATACATTGGTCGATATCATTGAATTAGACATGGTGGATTTTGATGTGATCATGGGAATGGATTGGTTGGCCTCTTGTTATGCTACGGTAGATTGCCGGGCTAAGAAGGTGCATTTTTGTTTTCCGCAAGGAAATGTTCTTGAATGGCAAGGTAATGTAGGGGCACCACGAGGGAGATTTATTTCCTATCTGAAAGCCAGGAAAATGATTGCTAAGGGTTACTTATGTCATTTAGTACGGGTGAAAGATACTGAAGTGGAACCATTAACTCCGCAGTCGGTTCCAGTGGTCGGTGAATTTCTAGATGTATTCCCAGAGGATCTTCCAGGTTTACCCCCAGAACGGGAAGTAGAATTTGGCATTGATGTGATTTCGGGCACTCAGCCCATTTCTATTCCTCCATATAGAATGGCTTCAGTAGAATTACGTGAATTGAAGGAGCAATTGAAAGATTTGCTGGACACGGGCTTCATTAGACCTAGTGTGTCCCCGTGGGGTGCACCGATCTTGTTTGTACGGAAGAAAGATGGCGCTTTGAGAATGTGCATTGACTATTGGCAGTTGAATAAGGTAACGATCAAGAACAAATATCCCCTCCCTCGCATTGATGATCTGTTTGATCAGTTACAGGGTGCCAAGTGTTTTTCAAAGATTGACTTGAGGTCGGGTTACCATCAAGTCAGAGTTAGAGAAGAAGATGTACCCAAGACAGCTTTCCGAACACGGTATGACCATTATGAATTTTTAGTTATGTCATTTGGACTAACAAATGCACCAGTTGTGTTCATGGATTTGATGAATAGGGTGTTTAAGCCATTCCTGGACGTGTTCGTCACAGTATTTATAGATGATATCCTAGTTTATTCCAGAACACCAGAGGACCATGCTAATCATTTACGACAGGTGTTACAGATTCTCTGCGAACGTAAATTATATGCAAAGTTCTCGAAGTGTGAGTTTTGGTTAAAATCAGTTGCATTCTTGGGTCACATTGTGTCAGATGAAGGGATACAGGTTGATACACAGAAGATTGAAGCAATGAAAAATTGGCCAAGACCTATGACACCCACAGAAATTTGTAGTTTTCTTGGACTGGTAGGTTATTACCGAAGAATTGTGGAAGGTTTTTCCTCTATTGCTGCACCGTTAACAAAGCTTACACATAAAGCAGTTAAATTTTAATGGAATGACACGTGTGAGAAAAGCTTCGAAAAGTTGAAAGATAAATTAACCTCCACACCAGTTTTAGTGCTTCCCGAAGGTACCGAAGGTTATGCAGTGTATTGTGATGCTTCCAGGATTGGTCTCAGATGTGTACTGATGCAGCACGGTAATGTCATAGTATATGCCTCACGATAGTTGCGACCACACGAGAAAAATTATCCCACACATGATCTTGAATTAGCAGCGGTAGTCTTTGCTTTAAAGATATGGCGTCACTATTTGTATGGAGTTCATGTTGATATCTATACGGATCACAAAAGTTTACAATATATCTTTAAGCAGAAGGAACTCAATTTGAGGCAACGAAGGTGGTTAGAGATTTTAAAAGACTACGATATTGATTTCCTTTATCATCCAGGCAAAGCAAACGTGGTAGCCGACGTATTGAGTCACAAGACAGTAGAAGGCACTAGTGGTCAAGGGATGGAAAAGAAAGAGATAATCAAAGATATACATCAATTAGCCAGCTTGGGGGTTCGTCTTCTTGAATCCTCAGATGAAGAAGTTATTGTGCAAAATGCGGCTGAATCTTTGCTAATAGCTGAGGTAAAAGAAAAGCAGTTTACAGATCCTCTGTTAATGCAGTTAAAGGAGAATATAGAACAGAATTTGACAATGGCATTTGATCTTACACAGGAAGGGGTGCTCCAATGCCAAGGTAGAGTATGCGTTCCAGATGTAGATGAACTGCAGAAATGAATTATGACGGAGGCGCATCATTCGCGCTATTCTATCCATCCGGGTGCTACTAAAATGTATCATGATTTAAAAGAAGTGTATTGGTGGGGAAATATGAAGAAGAATATTGCCAAATTTGTCGCTCAGGGCCCGAATTGTCAACAAGTAAAGGTAGAGCATCAGAAACCAGGAGGTTACATGCAATGTATTAATCTTCCAGTCTGGAAATAGGATATGATTAATATGGACTTCATCACAGGTTTGCCTCGTACGTTGCAGAAAGTTGATTCTATATGGGTTATAGTTGACAGGCTTACCAAATCAGTGCATTTTCTACCGGTCAAGACCACCTATACAACTGAGGATTATGCAAACTTATATGTGAAAGAGATAGTACGATTGCATGGTATTACACTTTCCATCATATCAGACAGAGGAACACAGTTCACAGTGCACTTTTGGAGATCTTTTCAGCAAAGTTTGGGCACACAGGTGAATTTGAGTACGGCTTTCCATCCTCATACTGATGGACAAGCAGAACGTACTATTCAGACACTTGAAGATATGCTACGAGCATGTACGTTAGATTTTCAGGGTAGTTGGGATGACCATTTGCCTCTTATTGAATTTGCTTACAACAATAGCTATCATTCAAGTATTAAAATGGCACCTTATGAAGCATTATATGGAAGAAAATGTAGATCACCAATTGGGTGGTTTGAAGCAGGTGAGACTGCTTTACTTGGGCCAGATCTTGTTCATCAGGCTATGGAGAAGGTTAAAGTGATTCAACAACGATTACAGATGGACCACAGTCGACACAAGTCATATTCCGATGTTAGAAGAAGAGGGCTTGAGTTCACCATAGGTGATTGGGTATTTCTGAAGGTGTCACCAATGAAAGGGGTAATGCGATTCGGAAAGAAAGGAAAATTGAGTCCACGGTATATAGGCCCATATGAAATTATTAGAAGATTTGGGCAAGTGCGTATGAGTTGGTGCTACCCCAAGAACTCTCCACAGTTCATCCAGTATTCCATGTGTCGATGCTTCGAAAATGCATAGGAGATCTATCTCGTTTTACTCCTATTGATGATGTACAGGTTACAGAGGATCTTACCTATGAGGAAATACCTATTGCCATTCTGGATAGACAAGTGAAGAGTCTGAGGAATAAAGATATAGCATCCGTAAAGGTACTTTGGAGAAATCAGCAAATAGAAGAGGTCACATGGGAAGCTGAAGAAATGATGAAATCCAAGTACCCTCATTTGTTCCAAAGGAAAGAATGACAAGTAAGTATTTATAAGCTTTGAGTATATCTCTCTATGACGACATGAATAATTCTTCTATACTTGTAATTGTTTACTTTGAATAATAACACTAACATTCGAGGACGAATGTTTCTAAGGGGGGAAGAATGTAACACCCCGTACGTTTCCGAGTCTAGCTGACTACCGTAACATTTATGGGAAAATGGAGACATGAGAGAATTGATGAATTATGTATAAATATGTGGGCATTAATAATTCCTATACAATTGGGCCCAAAATGAAGCCCAAAATCATGAGAAAGACATGGCCCAAAAGAGATTTTGACCCATTCTTCCAATTTGCTCCATTTGACCAAATCAACTCTTGCATTTAATTCCAAGGAAGAGATAAGATAGGAGATACTTGAGGGATTATATAAAGAGATAAAAAATCATATTTTTAATACCATTGAACTCTCATGCCTTTTCTAACTTTTCCATATTTTTCTCTCAAATAGACAAACCCTAAGCTCTCATCTCTTTGTGGCCAAGATCATCAACTTGTAAGACTTGGTAAGTGTTTATTATGATGGTTTAATATATTTTATGCATGATATATGGTTTATATTATGTTGGTTATGTTGATGGAGTATTGAGAAGTTCACAAGGTGTGAAATGTACATGTTTGCTAAATCGGAGGATGGTTTGTCTTGTAAACTTGAATATGCACTTGTGGTCTTGAAGGAAATAAAATTGGTGGATTAAATATTTACATGTGAGATGTGATTATAGTCTCACTTTGTTTAATCCTTGTGTATATCATTTGGGATTGTTATTGTGAAATTGGTTATGGTTTTGGTGCCGTATTGGCCGTGAAATGTAGTTTTGGGTGTTGTTATGTGTTTTGTGAGACCATGGATGAATGTTGGTGTTTAAGATGATCAAAAATATTTCAAAATAATTTTGGTTATGATCATGGACCATTCATGGCATTAAAATACCCCAAAGAGGCCATTTCGGACCAAAACGGGCATCCGCCCCCGCAGACGAGGGCATCTGCGGGCGCAGATGACAACGCAGATGCCCCTGGAATTTTCCAGAGGCCATCTGTGAGCGTACCTCATCCACCTAAGGGCACAGGTGGAAATGCAGGTCAGACCAGTTTTCCATTTTGAGTGTTTTCGTTTCTAGTTGATCCCCGAAGGCCCCTATACCCTTTTTGGATGTAATTATCAACTTTTAATGTCGTTTTAATGACTTTAAAGTATCGTATGGAGGTGTTTTGGACTGTATTAAGTATGGATGGTTTTTCATATGTTGTTATGAAGGAGTAATTATGACGTAATGATAAAGAGAAAAGCGTAAAGGGTAAGTGTGGTGTGAAATGCTATCGATGTGTGATCTCTTGGTCAATGTGCGTAATGTTGTGGTGTTGTTGATATGAAAATGTAGTGGATTGTATTGTAAGGGATGACATGAAGTTATACGACAGTCATATAGTTCATTGTCATCTTGTACGCCTGTATAGTAACTAGTTGCTAATGTAAGCTCCGATATGTACTTGTATTGTAGAGTAAGACGTAAGGAAGAAGATAGACTATTGTGTTCATACATAGACTTGTGTATTCATACTTGGAAGTGAAGGTATGTAAGGTTACTCTATCCGTATCTTTCTGCGGCAAATAGTATTCACATTGATGTTACACTTGCCCTATTTCGAAATGTGTTAAGGTATACTATTCCTGGTTACCAATGGTTATGATCACAAGTTTCCAAATCATTGATCAATTATAAATCACATGTATCCTATTCATTGATAATGTTCCAAAAGCCCAATAAAGTTGTGTTCCAAAGTTTCAATATTGTTTATGCTCATGTATCTTGTTCATTGATTCCTATAAGGTGATGTTTCTGAAATTGTTTACATATTTCTCACTCATTGGTTAATGGTCCAAAGCGTCAAAGTAAAGTATGACTATCAGTGTAACAATCTCAAAGTAATGAATAACGTAATGCATATGTGTTTAATGATCAAGTATGGGTTTGCAGCTTTGGGGGCGAAATGCCTAGCTCAAGCCGATCCTAAGATTGTTGGATCAGGGGGCAGTCCTAGAGGCCTAAGCCTAGCTCGGACCAAACCTGACAGGGAGCAGCTCTAGAGGTATAATCCTAGCTCAAGACAAACCTGATATGTTGGTTTATGGGTGGCAGCTCTAGAGGTAATAACCTAGCTCGAGCCGAACCCAATGCTTTGATTCTAGGGTGGCAGCTCTAAGGGCATAAGCCTAGCTCTAGCCGATCCCAACATAATGATATGTTATGATAAAACCCACTGTTCATTCGGGGCCCGGGTATCACAGTTCATAGGCAAAGGTGAATAACCATAGAATCAAAGAAACAAAGAAAGTAAAGAAAGCAATATACATGGTTTCCAAAGTATAGTATTGTGACTTATCCATATTAATCATTTATTGTATCTGATTTCATTGACATATTTACATATCATACAAGTTTCATATGGCCTTACATACTCAGTACATTCTTCGTACTGACCCCTCTTGGGGAATTTACCTTACTTGCTGCAGGCGCAGGTTCTAGTAGGCCTCCACAGTAGGTTGCCAGTTGTTTCCGATCATTGGTGAGCTCCAGTTAGTTCGGGGCTTCTTCGAGTCACAGTTGTACATATGTTTTGGTGTTGTACATGTAGTATAAAGCGGGGACTTGTCCCGACTTTAGTTCATTTTGGTCAATGCACTTGTTAGAGGATTATTTAGACAAATGTGGGTGTATAAATGTAAAAGGTACATGTCGTTTTTGACTTGATGGCCTCAACGGCCAAGTTTCATATATGTATATATGTCATGTGTTCCATGAATTTTGTTGTTAGCATTATAAGCCCTTACATGATAAGAGTATTTCTGATGGTATGCATATGAATGAAAATAAGTACAGTTTGGTTCTCTCGGGCCTTATCAGCTACGGGTGCCAATCATGTCTCGATGGGATTCGGGGTGTGACAATAATTGCATCCATGAAGAGTATGGGGGTTTCGGGGGGTCAAAGGGATGCAAAAGCAATAAATTTGGAGTTATGGGCCGACTCGCTAATCCACCTGCATCCGCAGGTGGCTGACCTGCATCCGCAGGTGCCTGACCTGCGTCCGCAGGTGCCCTTGACAGTAGCCAGAGGCACCTGCACCCACAGGTGCTCCAGTCTCGAGGGCGGATGCCCGTTTCAGCCTCCGGAGGTCATTTTAGGGTCCTTTTTTGCCATGAATGATCCATTATCATAATTAAACTTCTAATAACATATTTTAGATCATTTTATATTCCAAATAACAGCCATGGCTTCACAACGCACATAAACATCACCAAACTACATGTTTCTTTCAATACGTCACCAATTCCATGCCCAATTTCGAAATCAAAATTCCAATCATTATGTACAAGAATAAAACAAGTTGAGGCTATAATTACATCTCACATGTCAATATTAAATCCATCAAGTCCGATTTCTTCAAGATGACAAGTCTCCTTTCAAGTTAGAAGGCAAAACCCTTTACCGATTTAGCAAAACTAGCCTATTTTATACATAGTGAATTTCTCAATACTTTATCAACATGACCAACATCGTCTACACCATATTCCATGCATATCATATATTAAACCATGAGAATAAATACTTACCAAATCTTGAAAATGGATGATCTTGTTCAAAGGAATAAAGGCTTAGGGTTTGAAAGAGAAGATAAGAATGTTTTCTTGAAAATTCTAGAATATGGCATGTGTAGTTGTGTGATTAAAATATGATTTTTGGGGACTTTATATAGACCCACAAAGTCAATATTAGTCCCTTTTGGTCAAATATAACATGCTCACTTGATCCATTTTATGAATGTGTCATTTTTCCCATTTTTGGGTCATGTCTTTATATGATTTTTGGGCCTCATTTGAGCCCAATTCATTAGGCTAAATTCAGCCCATCACCTTTAATGCATAATTCTTCAAACATATCATGTCTACATGATTCCATAAATGTTAAGGCAACCACGTAGGGTCTAAAAGGTACGGGGTGTTACAATGGTCCCTTAAATATGCACTTAACAATTTTGGTCTTTCAAGTTTGACAAAATTTAACACTTTTAGTATTTGGAAAAAATATTCATCAAACTCTATCTATTAAATTTGACAGGAACTATAAAATATATTAGCGAGAAGTCATATTTAGAGATACACCCTACTAAAAAGGATAAATACTAAGAGATGAAAACCAATGGACGTCTGTCAGTTATAGGGCAAAATCGAGAGAAAATTCGACAAATTTTATAATGTCAGAAATAGTGCCTTGAAACACAAAAATCTAGGAAGCCATCAACTAGGTAAAATAATTTATCTCAATTTTTATTGAAAATCGATATAAAATAAATATCTTCATTATATTTATTTATACACTTCAACTACAGTTTTACACTTTAAAAAATAACATTTGTCCATCAAGTTTCATAAAATAAATTGATGGCTCCTCTATTTTCATTTTAAAAATAAAATATAGTCATAGTTATTGTGCTAAATTAACCGATGAACGTTTGTAGATTTTCCCTTAAAAAATTATAGTTTACACTCATTTTTGTGTGGAAAAAACCGATAGATTCATCCGTCAATTTTCGTAAAATAAAATTAGAAAAATCATTGGCTTTCCAATAGTGTCTCTTTGTTTTCGTCTGTTGGTTTTTCTCTTGTTTTAGTAGTGAATATTTAAACAGTTTCATAGGTCTCATCAAATATAATAGATCTCCGATGAATATTTTGCTAGAGACTAAAAGTGTTAAATTTTGGCAAACTTGATGGACTAAAACTGTTACGTGCATATTTAAAGGACCATTCTTGTTAACTTGTGGTAAACTTAAAGGACCAAAACTGGTAAGTGCATACTTAAGGGACTATTTTGAACCTACCTCAAACACAATGGGCCATTTTTGTCATTTTCTTATATTGTCTCTGTGTGCATCTCCCATTAATGAACCCTAATTTGTCTGTTAGGGATAGACTCCATAATGTATAGTTCTCTGGTCCTATTAATTCAAACCAATCAACATAACCCTTAGTGTATCACTAGGATATTGAAACAATAAATATGAGTGTAATCGACTTTGAGATCTGTGTAGGTTTGACTTGTGAAGTTCCTAATTTCTTATGGCTGACCTTTACCCCAAGCTTCAACAATGGTGGTCACACCTGCATCTAGAATAGATCGATCAAATTATGCTAAAACTCTCTCTGATATCATGAAAAATTGAGTTGTATGAGCTTAATTGAGATCAATTCACTCGATCTTCAAAAATGAAAAGTACATAATTAGAATAAGAGTGCAGAAGATATTATTTTCAATTGAATTTATCGTTACATAACTTTATACTATGTAAAAAGAAATATAGCCAACTCAAAAAGGAGTATATGCAAAAGAAGTATCTACCCTTCTAGATTAACTATCTTAACAACATGTCTAATAGCCTATTAATAGAACATTAACAATCTTCTAACTGTTCTAACAATATGTAAAATTAGGCCTTGAACTGTATTTCTCTTAAAGGTAACAAAAGTGAATTTGAGAACATGTTTTGTCTTGAACCTCAGGATCCTTACCACAGGAAAGTTCTACTTTCACTAGTCATACATGACGCTAAGGAACTTACACTTACAACTAATAATTCTTGAAATAATCCATTGTTGATTGAAGAATCCAAAGCTACTTTTCATTGCAACTTCAAAGTCGAGGATTTGGGAGATTTGAGGTACTTTCTTGATATTAAAGTTATGAGAACAGAGAAAGGAATCCTAAATAATTAAAGAAAATATTTCTTGGAGTTGATTTTTGTGGTTGGGCTTTGTGGAGCTATTCCTCCTTTTGAATCTAACAACAAGCCCACTATAGTTGACTATGATTATCATGTTGGGATCCTAGGTGATGTAGAACTAGATGATATCACAAGTTATCATTCATTGATTGGAAATCTTATCTATCTTACTATTACAAGACCAAGAATATGCTTTGTTGTACAGGGACTCAGTCATTTCATGTAGAGGCCTAAGCAATCTCATGAGGATTCTGCATTGAGGGTCCTTAGATATCTCAAAGGGTCATTATTTACCCTAAAAAAATGTACAATTGATTTTTTAGTGAAGTTTACAGAATAAGAGGTTCTTAGTTGGTCAGGCAGAGCAAAAATAGGATATAATATTATAAAGTAAAGTAAGAGCAATGTAAGCGATAAATGAGGTGAGGGCTGATGGAGCCAACACTGATGAAGATTGTATGAGATCGTAAGTAGCCTAAGGAATGTCTGGCTAGAGTTTCAATGCTTGAAAGGATTTATAAGTTGTGACATGATAATGAAAAGAATAAAAATGCAATGAAGCTAAAGATGATTGACTTGTATTCATACAGTTGTAATTATCTTGTTATCTTTTCTGGGATGATGAATACATGATCTTATATAGGGATCCAACTCTAATGACTGAATTATACACATTAAACCCCTTATTAACCTCTAATTATATGCCATTAATGAAAAAGAAGTAACATTTGATATTGTTCACGGGTCAGTTATGTAACGGCTGCCAATGTCTAGTGTAAGCTAATAGACTTTCCTCGAGCTAAGATGTCTTACTCATATGGTATGCAGACCTTCGCAGTGTATGGATCTTTATGGTGTTGGGTGTGTGATTCAGTTCTAATTGTCTTGGTCCGCATAATCATGACCTATCATTGAGTTCTATCTAGCTGATGGTACATGACATGCTTTTTAATTGTCTATGTGTTGAAGTTATTTTTGTCCTATATAGTCACCAGGTCATGGATTATGTCTTGGATTATCTTTCCCATATAGGGAAGCTTCTTCACCTACTACTATATGACTGTAGTTGAGTAGCATGCTTAAATATTAGAAGATCAGTGATTGGCTATGTGGTAATCTAAGAGACTCATTGATTTCCTCAAACTCTAAGAAGCAACAAACTATCAGTAGAAGTTGAGTATAGGATCATAGTTGCTACAGTTGCTAAAGAAACATGGCTCACTATCTTCTTGAGTGAATTGGACTTGTCTATCTCTACTCTAATAACTTTGTTTTGTGACAAAAAAGCAGTTATTCAATATGCTTCTAATATTATCTTTCATGAGAGAACTAAGCATATTGAGATAGACTACCACTTTGTCATGAAGAATATTACGCATGGGTTCATCAAACCTCGGTTTGTTCCAGCTTCTTTAGAGACAAAGCTGATATATATTCTCACCAAGGGTCTTAGTACTGTGCAGCAACAACTGCTAGTTTCCAAGCTTATAATGCTTCATGCTTTTCACCCTCCAACTTGAGGGGGAGTATTGTTAGAGTAGTTAGAAGATTGTTAATGTGTTGTAAGTAAATTGTTAAACAAGTTGTTAAGACAGTTAACTTATAAGGGCAGAATAGTCTTTTGCATGAACTTCTTTTTAAGTCGACTACACTCCTTTATAAATAGTATAGAGCAATGTAATAGAGAATTCAATTGAAAATAATATCTTCTACGCTCTGAAGAAATAGGGGATTAAAGAGAGGAGAAAGTATTGACAAGATGTTTAGACAGAGGCTATCACAGCCTAAATTATGAGATCATGAGCACACCTACTTTATTCTAACTATATAGGAGAACCCTTACCACCTAATCATCTGCTATGCAAAAGTTTCTGGGAAACAACCATTAGATAAATAAACAATTCAATTTAAATACCAAACTGTAATTACAAAACCAAGGTTCTTTATAATCGTTTAACTTATCATGTTACAATATTATCCACGGATCTAGTCTAGACATGTACAAGAGCTTCTAACAAGAATGGAAGCAGATAGAAAAAGACGCAACTTCAGCCTTAGAATGAAATACAGAAGTTGTTGATGAGTACTCGCCACTCAAACTATGAAACTTTCGGTCAACCTACATCCCAAAAAAGATATACCAAGAGTAGTATCATTATACCTCACATACTGGTAAGCATTATCAACTAACTAGGATTAGTCTATGAAACAATATATAGAAATCAACAAGATCAACATAACAATCTCATATAACAATTTAGCACCAAAGTTCACATTCCTTACTGTGAATCCTAAATAATTTCAGAAGTTCCCAAGTATCTTTCTCAATTCAATTAACTCTATCAATTTCATGAAATTTTCTATTTCCATTAGGATAAATTTCACTAATCGTTAAACCAATCCCCGACATCATTGATTAGAGAATGTGAGTCAAAATAACGGCTAGACCAACCAATCAATTACCTCAATACTATAAGGAATACAATAATAATATCTCACAAATCAGATAAGGCACGTACACAGATATCTTAACACACAGCAAGTAGTTTTCCTCAATCAATCAATCATCCTAAATCATCTACATAATGTCAGCAACAAGGGCGTATATGTAACACCCCGTACCTTCCTAACCCTATATTATGACGTTGAACAATGGTTATTTAGGTGTCGAGATGCCATGAGTATGTATTTTGTAATGTTAGTGATGAGAAAATTGAAATTTGGCCTCATACATGTGATTAGCCCTTCGTAGGAGGTGTTTTGTGATTTTCGTGGAGCATTTGTGGGGTTAAAAACGAGGCTTGGAGGGCCTCTAAACAAAGTATATTAAAGGTAATAAGTAAGTTAAAGAATATGACTTGAAGTATTTAACCAAATCCGAGAAGAAAAGTCGAAAAATGATTTTTTTTTGCAAAACTAAGTGTGGGGAGCGCTAGAGGGCGTGCCACGCCTCTCAGGGATAAAATTTTTAGCCCAAAGGCAGCAAGCTGGCATGCCCAAGGGCGTGCCAGGCTGGTTTTCGCCACTTTTCAAATTTGGAAATTTTCTTAAGTCCCAAGGGTGCCCGAGGACGTACCGAGCCAATTTTTGCCACGTTTCTTTTACAACCATGAGCATATATATGGAATGAGTGAAGTATTAAATTGGTATGGTAAAATTTCTCGTGAACGAATTTGGCATCAAAATGACAATTTTGCCCTTATGGTCAAAAGTCACGCCCCAAATTCCAACGGAACGTGATTGGCACCCAAAGCCGATGTGGCCCGAGAGAACCAATCTTTTCTCATGAACCTTCATATGCATATCCTCGTATGAATCTTATTATACCTTATGCAACTATGCGGAAGACATGAATATGCAAACATATGCCATATATATATAAATAAAACTTGGCCATTGGGGCCATTACGTCGAACTGAACGTACATATCTTACATTCATATACCCACATATGTCTACAAAAGCCTCTAACAGATGCATAAGAGACCAACTTAAAGTCGGGACAAGTCCCCGCTTTATAAAATATTTACAATATCAAAATAAATATACAACTATGATCCAGAAAGCTCCAAACCAAGTGGAGCTCACCAAAACTCTGCAAATGATCCACAGTCTACTGAGAAGGTCTACTAATGCCTGCACCTGCAACATGTAAGGTAAGTCCCCCGAGGGGGTCAGTACGAAGAATGTACTGAGTATGTAAGGCGATAAGAATTACATCATACATAATAACAACAACAATGGAATCAATATATGAGAAACAGTGAATGTGAATAAACTCTCTTCTGTATGTGGGGAACCATGTATATTACGTTCTTTACTTCTCTTTTCTGTACATACTTTCATCTTACTTGTTCTACCTATGCTAGGCTCTTCTGTCGCCCCTGGGATGAGATTAACCCATGCCAGGCACTTTGACCTCTGGGATGTTATGTGAACCCATGCTAGGCTTTCGTGTCGCCCCTGGGATGTCATTAACCCATGCTAGGCTTATCGCCCCTATGATGTTATGCTATGTGAACCCATGCTAGGCTTTCGTGTCGCCCCTGGGATGTCATTAACCCATGCTAGGCTTATCGCCCCTAGGATGTTATTGGGATCGACCCATGCTAGGTATTTCACCCCTGGGATACCACCCATTAAACATTACTTCTTTCTTTCATTACTCTTTCTTTCATTCTATGAGTGATACCTTGATGATGGAAACATTTTTGAAACTTGAAACACAACATACATTACTTCACATCTTTACTCTTGTAATATTGATAACTCTACTTGTGGGGAATAGGTACATTAACTTGTCCATTACATCTTTCATTACCTTTGAGAGATTGGTACTTTTACTTGTGAGAAATTGGTACAAAGATAAACATAATATTCTTGGACTTTGGAACAAGACATGATTGGAACAATGCTATTCAAACTAAACAAGCTCTCTTTACCTCATTACTCTTGTTGAGATAGTTCTCTTAGAAACTACAACACCATGACAACTTAAGAACTTCCGTCCATAAATAAGAGATAAGTGGATCATAATTCATCTAAGAGTAATACACCTATGAATAACAATATATATCAACCTTAGTTGGAATACTATTGAACCCCTTTGGAGTGTATCACTTTTGGAACCTTAGGACAATGGTTGCTGCGTAAGATACATGCGGATATCAACTATTCATCAACTCGAGAGGTGATACCTTAGGACATTCTGAAACTTGTGACATATTAGCCAATAAACATGAGTCGACCAATGGACATGAGTTATGTGATTCACCATTGACCAATGAGTAAGGAACATATGAGTACACTCATCAACTACAGGATATGGAATACTTTAGAGCATTTCGGAATCAAATGAGTACTATGACAATGCAAACACCATATGCTGCAGAAGGATATAGAAGAGAAACCTTACATACCTTTGCTTCCAAGTATGAGTAAACAAGTCTATATATGAATACAACAGTCCAGATTCTTCTTTATGTTTCACTCTACAATACAAGTCCATAATAGAACTCTCGTTAACAACTATTTACCGTACAAGTGTACAAAATGACAATGAGCTATATGACTGCCACATAACTTCATTTCTCTCTTTACAATACACCCCACTGCATTATCATACCAACAAAACCATAATCATGCCACACATTGACCAAGATATCATACATCTATAGCATTTCACACCACACTTACCCTTTACGCTTCCTCATTATCATCCCGTCACAATTACCCTATCAAATTGCCTCATAACAACTTATGAACAATCATAAATACTTAAAATAGTCCAAAATGCCTCCATACGACACTTTTAAGTCATTAAAACGACATCACAAGTTGATAATTACATCCATAAAGGGAATAGGGGTTTCGGGGGGCCAAAGGGACGCAAAAACAAGCAATTCAGAGTTCTGGGCGATATGCTAAGCCACCTGCGCCCGCAGGTGGATGAACTGCATACAAAGGTGACCTTCGGTATTAGCCAGAGGTACCTGCGCCCGCAGGTGCTTCGTCTGCAAGGGCGGGTGCCCGTTTTGGCCAAAAAGGGTCTTTTTTGGGTATTTTTATGCAATAAATGGTCCATGATCATAAAAAAACTTATTTTGACATATTTTTGATAATATTGAATACCCACAATCATCCATGGTCTCACAACACACAATAACATCACCAAAACGACACTTTACGATCAATACATCACCAAAACCATAACCAATTTCACAATAGAAATTCCAAACATTATACACCATGAAAAAAACAAGGAAATGACATAATCACATCTACCATGTCAATATTAAATCCATAATGTTAACTTCCTTCAAGACCACAAGTCCATGTTCATGTTTACAAGGCAAAACCATTCTCCGATTTAGCAAACACAAATTGTTTTACACATAGTGACCTTCTCACACTTCACCAACATAACCAATATGGTATAAACCATCTTCCATGAATAAAATATATTAAAACATAATAATATACACTTACCAATACTCACCAAGTGATGATCTTTGGCCAAAAGGATGAAGGTCTAGGGTTTGTGGAAATGTTGAGAAAATTCTAGAAAAGGCATGGGTGTCCAAATGAATAAAAAAATCTGATTTCTCTCATATATATAGGCCCCCTTTAAGTCTCCCTTATACAATTTTGGCATTTAATACATGGTTGATTAGTCAAAATGGACAAATAATGGAAGAATGTGTCAATTTCCATGTTGGGCCATGTCTTCTTGTTGATTTTGGGCTTCACTTTGGGCCCAATGATGCAAGACTTATTCATGTCCACAAATTAATGTATAATTCATCAAATCTCTCATGTTTTACTAATTCCATAAATGTACACGTAGTCGTATAGGTTCGACAACATACGGGGTGTTACACCTCCTACAAAGGTCTAATCGCATGTACTATGCCTAATATCAATTATCTCATCAATAACCTTACAAAGTACATACTTTTGACTCTCAACACTTAAGTATCCATTGTCCAACATCGTCAAGTAGGGTTTGGTAAGTACGGGGGGTTACATTCTTCCCCACTTAGGAACATTCGTCCTCGAATGTTAACAACGTAGTCTCATGTGTAACAAATGCATTTCTATACATATACTCCCCTTTCGTTTGGAGCAAATATAGGTACCTTGATCTCATCACTTTGTTTCCAGCTTCTCATCATCTCATCATTTATTTACTAACCCTTGCACTTGTTGGTCTAGAATAGCCATAGACATCTCTTCCTAGTGGGATCCCCCGAACTTTGTATATCTCTAACGGGAACAATATGAAAGGAATCTCTTATGCACTTCCGGCAAATTGTACATGGCACGTTATATAGGGCCAATCTCTTTTTGTTTTCAACCCCATTAACCTTTTCATTGGTGAAGCTTTTAAGAGTACCTATCATCTACGATCACAACATCTACTATACCATTACGATATGTTCCTTTCACTATACTAAACTCACCGACAAGTGGAAATATTTCCGTTAACATAACTCATAACCCCAATGTACTTATTAAATTCATGGTAATCGATAAAGTAACATACGATAGGGTAAAGTTCGAATCAGTCACTAAATGTACATCATGTGAAAAATATGATAATATACTTGTACCTTCATTAGGAGGTGCCTCTTCATTCTGCCGATCCACTAGAGCATAGGTGAGATTTTGGGCCCTACTGGAAATAGCTGCTCCTCTCATGTCTCTACCACGACCAATAGGCTGAACGCCTCTGATTGGGGAAGGAACTGATGTTGATGATACAACAGTTGATCCCGTAGGTCGTGCTATACCACTCGCACCCCTTTGTGGGCATTCTCTCATTAGGTACCCCACTGTGCCACGCCAAAAACAAGCATTTGTCCCCAACCAGCATTCACCTAAATGGTACCTTCCACAACGCTGACACGGAGGACGAGAAGATCCTATTGTCTGTGAGCCTCTCACTCCACTACTTTGTCCAGATGGACCACCTCTAGACCCTCAGAATTGAGAGTGAGCACCTGCTGTGGAATAAGAGAATGAGGGTCTAGGCGGTAACATCCACGATCTAGATTCTCCTGGGGACACCATAGACTGTCCTATAGGTCTCGTCATTTTTGATGGCCCTCCCTCAGATTCCTGTGTTCTCTTTCTTTGCCTTTGGTCCTCAATTTTTTGTGCGAAGGCTTGAATTCTAGCAATATCCATATCTTTGTTCAAAGCGGTAATAGTACAGTCTTGTACCAAATATGGCTCTAGTCTATCCACATATCTATGGACTCTATCTTCCATTGTGGCCACTATATTTGGAGCATATCGAGCCAAGGAATTAAACTGCAAGCTGTATTCTAGAACACTCATATTTCCTTGATGCAAATTTAGAAACTGATCCGCACGAGCCTCACGGATCTCATAGGGAAGATAGTGATCCAGAAATGCCGCTTTAAATTCTTCCCAACCAGCCGGGAGTGCATCAATGCCTCTGGATCTCTTCTAGTCCTCATACCATAATATGGCCTCACCCTTCAATCTGTAAGCTGCCAGCTCAACTATTTCTACACCTGTTACGTGCATCACTTCTAGGGCTCTTTGAACTTGGTCCACAAAATCCTGTGGATCCTCTTTCAGGTCTGACCCAGTGAATATAGGAGGGTCTAATTTTAGAAAATCCTGTGCCCTTCGGCTAGCTACTCTAGTTGCACTATCCTCACCTGTCACTGGGCCACCTTGTCCCTGAACCTGTGCAACCACTAACTGAGTAAACATATGTACTGTATTTTGTAAATCCTGATCGGTGGCGTTCATTGGTGGCTCTGCAGGTTCTTCTCTACCTCTTGGCTCTTTCGGAGCTGGAAAAGTAGAGGAAGACTGCGATGCAATTTCAGCATTTGCTCCACCTCGACTATCTTGGTCAGGTGGTAATCTACTCATTCCTTCTTCAGTAGGCACATCTACCTACTTCCCTTTACCTCTACCTCTTCTCGTGATTGGCATTTTGACTCTACCAAAGAAAAACAATTACCATGGTCAGATACACTTCAACTTACAACACTGGCTCTATTGCACGATCTAGAATGAAGAAACGAAACAACTCCTAAATGTCCCGTAGCCTCCTACTAATAAATGTGGTGCACAACACATCCATAAGTAAGACTCTACTCAGACACGGCTTTGTAGACACCCTTAGAACAAACGTCTCTGATACCACTTTTGTCACGCCCCAAATTCCAACGAGAAGTGATTGGCACCCGAAGCCGATATGGCCCGAGAGAACCAATCTTTGCGCATGAACCTTCGTATGCATATCCTTGTATGAATCTTATTATACCTTATGCAACTATGCGGAAGACATGAATATGCAAACATATGCCATATATATATAAATAAAACTTGGCCGTTGGGGCCATTATGTCGAACTGAACGTACATATCTTACATTCATATACCCACATATGTCTACAAAAGCCTCTAACAGATGCATAAGAGACCAACTTAAAGTTGGGACAAGTCCCCACTTTATACAATATTTACAATATCAAAACAAATATACAACTATGACCCAGAAAGCTCCTAACCAAGTGGAGCTCACCAAAACTCTACAAATGATCCACAGTCTACTGAGGAGGTCTACTAATGCCTGCACCTGCAACATGTAAGGTAAGTCCCCCGAGGGGGTCAGTACAAAGAATGTACTGAGTATGTAAGGCGATAAGAATTACATCATACATAATAACAACAACAATGGAATCAATATATGAGAAACAGTGAATGTGAATAAACTCTCTTCTGTATGTGGGGAACCATGTATATTATGTTCTTTACTTCTCTTTTCTGTACATACTTTCATCTTACTTGTTCTACCTATGCTAGGCTCTTCTGTCGCCCCTGGGATGAGATTAACCCATGCCAGGCACTTTGACCCCTGGGATGTTATGTGAACCCATGCTAGGCTTTCGTGTCGCCCCTGGGATGTCATTAACCCATGCTAGGCTTATCGCCCCTATGATGTTATGCTATGTGAACCCATGCTAGGCTTTCGTGTCGTCCCTGGGATGTCATTAACCCATGCTAGGCTTATCGCCCCTAGGATGTTATTGGGATCGACCCATGCTAGGTATTTCACCCCTGGGATACCACCCATTAAACATTACTTCTTTCTTTCATTACTCTTTCTTTCATTCTATGAGTGATACCTTGATGATGGAAACATTCTTGAAACTTGAAACACAACATACATTACTTCACATCTTTACTCTTGTAATATTGATAACTCTACTTGTGGGGAATAGGTACATTAACTTGTCCATTACATCTTTCATTACCTTTGAGAGATTGGTACTTTTACTTGTGAGAAATTGGTACAAAGATAAACATAATATTCTTGGACTTTGGAACAAGACATGATTGGAACAATGCTATTCAAACTAAACAAGCTCTCTTTACCTCATTACTCTTGTTGAGATAGTTCTCTTAGAAACTACAACACCATGACAACTTAAGAACTTCCGTCCATAAATAAGAGATAAGTGGATCATAATTCATCTAAGAGTAATACACCTATGAATAACAATATATATCAACCTTAGTTGGAATACTATTGAACCCCTTTGGAGTGTATCACCTTTGGAACCTTAGGACAATGGCTGCTGCGTAAGACACATGCGGATATCAACTATTCATCAACTCGAGAGGTGATACCTTAGGACATTCTGAAACTTGTGACATATTAGCCAATAAACATGAGTCGACCAATGGACATGAGTTATGTGATTCACCATTGACCAATGAGTAAGGAACATATGAGTACACTCATCAACTACAGGATATGGAATACTTTAGAGCATTTCGGAATCAAATGAGTACTATGACAATGCAAACACCATATGCTGCAGAAGGATATAGAAGAGAAACCTTACATACCTTTGCTTCCAAGTATGAGTAAACAAGTCTATATATGAATACAACAGTCCAGATTCTTCTTTATGTTTCACTCTACAATACAAGTCCATAATGGAACTCTCGTTAACAACTATTTACCGTACAAGTGTACAAAATGACAATGAGCTATATGACTGCCACATAACTTCATTTCTCTCTTTACAATACACCCCACTGCATTATCATACCAACAAAACCATAATCATGCCACACATTGACCAAGATATCATACATCTATAGCATTTCACACCACACTTACCCTTTACGCTTCCTCATTATCATCCCGTCACAATTACCCTATCAAATTGCCTCATAACAACTTATGAACAATCATAAATACTTAAAATAGTCCAACATGCCTCCATACGACACTTTTAAGTCATTAAAACGACATCACAAGTTGATAATTACATCCATAAAGGGAATAGGGGTTTCAGGGGGCCAAAGGGACGCAAAAACAAGCAATTCAGAGTTCTGGGCCGATATGCTAAGCCACCTACGCCCGCAGGTGGATGAACTGCATACAAAGGTGACCTTTGGTATTAGCCAGAGGTACCTGCGCCCGCAGGTGCTTCGTCTGCAAGGGCGGGTGCCCGTTTTGGCCAAAAAGGGTCTCTTTTGGGTATTTTTATGCAATAAATGGGCCATGATCATAAAAAAACTTATTTTGACTTATTTTTGATCATATTGAATACCCACAATCATCCATGGTCTCACAACACACAATAACATCACCAAAACGACACTTTACGATCAATACATCACCAAAACCATAACCAATTTCACAATAGAAATTCCAAACATTATACACCATGAAAAAAACAAGGAAATGATATAATCACATCTACCATGTCAATATTAAATCCATAATTTTAACTTCCTTCAAGACCACAAGTCCATGTTCAAGTTTACAAGGCAAAACCATTCTCCGATTTAGCAAACACAAATTGTTTTACACATAGTGACCTTCTCAAACTTCACCAACATAACCAATATGATATAAACCATATTCCATGCATAAAATATATTAAACCATAATAAGATAAACTTACCAATACTCACCAAGTGATGATCTTTGGTCAAAAGGATGAAGGTCTAGGGTTTGTGGAAATGTTGAGAAAATTCTAGAAAAGGCATGGGTGTCCAAATGAATAAAAAAATCTGATTTCTATCATATATATAGGCCCCCTTTAAGTCTCCCTTATACAATTTTGGCATTTAATACATGGTTGATTAGTCAAAATGGACAAATATTGGAAGAATGGGTCAATTTCCATGTTGGGCCATGTCTTCTTGTTGATTTTGGGCTTCACTTTGGGCCCAATTGTCACGACCCGAATCCCATCGGGATGGATTGGCACCCGTAGCCGATAAGGTCCGAGAGAACCAAGTTTTGCCTATGTTCATTCATATGCATGCCATAAGAAACCCATAATCATGTAAGAGCTTTAAATATTAACATGGAACATGTGACATATATATCTATATACACATTTGATAAACTTGGCCGTTGAGGCCATCAAAAAAGGACATCATGAGTCATCTTATATACATATACCCACATGCGTCTACAAAAGCCTCTAACAGATGCATTGACCAAAACAAACTAAAAGTCGGGACAAGTCCCCACTTTATACAACATGTACATCACCAAAACATATATACACTCTGACTCGGAGAAGCCCCGGATTAGCTGGAGCTCACCAATGAACCGCTAACAACTGGCAATCAATTGAGGAGGCCTACTGGTACCTGCGCCTGCAGCAAGTAAGGTAAATTCCCCAAGAGGGGTCAGTACGGAATAAGTATTGAGTATGTAAGGCTCAAATGAAACTATATAACACATGAACATATCAAAGAACCCAATACAAATGACTAATCAATGTGAGTAAGTCACCATTTTGCATTTTTGAAATCATGTGTATTGCTTTCATTACTTTCTTTGCTTTCTTTACTTCAATGCTTGCTTGTCAATACATGTATCACAATGTACCTGTGCCCCGACTGATCAGTGGGACTTTACATAACATATTGTTATGTTGGGATCGGCTCGAGCTAGGCTTATGTATGCCCCTATAGCTTCCACCCATAAATCAACATATTAGGTTCGGCTCGAGCTAGGTTTTCACCCCTAGAGCTGCCCCCTGTCAGGTTCGGCTTGAGCTAGGCTTTCGCCCCTAAAGCTGCCCCCTGATCCAATAAACTCGGGATCGGCTTGAGCTAGGAATTTCACCCCCAAAGCTTCCACCCATACTCAAACATTAACCACATTTGCATTACTTTATTCATTACTTTGAGATTGATACAATGATGGTCATAACTTTACTAGAAGCATTGGATCATTAACGAATGAGTGAGAGACATGTGAAAAGCATTATTGGAAACATTACCACATTGAAAACATAACCTTAAAGGAACTATTGGAATACTATTCATGGACATGAGACATGAGACATGAGATTCACAATTGACCAATAAGTAGGAAACATGTAATAGAGACAATTGATAATCGGATATAGGATACCTTAGTACATTTCGGGAATGAGTGGGTACCATAACAAAGTGTACACTATATACTGTAGAAGGATACGGAAATAGTAACCTTACATACCTTCACTTCCAAGTATGAATAGACAAGCCTATGTATGAACACAATATTCCAGCTTCTTCCTTACGTCTTACTCTACAATACAAGTTCATACCGGATCTTACATTAGCAACTAGTCACTATATAGGCATACAAGATGACAATGGACTATGTGACTACCATATAACATCATGTCGCCCCATTACAATACATTCTACTGCATTTTCATATCAACAACACCATAACATTACACACATTGACCAAAAGATCATACATCGATAGCATTTCACACCATACTTGCCCTTTATGCTTCTCCTTTTATCATTCTGTCATAATTATTACTTTATAACAACATATGAACCATAATACATACTTAACATAGTCCAAAACACCTCTATACGACACTTTAGAGTCATTAAAACAACATCACAAGTTGATAATTACATCCAAAAAGGGTATCGGGGCTTTCGGGGATCATCTAGAGACGAAAGCAGACAAAACCAATTCTGGAGGTGACCTGCGCTGCCACCTGAACATTCAGGTGGCTGAGATGCGCACGCAGATGGCCCTTGAAAAATTCCAGGGCCTTCTGCATTGGCATCTGTCCCCGCAGATGCCCTCGTCTGCGGGGGCGGATGCCCGTTTTGGTCTGAAATGACTTTTTTTGGGTCTTTTAATGCCATGAATGGTCCATGATCACAATCAACCATATTTGAACATATTTTTGATCATATTAAACACCAACATTCAGCCATAGTCTCACAACACATATAACAACACCCAAAACTACATTTCACGGCCAATACGACACCAAAACCATAACCAAGATCGTAACAACAATTCCCAATGTTATGCACAAGAATAAATCAAAGTAAGACTATAATAACTTCTCATATGTCAATATTTACTCCACCAAGTTCAAAGAACCACAACTCCATAATCAAGTTTACAAGACAAATCACCCTCCGATTTAGCAACATGCACACTTCACTTATTGTGAACTTCTCAATGCTCCACCAACATAACCAACATAGTATACACCATATATTATGCATAAAATATATTAATCTATCATAATAAACATTTAACAAGTCTTGCCAATTGATTATCTTGGCCAAAAGAGTGACTTAGGGTTCTTGAGAGCAAAGGAGAAAATGTTGGAAAAATCTAGAAATGTTATGAGAGTTCAATGCTATAAAAATCTGATTTTTCCTTTATATAGTCCCTCATGTCTCCCTTATCTTTTCCTTAGCATTTAATTCAATGTTGATTTGGTCAAATGGATCAAAATATGGAAGAATGGGTCAAAAACCCTATGTTGGGCCATGTCTTCTTGATATTTTGGGCTTTATTTTTTTGGGCCCAATATTACAAGACTTATTAAATGCCCACAATGCAATAAAAAATTCATCAATTCTCTCATGTTTTCATTTTTCCCTAAATGTTACGATTGTCACCTAAACTCAGAAACTTACGGGGTGTTACATTCTTCCCCCCTTAGAAACATTCATCCTCGAATGTTAGTGTTATCATTTCAAGTAGACAATTACAAGTTTAGGAGCATTCTTCATGTCATCTTATAGATATACACTCAAAGCTTATAAATACTTACTTCTCATACTTCTTTTTGAAATAAATGAGGGTACTTAGATTTCATCATTTCTTCAGCTTCCCATGTGACCTCGTCTCTTTGCTGATTTCTCCAAAGTACCTTTACAGAAGCAATATCTTTGTGTATCAACCTCTTCACCTGTCTATCCAGAATGGCAATAGGTATTTCCTCGTAGGTAAGATCCTCTGTAACCTGTACATCATCGACAGGAGTAAAACGAGATGGATCCCCTATGCACTTCCGAAGCATTGACACATGAAATACCGGATGAACTGTGGAGAGTTCCTGGGGTAGTGCCAACTCATACGCAACTTGTCCAAATCTTCTAATAATTTCATATGGGCCTATGTAACGTGGACTCAATTTCCCTTTCTTTCCAAATCGCATTACCCCTTTCATCGGTGACACCTTTAGGAATACCCAATCACCTATGGCAAATTCAAGTCCTTTTCTTCTAATATCAGCATAGGACTTGTGCCGACTCTGGGCCATTTGTAATCGTTGTTGAATCACTTTAACTTTCTCCATAGCCTGATGAACAATATCCGGCCTAAGTAAAGCAGTTTCTACCGCTTCAAACCACCCAATTGGTGATCTACATTTCCTCCTGCACAAAGCTTCATAAGGTGCCATTTTAACACTTGAATGATAGCTATTGTTGTAGGAAAATTCAATAAGAGGCAAATGGTCATCCCAACTGCCTTGAAAATCTAATGCACAAGCCCGTAGCATATCTTCAAGTGTCTGAATAGTATGTTCTACTTGTCCATCAGTCTGAGGATGGAAAACCGTACTCAGATTCACCTGTGTCCCCAAACTCTACTGAAAGGATCTCTAAAAGTGCGCTGTGAATTGTGCTCCTCTGTCTGATATAATAGAAAGTGGAATACCATGCAATCATACAATTTCTTTCACATACAATTTTGCATAATCCTCAGCTGTATAGGTGGTCTTGACTGGTAGAAAATGCGCTAACTTGGTAAGCCTGTAAACTATAACCCATATAGAATCAAATTTCTGCAATGTACGAGGCAAACCTGTAATGAAGTCCATATTAATCATATCCCATTTCCAGACTGGAAGATTGATACATTGCATATAACCTCTTAGTTTCTGATGCTCTACTTTCACTTATTGACAATTCGAACATTGAGCAACGAATTCTGCAATGTTTTTCTTCATATTTCCCCACCAATACACTGCTTTTAAATCATGATACATTTTAGTAGCACCTGGATCAATAAAATAGCGCGAGTGATGCGCCTCTATCATAATTCGCTTCCTCAATTCGTCTACATCCGGTACACATAGTCTACCTTGGCATTGGAGAACTCCTTCCTGTGTAAGATCAAATGCCTTTGTCAAATTCTGCTGTACATTTTCCTTTAGCTGCAATAACACAGAATCCGCAAACTGCTTCTCTTTTACTTCAGTTATTAAGGAGGATTCCACTGCACACTGCACAATAACTCCCTCATCTGAGGATTCAAGTAGATGAACTCCCAAGCTGGCCAGCTGATATAGGTCTTTGATTATTTCTTTCTTTTCTGTCGGTTGGCCATTAGTGTCTCCCATTGTCTTGCGACTCAATGCATCTGCTACAACATTTGCCTTCCCTGGATGGCATAAAATATCAACATCATAGTCTTTCAAAAGCTCTAACCATCTTCGTTGCCTCAAATTGAGTTCCTTCTGTTTAAAGAAATATTGCAAACTTTTGTGATCAGTGTAAATATCAACATGAACTCCATATAGATAATGACACCATATCTTTAAAGCAAATACTACCGCTACCAATTCAAGGTCATGAGTGGGATAATTTTTCTCACGTGGCCGCAACAGTCGTGAGGCATATGCTATCACCTTACCATGCTGCATCAACACACATCCGAGACCAATCTCGAAAGCATCACAATACACTGCATAGCCCTCTGTGCCTTCAGAAAGTACTAACACTGATGTGGAAGTCAACTTATCTTTCAGTTTTTGGAACCCTTTTTCACATGCATTATTCCATTGAAACTTAATTGCCTTGTGAGTTAACTTCGTTAAGGGTGCAGCAATAGAAGCAAAGCCTTCCACAAATCTTATGTAATAACCTGCCAAACCAAGAAAACTACGAATCTCTATGGGCGTCGTAGGTCTTGGCCAATTTTTCACTGCTTGTATCTTCTGTGTATCGACCTGTATCCCTTCATCTGACACAATGTGACCCAAAAATGCAACTGATTTTAACCAAAACTCACATTTGGAGAACTTTGCATACAACTTATGCTCAAAGAGGATTTGTAACACTTGCCGTAAATGATTAGCATGGTCTTATGGTGATCTTGAATAAACCAGGATATCATCTATAAATACTATCACGAACACGTCAAAGAATGGCTTAAACACCTTATTCATCAAATCCATGAACACAGCCGGTGCATTTGTTAGTCCAAATGACATAACTAAAAATTCATAATGACCATACCGTGTTCTGAAAGCGGTCTTGGGCAGATCTTCTTCTCTAACTCTGACTTGATGGTAACCCGACCTCAAGTCAATCTTTTAAAAACACTTGGCACCCTGTAACTGATCAAACAAATCATCAATGCGAGGGAGGGGATATTTGTTCTTGATCATTACCTTATTCAGCTGTCGATAGTCAATGCACATTCTCAATGTGCCATCTTTCTTCCGTACAAATAATATCGGTGCACCCCACGGGGACATGCTAGGCCTGATGAAGACTTTGTCCAGCAAATCTTTCAATTGCTCCTTCAATTCACGCAATTCTGCTGGAGTCATTCTATATGGAGGAATAAAAATAGGCTGAGTACCTGGAATTATATCAATGCCAAATTTGACTTCCCGTTCTGGGGGCAAGCCTAGAAGATCTTCTGTAAATACATCAAGAAATTCATTGATTACTGGTACCGACTATGGAGTTAATGATTCCACATCATTATCTTTCACTCGTACCAAATGGCATACGTATCCCTTGGCAATCATTTTCCTAGCTTTCAAAGAGGAAATAAATCTGTCTCGTGGTGCCCCTACATTACCCTGCCATTCTAGAACATTTTCCTGTGGAAAACAAAATTGTACCTTCTTGGCTTGGCAATCTACCGTAGCATAACAAGAGGCCAACCAATCCATTTCCATGATTATATCAAAATCCACCATGTCTAGTTCAATGAGATCAGCCAATGTATCATGACCACACACAGTTATCACACCATTACAATATACTCTCTTTGCAACAATATATTCACCAACCGGTGTAGACACTTCAATTGATTTCATTAATAATTCTGGTGCCTTTACAAATTTTGAAGCAACCAATGGAGTAACATAGGAAAATGTAGAACCGGGGTCAATCAATGCATATACATTATGTGAGAATATGGATAATGTACCTGTGACAACATCAGGGGAAGCCTCTGAATTCTGGCGGTCCACCAAAGCATAAGTGCGATTCTGGACCCCGCTAGTACTGGCTGCTCCTTTGGCACCTCTACCGTTGCCAATAGGCTGTACACCTCGGCCCAGTGAAGGAACCGATGTTGATGACACAACTGTCGACCAAGCCGGTCGTGCTATACCACCCATGCTTCGCTGTGGACAATCTCTCGCTATATACCCCGGCATACCACACCAAAAGCAGACATTCGTCCCTGACCGACATGTGCCTGAATGAATACGCCCGCACTGCTGACACTACTGACGAGGAAAACCTGCTGCCTGTGATCCGTGAACCCCACTACTCTGCCCAGCTGAACCACCTCTAAACCCTCGAGACTGGGAATAAGCACCTGCCATGGAATGAGAAAATGATGGTCTAGGTGGTCTGGGGAACATATGAGGCTTGGGACATCATAGGTGGTCCCATAGGTCTAGCCCTTTTGGATTGTCCCCTGTCAAATTCCTGCACTCTTCTCCTCTGTCGTTGGTCTTTCATATTCTGAGCGAAGACCTGGATTCTCGCTATGTCCATGTCCTTATTCAAGGCAGCAATGGTGCAATCTCGTACCAAATATGGCTCTAATCTGTCCACGTATCGATGGACTCTATCTGTCATCATAGCCACTACATTTGGCGCATATCTAGCCAAGGAATTAAATTGTAAACTGTATTCCCTGACGCTCAGATTTCCCTGACGTAGATTTAGGAAATGATCTGCACGTGCCTCCCGGATCTCATAAGGAAGATAATGATTGAGGAAAGCCACTTTAAACTCTTCCCATGTAAGTGGATTTGCACCAATGTCACGGGATTTCTTTCGATCCTCATACCACAATATTGCCTTCCCTTTCAACCTGTACGCAACAAGTTCAACTATTTCAACCCCCGTCACGTGTATAACTTCCAAGTCCCTCTGAATTTGATCCATGAAGTCCTGTGGATCTTCTTTTGGATCAGACCCAGTAAATATAGGAGGGTCCAGTTTCAAGAAATCCTGTGTCCTGCGACTTGCCATTCTAGCCGCATCATCATCATGTGTCATTGCACCAGCTCGTCCCTGGCTTTGTGCCGAAACTAACTGAGTCAACATATGTACAACATTTCTAAGATCCTGATCAGTGGCATTCATTGGTGGTTCTGCGGGTATTTCTCTACCAATTGGCTCTTCCAGAACTGGGAAGGTAGATGAAGACCGCAATGATATTTCAGCATTTGTTCCACCTTGACTAGCTTGGTCAGGTGGTAATCTGCTCATTCCTTCTCCAGCAGGCACATCAACCTGCTTCCCTTTACCCCTTCCTCTTCTAGTGTTCGGCATTGTTACTATATCAAAGAGAAACAATTACTATGGTCAGACACGATTCAACTTACAACATTGGCTCTATTGCACGATCTAGAATGAAGAAAAGAAACAACATCCTAAATGTCCCGTAGCCTCCTACTTATAAATGTGGTGCACAACACATTGATAAGTAAGACTCTACTCAGACACGGCTTTGTATACACCCTTAGAACGACCTGCTTTGATACCACTTTGTCACGACCCGAATCCCATCGGGACGGATTGGCACCCGTAGCCGATAAGGCCCGAGAGAACCAACCTTTGCCTATGTTCATTCATGTGCATGCCATAAGAAACCCATAATCATGTAAGAGCTTTAAATACTAACATGGAACATGTGACATATATATCTATATACACATTTGATAAACTTGGCCGTTGAGGCCATCAAAACAAGACATTATGAGTTATCTTATATAGATATACCCACATGCGTCTACAAAAGCCTCTAACAGATGCATTGACCTAAACAAACTAAAAGTCGGGACAAGTCCCCGCTTTATACAACATGTACATCACCAAAACATATATACACTCTGACTCGGAGAAGCCCCGGATTAGCTGGAGCTCACCAATGAACCGCTAACAACTGGCAATCTATTGAGGAGGCCTACTGGTACCTGCGCCTGCAGCAAGTAAGGTAAATTCCCCAAGAGGGGTCAGTACGGAATAAGTACTGAGTATGTAAGGCTTAAATGAAACTATATAACACATGAACATATCAAGGAACCCAATACAAATGACTAATCAATGTGAGTAAGTCACCATTTTGCATTTTTGAAATCATGTGTATTGCTTTCATTACTTTCTTTGCTTTCTTTACTTCAATGCTTGCTTGTCAATACATATATCACAATGTACCCGGGCCCCGACTGATCAGTGGGTCTTTACATAACATATTATTATGTTGGGAAAGGATCGAGCTAGGCTTATGCCCCTAGAGCTACCACCCATAAATCAATGCATCGGGATCAGCTCGAGCTAGGCTTATGCCCATAGAGCTGCCACCCATAAATCAACATATTAGGTTTGGCTCAAGCTAGGTTTTCACCCCTAGAGCTTCCCCCTGTCAGGTTCGGCTTGAGCTAGGCTTTCGCCCCCAAAGCTGCCCCCTGATCCAATAACCTCCGGATCGGCTTGAGATAGGCATTTTCCCCCCAAAGCTGCCACCCATACTCAAACATTAACCACATTTGCATTACTTTATTCATTACTTTGAGATTGATACAATGATGGTCATAACTTTACTGGAAGCTTTGGATCATTAACCAATGAGTGAGAGACATGTGAAAAGCATTATTGGAAACATTACCGCATTGAAAACATAACCTTATAGGAGCTATTGGAATAATATTCATGGACATGAGACATGAGACATGAGATTCACAATTGACCAATAAGTAGGAAATATGTAATAGAGATAATTGATAATCGGATATAGGATACCTTAGTACATTTCGGGAATGAGTAGGTACCATAACAAAGTGTACACTATATGCTGCAGAAGGATACGAAAAGAGGAACCTTACATACCTTCACTTCCAAGTATGAATACACAAGCCTATGTATGAACACAATATTCCAGCTTCTTCCTTACGTCTTACTCTACAATACAAGTTCATACCGGATCTTACATTAGCAACTAGTCACTATATAGTCGTACAAGATGACAATGGACTATGTGACTACCATATAACATCATGTCGCCCCATTACAATACAATCCACTGCATTTTCATATCAACAACACCATAACATTACACACATTGACCAAAAGATCATACATCGATAGCATTTCACACCATACTTGCCCTTTATGCTTCTCCTTTTATAATTTTGTCATAATTATTACTTTATAACAACATATGAACCATAATACATACTTAACATAGTCCAAAACACCTCCATACGACACTTTAGAGTCATTAAAACAACATCACAAGTTGATAATTACATCCAAAAAGGGTATCGGGGCTTTCGGGGATCAACTAGAGACGAAAGCATACAAAACCAATTCTGGAGGTGACCTGTGCTGCCACCTGCACATGTAGGTGGCTGAGATGCGCGCGCAGATGGCCCTTGGAAAATTCCAGGGCCTTCTGCATTGGCATCTGCGCCCGCAGATGCCCTCGTCTGCAGGGGTGGATGCCCGTTTTAGTCCGAAATGACTTTTTTTGGGTCTTTTAATGCCATGAATGGTCCATGATCACAATCAAACATATTAGAACATATTTTTGATCATATTAAACACCAACATTCAGCCATAGTCTCACAACACACATAACAACACCCAAAACTACATTTCACGGCCAATACGGCACCAAAACCATAACCAAGATCGCAACAACAATTCCCAACGTTATGCACAAGAATAAAACAAAGTAAGACTATAATCACTTCTCATATGTCAATATTTACTCCACCAAGTTCAAAGAACCACAAGTCCATAATCAAGTTTACAAGACAAATCACCCTCCGATTTAGCAACATGCACACTTCACTTATTGTGAACTTCTCAATGCTCCACCAACATAACCAACATAGTATACACCATATATTATGCATAAAATATATTAATACATCATAATAAACATTTACCAAGTCTTACCAATTGATGATATTGCCAAAAGAGTGACTTAGGGTTCTTGAGAGCAAAGGAGAAAATATTGGAAAAATCTAGAAATGTTATGAGAGTTCAATGCTATAAAAATCTGATTTTTCCTTTATATAGTCCCTCATGTCTCCCTTATCTTTTCCTTAGCATTTAATGCAATGTTGATTTGGTCAAATGGATCAAAATATGGAAGAATGGGTCAAAAACCCCATGTTGGTCCATGTCTTCTTGATATTTTGGGCTTTATTTTTTTGGGCCCAATATTACAAGACTTATTAAATGCCCACAATGCAATACAAAATTCATCAATTCTCTCATGTTTTCATTTTTCCCTAAATGTTACGATTGTCACCTAAACTCAGAAACGTACGGGGTGTTACACCAATGATGCAAGACTTATTCATGTCCACCAATTAATGTATAATTCATCAAATCTCTCATGTTTTACTAATTCCATAAATGTACACGTAGTCGTATAGGTTCGACAACATACGGGGTGTTACACCTCCTACAAAGGTCTAATCCCATGTACTATGCCCAATATCAATTATCTCATCAATAACCTTACAAAGTACATACTTTTGACTCTCAACACTTAAGTATCCATTGTCCAACATCGTCAAGTAGGGTTTGGTAAGTACGGGGTGTTACATCAAAATAAGCCATACGTGGCTAGAATTGCTTGTTTTTGGGATTGAGGCTACAAATATAAATACCGTGAGTGGGAATATCGTTGTAAAGCGTATGAAATGAGTTAAACGTGAGAAATTATTGATTTTATTGGGTTAAGTGATTTGGGCTCAATAAAGCCCAAAAATGAAGAAGAAAAACATGGGCCAAGAATGGGTCAAATGACCCATTCTTCTTTTGACCAAGCAATAATTGAGAAAGGTCTCCAAGGGTCTATATAAGGGGGGAAAAATCAGATTTTTAAACCACAAAAACACACATGCTTTTCTTGCATTTTCTAGACTTCTCAAGAACACCTCTTTTGGGCTCTCAAACCCTAAGTCATCTTTGGAGCAAGATCATCATTTTCCAAGCTTAGGTAAGTGATTATTCTTAGGGATTAATATATTATATGCATGGGAGAGTATGTAGATCATGTTGGTTATGCTTGGAAGTTTTGAACATGGCACTTTGTGTCTTTGTAAAAGATGTGCCATTTATGGAATTTAAACTTGGAATATGACTTGTGATTTTGATAAAAGAGCATGGTATGGATAAAATATCAACATGAATGGTGTGATTATGTTATTAAACTTGTTATTGTGTTATAAGTGTAAATTATGGGATTTTGGTCGATTTGTTGTTGTGAGGTCTATTGAAGTGAATTGATGGAATCATTATGATGTTGTGGTGATGTATAAGTGTAAAGCATGAATTTGGTGTGACATGCTAGTGGTTTATGATATTGGTCAATGTTGAGAATATTGTAGGATTATTGGTATGATAGTTTTGTAAATGGTATTGTTGGTGTGATAGTTTCACACATGGTATAATCAAGAGGGAAATGACATGTTAAAGCCAAACATGTAACTCATTGTCGTTGTATGCATTTGTAAGGTAGTTGGTGGTTAATGTAAACTCCATTGTATATTTGTGTTGTAGAGTGAAACATAAGGAAGGAGCGGGACTATTGTATTCATGTATAGAATTGAGTGTTCATATTGAGACGATAAGGTATGTAAGGTTACTCTGTCCGTATCTTTCTGCAGCACATATTGTTCATGTTGTCATTGTCCTTGTTCCATTCTGAAATGTTAAAAGGTATATCATTTTAGGTTGTCATATGTTATTATTCTCATGTTTCTCAATCATGGACCAATCATGACTCATATGTCTCTTAATCATTGATCAAAATTCCAAAGCTTCCATAATGTTGTAATTACTACCAAGTATCAATCTCATAAACATAAAAGAATAAAGTAATGCATCTATGTATGTCCAATAAGGTTATGATCCCCAATGCACCAATCTCATAAAAGTGAAAGAGAGAAGTAATCCAATAAAGTAATAAAAGAAGTAATTCCCGTATGGTTACTTTATATTTTCCTTATGTTTACTTTATATTTTCCTTATGGTTACTTTATATTTTCCTTATGGATACTTTATATTTTCCTCATGGTTACTTTATACTTCTCTATACTTATTGAGAACGGGTGATAGCTTTGTTGGGGCGCAAGCCTAACTCAAGCCAATCCCGATATTGTTGGATCAGGGGGAAAGCTCAGTGAAGCATAAGCCAAACTTGATGCCGAACCTGCTTCACTGATTTCCGAGTGATGGCAGGGGGAAGCTCAGTGGGGAAAAAGCCTAACTTGATGCCGAACCTGCTATATATATATATATATTGACGGTTGCATATTGACAGTTGCATTGCATATGGACGGTTGCATTGCATGTTGACGGTTGCATACTAACGGTTATACATTATTGACAATTATCTCTTAACGGTTCTAACTACTAACGGTAACGGGCATAAAGGCAAATGGAGTAATGAACATAAAGTACCTATTTCCACACATAATAAACGATGATTGATCCACATTGAATATTCTCTTGAAATCCAGTTTATTGAGGTGTTTAGGTTTTATGAAGTTTCTTATAGCCTTGCATACTCGGTACATTCTTCGTACTGACCCCTTTTGGGGAACTTACTTTATTTGTTGCAGGCACAGGTGTTAGTAGACCTCCACAGTAGGCTACGAGTCATCCGCGGATCATTGGTGAGCTCCCAGTTGGTTTGGGGCTTTCTAAGTCACATGTGTATATTGTTTTGGTTTTGTAATTATTGTATAAAGCGAGGACTTATCCCAACTACAGGTTGTTGTGTTCATGTATCGGTTAGAGGCTTTGTAAACATATGTGGGAAGGCGAATGTAAGATATGTGTATTCTGTTTGACTTGATGGCCCCAACAACCAAGTTTCCTAAATATATTTATATAGCGTATGTTTCCATGTTCATGTTTTCCGCATAGTTGCATGAGGTATCATAAGATTCATACGAGAATATGCATTCGTAGGTTCACGAACAAAGATTGGTTCTCTTGGGCCATATCGGCTTCGGGTGCCAGTCCGGCCCAAATGGGATTTCGGGTCATGACAATATAAGTAGCAACAATTATCATAAATAACAACAACTTTACAATCTAAACAATCACATTGATACCAACAACACAAATACATGTAATTCATAAATCAAACATTTCAAGTCATAAGAAATCATACAATTATAGCAGTTATCTCACAATATGGATCTACATCCATATCGACCTCACAAAACACATAATCTTTGTATACCATGAACTCATACCTTCTGATGAGTCGGTATTTCACGACATATTTGTCCTAAAATTGATAATAAATCAAGTCCTCAATGTTATTTTGAGTCACTTTTAATGTTAGTTTGTTTGTTTTTTAGGGTTGAAGCCAAGAAGTGGTCAATAAAGATTAAAGAAGCAAAAAGATGGAGAAATAGAGCTAAAAATTGAAGGAGGCATCATCCAAAGAGTTTGGCATATCACCAAACCTCATGGAAGATTGCAAAAGAGGAACTCCATCGCCAAAAGTAACAGATCAACCAAGGTCTGAAGGAAGCAGTTCAGTTATGAAATGGTAAAGTTTGGTGCATCACCATCGAGTTCGACGATGTTGAAATCTATCACCGAAGTTAGTAGTTAAAAACCACTGAAGCTGAATTTCAAAATTAGTTTGGCAACATAAGGGAATTTGGTGCATTATTGTAGACTTCGGCGATGCTGCACCATGTCGCCAAAGTAAGCTCGGTGGATTTTGTAATTACTAATCATTATCAAAAAAAGCATTTTCTTCATGATGCAAAGTGATATTATTGGGATGAAACCTATTTATTTAGGGAATATATGGATGGTGTGATTCATAGGTGTATTATGGAATCGAAAATATAGTCCATATGTGAGGCTTGTCACTTTTATCCATTTGGTGGTAACCATGAGGGTACAAGGACGACTGCTAAAGTCCTTCAAAGTGGTGTATATAAGCCTATGCTTCATCAGGATGCTAATGAGTTGGTCCAATATTTTGTACGATGTTAAATGCAAGGAGGCCTGGAATTCCATTAAAACCTAATCTTGAAGTTGAATTGTTTGAAGTGTGGGGCATTAATTTTATGGGGACTTTTATGAGCTCATATGGGAATAAGTATATCTTAGTGGTCGAGTACTATGTATCAAAGTGGATTGAGGCAATTGCGTTATCCAATAATGAGAGCAAAAGTGTCACATTTTTATTGAAGAAGTATATCTTTAAAAGGTTTGGGACTCCTCAAGCTATCATTAGTGACTGTGGCTCTCATTTTTACAATAGGGTGTTTGGTGCATTGTTGAAAAAGTATGGGGTCAAGCCTAAGGTCGCTACCACCCTCAAACTAGTAGCCTAGTTGAAGTGTTGAATAGGGAGATTAAAGTAATCTTGGAGAAAATAGTCAATGGGAGTCAATACAATTGGGCAAGAAAATTGGATGATGCTCTTTGGGCATACCATACAGCCTAAAAACACTAATAGGGATGTCTCCCTATCAACTAGTTTTTGGGAAGTCTTGTCATCTACCGGTTGATCTTAAGAACCATGCTCTTTGGGATTTGAAGAATATAAACATGGATTGGGATGATGCAAATAAGTCTAGAGTAGAGCAATTGTATGAACTAGATGAATTGCGTCTTCAGGCTTATGAAAGCTCTGCCCTATACAAAGAGCGAATGAAGAGGTGGCATGGCGCCAAAATCTTGAAGACAGAATTTTAAACTGGGATGAAGTGTTGCTTTTTAACTCAAGGCTTAAAATCCTTATGGGTAAATTCAAATCTAAATGGTTGGGGGACTTCAAGGTTGTGCAAGCTTATCCTAGTGGGGCGGTTGAATTAGAAGATCATAAGAAGAAAAGGTTCACAGTAAATAGCTAATGTTTGAAGCACTTCTATTTTGGTCGACCAGGGGTTGCTAAGGTGGGGGAACTCTTCTTCAAGGATGTTTGATCAATGAGAATATACGTCATGTCGCAACACTAACTAAGGTGCTTCTTGAGAGGCAACCTAAGTTTTATTTTCTATTTATTTGAATAGCATTTGTTGCATGCTACAGGTGTATGATGGGGTTGGAATGTGGAACACATATCACAAAACATGTCAGAGTAAGGAAATATTAGAGACCATGCACTGAGCTCTAGGAAAGTGACTTTGGCAAATCGCTAAACACTTCAGCGAATCGCCGAAGTCCTTTACCTAACTCGGTCTCCCAAGCCTTGATATTTGTTATAATTGGTGATACATTCTCACAGTTTAGCATATTGCCAAATACTTTAGCGATATGCCAAAGTCCTTCACCAAACAAAAGCCCCTAGTCCTTGAGAACTACTATATTTGGCGGTGCTTATTTAGTTCAGTGCATCACCAGTCACTTTGGCTATATGTATAGCACTTTGCCAAACTCATTCGTATTTAAAGAGGCAACGGTTGAATTCTTGACTTTGTCTATTCCACTTCCATATTTTCACTACCTTAACCCTACTACCCCTTTTCACTAACTATACTAGCAATAAGCACACAGACACACTCTCATCACATTTTATTCAAATCACAATGGTGCCACCATTACCATCACTGACGTGTTTTCACCAGAACCCTATCACCACTTCATTGTCTCTTCTTTTTAGTCAAGCATTATTCTATTTTAAAGGTTAGAAATTTTCATTTCTCCTAGATCTATGTTGTTCTGTTAATTGTACTTTACTTTATTGTGTTGTCATGTTTTATTGATGGAATATGAGAAAGGTCTGGTGCCTTAGTTATTTTTATGTGTAATCAAATATTGGAGTTGCTTAATTGTATGTTTGTTACAATAATTGTAATGAGGGTTAGTCAATTTAGGGGAAAGGAGTTTTGGTACTATTCTTGTAATTAATTTGAACTTGATTGCTTACAAAGTAAACTTTGATTTTGATCGATTCTTCTCAATGATAGATTGGATAACGTCGTTCTTAAGAAAAAATCATCAAATTCATTATTTTGGTGGTGGAACCTGGGGAAGTCCGAGGACCCATGGCCGAAATTATGTAGAAATCACCATTAAAATTTCTTGAAGTTAGAGTTGTGTAAAATGAAACTTTGGCGATGGGTTGAGAACTTCGTCGATTCGCTGAACTCTGTGGCAGATTGCCGACGTTCTCCCCATATCACCTAAAGTGACAATTTAGGTAGGATAATTAAGGTGCAAGTTTGGTGATTCTCGAGGAGCATCACCAAACTATTTGGTATATCTCTAAACTCTAACTTTGATTTTCCAAACTCAGCCCTGCAGACTATTAAGTTTGGTAATTAGACTTTATATTACTATTTGGCGATCAACCGAAGTAGTTTGGCGATGCCATCCTTTAATTTTTGTGTCTTGCTACCTTTTTCCTAGTACATGGCTATCTGTTATGCAGATATGGTAAAGTCTAAGCATGTCTCGAATAAACAAAAGCCCACTCCTCCTCCAAAATCAAAGATAGAAAAATGGGTCTAAAATTCAGGTCGTTTAAACCCAAAAAAGAAGGTACAACAAAATAAAGAGTTGATTGCTGAGCAAGAAAAATGGAAAACCATAAACCTACCCCATGTCTCTATTAATAAGTAATCAAGCTCTGAACATAGCTCCAACTCTGAGAGGTATAATTTGTCTATTCAGAAGAGGGCAACAGTACTACAATCCATGGCCCACTTCCTACTCAGGTGGTTTTGCCAACTAGAAAAAGAGGGATGAATAATGCTCCAAGACAGACTTAGACCCTCACCCTATAGTGGTTTCTCGGTTCCTCAATGGACTCAAAGTTCTCAGAAAATGTACAATTACCAAGGAGCAACGGTTGAGCACAAACGCATTGGAAGGCAAATATCCTAGGGTCTTGGATTCTATAAGGTACCATGATTTCAAACTTTTTAATGAGCCTCTAAAGCCTTATATGGAGAATTATGCGCGTGAATTTTACAAAGCTTATGGTAAATTATTACCCGTCAAGAGGAAGAAGAATAAGCCCCAGGAAACAAGAGATGTTGTGGTAGTTCGAGGGGTAAAGGTCAAGTGTAATGAGACATTGATTAATTTGATTTATGGTTGCAAGGTGGATACGCCACATTATTTTTCAATACAGGCTTTGACAGAAGTTAATGATCTTCGAGGTTGGTTAGCCCCTTTGCTTAGTGATGGTACACCCCCTGGACTGCACCAGGTGTCCCAATTGAGAAGAGTGCCATTCATATATATAACACCCCGTACCTTCCCGACCCTACTTGATGATGTGGAACAATGTTTACTTATGTGTCGAGAGCCATAAGTATGTATTTTGTAGTTCACTGATGAAATATTTGATATTGGGCCTAGTACATGTGGTTAGACCTTTGTAGTGGGTGGCGTTTGTGACATCCAAGCAAAGAATCTTAAAGCTAAGAGGTAAGCAAAAGTTTGGGGCTTGAAAGATCCAACTAAATCCGAAAAGAAAAGTCAAAATCAAAAATTTGGCATGGGGCGCTGCAGAAGGCGTGCCAGGACGCTCTGGCCCAAATTTTTGTTTGTACAGGCAGCAAAGGGGCTCGCCAAGCGGAGTGTCGGGGTGGTTTTCGCCAAAATTTTTCTTTGAATATTATGATGTATATAAGACCTTTGAGTCATGGTATCATTACTCCATCATAGTAGGACTATTCTTAAGCACGTTTAGCATCCGAGTTGGGGTTAATTCTTCGTCACAAGTATTTTAACAAATTATGTTCAAATAGGCCATGGGCGACTAGAATTTCTATTTTTGCGAGTGAGGCTACGAATGGGAATCTCGTGAGTGAATATTGTCGTGAAAATTATGGAATTAATTAAACATGAGATATATGATGGATTACATATTGATTTTAGTGGGCTAAGATAATATGTGATAATGGGCCAATTTGAGGCCCAAAATGGAGCTAAAATGCAATGCCCAAGAGGGCAAAAAGACCCATTCTTCTACCATTGACCAATTAAACATGGCATTTAATGCCAAGATGACTTGAGTACCTATATATATGTGGAAAAAATCTGATTTTTATTCAAAGAAACACACATCACATTTCTAGAAATTTCCCAAGATGTCTCTCATCTCTTAAAACCCTAAGCCATCTTCTTGGACAAGATCATCCATTAGCAAGCTTGGGTAAGTTTTTATTATTGTGATTTACTATATTATATGCATGAGGGATGGTGTAGATCATGATGGTTATGTCTACAAGGGTTGAGTAGGGCACTTTTTCTTTTTGCTAAAAGATGTGCCATCTATGTGATTTAAACTTGGAAGTAGACTTGTGGTTTTAATGAAAGTGCATGGTATGTTCTTTAACTTGTGATTTTTCCATAAGTATGATTTATGGGATTATTGTCGATATGTTGTTATGAAGTGCATTGAGGTAACTTGGTGGGGTAATTGTGATGTTGTGTTGATGGAGAAGTGTAAAGTATGAACTCGGTGTGACATGCTATTGGTTATGATGTATTGGTCAATGTGTAGAATGTTGTGGTATTGTTGGTATGATAATTCCATGAATGGTATTTTCAAGGGTGAAATAATATTCTAGGGCAACCATGTGACTCATTGATGGTCGTTATGCACTTGTAAGATAGTTAGTTATTAATGTGAACTCCGTTATGTACTTGTGTTATAGAGTGAAACGTAAGGACGGAGCTGGACTATTGTGTTCACATATAGGAGTGTATATTCATATTGAGGAGATAAGGTATGTAAGGTTACTCTTTCCATATCCTTCTGTAGCACATAGTGTCATATTGTCATTATACTTGTTCCATTCTGAAATGTTCAAAGGTATCCCATTTCCGGTTATTAATCATTATTACTCACATGTTCCTTATTTATTGGACAATTGTGATTCACATGAATCATGTTCATTGGTTAATGTTCCAATAATGTTCCAAAGTTTTAATAACATTCTAATCTCATAACAAAAGAATTGAAGTAATGAACACTTATTGAGTACGGGTGGCAACTCAAAGGGGCATAAGCCTAGCTAGAGGCGATCCCGAATGGATATTGAGTACGGGTGGCAACTCGAAGGGGCGTAAGCCTAGCTAGAGGCGATCCCAAAAGTTCATTGGGAACGAGTGGAAACTCAAAGGGGCGAAAGCCTAGCTAGAGGTGATCCCGATTATTATGTTATTCCCACTGGTCAGTTGGGCCCAGTCACTATATGATAGATGAGCACATGATTGACGATTGAGGATGGAGTAAAGTAAAGTAAAGAGAGCAATATGCATGATCCCACACATATACATTATGGTAGTTTATCCTTATGACACATTCATTTGTACTTAATTCTATTAAAGTTCTTATATGTCATACAGTTATTTATGGCCTTGCATACTCAGTACATTCGTCGTATTGACGTCCCTTGTGGGACTTACCTTACTTGCTGTAGGCACAGGTACTAGTAGACCTCCATAGTAGGTTGCTGATCACTTGCCGACTTTTGGTGAGCTCCAGTTGGTTCGGGGCTTTTCGAGTCTCATAGGTACATTTATTTTGGTATTGTATCACAGTTGTATAGAGCGGGGAGCTATCCCGACTTTAGGATGGTTATGTATTTCATCTATTAGAGGCTTTGTAGGTGGATGTGGTGATATAAATGTAAGGGATGTATGTACACCTTGACTTGATGTGACTTGATGGCCCTAACGGCCAAGTTTCGTATATTTATGTATTACATGTTTCCACGATTTCCATTATTAGCACCTTGTATCTACATGTGATAGTGATGTCCCTTGAATAACTTGCATATGAGTGGTCATGGACAAAGATTGGTTCTCTCGGGCCTTATCGGCTTTGGGTGCCAGTCCACCTCGTTGGAATTCGAGGCGTGACAAAAGTGGTATCAGAGCGGGTCGTCCTAAGGGTGTCTACAAAGTCGTGTCTGAGTAGAGTCTTACTTATCAATGTGTTGTGCACCAAATTTATAAGTAGGAGGCTACGGGACATTTAGGAGTTGTTTCCTGTTCTCATTTCTAGATCATGCATTAGAGCCAAAGTTGTAGGTGGAACCATATCTGACTGTTGAAATTGTTTTCTTATATTATAGTAACATGCCGATGACAATAAGAGGTTGAGGTAAAAGTAAGAGGATAGACAGAATTGCTGGCGAAGGAACTAGTATACCACCACCCGATCAAGTTAATCAAGGTGATACTGAGAATGAATTTGTGTCGCGGAATTCTTCCACTCCCTCTGTTCCAGAAGAGTCGAGTAAGAGAAGAGCACCTGTAGATCCACCAGTAAATACTACTACTGATTAGGACTTAAAGGATGCAGTACAAATGTTGACCCAAATAGTTGCTGCACAAGTTCAGGGACAAGGTGGCCCAACAACAAGTGATGATAGTGCAGCTAGAGCAGCTAGTAGCGGACACAGGACTTTCTGAAATTAGATCCTCCTACCTTCACGGGATCGGATCTTAATGAAGACCTGCAAGACTTTATAGAACAAATCCAAAGGGCTTTGGAGGTTATGCATGTGTCCGGTGTGGAAACGGTTGAGCTTGCAGCCTATAGACTGAAAGGCGAAGCTATATTGTGGTATGAATAGTGGAAATGATAGAGGGGTGTTGGAGCACTTCCAGCAGGTTGGGAAGAATTTAAAATGGCTTTCCTTGATTATTACCTCCCCTACGAAGTCCGAGAGGCTCGTGTGGACCAGTTCTTGAATCTATGACAGGGTACAATGAGTGTTAGAGAGTACAACCTTAAGTTTAATTCTTTGGCTCGATATGCTCCGAATGTGGTTGCGATTATGACCGATAGAGTTCATCGATATGTGGACAGATTAGAGCCATATTTAGTCCGAGATTGTACTATTGTTGCGTTAAACAGGGACATGGACATAGCAAGAATACAGGCCTTTGTGTAGAAAATGAAAGATCAAAGGCAACGAAGAAGAACACAAGGGTTTGAAGAAGGGATGTCAAAGAGATATAGATCTACGGGACAGTCTATGGTGTCCCAATGAGAGTTTAGACCTCGGAGTTTCAGTAGGCCGCCTAGGACCTCATTTTCTTATTCCACGGCAGGTACTCTACCTCAATTTCGAGGGTTTAGAGGTAGTTATATTGGGCGAAGTAATATAGTTCGAGGTCCACAGACAGCAGGATTTCCTCGCTAGCCGTGTCAGTACTGCGGGAAGTCTCATTTAGGTGAATGCCGGATTGGAAGGAATGTTTATTATTTTTGTGGTGAGCCAGGGCACATGGTGAGAGAGTGTCCACAGAGGAGCATGGGTGGTATAGCACGACCTACAGGATCAACCGTTGTGTCATCATCATCGATTCCTTCTTTAGGACGAGGTGTACAGTCTATTGGTCGTGGTAGAGGTACCCGAGGAGCAGCCAGTACTAGTAGGGTCCAGAATCGCACTTATGCTTTAATGGACCGACAGAATTCAGAGGCTTCTCCTGATGTCGTCACAGGTACATTATCCATATTTTCATATAATGTATATGCATTGATTGACCCGGGTTCTACATTGTCATATGTTACTCCATTGATTACTGCCAAATTTGAAAGAACGCCAGAACTATTAACTAAGTCAATTGAAGTAGCTACACCGATTGGTGAACATATTGTTGCAAAAAGAGTATATCGTAATTGTGTGGTAACTGTGTGTGGTCATGATACACTGGCCGACCTTATCGAACTAGATATGGTGGATTTTGATGTGATAATGGGGATGGATTGATTGGCTTCTTGTTATGCCATGGTAGGTTGCCCGGCCAAGAAGGTGCATTTTTGTTTTCCGCAAGAAAATGTTCTTGAATGGCAGGGTAATATGGGGGCACCAAAAGGAAAATTTATTTCCTATTTGAAAGCAAGGAAAATGATTGCCAAGGGGTACATATGTCACTTAGTACGAGTGAAAGATAATGATGTGAACCACTAACTCTGAAGTCGATTCCAGTGGTAAACGAATTTCTTGATGTATTTCCAGAGGATCTTCCAGGCTTACCCCCAGAACAGGAAGTAGAGTTTGGCATTGATGTGATTCCAGGCACTCAGCCTATCTCTATTCCTCCATATAGAATGGCTCCAGCAGAATTGCGTGAATTGAAGGAGCAGTTAAAAGATTTGCTAGATAAGGGATTCATCAGGCCTAGTATGTCCCCGTGGGGTGCACAGGTGTTATTTGTACGAAAGAAAGATGGCACGTTGAGAATGTGCATCGACTATCGGCAGTTGAATAAGGTAATGATCAAGAACAAATATCCCCTCCCTAGAATTGACGATTTGTTTGATCAGTTATAGGGTGTCAAGTGTTTTTCAAAGATTGACTTGAGTTTGGGTTACTATCAAGTTAGAGTTAGAGAAACAGATGTGCCCAAGACAGCTTTCCGAACACGGTATGGACATTATGAATTTTTAGTTATGCCATTTGGACTAACAAATGCACCAGCTGTGTTCATGGATTTGATGAATAGGGTGTTTAAGCCATTTCTAGACATGTTCGTGATGGTATTTATAGATGACATCCTAGTTTATTCAAGATCACCAGAGGACCATGCTAATCACTTACGGCAGGTGTTACAGATTCTTCGTGAGCGTAAGTTGTATGTAAAGTTCTCTAAGTGTGAGTTTTGGTTAAAATCCATCGCATTCTTGGGTCACATTGTGTCACATGAAGGGATACAGGTTGATACACAGAAGATTGAAGCAGTGAAAAATTGGCCAAGACCCACGACACTTACAAAGATTCATAGTTTTCTTGGATTGGCAGGTTATTACTGAAGATTTGTGGAAGGTTTTTCCTCCATTGCTGCACCGTTAACAAAGCTTGCACATAAAGCAGTTAAATTTCAGTGGAATGATGCGTGTGATAAAAGCTTCCAAGAGTTGAAAGATAAATTAACCTCCACACCAGTTTTAGTACTTCCTGAAGGCACCGAAGGTTATGCAGTGTATTGTGATGCTTTCGCGGTTAGCCTCAGATGTGTATTGATGCAGTACGGTAATTTCATAGCATATGCCTCATGACAGTTGCGGCCACATGAGAAAAATTATCCCACACATGATCTTGAATTAGCAGCGGTGGTTTTTGCTTTAAAGATATGGTATCATTATTTGTATGGAGTTCATGTTGATATCTATACTGATCACAAAAGTTTACAATATATCTTTAAGCAGAAGGAACTCAATTTGAGGCAACAAAGGTGGTTAGAGCTCCTAAAAGATTATGATATTGATATTCTCTATCATCCAGGCCAAGCAAATGTGGTAGCTGATGCATTGAGCCGCAAGGCAGTAGAAAGCACTAATGGCCAGTTGACTAAAAAGCAAGAGATATTGAAAGATCTACATCAACTAGCCAGCTTGGGAGTTTGCCTTATTGAATCTCCGGATGAAGGGGTTATTGTGCAAAATGCAGCGAAATCCTCTTTAATAGCTGAAGTAAAAGAGAAGTAGTTTGCGGATTCTATATTATTGCAGCTGAAAGAAAATGTACAACAGGGTCTGACTACGACCTTTGATCTTACACAAGAAGGGGTACTTCAATGCCAAGGAAGATTATGTGTACCGGATGTAGATGAGCTGAGGAAACGAATTATGACAGAGGCGCATCACTCGCGCTATTCTATTCATTCGGGTACTACTAAAATGTACCATGTTGGTGGGGGAATATGAAGAAGAACATTGCAGAATTCGTCGCTCAATGCCCGAATTGTCAACAAGTGAAAGTAGAGCATCAAAAACCAGGAGGTTACATGCAATGTATCAATCTTCCAGTCTGGAAATGGGATATGATTAACATGGATTTTATCACAGGTTTTCCGCATGCACTGTAGAAATTTGATTCTATATGGGTCATAGTTGACAGGCTGACCAAGTCCGTGCATTTTCTACCAGTCAAGACCACCTCTATAACTGAGGATTATGCAATATTGTATGTTAAAGAAATAGTGAGGTTACATGGGTCGATCTCCATTATATCAGACAGGGGAGCTCAGTTTACTGCGCATTTTTGGAGATCTTTTCAGCAGAGTTTGGGCACACAGGTGAATCTGAGTATAACTTTCCATCCTCAGACTGATGGACAAGCAGAATGTACTATTCAAACTCTTGAAGATATGCTACGAGCTTGCACGTTAGATTTTCAAGGCAGTTGGGATGATCATTTGCCTCTTATTGAATTTGCCTACAACAATAGCTATCATTCAAGTATCAAGATGGCACCTTATGAAGCTTTGTACGGAAGGAAATGTAGATCACCAATTGGATGGTTTGAAGCGGGTGAAACTACTTTACTTGGGCCAGATCTTGTTCACCAAGCCATGGATAAATTTAAAGTGATCCAACAGCAGCTACAAACGGCCCAAAGTCGCCACAAGTCATATGCTGATGTTAGAAGAAGAGGGCTCGAATTTGCCATAGGTGATTGGGTATTTTTGAAGATGTCACCGATGAAAGGGGTAATGCAATTCAGAAAGAAAGGAAAATTGAGTCCACGTTATATAGGCCCATATGAAATTATTAGAAGATTTGGGTAAGTTGCGTATGAACTAGCACTACCTCAAGAACTCTCCTCAGTCCACCTAGTGTTTTATGTTCCGATGCTTTGAAAGTGCATAGGGGATCCATCTCATATTATTCCCATTGAAGATGTCCAAGTTACAGAGGATCTTACTTATGAAGAGGTACCCATTGCTATTCTAGATCGACAAGTAAAGAGACTGAGGAATAAAGACATAGCTTCTGTAAAGGCACTAGGGCGAAATCAACAAGTAGAAGAGATAACGTGGGAAGCCGAGGAAATGATGAAATCCAAGTACCCTCACCTGTTTCAAATAGAAGAAAAAGTTCAAAGTGCGGAAGTGGACCAATAACAAGTAAGTATCTATAAGCATTAAGTGTCTATGTATATATATGCTAATATAGAGATGCATTTGTTATAATTGAAGCGACATTGTTAACATTCGAGGACGAATGTTTCTAAGGGGGGAAGAATATAACACCTCGTACCTTCCCGACCCTACTTGATGATGTGGAACAATGTTTACTTATGTGTCGAGAGCCATAAGTATGTATTTTGTAGTTCACTGATGAAATATTTGATATTGGGCCTAGTACATGTGGTTAGACCTTTGTAGTGGGTGGCGTTTGTGACATCCAAGCAAAGAATCTTAAAGCTAAGAGGTAAGCAAAAGTTTGGGGCTTGAAAGATCCAACTAAATCCGAAAAGAAAAGTCAAAATCAAAAATTTGGCATGGGGCGCTGCAGAAGGCGTGCCAGGACGCTCTGGCCCAAATTTTTGTTTGTACAGGCAGCAAAGGGGCTCGCCAAGCGGAGTGTCGGGGTGGTTTTCGCCAAAATTTTTCTTTGAATATTATGATGTATATAAGACCTTTGAGTCATGGTATCATTACTCCATCATAGTAGGACTATTCTTAAGCACGTTTAGCATCCGAGTTGGGGTTAATTCTTCGTCACAAGTATTTTAACAAATTATGTTCAAATAGGCCATGGGCGACTAGAATTTCTATTTTTGCGAGTGAGGCTACGAATGGGAATCTCGTGAGTGAATATTGTCGTGAAAATTATGGAATTAATTAAACATGAGATATATGATGGATTACATATTGATTTTAGTGGGCTAAGATAATATGTGATAATGGGCCAATTTGAGGCCCAAAATGGAGCTAAAATGCAATGCCCAAGAGGGCAAAAAGACCCATTCTTCTACCATTGACCAATTAAACATGGCATTTAATGCCAAGATGACTTGAGTACCTATATATATGTGGAAAAAATCTGATTTTTATTCAAAGAAACACACATCACATTTCTAGAAATTTCCCAAGATGTCTCTCATCTCTTAAAACCCTAAGCCATCTTCTTGGACAAGATCATCCATTAGCAAGCTTGGGTAAGTTTTTATTATTGTGATTTACTATATTATATGCATGAGGGATGGTGTAGATCATGATGGTTATGTCTACAAGGGTTGAGTAGGGCACTTTTTCTTTTTGCTAAAAGATGTGCCATCTATGTGATTTAAACTTGGAAGTAGACTTGTGGTTTTAATGAAAGTGCATGGTATGTACTTTAACTTGTGATTTTTCCATAAGTATGATTTATGGGATTATTGTCGATATGTTGTTATGAAGTGCATTGAGGTAACTTGGTGGGGTAATTGTGATGTTGTGTTGATGGAGAAGTGTAAAGTATGAACTCGGTGTGACATGCTATTGGTTATGATGTATTGGTCAATGTGTAGAATGTTGTGGTATTGTTGGTATGATAATTCCATGAATGGTATTTTCAAGGGTGAAATAATATTCTAGGGCAACCATGTGACTCATTGATGGTCGTTATGCACTTGTAAGATAGTTAGTTATTAATGTGAACTCCATTATGTACTTGTGTTATAGAGTGAAACATAAGGATGGAGCTTGACTATTGTGTTCACATATAGGAGTGTATATTCATATTGAGGAGATAAGGTATGTATGGTTACTCTTTCCGTATCCTTCTGCAGCACATAGTGTCACATTGTTATTATACTTGTTCCATTCTGAAAAGTTCAAAGGTATCCCATTTACGGTTATTAATCATTGTTACTCACATGTTCCTTATTCATTGGACAATTTTGATTCACATGACTCATGTTCATTGGTTAATGTTCCAAAGTTCTAATAACAGTCTAATCTCATAACATAAGAATTGAAGTAATGAACACTTATTGAGTACGGGTGGAAACTCAAAGGGGTATAAGCCTAGCTAGAGGCGATCCCGAATAGATATTGAGTACTGGTGGCAACTCGAAGGGGCATAAGCCTAGCTAGAGGCAATCCCGAAAGTTCATTGAGTACGGGTGGCAACTCAAAGGGGAGTAAGCCTAGCTAGAGATGATCCCGAATGGATATTGAGTATGGGTGGCAACTCGAAGGGGCGTAAGCCTAGCTAGAGGCGATCCCAAAAGTTCATTGGGAATGGGTGGCAACTCAAAGGGGTAAAAGCCTAGCTAGAGGCGATCCCGATTATTATGTTATTCCCACTGATCAGTTGGGCCAGGGAACTATATGATAGATGAGCACATGATTGACGATTGAGGATGGAGTAAAGTAAAGTAAAGAGAGCAATATACATGATCCCACACATATACATTATTGTAGTTTATCCTTATGACGCATTCACTTATACTTAATTCTATTAAAGTTCTTATATGTCATACAGTTATTTATGGCCTTGCATACTCAGTACATTCGTTGTACTGACGTCCCTTGTGGGACTTACCTTACTTACTGCAGGCACAGGTACTAGTAGACCTCCACAGTAGGTTGCTGATCACTTGCCGACTTTTGGTGAGCTTCAGTTGGTTCGGGGCTTTCCGAGTCTCATATGTACATTTGTTTTGGTATTGTATCACAGCTGTATAGAGCGGGGAGCTGTCCTGGCTTTAGGATGGTTATGTATTTCATCTGTTAGAGGATTTATAGATGGATGTGGTGATATAAATGTAAGGGATGTATGTCCACCTTGACTTGATGTGACTTGATGGCCCTAAAGGCCAAGTTTTGTATATGTATATATTACATGTTTCCACGATTCCATTATTAGCACCTTGTCTCTACACGTGATAGTGATGTCCCTTGAATAATTTCCATATGTGTGGTCATGGACAAAGATTGGTTCTCTTGGGCCTTATCGGCTTTGGGTTCCAATACGCCTCATTGGAACTCGGGGCGTGACAATATAGAGGCTCGTTAATGGTTGAGTTTCATTTGTAGCAACCTCATACCCTCCTGAAATGAGACATTTCTCTGCCACCCCAAGAAAGTGTTAGTGGGAACTATTATCATGAAGGAAAGGTTTAATCTAGCTTAAATAATTGCCCCAAAGATTTCTATTTGGGCCCTGTAAAAGTAGACTTCCCTTTTTTTCCCATGCCTTATTACTGAGTTATGCCATAAAGCAAAGGTTCCCTTTGACTCTAAGAGAGATGTTACGTGCACTCCCACTTCTACAGTTGATATCACAAGACTTGAAGTTGTCCAAGCAGAGAAGAAGAAGAAAACACGGGTGGATTCATCCTCGATAGTTGATGTTGAGACACTTGATAGTGGTGCTAGTCAGCTCGCTCTTATTGATACTGCAACACTTTCTCCACCTTTATCCACAGGGCCTTTCTCATAGCCTCCTCAGCCTAGGACTCCTAGTCCTTGACTATCCTCTAGTACAGGCACTTTGGGGGGTCCTTTAACTCAGGCTGCTATTTTTCAGATGGGCTACATAGCCTATTCATCTAATATGAGGTCAGCCCAGTTGGAGGCTCAGAGGCCTCAGATGATTTAGGATGCTACTAAGGCAACTTTAGTGCCTATTGCTGAGAAGATCTAGGAGATTCATGAGACTTTGCGGGCATATAGTACAAAACTTGATGAGTTGATCTCACCACAATAGCCTCAAGCTCAGAATGCGGAGTGGACTATTATGAAAACCGAGCTTGCTTCTTTACGAACTTATGTGGATCAATTTTAGTTTCCTGATTTGACATATCTTTGGGTTGCACCATATTATACCCCAGTTTAGAAGAGTGTTCCTACTACTGAAGAGGATGATGATGATAAGGATCATACAATTAGGGATGAGGATGATGAGATAGAGGTTATTGCCGATAGAATTGATGAGATTTAGGATATTGAGCAGGCTACATTTGAGGCAACTTTGGTGAGGTCAATTCAGGAGACTTTACAGATTGGTGGCAATAGGTCTAAACCTACTGAGTACATATTTGATCAGACCATTGATCTAGTTGCTGCTTTGGAAGCAACTTCTATCACCCTAAATCCAGCCTCATAGACTATTTCTAGAGCTGAGCTAGGCACTGATGTCCAGACAAAGGCTGTTTCATTGAGCCAGTCATCGCCACAGGCTTAGCATTATTCAGGGGGACCCTTCCACTTAGTTTTCAATTATATCTTTAGTCCTACTACATTGAAGACAATGCTTACATTTGAGTTGCAGGGGGCATTATTTTTGGTGCTGTAATATTTGATTTTGATTTTGATACTCTATTTTTTCTTATGGTTCTGATGATATGATTCGGATACTATTTTTGGATTTGGTTTGTAATAATTCTAGATGATTTTTGTTTTTATGGGTGTATATGTCTTGGGCTTATTCGAGTATGAGTCGTGTTTTACATTTCATTTCCTTATTTCTTAGTGTAGTAGTTCATAGTATAGTTGATAAATAACACTCTTTTTGGCATTGGTACTTAAGAGAAAAGTGTGCTAGCAATAGAACACTTACTCTTGGGCAGATTTTTCACATGCACAACTCTTAAAAATGACAAATTGATTTGTGAATTGCTCCATCTTTTAAAATTTTATTTGGTTGAGTTGAAGTGGTTAGGCACTCATTTTTGTGAATACTCACATCTTGTTTTGACCTCCCTTGATATGTGCTATGAATGTGGTATGCCAATTAAGGGAGTGAAAGTGTCACTTAGAGTGTGTGATTGAGTGCTATGAGGGGTGAGGTTTCAATTCAATCTTGTTTGATGAGTCCACCTAGGATATGTCTAGTTGGTTTATCGCTAAGTAAAGAGAATTTTGATGTTAGAGAAATGACCTTAGGCCGTCAAGTTAGAGTAAACCTTCAAATTGACCAAATGCACATCCCCATTGTGAGTTGAGTGACTATTTTTTGCCCCAATTTGTGCATTGGATCCTAATTCTTGAACAACCTTATTACAATCCATAACCTATTCTTCTACAAGTCCCTCTTTTAAACCAAAACCATCTTGAAACATGTAGGTGAGGCCTTAAACCAACTTTGGCCAAAAGCCTGAGTTGGAGGTGGAGGAGCTATCAGATAAGACTTGTGATCGAAAGTTCATAAATTTGGGAACCATTCACTTCCTCCTCTAGTCATCTTAGTATTCCTTGTAAATATATTTAAAAAGGAGGAAAATAATGAAAAGAAGCAAAAAGAGTTGCAATTATGAACCTAGCTTTAAAAAGGATAGGAGGAAGATGGCAAGTGAATTCATTAGAATTGTTCCATAGCATGTCAAAAGAAGTAAACTTTGGGAATAGAATTAAGTTGAGGTCTCACGTAGTGTTTCAAGGGGGTAGAGTGACTATAACCAAAAATTATCCAACCTTGCCCATTGCCTACATTATGAGCCGATATAAGACCTTTATGATCTCCATTGTAGCATTGTTGATTATGGTGAGATGGAACATATGGGAAAGCCTATGGTATGGTACTTCTGTTCATGATTGTATTTGAGAGCGAGAGTGATTCATATAAGTCCCTTGTTTAAATTTTGATCGCATCATGAGAAAAGGGATATTCCTTTTGTGAGGGCACTTAATTACATTTCTTGAGCACATTTGTTAACCTTAGTTGAAATATATGAGCACGTGCTTGGTTTAGTAGCAATTAGTCAACATTTGAGACTTGTAGTTCATGGATTGAGTGTTTGATAGTGGATACTTATGCCAAAGCTTTACAAAATCATGAGGGCAAAATAGTTTTCACAAAGGAGCATGTGTTTAAACTCTCAAGTAGTACCTTTCGTAGACAATGTTGATTTTGTTGTGTGCATTGATTTTCTTGAGTTGAGAAAAAGGGCTAGGCCCCCAGAGGGCTTTTAGGGATTGGGGAACACGGGTGGATTATAAAGCTAAGGTAGGGGTAAATCGAAGGCCAATCAGGATTGGGCATGGATGAGCCTCGATTGGGCCAACATTGATGAAAAAAGAAAAACTTCCCCCATTGCATCATTAATCGGTGTAGGATTAAAGATCAGGTCCAGGATTTGAGTTAAATCAACCTTCCCTCTTATCTCAGGTTGAGGCAAGGATGTTGATGAGTTGGCATTTCATGACTCATTTGGCTTAAAATTGAGAAGAAATCAAGTCCTTAATGCCATTTTAAGTAACTTTAAATGTTAGTTTGTTTGTTTTTTAGGGTTGAAGCCAAAAAATTGTCAACAAAGCACAAGGAACCAAAAAAATGGAGAAATAGAGCTAAAAAGTGAAGGAGGCATCACCCAAGGAGTTTGGCGTATCGCCAAACCTTACAGCGGATTGATAAAGTGGAACTCCATCGCCAAAAGTAATATATTAACCAAGCTCTGAAGGAACCAGGTCGGCGATGAAATAGTTAAGTTAGGTGCATTGCTATCGAGTTTGGTGATGCTAAAATCTATCGCCATAGTTAGCAGTTGAAAACTACTGAAGCTGAATTTTTGTATTACTTTAGCGATAGGAGGGAAGTTTGGTGCATCGCCGCAGACTTTTGGCTATGCTGCACCATATAGCCAAAGTAATCTCGATGGCAATTTTGCAATTACTTTGGCCCCATTTTGCTTCAGCTATAAATAGCTTTTTGGCACTTCCAAACCCTATCTTTTGCTGAAATTGAGATATAGAAAGTTGTGATTAAAACCCTAAGATAGTGATTAGCATTCATCTAGGTTTTCTAGCTTGGATTTGAAAATTTTATTGTTAATTTTTGAATCTGCAGAAGCTTTTGATGAGCATAATGGTATAATTTCTTTTTCTCTTATTATGCTTGGCTAATTTCCCCAACTTGGGGTTGTGTGATAATTGAGTAGTGATTAATCCATGGGTAGTATTTATTTACTTTCCTAATTGATTATTTGTTATGGATTTAGCCATTACTCTATGTTATCAACCCAAAATTGGAGATTGCAAGCTCTAATTAAGCTTAGATCCTTTATTATCCTTGAAAGAGGGGATATGGGTGAGGAATAATGGTTAATAATGACTTGATTCTTATCATTTAATGATAGATCTTAGAAATAAGGCTATCAAATTGAGGTTTTTAACTGGTTATGATGAAACACATGTGATGGTTTGAAAGAACCCATATGTGAAGTTTAATGTTTTATTGAAAGATTAACATTAAGACTCAAAATCTAGCCTATCCATGGTTTTAATTGAATCAAAGTAAATATTCACTCACCTATGCATGCATTCATACTCCAAATAACACAACCCTAAGTTACCTTGTCACTTGATTACAACTCTTAAATTCTCGTTATTGAAACTCAAACTCTCTATTCATAATTTGAATTGAAAGGCGTTCGATATTAGTTACAAAACCCCCTATTTTACTCTTATTGCATTTTAATTATACGAGCAAGCATTTAGTAAATTATTATACTCTAAGGTGAACCTTTTGTGTTCATTCCCTGTGGGTTCAACCCCCACTCATTGAGTTGGGTAAAACATTGCTAGCGAATGTGTACATATATTTTGGGTGTAATTGAGAATTATCACCCGCTCATCTCATAACTATTCTCACATCTATAAGCATACTCTAAGAGGTCTTATTTCTGCCCAATAATCATGACCTGCAAGGGACGCACCAAGGTCCATGTACCGTACCAACGTGTAACACCCCAAAAAGTTCTCATGCTTAAACCCAGACTTAGATCAGAGAACCAACTGAAAACCAAAGTTTCCAGACTAGACCCAAACTTAGATCAGAGAACCAGCTGAAAACCAAAGTTTCCAGACTAGTACAACTCACTATAAAAGTCGTATAGTGAGACCACGAGGCGTGGTATGACTCATGGTAGGCTACCTAAAAATTTTACAACTCCAGTCACCATAACTCATTATACGAGTTGTGGAGTGAATGTATGAGTCATGTAGTGATTCGTACAGATAAGGACTAGAGAAATGATATTTTCTCTTAGCGATCATGAGTCCAAACTATGACTCATAGGTAGATCTCATGAGTTGTAGGATGGGATCGTTCCCCAAGGCAGAACTTAGATCCAGGAACCACAAGTCAAGGTATGACTTATGAGACTATTGTATGGGTCATAGTGTTAAATCATACCCTCCAAAATAGAAAACCACAAGTCAAGGTATGACTTATGAGACTATTGTATGGGTCATAGTGTTAAATCATACCCTCCAAAATAGAAATAGACCGAAGGGATCTCAGGAATCACAAGTCCATGTACAATTCATAGGTTCATGGTACGAGTAGTACTATGACTCGTGAGCCCTGTTTTCCAAAAATTCTGAAATGGTTTTCCAGGGGTATTTTTGTACTTTCCCACTTTTTAATCCCTAAGCTACATTTTTTTAGTATTATTGGAGGGAGGTTAAAGGGTCATCAATTGACTATTTCCCTCATTCCCTCTCCTAACACTTAGAATATCAAAAAAGAGCGATTGAAGTTCTTCAAGCCTAAGACCTAAGGTTCTTCTTCAAGTTTTAGAATTCCAAGATTTTGCCAAAGAATTCTTCAGTCCATGTATGTGATATTTTAATGAGGTTCTCCTTTCACCGCCATGCCCAAAGCTTTCAAATTTTTAGTTCAATCTCCATGATTTCATAATTTAGGGTTAAAACCCTAAATTTGCTCTTTTATGATATTTTAAGTTCTCATTAGTTATTATGTTGTTATGGCTATTGATTTCACCAAATATGCATGATTTTAGTGTTCCCAAAATAGTTATTATGTTTCATGAAAAATGGTGTAGGGTTTGACAGGTTGCAAAATAGTTTTCAGAAACACTTGGCATGTTATGAAAACATGATCCTAAAACTCAGTAAATTTAGCATGACTAGTTTTAAGTATTAAAACCTCAGTAAAAAAAATCAAACTAGTTTATCCTCTATTTGCAAATATCAGTTATTACTTATGAGCATTTATATACAGTTTTTGGAGTAGTATTTAGCACCGAGCAAACTAGCATTCCAGATAACCCAAGTTCCAAAACTACATTCCATCGTAGGTCAATCTTATCCCTTTGAGGAATCAGTTTAGTGGATCCACGTCAGTCATGGCATTATACCCCTGTCATGGTATAATGTAGCCCCCAAATAAGGTGTATACATTGGACTCTATGTTTGCTCACATGGTTTATATCAGTTAAGAGAACCTTCCTCAGAAATAGTTTTAGTATGACCTTGTACATGAACTCAATTTCAGTTAAAAGGAAATCCTTTATGATTTACAACTTTTGTCCATGTAACACCCCACAAACTCTTAGCTTAGTTTTGAACCATTTTTCATATATGTATAAGCCCAAAGCAATGATTTCTAACCATAGATAAGTTTCATGATCATTTCACTAGTGTGGAGAGTTCTTTGGATGCGAAACATAGTCATAAGAAATATTTATCGCAAAGTTGAGTTTAGAGCATTTCTATCGATTGATTTTTAGTTTACAATCTTACTTGGGTCAACTTCTAATGATCATTACTCCTAAAATATAAAGAATTTCATGGCATAACACCCACCAAATGAAAGGTCTTTAAGTCTTCTTTCCAATGCTACCAACTATTTATCAATCCCATTCCGAAGCTAAAAGTTATAGGCTTTTCAGTGGGGGCGCATGCCAGCAGCTGCCAAACTAGTAGGATTCTGCATTATCAGCATGCCACAGAGCCATCCTAGAGTGTTGGAAGCGTGCCATGAAGCTAAAATGGTGCATTGTCCAACGTTCCATGCCGAGTGGTTTCCAGATGTTAAAAACTCCTTTTTAACCTATTTTGGTGAGGGTAAATTTGTCTTTTGACCCCAGATAACCCTAAAATTGATTTCTATTCCTAATACCTCAGCATTTTATGAAAAAAAAAATCACCGTCTTTATCCTCTCAACTCTCAAGAAAACTCAAGAAGGGTTTCCTCTCAAAAATTTCAACTTCCAAGGCTCCATCCTTCAAGAAACCATCAAGTCCAGATATGTGAGATTTCAACAAGGGTTTCCTTTCACCCCTGTATCTAAAACTTCATTTTTAATTAAATATCTATGATTTGATAAACTAGGGTTCATACCCAATTCTCATGATTTTCCACCTATATGATTTCTCCTGATATTATGACTATTATCCATTGACTAGACATATGAATTTTATGATTTCTAGCATATGTCTCACAATTTAGTCCTATGAATCCATGACTTACATGAACTTACATGATTTGTATAATTTAAACTTAAAGTACATGATTCAACATCAAAACCTATGTTTTGGCATGCAATACATGATTTAGCACGAATTCTCATGATTTGACATAAATTACATTATTTACATGTGTTCCCAAGATTTAGCATGAATTACATGAGCTTGACCCAATTTGACCTTATCGTCTTAATTTATCATGAGTTCCAAAGAATTGGCATCATTTTATGTTAAAAAACCATGATATTATAAGAAAAGTTTTCAAGTATATGATTCATGATTAGCATGAAAATCAGGTATACCATCAATGCTTATGCAGTATGACATCCAGATATGCCATCAATGATCTATGAAATAGTAAAGAAGCATGACTAGTTTCAGCATGTCAGGACTACGATCTTCAGTTAAATTTAAAACTAGTTTCATGCTTAATTTTCATGATAATTTATCTACAGTGTGAGAAAATAGTAATGTTTTAGTAGTAGTATAGAGCACCAAGAGGATGAGGGTTTAGCGTACCCAAAATCCAAAACTATGTGCCACCGTAGCTTATGGGGAGCTTGTCTCCTATGTCCGAAATGGACTTAAGAGTGAATTCATGCCAATTATGATTCTCTACCCCTGGCAAGGTATTGAACTCCCTACCAATATGAGTTATAAGTTGGGTTCTATACTTGCTGAAATGGGGCATGTCGGTTAAGAGAATCTCCCACAGTAATATTTTAACATGACTTATGTACTTGACCCATCACTTCAGTTAAATTGAATTATTCATGACTTACAATTAAACCACATGTCTACAATTTATGATTTACTTTTGGATCATTGTACCATAACTTTGATATTTTCCCACAACATCAGCTTTAAACCATATAAAATACTTATGTTTTCCTCAACTTTCCAGTTTGAATTATTTTAGCTCATGATTTATGTCTTACGATTTCTATAATACATTCCTTGAATGTTTGCATCCTTAAATTTTAGATACAATTTTTCTATGGTTTTGCTTATACATCCAAATACAAATTTAAACATATTTTAAGTATTGTTCATGATTATTGCATATCTCACATGATCAGTACATTCAAACTACTGATTGCATACCTCTTTTACCTATATTTTTCATGTGATGAAGATTCAGGTGCTCATTCTTATACTTATGGCTAGTTCATATCATAGCTTCCAGCCAGCAGGTGATGATTTCTCTTTATTCTAGGACTCCAGTCAGATAGTAGTCCAAGTATTTCCTTCAATTCATAGGTATTGATTAAAGGTAGTTGGGGGTCATGTCCTGGCTAACTTATTTCAGTATTAGTAGAGGCTTCATAGATAGCCAGTCAGAGTTAATATATTAAGTTCCAACCCACTTTTTTGTACAATCTACTATTGTAAATATTTTTAAACAGTGTTTATTGAACAAGTTTAGCTTATGATATTGCTTCCACTTAGTATTCCCAGGTTGATAGGTTTTCGTTCAGTTTCTTATTAATTATGCCAGCTTTATGGGTTAGCTTGGACCATCTATGATTCTAATCATCGTGTAATGTCCAAGGTGTAGTCTCAGGGCGTTACACTCCATCATATAAATACATGATTTTACTTTTGGGTCATTATGCACCAGATTATACTCTTTTTAGATAAATTGTTTTATTAGCATGATTTTAATTTTTAGCATGTTTATACATAATATTTATGACTTGCATATTTTACATGCTCAGTATATTTGAAGTACTAACCACATACCTTTCTTTGCACTATATCATGTTATGATATAGGCTTTGGCGCTCAGACTCAGCCATGTAGTTAGATACGCTCCAGTGCCAACTTAACTATAGTTGTGGTGAGTCCTCATCATTCAAATAAGGGTTATTTTAGTTATGCTTTCATCAAACACTTTTCAATTTCAGTTGGTTTGATTTAGATGGGGCCTTTTCCCAGCAACTCATCAGTTTACTTAAAGGCTTTCAAATAGAGTTGGATATTTTAGACTATATGTTACTATTTCAATTATTCTAGATTTGAAAAGTCATTGAATTGTTTGTTTTACCTTCCACACAGTTATATTAGTATATGTTTTAGGGTCATTCCACTACCATGGGTTAGCTTAGGACCACTTACGATTCTAAGTACTGTGTCTCTTTTAGGATGTAGACTCAGGCCATTACATGGCATGGTACCCCATCCATAATAATATATGTAACACCCCGTACATTTTGAAACCTAGATGATTATCGTAACATTTATCAAATTAATTAAACATGATATTATTGGTGTATTACACCTTAAATTAGGTGGGCTGAATTAAGCTTGTGCTATTGGGCTCAATGGAGGCCCAAAATTACACCAAAAGACATGGCCCAAAAAGGGAATAAGGATCCATTCATCTTGACCAAGTTAACAAATCAATGATTGACCAAAACTAGTGGCTAAGGATGACTTTAAAGGGTCTATATAAGGTGAAAAATCTGATTTTATTCACCATTCCACACGTGCAAAATCTAGAATTTTCCCAAGGATATTTTCTCTTCACCTTCAAACCCTAAGGCAACTACACTTGTTTGGACAAGATCATCTCTTTGAAAGCTTAGGTAAGTGTTTAATCTTATGTTTTAATATATTATATGCTTAATATGGTGTATAAATCATGTTGTTTATATTGGTAAAGTGTTGGATAGTTCACTATGTGTAAAACAGTGTACTTTTGCTTAATCGGTAAAGGGTTTTACCTTTTAAAATTGGAAGTAGACTTGTGGTCTTGAAGGAAGTGACTATGATGGATTAAATATAAACATGTAAGATGTGTTTATGTCCTTAAATTGCTTTCTCTTTGTGTGTAACATTTGGAATTGTTGTTGTGAAATTGTACATGGAACCGGTGGCGTATTGAAAGGGAAATGTAGTTTTGGTGATATTTATGTGCGTTGTGAAACCATGGCTGTTCGTTGGCATCTAAGATGATATAAAATATGTTAATATAAGATTAGTTATGCTCATGGACCATTCATTGCAAAAAAGGACCCTAAAATGACCCCCGGAGGCAGAAACGGGCATCCGCCCTTGCAGGTGGGGCACCTGCGGGTGCAGCTGCCAACTGATGTCGCCCAAAATATACCTCTGAGAAAGTGAAATGCGGTCGATGTATCAAATATAGAATCCAACTAGGTTGGGGTCGATCCCACAGGGAATAGGTCGAAGTATGAGTAGACTACCAAATGGAATAATTGGAAAGTAAATAAAACGGGGGGGGGGGGGGGGGGGTTTGCAAGTGAATAGTAACACTGACGAATGCTGGTTGTATTGAGTTTGTAATCAATGAGAGAAATTAACTAGGATTGTGATCCCTAATGATTCCTTAACTCCATCGGTTACTTGTGCTTAACAAGATTGCCCTGCTGCGCTGCATGCAAAATCTAACAAGTTAGGTTCATCTAAATGTCTCTCGACCTTCATTAGACGAATTTCACTCTTCTCCCCTCGGACTCCGAGTGTCGCACTACTAACCCTTGTCCTGGATTTCAGATAACCTTTCCCGCTAGGCTCCGGTTATTAGATGAAGGTTGATAGCTTCAAATCCCTATTGTTATCTCCTTTTCCCAATCTCTACCTCTGTCACGCCCCGAATCCCATCGAGACATGATTGGAACCCGAAGCCGACATGGCCCGAGAGAACCAATCTTTGCTTATGAACACTCACATGCATCTCCTCATATGGACCTTATGAAACCCCATGCAACTACGCAAAAGTCATGGATATGGAAACGGATATGGAAACATATGCCATATATATATATATCAACTTGGCCGTTGGGGCCAACAAACCAAAATGAGCATACATATCTTACATTCTGTTCCCACATAAGTCTACAAAGCCTCTATAGATACATGACTATGACAGTCCTAGAGTCGGGACAACACCCCGCTCTATACGCATATACAATACCAAAATAAATGTACATAGCAACTAAGGAAGACCCGAACCAACTGGAGCTCACCAAAAGTCGGCAAAAGATCCGCAACCTATAGTGGAGGCCTACTAGTACCTGCGCCTGCAGCAAGTAAGGTAAATCCCCCGAGAGGGGTCAGTACGGAGAATGTAATGAGTATGTAAGGCCATACAAAACTTGTCATAAATACATCAATAGAATCAAAATGTAATAGGACATGAACAACTCATCGATTGAATATGTGGAATAGTGTAGCTTACATAAATTAAGTTCTTCTCTTTATGATTTATTCCTCATTGCTCACACCATAACGTACCCGGGCCTCGACTGATCAGTGGGTCTTAACATCACATCATGTGATGTTGGAATCGGGTCGAGATAGGCTTATGCCCCTAGACCTGCCACCCATCAAGCAATATACATCGGGATCGGGTCGAGCTAGGCTTATGCCCCTAGACCTGCCCCCTGTCAGGATCGGTCCGAGCTAGGCTTATGCCCCCAGGACTGCCCCCTGATCCAATCATTTCGGAATCGGCTTGAGCTAGGCATTTTTGCCCTCAAAGCTGCCACGCGTACTTGATCATAACCATCAACAAATATGCATTACTTTATTCCTTACTTTTGATTAATGATACATGCGAGGAATTGATTCATCCTCTTATGAGAGAGTGATACAATCAGTTATGAGGGATTAACGCATGTACATAGGCACAACACTCTTGGAAACTCAAGAACACAACATGTTTGGGACTTTTGGAACATGTCCATAATTATGCAACTCATGAACAACAATAACTCATGAATGAGGAATATGTGACTCAACAACAGATAGCATTATTGAAATCATTAGACACAAGTCAATGAACAAGAGGTATGTGTATAGCCACTATTGGCACTTTGGAACATAACCTTTTTGGGCTTTTGACTAACGAATATGAGACATACAATTCCCAAGTGATCAATGAGTAGGGACTATGTGATAATAACCATTTCTAGCCAGATATAGAATACCTTAGCACATTTCGAGAGAGGACTAGCATAATGCCAAAGTGAATACGACGTACCGCAAAAAGATACGAACAAAGTAACCTTACATACCTTGTATTCTCAATACCAACACACAATCTTAAATGCGCATACAATAGTTCCGATCCTTCCTTATGTTCCACTCTACAACACAAATACACAACGGAGCCAACATTAACCACCAACTACTTAATGCATATAATAAGTATAATTCTCATGTTTGCCTTTAAACATGCCATGTCCCGCTTGACGCAACCATTCATGAAAGTATTATTCCAAAAATCCCACAATATTCCCAACATTGACCAACACATGATAATCAATAGCATGTCATGCCAAGTTCACACTTCCCACTCTCCATCATCACAACATCATAATTATGCTATCAATTTCCTTCAATACACCTCACAACAACAAATCGGCCAAAATCCCATAATTTACACTTATATGAAAATAACATGGTTAACAACAAAATAACACCATACATGTTCATATTTTATCCATACCATGCTTTTTCCTTAAGACATCAAGTCTCTTTTCACCTTCAATTCACAAAGATGGCACATCTTCCACCAAAAGCAACAATACACCATTCACCACCTTGTCAACACAACTATCATGATATACATAATCTACCATGCATATAATATGTTAATCCAGGAGAATAATTACTTACCAAGGCTTGGAATATGATGATCTTGCTTCAAGAGTTGTCTTTGAGCTACTAGGGTTTGAGAGAAAATAAATTGAAAAATAGACCAAAAGGCATGAGCTTCCAAATGACCAAAAAAATCAGATTTTTTGTCCCTTTTATAAGCATTTATGTCCATACTTAGCCACTTCTAAAGCATTAAATGCTTGTTCTAGAAGGTCTTGAAAGAATGGGTCATTTGACCTATTTTGGGCCATGCATTCTTTTCATTTTTGGGTCCTTTTTGGGCCAAATTCACTTAACCCAGTAAAATAAATAATTTCTCATATTCAAGTCATCTCATACGTTTACAACAATATTCCCACTCATGTTATTCATATCCGTAGCCTCGATCCCAAGAACAAGCGATTCTAGCCACGTATGGCCTATTTTGCCCAAAAGGGTAAAATCGTCATTTTGACCCCAAATTTGTTCTCGAGTAATTTTATCATGCCACTATAATATTTTACTCATTTCATATATTTTTTAGAAGATACGTGGCAAAACTCGGCTTGGTACCTCCCCGGATACCCTTGGGACTTAGAAATTTCCAACTTTCGAAAAAGTGGAAAACCCAAGGTGGCACGCCCCTGGGCGCGCCAACTTACTGCCTATGGGCTAAAAAATTTAGCCCGGAGTGGCGTGGCACGTTCCCAAACGTGCCCCTCCTTAAAATTTTTCAAAAATTGCATTTTTCGACTTCTCTTCGCGGGTTTGGTTAGAGACTTCAAGTCCTATTCTTTAACTCACTTCTTAACCTTACTATCCTTTGTTTAGAGGTCCTCTTAACCTTGTTTTTAACCCCACAACTGTCCCATGAAAATCACAAAACACTTCCACAAAGGTTTAATCCCATATACGAGGCCTTTTTTTCTCATCCTTAGCATTACAAAATACACACGTATGGCTCTCGACACCTACATAATCATTGTTCAATGTCGTCAAGTAGGGTTGGGAAGGTACGAGGTGTTACATTCTTCCCCCCTTAGGAACATTCGTCCTCGAATGTTAGTAATATCATCTCATGTACATCCCATGCATCTCTCTCTTAGCATATATACGCATATACACACAATACTTATGCATACTTTCTTGTTATTGTTCTAACTCCATACCTTGAACTTTCTCCCGCGGTTACTTTGACTTTATTCATTCTTTGACTCCCTACGTGATTCGGTTTCTCCATCGTACCTTTACCAAAGCTACTCTATATTTTTTATTTATTTATTTATATGGCAATATATATCCCTTCATAAGGGACATCCCGCATAGCTTGTCCATGTAATAAACTAATGAATCTCAGCATATGACTTGTGTTAGCCTGTAGTTACTATTTTACCATCTTAACCTTCTCCGTAGCATAGTGAATAAAATCTAGCCCAAATAAGGCAATTCCACTCGGTTTAACTCGCCCAATTGACGATTTACACTTTCTTCTATATAAACCCTCGCAGATACCATGATGATACTTGCATAATAGCTATCATGATAAGCAGATTCAATAAAGGGTAAATGAGCATCCCAACTACCGTTTGAGTCTCTCGCACAGACTCGTAGTATACTGTCAAATGTTTGGGTAGTCTACTCTCTTTATCCGTTCATATGAGGGTGAAAATTCACGTATGTACCAACTTCCAAAACTATGTAGTAAATTGGGCATTTCAGAACTCCGTATAGTTGTACTTCCTCTTTAATAACTAACCTCGCATATTCGTCAACCATGTAAGTGGTCTTGAAAGGCAACATATGTGTTATGTAGGTAAACCTATCAACTAGCTCTCATGTGGAATCAAAATTCCCAAAATATATATAAGGCAACCCTTAGGTGTAGGAGGCAAACTTGCAATAAAACCCATGTTAACCATATCTTATTTTAACCTGGACAACATATACATGGCATATAACCTCCAGGTTTTCTGATGCTCTGCTATTACCTATTGATAATTCGGTCAAGGAGTTACACTTGCTTGTTCTTTTTTCTTTATATCGCCTCGCCAATGTCTTCTTACCAAACCATGGTACGTTTTTGTTTCTCTCCCAATGACAATAGAATTCCATGAATGATGTGCTTCGGTTCTACTTCCTTTCCCTCGTGCGTAAGATCAAATCTCATCGACCCTTGTAGTACGTTCTTTTTGCCGAATCAAACATAGGATTCGCATGTTGCTTTTCCTTCACCTCAAATTTGAGTCCCACTGTTTAAAGTATATGCAATCTCCTATGATCCATAGTCATATCTCAATATGAACCCTAAGTAGTAGTGTCATATTTTCATATCTCATATCTGTCAAATAACTACCACACCTGTTACCTCAAGATTATGTGTGCTATAGTTTCTCTCATATGGCCACAACTGCCGTGAGGCATACGCTGCTATCCTATCATGCTGCATTAACACACATCCCAGGTCAACCCTGGAAGCATCACAATACATTGCAGAACCTTTGTGCCTTCGAGAAATAGAAAACTGGTGTAGAAGCCAATTTACCTTCTAACTCTTTGAAACTTGTCTCATATGCATCACTCCGCTGACACTGAGTTTCTTTGTATATTAGCGCTGTTAAGGGTCCAGGGATAAAAGAAACTCATGCTCCTCGATCACCAACCAACCCAAAGCAACGAAGAATCTTTGTAAGCATCGCAGGCCTTAGCCAATTTTTGTTTTTCACTGTTTCTATCTTTAGCATATCGACCTTCATTCTGTCATCCTATACAATGTGACCCTAAAACGCTATGGATTTTATCCAAAATTCATACTTGGAGAACTTTGCATTCCACTGACGATCCCATCCTGTAACACCTTCCGTACATAATTGACATGGTCCTCTCGTGATCTTGATTAAACCAGAATATCAACCATGAACACGATTACAAATACATCAAATAATAGTTTGCACACCCTATTCATCCGCTCTAGAACAGCAGCTGGTACATTTGTTAGTCCCAATGACACAACTTAAGAACCATTACAGTCAGAACGTGGTTGCAAGTCTGTCTTGGGTATATCTTTGTTTCTAACTCTGACTTGGTGATAACCCGAGCCCAAGTTACTTTTGTTTTCGAGACCTGATCAACCAATCGTCAATTCTTAGGAGGGGATATTTGTTCTTGATCGATACTTACACAACTGCTAATAGTCAATGCACGTTCTCAAGTCCCATTTCATTTTTTTTTCCCACATTCACATAGATGCGCTCTCTTAATTACTCTGTTTCATTCCTACAGCTTTACTGGGGCCATGGTATATATAGAAGAAGAGAGATAAACGGAGGGTCTGAAATCACATCCATATTAAGCTCTACTTCCTATTTCGGGGGTAAGCCTGGAAATTTGTCAGGCATGATATCAAGAGAGTCATTTGACCACCGGAATCTATTGAGGACTTGGTGGTTTCGCATCAATCGCTCACTCTCGGATTAACTGGCATACATACCCCTTGGCTATCAATTTCGTCACTTTACAATAAACAGTAAAATATTTCCTTGGTGCCCCCACATTACTCTTCCACTCAGGAACATGTTCATATGGATAGTGAAAATATACCTTGGCAAGTCACCGTGGTATAACAAGAAACCAACTAATCCATTCCCATGATCACATGAACATCCACCGTTTGCAATTCATAAGATTAGCCAATGTATTATACCCCACTTCGTTACCACATAATCATGACTCATTTCTTTTAGCCACAATAATTTCCCCTTTTGGTGTAGAGTTGTTTCAAATGGATGAACTACAACTTCTACTATCCTTTCACAAAGTTTCTTTTTTTTTTTTTTCAACAATCAATGGAATAACATAGGATAGGGTAAATCCCCAAATCAATCAATGTAAATACGTTAAGAAATAAAACAGATCATACACCTGCTGCATCATCAGGAGAAGCCTCAAATTTCTGCCGATCCACCACGGCGTAGGTACTGCCCTGGATGTTACTAGAACTAGCTTCTGCTCTAGCACCCTTGGCATGACCAGCAGCTTGTGCACCTCTACATAGAGGAGGCACATATGATGTCGATGCGAAGGTTGGTCCTGTGGGTCGTGCCATGCAACCTGTGTTCCTTCGTGGACACCCCCTTGCCACATGCCCTGGCATGCCGCAATAATAGCAAACATTCTGTCCAAACCGACATTCACCTGCATGAAACCTCCCGCAGCGCTGGCACAACCAATGATGAAACCTCGGGCGGTTCATACTTTCTTGTGCTTGGTACCCCACTTTACGTAAACCCTGAATCTCACCTCCTTGCCCACACTGGTTGCTTCGAAACCCTTGGAATAGGGGAGGAGTAATTGTGGTGGTATGGGGAAACGATGGCCTAAGTGGTTTGTGAAAAGTCCTATGCCCAATTCCTCCTTGGGACGTCATGTTTTGTCCCATGGGTTTAGCCTTTTTTGGCGATCTTTCTTCCACCTCTTTCATCCTCTCTCTCTGCCTCTGTCCCCCCTTCTGCTGTATAAGAGCTTGTCTTTGAGCTTGTGCAGCAACTACACGGGTCAATATTTGTACTGCACTCATCAAGTCCTGCTCAATGGTATTGTCGAGCAGTCCCAAAGATACTACTCTCTTTCCCAGCTCTTCTGGAGCTGGAAAAGTAGGAGAAACTCGTGATGCAAATTCGGTATCAGCACCACCTTGACTAGCTGAGTCCGGTGGTGATCCACTCGCTCCTTCCTCGGCAAGCATGTCAACCTGCTTACCCTTGCCTTTATCTCTTCTTGTCATCGGCAGTTTCTATATCACAGAAAACCAATCACCATGGTTAGATATAATCTAACTTACAACACTGGCTCTACTGCACGATCTAGGAATGAAGAAAAGGAACAACATCCTAAATGTCCCGTAGCCTCCTACTTATAAATGTGGTGCACAACACATCGATAAGTAAGACTCTACTCAGACACGGCTTTGTAGACACCCTTAGATCGAACTGCTCTGATACCACTTTTGTCACGCCCCAAATCCCATCGAGACATGATTGGCACCCGAAGCCGACATGGCCCGAGAGAACCAATCTTTGCTTATGAACACTCACATGCAGCTCCTCATATGGACCTTATGAAACCCCATGCAACTACGCAAAAATCATGGATATGGAAACGGATATGGAAATATATGCCATATATATATATATATCAACTTGGCCGTTGGGGCCAACAAACCAAAATGAGCATACATATCTTACATTCTGTTCCTACATAAGTCTACAAAGCCTCTACAGATACATGATTATGACAGTCCTAGAGTCGGGACAACACCCCGCTCTATACGCATATACAATACCAAAATGAATGTACATAGCAACTAAGGAAGCCCCGAACCAACTGGAGCTCACCAAAAGTCGGCAAAAGATCCGCAACCTACAGTGGAGGCCTACTAGTACCTGCGCCTGCAGCAAGTAAGGTAAATCCCCCGAGAGAGGTCAGTACGGAGAATGTAATGAGTATGTAAGGCCATACGAAACTTGTCATAAATACATCAATAGAATCAAAATGTAATAGGACATGAACAACTCATCGATTGCATATGTGGAACAGTGTAGCTTACATAAATTAAGTTCTTCTCTTTATGATTTATTCCTCATTGCTCATACCATAACGTACCCTGGCCCCGACTGATCAGTGGGTCTTAACATCACATCATGTGATGTTGGGATCGGGTCGAGCTAGGCTTATGCCCCTAGACCTGCCACCCATCAAGCAACATACATCGGGATCGGGTAGAGCTAGGCTTATGCCCCTAGACCTGCCACCCATAAATTAACATATCAGGTTTGGGTCGAGCTAGGCTTATGCCCCTAGACCTGCCCCCTGTCAGGATCGGTCTGAGCTAGGCTTATGCCCACAGGACTGCCCCCTGATCCAATCATTTCGGAATCGGCTTGAGCTAGGCGTTTTTGCCCCCAAAGCTGCCACGCGTACTTGATCATAACCATCAACAAATATGCATTACTTTCTTCTTTACTTTCGATTAATGATACATGCGAGGAATTGATTCATCCTCTTATGAGAGAGTGATACAATCAGTTATGAGGGATTAACGCATGTACATAGCCACAACACTCTTGGAAACTCAAGAACACAACATGTTTGGGACTTTTGGAACATGTCCATAATTATGCAACTCATGAACAACAATAACTCATGAATGAGGAATATGTGACTCAACAATAGATAGCATTATTGAAATCATTAGACACAAGTCAATGAACAAGAGGTATGTGTATAGCCACTATTGGCACTTTGGAACATAACCTTTTTGGGCTTTTGACTAACGAATATGAGACATACAATTCCCAAGTGATCAATGAGTAGGGAATATGTGATAATAACCATTTCTAGCCGGATATAGAATACCTTAGCACATTTTAGGAGAGGACTAGCATAATGCCAAAGTGAATACGACGTACCGCAAAAAGATACGAACAAAGTAACCTTACATACCTTGTATTCTCAATACCAACACACAATCTTAAATGCGCATACAATAGTTCCGCTCCTTCCTTATGTTCCACTCTACAACACAAATACACAACGGAGCCAACATTAACCACCAACTACTTAATGCATATAATAAGTATAATTCTCATGTGTGCCTTTAAACATGCCATGTCCCGCTTGACGCAACCATTCATGAAAGTATTATTCCAAAAATCCCACAATATTCCCAACATTGACCAACACATGATAATCAATAGCATGTTATGCCAAGTTCACACTTCCCACTCTCCATCATCACAACATCATAATTATGCTATCAATTTCCTTCAATACACCTCACAACAACAAATCGGCCAAAATCCCATAATTTACACTTATATGAAAATAACATGGTTAACAACAAAATAACACCATACATGTTCATATTTTATCCATACCATGCTTTTTCCTTAAGACATCAAGTCTCTTTTCACCTTCAATTCACAAAGATGGCATATCTTCCACCAAAAGCAACAATACACCATTCACCACCTTGTCAACACAACTATCATGATATACATAATCTAACATATAATATGTTAATCCAGGAGAATAATTACTTACCAAGGCTTGGAATATGATGATCTTGCTTCAAGAGTTGTCTTTGAGCTTCTAGGGTTTGAGAGAAAATAAATTGAAAAATAGACCAAAAGGCATGAGCTTCCAAATGACCAAAAAAATCAGATTTTTGGTCCCTTTTATAAGCATTTATGTCCATCCTTAGCCACTTCTAAAGCATTAAATGCTTGTTCTATAAGGTCTTGAAAGAATGGGTCATTTGACCCATTTGGGGCCATGCATTCTTTTCATTTTTGGGTCCTTTTTGGGCCCAATTCACTTAACCCAGTAAAATAAATAATTTCTCATATTCAAGTCATCTCATATGTGTTACAACAATATTCCCACTCATGTTATTCATATCCGTAGCCTCAATCCCAAGAACAAGCGATTCTAGCCACGTATGGCCTATTTTGCCCCAAAGGGTAAAATCGTCATTTTGACCCCAAATTCATTCTCGAGTAATTTTATCATGCCACTATAATATTTTACTCATTTCATATATATGGTAGAAGATACGTGGCAAAAATTGGCTCGGGACGTCCCCGGATACCCTTGGGACTTAGAAATTTCCAACTTTCGAAAAAGTGGAAAACCCAAGGTGGCACGCCCCTGGGCGCGCCAACTTACTGCCTATGGGCTAAAAAATTTAGACCAGAGCGGCGTGGCACGGTCCCAAATGCGCCCCTCCTTAAAATTTTTCAAAAATTGTATTTTTCGACTTCTCTTCGCGGGTTTGGTTAGAGACTTCAAGTCCTATTCTTTAACTCACTTCTTAACCTTACTATCCTTTGTTTAGAGGTCCTCTTAACCTTGTTTTTAACCCCACAACTGTCCCATGAAAATCACAAAACACTTCCACAAAGGTTTAATCCCATATACGAGGCCAAATTTAATTTTTTTCTCATCCTTAGCATTACAAAATACACACGTATGGCTCTCGACACCTACATAATCATTGTTCAATGTCGTCAAGTAGGGTTGGGAAGGTACGAGGTGTTACAACCTCTCTCTCGAGCAAGTCTAGAATACAGGCAAGTTCCTAATGTTTGCAACCGTTAGAAAAGCAATCACAACGAAGGAAACAACAATACATGCATACACAGCAGTACAAAGTTGCTTTGCACTTCACCGGTTTCGTTAATTCCTCATGGTTCACACAACCCTAGTTGATGGGTTTAGCTTCTCATGATTGCAAGAGCACAAGAATAATCCAAAGATGAAAGCATAATTATGATCTCACAAGAATAAAGAAAAACCAAAATTTCAATTATCAATCAACCTCAAAATTAGGGTTTGTGAATACAAAACCAAATATATGTCTAAAACAGTGTGAAATAACTCTCAAAGTAATAAATTGTCCAACTCTTGCACTTAGGACTACATAGGAGTATTTATAGATACAAAACTAGTCCTATCCAAAACAAAATAGGAGAACAGAGTCGGCAGTTTTCACAGTATCGTGACTTGGTGTCGTGGAACCAAGTCACGGCATGTGATATGTATCATGGAAATCAGGCTTTTTCTTGTATTTTTGAAGTGGATTCACTCCATCAAGTCACGCCACGTAGATGGACTCACATGGCGTGAGTCCTGTTGTGAGATTCAGGTAACATGTTAGACCTTCTGGAAATCGATTCACGACAGCAACTCACGACTCGTGAGTGGTAATCATGGCTCGTGAGTGATGTCGTGGGTCACACTCAGGTGTAGATCCATTCTTTCCTCTTCAGATGCTTCGTCTTCGGGCTTGATTCTGCCTCTTTTGATCATTTTGCCTTTAAAACCTATTTTCCTGCAAAGTAGGACAGAAACCACATCATACCAACAAAACACACCCAAGTTATTGCATATTTTCCTTGTTTTAAGCATCGAAAGTGCCATATAACCATGGCACATCAACACCCTCAACTTAGAATGTTTGCATGTCCTCAGGCGATAAAAATACACAGTACTTAACCAAGAGAAACCTAAGGGACCTATGGAAGTCAACTTGTTGCTTTTGACTCAAAACCTTTTCGACCCCTCCTATTTTCAAAGTAAAACCAAAGTGTGTATGTAAGTAGCATAGGATCATGACACAGCAGGGATCAAGTGATGGCACCAATTTACGCACAAACAACTAAGCGTATATGCAATTGACATTTCCCGAACAACTAGCAGCTAGTTATGCAACCCATGTGCTCTCACAATCAAAGAAGTCCAATGCACTCTCAGTATACTAACGGATATCAACATAGGGATGAGGTCAAAACACACACGCTCCCAAAGAAGTTAAGACTGTGTGCATTAAATACCATAGGCTTGCCCTTATTTTCTACGCCTTCATTTTCGGATAGTCGGACTAGGATCACTATAGGACTTTACTCGGCTTGTAATGTAGGCTTAGGGACGGGTATGGTGCATATGGGTATAGTGACTCAACCCTCCTTGACATTACACACTTTTTGGCTCCAACTTCCAACCTTTTTCCATTTTTATTTTCCCTTATTCACCATTCTTTTATTTTCAGATTTTTGGTGTGATTTTTCTTCTCACATATATATTTTTTTTTTATTTTTTTTTCTTTTCTTTCTTTTTTTTTTTCCTTCACACCCAAATCTATTTTCTCTTTTTCTTTTATTAACCCTTCTTCATACCCAACTCAATCTACGCACCCCTATAATAGCCACCCTCAACTTAAGTGATTTGCCTGAGTTGAGGTACACAGTGTCCAATGAGGGACCAAGGCCAAGACAAGTTCATTGTGATTAAACTGGGAAGGTGAATAGGCTAAATAAAGAAATAGGATAATTATGGCTCAAAGTTGGGATCAAGGGATACTTCTTCCTTTGGTTTGGCATTTAGGCTAAAAGTGGACTTTATTCAAAAATGGCCTATGATCCTTTCCTAATCCCTATCATTTAACTTAGGCAAGACTAACCAGGCAAGTTCTGGATCACACAGACAGAGCTAACTAAACAGTGACCTCACACGCACATCGCACAGGGTTATATTACCAACTACTACCTATCCGTTCATGCAATGCTAGCTACGGTTGTTTGCCTATAATTCTAGTGCCATAACAAGATCTAACAGCAGTCACACACAAGCATGCTATTCACACAATTCAAAAATTTCAGGAGGGGTATAGTCAAAACATTTAAAAATCATCCAACACTGGACTGCACTATAGTTCCCTCATTTTTCTCCTAATTTAGCAACTAACATAAAAACATCAACAATAACATCCTAAACATGCCGGTTCTACTATGATAGCACACTCGGGGGAAAAGAAACACGGCAACAAAAAACCCCAAGTGGTGGTACACCCCCACCCCCAACTAAACATGGTGCAATGCCCTCAATGCACCGATATCAAATCAAAAACAAAGGAGTGAACACATACCTGTGGCGCTCTAAGTGTCGAAAGTGGGCTCGCCAGTAGTGGGATCATCAGACTATGCAGTAGTCGCATTCGGTGGGGGTATAGCCTGACTGGCAGATGCACCACGCACCCTCTGCTCTGTCTCAATCTGGCTCGTGTGGTACTCTACCCGGGAGGCTTTAACCACCCTCCTCAGATCACTATTGAACTCCTCATTACTAGCACCCCCATCCACCGAACTGTGGGGTCTCTTGCCTCTATCCATCTGTGGCTCCTCATCATCAAATAGATCAACCACAAATGCTGGTTGTATGGAGGTTGGGACAGGCATAGGTGGTATAATGGGCATGCTAGTCGATGCCAGTGCTCGAACCTCCTCTCTTAATGCAGCAACCTCCTGGGTCAAGCCAGCCTTATTAGGGCTCGGTACAGCACTCAATCGGGAGGCCATATGTGCCTCAAAACTATCAATCCGCCCATGCAAGCCCCACATAAAATGGTCCATAGCTGCATTCATCCGAGCCTCTACCCTAGTCTCCACAGCCTCTACTGTAGATCGAACCCAAGGCTTAAGCTGAGATACCAACTTAGCCATCTGCGTCTCAGTGTGAGCCTGATGCTCAAACATCTCCGTCTGCCTATCAACCAGCTGCTACAGAAAGTCTCGTGATACTAAAACCATCCCAGCAGGAGTCGGTGGGGCACTAGTACTGGGTCCCCCATCATCAATAGGGCCAGCGCCCTCAGGCTGCATAGGTACCCTAACTGGTGCAAAAACAGGCACAGGTGCACTACTAGGCTCATCCAGGGAAGCACCCGATGACTCAGACGGCTGTGACCCTCGTGGAAGAATGGAGTGAGAACCCCTCTGCTGCATCATAGTAATATCTGCTAAACGGGTCACTTTTATAGAATGATAGAGGGCCGGTATCCTCGCCACCCCTACCCTATCACACAACCCCTGGATCAGGCATAGGAAGGGTATACTCGTGTGATCTCTGAAAGCTCACTCGTGGATCTCTTAGATGATGTACCTTGCGAAATGAATATCATAACCATCCAGGATGTGGCTACTACCACAACCCTGTCCAATGTGAGTGAGTTATTAGCGTTAGTTGGACCCATCCTATGACGAACCACTGACCACCAGAATCGACCAGCAAAATGAAGCGTGGACTTTTTGATGTCCAGCTTCCCAGTCACCCAACTAGCCGCTACACCCTCCTCGATAATGTAACCTGTAATCCATTTAATCAACTCCAATTTCAACTCCGCATCTCTCATCCAAACTTTATCTCTGACCGTGTCCATCCTGTGATCAAATTCAACTGTCGAAGCCGAAAGTGGACGGTCAGGCCCAAACAGAAAGAGGTGAATGGTCTCTTTCGAAATGTCTACTCGGGTACAGCGCACCATGACATGATTCAGCACTGGCTAAAAAGTATATCACTGCCCAACTGGGGTGCTCAAACCAACCGATGCAATATAGGAATCATAAAACTCTTGGACCAACTCTGAGCTATACTGACCGAAAGGCTGCGCCATCCAACCTAAGCCATATTGCTCAAAAATAGGCCAAATATCCAGCAATGTCCTCAACTCCTCCACCCGATATCGGGGCTCCTCCATAATGCTCCTCCGACACAAACCACGCTCTGTCAGCTCAGCATCTCGATCATAAATAGCACGCACGCCCTGTAGACACCACGGCTGAACCTCCCTATCCTGTGCAGTAGTCGAGGAACTCTCGGTACCAGTATCGAAAAGAGAGGTTGTAGCCTCTGCCACAGATGTACCCTGACCCATAGCCTCATCCGCAGACCTTGACTCAGAAGCATCCTCCCCCTCTTTAGACTGGGGGGCAGACTCAGACAACTTAGCTGTAACACTTGGCTCAACAGATGGTGGGGCCGGCTGAAGTGCTGCCCAGGCAGTCGCTCGGGCTTGCGTCTGTAACCTCGTAGCCCGAGGGACCAAAGCAGTATCATATTGGCTAATATCAAATTCTTCCACAGAACCACTTTGCTCAGACTTAGTTGGTTCATCCCACAGACGGGTCAGTAAGTCCAAATTTTTGGTTCGAATCCGGGATGATGCATCAAGGTGGTCACTTTTGGGATTGGATTTTGGAGGCATGGTAATAGGTTTGGATTGAATTTTGGGCATTTGGGTTGGATTTGGGTCGGGTTTGGTATTGTTTGATTCAAATTTTTAGACTTAGGGTTCAGATTTTTGAATGGGTTTGGTAATGGGGGTCGAATTTTGTGAGCTTGTTAGGGAAGGGTTCGGATTTTGTGAGTTTGAGAAGGAGGGGATTCAGATTTAGTAGGGAGAAGAATAGAAAATTGGAATTTTAGGGTTTTAGTTTAAGGATTTGAAAGTGTGGAAAGAGGAACATGGATCGGACTATATATCGGGTAAGGAAGAAAGGATTCGAATTTATTTTGATAAAATTCAGATAGGGTTGGGTCGGATTTGGGTTGCTAAATTTTTTACTTTTCACAACACGACCCACGCCACATGGGTGTGACTTATGTGATGTGAGGTCTGTCGTGACTGATGTTCTGAGACTGGCCTGAAGGTCTGATTTCCATGACACGACTCACGTGGCGTGGATCCCATCTACGTCATGTGGATGCCTTCTGTGGAATAGATTCAGAACTTGGAAATTTTCCTCTAATTTTGACGATACCAACCACGTGACGTATAATACCCTCACGTGACGTGGTTCACGTCGTGGGTGGTATTTCACTCATTCAGGTAAATTCTGTGATTTTCAGCTAACTGTTCCTCAATAATCCTATCTCAGCATAACAGATCTTGGGTTGCCTCCTAATCAGCGCTTGATTTAATATCGCGGCACGACATGGCTAACTTGGATACTCAGACTTCCCCAACTAGCCCATGGGTTGCCTCCCATGAAGTGCCTGATTTAACGTCGCGACACGATATGACTAGCTTGACTACTTAGACTTCATCAAGCTCAAGATCTTCAACTGTATGTATATCTTCTGCAATGCCCACATAATGCTTAACCCGCTGGCCATTTACTTTGAATATAACATCATCTACCCCTTTCAGCTCAATAGCACCATGTGAGAATACCTTAACTACCGTGAATGGCCCAGACCATTTAGACTTTAGTTTTCCAGCAAACACGCGAAGGTTGGAACTATACAGTAACACCAAATCTCCCAGATGAAACTCTCGGTTCTCAATTCGATGATCATGATACAATTTCATCTTTTCTTTATATAATGCTGAACTTTCATAAGCCCGGAGATGAAATTCATCCATCTCATTCATCTGCTCCAGTCTCAGTTGAGCCGTATCATTCCAGTCTAAATTCAACCTTTTCAACGCCCACAACGCTTTATGTTCCAGTTCGACGGGCAAATGGCAAGCTTTTTCAAAAACCAACTGATATGGTGATGTACCAATTGGTGTTTTGAAAGCCGTCCGATATGCCCATAATGCATCATCCAATCTACGAGCCCAATCAGTCCTATTAGCATTAACTGTTTTCGCCAAGATAGACTTGATTTCACGATTTGATACCTCAACCTGCCCACTAGTCTGCGGATGGTAAGGTGTGGACACCTTATGCTTAACACCGTATTTTTCATGAAGGTCCTTAAACAGACGGTTGCAAAAGTGGTATCCTCCATCACTAATAATAACTCGAGGTGTCCCAAATCGTGAAAAAATATTCTTTTTCAAGAAAGCTGTGACACTTCTCCCTTCGTTATTAGGAAGCGCAATTGCCTCCACCCAATTAGAAACATAGTCAACAGCCACCAAGATGTACTTCATTCCATGCGAGCTCACAAAAGGACCCATAAAGTCAACTCCCCACATATCGAACAATTCAAGCTCAAGTATAGTTGTCATGGGAAGTTCGTGTCTGCATGAAATATTACCTTGCCTTTGACATCGGTCACAAGCACGGGCATAGTCATGAGAATCTTTGTAAATGCTGGGCCAATAGTACCCACACTGCAAGATTTTATGGGCAGTCCTCGCACCTCCATGATGACCCCCAACTGGAGATGAGTAACATGCCTCCAAAATGTTCATCATTTCGACCTCTGGGACACATCTTCGAATTACACCATCAGCACACACTCTGAACAAATATGGCTCATCCCAGAAGAATTTTCTTACCTCATGCATGAACTTTCGTCTCTGTTGATATGTCATATCTTTCGGGACTAGATCACTTGCCAAAAAGTTGGCAAAATCAGCAAACCAAGGGATTAACTCTTGGGATGCTGCCAGCACTTGCTCATCTGGAAAAGTATCATCAATCTCAAGATCATCTTTCAATTTCAGCATGGCCTCCTCCTCAAGACGTGAAAGATGGTCAACCACTTGATTTTCGGTCCCCTTCCGATCCTTGACTTCAAAGTCAAATTCTTGCAACAGAAGTACCCATCGAATCAGTCTTGGCTTAGCATCCTTTTTTGACATAAGATACCGAAGGGCTGCATGATCTGTATACACAATCACCTTCATACCAATCAAGTAAGATCTGAATTTCTCAAAAGCGAATACTACGGCCAACAACTCCTGCTCAGTCACAGTGTAATTCTTTTGAGCTGGGTTAAGCACTTTGCTAGTGTAGTAGATTGGGTGTAATATCTTCTCACATCTTTGGCCAAGGACTGCACCCAAAGCCACTCTACTAGCATCGCACATAACCTCAAAAGGCTTAGTCCAATCTGGTGACACAATGATAGGGGCTAACACCAACTTCTCTTTAAGACATGCTTCATCAAACACAAACTTCACCTCTTTCTCTAAAAGTTTGCACAAAGGATGAGCAATCTTGGAGAAATCCTTGATGAATCTTCTATAAAAACCAACATGACCTAAGAAACTTCAAATACCTTCCATAGAGATAGGTGGGGGTAGCTTCTCAATTACTTCAATTTTCTCCTTATCTACCTCAATGCCGTTCTTCAAAATCTGATGCCCCAATACACTACCTTCATTGACCATAAAGTGACATTTTTTCCAATTCAGCACTAGGTTGCACTCCTCACATCTTTGCAGCACATTAGCAAGGTGTGCCAAACTGATACTAGCGTGGATCGCATGGTTGACACGAGCATGGATGACGTGGATAACACGTAGAATGTTCGTGAAAAGTAAAGCTTAAGAGTCCATGGGAGTGATGTGGATAAAAAAGAGAGGCTATTTGTACAAGTGGCTAGATTTTAAATTGAAGAATTCACAACAAGAGTCACCAAACAAGGCCCTTGTCTCTCATTAAGGGCATATTTGTAATAACTAGTTATCTTTTATTTCTCTAGTATAAATAGGATAATTCCTTATTTTACATGGGACTTTTGATGAATATTGAATATTGAGCTTTGAAGCTTGTAGTTTCTAGGTGAAGCCTAGCATTTATCTTGTAGTTTCTAGGTGAAGCCTAGCATTAGTTGGTAATTTTAGTAGTGTGGATCTTGGAATTGTTGGTGAACTTTTTGGTTTGGTTAATCGAAGGTTACTCATTTGTGGTTTCTTGATTTCCTTTGATTTTCTCAAACTAGGGTTTGTGTTTAAATTGTTGAATTCAATTGGGAGGTGAGTGTATCAAGTCCCTTGTTGCCTATAAATTCAAGAGTTTGAATATTAATCCATATATCCTTCTTTTGTTTTCTTTCCTTCTTGTTCTTCCCTCTTTGATTCGTTATCACAAACAGCCCTTAAACGAGTTACCCACTACAGAAAAATCATCCATAAACACCTCGATAGTGTCTTCCACCATGTCGGAGAAAATAGACATCATACAGCGTTGGAAGGTGGCTGGTGCATTACACAAATCGAAAGGCATCCGCTTGAATGCGAACGTACCATATGGACAAGTGAAAGTAGTCTTCTCTTGGTCTTCGGGGGCAATAAAAATCTGATTATACCCCGAATAGCCATCAAGAAAACAATAGCATCCTCTACCAGCAAGAGGGTCTAACATCTGGTCCATGAAGGGCATAGGAAAATGATCCTTTTCAGTCCATGAATTCAACTTCCGATAGTCCATGTAAACTCTCCATCCAGTCACCGACCTCATTGGAATCAACTCATTTTTGTCATTCGGAACCACAGTGATTCCACACACTGAAATAGGCTCACCCATTTGCTATCCGCAATGGGGTAAACCACTCCTGCATCCAACCACTTGATAATTTCTTTCTTCACAACCTCCTGCATAGGTGGGTTCAGACGACGCTGGTGCTCAATACTAGGTATGCACTCAGGAACAAGCTAGATCTTATGAGTGCAAATGTCGGGTGAAATACCTATGATATCTGTAATGGACCACCTAATGGCCCTCTTAAATCTTTTCAAAACTGAAACCAAAGCCTCTACCTGCCAATTCACCAATTTAGCAGAAATAATCACTGGCAAGGTATTGTTGGCTCCCAAGAATGTGTAGCGAAGGTGGGCCGGAAGAGCCTTAAGCTCTAAAAATGGAGGCTCCTCAATAGATGGACGAGCTGGTGGCATCACCCTATTCTTCAAATCAAGATCCAGTTTCTTGGGAGCATATGCGTATGCTCCTCTACCTGCGAGTGCACCCACCATCTCATCATAGTTTTCTATACTATCATCTTCAAAATTCATGATCACGGCAGCCAGAGGCTCTACTCCCAACCTTTCTTTGATGGACACAGCAACCTCACTATCATCAACAACATCTATCACTGAAATCACTTGCTTATCTCTTGGCTGCTTCATAGACCGACAGACATTGAAAGTAACCTGTTCATCATTCAATCTAAATTTCAGCTGCCCGGTTTCCATATCAACCAATGCACGACCCATGGAAAGGAATGGTCTTCCCAGTATTATGGGCACCTCAAAGTCAACTTCACAATCGAGAATCACAAAATCAGCCAAAAATATGAAAGAAGCAACCTTCACCAAGACATCGTACAAAATGCCAAACGGCTTTTTCACAGTTCTATCGGCCATGAGAAATCTCATGGAGGTTGGTTTTGGTGCTCCTAACCCCAATTGCTTGAACACGGCTAATGGCATTAGGTTGATGCTAGCACCCAAATCACACAGTGCTTTAGTAAAATCGTAGGACCCAATAGTACATGGGATTGTGAAAGCTCCTGGATCTTCCTTCTTTTCAACTAAAGACCGTGAAGCAACTGCACTACAATGGTGAATGTTATCTGTTGGATCAAAACTGACCGTTCTTTTCTTTGTCACCAATTCTTTCATGAATTTTGCATAACCTGGCATCTGCTCCAATGCCTCTACAAGAGGGATGTTTACTGACAGCTCCTTCAACATGGTGATGACCTTCTGATACTTTCCTTCCTCCGCATTCTTCTTCAACCTTTGAGGATAGGGAGGAGGAGGTAGTGGGATAGTTTTGAGAACTTTGGGTTCCTCGTTGTCCTTTCTCTTCTCAGATCTTGCAATGTTGCTATCATCACGCTGATTAGGAACCATGTCACCTTTTCCACTATCCAACTCAGCTTCAACATTGATAACCACTGGATAATTAAGCACACTACTGTCAGTAGGCATAGGTGGATATGTCGTACTCTTCCCGCTTCTAGTAGTAATAGCGAGACAATGACTATCGTTTTTTGAATTTTGGCCGGTATTGCTTGGAAGGGTGCCCGGCTGACGTTGATTCAATGCCAATAAAATTTTCCCAAACTGTTGCTCCAACTGTTTAATGGCAGTCGAATGAGACTCCACTTTCTGACTTATGCCTGAAATGTCAGTGCTAATCTCTTTCAAATAATTTTCCTGGCTTTCGGCTCCTTTGACCAATTTATTTAGGAGTGCCTCCATTCTTGAATTTACAGACTCCTCATCACGCCTTCCAGGTGGTACATATATGTCATTCTTTTCTCGATTATCATCCTTTCACCTCCAATCACCATCTTGGTCCCATTCTCGATCTCTGTATCTCGATTTGTTGTAGCTGTCTCCATAATAGTTTCGACCTTGATTCCCTTGCCTTGAGTTTCAAGAGTCTTTATTAGACCCTTGGCCCTTGGATCGAAAACCCACCACTTCACGATCTAGATATTTCGCCTCTTCATCTGACTCACTATCATCATGTCTAGCCGGTTTACTTTGTGCACCAACAGCATGCACTTTCTCCGTATCTCTGGCCGCTATCTGTTTAGCCAGAAGACCAATTTCTATCCTCAAATGGAGAAACCTCTTGCGCCACAGATTCATCCAACGCCCTTTGAGCTACTGAAGCTCCAATAGTATATGTTCCAGCCGGCGTATCTGCCTCCCGAGTATGCCATTCTCGGTTGGTCTTAGTGACACGATCTAATATCTCAGAAGCTTGGTCCCATGTCAAACTCATGAATGCTCCACCAGTGATAGTGTCTGCTACTGCCTTTGTTTTGACATTCAAAGCTCTGTAGAAGATTTTAAGTAAGTTCCTGTCGCTCATCCTATGATTTGGCACCATCTGCAGCTTCTTTTTAAATCTCAGTTAAGTCTCATAGAGTGCTTTCGAGTGAAGCTGTCTGAAATTGTAGATCTCATCTTTCAACTACAGTATCTTGAACGGTGGGAAAAATCTTTCCAAGAATTGATTTCTCAATTCCTGTCAAGTAGTGATAGAACCTCGAGGCAGCTCAACCAACCACAACGTGGCTTCTCCTGTAAGAGAGAATGGGAACAACCTCAACCGTATCGCCTCTTGGTCAACCCCAGGAAGATTGTATGACGTGCAGACCCCCACAAAATTCATTACATGCATGTTTGGATCATTAGAAGGAAGACCCGCAAACATGCCCTTCAAGTTCAGCAGATAGATCATGGCACTAGTGATGTCAAACTTAGTGCCCGGAGGTAACTCAGGTGGAACAATGGCACCGTTCTCGATTGGCTCAAAATAGGCCACATATTCATCTTCAGGATCATCATAAACAGGTACATGTGGTCTCGGTTGTTCTCTCAATCATCTCTGTCGCTCTTCAGCATCAGCCAGATGTTGTACTGCTTCCTGCATAGCTCGATTATCTCTTTGTGCCTGTTTAAGAGCAGCTTGTCTAGCATGCTCTTCTCGTGTAAATCGAGCAGTAGTTTGTTTCACTGTTTCCTGACCAGCCGAATGAATTGGCTGGTTGTAAATGTCTCCCGCAGCTACGGGGTTTTGGACTCCTTCAGTATTTACCATTCTCCGATTAGCTCTTAAAGTCCTTTCGATTTCACGATCAAGTGGAATCAGGGGATTGCCTTGACTCCTAGTATTTGACATACACCGCTGTATGCCCTAGAAAGTATGTAAGAACACACCCAATCAACTCCAACCAGTAATGTTCGACTTCATAATCGTATTCCCCGACAACGGTACCAAAATTTTATATCGCCCAAAATATACCTCCGAGAAAGTACAATGTGGTCGCTGTATCAAAAATAGAACCCAACTAGGTTGGGGTCGATTCCACAGGGAATAGGTCAAAGTATGAGTAGACTACCAAATGGAATAATTGGAAAGTAAATAAAACTGGGGGGTTTTGTAAGTGAATAGTAACACTGACGAATGCTGGTTGTATTGAGTTTGTAATCAATGAGAGAAATTCACTAGGACTGTGATCCCCAATGATTCCTTAACTCCATCGGTTACTTGTGCTTAACAAGATTGCCCCGCTGCGCTACAGGCAAAAGCTAACAAGTTAGGTTCATCTAAATGTCTCTCGACCTTCATTAAATGAATTTCACTCTTCTCCTCTCGGACTTCGAGTGTCGCACTACTAACCCTTGTCCAGGATTTCAGATAACCTTTCCCGCTAAGGCTCCGATTATTAGATGAAGGTTGATAGCTTCAAATATCTGTTGTTATCTCCTTTTCCCAAACTCTACCTCTCTCTAGAGCAAGTCTATAATCTAGGCGAGTTTCTAACCTTTGCAACCATTAGAAAAGCAATCATAATGAAGGAAACAACAATACATGCACATACAGCAGTACAAAGTTGCTTTGCACTTAACCAGTTTCGTTAATTCCTCATGGTTCACACAACCCTAGTTGATGGGTTTAGCTGCTCATAATTGTAAGAACACAAGAATTATTCAAAGATGAAAGCATAATTATGATCTCACAAGAATGAAGAAAAACCAAAATTTCAATTATCAATCAACCTCAAAATTAGGGTTTGTGAATACAAAACCAAATATATGTCTGAAACAGTATGAAATAACTCTCAAAGTAATAAATTGTCTAACTCTCGCACTTAGGACTACATAGGAGTATTTATAGATACAAAACTAGTCCTATCCAAAACAAAATAGAAGAACAGAGTCGGCAGTTTTCACGGTGTCATGACTTGGTGTCGTGGAACCGAGTCACGACACGTGACATGTATCATGGAAATCAGGCTTTTTCTTATATTTCTGAAGTGGATTCACGCAAGCAAGTCATGCCACGTAGATGGACTCACGTGGCATGAGTCCTGTCGTGAGATTCAGGTAACATGTTAGACCTTCTGGAAATCGATTCACGACCGCAACTCACTACTCGTGAGTGGTAATCACGGCTCGTGAGTGATCGTGGGTCACACTCAGGTGCAGATCCATTTTTTCCTCTTCAGACGCTTCCTCTTCGGTCTTGATTCTTTCTCTTTTGATCATTTTGCCTTTAAAACCTGTTTTCCTGCAAAGTAGGATAGAAACCACATCATACCAACAAAACACACCCAAGTTATTGCATATTTTCCTTGTTTTAAGCATCGAAAGTGCCATATAATCATGGCACATCACCAACGCAGGTGACTCTGGACACTACCAAGAGGCACCTAAGGACGCACCTCAACCTCCTGCGGGCTCAAGTGGCTTCGCAGGTCAGCCCAGAACGTCGTTTGTATGTTTTTGTCTCTCTTTGACCCCCGAAACCCCTATACCCTTCTTTGATGCAATTATCAACTTATGGTACCTTTTGAATGACTTTAAAGGAATTTCCTAGAGGTATTTTGAGTGGTATCAATTATTTATTGTCTTTCATGTATTGTTGTGAAAGGTGTTTACGTGATGTAGTGAGGTAATTGTGACATTGTATTGAAGGGGAAATGTAAAGTATGAACTTGGTGTAAAATGCTTTTGGTTTATGAGGTATTGGTCAATGTGTGAAATGTTGTGGTGTTGTTGGTATGATAATGCAGTGAGTTGTATTGAAGAAGGATGAAATGACGCTATATAGCAGTCACATAGCTCATTGTCGTCTGATGCACTGGTAATGTAGTTAATTGTTAACGTGAGTTCCGTTATGTACTTGTGTTGTAGAGTAACACCTAAGGAAGGAGATGGACTATTGTGTTCACATATAGGATTGTATATTCATATTGAGAAGATAAGGCATGTAAGGTTACTCTTTCCGTATCCTTCTGCAGCATATAGTGTTCACCTTGTCATTGTACTTGTTCCGTTCTGAAATGTCCAAAAGTATCTCATTTCAGTTTGTTATCTATGGTTATTCACATGTTCCTTATTCGTTGATCAGTTTTTATTCATGTTATTCATGTGTTACATAACTGTGGACATGGTTCCAAAGTTCTAATAATGTACAATTACCAATGTATCACTCTTATAATGGAAGAACGAAGTAATGTATACTTGTTTACATATTCTTAAAATAACATCCCAGGGGTCAAAGTACCTAGCATGGATTAATAACATCCCAGGGGCGACATAAAAGCCTAGCATGGGTTAAAATAACATTTCAGGGGTCAAAGTACCTAGCATGGGTTAATAACATCCCAGGGGCGACATAAAAGCCTAGCATGGGTTAAAATAACATCCAGGGGTCATAGTACCTAGCATGGGTCAATAACATCCCAGGGGCGACATAAAAGCCTAACATGGATTAAAATAACATCCCAGGGGATAAAATACCTAGCATGGGTTAACCTCATCCTAGGGGCGACAGAAAGGCCTAACATGGGTAAAACGGGAAAGATGAATAAACCTAAAGACAAAAGAGGTAAAGAATGTAATGTACTTGGTTCCACATATGCAGACCGGTGAATTATCTGTACTGACTCTGTACTGACTATTCTCGTATATTTGATTTCATGGAAGTATATATATATATCATGCAGTTTCTTATAGCCTTACATATTCAGTACATTCTTCGTACTGACGTCCCTTGGGGGACTTACCTTACTTGATGCAGGCGCAGTTACTAGTAGACCTCCTCAGTAGGTTACGGATCACTTGCAGACCATTGGTGAGCTCCAGTTGGTTCGGGGCTTTCCGAGTCGCTATGTATATTTGTTTTGGTATTGTATTGGTATTGTATATGTGTATAGAGAGGGGTTTTGTCCCGACTCTAGGTTGGTAGTGGCTATTCATCTGTAAAGTCTTTGTAGATATTGTGGGGCATATGAAGGAAATGTAAGGAATGTATGTTTTGTCTTGATGGCCCTCACGGCCATGTTTCATAGTTATCATGTATTTTCCATGACTTTCATTATTGGCGTCTTATATCTATTTGTGGTAGTAATGTTTATTGCGTAGCATGCGTATTGAGTGTATGTGAAGGAAGATTGGTTCTCTTGGGCCTTAACGGATTCGGGTGCCAGTTCGCCCCATTGGAATTCGAGGCGTGACAAAAGTGGTATCAGAGCAGGTCATCCTAAGGGTGTCTACAAAGTCGTATCTGAGTAGAGTCTTACTTATGGATGTGTTGCGCACCACATTTATAAGTAGAAGGCTATGCGACATTTAGGAGTTGTTTCTTTTCTTCATTTCTAGATCATGCAATAGAGCTAATGTTGTAGGTTGAATCATATCTGACCATGGTGATTGGTTTTCTTTGTTATAGCAAAATACCGATGACGAGACGAGGTAGGGGCAAAGGTAAGCAGGTGGTTATGCTTGCCGAAGAAGGATCGAGTAGATCACCACCTGACCAAGCTAGTCAAGGTGAAGCTGACACTGAATTTGGATCGCGGGCTTCTTCTACTTTTCCAGCTCCAGAAGAGCTGAGAAGGAGAGAAGTATCTCCGAAACTACCCATTAATACTATTGAGCAGGATTTAATGAGTGTGGTACAAATATTGACCCGTGTAGTTGCTACACAAGCTCGACGACAATCTCTTGTGCAGTAAAAAGAGGGACATAGGCAAAAGAGAAGTATGCCAATTCAAGAAGGATCGTCAAAGAGGGATAAACCCATGGGAAAGTTCATGGCGTCCCAAGGAGGATTTGGGCCTCAAATTGTTCACAAACCGCCTAGGCCATCACTTCCCCATTCCACAGCAAATGCTCCCCCTCTATTCCAAGGGTTTAGAAGCAACCAGTTTGGGCGAAGAAGTGAGGTTCAGGATTCACAAAAAGCAGGGTATCGAGCACGAGGAAGTATGAGCCAATCGAGGTCTCCTCGTCAGCAGTGTCAGTGCTGCGAAAGGTATCATTTAGGTGAATGTCGGTTGGGAACAAATGTTTGCTTTTGGTGTGGCGTGCCAGGGTACATGGTGAGAGAGTGCCCACAAAGAGGCATGGGTGGTATGACAAGACCTAAGGGATCAGCCATTGCGTTATCATCATCAGATGTACAACCTGTTGGTCGTGGCAGAGGTGCTAGAGGAGCAGCTAGTTCTAGTGGAATTCAGGACCGTACCTATGTCGTGGCAGATCGGCAGAAATTTGAGGCTTCTCCTGATGAAGTGACAGGTATATTATCTGTCTTTTCACATAATGTATTTGCATTGATTGATCCGGGTTTTACCCTATCATATGTTATTCCATTGATAGTTAAAAAAAAAAACTTGTGAAGGGACACTAGAATTTTTAGTTAGCCCATTTGAGGTATCTACACCAAAAGGTGAATCTATTGTAGCTAAAAGAGTGTATCGTAATTGTGTGATAACTGTGTGTGGCCATGATACATTGGCTGATCTTGTTGAATTGGAAATGGTGGATATTGATGTCAAAATGGGTATGGATTGGTTGGCTTCTTATTATTCCACGGTAGACTGTCGGGCTAAGAAGGTACATTTTCCTTTTCCACAAGAAAATTTTCTTAAATGGAAGGGTAATGTGGAAAAATTTATTGCCTATCTTAAGCTAGGAAAATGATAGTCAAGGGGTATATATGTCATTTCATCCAAGTGCAAGATACTGATGTGAAACCACCAAGTCCTCAATCGGTTCCGGTGGTTAATGAATTCCTCGATATATATCTTGATGATCTTCCAAGCTTACCCCCAGAACGGGAAGTAGAGTTTGGTATAAATGTGATACCAGGCACTCAGCCTATCTCTATTCCTCCGTATAGAATGGCTCCAGCAGAATTGCAAGAATTAAAGGAGAAATTAAAAGATTTGCTAGACAAGAGGTTTATACGACCTAGTATGTCCCCGTGCACTAGCATTATCTATACGGAAGAAAGATGGCACATTGAGAATGTGTATTGACTATCGGTAATTGAATAAGGTAACGATCAAGAACAAATACCCCCTCCCCAGAATTGATGATTTGTTTGATCAGTTATAGGGTGCCAAGTATTTGTCAAAGATTGACTTGAGATCGGGTTATCATCAAGTCAGAGTAATAGAAAAAGATATACCCAAGACAGCTTTTCGAACATGGTATGGTCACTATGAATTCTTAGTTATGTCATTTTGACTAACAAATGCACCAATTATTTTTATGGATTTGATGAATAGTGTGCTCAAACCATTATTGGATATATTGTGACCATTTTCATGGATGATATTCTGGTTTAGTCAAGATCACAAGAGGACCATGCCAATCACTTACGACAAGTGTTACAGATTCTCCGAGATTGTTAGTTTCTTTGGATTGGCAGGTTATTACCGAAGATTTGTGGAAGGGTTTTCTTCTATTGTTGCACCATTAACGAAGCTAACATACAAGGTAATTAAGTTTCAGTCGAATGCAAGTGCGAAAAAGTTTCCAAGGACTGAAAGATAAATGAACTTCCATACTAGTTTTAGTACTTCCCAAAGGCAAACAAGGGTATGCAGTGTATTGTGATACTTTCAAGGTTGGCCTCGGATGTGTAGTGATGCAGCACGGTAAGGTAATAGCTTATGCCTCACGATAGTTGTGGCCACATGAGAGAAACTATCCCACACATGATCTTGAGTTAGCAGCTGTAGTATTTGTTTTAACTATATGACGTCATTATTTGTATGGAGTTCATGTTGATATCTACATTGATCACAAAAGTTTGCAATATATCTTTAAGCAGAAGGAACCAAATTTAAGGCAATGAAGGCGGCCAGAGCTCTTAAAAGACTATGATATCGATATCTTATACCATTCAGGGAAAGCAAATATGGTAGCTGATGCATTAAGTTGCAAAGCAATAGGAAGCACTAGTGATCAGATGATAGAAAAACAAGATATAGTCAAGGATCTACATTAACGAGCTAGCTTGGGAGTACATCTTCTTGAATCTCCAGATAAAGGGGTTATTATGCAGAGTGTAACAGAATCTTCCTTATTAGCTGAAGTAAAGGAAAAACAATATGCAGAACTTATTTTATTGTAGCTGAGAGAGAATGTGCAACAAGAGTTGACAAAGGCATTTGATCTTACGCAAGAGGGAGTACTTCAATGACAAGGTAGATTATGTGTACCGGATGTCGATGAGCTAAGGAAGTGGATTTTGACAGAGGCACATCATTCACGGTATTCTATTCATCCGGGAGCTACAAAAATGTATCATGATTTGAAAGACATATATTGGTAAGGTTACATAAAAAAAACATGGCAGAATTGGTAACTCAATGTCAAAACTGTCAACAAGTCAAAGTGGAGCAGTAGAAACCTGGAGGTTATATGCAATGTATAAATCTGCCAGCTTGAAGAGAGTCAACATGGGTTTTATCATAAGTTTGCCTCGTACATTTCGGAAATTTGATTCCATGTTAATGATAGTTGACAGACTTACCAAGCAGCACACTTTTTACCTGTTAGGACCACTTGTACAACTAGAAATTATGCAAGGTTGTATGTTGAAGAGATAGTACGATTACATGGGATTCCACTTTCTATTATATCAAACAGATAGGTAAATAGAACGTACCATCCAAACACTTGGGGATATGTTACGAGTTTGCGCATTGAACTTTAAAAGTAGTTGGGATGGTCTTTTACCTCTTATGGAATTTTCCTAGAATAATAGCTATCATTCAAGTATCAAAATGACACCTTATGAAGATAGGAGAAAGTGTAGATTACCAAGTGGATGGTTTGAAGAAGGCGAGACTACTTTACTCGGGCCAAAACTTGTTCATCAAGCTAAAAAGAAAGTCAAGGTGATACAACAGTGGATACAAATATCCCAAAGTCGACACAAGTCATATGCCGATATTAGAAGAAGAGAATTAGAATTGGCCATAGGTGATTAGGTAGTTTTGACAGTGTCACCAATGAAAGGGGTAATGAGTTTGGAAAGAAATGAAAGTTGGCCCTATATAACGTGCCATATGAGATTACCCAAAGAGTTGGGTAAGTTGCATATACATTAGCACTACCCCGAGAACTCTCCACAGTTCATTCAGTGTTCCATGTTTCAATGCTTCGAAAATGCATGGGAAAGATGTATAAGTTATAGAGGATCTCACATATAAAGAGGTACCTATTGCTATTCTAGATCGATGATAAGTAAACAGATTAAGAAATAAAGAAGTAGCTTCCGTAAATGTACTATTAGAGAAATCAGCAATTAGAAGAAATCACATGGGAACTCGTAGAAATAAAACGAAAGAAAAAGTTTGAAGTGCGGAATTAGAGCAATAATAAGTAAGTATATATGAGAATTATGTGTATATATGATAACATGAAGGATAAACTGAGACCTAAATTTATGTAAATGGGATAATGTTACTAACATTCGAGGATGAATGTTCCTAAGGGGGGAAGGATGTAACACCCCGTACATTTTGAACCTAGATGATTACCGTAACATTTATGGAATTAATTAAACATGATATTGTTGGGGTATTACACCTTAAATTATGTGGGCTGAATTAAGCTTGTGCTATTGGGCTCAATGGAGGCCCAAAATTACACCAAAAGACATGGCCCAAAAAAGGAATAAGGATCCATTCATCTTGACCAAGTTAACAAATCAATTATTGACCAAAATTAGTGGATAAGGATGACTTTAAATGGTATATATAAGGTGAAAAGTCATATTTTGTTCACCATTCCACACATGTGAAAAATCTAGAATTTTCCCAAGGATATTTTCTCTTCACCTTCAAACCCTAAGGCAACTACACTTGTTTAGACAAGATCATCTCTTTGCAAGATTGGGTAAGTGTTTAATATTATGGTTCAATATATTATATTCTTAATATGGTGTATAAATCATGTTTGTTATATTGGCAAAGTGTTGGACAGTTCACTATGTGTAAAACAATGTACTTTTGCTTAATCGGTAAAGCGTTTTGCCTTTTAAACTTGGAAGTGGACTTGTGGTATTGAAGGAAGTGACTATGATGGATTAAATATCAACATTTAAGATGTGGTTATGTCCTTAACTTGCTTTCTCTTTGTGTGTAACATTTGGAATTGTTGTTGTGAAATTGTACATGGAACCGGTGGCGTATTGAAAGGGAAATGTAGTTTTGGTGATGTTTATGTGAGTTGTGAAACCATGGCTGTTCGTTGGAATCTGATATGATCTAAAATATGTTAAGATAAGCTTAGTTATGATCATGGACCATTCATTGCAAAAAAGTACCCTAAAATGACCCCCGAAGGCTGAAACAAGCATCCACCCTCGTGGGTGGGGCACCTGAGGGCGCAGATGCCAATACAGGTGAATTTGGACACTGCCAAGAGGCACCTACGTACACACCTCATCCACCTTCGGTCTCATTTTGCTTCGCAGGTCAGCCCAGAACGTTGTTTTGTATATTTTTGTCTCTCTTTGACCCCCCGAAACCCCTATACCCTTCTTTGATGCAATTATCAACTTATGGTACCTTTTGAATAACTTTAAAGGAGTATCCCGGAGGTATTTTGAGTGGTATCAATTATGTATTGTCTTTCATGTATTGTTGTGAAAGGTGTTTACGTGATGTAGTGAGGGAATTGTGAAATTGTATTGAAGGGGAAATGTAAAGTATGAACTTGGTGTAAAATGCTTTTGGTTTATGAGGTCTTGGTCAATGTGTGGAATGTTGTGGTGTTGTTGGTATGATAATGCAGTCAGTTGTATTAAAGAAGGAAGAAATGACGCTATATAGCAGTCACGTAGCTCATTGTCGTTTGATGCACTAGTAATATAGTTAATTGTTAACGTGAGTTTCGTTATGTACTTGTGTTGTAGAGTAACACATAAGGAAGGAGATGGACTATTGTGTTCACATATAGGATTGTATATTCATATTGGGAAGATAAGGTATGTAAGGTTACTCTTTCCATATCCTTCTGCAGCATATAGTGTTCACCTTGTCATTGTACTTGTTCCGTTCCGAAATGTCCAAAAGTATCTCATTTCAGGTTGTCATCTATGGTTATTCACATGTTCCTTATTCGTTGATTAGTTGTTATTCATGTTATTCATGTGTTACATAACTGTGGACATGGTTCCAAAGTTCTAATAATGTACAATTACCAATGTATCACTCTTATAAAGGAAGAACGAAGTAATGTATACTTGTTTACATATTCTTAAAATAACATCACAGGGGTCAAAGTACCTAGCATGGGTTAATAACATCCCAGGGATGACATAAAGCCTAGCATGGGTTAAAATAACATCCCAGGGGTCAAAGTACCTAGCATGGGTCAATAACATCCCAGGGGCGACATAAAAGCCTAGCATGGGTTAAAATAACATCCCAGGGGTTAAAATACTTAGCATGGGTTAACCTCATCCCAGGGGAGATAGAAAGGCCTAGCATTGGTAGAACGATAAAGATGAATAAACCTGAAGACAAAAGAGGTAAAGAATGTAATGTACATGGTTCCACATATGCAGACCGGTGAATTATCTGTACTGACTATTCTCATATATTTGATTTCATGGAAGTATATATATATATATCATGCAATTTCTTATAGCCTTACTTACTCAGTACATTCTTCGTACTGACGTCCCTTGGGGGACTTACCTTACTTGCTGCAGGCACAGGTACTAGTAGACCTCCTCAGTAGGTTGTGGATCACTTACGAACCATTGGTGAGCTCCAGTTGGTTCGGGGCTTTTCGAGTCGCTATGTACATTTTTTTTGGTAATGTATTGGTATTGTATATGTGCATAGAGTGGGGTTTTGTCCCGACTCTAGGTTGGTAGTGGCTATGAATCTTTAGAGGCTTTGTAGATATTGTGGGACAGATGAAGGAAATGTAAGGAATGTATGTTTTGTCTTGATGGCCCTAACGTCCAAGTTTCATAGTTATCATGTATTTTCCATGACTTCCGCTATTGGCGTCTTATATCTATTTGTGGTAGTAATGTTTATTGCGTAGCATGCGTATTGAGTGTATGTGAACGAAGATTGGTTCTCTCGGGCCTTAACGACTTTGGGTGCAAGTCCGCCCCGTTGGAATTTGAGGCGTGACAATATATATATTGTACTGGCATGGCAGCCAATCCATAATAATATATTATGCTAGCATGGTACCTGATCTATAATAATATAATAATAATATATTGTGCCAGTGCGATACCCAATCCACACTAATATTATTCATCCTAAACTCACATCAGACACGGGCCACTCATCAACTAGAAGGTTTATATCCATATTCTTACTTTTTTCATCATATTATAATATGATTCCACACTCTGCTATCTCTCATGATAATATCACAAGTGTAATCAATTCACAAGTACACGTCACAATCACATCTTAATTCAACAATTCAACAATCAATAGCTTATTTATTCAAGTAATAAAAATCAACAATTAAACAACCACAAGTATGTTTGAAGACCAATCGACATCCTATTCATATCAGAAGCATACAAGAGACTAGATTAAGTCTAACTCCAATCAAATTCTCATAATTCATTCACTTAATCATTGTTATTGACATAAAGGACTATTGGATTCAATTACTAGTATAATAGCCTTATTTTCAAGTCATCACTAGATTCATAGATACCATTTCATTAGCTATTTATTAGACTATCCGACTATTCAGAATACAATTCTAGACTTTAGTTTTACATTCTACACAGATCATACCCTAGCACCTAGCCAGGCTTTTTTTAGAATCTTTATGTTATGAAACCACTTCTCCTTTCATTAATAACTCACATAATGATATTGTTGAAAGGAAATAACACAAGCAAGATACCCACAACATCGATTTCACCACTTTAAGTTGTTAAAACTAGGTTTCTAGATGACACATACACAATTTCTCCATCATCACCCACATTCACCTTATTCATATTACACCACATCCAGGAAGTCATACAAGCATATATCACACATCAAGGGAATTATATATCAGCATATTACCACCCATTTTTAGAGATTTTATGTTAATTCTATATTTTATTTATCCAAACACTATGCCCGCATACCTAATCATATTTCTCCCGTCAATTCTATATTATGCATACATTTACTAATCATAGTCTACTACTCATAAACCATATCCTACCTCGATGCCAAGCTGCTACCACAAAATGCATGCAACCTTGTTCCTCATTCCCATTCTAGCAGTTTTGATGGAGAATCTATGAATATAAATATGGGACTATGTTCCTTGAGAGCCTTGCCTTACCTTTATGGTTGTTCTAGCTTGAGAATAGCCTTAGGGGCATTTTTAGGAGAGAACCCTTCTTTTTAGAATAAGTACTGAATTAAAATAGGTTTAAATTCACGTGTTACTAGTTCGGCACCGCTACAACAGCTACACCATGGCTACAGTGAGCTTGCTATAGTGATCAAGGGACTACTACAATAGCCCTTAAGTTGGTCAATCCCCCTCTATTAATCCTTGATATATATAGGGCTATCACTAATTATGAGTTCGTTTTAGAGCTCCCAATGAGGATATAAGAAGAAGCTTGGATGGTGATTAGGATCTATGATGGAACATAACCTCAAGCCAATTTTGTCCCATGGAATAATTTCACCATGTTGGAAGGACCTCAAAGAGTCTCAAGTGCACATCTTCAACTTATACACTTTTTGATTAAGAAGATGGAGTCTTTGGAAGCCATTAAAGACACATATATAGGAGTGTTCAAGATATGGAAGAAAGCCTGGATGGAAGAGACCAAAGACCCACATATAGATCAGATCAATCTATGGAATATAGCTTGAAAGAAAAGCTTGTACAAATATTCTATCTACATTAGCAAAGCACAATGCCATCTCCAAAGTGGAGAGCAGTATGGCAATCAAGATAGCTTAGTTTGGCGAGCTGTCTTTGTTAATCCACTTTTAGGCTATATATGTAATAGGCCAAACTATAAATAGATGTCTTCGTGATTTCATTAGATTAGATTTTGGATGATTGAAGAAATATACTCTTTGAGAGTTTGTAGAGTTGAATCCCTTTAGATTTAGATTAGTGTGGCTAAATCTAGATTACTGATGGGGTGGGTTTTCATTGTGGATTTAGAACTTATTTAATTGATTTTTGTACGAGTTACTCATTTGTGGATTCGAATCAAGTTTCTCATTTCTATTGAAATCGAGTTCTCTTCTCCCTTGGGTTGATTGTGGATTCAATTATTCATTTAGGTTTATTTGATTTGAATCATATCATTTAGTTTCTGCATCAATTTGATTCTAGTTTGTCCATCTAGGATCGTTATCATTTGGTGTCGGAGCTTAGGCTAAAGAGTTATTCCAATGATTCTTAATCATAGGTTCATAAATCTAAAATCGTAACAAAAAATATTTTGAGCAAAAATATTTGAATTGTGTTTTGTTTGAGTATCCAACATTAGATTTATGTTTCTCTAGTCTTTATTGAGTCTAGATTTGAGATTCATCTTGTTTGGGATTAATTTGAGGTTTTCACCACTATTGGGTTGAAGAACTTGATGGCCAAGCAAGTGGGTTTGTTGATCTAGGTGAAAATGGAGGCTTATTGGTATTAGGGTTTGTTCTCTCTATCATTAGGAGTTCAAATCTGAAATTTGAGTGAAATCGAAGTTGAAAACCATTGGATTCAAAAATTAAATGTTCTTCATATTTATGGTGTTCTTCATGGCTTGAAGAAGGAGTAATGGGTTTTAAAAACTCATTTTATTGGCTTGGAGTCAAGGCTTCAAAGTTATTGGAGTTTATTTTCCATAGCAAGGGGAGCTTAGGTTTTGAATTTCATGGAATTTAGAGCTAAAACGAAGAAATTATGAATTTTTAAAGTTCATCGTGTTCTTGGTGTTCTTCATAATCTTCATATCTTGAAGAAGAAGAATCTTTTAAAAAGAGGTGTTAGATCCAAAAAGGCAAAGAAAATAAAGAGTACTTGTGTTGGTACAAAAGGAATTTACCAAAAGAAGCAAGTACTAGGACAAAGGAAATACAAGGGGACCATAAAAGTACAAAATTCAGAGGCTTCAGATGTACTCGTTGGTGTATTTTGTGAGCTAAAATGAGCTTGCAAAAGTTATATAGTGATATCCAAAAAGGTAAAAGAGTCACCAAATTCCCACAACATTCTGTCATTTTTTATGATGTTACTGTAGCTCACAAAACTGGCTTTGCTATCTCAAAAAGGGAAGGCAGCTGGTAAAAATGTCCCTTAACTCTCCATTTATTTTGGCAATCCATATTGGAGACCTGAGCTAATTTGGCAACCCAAACTGAAGTTTGGCGATCCCAAGCTTCATTATATACGACGAGTCTAAGGTTCTAAGATTCTAGTTCCATTTATTTGATTCTTAAAACTATTTTTCAACTAGTAATTGATTTAATTAGTTGCAAGTTACTTCTTGAGTCTATTTTATTTTGTGCTAATTCTTTTTAAGTGTTTTCTCATATACACATTCATTGAACCTTCTTGGCTTAAGTCCATTTGATTTTGTGTCATCCGTTATTTAATTATAAAGAATCTATTCTTCCACAAAAAATAGTAACCTTGTGAATTGATTGGGAAGGCTTGTTCTCTTTCATCATCGAAATGAAGATCTATGAAGAAAGGTAAAAGAGTTTCCAAATACGAGAGACATGAGGGATTTCTCTACTAACCTGTTTGTTGAGTTTTTCTTCTAGGTACAAAAGGTGATATAAGGTAGAATGTCATCCATAGCTTCAGAATATTGTGGGGATGACATTAGTGGACATGTTTGTAGCGATGTGGGCTATGAGTATGGTGATGAAGCTCATGAGTATGGTGACGAAGCTCATGAGTATGTTGACAAATCTTATGAGGAACATGATAGTCCTTGTGAGTATGGTAATGGAGCTCGTGATTATTATGGTGAGTCTTATGAGGGCTATAATGGTTTGTATGGTAATGAATGATATGGTGGTAAGAACTACTACTCTGGAGATGAATATGGGATGAATGGGGTTTATGGCTCTTGTGATGATATTGATGGGGTAGAAGAACCTTGTGGTGTATACCATAGTGAAGATGAAGGTTCACATGCTTCATACCATTGTTATGATGGCGAGTTATGCTACAATGCTTTCTCTCATATGTCATGTGAATTGTTTGAGAGAAATCTCGATAGGAATGGAAGTTGTGAGGTTGAATTCCCTTCCTAGTCTTATGTTACTTCCTATCCTAAGAAAGAGGGTATAGATGTATCGCTGGGACAATTTCAAATTTGTCGTATAGACCACAGAAGAAGTATATTCCCTATTTCTTAAAGAGGAATACTAATCTATGGAAGTATAGTGAATCTAAGGTTCCAAGATAAGCATGACCAGGAGAGGCAATTTCTTGGAACAAAAGTGAATGTTTATGGTAGGGCAGGGTTTGATATTGTCATGGATGATCATAGTGTTACCAACTTCATAACCCCTCAAATGGTTAGAATATTCGGGATACCTTTCGTTCCAAAGAAAAACTCCGATGTTACTCAAAAGGGGTATTGGATTGATAGAAGCATAATGGTACATATTTTCCTTGGGGAATATCAAGAGGAGGTTTGTTGTGATGTAGTTCACATGGATACTTGTCAAATATTTTTGGAAATTACATGGTTTCAAAGTCATAGAATTCTATATACGCAAGAATAGTACAAGTATATCATTGATCACAAAGGGGCACTTATTTTTCCACCAACAACCCCTAATGAAGTAGATGTAAGTAAATTCCTTACTGAATTGAGAGAAGATTTTACTTAAATGAGGGAAAACTTTGATAGTTTTCAAATTGAAAATGTCAAGTCTATGCTACAACAAAGGCAAGCTACTCATTGTGAAGTTGAAACTAAGGAGTTGCAAGTGAACAAGAAGAAATCTACTCCTTATGAATATGGCACAAGGAATTGAACTTGAGAGTCAAAACATCCACTCCTTGTGTACCAAAGTGAAAGTTATAGTTGAAAGGATCACCTAACCCTTTTCAAGGAATCCTTGGCACTTGTCCTAACTTCAAAAAAATTGGGAGACAAAAGATTGAGAGGAGTAAGGGTGTGATAAGTGACAACTCTAGAGTGAAAAAAGGAGAGGTTGTATGGAGTGATGTGACAGGGTTGTCATAACCTTATCCTAACTCATGTAACTTTTCTTGTTTCTCTAGTTGTCTTAATGATTATGCAGGAATCCTTGGAAGTGGGCCAAGTGAAGGATATCAACTTGTGAAGAACCATGAGGTGCTTTAAAGCTTCCTAAAGGATCAATTGTTCTCTAATGTTGATAACCAAGGTGAAGTAAATTCTTCCTATGAGCAACAAGGTAACAAAGCTAAACCTTATACTTTATTGAACTTAGAAGATCATTGTGTGGCTAGTATCTAATTGAGTGTGAGTAGTAGCTTATCATTGTGTGAGCATAATGAGTCTTTAACTTGTGGAGTTCTTGATAATTTATTGTGTCATGTTGTCATTGTGAAAGTGATCCTACACTAGTTGATCCTTTTGATGACCAAGTTAGTTCTCCTAGTGAGATCGATTTGTGTACACCTAGTGTTGGCACTTGTGATTTGAATTAAAATGTATTACCATGTGAAACGGATGATCCTTTGGGTAAAGATAGCTGACTTGATTGCTTATTTGAGGAACCCAATTAATGATTGTCCTTATGATGTTGGTATTAATTGTGACCCTTTTTATGAAACCCCACCTTTGTTTGATAAATATGAAGATGAATTACTATATTTATGTAATGACTTGAGTTATAATTTATTTCATTGTGGTGGTGACTTGTGTCAATTTGAGAGTCCCTTTCTTGAGAAGAAAATTTGTTCCATGCTAGTTGGTCCTAATGGTAGAAATCCTGTGTTTGATTTTTTTGAGCTTGAAATGCTACCAACTAGTGTTAAATTTTGTGATGATAAACTTGTTGTAATAATGACCCACTAGATGAGGAAATTTGTGATATGATAAGTGAACCTTAATTTAGTGATATTATTGATATGGTTGGTCATGTGGATAGTCATGTAGATTTCATGCATCGAGATTATGATTCCTTTAATTGTGATTCTATTTCTCGTTCTTCTCGAAGAACACATGAGATGGAATGTGTTTTCAAGGATAATCTCTTATTTTATGATGACATGGCTATTGAGAGTGTGCATAATGGGTTTCTTTCAATGAAGAAGATGTGTCTACTCTTGAAGGCAACAACTTTTTTAGTAACCCACTATGGTGTGATAAAACACTTTCCCATGACAGAAATATCTTCTTGGAAGATGATAGTATATTTATTGAAAATAATGTTGTTTTAAAGAAAGGTGGTGTATGTTCTACAATTGCCACTTCATACTTGTGTGTTCCCATTCTTGGTCAAGGCTACAATGTTTGTGGACAAAAGGGTGAACCTTCTCATGAGAACACATTATATGAAGTTAATTTGTGTGACACCTTTCTATATTATCTATTTAAATATGATGATACTTTTGTTTGTGTGAAAATTATGTTATATGTAGATAGAAGTGCCAATGGGGCAAATGGGTGTGTTTTTACCCAAGTTTATGGAACTGTTTTCCATTTGAACCCGATAATAAGTTGAAAAGTGGCACTTGTTTGATGACACTTGGGCAAGATGAAAAGTGAGATTTGGTTTGGAAGAGTCCATGGGGTACACTTGGTACCAAGACCATGCTTAATACTTCTTGTCCCCTTCGTGGGGATGGACAAATTAAAGTAATGGATTAGACTCTAGGGAGCATGCTTAAACTCTTGAGTAGAGGGAAGACAATTCCTTCGAAGGACCACTTGATTCTAAATGAACTTATGTCTAGTGGATCCCTCCACCCTTCTGCTAGCATGACTCCATAGATAACCCACTCATTTGGGAGGAGTGTTTGGGAAAGAAAGATGGGTTTTTTCCACAAGGCATCTTGTCTTCTTCATGTGTCTCAACTTGTAATGATGTGCTATGTCACGCCCCGAATCCCATCGAGACATGATTGGCACCCGTAGCCGATAAGGCCCGAGAGAACCAACCTTTGCCTATGTTCAATCAAATGCATATCATAATCATAACCACCATTGTGTAAGAACATGAAAGACGAATAAAGGAAAACATGGGACATATTTCTACATACATATGAAACTTTGCCGTTAAGGCCATCCAGTCAAAACAACATATGTCTTTTACACTGATACACCCACATCCGTCTACAAAAGCCTCTAACAAGAGCATTGACCAATACAAACCAAAAGTCGGGACAAGTCCCAGCTTTATACAACATGTACATCATCAAAACATATATCTATTCTGACTCAGAGAAACCCTGAATTAACTGGAGCTCACCAAGGAACCGCTAACACTGGCAATCTACTGAGGAGGCCTACTGGGACCTGTGCCTGCAGCAAGTAAGGTAAATTCCCCAAGAGGGGTCAGTACGAAATAAGTACTGAGTATGTAAGGCTCAAATGAAACTTTGAAACACATGAACATACCAATGAACTCAATACAAATGACTAGACAATGTGAATAAGTCACCATATTGCATTTTGGGAACCATGTGAATTGCTTTCATTACTTGCATTACTTTCTTTACATTCAATGCTTGCTTGTCAATACATGTGTCACAATGTACCCGGGCCCCTACTGATCAGTGGGTATTTCCATGACTTATCGTCATGTTGGGATCGGGTCGAGCTAGGCTTATGCCCCTAACACCTGCCACCCATAAATCAATGCATCGGGATCGAGTTGAGCTAGGCTTATTCCCCTAGACTTGCCACCCATCAATCAATACATCGGGATCGAGTCGAGCTAGGCTTATGCCCCTAGACTTGCCACCCATAAATCAACACATCGGGATCAAGTCGAGTTAGGCTTATGCCCCTAGACTTGCCACCCATACTTGATCATTGACCACATTTGCATTACTTTGATCTTTACTTTGAGATTGATATTTGATAGTCATAACATTACTTGAACTTTGGAACATAACATTATTGGAAACTTTGAACCATTAACCAGTGAGTGAGAGACATGTGAATAACTTGGCAACATAACATTATTAGAAGCATAACACCATGGGAACTATGGGACAATAATCTATGAACAAGAGGCATAAGTAATATCACTAGTGGAACATTAGAACATTAACCATGATTATGAGACATGAGACTCACAAATGATCCATGAGTAGGAAATATATGACAATGACTATTGATAAACGGCTATAGGATACCTTAGCACATTTCGAGGTAAGACTAGTGAAATCGCAATGTGGGTACGTTTTGCCGCAAAAAGATACGGACAGAGTAACCTTACATACCTTGTACTCTCAATACGGATATACAATCCTAGATGTGCATACAATAGTCCCGCTCCTTCTTTATGTGTCACTCTACAACACAAATACATAACGGAATTCACATTAACCACAACTACTTCACAAATGCATATAACATCAATGGGGTACATGTTTGCTTTGAAACATGTCATTTCCCCTTGACAAAACCATTGATAGCATCATTATTCCAAAAATCCTCCAATATTCCCAACATTGACCAATACATAATAATCATTGGATTTCACCATAACAATTCTCTTTTACACCTCCTTATCCATACCACATCACAAACAATCCATCAATTCACCTTAATACCCTTCATAGCACATATCGGCCAAATTCCCACAATTTACACTTATAGACAAGAACAAGTTTAACAACAAAAATAACTCCATAGATGGTCATATTTTATCCATACCATGATTTTTCATCAAAGGCACAAGTCCTAATTCAAGTTCAAATCCCATGGATCACACATCTTATACAAAAGCACAAAATACCATATCCAACATTTCCAAGCACAACCAATATGATTTACATACTCTTTCATGCATATAATATATAAATCCATAGTAATATTCACTTACCCAAACTTGCAAAGGAATGATTTTTCTCCAAAATTGCCTTTGAGTCTTTAGGGTTCTTGAGAGAATATTGTAGAATGTTTGAGAAAATGTCTAGAAAGCATGAGAGGTTAAATGAATAAAAATCTGATTTTGTGGGTATATTTATAGTCCTTGGGTCATCCTTAGCCTTTCTTGATATTTAATGCCTCAATTGACCAAGTCAATAGAAGATTGGGTCATGTGACCCATGCCTTTTATCCCATTTTGGGCTTTTATTGAACCCAAATCACTTAACCCAATAAAATCAATAATTTCTCGTATTTATATGTATTACAATAATATTCCCACTCATAATATTCATATCCGTAGCCTCGATCCCAAAAACAAGTGATTCTAGCCACGTTTGGCTTATTTTGACCTTAGGGGCAAAACTATCATTTTGACCCCAAATTCGTTCTCGAGTAATTTTACCATACCAATGTAATATGTCATTTATTTCATGTATATACTCTTGGTTTTAGAATAAACGTAGCAAAAATTGACTCGGTACGTCCCCGGATGGGACTTAGAAATTTCCAACTTTCGAAAAAGTGGAAAACCCAAGGTGGCACGCTCCTGGGAGCGCCAACCTGCTGCCTCTGGGCTAAAAATTTTAGCCCAGAGCGGCGTGGTACGGTCCCAAATGCGCCCCTCTTTAATTTTTTCCGAAAATTCCATTTTTCGACTTCTCTTCGCGGGTTTGGTTAGATACTTCAAGTCCTATTCTTTAACTCAGTTCTTAACCTTATTATACTTTGTTTAGTGGTCTTCTTATCCTCATTTTGAACCCCACAAATGCGCAATGAAAATTTCAAAACACCTTTTATGCAAGTTTAACCACATAACAAGAGCCAAATTCAATTTTCTCATCAATAGCCTTACCAAATGCATACTCATAGCGCTCGATACCTACGTACATATTATTTAATGTTGTAAAGTAGGGTTGGTAACGTATGGGGTGTTACATTCTAGATAAGATTCTTGACTCTATTTGTGATCTTGCATGTGAGGGCACAATGGGGAGAATTAGCTTTCTTAGCACGTCTATTTACTATCTATTTGTATATAATGACTCTCATACTTGTATTAGGGGTGCATTGTATGTAGGTAGGAGCTTCAATAAGGTCTTTCTTGTTTGTATGACCAAATTATGTGGGACTTCTACCATTTTGACCCCGGTGAACATTTAGGGGTATGTGAGCTAATAGTGGGGACATCTTTTGGTTATTCTTATCTTATTGATGTATGAGGTAGCCAATTCCTTTGTGCTTCATATATTGACTTGATAGCCTTGATGATACGGGATACTTGGTTACTCCTTAAGGATGTGCCTTCTTGGTATGATGATATTTGTGCTAACCATTTTACTAACCCTCATACTATAAGGAATGTTTGGTTGTTTGACTTTCCTATGTTTTTGCAAGGTTCAAATTCTAGGTCGAACCCTCAAAAAGGGGAGGATGATATAAGCACGAGTGGAACCAAATATAAAGGCCTTTTAAACTCACAATGAGGACACAAACAGAAGCTCATATGGTGATTGGGATCCATGATGGAACATAAATTTAAGCCAATTGTGGTCCATGGAATAATTTCACCATGTTGGAAGTACTTCAAAGAGCCTCAAGTGCACATCTTCAAGCTATGCACTCCTTGATTGAGAAATGGAGTCCTTGGAGGCCATTAAAGACACATCTGTGGGAGCGCTCAAGCTATGGAAGATATGATGGATGAAAAATACTGAAGATCCACATGTGTATTGGATCAAGCTATGGAAGATAACTTGTAAGGAAAGCTCGGACAAACATTTTGTCTATTTTGGTGAAGCACAATGCCATCGCCAAAGTGAAGGGAAGTTTGGCGATCAAGATGGCTTAGTTTGGCGAGCTTTCTTTGTTAAATATCCACTTTTGGGATATATTTTAAGTAGCCACTTTTGGTCTATATATGTAATAGGCAAAACTATTAATATATGTATTAGTCATTTCATTAGATTAGATTTTGGATGATTGAATAAATATCCTCTTTGAGAGTTTGTGGGCGTGAAATCCTTTTAGATTTAGATTAGTGTAGCTAAATCTAGATTAGTGATGGGTGAAATACTATTTTTAATTTAGAACTTGTTTACTTGATTTTCATAAGAGTTACTCATTTGTGGATTCAATAGGGTTTCTCGTTTCTATTGAAATCGAGTTCTCTTCTCTCTTGGGTTGATTGTGGATTCAATTGATCCTTTCTTTCTTCACTTCTCATCCCTTATTTCTCATCTATCTTTAATTCATTGTTGAATCAGGTTTACTTGATTGGAATCATATCATTTAGTTTCCGCATTCTAGTTTGTCCAACTAGGATCGTTATCAATCCTATACCCGTAATGATTGTTAAATGAAATAAATGGTTAACCCCGACTCAAATTCGAATCGATGTAAATTTTTAAATTTTTTTGTAATCATACCATGGATATTTCAATAATGATAGGATAGGTCTTTACATTAGACACTAATTTACCAACCGTTCATTCCTGAATGGACATTGGATAACGAGGAGCAATAGGTTGAAAACTTTAAAAAAAATTATGATAATACTCAATTACACCCAAGAAAGTGTACACAGTTGTTGTTAATACTTTTAACCCAACTTTAAGGTTAGGGTCAAACCACGGGGAATGAATTTGGAAAATTCACTTTAGAGTGTAGTAGCTCACTTAATGCTCACACGTATTAATTAAAAATAATAAAATTAAATGGGGGGAGGGTTTACTATAACAAGATTCACGGTTTCAAGTGTCAACACAACTTTGAAATTCTTAAAATAGTTAACTTTTATTCAATAATAATTAAGGTCTTAGGAATGTGCTTAATTGAGAGTTAACAATATGCATGGGTAATTGATCATGTTCCAATGAGTTAAAGGTATAGGTTTGCTGGATTTTTTATATTAGCAACAATCTCTCCATCTACCACCAAATATCACATAGGATTTTCTCAAACCCCCATGTGTTTGCCTTTCTAAACAACCCAACACTTCAAATTAGCCAATCTATTTCTAGCATTAGCTATTAAATGAGATATCTCAAGTAATTGTTAAAATAAATCTCCTTACCCTTATTCTCTCTGTCAATCAAAAAACAAAGGTTCTAAGGTTGAAAAGAGTTTGCAACCTCTAATCATAAAGTAATACATGAAGATTTAATTGAACCCACAACTTATAACGTACTTTAAAAGCAATAAATTAATACCCACACAACCATTAACAATCATTCATCGTACACCCCTAAGAATTGGGGTATATCTATGAATAATTAAAAAATAAATCATACCCAAATGCTCAGCCATATTCTCTATATTATGAATATTCTTCAATCGAATTCAAGATTCAACAATTGGAATACAAGGTTCAAAAACTCAAAGAAGAATTCAAATGTATGGAATAATCCTCTAAATCTGAAAAGATTCAATTTATATGACCTAGAAATTCGAACCCAAATAATTACACAGTTTCCACCGGAGCATTTTGTGCAGGCTCCACCGGGGATGCATTTCACGAGTGCGATATGGACCTCTTCAAGATCAGAATGCATAACTTGTCTTTCAGTGCTTGGTTCTTCAGGTATTCTATTATCTTTTGTGTCTTCTTAAAGTCATCACATAACTGTTGTGTGATATGCACAACTGCACCTTTGGATGTATAATTGTCAGAGAAGGCTTCCTTTAGATACTGCCTCTTTGTATGATAGTAACACCTATAGTGCACTCCGCGCACACACCTTGTGCGATACACACTTTTTTTGAGTGATGCCTTACTTTACTCATGTAATCAACTTTCATCACATCTTCTTTTCTTGTAAGTTTCTACTCTTTTTTTTGTCACTTTGTCTCCCTTTGGTAAGTTCCTCAGCCTTATTACCTACATGCACCCAAATTAACATAAGAATTGACTCAAACTAGGCATTGAGGACATCACTTTAGTGCCAATTGTATGCATAATGAGTCACAAATTTTTGACTCATCAACAGCCCCTATGTAAACTTTTGCTTCTCCTCAAGTGAATCAATATTCTCAATAAAACAACAGTGTCTACAAATGATACCACTTGGGAGTTCAAACACGTCTCTTTATGAAAACTATCTTGTCCTCATGACTTTGAAAAGTAATGGAACAAGTATCTATGATCAAACATTTAATTCATGAACTACATGCCTCAAGTATTGACTAGCCACTACGAACCCAAGCACATACTCATAGATATCAACCAAGATTAATCAATGTGCTCGATAAATGCAATCGAATACCCTCACAACAAGAACGTCCCTTTTCTCATGATGCAATCAAATTTACAATTAAGTGATCAACACAAATCATCTTAGTCCTAAAGAAAATCATGCCCAAGAATACTATAGGCTTGCCCATATTTTCCATCTCTCTACAATCAAATGTGCTAAGTTGGATATAATAAAGGTTTTTCGCGGCTTGTAATGTAGGCAACGAGTAAGGTGGGATAGTATATGGTTAAAGTGATTCTAACTCTTTGAAGCATTGCATAATACCTCAGCTTAACTCTTCCCTAAAGCTCACTTAATTTATCATTTATGGACCAATTCTGATTGGTTGTGCTAGCCAACTTCCTTCTCTCATCCTTTTCAAAGCAAAAAAACTAAAATATTTATATTCCTACTCTAAACATTTCAACACTTTTTCATTCATTTTCATCCAAAAAAATTCTTTTTTAAGGGATGCTAGGATGAAGTATAGAAGGAAGTAAATGGTCCCCCATTCCATAAACCTCCGATCACAAATCCTACTCGACAATTCCTCCACCCCCAACTTAGCCTTTTGGCCTAAGTTGGTTTAAGACCTCACCTACATGCTTTAAAGAGGTTTTGGTTTAAAAGATGGTATTATAGGAGAACGGGTTATGGATTGTAACATGGTTGTCCAAGAAAAAGGTTATGAGGCACAAATTGGGCAAAGTTTGGTCACTCAACTCATAATAGGGAAAGTTATATGATAAATTTCAAAGGTTCACTCTACATTAATTTCCTAAGGTTATTTCTCCAATGTCATAATGCTTTATGCTTAGCTATGGACCAACAAGGAAAGTTCTAGATAAATTCAAGACACAAGATCAAATCAAAGCCTCACCACTCATGTCATTCTACTACACTCTTGAAGCAACACTTTTAATTCCTCAATTGACATGCCACATCCATTGTACATTTCAAGAAAGGAATTCAAGTGGTCAAAATGAGATGCAAATATTCACAAAACTTAGTGCATGACCATTTAAACTCAACTAATCAAAATTAAAAACATATGGGCATATTTTTAAAGGTGGGTCAATTCATAAATTGATTTGTCATATCCAAGAGTATGTGAAAATCTCCACAAGTGTATCTTTTGAGTCAAAGCATTCTATATCAAACAATGGCTCACTTGATCCCAACACCAATATGTGTCAAAGAAAATAAAACTAAAAATTAAAAAAAGTATAAAGCAATTTAACTAAAAGCCATGTCAAAACACACAATCACATCAAGAAAAAACACAATCCAAATATCTAAATAATACATATCAAAATCAAAATCAAAATGAACACCCACATCACCAATAAAAATAATATGATTTGTCCTCTAATGCATAAACGAGATATAAGAGATAGAAGAGCAAAGGTATGAGTCCCCATGTGATATCTAAGAAAGAGTAAGAGTCTGTCTCTCTAGTGTGGCCTCAAGCTGGGCATCAGTGCCCTGGTTTGATCTGGGAGGTATGGTGGATAAGGTGGTAGGGTCCATGCTCACATTAAAAGTACCCTCATATGGTTTGGAGCTGTTGTTCCCCTTCATAGTAGTCTCCACCAATGAACGCTCTAGAGTGGAAATAACTTGGATATTTTTGATGTCCTGAGCTCAGGAAAGTCCTCTGTCTGCATTCCAACCTCATCTCCATGCTCACCAATCTCCTCCTCATTAATCTCCTCCTCCTCTATCACTAAAGTAGCATCAGCATCAAGTGAACTCCTTTTTGAGACTTACTCAACAACCTATGGGAAACCTTCTCAGTCCTAATCTATGGGTCAACCTACTCAGTCACAACATGTGAAACAGCTAAAGGTGTCTCAGCGAACACATTATCAAAATCTACAGAGTGTAACTGATCCATCTCAGCCCATAATGTAGCAACATCAGTCTAAATGGCTGCCCAACTATCTCCACTAGGTATGCTACCTCCCTCTTTCTCTTGGAGATCTCTCTGGTCATCCCTCTTAGTCATTATGTTCAACCTGTCACTATACAAATGGAAGATTGTCTTCACTTCTTTCAATTCTGCTGAAGAGGTTCTAGTGTCAAGCGAATTATATTTGGGATCTATTCAGCTAAAAGAGATACTCTCGAGTTAGTAGCTTTGGCTAAGGTACCCATTCTCAACACCATAGCCTAAGTCAAAACCATCTATGAACTTGATGGTGAAGGACTCGGGGATACTGGCACAGAATCTGAAGCTATAGCAAGTGTAGAAGATGCATTAGGGGAGCTGAGGTAGAAGCATAAGGTGGCACTGGGGTAGACGAGGTTGGGACATCTCTAAAATCAAGCTACTGTACCTCGACTGTATGAGAATCGTCGACTTGCTACTCTTATTGAGGCATTTTATTTTCAAGATCATAGGAAAAATGAATCCAAAAAATATCAATAGTGGTTTTGGCTTTGACCATGATATCAGTGCCAATAGTTTCAGGTATTTGTGCTCTTTTGCACATCTGTGTGATCAAATAAGGGAATGGATAAGATGTTTGCCCCTGTTGGGCCCTCTTTGCAATTTTTAGTTGAATTACAGCTCCCAAGTTTATCCTTGACCACTTCATAATGCACCAAATCATCAACACTTTTTCTTAATTGAGCTTTGACTCATTCTGAGATGGCATAAGCCTGCTACTCACAAATCCAAGCCACAATCATACATCGACATTCAAATATTTCTTCTGAATAATGCTCTTTGACTCGATCCATAAGGGTTTCTTATCACATAACAAAGTACAAAGCCAAGGTCGATGAGTGCCAAAGTCATCTCTCAATATGGTGGATAGTAGTGGTCAGTAACGATAGTCTAGATGCTCCTTGGCTCATCCAGTTACTTTTATCAATAAGTTTTTTTATGCTAAGTGTAGAGATCACCTCAGAATGCCTCTTTGGGATAAGCTTTTACACTTCTCTAATTTGAACAACCCTTGGTGTACTATTGGAGATTTCAATGTCATTATTGACACTGAAGAGAAGATGGGAGGAATACCCTACAACATTAATAAATGCTTTGACTTTATTAGGACTATAGAAGCATATGGTTTAACTGATTTGGGCTTTCATGGCCAGAGATTTACATGGTGCAATCATAGAGATGCAGAAGCTAGAATATGGAAGAGACTTGATAGAGTTATGGTCAATGATAGATAGATTGAGTTGATGCCTCACTCATCCATTACTCACGTAGCCTCACTCATTCATTACTCACTTACCTTCTATGGATTCTGATCATTGTCCATTATTACTAGAAATGTCTGAGAAGCAGGAAAACCAAATCAAGTATTTCAAGTTTCTTCACTGATGGGTGGAGAATAATACCTTCTTAAACACTGTTAAGACCTGTTGGAATAGACCTATTGAAGGTAATCCAATGTTGGCTTTTCACATGAAAATAAAGAGAGTTTCTAACACTTTGAGCAACTGGTCTAAGCAATAATATGGGGATATCTTTGCCACTGTTAAAGAATTTGAAGAAAGGGTAAGGGTTGCTAAAGATGAGATGATAAATATCAATAATAAGGATAGCAGAAAAAAGCTCAATTGTGTTAATACTAAATATATTAGATACTTGAAATTAGAGCAAGTTATCCTTAAATAGAAATCTCAGATGCATTGGTTTAAAGAAGGAGATGCTAACTCTAAGTATTTCCATGCTCTTATTAGAGGAAAAAGAAGAAGGCTCTATATTCATAAAATCAGTAATGAGAAAGGTGAATGGATTCAAGGTGATGAGTATATAGCCAAGGCTGCCTACAAGCACATTGAGAATATTTTTACAGGGGAGGAGAAGGTGATTAATAAAGACATTCATAGATGCATTCCCAGAATGGTTACTGATAAGTAGAATTAGTGTCTTCAAAATATGCCCACTCTTGAAGAACTAAAGCTGGTGGTTTTCTCTATGATTTCTACCTCTGCAGTAGATCCAGATGGATTGAGTGGAAAATTTTTCCAAGCCTGCTGGGATATCATAAGCAAAGACTTACTGGATGTTGTGCAATACTTCTTCTGTGGTCACACAATGCCTAAATATTTTTCACATGCTTGTTTGGTTCTACTCCCAAAAGTGGACCATCCTAATAAATTGTCTGAGTTTAGAACTATTTCCCTTAGCAACTTCACCAACAAAATCATCTCCAAACTTATTAGTCTCAGATTAGATCCTATTATCCCTCAATTGATCTCTAACAACCAGTTAGGGTTTGTTAAAGGAAGAAGTATTTTTGAGAACATCATGTTAGCTCAAGAGATCATTCACAACATTAACAAACCCAAGGAAGGAGATAATGTGGTTATTAAATTAGATATGGCTAAGGCCTATGACAGAGTATCTTAGTCATATACTTGTTTGGTGCTGAGAAGAATGGGCTTTAGGGAAGTTTTTATTGATATGATATAGAGAATTATGTCTAACAATTGGTATTCTATAATTGCTAATGAACTCAGGCATGGATTCTTCCATTCTACTAGAGGGCTCAAGTAGGAGGATCCTCTCTCCCCTGCTCTCTTCATTCTTGGTGCTAAAGGTTTTTCAAGGATGATGAATAACTTGCATACTCACTACCTATATCAAGGTTTTTATATGGAGAATTAACGCCCTCAAGTGAATCATTTGAGATTTATAGATGATGTTATCATGTTTACATCAACTTGAAAATACTCTCTTCGGCTTATCATTAAGACTTTTATGAAGTGACTTTTGGGCAACTCATTAACAAAGAAAAAAGTCACTTCATGATTCCTGCTAAAGCTCCTAAAGAGGTTGTGGATAGAATTAAGAACATCATAGGTTTTAGCCAAAAAGAAAGTCCTATTACCTACCTTGGTTGTCCACTTTACATTGGGAGGCAAAGGATTATATACTTTACTAGTATGGTGTCCAAATTTTATCTCTAGAATAAAGGCTTGGAAGACCAAGATATTGGACTATAGAGGAAAAGTTACTCTAGTGAAGTCAGTTCTTCAATCTCTTCCAATCCATATTTTATCAGTTATTACTCCAACTTCAACTACTATCAAATGTATTAGGGGCCTCATTGCTGCTTTTGTCACTCCTCAAATTCCAACTAGGCGGACTGGCACCTGAAGCCGTTAAGTCCCGAGAGAACCAATCTTCATTAATGTACACTCATATGCATGTCACTCAATGAACATCACTATCACGTATAGATACAAGATTCTAATGGTGGAAGTCGTGGAAAATATATGATATATACATATATGAAATTTTGCCGTTAGGGCCACCATGTCAAAAGCATACATTCCTTACATCCCTTCGTTTGTCCCACAACGCCTACAAAGCCTCTATAGATACATAGATATAACAAACCTACAGTCGGGACACATCCCCGCTTTATACAATACCAAAACAAATGTACATAGCCCCGAACCAATTGGAGCTCACCAATGATCCGCAAATGACCCGCAACCTACTGTGGAGGTCTACTAGCACCTGTGCCTTCAGCAAGTAAGGTAAGTCCCCCAAGGTACGTTAGTACGAAGAATGTACTGAGTATGTAAGGCTATATGAAACTGCATGATATATAAATACTTTAATGGAATCAAATACAAGAGAATAATTAATATGGATAAACCACCGTTCTGTATGTGTGGAAACATGTACATTACATTCGTTACTTTCTTTGACTTTACGTTTATTCATCTTTATCGTTCTACCCATGCTAGGCTTTTCTGTCGCCCCTGGGATGAGATTTATCGTTCTACCCATGCTAGGATTTTCTGTCGCCCCTGGGATGAGATTTATCGTTCTACCCATGCTAGGCTTTTCTGTCGCCCCTGGGATGAGATTTATCGTCCTACCCATGCTAGGCTTTTCTGTCGCCCATGGGATAAGATTTATCATTCTACCCATGCTAGGTTTTTCTGTCGCCCCTGGGATAAGATTTATCGTTCTACCCATGCTAGGCTTTTCTGTCGCCCCTGGGATAAGATTAACCCATGCTAGGTTTTTTAACCCATGGGATGTGATTAACCCATGCTAGGCTTTTGTGTCTCCCCTGGGATGTTAGATTAACCCATGCTAAGCTTTTATGTCGCCCCTGGGATGTAACTCAAGAATATACAAACAATTATACATTACCTCATTCTTTCATTATAAGAGTGATACATTTCTTCCGTTCTTATGTTATAAGATTGACACATTGGTGGTTGGGACATTATTGGAACTTTGGAACGTAACATTATTTGAACTTTGGGACAATGTCCACAATTATATTACACATGAATAACCATTGGTCAATGAATAATAAACATGTGAATAACAATAGATGATAACCTGAAATGGGATACCTTAGAACATTTCGGAATGGAACAAGTACAATGACAATGTGAACATTATGTGTTGCATAAGGATACGAAAAGAGTAACCTTACACACCTTATCTTCCCAATATGAATACACAGTCCTATATGTGAATACAATAATCCAGCTCCTTCCTTACATTTTACTCTACAAAACAAGTACATAACGGAGCTCACGTTAACAACTAACTACCTTACAAGTGCATAAGACGACAATGAGTTACATGATTTCCCTAATACAATTCACGGAATTGACATACCAACAATACCACAACATTCCATACATTGACCAAGACATCATAAACCAATAGCATGTCACACCAAGTTTATCCTTTACGCTCGGTCATTAACACTACGTTACAATTACTCCATCAAATCACCTCAATATGTTTCATAACAACAATCCCACAAGTTATACACATAGAAAAAAACAAGTTAAGGACATAACCACACCATATATGTTGATGTTTCATCCACACCATTCACTTCCATCAAAACCTCAAGTCTCTTTTCAAGTTCAAGTCACATAGATGACACATCTTTTAGCAAAAAGTAAAAGTGCACTACTCAACACTTTTAGACATAACCGTCATGATATACACAATCTCTCATGCCTATAATATATTAAATCATAATAATAAACACTTACCAAAGCTTGCAAAGTGATGCTCTTGTCCAAAGGAAATGGTTGCCTTAGGATTTGTGAGATGAGAAATGTCTTTGGAAATGTCTAGAAAGGCATGAGAGTTAAAATGAATAAAAATCTGATTTTTTTGCCTTTATATAGGCCCTCAAGTAATCCTTAGCCAATTCTTGGGCATTAATTTCCATGTTTACTTGGTCAACACAAGAATGGGACATTTGCCATCTTTGGGTCATGCATTTTGCATCATTTTGGGCCTTAAATTGAGCCCATTAACACATCTTAACTTAGACCACAAAATTCCATGCATGATCCACCAACTATCTCATGTTTAAAGAATTCCATAAATGTTAAGACAATAATCAACTCACGAGATTCATGTTCGTAGCCTCAATCCCAAGAATAAGCGATTTTAGCCCCTCATGGCTTAATTTATCATAAATTGATAAAAATTATAAAAAAAGAAATAAAAATAAAAAGGAAGAAGAATTAACCCTCATTTGGATGCCAAAATTGTCCAAGAGTAGTCCCACTAAGATGGAATAATGATACAATAACCCAAGAGCCCTATTTAGAGACTAGTGGTTGGAATAAAATTTTTGCAAAAAGTGGCTTGGCACACTGCCTGGCGCCCCCCTATGCTGCCCATGCCAAAAAAAATTTGACAAAAAGCGGCCTGGCACGCTGCCTGGTGCGCCCCACCCCAAAATTCTGATTTTCTTCCTTTCTTCGACTTTTCTTTGCGGATACTAGCACAATATCATATACTCCATCAAAAAAATACAACATACGTACTTATTTCTCTCAAAACTAAGGTAAACATGGTTCAAATAAGGCATATAAACCCTAGAACACCAATCAAGTAGGGTCGGAAATGTACGGGGTGTTGCATCCTTCCCCCCTTAGAAATATTTGTCCTCGAATGTTAAAACAAATGCACCTTTATGTTAGCATATATACATATACACACATAATACTTATAGATACTTACTTGTTATTGCTTCCCTTCCGCACTTTGAACTTTTTCTTCTGTGTGAAACAAATATGGGTACTTTGACTTTATCATTTCTTCAGTTTCCCATGTGATCTTCTACTTGCTGATTTCTCCAAAGTACCTTTACGGATGCTACGTCCTTATTCCTTAAATTCTTCACTTGTCTATCCAGAATAGCAATAGGTATCTCTGCATAGATGAGATCCTCCATAACTTGTACATCTTTAATGGGAGCACTACGAGATGGATCTCCTATGCACTACTGAAGCATCGAAACATGAAACACTGGATGAACTGTGAAGACTTCTTAGGGTAGTGTCAATTCATACGCAACTTTCCCAAATCTTTGGACAATTTCATCTGGCCCACTATATAGGGCCAACTTTTCTTTCTTTCCAAATCTCATTACCCCTTTCATTGATGTCACTTTCAAGAATACCCAATCACCTATGGCAAATTTTAGCCCTCTTCTTCTAACATTGGCATATGCTTTGTGTCGACTTTTGGCCGTTTGTAGCCGTTGTTTTATCACCTTAACTTTCTCCATAACTTGATGAACAAGATTTGGCCTGAGTAAAGTAGGTTCACCCACTTCAACCCATCCAATTAGGGATCTACACTTTCTTTAAGTGTTTGGATAGTACTTTCTGCTTGCCCATCTATTTGAGGATATGAAAAAGCTGTACTTTGGGTCCCCAAACTCTTCTGAAAAGATTTCCAAAAGTGTACGGTAAATTGATGTCCCATGTCTGATATAATAGAGATTGGAATCCCATATAATCATACTATCTCTTTAACATACAACTCTGCATAATCTTCAGCTGTATAAATAGTCTTGCCGATAGGAAGTACGCTGATTTGGTAAGCCTGTCAACCATTACCCTTATAGAAGCAAATTGCCAAAGTGTATGAGGCAAACTTGTGATGAAATCCATGTTACTCATATCCCATTTCCAGACTGGAACATTCATACCTTGCATATAACCTCTAGGTTTCTGATGCTCTACTTTTATTTCTTGACAGCTTGGACATTGAGCTACAAATTCTGCAATGTTCTTCTTCATGTTACCCCACCAATACATTTCCTTCAAACTATGATACATTTTGGTAGCTCCCGGATGAATAGAATATTGTGAATGATGTTCCTCTTTCATAATTCATCTCCTCATCTCATCTACATCCGGTACACATAATCTACCTTTGCATTGAAGTACTCAAACCCTAAGCTATCTTCCTCTTGGGACAAGATCACTCCTTGGAAAGCTTTCGTAAGTGTTTACTATCATGGTTTAATATATTATATGCATGTAATATGGTGTAGATCATGTTGGTTATGTTGGTAAAGTGTGAAAAGTTAACTATGTGTGAAACAATTTATGTTTGCTTAATCGGTGAAGGTTTTTGTGTTGTAAACTTGAAAATGGACTTGTGGTCTTGAAGGAAGTGAACTTGATGGGTTCAATATTGACATGTGAGATTTTATTATAGCCTTAACTTGTTTTATTCTTGTACATAATGTTTGGAATTGTTATGGCAAAATTGTGCATGGATTTGGTGGTGTATTGAAGGAAAAGTGTGGTTTTAGTGATGTTTATGTGCGTTATGAAACCATGGCTGTTTTTTGGCATTTAATATGATCTAAAATATGTTAAAATAATGTTAGTTATGATCATGGACCATTTATGACAAAAAAAAAAAAAAAAAAGACCCTTTTAGGCTGAAACGGGCACCCGCCCTCGCAGACGAAGCACCTGTGGGCGCAGGTGACTTTGCAGGTGCCCCTGGACACTGCCAAGGGTCACCTACATATACAGGTCATCCACCTTTGGGTGCATGTGGCTTCGCAGGTCAGGCCAGAACCCCATTTCGGTTGTTTTTGCATCTCTTTGACCCCCCCAAAGCCCCTATACCCTTTATGGATGCAATTATCAACTTATGGTACCTTTTAAATGACTATAAAGGAGTATCCCAAAGGTATTTTGAATGGTATAAAATATGTATGGTTGTTAATGTGTTATTGTGAAAGCTATCGAGTGACTTGACGGAGAAAAGGTAACGTAGTGTTAATGAGGAAGTGTAAAGGGTAAACTTGGTGTGAAATGTTATTGGTTTATGATGTCTTGGTCAATGTGTGGAATGTTATGGTTTTTTTGGTATGATAATGAAGTGTATTGTATTATAAAGGATGAAATGACGCTATATAGCAGTCACGTAACTCATTGTCATCTTGTGCACTTCTAAGGTAACTAGTTGTTAACGTGAGCTCCGTTATGAACTTGTGTTGTAGAGTGACACGTAAGGAAGGAACTAGATTGTTGTATTCATATATAGGATGGTATATTCATATTGATATCATAAGGTATGTAAGGTTACTCTTTCCGTATCCTTCTGCAGCAGATATTGTTCACATTGTCATAGTAGTTGTTCCATTCCGAAATATTCTAAGGTATCTCATTCAGGTTTGATATATTGTTATCCATATGATTCCTGTTCATTGACCAAATGGCATTCACATGTCTCTTATCCATTGACTGAAGTTCCTAAGCTCTCATAATGTTGTAACTACTAAAAGAAACTAGCTCAAGGAAAGTGATGAGGTAAGGAGAATCTATTCATTCTTGAGTAGCATATCCAATAATGTTGTGTTCCAAAGCTCCAATAATTTTTCGACTATTAACATATCAATCTCTCCCAAGAAAATGTATCAATCTCACACGACCAAGGTATCAATCTCATGAAAGTAAAGGAATGAAGTAACGTATATATGTGTTCCCAATAATGTTTCAATCACCAAAGTATCACTCTCATAACAAATGAAAAGGAAAGAAGTATGCAAATAAGTAATGTACACATGGTTACTTTATGTTTCATTGAGTATGGATCAAATCAAAAGGGCATAAGCTCGGATGGAATAATCCCAATATTATGCTATGTTATTATTATTATATATATGACTATAGCCCACTGATCAGCTGGATGTCCAGTTTATATTATAGCCCACTGATCAGCTAGATGTCCGGTATGATTATTATATATACGACTATAGCCCACTGATCAGCTGGATGTCCGATATTATATTATAACCCACTGATCAGCTGGATGTCCGGTATTATATTATAACCCACCTATAAGGTGATGATTGGTATTCTATTATAAGCCACCTATAAGGTGATGATCGATATTATATTGTAACCCACCTAATAGGTGATGATCGGTATTATATTATATCCCACTAACTAGTTGGATAAACAATAATGAAGATAGTTGTAAAAGAAATGAGAGTATATCCCTTGCATGAATATATATAAATATGAAGGTTATTATAAGAATGATGATGATAAGAATGAATGATCAAGTAATGAAAATAATGGAAGTAAAGAACATTGTTCCACATATTCAGAACCGAGGTCTATCCATATTGATTATTCTCTTACGCTTAATTTCTTGGAAGTATTTATGTATTATACAGTTTCATATGACCTTACATACTCAGTACTTTCTTCGTACTGACCCCTCTTGGGGGACTTACCTTACTTGCTGCAGGCACAGGTGCTAGTAGACCTCCACAGTAGGTTGCAGATCGTTGGTGAGCTCCAGTTGCTTCGGGGCTTTTCGAGTCATTATGCACATTTGTTTGGTATTGTACATGAGTATAGAGCGGGGTACTGTCCCGACTCTAGGTTTGATATGGTTATGTATCTGTAGAGGCTTTGTAGACTTATGTGGGAGAATGATTGTAAGAGATGTGTGTCCATTTTGACGTGACGGCCCTAACGGCGAAATTTCATATATATATATATATAGCACATATTTCCATAACTTCCGCTATTAGCATCTAGTAGGTATATGTGATGATGATGTTTCTTGAATGACATGCATATGAATGGACATGAGCAAAGATTGGTTCTCTCGGGCCTTATCGGCTGCGGGTGCCAGTCCGTCCCGAATAGGATTTGGGGCATGACATAGTTTCTCTCATGTGGCCACAACTGTCTTGAATCATATACTATTACATTACCGTGCTGCATTAATACACATCCTAGGCCAACTCCAGACGCATCACAATATACTGCATATCTTTCTGTACCTTCTAGAAGTATCAATACGTGTGTAGTCATCAATTTATCTTTTAGATCTTGGAAACACTTTTCACACGCATCATTCCACTGAACCTTGGTCTCCTTGTGTGTTAACTGTGTCAAGGGTGTTGAAATGGAAGAAAACCTTTCAACAAATCTTCTGTAATAACCTGCGAACCCAAGAAAGCTACGAATTTTCGTAGGCGTCGTAGGCATTGGCCAATTCTTTACCGCTTCTATCCTTTGTGTCTCTACCCTTATTCCGTCATCTGATACAATGTAACCCAAAATTGCTATGGATTTTAACAAAACTCACATTTAGAGAACTTTGCATATATCTTACGATCACGAAGAATCTATAATATCTGCCGTAAACATTTAGCATAGTCCCCTTGTGATCTTAAGTAAACCAAAATATCATCTCCAAACACGGTCACGAACACATCTAAAATGGCTTGAACACCCTATTCTTCAAATCCTTAAAGACTGAGGGTGCATTTGTTAGTCCAAATGACATCACTAACAACTCCTAATGATCATACCGTATTCGAAAAGCTATCTGGGGTATATCTCTAACCCTTACCTGATGATATCCTGATCTCAGGTCAATCCTTGAATAGCATTTGGCACCCTGTAATTGGTTAGGTAACTCATCAATTCTGGGGAGGGAATATTTATTCTTAACTGTCACCTTATTCAAGTGCCAATCTCAACGTTCCATCTGTCTTTCGTACAATTAACACTGGTGCACTCCAAGGGGACGTACTAGGCCGTATGAATCCCTTGTCCAACAAGTCTTTTAATTGCTCCATTAATTCCCGTAACTCTGACGGGCCATGCTATACGGAGGAATAGAAATAGGCTGAGTGCCTGGCATCACATCAATACCAAATTCTATGTCCCGTTCTAGAGGTAAACCTGAAAAATCTTCAGGAAAGTTTTCAAGAATTTTATTTACCACCGAAATCGATTGAAGAGTTGGTGGCTTCCTTTCAGTATCTTTCACTCTGATTAAGTGACATATGTACTCCTTTGGGTTTCATTTTCCTTTCCTTAAAATAGGAAATAAAATTACCTCTCGGTGCTCCCACCTTACCCTTCCATTCATGAGCATTCTTTTTGTGGAAAATTAAAAATGTACACTTTTTGTCTTTCTTTTTTTTTTTAGCTCAACAATCTACCGTGGCATATTAAGGAGCCAACCAATCCATACCCATTATAACATCAACGTCCACCACTTCTAACTCAATAAGATCAGCAAACGTAACATGATCACAAACAGTTACTATACCATTACGATATACTCTCTTCTCTATAATAAATTCACCAACAGGCGTAGATACTTTAAATGGTTTAACTATTAATTCTGGCATTCTTTTATTTTATTTGTATTTTTTCAACAATCAAGGGAGTAACAGATGATAGGGTAAAACCCAGATCAATCAATGCATATTCTTTATATAAAAATATGAATAGTGTACCTGTATCTACATCAGGAGAAGCTTCCAAATTATGTCGATCCGCTAAGGCATGGGTACGGTTCTGGGTTCCACTAGCACCAACTGTCCCTCTAGAACCCCTGCCACGCCCCGTAGGATGTACACCTGACGAGAAGGATACAACGGATAATCCCGTAGGTCGTTCCCTACTACCCGTGCCCTATTGTGGACACTCTCTCATTTTGTGCCCCGATATACCACACCAATAACAAACATTCATCCCCAACCAACATTCACCTAGGTGAAACCTTCTGCAGCACTGACAGGACTGACGAGGAGACTTCAGTTGGTTCCTACTTCCTTGTGCTAGATAGACCACTGTCCGTGAACCCTGAATCTCACTTCCTTGCCCAAATTGGTAGCCTCTAAACCCTCAAAATTGAGGTAAAGCATTTACTGTAGAATGAGGAAATAATGGTTTAGGCGGTCTGTTAAACACCCGAGACCTAAATTCTCCTTGGGACGCCATGAAATGTCCCATAGGTCTAGCCCTCTTTGACGGCCCTCTTTCAAATTCTTGTGCCATTCTCCTTTGCCTTTGGTTACCCCTCTTTTGTGCAAAGGCTGGACCAATTTGTCTTTGATTTTGTGCAATGACTATCTGAGTCAATAGGTGCACTGCATTCCTTATATCCTGCTCAGTAGCATTAACCGGTGTTTCGACAGGGTCTTCTATCCTTCTCGTCTCTTCTGGAGCTGGAGAAGTAGAAGAAGCTCGTGATGCAAATTCAGTTTCAGCCCCACCCTGACTAGCTTGGTCAGGTGGTGGTTTACTAGTTCCTTCTCTGGCAAGCATCTCAACCTTCTTATCTTTTCCCCAACCTTTTCTTTCTATCGGTATTCTATTATCACACAATAAAACAATTCCCATGGTCAGATATGATTCCACCTACAACATTGGCTCTAATGCACGATCCAATAAATAAAGAAAAGAAAAAACACCTAAATGTCCCGTAGCTTCCTACTTACAAATGTGGCACGCAACACATCCGTAAGTAAGACTCTACTCAAACAAGGCTTTGTAGATACCCTTTAGACAACCTGCTCTGATTCCACTTTTGTCACGCCTCGAATTCCAATGGGGTGGACTGGCACCCAAAGTCGTTAAGGCCCGAGAAAACCAATCTTCATTAATGTACACTCATATGCATGTCACTCAATGAACATCACTATCACGTATAGATACAAGAGTCTAATGGCGGAAGTCATGGAAAACATATGATATATATACATATATGAAACTTGGCCATTAGGGCCACCATGTCAAAAGCATACATTCCTTACATCCCTTCGTTTGTCCCACAACATCTACAAAGCCTCTACAGATACATAGATATAACCAACCTACAATCGGGACACATCCCCGCTTTATACAATACCAAAACAAATGTACATAGCCCCGAACCAATTGGAGCTCACCAATGATCCACAAATGACCCGCAACCTACTGTGGAGGTCTACTAGCACTTGTGCCTGCAGGAAGTAAGGTAAGTCCCCCAAGGGACGTTAGTACGAAGAATGTACTGAGTATGTAAGGCTATATGAAACTCAATGATATATAAATACTTCAATGGAATCAAATACAAGAGAATAGTTAATATGGATAAACCACCGTTCTGTATGTGTGGAAATATGTACATTACATTCGTTACTTTCTTTGCTTTTGCGTTCATTCATCTTTATTGTTCTACCTATGCTAGGCTTTTCTGTAGCCCCTGGGATGAGATTTATCGTTCTACCCATGCTAGGCTTTTCTGTCGCCCCTGGGATAAGATTTATCGTTCTACCGATGCTAGGCTTTTCTGTCGCCCCTGGGATGAGATTTATCGTTCTACCCATGCTAGGCTTTTCTGTCGCCCCTGGGATGAGATTTATCGTCCTACCCATGCTAGGCTTTTCTATCGCCCATGGGATAAGATTTATCATTCTACCCATGCTAGGTTTTTCTGTCGCACCTGGGATAAGATTTATCGTTCTACCCATACTAGGCTTTTCTGTCGCCCCTGGGATAAGATTAACCCATGCTAGGTATTTTAACCCCTGGAATGTGATTAACCCATGCTAGGCTTTTCTGTCTCCCCTGGGATGTTAGATTAACCCATGCTAAGCTTTTATGTCGCCCCTGGGATGTAACTCAAGAATATACAAACAATTATACATTACCTCATTCTTTCATTATAAGAGTGATACATTTCTTCCGTTCTTATGTTATAAGATTGACACATTGGTGGTTGGGACATTATTGGAACTTTGGAACGTAACATTATTTGAACTTTGGGACAATGTCCACAATTATATGACACATGAATAACCATTGGTCAATGAATAATAAACATGTGAATAACAATAGATGATAACCTGAAATGGGATACCTTAGAACATTTCGGAATAGAACAAGTACAATGACAATGTGAACATTATGTGTTGCAGAAGGATACGAAAAGAGTAACCTTACACACCTTATCTTCCCAATATGAATACACAGTCCTATATGTGAATACAATAATCCAGCTCCTTCCTTATATTTTACTATACAACACAAGTACATAATGGAGCTCACGTTAACAACTAATTACCTTACAACTGCATAAGACGACAATGAGTTACATGATTTCCCTATAGTATCATTTCCCCCTTTACAATACAATTCACGGCATTGTCATACCAACAATACCACAACATTCCATACATGGACCAAGACATCATAAACCAATAGCATGTCACACCAAGTTTATCCTTTACGCTCCCTCATTAACAGTACGTTACAATTACTCCATCAAATCACCTCAATACGTTTCATAACAACAATCCCACAAGTTATACACATAGAAAAAAAAACAAGTTAAGGACATAACCACACCATACATGTTGATATTTCATCCACACCATTCACTTCCATCAAAACCTCAAGTCTCTTTTCAACTTCAAGTCACATAGATGACACATCTTTTAGCAAAAAGCAAAAGTGCACTACTCAACACTTTTAGACATAACCATTATGATCTACACAATCTCTCATGCCTATAATATATTAAATCACAATAATAAACACTTACCCAAGCTTGCAAAGTGATGCTCTTGTCCAAAGGAAATGTTTGCCTTAGGGTTTGTGAGATGAGAAATGTCTTTGGAAATGTCTAGAAAGGCATGAGAGTTAAAATGAATAAAAATCTGATTTTTGTGCCATTATATAGGCCCTCAAGTCATCCTTAGCCAATTCTTGGGCATTAATTGTCATGTTTACTTGGTCAACACTAGAATGGATCATTTGCCATCTTTGGGCCATGCATTTTGCATCATTTTGGGCCTTAAATTGAGCCCATTAGCACATGTTAACTTAGCCCACCAAATTCCATGCATGATCCACCAACTATCTCATGTTTAAATAATTCCATAAATGTTAAGACAATAATCAACTCACGAGATTCATGTTTGTAGCCTCAATCCCAAGAATAAGCGATTTTAGCCCCTCATGGCTTAATTTATCATAAATTGATAAAAATTATAAAAAAAAGAAATAAAAATAAAAAGGAAGAAGAATTAAACCTCATTTGGATGCCAAAATCGTCCAAGAGTATTCCCACCAAGATGGAATAATGATACAATAACCCAAGAGCCCTATTTAGAGACTATTGGTAGGAGAAACTTTTGGCAAAAAATGGCCTGGAGCGCCCCTATGCTGCCAATGCCAGAAAATTTTTGGCAAAAAGAGGCCTGGCACGCTGCCTGGTGCTCCCCACTCCAAAATTCTGATTTTCTTCCTTTCTTTGACTTTTCTTTGCGGATACTAGCACAATATCATATACTCCATCAAAAAAATACAACATACGTACTTATTGCTCTCAAAACTAAGGTAAACATGGTTCAAATAAGGCATATAAACCCTAGAACACCAATCAAGTAGGGTCAAAAATGTATGGGGTGTTACAGATTTCTTCTAGGGTTAGGATAAGGAAAAGAAGAAGTACCATTAGGCATCTTGGGAAACACTAAGTTTTCCATATGCTAAAGGAGGAATTGGTATAATACATATAGAGGAAGTTTTTTTATCTCTACAATGTAAACAGTGGTGGTTATTCAAATCTAAAAAGTCTTTATGGGGTGATTTTCTCAAAGCCAAATATTGTTAAAGGGCCAATCCATTCATCAAGAAGTGTGGAAAAGGGAATTCTTTTATGTGGAAGCATATGATGAATAACAGAGACAATATTAAAGAACATATTCAATGGTCTCTAAAGTCTGGTACTTGCAGCTTTTGGAGGGATGATTTATTAGGAGTGGGACCACTAGCTTACCACAGAAACCTCCTCCCTAGGATTAACAACATGACTGTCTTTCAATTTTTAATCAATGGAAACTGGAATGAAGATAGGGTAAGATAGCATGCCCCTCCAGCTCTCATTCATAAAATTCTCAACACAATGTTCAGATATTGATGGTTTGTAAGAGTCCACCACTTATAACTAAGACCTGATTCTATACTAGGTCCCTATATAAGGATATCGAAGAACAACAAAAACAAAAAGAAAATTATAGAAAAGTAAATGATGACAGATGTTTATGTGGAAACCTCCTTGCTCAAGGGAGCAAAACCACAAGCTACCCCAGTAGGATTTCACCAACCACTCTACTAATCACCAAGCAACAAAATGATTAAAACTCTTGTGCAATCTAGGAATTAAAATTTTAATCCTTACTTCACTAGAAATAACTCTATTGTTACACAACTCACAATAACTCTACAGTGAGAACTCTACTAGCTAACTCAACTCGACAAAGATTTTAATCACAAGAACTACTCAAAAGAATCTCTAAAACAAGAAGTGAGTTTACAGTTGAAAAATCAATACAAACATTCAATCAACCTAGAAACGATGACATATTTCACTATGAGCAAATGGTTTCCAAATTGTTGAATCTTTGCAGTAACTGATGAGGTTTTTTCTTGAGAAAATATTCTTTTTGGATTATCCAGAAACTTAATCTTCTCTCTTCAAGTGTGATGAAAATATATGATAAGCATTGGGAGAGAAGATTCCTCATTAGTGGATGCTGGAAAGGACTACTGAGAATTTATCCCATTAATGTGCTGACATTCCAAAGAGTACTGGACAGCTGACACATAAGACAAAGTGCATACAACTGCATACTAGGACACTAGTTAACATAACTGGTCCTTCTACTAGGTTAGGAAATCATCAGGACATGAATCACAATCAGACAAGCAAGGACCAGGTCCAGTGATGAAGTTTGTCAATCAACAAAACTAACATTCTAACAATTTCCCTCTTTTTGATGATGAAAAACCCAGATTCTCATAACAGTAATTTACCTATCAGTTCCCCCTGTCACCAGAATCATCTAATTAAGACAACAAGCTCAAATTTATTTTCTCCCTTTTTACTTTCCCCTTTCTACCAGTTCCCTTTCACCAGTCACTAGTATCTAATCTAGCCAACATCATTTCCCCCTTTTACCATGCTCCCTTCCTTAAACTACACCAAATTTTCCCCCTTTTGGCATCATTAAAAAGCTAGAGTACTAAAATAAAGCAAGAATCCTTGCATCATATAGCTTCCCAATTTTTTATAGCCATGATATTGGAGATGAATTAGTGTAATTTAATCATACCAAGACTCTCTTGAATCCTTTCAAAGTTTTCCCTTACAAGAGCTTTGGTGAAAATATCATTAACCTGGTCCTCCATTCGACAAACTGCATGTTGATAAACCCTTTATCAATACTGTCTCTTAGAAAGTGATGTCGAATATCAATATGTTTTGTCCTCTTATGTTGGACAGAATTGTTTGCCATATTAAGAGAACTGGTGTTGTCACAAAATAATGGCACACTCTCAGTAATCACTCCAAAGTCTTCAAGTTGTTGCTTGATCCAGTGAAGTCTTCAAGTTGTTCCCTTTAGGTATCTCAAAATTTGTTTGGCTGCCTTCAAGTGAGACTCTTTTGGACATGCTTGAAATCTTGCATACATTCTAATATTGAACACAATTTCCGACCTACTGGCAATTAGATATAAGAGAGAACCTATAATACCTCAATACATAGTCTCATTCACAGAGGGATCAGGTTCATCTTTGTCTAATTTGGTAGAAGTTCCAATTAGAGTGTTTATTGGATTAGCATCCTCCATTTTGTTTTTCTTTAATAACTCAAGAATGTACTTTTGCTGACTAATTAGAACCCCATCATATAATTGATTCACTTGTAGTCCAAGAAAGAACTTAAGCCCACCCATCATGCTCATTTCAAACTCATTTCCAATGAGATTGGCAAAGTTGTCACACATAGAATTTAGAGTTGATCCAAAAATGATATCATCCACATAAACCTACACATTGATTAGATTTTTTCCTCTATATCTTAAGAAGAGAGTGTTTCCAATCTTTCCTCTCTTGAATCCATTATCCAACAAGAATTTCAATAATATTTCATATCAAGCTCTTGGTGCCTGTTTCAACCTATAGAGAGCTTTGTCAAGCTTGAACAGATGATCTGGAAACACATAACTTTCAAACCCTAGGGGTTGTTTCACATATACTTCTTCCTTTAGGTATCCATTCAAGAATGTACTTTTTACATTCATTTGAAATAGTTTGAACTCCACGTAGGATGCAAAAGCAATGAGAATCCAAATAATTTCCATCCTAGCAACTGGAGCAAATATTTCATCATAATCTATACCTTCTTTTTGATTGTAGCCCTACACCACCAGCCTAACCTTGTTCCTTACTGTGGTTCCAAACTCATCCAGTTTGTTTCTGTACACCCACCTAGTCCCTATAACAGTTCTGTCAGAGGGTTTAGGAACCAAATGCCATACCTTATTCCTTTCAAACTAATAATAATCTTCCTTCATACCAATTATACAGTCTTTATGTTTTAAGTCTTCCTTGATATTTTGGACTCAATTTGAGACAAGAATGTTGAGAAGGCAACCATGTTTCTTGTCTTAGATCGAGTGTGCATTCCTAAATCAAGTGGGGAGACCAAATTGTCTAATGGATGAGACTTTAAGTGCCTCCAATGTAAAAACTGCAACTCAGCTTGTTGCTTCTTGGTACCTAGTTCTACTTGAGGAGCTAAAAAATTATAACTAATACCATTTTCAGCACAAAAGTCATCGAAGTTAGCATTCTCAATTTCAGTCCCATAATCTGATCGGATGCTAACTATCTTACTAGTCATCATTACTTGAACTTGTTTGGCAAAGACAATGAACACCTAAAATGTCTCATCCGTACTTCTTAAGAACAAAGTTAGTCATCCATAATTACAAATATATATTTCTTTCCTCCTCAACTTGGATTCCTCATTGGTACGCAAAGATCTATGTGAAGAAGATCAAGTGGCCTGGAAGAACTAACCACTTTCTTTGACTAGAAAGAGGAACGAACCTGCTTTCCTTTAACATAAGCATCACACACTTTACAGTTCACAAATTTCTTATTGGGTAGTCCACGCACCAGTTCTGTTGGCATTAGCTTGTTGAGCAGTGAAAAGCTCACTGCCCCTACCTTTTCTGTAATAGCTCATCATCATTTCCAACACCACTTAAACATTTTAAATCCTCACTATTTATAAAATCAAGATCAGTCAGATACATATTTTTGCATCTTTTGGCAACCAAAATCACTTCACTGGTGTTAATATTTGTGACAATCTGACCAACACCAAGAATATGTCCTTACTTTCCATCCCCAAATGACACACTACCTTCTTGAAAAGTTTGGAGTGAGAGAAAATCCTCAATTTTTCCAGTCATATGACTTGAGCAGCCACTGTCCATGAACTATTTTGGATTTTGTTGACTACTATCTCTCACTTCTACCTACATACATAGTCATTTGTTAGATTGGGAACCCACATGAGCTTGGGTCCCTTTGAATGAGTAAAAAGATAGATAAAATTTCTTCTTGCCCATACAGGCATGGTTGGTTTTCTCTCTCTGGGACCAGGTCCCTTGAAGATTTTTGTGGTTTGAGCATAATTCACATTTCCTTTCTTTTATTTGAGAGGATGTTGACACTTTTCCTTGTATGACCATTCTTGTCACAGTGAGTACATAACCAATTATCTGAAATAGATACATACTTGCTATAAGGATTGTACAAAGTGGTGTCCTATTCTAATCCAAGACCTTCTCTAAAATTAGACCTTATACTACTTAGCTTAGTGAGAAGCTCTGATGAAGCAGTCCAACGAAGGGATTTCTCTAGATCATTCTTAGTGCTATTCAAATTCATTTCTGATTCCCTATTTCATTCAAGAGAGGCAGCAAGATTTAGACTGGCCTTTTCCATCTTCTCTTCAAGGCTTATGAATGACTCAGTTGCCTCCACCTTCCCAGTTATCCCTTTGAGTTAGTCACTCAACATTTTGTTTTTATTTTTAATCTTAGCAACTTCTACTTCAAGCTTTGAATTCTTTGAGGATAAGGAGACCTTCTCTATTTTAATTTAATTCAGTTCATTAGCTAGAGACTCCTTTTCAATAGCATGATTGTGAAAGAAATCAATCAAGATACTAGTTAAAGATCTTAACTCTTTCTTAGAATAGTTTCTCAAGTTTTTTTGAACATCAAAGAAGGTTACCTTATCATCTGTTTCATCATCAAATTTGGCCATGAAAGCTAGCAAGGAATCAGATTTTATTGACTCATCTTCAATCATGAACATGGATGTGTTTTCACCATCCACCTTTTCATCTGAATCACTTAAGGAGTCTGCCCATGATGCTGGATCTTGCTTAACTATCTTGTTAGTTGCTTCCCTTCTTCTGACTCTATCAGAGACCTAGTGCTTTTTTATAGTTCCTTTCAGAGTTCTGCTTGGTGAAATCTTTGTAGTCTATCTTGTGAAGAGGACAATCTTTGATATAATGACCAGGTTTTACACATTTGAGGCATATATCATTCCCTCTAAACCCTTTACTTGAGTTTCCTCTATTCTAAAAATGTCCACTTCTTACCATCTTTTGAAACCTTCGAGTGATCCATGTCATATTCATCTTCACTTGAGTCACTTTTGCTTTCCTTTAGAACCATGCTCCTTTCCTTTTTGGAGTCATTTCTTTCTGAATCCTGCTGAAGTTTAAGCAAATATGTCTCAAATTTCCAATAAGCTCATCCATTATCATAGTTTTTAGATTCTTTGCCTCTGAGATGGAATTCACTTTGTTTTCCCATGAAGGAGGCCAAATACTCAAAATCTTCCTAACCATATTGTACATCATGATGTTTTCTCCAAGACACTTGAGTTCATTCACAATAGATGTAAATAGAGCATGCATGCCTTGAGTAGATTCTTCTTTGCTCATCTTAAACAGCTCGTACTGAGTAGTAAGTATATTGATTTTTGATTGCTTCACTTGCCCTGTTCCCTCATGAGCATTTTGCAAAGCTTCCCATATTTCCTTAGTATATTAATAAGATGAGACTCAATTGTACTCATCAATTCCTATCCCATATACAAGGATCTTCTTAGCCTTGTAATTCTTCCAATCTTCTTCCTATCACCTTTATTATAGTCTTTCCTGGCTTTGGGAACAAATAGAGAAATTTCCCCTTCTTTAACAACTTCTATGGGCACATGAGCGTTGTAACAGATCACATCCCACAACTCACTAACCTCCGCCATGATGAAATTATGCATTCTAGTCTTCCACCAACTATATAATTACCCATTGAACCTTGGGGTTCAAGTAGTTGATTGTCCTTCCTCGAGACTTGGTGAAGCTGCCATCTTGAACAGGATCCTTCCTAGGTGTTAACCTTATAGGAAGAATAGCTCTAATACCAAATGATGGTTTCTAAGAGTGTTATAACTAAGACCTGATTCGATAATAGGTCCATGTATGCGAATATTGAAGAACAACAAGAACACGAAGAAAATTACAGGAAAGTAAATTACAATGGATGTTTACGTGGAAACCTCCTTGCTCAAGAGAGTAAAACCATGACCTACACCAATAGGATTTCACCAACCACTCAACTAATCACCAAGTAAAAAAATGATTACAACTCTTGTGCAATCTAGGAATTAAACTCTTAATCCCTACTTCACTAGCAATAACCCTATTGCTACACAAACTCATAATAACTCTACTGTGAGAACTCCACTAGCTAACTCTAGCTAGAAAAACAACTCGACAAAGATTTCAACCACAAGAACTACTCACAAGAATATCTAAAACAAGAAGTGAGTTTATAGTTGTAAGATCAATACAAAAACTCAATCAGCCTAGACACGACGACAGATTTCACTATAAGAAAATTGTTTCCAAATTGTTGAATCTTTGCAGTAATTGATGAGGTTCTTGCTTGAGAAAATAATTTTTTCAAATTATGTAAAAACTTAAGCTCCTCTCCTCAAGTGTGATGAATATATATGATGATCATTGAGAGAGAAGCTTCCTCATTAGTGGATGCTGGAAAGGACCGCTGAGAATTCATCCCACTAATGTGTTGACACTGCCAGCGAGTACTGGACAGCTGGCACATAAGACAAAGTGTGTGCAACTGCAAAACTTCATGTTAAGACACCAGTTAACGTAACTGGTTCTTCCACTACATTAAGGAATCATCAAGACATGAATCACAATCACACAGGCATAGACCAGGTCCAGTGATAAAGTTTGTTAGTCATCAAAACTAGTAGTCTAACAGATATCAAGAAGGCATTCCTGATCAAGCAATCTGGAAGCTCAACACTAGTGGTAAATTTTCATGTTCTTCAACATAGGACCTGGTGAGGAGATAGAAGAACAAAACTATGATCAACACCCTTATGTGGAAAAAAAATATCTCTTTCATGTTCTTTCCTTCTGTGGAGAGTAATCAGGGATAAACTTCTAAGTAATGAGAAGATCACTATGTTTGGCCATGATCCAGGTAATTTTTCTTGTTGTTATAGACTTGGATTCGATACAATAGACCATATGTTTTTTTCTTGGAATTTTTCTAAGCACATCTGGAAATATTTCTCTGATTTTTTGGGAATACATCATGAAACTACATCTCTTATAAATCTTCTAATGAGGTGGTGGATCACAAACACAATAATGAAGTGCATAAATTGATTATGTAGGCTTCTCCTATATTCATTTGTTGAAACTTGTGAAAGAACTGGTGTGCTAGAAAATATGGAGGAAAAAATTAAGTGATATTAGAGTGAAGTTTTCTATCATCAAATAATTTCACATGCTCTTAAATACTACCTATTCTTAAATTCAGTGGCCCAGCAACTGGAAGGATCTTATTCTTTTAGTTGAAACCAGTCAACATGATGTGAGAATTACATAAGTTAATTAATTTAAACCTCCTCCCTCTATGGTTAACCTTAATACTGATGGTAGTATCATTGAAAGTCCTGGGAAGGTAGGAGTAGGAGGTATTCTCAAAAACTACAAAGGTGATCTGATCTATGCCTTTGCTACTCTCTTAGGAGTTAGCTCAAACAACCAGGCAGAGATCCAAGCTGTGTCTTTTGGGATTAATTTATCCATTCAGCATGGTTATAGAAGGGTTATTTTAAAGGTAGATTCAGAGTTACTGGTAAAGTGGCTCAATCATGAGATCTTACCACCATGGGGTATAAACCAGCACATCACTGAACTACAAGACTTGGTCAAAATTTAGATGATTTTCATTGAAAGCATGTCTACAGAGAGGATAATTTTCCTACAGATACTTTTTCTAAGCATAGTCATTTGGTTGATTCAACCCTACACTACTATAACTATCAACAGCTTCCTCAAGAAACAAAAGGCTACTTCATTCTTGATAAGATTGGCATGACAAACTTCAGAAGAAGGAAATTGAAAAGGATCGAGAAATCCCCATAGAGTTTGTTCCTGGATCCTCCAGGTCCTGGAATAAATATTCACTTGTTTACTTTAATTGTTTATCATCCTTACTTAGGTTGTGCTAGCTTAGTTATAGCTTCTATGAAGATGTATTATTTTGTCTAGATTTTCTTCTTACTATCTAAGGGGAAAGTCTCCCTTATTTAAGTTTTCCTAGACGCTTTGCATTGAGAGGATTCATCTCTTCTAGGTGCTTAGTTATAGGTTTCTTTTCATAGTTTTGGGATAAGTTAGCCGTCCTTAGTAGGATACCCGACTTATGAACTACTATGTAATCGAAGGTAAGGTTTATGTACCCCTCCTTGTATTTTCTGGTGTGTTTTACTTATGCTAAGGCCTGGGGGTGCTGCTTAGCCCCTGATCCCCTCAAGGATCATTAAAAAAACATATGGGATAGTATCCTCTTTGTCTATTTGATTTTTAGAGCGGGTAGGAGCTTTGAAGAGGGAGGTATCAGATAGAGAAAGAGGTCTTTTGGGATCCATATTTGCACAAACAAGCAAGGCACATCTAAGTATGGGATTAGAAAACACAACCAAACTTTAACAGTAAATCATACAAAGGCCTTCCCAGAATATCACACTCACGTGATACGCATCGCATAAGAGTTGTGCGAGTAGATGTGTGTATCATATAATGTAACAGAACTAAAACCAAATGAGACTCGTACTTGTGTGATGGTAAAAGCCAATAAAGCAAACCGTACAAGAGTAATGCACTCACGATTGAGAGAGCGTAATTCACAGCCTTCCAACCTAAACAAATCTTGAACATTATGCACTTAAGAGGAAATTTGTGTGTATCGTACATGAATAATGTGCTCACCGTTAAGATCGCACAAAGCAAAACATTCAAATCCTTAGATACTGGAACATAATGTGTTCAAAGAGTTCCCTTGTGCGCATCTTACAACAACGATGCATATCTCACAAGTGCATCTTCTTCCCCAATCCTGCACAATTCAACACCAAACTATCTTTTTCATGGCTAAGTCAATTTCTATGGTACTCAGACTTCCTCTTTTATAGCTAATTCCCATAGACCCAAGCTATTTTAACTCCACAAATACAAATTTCCAAACTAAATATCAATAATATAACTACACAATTCAATAAAGAACACAAGTTCTATAGGCACAGTGAGGATTTCTTTGATTCGCCCATAATTATATCCTCTATAACAAACTATATGAAATTAATCACAACTTTGGGGGAGTAATTTTTATGCATAAGGGGGAATCGAGGAAGAGGATAGAGATAAATTAAACTACAATGAAATAAGAATTGAAGCTCACTATCATTCATCATAACCAACATATAGGAATAACTTTAAGAAAACTTACGACAAGATGAGGAGGGTGACCGATGGTGTGAACTCCGATGAGTGTGTGTGCATGTTCCTGACAAAAACATACTTGAGCAAAGGTGACAGCGTCAAGTGAGAATGAGTAAAGGAAGTAATGGATAAGAAAGGAAAAGTTTCAAAATTTAATTAGAGAAGAAGGTAAAAGGTCAAAGCCCTTAGACTTCTTCATAATAAAAGTGACCCTTCACTTACCGACTGAGTTGTGCGTGCATGCCTAATATAGCATAACATCAGTACGATGTGCATAACTTGTGGACGATTATGAAATTCTACCTTCAGGAATTTGTCTCCACTATTAATTTTGGTGATGCACTTGTAAGATATACATAAGTGCAATGCAATGCTCACAAGTGTTGAGCCAACCTAGATCTTGGCTTTTGGCTACTGTAACTTTTTGTGCCCTACTTGTGCAATACACATTACTATTGTGTGATACATATAAGCTCTGTGTGATATCACACAAATGGTATAAAGCCATCATTTTTTGAATTTTCAAACCCCGTCTTCTCACACACCTGCACCATTGAACAAATAATATTCAAAACAACAAAAATGAAAACTTGGGTTGCCTCCCATGAAGCTCTTTATTTAACATCGTAGCATGATATGAGTAGGGGTCATCACGCTTCATCAAGGTAAAGAACCTCAATGAAGTCAACCCTCATCATCATTCAAATGTATTACTTCACCTGTTAACTATTCACCAAGAATTGAGACCCATCTTCACTTTCTAATTCAATATCCCTGCTCGAGAAGTTTTTCACCACCTTAAATGGCCCCGACCACCTTGACGTGAGTTTTCCCAAAATAGTCAGAGTCTTGGGTTAAACACTAGGACTTTATCACTGCTTTTGAACTCCTTTTTGAAAATTTTGGCATCATTCCATCTTTTCACATGTTTCTTATAGAGATCAAAACTCTCATAAGCCCTCAAACGAAATTCGTCAATTTGTTGTAATTGCTCCACTCTTGACTTGGATGCATCCTCCCATTTCATTTTCAATTGACACAAGTCCTACAACGCTTTGTATTCCAACTCAATTTGTAAATGTAAAGCCTTTCAAATTACTAATTGATATGGTGACATGCTAATTGGAATTTTAAAAGCAGTCCTATATGCCCATAAGGCATCATCAATCTGTTTGGTTGGAATTTATGATCTTAGCCAAGATTCCCTTAATCTTTTGGTTAGATACCTCTGCTTGGCCATTTGTTTGAGGGTGGTATAACGAGGCCACCTTATGTTTGACTCCATACTTGGCTAGCAAGGAACCAAAGGCGCAATTTCAAAAATAGGAACCCCCATCATTAATAATAGCATGAGGTGTTCCAAGCCGCGTAAATATATGCTTTTTCAAGAACTGAGTTACATTCCTAGCCTCATTATTTAGGAATGCCACAGCTTCAACCCATTTAGAAACATAATCCACTACCACTAAGATATAGCAGTTCCTGAATGAGCTCAAAAAGGGTACCATGAAGTCGATCCCTACACATCAAATAATTCTACTTCAAGGATTGACTTCAATGGCATTTCATATATTCTTGTAATTCCTCCTTATCTTTGACATTGCTCATAAGTACGAACCAACTCATGTGCATCATGGTATAAGGAGGTCCAATAGAACCCACTTTAAAGAGCTTTTGCAGTTGTACGAACTATACTATAGTGACCACCTACCGGTGAAGAGTAACATGCTTCAAGAATGGAACAAATCTCATTTTCAGCCACACACCTCCGGATCACATTGTCGGCATATTCCCTAAAAAGATAGGGTTAATCCTAAAAGTATAGGTTTACATCATGAAGAAAATGCTTTCTTTGATAAGATTTAATATCTTTGGGGAGGATGATACACACTATGTAATTTGCAAAGTTAGTATACCAAGGCTCCACCTCTACCAAAACAGCCATAACAAGTTGATTGAGGAAAGACTCATCAATGTCAATCTCCTCTAACTTCTCACCATTAGATTCGAGGTGGGACAAATGGTCCACCACTTGATTTTCACACCCTATTCTATCATTCACCATAAAATCAAACTCTTGTAGCAACAAGATCCACCATATCAATCTCTTGCTCTGTAACAGTGTAATTCTTTTGTGCTTTATTCAAAGACTTACTCGGATAATACACCGGATAGAATAGCTTTTCTTTCAATTGCCCAAGAACCGCACCTAATTCTATCACACTAGAATAACACATAAGCTCAAAAGGAAGGGACTAATTAGGAGCTACAATAATCGAGGCCATCAAAAGCTTTTCTTTTAGGCAATTGAATGCCCTTACGCAACTTCCATCAAAATCAAACTTTACTTTTTTTTCAAGAAGCTTACACAATGGATGGGATATCTTTGAAAAATATTTTATGAATCTCCGATAGAAACCCGCATGCCCTAAGAAACTTCTCACGCCCTGATAACGACCTCAATCAAGTGACTAAAATCGATATCGAAAACACGGAATTAAACAACAAAATTAAAGGATAGTGTAGAAATAAGAGATGAGAAGTGAAGAAAGAAAGGCTCAACTGAAACAACAATTAAACCAAGAGAGAAAAGAACTCAATCAAATGCATGAGAAACCAAATTGAATCCACAATATGATAACTCGATGATTAATCAAGCGAAGAAGATAACACAAGCAATTCGGGAATCCACCCTAATCACTTCATCTAAGCTAATAATTGGACTTGAACCCAATCACTACCCTAACCTAGAGTAACCAAATATCAAGTCTATTAAAGACAATTCAATCATCCAAAATCTAAGTAAAGAAAATGGCTAAGGCAACTATTTATAATCCTTGCCTTTTCACAAATAGCCTATTACAAAAATAGCCCAAAAGTGACTATTTTAGTAATAACCCACAAGAACCCTTCTTGATTGTCCAAATGACATCTTTATAGCCCATAACCTTATATATTTATTGCTCCATGGCTTTCTTCGGGCTCCAAGCTATCATCCATATGTGGAAGCCCATCCTAATGTGCCCCACGCTATCCATGCTCTTTTCATCCTCCCCTTCCTCAAAAGGATTCGTCCTCGAATCCGAACCTTGCAAAAACATGAGAAAGACAAACAACAAACATATCCTCATAGCATGAGGGTTAGCACAAGGGTTATCAACCACACCAACTTCCCAAGGAGGCACACATTTGAAATACAACCAACTATCCTTTGTGTTAAAGAAGATCCATTCATCATATAAGGTACAAAGGAATTGGTCATAAGAAACATCATGTGACAAGGAAACCACAAAGGTCTTAATGGCATCAAGAATCCCAAGAGATGATATCACATATGATTTAGGAGCCGTAAGACACAATTGTTTCATCGCCTCACAATAAGACCTCATCAAAAATGGTGAAATCACCCATAAGGGTTCATTTGGGTCAAAGAAGTAAAAGACCCACATATCTCTACCTCCATACATAACAAATCCCATACCATCATGGGTATCATCATAAGCAAAGAGGTAGTAGAGAAAGGTGCTAAGCTCACTATTCTTATCTAGGGCATGCCAAAAGATAAGGACACCGGTAGATAAGAAAAGAAATTTTAAGAACAAAATAACCCTCTCTATCAAGCAACTTTCCAAAGAAAGAAAGTGCACCAATGAATCCATGCTACTAGAATGGTCGGGGAATCTATTAGGAGTCAAATCACTCCATATCAAATAATACTCCCAATGAATTGGGGTCCCTCCTATCATAGTATCAAGCATGCTTCCAAGAGTCCCATTTGAAACTTTAACTTGTCCAACCCTATGAAGGTGACAAGGAGCTTTCAATATCCAAGGACTCTCCCAAAAACAAACAAGCAACTTAGAATCCACTAGTTGTGGTCCACACAACTTAAGCACAAGTGTGTCAAACAAGGATGCAAGAATATAAGAAACTCCCAAAATAGGCAATGAAACATTTGCCTTGGGGTTCACAAGCATGAGACCATATTTGATAAAAGGTTCATCATATGCAAACAAGTAGTAAAGAAAGGTGTTACTTAAATGAACTTCATCCAAGGTGTGCCCACATATAGAATCACCCTTTGATCCACAAACATTAACGCCTTGATTAAGAATGGGGTCACACAAGAATAAAAGGGTTATTGGAGAACATACACCCTCTTTTCTTTGACTACTAACCTCCCCAATAGACGTACTATCATCTTCCAAGAGGAGAGGTCCATCTTCGAAAAGTGTGTCATCATACCATAGTGGATTCTCAATCACTTGGTAGACTTCAAGAGGGGCTACACTTATATCATGCCAAGACATACCACTATGCATTTCACCTTCATTAGTCATGTCAACATCAAACAAGAGATTATCCTTAAAAACACATTCAACCTCACAATCCTTATGAGAAGAAAAAGGAATGGAATCGCAATTCAAGAATTCATCATTTAGGTGCAATGGCTTCACATAACTATCTACATGACCAACTATATCAATGCCAACACTAAATTGAGGTTCCTTAAGTTCATCACAAAACTCCTCATTTAGTGGGTCATCATTACACATGAGTTGATCAACACCAATATCAATTGATAATGAACTATCATTTAAAGCACATATATCAACACTAGGTGGACACAAATTGATCTTACTAGAAGAATCAATTCGGTCATCAATAGGATCAACTAGTGTATCTACATTCTCAACATTCACATTATCAAAACATGGCAAAGAATCACAAGACAATGTACTATCATTCAAGGCACAAGTGTCAACACTAGGTGGACACAAATTGATCTTACTAAAAGAATCAATTCGGTCATCAATAGGATCAACTAGTGTATGAACACTCTCAACAAATACATTATCACTATGTAACAAGGTGTCATCAAGATGATCACAAGGCAACGAATCTTTAATCTCACACATATACATGCTATCACTTACACTCAATTGGCTACTAGCCACACAAGGATCTTCAACTTTTGACAAAGTGTAAGGTTTAGCTTTGTTACCTTGTAGTTCATAGAAAGGATTGCATTCACCTTGCTTTTCAAAATTTGAGAACATTTGCTCCTTTGTAAAGCTTTCTAGCACCTCATGATTCTTCATTGCTCGAGGTACCTCACTAGGCTTGTCTCCAAGGATACCTGCACAAGAACCTAGACAACTAGAAAAAGAAGAAAGGTTGCAAAAGTTAGTATAAGATTGTGACAACCCTATCACATCACTCCTCATAACCTCTCCTTTTTCCACTCTAGAGTTATCACATATCATACCCTTACTCCTCTCAATCTTTTGTCTCTCAATTTTATTGGAGTTAGGACAAGTGCCAAGAATTCCTTGGGAAGGGTTTGGATATCCCTTCACATTTAACTTCCACTTTGCATTGCTAGGATTAGCCTTCATTTCACTCATTGGATCCTCTTCAAGCACATTTCCACAAGGAGTAGCTTGTTTTACTTTTGACTCCTTGGAGACCATTTGAGAGATCTTGTCAAGAGTTATTAGCATGGAAGCAAACAATTTGTTCATCCTCAATGTAATAGGATCCTCAATTGTGAGTGGTTCATTTGTAACTTTTGTTTCAAGAATCCGCCTCTCCCCATCATACGCATCTTGAGACAATGAATTCCCTCTACTTCTATGGCTCATTGATCCTCCCACCCTTCCTCCAACATCATTACCATATAAAGAACTAGTCACATTGGAATGAGGATAAGAAGTATAAGTTGTTGCCCCATAAGAAGTGGAGAATGTTCTTCGCCTATGGTCCACACGACGTCTTTGAATTGGTTTTGCCCACACATCTATACCCCCTCGACTAGGATAGGAAGTAACATAAGATGAGGAAGGTAATTCATCCCCACAACATCCCCTTTTATCACAATCCTCTTCAAAAGGTTCACAAGACATATAGGAGAAAGAATTGTACCTCACATCGTCTTCATCACCCTAGTGGGTAATATGAGAACCCCCATACCCTTCATCTTCACTATCAAATTCATCATAAGAGACTTCTACTCTTTTATGTTCATCATAAGAGCCATAAGCTCCATGCATCTCATATTCATCTCCGGTGTAGTAATTCTCATCACCATGTCGATCATAATCTCTTGGACCATCATATCCTTCATAAGATTCACCATCATACTCATGAGATTCATTACTTTTCCCAAAAGCACTCAAAGAACCCTCATGTTGCTCATCATCACTATACTCATAGCTCATGTCGCTACAAGCATAGTCACTAATGTCATCTCCACAATAATCTGAAGTTATGGATGACATTCTTTCTTATATCACCTTTTGTACCTACAAAACTAGCAAACAAGTTAGTAATAAAAGACTCATGTCACTCATATATGAGCTCTCAATTCACCTTCTATGGCTTCTTTCCCAAATTGATAGGTTACTAGCTTTGCTCAATTAATTCAAGGTTATCAATGCTTGTGGAGGAATGGATTCTTGTGACTCATAAAAGAAAGATGGCTCAAATAAAACTAAAAGGACTTGAATCAAGAAGTTATCTACGAATTAAGATGATAAAAGTAGAAGAAATGAAGCACGAAAGAAAACGGACTCAAAAAAAACTAAGTAACAAAAGTAGAAAAGTTACTTGTGTTACTTAATTTGAAGGATCAAAAAAGTGATTTGATGTATTAAAACTAGTTAAAAAGTGATTAAATATTTTAATTACTTGTTAATTAGTTAGGAAATTGAAAGAGAAAGAGAACAAAAAAAGAATCGCGAAATTTGGACATTTAGAAAAAATTTGAGGCCTTGAAGAAGTTCATCACTTTAAAGGGGTTTAATTTGATGATTTGATGATTAAAACTAGTCAACAAGTGATTAAAGATGTTAATTACTTGTTAAATAGTTGAGGAATCAAAGTATAAAGAGAACAAAAAAAGAATCACGAAGTTTGGACACTTAGAACAATTTTTTAGGTCCAAAAAACTTTAGGACCCCAAAAAAAAACTAAGTGTTGAAACCTGAGAAATTTCAGCTCTCTGAAGTTGTTGTCCATGCGCCACGTGGCGTGAATGGACTAGAGGGGCACTGAGTTGGCTGTTGTGTGGCAGTCAATGGCTGACTTTGACCGTTGACTGCTGACGTGGCAGATGACGTGGCAGTCCAAGTGGATTTTTTTAATTTTTTTTTGTAACTTTTTTTTTTCAGATTTTGATTTTTTTTTATTTTTTTATTTTTTTTTCAAAATTTCACAAATGGACCTACTAACACTTTGACCAACTTTGACTTGAAGATTTTGGATCAAAGTATATTTTTTGTATCTTCTTCTCCAAGAACAAGATGAAGATGCTCAAGAACACCAACAAAAACCCCAATCTTCACAACCTCATAACTTCTTCATTTCAACTCCAAATTTGATGAAATTTTCACCCACGTCTTCCTTTCAACGCCACGAACAAACCCCACTAATTTTTAGCCTTCAAAACCAAGTCAAAAATAAACCCACTTTTTAAAATTTACAATGTTTCAAAAGCTTGAAACCCTTCAATGGCAACTTCACTTCTACAACTTCGATTTAAACGAAATTTGAAATTTAGACTCACAAGACACTAGGGAATCAAGATCTAGTGTCAAAAACAACAAAATAAAACAAAAAAATTTCCAGATTTTTTTTTTTCGAATTTTTGGATAATTTTTTTTATTTTTTTTGGATTTTTGAAGAAATCAAAATCCCAAGATTAAGATTTGTGAAAAAAAACCTTAACCTAGGCTCTTGATACCAAAATGATAATGACCTCAATCAAGTGACTAAAATCGATATCGAAAACACGAAATTAAACAACAAAATTAAAGGATAGTTGAGAAATAAGAGATGAGAAGTGAAGAAAAAAAGGCTAAATTGAAACAACAATTAAACCAAGGGAGAAAAGAACTCAATCAAATGCATGAGAAACCAAATTGAATCCACAATATGATAACTCGATAATTAATCAAGCGAAGAAGATAACACAAGCAATTCGGGGATCCACCCTAATCACTTGATCTAAGCTAATAATTGGACTTGAACCCAATCACTACCCTAACCTAGAGTAACCAAATATCAAGTCTATTAAAGACAATTCAATCATCCAAAATCTAAGTAAAGAAAATGGCTAAGGCAACTAGTTATAGTCCTTGCCTTTTCACAAATAGCCTATTACAAAAATAGCCCAAAAGTGACTATTTTAGTAATAACCCACAAGGGCCCTTCTTGATTGTCCAAATGACATATTTATAACCCATGACCTTATATATTTATTGCTCCATAGCTTCCTTCGGGCTCCAAGCTATCATCCATATGTGGAAGCCCATCCTAATGTGCCCCACGCTATCCATGCTCTTATCACACCCCTTACGAAAATAGGAGGATGTAATTTAGCTATCACTTTAATTTTGGCTTAATCTACTTGAATGTCTTACCTCGAGATTTTGTGCCCTAGAAAAATTCCCTCTTTCACCATAAAGTGGCATTTCTCCCAATTTAACATAAGGTTCATTACTATGCAATGTTGGATTACTTTGTTCAAGTGATCAAGGCATGCTTCAAATGAATCTTCCATCACCGAGAAATTATCCAAAAATATCCTCCACCATATCAAAGAAAATAGATAACATACATCTTTGAAATATAGCTGGTGCATTGCATAATCAAAAAGGCATTTGCTTGAAGGCAAGAGAGCCATATGGACATGTGAATATTGTCTTTTCTTGATCCTCAAGGGCGATGAATATTTGGTTATACCCGGAGTAGCTATCTATAACACAATAACAACCTCCCCTCGCTAATCGATCCAATATTGATCCATAAATGGCATGGGGAAATTATTTTTTTGATCCATGAATTGAGCTTTATATGCCATCATGTAACTGGCCTCAAAGGGATGAGTTCATTATTCTTATTTGGCACAACAGTGATTTCCCTTTTTTTTGGCACGCATTGTACCGAGCTCACCCATGTACTATCAGAGATTAGGTAAACAACCATCGAGTCTAGACACTTTATTATCTCTTTTTTTACCACTTCTTTCATAGGAATGCTCAACCTTCTTGGTGCTCAATACTCGGTAAACATTTGGATTCTAATTAAATCTTATGGGTGCAAATATCGGGAGGAATTCAAATAATGTCGCGATGGTCTATCTGATAGACCTTATAAACTTTTCAACATGGATACCAATTCTTTGACTAGCCACACTAGCAAATCCACTGCTATGATTACGTGCAAAGTACTATCTTTCCCCAAAAAGACATATCAAAGATGAAGGGGAAGAGGCTTAAGTTCAAGCTTCAGAGGTTCTTCTATGGATGGTTTTACGGGAAGAGTCTCCTGATTCTTCAAGTCATGATCAAGTTTGAATGGGTTCTTGGTGTATAAACCAAACCCGATCAATGAAGCTACCACTTTATCATGCTCTTCAACATCTTCGCTGCCATAGTTCTATAGTATTGCCGCCAAAGGTTCATTTATAAGACCAACCTCTAATGTGTTTGCAACCACCTCATCAATTGAATTGATGATCGAGATCACTTGCAAATCCTTTGGTTGTTTCATAGATTTGCACACATTAAATGTGACTTCATCATCATTCACTCTAAATTTCAATTCACCACACTCCACATCTACTAAAGCTCTTTCGGTAGCCAAAAAAGGCCTACCAAGGATAATTGGGACCTCATAATCTATCTCACAATCGAGAATGACAAAATTGGTGGGAAATATGAACTTATCAACTCAAACTAGCACGTCATAAAGGATTCCCACCAGTCTCTTAATAGATTGATCCTCCATTAATAAACTCATCATGGTAATCTTTGGAGTCACCAAGCCTAACTTCTTGAATATTGACAACATCATCAAGTTAATGCTTGATCCCAAGTCACATAAAGCTATGCGAAATTAGTACACACCGATCGTACAAGAAATGGTGAAGGCCCTAGGGTCTTCTTTCTTCACTACCACATTACTAGACATGATTACACTATAATGGTGCAAAATCTCAATGGTTTCGAAGTACTTGGCATATATGGGAATCTCAAGAAAAGCATCCACCAAGGTATGTTTACAGGCAAGTTGTTGAACATGGAAATGAACTTTTTGAACTTAACATCATTATCCTTCTTTTTAAGCCTTTCAGAGAATGGAGGAGGAATTTTAATCGTTGGCTTTGAAATTATTGGACTCTCCTTCGAATTTGAACTCTTCTCTTCTACCACATTTTGTTCCATATAATTTTCAACCACATCATCAAACCCTATCGATTCTTTATAATTTAACCCTTTGGGGCTTTTGACTTCCACATATGATTCCCCAATGTGCTTTCTTTTCACATTTGTTTGCTCCTCAACCACCTCTTTGTTAGGAGTTTCATCAATGTAATCTATCTCATCACTAAGTACCTTTCCATTACTAGTGATGATAGCCATAAAATACACATTATCATTCTTGGGATTCACCACCGTGTCACTAGGTAGTCCACCTTTTTTCCTTGGATTTAGGTGGGATGAGATTTGACTTAATTGTGTTTCAAGTTTATTTATGGAGACCGTATGGGATGTGACCAATTGATTTAATGAAGAGAATTTACTCTTCATCTCTTGAAGAACTTTATCACTACCTTCCACCTGATTGAGAATTTGGACAAGCACATTTTTGATTCTATAACTTTTCGGGTCTGAAGTAGCTTCTTTGGATTTTGGGTGATCATAAGGGGGAATATATCTATATCTATCATGGTTTCTATCACAATCCTTGTTACAATCTTGTCAATCCCTATCATGATCCCTATCTTGCTCATGATAATCTCTATCCCTATCCTTGTTCCAACCTTGATTCCCGCCTTGCCTTTGACAGGTGGGTCGAAATCCCCCCACTTGGTTTGATAAGAAGTAAATCTCATCATCAAGTGAGTCATTATTATTATCATAGGGTCGGCTTCCTCTAGTAACCACGACATGTATAGTTTTATTGTTTGAATTCATAAAATGCTTAATCAAAAGGTCCATTTGAGTCATTATTTTTGCCATGTTCTCATCACGTTCCTCATTTTTATTTCATTGATCTGGGATCACCAAAGACGATGATGGAGCACCCATTGCTAGCTCAGTATCTCAGGTGTGCCAAGCATGACTATTATTTGTCCTTTGATCAAGTAACCCCAAAAGTTTGATTCATCAAGGAGCCACAGGCTAAATTATCCACCACAGTTTTGTTCAAGGAATCCAACAAATGATAGAAAGTTGTAGCAACACATTATCTAGTAGCTCATGGGTAGGACATCGGAGAAACTTTTTCTTAATCTAAGTTATGCCTCATGAAGGGTCTCTCCACTCAATTGGCAAAAACTAGAGTATTTTATCTCAGAGTTGAAGCATCAAGGAAGGAGAGAAGAACCTATTGAGGAATCACTTGATAAGCTTAACCTAAGAAGTGATTGATCCTTCAAGCAATTCTCTAAGCTAAATAGCCACTTCCCCCATCAAAAATAAAGGGAACAACCGCAATCGAATAGAATCCTGAGAAATGTTTGATATGTCAAAATGGGTGCAAACATCAACAAAGTTATTGAGATAGTTGTTTGCATCCTCATGTGGTTGGCCACTAAATAACCCCTTTATTTGTAGAAAATGGAGCACTGTACTTGTGATATGAAAGGTCGTATTCCCCAGCACAGATGGTAGGCAAATGGAACTCGCTCTTTCAGCATCACCCAAGGGGTCTTCTTCATTGAATTTCCCTTCATAACTTGCGGTTTTGCTACCATGTTAACTCATTTTTTTACCTAAAGCAAAACAAACAAAAAATAGCATAAATTTAAACTATGGCTAATACAAGTGATTTAAAATACTTCAATAAAGGAACTTTACACTTTCATTCCCTGGCAACGGCTCCATTTTAATAATGCTCAATTACAGCCAAGAATGTGTACGTGATTGTTGTTAATACTTTTAACCCAACTTTGAGCTTGGCATCGAACCATAAGGAATGAATTTGCAAAGTTCACTTTAGAGTGTATTAGCTCATATAATGCTCACACATATTAATTAAAAATAATAAAAGTGAATGTGGGGTTTTTAGTATAACAAGAATCATGATTTCAAGTGTCAACACAACTTTGAAATTCTTTAATTAATGAACTTGTATTCAATAACAATTGAGGTCTTAGAGATGTTCTTAATTGAGATTTAACGATATGCATGGGTAATTGATCATGCTCCAATGAGTTAAAGGTATGGGTAAGCTGGGTTTTTGATATTAGCAACAATCTTCGATCTATCACCAAATATCATATAGGATTTTCTCAAAGCTCCATGTGTTTTCCTTTCTAAACAATCCAATACTTCAAATTACCAATCTATTACTAGTATTAGCTATTTGATGAGATACCTCAAGTAATTTTCAAAATAAATCTCCTCACCCTTGTTCTCTCTTTTACGCAAAACAAAGGTTCTAAGGTTGAAAAGAGTTTGCAACCTACAATCATAGATTAATACATGGAGATTTAATAGAACCCACAACTTATAACTTAATTTAGAATCAATAAATCAACACCCACATAATCATTCATTACACACCCCTAAGAATTGGTGTTTCGCTATGCAGAATTAAAGAAGAAGAAATCATACCCAAATGCGCATCCAAATTCTCCATATTATGAATATTCTTCAATCGAATTCAAGATTCAACAATTAGAAATTCATAGTTCCCAAACCTATGATACTTTGGAATACAAGGTTCAAAAACTCAAAGAAGAACTCCACAGTATGGACTAATCCTTAAAATTTGAAAAGATTCTCTTTATATGACCTAGAAAATCGGACCCAAATAAATACAAAATTACCATCAGAGTATTTTGTGTAGGCTTCATCGAGGACGCATTTCACACGTGTGATACATACCTCTTCAGGATCAGAACGCACAATTTGTCTTTCAGTTCTTGGTATTTCAGGTATTCTGTTATCTTTTATGTCTTCTCAAGGTCATCACATAACTGTTGTATGATACCACAACTTCACCCTTGAACATAATTGTTAGAGGAGGTTTCCTTCAGATTTTCCTCTTTGGGTGATAGTAATACCTATTGTGCACTCCGCACACACCTTGTGTGATATGCACTTCTTTTGTACAATGCCTTACTTTACTCATGTAATTCAACTTTTATTATATATTCTTTTCCTCCAAGTTTCTTTTCCGTTTTGGTACTTTGTCTCCCTTTGGTAAGTTCCTTATCCTTATTGCCTATATGCAACCAAATTAACATAAGAATTGACTCAAACTAGGCATTGAGGACATCACTTTAGTATCAATTGTATGCATAATGAGTCACAAACTATCGACTCATCAAATTACTACAAGGGTCAAATTTTTTTATCACTGAACCCAACAGCAATGCATAAGAATGGTATTACATTTGAATTGAATAATTTTCTGCATACATTTATAGCTTGGAAAAAGAATTTACTTACTCGGGTTCTTACATGAAACTACGATATCCTGAGGGAAAGTATTTAGCAATGGCATACGACACCATAATAAAATAATAGTGTAGATTTCAAGGGCGATCGTTGCAGCGGCGATACCCTCACTATAGTGGCCTTACTGTAATGGGGTATGGGTAGCTATAATGTTCGTTGGGCAGTTTTAAAGGGGAAGAGTGGGGGATGTTTCATTTCTTACTTTTCAACCTCTATACTCTCTCAAACTCAAAACTCTCTCTCTCTCCGTCATTCTCTCCCTACATAAATTTTTTAGGTAAATCTCTCTATTTTTGTGTCTACATCATCGTTGTAGCTTCTAAATTGCATAACCCATGCTTAAAATCTCTCAATTTTCAAACATAATAAGGTTTTTAGGCAAGATTTTGTTTGCCCTTATAGGGAGGAAATCACAAAGAATGCTAGTTTATTTTACGTTCTCAATGCTCGTATAGCATTCTAGGTATAAGATTTATGGAGTTCATGGGGTTTTGAACTCGAAATGAAGTGGGGTAGACAAAGTGGTGTTTTTAAAAAATAATTCGAGCCATTAAGGCTTGATTGGGGTTTTAATCACTCTAAAATGATGTATATAGGTCATATACTACTATATTATGCTCGATTAGGGCTAAAAATCATTAAAATAAAGTAAAAACTTAAAAACTCCACTGTTGGGGGTCGGGTCCCATTAGGGAAGATGGTGTCGCTGTAGCGGGCTATCGCTCGCTGTACTGATGCTGTTGTGGAGAGGCTTGTCTCACTATGATGACCTTCTTGCAACTGCCAAGGTGCCCCTACAGTACAGGTTTGGCAGTGTACTACCTGGAGAGACTGAAATTTTTTCTAAACTACCTTTCATGGATCCTTTGTTTTTATGCTTAACCTCTGATGGTATTTTAATGAAATCACTATCTGATGAACTCCTACCACTATTACCATGGCTCGAGTGCAGTCATTACTTATGAGAGGTTAGTTGACAACAAATTCAAGAGAGGGTTTATGAAGCTAAAAGTTAGGGGGCTCACACATGAACGGGGGGTTTTGATGGATAGATTAGAAGAGGAGGCACCAAAATTTTATAATCGATTGCAGGAGGTGGTTGGGGTCATTGATGGAGCTGACTTGCTATTGCAATAAAAACTAGGTGAGGGAGTTCTATGCCATGCTCTCTACCATGGATTGGGATCTCCCGAGCCTCATTATTTACATTCAGGGTGTGCATGTCCCAATAGGGATGGAGGTGATTAATGCATCTCTGGGGGTGCCAAACCCCTCGAATGACGGGTACAAGGCAAAAGAGATTGAGAGTGATAATCAGTGGTTGGCCAATAAACTGGTAGTGGAGAGTAAGAGGGAGAAAATCCTTGGGTTAATAACCATGGAGCAATCAAAAGCACTGACTTTACTCCAAGAAATGGTCGAACTTGGTTTCTAGGAGGATTCGTCCTTCCAGAAATGTCACTGACTTGACTTACCATTGGGCATTGGTGATAGCTTATGTCTTGGACCGGGTGGACGTGAATGTGGGGGAGCAGATCGTGGCGTAATAGAGGGACTTTTTCAATAACGTGAAGAATCTATTCCTATCTTCTCTAATTACTACTTTATGACAGAGGGTGGTTGTGCCCAAGGAAGGGGACATTGGGCATTGGTGATAACTACTCACAAACCATATCCTACCTCAACACTAAGATGCTACCACAGAATGCATGCAACCTTATTCCTCATTCTCGATCTAGCAGTTTTGATGGAATATCCACAGGGATAAAGATGGGGCTATATTCCTTGAGAGCATTGCCTCTTTGTTATGGTTGCTCCAGCTTGGGAATAGCCCTAGGGGAATTTTTAGGAGATAACCCTTCTTTTTATAAAAAGTATTAAACAAAAATATATTTTAATTAGCATGTTACTGGTTTGGCACCACTACAGCAGTGTCACGACCCAATTTCTCAGGCCATGATGGCACCTACTATAACCCACCAGTAGGTAAGCCAACCCGTAGTCCAAAACATCTAGTAACGGACTAGCAATAGAAATAAAGGAAACAGCGGAATAAATATAATAACAAGGCTAATATAATCCCAAAACCTGGTAGAGCCAGTAATAGAGCTTCTAATACAATAGAAGTACAAGTGAAATATAGGAAACATGTATGCATACAAGCCATTTATAACACAACATAGAGAACAGTCGAACAATAAGAGGGAGAGTAAGGATACTCCAAAATGTCAGGAGCTCACCCCAAATCTCTGATCCATAGCTGCTCCGCACGATACACACATCAACGGCAATAACTCGTACTATAACCTGCAGGCTGCAGAAGTGTAGTATGAGTACAAAACATATGGTACTCAGTAGGCAACGACCAACTAAGCACTAGAAATAATGCAAGCATAAATAACACGTAAGGCATGAATATAAACAACGGGAAACTATCCAAGAACTAAGCATAATAATGCTAATGGAGCAATAAGGATCAATTATCCTATTCTGACAACAACAAGGGCCTAAGGTGGAATACCATATATCACTAACCAATATACAAATGAAGAGTGGAAGAAAGATATATTATAGTATACAATGCCAAAGAATACATATACGATATGAATAGGCAAAGAAGAGAGGGATATACGGTAACACCATTTATATATATATATATATATATAGGACTAGCTTAGTGTTAACAACCTGAGGGAAACACCCTAACATCTCAAGACCCATAATAAAGTAGGGAAGTTAACTCTAGCATAACCAGGATCCCTAACTAGGCATGACTAAATATAAGATAACCAAACCATAATGTAACTCACTACAAGAGTAAAGGAATCAGAAATGTACCTTCAACTCGGGTACAATCCACAACCACCCTACCACGAACTAATCATAATAACCAATAATAAAGTAACCGTCTAGTCCGAGCAAATAAGTACCTAACTGGACCCCCATAAGCCCGAAAGGTTCACAAAAACACTCAACAAACAGCAACCAAAACCCATACCTATTTAGCCCCCCATAAGACCGATAGATAAAGGCGCTAAACAACTATACTAGTGATAGGCAATGCATATGAATGGATGAATGCGACATAAATCGAAATGCCATAACCATATAGGGTACACTGGACTCAAATTGGTTTCGCAATCTCAAACCATACTGTACTAAGTGTATACACCTCCTCCAACTCACGTAGCTCGCAAAGGTAGGACCTACGGCGACCAAGCTTCTTCGGTACAACGGCTCTCGGATAAAGGGGCCCCCTAAAGGATTTGGGAAATCCATATACACTACTTGGTCCCGATCCAGGACTTCCAATAACCATCATAATCCATCTACTCCATCCAGTATCCGAGAGAGATATTTATATAATCAGTGCACGAACTCGAACCACGACTAATAGAATGTAAATCCATAAATCCATTACTCGAGATCATGATCGAGACTAAATCATGTACAAAGAGTCGAAATATCCCTCGATCAAAGTAAATTATAGTGGTAAAATGAGTGGATATGTAATGGACCGGAATCATCCTAGGTCGAAGTTCTAAAACATCATTTTTAGTTCCAAAAGCTTATAATCCAGTAAATAAGGTGGTATGATTTCCGTTATAAAACAATCCATATTTAAAGTGAAAAGTGAAAATAAATCTCTTTTTGGAAATAGTAGTAAAATCAAGGTTTTGATTGGAATCATACCCCTAAGTGAGCATGAATGTGCCTAAAACTATACATCTCATCACCAGTATACAAACAAAACCACTATAAGCGCCAAGGCGTCTGTAATCTAGAATCATGTCCCTTTAGGGATACAATACTCACCTGGAGTCCAACTGGCATCGTAACCATGGCCTCGGGCCCAATAATACATCGTCGACATAATTACGCTTCATAACTCAGGAAACTATAGTAAATGAGGGCATCAAGTCACTAAAGGATCTAATCGGGAAAAAATACTACCCAATTCACTAAGTTGAATGGTAAACCTTATACTAAAGTATCCTTAATCAACAACTATGGTTATCATGCCTATAATCAAAGGTAATCGGATTCTATGGCCATAACAAGCAACCTATACTAAGGTTCAGGTCACACTTATACCCCGAATTCCCTAAATATGCTAAGTCATGATTTACTAGTCATAATCATATCATATATTCCCTACCTAGCATGCAATCTATTCTATACACAATCTCATTGAGGAAAGTAGATCGAAGCCTACCTCGGCCGAACCATAATTCTTGAAGTGTCCACAAATCGTTTGACCTTGCTCCATGATCCAGAATCGACGTCACACTATCAAAATAGTAACTTACACGTCAACATGAGTAAAACGACACCCATATTGTAATATAATACTCGAGACCTAAAATTGGGTCAATGATGGGACCATGGGGCCCGCTAATAGAATTCCAAAATTGAATCTGTCACGAGGTCCCTTGAATTATGAGGAATGTTTGCTTAAAATTTGAGCACAAATGGAGCATAAATCGGGGCTCAAATCAGTCATTCAAAGACCTAATTTCTAAGAATTTACAATGAAATGGAATGGAATTCAATGGGTAAAATGATGAAAAATTACCAAGGAGTGATGAGCTAACTTACCTTAGCTTCAATGGGTGAATCCCCACTCTTTTTTACTCTTCATGCTCTTAATAATGAGGGGGAAATATTGAGAAAAGGAGAGAGAATCGAGTGAAGAAGGGGATATAACAGCCCTTAGGTGCCGCTAAAGCGGACACCTAGGCGCTTAAGCTCCTTCCGCTAAAGTGGCAGGTGCAAAAGGGCGAGGGTCCACTTAAGCGGTATCATAGCCGCTAAAGCAGACGAGGACCGCTAAAGCAACCCATGATTGACCCACCTAGGATGATAAAGCGGTACAAGGATGCTTAAGCAATGAGCGCTTTAGCGGGCCTTAACCGCTAAAGCGGTCGCACCAGAAATTCAACTATCAGGTTTTTGCTTAGTCCAAAATAGACTCAGACCGGGTACTCGATATTCGTTTGGAACCCCGTACGCACAAACGAACTATGCTACCATACCATATTCCACATTTCAGACTCAATGGAACCATTGAAACTTTCATCAGAGGTCGTTTTGATTAAATGTGGAGTCCACACCTATAGTTCCATTTTCACCAAATCTACCCAATAGCCCAAAACAAGTTTAGAAGCCTTGAGACCCGTGTCACGCCTCAAATCCCATTGGGGAGAACAGGCACCCATAGTCGTAAGGCCCGAGAGAACCAACCTATGATCATGTACATTCATACGCATGCCATTAAGTGAACAAAATTTCTACCACATGTAGATATAATATATCGATGACGGAAGTCATGTAAAGATGTTCAAAATAGATAGGAGACTTGGCCATTGGGGCCACAACGTCTAAAAGGTAAGACCCTTCTAGGTTTGACTTTACAAGGTCTACAAAGCCTCTAAAATATATATAACCATGACTAAGGTCGGGACAAGTCCCCGCTTTATACAACTACTACACAGTACCAAAAATATATACAAATGACTCGGAAAGTCCCGAATCAACCTAGAGCTCACCAACAGCCTGCAGATGACCCATACCTTACTGTGAAGGTCTACTAGCTCCTGTACCTACAGCAGGTAAGGTAGGTCCCCCAAGGGACGTCAGTACGAAATAATGTACTGAGTATGTAAGGCTATAAGTAACTTTATGAGATATAGGAACTCAAATGGAATCAAATACAAGTGAATAGATAATACTGATATACCACCGTACTGTATATGTGGAACCATGTACATTACATTCATTTCTTCCCCTTTACCTTTACATCAATATACATCATACAATGTCCGGGACCAACTGATCAGTGGTAAATAACATTGGGATCGGCTCGAGCTAGGCTTTCTCCCCCAGAGCTACCACCCGTACTCAACTAAATATGCATTACTTCACTTCTTACATTTTTGTGAGATTGTTACATTGGTGGTCATAACATTATTGGAGCTTTGGAACAATAGCCAACAAATAAGAGACACTTAACTAACAATTGCTAACAAACCTGAAATGAGATACTTTAAAATATTTCGAAGTGAAAATAAGATTGGTAACGATGTGAACAATAGGTGCGGCCAAAGGATACGGAAAAGAGTAACCTTACATACCTTATTTTCCAACAAGTTACTACAACAATTCATCTCTTCCTTAAAGCGTTACTCTATAACATGAATACATAATGGAGCTCACATTAAAAACCAATTACATTACAAGTTCACAAGGCGATAATTAGCTACTTGACGGGAAGTAAAAACTATCCAACATCCCAAACACATGGTATATCATTACGCCTTACTTTATACTGCCATATAAATTCATTCCACCCTTCTATACCATAACTTACTTCCTTACCAAGACAACAACACCAAAACAGTCCACAAACCAACATAGACGTCACAAACCGACAAGATTTCCCACCAAGTGCATACTTCACATTTTCACCTCAATGTAACTCCACATATTTATTCCATCAAGTAACATAAATACATTCCACAACAACATACCAAAAACATTCCACACAATTTCAGAATTCACTTTGACATAACAAGAAAGTATTTTCATTTCACTACGCCAAACGTTCCATGCACAATTACGTATAAACATTTCCACAAGTCATACACAAGAAGTAAAGAATTAGGTATGGAAACACACTTAAATATACTGAAATTTAATCCATATAATTCAATTCCTTCAAGACCTTAAGTCCCATTTCAAGTTTAAACCACATAGAAGGCAAATCCTTTACCGATTTAGCAAAAGTGGACTGCTACAAATAAAGTGGACTGCTCAACACTTTTTAAACATAACAAACATGATATACACAACCTATTATGCATATAATATATTAATATATAAGGTTAAACACTTACCAAGGCTTGCAAGTGGAAGATTTGTCCAAAAATCCTTAGAGAAAATTAGGGTGGCTAGGGTTTGAGAGAGGAAAAAGTATTTCTTTGAAAATATGATTTTTTTGCAAGTGAGATATGTTTAAAATGAGCTGAATTTCATCCTTAAATACTCCCTCTTAACCCTCTCTCTCAAGTCTATCCTTAGCCAAATTTTTGGTCAAAAAGTCCAAGTATAATGATGTGTAGACTTGGTCCATTTTTAATGGATCATCTCCCTTTTTGGGCCCATGTCTTTTTACTTAATTTTGGGCCTCAATTAGGTCCATAAACATAATATTAATTCAGCCCAAAAAATTTAGTGGGTAATACACCAACTATCTCAAGTTTAAATAATTTCATAAATGTTAAGGTAGTCAAATAAGTTCGGAAATGTACGGGGTGTTACATCCTTCCCCCCTTAGGAACATTCGTCCTCGAATGTTAGTAACATTATCCAATCTAAACAAGTTCAAGTATAAGTTCATTCTTCATATTATCACATAGACATAATACTTATATATACCTACTTGTTATTGCTCCAATTCCGCATCTTGAACTTTCTCTTCAGTTTGAAATAAATGCGGGTACTTAGACTTCATCATTTCCTCGGCCTCCCATGTGATTTCTTCTACTTGCTGATTTTACCAAAGCACTTTTACAGAAGCTACTTCTTTAATTCTTAACCTCTTAACTTGTCGATCCAGAATAACAATAGGTACTTCTTCATAGGTGAGATTTTCTGTAACTTGTACATCTTCAGTGGGAGTAATATGAGATGGATCTCCTATGCACTTCCGAAGTATTGAAACATGAAACACTAGATGAACTGTGGAGAGTTCTTGGGGTAGTTATAATTCATACTAAACTTGACCAAATCTTTGGATAATCTTATATGGCCCTATATAACGCAGACTTAGATTTCCTTTCTTTCCAAATCTCACTACCCTTTTAATTGGTGACACTTTCAAGAATACCCAATCACCTATAGCAAATTCTAGCCCCCTTCTTCTAACATCGACATATTATTTGTGTCGATTTTGGGCCGTTTGTAGCCACTGTTGTATCACCTTAACCTTCTCCATAGCTTGATGAGCAAGATCTGGACCAAATAAGGCAGTTTCACCCGCTTCAAACCATCCAATTGGTGATCTACACTTTCTTCCATATAAAGCTTCGTAAGGCGCCATCTTGATACTTGAATGATAGCTATTATTGTAGGCAAATTCAATAAGAGATAAATGATCATCCCAACTACCTTTAAAGTCCAATTTGCAAGCTCGTAGCATATCTTCAAGTGTTTGTATAGTACGTTCTGCTTGTCCATCTGTTTGAGGATGAATATCAGTACTTAAATTCACTTGGGTTCCCAAACTCTTCTGAAAAAACTTCCAAAAGTGTGCAGTAAATTGAGCTCCCCTGTCTGATATAATAGTGATTGGAATTCCATGCAATTGAACTATCTTTTTAATATACAATCGCGCATAATCTTCAGCTATGTAGGTGGTCTTGACCGATAGAAAATGTGTTGATTTGGTAAGCCTGTCAACTATTACCCATATGTAATCAAATTTCCAAAGTGTACGAGGCAAACCTGTGATGAAATCCATGTTGATCATGTCCCACTTCCAGATTGGAAGATTTATACATTGCATATAACCTCCAGGCTTCTGATGCTTTACTTTTACTCATTGATAATTTGGACAATGAGCTACAAATTTTGTAATGTTCTTCTTCATGTTACCCCACCAATTCATTTCTTTCAAATCATGATACATTTTGGTGGCTCCCGGATGAATAGAATACCATGAATGATGTGCCTCTATCATAATCCGTCTCATTAGCTTATCTACATCAGGTACACACAATCTACTTTGGCACTGAAGCACTCCCTCTTGCATAAGATCAAATGCCTTTGTCAAACCTTGTTGTACATTCTCTTTCAATTGCAATAAAATAGGATCCGCATACTGTTTTTCCTTCACTTCAGCTACTAATGAAGATTCTGCCGCATTTTGCACCATAATGCCTTCATTTGGAGTTTCAAGAAGACGAACCCCCAAGCTGGTTAATTAATGTAGATCCTTGACTATACCTTGCTTTTTCGTGAGTTGCCTATCAGAGCTTCCTATTATTTTGCGGCTTAATGCATCGGCTACTACATTTGCTTTTCCCGAAAGGTATAAGATATCGATATCATAATCTTTTAGTAGTTCCATCCACCTCCGCTGCCTCAAATTTAGGTCCTTCTGCTTAAAGATATTGTCACGCCCCAAATCCCATTGAGGCGGACTGGAACCCAAAGCCGATAAGGCCCGAGAAAACCAATCTTCATCTATGTCTATTTATATGCATGTCATTCATGAAACACCACCATCACGTAGAGAGATATAACATACCAATAGCGGAAGTCATGGAAACATGTGATATATACATATGTGAAACTTAGCCGTCAGGGCCATCAAGTCAAAATGGACATACATCTCTTACATTCATATTCCCACATACATCTACAAAGCCTCTAACAGATGCATACACATAACCATCTTAAAGTCGGGACAAGTCCCTATTTTATACAACATTTACAATACTAAAACAAATGTACAAGTGTGACTCGGAAATCCCCGAACCAACTGGAGCTCACCAAAGATCTGCAAATGACCGGCAACCTACTGTAGAGGTCTACTAGTACCTGTGCCTGCATCAAGTAAGGTAAGTCCCCCAAGGGACGTCAGTACGAAGAATGTACTGAGTATGTAAGGCCATAAGAAACTGTATGATACATGAATACTTCAATGAACTCAATTACAAATGAATAACCAATAAGGATAAGTCACCATTCTGTATGTTGGGAACCATGTATATTGCTTTCATTACTTTCTTTGCTTCTTTACTTCATACATCATCACTTGTGTCACAATGTACCCGGGCCCCAACTGATCAGTGGGTCTTAACATAACATAATGTTATGTTGGGATCGGCTCGAGCTAGGCTTATGCCTCTAGATCTACCACCCATAAATCAATACATCGGGCTCGGCTTGAGCTAGGTTCTTACCTCTAAAGCTATCCCCTGTCAGGTTCAGTCCGAGCTAGGCTTATACCTCTAAGACTACCCCCTGATCCAATAATCTCAGGATCGAGCTAGGCTTATGCCTCTAAAGCTACCACTCGTACTCTTGTAACCAACAACTATGCATTACTTCATTTCTTTACTTTTGAGAGATTGATACAATGATAGTCATAACATTAATGGAGACATAACATTATTGGAACAATGGGATATTTGGAACATTAGTCAATGCACATGAGACATGTGAATCACAATTGATCAATGCATAAGGAACTTGTGATGAACCATAATTGATAACCGGAAATAGGATATCTTAGAACATTTCAGAATGGAACAAGTACAATGTCAATGTGAATACTATGTGCTGCAGAAGGATATGGATATAATAACCTTACATACCTTCACTTCCAAGTATGAATACACAAGCCTATATATGAACACAATAGTCCATCTTCTTCTGTACGTTTCACTCTACAATACAAGTACATAACGGAACTCTCGTTAACAACTACTTTTCGTACAAATGTACAAGACGACAATGAGCTATATAACTGCCATATAACGTCATTTAACCCTTTCTAATACAATCCATTGCGTTACCGTACCAACAACACCATAACATTCCACACATTGACCAAGAAATCATAAACCAATAGCATTTCACACCAAGTTTACCCTTTACGCTTCCTCATTATCATTACGTCACAATTACTCCATCAATTATCCTCATAACAACATATTAACAACAATCCATAATTAATATAATCCAACATGCCTCCATACGACCCCTTAAAGTCATTAAAAAGGTATCATAAGTTGATAATTATATCCAAAAATGGTATAGGGGCCTTCGGGGATCAAAGAGAGACAAAAACATACAAAACAACTTTCAGGGATGACCTGCGTGCGGCCGTAGGTGACCTATGGCCTTGTCCAGAGCCAACTGCATTGGCATCTGCGCCCGCAGGTGCTCCAGACGAGAGGGCGGATGCCTATTTCGGCCAAAAAGGGTCTCTTTTAGGTCCTTTTTTGTAATAAATGGTCCATGGACATGAATAAAATTCCCTTTACATAATTTAGGTCAATTTGGATGCCAACAATCAACCATGGTTTCACAACACACATGAACATCACCAAAACCACATTTTTCATTCAATACACCACCAAGTCCATGAACAATTTTGCAATTACAATTCCAAACATTATGTACAAGGATAAAACAATTTAAGGCTATAATCACATCTCACATGTAAATATTGAGTCCATCAAGTTCACTTCCTTCAAGACCACAGGTCCATTTTCAAGTTTATAAGGCAAAACCCTTTTTCGATTACAAAAATAGACAGTTTTACACATAGTGAACTGTCCAACACTTTGTCAACATAACCAACATGATTTATGCACCATATTAAGCATATAATATATTAAACCATGAAATTAAACACTTACCAAATCTCAAAAAAGAGTGATCTTGTCCAAAGGAATGAAGGCTTAGGGTTTGTGTGAGATGAGAAATATTTGAGAAAAATCTAGAAATGGCATGTGAGTCTTTGTGAATAAAAATCTGATTTTTGGTCCCTTTTATAGTCCCATTTAGTCTCATCCTTAGCCACACATTATTCATAAATGCTAGGCTTACTTGGTCAATTGAAAGAATGGGTCAAATTCTATTTGGGCCATGTCTTTTGCTCCATCTTTGGGCCTCAATTGAGCCCAATGGCACAAGACTCATTTAAGCACAACAAAATAATGTATAATTCACCAACCCTCTCATGTTTAAATACTTCCATGAATGTTACGGTACTTTTCTAGGTTCGAAAACATACGGGGTGTTACATTCTTTCCCCCTTAGAAACATTCGTCCTAGAATGTTTGTGACATTATTCAATTTAAACAATGGAAAGTCTAGGATCATTCTTCATATTATCATATGTATATATACTTAATGCTTATAAATACTTGCTTTTCATTGTTTCGATATCGTATCGTGAACTTTTTCTTCCCTTTGGAACAAATGAGGGTACTTGGACCTCATCATTTCTTCAGCTTCCCATGTGATCTCTTCTATTTGTTGATTTCTCCAAAGTACGTTTATGGAAGCTATGTATTTATTCCTCAACCTCTTCACTTGTCTATCCAGAATGGCAATAGGTATCTCCTCATAGGTAAGATCCTCCGTAACTTGCATATCTTCAATGGGAGTAAAACGAGATGGATCTCTTATGCACTTTTGAAGCATCGAAACATGAAATACTGGATGAACTGTGGAGAGTTCTTGGGGTAATGCTAATTCATATGTGACTTGCCCAAATCTTCGGATAATTTCATATGGCCCTATATACCGGAGACTCAACTTCCCTTTCTTTCCAAATATCATTACCCCTTTCATCGGTGACACCTTCAAAAATACCAAATCACCTATGGAAAATTTGAGCCCTCTTCTTCTGACATCAGCATATGACTTATGTCAACTTTGGGCCATTTGTAGCCGTTGTTGAATCACTTTAACTTTCTCCATAGCCTAATGAACAAGATCTGGCCCAAGTAAAGCAGTTTCACCCGCTTCAAACCATCCGATTAGTGATCTACATTCCTTTCATACAAATATTCATAAGGTGACATTTTGATACTTGAATGATAACTATTGTTGCAGGCAAATTCAATAAGAGGCAAATGATCATCCCAACTGCCTTAAAAATCTAACGTGCAAGCTCGTAGCATATCTTCAAGTGTTTGGATAGTACGTTCTGCCTATCCATCAGTCTGAGGATGGAAAGTCGTACTCAGATTCACCTGTGTACCCAAACTCTGCTGAAAAGATCTCCAAGAATGCACAGTAAACTGAGCTCCCCTGTTTGATATAATGGAGATCGGAATCCCATGTAATTGCACTTTTTCTTTAACATACAACCTTGCATAATTGTCACGCCCCAAATCCCATCAAGACGTGATTGGCACCCGTAGCCGATAAGGCCCGAGAGAACCAACCTGTACTTATGTTCATTCATATGCATGCCATCAGAAACACCCTTATCACGTAGGAGCTTATAATGCTAACAACAAAATTTATGGGACATGTGACATATATACATATATGAAACTTGTCCATTGAGGCCATCAAGTCAAAAATGGCATGTACCTTTTACATTTATACACCCACATCTGTTTACAAAAGCCTCTAACAAGTGCATTGACCAAAAAGAACTAAAAGTCGGGACAATTCCCCGATTTATACAACATGTACAACACCAAAACATATGTACAACTGTGACTCGAAGAAGCCCCGAACTACTGGAGCTCACTAATGATCTGCAACAACTGGCAACCTACTATGGAGGCCTACTAGTACCTGCGCCAGCAGCAAGTTAGGTAAATCCCCCAAGAAGGGTCAGTACGAATAATGTACTGAGTATGTAAGGCTCAAATAAAACTGTATGATATGGGAGTATGCCAATGAAATCAAATTCAAATGCATAACCAATATGGATAAGTCACTATACTGAACTTTGGAAACCATGTATATTGATTTCTTCACTTTCTTTGTTTCTTTGATTCTATAATTATTCATCTTTGCCTGTGAACTGTGATACCCGGGCCCCGACTGAACAGTGGGTTTTAAACATAACATAACGTTATGTTGGGATCGGCTCGAGCTAGGCTTATGCCCCTAAAGCTGCCACCCTAGAATCAAAGCATTGGGTTCGGCTTGAGCTAGGTTATGACCTCTAAAGCTGCCACCCATAAACCAACATATCAGGTTCGGCTCGAGCTAGGATTATACCTCTAGAGCTACCCCCTGTCAGGTTCGGTCTGAGCTAGGCTTAGGCCTCTAGGACTGCCCCCTGATCCAACAATCTTGGGATCGGCTTGAGCTAGGCATTTCGCCCCCAAAGCTTCCACCCATACTTGATCATTAACCACATATGTATTACTTTATTCATTACTTTGAGATTGTTACAATGATAGTTATACTTTACTTTGAAGCTTTGGATCATTAACCAATGAGTGGGAAACATGTGAATAACATTATTTGGAAATATAGCCTTATGGAAAACATAATACTATTGGAACCATTGGACAACAATCAATGAACAAGATACATGAGCATAACCAATATTGGAACTTTTGAACACAACTTTATTAAGATTTTGGAACATTATCCACGAATAAGAGACATGATTCATAATTGATCAATGAATAGGAAACTTGTGATAATAACTATTGGTAACCGGGAATAGGATAGCTTAACACATTTCGAAATAGGACAAGTGTAACGTCAATGTGAATTCTATATGCTGCAGAAAAATATGGACAAGGTAACCTTACATACCTGCACTTCCAAGTATGAATACACAAGTCTATGTATGAACACAATAGTCCAGCTCCTTCTTTACGTCTTACTCTACAATACAAGTTCATACCGAAACTTACATTAGCAACTAGTCACTATACAGGTGTACAAGATGACAATGAACTATATGAATGCCGTATAACATCATGTCACCCCTTAAAATACAATCCAAAGCATTATCATATCAACAACACCACAACATTACGCACATTGACCAAGAGATCATACATCGATAACATTTCACACCACACTTACCCTTTACGCTTTTCTCTTTATCATTCCGTCACAATTACTCCTTCATAACAGCATATGAACAACCATCCATACTTAATACAGTACAACACACCTCCATACAATATTAAAGTCATTAAAACGACATCACAAGTTGATAATTACATCCAAAAAGGGTATAGGGACCTTCGGGGACCAAGACGACACATAAACATTCATAACAGAAAACTGGGCTGACCTACGCTGCCACCTGTGCCCGCATGTGTCTGAGATGCACGCAGAGATTGCCTCTAGAAAAATCCAGGGGCATCTGCATTGGCATCTGCACCCGCAGATGCCCTCCTTTGCAGGGGCGGATGCCCGTTTTGGTCCGAAATGGCCTCTTTTGGGTCTTTTAATGCCATGAATGGTCCATGATAATAAAAAAACTTATTTTGACATATTTTTGATCATCTTGAGTACCAAAATTCAGTCATGGTCTCACAACACACACAACAACACCCAAAACCACACTTTACGGTCAATACGTCACCGAATTCGTAACCAATATCACAACAACAATTCCAAACGTTATGCACAAGAATAAAACAAAGTAAGACTATAATCACATCTCACATGTCAATATTTACTCCACCAAGTTCACTTCCTTCAGAACCACAAGTGCATATGCAAGTTACAAGACAAAACCATCCTCCGATTTAGCAAACATATAACACTTCACACATTGTGCACTTCTCAATACTCCACAAACATAACCAACATATTATACACCATCTCTCATGCATAAAATATATTAAAACATCATAACAAACCCTTACGAAGCCTTGTACAAAGATGATCTTGGCCCAAAGAATGACTTAGGGTTCTTGAGAGACCAAAAAGAAATTTTGGTAAAGTCTAGAAAAGCATGAGAGTCCAAGTGTAATAAAAATCTGATTTTTCTCTCTTTATATAGTCCCTCAAGTCACTCTTATCTCTTCTTTAGCATTAAATGCAAAGGTTAATTGGTCAAATGGAGAAATTTGGAAGAATGGGTCAAAATCCCATGTTGGGCCATGTCTTCCCTTATGATTTTGGGCTTCATTTAAGGTCCAATGGTGTAATACTTCTTAATGTCCACAAATTTATACATAATTCATCAATTCTCTATTGTTTCCATATTTCCATAAATGTTACGGTTGTCAACTAGACTTAGAAACGTACGGGGTGTTACATTCTTCCCCCCTTAGAAACATTCGTCCTCGAATGTTAGTGTTATCATTTCAAAGTAACCAATTACAAGTTTAGGAGCATTCTTCATGTCATCATATAGAGATATACTCAAATCTTATAAATACTTACTTGTCATTCTGCCCTTTGGAACAAATGAGGGTACTTGGACTTCATCATTTCTTCAGCTTCCCATGTGACCTCTTCTATTTTCTTATTTCTCCAAAGTACCTTTACGGATGCTATATCTTTATTTGTCAATCTCTTCACTTGTCTATCCAGGATAGCAATAGGTATCTCCTCATAGGTAAGATCCTCTGTAACCTGTACATCATCAATAGGATTAAAACGAGATGGATCTCCTATGCATTTTTGAAGCATTGAAACATGAAATATTGGATGAACTGTGGAGAGTTCTTGGGGCAGTGCCAACTCATACGCTGCTTGCCCAAATCTTCTAATAATTTCATATGGGCCTATATACCGTGGACTTAATTTCCCTTTCTTTTCGAATTGCATTACCCCTTTCATTGGTGACACCTTTAGAAATACCCAATCACCTATGGCAAACTCAACTCCTCTTTTTCTAACATCGGTATATGACTTGTGTTGACTCTGGGCCATTTGTAATCGTTGCTGAATCACTTTAACTTTCTCCATAGCCTGATGAACAAGGTCTGGCCCAATTAAAGCAGTTTCACCTGCTTCAAACCACCCAATTGGTGATCTACATTTTCTTTCATATAATGCTTCATAAGGTGCCATTTTAATACTTGAATGATAGCTATTGTTGTAAGCAAATTCAATAAGAGGCAGATGGTCATACCAACTACCTTGAAAATCTAACACACAAACTCGTAGCATATCTTCAAGTGTTTGGATGGTACGTTCTGCTTGTCCATCAGTCTAAGGATGGAAAGCCGTACTCAGATTCACCTGTGTACCCAAACTCTGCTGAAAAGATCTCCAAAAATGCACAGTAAACTGTGCCCCTCTGTCTGATATAATGGAAAGTGGAATACCATGTAACCGTACTATCTCTGTAACATATAATTTTGCATAATCCTCAGTTGTATAAGTGGTCTTGACTGGTAGAAAATGCGCAGACTTGGTAAGTCTGTCCACTATAACCCATATAGAATCGAATTTCCACAGTGTACGAGGCAAACCTGTGATGAAGTCCATATTAATCATATCCCATTTCCAGACTGGAAGATTGATACATTGCATGTAACCTCCTGGTTTCTGATGCTCCACTTTCACTTATTGACAATTCGAGCATTGAGCGACTAATTCTGCAATATTCTTCTTCATGTTTCCCCACCAATACACTTCTTTTAAATCATGGTACATTTTAGTAGCACCCGAATGAATAGAATAGCGTGAATGATGTGCCTCAGTCATAATTCATTTCCTCAACTCATCTACATCTGGTACGCATAATTTGCCTTGGCATTGTAGCACCCCTTCTTGTGTAAGATCAAATGCCTTTGTCAAATTCTATTGTACATTTCCCTTTAACTGCATTAACATAGAATCTGCAAACTACTTTTCTTTCACCTCAGCTATTAGCAAAGATGCAACCGCATTTTGCACAATAACTCCTTCATCTGAGGATTCAAAAAGATGAACCCCCAAGCTGGCTAATTGATATATATCTTTGATTATCTCTTTCTTTTCTGTCAATTGGTCACTAGTGCTTTCTATTGTCTTGCGGCTCAATGCATCGGCTACCACATTTGCTTTGACTGGATGATAAAGGATATCAATATCATAGTCTTTTAAGAGCTCTAACCACCTCCGTGCCTCAAATTGAGTTCCTTCTGCTTAAAGAGATATTGTAAACTTTTGTGATCTGTATAGATATCAACATGGACTCCATACAAATAATGACGTCATATATTTAAAGCAAAAACCACTGCTGCTAATTCAAGATCATGTGTGGGATAGTTTCTCTCGTGTGGCTGCAACTGTCATGAGGCATATGCTATGACATTATCGTGCTACATCAATACACATCCGAGGCCAACCCCAAAAGCATCACAATACACTGCATAACCTTCGGTACCTTCAGAAAGTATTAAAACTGGTGTGGAGGTTAATTTATCTTTCAACTTTTGGAAACTTTTCTCACACGCATCATTCCACTGAAATTTAACTACTTTATGTGTAAGCTTTGTTAACGGTGCAGCAATGGAGGAAAAACCTTCCACAAATCTTCGGTAATAACCTGCCAGTCCAAGAAAACTACGAATCTCTGTGGGTGTCGTAGGTCTTGGCCAATTTTTCACTACTTCAATCTTCTGTGTATCAACCTGTATCCCTTCATCTGACACAATGTGCCCAAGAAGGCAACTGATTTTAACCAAAACTCACACTTGGAGAACTTTGCATACAACTTACGCTCACGGAGTATTTGCAACACCTGTCGTAAGTGCTTAGCATGGTCCTTTGGTGATCTTGAATAAACCAGAATATCGTCTATAAATACTATGACGAACATGTCCAGAAATGGCTTAAACACCCTATTCATCAAATCCATGAACACATCTGGTGCATTTGTTAGTCCAAATGACATAACTAAAAATTTATAATGGCCATACCGTGTTCGTAATGCTGTCTTGGGTACATCTTCTTCTCTAACTCTGACTTGATGGTAACCTGACCTCAAGTCCATCTTTGAAAAACACTTGGCACCTTGTAACTGATCAAACAAATCATCAATTCAAAGAAGGGGATATCTGTTCTTGATCTTTACCTTATTCAATTGCCGATAGTCGATGCACATTCTCAACGTGCCATCTTTCTTCCATACGAATAATATTGGTGCACCCCACGGGGATATACTAGGCCTGATGAAGCCTTTGTCCAGCAAATCTTTCAATTGCTCCTTCAATTCACGCAATTCTGCTGGAGCCATTCTATATGGAGGAATAGAAATAGGCTGAGTGTATGGAATCACATCAATGCCAAATTCTACTTCCCGTTCTGGGGGTAAGCCTGGAAGATCCTCTGGGAATAAATCTAGAAATTCATTGACCACTGGAACCGACTGCGGAGTTAGTGGTTCCACTTTAGTATCTTTCACCCATACTAAATGACATATGTACCCCTTAGCAATCATTTTCCTTGCTTTCAGATAGGAAATAAATCTTTCTCGTGGTGCCCCTACATTACCCTGCCATTCAAAAACATTTTCTCGCGGAAAACAAAATTGTACCTTCTTGGCCCGACAATCTACCGTGGCATAACAAGAGGCCAACCAATCCATTCTTATGATCACATCAAAATCCACCATGTCTAATTCAATGAGATCGAACCACATATTATGACCACACACACTTACCACACAGTTACGATATACTCTTTTTGCAATAATATATTCACCAACCGGTGTAGACACTTCAATTGATTTTAATGAATAATTCTGGTGCCTTTGCAAATTTTGCAGCAACCAATGGAGTAACATAGGAAAATGTAGAACCTGGATCAATCAGTGCATATACATTATATGAGAATATGGATAATGTACCTGTGACGACATCAGGGGAAGCCTCTGAATTTTGTTGGCCCACCAAAGCATAAGTGCGATTCTGGACCCCACTAGTACTGGCTACTCCTCTGGTACATCTACCCCGGCCAACAGACTACACACCTCGGCCCAGTGAAGGAGCCAATGCTGATGACGCAACGACCGATCCTATCGGTCATGCTATACCACCTATGCTCCTCTGGGGACACTCTCTCATCATGTGTCCTGTCATACCGCACCAGAAGCAAGCATTTGTCCCCACTCTGCATGTACCTGAATTAATACGTCCGCAGTACTGACACAGCTGATGGGGAAAACCTGTTGCCTGTGATCCAGGAACCCCACTACTCTGTCCATATAGACCACCTCTAGACCCTCAAAATTGAGAGTGAGCACCTGTTTTAGAATGTCATGCCCCGAATCCCATCGAGACATGATTGGCACCCGTAGCCGATAAGGCCCGAGAGAACCAACCTTTGCCTATGTTCATTCGTATGCAGATCTTCGTATGAACCTTATTAAACCTTATGCAACTATGCGGAAAACTTGAACATGGAAACATATGCTATACATATATTTATTTAGGAAACTTGGCCGTTAAGGCCATTAAGTCAGAATAGACATTCGTTTCTACATACTCGTCTCTTACATCCATATACCCACATATGTCTACAAAAACCTCTAACAGATGCAACAAGAAGACCAACTTACAGTCGGGACAAGTCCCTGCTTTATACAATTTATATAACATCACAACAAATATACACCTATGACTCAGGGGGCTCCGAACCAACTGGAGCTCACCAAATAGCTGCAAATGATCCCTAGTCTACAGAGGAAGTCTACTAATGCCTGCACCTGCAACATGTAAGGTAATTCCCCCGAGGGGTTCAGTACGAAGAATGTACTGAATATGTAAGGCTCATAAGAAATTCATCATACATAATAACAACAATAATAGAATCAATATAAGGAACAGAAATGTGAATAAACTCTCTTTTCGTATGTGGGAAACCATGTATATTACGTTCTTTACTCCTCTTGTCTTCATCTTTTATTCATCTTTATTGTTCTACACATGCTAGGCTATTCTGTCGCCACTGGGATGAGATTAACCCATGCTAGGTGCTTTGACCCCTGGGATATTATGTGAACCCATGCTAGGCTTTCGTGTCGCCCCTGGGATATCGTTAACCCATGCTAGGCTTATCGCCCCTAGGATGTTATATTAACCCATGCTAGGCTTTCGTGTCGCCCCTAGGATGTACCATCATAACCCATGCTAGGCTTTTATATCGCCCCTGGGATGTATCGGGATCGACCCATGCTAGGTATTTAACCCCTGGGATACCACCCATGATTACTTCTTAATTATACACCTCTTACTTCTCTTGTTATTCTTACTTCCATTCTTAAGAGTGATTGAGATATTGAAGATCATGACATAATAGGAATCACACATATGTATATTACTTCTTCACTCTTGCTTCATGAGATTGACATCTTCACTTATGAGGAATAAATATATTAGCTTGCACATCACCTCTCTTATTACTCTTATGAAATCTTACGAGATTGGTACTTCTACTTGTGAAAGATTGATACAAAGATAATCATCATAATTGAGGACTTGGAACATGTCATGATTGGAAAATACTATTCAAGAATAAATAGGTTCTCTTATGTTATTACGCTCTTGAGATCGTTCATTTAGGAATGATAACATTATGACATTTTTGGAACTTCACTCAATGAACAAGAGGCAAACGAATCATCATGCATTTAGAAATAGGATATATATGAATAACAATGTACGTCAACCTGAATTTGAGATACTTCAAACCCCTCGGAATTGAAACAAGTCCACTGTCAATGTGAATAACAGGTTGCAGAAGGATATGGAAAAAGGAACCTTACATACCTTGTATTCTTAATACGAATACACAATCTTAGATGTACATACAATATTCCTGCTCCTTCCTTATGTTTCGCTCTACAACACAAGTTTATAACGAAACCAACATTAACCAATTACCTTATAATGGCATACAACAACAATAAGTCACATGTTTAGCTTTAACATGTCATTTCCCCCTTAACAAAACCATTGATAAAATCATTATTCCAAAAATCCTCCAATATTCCCAATATTGACCAATACATGATAATCCATACATTCCACCACAACACTTCCCCTTTACACTTTCTTATCCACACCACATCACAAACAATCCATCAATTCACCTTAATACACTTCATAGCACAAATCGGCCAACATCCCACAATTTGCACTTGTAAAAAAAATAACAAATTAAATAACAAAATAACACCATACATGTTCATATTTTATCCACATCATGATCTTTCATCAAAGGCACAAGTCCAAATTCAAGCTCAAATCCCATGGATCACAAATCTTATACAAAAGCACAAAGTCCCATGTCCAACATTTCCAACCATAACCAACATGATATACATATTATCTCATGCTTATAATATGTTAAAGTACAATAATATTCACTTACCCAAGCTTGGAAGATGATGATCTTGTCCAAATATGCCTTAGGGTTTTTGGGAGTCAAAGAAGCCTTCTTGAGATTTTTCTAGAAAAAGATAGAAAAAGCATGTGTGTTTCTCTTCAATAAAAATCAGAATTTTGCCCCTTTATATAGGCCCTTAAGTTCCCTCCTTAGTCACTCTTTAGCATTAAATGTTGGGTTCTAGAAGGTCCAAACAAGAATGGGTCTTTTGACCCATTTTTGGGCCATGCTTTCTTTTCATTTTTGGGCCCTTTTTGGGCCCAATTCACTTAACCCGATAAAATCAATAATTTATCGTGTTTAAGTCGTCTCATAGGTATGACAATAATATTCCCACTCATGCTATTCATATCCGTAGCCTCAATCCAAAAACCAAGTGATTCTAGCCACGTTTGGCTTATTTTGACTATAGGGGTAAAATCGTCATTTTGGCCCCAAATTCGTTCTCGAGTAATTTTATCATACCAATATAATATGTCATTCATTTCATGTATATACTCTTGGTTGTAGAAGAAACGTAGCAAAAATCAGCTCGGTACGACCCCGGATACCCTTGGGACTTAGAAATTTCCAACTTTCGAAAAAGTGGAAAACCCAAGGTGGCACGCTCCTGGGAGCGCCAACCTACTGCCTATGGGCTAAAAATTTTAGCCCAGAGAGGCGTGGCACGGTCCCAAACGCACCCCTCCTTAAAATTTTCGAAAATTCCATTTTTCAACTTCTCTTCGCGGGTTTGGTTTGATACTTCAAGTCCTATTCTTTAACTCACTTCTTACCCTTATTATACTTTGTTTAGAGGTATTCTTATCCTCATTTTGAACCCCACAAATGCGCAATGAAAATTTCAAAACACCTGCTATGCAAGTTTAACCACATAACAAGAGTAAAATTCACTTAGCTTACCAATAGCATTACCAAATGCATACTTATAGCTCTCGATACCTAAGTAAATATCATTTAATGTCGTCAAGTAGGGTTGGGAATGTACGGAGTGTTACATAGAATATAAGAATGATGGTCTAGGTGGTCTAGGAAACATACGAGGTCTAGATCCTCCTTGGGACATCATAGATGGTCCCATAGGTCTAGCCTTTTTTGATTGTCCCCTGTCAAATTCATGTACCCTTCGTCTCTGCCTTTGATCTTCCATTTTCTGTGGCGAAGGCCTGAATTCTCGTTTTGTCCATGTTCAAGGCAGCAATAGTGCAATCCCATACCAAATATGGCTCTAATCTGTTCACATATCTATGGACTCTGTCTGTCATCGTAGCCACCACATTTGGCCCATATCGAGCCAAGGAATTAAATTGCAAGCTGTATTCTCTAACACTCAAATTTCTTTGACGGAGATTTAAAAACTGATTCGCACGTGCCTCACGGATCTCATAGGTAATGATTAAGAAAATCCACTTTAAACTCTTCCCATGTAGGTGGATTTGCACCAATATCACAGGATTTCTTCCAATCCTCATACCACAATATCGCCTCTCCTTTCAATCTGTACGCAGCAAGTTCAACTATTTCTACCCCCGTCACTTGCATGACTTTCAGAGCCCGCTTAATTTGATCTACGAAGTCCTGTGGATCTGCTTTCGGATCTGACCCAGTGAATATAGCAGGGTCTAGTTTCAAGAAATTTTGTGTTCTGCGACTCACCACCCTAGCCGCATCATCATCATGTGTAATTGGACTAGCTCGTCCTTGACTCTGGGCTGCCACTAACTGTGTCAACATATGAACTGCATTTCTAAGATCCTGGTTTGTGGCATTCATTGGTGGTTCTGTGGGTACTTCTCTACCAACTGGCTCCTCCGGAGCTGGAAAAGTAGACGAAAACCGCGATGAAATTTCAGCATTTGCTCCACCTTGACTAGCTTGGTCAGGTGGAAGTCTACTCATTCCTTCGTCAGCAGGCACATCTACCTACTTCCCTTTACCTCTACCTCTTCTCGTGATCGGCATGGTTACTATATCAAAGAAAAACATTTACCATGGTCAGATTTTAATTCAACTTACAACACTTGCTCTATTGCACGATCTAGAATCGAAGAAAAGAAACAACATCCTAAATGTCCCGTAGCCTCCTACTTATAAATGTGGTGCACAACACATTGATAAGTAAGACTCTACTCAGACACGGCTTTGTAGACACCCTTAAAACGACCTGCTCTGATACCACTTTTGTCACGCCCCGAATTCAATCGAGACGTGATTGGCACCCGTAGCCGATAAGGCCCGAGAGAACCAACTTGTACGTATGTTCATTCATATGCTTGCCATCAGAAACACCTTTATCACATAGGAGCTTATAATGCTAACAACGAAATTTATGGGACATGTGACATATATACATATATGAAACTTGGCCATTGAGGCCATCAAGTCAAAAACGACATGTACCTTTTACATTTATACACCCACATCTGTCTACAAAAGCCTCTAACAAGTGCATTGACCAAAATGAACTAAAAGTCGGGACAAGTGCATTGATCAATGAATAGGACACTTGTGATAATAACTATTGGTAATCGGGAATAGGATACCTTAACACATTTCAGAATATGACAAGTGTAACGTCAATGTGAATTCTATATGCTGTAGAAAAATATGGACAAGGTAACCTTACATACCTACACTTCCAAGTATGAATACACAAGTCTATGTATGAACACAATAGTCCAGCTCCTTCTTTACGTCTTACTCTACAATACAAGTTCATACCGGAACTTACATTAGCAACTAGTCACTATACAGGTGTACAAGACAACAATGAACTATATGACTGCCGTATAACATCATGTCACCCCTTAAAATACAATACAAGGCATTATCATATCAACAACACCACAACATTACGCACATTGACCAAGAGATCATACATCGATAGCATTACACACCACACTTACCCTTTACGCTTTTCCCTTTATCATTCCATCGTAATTACTCCTTTATACCAACATATGAACAACCATCCATACTTAATACAGTACAACACACCTCCATATGATACTTTAAAGTCATTAAAACGACATCACAAGTTGATAATTACATCCAAAAAGGGTATAGGGGCCTTCGGGGACCAAGACGACACGTAAACATTCATAACAGAAAACTGGGCTGACCTACACTGCCACATGCGCCCGCAGGTGGCTGAGATGTGCGCGTAGATGGCCTCTAGAAAAATCCAGGGGTATCTGCGTTGGTATCTGCGCCCGCAGATGCCCTCGTCTGCGGGGCCGGATGCCCGTTTTGGTCTGAAATGGCCTCTTTTGGGTCTTTTAATGCCATGAATGGTCCATGATAATAAAAAAACTTATTTTGACATATTTTTGATCATCTTGAGTACCAACATTCATTCATGGTCTCACAACACACATAACAACACCCAAAACCACACTTTACGGTCAATACATCACCAAATTCGTAACCAATATCACAACAACAATTCCAAACGTTATGCACAAGAATAAAACAAAGTAAGACTATAATCACATCTCACATGTCAATATTTACTCCACCAGGTTCACTTCCTTCAAAACCACAAGTGCATATGCAAGTTTACAAGACAAAACCATCCTCCGATTTAGCAAACATATAATATTTCACACATTGTGCACTTCTCAATACTCCACCAACATAACCAACATATTATACACCACCTCTAATGAATAAAATATATTAAACCATCATAACAAACACTTACCAAGCCTTGTACAAAGATGATCTTGGCCCAAAGAATGACTTAGGGTTCTTGAGAGACCAAAAAGAAATTTTGGTAAAGTCTAGAAAAGCATGAGAGTCCAAGTGTGATAAAAATCTGATTTTTCTCTCTTTATATAGTCCCTCAAGTGACTCTTATCTCTTTTTTAGCATTAAATGCAAAGGTTGATTGGTCAAATGGAGAAAATTGGAAGAATGGGTCAAAATCCCATGTTGGGCCATGTCTTCCCTTATGATTTTTGGCTTCATTTAAGGCCCAATGGTGTAAGACTTCTTAATGTCCACAAATTTATACATAATTCATCAATTCTCTCATGCTTCCATATTTCCATAAATGTTACGGTTGTCAACTAGACTTAGAAACGTACGGGGTGTTACAATAATCTTCAGCTATATAGGTGGTCTTGACTGGTAAGAAATGCGCTGACTTGGTAAGACTGTCAACTATGAACCATATGGAATCAAATTTCCACTGTGTACGAGGCAAACCTGTGATGAAGTCCATATTAATGATATCCCATTTCCAGACTGGAAGATTGATACATTGCATGTAACCCCCAGGTTTCTGATGCTCCCCTTTAATTTGTTGACAGTTTGAGCATTGAGCTACAAATGCTGCAATGTTCTTCTTCATATTTCCCCACCAATACACTTCTTTTAAATCATGGTACATTTTGGTAGCTCCCGGATGAATAGAATATCGTGAATGATGCACCTCTGTCATAATTCGTTTCCTCAGCTCGTCTTCATCCGGTACACATAATCTACCTTGGCATTGAAGTACTCCTTCTTGTGTAAGATCAAATGCCTTTGTCAAACTCTGTTGTACATTCTCTTTTAGTTGCACTAACATAGGACAAACTTCTTCTCTTTCACCTCAGCTAGTAATAAAGATTCTGCCGCATTTTGTACAAAAAACCCTTCATCTGAGGATTCAAGAAGACGAACCCCCAAGCTGGATAATTGATGTAGATCTTTCACTAAATCTCACTTTTCTGTCAATCGGCCACTAGTGCCTCCTATTGCCTTGCGTCTCAATGCATCAGCTACCATATTTGCTTTTCCTAGATGATATAGAATATCAATATCAGAGTCTTTTAAGAGCTCTTGCCACCTTCGTTGCCTCAAATTGAGTTCCTTCTGGTTAAATATATATTGCAAACTCTTGTGATCAGTGTAAATATCAACATGAACTCCATATAAAAAATGACGCCATATCTTTAAAGCAAATACCACCGCTGCTAACTCAAGATCATGTGTGGGATGGTTCCTCTCGTGTGGCCTCAATTGTCGTGAGGCATATGTTATTACATTACCGTGCTGCATCAATACACACCCTAGACCAATTCCAGAAGCATCACAATATACTGCATAACCTTTGGTGCCTTACGGAAGTACTAATACGGGTGTGGAAGTCAATTTATCTTTTAGCTCTTGAAAACTTTTCTCACATGCATCATTCCACTTAAATTTGATTGCCTTATGTGTAAGCTTCGTTAAAGGTGAAGAAATGGAAGAAAACCCTTCAACAAATCTTCGATAGTAACCTGCTAGTCCAAGGAAGCTACGAAGTTTCGTAGGCGTCGTAGGCCTTGGCCAATTTTTCACCGCTTCAATCTTCTGTGTATCAACTCGAATTCCTTCATCTGACACAATGTGACCCAAGAATGCTACGGATTTCAACCAAAATTCACATTTAGAGAACTTTGCATACAACTTACGCTCATGGAGAATCTGTAACACTTTTCGTAAGTGCTTAGCATGGTCCTCTTGTGACTTTGAATAAACCAGGATTTCATCTATAAATACCGTCACGAACACGTCTAGAAATGGCTTAAACACCCTATTCATCAAATCCATGAACATAGCTGGTGCATTTGTTAGTCCAAATGACATAACTAAAAATTCATAATGGTCATACCGTGTTCGGAAGGCTATCTTGGGTACATCTTTTTCTCTAACTCTGACTTGATGGTAACCCGACCTCAAGTAAATCTTTGAAAAACACTTGGCGCCCTGTAACTGATCAAACAAATCATCAATTCGAGGGAGGGGATATTTATTCTTGATCGTTACCTTATTCAATTGTCGATAGTCAATGGACATTCTCAATGTGCCATCTTTCTTCCGTACAAATAATACCGGTGCACCCCACGGGGACATACTAGCCCTGATGAAGCCCTTGTCTAGCAAGTCTTTCAATTGCTCCTTCAATTCACGCAATTCTGCTGGAGCCATTCTATACGGGGGAATAGAGATAGGTTGAGTGCCTGGAATCATGTCAATACCAAATTCTATTTCCCGTTCTGGGGGCAAACCTGTAAGATCCTCTAGAAATACATCAAGAAATTCGTTGACCACTGGAACCGACTGAGGAGTTAGTGGTTCCACTTCAGTATCCTTCACTCGTACTAAGTGACATATGTACCCCTTGGCAATCATTTTCCTTGCTTTCAGATAGGAAATAAATTTTCCTCTTGGTACCCCCACATTACCCTGCCATTCAAGACCATTTTCTTGCGGAAAATGAAAATGTACCTTCTTGACCCGGCAATCTACCGTGGCATAACAAGAAGCCAACCAATCTATTCCCATTATCACATAAAAATCCACCATGTCTAGTTCAATGAGATCGGCCAGTGTATCATGACCACACACAGTTACCACACAATTACGATATACTCTTTTTGCAATATTATATTCGCCAACTAGTGTAGATACTTCAATTGACTTAGTTTATAGTTTTGGCGTTCTTGCAAATTTTGCAGCAATCAATGGACTAACATATGACAATGTAGAACCCGGATCAATCAATGCATATACATTATACGAAAATATGGATAATGTACCTGTGACTACATCAAGAGAGACCTCTGAATTCTGCCGGTCCACTAGAGCAAAAGTATGATTCTGGGTTCCACTGGAACTGGCTGCTCCTCTGGCACCCCTACCACGACCAGCAAGTTGTACACCTCGGTCTAAGGAAGGAACCGATGATGATGATGCAATGGCTGATCCCGTTGGTCGTGCTATACCACCCATGCTCCTCTGTGGACACTCTCTCATCATGTGCCCCGACATACCGCACCAAAAGCAAGCATTCGTCCTTAAACGGCATGTACCTGAATGAGTACGCCCGCAGTGCTGACACTGCTAACGAGAAAATCCTGCTACCTGTGATCCGTAAATTCCACTACTCTGCCCAGATTGACTACCTCTAAACTCTCAGAATTGAGCTTAAGTACCTGCTGTGGAATAAGAGAATGAGGGCCTAGGCGGTCTAGGAAACATCTGAGGCCTAGATTCTCCTTGGGAAACCATAGACTGTCCCATAGGTCTAGCTCTTTTAGACTGTCCTCTGTCAGCTTCAAGTACCCTCCTTCTCTATCTCTGATCTTCCATTTTCTGTGCGAAGGCCTGTATTCTGGCTATGTCCATATCTTTGTTCAAGGGAGCAATGGTGCAGTCCCTTACCAAATATGACTCTAACCTGTCCACATAGCAATGGACTCTGTCTGTCATTGTGGCTACTACATTCGGAGCATATCGAGCCAAGGAATTAAACTGAAGACAATATTCTTTAACACTCATGTTCCCTTGACGTAGATTTAGAAATTGATCTACACGTGCCTCCCGAATCTCATATAGGAGGTAATGATCAAGGAATGTCATTTTAAATTCTTCCCAACCAGCTGGAAGTGCATCAATACCCCTCGATCTTTTCCAGTCTTCATACCACAATATAGCTTCACCTTTCAATCTATAGGCCGCAAGTTCAACTGTTTCAACACCAGTCACGTCCATAACTTCAAGAGCCCTCTGGATTTGATCTACGAAGTCCTGTAGATTTGCTTTCGGATCTGACCCAGTGAATATTGAGGGTCTAATTTCAGAAAGTCCTGTGTCCTGCGACTCACCACTCTAGCCGTATCATCCTCATTTGTCATTGGACTAGCTCATCCTTGACTTTGTGTCGCAACTAACTGAGTCAACATATGCACTGCATTTCTTAGATCCTGGTCAGTAGTATTCATTGGCTGTGTTGCGGGTACTTCTCTACCTATTGGATCTTTCGGAGCTGGAAAAGTAGAAGAAGACCGTGATGCAATTTCAGTGTTAGCTCCACCTTGACTAGCTTGGTCAGGTGGTGATTTACTCATTTTTTCACCGACAAGCATATCTACTTGCTTACCTTTGCCTCTACCTCTTCTTGTCATCGGCATTTTACTATAAACAAGAAAACCAATTCCAATGGTCAGATACGATTCCCCTTACAACATTAGCTCTATTGCACGATCTAGAAATGAAGAAAAGAAACAACTCCTAAATGTCCCATATCCTCCCACTTATAAATGTGGTGCACAACACATCCATAAGCAAGACTCTACTCAGACACGGCTTTGTAGACACCCTCAGAATGACCTGCTCTGATACCACTTTTGTCACGCCCCAAATCTCATTGAGGCGGACTGGCACCCGAAGCCGATAAGGCCCGAGAGAACTAATCTTCATCTATGTCTATTCATATACATGTCATTCATGAAACACCACCATTACGTATAGAGATATAAGATACCAATAGCGGAAGTCATGGAAACATGTGAGATATACATATGTGAAACTTGGCCGTCAGGGCCATCAAGTCAAAATGGACATACATCTCTTACATTCATATTCCCACATACGTCTACAAAGCCTCTAACAGATGCATACACATAACCATCTTAAACTCGGGACAAGTCCCCGCTTTATACAATATTTACAATACCAAAACAAATGTACAAGTGTGACTTGAAAAGCCCCGAACCAACTGGAGCTCACCAAAGATTTGCAAATGACCGGCAACCTACTGTGGAGGTCTACTAGAACCTAAGCCTACATCAAGTAAGGTAAGTCCCCCAAGGGACGTCAGTACGAAGAATGTACTGAGTATGTAAGGCCATAAGAAACTGTATGATACATGAGTACTTCAATGAACTCAATTAAAAATGAATAACCAATAAGGATAAGTCACCATTCTGTATGTTGGTAACCATGTATATTTCTTTCATTACTTTCTTTTCTTCTTTACTTCATACATCATCACTTGTGTCACAATGTACCCGGGCCCCGACTGATCAGTGGGTCTTAACATAACATAAAGTTATATTGGGATCGGCTAGAGCTAGGCTTATGCCTCTAGAGCTACCACCCGTAAATCAATACATCGGTCTCGGCTTGAGCTAGGTTATTACCTCTAGAGCTGCCACCCATAAACCAACATATCAGATTCGGCTCGAGCTAGGTTCTTACCTCTAAAGCTACCCCCTGCCAGGTTCGGTCCGAGCTAGGCTTATGCCTTTAGGACTACCCGCTGATCCAATAATCTTGGGATTGGCTCGAGCTAGGCTTATGCCTCTAAAGCTACCACTCGTACTCTTGTAACCAACAACTATGCATTACTTCATTTCTTTACTTTTGAGAGATTGATACAATGATAGTCATAACATTATTGGAGACATAACATTATTGGAACAATGGGATATTTGGAACATTAGTCAATGCACATGAGACATGTGAATCACAATTGATCAATGCATAAGGAACTTGTGATGAACCATAATTGATAACCGGAAATAGGATATCTTAGAACATTTCAGAATGGAACAAGTACAATGTCAATGTGAATACTATGTGCTGCAGAAGTATACGGATAGAATAACCTTACATACCTTCACTTCCAAGTATGAATACACAAGCCTATATATGAACAAAATAGTCCATCTCCCTCATTACGTTTCACTCTACAATACAAGTACATAACGGAACTCTCATTAACAACTACTTTCCGTACAAGTGTACAAGACGACAATGAGCTATATGACTTCCATATAATGTCATTTCACCCTTTATAATACAATCCACTGCGTTACCGCACCAACAACACCATAACATTCCACATATTGACCAAGAAATCATAAACCAATAGCATTTCACACCAAGTTTACCCTTTACTCTTCCTCATTATCATTACGTCATAATTACTCCATCAATTCTCCTCATAACAACATATTAACAACAATCCATAATTAATATAATCCAACATGCCTCCATACGACCCCTTAAAGTCATTAAAAAGGTATCATAAGTTGATAATTAAATCCAAAAAGGGTATAGGGGCATTCGGGGATTAAAAAGAGAAAAAAACATACAAAACGAGTTTCTGGGCTGACCTACGAAGCCACCTGCACCCGCAGGTGGATGACATACGGCCGCAGGTGACCTCTGGCCTTGTCCAGAGCCACCTGCATTGGCATCTGCGCCCGCAGGTGCTCCAGACGCGAGGGCAGATGCCCGTTTTGACCAAAAAAGGTCTCTTTTATGTCCTTTTTTGTAATAAATGGTCCATGGACATGAATAAAATTCCCTTTACATAATTTAGGTCAACTTGGATGCCAACAATCAACCATTTTTTCACAACACACATGAACATCACCAAAACCATATTTTTCCTTCAATACACCACCAAGTCCAAGCACAATTTTGCAATAACAATTCCAAACATTATGTACAAGGATAAAACAATTTAAGTCTATAATCACATCTCACATGTAAATATTGATTCCATCAAGTTCACTTCCTTCAAGACCACAAGTCCATTTTCAAATTTATAAAGCAAAACCCTTTTCGATTGCAAAAATAAATAGTTTTACACATAGTTAACTGTCCAACACTTTGTCAACATAACCAACATGATTTATGCACCATATTAAGCATATCATATATTAAACCATGAAAGTAAACACTTACCAAAGCTTGAAAAAGAGTGATCTTGTCCAAAGGAATGAAGGCTTAGGGTTTGTGTGAGATGAGAAATATTGAGAAAAATCTAGAAATGGCATGTGAGTCTTTGTGAATAAAAATTTGATTTTTGGTCCCTTTTATAGTCCCATTTAGTCTCATCCTTAGCCACATTAGTCATAAATGCTAGGCTTACTTGGTCAATTTCAAGAATGGGTCAAATTCCATTTGGGCCATGTCTTTTTCTCCATCTTTGAGCCTCAATTGAGCCCAATGGCACAAGACTCATTTAAGCCCAACAAATTAATGTATAATGCACCAACCCTCTCAGGTTTAAATACTTCCATGAATGTTACGGTACTTTTTTAGGTTTGAAAACATACGGGGTGTTACAGATATACTACAAACTTTTATGATCGGTATATATGTCAACATGAACCCCATACAAGTAGTGGCGACATATCTTTAAAGCAAATATCACAGCTGCTAGTTCAAGATCATGTGTCGGATAATTTCTCTCATGTGGTCACAACTATCTTGAGGCATAAGCTATCACATTACCGTGCTGCATCAATACACATCCCAGGCCGACTCCTGAAGCATCAGAATACACAGCATACCCAGATGTGCCTTCTGGAAGTACCAATACAGGCGTAGAAGTCAATTTATTCTTCAGATCTTGGAAACTCTTTTCATATGCATCATTCCATTGAATCTTGGTTGCCTTGTATGTTAGATTTGTCAAAGGTGCAGCAATAAAAGAAAATCCTTCAACAAACCTTCTATAATAACCTGCCAACCCGAGAAAACTACGAATCTCCGTAGGCGTTGTAGGTCTTGGCCAGTTCTTCACAGCTTCTATCTTTTGAATGTCAACCCTTATTCCTTCATCAGATACAATATGACCCAAGAATGCTACAGATTTTAACCAAAATTCACATTTAGAGAACTTTGCATATAACTTACGATCACGGAGAATCTGTAACACCTGTCATAAGTGATTAGCATGGTCCTCTTTTGATCTTGAATAAACCAAAATATCATCTATAAACACTGTCACGAACACATCCAAGAATGGCTTGAACACCCTATTTATCAAATCCATAAAAATTGTTGGTGCATTTGTTAGCCCAAATGACATAACTAAAAACTCATAATGACCATACCATGTTTGGAAAGCTGTCTTGGGTATATCATTTTCTCTAACCCTTCCTTGATGATAAACCGATCTCAAGTCAATCTTTGAGAAGCATTTGGCACCCTGTAATTGATCAAACAAATCATCAATTCTGGGGAGGGGATATTTGTTCTTGACTGTTACCTTATTCAGTTGCCGATAATCAATACACATTCTCAACGTGCCATCTTTCTTTCATACAAATAACACTGGTGCACCCCACGGGGACATACTAGGCCTTATGAATCCCTTGTCCAGCAAGTCTTTTAATTGCTCTTTCAATTCCCGTAACTTTGTTGGGGCCATTCTATACGGAGGAATAGAGATAGGCTGAGTACCTGGAATCACATCAATACCAAACTCTACTTCCCATTCTGGAGGCAAACCTAAAAGATTTTCAGAAAATACATCAAGGAATTCATTTACCACCGGAACCGATTGAAGAGTTGGTGGCTTCACATCGGTATCTTGCACTCTTACTAGATGACATATGTACCCCTTGGATATCATTTTCTTTGCCTTAAGATAAGAAATAAACTTACCTCTTGGTGCTCCAACATTACCCCTCCATTCAAGGATGGTCTTTTGTGGAAAATGGAAATGTACCTTCTTAGCTCGGCAATCTACCGTGGCATAACAAGAAGCCAACCAATCCATACCCATTATAACATCAAAATCTACCATTTCCAGCTCAAGAAGATCAGCCAACATAGCATGATCACAAACAGTTACTATACAATTATGATAGACTCTTTTAGCTACAATAAATTCACCAACTGGTGTAGATACTTCAAATGGCTTGACTAGTAATTCCGGTGTTCTTTCAAATTTTTCAGCAATCAATGAAGTGATATATGATAGGGTGAGACCAGATCAATCAATGCATATACATTATGTGAAAAGATGGATAATGTACCTGTAACCACATCAGGAGAAGCCTCCAAATTATGTCGATTCGCCAAAGCATAGGTACAATTCTGGACTCCACTAGAATTAGTTATTCCTCGAACACCTCTACCACGCCCAGTAGGCTGTACACCCAATGAGGATGATGCAACGTCGGATCCAGTAGGTCGCACCATACTACTCGTGCCCCTCCGTGGGCACTCTCTCATTATGTGCCCCGACATACCACACCAGAAACAAACATCTGTCCCGAGCCAACATGCACCTAAATAAAGCTTTCCGCAATGCTGACACGGCTGATGAGAAAACCTTGATTGGCTCATTCTTCATTGCTCTTGATACCCTGCTGTCTGTGAACCTTGAATTCCACTACTTTGCCCAACTTGACTGCCTCTAAACCCACGAAATTGGGATGGAGTACCTGCTGTAGAATAAGAAAATAATGGTCTAGGCGGTCTATTAAAAACCCGAAGCCTAAATTCTCATTGGGACGCCATGAACTGTCCCATAGGTTTAGCCCTCTTTGACGGTCCTCTTTCAAATCCTTATGTTCTTCTCCTTAGCCTCTGATCCTCTATCTTCTGTGCAAAAGCTTGTATCCTGGATATATCCATGTCTCTATTCAAAGCAGCAATAGTACAATCCCTAACCAAATATGGATCCAATCTATCTATATACCTGTCACGCCCCGAATCCCATCGGGACATGATTGGCACCTGTAGCCGATAAGGCCCGAGAGAACCAACCTTTTCCTATGTTCAATCAAATGCATATCATAATCATAACCACCACTGTGTAAGAACATGCAAGACGAATAAAGGAAAACATGGGACATAGTTATACATGTACATGAAACTTGGCCGTTGAGACCATCCAGTCAAAATAACATATGCCTTCTACACTAATACACCCACATCCGTCTACAAAAGCCTCTAACAAGAGCATTGACCAATACAAACCAAAAGTCGGGACAAGTCCCCGCTTTATACAACATGTACATCATCAAAACACATAGCTACCCTGACTCGGAGAAACTCCGAATTAACTGAAGCTCACCAAGGAACCGCTAACACTGGCAATCTACTGAGGAGGCCTACTGGGACCTGCGCCTGCAGCAAGTAAGGTAAATTCCCCGAGAGGGGTCAGTACGAAATAAGTACTGAGTATGTAAGGCTCAAATGAAACTTTGAAACACATGAACATACCAATGAACTCAATACAAATGACTAGACAATGTGAATAAGTCACCATGTTGCATTTTGGGATCCATGTGAATTGCTTTCATTACTTTCATTACTTTCTTTACATTCAATGCTTGCTTGTCAATACATGTGTCACAATGTACCCGGGCCCCTACTGATCAGTGGGTCTTTCCATGACTTATCGTCATGTTGGGATTGGGTCGAGCTAGGCTTATGCCCCTAAGACCTGCTACCCATATATCAATACATCAGGATCGAGTCGAGCTAGGCTTGCGCCCCTAGACTTGCCACCCATAAATCAGCACATCGGGATCGAGTCGAGCTAGGCTTATGCCCCTAGACTTGCCACCCATCAATAAATACATCAAGATTGAGTCGAGCTAGGCTTATGCCCCTAGACTTGCCACCCATACTTGATCATTGACCACATTTGCATTACTTTGATCTTTACTTTGAGATTGCTATTTGATAGTCATAACATCACTTTGAACTTTGGAACATAACATTATTGGCAACTTTGCACCATTAACCAATGAGTGAAAGACATGTGAATAACTTGGCAACATAACATTATTAGAATCATAACACCATGGGAACTATGGGACAATAATCTATGAACAAGAGGCATAAGTAGTATCACTAGTGGAATATTGGAACATATCCTTATTTGAGCTTTTGGAACATTAACCATGATTATGAGACATGAGACTCACAAATGATCCATGAGTAGGAAGGATATGACAATGACTATTGATAAACGGATATAGGATACCTTAGCACATTTCGAGGTAAGACTAGTGAAATCGCAATGTGGGTACGTTTGGCCACAAAAAGATACGGACAGAGTAACCTTACATACCTTGTACTCTCAATACGGATATACAATCCTAGATGTGCATACAATAGTCCCGCTCCTTCTTTATGTGTCACTCTACAACACAAATACATAACGGAATTCACATTAACCATAACTACTTCATAAATGCATATAACGTCAATGGGGTACATGTTTGCTTTAAAACATGTCATTTCCCCTTGACAAAACCATTGATAGCATCATTTTGACCCCAAATTCGTTCTCGAGTAATTTTATCATACCAATGTAATATGTCATTCATTTCATGTATATACTCTTGCTTGTATAAGAAACGTAGCAAAAATTGGCTCGGTACGTCCCCGGATACCCTTGGGACTTAGAAATTTCCAACTTTCAAAAAAGTGGAAAACCCAAGGTGGCACGCTCCTGGGCGCGCCAACTTGCTGCCTCTGGGCTAAAAATTTTAGCCCAGAGCGGCGTGGCACGGTGCCAAACGCGCCCCTCTTTAATTTTTTTCCGAAAATTCCATTTTTCGACTTCTCTTCGCGGGTTTGGTTAGATACTTCAAGTCCTATTCTTTAACTCACTTCTTAACCTTATTATACTTTGTTTAGAGGTCTTCTTAGCCTCATTTTGAACCCCACAAATACGCAATGAAAATTGCAAAACACCTTCCATGCAAGTTTAACCACATAACAAGAGCCAAAAATTCAATTATCTCATCAATAGCCTTACCAAATGCATACTCATAGCTCTCGATACCTACGTACATATTATTTAATGTCGTCAAGTAGGTTTGGGAACGTACGGGGTGTTACATTCTTCCCCCCTTAGGAACATTCGTCCTCGAATGTTAACAATACCGTTTCATTATACTCAATGCATCTCTACATTAGCATACATATACATAAACTTTTAAGGCTCATGAAGACTTACTTGTTATTGCTCCACTCCAGCACTTTGAACTCCTTGATCCATTTGAAATAGATGGGGATATGTGGATTTCATCATCTCTTCCGCTTCCCATGTGACCTCCTCTACTTGTTGATTCCGCCAAAGGACTTTCACGGAAGCTACTTCTTTATTCCTCAATCTTTTCACTTGTCGATCTAAGATAGCAATGGGTACCTCTTCATAAGTAAGATCCTCTGTAACTTGGACATCTTCCATGGGAACAATACGAGATGGATCTCCTATGCATTTTCGAAGCATGGAAACATGAAATACCGGATGGACTGAAGAAAGTTCTTGAGGTAGTGCTAATTCATAAGCAACTTGCCCAAATCTTCTAATAACTTCATATGGGCCTATGTAACGTGGACTCAATTTCCCTTTCTTTCCGAACCGCATTACCCCTTTCATTGGTGACACCTTTAAAAACACCCAATCACCTATTGCGAATTCAAGACCTCTTCTTCTAACATCTGCATATGACTTATGACGACTTTGAGCCGTTTGTAACCGTTGTTGGATCACCTTAACCTTTTCCATAGCCTGATGAACAATGTCTGGCCCAAGTAAAGCAGTTTCACCTGCTTCAAACCATCCTACTGGTGATCTACATTTCCTTCCGTACAAAGCTTCATAAGGTGCCATTTTAATACTCGAATGATAGCTATTGTTATACGCAAATTCAATAAGAGGCAAATGGTCATCCCAACTGCCTTGAAAATCTAACGTACAAGCTCGTAGCATATCTTCAAGTGTATGAATAGTACGTTCTGCTTGTCCATCAGTCTGAGGATGGAAAGCTGTACTCAAATTCACCCGTGTACCCAAACTCTGCTGGAAAGACCTCCAAAAGTGCGCTGTGAACTGTGCTCCTCTGTCTGATATAATGGAAAGTGGAATACCATGCAATCGTACTATCTCTTTCACATACAACTTTGCATAATCCTCAGCTGTATAGGTCGCCTTGACCGGTAGAAAATGCGCTGACTTGGTAAGCCTGTCCACTATAACCCATATAGAATCAAACTTCCGCAATGTACGAGGCAAACCCGTAATGAAATCCATGTTAATCATATCCCATTTCCAGACTGGAAGATTGATACATTGCATGTAACCTCCCGGTTTCTGATGCTCTACTTTTACTTGTTGACAATTCAGGCATTGAGCGACAAACTCTGCAATGCTCTTTTTCATATTGGCCCACCAATACACTTCTTTCAATTCATGGTACATTTTAGTAGCACCCGGATGAATAGAATAGCGCGAATGATGTGCCTCTGTCATAATCCGTGTCCTCAGCTCATCTACATCCGGTACGCATAGCCTTCCTTGACATTGAAGCACCCCTTCCGGCGTAATATCAAATGCCTTGGTCAAATTCTGCTGCACATTTTCCTTTAGCTGCAATAAAATAGAATCCGCACTTTGCTTCTCTTTCACTTCAGCTATTAAGGAGGATTCTGCTGCATTTTGCACCATAATTCTATCATCTGAGGTTTCAATAAGGCGAACTCCCAAGCTGTCTAATTGATTCAAATCTTTGACTATCTCATGCTTTCCATTCAACTGACCACTAGTGCTTTCTCCTGCCTTACAGCTCAATGCATCGGCTACTACATTTGCTTTGCTTGGGTGATAAAGAATATCAATGTCATAATCTTTTAAAAGCTCCAACCACCTTCGTTGCCTCAAATTAAGTTCCTTCTGCTTAAAAAGATATTGCAAGCTTTTGTGATCCGTATAGATGTCAACATGAACCCCATATAAATAATGACGCCATATCTTTAAAGCAAAAACTACCGCTGCCAATTCGAGATCATGTGTGGGATAGTTTTTCTCATGTGGCCGCAACTGTCGTGAGGCATATGCTATCACCCTACCATGCTGCATCAACACACATCCGAGACCAACCCCGGAAGCATCACAATACACTGCATAGCCCTCTGTGCCTTCAGGAAGTACTAACACTGGTGTGGAAGTCAACTTATCCTTCAATTTTTGAAACCCTCTTTCATATGCATCATTCCATTGAAACTTAATTGCCTTGTGAGTTAACTTTGTTAATGGTGCTGCAATAGAAGCAAACCCTTCTACAAATCTCCGGTAATAGCCTGCCAAACCCAAAAAACTGCGAATCTCTGTGGGTGTCGTAGGTCTTGGCCAGTTTTTCACTGCTTCAATCTTTTGGGTATCAACCTGTATGCCTTCATCTGATACAATGTGACCCAAGAACGCGACTGATTTCAACCAAAACTCACATTTGGAGAACTTTGCATACAACTTCCGTCCACGAAGAATCTGTAACACTTGTCGTAAGTGATTAGCATGATCCTCCGGTGATCGTGAATAAACTAGGATGTCATCTATGAATACCGTGACGAACTCGTCCAAAAATGGCTTAAACACCCTATTCATCAAATCCATGAACACAGCTGGAGCATTTGTTAGTCCAAATGACATAACTAAAAATTCATAATGGCCATACCGTGTTCGGAAAGCTGTCTTGGGTACATCTTCTTCTCTAACTCTGACTTGATGGTAACCCGACCTCAAGTCAATTTTGGAAAAACACCTGGCACCCTGTAACTGATCAAACAAATCATCAATGCGAGGGAGGGGATATTTGTTCTTGATCCTTACCTTATTCAATTGCCGATAGTCAATGCACATTCTTAAGGTGCCATCTTTCTTTCGTACAAATAAGACCGGTGCGCCCCACGGGGACATACTAGGCCTAATGAAGCCCTTATCTAGCAAGTCCTTCAATTGCTCCTTTAATTCACGTAATTCTGCTGGAGCCATTCTATATGGAGGAATGGAAATAGGCTGAGTGCCTGGAATCACATCAATGCCAAATTCTACTTCCCGTTCTGGGGGTAAACCTGGAAGATCCTCTGGGAATACATCTAGAAATTCATTGACCACTGGGACCGACTGCGGAGTTAACGGTTCCGCTTCGGTATCTTTCACCCGTACTAGATGACATATATAACCTTTAGCAATCATTTTTCTGGCTTTCAAATAGGAAATAAACCTTCCTCGTGGTGCCCCTACATTACCCTGCCATTCTAGAACATTTTCTTGCGGAAAACCAAAATGTACTTTCTTGTCCCGGCAATCTACCGTAGCATAACAAGAGGCCAACCAATCCATTCCCATGATCACATCAAAATCCACCATGTCCAGTTCAATAAGATCGGCCAATGTATCATGACCACACACAGTTACCACACAGTTACGGTACACTCTCCTTGCAATAATATACTCACCAACCGGTGTAGACACTTCAATTGATTTAATTAATATTTCTGGTGCCTTTGCAAATTTCGCAGCAATCAATGGGGTAACATAGGAAAATGTAGAACCTGGATCAATCAAGGCATATACATTATGTGAGAATATGGATAATGTACCTGTGACAACATCAGGGGAAGCCTCTGAATTCTGGCGGTCCACTAAAGCATAAGTACGATTCTGGACCCCGCTAGTACTGGCTGCTCCTCTGGTACCTCTACCACGGCCAATAGGAGGCTGCACCCCTCGGCCCTGTGAAGGAACCGATGCTGATGACGCAACAGCCGACCCAGCTGGTCGTGCTATACCACCCATGCTCTGCTGTGGACACTCTCTCGCTATATGCCCCGGTATACCACACCAAAAGCAGACATTCATCCCTGACCGACATGTACCTGTGTGCATACGCCCGCAGTGCTGACACTGCTGATGAGGAAAACCTGCTGCCTGTGATCCGCTACTCTGCCCCGATGGACCACCCCTAGACCCTCGAAACTGTGAATGAGTACCCCCTGCGGAATAAGAGAACGACGGTCTAGGTGGTCTAGGAAACATGCGGGGCCTAGATCCTCCATGGGACATCATAGGTGGTCCCATAGGTCTAGCCCTTTTGGACTGTCCCCTATCAAATTCATGCACTCTTCTTCTCTGTCGTTGGTCTTCTATTTTTTGAGTGAAGGCTTGTATTCGAGCAATGTCCATATCCTTATTCAAGGCAGCAATAGTACAATCCCGTACCAAGTATGGCTCTAGTCTATCCACATATCTATGGACCCTGTCTGTCATCGTAGCCACAACATTTGGTGCATATCGAGCTAAGGAATTAAATTGCAAGCTATATTCCCTCACGCTCAAATTTCCTTGACGGAGATTTAGGAACTGATCTGCACGTGCCTCACGGATCTCATAGGGCAAGTAATGGTCAAGGAAAGCAATAGTGGAGTTGCACCAAGATCACGGGACTTCTTCCAATCCTCGTACCACAATATTGCCTCTCCTTTCAGCCTATATGCAGCAAGTTCAACTGTTTCGACTCCTGTCACATGCATAACTTCCAAGGCCCTCTGAATTTGATCCACGAAGTCCTGTGGATCTGCTTTTGGATCTGACCCAGTGAAAATAGGAGGGTCAAGTTTTAGGAAATCCTGTGTCCTGCGACTCGCCATTCTAGCCGCATCATCATCATGTGTCACTACACCAGCTCGTCCCTGGCTTTGTGCCGCCATTAACTGTGTCAACATATGTACAGCATTCCTAAGATCCTGATTCGTGGCATTCATCGGTGGCTCTACAGGTACTTCTGTACCAATTGGCTCTTTCGAAACTGGGAGGGTAGATGAAGACCGCGATGATATTTCAGTATTTTCCCCACCTTGACTAGCTTGGTCAGGTGGTAATCTGCTCATTCCTTCTCCAGCAGGCGCATCTACCTGCTTCCCTTTACCTCTACCTCTCGTGATTGGCATTTTGACTATACCAGAGAAAAACAAAATACCATGATCAGACACACTTCAACTAACAACACTGGCTCTATTGCACGATCTAGAAGTGAAGAACAGAAACAACATCCTAAATGTCCCGTAGCCTCCTACTTATAAATGTGGTGCACAATACATCGATAAGTAAGACTCTACTCAGACACGGCTTTGTAGACACCCTTAGAACGACTGCTTTGATACCACTTTTGTCACGCCCCGAATCCCATCGGGACATGATTGGCACCCGGAGCCGATAAGGCCCGAGAGAACCAACCTTTTCCTATGTTCAATCAAATGCATATCATAATCATAACCACCACTGTGTAAGAACATGCAAGACGAATAAAGGAAAACATGGGACATAGTTATACATGTACATGAAACTTGGCCGTTGAGACCATCCAGTCAAAATAACATATGCCTTCTACACTAATACACCCACATCCGTCTACAAAAGCCTCTAACAAGAGCATTGACCAATACAAACCAAAAGTCGGGACAAGTCCCCGCTTTATACAACATGTACATCATCAAAACACATAGCTACCCTGACTCGGAGAAACCCCAAATTAACTGGAGCTCACCAAGGAACTGCTAACACTGGCAATCTACTGAGGAGGCCTACTGGGACCTGCGCCTGCAGCAAGTAAGGTAAATTCCCCGAGAGGGGTCAGTACGAAATAAGTACTGAGTATGTAAGGCTCAAATGAAACTTTGAAACACATGAACATACCAATGAACTCAATACAAATGACTAGACAATGTGAATAAGTCACCATGTTGCATTTTGGGATCCATGTGAATTGCTTTCATTACTTTCATTACTTTCTTTACATTCAATGCTTGCTTGTCAATACATGTGTCACAATGTACCCGGGCCCCTACTGATCAGTGGGTCTTTCCATGACTTATCGTCATGTTGGGATCGGGTCGAGCTAGGCTTATGCCCCTAAGACCTGCCACCCATATATCAATGCATCGGGATCGAGTCGAGCTAGGCTTGCGCCCCTAGACTTGCCACCCATAAATCAGCACATCGGGATCGAGTCGAGCTAGGCTTATGCCCCTAGACTTGCCACCCATCAATCAATACATCGGGATCGAGTCGAGCTAGGCTTATGCCCCTAGACTTGCCACCCATACTTGATCATTGACCACATTTGCATTACTTTGATCTTTACTTTGAGATTGCTATTTGATAGTCATAACATCACTTTGAACTTTGGAACATAACATTATTGGCAACTTTGCACCATTAACCAATGAGTGAAAGACATGTGAATAACTTGGCAACATAATATTATTAGAATCATAACACCATGGGAACTATGGGACAATAATCTATGAACAAGAGGCATAAGTAGTATCACTAGTGGAATATTGGAACATATCTTTATTTGAGCTTTTGGAACATTAACCATGATTATGAGACATGAGACTCACAAATGATCCATGAGTAGGAAGGATATGACAATGACTATTGATAAACGGATATAAGATACCTTAGCACATTTTGAGGTAAGACTAGTGAAATCGCAATGTGGGTACGTTTGGCCACAAAAAGATACGGACAGAGTAACCTTACATACCTTGTACTCTCAATACGGATATACAATCCTAGATGTGCATACAATAGTCCCGCTCCTTCTTTATGTGTCACTCTACAACACAAATACATAACGGAATTCACATTAACCATAACTACTTCATAAATGCATATAACGTCAATGGGGTACATGTTTGCTTTAAAACATGTCATTTCCCCTTGACAAAACCATTGATAGCATCATTATTCCAAAAATCCTCCAATATTCTCAACATTGACCAATAAATAATAATCATTGCATTTCACCATAACAAATCTCTTTTACACCTCCTTATCCATACCACATCACAAACAATCCATCAATTCACCTTAATACACATTCATAGCACATATCGGCCAAATTCCCACAATTTACACTTATAGACAAGAACAAGTTTAACAACAAAAATAACTCCATAGATGTTCATATTTTATCCATACCATGATTTTTCATCAAAGGCACAAGTCCTAATTCAAGTTCAAACCCCATGGATCACACATCTTATATAAAAGCACAAAATACCATATCCAACATTTCCAAGCACAACCAACATGATTTACATACTCTTTAATGCATATAATATGTGAATCCATAATAATATTCACTTACCCAAACTTGTAAAGGGATGATTTTGCTCCAAAATTGCCTTTTGAGTCTTTAGGGTTCTTGAGAGAATAGTGCAGAATGTGTGAGAAAATGGCTAAAAAGCATGAGAGTTTAGAATGAATACAAATCTGATTTTTGTGGGTCTATTTATAGTCCTTGGGTCATCCTTATCCTCTCTTGATATTTAATGCCTTAATTGACCAAGTCAATAGAAGATTGGGTCATGTGACCCATGCCTTTTATCACATTTTTGGGCTTTTATTGAGCCCAAATCACTTAACCCAATAAAATCAATAATTTCTCATCTTTATACGTATTACAATAATATTCCCACTCATAATATTCATATCTGTAGCCTCGATCCCAAAAACAAGTAATTCTAGCCATATTTGGCTTATTTTGACCTTAGGGGTAAAACTGTCATTTTGACCCCAAATTCGTTCTCGAGTAATTTTATCATACCAATGTAATATGTCATTCATTTCATGTATATACTCTTGGTTGTATAAGAAACGTAGCAAAAATTGGCTCGGTACGTCCCCGGATACCCTTGGGACTTAGAAATTTCCAACTTTCGAAAAAGTGGAAAACCCAAGGTGGCACGCTCCTGGGCGCGCCAACTTGCTGCCTCTGGGCTAAAAATTTTACCCCAGAGCGGCGTGGCACGGTGCCAAACGCGCCCCTCTTTAATTTTTTTCGGAAAATTCCATTTTTCGACTTCTCTTCGTGGGTTTGGTTAGATACTTCAAGTCCTATTCTTTAACTCACTTCTTAACCTTATTATACTTTGTTTAGAGGTCTTCTTAGCCTCATTTTGAACCCCACAAATGCGTAATGAAAATTGCAAAACACCTTCCATGCAAGTTTAACCACATAACAAGAGCCAAAAATTCAATTATCTCATCAATAGCCTTACCAAATGCATACTCATAGCTCTCGATACCTACGTACATATTATTTAATGTCGTCAAGTAGGGTTGGGAACGTACGGGGTGTTACAATACCGATGAACTTTATCGTCCATAGTAGCTACTACATTAGGAGTATACCTGGCCAAAGAGTTAAACCAAAGACTATACTCTGTAACGGTCATATTACCTTGACGAAGATTTAAGAACTGGTCTGCACGAGCCTCTCGAATCTCATATGGAAGGTAATGATCAAGTAATGCCACTTTGAATTCTTCCCAACTAACTGGAAGTGCACCGATACCCCTAGATCATTTTCAATCTTCGTACCATAATCTAGCCTCTCCTTTTAATCTATATGCTGCAAGCTCAATTGTTTCTGTACCAGATACATGCATAACATCTAAAACCCTTTGAATTTGGTCTATGAAGTCTTGTGGGTCTTCATTAAGATCTGACCCGGTGAATGTGGGAGGGTCTAATTTAAGAAAATTCTGTGTCCGCTGACTAGCTGCCCTATCCGCATCGTCATTACTTGTAATTGGACCATCTTGTCCTTGATTTTGTGCAGCCACTATATGAGTCAACATTTGCACTGCATTCCTTAAATCCTACTCAATAGCATTAACAGGTGGTTCTGGGGTACTCTTCTCCTTCTTGGCTATCCGGGAAGTGGAAGAAAAGAAGAATCCCGCGATGCAAACTCGTCTTCAGCCTCACCTTGATTAGCTTGTTTAAGTGGTGATTTACTGATTCCTCCTCCGATAATTCTATCTAGCTTCTTACTTTTACCCTTGTTTCTCCTTGTAAACGGCATTTTGCTATACTGAGAAAACAAAAATATAAAACAAATTCAGTGATTAAATATGACTCAACCTACCACTTTGGCTCTATTGCACGATCTAGGAAATGAAGAAAAGAAACAACTCCTAAATGTCCGTAGCCTCCTCCGTATAGATGTGGTGCATAACACATCCATAAGTAAGACTCTACTCAGACACGGCTTTGTAGACACCCTAGGACGACCCGCTCTGATACCACTTTTGTCACGCCTCAAATCCCATTGGGGCGAATAGGCACCTGTAGACGTAAGGACCGAGAAAACCAACCTATGATCATGTACATTCATACGCATGTCATTAAGTGAACAAAAATTCTGCCACATGTAGATATAATATATCGATGATGGAAGTCATGTAAAGATGTTCAAAATATATAGGAGACTTGGCCGTTGGGGCCACATCGTCTAAAAGGTAAGACCCTTCTAAGTTTGACTTTACAAGGTCTACAAAACCTCTAAAAGATATATAACCATGACTAAGGTCGGGACAAGTCCCCGCTTTATACAACTACTACACAGTACCAAAAGTATATATACAAATGACTCGGAAAGCCCCGAATCAACCTGGAGCTCACCAACAACCTGCAGATGACCCGTACCCTACTGTGAAGGTCTACTAGCTCTTGTGCCTATAGCAGGTAAGGTAGGTCCCCCAAGGGACGTCAGTACGAAAAAATGTACTGAGTATGTAAGGTTATAAGTAACTGTATGAGATATAGGAACTCAAATGGAATCAAATACAAGTGAATAGATAATACTGATATACCACCGTACTGTATATGTGGAACCATGTACATTACATTCATTTCTTCCCTTTTACCTTTACATCAATATACATCATACAATGTCCGGGACCAAGTGATCAGTGGTAAATAACATTGGGATCGGCTAGAGCTAGGCTTATGGCCCCAAAGCTACCACCCATAAATCAATAAATCAGGTTCGGTTCGAGTTAGGTTTTCACCCCCAGAGCTACCCCCTGCATCGAATAACCAATCAGGATCGGTTCGAGTTAGGCTTTCGCCCCTAGAGCTACCACCCGTACTCAACGAAATATGCATTACTTCACTTCTTAAATTTTTGTGAGATTGTTACATTGGTGGTCATAACATTATTGGAGCTTTGGAACAATAGTCAACAAATAAGAGACACGTAAATAACAATTGCTAACAAACCTGAAATGAGATACTTTAAAACATTTCGGAGTGGAAACAAGTTTGGTAACGATGTGAACAATAGGTGTGGCCAAAGGATACGGAAAAGAGTAACCTTTCATACCTTATTTTTCCAACAAGTGACTACAACAATTAAGCTCTTCCTTAAATCGTTACTCTACAATATGAATACATAATGGAGCTCACATTAAAAACCAATTACATTACAAGTTCACAAGGCGATAATTAGCTACTTGACGGGAAGTAAAAACTATTCAATATCCCAAACACATGGTATATCATTCCACCTTCCTTTATACTGCCATATAACTTCATTCCACCCTTCTATACCATAACTTACTGCCTTACCAAGACAACACCACCAAAACAGTTCACAAACCAACATAGACGTCACAAACCGACAAGATTTCCCACCAAGTACATACTTCACATTTTTACCTCAATGCAACTCCACATATTTATTCCATCAAGTAACATAAATAAATTCCACAACAATATACCAAAAACAGTCCACACAATTTCAGAATTCACTTTAACATAACAACAAAGTATTTTTCTTTCACTACGCCAAACGTTCCATGCACAATTACGTATAAACATTTCCACAAGTCATACGCAAGGAGTAACGAATTAGGTACAAAACTACACTTAAATATACTAAAATTTCATCCATCTAATTCAATTCCTTCAAGACCTCAAGTCCCCTTTCAAGTTTAAACCACATAGAAGGCAAATCTTTTACCGATTTAGCAAAAGTGGACTTCTACAAATAAAGTGGACTGCTCAACACTTTTTAAACATAACCAACATGATATACACAACCTCTTATGCATATAATATATTAATCTATAAGGTTAAACACTTACCAAGGCTTGCAAGTGGAAGATTTGTCCAAAAATCCTTAGAGAAAATTAGGGTGGCCAGGGTTTGAGAGAGGAAAAAGTATTTCTTTGAAAATCTGATTTCTTGCAAGTGAGATATGTTGAAAATGAGCTGAATTTCAGCCTTAAATACTCCCTCTTAACCCTCTCTCTCAAGTCTATCCTTAGCCAAATTTTTGGTCAAAAAGTCCAAGTATAATGATGTGTAGACTTGATCCATTTTTAATGGATCATCTCCCTTTTTGGGCCCATGTCTTTTTACTTGATTTTGGGCCTCAATTAGGTCCATGAACATAATATTAATTCAACCCAAAAAATTTAGTGGGTAATACACCAACTATCTCAAGTTTAAATAATTTCATAAATGTTAAGGTATTCAAATAAGTTCGAAAATGTACGGGGTGTTACAACCCGGACCAAGGGTCCCCCTAGCCTAAAATCAACGTTCCAGAGCTGATGGTGCTGTCAGAATTTTTATTTGAGATCGTCTACTAGGATTTTTGGTACAAGACCAAATCCTTAACAGCGAAAGCTCCAAAACAGGAAAATGAGTCTAAAACTCAAACGGACTATTCGATAACTGAAACGACAATCCCAGCAAGTCACAAATGACCGCTGTGGGAAGGCTCAAAATGCTGGAATGCACAAAAATTAAGAAAATGACCTCGAGGGCCATTACAAGCAGCCACACCATCACTACAGTGGGCTCGCTGTAGTGGTCAAGGGACCATTGTAATGGGCCCTTAAGCTAGTTGGGCCTACTCCTGTAATCCTATACCCATAATGATCATTAAATAAATAAATGGTTAACCCCAGATCAAATTTGAATCGATGTAAATTTTTAAATTTTTTTGTATTCATACGACGGATATTGCAATAATGACGGGATGGGTCGTTACAGAGGCTTTCAAATATAATGACTATTTAAATATTTAGGGATAGAGAACAAAGCATATTTTATCAAAAAATTTCTATACACATGATCTCTAAGAAAATGGTGTAACAGATTTGTTTGAATAATAATATGATTTATTTATTCACCAAGTCTCTACCAACTGCAATATTTTGAAAGATGGTGCACAAGATTGAGATGTAAAGATTCAAGTATTTGGATTGACATTCTCATCAGAAGGAGTTAATACGTATTGTACTCTTTTTTTATTATAAGATTTTGTTCCAATGTGTCTTCCTTGTAATGTTTTTAAAGAGGTAGTCAAAATATGGTATTACTAGATTAGAATACTTTTTTCCTTCACTAAATTTTTTTTCCGCTTAATTTTTTCTAGTAAAGTTTTAACGAAGCACATTATCTATCAAATAGACATCGAGGGAGCATTATAAATGTATTTTTTTATTATAGTGAATGTCTATCTTATATCTTTGGAGAAAAGTTAGAGATAGTAACTTTTGGAACCAAGTAGTTTTCTTATATAAATAAAGAGCAAACAACATAAAGCACATATTATTGGTGCTAATTACTCTCTAAAATAATAGTTTCTGAAATTACATATCTTGCCATATAATTCTTTCGGATACATGTATCTGATGGATCAAATACATGTCTCTCAGATAAACGCGAGTCACAGTAGGTATAATTTATTCCAGATACATTATATCCAAAGCGTGATTCGTATGTATCTAGAATACACTCCCTTTCTCGCTCGCTTCTCTCCTTCTCATCCCTTTACTTCTCTATATCTAATGTATATGTACACTATGCATAGATACATACATGGTGTATATGTATTTTGTGCATAGATACATACCTGTGCAATTTGTATCTGGTGTATCTGTACATTGTCCCGTCTCTCTACTATACACTGTGCATAAAAAAAGAAGAGGAAGAAAAAGAAGAGGAAGAGGAAGAGGAGGAAGAAGAAGAAAAAGAAGAAGAGAAAGAGGAAGAAGAAGAGGAAGGGGAAGAAGAAGAAGAAGAAGAAGAAGGATGTTTTTTTTTCATTTGCATTTGATTGATTTTCCCCAATTTCAAATAAGGGCCAGTTGAATTCTGGGATTTAGCCACTGTTATTTCTTGGTCAACTGGCAGTATTGAGCTTTTGCAATAGACCATTTGGGGTTGAATCAAGAAACTGAAATTTCATTCTTAACTTGAACCAAGAGAAAGTTGCACAATCTAGATCAATTTGCAGTCATCGCACGTCAAGGACATTCATCTCTCCAAATTCAATAGCGCCGGAGCATGGAGGGGAAGAGAGAGAGAGAGAAGGAGGTAGGAGAAAGGTGAGAGAGAGCGAGTATCTAAGTTGAAATCTAGTAGGAAACTATTAAGTGATGAGTAATTATGTAATTATTTTAATAAAAAGAGTTATATTTGTCTTTGTACTTTTAGAAAAAAAGTTATATTTACCCCTCGTTATATTTTGTTGATATATTTGCGCTTACCATCCAACTTTTGACGCATATTTGTCCTTGGACTGTTAAATCTCATATCACAACTCTTATTATCCTATGTGGTGCCTATGTGGCACCTATATGGATGAAATAACTGCAGAGCTTAGCAAACATAAGCACTTAATTATCCTACTCAGCTTAAATTTAAATTAATTACAATCCATAGTCAGACCCTCTCTCGCCACTTTCTTCCCCATTTTCAATCTCGCTAGCCTCTCTCTCCCCTCCCTCCCTCCCTCCCCCCCCCCCCCCTCTCTTCTCTCTCTCTCTCTCTCTCTCTCTCTGCCTCTCCCCTCTCTCTTTCTTTCTCTTTCTGTGCTATACAAAAAATGACTACAAAATACAAGATATTTGTATTATTTTTTTGTACAATTTCATTTGTATCATTTATTTTATATTTGTATTTGTACTTTATATATTTATTTTGATTGCATATTTGTATTTGTATCATTGGGTTGGTATCAATGAAATCAAGTACCTTTGATAATTGTATTTTTGTAGTTGTATCATTTGTTTCGTATCAATATATTTCTTGGATTGTATTCATACGGTTATAAATTATAGTTTAATCATAGTATTTGTATATTGTATTTTGTATATCAATGAAATCAAGTATCTTTGATACTTGTATTTTGTATTCGTTGATACAAATACAGTTGATACACGGGATAGCCAGCGAAAAAGATAGCTAAGAATTGTAATTTTTGAAACTGTAGCTAGGGAGACCTATTTTCGCCTATATTATAGATATTTCTGAAAATTGCCCAATATTCTTATCCCAATAAAATTAAATTGGGTTAAAAATATTTCGCATTTTAGTTTCATCTTTGAAAAGGTTTTCATTGTTCACAAATTTTAAACTCTTCATCGTCACTATTGTTCTGGTTATCGTCATTCTCGATTCCCCTCCCTCACCTTAAAGAAACTTAATTTGTTTTTCTTTCATCCATTGACGTGTATGGTTAATGCGATATTACGTTCATTGCAGAAGTGAATTTGTTAATTGTTTTCATTTTATATTCCATTTATAATATAAAAAATAGATTAGAATTTTGTTAATTCTATCTAGTAATCTATTTAATTAAAGTCCTATCGCGTTGCACTTCTTCTAATTAAAGTTTTACTGAAATATATTGTTTGAAACAATTTCTGAAAACCATGTCATTGAGTTTGTTCTGTTTATCATATTTAGCCAAGATGTTTAATTTTCCCCCTATCAATTTGGCATTATTGTGCCTAATGGTTCTTGATTTTGGCAACACAATAATCAATACAGGGGAAACTGGCTCTACCGATAGATGCTCGAATTGCACTGGTCATTGTGCGGAATGCCCTCTATATGTAAATGTCGAGACTGTCATCATAGGCAATTCTAGATAGGAAAATGGAAGCCACAAATTAGAGAAAATGTTTTGCAGATCAAAATTCAGTGAACACAATGGAAAGATCCATTGATAAATCGCTTGATCCTTTCAGTTTACAACCATTAAGCCCTCATGAATTGAGCAGTCCTTCAACTCGTCTGAGTAAACGAGCATCTCCATCCACTGAAATGATAAATAAAGTGGAAGAAGAGACAGAAATCAAAGAAAGGACGTCTAAACATGGAAATGCTGTAGAACCAGAGATTCACCATGCTTTCTTTAATTTTCCCTCGTAAAACAATGAATCATCGTGACCAACGAGTCGAATATATCCATGTAGTGCCACATAGGATAATAATAGTGGGACATAGGACTTGACAATCCAGGACAAATATGTGTGAAAAGTTGGATGATAGGAGCAAATATATTAAAAAAGGATGACGATGGATGCATATAACATTTTTCTGAAAGTACAAGAATAAATATGACCCTATATTTTAAAGTGCGGTGAGATTTAGTAAATATGACACAGAAGTTTGTCTAGTTACGTAATTTTTCTTAAATAAAAGGGATTCTCATTCATTTCAAATCATCCCTCGGGTGAAATAAGAATACTTCTCTCCTCTACCTTATACTTCTTGTTTGCTTTTGTTGTTTTATTTAAAATAGTTGTTTATAAAGTTGGTATCATTCCGTGATTTCAGTTAATTTTTTTCCTTAAAACCAAAATCAAATCCAGTTTCTCAATTTTTAAAATTAAAAAATCAAAATCAAACAAAACCAAAAAGTAATTGTTTCTTCTACCTTTTCATATACAATCCTACAGGCCGTGCTTATCTCCTAAAGACCTGTCAATTGCTCAAAAGAGACGAGTTCAAGGTGCACGCTCCACTTAATAAAATTCTGGCGACTCATAGTTCCCTTTCTTTAAAATGTTGCATGTAACTCAAGGCACATGCCTCGAGGCATACCCTGTTTTGCACCTCGACGCTAATAATACAGATTTTCATGTGGGGCCAACTCCAGAAAAACTTCAATATGTTACGGAGTAGCTAAAACTATTTCCATTTTCTTTCCGTCAAAGGAAAAACCACTTCTGTATGCCGTCAAAATATTTTTAGCTGGAGTCGTCGCAGCCCCACTTTGGTCGGCCACTCGCACTGAAATGATTCTTGTCCCAATAGACAAGCTGATGGAAAGAAAATGGAATGTCAATGTAACATTCCACATTTGATTGTGGTATATATTTCATTCAAGAACACAACACATGTTCAGAAAAAAAATGCCAAAATGAAGTCCTATTGATGGTTCAACACCAGATGGGGTTCTCTTTCTTCCATTAAATCCCCAAAAAGCAAATCACAACATCAAATAAAGGATACGGCCAGCAGGCACACTAAGAGCCAAATGGACAAATTCCATGGATAATTATAATAAACAATACACCTTTAGTTCACTTCTGAGTACACAATATATTCCAACGAATCATGCCTTCTTCCTCCTCTTCTAAGCAAGCGCAAGTTGTTATTACATGGAAGAGCCAGATCAAATCATTAGGTAAACCGGCTCTTTTTATCACTCCATCCTGAACCCTTATTGGGGCTTCTGCTGCGACTACGCTTCCGTGAAGAGTCCACGTTGAAGGTACCATGACCATATCTGTCACTACATGATTAGAAACTAGTCAAAACCATGAAAACGGGTAAATAGAAAATTCAAAGAAAACTTATAGATGGCTGAATACCTATCACGTGATCCCCGGTCATAACCACGTCCTCCGCCTCTTTCTGATGATGGTTTAATCCAACCTCCTCTTCCTCCATTCCGACCAACATAGCTTCCATTAAAGCGTCCTCCACGTCCTCCTTGACCAGAACCCCACTGATGCCTAGCCTTCCCCATACCACCACCTCGTGAAGCCATATCACGCAGTTCAGTTGGCACGGATTGATTTGCACCTTCTAAAACTTTAACAAGATCTAAAGCATGCTTAGCATCCTGATCAGAGAAAAATGTATAGGCCAGACCAGATGCCCCTGCCCGACCTGTCCTACCAATTCTGTGGACATAATCCTCTATTCCAGTTGGGAAGTCAAAGTTTATCACCACCCTGTGACAATGGGTTCTCATTAACTGCCATTACCCCAAAAGCCTGCACTTTTTTCTATTCAAAAAGGAAATATGCATATCGATGGGTAGACATATATAGTGGATGCACATAAAAAGAGAAACTCAAAAGGCAAGTAAGGTTACGCCACGATATTCCTATGAGGTATTGGACCAAAACCATGGTCTAAGTTCAAGTTGTATGTGCTTGTGGAAGGCCAAAGCAATTATTCAGATCCCACACTAAGAGAGAGAAATGTCGAAGGAAACTTGACTACTTGGAAGTTGGATGTATTCCTCATGTTCAATTTCTAGGACAGAATGTAAATTCTCAACTCCTCATCCAAATCATGCCAATGCATTCACCACCAACTCGGTTTCAAGCAAGTTATACAGTATCAGTTTTGGCTGATGTTCTCCCAAAACCAACACACCAAACACAGAGTCGCACACCAAAGGGACTAAAGAGCGAGGGGACACAATCAGTAAAATAAAGAATACTACTACTTCCACTCCATTTTTATGTCAGTCTCTTCCTCTTTGTGTCCACTCCGAAAAGACCCCACACCTTTTATAAATGCCAAGTCATCCTAACATTTCTGAGTAGTCCTTCATGACATTATACAATATTTTTGGCAAGTACATGCTTAATAGAAATTAACTTGGCACTTTGAATCCCAGTCGATAGAAAGGACATTTTTGGTAGAATACTTTTTAGCTTATTCATGTAGTAGTACTTATTTTCTCTTGAAGACTTAAATTAAATGTCCAGTCTACCACCACCATATATGAAAATGGACAGTATATATGCCCATCCAAACCTAATTCCACAAGAAAGTGTGACCAACACACACTTTCTTCTCTAATTAGCTATAAAAAATGTACCTGAACAATGCTTAATCAAAGCATATCATGTTTAATGGCACCAACCTGATATCTTTGATGTCCAAACCCCGCGCAGCAACATCAGTAGCCACAAGCACAGGAGACCTGCCAGTGCGAAACTGACTTAATACATAATCCCTCTCACCCTGAGATTTATCCCCATGAATTGCAGCTGCTCCAAAGTTGCGAGTGAGATTGCGAGATAGTTGGTCACACATTTTCTTTGTTGAACAGAAAATAATGATCTTTGACCCTGGTTCTTTGGATCTCAAGATTTGTTCTAGTCGCCGTTGTTTCTCCATCGGCAACAAGACTTCAATGTGCTGCAAGTGAAAATTACTTGAATTAATTGCAACCTCACCAGTTCAGTTTTATCTTCCCTCTCTTGAGTTAAGACATGTATAATATAGATTCCACTATGATACCAGTCATCTTTCCCAACAAGGAGAGTTCTTCAACTTGAAGATATTAACAAAAACTGTCCAGGAAAATGATAAAGGAACATACCTGTGTTATAGACTTGTTTGCAACAAGCTCATCAACATTACCAATATTAACCTGAACTGAGTTAACCAATAGATCGGCTGCAATCTTACGAACCCCCTTCGGCCACGTAGCTGTATACATCAATGTCTGTCTCTGCATAGGCACCTCCTTCACAATTTTCCTTATCTGAGGTTCAAATCCCATGTCCAGCATACGATCTGCTTCATCTAACACCAAGTAAGAAACTTGACCAAGACTAAGTCTTCTCATTTCCAATATGTCGTTCAAACGACCAGGAGTGGCGACAACAATATCTACACCCCTACTCAGCTCTCGTAGTTGAGGACCTTTTGGAGCACCTCCATACAGGCACTAACCATAAAAACATAAATCATAATCAGTTTCTCAAGCAAAATTTAAGCTCACAAGTTCACCAACAGCTGTAATTGACATTACAATCGCAATGTTTAATAGCAACAACTATTCTATGTGCAGGTGAATCTGCAGCTGGAACAATCTGCATTAGAATTTAGCACATGCCTGATTCACAGCTCAAAAACAAGGAATGCAATATTTAACCTCTGAGTTTTAGCTTTTAGATCTGTAGCCACACAGCCATTCTATAATGTGATATTCCAGAATTGCAGTCAAAGAATTCATTGCATTTGAACATTGCAATAGACAGTCAAATAGAACATGCTCTAATTATTGAATTGATGCCAGACTAAGCATCAGTGCTTCAAAACGAATGTAAATATCCAGTAACGGAACCAAAAATATGACATTCATAAATCACAAGCATCAAAACCAAGAACAATTTTTTCCCTACCACAAAAACAAAATAAAGAATCAAATTCAAGAAGTAAAAGAACCAGCAAATCAAGGAGGAAGGGCATGTGAATCAGATATAGAAAACAAAGGAAATCTAGGCCCTGTTCTCTCAAAACATCAAAACATACCGTGCAAGATATCCTAGAGGACTTCCCAAACTTCACAGCTTCAGCTTGTATCTGCGTGGCTAACTCTCTTGTCGGTGAGAGTACCAAAATAGTTGGGCCTAATTGAGGATTACTGCAACGATTTTTTAGATGAATAAAACCAGGAATCAAGTAACCCAGAGTTTTTCCAGACCCAGTCTTTGCAATAGCTACTATGTCACGGCCCTGAAGGGCAATAGGCCAAGATTGTGCCTGAATTGGAGTAGGAGCAGAAAACCCAGCTTGATGCATCTGAAAACGTTAGCAACATCATTCAGCACATATACAAATTTGGAACTTTCTCATAGATCACATATTTGACTAATTGGAATGGCCAACACAAGAAGAAGAAGCATCCCCCTTAAGTAGGCGGCCAATACTTGCTAATGCAAACAAGAGCAGGAGACGCCTCTTCTTCAGTTTGGACCATGTGGCAGTCTGAATCACCGCCGACAGCAGCCCCAGCCACGAACATGGATGATTCGGAAAGCCTTCATAAAATTTGGTCCACAAAATAAGGGTGCTCCACGTATATGGAAGCCCCCAAAGGATGGTTGAACAGCGTACGACATTTAGCTCCTCCTTGGAGCAAATATCGCACCTGCGTGAAAGTACAGATAGGAAAAAATGATGAGTACTGAAGCTCAACAGTGGACCTCCAGCAACCATTGAAATTTAGAAAGAACACATTTGATTCTGCAGTAAATTCTTTGATAAGAGGTCTCCTGAAGAGCATTAAAAATACAAACTAAAATGGGTTTATCCATACCTCTCTCACAATCTCTGAAGGAAACCCAGTCGCTTCAAATGATGTCAAAGGTGCAGGAACATCACCTCCCTATCAAATGGAACAGAAATATCATGTAAACATGAGTATTGACTAACAATCTTTTGTCTGAGGCCGAGGGGATGGGGAGAGTATAACAGTAACATAACAATAAACATGAAAGATGAAGCTCTTTTAAAAAGTATGACCAATACGGCATGACCAATACGATGAAGTTATTGCCAATAGAACTTAGAACTTATAGAACAGAGTACTATAGCAGGTAGAACACACAGAGAACTGAAAAATCACGAGACAAAATTAGACTTGAAATACATTGTCATATCAGGTAAAAGAGACCAAAAATGTTCATCTTCAAGATGATGAACCTAGAACAAGAAGGTAGTCTGAGTATGTTGCTCGGACTCTTCAAAAATGTCAATGGTTGAGTGTCGGATTCTCCAAAAGTAGTGTATTTTTGGAGAATCCGACACGGGTGTGGCATCGATAGTGGAGTTCGCGCAACTACGGTCTGAGTTGAATTTCTTGTGCTTTTCTGGTGCCCTGAGTTACACAAACCGAATCAATAAACTCTAAAACCTCATCATCCAAGATGGAAGTAGTTCAGACTTCAGACCACTCATTTTTTTGGATACGTAAACAGATGAGATAATGCAGAGACTTGGTGAAACTGTAGGCCAAGTGAAGACAATATAAAGAAACAAGTCATAGAAATACTGCAAAGATAATTGCCAACTAGGAAAAAGATAAGACAACCTTTCACTTTGTCTCAACCCATACAACTCTCACCAAAAGATAGAGGAGGTAGCTCATATAGAATAACCAATAAGAATGAGGTAAGGAAAGCCTTTTTTAGAAAAGATAGGACAACTTCTTACTTTGTGGTCCAAACCCATACAACTCTCACCAAAGGGAAGCGGTAGCTCATAGAGAGAAGACAACAACAACATACCCAGTGTAATCTCACAACGTGGGGTCTGGGGAGGGTAAAGCGTACGCAGTCCATACCACTATGAAGTAGAGAGGCTGTTTCTGATGGACCCCCGGCTCAGGACAGATAACAGTATAACAGGCAGAAAACATAAAAACAAACAACAAAATGGGGTAACACACCACTAGATAAAAGGAACAAAACACCCACAGAGTAATGCTATGAAATATCAATCCGAAAACACACACATCACCAAAAACACCACAAACAAGAAACTACAAGACACAAGCATATAACAGTATGACTACAGGTATATCGACAAACAAAGCACTCCTTCCTACTAGTAATGACACACTCCTACTCACTAACCCTCTACCCTAATCCGCGTCCTCCACATCTTCCTATCAAGGGTCATGTCCTCTGTAAGCTGTAACTGCTCCATGTCATGCCTAATCACTTTCCCCCAATATTTCTTCGGCATACCTCTACCCCGTCTGAAACCATCCATAGCGAGCCTCTCACACCTCCGTACTGGAGCATCCGTGCACCGTCTCATCACGTGTCCAAACCATCTCAGCCTCACTTCCCGCATCTTATTTTCCACCGAAGCTACTCCCACCTTCTCTTGAATAAATTCATTTCTAACCCTATTCCTCCTAGTAAGTCCGCACATCCATCTTAACATCCTCATCTCCGCCACCTTCAACTTTTGTATGTGGGAGTTCTTAACTGACCAACACTCAGCTCCATACAACATAGTCGGTCGGACTGCCACTCTGTAGAACTTACCTTTAAGCTTTGAAGGCACCTTCTTATCACACAAGACTCCCAAAGCGAGCCTCCATTTCAACCATCCTGCACCAATACGGTGCATGACATCCTCGTCAATCTCTCCATTTCCGTGAATCATAGACCTAAGATACTTGAAACTATCCCTCTTCCGAATGGCCTGAGAATCCAGCTCCACTACCACGTTAGCCTCATACGTCAAAGCACTGAACTTACACTCCAAGTACTCCGTCTTGATCCTGCTCAGCCTAAACCCTTTAGCTCATAGAGAGAAGAAAACCTTTTAAAAAACTATCACGGTGTTGGGATGTAGAACTGAACATGGTATTAGGGGCAGTACAAGGTAGGGTATTTGTCATAGCAAAGTTCAATACCAACTGTGTCTAGTTGATCCAACAACAAAAATTGTCCAGTTTTTTCTTTCATATTATCAAATATGAAGATCCCAGATTACTGAGGACATGACCTAGATAGGAAGGAGTGGAGGAGGCGAATTAGGGTAGAAGGTTAATAGGACGGAGTAGGTAGGAGGACTTTGTTTTGTTATCTGTGCTAGTAGTCATAGGGCTAATCCTGTTTCGGAATGTGTTATCGTTTGTCGTATTACTTGGTAATAGTCCTGTTTATGTTATTATTTGGTGTGTTAATACCTATTGTTTGTTAATACCTATTATTTCTTGTTCCTTTACTATTTCTTTTATAGCCTGTTTTTGTCTTGAGCCGGGGATCTATCGGAAACAGCCTCTCTATCTCACCTCTGAGGTAGTGGTATGTACTGCGTATACTTACCCTCCCCAGACCCCACTTTGTGGGAATACACAGGGTATGTTGTTGTTGTCAGACCCCACATTTCTTAAAATTGGGTAGCCCAATTGGACATCAGGACACTATTCTATGCAATGACACTAGTTGCCACCTTATTTGCTTTCTCATACATCATTTCTCTTCTCTAGTCAACAAAAGCAGCTGAGCTAGATACTAATGTGAGGATAATGATGTTCAACAAGTGTCAAGTGAACTCTTAACTGTTGATGATGCAATATTCAGCCAAATCTTTAACATTTATACTTTGTGTTGTGTTTCAATGTTTTTGTTCCAACTTAGCTAGGATGTAAAATTCTTTAAAACCTATATTGTGATGTTGAAGACTAGCAATCTATTATCTATAAACTATAATGGAGGATGTTTCTATGCCTTCTGTTTTGACAGTTCTATTTGTGGTGCTTTTCAAAAGTTAAATCTCTATTAGAAATTGCATTTACTGAAATTAGAGTTTCATCTCATCTCTTTATCCATATGTATTATTATGTTGTTATTCAAGTGACCATTTGGTGCTATCTCATTAAACATGATGAAAGAATTAAATGCAATTATAATATGTGAAATAGAATACATTTGTGAATTCCTTCATATTTTATTAAATGTGTAAAGTGTAAATTAGTTCCGGTTTTTTCATGAATATATTTTGCATCTTTGACAGACAGTTGCTAATATGCAAGAACTGAGATGGCTCATTTCACAACTATTGAAATTATGGCAAACACCAATCATCCTACACGAGATCAAATCAACACCGTTTTGAGTCCCACTTCCTCGTCTGAACAAACATTTTGAAACTGAAAAAGAACTGAAATAGTTTCTTACCATCAATCTAGAAGAAAAAGTTTTTTAGTTTCTTACCATAACAGAGATTTCATTGTGGCGGCAATAGGAGTCCTGGGATATGTCAGTTCCTACAGCTAGAGAACCATAGCCTTCATCATGACCATAAGAATGATCAGAACTGCTTCTCACATTCTATACACAAATTGAGAAACAGGGGAAAAAAATTGCTTTAGCGCACACAGAGAGAGAGAAATAAATCTAGAGCGCAACAAAAAAAGAACTGGGGCTAAACTCAAACGTTAGACTACTAAAATTCAAGTGACTAGAGCAGTTTAGTTTTGACCATACCCACAGATAACTACTTAAAAGGAACAGATTCTTTTTAAAAGATAAAATAAATTTTATCGCCCCTGAAGTCTCTATAGCCATTTGGCATCACCATTGCACATCAGAGTACTACAGGGAACACATCTTCCTTTTTTGATGACAATGGAACAGATCTTTCCTTTCCTTTCAAATAACTGATCCTAATACTAACCACATGTGAATAATTTTGCACATTTCTTAACATAGACTAACAAGAAAAATGAAAGGGAAGATTGGTTTCAACAAAGATACATGGAAGTGCAAACCAAGAGATGTTGAGGCAGCATTTTTTGGGCGCTGCGAGCACTTTTTCCCCCATAAATTACGGTGAATACAAACATAATTGCATATAGTATAATAGTAAGACGAAATGGCTAATAAAGGTCTGCAACTTCAGTAAATAATCATAATTCAACCTCAGATACTCATTATTAACACTCAATACTTAGTTCTATGATGATACTCATCAATAAAGATTTTTTAAAAGATCCCAAACACAGAAATGGTCTATCCATTGAGTCATTGACGCTCTTTAATTGATGTAAATACTATCAAATGGTTTTGAGAACAAGAGAATATGAAAATCCAATAAAAAATCTAATCAAAATCAACAAAAAATTAGCACATACACTTTGTTGTATATATGTCCAACTGTATACAGTCAATTTCATTTGATTAAGGAAATGGAGAGGGAGGACTAAACTGATAGAGATACATTGTAACAAGATACCTGATCTCCCTTCAGGGATGTAACCTTGTTATTGCTACCTCTGCTATGTCTACCGTCTGGATCATAATGTTGACCTTGAGAAGGCTTTTGAACAGAAGAACTTACAAATACAACTGGCTTATGTGCTGAAGCAGACACTCCATTGGAAGAGGGAACAGGCCTCTCATATTGGGTATTATTGGTCTCTGGATTCCAGAAGTAGATATATCCTGTCGTACCATCAACTAGGCCTTTCCAAGGTTTGGGGAGCGTAGGGTCTTCTGGTGCATAGCTTGGACCAGATGATGCAGTTAAAGTAGCAGCCATCTTAAACTTCAGTCTCCAATAACCACTGGAACTGTATAACATCAAAATGCAAAGAGTGTGAAATGTGAATTAGAGTGAAATGAACAACCTGCAGACAAAAAGGAACTTCTCTTTCATCAATGGAAGTCCATAACTTACAAAAAGGTGGTACTAGTTATCAAGGTAAGTCAAGGCAAGCAAGCAAATGTCAATTAGCGAGAGGCCTAGTTAAAAGTACCCAACAGTACTCAATCACTTCAATAGTTTGTATACACATATCACAGCTGCAATTTGGTACAACTTATAACAACTCTCGGATGTCTACGGACAGCCATATATAACAGAAAGATCAAATAAAATAGCTAAAATAGTTTCTAGGTGGCCGTTTAAGACTTCTATTACTTCTTTTTCTTTTTATTTCCCCTTGTCCTCTCATTGCTTTGTTGTGGGAAAACTAGCTCCACTAACCTCCTCAACTACAACAGCTAGAGAACTATCTACCAATCAACTATATCTCAAACCAAAATTAGTTGCAGCACTAAAACCAAGTCGGTCCAAGCTACAGTTCCCCAGAAAATTAAAAGCAAAAACATATTCACACGCATGAAAGCTAATTCAAACAATCTGCAGTCATCTCGAGCAATGGCCATTAACCGAGAAAACTTGATAAGATACTTGTCAAGATAAAGAAAAAAATAACAGCATAAATTGAAAAAAATGAGGCCAATCAAAAAGAAAAACTCATATGTAACCCTAGATCATCATCAATTGGTAAAACATATCAGCGAGTGAATGGACAATAATCAAAAAGTTAATCCAGATCTGAACAATAAGAAGGTCTAAAAGAAATCAAAAAATTGGAAGACAATAACCATACCTGACGATGTCGGTCTGATGACAAAAATGGAGGAGACCTTAAATAAAATAGGAAAAATAAATGGCCGCAAATTAATGATCTCTCCCTTTTTCTCTTTGTAGGGTTTACAAGAACCCAGAGAGAGAAACACGCTTCCGATTCCGAATAATGAGAAGCGTAAGGAGATAAAAGGGAGACTGAAATGTCATAGAGATGGATATTTATAGAGAACTATGTTAGAGGACCTGATAATAAATAAACGCGTCCTTTCACCAAAATTCTACGTCGGTGTTCCCACCGATACTCACTGCGTACATATTATATTTCCTTGTTTATATTTAATTTAACACATTTCTTAAAACATAATAAATAAATTAAAAAAAAATATTATATTATTTTTATTAATTATTTTCTTCATTTTATTTTATATGATACATTTTTTTTTAGTCTATTCCAAAAAGATATCACCTTACTATAATTTTTTTAAAAAAATTAACTTTTACTTTTAATGAAATAATTTACAACTGCACAAATATTCAAGGATCATTTTAGACCATGAATTTTAAAATTCTTCATTTTTTTAAATATCGTGTCAAGTTAAAGGGTGTCATATAAAATGAGACGGAGGAAGTACGGGTTATCTAAATATTAAAGATAAATAGCATTTGATTCTAGCCTTGCAATTAGAAAACTGCTTATTTGAGAAGCATTTTTATAAAATAATTTTTTTAAAAATTGCTTTTGAGAAAAGCAATTTGTGTTTAGCTAATTCATTTAAAAAGTAATTTTGATAAACAGATCATGTTTGGCTAATCTTTTTCAAAAAATACTTTTGAGAAACAAATTACGAAAAAAAATATGTATCAATGAACTTTACTATTAAAATTATTTTATCGAGAGAAATTATTTTAAATATCTATTATAATATTTTTAATTAAATTTTTATTTTTATTTTTATTTTTATTTTTATTTAGTCAAAAAGTACATATTACAAAATTTTCAATCAATATTTATATACATAGATACATAAAAACAATATTAAATATTAATATAATGATATATTGGAAATAAATATGTCTGATTCTTTTAAAAAAAAGGAGTAAAAAATAAAATAATAATATAAAAATCATAAAATAAAATAAAGAATTTATGGTGTAACAATGAAGAATGAAATTTTAAAATAAAACTTTAATCAAATTTAGGAGATATGCTAGTTAATTAATAAGGGATATATTGGTATATGTTATATGTGATAGGGATATTTCTGTTATGAAAAAAATAATTTTGTACTTCTACCCAACAACATAAAACCTGCTCATGCTTCTATTTTAAAGCAGTTTTACAAGTTAGCCAAATACTCTACTTTATCAAAAAAAGTATTTTTTTTCTCAAAAAAGAATAGTTTTGGCTTCCCAATAGCAATGTCAAATAGGCTCTTAATAACGATGATAAAATATATAACATGATAAATTATCTCTTGATTTTTCAAAATGAAGTAAAATTAGACAACTATTTTTAGTATATTGGACAAGTAAAGATGGACGAAGTGAGTACTAGTTGTTCATGTTACTTTCCTTTTTAGATCTCATTTGTTTTTATTAACATTTCTTTTTTAGGACCTGTTTGGCCGTAGATATTGTAAGTTTTTGAGAAAATTTTTGCTAAAAAACGCAAGATCCCAAAATCTTTAAAAAAAAGGTTTTTGAGTCATAATTTAATTTTTGGGTTCTTTTAAAATTTTAAAACTTACTCTAAATATTTATATTTTATTTAAAAAAATTATCAATTATGACTCCAACTATTATTTTATCTACCCAACCCCTCATTAAATGCATTCTTATTAAAGAAATTACTCGAAGACTATGGAAAAATTATATTAAATAATTATTAGTTACTACTGCTGTTATTATTTATTTTTTTGCATCGATGAATTTTTGTAACTAATTGTAATTTGACAAATTCTAATAGCTTATAATTGTATTATTAATAGTTTTACTAAAACATCGTGTTATATCTTCTTTAAAACTTGTAACTCATTAAAGCCTATTTTTTATATCACTAAATTCTTATTCAGCTTCTTATAATACTTGTTATTCATGTAAATACTCACTTTTTGAAGTTCCACTACAACTTGCAAAATAAAGTCATAGAAACATCATGGAGGGGCCTAAAATCAAGTTTTCCCTTAGCTTTTGAAAGAAATAAGTTTCTCCATCTTGTCCATTACCTGATTTTATCTTCAATTCAACAGTTTCAAAAAAAAAAATCATTATTTTATAGAGATGATTCAGTATGTTATTGGAGGGATCCATTATAGATAAATAATGTATGGTAAAATCTGAAGTATATGGTTTTATAGAATGGCTCTGTTCCCATATGATAATAGTTTCTCCTTTCAAGTTTGCAACTTAATGCTTATCCTGTGTATCTCTCTGCTTGTAATAAGCTTTTTATTTTCTCATATAGAATAAAGGACATCCTAAGTAAGTAATGACAATTTTTGCCTATCTATTCTTGTTGTCATCTCTACTGCGATTACTATTTTATAAAGACATGTTTTGTGAAAATCAGCTTTTTTATGTGTTTGACCATTTTGTCCTTCCCCGTAGTTGCTACATATTGGTTTTGGGGTGTGGGAATGGTTGGCATGATTCCAGATGCGATCGGGAGTGATTTGAGCTAGTTTGAGGTTGTTTTAAGATTTTATAAGTCAATAATTGACTTCGGTCAAAATTTCATGTTTCGAGTCTCAAATGACGATTTGAACTATGCCAGCAGATTCGGAATATCAAATTTGGGTTAGTAGAGTGGTTGATTCGGGTTCAGGACCTTTATTTTGCATTTCGACCCTTCGTTTGAAAAATTGCCAAAAAGGGGTCCTGGGGGTTAATTTATCGAAAACAATCTTTTTTCGAAAATCCAACGTGGCCATAGAGTTCGAAACGTTGAAAATAGCTTAGTAGCATAGTTCGTTTGCATTCACGGGATTCTGAACGAATCCCGAGGGCCCGTTCGGAGCATTGTTGGCTTGCACCAAAATCAGCATTTGCTGATAGCTAGTGCAAGTGAAAAACCTTCTTCACAAATGCGGGCCTTGGCCGCAAACGAGGAGAAGGATGTTTCCCTCCATCGCGAACGTGAAGTATTGGTCGTGAATGTGAAGCCTTGGCCGCGAATGTGAAGGCCGTTTTTGGCCTGGTCATCCGTTGACATCGCGAACACGAAGGGTTGACCACATCCGTGAGGTATTGTTCACAAAATAGTATAAATACCCCATTTTTGCGATTTTACTCCATTTTTGGACCTCTAAACTTCGAAAAAGGCAATTTCCAAGGGTTTCATCATCGATTTTCGTGTGGGTAACTTCTAAACTCATAATCCCATTATTTCCTATTGATTATACCTTCGAAAATACCTTTTAATCTTGATCTCAAAATGATTTTTGGGGGATTTTGTCGGTAAAGCTTAAAAATAGTTTTTCTACAATTTGAACCTCGTTTTAAGCTCGTTTTGACGTGAGTACTCCTATAACCTTGGGGAATGTGTTTCAAAAGAAAAATTATGGTTTTACCCCTCTCATTTTTCAAGTCCGTTTAGAATTCGATTTAAATATGGGCAATATGGGTATTATTGGCTTTCTTTTAACGCGTAAATGTTATATCTGCATGTTTTAGTTGATTTCGAGGCCGTTCAAAAAGAAAAAGGTGTTGAAGGACTTTAGGCTCGGATTCATCGTTTCGAGGTAGGTTATGACTTAACTTCTTTCAGATTGAGATAGGTAGTTAATAAATAAATAAAGCATGCTATGGGTTGGAAAAAATAACTGTGGGGTTTATATTTCAAGAGTATTATTACTATTGTGTGCCCGAGTGGGGGCTTATATTCTGTGGTTGTTGACTTGTTATAGTTGATATTGCGTGTTGCCCAAGTGAGGGCCTTATTTGTGCATTGATATACCTTATTCTATATATGATGACCGTGTGGGGCTTAAGTTGTTATTATAGGCCTTATTGAGCAGAGATTGCCTTTATCATGATAGAAAAAACTGAGTTAGGGGTTGATATGATATTAATGATGTCTTACATGCATATTTATTTCGATGGTGCCTAATTAGAGTTGATAATCATGAATTGTGGACATATTGAGTTGATTCTGGGCTCACTTATATACGTATTGATTGATTGGATATCTTCATACTAATTTGATTGTGAGCATTACATCCTCATTCCATTTATATACATTCATGAGATGCTGGTAGCATTGAGGAACATTGTTTTTGAAAGAAATGAGACATTTTCATAAAAATTCTCTCCGTGAACACAAGCCGGGGAGATGAGTTGAGATTGAGATATAAGTTATAGTATACGATTTGCGAACCCCCCATATGTCCTATTGCTGAGCTGCAAGCTCGGTAGGTGTATACAGAAAGTCATGCAATGACTTTCACCATTCCATCCCATCATCATTGCATTGCATATGCATTTTTCATAATTTCTTTTAGTTTTTTTGTGTTTTGTGTTTAGTTTCCGTATACTTTTCATGTATATCTGTGTTGTTTCAATCAACATTATATTATAACTATTAGTAGAGACGGTGTGAGCTACCGTTTGAGAACTTTTTTATTTGCAGGTGACGTGCTCATAGTTATCTTTACTTATATTTGCAGGTGACGTGCTCATAGTAGTGGTCGCGGGGTTGCTCAGTCTAATAGCGGACATGGACAGTGTTATGCTATACCTAGGAGACCTAAGGCGGAGGCCTCTGATGTAGTCATTACAGGTATCGTCTCAATTTGCTACCAATCTGCTTTCGTATTATTTGACCCTGGATATACATTCTCCTATATGTCTGCATATTTTGCTTGTGGTCTTGATGCTACATGTGAGCCCCTTGCTATGCCTCTTCATGTATCTACCCCCGTAGGAGATTCTTTAGTGGTGGATCGGGTGTACCGATCTTGTGTGGTTACCTTTATGGGGTACGAGACTTGGCTAGACTTGATCCTCCTAGATATGGTTGACTTTGATGTTATCTTGGTTATGGACTGGTTAGCTCCCTATCATGCTATTTTGGACTGTTATGCCAAGACTGTGACCTTAGCTATGCCGGGTGTGCCAAGGTTAGCTTGGAAGGGTACGCTTAATTTGGGTCCGAAGGGAGTTATATATTTTCTACTTGCTCGTCGCATGGTAGAAAGAGGATGTTTATCTTATTTGGCTCATGTTCGTGATACTAGTGTTGCCTCACCGCCTCCTATGGATTTTATTCGGGTCGTCTGGGAGTTCATGGATGTGTTTCCTACTAATTTGTCTAGTATGCCTCCAGATCGTGATATTGATTTTGCTATTGATGTGGAGCCAGACACCAAGCCCATTTCTATTTCTCCTTATAGGATAGCCCCGGAGTTGAAGGAATTGAAGGAGTAATTGCAAGATTTGTTGAGTAAAGGTTTCATTAGGCATAGTGTATCTCATTGGGGTGCGCCTGTCTTGTTTGTGAAGAAGAAGGATAGTTCTATGTGCATGTGTATTGATTATCAGAATTTGAACAAGATGACGGTTAAGAACAAGTATCCTCTCCCTCACATTAATGATTTGTTTGATCAGCTTCAGGGTGCGTCCATGTTTTCTAAGATTAACTTGAGTTTCGGGTATTACCAGTTAAGGATTAGAGCTTCAGATGTTTCAAAGACAACTTTTCGGACTCGATACGGTTATTATGAGTTCTTGGTCATGTCATTTGGGTTGACCAATGCCCAGCAACATTCATGGAGTTGATGAACCGGGTATTTCGACTATATCTCGACTCCTTTGTGATTGTATTTATAGATGATATCTTGGTTTATTCCAAGAATGAGGCCAATCATGTGAGACACTTGAGGACTGTACTTCAGAGATTGCGTGATGAGAAGTTGTATGCTAAGTTCCCCAAGTATGAGTTTTGGTTGGATTCTATCTCTTTCTTGGGTTATGTGGTGACCAAAGATGGTAGCATGGTTGGTCCGTCCAAGATTGCTGAGATTCGTGATTGGGCTAGGCCCACTAGTCCTACTAATATTTGGAGTTTTATTGTCTTGGCGGGTTATTATCGGTATTTTGTTGAGGGTTTCTCTTTTATTGCGGCTCCTTTAACCAAGTTGACTCAGAAGAAGATTACCTTTCAGTGGTCGAAAACGTGTGAGAAGAGCTTCCAAAAGCTCAACGAGTTGTTAACTTCAGCTCCTATCTTGATTTTTCCCAAGAAAGGCATGGGCTTTACCGTGTTTTGTGATGCTTTAGGTGTTGGATTGGGTGCAGTGTTGATGTAGGAGGGTAAGGTGATTACTTATGTTTCTCATCAGTTGAAGCCTCGTGAGAAGAATTACCCTACCCATGATTTGCAGTTGGCCACAGTTTTGTTTGTGTTGAAGTTGTGGAGGGACTACTTGTATGGAGTCCATTGTGAGATCTTCTCGGATCATCGTAGTCTTCAGTACTTCTTCACCCAGTGATAGCTTAATATGAGACAGCAGCGTTGGCTTGAGTTTCTAAAGGATTATAACCTCACTATTCTATATCATCTGGGTAAGGCTAATGTAGTTGCGGATGCCTTGAGTCGAAAGTCGAATAGTATGGGGAGTTTAGCTTATCTATTGACTCAGGAGCGACCTTTAGCCTTAGATGTTCAGTCTTTAGCTAACCAGATGGTTAGGCTTGACATCTCGACACCTGGTCATGTTTTAGTCTTTGTCGATGCTAGATCTTCTTTGATAGAGCAAATTTGAGCTCAACAGTTTGATAATGATGGTTTGAGAGTGATTCAGGATAAGGTGTTGAGCGGTGAGGCCAAGGATGCTTCTCTTGATCTTGATGGTGTTTTGTGGATTGGTGGTCGAGTTTGTGTGCCGAGAGTTGGTGGATGGGTGAGATTGATTTTGGAGGAGGCACATTATTCCAGATATTCCATTCATCATGGGGTGAATAAAATGTACCGTGATTTGAAACAACTTTACTGGTGGTGTGGTATAAAGAAGGATGTAGCAGATTTTATAGCTCGTTACTTGTGTTGTCAGAAGGTAAAGGCCGAGCATCAAAGACTGGGTGGCTTACTTTAGAGATTACCCATTCAGGAGTGGAAGTGGGAGCGGATCACTATGGATTTCGTGAGTGGATTGCCTTGTACTTCCCGTGGTTCTGACAGTATTTGGGTCATCATGGATCGATTAACCAAATCATCCCATTTCATCCCTATTCAGATTTCTTCCAGTGCCGAGAGGTTGACCTGTATCTATGTTCGAGAGGTAGTTCGTCTTCATGGAGTGTCGTGTCTATTATTTCAGACAGAGGTTCAGTGTTCACTTCTAGCTTTTGGAGAATGTTTCAGGAGGAGTTGGGTACTTAGGATGACCTTAGCATAGCTTTTCAGCCCAGACCGATGGTCAGTTGGAGCGAATTATTCAGGTTTTGGAGGATATGCTTCGCACGTGTGTTATGAACTTTGGAGGTAAGTAGGAGCAACATTTAGCCTTGGCATAGTTTGCTTATAATAATAGCTACCATTCGAGTATTGAGATGACACCTTTTGAGGTATTGTACGGTCGGCGTTATCGATCTCTGATTGATTGATTTGATACTTCTGAGGCTAGATCCCATAGTACTGACGTACTACACGAGTATTTGGATAGAGTTTGGGTGATTTAATATAGGCTTCGGGCAGCCCAGAGTAGATAAAAGAGTTATGCCAACCGCATACTTCGTTCCTTGAAGTTTGGTATTGGAGATTGGATTTTCCTTCGTGTGTCGCCCATGAAGGGCGTGATGAGGTTAGGAAAAAGGGGCAAGCTTAGCCCGAGTTACATCGGACCTTGTGAGATTTTTCAGATAATTGGGGAGGTTTCTTATGAGTTGGCCTTACCTCCAGATTTTTCAAATGTTCATCCAGTTTTTCATGTACCTATGCTCCGACGCTACATTCTTGACTCATGTGCTTCATTGGGATTCGGTTCAGTTGGATGAGAGGCTGACCTTCGTTGAGGAGCCAATGTCCATTTTAGCCAGGGATGTTACACGATTGCGTTCTAGAGATAATTTTATAGTTAAGGTTCAGTGGAGACACCATTTCTTTGAGGAGGCTACTTGGGAGGTCGAGTTCGATGTGCGTAGCAGTTACCCCCAGCTTTTCACCGATTCTGGTATTTCTTTGCCTTTTAGTTCGAGGACAAACTAGAGTCTTAGTAGTGGATATTATAAAGACCTGTTTTGTGAAAACTAGTTTTTTTATGTGTTTTGACCATTTTCTCTCACCTCGTAGTTGCTACATATTGGTTTTGGGTTATGGGGATGGTTGGCACGATTCTCGATGCGATCGGGAGTGATTTGAGCTAGTTTGAGGTTGTTTTGAGGTTTTATGAGCCAATAATTGACTTCAGTCAACATTTTATGTTTCGAGTCTCGGATGACGATTTGAACTGAGCCAGCAAATTCGGAATGTCGAATTTGGGTTAATAGCGAGATTGGTTTGGGCTCAGAACCTTTATTTTGCATTTCGACCTTTCATTTGAAAAATTGCCAAAAAGGGGTCCCGGGGGTTAATTTATCGAAAATAATCTTTTTTTGAAAATCCAACGTCATCATTGATTTCGGAACGTTGAAAATAGCCTAGTAGCATAGTTCGTTTGCATTCACGGGATTCCGAACGAGTACCGAGGGCCTGTTCGAAGCATTGTTGGCTTGCCCCAAAATCAGCATTTGCTGATATCTGGTGCAGGTGACAAACCTTCTAAGCGAATGTGGGCCTTGGCAGCGAATGCGGAGAAGGATGTTTCCCTTCATCGGGAACGCGACGAGGCTGTCGCCAACGCGAAGGCCTGATTCATCAGCCTTCACAAACGCGAAGCCTTGGCCGTGAACGCGAAGACCATTTTTGGCCTTGTCATCCATTGACTCTTGCGAACGCAAAGGGTTGACCGCGTCTGCAAAGTACTATTCATATAACAGTATAAATACCCAATTTTTGCGATTTTACTCTATTTTTGGACATCCAAGCTTCGGGAAAGATGATTTTTGAGGGTTTCATTATCGATTTTCGTGTGGGTAAGTTCTAAACTCATAATCCCACTATTTTCCATTGATTATATCTTCAAAAACATCTTTTAATCTTAATTTCAAAATGAATTTTTGGGGGTTTTGTCGGTAAAGCTTAAAAATGATTTTTCTTTGATTTTAACCTCGTTTTAAGCTCGTTTTTGCTTGGGTTTTCAACTGTAGACTCCTATAACCTTGGGGAATGTGTTTCTAAAGAAAAAATTTGGTTTTACCCCTCTCATTTTTGAACTCATTTTTCAAATCCGTTTTGGATCCAGTTTAAATATGGGCAATATGGGTATTGTTGGCTTTCTTTTAATATGTAGATGCTATATTGTGTGTTTTAGTTGATTCCGTGGCCATTCAAAAAGGGAAAGCCCCTTGTTGAAGGACTTTAGGCTCAAATTTCATCGTTTCGAGGTAGGTTATGGCTTAAGTCCTTTCAGATTGAGCTGAATAGTTAATATATAAGTAAAGCATGCAATGGGTTGGGGAAAATAAATATGGGGTTTATATTTTTAGAGTATTATTACTATTGTGTGCCTGAGTGGGGGCTTATATTTGGTGGTTGTTGACTTATTATTTCTGATATTGCGTGTTGCCCGAGTGAAGGCCTTATTTGACATTATTGGTCTTATTTGTGCATTTATATGCCTTATTCTAGATATGATGCCCTTGTGGAGGCTTAAGTTGTTATTATAGGCCTTATTGAGCATAGATTGCCTTTATCATGATAGAAAAATCCGAGTTAGGGGTTGATGTGATATTAATGATGTCTTACATGCATATTTATTTAGATGGTGCCTAATTAGAATTGATAATCATGAATTGTGGACATATTGAGTTGATTCTGGGCTCACTTATATATGTATTGAATTGATTGGATATCTTCATACTGATTTGATTGTGAGCATTACATCCTCATTCCATTTATATACATTCATGAGCTGCTGGTACCATTAAGGAACATTATTTTTGAAAGAAATGAGACATTTTCATAAAAATCCTTTCCGTAAACACGTGTCTGGGAGGTGGGTTGAGATTGAGATATGAGTTATTGAGATATGAGTTATAGTATACAGGTTGTGAACCCCCCATGGGTCCTATTGCGGAGCTGCGAGCTCGGTAGGTTTATATAGAAAGTCATATGATGACTTTCACCATTCCGTCCCATCATCATTGCATTGCATTGCATATGCATCTTTCGTGATTTCTTTTAGTTTTTTCATGATTTGTTTTTATTTTTTGTATACTTTTCGTGTATATCTGTGTTTTTCAATTCAATATTATATTAGATCTGTTAGTGGAGACGGTGTGAGTTGCCGTTTGGAAACTTTTCTGTTTGCAGGTGATGTGCTCATAGTTGTTTTTACTTATATTATTGTCTAGTTTGCTCAGTCGGTCTATAATTCCTACTGAGTACATATGGATCATATTCACTCCTGTTGTGCCCTTTCAGTGTAGATCCGAGTATGAATACGGGACGTGAAAGCTGATTTCGTGCTTATCTGAGTGGTGATTGCGGTACTGGCGTGCTCTAGGGCTTCAGAGCTGATTCCGGACCTCCTCTTACCTGTTTTAGATGTCTTTACTTATTTTTAGAGACAAATAATCATATTTCAGTATTTCTGGGTTTTATTAGATGCTCTTAAACTTATGACACCAGATCTTGGAGATTTTATGTCATTTCTTTCAAACTTTCGCTTATTTATTATTCTGTATTGGTCTAACTTTGTTCTAGAAGTCTCGTCTTATTATTATTGATGCTTGTTGAGAATTTCTTTCCTTTTTGGGTGATTGACTTACTTGTCAAGGCTGGGCCGTGACAAGTGCTATCATGACCTAATTTTTGGATCGTGACATATATTTATGAGAATTTTATCATGAATATAAATGACACTTTTCTCTTTATTGATCCTTTTTTTCAGAAAGTATTTCACACTCCTTCAATTTCTTCATTACTATTCGCTTGATATCCATCTCTACTTTGCAAATTTTAATCATATCATCTGTAAAAGCAAGATGATTAATTTTGAGACCTCCTTTAGGTATGTCAAAGTTCTTGAATATTCTATTTTAATGAAGAGAGTTAAAAGACCTTGATAATACTTCTGCTGCTAGGATAAACAAGATTGATAACAAAAGATCACCTTATTTTAACCCCCTTGATGAATTGAAGAATCTTTTAAGTTGATATTTAGAAGGACTGAATATTAATTGTTAAATAATAATTTAATAATCATAACTATCGATTTTTCTTTCAATCTCATTTTTCTTAATATCTTGATCGGGAATAATCATGATACCATGTCATAAATTTTCATCATGTCCAACTTGATCACCATATTGACTAATTTTTCTCTCTTTCTCATCTTAACGACAATTTCATATATTTGTAGAATATTTTTTGAGATGTTTTTCCCTTGTATAAAATCTGCTTGTTTAGAAGATATTTGATTTGGTAATATGTCTTTTAATCTTTCATGTAAATTCTGAAAAAAATTTACTAATGAAGTTGATTAGTGATATTGATTTCATGTCTAAAAATGTTTTCACCTCTAATTTGTTAGGAAGTAGAACTTAGTTAGTATGAACAACAAATTTAGGTAGTTCTACTCCATAAAAAAGTCGTGACCATATTCACTATGCTTTCCCTTATTATCATCTATGTGTTTTGGTAGAATATCTCTAAATGCCCATCTGTTTCTTCAATATTGTCTTTGTTTAATTTCATAACTATTTGTTTGACCTCTTCTTTATCTAGAATTTTATTCAATTCCTCGTTTTATTTTTGTGGCACCAATATTTATACTTTTTCTAGTAATTTAAAATATGATGACTTTTCTTTCTTTTATAAATTGTTTTTGAAAAAAAGATTGACTTCTTCTTCAACTATTTTCTCCTTATCTTTCGGTCACTCTCTATCACTACTTCAAATTTTGCTAATCTTTAATCTGGATCTTCTTTCTGTAATCTATGCATGAAAGAATTTAGTATTTTTTTCACCATTTCTAAATCATTTCATACCTACTTTCTGCTTTCAAAATTCTTCTTCCAAGTGTAATAGTCTGTTAAGTCTTCTTAAGCTTTGTGTAACCTTTTTATATTAGTTGTTGAAGATATCAATTCAAATGACATTCATACACTTGGATCACCTCTTCAAGAGTAACTATTCTCTGAATTATACTATCAAATATTTCTTTGTTTCATTACATCAGAGCCTTCTTTACCTTTTGATTTTATGATGAAGTAAGCTAAAAATATTGCTTCAAAATCTATTTTTTGGTATTGTCTAACAACCTCCAAATATGAGTTCTTCTTTAGCCAGGAATTAAGGAATTTAAATTTTTTTCTATATCGTCTATAGTATTATATCTCAATAACATTAAAGCATGAACAGATTCATTTTTTGTGAGGTGTTCAACTTTTATAACAGAAAATAAGTCTTGTATTTTAAAATTACATAATATTTTATCTAGTCTTTTAAAGATGAAGTCCTTATGTGACTTTTTTAAAATTTGATCTACAATTAAAAGTATTAATACAATGAATAGAGTTTTCTAGTTTTACAGGTGTCACTGGTAAACTCCTCAATTACTCCTCATTTATAGTAATCACATTAAAATCTCCTCGAATTATTCATGGTGTACTCATTGTGACAAATAGATCATACAATAACTCTCATGATTTTATTGTGTCAATTTGATTGCATTTAACATATACTAATATTACAATAAGTTTCGTTTCTAAATCTTGATTAGGTACTTTCAAAGAGAGTTGTTGTTCTTCATCTAGAATGACTATATATTTTAGTATTGTATCTCAAAAATTTCAGATCCTATCTAAGACATTGTATACTATTGATTGCATTTCTAACTTTTTATGTATTTTTTTACTGTGTTTTTTTTCTTTCTAAAAAGGTATCCTGAATCCTATGAAATAGAATTGATGTCTTTTTTATAATATAATCAATCTTGTGAATGTTTGTTGTGTATTAATAGATCTAATATTTTATATTAATATATTTATTAAAATTAAATTTTCTTGAAAAATGTATCCCTTGTTTGTATTTCCTTAATTTGAGACGGATTAATATTTTTATACCTTTTTTTTATTTTCTTTATATTTAATCTCATTTGTTCAATTATTTGGGAGATAAACCCCTTGTTCTTAACACATCATAATATTCAGTCCTAAGTCTCCTATATCAAGAGTCACCCCCTTGTGTCCCTTATCTCCTATATCTTTGATTGTTATTCGTCTCCTTGACCTTTTCTTCAAGTATCTGTGTTTTCTCCTGCTTCTTGTTAATATTAAGATCAGTAATACTTTTGTCGCTATTTTCTTTGCATCTATTTTCACCTTATCACTACTAATATTGTCCTTCGTTGCATTATTTTTTTGTTTTTTGATTGGAGTACTTTGCTTTGCAGTTGATCTTCTATTTAATTATTTTTTAATTTGAAGATTTAAAGATGCCAAAGCTTTTAGTTATCCATTCTTTAGCTGATTCATTAGAATTATTCTGAAATTGCTGAATGTTATTGGGAATGTTTTTAACCTTCTCATAAGTTCTCTCCACTTATTTATTAGCTTTACTATTCTTTGAGACCGCAGAAGAATTATTTATTTGAACTGGAACCTTAACATTTTGATCTTCTATCTCCCTGTTAAAAAAATATTTTTTTATATTACATCCATTCCCGTTTATTATATTGGTTCACCACTATTTTTTCACTAGTGGGAACTTTTAGCTTTTCACCTACTATGCCGCACTATTTTCTAGTGTATCTCCTTCGCACTCTTCTTGTTTTTTCTCGTGTAACTTTGGATATAGGTTCCAACATCTCTTTTTATCATGACCTTGTAAACAACACACCTTAGTATTTAGGAATATAATCATATTTGATTTTAATTTACTTTGAGTTTATCTTTTAACATTGTCATCTTCTTCGTTGGTTCTAATTCTTTGAAGTATTTTAGCCACTAGGTCAACCTCCACCTTCATTTTAGCATAGTTAGATCTTGTTTAATTTCAAGTTGCCATATTTACTATCTAGTTTTCCTGCAATTGATGCAACTAAGAATAATGCATTCATAGCCAAAAGGATTAATGGTAAATCAAGAAGCGAAATTCATGTCACTGTTATAGTTGTTTTAGTACCCAATTGAAATCATGAATCCAACTTAAGTGTTCTTACCTGTCAGTACATCTCCTTCACCTTACGATAAAAGTCTGGTGTGAGTAATAATTGTACATAGTTCTCCAATAGTGTCAACTTTATTACTAAATATCATTCACCCAACAAGCCTATATTACATTCTTCCTTGATTCCACATTGCCATGAAATTATTTTTTTCAATTTCTTAACGTCTGGTTTTTCATAGGAGAATTTTTCAAGAACGGTATATTGAAGATTCTTCTATATAATAAGGTGTCTTACTTCTGATTCTTTCACATGATTTTTAGTTCCGCGTAGAGCGTCATCGTAGGCTTTCGAGGTACTCGAATCAGCGATTTGGGAGTGGTAGCTAGCTTTAGTAGATTGACATATTTTGGTGTATTAATTTGTGCTGATGATTGTGTATGTGTGATGTTAGGAATAGGTGGATCAGCTTCTGTTGTAGCCTGCCCATAGGAGGTGATGACCATAGTTGGCCGACGGTCGTAAATTTAGGGGGTAGACAAACTAAGATTTTTCTCTTCTTTTTACATAATTTCAGAGAGGACTTAATCAATGTGGAATGTCATTTGTAAACTTGTTTTCCCTACTTCCATTACGGAAGTCATTTACCTCATTTTAATCAATTCATTTTTCTAGGAAAAATATTTTACAAAATATTTAAGCAACTGAACATGAGAAAATTATATAATATTTTTTTGATATTTTCCTCCATACCGAACATAAATCTCATTTGTTTTTATCAAGACTCAGACATATGAATTTGAATGCATATTTGAATAATTAAGATATTGTCTCTACATTGGAATACAATCCAAATGAAAAAAAAGATAGCAATCATTAAGACTGTTTTATTAACATGTTAATGATCATAATTTATTTGTCTAAAAACATAATAACTATACAATTCAAATAAAATAATAATTAAATATTAAAAAAATATAAATTTAATAAAATAAAATCATTAACTATCCATTTATATCTATATTATATTAAAACTAGGAAATTCCTAACTTAAAAGTTAAATTATGAAGATACCCTTTAATATACCCAAGCATCTTATTTACTGAGAAATAAACTAACATCGATCAATGGAAGCCCATGTTTCAATCTATAGAATTGTTCTAGCTAAAAGTTGTCAATGTTCAGTTTCAAACAAATCTCATGAAACACTCTGTCTTACTCTTTAATCTTTTTCGACCATGCTTCACTTTCAACAAAGTTCTAAATCCATTTAACTCTGCACGATAACAACACCTTAAACTATCTCTTATTTTAGTTGTGATTGTATCTATAAAGCTTTCATTGGCATATTATTGCAATCTTACCATTACCTCTTGAAAAAGTTAACATTTACATCATAGTCTTGATTTTTTTCCTTTTCATTTTAGGATTATATATGCATAGGTTGTTTGTCCAACATATATACGCATATATGTGACCAAGTTGCATATGATATGATTTTTTTTTATCTATTTAATTTTTGGTCTTTGCTTTCATTTTATTTTTCTCCGTATAATGTTAATATGATTTAATCAAGTTATTATTTGATACCAAATGGTCATTTTTTTTTTGTACTTTATCTCTTATACGTTTGTCACAATTTTCATTTTGCGATTATTTTATCCTTCTATATTTGTGGTTAAAATTTTGATGATATGTATCACCGGCTTAATCAACTTGTAAGATCACTTCTATTTAGTAGAGAACATTCATATATAAAAACCTCACGTGATCCTCCTAGAATTGATTTTGTGATATTCGTACCTTAATTGATTTCCAAATCTATTTTTATAATTTGTTATTGAACTTAGATATGTTTTAAGAAATGGTTACCTCCAACTGTTAAATTTAAACTTCATTATTCAAGCCACTTTACTTCTTTTGTTCTTCTATTGATGTGACACTCTTTACTTATTGAAAGTCAAATTGACCTTCAAAGCTAAAGTGGATTAGATCAATTAAATATTTTAAGATATTCATGACATTAACTCCTTTCATTAATACTTAGATAATGTTTTGGAATAGTGTTGCTATATTTAATAGTAATAGTGTTTTTCTATCATAATCTTCATGTTGAGTTTTCAATTTTGATGTATTTTGACTATTCTATCCCTCCCCGTAATTGTATTATGGTATTTTAGTCCACGGGTGTGAGTGACATGGTTCCTGAAGTGGTTAGTTGAGGATTTCATGATTTGTAATTTTGGAAGATTTTGGAGTTGGTATGATTGACTTTGGTAGATATTTGGTGATAACGAGGTCGTATAAGAATTCTGTCAGCCTTATTAGTTGGGGAATGACATTTTTAGGTTAGTAGGACCTTTGATTCAGGTTCCGAGGTGTTCGAATGGATTTTGAGTAGTTGGTTGGAAAGTTGAAATTTTAAGGCATAAACTTGACTTTGATCAATATTCATTGAAAATGACCTCTGCTCGGTGATCTAACGATTCCATTGAGTAAGAAATGTTGTTTCTAGTATGGTAACACAGGTTGTTTTTGTTTACAAGATTTCAGTTAGTTTCAAGGTTTATTCTGAGTTTGGGTTGTTGCTTACCATTGCTGTTGGTTGCTGGTGTCTAGTGCAATCGCACCTACGACCCTTGGTTTTAACTAGTGGAGTTGCTCCTGTGGCCAACAATCGTTCCTGTGGGGACTGGTCAGGTGGGGCTTGACTTCTCCTACGGAGCCTAGTGATGAGTCGACAAAGTATGGCTCATCATGCTTACAATTGATACTAAAGTAATGTCCTCAATGTCTATTTTGAGTCAATTCTTATGTTAATTTGGCTGCATGTAGGTAATAAGGCTGAGGATCCTACCAAGGGAAGACAAAGTGCCAAAAAGGTGCAAAAGCTTAGAAGAAAAGAAGATGTGATGAAAGTTGGATCGCACAAGTGGAGCAGAGCATCATAAAGGTATGTACATGTCGCACAACTGGTGTGACTATCGCACAAAGTAATAGTTCCTGAAGGAAGTCTCCACTGACAGTTATGCGAGCAAGAATGCAGTTGTGCGTACCGCGTAGATGTTATACAATGAACAATGAAGTGCCGCAAAAGTTGATAGAACACCTAGAGAACCAAGAAATGAGAGACAAGTTGTGCGATCTTAACCTGAAGTTGTGCTTATTACACACGACCTATGTGAGCAGGACCGATCTTGCACAATGCTCTCTGATGGCAACTTTATAATTATTTTGGGTCCTGTTTTCTAGCTCATATAAATAGAATTTTTTCAAATTTTGAGGAATTATTCTATACTTTTGAGTTTCTGTTTGAATTTTGAACCTTGTATTGAAAGTATTTAAGGTTTGAGAGACTTCATAGTTTTGAATTTGTAACACCCCGTATGTTTCTGAACGAGTGACGTAATGTTAATGAGGAAGCGTAAAGGGTAAACTTGGTGTGAAATGTTATTGGTTTATGATGTCTTGGTCAATGTGTGGAATGTTATGGTGTTGTTGGTATGGTAATGCAGTGGATTGTATTGTAAAGGGTTAAATGCCGTTATATGGCAGTCATGTAGCTCATTGTCATTTTGTGCACTTGTAAGGTAGTTAGTTGTTAACGTGAGCTCCGTTATGTACTTGTGTTGTAGAGTAAAACGTAAGGAAGGAGCTGGATTATTGTATTCACATATAGGACTGTGTGTTCATATTGGGAAGATAAGGTATGTAAGGTTACTCTTTCCGTATCCTTCTGCATCACATAGTGTTCAAAGTGTCATTGTACTTGTTCCATTCCAAAATATTCTAAGGTATATCATTTCAGGTTGTCATCTATTGTTATTCACATGTCTCTTATTCATTGACTATTGTTCCAAAGTTCCAACAATGTTACAACCAATAACGTATCACTCTTCCAATAACGTATCACTTTTATAATATAAGAATTGAAGTAATGCATACTTGTTGAGTACGGGTGGCAACCCAAAGGGGCAAAAGCCTAGCTAGGGGCAATCCCGAATGAATATTGGGAACGGGTGGCAACTCAAAGGGGCGTAAGCCTAGCTAGGGGCAATCCCGAATGAATATTGGGAACGGGTGGCAACTCTAAGGGGCATAAGCCTAGCTAGAGGCGATCCCGAACGGGTGGCAACTCAAAGGGGTGGAAGCCTAGCTAGAGGCGATCCCAAAAGATTATATAAATGATATTACATGAGCAATATTTCATGAATGATTGTAACAATGATATGAATGAAAACGAAAGAAATGAATGCAATGTATACGACTCCACTTGTATATTATGGTGGCTAATCTATATTGCCCATCCACTGGTACTTGATTTCATTGAAGTCCTTGTATCTTATGCAGTTACTTATAGCCTTGCATACTCAGTACATTCTTCGTACTGACGTCCTTGGGGGACTTACCTTACTTGCTGCAGGCACAGGTGCTAGTAGACCTCCACAGTAGGTTGCGGATTGTTTTCCGATCTTTGGTGAGCTGTTCGGGGCTTTTCGAGTCACATGTGTACATTTGTTTTGGTATTGTAATGCTGTATAAAGCGGGGACTTGTCCCAACTTTCTGATGATTATGTATATGCATCTGTTAGAGGCTTTGTAGACGTATGTGGTGAGATGAATGAAAGAATGTATGTCCATTTTGATTTGGTGGCCCTAACGGCCAAGTTTCATATATGTATATATCACATGTTTCCATGACTTCCGCTATTAGCATCTTGTGTCTATATGTGATGGTGATGTTCCTTGAATGAAATGCATATGAATGGACATGAGCAAAGATTGGTTCTCTCGGGGCTTATCAGCTTCGGGTGCCAGTCCGCCCCGTTGGAATTTGAGGCGTGACAAAAGTGGTATCAGAGCAGGTTGTCCTAAGGGTGTCTACAAAGCCTTGTCTGAGTAGAGTCTTGCTTATGGATGTGTTGTGCACCACATTTATAAGCAGAAGACTATGGGACATTTAGGAGTTGTTTCTTTTCTTCATATCTAGATCGTGCAATAGAGCCAATGTTGTAAGTGGAATCGTATCTGACCATTGGAATTGGTTTTCTTTGTTATAGTACAATGTCGATTACAAGACGAGGTAGGGGCAAGGGTAAGCCGATAGATATGCTTGCCGGAGAAGGAACGAGTAAATCACCACCTGACCAAGCTAGTCAAGGTGGCGCTGAACAGGAGTTTGCATCGCGGGCTCCTTCTACCCTTCCATTTTCGGAAGAGCCAAGAGGTAGAGACGTACCTGCAAAACCGCCTATGAAGGTCACTGACCAGGATTTAAGAAATGCAGTGTATATGTTGACTCAGATAGTTGCGGTACAAACTCAGGGACGAGCTGGTCCAATGACAAGTGAGGATGATGCGGCAAGAGTAGCTAGTCGGCGGACGCAGGATTTTCTAAAATTAGACCCTCCCACGTTCACCGGTTCAGATCTGAAGGCAGATCCATAGGATTTCGTGGACCAAATTCAAAGGGCTCTAGATGTTATGCACGTGACTGGTGTAGAAACAGTTGAGCTTGCAGCCTATAGATTGAAAGGAGAAGCTATATTGTGGTACGAAGATTGGAAGAGATCTCGTGGTATTGGTGCAGTTCCAGCTAGTTGGGAAGTATTTAAAACGACATTCCTTGATCACTATCTTCCTTATGAGATCCAAGAGGCTCGCGCAGATCAGTTTTTAAATCTCTGTCAAGGGAATATGAGTGTCATAGAATACAGTCTACAGTTAATTTCTTTGGCTCGATATGCTCCGAGTGTAGTGGCCACAATGACAGGTAGAGTCCATCGATATGTGGATAGATTGGAGTCATACTTGGTGAGGGACTGCACTATTGCTGCTTTGAACAAAGATATGGATATAGCCAGAATTCAGGCTTTTGCGTAGAAGTTGGAGGACCATAGGCAAAGAAGAAAGGTACACGAATTTGAACGAGGGCCATCAAAGAGGGCTAGTGTCACGCCCCGAGTTCCAACGAGACGGACTGGCACCCAAAGCCGATGAGGCTCGAGAGAACCAATCTTTGCTCATGTCTATTTATATGCATGCCACTCAATAAGCAGCACCATCACATAGAGATATAAGATGTCAATAGCGGAAGTCATGGAAACATGTGTTATATATATATAAGAAGCTTGGCCGTTGGGGCCATCAAGTCAACATGGACATACATTCTTTCATTCATCTCACCACGTCTGTCTACAAAGCCTCTAACTGATGCATATACATAACCATCCTAACATCGGGAAAAGTCCCCACTTTATACAACATTACAGTACCAAAACAAATGTACATATGAGACCCGGAAAGCCTCGAACTAATTGGAGCTCACCAAAGATCGGCAAAAGATCCGCAGCCTACTGTGGAGGTCTACTCGCACCTGTGCCTGCAGCAAGTAAGGTAAGTCCCCCAAGGAACGTCAGTATGAAGAATGTACTGAGTACGTAAGGCTCATATGAAACTATATAATACATAAATCCTGCAATGAACTCAAATACAAATGAATAACCAATATGGACAAGTCACCATTCTGTACTTTGGAAACCATGTGTATTGCTTTCATTATTTGCTTTGCTTCTTTACTTCTATGCTTGTTCATCGTTACTTGTGTCACTATGTACTCGGGCCCCAACTGATCAGTGGGTCTTTACAACACATAACGTTATGTTGGGATCGGCTCGAGCTAGGCATATGCCTCAAGAGCTACCACCCACGAATCAATATATCGGGCTCAGCTCGAGCTAGGTTATTACCTCTAGAGCTGCCACCCATACCAATATATCAGGCTCGGCTCGAGCTAGGTTATTACCTCTAGAGCTACCCCCTGTCAGGATCGGTCCGAGCTAGGCTTATGCCTCTAGGACTGCCCCCTGATCCAATAATCTCGGGATCAGCTTGAGCTAGGAATTTCGCCCCCAAAGCTACCACCCATACTCAATCATCAACCACATATATGCATTACTTGATTCTTTACCTTTGAGATTGATACAATGATAGTCATAACATTATTGGAAACATAACATTATTGGAACCATTGGAACAATAATCAATGAATAAGAGACATATGTATAAATACTATTGGAAAACAACATTATTGGGCCTTTGGGACATTAGTCAATGACCATGAGACATGTGAATCACAATTGATAAATGAGTAGGAAACGTGTGATAATAACAATTGGTAACCGGATATAGGATACCTTAGGACATTTCGGAATGAACTAGTACAACATCAATGTGAATACTAGGAGCTGCAGAAGGATACAGAAAGGGTAACCTTACATACCTTGTATTCTTAATTGAATGTACAATCTTAAATGTGCATACAATAGTCCCGCTCCTTCCTTATGTTTCACTCTACATCACAAGTACATAACGGAGTTTACATTAACCACCAACTACCTTACAAATGCATATGACGACAATGAGTTACATGTTTGCCTTTAAAAATGTCATTTCCCCTTGACAATACCATTTATGAAATTATCATACCAACAATACCACAATATTCCATACATTGACCAATACATGATAAACCAATAGCATGTCACACCAAGTTCATACTTTCCACTTCTCCATCAACACAACATCACAATTACTCCATCAAGTCACCTCAATACGTCTCATAACAACATATCGGCCAAAATCCCATAATTTACACTTATAGAAAAATAACAAGTTTAATAACATCATCACACCATACATGTTGTTATTTCATCCATAACATGCACTTTCATCAAAACCACAAGTCACTTTTTAAGTTTAATTCACAAAAATGACACATCTTTTACAAAAATACAAAAGTGCACCACTTACACTTTTAGACATAACCATCATGATCTACATGCTCTTCCATGCATATAATATATTAATCCATAAGAATAATCACTTACCCAAACTTGCAAATGAGTGATCTTGTCCCAAGAAGTGCCTTAGGGTTTAAGAGAAATATTTGAGAAAATATCTAAGAGGCATGAGAGTTCCAATGAATTAAAAATCTGATTTTGGGGCCTTTATATAGTGATCAAGTCATCCTTAGCCATTTCCTTGCATTGAATGCAATATTGGCTTGGTCAAAGTGGAAGAATGGGTCATTTGCCCCATTGGGCCTTGCATTTTGGTCTCTCTTTGGGCTTTAAATTGAGCCCAATAACCCATGTCATCTTAACCCACCAAATCTAATGTATACTCCACCATATATCTCATGTTCAAATAATTCTATAAATGTCTCGGTAATATTCATTTATGAGATTTTCGTTCGTAGCCTCAATCGCAAAACTAGAAATTCTAGTCGCTCATGGCTTACTTGAACATAATTTGTTAAAACACTTGTGACGAAGAATTAACCCCAAATCGGATGCTAAACGCGCTTAAGAATAGTCCTACAATGATGGAGTAATGATACCATGACTTAAAAGTCTTATTTACATCATAATAGTCGAAGAAAATTTTTGGCGAAAACCGAGCGGCGCCCCCCTTTGCTGCCTGTGGCACAAAAAAAATAGCCCAGAGCGGCCTGGCACGCCCCAGGGATGCCTGTGCTAAAACAATTTTGGCTAGAAGTGTCCCGGCACGCCCCTGGGCGCGCCCCACACCCAAAATGTGATTTTTTTCCTTTCGTCGACTTTTCTTTGCGGATTTGGTTAGATCCTTCAAGTTCAAGTATTTTGCTTACCTCCTAACCTTAATATCCATTGCTTGGAAGTCCTCCAAGCCTCATTTTTTCACCCCACAATGCTCCACGCAGTCACAAACACCTCCGACAAAGGGCTAATCACATGTACAAGACCCAATATCAAATGTTTCCTTAATGACACTACAAAATTCATACTTATGGTTCTCGACACCTAAGTAAACATTGTCGTCAAGTAGGTTCGGGAAGGTACGGGGTGTTACATTCTTCCCCCCTTAGAAACATTCATCCTCGAATGTTAACAACATCGTTTTAATTACAACAAATGCATCTCTATATTAGCATATATATACATAGACACTTAATACTCATAAATACTTACTTGTTATTGGCCCACTTCCGCACTTTGAACTTTTTCTTTCATTTGAAACAGATGAGGATATTTGGACTTCATCATTTCTTCAGCTTCCCATGTGATCTCCTCTACTTGTTGATTTCTCCAAAGGACTTTTACGGACGCTACATCTTTATTTCTCAACCTCTTCACTTGTCTATCTAGAATAGAAATGGGTATCTCCTCATAGGTAAGATCCTCCGTAACTTGTACATCCTCCACAGGAATAATACAAGATGGATCTCCTATGCACTTTCGAAGCATCGAAACATGGAACACTGGATGGACTGAGGAGAGTTCTTGGGGTAATTTCAATTCATATGCAACTTGCCCAAATCTTCTGATAATTTCATATGGGCCTATATAACGCGGACTTAATTTCCCTTTCTTCCCAAATTTCATTACCCCTATCATTGACGATACCTTCAAAACCACCCAATCACCTATGGCGAATTCGAGCCCTTTTCTTCTAACATCAGCATATGACTTGTGTCGACTTTGGGTCGTTTGTAACCGTTGTTGGATCACTTCAACTTTCTCCATAGCCTGATGAACAAGATCTGGCCCAAGTAAAGTAGTTTCACCTGCTTCAAACCACCCAATTGGTGATCTACATTTCCTTCCGTACAAAGCTTCATAAGGTGCCATTTTAATACTTGAATGATAGCTATTGTTGTAAGCAAATTCAATAAGAGGCAAATGGTCATCCCAACTGCCTTAAAAATCTAACGTGCATGCTCGTAGCATATCTTCAAGTGTTTGAATAGTACATTCTTTTTGTCCATCAGTTTGAGGATGGAAAGCCGTACTCAGATTCACCTGTGTGCCCAAACTCCGCTGAAAAGATCTCCAAAAATGCACAGTAAACTGAGCTCCCCTGTCTGATATAATGGAGATCGAAATCCCATGTAACCGCACTATTCCTTTAACATACAATCTTGCATAATCTTCAGTTGTATAGGTGGTCTTGACTGGTAGGAAATGCGCTGACTTGGTAAGCCTGTCAACTATAACCCATATAGAATAGAATTCCGCAGTGTACGAGGCAAACCTGTGATGAAATCCATATTAATCATATCCCATTTCCAGACTGGAAGACTGATACATTGCATTTAACCTCCTGGTTTCTGATGCTCGACCTTTATTTGTTGACAATTTGGGCACTGAGCAACAAATTCTTCAATGTTCTTCTTCATATTTCCCCACCAATATATTTCTTTCAAGTCATGGTACATTTTGGTAGCACCCGGGTGAAGAGAATAGTGTGAATTATGTGCCTCGGTCATAATTCGTTTCCTCAGTTCGTCTACATCCGGTACACATAATCTTCCTTGGTATTGAAGTACCCCTTCTTGTGTAAGATCAAAGGTCGCAGTTAGACCCTGTTGTACATTTTCTTTCAGCTGCAATAGCATAGGATCCGCAAACTGCTTCTCGTTCACTTCAGCTATTAAGGAGGATTCTGCTGCATTTTGTACAATAACCCCTTCATCTGGAGATTCAAGAAGACGAACTCCCAAGATGGCTAGTTGATCTAAATCTTTGATTATCTCTTGCTTTTCAGTCAACTAGCCATTAGTGCTTTCTACTGCCTTACGGCTCAATGCATCAGCTACCACATTTGCTTTGCCTGGATGATAGAGAATATCAATATCATAGTCTTTTAAGAGCTCTAACCACCTTCGTTGCCTCAAATTGAGTTCCTTCTGCTTAAAGATATATTGCAAACTTTTGTGATCAGTATAGATATCAACATGAACTCCATACAAATAATGACGCCATATCTTTAATGCAAAAACCACCGCTGCTAATTCAAGATCATGTGTGGTATAATTTTTCTCATGTGGCCGCAACTGTCGTGAGGCATATGCTATGACATTACCGTGCTGCATCGATACACATCCGAGGCCAACGCCAAAAGCATCACAATACATTGCATAACCTTCGGTGCCTTCGGGAAGTACTAAAACTGGCGTGGAGGTTAATTTATCTTTCAACTCTTGGAAGGTTTTCTCACACACATCATTCCATTGAAATTTAACTGCCTTATGTGTAAGCTTGGTTAACGGTGCAGCAATGGAGGAAAACCCTTCCACAAATCTTCGGTAATAACCTGCCAATCCAAGAAAACTACGAATCTCTGTAGGTGTCGTAGGTCTTGGCCAATTTTTCACTGCTTTAATCTTCTGTGTATCAACCTGTATCCCTTCATCTGACTCAATGTCACCCAAGAATGCGACGGATTTTAACCAAAACTCACACTTGGAGAACTTTGCATACAACTTACGCTCACGGAGAATCTGTAACACCTGCCGTAAGTGATTAGAATGGTCCTCCGGTGATCTTGAATAAACCAGGATGTCATCTATAAATACTGTCACGAACACATCTAGAAATGGCTTAAACACCCTATTCATCAAATCCATGAACACAACCGGTGCATTTGTTAGTCCAAATGACATAACTAAAAATTCATAATGGCCATACCGTGTTCGAAAAGATGTTTTGGGTACATCTTCTTTTCTAACTCTAACTTGATGGTAACCCGACCTCAAGTCAATCTTTGAAAAACACTTGGCATCCTATAACTGATCAAACAAATCATCAATTCGAGGGAGGGGATATTTGTTCTTGATCGTTACCTTATTCAATTGCTGATAGTCGATGCACATTCTCAACGTGCCATCTTTCTTCCATACAAATAATACCGGTGCACCCCACGGGGACATACTAGGCCTGATAAAGCCCTGGTCCAACAAATCTTTCAACTGCTCTTTCAATTCACCTAATTCTGCTGGAGCCATTCTATATGGAGGAATAGAGATAGGCTGAGTGCCTGGAATCACATCAATGCCAAATTCTACTTTCCGTTCTGGGGGTAAGCCTGGAAGATCCTCTGGAAATACATCAAGAAATTCATTGACCATTGGAACCGACTGCGGAGTTAGCGGTTCCACATCATTATCTTTCACCCATACTAAGTGACATATGTATCCCTTGGCAATCATTTTCCTTGCTTTCAAATAGGAAATAAATTTTCCTCTTGGTACCACTACTAAAAAAAACAGAAAAACCGACCACAAAAAACCGACCACATGTGGTCGGTTTTTCATTAAATTTTTAATTTTTATTTTTAAATCAAAAACAGACCACAAGTGGTCGGTTTTTGTATTTTATAATTACGGAAAAAATATAATTTCATAAAACCGACCACATGTGGTCGGTAATAAAAATAAAAAAAAAATAATTACTTTAAAATTCATCTTAATTTTTTACACAAAATATATTATAATTGTTTTTTTTAGTTTAGAAAAACCGACCACTTGTGGTCGGTTTTGGATTAAAAAAATATTTATCAAAAACCGACCACATGTGGTCGGTGTCGCGCCCCATTTTTCTCGCGAAAAGCGGGATTCGACGTGACCACTCTTTTTGGGATTGTTTTAAGAGTGAAGAGTCGCCACCTAACGAATTAAGGTGCGTTAGGGCACCATTCTAGACTAATTAAGATTAATTAATTATTAGCCTATGTCAACCAGAAATTCGGGTAAGGGTTCAAGTTACCTCGAAAGGAAGGTGTTAGGCACCTTTCGAGGTCCACAAATGTGGGTCCCGGCCGAACTCATATATTACGTGGGAGATTCTATGTGATAAGCAAAAAGTCAGATTATTTTTATTAACTTAATAATGATTAAGTGTTAAACAAATAAACTAAACATGCAACTTAGTTATTATTAATTATATAAGTGATAATACATAAACAGATAGTTAATCTGATAAGCGAGGGGATAGAAGAGACAAAATGATATAAATTGAAAGATTTATTTAAATAATAACGAACCTAAACTACCCCAAATGAGTGAACATTCAAAATAAGATAAAGAAAATCGATTTAGAAAAGATTTTATACAAGAAGTTAATTTTAACCTATTCGGATCAGCGCCCGGCTTATTGACGGATGACAATGTCATATGTTGCATTGTCGAATTTGCTCGGGGCGACTTACATCATTTCCGATTTTTCTACCTACCCACCTAATTTTGATTATTAGTCTTAATGGCGTTCTAAAGAAAGAGGTAAAACTAACGTTTTCTAAAATGCCTACCCGCCCCAACTCAATGTCCAAGAGGCGTCGGACTTACTATTTGGGGTTTGGTTTTAGACAAGAAAAGCCTAGGCTACCTAATTAGACTCGAGGTTTACGTCAAACAAAACACATAGGACTAACAATTAGCACGTAAAAGTTTCAAATATGCCTCTTACTAATTAGAGTTAATTAGGTGATGACAAGCTGAAAAAGCCAGTTATCCATTTTTCATGTAGTTGAGACTTATAGGCATAATTTTTAAGCGAGGGAGTCCTAATTTACATGCCAGAAATACCCTAAGGATTAATTTAGATATGTCGTAATTTTATACAAAGATGCAAGGAATTAAATAGAAAGTGTAGAAAGTTAAATAAAGAGTGCAGAAATTACTTTTAAGTTGCAGAAAATTAAACATACAAAAATTATTCTAGTTTACAGAAATTACATAATGTGCCGACATTATTTTTAACTTGCAGAAAATTACACATGCCAAAATTACGTTAATTTACCGAAATTAGGCAAAGTGCTGAAATTATTTTTTAACTTGCAGAAAATTATATCAAATGTACAGAAAAGTTATTTTTAATTTTGCAGAAAATTAAATAGAGCATGCAAGAATTATTTTTAATTTGCAGAAAATCAAATAAAGTGTGCAAAGATATTTTTTTTTTGTTTTTTTGCAAGAATTAATCAATGCATTCCAGAAATTAATTAACATGCTGAAACGTTATTTTATTTTTTTTATGCTGGAAAATAATATAACTTGCCAAAAATTATTTTTTGAGTGCTGGAAAATAATATAACATGCTGGAAATTATTTTTTCCTGAGTTCTGAAAATTGATATAATATGCTGAAAATTATTATTATTATTATTTATTTATTTTTGAGTTCTGGAATTTAATAAACATGCTTGGAAATTCATTTAATCATGCTAAAATGCTAGAAACTACATCTGAGACAAAAAATAAATATAGATACAGAAAAATGATCTTATAAGTGCTGAAAATTAATTTCAGTTGCTGGAAAACAATTTTTTGAATGCTGAAAATTAATCTTTTATTGCTGGAAATTGATAAAGTGTTGAAAATTAGCTTTAACATGCCAAAAATTTAATAAGCATGCTTAAATTAACACGCTTAGAATTAATTGAATACATCCAAAGGCTAGTTAAAGATCCTAAAACATGGTTTCTACGCAATAAAATAGTTAGTTAATTATCTTAGATTGCTTGCCTAAGTGATAAAATAATTTAACTAGTTAACATGAAATCTATTGAATAGTCCTATAGGCATGGTCTCTATGTGATAAAATATTTAACAAGTAGAATCCCCACCCCATAGCATCCCCATATTTTATTACATCAATAACGTTTATACAATAGTTATTACACACCAATTACGAATATGAAATAAAATGGGGTCTAGGTGATAATGTTCCTTTGGCTTCCTCATCCAGGGCGACTCTTCAATTAGTCCCAAATAAAACCTGTTAAACAAACAAAAATGCCCCAAGCACACGAAAATAAATAATAAAACGAAATAGCGAGAGAGATTCCGGAGCTAATCCTTTCAAAGCAAGAACATACCAAGACCTTAAAAAAATTCTTTCTTTTTTTTAGTATGGGAATAGATGCTTCAAAAAGTCTCCCATAATGAGTGAAAAAGGACCCTTTATATAGGCATAGAGTGTTACAGAATTAAAGGAAGGGGAATCTTCAGAAAATTAATTCCAGGGATTAAAAGGAAAGAAAATATTTCCCAGAATCAATTGAGGGCCGAAATTATGCTTGACTACCATATATGAAAAACTCAGCCAAAAATAAAGAAAAGAAAAAAAATTTGAGCAATCAATTGAGTGACTTATTTCCTTAAACATGTGAGCCAAATCAATTAGATGTAGAAAATCAAATCACAGCTGCCATAAATTTGCTTTAAATCAAAAGATAGGAAAATCACACATTACAGGAAAATAATTTTAAAAGAGTGAATCAAATTCTACCATAAATGATTAAGTTTATAAGCTGTCTTAATCCCATTTAAGAAAGAAACCAATTTAGAGGGTAAAAATCCAAATAAGTGATCATATTCTGTCCAGAATAGCCAATATCAACGTTCAAATTTAAATTCAATAAGATATAACACATACAAATCGAAAAATCCAATACCACATAACTGAATACCAAATTCCGTTTTTGAATTGTCAAACATGATGCATTTTTAAAGTAACCATTTCATCATTTCAAAGGCATTGTCGGTAATCATGCTATTATCAAGTAATTCATCAATAAAATTCAAACGGAGGTCTCAACTTGCACAAGACTACCCAAATACCAAATGAGGGATTTTCACACATAATAAGCTAAAGGAACAAATAGGCATAAAACAAATCAAGTTAAAATCATAGCCCTGTTTTCATACATTTCAAGTTTAGAAATCAAGCAATGCAAACAAAAATAATAAAGATGAAATTTCATTCGTAATAGAAATCAAACCCGAAGAATCCATAGCTTTCTTTGAATTAGATCTTAAAGGGCCAATTTATGGGCTTCTCTCCCCGAAACTGCGGTCTACGTTGTTTTTGAATCATGGAGAGAGACCGAAATCTCTCCGGTGGTGGAGGCTCGACGGCTGGCAGTGGCGCGACGGCTGGATCGAGATGTGGAGGCGGCTGCTGCTTTGGTTAGTGATGGGTTCACCGATGGCGTGACCGGTGTGCGCCGGCGACGCAGTGGTGAAGCAGCGTCGGCCAGAGGAGGCGACTGGTGCTCGATGGTGCGGTGGAGGCGGAGGCGGCGCCGGACTAAGAAGCTGAGGGAGAGGAGGAGAGGTGTTGGTTTGGTTCGTGGTGGCTGGTATGGGGTTTTTCGTTCACCGGCCAGTGGTGGCCGGCGGAGGAGGAGATGCGGCGTGAGGGAGAGAGTACCGTGGGAGAAGAGAGAGAAGGAGAGTTGAGAGAAAAGAGGGAGTTGGCGGCTGTCGAGGGTGGGTAGTGGTAGGTGTGTGTGAAAATTTAGGGTTTGGGGGGGTGTTATTTGGTTAAAAGGAAAGAAGAATGAGAATTGATCTCAGCCGTTGGATCAACTTTGATCAACGGCTGGGATCAAATATTTACAAAGAGGGCCAAAAATTAGGTTATTTAAATTGGGATTGAATTGAATTTCAATTTGAGATCAATTTAGGCTAAAATTAATATCAAATTAGGTACAAAATGGCTAGATTTTAAACCAATCGAATTGAATTAGACTGCTTATTTAATAAAATTGGTAGATATAATAAAATATTATAAAGTTAATCAATATCAATGAAATTATTATGAGTAAATTACGTAAGTAAAATTAGGGACACGTAGTATTTTATTTGAAATTGGCGATAAATAATAAATTGAAATAAATTATGTATTTACAAATTAGGCATGCGAATTTTGAGGAATGTTATAATAATAATAATAATAATAATAATAATAATAATAATAATAATAATAATAATAATAATAATAATAATAATAATAATAATAATAATAATAATAATAATAATAATAGTGATAGTAATAGACTACGTATTTGTAAATTATGAGAATGCATATTTGAGAAAAATAATTTAATAAATATTTACAAGATTATGTAAAATATTATATTTAAATTAGTAAATTATATATATTATATCAAAATATAAAATTAAATGTTAAAAATAAATTGCATATTTTAAAATCATGAATAAGAAATGCCAAACTTATTTGATACCAAAATAATTAAAAAGTTAAAAAATTAATATTTGATTAAATAGTAGTCTGGGAGAAATATCGGGAGGCCGAAATTGGGTGTCAACAGTCGGTTTTTGATTAAAAAAAGATTTTATGAAAACCGACCACTTGTGGTCGTTTTTGGTTTCCGAAAAATTTAAAATAAATCAAAAACGTTAAATTGAATATATATTAAATATTTTTTAAATTATACCGACCACTTGTGGTCGGTTTTTATTTAATAAAAATCAATTAATCTTGTGGTCGGTTTTGTTAAAAAAAATTAACAATAAATCAAGAAATATTAAATATATTAAATAAAATACCTAAATAACATAAAACATAATGTTTATTTTTTACTTACGTTTTAATAAAATAAATATATTGTCCATCGGGTATATAACGTAGTAGTCAAAAGCTAATTGAATGTATACAAGTATATTGAATACGTTGATATCATACGTAAAATGAATTAAGAAAAACCTATCACTTGTGGTTGGTTTTTATAAAAAATATTAAAAATAAATTAAGAAATATTAAATATATTAAATAAAATTAATAAATAACATAAAAAACAATCTTTATTTTTTACTTACGTTTCAATCAACTAAAAATATTTTTTCCATCGAGTGTGTGTGTGTGTATATATATATATATATATATATATATATATATATATATATATATATGTATAAGCGTCTATTGCGTGTAATTATTTACGTAGTAGTCAAAAGTTAATTGAATGTATACAACTATATTGAATATGTTGATGATATCACACGATTGAGGTAATTATAATATATTGTTGGAGTTATAATAATGTAAGGTAAATAATCGATAATTAATTAGAGTATAAGGAATACGTTGTATTATGGGGTAATATACTCGTGCATGTGATCTATATGTATATATTTCGTGTAGTGATGTATGTAGTAGTCAAAAGCTAACTGAATCTTTCTAAGTATATTGAATACGTTGATATCATACGACCAAGGTAATAATATAATGTTGAACTTATAATAACGTAAACTAAACTAACTGATAATTCATCAGAGTATATCTGAAATACGTTGTATTACGGGATAATATACTCGTGTATGTGATGTATATATATAGTATGTATTTAGAACCTGATAGTCGATAGAGTGTGTGTGTATATATATATATATATATATCTCATGTATTGATATACGTAGTAGTCAAAAGCAATTTAAGTGAATCTATCCAAGTATTTTGAATAACACGTTGATATCACAAGATCGGTGTAATAATAATATATATATATACTGTTGAAGTTATAATTAATAACGTAAGCTAAATTAATCGATAATTCTTCATAGTATATATGGAATTCGTTGTATTACGGGGTAATATACTCATGTATGTAATGTATACAGTACGTACTTTGAACCTGAAAGTCGATAGAGTGTACGTGTGTATTTATACGTATATCTCGTGTAGTGATGTATGCAATAGTCAAAAGCAAACTAACTGAATCTATCCAAGTAGTTTGAATAATATGTTGATATCATACGATCCACGTACTAACATATATACTATTGAAGTTACAAAAATGTCAGCTAATTAATCGATAATTCATCAGAGTATATATACTCGTTTATGTAATGTATACAATACGTATGTTGAACCTCATCTAGTCATTCGATATGTATATATATACGTATATCTCGTGTAGTGATATATATACGTAGTAGTCAAAAGCAAGCTAACCGAATCTATCTAAGTATTTTGAATAACAGGTTGATAGCATACGATCGACGTAATAATATACTTTTGAAGCTATAATAAAGTAAGCTAATTAATCGATAATTCATCAGATTATATATAAAAAACACTGTATTACGAGGTATATAATTCATATTCAAAAGCTAACTAACAAAAAAATCATCCTAATGTACGAAATACATTGATATTATTATACAATTGAGGCAATATACTACTTGTGTATAACGATGAATTAATTAATTAGCAGATTTATATACGTCGTATTGATTTTTTTTGTATTTATTATGAATATAATACGATTTATTCGGGAAATATTTATTTGATTTTATTAAACCAAGAAGCTCAGGGTTAAATCGATTATTAATTTGTTTCGAATGTTGATTTAATTAGGTCGATCTATTAAATTTGGGTCGTAATCAAAATCAAATTGGTCGTAATAAAAATTAAATTGGTCAATTGTTTTTTTTGATTTGGTCTATAATTTAAGTGATGAATTATACATTTTCGTATTCTTGTATACGAGATCGTATAATTTTAGTCGCTTGATATTCACTTTCTAAAAAAAATAGGTTTCGATCGAGACTCGTCTTGAAAATTAATTCAAATGGGATAAATCTTGATTTAAATCTATTTTTCCTTTAAAAATGAATTATTTGGAAAATAATCATTTTATTTTATCAAGCCAAGAAACTCGGGGTTAAATCGATTATTAATTCGTTTCGAATTTTGACTTAATTTGGCCAAACTTATTAAATTTGGGTGTAATTTAAATTAAATTGGACACAATTGCAATGCAATTGACCAATTGATTTTCAATTTGACCTAAGTTTAAATGATTTGACTAAATCCTAATCTGATTGGGCTATTTATTAAATAACTTAATTTCTACCCTCTCCCTCTTTATTTTAATTACCCTAATTTCTACCCAATAATTAAATTTCTACTCCTAATATCTACCAGCCCATTCTACAACAACAACAACCGCCCCAGGCCCAAATCAGTGACAACCGCCCCAGGCCCAAACCATAACCCTTAACCCTGCCCAACACACCCTTATAACTCCTCTTCTCTTTCACTCCTTCACAACAAGACAACAACCGCCCCAGGCCCATTTCGAAACAGCCACCGCCCCAGCCCCTAATCAGCCCAATACACCCTTAACCCGGCCCAACACACCCTTATAACTCCTCTTCTCTTTCACTCCTTCACAACAAAGACCCGACATCGATCAACCACACCAAACAACATCGACAACAACTTCAACAAACAACAGCCTCAACATCGATAAACAACTCCACCACCATCGACAACCCGACTCAACCCGAGAAAAAACCCGAAACCCAAGCCCCAATATCATCCGTTCAATTGCTCTTCCCCTCTCCTCCGAATTCGTACACCCATGTGAAAGGCACGCGAATTTGTACCTGAGAACATACGCGAATTCCGGTGGAAAATTGTCAAAAACTCACGAGCAAAAGCCTTGGAATTGAAAAACTCATTCTAAGCAAACTTGGGGATTTCCCCTTTAGTTAATTTTCCTTCGAAATTCTTGTAAGACTCCTTTGAGCCTAGAATTCCGATTAGTAGTGGTGTTCCGGTGTTGGCTAGAAGGTTTCGACGACGGCTCGAGTCCCGATTAGTTGCCCGGAAAAAGGTAAACACCTTCCCTCTTTTAGTGTTCTTTCGTAGTAGTTATTTCTTTTAGTGTAGATTTTTTTTATTAGTATCGTGATGTTGCTGGGATTATGTGCTGTAGAAGGGCTCAAAGCCCCTAGGATTTATTTTTGGTGTAGCGAAATGATGATTATCATGTTGTTATCCTCGCCTTAGTTGTTTACAATTTGGCTCAATTTTTCTCATTTCCGTTTTTTAGCTTGTTGTATCCGTTTCTTAATTTTTAAGCTCGCTGTTTCACCATAAGGAATTCAGTCTTTAAAAAATTAATTGCTTGGAAACGTATTGTGTAGTAAGTTGAAATTTGTTTGAGTTAATTAAAAATGGTTAAGTGTAGTAAGTTGAAATGTGTATTAGTGACTTGAAAATGTGTATTAGGTGCTTGGAAACGGTTAAGTGTGGTAACTTGAAATTTGTTTGAGTGACTTCAAAATGGTTAAGTGTCGTAAGTTGAAATGTGTATTAGTGACTTGGAAACGGTTAAGTGTGGTAAGTTGAAATTTGTTTGAGTTAATTAAAAATGGTTAAGTGTATTAAGTTGAAATGTGTATTAGTGATTTGAAAATGTGTATTAGGTGCTTGGAGACGGTTAAGTGTGGTAACTTGAAATTTGTTTTGGTTAATTGAAAATGGTTAAGTGTAGTAAGTTGAAATGTGTATTAGTGATTTGAAAATGTGTATTAGGTGCTTGGAAACGGTTAAGTGTGGTAACTTGAAATTTGTTTGGGTTAATTAAAAATGGTTAAGTGTAGTAAGTTGAAATGTGTATTAGTGACTTGAAAATGTGTATTAGTTGCTTGGAAACGGTTAAGTGTGGTAACTTGAAATTTGTTTGAGTGACTTCAAAATGGTTAAGTGTAGTAAGTTGAAATGTGTATTAGTGGCTTGGAAACGGTTAAGTGTGGTAACTTGAAATTTGTTTGAGTTAATTAAAAATGGTTAAGTGTAGTAAGTTGAAATGTGTATTAGTGATTTGAAAATGTGTATTAGTTGCTTGGAAACGGTTAAGTGTGGTAACTTGAAATTTGTTTTGGTTAATTGAAAATGGTTAAGTGTAGTAAGTTGAAATGTGTATTAGTGATTTGAAAATGTGTATTAGTTGCTTGGAAACGGTTAAGTGTGGTAACTTGAAATTTGTTTTGGTTAATTGAAAATGGTTAAGTGTAGTAAGTTGAAATGTGTATTAGTGATTTGAAAATGTGTATTAGTTGCTTGGAAACGGTTAAGTGTGGTAACTTGAAATTTGTTTGGGTTAATTAAAAATGGTTAAGTGTAGTAAGTTGAAATGTGTATTAGTGACTTGAAAATGGTTATGTGTAGTAAGTTGAAATTTGTTTGGGTTAATTAAAAATGGTTAAGTGTAGTAAGTTGAAATGTGTATTAGTGACTTGAAAATGTGTATTAGTTGCTTGGAAACGGTTAAGTGTGGTAACTTGAAATTTGTTTGAGTTAATTAAAAATGGTTAAGTGTAGTAAGTTGAAATGTGTATTAGTGACTTGAAAATGTGTATTAGGTGCTTGGAAACGGTTAAGTGTGGTAACTTGAAATTTGTTTGAGTGACTTCAAAATGGTTAAGTGTAGTAAGTTGAAATGTGTATTAGTGACTTGGAAACGGTTAAGTGTGGTAACTTGAAATTTGTTTGAGTTAATTAAAAATGGTTAAGTGTAGTAAGTTGAAATGTGTATTAGTGACTTGAAAATGTGTATTAGGTGCTTGGAAACGGTTAAGTGTGGTAACTTGAAATTTGTTTTGGTTAATTGAAAATGGTTAAGTGTAGTAAGTTGAAATGTGTATTAGTGATTTGAAAATGTGTATTAGGTGCTTGGAAACGGTTAAGTGTGGTAACTTGAAATTTGTTTGGGTTAATTAAAAATGGTTAAGTGTAGTAAGTTGAAATGTGTATTAGTGATTTGAAAATGTGTATTAGTTGCTTGGAAACGGTTAAGTGTGGTAACTTGAAATTTGTTTTGGTTAATTGAAAATGGTTAAGTGTAGTAAGTTGAAATGTGTATTAGTGATTTGAAAATGTGTATTAGTTGCTTGGAAACGGCTAAGTGTGGTAACTTGAAATTTGTTTGGGTTAATTAAAAATGGTTAAGTGTAGTAAGTTGAAATGTGTATTAGTGACTTGAAAATGGTTATGTGTAGTAAGTTGAAATTTGTTTGGGTTAATTGAAAATGGTTAAGTGTAGTAAGTTGAAATGTGTATTAGTGACTTGGAAACGGTTAAGTGTGGTAACTTGAAATTTGTTTGAGTTAATTAAAAATGGTTAAGTGTAGTAAGTTGAAATGTGTATTAGTGATTTGAAAATGTGTATTAGTTGCTTGGAAACGGTTAAGTGTGGTAACTTGAAATTTGTTTTGGTTAATTGAAAATGGTTAAGTGTAGTAAGTTGAAATGTGTATTAGTGATTTGAAAATGTGTATTAGTTGCTTGGAAACGGTTAAGTGTGGTAACTTGAAATTTGTTTGGGTTAATTAAAAATGGTTAAGTGTAGTAAGTTGAAATGTGTATTAGTGACTTGAAAATGGTTATGTGTAGTAAGTTGAAATTTGTTTGGGTTAATTAAAAATGGTTAAGTGTAGTAAGTTGAAATGTGTATTAGTGACTTGAAAATGTGTATTAGTTGCTTGGAAACGGTTAAGTGTGGTAACTTGAAATTTGTTTGAGTTAATTAAAAATGGTTAAGTGTAGTAAGTTGAAATGTGTATTAGTGACTTGAAAATGTGTATTAGGTGCTTGGAAACGGTTAAGTGTGGTAACTTGAAATTTGTTTGAGTGACTTCAAAATGGTTAAGTGTAGTAAGTTGAAATGTGTATTAGTGACTTGGAAACGGTTAAGTGTGGTAACTTGAAATTTGTTTGAGTTAATTAAAAATGGTTAAGTGTAGTAAGTTGAAATGTGTATTAGTGACTTGAAAATGTGTATTAGGTGCTTGGAAACGGTTAAGTGTGGTAACTTGAAATTTGTTTTGGTTAATTGAAAATGGTTAAGTGTAGTAAGTTGAAATGTGTATTAGTGACTTGGAAACGGTTAAGTGTGGTAACTTGAAATTTGTTTGAGTTAATTAAAAATGGTTAAGTGTAGTAAGTTGAAATGTGTATTAGTGATTTGAAAATGTGTATTAGTTGCTTGGAAACGGTTAAGTGTGGTAACTTGAAATTTGTTTTGGTTAATTGAAAATGGTTAAGTGTAGTAAGTTGAAATGTGTATTAGTGATTTGAAAATGTGTATTAGTTGCTTGGAAACGGTTAAGTGTGGTAACTTGAAATTTGTTTGGGTTAATTAAAAATGGTTAAGTGTAGTAAGTTGAAATGTGTATTAGTGACTTGAAAATGGTTATGTGTAGTAAGTTGAAATTTGTTTGGGTTAATTAAAAATGGTTAAGTGTAGTAAGTTGAAATGTGTATTAGTGACTTGAAAATGTGTATTAGTTGCTTGGAAACGGTTAAGTGTGGTAACTTGAAATTTGTTTGAGTTAATTAAAAATGGTTAAGTGTAGTAAGTTGAAATGTGTATTAGTGACTTGAAAATGTGTATTAGGTGCTTGGAAACGGTTAAGTGTGGTAACTTGAAATTTGTTTGAGTGACTTCAAAATGGTTAAGTGTAGTAAGTTGAAATGTGTATTAGTGACTTGGAAACGGTTAAGTGTGGTAACTTGAAATTTGTTTGAGTTAATTAAAAATGGTTAAGTGTAGTAAGTTGAAATGTGTATTAGTGATTTGAAAATGTGTATTAGGTGCTTGGAAACGGTTAAGTGTGGTAACTTGAAATTTGTTTTGGTTAATTGAAAATGGTTAAGTGTAGTAAGTTGAAATGTGTATTAGTGACTTGAAAATGTGTATTAGTTGCTTGGAAACGGCTAAGTGTGGTAACTTGAAATTTGTTTGGGTTAATTAAAAATGGTTAAGTGTAGTAAGTTGAAATGTGTATTAGTGACTTGAAAATGGTTATGTGTAGTAAGTTGAAATTTGTTTGGGTTAATTGAAAATGGTTAAGTGTAGTAAGTTGAAATGTGTATTAGTGACTTGGAAACGGTTAAGTGTGGTAACTTGAAATTTGTTTGAGTTAATTAAAAATGGTTAAGTGTAGTAAGTTGAAATGTGTATTAGTGATTTGAAAATGTGTATTAGTTGCTTGGAAACGGTTAAGTGTGGTAACTTGAAATTTGTTTTGGTTAATTGAAAATGGTTAAGTGTAGTAAGTTGAAATGTGTATTAGTGATTTGAAAATGTGTATTAGTTGCTTGGAAACGGTTAAGTGTGGTAACTTGAAATTTGTTTGGGTTAATTAAAAATGGTTAAGTGTAGTAAGTTGAAATGTGTATTAGTGACTTGAAAATGGTTATGTGTAGTAAGTTGAAATTTGTTTGGGTTAATTAAAAATGGTTAAGTGTAGTAAGTTGAAATGTGTATTAGTGACTTGAAAATGTGTATTAGTTGCTTGGAAACGGTTAAGTGTGGTAACTTGAAATTTGTTTGAGTTAATTAAAAATGGTTAAGTGTAGTAAGTTGAAATGTGTATTAGTGACTTGAAAATGTGTATTAGGTGCTTGGAAACGGTTAAGTGTGGTAACTTGAAATTTGTTTGAGTGACTTCAAAATGGTTAAGTGTAGTAAGTTGAAATGTGTATTAGTGACTTGGAAACGGTTAAGTGTGGTAACTTGAAATTTGTTTGAGTTAATTAAAAATGGTTAAGTGTAGTAAGTTGAAATGTGTATTAGTGACTTGAAAATGTGTATTAGGTGCTTGGAAACGGTTAAGTGTGGTAACTTGAAATTTGTTTTGGTTAATTGAAAATGGTTAAGTGTAGTAAGTTGAAATGTGTATTAGTGACTTGGAAACGGTTAAGTGTGGTAACTTGAAATTTGTTTGAGTTAATTAAAAATGGTTAAGTGTAGTAAGTTGAAATGTGTATTAGTGATTTGAAAATGTGTATTAGTTGCTTGGAAACGGTTAAGTGTGGTAACTTGAAATTTGTTTTGGTTAATTGAAAATGGTTAAGTGTAGTAAGTTGAAATGTGTATTAGTGATTTGAAAATGTGTATTAGTTGCTTGGAAACGGTTAAGTGTGGTAACTTGAAATTTGTTTGGGTTAATTAAAAATGGTTAAGTGTAGTAAGTTGAAATGTGTATTAGTGACTTGAAAATGGTTATGTGTAGTAAGTTGAAATTTGTTTGGGTTAATTAAAAATGGTTAAGTGTAGTAAGTTGAAATGTGTATTAGTGACTTGAAAATGTGTATTAGTTGCTTGGAAACGGTTAAGTGTGGTAACTTGAAATTTGTTTGAGTTAATTAAAAATGGTTAAGTGTAGTAAGTTGAAATGTGTATTAGTGACTTGAAAATGTGTATTAGGTGCTTGGAAACGGTTAAGTGTGGTAACTTGAAATTTGTTTGAGTGACTTCAAAATGGTTAAGTGTAGTAAGTTGAAATGTGTATTAGTGACTTGGAAACGGTTAAGTGTGGTAACTTGAAATTTGTTTGAGTTAATTAAAAATGGTTAAGTGTAGTAAGTTGAAATGTGTATTAGTGATTTGAAAATGTGTATTAGGTGCTTGGAAACGGTTAAGTGTGGTAACTTGAAATTTGTTTTGGTTAATTGAAAATGGTTAAGTGTAGTAAGTTGAAATGTGTATTAGTGACTTGAAAATGTGTATTAGGTGCTTGGAAACGGTTAAGTGTGGTAACTTGAAATTTGTTTGAGTGACTTCAAAATGGTTAAGTGTAGTAAGTTGAAATGTGTATTAGTGACTTGAAAATGTGTATTAGTTACTTGAAAATGGTTAAGTATAGAGACTTGGGCATTTGAATTCGTTACTTGAAAATGGTAGTGCAGTAACTTTAATTAAGATTGTCATTGCTTGTGTAGATGGAATTTGATTATAGCTGGATATATCAACGAAATAATGATAATAGAGTGGGTATGAGAGAGGAATTTGCAGCAGGTGTCAATCGATTTATTGAACATTCCAAAACACTTGATGATTGGTTAATTTTTGGATTGATTCGTTGTCCTTGTGTGAGATGTGATGGCACATGCATTCTAAAAGAAGATGTTGTGAGAAATCATCTTTATAGCAAGGGGTTTCATGAGGACTTTTCAACATTGAATACAAGTCATGAAGAATCTGGGCAAAATAACTTTGATGTTGGTGAAAGTAGTAGGTCTGCGGGGCATAATAACTATCAACATACTAGGATTTCAGAAATGGTGCATGATGCTTTTGGGATACAAGGGGGGGTTGAAATCATGGAAAATGTAGAAGATGTTCCCAATGTCGAAGCACACCGTTTTTATGAAGAATTGCGTGCTGCTAGTCATCCTTTGTTTGACGGTAGTTAGCACTCTCAATTGTCTGTTGCTGTTAGATTGTTAAGTATCAAATCTGATTGGAATGTTGCTGAAGGAGGAATGGACTCTATGATAGACCTTATTAAAGAGTTAGTTGACCCCGCTTTAGAGGTTCCTGATTCTTTTTATAAGGCAAAAAGACTAGTGTCTAAGTTAGGTCTCTCGTCGATTAGAATTGATTGTTGTGAAAATGGTTGCATGTTATACTTTAAGGAGGACGCTGAACTAGAGTCTTGTAAGTTTTGTCAACACCCTCGCTATAAACGTGGTTGTACAGGAAATAAAATTGCTATTAAGGCGATGCATTATTTACCTCTTATACCAAGGTTGAAGAGGTTGTTTGCATCAAATAGCTCAGCTCCCCATATGAGATGGCACAGTGAAAATAGGAGGCCCCCTGGTGTCATGTGTCATCCGTCTGATGGAGAGGCTTGGAAGCATTTTGATGCAACGTATCCTGATTTTGCAGCTGAACCACGAAATATTAGGTTGGGGTTATGTGCGGATGGTTTCTCACCTTTTTCTGTTGGTGCTGCGCCATATTCATGTTGGCCTGTGTTTATTACACCGTATAACCTTCCTCCGGAAATGTTGATGACTAGTCCATATATATTTCTGAATTGTGTTGTTCCTGGCCCGCGTAACCCCAAAAATGGGATAGATGTTTACCTGCAACCTTTGATTGATGAGCTGCAATTGTTATGGCATGAGGGGGTTGAAACTTGGGACATTTCACTTAAACATAATTTTAATTTGCGTGCTTATCTAATGTGGACTATTAATGATTTCCCTGCTTATGGAATGTTGTCTGGGTGGATGACAGCTGGTAAGTTAGCTTGTCCATATTGCATGGAAAATACAAAATCGTTCACATTAAGACATGGCCGAAAAAATTCATGGTTTGATTGTCACCGTTGCTTCTTGCCACCTGCTCATGAGTTTAGGAGACTCAAGAATGCATTTAGAAAGAATAGAGCTGAACCTGAAGGTCCGCCGCCAACATTAAGTGGTCATGACATTTCGGAGAGAGTTCAAGGTTTTCCAAAGGTTAGCGAGGAACAACTGTATAGGTTTGATGGGTATGGCGTTTTACATAATTGGACAAAGCAGAGCATATTCTGGGAGTTAGAATATTGGCCAGATAACAAACTTAGACACAATATTGATGTCATGCATACTGAAAAGAACTATTTTGATAACTTGTTCAACACAGTTATGGATGTGACTGGCAAGACAAAAGATAATCCAAAGGCGAGACTTGATTTACCAGAGTATTGCAAGCGCACGGAATTACACTTGCAGGAGGGGACCAATGGCAATTTGCTTAAGCCCAAGGCTAGTTATACATTCAAGTTGGACCAAAAACGAAAAATATGTGAGTGGGTCCAAAGTTTAAAGATGCCGGATGGATTTGCCTCGAATTTGGGAAAGCGGGTTGACATGGAACATGGAATCTTACATGGAATGAAAAGTCATGATTGTCACATTTTCATGGAACAGTTGCTTCCGATTGCTTTTATTGGTTTGCCTGAAAACATATGGAAACCAATAGCAGAGATCAGTTTGTTCTTCAAAGACTTATGTTCCACCACATTAAAAGAAGAAAATCTTGTTCGAATGGAAAGTAATATTGTTGTTATCACCAACAAATTGGAGAAGATTTTTCCACCTGCGTTCTTTGATGTGATGGAACATCTTCCCATCCACCTTGTCCACGAAGCCCGGCTAGGTGGTCCAGTTCAAACTAGGTGGATGTATCCAGGCGAGCGGTAAGCAAGTGCAAAACATTTAATTTATTTCTTAATTGTTTACATATATATATCTTTTGTTATATATTTGATGCATCCATAATGTAAAATTATGCAGGACCATTGGGAAATTAAAAAAAGGTCCTAAATTTAAATATAGGGTTGAAGGCTCTATAGTTGCAGCGTACCTTGCTAGAGAAACATCCCACTTTTGTTCTTACTATTTTGGTGATCAAGTCGGTTGTTTGAGAAACAGACCGAATCGACACCAGGATGATGCGAATGAGCCATATCTGCAACCAATATCAATCTTCAATCGATCAGGTAGTAGGGCAAAAAAGAGCAAATTTCGCCGACTTACAGCCACGGAGCACAAATCAGCAACATTGTATGTCTTGCTGAATTGCCCGGAAGTTGAGCCCTTTTTAAAGTAAGGATATTAAATATTTACATATCAAATTTAATTACTGTTTCACTAAGGAAACTAAGTGTGTTTGTATTGTGAATCTTCAGTTCATTTAATGCTCAATTCCACCCAAATCAAGTGTATGAGTCATTTACAACATGGTATACATATTAGGTGTGTAATTGTAATAATAACACAATAAATTTAAAGCATTTACGCATTCTCTACTAACCATAATATATACATACATATAGGTATTCCATTCACCAAATGCGGACACATATAATCAATTCTTGAAGGATATTGCTTTTGGACCAGTTGAAGCTAGTTCAATGTCCCATTATACAGTTAATGGGTTTAAATTTTCCACCGAGGACCACTCCAAAACAAGAAAGACAAACAATAGTGGTGTTTGGGTTAAGGGTGATGATGATGTTGATTACTTTGGCGTCATACAAGATATTTTAGATATGGAGTATGGTGGTTATCCTGTTAAAAAGATAGTACTCTTTCGATGTAAGTGGTTCGATCCAAGCATAAGAGGCGCAAGAGTACTTAAAGAGCATAACATCATTGAATTCAAACACACTAGGACGTATCCTGCTTACGATCCTTTTGTTCTCGCACAAAATGCTAAACAAGTGTACTATGCTCCTTATCCATTGCGTAGGGACAGGTCTGATTGGTGGGCTGTAATCAAAACCAAGCCTATGGGGCGGGTTGAAGTTGAGAATGTTTTGGAGACTGCATATCAAAATGAAATGCAGACTGATCACCAATTAGTGGACACTCACTTAGTGGATAGTTTGAACCATCCAGAACATATTTAAGAAGAAGTTAGTCCAGGAGAGGCTGAATGGGTAGAAGAGGAGGAAACTTCCGAAGAGGGTGAATGGTTTAGTGGAGAATCTTCTGGAGAGGACGATTATTGATGTCTGCATGCTTTGTAGTACTTACCTTTTATGGTTTTTTTTTTTTTGGAAGTTTGTTGTGTAATAGCCTAAGTAAGATCTGCAAATGAATCAAACTCTTTTACCTATTGAAATTGTTGCTTGAATTTATGAAATGTTTAATTTGATATTGAAAAAGAATTGGTATTCTGTGTTTAAGTGTTGTTTAGTTTACTTATTAATTGATTGATTAATGAATTTCATAATCTTAACAAAATGATATTTGACCAACTGTTTTGTCTTTAAATAATTTAGATGGTAGGTAAGGGTGACAAGGGTAAGCAAAAACTTGACACTAGTAAACCAAAAAAGAAAAGGGTACCGCCACCTTATAGACGACCCACAGGAATTCATATAGCTGAGGGTCGGTCAGATGACATTCCGGCACGACCCTCTCATTCTAGGTCGTCCCATCATTCGTATAGTGCTCCTACGCATGTGGGTCCACTACATGGTTCTACTGAGACTCAGCATGCCGCCATCGCTATGCCACCACCTTCACAGTACTATCAGACGATCGATGGTACTTATACTCAACTACCATCTCCTGTGCTACCTTCTGCTACCACTCAGCCAGGGACTCATAGTGGTTCTACTGGATCGATTGGGCTGACTGATCTTCGTCTGAGAGACACCACCCCCAGTACTTCAGGTACACCCACGACAGCGCACTCAGGAGCACCGACTCCATATCCAGGACAGAGAGATGCTAGTCGGAGGGAGTACATTATACCATATGGAAAAGGGTATGATTTCAATATATAACAATTCTATTTATTTTTCAATTACTATATTATGCTCTATGATATTAATGTTTGATCTTGTATTATAGGTTTAAACCGGATGATAGAATTCCCAAAATTGTCCGCAAATGCATTCGTCGCAACTACAAAGGTTATTGGACAAGTTGACGAAAGGTTCCACAATTTTATCGAGAGAAAATGTTCGAAGAATTTCAGGTAAGTTAGAATTTCTCACCAAACTTTTTAATTTTTGGTTGATGCCTTCTTATTTAAATTAGTCTAGTGATATATGTTTAATGCTTTTACTTGTTAGATCCTGTTTATTTTAGATGTTTAAGTACTTTAGGAAATTAAACTTCTTTAATATAGACTTGTAATAACTAATAATGAGTACTGCTATTTTTGTTGTAGAAGTATTTCTGGTATGATCCAGCGGACCATTATGCTATAAGGACGAATTTTTTTAGGAGAGCCAGACTTAGACTTAATGGTCTATTGGAATATGCAAGAAAACATAAGATAATGCCAAGGTTTATTGGGGCGGATATGTGGCAAGATTTCCTTCGCTATTGGAATAGCGAAGAATTTAAGAAGTTGAGTGAAAAAGGAAAGAAAGCCAGAGCGTCTACGAAGGGTGGCTCTCTACATACTGCGGGAGCTGTCAGTCAGATTGTTGTAGAGAGTAAAATGGTACGTAACTTTTATCAATTTAAATGATTATTTCTAATTCGAATATTTTTACTTTTTGAAGATTAATAATTTTTTTGTATGCAGGAAAAAAAGTTGGGTAGAAGGGTATCTCAGAGTGAGTTATTTGCGCATACTCACATAAAAAAGAAAAAGAACCCTACAGATGAAGATAGATGGGTTGAGCCACGTGCTAAAGAAACTCATGTAAGAACTATATTCATACTTATAAATTTTTATTACTAAATTTGATAATATTTAAGTTTGAATAGTTTAGTATCTTTTTATTACTAATGTTCACTTTACTTTAAATATAGGAAAACTATACACAGAGGATTAGTGAGTTATATGCGACTCAATCTCCAGAAAGTCAGGGTAAACCACTACCTCAAGAAGTAGAGGAGAGGCACTGGCTAGATTGTGCGGGTCCACCTGTTAGGGGTAATGTCTACGGCTACTCGAGGAAATATTTTACGGAGAACATTACCTCTTCGGATTGTGGATCCTCCTCTACCCCACTAGTTGATAGAGAAACCGTTATTTTGTTACAAAATACGGTTGCTCAACTCACTAGTCAAATGGCTGCAGAGGCTGAGAGGACGAGGAAGAGAGAGCAGGAAAATGCTGAGAGGACGAGGAAGAGAGAGGAGGATATGACTATGCAAATGAAAATGTTGCAGGAGCAGATTAACAGTTTTCGTCAAGCTCCACAGATACTTCCTCCGTGTCCTGGTGATGCACCTCGGGCTGCAAGAGGCCTAACCTCACTTGATGATTACACTACAGATGAGGATGATGATTTTGATGATGATAATGATAATGAAGGTGGGGATGAGGAGGATGATGAGGATGACTTTTAGTTTAGTTTTGATTTGTAAACTTTGATGTTTATATGTTTTGATTTTGATATTTGGATGTTTTGATTTGATATTTGAATGTTTAAAGAGATTTTTAATGTTTCTAAATTGGTGGGTTGTATTGAGATGATTGAATGTTTTTGAATTGGTGGGTTGTGGAAATGCAGCATATATGCTGTAATTTTTTTAAAAAAATTTCCAGAAAAACCGACCACTTGTAGTCGGTTTTTCTGGAAATTTGCAAAAATACCGACCACAAGTGGTCGGTTTATAAATAAAAAATATTATTTAAGCGTTTTAATTAAAAAATATTATTAAAATTTTTTAACAAAAACCGACCACATGTGGTCGGTTTTCTAAAATATTTAATTTTTTTTTTCAAAAACCGACTACATGTGGTCGGTTTTGTAAAATTATTAATTTTTTTTTTTACAAAAACCGACCACATGTGGTCGGTTTTCTAAAATTTTTTTTTTTTTTTTTACAAAAAACTACCACATGTGGTCGGAAAAAGTTTAATAATTTTTTTTAAGATAAAGAATTTTAATAAAAAAATTTATTTAAAATATAATTATCAATTTATAAATAAATAAATATTTTTTTAAAAAGCGACCACATGTGGTCGCTTTTAGAAAAGCTATCACTACTTTTCCGACCACACATTGTGGTCGGTTTTTTGGTCGCAAATACAGGAAAACCGACCACTTGTGGTCGCTTTTTGTGGTCGGTTTTCCTGTTTATTTTAGTAGTGTGCCCCCATATTACCCTGCCATTCAAGAACATTTTCTTGCGGAAAACAAAAATGCACCTTCTTAGCCCGGCAATCTACAGTGTCATAACAAGAAGCCAACCAATCCATCCCCATTATCATATCAAAATCCACCATGTCTAGTTCGATGAGGTTGGCCAGTGTTTCATAGCCACACACAGTTACCACACAATTACGATATACTCTTTTTGCAATAATATATTCACCAACCGGTGTAGACACTTCAATTGATTAAATTAATAATTCTGGTGCCTTTGCGAATTTCGCAGTAATCAATGGAGTAACATAGGACAATGTAGAACACAGGTCAATAAATGCATATACATTATATGAAAAAATGGATAATGTACCTGTGACAACATCAGGAGAAGCCTCCGAATTCTGTCGGTCCACTAAAGCATAAGTGCAATTCTGGACCCCACTAGTACTGGCTGCTCCTCTGGCACCTCTACCCAGACTAACAGACTGCACACCTCGGCCTAAAGAAGGAACCGATGGTGATGATGCAGCTGCCGATCCCGCCGGTCGTTCTATACCACCCATACTCCTCTGGGGATACTCTTTCATCATGTGTCCCATCATACCGTACCAAAAACAAGCATTTTTCCCCACTCAGCATGTACCTGAATGAATACGCCCGCAGTGCTGACATTACTGTCGAGGAAATCCTGCTGCCTGTGATCCGTGAACTCCACTACTCTGCCCAGATGGACCACCTTTAAACCCTCGAAATTGAGAGTGAGCGCCTGCTGTGGAATAGGAGAATGATGGTCTAGGCGATCTAGGAAACATCCGAGGCCTAGATCCTCCATGGGACATCATAGACTGTCCCATAGGTCTCGCTCTTTTGGACTGTCCTCTGTCAGATTCATGTACCCTTCTTCTCTGTCTTTGATCTTCCATTTTCTGGGCGAAGGCTTGTATTCTAGCTATGTCCATATCCTTATTCAAGGCAACAATGGTGCAATCCCTTACCAAATATGGCTCTAATCTGCCCACGTATCGATGGAATCTGTCTATCATTGTAGCCACTACATTCTGAGCATATCGAGCCAGGGAATTAAACTGAAGACTATATTCTCGAACACTCATGTTCCCTTAATGTAAATTCAGAAACTGGTCTGCACGTGCCTCCTGAACCTCATATGGGAGGTAATGATCAAGAAATGCCATTTTAAATTCTTCCCAACCAGCTGGAAGTGCATCAATACCCCTTGATCTTTTCCAGTCTTCTTACCACAATATCACTTCCCCTTTCAATCTATAGGCCGCAAGTTCAACTACTTCAACACCAGTCACGTTCATAACTTCTAGAGCCCTCTGGATTTGATCCACGAAGTCCTATGAATCTGCTTTCGGATCTGACCCAGTGAATATATGAGGGTCCAGTTTCAGAAAATCCCGTGTTCTGCGACTCGCCACTCTAGCCGCATCATCCTCAGTTGTCGTTGGACCAGCTCGTCCTTGACTTTGTACCGCAACTAACTGAGTCAACATATGTACTGCATTTCTTAGATCCTGGTCAGTGGCATTCATTGGTGGTTCTGCGGGTACTTCTCTACCGATTGGCTCTTCTGGAGCTAGAAAAGTAGAAGAAGCCCGCGATGCAACCTCAGCGTCAGCCCCACCTTGACTAGCTTGGTCGGGTGGTGATTTACTCATGCCTTCTCTAGCAGGCATATCTACCTGCTTACCTTTACCTCTACCTCTTCTTGTGATTGGCATTTCACTATACCAAAGGAAAACAATTACCATGGTCAGATACAATTCCACTTACAACACTGGCTCTATTGCACGATCTAGAAATGAAGAAAAGAAACGACTCCTAAATGTCCCGTAGCCTCCTACTTATAAATATGGTGCACAACACATCGATAAGTAAGACTCTACTCAGACACGGCTTTGTAGACACCCTTAGAACAACCTGCTCTGATACCACTTTTGTCACGCCCCGAGTTCCAACGAGATGGACTAGCACCCAAAGCCGATGAGGCCCGAGAGAACCAATGTTTGCTCATGTCTATTCATATGCATGCCACTCAATAAGCAGCACCATCACATAGAGATATAAGATGTCAATAGTGGAAGTCATGGAAACATGTGTTATATACATATAAGAAACTTGACCGTTGGGGCCATCAAGTCAACATGGACGTACATTCTTTCATTTATCTCACCACGTCTGTCTACAAAACCTCTAACAGATGCATATACATAACCATCCTAACGTCGGGACAAGTCCCCTTTATACAACATTACAGTACCAAAACAAATGTACATATGAGACCCGAAAACCCCCGAACCAACTGGAGCTCACCAAAGATCGGCAAAAGATCCGCAACCTACTGTGGAGGTCTACTCGCACCTGTGCCTGCAGCAAGTAAGGTAAGTCCCCCAAGGAACGTCAGTATGAAGAATGTACTGAATACATAAGGCTCATATGAAACTATATAATACATAAATACTGCAATGAACTCGAATACAAATGAATAACCAATATGGACAAGTCACCATTCTGTACTTTGGAAACCATGTATATTGCTTTCATTATTTGCTTTGCTTCTTTACTTCTATGCTTGTTCATCTTCACTTGTGTCACTATGTACCCGGGCCCCGACTGATCAGTGGGTCCTTACATAACATAACGTTATGTTGGGATCGACTCGAGCTAGGCTTATGGATCCAGAGCTACCACCCATGAATCAATATATCGGGCTCGACTCGAGCTAGGTTATTACCTCTAGAGCAACCACCCATACCAACATATCAGGTTCGGCTCGAGCTAGGTTATTACCTCTAGAGCTACCCCCTGTCAGGATCGGTCCGAGCTAGGCTTATGCCTCTAGGACTGCCCCCTGATCCAATAATCTCGGGATCGGCTTGAGCTAGGCATTTTGCCCCCAAAGCTACCACCCATACTCAATCATCAACCACATATATGTATTACTCCATTCTTTACCTTTGAGATTGATACAATGATAGTCATAACATTATTGGAAACATAACATTATTGGAACCATTGGAACAATAATCAATGAATAAGAGACATATGTATAAATACTATTGGAAAACAACATTATTAGGCCTTTGGGACATTAGTCAATGACCATGAGACATGCGAATCACAATTGATAAATGATTAGGAAATGTATGATAATAACAATTGGTAACCGGATATAGGATGCCTTAGGACATTTCGGAATGAACTAGTACAACATCAATGTGAATACTAAAAGCTGCAGAAGGATACGGAAAGGGTAACGTTACATACCTTGTATTCTCAATTGAATGTACAATCATAAATGTGCATACAATAGTCCCGCTCCTTCCTTATGTTTCACTCTACATCACAAGTACATAATGGAGTTTACATTAACCACCAACTACCTTACAAATGCATATGACGACAATGAGTTACATGTTTGCCTTTAAAAATGTCATTTCCCCTTGACAATACCATTTATGAAATTATCATACCAACAATACCACAATATTCCATACATTGACCAATACATGATAAACCAATAGCATGTCACACCAAGTTCATACTATCCACTTCTCCATCAACACAACATCACAATTACTCCATCAAGTCACCTCAATACGTCTCATAACAACATATCGGCCAAAATCCCATAATTTACACTTATAGAAAAATAACAAGTTTAATAACATCATCACACTATACATGTTGTTATTTCATCCATACCATGCACTTTCATCAAAACCACAAGTCACTTTTCAAGTTTAATTCACAAAAATGACACATCTTTTACAAAAATACAAAAGTGCACCACTTACACTTTTAGACATAACCATCATGATCTACATGCTCTCCCATGCATATAATATATTAATCCATAAGAATAATCACTTACCCAAACTTGCAAATGAGTGATCTTGTCCCAAGAAGTGCCTTAGGGTTTAAGAGAAATATTTGAGAAAATATCTAAGAGGCATGAGAGTTCCAATGAATTAAAAATCTGATTTTGGGGACTTTATATAGTGCTCAAGTCATCCTTATCCATTTCCTTGCATTAAATGCAATATTGGCTTGGTCAAAGTGGAAGAATGGGTCATTTGCCCCATTGGGCCTTGCATTTTGGTCTCTCTTTGGGCTTTACCCAATAACCCATGTCATCTTAACCCACCAAATGTAATGTATACTCCACCATATATCTCATGTTCAAATAATTCTATAAATGTCTTGATGATATTCATTTACGAGATTTCCGTTCGTAGCCTCAATCGCAAAACTAGAAATTCTAGTCGCTCATGGCTTACTTGAACATAATTTGTTAAAACACTTGTGACAAAGAATTAAACCCAAATCGGATGCTAAACGTGCTTAAGAATAGTTCTACTATGATGGAGTAATGATACCATTACTTAAAAGTCTTATTTACATCATAATAGTCGAAGAAAATTTTTGGCGAAAACCACCCCGGCACGCCTCTCGGCGCGCCCCTTTGCTGCCTGTGGCACAAAAAAAATAGCCCAGAGCGGCCTGGCACGCTGCCTGTGCTAAAAAAATTTTGGCCATAAGCGGCCCGGCACTCCCCTGGGCGCGCCCCACACCCAAAATGTGATTTTTTTCCTTTCTTCGACTTTTCTTTGTGGATTTGGTTAGATCCTTCAAGTTCAAGTCTTTTGATTACCTCCTAACCTTAATATCCATTGCTTGGAAGTCCTCCAAGCCTCATTTTTTCACCCCACAATGCTCCACGAAGTCACAAACACCTCCGACAAAGGGCTAATCACATGTACTAGACCCAATATCAAATGTTTCCTCAATGACACTACAAAATTATACTTATGGCTCTCGACACCTAAGTAAACATTGTCGTCAAGTAGGGTTAGGAAGGTACGGGGTGTTACAGCTAGACCTATGGGACAGTCTATGGTGTCCCAAGGAGAATCTAGGCCTCAGATTTTTCCTAGACCGCCTAGACCATCATTTTCTTCCCCTACAGCAGGTACTTCATCCTAGTTTCGAGGGTTTAGAGGCAACCATTTTGGGCAGAGCAGTGTGGTTTGAGGTTCACAAATGGTAGGATTTTCTCGCCAACCATGTCAGTATTGTGGGAAGTCTCATTTAGGTGAATGCCGGGTTGGAATGAATGTTTGCTATTTTTGCGGTGTGCCGGGGCACATATTGAGAGAGTGCCCACAAAGGGGCATGGGTGGTATAGCACGACCTATGGGATCAACCATTGTATCATCATCATAGGTTCCTTCCCTAGGCAGAGGTGTACAACCTGCTGGTCGTGGTAGAGGTGCCAGAAGAGCAGCCAGTTCCAGTGAAACCCAGAATCGCACTTATGCTCTAGTGGACCAGCGAATTCGGAGGCTTCTCCTGATGTTGTCACAGGTACATTATCCATATTTTCGTATAATGTATATGCATTGATTGAACCGGGTTCTACATTTTCATATGTTATTCCATTGATTGCTGCAAAATTTGAAAGAACGCCGAAATTATTAATTAAGTCAATTGAAATATCTACACCAGTTGGTGACTCTATTGTTGCAAAAAGAGTATATCGTAATTGTGTGGTAACTGTGTGTGGTCATGATACACTGGCTGATCTTATTGAACTAGTAATGGTGGATTTTAATGTCATAATGGGTATGAATTGGTTGGCGTCTTGCTATGCCACGATAGATTGCCGAGCTAAGAAGTTACATTTTCATTTTCCACAAACGAATATTCTTGAATGGAAGGGTGATGTAGGGGGCACCGAGAGGGAAATTTATTTCCTATCTTAAAGCAAGGAAAATTATAGCCAAGGGGTACATATGTCACTTAGTAAGAGTGCAAGATACTGATATAGAACCACTAACTCCTTAGTTGGTTCCAGTGGTCAATGAATTTCTTGATGTATTTCCTGAGGATCTACCCGGTTTGCCTCTAGAACGGGAAGTGGAGTTTGGCATTGATGTGATTCCAGGAACTCAGCCTATCTCTATTCCTCCGTATAGAATGGCTCCAACAGAATTGCGTGAACTGAAGGAGTAATTGAAAGACTTGCTGGACAAGGGCTTCATCAGGCCTAGTATGTCCCCATGGGTGCACCAGTATTATTTGTATGGAAGAAAGATGGCACATTGAGAATGTGCATTGACTATCGACAATTGAATAAAGTAACAATCAAGAACAAATATCCCCTCCCCAGGATTGATGATTTGTTTGATCAGTTATAGGGTGCTAGATGTTTTTCAATGATTGACTTGAGGTCGGGTTACCATCAAGTCAGAGTTAAAGAAATAGATATACATAAGACAGCTTTCCGAACACGGTATGGCCATTATGAATTTTTAGTTATGTCGTTTGGACTAACAAATGCACCAGCTGTTTTCATGGATTTGATGAATAGGGTGTTTAAGCCATTTCTAAACATGTTTGTGACGGTGTTTATAGATGACATCTTGGTTTATTCACGATCACAAGAGGACCATGCTAATCACTTACGGCAGGTGTTACAAATTCTCCGTGAGCGTAAGTTGTATGAAAAGTTCTCTAAATGTGAATTTTGGTTGAAATCTGTAGCATTCTTGGGTCACATTGTGTCAGATGAAGGAATTCAGGTTGATACATAAAAGATTGAAGCGGTGAAAAATTGGCCAAGGCCTACGACGCCCACGAAAATTCGTAGCTTCCTTAGGTTGGCATGTTATTATCGAAGATTTGTTCAAGGGTTTTCTTCCATTGCTGCACCTTTAATGAAGCTCACACACAAGGTAATCAGGTTTCAGTGGAATGATGCATGTGAGAAAAGTTTCCAAGAGCTGAAAGATAAATTAACTTCCACACCCGTATTAGTACTTTCGAAAGGCACAGAAGGATATGCAGTCTATTGTGATGCGTTCGGAGTGGGCCTAGGATGTGTATTGATGCATCACAGTAATGTAATAGCATATGCCTCACGATAGTTGCAGCCACATGAGAGAAACTATCCCACACCTGATCTTGAGTTAGCAGCGGTGGTATTTGCTTTAAAGATATGGCGTCATTATTTGTATGGAGTTCATGCTGATATCTACACTGATCACAAAAGTTTACAATATATCTTTAAGCAGAAGGATTTAAATCTGAGGCAACGGAGGTGGCTTGAACTATTGAAAGACTATGATATTGATATCCTATATCATCCAGGAAAAGCGAATGTGGTGGCCGATGCATTAAGCCACAAAGCAGTAGGAAGCACTAGTGGCCAGTTGACGGAAATACAAGACCTAGTAAAAGATTTACATCAACTAGCCAGCTTGGGAGTTCGTCTTCTTCAATCTCCAGATGAAGGGGTTATTGTACAAAATGCAGCAGAATCTTCCTTAGTAGCTGAGGTGAAAGAGAAACAGGATGCGGATCCTATTTTATTGCTGCTGAAAGAAAATGTACAACAGGGTCTGACAAAGGCATTTGATCTTACGCAAGAAGGAGTACTTCAATGCCAAGGTAGATTATGTGTATCGGATTTAGATGAGCTGAGAAGACGAATTATGACAGATGCGCATCATTCACAATATTCTATTCATCCGGGAGCTACCAAAATGTACCATGATTTGAAGGAAATGTATTGGTGGGGAAACATGAAGAAGAACATTGCAGAATTTGTAGCTCAATACTCGAATTGTCAACAAGTAAAGGTAGAGCATCAAAAACCTGGAGGTTACATGCAATGTATCAATCTTCCAATCTGGAAATGGGACATGATTAATATGGATTTCATCACAGGTTTGCCTTGTACACTATGAAAATTTGACTCCATATGGGTCATAGTTGACAAGCTTACCAAGTCAACGCATTTCCTACTAGTCAAGACCACCTATACAGCAGAAGATTATGCAAGGTTGTATGTTAAAGAGATAGTGAGATTACATGGAGTTCCAATCTCCATTATATCAGACAGGGGAGATCAATTTACTGTGCATTTTTGGAGATTATTTCAGAAGAGCTTGGGTACACAGGTGAATCTGAGTACGACTTTTTATCCTCAGACATATGGACAAGTAGAACGTACTATCCAAACACTTAAAGATATGCTACGATCTTGCACGTTAGATTTTCAAGGCAGTTGGGATGACCATTTGCCTCTTATTGAATTTTCTTACAACAATAGCTATCATTCAAGTATTAAAATGGCACCTTATGAAGCTTTATACGGAAGGAAGTGTAGATCACCAATCGGATGGTTTGAAGCGGGTGAAACTGCTTTACTTGGGCTAGATCTTGTTCATCAAGCTATGGAGAAAGTTAAAGTGATCCAACAGTGGCTACAAACGACCTAAAGTCGACACAAGTCCTATGCTGATGTTAGAAGAAGAGGGCTCAAATTCGCCATAGGTGATTGGGTATTTTTGAAGGTGTTACCGATGAAAGGGGTAATGCCATTTGGGAAGAAAGGGAAGTTGAGCCCCCGATATATAGGGCCATATGAATTTTTTTAAAGATTTGGGCAAGTTGCGTATGAATTGTCACTACCCCAAGAACTCTCCACAGTTCATCCAGTATTTCATGTTTCGATGCTTCGAAAGTGCATGGGAGATCCATCTCGTATTGCTCCCATTGAAGATGTTCAAGTTATGGAGGATCTCACCTATGAAGAGATACCTGTTGCTATTCTGGATAGACAAGTGAAGAGGTTAAGGAATAAAGAAGTAGCTTCCATAAAGGTACTTTGGAGGAATCAACAAGTAGAAGAGATCACATGGGAAGCTGAAGAAATGATGAAATCCAAGTACCCTCATTTGTTTCAAATGGAAGAAAAAGTTCAAGGTATGGGATTGGAGCAGTAACAAGTAAGTATTTATAAGCATTAAGTATATATATATATATATATATGATAACATGGAAAATGATCCTATACTTGAATTTGTTAAACTGGATAATGTCTCTAACATTCGAGGACGAATGTTTCTAAGGTGGGAAGAATGTAACACCCCGTATGTTTTTAAACCTAGTTGATTACCGTAACATTTATGGAATCATTTATACATGAGAGTGTGGGGGTATTATACATTAAATTTGATGGGCTGAATTTAATCTAGTGATTTGGGCTCAAATGAGGCCCAAAAATTATATAAAAGACATGGCTCAAATGGAAAATGACCCATTCTTGGCATTGACCAAGTAAACATAGGATTTATGACCAAAGTGTGGCAAAGGATGAGACTAAAAGGGACTATAAAAGGGCAAAAATCAAATTTTTATTCATTGTAACACACATGCCAAGTCTAGACTTTTCTAAAGATATTTCTCATCTTCAAACCCTAAGGCAACTATTCTCCTTTGGACAAAATCACTCTCTTGAAAAGCTTTGGTAAGTGTTTATTCTTATGGTCTAATATATTATATGCTTAAGATGGTGCATAAATCATGTTGGTTATGTTGGCAAAGTGTTGGACAGTTCACTATGTGTAAAACTGTCTACTTTTGCAATCGGAAAAAGGTTTTGCCTTATAAACTTGAAAATGGACTTGTGGTTTTGAAGGAAGTGAGCTTGATGGATTAAATATCAACATATATGATGTGGTTATTTCCTTAAATTTCTTTCTCCTTGTGTATAACATTTGGAATTGTTGGCATGAAATTGATCATGGAATTGGTGATATATTGAAAGGAAAATGCAATTTTGGTAATGTTCATGTGTGTTGTGAAACCATGGTTGTTCGTTGGCATACGAGTTGACCTAAAACATGTAAAGAGAAGCTTATTTGTGGCCATGGACCATTTATTAAAAAAAAAAGACCCTAAAATGACCCCTGGAGGCTGAAACGGGCATCCGCCCTCGCGTCTGGAGCACCTGCGGGTGCAGATCAAACTCAGGTGGCTCTGGAAAAGGCCTAAGGGGAACCTGCGACCGTATTTCATCCACCTGCGGGCGCAGGTGGCTCCACATCCCAGTCCAGAATTTTGTTTTGTATGTTTTTGTCTCTCTTTGATCCCCGAAGGCCCCTATACCCTTTTTGGATGTAATTATCAACTTATGATACCTATTGAATGACTTTAAGGGGTTGTTTGGAGGCATGTTGGATAATATCAATTATGGATTGTTGTTAATATGTGGTTATGAAAGGTATTGAGGTGACTTGATGGAATAATTGTGACGTAGTGTTAATGAGGAAGCGTAAAGGGTAAACTTGGTGTGAAATGTTATTGGTTTATGATGTCTTGGTCAATATGTGGAATGTTATGGTTTTGTTGGTATGGTAATGCAGTGGATTGTATTGTAAAAGGTTAAATGCCGTTATATGGCAGTCATGTAGCTCATTGTCATTTTGTGCACTTGTAAGGTAGTTAGTTGTTAGCGTGAGCTCCGTTATGTACTTGTGTTGTAGAGTAAAACGTAAGGAAGGAGATGGATTATTGTATTCATATATAGGACTGTGTGTTCATATTGGGAAGATAAGGTATGTAAGGTTACTCTTTCCGTATCCTTCTGCAGCACATAGTGTTCACAGTGTCATTGTACTTGTTCCATTCCGAAATGTTCTAAGGTATATCATTTCAGGTTGTCATCTATTGTTATTCACATGTCTCTTATTCATTGACTATTGTTACAAAGTTCCAACAATGTTACAACCAATAACGTATCACTCTTCCAATAACGTATCACTCTTATAATATAAGAATTGAAGTAATGCATACTTGTTGAGTACATGTGGCAACCCAAAGGGGCAAAAGCCTAGCTAGTGGCAATCCCGAATGAATATTGTGAACGGGTGGCAACTAAAAGGGGTGTAAGCCTAGCTAGGGGCAATCCCGAATGAATATTGGGAACGGGTGGCAACTCAAAGGAGCGTAAGCCTAGCTAGAGGCGATCCCGAAAGATTATATAAATGATATTACAGGAGCTATATTTCATGAATGATTGTGACAATGATATAAACGAAAATGAAAGAAATGAATGCAATGTATACGACTCCACATGTATATTATGGTGGCTAATCTATATTGCCCATCCACTGGTACTTTATTTCATTGAAGTCCTTGTATCTTATGCAGTTACTGATGGCCTTGCATACTCAGTACATTCTTCATACTGACGTCCCTTGGGGGACTTACCTTACTTGCTGTAGGCACAAATGCTAGTAGACCTCCACAGTAGGTTGCGGATTGTTTGCCGATCTTTGGTGAGCTCCAGTTGGTTCGGGGCTTTTCGAGTCACATATGTACATTTATTTTGGTATTGTAACGCTGTATAAAGTGGGGAATTGTCCCGACCTTAGGATGATTATGTATATGCAGCTGTTAGAGGCTTTGTAGACGTATGTGGTGAGATGAATGAAAGAATGTATGTCCATTTTGATTTGGTGGCCCTAACGGCCAAGTTTCATATATGTATATATCACATGTTTCCATGACTTCCGCTATTAGCCTCTTGTGCCTATACGTGATGGTGATATTCCTTGAATGACATGCATATGAATGGACATGAGCAAAGATTGGTTCTCTTAGGTCTTATTGGCTTCGGGTGCCAGTCCGCCCCATTGGAATTCGAGGCGTGACAGAATTTCTAATTGTTGAATCTTGAATTCTATTAAAGAATATTAATAATATGGAAAATTTGTCTGAGCATATGGGTATGATTCTTCTTTTTTGAATATGCATAGCTAAACCCAAAATCTTAGGGGTGTGTGATGAATGAGTGTTAATGAATGTGTGGGTGTTGATTGACAGCTTCTACAATAGGTTATAAGTTGTGGGTTCAATTAAATCTCCATGTTTTAATCTATGTTTAGAGGTTGCAAATTCTTTTCAACCTTAGAACCTTTGTTTTACTTGAAAGAGAAAACAAGGGTGAGAAGATTTAAATTGACAAATACTTGGGTTATCTCATTTAATAGCTGATGCTAGAGATAGATTGGCTAATTTGAAGTATTGGGTTGTTTAGTAATGCAAACACACGAGTGTTTGAGAAAATTTGATGTGATATATAGTGATAGATCAAAAAATTATCTCTATTAGCCAAGACCAATCTTACCCATACTTTTAACTCATTGGAGCATAATCAACTACCCATGCATATCATTTACTCTCAATAAAGCACAATTCTAAGACCTTAATAATTATTAAATATAAGTTTATTATTTGAAGAGTTGCAAAGTTGTCATGAAACTTGAAATAGAGTCTCTCTTTACATTTAACCCCTCTATTTACTTTTATTGCTTTAATTAACGTGTGCAAACATATAGTGAGTTAATAACACTCTAAAGTGATCTTTTCTTATTCATTCCTAATAGGATCGACCTCGATCTTAAAGTCGGGTAAAAATATTGACAACAATCGCATACACTTTTAGGGTGTAGTTATGCGTTATCAAAAATGGCGCCATTGCTAGGGATTGAAAGTATAGAGTTCCTTTTTTGAAGTTTTTAAAATCATTTGTGTTTAGCCGTAGTTCAAATTTACGTTATTTGTCATTTTTGATTTTGCTTTAGGTGAAAACATGAGTCAATATGCTAGTGGGCAATTTGATGAGGACGACCACTTGGGTGATGCTGAGAGAGCAAGTATCATTCACCTACCACCTATGGTCGGGAATACGGTTTTTCATATTACAAGTACTATGCTCCACTTGCTACAAATGAAGGGTTTATATGCTGGCCAACCGCATGAAGATGCAAAATATCATTTCAAGAACTTTATCGATGTTTGCAACCCCTTTGACATAGCAAATATTACTCAAGAGTCTATCTGATTGCGGTTGTTTCCTTTCTCCTTGATGGGGGAGGCTGTCATTTGACTTAGAGAGTTGCCTAAGGGATCAATTACTTCTTGGATCAATCTTACCAAAGAATTCCTTGATTGGTTCTTCCCTCTTTCCCTGATACTCCAACTCCTGTATGAAATCACTAATTTTTGGCAATTGAGTGGTGAGCCTCTTCATGAGTCATGGATCTGATTCAAGAAAAAGTTACTCTAATGTCCTACTCATGAGCTACTAGACAAATTGTTACTACAAACTTTTTACCATTCATTGGATTCCTTGAACAAAACTATGCAGGACAATTTAGCCTATGGTTCCTTGATGAATCAAAATTTTGGGGTTACTTCGGGTTTGCTTGATCAAATGATAAAGACTAGTCGTGCTTGGCACACCCGAGATGCCATGGTGGTAGTGGGTGCTCCCTCTTCATCTTTGGGTACCCAAGAGCAAAGGAAAAAATATGAAAAGCGTGATGAGAACATGACAAAAATGATGACTCAAATGAACCTTTTGATAAAGCATGTCATGGGTTCGAGCTCCAAAAGTGTGAATGCCATGGCTACTAGAGGAAGCCGACTCTATGATGATGATTTGGATGACTCATTTGATGATGAAATCCAATTTTTTTCAAATCAAGTGAGGGATTCTCGACCTACCTATCAAAGGCAAGGCGGGAACCAAGGTTGGAACAAGGATAGTGACCGTGATTAACGAGACAAAGATAGAGAAGGGAATTGGTGTGACTGAGATAGGGATTAGTGAGATTGTGTTAGGAATCGTGATTGGAGTGACAAAGATCGTGATAGGGATCATGACAGAGATTGATATGTTCCACCTTATGATCAGAAAAAAGCCAAAAAATCCACTTTGGACTTGGAAATCTATATAACGGAAGGTATGCTTATAATAATTCTCAATCGGTCAAAAATAGTGACAAGGTCCTTAAAGAAATAAAGAGTGACTTTTCTTTGTCGAATCAAACAGTCACATATCATGTGGTCTACATTAAACAACTTAAAATACAATTGAGCCAAATCTTAGCCCACCTAAATCCAAGACAAAAATGTGGTCTTCCTAGTGACACGATTATGAATCCAAAGAACGATAATGCATATTGTATGGAGATTGTAACTAGAAGCGAAAAAGTACCTGGTGATGAGATGGGTGAGATTGATGATTCTCCTAACAAAGAGGTGATTGAGGAGCCAACAAATATGAAAGAAAGCGTGTTGAGAAGACATATGAGCCTAGTCTTGAGGAGTTAAACCTCAAAGAATATTGAAGAGCCGGTAGTGTTTGAAGATGAGGGGGCTAATGATGGGAACAAAAGGTATTCAAAGAAGAAAGTTCAAATCTAGATGAGATTCCATCTATTTCAAAGCCAATGATAAAAATTCCTCCTCCATTCCCATAAAGGTTGAAGAAGAAAGAGGAGGGTGTCAAGTTCAAAATGTTTATATCCATGTTCAAAAAACTCTCGGTCAACAACCCCTTATTGGATGTGTTGCTTGAAATACCCGATATGCCAAGTTCATGAAAAACTTGGTGACCAAGAAGAGGAATATGGATTTTGAAACCGTCGAAGTCTTACACCATTGTAGTAAAATTATGTCTAGTAATTTGGTCGTAAAGAAGGAAGATCCCAAAGCCTTCACTATCCCATGCACGATTGGTGTATATCAATTTGCCAAAGCCTTGTGTGATTTGGGGGCAAGCATCAACTTGATGCCTTTGGCCATATTCAAGAAGTTAGGCTTGGAAACTCCCAAAGCTACCACAATGAGGCTGTTAATGGCGTACTGGTCAATCAAAAGACTAGTGGGAATTCTCTATGATGTGTTTATCCCAGTTGATAAGTTCATATTCCCTGCAGACTTTGTCATTCTTGATTGTGAAATCGACTACGAGGTTTGATGTGAGTCTAAAAATACATATATTTAATCATTATTTTCATCACATTTTAGTACTTTTAATTATCTTTGAATATTTTTTAATAATATTTTATGCTTAATATTATATTTCAATGTATAGAAGTAAAACAGAGTGAAGATGAAGAGATTTCAAGCAAAATTGGATAAGAAGTTGCAAAAAAACTGAAGCTTCTCACGTGGAATTAAAATTGCAAAAAGAGAAAGAAAAGAAAATGTTAATTATGAGCCAGTGATTGACACATGATGTCATAATGATTAGAAAATGATTACAATTTTGGCAACAAGTGAAGAAACAATTAATGATTACATGTAAAGAAAGTAGCAGCATACTTACGTAGCAACACTTGGACATATTTGCACCATCAGCTCTTGTAGCAATAATGGCACAAGTTTGACTTATAATATGAAAGTTTCCAGTTTCCAAGCTTGCGCCACCACCTTGCTTTGGGTGTGGGGCGTGAAATCTGCATGTCCTCGGGAAATTTCACTACTTTTTGTGCCACTGCTCCGCTTTTAGGTAGTGGCACGAACGTAGACTTATCTTAACCTGATGGGGATTGTTTTTTGACATTCTAAGGGTTCCTAAACTCTATATATACCCCCCTCCCATGTTGTGTTGTTTTAACAAGAACGACTGATTTGGGAAAGACAAAAGCTAGGGCAAAGCTCAAGAACAAGGTTTAATTTATTTCTTTTATTTTATTTTTGATTTTTTCCTTGTAAACTTATGAAATCTCTTCTTCCAAGAGATTCATGAGTAGCTAAACCTCTTAATTTCTAGGGTTGTGGTTGAACATGAAAGTTGTTGGTTGATAATCATATTATATATTTTTGTTTCCATCTATTGAGTTATTTATTTCTTCTTGCTTTCAATTATTCATTGTATTGATCACCTTGCAAATATTATCTAGGGCTTGTTTGTTGGACTTGAAAAAGGAAATGTCAAGTGTAAAAAGAGGAAATAGGGCCAGTTTGTGAAATATCTTTATGCACTTCACTATTAACCGATGACCATAGAAATATAGGCATTAGGGATAGTCGAGTAGGCTTAGAGTTGTTGGAAAGATACTCAATATAGCTACAATTAACCTGCAACTAGTAACTCAGGAAAGCAAATTAGACGAATGATTGGATAGCGCAACTGGATTGTCAAAACACCGCAACCCTAGATCTTTTCTCAAATCTGAATTACAACACAACCAATCCACGACTTGCTTACAATTATTTTTATTTACTTTCAAAGCACACATATCACTATTTACTATTGGTTACCGACTGAATAACTCATATAGGAATTCAAACTAGAAATCAATTCGTCAGATCCCTGTGGGTACGATATCTGGACTTACATCCTTTATTACTTGTAAGACCACGTATTCTTGCGTGTGCAAAAGGACGCAACAAGTTTTTGGCGCCATTGCCTGGGATTTGATTTGAAATTGATACTATTTTGAATTTTTATTGAATTATTCAGATTTCACTTGTCATGCCCCGAATTCCAACGGGGCAGACTGGCACCCGAAGCCGATAAGGCCCGAGAGAACCAATCTTCATCCATGTCTATTCATATGCATGCCATTCAAGAAACATCACCACCACGTATAGAGATATAAGATACCATTAGCGGAAGTCATGGAAACATGTGATATATACATATATGAAACTTGGCCGTTAGGGCCATCAAGTCAAAATGGACACACATCCCTTACATTCATATTCCCACATACGTCTACAAAGCCTCTAACAGATGCATATACATAACCAACCTACATTCGGGACAAGTCCCCGCTTTATACAACATCATAATACCAAAACAAATGTACACATATGACTCGAAAAGCCCCGAACCAACTGGAGCTCACCAAAGATCCACAAATGACCTGCAACCTACTGTGGAGGCCTACTAGCACCTGTGCCTGCAGCAAATAAGGTAAGTCCCCCAAGGGACGTCAGTACGAAGAATGTACTAAGTATGTAAGGCCATAAGAAGCTGTATGAGACATAAATACTTCAATGGAAATCAAAACAAGTGAATAATCAATATGGATAAGTCACCATTCTGTATGTGTGGAACCATGTACATTACATTTATTACTTTCTTTACTTTTACACTCATTCATTCGTCCATCACTCATCCCTTCATTCATATTATGCTCGGGCCCCAAGCTGATCAGTGGGTAATAATCAATAATTAATCGGGATCGACCCATGCTAGGCTCTTCTTTTGCCCCTGGGATACCACCCGTAGTGGCGAGATCGACCCATGCCAGGTGTTCTTTTCACCCTTAGGATACCACCCGAGATATTGGGATTGACCCATGCTAGGTATTTAACCCCTGGGATACCACCCAAGAACACTCAAACAGTTATACATTACTTTATTTCTTTACTTTTGATACATTGGTGATTATACATTATTGGAATCTTGGAACACAACAATATTTGAAATTTGGAAATATTAGTCAACGAACATGAGACATGTGAATCATAACCGATCAATGAATAAGGAACATGTGATTAACAATAATTGATAACCAGATATGGGATACCTTAGAACATCTTGGAATAGGGCAAGTACAATGTCAATGTGAACACTATGTGCTGCAGAAGGATACGGAAAGAGTAACCTTACATACCTTATCTTTCCAATATGAATATACAATCCTAAATGTGAATACAATAGTCCAGCTCCTTCCTTACATTTCACTCTACAACACAAGTACATAACGGAGCTTACGTTAACAATCAACTACCTTACAAGTGCATACTACGACAATGAGTTACATGATGGCCTTAAAATGTCATTTCCCCCTTGACAATACCATTTATGAAATTATCATACCAACAATACCACAACATTCCATACATTGACCAATGCATCATAAACCAATAGCATGTCACACAAGGTTCATACTTTCCACTTCTCCATCAACACAACATCACAATTGCTCCATCAAGTCACCTCAATACACTTCATAACAATATATCGACAACAATCCCACAATTTACACTCATAGAAAAATAACAATTCAAGGAACATAACCACACCATGCATGTTTATATTTCATTCACACCATGCATTTTCATCAAAAGCTCAAGTCTCTTTTCAAGTTTAAATCACAAGGATGACACACTTTTAGCAAAAAGCAAAAGTGCATTACTTACACTTTTAGACATAACCATCATGATATAAATACTCTAACATGCATATAATATATTAATCCATAAGAATAATCACTTACCCAAACTTGAAAATGAGTGATTTTGTCCAAAGAGATGGCTTAGTGTTTGAGAGCTTGAAGAAAAAACTTGTAGAAATGTCTAGAATGGCATGTGTGCTTTGTGGAAATAAAATCTGATTTTTTCCACCTTATATAGCCCCTCAAGTCATACTTAGCCACTTCTTGGCATTAAATTCCATGTTCCCTTGGTCAAAGTGGAAGAATGGGTCATTTGCCCTTTTGGGCCATGTCTTTTGATCCATTTTGGGCCTTAAATTGAGCCCATTTACACACATTCACTTAGCTCACCAATTTCAATGTGTAATACTCCCATTATCTCATGTTTAAATAATTCCATAAATGTTACCACAATATTCAACTCACGAGATTCATGTTCGTAGTCTCAATCTCAAAAATAAGAAATTCTAGCCACTCATGGCTTAATCGAACATCATTTGATAAAACACTTGTGACGAAGAATTTACCCCAAATCCTATGCCAAACTTTCTCAAGAGTATCCCTACTATGATGGAATAATGATACCATAACCCAAGAGTCCTCCTTATAGACTAATAATGGTAGAAGAAATCGGGCAAAAAGCACCCCGGCACGCTCCCGGGCGCCGTAGAGACTTAGAAAAATTTCAGCTCTGGAAAGGTGGCCAAGAGAGGCCTGGCATGCCCCTGGCCGCTCCCCCTTGCTGCCTGTTCCAAATTAAATTCAGCCAGAAGCGGCCTGGCACGCCACCTGCAGCGCCCCATGCTAAATTTTTGATTTCGACTTTTCTTTGCGGATTTGGTTGGATCTTTCAAGTCCCAACCTTTTGATTGCCTATTATCTTTAAGATAGTTTGCTTGGATGTCCCTTAAACCTCTCTTTTCACCCCACAAATGCTCCATAAAGTCACAAAAACCTCCTACAAAGGTCTAGTCACATTCACGAGCACAATATCAAAGGTTCCATCTATAACAACACGAAGTACGTACTTATTGCTCTCGAACCTAGGGTAAACATGTTTCAAGGTTGTCAAGTAGGGTCAGGAAGGTACGAGGTGTTACATCGCTTTTGTTTGTTGTTTTTGGTTTTTTCAGGATACAAGTTAGTTTATGCTAAACACCCGGAGTCAATGCAATCTTTTGATTCTAATTGACCATGAGATTGAACATACTCTTAGAGGGTTGAGAGTGATAGGTGATAACTTAAACAACCAAAATAACCTAAAAGATGCGGAGGATAGAGCTGCCATCCAGCCCCCTCCTACACCACATGTTCCTGTGTAAATTTTGTGAGGCCAAATCAGTAAAATGCCTTCGGAGCTATTGTGAAGCCGAATATCACCAGAAATTTTGAGCTTAATGAGGGTATAATGCGACTAGTGTAGAACATTTGTCAATATGAGGGTAAACCACATGAAGACCCACACAAGCACCTACTAGAGTTTACTGAGTTGAGTGAAAACTTCCACTACCAGAATGTATCAGATGAATACGTGATGTTGACACTTTTCCCCTTCTAACTGATTGGAGAAGTGAAGAAATGGTTGCAGAATGAACCGGTAGGATCTATCAAGTCTTGGGATGCTTTGTTTGAAAAGTTTCTCAACAGGTTCTTCCCATCTAGGAGAACAAAAGAGCTTAGAGGAAAGATTTCCTTATTTGTTCAAAAAGATGCCGAATCCCTTCCCCAAGCTTGGGATAAATACAAGGGATACTTGAGAGATTGCCCGCACTAGATCAACCGAAAGATATTATTGGGCATAATGTTATTGAAGGATTAAGGTCAGAATCTAAGTCTTTATTAGATGCTACAGCTCAAGGGCAAATTTTGTCTAAGCTATGATGAAATAGAGGCGTTGCTAAATCTTATATCTGTAGGTCACTGAAACTATTCAGAGCCCAGCAGAGTGTTCACTTCTACACAAAAAATGTCGGGTAAGTTAGAGCTGGATGATGTATCAGCTATTCGGGCTGATATTGTGCAGTTGTGAGCCTAAATGAAGTAGAGTTTATTAGCTCCAAGTACAGGTCAAGTTCAACAGGTACAACAGGTTCAGCCGGCTGCACTGTTTTGTGAGAAGTGTGGTAAAAATCATGCATACTTTTGATGTCCTTTGACTACAGAATCTATATATTATGTGGGGCAGCAAAATTACAGAAACCACCCAAATTTCTCTTGGAGTGGAAATCAGCAGGCCTAAAGAAAGCAATATATGCAGCAAGCTCTATAGGTGAGCAATTCTTTAGAGGAAAAATAAAGCAGTTTATAGGACAACAGGCTCAGATTGTGGATGAGATGAAGAAATCCATTCATGAACTTGAGCGTCAAGTGGGCCTACTAGCTTCATCACAACATGCAATACCTGAGCCTATTGTATGTTGCATATTGTGATGACCTAGAAGGTCTACCTGAATATCCAAACGGTGATGACCAATGTCTACGATCTCTGCCAAGCCATTATATGGTCCGGATGACCCTCGAAACTGATAGTAATGAGTATGAAACATAATCTCTCAAAACTGAATGATCCTCTCCAGAATGCCCCACCGACTGTGGGTAAAACCATGCTAAGCCAAACTTGGGTACACTCCTTCTGCTGGGTAGGCATGCAAAATTCTGATGAAAACTGAGAATCCAAACCAAAGGCAGTAAAACCCAATACCATGTGCCAACAGACTATCCCTCAAGCATTTATCAAGCATAATCCATCTGAACTGAAGAAAACTAAGCCGGTAGGTGATGTCACCCAAACAATACCTCCAGGAAAGAATATCACGGTGGCTGTATCAAATATAGAACCCAACTAGGTTGGGGTTGATCCCACAGGGAATAGGAAAGACTTCTATCAAATGCTTGTCCAAGTGATTGGCAAGTCAGTAAAAAAAAAGGGGGGGGGGGTTGTACACAAATAGTAACAATGACAATTGTTGATTGTCTTATTTGTGGTCAATACGAGAAAGGCACTAGGAGTGCGATCCCCATGATTCCTTAACTCCATCGGGTACTTGTGCTGGCAAACTGTCCCGCTGCGTTGCATGTAAAATCTAACAAGATAGGTTCATCTAAACGTCTCTCGACCTTGAATAGATGAATTTCACTCTTCTCCTCTTGGTCTCCGAGTGTATCGCTACTAACCCTTGTTCTTGATTTCAAATAACTATCCCTGTTACGACTCAAGTTATTAGATGAAGGTTGATAGCTTTAAATCTCTGTCGTTATTCCCTTTTCCTAATCTTTACTTCTCTCTCGATCAAGTTTAGAATACAAGCAGGTTTCTAAAGTTTGCAACCGTTATAAGATAAATAACAATACATGCAATCACACCAATTTAGAATTGCTTTGCACTTAACCCATTTTGTTAATTCCTCATGGTTCACACAACCCTAGTTGAGAGATTTAGCTACTCATGATTGTAAGAACACAAGAACAATTCAATGATGAAAACAAAATTATGAACTCACAAGAAGAATAAAACTCTAAAATCTCAATATAAATCAAGACCCTAGAATCGATGTTTGAGATTACAAGATCAATGTGTTTATGAACCTCAAAAAATGTAATAGAATCCAAAACAATGTAATAGAATCCAAAACAATGTAATAATAGCCTCTCTAACATAGGACAAAATAGGAGTATTTATAAATACAAAACGAATCCTATCCTAAAACATGTAGGAGAAAAAAGTTGGCAACTTTCCACAGACCGTGACTTGAGGTCGTGGACTCAACCCATGAACTGTAGGTCCAGGTCATAGGAATCAGGTCTCTATGCACAACTGCAAAAGTTGACTCACGGACTTGACCTATGATCCGTAGGTCCACCTACAGTTCGTGAGTCAAGACCGTGGGTCACTTATGTGAATTTTAACTACGCTTTTTTGTCTTCAAAAACTTCATTCCAGTGCATGCTACTTCCCGTCTTCTCCATTTTGCCTCCAAAACATATTTTCCTACAAGATAGAACAAAACACACATCATACCTACCAAACATGCCCAAGTTATTGCATATTTTCCTTATTTTAGGCATCGAAAGTGCCATGAAATATTATGGTATATCAACACCCTCAAATTAGAATGTTTGCATGTCCTCGGCAAACAAAACAAAACAAACACATTCGATGCATAACTAAGAGACTCTTAAGAGACCTTTGGAAGTTGACTTTTCGACCCCCTCCTATTAATAAATCAAAACCACAGGGAATATGATGAAAGTCTGTCGAATGTTTGTCTGAGTAATTGGCAAGTAAGTAAAAAGGGGGGTTCTTATAAATAAATAGTAATAGTAACATTTGTTGATTGTCAGATTTGTGATCAATACGAGAAAGGCACTAGGACTTTAATCCCCAAGATTCCTTAACTCCACCGGTTACTTGTGCTGGCAAAATATCTAGCTGCGTTGCATGCAAAACCTAACAAGATAGGTTTATCCAAACATCTCTCGACCTTGGTTAGATGAATTTTACTCTTCTCCTCTCAATCTCCGAGTGTCGCACTACTAACCCTTGTTCTTGATCTCAGATTAACTATCCCTTTTATGGCTTAAGTTATTAGATAAAGGTTGATAGCTTCAAATCTCTGTTGTTATTCCTTTTTCCCAATCTCTACTTCTCTACCGAGCAAGTTTAGAATATAGTCGAGTTCCTAACGTTTGCAACCGTCAGAAGGTGAATTATAATGAAGAAAATACCAATACATGCAGTCACACCAGTTCAGAATTGCTTTGCACTTCACCCGTTTTGTTAATTCCTCATGGTTCGTACAACCCTAGTTATGGGGTTTAGCTACTCATGATTGTAAGAACACAAGAAGAATTCAATGTTGAAAACATAATTATGAACTCACAATAAGTAGAAAACTCTGAAATCTCAATATAAATCAAAACCCTAGAATCGATGTTTTAGATTACAAGATCAATATGTTTATGAATCACAAAACAATGTAATAGAATCCTCAAAATAATGTAATAACTAACTCCTAAACATAGGACAACCTAAGGGTAATTATTGATACAGAGTGAATCCTATCCTAAGCAAAGTAGGAGAAAAAAGTCGACAACTTTCCACGGACCGTGACTTGAAGTCGTGGATTTAACCCATGAACCGTGGGTCCAGGCCGTAGGAATTAGGCCTTGATGCAAACTCTCAGGAAGTGACTCACGAAATTGACCCACAGTCCTTAGATCGACCTATAGTCCGTGAGTCACAACCGTAGGTCACTCCTCTGACTTCTACTTTGCTCTTTCTTCTTCAAATACTTCGTTCCAGTGCATGCTTCTTCCCTTTTTGTCCATTTTGCCTTCAAAACCTATTCTTCTGCAATATAGAAATGAAAACGCATCATACCTTCCAAACATACCCAAGTTATTACATATTTTCCTCGTTTTAAGCATCAAAAGTGCCATGAAACCATGGTACATCAACACCCTCAACTTAGAACGTTTGTATGTCCTTAGGCGAATAAAACAAAACAAACACATTTGATGCTTACCTAAGAGAAACCTAAGAGACGTACGACAGTCAACTTATTTCTTTCGGTACCAAAAATTTTGACCCCCTCCTACTCACAAGTCAAAAAACCACTATGCGTATACATGCAACATATTATCATGACACAAAAGGGATCAAGTGATGGCATCAGATTATGAACAAACAACTAAGCAAATATGCAAATGATATTATCCGAACAAATAGACCCTAACAATGCAACCCATGTACTCTTATAACAAAGAAGTCCCATAAACTCATAGTATACTAATAAATATCAAAGTAGGAACTAGGTCAAAACACTCTCTCTCACAAAGAAGTTCAAAAAGTGTGCATAAAATACCATAGGCTTGCCCTTATTTTCTATGCCTTAGTTTTTTGGACAGTTGGACTAGGATCACTATAGGACTTTCATCGGCTTGAAATGTAGGCTTGGAGACTGGTGTGGTACATATGGATATGGTGACTCAACCTTCCTTGACACTACACTATTTTTGGCTCCACTTTCCGACCATTCTCATTTTATTCTCCCTTATTCTCCTTAATTTATTTTCAAATTTTGGGTGTAATTTTCTTTACGATTTCAATATTTTTTTTCTTCTCTTTTTACCTTTTTTTTTCTTTTTGCAAACTTTATTTATTTTCACTTTTTTTTCTTTCTTCTTCATGCCCAACTTTGTTCTCCTTTCTTTTACTAACCCCTTCTTCATACCCATATCAAGCTACGCACCCCTATGATAGCCACCCTCAACTTAGGTAATTTGCCTGAGTTAAGGTACATAATGTCCAAGGAGGGACCAGGGCAAAGACAGGTTCATTGTACGTCAAAATGGGAAGGTGAATATGCTAATAAAAGAAAAAGGTCAATTAAGGCTCAAACTCGGGATCAAGGGATACTTACTTCAGTTGGTCGGGCATTTAGGCTAAAAGTGGACTTATTCAAAAATGGCCAATGATCCTTTCCTACCCACCATCCTATAACCTAGGCAAGACTAACCGGGTAAGTTCTTGATCGTACACACAAAGTGAACTCGATAATGACCTCACGCGCATATAGCACAAGGTTACACTATCGACTACTACTTATCCAATTCATGCATTGCTACACTGCAATCATTTTGCCTATAATACTAATGCCATAACAAGATCGAACAGCTGTCACAAACTATCATAACTACACACACAGTCCAAAACAAAAATTTCAGGAGGGGTATCCTTTAAACAAATAAAAATCATCATCACACTTTCAAGACTTGTTCAAAACTGGACTGCACTAAGGTTCCCCTAGTTTCCTCCTACTTAAACACGAAAACACGTAATAATATAACTAACAACCTAAACATTCCTAAAAATAACAACCTAAACATGATGGTTCTACTATGATAACACTTTGAGGGAAAGGAAACAAGATAGCAAAAACCCCCAAGAGAACATATAGACCCACAGGTTTTGCCTTGTAAACTTGAACATGGACTTGTGGTATTAAAGGAAGTGAACTTGATGGATTCAATATTGACATGTGAGATGTGATTATAGTCTTACCTTGTTTTATCCTTGTGTATAATATTTGGAATTGTTGTTGTAAATTTGGTTATGAATTTGGTGACGTATTGAAAAGAAAGTGAGGTTTTGGTGATGTTTATGTGTGTTGTGAGACCATGGATGATTGTTGGCATTAAATATGATAAAAAATATGTTAAAATAAGTTTAGTTATGATCATGGAACATTCATTGCATAAAAAGACCCAAAAGAGACCCTTTTTGCCCGAAACAGGCACCCGCCCTCGCAGACGAAGCACCTGCGGGAGCAGGTGACTTCGCAGGTGCCTATGGATAATGCCAAAGGGCACCTGAGGATGCGTTTCAGCCACCTTCAGGCATAGGTGGCTTCACAGGTCCCTTCCAGAACACCATTTTGCATGTTTTTGTCCCCCTTTGACCCCCGAAGGCCCGTATACCCTTTATGGATATAATTAGCAACTTGTGATGCCATTTTAATGAATTTAAAGGGTCGTATAAAGGTATGTTGGACTATATTAAGTATGTATTGTTGTTCATAAGTTGTTATGAGGCAAGTTGATAGGGTAATTGTGACGGAATGATAATGAGGAAGCGTAAAGGGTAAACGTGGTGTAAAATGTTATTGGTTTATGATGTCTTGGTCGATGTGTGGTATGTTATGGTGTTTTTGGTATGATAATACAATGGATTGTACTATGAACAACAAAATGATGCTATATAGCAGTCACGTAACTCATTGTGACACCTATACATTTGTAAGGGAGTTGGTTGTTAACATGAGCTTTGTTATGTACTTGTGTTGTAGAGTAACACATAAGGAAGGAGCTGGATTATTGTATCCCATAGAGGCTTGTGTATTCGTAGTGAGACGACAAGGTATGTAAGGTTACTCTTTTCGTATCTTTCTGCCGCATAGAGTACTCACCTTGTTATGGTACTTACTAATATCTGAAGTGTTCTAAAGTATCCCAGTTCAGGTTGAGATATATTGTTATTCGCATGCGTCCTATTCTTAGATGAAGTATGATTCACTTATCTCTTATTCATTGACTGGAGTTCCAAAGCTGTCATAACATTGTGATTTCTAAGAGAACGATCTCAAAGAGAGTAAGGGGTTAAAGAGGATCTATTTGTTCTTGAGTAGCATTTACAATCATGTCATGTTCCAAAGTCTAATAATATTATGATTATGTTTGTACCAATTTACAATCTCATAAGATCTCATAGGAGTAATGAAGAGGTAATGTGCGAGTTAATATATCTATCCCTCCCAAGTAAAGGTGTCAATCTCTTGAAAGTAAAGAAACGAGGTAAAGCATATATGTGTGTTTCTAATAGTATCACGATCCTCAATGTATCATAAAAGTATCAATCTCTCCCAAGTATTATAACCCACCATAGAGTGGATGTATGTTAATTAACCCACCATAGAGTGGATGTATGTTAACCCACCATAGAGTGGATGTATGTTAGTTAACCCACCATAGAGTGGATGTATGTTAACCCACCATAGAGTGGATGTATGTTAACCCACAATAAAGTGGATGTATGTTAACCCACCATAGAGTGGATGTATGTTAACCCACCATAGAGTGGATGTATGTTAGTTAACCCACCATAGAGTGGATGTATATTAACCCACCATAGAGTGGATTTATGTTAATCCACCATAGAGTGGATGTATGTTAGCCCACCATAGAGTGGATATATGTTAACCCACCATAGAGTGGATGTATGTTAACCCACCATAGAGTGGATGTATGTCAACCCACTAATAGAGTGGATGTATGTTAACCCACCAATAGAGTGTATGTATATTAACCCACCAATAGGGTGGATGTATGTTATATTATTAACCCACCGATAAGGTGAATGAATGTTACTTTACAACCTACTAACCAAGTAGATGAATAAAAATGGTGATGAGCATAGAAGCAAGAAAGAATTTCTGGCATATAAAGAATCTCTTGAATAGAAGAATCTCTGGGAGGCAAGTCTCTTGAAGTGAAGGCAACTCTCTAGAATAAAGGGGTATGTGGAGGATAGTTTTTGAATAATAAGGATATGAGAGAATAATCATAAATAACAATGACATAAGAAATATATACATGGTTCCTCACCCACAGAAAGAGAATTTATTCCCATTGACTATTTCTCTTATATTGATTCCATTGCTGTTGACTTTATTATGTATGATACAATTCTTATGAGCCTTACATACTCAGTACATTCTTCGTACTGACCCCCTCGGGGGACTTACCTTACATGTTGCAGGTGCAGGCACTAGTATACCTCCACAGTAGGTTGATAGTATTTGCAGATCTTTGGTGAGCCCCAAGTGGTTTGGGACTTTCCAAGTCACAGTTGTACAGTTGTTTTGATGTTGTAAATATTGTATAAAGCGGGGACTTGTACCGACTTTAGTTGGTCTTGTAAATGCATCTGTTAGTGGCTTTTGTAGACGTATGTGGGTATATGGATGTAAGAGATGTACGATCATTTTGACTTGATGTCTCTAACGGCCAAGTTTCATATATATATATATAGATATGACATATATTTCCATGTCTATGAATTCCGCATAGTTGCATGATGAATAATAAGATTCATACGAGGATATGCATAAGAATGTACATGAGCAAAGATTGGTTTGCTCAGGCCATATCGGCTTGGGGTGCCAGTTCGTCCCGAATGGGATTCGGGGTATGACACTTGATTACTCAGACTTCATCAAGATATCCCTTGGGTTGGCTTCCAGGGTCATCTGAACTATTTATTTCTGAAACCACCCTCATGTCCTTTGGTTGCTTCATAGTTCTGTAAATATTGAATGTGACTTCCTTATTATTCAGCCTGAATTTTAGCTCACCCCACTCCATATCCACCAATGGTCTACCGGTGGCTAAAAATAGTCTCCCCAAAATTATGGGCATCTCAAAATCGACCTCACAGTCCAAGATAACAAAGTCAGCAGGAAAGATAAGGTTTTCAACCTTGACTAAAACATTACATAATATGCCCATAGGATTCTTGATCATACGATCCGCCATTAATAACCGCATCTTTGTTGGTTCGGGGGTTCCCAAGCCTAATTTCTCGAATACTGCCAGTGGCATCAAGTTAATGCTCACACCTAGGTCACACAAAGCTCTGACAAAGTTAACTGACCCAATTGTGCATGGAACTGTGAAGGCACCGGGATCATCTTTCTTTTGCACAAAAGAATGGGATACAATTGCACTACAATGGTGCAAATCACCAACAGACTCATAACTGATAGTTCTCTTCTTCGTGACCAACTCTTTCATGAACTTTGCATATCGCGACATTTGTTCGAGCATCTCAACCAATAACATGTTTATAGAAAGTTGCTTCAATATGGGTATGAACTTATGAAATTTTCCATCCTCCTTCTTCTTCTTCAAGTACTGAGGGAATGGAGGTGGCGGTTTAGGAATGGGTGTTAGCATTTGTGGGGCTTTCTTTTCTTTCCCATTTTTAGCATTCACCTTGTTTTTATCAGTCTGAGGCTCTTCTACTTCTTTCATGATCTCTCCACTAACAATTTTATTTTCATCCACCTTTTTCTTTAAATATTGAGGGAAAGGTAGAGGAGGTTTTGGGAATGGAACATACTTTTTTAGAGCTTTCTTTACCGTTATTATGGAATCCATTTGATCTTCCAGTGTAGCATGAACACCCTCAACTTGTTTGGGTGCCTCAATAAGAGTTTTCCCACTTCTCATTGTGATATCCATACACTGAGCATCATTTTTTGGGTTCTAGATGGTGTTGCTTGGAAGTGTACCTTGTTGACACTGCTTTAATACTGTAGACATCTGCCCGTATTGCTGTTCTAGCTATTTGATGGCGGTCGCATGAGACTCAACTTTTTGGCTTATCCTTGAAAGGTCTGCCTTGATCTCTTTTAGAAAGTTTTCTTGACTCTCCGAACCCTTAACATGTTTTGAAAGTAGGGTTTCCATCCTTGAATTTCCAGACTCAGCATCACGGTTCCCTGGTTGAACATAAAGGCCACTCTTATCTTTGTACTCGTCTTTTCGCCTCCAATCACCATCCCGATCTCTGTCTTGATCTTTATACCCCGACTTATTGTAATTATCACCGTAGTAGTTCTGACTTTGATTTTATTACCTCGGGTTTAATTTCTTGATTAGACCCTTGGCCTTTGGCTCAAAAACCCGCCACCTCTCTATCCAAATACTTACCTTCTTTCTCAGGATCTGAATCCTCATACCTAGGTGCTTTGCCTTGTGCACCTATCGTATTAATATTTTTCGTTCCTCCTGCCGCAATTTGCTTAGCAAGTAATCCGATCTTAGTTCTCAGTTGCACTACTTCTTGAGCTACAGTGTCATCTAACACTTTTTGTTCTGCTGATGCTCCAATGTCATAAATTCCTGCTGGTCGGTCTGCTTCTCGAGTATGCCAACCTTGATTGGTTTCAGTAATATGATCTAAAATCTCTGAAGCTTGTTCCCATATCAGACTCATAAATGCTCCAACAGTGATAGTATATTCTACAGCCTTCGTATTAGTGTTTAATGCTCCGTAGAATATCTCAAGTAAATTTTGATCATTCATCCTGTGGTTTGGAAAATTTTGCAACTTTTTCTTGAACCTTAGCCAATTCTCATGAAGTGCCTCAGAATGTAGTTGTCTAAAAGTATAAATCTTATCCTTCAGTTGCAATATTCAAGAAGGTGGAAAAAATTATTCCAGAAACTAATTCCTCAACTCTTGCCAAGTAGTGATAGAACCTCGTGGTAACTCAGCCAACCACAAAGTCGCCTCCTCCATAAGGGAGAATGGCAATAGCCTTAATCGAATTTCTTTTTGACTCACTCCTGGTAGATTGTACGAGGTACATATCCCCACAAAATTCATCACATGCATGTTCGCACCATCAGTCGAAAGGCCAGCGAACACCCCTTTTAAGTTCAATAGGTGGATCATAGCACTTTTAATGTCGAATTTAGTTCCTTCAGGTAGTGCTGGTGGAACAATAGCACTAGTTTCAAGTGGCTCCAAATAAGCCATCTTCTCTTCTTCTTATTCAGCATAATCCGACATATATGGTATTTATGGGGGTTATTGCACCCTTGGTCTTCTTTGTCTCTCTTCAAGTGCAGCACGACTTTGTGCTGCCTCTTGCATTGCTTGATGATCTCTATCTGCTTGTCTAAGAGCTGCTTGTCTCACATTTTCCTCAGCCGTTAATCGAGCAGTGATTTGCTCAGTAGTTTCATGACTAGATGGATTTGTGGCTGGTTATGAATATCCGCACCAGCTGCGGGGTCCTGAACTCCGTCAGTATTCACCATTCTTCGATTATTCCTTAGCGTTCTTTTTATTTTTGTATCAAGTGGAATCAGGAATTTGCCTTGACTCCTAGTGTTGGGAATACATAAGTGTACACCCTACGAATAGTAGGAAAATAAAAATTTCAACAAAACCAACACTTGAATAAACACGATCAATTAACTCTGTAACCGTATTCCCCGACAACGGCGCAAAAATTTGATATCGCCCAAACTATTCCTCCAGGAAAGTATAACGCGGTCGCTGTATCAAATATAGAACCCAACTAGGTTGGGGTTGATCCCATAAGGAATAGGACAGACTTCTATCGAATGCTTGTTCGAGTGATTGCCAAGTAGTAAAAAAAGGGTTTTTTTTTGTAAACAAATAGTAACAGTAACAATTGTTAATTGTCGGATTTGTGATCAATACGAGAAAGGCACTAGGACTGTGATCCCCAAGATTCCTTAACTCCACCGGGTACTTGTGCTGGCAAACTATCTCGCTGCATTGCATGTAAAATCTAACAAGATAGGTTCAACTAAACGTCTCTCGACCTTGGTTAGATGAATTTCACTCTTCTCCTCTCGGTCTCTGAGTGTCGCGCTACTAACCCTTATTCTTGATCTCAGATAACTATCCCTGTTATGTCTCAAGTTATTGGATGAAGGTTGATAGCTTCAAATCTCTGTTATTATTCCCTTTTCCTAATCTTTACTTCTCTCTCGAGCAAGTTTAGAATACAAGTGAGTTTCCAATGTTTGATACCGTTAGAAGATTAATTATAACGAAGGAAATTACAATACATGCAGTCACGCCGGTTTAGAATTGCTTCGCACTTAACCCATTTCGTTAATTCCTCATGGTTCACACAACCTTAGTTGAGAGATTTAGCTACTCATGATTGCAAGAACACAAGAAGAATTCAATGATGAAAACATAATTATGAACTCACAAGAAGAATAAAACTCTGAAATCTAAATATAAATCAAAACCTTGGAATCGATGTTTCAGATTACAAAATCAATGTGTATATGAACCTCAAAACAATGTAATAGAATCCAAAACAATGTAATAGTAGCCTTTCTAACATAGGACATCATAAGAGTATTTATAGATACAAAATGAATCCTATCCTAAAACATGTAGGAGAAAAAAGTCGTCAACTTTCCACGAACCGTGACTTGAGGTCATGGACTCAACCCATGGACTGTGGGTCCAGGTCGTAGGAATCAGGCCTCTATGCACAACTGCAAAAGTTAACTCACGGACTTGACCTACGGTCCGTAGTTCCACCTATGGTCCGTGAGTCATGATTGTGGGTCACTTCTGTGAATTTCAACTCCGCTTTTTTGTCTTCAGAAACTTCATTCCAGTGCATGCTACTTCCCATTTTCTCCATTTAGCCTCCAAAACCTATTTTCCTGCAGGATAGAATAGAAAACACATCATACCTACCAAACATACCCAAGTTATTGCATATTTTCCTTGTTTTAGGCATTGAAAGTGCCATGAAATCATGGCACATCAGTAGGAATTGAGTAGATCTAGTCAACCTGTCAACAAACGCCCAACTGAATCAAAACCTTGAAAATGGGGCTAAAACCAAGTTATGCAATCCATAGCTATGATCTCAACACTGAAGCTGAACTACTCAATCTCAACTATCCAAACTGATCCTGTTGTCATTCAAAAGAGCCAAAATCCAACACTGGAGCCAACAAGTCTTCATTGAGGTAAAATACCCAAACCAATGTCAATACCAGAAATCACGTATATACCTAACGATTCCCACAATGGCTGAAACTGAAATGTTGCCGACGAACATAACCCTAACTAAGGGAAAACCATAGGCTAAGGATATGAAAAATCAATCCATATTCGCTGAAGGCATAACAAAGAACTCACCAAAGCTGCAAGGAGTACTAATGGTAGCCAAATCTCGAGCAACTTCGAAAATTTGATCTTAGTTTGAATCTGGTCAAACCATTACTCAATACATGGCAACAAATACTCACTTCCAAAGGAAATCTACCTTAGTCACCAATAGCTGCTACACAAGTATATATCGCTGAGAAGAGGCATTACACGAAGTCATATTAGGTCGAGCAATATCGAAATGAGAATTTTCTAAATTCATCTATTTAAATCCACCACAACTCAACTGAACCATGAACCACATCACTGAGGGAATGGAGTACCAATCAAAACACCAACACTAAGGTCAAATCTACTATCGGGAGACAAACCAGACAAGACTGAAAACAAATCTCGGACTTATCAACAATAGAAGCGGGCTATAGAGAAAGATTGCTAAAGCTAGAATCACTGTCAACCCATGAACGCCAAACCTTCCTTCACTCTCACTTCACAACTGATTTAACCTAGCTAACAGGAGGGAAAACAACTAATCTAGGTTCTAAGCCAAACGGGCAAGAATCACAAGAAGGGAAATCGCTAACTAGATAACGCTAGTCTAGCCGCCTATCAAGTAAGAATCAATTACCTCCAAAGTAATAATAGCAATAATAGCAATACTAACATAAAGTGTAAGAGGCACCAAAATGAAAATTCACAACCATTACCACTCTATAACCATAATAGGGCCAATATACCAAAAGAAAGGGACTTTAACGCAAGTGCTACACCCCAAGGAAATCACAGTACCAATCCACTCTATCCACTACTAAAAGAAAATATCTATGAGGGGTAGTCAAGTATGCATAAATCTACACAAAGGCATACAAGTATGCATAAATCTACACAAAGGCATACAACAATCCATATAGTAATATCAAGGCATGTAACCACTGATGGGTATGAAGACCCCAACATAATTCAAATAGAAACTAAAAGATAGAAAATCAAATCGCACCTATATGATGGAATCTGAAGTCATGGTCCCTAACCTACTCGAAGAAGTATGAATCTGAATATGTCCGAACCCAGACTGAGCATCTGAGTGATCAACAAAAATACTAAGGACTCCATATCTAGCCGAAAATACCATAACGATAAGAGACTGGTCTGGCTGTACTGACTGCACAATAATCCCACACTGGGGACACTCTCTGGACCAATGGCTGTTCTTTCTACAGTCATAACAAACCTCTGAAGCTCTAACCTGATAAGAAACACAAGCTAACCCTAACTGGCTGACCAACTGATGCCTAGGGTACTCCCTAGACCAATGACCAATCCCCTGGAACTCTCGAATGCACTGCACCTGCTGACCCAGCACTACTGCTATGACCTGAAGACCTAGATCGAATACTCCGTGATGTCTGACCAAAACTCTATCCAATATGACCACCATGACCTATCTGAAAATCACCCATAACTTGAGGTGCTATCTGTACAGACCTGATAGGCTACAAATAACGCTGACCTCTGTTGAGAGGATCCCTACCTCCAGACAGAATGTCACTAACACTGAACTTCTGATATGGCCTCTTCTGCCACCTTCATATGTATCAATACATGTCTTTTTTTGTTGTCCTCGCATGATCAATAACCTGAGATGAAGGAGATGTAGCTGCTATCAAATGCTCCGATGCCAATGGGAGTGGTAAAGTGAGTCCTCTGACAATCCCACATACCAACTCATGCACTATAAAACATAACATAAGAGTATGTCTGGCCCACTCAAGACACCCAATCTCATATAATGAAACTGATAAAGATCCCTGCTAAGCACCAACAAACCCAACTCTGGCCTGAGAACCACCTGATGTACCGGGCACCACCACTTACTGTGACGTATCCACGAAAAGGTTCGAAATCCCTAACATGGAATCCTGAAAAGCTGAGGTGGTCACAAACTCAGCTGGAGCCTGGGCTGGCCACATACCCTCTGGCTGACGCTGAAGATCCTCAATAATAATTTCTAACTTACTAGCTCAACGCTGAGTTAAAACTCTGGCAACACCCACAGAAATCCTATCTGCATCTATCGATAACCTCGTACGATCCATCTGGGAGAGAGTGGAGTCAAAAAAAATACTTAGAGGTTCATAGAAGCACGAATACATGACAAGGAGTCAAGAATAGAATTTCCTAAGAATGCCCTATAACCTCCCAAAGATATGATACAGACTTCTCTATACCAATTTACAAGACTCTACAAGGCACTTAGCTCTTGTACCTACAACACCGGTGAACCTACGCTCTGATGCCAATTTGTCATGACTCAATTTCTCATGGCACCTACTATAACCCATCAGTAGGTAAGTCAACCCATAGTCTTGAATAGCTAGTAATGGACTACCAATAGAAATAAAGAAAATAGTAGAAAGGGATTTAAATAAGAGACTAATACAGATTACAACCCAAGACCTGGTGAAGTTAGTACAAGAGCTTCTAATATAACAGGAGTACAAAGTGGAATAAGAGTCAATATATATACAAATCCATCTCTAAAATACATAATAGAGATCAAACTAACAATATGAGGGAGAACAGGAATACTCCAAACATCAGGAGCTCATCCCGAATCTCCGATCCATGGCTGCTCAGCACGATACACACATTAATGGTGAGAACTCGTACTATGATCTGCTGGGTGTAGAAGTGTAGTATGAGTACCAAACACGTGGTACTTAGTAGGCATTGGCCAACTGAGCTCCAAAGATAATGCAAGCATAAATAACATGAAAAGCAGGAATATAACTACATGTAACTACCAAAGAAACTAAACATAATAGTGCTAAAGGAGCAATAAGGATAAACTATTCAATTCTTATATTATTCAGGAACTAAAGTGCAATACCATATATCACTAGCCAATATACTATTGAAGAGTAAAAGAAGGATATATAGTAGTAATACAAGGCCAAAAAATACATATACAATGTGAATAGATAAGGAAAGAGAGGGATATACGATAATACCATATATATGTATACATGTATAGGACTAAACTCAAAGGTAATATCCTGAGGGAGCCAACCTAACATCTCAATGGTCATAACTAAGAAGGTGATACAAGACAAATGGCCATCATAACTTTTGATGCCATCATTCGTGGCCAACACGTGGAGAATCTGATTTTGGACACCTTGAAGGCCCGAGAGTATGCATGGGGAAGTCATTTTGGACACTTAATAAAGCAATTTCATGTGTGGAAGGTTGCTTGGAGGCTTGCCTTGATGACTACCCGAGGCTCCAAAGGATTGCAAGGGTTGAAGTGTGAAGAAGGAGTCCTTACACTCCATGAACACCCCTTATTAAGGGTGTTTTGGTCTTTTTGTACCTTTTCTTTACACTCCATAAGAGCCCCTTTTCATTAAGGGTAGTTTGGTCATTTGATGTAATAGTTATAAATAGACTTCATTAGTCTTATTTTTTAGTTAGTTGATTATTGATATTTGAAAGACTTCTTCTTCTCTCTTTGTGAATGTAGTGTAGGGCTTGGAAAAGCCAAGTAATGTAGGGCTTGGAAAAGCCATTATTGATCCTTGCTTAGAAATGGTGGGTGTAAGGTGGAGTTGATTCCCTTAGCGGTCACCGTAAGAGTTTGGTGTTGTTATTATGGGTCTTAGGGGTCTTATCATTTGATACACGGTTTGGTTCCTATTTCTTGTAATCTCGTATGTCAAGCTATCTATCTTACTTTATTGCACGTGTTTGTTAACTTGTTTCTCTTAGTCTTTATCTCTTTAGGTCAATCTTCTATCATTTGGTATCAAAGAAAGGTTTGATTTTGTTCCAACAAAATCAATCTTGGGATTGTTATCTTGAAAATCAAAAAAAAAAAAAAAAAAAAGTGAAAAAAAGAAAAAAGTTACTGTTCACGTTTTTAGGGTTTTTCAATTTTTGAGACTTGATTTTTGTGTGTTTTGTGTGTTTCTAGTGTTAGATCCTTGTTCCCTAACACTATTAGAGTCTAGAAATTGAAAATCCCAACAAAAAGAAGTGTCAAAATCAAAAATCCCAAAAAAAAAAATAAAAAAAAATGCTAAACCCGTTTTTGACCCTAGGTCAAATTTTGAGTTTTTGATTTTGTGATTTTTCTTGTGTTTTTAGTGTTATATTTGTGTTCTCTAACACTATAGGAGTCTAGGGTTTGAATTTGAGCTAAATTGGAGGTGATTTGAGTCATCCACTATTGTTGAGCTTGAGTTTGAAGAAACTTGAAGGTGAGATCTCATTTTGGAAGGTTGTTGTTGACATTTATGGAGATGAAAACGTGATATTTGTGATTGGATTGTCAACGTGATCTTGGATCTTCAAGAATAATCAAATTCCGAGTTCATTTGCTTAAGGGTCAACTTTGGGGTCAAACTTTGAATGTTCTTGGTGTTCTTCATGTATTGTTGAAGAAGAACATTCAAAAGGTGTTGTTTGATCTAAAAAGGAGGAGAAAGAGAGTGTACTACTTGTTTGTCTCAAAGAATATTCCAAGTATATTCCAAGTCTTCCAAAGGAAGAAAAGAATTCAAAAGGCATCAAAAGGAATATTCTCAAAGAAGAGGACAAGGGCAAGTACAAGGGGGGGACCATCACAAATTCAAACTCTTTTGAGCTTGAAAAAGGGTCCATTCTTTGTGTTTTCTTCATCAAAACCGATCCTACCTTCCTCCTAAGTTGAAGATTGATTGAATTCAAGAAAAATTTTTCAAAAAAAAAAAACATCAACCAACCAAAGGCTGCCACGTCACCACCAAGGGCTGCCACGTCATCACTTCACCAAAATAGCTTAAGCTCAAATTTCAGATTCTAAGTTTCATTTCCTTGTTTCTTTAGTTTCATTTCTTGATTCTAGTACTAATTAACAACTAGTAATCACTTACTAGATTGTGAGTTGGTTTTTGAATCTGTTTTCTTCGTGTTTTTCGTTCTTTGTGTGCTTTTCTCATTTTGATTCGTTGAACTTCTTTGATTCAAGTTCATAAGTAGATTTTGTTTTGTGTCTTGAGTCGATCAAACAATAATCTATTTCGGTCTCTAAGTAGTGATTGACACCTTATTAACTACCGGAGTATAAGCAACTTTCAATATTCGCCGCTCCAATTGTGAGGATCACAAAGGTGAGTGTATACGAGTGTTGGTGAGGTGCTTTTACTACTAATCTTGTTTGTTCATTTTGTAGGTACAAGGTGATATAAGGGGAACATATCTTGGTAGCCTCGTATTATTGTGACTACAACATGGTAGACTATGATTGTAGTGAGGGATTTTATGGCTACGCTGATGTTGTAGATTATGGGGGCTATGAATATAGCCATGATCAAGACATGGGCAGATTTGAGGGTTATGGTTTTGAGGGAGAAAATGAGGTGAATGAAGTGCCTAGTTCTTATGGTGAATATGGAGATGATGTAGGGCCTTATGGTAGTTCTTATGATGAAGTTGGGGCATATGAGGAGTCTTACACTTCCCATTTTGAACCTAGAATTGGTGTAAGGTATAACCCCTTCTTTTGCAAAGCTTATGAGAGCCATGGTGAGAGTGCACGTGTGGAGAATGAAGATTCATATTCTTCACCTTGTAGTACATCTTATCAAGGTCGAAGCGGTGTGAATGGGTATACTAGCTATAGTGTAGGTTGTCCCATGAGAAGAAGAGAGAGTACATCTCCAAGGCCGAGGGGTACTCATGTGCCCTTGGGTTGTCCTAAACTCTACAATGTTGATCCTAGGAGAAGTGTTCACTCCGGAAAGGTAAGCATTTATGGGGTACCGGGCTGCCTCCTTGTGCTAGATGATTGACGCCATAAGAACTACATCATGCCACCGATGGTTGACTATTTAGGGTTGTTTCGAGAACCTTTACTTGTTCCATATTCCTTTGACGGGTATAAGGTTACCGAGAGAGTGAGGATTGTCTTTACCCAATTTGAATACTATGAGGAGGTGTGGTGCGATATCTTCCCCTTGACACCAGGTCATGTATGCTAGGGTGCCGATTGGTTTGCACAACATAGAGTTCCAAATGTGCTAAATTGGCCTAAGGTTATAGTGGACCATTGGGGAAATTATCTCTTTACCTCAATTATTCCCAAACCGCACGGAGATGTGATCACTTACGCCAAGCCGAATGATTATGAGAGACAAAAGATTGAGAGGAGTAAGGGTGTGAAAGGTGGTAATCCGAGAGGGGAAAAATGAGAGGTTGTGTGGAGTAAAGTGAGGGGGTTGCCACCAAATCATGCTAACTATGTTTGTCCTTTTCTTTCTACGGACATTTGTGTAGGTACCAACATGGCAAGCGGAGAAGCACAAGGCCAAGGAGAAGTTGCTGCCAAAGCATGTGGGAAACCTTCACACCACGGCAAAGAAGAATTTACTCAAGACCTTCAAGGTAAAATCGCTTACTCTTACACTTTTGTGCATGTGAATGATAATTGTGTGGCTAGTAGCCCATTGAGTGTGAGTAGTAGCTTACCTATTTGTGAGTCTATTGATTCTTTGTCTCTTGTTGATGATGTACTACTTGTGAGTGTGGATACACTAGTTGATCCTATTGATGATAGAATTGACTCTTCTGGTAAGGTCAATTTAAGTCCACCTAGTTTTGAAGCCATTGTGTTGAATGATAATACATCATCTATTGATTGTTTACCCCTTGATGATGATGTATATATTGTGAATATGGATACACTAGTTGATCCTATTGATGACAGAATTGAATCTTCTTGTAAGATCAATTTATGTCCACCTAGTGTTGAAGCCAATGTGTTGAATGATGGTACATCATCTTGTGGGAATTGTGTTGATCAACTTATGTGCGAAATTTTTCCACCACTTGAGGATATGTGTGATGTGTTTAATGGATCTCAAGTGAATGAGTATATTGAAAAGGTTGATCAAATAAATAGGAGTGACCCCTTTAGTATGACCTCTAGTAAATGTTCTACTCTCGGTTTTGCTCATAGGGATAATCATGTGCTTGAAACATCTTTGATACTTGATAATGATATTTTAGAGAATGGATTTGCATGTTTTATATCCTCTTCATGGATAGATCCTTCTCTCTTTAAATACAATATCTTGTTTGAAGATGATGAGTTCACTTCTAAAGAACCTAGTGGTGAGAATGACGTTGAAGGTATAGCTTGTCTTGAAAGCTATAGCCTATATGCCAACCCACTATGGTGTAAAAACATTCCTCCTAAAGATGGAAATCTCTTCTTGGGAGATGAGAGTACTCTAAAGGAAAGGGAATGTGAGGTCTTGGAAAGGAATGATCAATTGGCTGATGATAATTTTGATTTGCTTGAATTCTTAAGAAACCCAATAAGTGATTTTTCCTTGAAAATTGATTGTGGTTGTGATCCTTTGTATGACACCCCACCCATGTTTGATGACGATAAGGATGAATTGCTTGCTTGTAAATACTTAAGTAATAATTCCTTGGACTTTAGTGGTGGTATGTGTCTACTTGAGGGTACTTCCATAGAAAGGGAAGGTGTCCATTATTTGGAAATTACTTCTTCTACTATGTGTGACCTTATTGTTGAGATTACTCATGGTGATGATGTTGAAACTGGTAGTGAGTACTCACATGAGGACACCTTAGTTGAACTTGACTTGAGTGATACCATTCTCCACTCTCTATTTGCTTTTGATGATATGTATGCTATTGTAGAGAGTATATCTTGTAGTTTGGATGAAGCCTATGGGGAAAGGGAGTATTGTCTAGACCCGTGTCTATGGCTACTCTTTCTATTTGACCCCGGTGCCAAATATAGAAATGGTGATGTTGGCGCACCCAACTTCTTGCTTGGTCTACATGACAAGCAAAGTGTCATTCTTGAAAACCCGAGAGCAAAAGTGTCATTGTTTTCTTGGGGTAATGTTTCTAAATGTGCATCCTTGCTTGACACAATTGTGTTTAAATTACAAGAATCTCAACTTGTGGATGCCAAGTTCTCTATTTGCTTGAAGGAAAGAATGTGGATGTGCTTAAATGCTTTGTCTTCACCCGTGTATGCCTTTACACTTGATTCTTTCCTATACTACCTCTTTGCCTATGATGACATCTATGCTAGTTTTGGATTTGTTTTATGTAGAGGTAGGAAATTTGTTGGTTTGTCCACTTGTATGAATGATAATGCCATATGGATCTTGTGGACATTAGAACCAATAGAGGCTCCACCCTTGGTGTGGTCTCTTGAAGAGATAAAGAAGCAATCGTGTCTTATGGCTCCTAAGATGAAGGTAGTTTTACCTTGTGGATTATTTGATGCCATTAGGACCTTTGTAGTTTCCTTATATCTTGGTGATTTAAATAGCCAAATCCTTTGTGCATATTTTAATAAGTTTTTAAAATTTAATTCAAAGGATCCTTGGTTATATTGCAAGTATAAGAAACCTTGGCATGTTGAGATGATTTATTGTGCTAACCCTAACCCTCATGCCATGAGGAGTTTGTATTCGTTTGTCCTTTCTTTGGTTGTGCAAGGTTTGGATTTGAGGTCGAATCCTTTTCAAGAAGGGGAGGATGATACAAGACAAATGACCATCATAACTTTTGATGCCATCATTCGTGGCCAACACGTGGAGAATCTGATTTTGGACACCTTGAAGGCCCGAGAGTATGCATGGGGAAGTCATTTTGGACACTTAATAAAGCAATTTCATGTGTGGAAGGTTGCTTGGAGGCTTGCCTTGATGACTACCCGAGGCTCCAAAGGATTGCAAGGGTTGAAGTGTGAAGAAGGAGTCCTTACACTCCATGACCACCCCTTATTAAGGGTGTTTTGGTCTTTTTGTGCCTTTTCTTTACACTCCATAAGAGCCCCTTTTTATTAAGGGTAGTTTGGTCATTTGATGTAATAGTTATAAATAGACTTCATTAGTCTTATTTTTTAGTTAGTTGATTATTGATATTTGAAAGACTTCTTCTTCTCTCTTTGTGAATGTAGTGTAGGGCTTGGAAAAGCCAAGTAGTGTAGGGCTTGGAAAAGCCATTATTGATCCTTGCTTAGAAATGGTGGTTGTAAGGTGGAGTTGATTCCCTTAGCGGTCACCGTAAGAGTTTGGTGTTGTTATTGTGGGTCTTATCATTTGATACACGGTTTGGTTCCTATTTCTTGTAATCTCGTATGTCAAGCTATCTATCTTACTTTATTGCACGTGTTTGTTAACTTGTTTCTCTTAGTCTTCATCTCTTTAGGTCATTCTTCTATCAGAAGGAAAGCTAATACTAGCCTAATTGTGGTCTCTAACTGAAATGAGACTAATTGTGAGATAATCTAACAATAACGTATCTGACTATGATAGAGAAAAGGAATCAGAAATGTACCAATAATCTTGGGTACCAGTCCATAATCATCCTGGCACGAACTAACTATAATAACCAACAATAAAGTAACCGGCTAGTCTGGATAAACAATAACCTAACCGGGCCCTCATAATCCCGGAAGGTTCAACGAAGCACTCAACAAATAATAACCATAGATTATACCTATACATCCCCCTATAAGGCCGATAGATATAAGAACTAAACAATTATACTGGTGATAGGTGATGCATATGAATGAATGAAAGCAACATAAACCGATAATACCATATCCAATTCAAGTGCCATAACATACCAAGTGTATACACCTCCTCCAGCTCAGTAACTCGCAAAGGCAAGACCTATGGCGACCATCCTTCTCCGACACTATGGCTCACTGATGAAGGGGCCTATAGGGGACTCGGGATATCTGTATACACTGCCTGGTACCGAACCAGGACTTCCCATAACCCTTATAATCAATCTACTCCATCTAGTATCAGATATATATATATATAAGTATAATAAGTGCTCAGAATCAAATCGAGACTAAAAGAGTATATATCTGTAAATTCAATGCCTGAGATTATGTTAGGAACTAAATCGGCATAATAATGTAGAAAGGGTCAGAATCTCTCTTGACTGAAGTGAATTATAGTAATAAAAAGAGTGGATTAATAACGGACCAGAATCAACCTCATTCTAATTTCCAAAATAGCATCTTTAGTTTAAAAAGCTCATAATTCATTAAATAAAGTAGTTCAATTCCCGTTGTAAAAGAATTTATTTTAAAAGTAAAAAATGGGAATAAATCACTTTTAAAAAATAGTAGTAAAATCAAGGTTTTAACCGGTGTCGTACTACTAAATAAGTGTAAAGGTGCCTAAATGTATGCATGCCATCACTAGTATCCAACCAATACAACTGTAAGCGCTTAAGCATCTATAAAATAGGACGTCCTTTCAAAGGATAGGATACTAACCTGATGTCCAACTGGTATCGTAACCACAACCTTGAGCCCAATAATATTTTATTAGTACCATAAAATGGGAAACTAAGGTTGTCAAGGGCATAAATCTACTAGAAGGATCTAATCGAGAAATACCATTCAATTTACTAAGTAGTAAGGTAGTTCTTATACTAAGGAATCCTTCATGCCAATCCATGGATAAGCAAGTCTATAATCAAGTATACTAGGATCCTACAACCATAACGGGTATTCTAGGCTAAGATTCGAGTCACATTTCTATTCTAAATTCCCTAAATAGGTCAAGTCATGATATTATTAGTCATAAATCCATCTTAAAATCCTACCTAATATGCAATCCATACAATACAAAATCTCATAGAGAAAAGTAGACCAAAGCCTACCTCGTTGCCGAACCGCAATCTTGAACCATCCATGAATCGTTCTCCCTTGCTCCACGATCTTGAAAATGACGCCGTACTATCAAAATAATAATATACACATTATTAGGAGTAAAACAATACCCATATTGCTATATATATAAAACTCCAGGCCCAAAATCAGGTAAAAAATAGGCTCGTAGGGCCTGCAAACAAAATTCCAAAATTAAATGCATCACTAGGTCCCTCGAAGAAAAAGGAAGTCCCTCAAAGAAAAAGGAATGTTTGCTCAAAAGTTGAGCACAAATTGGGGCTCAAATCAGCCCACAAAGCCCAAGGAATCTAAATCTAAAATCAAGAATTAAATGGATTTTGGGATGAAAACTTACAAAAGAATTAATAGAAAATGGTCACTTTATCAACCTCTACACATCGCAAGCTCCAATCAATGATTTTCCATAAGTTTCTTGAGCTCCTAGGGCTAAAATAGCGGAAATGGATGAGAAAATGATGAAAAATCAGGGAAGAGGGGATTTTATACTGCCACGCCATTGCCCATTGCAATCGCGAGGGCGAGATGTTGTGAACACGAAGGCCAGGAAGATAACCCTTTGCAAACTCAAGCAATGAGTCGCGAACAAGAAGGGAAGCAGATGAGAGTACCGCAAACGCGATGCACAGGGTCACGATCGCGAAGAAGAAGACATGATTGGGTCGGGTCACCCTTCATATCAAATACGATAATAGGGCTTGTGAATGCGATGTTCAGGAGTTTGACCCTTCGTGAACATGGACCAAACCTCATGATCATGAAAAGCAACTGAAGGGTGCACCAGATGCTATGAACCAACAATTTCACCAAGTTCTCACGGACTTTGATCGGGGGTTCGGGGATTCGTTCAAAAGCCCATGTGCATAAATAAACTATGCTAACATACCAAATTTGACATTACAAACTCAAAGGAACCATAGAAACTATCATCCGATATTATTTCAATTAAATGTGGGTCCCACACCTAGTTTTGTTTTAACCAAATTCTACCCAATAACCAAATTTGGGTGCTCCAAAACAAACAACAATGAGGCTGTTAAAGGTCGATCGTTCTATAAAAAACCCATGGGTGTTTGTTTGATGTACTTGTGAAGGTGGACCGTTTCATCTTTTTGGCCGATTTTGTGATCTTGGATTGTAAAATTGACCATGAGGTCCCTATTATTCTTGGTAGGACATTCTTGGCTACCGGATGTGCTCTAGTTGATGTGGAATGCAGTAAAATGAAATTTTGAGTAAACAATAAAGAGGTGTCATTTAGCGTTTGCAAGTCCATGAAGCAACCTATGGATTTGCAAGTTGTTTCCGTAATCGATGTGATTGATTACGAAGTGGCTAATACTATGGAAATTGACTTTGTTAGTGAACCTTTAGTGGGAGTCTTGTGGAATCTTGAAATCAAGAGAATTGAAGGATATGATGAAGTAGTTGTATCTTTGAAAGGCCTTGGGTCCTATACAAAAAATCCTTGCAAGTTGGGCCTTGACTTGAAAAATCAAGAAACCCCTCCCGTAAAGCCTTCAATTGAAGATCCACCACAAATTGAGCTCAAACCACTGCCACCTCACCTCTGTTATGTATTCTTTGGAGAAGGTGAGACTCTACCTATTATTATTGCGAGAGACTTGCCATCTTGGCAAATTGAGGTATTAAAATCGGTGGTGATATGGTATATTAGGGCTCTTGGATGGACCATAGCCGATATTATTGGAATTCCACCCGGTATATGTACCCACAAGATCAAACTTGAGCCTGAGTTTGTAGCAAGTGTAGAATACCAAAGAAGATTAAACCCTCCGATGCAAGAAGTTGTGAAGAAAAAAATCATCAAGTGGCTTGATGCGGGTGTAGTCTATCCTATTTCAGATAGTATGTGGGTAAATCCCGTTCAATGTGTTCCAAGAAAGGTGGTATCATGGTGGTCCCAAAAAAATTAATGATCTTATACCCATCCGTCTGGTGATGGGTTGGAGAGTGTGAATTGATTATAGGAAATTGAATTCATGGATCGAGAAGGATCATTTCCCCATATGCTTGATAGGCTAGTGGGAGGGGGTTGGTATTGCTTCCTCGATGGTACTCGGGCTACAATCAAATTTCAATAGCCCCTTAAGATCAAGAAAAACCAACCTTCACTTGTCCTTATGGAACTTTTGCTTTCAAGCGCATGCCCTTCGAGCTATGCAATGCACCGACTACCTTTCAATGGTGTATGTTTTCTATCTTTTCGGACATGGTGGAGGATGGAGGTATTTATGGATGATTTTTCGATTGTTGGTGATACATTTGAGGATTGCCTTGAACATTTGGAGAAGGTGCTTGAAAGGTGTGTGGCAAATAATCTTGTCTTGAATTGGGAGAAGTGCCACTTTATGGCGAGAGAAGGGATTGTCCTTGGGCACGAAATTTCGAGCCATGGAATCCAAGTTGATCAAGCGAAAGTGGAGGTTGTTTTAAATTGCCTCCTCCAATATTCATAAAAGGTGTGAGAAGCTTTCTTGGTCATGCAGGTTTTTATAGGAGGTTTATTAAAGACTTTTCCAAGATTGCTCATCCTATGTGCAAGCTTGTTGAGAAGAAACCTAAGTTCGAGTTTGATGGTCAGTGTTTGAAGGTATTCAATTGCCTCAAGGAGAAACTTGTCTCCGCCCCCATTATTGTGGCTCCAAATTGGTCACAACCATTTAAACTCATGTGTGATGCTAGTGGACTTGCCTTGGGGGCCATGCTTATCCAAACAAAGCAGAAACTTTTCATCCTCTCTACTATGCTAGTAAATCATTGAATGATGCACAAAAGAACTACACTGTTACAGAGCAATAATTACTAGTCGTGGTCTATGGGTTCAAAAAGTTTTGGGCATATTTATTAGGTACCAAAGTTGTTGTGCACACCGATCATGCTGCCTTGCGGTATTTGATGGCGAAGAAAGAGGCCAAGCCAAGGTTTGATTAGATGGATTTTTCTCCTTCAAGAATTTGACTTTGAAGTGAAGGATCAAAAAGGTAGTGAACACCAAGTGGCGTACCTTCTATCCCGCATTGAATCCAATAGTGAGAAGTTGGGTGAAACTAAAATTGATGAAACCTTTCCCGACGAACTAATTATGGCACTTTTGGGAAGCATAGAACCGTGGTATGCGGACTATGAGAACTATGTCATATGTGGGTTGTTTCCCGATGATTTAAATCATTATCAAAAAATGAGATTCCTCCATGATTTAAAAAGGTATTATTGGGATGAACCCTATTTATTTAGGGAGTGTGCGAATGAATTAATCCGTAGGTGTGTGACGGAGTCAAAAATACGGGTCATTCTTGAAGCTTGCCACTCATCTCCATTTGGTGGCCATCATAGTGGTGTTAGAACTGCTACGAAGGTTCTTCAGAGAAGATACTATTGGCTGACCCTTCATAGGGATGCTTATGACTTGGTAAAGACCTGTCCTCAATGCTAAATACAAGGAGGTATTTCAAGGAGGCATGAGATGCCCTTGAAGCCTAACCTCGAGGTAGAGTTATTTGATGTATGGGGTATCGATTTCATGGGTCCCTTTGTGAGTTTGTATGGGAACAAGTACATATTAGTGGCCATTGATTACATGTCAAAATGGGTTGAAGCAATTTCTCTACCGACCAATGAAAGTAAGAGTGTCACTTTCTTCTTAAAAAAGTATATTTTTACAAGGTTTGGGACTCCTCGACAAATTTTTAGCGATGGTGGATCATACTTTTATAATCAGGTGTTTGTAGCGTTGCTTGATAAGTATGGGGTGAAGCATAAAGTGGATACCCTGTATCATCCCCAAACCAGTGGTCAAGTGGAGGTTTCCAATCGGGAGATAAAGTCGATCTTGGAGAAAACCATAAATTTTGGATGCACAAATTGGGCAAGACAACTTGATGATGCTCTTTGGGCATATAGAACCGCATTTAAGACTCTTATTGGCATGTCACCCTATCAATTGGTGTTTGGAAAGGCTTGTCACCTTCCCGCTGAATTGGAGTACAAAGCATTGTGGGCCTTGCATAAGTTCAATATATATTGGGAGGATGCCTCCGAGTTAAGAGTAGACCAAATTCATGAGTTAGAGGAGTTTCGACTTAAGGCATATGAGAGCTCGGCGTTATACAAAGAGAAAATGAAGAAATGGCACGATACTAAGATCTTGAAAAGAGAGTTTCATGTGGGAGATGAAGTACTACTCTTCAATTTGAGGTTAAAACTCTTTGCGGGTAAGCTAAAATTCAAGTGGTCAGGTTCTTTTGTGGTGGTTAATGTCTATCCTAGTAGGGCTATCAAGTTGGAGGACCATGAGAAAATTAGTTTCACGGTGAATGGTCAAAGGCTAAAATATTTTTATGTGGGTGGACCTAGAGCTGCTAAGGTTAAGTTGCTTTGTTTTAAGGATGCTTGATGATGTAGAACAACGTCGTGTCACGATGATAATCAAGGCGCTTCTTGGGAGGCAATCCAAGCTTACGTATTGTCATTTTCTATTTGTTTGATTACTAAGTTTAGGTTATTTTGGGGAATGCAGGTGAAAAATTCTAAGTATGGGAGCTGTGACACACTGTTTTGGACTAAATTGGGCACCTGCTAGCGTACATGCCCACATGACCACGCATGTTTGGGTGCATGTGGATACTAGGTGAAGGTGACACACTGGTTTAGAGGAAAATAGCCACCTGCGGGCGCAGGCCAGGCACATGAGCATGTAGGCTGGCCAATGCAGGTAGCCTTGCCAAAACATTTGTCGGGGTGTATGTGGCTACTAGGCGAAGGTGACACACTGGTTTGGAGGAAAATAGCCACCTGCGGGCGTAGACCAGGCACATGCGCATGAAGGCTGGCCAATGCAGGTGGCCTTGCCAACACGTTAACTACCTCATGCCATTGTGTTCACCTGCGGGCGCAGGCTAGGAATATAGGTGCGCAGGCTGGCCAATGCAAGTGACAAGTGAAGCACGCCCAGGTAATCTGCCTAGCCCACCTTTGCTCACCTGCTTGAGCATCTTCCCACATCGTGCATAGGGTGGGGCATAGGTGGGGCCTGGTGCACCAACCATTCTTCATTTAATTTGATGGGTTGACCCGACCCGGTTGGCTTATTACCCTTTAAATATTGTACCCTTACTTATACCCATAAAATTTAAACATCCACACCACACACAAAATCACACAAATCCAATTCTCCTTTTCTCTTTTCTAAAATTTTCTCTTTTATCACACTTCAAAAATTCTTAAAATTTCTTTTAAGAGCACCCTCACACATCATCAACTTCAACTCCGAGGACCTTAATCTTACAATTCTCTTGTCATTATCTTGCATCTTGACTTGGTTTGGTAAGCTCACTTTTTACAATTTTTACTCAAATTTTCGTGGGTTAAAATGGTGAACCATATCCTATGCTAGTTTCTTGTGATGATTTGGTTTATTTTAGTTGCTTTTGGTGTAACATTGATGTTTTTGAGGATTATTTGGAATGGGTGTTATTTTTTTTTACATACAAATTGGGGAATTCTTGAGTACCCAACTTTATGCACCCCATATGTTTGATAAAATTCCCACATGAACTTTTCTTTGTATTTTCTTTTTGCGAGTTATTTAAGAGAGCTAGTTGAGGTTTCTTGAGCATATTTTGAGTGCTATTCCATCATTGAATGATCGTTTTGAAATTCTTGTGGTTGAGAAGTGTATCTTGGAATGTTTTTAAGGTGTGTCATCTCCCTTATTTAGCAAGTCCATTTTGTAATGTGCACCAAGTGTTTGTTGAAATTCCCATGAGGGGTTGTTGGCATGATTTTTGCTAGTAGTTGATGAATTCAAATTTGGGGCATTTATTTGGTTAATTTTTGAGTTATAATGTGAGTTACATAGTATATCAAGGAGTGTGATAGTTCAAAGTGGGTATAGTGCGTGCTTTGGTTGTCTTGTGTAGAACTCGAGGGGGGCATATAGGTAAAATATATGCTTTGCCCTATGATAGATCGGGTGACGCCATTCTTAAGGGCAAATCGTCATTTTTTGTTCATGTGAGGGTCATAGGTTGATTGTGCACTTCAAGGCTAAGTAGGTAGTATTTGATGGTTAGTCATGCTTATTTACTCCCATGTGTTTTCATATAACATTTTGCCTTACATTCACCTCATTTAGCATAGTTTTATTTTCTTTTATGATATATAAAAAAAAAATCCAAAAACATGTTTTACCTTTTTCTTTTTGTTTTGTTTGGTTCTTTTGTGTTCTCTTTAGGGATGAATTCACAGAAATCGATGCCAAGGGGTACAAAGAAGAATCACACCAAAGACAAAGGCAAGGCTATAGCTACTACTTCTAAGAAAAAGGCACCGATACAACAAGAAACTCCGAGTATCCTCGATTTTCAAAGCACACTTGATCTTTCAAAGGGATTAGATAAGGATGTAGACAAAATCTGATTTGGAATTGAGGACATGCGTGAATTATATGATGAATGGGTTCACACACGGGGTTTCAATCCCCAAAAAGTGTTTGGCTTGAAAGGTGTTCATGATCACTTCCCAGATATCATAAGGCAAGTTAAAAAATATGGGTGGGAAGTCTTCATGGATCTAGATCCTAAATCTCCTCCCAATTTTTACTATCCTGATCTCGTCAGAGAATTCTATGCCTATTTTGTCATTCGGCACAACTAACACAAGTACAAATCGCCGGTGGTGGACCAACCTTGTTTGCCTAGTGTACTTGTTAGAAGGGTTGAGGTGCCTTGCTCCACCTCCACAATAAACAAGCTCTACTTTGGTTGTGAGTACGCACCTGGGATTGAATGCAAGAAGCGGGTGCTAGGTACCCATTTTCCTTGGCTTGCCCAGATAATTGCAAAGGGCCTTCCTCTTTGGGCTAATGGATTGGGACAAATCCAAAAGAGAGACCTTTCTATTCAAGCCAAGCATTGGCTTGGCTTTGTGGGTAATTGGTTGCTTCCCTCTACCAATGATCAAGACGTCACCATTGAAAGGGCTATCATTGTTGGGTGCATCATGGATAAATTGGATGTTAATCCGGGAGAGATTATTGTCGAAGTGATCAAGCTCAGATCCAAACAATCGAGCACTTTGTTACCTTTTCCCGCTCTTATCTCCGCATTATGTGTTGTTCACAAGGTTCCTCTATTCCCCAAGATTGACAAGAAAATAAAATGCATCAGAGTTAGTGATATTTAGACTAGTCAAGATGATGACAATCCGGTAGGAATGAAAAGAAAGATTGGTGAGATCTCCGGTTCGTCTTTGGATGAGATACCTATTATTAAGGGTACTAGTACCTCCCCCCTGATTTCACATGCATCTGATGCTCCACCAATCTCTAGTGATACTACTCTGATTATTGACCACCTCAGGAACCGCCTCCTTCGAGCACTACTCAGTCTACCTAGCCTCCACGATCTTCTACTATGACATTTGCTAAGGTTGCCACTATGACCTTGGCAAACGACAGTTCCATATCTTGGTTGATAGATGATATCCCCCATTTCACTTAGATGGCTATTGAGAGGAGTCTTGGGCCTCTATGTGGTCAAATGTCAGACTAAAAATAGAGATTATCCACGGTTGAGGCCAGAGGGGATAGCGAGGCGGTTGCTACTTTGAGGACTGACCTTGATTGCCCGTGTTTAGATTTCCAGTTGACTCAGCCATCCTTCACTCTTGATGATGCCTAGTTTACCATCCTAGAGGTTGCTACTGGTCCAGTATTAACATTTGTCGACTTGTTCGGGTATTCTACTATGGGAGAGGAGACATGGATTGATTTTAGTGCGATGCTTTCTAAGGCTTAACAGGTAGAGCTGGCCAAGCGATAATCCATTGAAGAGCAGCATGCGAGGATGGTTGGTGCTAGTTCTAGCTCTCAACCTCCAAAAGAGGTACATATTCCTTCAGCTGCAGTTATAGGAGCCCAGTCTAAGGAGGGTCCTAGTATTACAACTGCAGTTCAGTTACAGTCATCACATGATACGGATCTGCATGCCTAGTGTGCCTCAGGGAGTCTTCACCCTCCTCTTTTTTCATTCTACATTGTTGTATTGGAGACAATGCAATGTTCTTTAGTTGAGGGGTGGGGCATTTTATTTGATGGTCTATAATATTATTTCATGCTGTTATTTGGATATTACCCTCATTGGGCCTTCTTTGAGTTGTTGATTTAGATATTTCCCTTGCCGGACCTTATGTGTTGTTGATTCGGATATTGCCCTCGCCGGGCCTTCTTTATGATTTTGATTTGGATATTGCCCTTGTCGGGCCTATATTATGCACTTGTTATTAGTTGAGACCCAGATGTCATTGTTCTTATATCAATTCTTGTTTGGGTGATGTTTATTTTAAACATGTGTATCGTTCTATTCGCCTTGTGTCTATATGTGTCAAATAAAATTCAAGGGTTTTCTTCGAAACTCGATTCTTTCCTAAGGATAATCTTCTTTTTGTATTTTTTTTCTTTGTAGAACCTAGTGGTGCTCCCTCATAATGGATGGATCAGGCAAAATTCTTAGGGTAAATGCCCATTGTCTTAAGTTAGAGTCAAGTGGTGGTTGAAAAAGTTCAAAAAGTACCTTCCAAAATTTGTCGTGGCAGGCAAAATGATTTGTGAAAAGCAAAATAGTCTTTGAAAATAGTTTTTGCAAAGGAAAGAGCAAAGCAATTTCAAGCTTTCTCTTGAGTTGTGACCTTGTAATTCAGTTTTTGGTTCTTTCTTCACAAAAGAAGAGTCTTCGGTCGGAGTAGTTTGTCAAGTTCATTTGCTCAAATTGGTTGGAAGACTAGCTTTCTATTTTAAGAAATAGGGTGCCTTGTGTGGTAAGGTTTTTGATCAATTCTTGTGCATACATAGTAGTCTAGAACTTGCCCCATGAGTATTCAAGGCGAAATATGAGGCCAAGCTTGGTTTGGAGGATGACCCGAGGCCATTCTTGAACCATCACATGACCTAAATCCCACCTTGACATTTGTCCCTAGTTAACCCATTTGACCCTCTTCCCAATTTTTTTTCTTGGAGATAACCATACTATAACACCTTATTTTTGTATTTTCCAAACCCCTCTTTTGTCACCCAACCTCCGTAAACACATCGTATGGTTCTAATGTGGGTCAATGTAGGCAAATGACTAAGTTTATAGATGCATGACTCAAAACCTAAGTTTGGGGGAAAGGAGATGTGCAAGATTGTTAAGAGAGGTGTATGCTTGGTTATCTCATTAAATGCTTCATAAGACAAGAAATGTGCTCGCCAATGAGAGCATAGAGCCTAGCCCTTAGAAGTGATTCCAGAAAAGTAAAATGGCTTTCAAGAAGAAAAGAGGGGCATGAATGGCTAAGGAGTAAAAAGTCTCTTGAAAAATCTGAAAAAGCAAATAAAGAGGGAAGTTCTTGTGGATATTTAGCAAAAGGAGGTTAGAGATCAAAAGTAGCAAAGGCAAAATAAACTAGGGCGAATAATGTGGAAAATTTGAAAGAAGTGGGCCTAAGAAGTGATAAAGCGATTGTGTTTAGGGATATCTTCTCTTCACTTGATCCATAAATGCTTTCCCTCATCCTAACCTTCATCAATGTCCTCAAGTCCTTGATGACTTCAAACCTTGTAGGTCTCCATTAGTGGCGAATAACATAAAGGGCAAGCCTATGGTTCTACTTGTTGTACTTGAATTTCTTTGTGAGGGTGAACGAAAGTTCTTTCTATCTTTATGCTCCTTGTGAATTACAATTTTTTGTGTGAGTGGAGCAAACTTTTGCAAGTGAGAGGTATTTATACCTTGAAGTGGAGAGTGATGTCTTACTTTTAATTGGAGAAAATGAGTAAGACAAACCGCAAATTAAAATTTAGGCAATCATTGAAAATCTTATGTCACACCTCGAGAAGAATCTCGATTTGAAATTCTTACTTGTTGATTTCTTACACCCTTGCTTGATGAAAATTGGCTCTTGAAAGAAAAAACATGATTTACTTGTTTGTCATGACTTGTTGGAGGAACCGATTGAACTTTGTAGTCTTAGTTGTCTAGTGTAGTCTCTTGTGGTTGTTTTATAGTTAAGAGCACCTTTTTTCATTGTGAAAATGCTTTATTACTTGAGGACAAGCAATAGTTTAAATTTGAGGGGTTGATAAGTTGGCAATCTACCAGCTTCTTAACACGTTTAATTTGGGGGTGTGGGTCCTTCTAGATTAATTGTATTCGTTGTGTCCATTTTATCTTAATGCTGCTTCAAAATATCTGTTACGTAGCAGAATTAATATTAGCATATGTGTTATATTTTCTAATATTCTTTGTAAGTATGTTGTATCTTGGGTTCTATTGTATAGGTCTAGGTTGTATTGTATTAGGGTCGCTGTTTCTCTTATCTCATCTACAGTTTGTCTCCAGTTTTCAAACTGTTCTTGGTTCATTTTAATCAGTAGCTGGGTAATCTAAGTAATCATCTTCTAGATAAGCATTATCATTATCTGATATAATAAATTCTATCCAATTATCTTGCATTAATTCCATAACTTCATAGGTCATTAGTAAGTCATAAATCCTTCTGGTGCTATCTGTATCTAATCTTCTGAGTGTATATAGAAGTAGTATCTTATAATTTTCATCTTCATTTATTAAGTATTTATTTGTTCCTAGTTGGTAATTATCCATAATGTCTATTCGTGTGTTTAAATCATTATTCCTTTTAATCTCTATTGTATTATTATATTTATCATCTAGCAATACAGTATGCTTAACATTCTCATTGTGTCACTACTATGGGTTTCAGCCTTAATCAGTTACCCTAACAATGCCTCGACATTAGTCTACTACCCTCTTTACGGCTTTCTTCGCCTTTCTTTGGTTTCGACTCTTAGGATGGCTTAGTCTGGGTTTACTTACTCGCGGCTTACCTAACCATAGCAAACTTACTTAAGAAGTTTAGCATAATCATACTACTATATGATAAACATTAATAATAATCTAGAGACTATCAGGAATATGAGATTTAGTTACACATAGGTGGACATGAGTGTACCTTAGCTGTTATGTTTTCTGTGGTATGTGACACTGAGGTGTGTATATCCTGACTATCTGAATTTTCCATGAGAGTACCTGTTAAAATATTTTATTTATTGATATCTAAGAAATGCTCAGCACATGAGCGGGGGAAGAGAGAAGAGTTTGCTGAGAGAGGATTTCTCAAAGCCTGCTCTTCTTCTGAGAGTTACACGCATATATATACACATAAGAATTGGCTGTCGGCTAATTCGAAAGGCCAATTACTATTCTACGATAGGGACTTTTGCCCTTTCAAAAAAGTAAGAGGTGCACAGTAAAGTTACTGTACACTTTTTGACTTATTTACTAAAAAACAAAAAAGAAAAGTAAAGGAATATAATAATTACATCTTTTTCTTTTCTTATCTTTTGCTTTGTCGGTCTTTTGTTGGTAGCTCGTCTGTTGACTGGGTCTTCTCTTTACTCTAGCTGAACATCTGGAATATGTACTGTATCTCCTCCGTTACATTTTGAACATTAATGATCTGTGTATTTTGGTCCTATCAGCTGGAAGTATCTTGTTAGTAGTTCATCTGAAATAAAGTCCTTTTTCAAGGCTCTTGTCATAGGTATTTCTTCTGGTCTTAATAATGAAAGAATCCATTGTCGGACTTCCTCCATATCTGCTGATCGTAATTCTCTTGAGTTTGAATATATCATAACTTGGTTCCTAGCTGAATATTTCCATATGGCTTTGAGATTAGTGTAGTTATGAATTAGCTCCTGGATAATAGTATTTATTCCTATTAATCTTTTATTTGCATAGAAACTGGGTATATCTTCTTCTTTTATCTCTGGTTGAGGACTAATTTCTTCTGGTATTATCATTTCTCTAGTTAATCCTATTTTTACAACTTGTATAACTGGTTTGATTCCTGTGTATAGTATCTTTGCTGGGGCTGTATAACATTTAACATAAAAGAATGCCCCTCTAGTAATTCGCATGTAGGTAGTGAATGCTGAATATAATTCGAGTATCTTTTGTAATTCATTTCCTGTAGCTGTGTAGACTGTGTTTAATAGTCCGAAATCGTAACATGTTTTGACTAGATTGGCATTTGTTCCAGGTTGTGCGATTAGCTTGTTATATCCTTGCAACTTTTGGGTAGTATAATCAGTTTCTGGATTTGTAGTAGTGGTAGATCTTGGTTTAAGATTTAGGTATGTTTGGATTTGATGCAAATTTCTGATATATGAGCTGGAAATATGGTCGTATATCTGCTTATCTTGGTTTAGACTGACTGTGTATGATGTGGTTTGTGGGGTTGGTATATTTATTTGTGGTATTTTTGGACAAATGGTTTGTTGAACAAACTGTTTAAATTACTGTTAGCTGGTCTCTTACTAGCTGCTTTGCTTGGTCCTGCACCGCTTGTTCCTGCAACTGCATTAACTGAATTGTTATGAGTTTTTAGGAGTGTCTCAACGTCTCCTTCTAGTTCTGGATTTTTACCGTCTTTCGATCGGCGTAGCTCAGCATTTTTAGAGTCATGCGGCTGACTTATAGTAGCTTTAGGTTTCAGTATAACTTCATTAACCTTTAGCTTTTGTATTTCTATGTCCATACTATCCACTTTTTGACAAAGTGTAGTAATTGCTTTTAGCATATCTTCCATTATATTATCTGGCTCTATCTGTGTAGCTTTGTCTTGATAGGTGATCTGCAACAATATTTTTGTCAGTTCGAATCACTTCAATATTAAATGTGAAATTCTGTATGTTTAATACAAGTCTTCGTATTTCCTTTGTTGTAACTGAGTCCTGTATTTTTCTTGTTAGCCACCATTTTACTTGTGTATTATCTGTTCTCACAATAAATTTGTTATAAACAATATATGGTTCAAAAGATAATAAACATTTATATAAAGCAAATAGTTCTTTCCGATTTATCTCCCATTTTACCTACGGTTCTGTATATGATCCTGAATAATACCTGCAGTGATGTTCTATTGTTTCATTCACGTATTTATATTTTAATACTCCGCCATAGCTATGTTCGCTTGAATCTGTTTCTACTATGTATGTGAATTCTCTTTTTTCATCTGGGAAGTATAGCTTTGGTAGTTTCTTGCACAATGTTTTAATATGTTGTATATGGGCTTTATCTTGTTCATCGAAATGGTATTCTACATCCTTTTTTAATTTTTTCTGTAAAGGTTTTAAATGTGTTGCTAATTTAGGTATATAGTCACGTACTTGATTAACTAATCCCAAAAAAGATTGTAATTTCTTTTTTGTATCTAATAATTCTTCTGAAGTAAGTATTTTTTGTACTATATGTGTTTGCATTTTTATGTCGTCTCTATCTATTTGTATTCCTAGGAATTCTATTTGGTTTTTCATTATTTCTGCTTTTTGCTTACTTAAACTAATTCCTGTTGTTTCTACAATATTTGCAAATTTGTGTAGTAATTGTATATGTTCATCTTTTGTCCTTGAATATAATAGTATATCATCTATGTATATAATGCAATTTTCTAATTGGTTAAAATATTTATCCATAAAATGTTGGTATCTACCTGGTGCATTTTTATATCCAAATGGCAAAACGTTCCATTCGTAAAATCCTTGTGGTACTGTGAATGCAGTTAGTTTTTTAGATTCGTCTTCTAACTTAAGGTGGTAAAAGCCTAATTTGCAATCAAACTTACTAAAATAGTTAAATCCTTGTATCTGTCGTATTTTTAATATTTTATTAGGGATTGGGTAATTATAGGTCTTCGTTTTTACATTTAAATTTCTATAATCGATAACCATCCTACTTTTCCCTCTTTTTTGTTCACTATGTTTGTTAACAATAAAAGCTGGACTTGTATGTTTACTATTGCTTGGTTGTATATAGTTGTGCTCTAATAGTTCAGTGATATGTATTTTAAATTCTGAAAGATCTGCGAAGTTCTATTTTAAAGGTTTTTGGGTAATTATACTATCAAGGTTTATTAGCTCAATTGTTACTAATCTTTTATGTTTATGCTAACCTTGGAGAGGATTTTCATTGTATAATGTTTCAAACTTATCTTGAACAGGTTTTAAGATGTTAATAGAAAATTTTATAATTTCTACTGATGAATCTTTTGTACGAGTATTTTCTAATTTTTGTGTTATCTTTTCACTTCCTTTTATCCATGGGGTTGTCTTTCTATTTTATTTTATACTCTTTTAGCTCCTAGTTTTGTTTTACATGGTGTGGTAAACCACCAATATGTTTTAGTTAATATATGTGGATATAGGTTATCTAAGAAGGGCATTCCTAATAGCATATCTCTAGTTGTAAATTCATAATTGTACATTAATTTTATTGTCAGTATTTTATTCCAAATTTGTATCTTAACATTTTTAGCTATATATGTGATCATACTTCCTTCGTTATTAAATCCTGTTACTACTATGGGGTATTTTACTTTTTCCCATTTACTTGCTGGTAAACAATTGTATCTACATAGATTAGCTTCTGCTCCTGTATCTATCATAGGTGTGTAATATCTGCTATTATATCCGTCTACTATTATCTTAACAAGTATATGTACTTTTGTCATTACATTATTATTCTAGGTTCTGCTGATAATAACCTTCTTGTTATTATAATAAATGACTAGTTGTCTGTCTTCTAGGTTATAGGGTTTAACTTGTTCTAACCATGCTAATCCTAAGACAATATTTTCGTTTGTTTGTTCTTGTGTTATTATAAATTGTATGTTTATTGGTATTCCTCCTATAATTAATTCTTGGTTTGTTATTTCTTGTGTTTGTCGTAATTCTCTAGGTAGGTCTAAACATAGTTGTTCCTGGTGCTTAATTTCATCCTCTGACACTAGTTCTCTTGTTATATAGTTTTCTTGTTCTCCAGTATCTATTAATATTAAGTATTTTCTCTTGTTTAATATTCCTGTTATATAATATTGGTATGTCTGTATTTCCATTGGTATTTTTTCTATTCTTCTAGATGAAGGACCCACACCCCCAAAAATGGTATCATAAGTTCACTTAGTTATCTCACTATGCCCATATATGGTGTTTGATATGTGAAATGTGATGAGCTTATTTATGTCAGGGATTTTCAAACTTTCGAGTAAGAAGGGTAAGACGACAATTTTGATTGTAGACATGGACATATCTCAACTTATGATTTATGTTCAGTAGGCCGAAAAGGATAAGTTAAAGAAGAGGGAAGAAAATTAGAGTAAGAGTGCCAAGATGGCCAACTATGGGTCCAGTAAGTAGAGAGACAAAAATGGGAACCAGTCTTCCTTTCATAAGAATTTGCTCAGGTCAGCTCAATCTTCAGCTAGTGCACCAACTCTTAGGTTCAGAAATGATCAAAAATTCTGAGCTTTGAGCCCTCAATCTCAGGGCAATGTTCAAAGAAACTTTCATACCCATATTGCAACAAGTGTGGGAAACACCATCAGCCCAGGTGGGTCAAAATACTTAGAAAAGAAATGCTTCAAGTTTTGGTAGTAATCAAAACTGCTTCTATTTCTTATCCAGCTATCAAGATCAAGAGAGTTCCCCCATTGTCATCATCGATATGTTAAAGTATTATCTCTCGATGTTTATGTTTTGTCAGATCCGGGAGCTACCTTGTCATTGGTGACTTATTATGTCGCTATGAGGTTCAGAATTAGTCCAAAAACACCTTCTAGAGACTTTCTCTATTTCCACTCTAGTTGCAGCGTCTATCTTAGCTATATGAATCTACAAAAATTGTACCGTGTCAGTCCTTCACAGAGATGTTGTCACGATCCAACCCGTCGTGAGTGGAACCCACACTACTCACCTGGTGGGAGAACCAATAACCCTAGAAGCATCGATCAACACTCAAGTAAAAGTATGAGAACTATCCCATAAATAGTGTAATAACCATTCAATCTCTCAACTTAAGAATATGCGGAAACAAAATACCAAATGGAAATCCCCTATGACCCGAAAGTTGGTGTACTAAAACATACTAAGAATATCAAGTGGGGATGTAACCCCCAAACTGTAAGAAGTAACAAGTCCAAACAAAGGACAATGTCTAAATAATAGAAAGATCTCATGGTAGCCAGGATGTACTGCTCACCTTGAAATCTTGAATTGACTGCTGAAATCACAAGTAAGGTCTCGATGAATCCACTAAAATATGTGCTAAACTCACATAAGTAAATGCAGGTGTAGTATCAGTACACAAATAAACCACAGTGTACTGTTAGGATCATTTGAATAACCAAAGATGAAAATATGGACACTTAACCAAAATATAGTACAGTTAGCTAACACATTCTTACACATCAAACATTCAACATATATCTACAAACAGCATTCCAGAGACAAGCCAACAAGTTAACAAGTGTCATTAAGGAAATAATATACAACTCAATTCAAGACAACCAAACAAGGACAAGCACAACAATACAAATTTCTTGGTTCACTCAAGAAACCATCATACTAATACATATGTTGAAACCCGTACACATGCTAAGGGTTATATACCCACCCTCTATCTATGACCTATAGGGGATAATTACCATCCATGTACTAAAAACCTCAGACATGAATGTTTGTAATCTTTAATCCAACAACTTGTGAGAACGTCTCAAATGCCAAAACATTCCAAGATTTACAATATAAAGAGGCCAAGTCATAAAACAAGTAGACATTGCAATGGCCAAGCACACCGCTATTAACCAATCACACTACAAAGTAGTTAATATGCCCATATAACATAAGTTGGATTAAATACACCCCATCACCTATATCGAACCAAGCTTGCACAACTCTAAGCCTGAGCTTTGCCTTTTCTTTTCTTTTCCGCTTGCTCGTGGTCTAAAACATGCATAAAAACACCGTATTAATGAAATGACCTAACATGGATGAAGTTATATGCCACCCCCAACCCCCTAAGGTCAGTTCATAATAATTCCTTAACCGTTCTAGGGCTATTTCCACTTAATTCACCTAAAACTACTAATTTCATGGAATAATTAGTGAATTAACAGAATGTAAGGCCAATTTCATGGTTAATAAACAAAAACCATTAACCTAATGCTCAATTTCACCCTTGCACCAGAAAAAATACCAAAATATGCCCTAAAACCCTCCCCAAACTCCATAATTTACGTCTTCTAAGTATTAAGAAGTAATTACAAGTTAAAGGGAGTGAATTCCTTACCTTAATGAAGTTAAACAGAGGTAAATCAGTGATTTTTTTTCCCTAAAGTGCCTTCCTCTTGCCCCAAAATGAGTTTATAAAATAATAAACTATTTTGGGGTTTAATCCCCTTAATTTGTGGTTTCTACAACTATAGCGGTAGGCCACCACTATAGCGGCCTTGACCGTTTTTAACCACTGCTATAGGGGTAATTATTCTGCTATAATGGCATGTCAATCACTATAGCGGTGTAGATGGAACAAAATTTCTGTCTTCACCCAAAAATTCCTATTTTTACAACACACCTTGATCCTAGGACTTTTCAAACAATGCCGTTTACGCTAAGGTCAATTTTGGGAGTTCTACTAATCCAAATTCAGTTCTGTAAAATCCTATTGGTTCCTTATCACTTTGGATAACTAGGAATCAAAACTGTTCCTACTAAACTAGTCTAAATTATTCCTAGATTTTTCAAGACTACCCCTCGTTCTTAAATGAAGCAAAACTAGCCTAGCCCAAAATTTGTAACATCCAAATTGGAAGGAATTTAGACATGAAATTTGGAACGTAAGACTTTTACATAACGACCAAGAGGGTCATTATATATGCCATAGCTGATCTAGTAGAGTTAGGCACGGTAGACTTTGATGTCATATTAGGTATGTACTGGTTATATTTTTGCTATGCTTTAGTTAATTGTAGAACCCAAATTATGAAATTCTAATTTCCTAATGAACCTATCTTAGAATTGAAAGGTAGTCCAGTCATGCCAAATAGTCATTTCATCTCCTATATTAAGGACAAAAAGATGATTTCCAAGGGTTACAACTACCATCTAGTTCGGGTTAAAGATTTTAGTGTTGAAACCCCTTCTCTTCAGTCAGTCCCCATAGTTAGCAAGTTTTCTGAGGTTTTCCTTGATGATATTCCCACAGTACCTCATGATAGGGAGATATACTTTGGGATATACCTTTTTCCTGATACTCAGACTATCTCTATTCTACCATATAAAATGACTCCTGCTGAGTTGAAAGAGATTAAAGAGAAATTAGAAGATCTTCTGGATAAGGGGTTTATCTTACCTAATCTTCATGCATAAGAAAGATGGTTACCTTACAATGTGTATCAATTACCACCATATATTTTATGGGGCTACTTGCTTTTCTATAATTGATCTCAAATTCAATTACCATAAGTTGAAGGTTAGGGAATGTGTTATTCCAAAGACAACTTTCTGTACTTGATATGGTCATTATGAGTTCCTTGTCATTACTTTTGGACTAACCAATATTCCTACAACCTTTATGGATCTCATGAATAGAGTGTTCAAGTTGTACCTCAATATGTTTATAATTATCTTCATAGATGATATTCTGATTTACTTTTATAGTGAGGAGGAGAATACATATCACCTTTGAATTATTCTTTAGACTCTCAAGGATAGGCAGTTATATGCAAAGTTTTCTAAATGCGAGTTTTTGCTGAATTCTTTATCTTTTCTTGGGCATGTTGTTTCTAGTAAGGGTATTTTAGTTGATTCCCAAAAGATTGAGGTAGTTAAGAATTGTCCTAGACCAATATCCCCATCAAAAATCAAAAGTTTCTTAGATTTACCAGTTACTACAAATGGTTTGTAGAGGGGTGCTTGTCTATTGTTGCTCCATCATCTAAGTTTATTAAGAAGAAGACAAAATTTCAGTGGTCTGATGCATGTGAGAAGTATTTTCAAGAGTGTAAAGCTCGAGTGACGTTAGCTTCAGTTTTGACCTTGCTAGAGTGTACAAATAGTTTTGTGGTTTATTTTTATACCTCCAGAGTTGGCCTTGGCTATGCGTTGATGCAGAATGGTAAGGTTATTGCTTATGCTTCTAGACAAATTAAAACTCATGAGAAGAATTATCCTACCCATGACCTCGTGTTAGTAGCTGTTATGTTTGCATTGAATATTTGGTGCCATTATCTTTATAGGGTGCATGTTGATGTTTTCATAGATCATAAGAGCCTGCAATATGTTTTCACTGAGAATAAGTTGAACCTTCAATAGAGAAAATGGCTAGAGCTTCTCAAAGATTATGATATGAGTGTGCTTTACCATTGTGGTAAGGCAAATATTGTTGCAGATTCTCTTAGCAGGTTGTCTATGGGAAGTGTTGCTCATGTAGAGGAAAGTAAGAGGGATCTTATTAAAGATATTCATAGACTTACACACTTAGGATTCATCTTATAAATTCAGATGATGGTGGTGTGATAGTGCAAAATAGTTCTGTGTCTTCGTTAGTGATTGAGGTAAAAAACAAATAAGATAGAGATCCCATACTACTCTAGTTGAAAAAAGTAGTTCTTAAGAAGAAGGTGTTGGTTTTCTCCCAAGGGGAATATGGTATTCTTCGGTATCAAGAAAGATTATGTTCTAGACATTGATGGCTTGAGAGAGCAGATTATGACCGAGGCACACAGTTCTAGATACTCTATTCACCCAGGCACCAAAAAGATGTACCATAATTTGAAAGAAGTTTATTGGTGGAATGCTATGAAGAAGGACATTGCATATTTTTTAGCTAATTGTATGAACTGTCAGCAGGTTAAAGTTGAGCATCAAAGGCCTGACGAGTTGGCTAAAGACATAAATATTCCTACTTGGAAGTGGGAGATGATTAATATGGAATTCATTACATGTTTTTAGAGTATGAGACATCAACATGATTCAATATTGATGATTGTTGATTGCATGACTAAATCAACCCATGTTTTCCCTGTCAAGACAACTGATACAGTAGAGAATTATACTAGGTTGTACATTGTTGACACCTAATTTTTTGAGCCTCTCTAAGTCACACCTCGAATTCCAACGGGGCGGACTGGCACCCCGAGCCGTTATGGCCTGAGAGAACCAATCTTCATTCATGTACACTCGTATGCATGTCACTCAAGGAACATCACTATCACGTATAGATACACTATGCTAATGGCGAAAGTCATGGAAAACATATGATATATACATATATGAAACATGGCCGTTAGGGCCACCACGACAAAAACATACATGCCTTCAATGTCTAACAATGTCTACAAAGCCTCTAACGGATACCTTTACATAACCATCCTAAAGTCGGGACAAGTCCCCGCTTTATACAATATTTATAAAGTGCCAAAACCAATGTACACAAGTGACTCGGAAAGTCCCGAACCGAACTGGAGATCACCAATATTCTGTAGATAATTCGTAGCCTACTTTGGAGGTCTACTAGCACCTATGCTTGCAACAAGTAAGGTAAGTACCCCAAGGGACGTCAGTACAAAGAATGTACTGAGTATGTAAGTTTATAAGAAACTACATGATACATAAGTACTTCAATGGAACCAAACAAGTGCGTAATCAATATAGATAACCCTCCATTCCGTATATGTGTGGAACCATTTACATTACTTTCGTTATTTTCATTATTCGATCCTTCATTCTTATCATTATCATTCATATAATAACATTCATATATACTCTCATTCAAGTGATATACTTTCTTTGCTTTTACGATCATCCTCATTATCATTCATCCATCTGATCAGTGGGCCATATATCATTCATCCAGCCAATCAGTGGGCTATAGTACAATCATCCACCTTATCGGCGGGCCATAACATAATATAATGTATTATATAAACAATCATCCACCTAATCGGCGGGCCAATATCATATAATGTAACCATAAATTACCTATAAAGTAATCATAAATTAACCATATATGCATTACTTCTTTGCATTACTTCTTTCCTTTTTCTTTGGTGAGGTTGATACCTTTACTTGTGTGAGATTGATACATTGGTGGTTATAACATCATTATTGGAACTTGAGAACGCAATATTGTTGGAACTTTGGAATAATGTCCCCAATTATATGACACATGAATAACAATTGTTCAATGAATAAGAAACATGTGAATAACAATATATGACAACCTGGAATAAGATACCTTAGAACATTTCGGAATGGAACAAGTACAATGACGATGTGAACAATAGGTGCTGCAAAAGGAAACGGAAAGAGTAACCTTATATACCTTATCTTTACCAATATGAATATACAGTCCTATATGTGAATACAACAATCCAGCTCCTTCATTACATGTTACTCTACAACACAAGTACATCACGGAGCTCACGTTAACAACTAACTACATTACAAGTGCATAAGACGATAATGAATTACGTGACTGCCATATAACGTCATTTCGCCCTCTTACAATACCATTTATTGCATAACCATATGAACAATACCATAACATTACACACATTTACCAAGACATTATAACCCAATAACATTTCACACCAAGTTTATCCTTTACACTTCCTCATAAACATTACGTCACAATTACTCCATCAAGTCATCTCAATACCTTTCACAATAACACATGAAAAACAATACATAATTGATACCATTAAAAATACCTCTGGGATACTCCTTCAAAGTCATTCAATAGGTACCATAGGTTGATAGTTGCATCCATGAAGGGTATAGGGGTTCCGGGGGACCAAAGAGAGACAAAAACATGCAAAATGGGGTTTTGGGCTGTCTTACAAAGCCAAATGCGCCCGAAGGTGGTTGAGGTGCGGCCTCAGGTGCCTCTTGGCAGTGTCCATGGTCACCTGCGAAGTCACCTGCGCCCGCAGGTGCCTTCGTCTGCGAGGGTGGGTGCCGTTTCGGCCAAAATGGGTCTCTTTTGGGTCCTTTTTGGTAATGAATGGTCCATGATCATAATTAAACTTCTCTTTTTATATTTTAAGTTATAATGGATTCCAACGAACATCCATGGTTTCACAACGCACATAAACATCACAAAACTACATTTTTCCCTTCAATACGCCAGCGGTTCCATGTACAATTTCGCAACAACAATTCCAAATGTCAAACACAAATAGAAGGCAATTTAAGGACATAAAAACATCTTAAATATTGATGTTTAATCCATCAAATTCACTTCCTTCAAGACCAAAAGTCTCCTTTCAAGTTCAAGTCTCATAGATGACAAATCTTTTAGCACGGAAGCAAAAGTACACTACTCAACACTTTTAGACATAAACATGATGATATAAACAATATATCATGCATATAATATATTAAATAATGATATTAAACACTTACCAAGGCTTTCAAAAGGATGATCTTGTCCAAACAAGTGTAGTTACCTTAGGGTTTGGTTGAAGAGAAAATGTTGTGGAAAAATCTAGAATGAGGCATGTGTCTCTTAATGAATAAAATCTGATTTCTTTTTGCCTTTTATAGGTCCTCATGGTCATCCTTAGCCACTCTTTGATCAATTATTGAGGTTTACTTGGTCAATTCTTAAGAATGGGTCATTTTTCCCATTTGGGCCATGCACTTTTGCTTGATTATTGGGCCTCTTTTTTTTTTTGAGCCCATTAACACATGATTAGTTTAGCCCAATAACTTCCATGAATAATATACCATCTATCACAACTTAATTAATTCCATGAACATTAGGGTAGTCGCATGAGCTCAGAAATGTATGGGGTGTTACATCCTTCCCCCCTTAGGCACATTCGTCCTCGAATGTTTGTAACATATCCAATTTACACATATTCAAGTTTAAGGTTATCCTTCATGTTATAATATATACACATAGTGCTCATAGATACTTACTTGTTATTTCTCTAATTCCGCACTTTGAACTTTTTCTTCCATTTTATTTCTTCGATTTCCCATGTGATTTCTTCTAATTGCTGATTTCTCTTATAGTACCTTTACGGAAGCTACTTCTTTATTTCTTAATCTGTTTACTTATCATCGATCTAAAATATCAATAAGTACCTCTTTATATGTGAGATCCTCCATAACTTTTACATCTCCACTGGGAGCAATACGAGATGGATCTCCTATACACTTTCAAAGCATCGAACATGAAATACTGAATGAACTGTGGAGAGTTCTTGGGGTAGTGCTAATTTATATGCAACTTACCCAAATCTTTGGGTAATCTCATATGGCATGTTATATAGGGCCAACTTTCCTTTCTTTCTGAATCTCATTACCCCTTTCATTGGTGACACTTTCAAAGATACCTATTCACCTATGGCAAATTCTAATTCCCTTATTCTAATATCGGCATATGACTTGTGTCGACTTTGGTCCATTTGTAGACGCTGTTGTATCACCTTTACTTTCTCTATATCTTGATGAACAAGATCTGACTCGAGGAAAGCAGTTTCACCCGCTTCCAACCACCCAATTGGTGATCTACACTTTCTTCCATACGAAGCTTTGTAAGGTGTCATTTTGATCATTGAATGATAGCTATCATTGTAGGAAAATTCAACAAGAAGTAAATGATCGTCTCAACTACCTTTTAAGTCCAATGTGCAATCTCGTTGCATATCTTCAAGTGTTTGGATAGTATGTTCTGCTTGTTCATCTGTTTGAGGTGGAAAAGCCGTACTCAAACTCACTTGGGTTTCAAAAGTGGGCAGTACATTGAGCTCCCCTGTCTGATATATTAGAAATTGGAATTCCATGTAATCGCACTATCCCATGTAAGCCTGTCAACTATTACCCTTATGGAATCAAATTTTTGCAGTGTACGAGTCAAACCTGTGATGAAATCCATGTCAATCATGTCACACTTCTAGACTGGAAGATTTATACATTGCATATAACCTCCAGATGTCTGATGCCCTACTTTTATTTATCAACAACTTGGACATTGAGCTATAAATTATGCAATGTTCTTTTCATGTAACCTTACTAACACCTTTCGTTCAAATCATGGCACATTTTGGTAGCGCCTGGATGAATAGAAGACCGTGAATTAAGTATTAAAGTACTCCCTCTTGCGTAAGATCAAATGCCTTTATCAGACCCTGTTGTACATTCTCTTTCAGTTGCAATAACATAGATTCCACATACTGCTTTTCTTTCACTACAAGTGAAGACTCTGCCGTATTTTACACTATAATTCTTTCATCTGGAATTTCAAGAAGACGAACCCCCAAGTTGTCTAATTGATGTAGATCATTGACTATTCCTTGCTTTTCCGTCAACTGACTACTAGTGCTTCCTATTGCTTTGCAACTTAATGCATCGGTTACCACATTTGCTTTTCCCGGATGGTACAAGATATTAATATCATAATCCTTTAAGAATTCCAGCCACCTCCGTTGCCTCGAAAGTTGGCCCTTCCACTTAAAAATATACTACAAACTTTTATGTCCATATATATATCAACGCGAACCCCATAGAAATAGTGGTGTCATATCCTTAAAGCAAATATCACAGCTGCTAGTTCAAGATCATGTATGGGATAATTTCTCTCATGTGGTCGCAACTGTCATGAGGCATACACTATTACATTCCCATGTTTCATCAATACACATCCTAAGTCGACTCCTAAACCATCACAATATACCACATATGCTCCTGTGCCTTTGAGAAGTACTAATACAGGTGTAGAAGTCAATTTATCGTTCAGCTCTGGGAAACTCTTCTCACATGCATCCTTCCACTGAAACTTGATTACCTTGTGTGTTAGCTTTGTCAAGGGTGCAGAGATAGAAGAAAATTCTTCAACAAATCTCCTATAATAACCAACCAATCCAAGAAAACTATGAATCTCTGTAAACGTCGTAGGCCTTAGCCAATTTTTCACCGCTTCTATCTTTTGTATATCAACCCTGAGTCCTTTATCCTATACAATGTGACCCATGAATTGTCACACCCCAAATCCCAATGAGGCGTGATTGGCACCCGAAGACGATAAGGCCCGAGAGAACCAATCTTTGCTCATATACATTCGCATACATAACCTCATATGAATCTTATTACACCTTATGCAACTATGCGGAAGTCATAGACATGAAAACAGATGTCATAGCTATATATGTAAAACTTGGCCGTTTGATCGATCAAGTCAAAACGACATGTACCTACACATTTATACACCCATATCCATCTACAAAAGCCTCTAAGAAATGCGTTGACCAAAATGAACTAAAAGTCGGGACAAGTCCCCTCTTTATACAACATATACAAAATCAAAACACATGTACAACAGTGACTCGGAGAAGCCCCAAACTAACTCGAGCTCACCAAAGATCTGCAACACTGACAATCTACTGTGGAGGCCTACTAGTGCTTGCACCTGCAACATGTAAGGTATGTCCCCAAGAGGGGTCAGTACGAAGAATGTACTGAGTATGTAAGGCTATAAGAAAAACTGCATTAATACATAAGAACTTCAATGGAAATAATTATAAGTGAATACTTTATATGGATAAATATCATCTTATGTGGAACCGTGAACTCTTCTTTTGTCTTTGCTATTTTCGCTCAACCAACCATATCCTTATCATTCATATACTATCTCTCTCTTATATTACTTTTATTCAATAGACTCTTCCTTTACTTAACACTCGTTATCATTGTTATTAGTCATCCAACATACATCCACTCTATGGTGGGTAATAACCTACATCCACTCTTTGGTGGGCAATGACATACATCCACTTTTTGGTGGGCAATAACATACATCCACTCTATGGTGGGTAATAACCTACATCCACTCTTTGGTGGGCAATGACATACATCCACTCTTTGGTGGGAAATAACATACATCTACTCTATGGTGGGTAATAACCTACATCCACTCTTTGGTGGGCAATAACGTACATCCACTCTTTGGTGGGCAATAACGTACATCCACTCTTTGGTGGGCAATAACGTACATCCACTCCTTGGTGGGTAATAACCTACATCCACTCTTTGGTGGGCAATAACGTACATCCACTCTTTGGTGGGTTAATAACATACATCTACTCCATGGGTAGGATTAACATACATAACATTGCTTACTTTACTTTCATTATTCTTTACTACATTTCTTTTTCTTTCATACTATGAGAGGTACTTTGATGATAGAAACATTCTTGAAACTTGAAACACAAATAGACATTACTTCACATCTTTACTCTTGTAAGGTTGGTATCTTTACTTGAGAAGGATAGAGACAATAACTTGCACATTACTTCTTTCATTACTTTTGAGAGATTGGTACATTTACTTGTGAGAGATTGATTCATTCACTTGGCATAACATTATTTGAAACACAACATCTTGGCACCATTGGAACAATAGTCAATGCATAAGAGACATATGTATAACTTCTATTGGAACTTGGATCATGACACTAATTGAAACACACCAATATGCTTTACCTTACTCTTATACTTCATGAGATTAACACCTTAACTAAGCACGCACTTATATGCACATCTCACTTTACTCCTTTACCTCATGAGATTGACAATACTAACTTGCACATCGCCTCTCTTATTACTCTTATGAGATTGGTACTCTTATTTATGAACAATTGGCACAAGGATAATCATCATACTATAGGACTTTGGAACAAGACATGATTGGAAAAATGCTATTCAAACTGAACAAGCTCTCTTTGCCTCATTGCTCTCGTTGAGATAGTTCTCTTAGAATTTACAACATTATGACAGCTTAGGAACTCCCATCAATGAATAAGATATAAGCGAATTGTAACTCATCTAGGAGTAGTACACTTGTGAATAACAATGTATGTCTAGGACTCCTTTGGAATGTAACACGTTTGGAACCTTAGGATAATGATCACTAATTACGATACATGTGGATATCAATTATTCACCAACTTGAGATGAAATACCTTAGAACATTTGGAACATTTGACATGTTAGCCAATGACCATGAGTCAACCAATGAACATGAGTCATAAGTATAGTCACCATTGGAACTTTGGAACATAACCTTATTTGAGCTTTTGGAACATTAACCATGAATATGAGACATGAGATTCACAAATGATCAAAGAGTAGGAAATATAGGACAATGACCATTGACAACGGGTATGGAATACCTTAGCACATTTCGGGATAGGACTAGTGACATGTCAATGTAAACACTATTTGCCGCAGAAAGATACGGACAAAGTAACCTTACATACCTTGGATTCGCAATACGAATATATAATTCTAGAGGTGCATACAATAGTCCCGCTCCTTCTTTATGTGTCACTCTACAACAAAAATGCATAACAAAATTCACATTAACCGCCAATTACTTTACAAATGCATACAATGTCAATGAGTCACATGTTTGCCTTTAAACATGCCATTTCCCCTTGATAAAACCATTGATCATACTATTATTCCAAAAATTCCATAATATTCCCAACATTGACCAATACATGATAATTGATACATTTCACCACAACACTTCTCCTTTACACTTTCTTATCCATAACACATCACAAATAACCCATCAAATGACCTTAATACAACTCATAACACATATCGGCCAAAATCCCACAATTTCCACTTATAGACAAGAACAAGTTTAATACCAAAAATAACACCATACATGTTAATATTTTGTCCATACCATGCTTTTTCATCAAAGGCACAAGTCCTAATTCAAGTTCAAATTACCAAGATAGCACATCTTTCACCAAAAGCAAAAATACACTATTCATCACCTTGCCAACACAACTAGCATAATATACATAATATACCATGCATATAATATGTTAAACCATAATCATAAGTACTTACCCAAGCTTGCAAATGAGTGATCTTGCCCCAAGAAGTGCTTTAGGGTTCTTAGGGTTTGAGAGAAATATTTGGGAAAATATCTAAAGAGGTATGAGAGATTTTGTGAATAAAATCTGATTTGCCCCTTTATATAGGCCTATCATGTTGTCCTTAGCCAATTCTTGGCATTTAATACATGTTTTACTTGGTCAATATTGGAGGAATGGATCATTTCCCTTTGGGCCTATGTATTTTATTCCATTTTGGGCCTCAATTTGGGCCCAATAACACATCTCAACTTAGCCATCAATTTTTCATACATAATTCACCATATATATCGTGTTTAAATAATTCCATAATGTCACGACCATATTCTTTTACGAGATTCCCATTCGTCGTCTCGATCGCAAAAATAGGAATTCTAGTCTCCCATGGCTTCCTTGCACATTTTTGATAATTACTTGTGTTTCATGGTTTGATCATGTAGAATTATGTCGAAGTGTATTGAGGTATTTGAAGCTTTAACAACACTCAAAGAACTCCAAAGAACCCAAAGAAACCATCCAAGAAGCGTCGTAGAATTGCATTACAAAACGGGTCCGGAAAGGCACAAGATTTGTGCCTTGAACAACTAGCTGCAAAGCAGGCTGTGGCGCAAGAAATGAGCCTCCTCTGAATTCAGGTGGCTTGCGCCACACCCCCTGAAACAGGGAGTGGCGCAAGTTTCCATGTCTTGCTGAATTTTTTGGCAATTTTTCCAACACTTGCGTATCGTCCAATACCTTATCAAAACACTATAAAATACTTACTTAGTGACCTTAATCATCAAGTAAACATGACTCCAAGTCACCAAATGAGGTTAGAATGTGTACGGTCTATTGTCCAAATGCTCCGCGAAATCACAAAACACTTCCTATGAAAGGCTCGTCACCTGTACAAGGCCAAATTTTAATTTTTCTCGTCGTTAGCATTACCAAATACATACTTATATCTCTCGACACCTAAACAAACCTTATTCAACATCATCAAGTAGGGTTGGAAAGGTACGGGGTGTTACAAGACTGCTATGGATTTTAACCAAAATTTACATTTAGAGAACTTTGCATATTTCTTACGGTCACAAAGAATTCGTAATACCTGTAGTAAGTGATTAGCATGGTCTTCTTGTGGTCTTGAATAAACCAGAATATCATCTATAAATACGGTCACGAATACATCTAGAAGTGGCTTGAACACCCGATTCATTAAATCCATAAAAACTGCTGGCGAATTCGTTAGCCCAAATGACATAACTAAAAATTCATAGTGATCATACTGTGTTCGGAAAGCTGTCTTGGGTATATCTTTTTCTCTAACCCCTTACTTGATGATATTCCGATCTCAAGTAAATCTTTGAAAAATATTTGGCACCCATTAGTCAAATAAATCATCAATTCTGGGGAGGGGATATTTATTCTTATTTATCACCTTATTCCGTTGCCGATAGTCAATACACATTCTCAATATGCCATCTTTCCTTCGTACAAATAATACTGGTGCACCCCAAGGGGACGTACTAGGTCTTATGTATCCCTTTTTCCAGCAAGTCTTTTTAAGTGCTCCTTTAATTCCCGTAATTCTGTTGGGACATTCTATACGGAGTAATAGAGGTAGGCTGAGTGCCTGGAATCATGTCAATACCAAACTTTACTTCCTGTTCTGGAGGCAAACCCAGAAGATCTTCAAGAAATACCTCAAGAATTTCATTTACTACTGGACCCAATTGAAGAGTTAGTGGCTTCACATCAGTATCTTTCTGTAACACCCCGTACCTTCCCAACCCAATGTGACGACGTTGAACAATGGTTACTAGGTGTCGAGATGCCATGAGAATGTAATTTGTAATGTTAGTGATGAGAACATTGAAATTTGGCTTTGTAAATGTGATTAAACTTGCGTAGGAGGTGTTTTACGATTTTCATGGAGCATTTGTGGGGTTCAAAATGAGGCTAAGAGGACCTCCAAACAAAGGATATTAAGGGTAAGAAGTAAGTTAAAGAATAGGACTTGAAGTATCTAACCAAACCCGCGAAGAAAAGTCGAAAAACAAAATTTTCAAAAAATTAAGTGTGGGGCACGCTAGAGGGCGTACCAGTCCGTTATGGGCCAAATTTTTTATCCCAGAGGCAGAAAGCTGGCGCGCCCAAGGGCGTGCCAGGATGGGTTTTTCCACTTTTCAAAGTTGGAAATTTTCTTAAGTCCCAAAGGTGCCCGGGGACGTACCAGGCCGATTTTTGCCACGTTTCTTCTACAACCATGAGCATATACATGAAATGAGAAAATTATTATATTGGTATGATAAAATTACTCGTGAACAAATTTGGCATCAAAATAACGGTTTTACCCTTATGGTCAAAATGAGCCATACGTGGCTAGAATCACTTGTTTTGGGGATTGAGGCTACGGATATGAATAGTGTGAGTAGGAATATCGTTGTAACGCGTATGAAGTGATTTAAAAATGATAAATTATTGATTTCTTTGGGTTAAGTGATTTGGGCTTAATAAAAGCCCAACAAGAGGAAGAATACATGGGCCAAGAATGAGTCAAATGACCCATTCTTCCATCGACCAAAGCCTAACATAGCATTAAATGCCAAGAGTGTCTAAGGATGGAATTGAAGGCTTATAAAAAGGACCAAAAAATCTGATTTTTATTCATTGGAGACTCTCATGCTTTCTAGATATTTCTCAACCATTTTTCTCTCAAAACCCTAAGAACTCAAAGCCAACTTTTGGAGCAAGATCATCATTTTTCAAGCTTGGGTAAGTGATTATTGTTATGGATTAATATATTATATGGATGGGAGAGTATGTAAATCATGTTGGTTATGCTTGGAAGTGTTGAACATGGTACTTTATGTTTTTGGTAAAAGATGTGATATCCATGGAATTGTAACTTGAAATATGACTTGTGACTTTGATGAAAGAGCATGGTATGGATAAAATATGAACATGTATGGTGTGATTTTGTTATTAAACTTGTTATTTTCATATAAGTGTAAATTATGGGATTTTGGCCGATATGTGCTATGAGGTGTATTAAAGTGACTTGATGAATTATTTGTGATGTGGTGTGGATGAGAAAGTATAAAGGAGAAGTTTTGTGGTGAAATGTTATTGATTATCATGTATTGGAATATTGGGGGATTATTGGTATGGTAGTTTCATCAATGGTTTTGTCAAGGGGGAAATGACATGTTTAAAGGCAAACATGAAACTCATTATCGTTATATGCATTTGTAATGTAGTTGGTGGTTAATGTAAATTCCGTTATGTATTTGTGTTGTAGAGTAAGACATAAGGAAGGAGTGGGACTATTGTATGCACATTTAAGATTGTACAATCATATTGAGAATACAAGGTATGTAAGGTTTCTCTTTCCATATCCTTCTGCAGCTCATAGTATTCACATTAGTGTTATACTAGTTCATTCCGATATGTCCAAAGGTGTCTCACTTCAAGTTGTTATCTATTGTTAAGTCACATATCCTCATTCATTAGTCGTTGTTGTTCATGTGTTACATAATTGTGTACATGGTTCCAAATTCCAATAATGTTACAATTATCAAAAGTATCAATCTCTTACAAACAAAAGTATCAATCTCTCATAAGTGAATGTATTAATCTCTCATGAGTGAGCATACCAATCTCTCACAAGTAAAGGTACTAATCTTGTAAAAGTTAAAGAATGAAGTAAGGTGTTATGAGTGTATCCATGGGGTGAAAGAACACACCTTTATGATGACGATTCCCATATTATGAGTGTATCCATGGGGTGAAATAGACACCTTCATGATGATATCCATGGGGTGAAAGGACACACCTTCATGATGACCATCCTAACATTATGGGTGTATCCATGGGGTGAAATGAACACCTTCATGACAGTATTATTTTCCCACTGATTAGCTTGGGGCCCGGGCTTTATGAGAATGGAAGAACGAGTAGAAGATGAAGAAGTGAGTGATGACGGGGACGAGTGAGCGTAATAATAAAAGAAGTAATCCATCTAATGTACATATTTCCATACATATAGAGTGATGACTTATCCATATTGGTTCTTTACTTATAATTGATTCCATTGAAGTATTTATGTATTATACAGTTTCATTCAGCCTTACATACTCAGTACATTATTCATACTGACCCCTCTTGGGGACTTACCTTGCATGTTGCAGGTGTAGGCATTAGTAGACCTCCTCTGTAGACTGGGGATCATTTGCAGAGTTTTGGTGAGCTCCATTTGGTTCGGAGCTTTCTGGGTCATAGTTCTATATTTGTTTTGATATTGCAAATATTGTATAAAGTGGGGACTTGTCCCGATTTTAAGTTGGTCTTATAGATGCATCTGTTAGAGGCTTTTGTAGACATATGTGGGTTATGGATGTAAGAGACAAATTTTCGTTTTGACTTGATGGCCCCAACGGCCAAGTTTCCTAAATATATATATAACATATGTTTCCATGTTCATGTTTTCCGCATAGTTACATAAGGTTTAATAACATTCATACGAGGTTACGCATATGAATGTTCATGAGCAAAGATTGGTTCTCTCGGGCCATATCGGCTTCGGGTGCCAGTCCGGCCCGAATGGTATTTCAGGTCGTGACACTTTCACTCTTATTAAGTAACATATGTACTCCTTTGGGTATCATTTCCCTTGCCTTGAGATAGGAGATAAAGTTACCTCTCGGTGCTCGCACATTACCCTTTCATTCAAGAACCTTCTTTGTGGAAAATGAAAATGTAACTTCTTAGCTCGAAAATCTACTGTGGCCTAACAAGAAGCCAACCAGTGTATCATAACCATAAACAGTTACTATACAATTACGATATACTCTTTTAACTAGAATAGATTCACCAACTGGTGTATAGACTTCAAATGGCATAACGAGTAATTCTGGTGTTCTTTCAAAAAAAATTTTCGCAATCAGTAGAGAAACATATGCTAATGTAGAATACGGGTCAATCAATGCATATACCTTATGTAAAAATATGAATACTGTACCTGTGTCTACATTAGGAGAAGCCTCCGAATTCTGTCGATCCGCTAAGGTATAGGTACGATTCTGAATGCCACTAGAACTAGCTGCTCCGCTAGCACCTCTGCCACGACCAGAAGGTTGTACACCTGACAATGATAATGTGACATTGACCTCGTAGGTCATTTCATACTACCCGTGTCCCTCTGTGGGCACTCTCTCATCATGTGCCCTGACTTACTACACCAAAAGCAAACATTCATTTCAAACAAGCATTAACCTGTATGAAACTTCCCGCATCGCTGACGAAAAGACCTTGATTGGCCCATACTTCGTTGTTCTTGATACCCCACTATCTGTGAACCTCAAGTCCCACAACTTTGCCCAGCTTGAACGCCTCTAAACTCTCAAATTTGAGATGGAGTACCTACTGTAGGGTAAGAAAATGATGGTCTAGGCGGTCTAGGAAAAACCCGAGGATTAAATTCTCCTTGGGACACCATAAACTGTCCCATAGGTCTAGCCCTCTTTGACGACCCTTCTTCAAATTCTTGTGTCCTTCTCTGTTGCCTCTGATCCTCTATTTTCAGCGCAAAGGCTTGTATTCTGGCTATATCCATATCTCTATTTAACGCAGCAATAGTACAGTCCCTTACCAAATATGGCTCCAATCTGTCCACATACCGATGGACTTTGTCGGCCATAGTGGCTACTACATTTGGAGCATATCTAGCCAAAGAGTTAAATTGGAGACTGTACTCCCTGACACTCATATTCCCTTGATGAAGATTTAAAAAATGATCCACACGAGCCACTCGGATCTCATAGGGAAGATAATGATCAAGGAATGTCGTTTTGAATTCCTCCCAACTAGTTGGAAGTGCACCTATACCCCTAGATCGTTTCCAATCTTCGTACCATAATATAGCCTCGTCTTTTAGTCTATATGCTGCAAGCTCCACTGTTTCTATACCAGTCACATGCATAACATCTAGAGCCCTTTTGATTTGGTCCATGAAGTCCTGTGGGTCTTCATTTAGATCTGACCCGGTGAACGTGGGAGGCTCTAATTTCAGAAAATCTTGTGTCCGCTGACTAGCTGCCCTATCCATACCATCACTACTTGTCGTTGGACCAACTTGTCCTTGATTCAGTGCAGTAACTATATGAACAACTATACAAGTCAACATTTGCACCACATTTCATAAATCCTGTTCAGTAGCATTCACAGGTGGTTCTGCAGGGTCTTCACTTCTTCTCGGCTCTTCTGGAGCTGAAAAAGTAGGAGAAGCCCGCGATGCAAGTTCAGTTTCAGCCCCACCCTGACTAGCTTGGTCAGGTGGTGATTTACTAGTTCCTTCTCCGGCAAGCATCTCTACCTTCTTATCTTTGCCCCTATCTTTTCTTGTAATCGACATTTTACTATAACAAAAGAAACCAATTTCAATGGTCAGCTATAATTTCACCTACAACATTGGCTCTACTACACGATCTAAGAAATGAAGAAAACAAACAACTCCTGAATGTCCCGTAGCTTCCTACTTATAAATGTGGCATGCAACATATCTATAAGCAAGACTCGACTCAGACACGACTTTGTAGACACCCTCAGGAAGACCTGCTCTGATACCACTTTTGTCACGCCTCAAATTCCAACTGGGCGGACTGGCACCCGGAGCCTTTATGGCCCGAGAGAACCAATCTTCATTCATGTACACTCGTATGCATATAACTCAAGGAACATCACTATCACGTATAGATACACGATGCTAATGGAGGAAGTCATGGAAAACACATGATATATACATATATGAAACTTGGCCATTAGGGCCACCACGACAAAAACATACATGCCTTCAATGTCTAACAACGTCTACAAAGCCTCTAACAGATACCTTTACATAACCATCCTAAAGTCGGGACAAGTCCCCGCTTTATACAATATTTATATAGTGCCAAAACCAATGTACACAAGTGACTCGGAAAGCCCCAAACCGAACTGGAGCTCACCAATATTCTGTAGATAATCCGTAGCCTACTTTGGAGGTCTACTAGCACCTGTGCCTGGAACAAGTAAGGTAAGTCCCCCAAGGGACGTCAGTACGAAGAATGTACTGAGTATGTAAGGCTAAAAGAAACTGCATGATACATAAGTACTTCAATGGAACCAAACAAGTGAGTAATCAATATAGATAACCCTCCATTCCGTATATGTGTGGAACCATTTACATTACTTTCGTTATTTTCATTATTCGATCCTTCATTCTTATCATTATCATTCATATAATAACATTCATATATACTCTCATTCAAGTGATATACTTTCTTTGCTTTTACGATCATCCTCATTATCATTCATCTAGCTGATCAGTGGGCCATATATCATTCATCCAGCCGATCAGTGGGCTATAGTACAATCATCCACCTTATCGGCGGGCCATAACATAATATAATGTATTATATCAACAATCATCGACCTTATCGGCGGGCCAATATCATATAATGTAACCATAAATTACCCATAAAGTAATCATAAATTAACCATATATGCATTACTTCTTTTCATTACTTCTTTCCTTTTTCTTTGGTGAGGTTGATATCTTTACTTGTGTGAGATTGATACATTGGTGGTTATAACATCATTATTGGAACTTGAGAACGCAATATTGTTGGAACTTTGGAATAATGTCCCCAATTATATGACACATGAATAACAATTGGTCAATGAATAAGAAACATGTGAATAACAATATATGACAACCTGGAATGAGATACCTTAGAACATTTCGAAATGGAACAAGTACAATGAATGTGAACAATATGTGCTGCAGAAGGATATGGAAAAAGTAACCTTACATACCTTATCTTTCCCAATATGAATATACAGTCCTATATGTGAATACAAAAATCCATCTCCTTCATTACATGTTACTCTACAACACAAGTACATCACAGAGCTCACGTTAACAACTAACTACATTACAAGTGCATAAGACGACAATGAATTACGTGACTGCCATATAACGTCATTTATCCCTCTTACAATACCATTTATTGCATCACCATACCAACAATACCATAACACTCCACACATTGACCAAGACATCATAAACCAATAACATTTCATACCAAGTTTATCTTTTACACTTCCTCATTAACACTACGTCACAATTACTCCATCAAGTCATCTCAATACCTTTCACAATAACACATGAACAACAATCCATAATTGATACCATTCAAAATACCTCCGAGATACTCCTTTAAAGTCATTCAAAAGGTACTATACGTTGATAATTGCATCCATGAAGGGTATAGGGGTTCCGGGGGATCAAAGAGAGACAAAAACATGCAAAATGGGGTTTTGGGCTGTCTTACAAAGCCAAATGCGCCCGAAGGTGGTTGAGGTGCGGCCTCAGGTGCCTCTTGGCAGTGTCCATGGTCACCTGCGAAGTCACCTGCGCCCGCAGGTGCCTTCGTCTGCGAGGGTGGGTGCCGTTTCGGCCAAAATGGGTCTCTTTTGGGTCCTTTTTGGTAATGAATGGTCCATGATCATAATTAAACTTCTCTTTTTATATTTTAAGTTATAATGGATTCCAACGAACATCCATGGTTTCACAACGCACATAAACATCACAAAACTACATTTTTCCCTTCAATACGCCAGCGGTTCCATGTACAATTTCGCAACAACAATTCCAAATGTCAAACACAAATAGAAGGCAATTTAAGGACATAAAAACATATTACATATTGATATTTAATCCATCAAATTCACTTCCTTCAAGACCACAAGTCTCCTTTCAAGTTCAAGTCTCATAGATGACAAATCTTTTAGCAAGGAAGCAAAAGTACACTACTCAACACTTTTAGACATAACCATCATGATCTACACAATATCTCAAGCATATAATATATTAAATCATGAAATTAAATACTTACCAAGGCTTGCAAAAGGATGATCTTGTCCAAACAAGTGTAGTTGCCTTAGGGTTTGGTTGAAGAGAAAATGTTGTGGAAAAATCTAGACTGAGGCATGTGTCTCTTTATGAATAAAATCTTATTTATTTTTTTCTTTTATATGTCCTAATGGTCATCCTTAGCCACTCTTTGATCAATTATTGAGGTTTACTTGGTCAATTCTTAAGAATGGGTCATTTTTCCCATTTGGACCATGCCCTTTTGCTTGATTATTGGGCCTTTTTTTTTGAGCCCATTAACACATGATTAGTTTAGCCCAATAACTTCCATGAATAATATACCATCTATCACAACTTAATTAATTCCATGAACATTAGGGTAGTCGCATGAGTTCAGAAATGTATGGGGTGTTACACTCTAGTTTAAATAAAATTAAAATAATTGCTTGATCAGAATACAGGATTTTCTCAAATAATTTCTGGGTCAATTTTGTCATTTTTAAATAACAATTCTGCATTCCTATATTCAAATAAGGGATCGTATGATTTTGTTATTTAAATACATACATTTTTACCAAAATCGGCTTTTGACTGAAGCTCGCCTTTTGAAAATTGATTTAATTGAGGTTAATTTGGTTTAAATATATTTTTTCATAAAATAAATCATTTTTAGAAGTTAATTATTTAGATTTCATTAAATCAAGAAGCTTAGAATTAAAATAAAGTGTCAATTTGTCTTAATTTTTTATTAAACTAAGCCAATTGTTAAATATAGCTATGGTTGCAATTTGATTTGGCCATAATCGCAATACAATTATCCATCTTTGAAATCCTATTGGATATCTTTTGAATTCAATGGGCCATTTCCTAAACAATCCCTCTACCTATTCTCTCAAAATTACTAGCCGCCCCAGCCCATTTCCCTACAATTCGCTACCCGCTCCAAGCCCAACACCAATATTAACCCTTTTTTCTCAGCAAAATAAAACAACGACAATGAAATGTCATCAAAAGCAATCCTCAACCAGCAAATCCCTAATCCCAATTCCCTTTATGGCCCCTAATTTCCCCATTTTTGCCTAGTTCGTACACAAAGTCGTGTACTAGGCACGAGGGTTCGTACACCTAGAGAGTTTCCATGAAATTCCCTAAAAATATCATACCTTTATCCCTTTTTTCCAATTCAAAATTCAAATTTGAATGAATTAGTACGATTCCACCTTATCCAAACCCATATCCTCTGATGAATTCCAGTATTTCCCCCCCAAAACCTCAAAAATCCACGAAATATTCTCAAAAATGTCCTCCCGCTCCTCTCTAATTCATTGAGAGTACGGCTAGGGACAGAGGCGACTCCTCTTTGTTTGTTTCCTTGAAATTAGATATTAACCATAGGATTTGGGATTTTGCCCTAATTCCCACATCAAAAATCAATCCCCAAACCCCTCCAATCTATCCCTATTTACACCTCACTATTCCACTGATTCAGGGGTAAGATTCAGAAACGTAAAAAATGTCAGAATCTAAAAGCAAAATTTCTGAATTGAGAGATGATATTTTGATAAGTTAAAGATTTCTAGGCTAAGATCCCTATAAGACTCATTTAAGCATTGGATCTTGGTTAGGAAATAAGTGAGTTTTCGGGTGATAAAAGGAATATTCTGATAAGAAGCTCATAGTTTCGATGTCGTTGCTCAGAAAAAGGTGAAAGACTCTTTCTCTCTTTTATATTTCTAGCTCTGCCTAAATTTCATTTATCGTGGTATTGTCAGCATTTTAGTATTAATATTTTCTTAAACAGTAGTGAATCTCATAGTTAGTGTAAGAATGGTTTTGGCTTTGTTTGTGTTTGATATTGGTTGATTCAAAGTTTGCACTGTATTTTCCCTGCTCAAGTTTTTTTAGTTGTATTGTTGTTCTTATGAAACTATTTCGAATGTCTAAAACTCTTAAGTTTTTACAAGATTGTCATTTAGGGAATACTTGTTTTGTTCTCGTATGCTTAATGTTTAGTAATATATGAGGTGTATTCTTACTTATGAGTATCATTTTGTTCTAATCATGATCCTGTTGTTGCTTTGATCAGTATATGAACATTTAAAAGTCTATTACTTTCTTTATTTTGTTTGCCAATATAGATGTTGATTGCAGTTGTGTGTAAGCCCTTTAGTATGTGTATTTGAAATCTGCAGTTCATCAAGGTCCCTTGATTCAAAATATCAAGAGGAAGAAATGAGCTAAGCATTAGTATAAGCTTGCCCAGTTAAGGATTCCTCAATGACCCCTTGGATCATGGTTCACCATAACCTATCAAGGAGAAGAAGAAATTAGTTCAAAGTTGTTTTATTTGTCTCAAAGTATTGGCTCCTCTATTCTTAAATCATCTCACTGATTCACTATATCAGTTTCGAGATTGTTTAAGAAAAAGGTAAAGCTAGGATTTCTGATGAAGGCAGTCTTATTAAGTAATTTGTCTTTGTCATGAAGGTGAGACTTGAGCCAAGTTCTTCTTTTCTTAAGTCTGCAATCCTTATTCTTGTGATACCCTTACTATTAATAGACTAAAACAAATTTGTGTTTAAGTCTAGGACCAATATACCACCCCTTCCAACCTTCTCTCGCATGTTTATCTCTGTTTCTTCCCCTTTTCTTTTCTGGATGCTATATTGAGCTATGAAGTACTATTATTAGTGTAGTTAAAGGATATAGGACTTTATCTTTAATATTTTTTGAGGAAATGGCTATACTATGGTGTGAGTTCATTTAGGTTACCTGTCTGAGGAAGTAGACTGCACGTATTATCTTTGTTTGGTCTTGAAGTACTTCTTTATAATTTAAGCTATTTGAATTTGTTTCTTCCCTTTTTTCCTTAAAGTTTTAAGTATTTTAATTTAAAGTCTTAGTAGTTATTATATCAAATACCCTTTCTTTAGACTTGTGTGAATTAAGACTCCTCATGATTTGAACTAATTACAAATTTGTCAAAGAGAAGATGAAAAAAATAAAGCCTTTTGATTTGAGATTTGTGGTCTTTCTTTCATTTCTTTTAGATGTCCTGTACATGCATGATTTGCCTAAAATAAAGTTTGGTCTACTTTTTGATTAATCACTGCTATTTTAGGATGAAAATTGCTTATTCTTGTCTAAAGTGTGTGCAGTTCATTTATGGTGAATTAGTGTTAATCGTGCTAATTGAGACTCTAATTCTTACTCTTTTTTGGCATGTGAACCTACTTGGAGTCCCAATGGACTTCTTCCCTTTGCATTCCCTCAATGGGACAAGGAGGCCCATTTTTTTATCGAGCCTAAGCCTCCTCCCAATTCCAAGCAGGCTGATTTGAAGTAGTATACACTAGTATACCCACCAACAAATGTGATATACAAGATAAGGGAAGTCAAAATGCAGGTCTCTTTTTCTGAAAAAGGGATGGGCTAAAAGCCCATTAAAGAAGCTGACAGATTTGAAGTTTGAGATATTAAAATCTCAAAGTTTATATATGGGCTTTGAAATCCCACAAATAGAATAGGACAGTCACAGAAGCAACAAATAGCCAATGCCCATGATTTGGCAGCAACAATAGCATGTGGGCTCAAAAGGCTCAATTAGTAGTTTTAATAGATTAGGACAGGGATCATTTGAAGGATTTGGGCCTAAAAGCCTAAGTCCATTTAATTTTTTTTACATTAATTTCTTTGTCATGCTTTGTTTGATACTAACTCTTTTAATTAACTTAGTTGAATTTTTCTTCTAGAGTGATTTTTTTTATAGGGGGCCCTTAATTGTAATCTAAATAATTTCTTTTCAAATAAGTATAACTTTTTTCAATGTTAGTCTAAATAAGTCAGTTTTAAATAGTCAGGATAACCGAAAGTTAGCGAATACCCCGAGTGCCTTTAAAACCTTCTCGGGGTATTAATAGGAACCGCTTACTCGAATTTATGAAATTTTAAAGTTTTTTTCTATTTTAAGTCTTTAAAGTTTTCTTAATTTCCCTTCTAAATTAATTAAGTGGCGAATTTGTTTTTTCTCAAATTATTTTTGAACTTTCCTTTAGAGTTTTGAAATATGGTTAAAATGTCAAAAACCATTTTTTTCGCAAAACAGAAATGGCAATATTTGAACTAATTTTATTTAGCTAACTATTTAGATTTGTAATATTTAATTGCTTATTTGCTTACTTGTTTAAATTTCTGCAAATTATTATTGTTGCATTTTATGTCACTCCTAACAAATCATTAGACATTAGGAAAAAAGAATGGTTATGTGAGTAATTGCAACGCCTTTGAACATCCAAGTGAAGTAGTTTATTTGATTCGGTCAACAGTCACTTGGTATGTTACCCCGAAAAGTCCATTTTGGGTTCTCGGTCAATTCGACCAAACCACTCTAATAAACTAGGATAGAGCGAAGCCGAATCCCAATGATTAAGCATTAGCCAAGGATGACTTAATATCTCTGGGGATATTAAGTCTATTAGAAAAACTGCCAAATATGTCAATAGGTGTCAAGACCCAGAAACTGAGGTCATGATGGCACCTAGCCCGACCTAGCCTTGGTAGGTAAGCCAAAAATCTACAACTGATATGAAATATGAAAAAGAGTAGAAATGAAGCAATACAAGACTTCTAGAACAAAGTCAGTCCAAAATTATCATAAATCCATAATATATGAATAGAAATACAACCGAATCCCAAACCTGGTATCATAAGTATAAAGAGTATCTAAGACAATACTGAAATTTTATAATACATCACTATCTCCAAATACAAAGTAAAGACAAAAATGATAGATGGAGGGTGGAACAAGGCTTTGGATTGGGAGCTCACTAGTACTCTTGATGAACTCTCATAGCACGAATCAGCTACCACAATTCGCACTCGTATTGGGATCTACACTGAAAGGGCACAGAAGTAGGAGTGAGTACGGTCCACTTGTACTCAGTAGATATCATAGGCCGACTGATAAAAGCATAAAACTAAACAAGTAAAGAATACTTGCGCAAGCTTTCACCTGCATACAGAAAAGTTCCCAATGGTGGCTCAAACTGTATCTCCTAACAATTCTAAAAGTATAATATCCGTATAAGAATAACTACACACGAATATGTAAGACAATGCTAAATACACGTTAACAAATACAAAAATAGAAGTGCAAATAGTACAATGTAAAGCAAATGTGATGGGATGATGACGCTGTAAGCCATCACATGGCCTTGTATACATCTTCCGAGCATAAGCTTCTAGGATAGGACCCATTGGGTGTTCACAATCCATATACTTTCACCAACTCAATCACATATCTCAATCAACCTTGCCAACAGAATCTTAAGTCAAGGGCTTTATAAAATGTTTCATTTTTTTTCAAAATCAGTATTTCTCTATGGTACCAATTCCATGTATATGGATGAATGATATGAGGAAACATGCCCATAACCAGTACAATATCATATATAATGAATCAAGTCAATAATGGTATCAAATATGCTCAAATGTCCTCAATATCTCAATAAATCATAATATAAGCCATCGCATGATACCACAGTAATGAATAGTCATGTAAAACATCAATAATATCAAATCAAGCCCCTACTCGGGCATCACGATAAAGATAGATGGAAAATATTACTCAATCAAGACCAATATCAATCCCCACCTAGGTATCACCATAATAATCATTCCTCAGGTAAAATATAATGTTCACATTAGCCCCCACTCGGGCATCACAACAATAATAATCTCTCAAGTCAATGATAATGATCAAATAGGCCCCTACATGGGCAACACGATAAAATAGCTATATCAAAATATGAATCTTACGATGCAATCCCCAACCCATAGCATACTTTACATGAATGGTGAAATACCCAGTCCAGTCTGAAGAAAGTTAAGCTATAACCTACCTCGAAAAGCTGAAACACGAGTCTGGATCCTTTATTACAAAGCCTTTCCTTTAGGAGTAGCTTCAGAATGAACCAAATCTATCAAAAATAAAATCTGTATTTTAAAAGGAGTCTAACGATACCCATAGTGGCTACTTTTGTTTTGGGTCCAAAAGTAGCTCGAAAATTGACCCCGAGGGGAAAAGGGTAAAACTAGAATTTTATTTAAGAATAAGTTTTCCATACTTCAAGGACTCTAAATATGAAAACCCATAAAAACCAAGTTTAATTTGAGCTTCAAATCGAAGAAAAATGATTTTTCCCAATATCGAGTAAACCCCCCCAAATTTACTAGTTTGAAATCCAAGTTTTGAAGTTGTTTTGAAGATGAAATCAATGGAAAATGATGAAAATATGAGTTTAGAGTTTACCCACACCATATTGATGAAATTTCTCTTTGAAATCGCCAAGAACCGAGCTCCCAAATTCTTAAAATTATGAAAATGGAGTTTTTGATGAGAAAGGAATTCAAATTCTATCCAGTTGAAAATAGTTCTTTGCGAACGCAGGAATCTAGCCATGATAGCGACCTGACCCCAACCCTAAGGCAACCCTTCTCTTTGGTAAAGATCATCACTTTGCAAGCCTTGGTAAGTGTCTACTCTCATGGGTTAATTTATTATACGCTTAAGATGGTGTGTATATCATGATGGTTATGTTGGCAAGGTGTTGAATTGTGCTCTTTTGCTTTTTGCTAAGAGATGTGCCATCTATGTGATTTAAAATTAAAAAGAGACTTAAGGGTTGAATAAACGTGAATGGTATGGATGAGATATAAACATGTATGGTGTGATTATGATCCTTAACTTGTTTATTTTCTATAAGTGTAAATTGTGGGATTATTGTCGATATGTGGTTATGAAGTATATTGAGGTGACTTGATGGAATCATTGTGACGTGGTGTTAATGAGGAAGTGTAAGGGTTACACGTGGTATCAAAATGCTATTGGTTTATGATGTTGTGGTCAATGTGTGGAATGTTATGGTATTGTTGGGGTGACGATACCGTGAATTGTATCGTAAGGAGTGAAATAACGTTATAGGGCAATCATGTAACTCATTGTCATTTTATATACATGTAAGGTAATTGGTTGTTAACGTGAGCTCCGTTATATACTTGTGTTGTAGAGTGAAACGTAAAGAAGGAGCCGGACTATTGTGTTCACGTATAGGATTGTGTATTCTTATTGGAAGTATAAGGTATGTAAGGTTACTCTTTTCGTATCCTTCTGCAGCACATGTTGTTCACATTGACATTGTACCTGTTTCATTCCAAAATGTCCCAAGGTAGCTCATTTAAAGTTGTCATATCATATTACTCATAGGGTCAATGGTGATTCACATGTTTCATAGTCATTGACTAATGTTTCAAAATTCCAATAATGTACCATCCCCAAAGTACCAATATCATCAAAAGTAAAAGAATAAAGTAATGCCTAGTTGGTTACGATTTGAGCACAGGGGGCAATCCAGAGGGGTGAAAACCCTTGTCGGAATGAACCTGTTTTGTTGGTATGGATCGCAATCTAAGGGTCATAAGCCTGGCTGGAACGATCCCAAAACCATGCTATGATGGATCGCAATCTAAGGGGCATAAGCCTGGCTGAAATGATCCCAATAGTATATATGTCCCACTGATCAGTCGGGGCCCGGGTATGATATGAATCAATGATGGTAAATGAATGTAGAAGCAAAGAACGCAATGAATGTAATGTACATGGTTCCAAACATATGCACAACTGTAGCTTATCTATGTTGTCTTTCCATTTGTTATTTGACTCCTTTGAAGTTTTTATGTATAATGCAGTTTTATATAGCCTTACATACTTAGTACATTCTTCATACTGACGTCCCTTGGGGGACTTACCTTACTTGCTGCAGGTGCAGGTGCTAGTAGACCTCCACAGTAGGTTGCAGGTCATTTACAGAGCATTGGTGAGCTCCAGTTGCTTCGGGGCTTTCCGAGTCACAAATGTACATTTGTTTTGGTGCTGTATGGGTACTGTATATGTGTATAGAGCGGGAGCTTATCCCGACTCTAAGATTGCTTTTGGTTATGCATTTGTAGAGGCTTTGTAGATATTTTGGGACATATGAAGGATATGTAAGGAATGTATGTTTTTGTCGTGATGGCCCCAATGACCAAGTTTCATAGTTATCATATATGTTTCATGAATTCCGCTATTGACATCTTATATCCATTTGTGGTGGTGTTGTATATCGAGTAGCATGCGTACGAGTGCACATGAGCAAAGATTGGTTCTCTCGAGCCTCAACGGCCTCGGGTGCCAGTACGGCTCGAATGGGATTCGGGTCGTGACAAAAGTGGTATCAGAGCAGGTCATCCTAAAGGTGTCTACAAAGCCGTGTCTAAGTAGAGTCTTGCTTATGGATGTGTTGCGCTCCACATTTATAAGTAGGATGCTACGTGACATTTAGGAGTTGTTTCTGCTCTTCATTTCTAGATCGTGCAATAGAGCCAATATTGTAGGTGGAATCGTATCTAACCATTGGAATTGGTTTTCTTGTTTATAGTAAAATGCCGATGACAAGGAGAGGTAGAGGCAAGGGTAAGCAAGTAGATATGCTTGCCGGTGAAGGCACAAGTATATTACCACCTGACCAAGCTAGTCATAATGGGACTGACACTGCAATTGCATCGCGGTCTTAATCTACTTTTCCAGCTCCGAAAGAGCCAAAAGATAGAGAAGTAGCCGCAGAATCGCCTATGAATGCCACCGACCAGGATTTAAGAAATGCAGTGCATATGCTGACTCAGCTAGTTGCTGCACAAACTCAGGGATGAGCTTGTCCAGCGACAGGTGATGATAGTGCAGCTAGGGCATCTAGTCGCAGAACACAGGATTTTCTAAAACTAGACCCTCCAACATTCACTGGGTCGGACCTTAATGAGGATCCTTAAGATTTTATTGATCAAATCCAAAGGGCCTTAGAGGTTATGCATATATCTGGTATGGAAATGGTTGAGCTTGTGACTTACAGATTGAAAGGGGAAGCTATATTGTGGTATGAAGATTGGAAAAGATCGAGGGGTGTTGGTGCAGATCCAGTTAGTTGGGATGAATTTAAAATGGCGTTCCTTGATCACTATCTTCTGTATGAGGTCCGAGAGGCTCGTGAGGACCAATTTTTAAATCTCTGACAAGGGACTATGAGTGTGAGAGAATACAGTCTCCAGTTTAATTCATTGGCTCGATATGCTCCGAATGTAGTGGCCATAATGAAAGACAGAGTCCATCGATATGTGGACAGATTGGAGCCATATTTGGTATGGGACTGCACCATTGCTGCATTGAACCGAGATATGAACATAGCCAGAATTCAGGCTTTCGCACAGAAGATGGAAGACCTGAGGCAGAGAAGAAGGGTACATGAATCTGAAAGAGGGCGTTCAAAGAGGGCTAGACCTATGGGACAGTCTATGGTGTCCCAAGAAGACTCTAGGCCTCGGATGTATCATAGACCGCCTAGACCATCATTCTCTTATTCCACAGTAGGCACTCAACCCCAATTTCGAGGGTTTCCGGGCAATTACAGTGGGCAGAGTAGTGGTATGCAAGGATCACAGACAACGGGATCTTCTCGTCAGCCATGTCAGTGTTGTGGGAAATATCATTAGGCGCATGCCGTCGTAGGATGAATGTTTGCTTCTAGTGTGGTTTATTGGGGTACATAGTGAGAGACTACCCACAAAGAGGCACAAGTGGTGTAGCACGACCTACGGGATCAGCTGTTGCATCATTTTCATTGATCCCCTCCCTAGGCAGGGGTGTATAGCCGGCCGGTCGTGGCAGAGGTGTTAAAGGAGCAGCTAGTTCCAGTGGAGCCCAGAATCGTACTTATGCTCTAGTGGACCGGCAGAATTCAGAGGCTTCACCTGACGTAGTCACAGGTACATTATCCATATTTTTGCACAGTGTATATGCATTGATTGATCTGGGTTCTACATTATCATATGTTACTCCATTGATTGCCGCAAAATGTAAAAGAACACCAAAATTATTAATTAAGTCATTTGAAGTATCCACACCAGTCGGTGAGTCCATTGTTGCAAAAAGAGTATATCATAATTGTGTGGTAACTGTGTGTGGTCATGATACCTTGGCCAATCTTAGTGAACTGAACATGGTGGATTTTGATGTAATAATGGGAATGGATTGGTTGGCTTCTTGTTATGCCACGGTAGATTGCCAGGCCAAGAAGATGCATTTTCATTTTCCACAAGGAAATGTTCTTGAATAGCAGGGTAATGTGGGGGCACCGAGAGGAAAATTTATCTTTTATCTTAAAGCAAAGAAAATGATAGCCAAGGGGTATATATGTCATTTGGTCCGAGTGCAATATATCAATGTGGACCACCAATTCCTCAAACGGTTCTGGTGGTCAATGAATTTCTTGATGCATTTCCCGATGATCTTCCAGGCCTACCCCCAGAACGGGAGGTAGAGTTTGGTATTGATGTGATACCAGGCACTCAGCCTATCTCTATTCCCCCATATAGAATGGCTCCAGCAGAATTGCGAGAATTGAAGGAGCAACTGAAAGATTTGCTCGACAAGGGGTTTATACGACCTAGTATTTCCCCGTGGGGTGCACCCGTATTATTTGTACGGAAAAAAGATGGCACATTGAGAATGTGTGTTGACTATCGACAATTGAATAAGGTAACGATCAAGAACAAATATCCCCTCCCTAGAATTGATGATTTGTTTGATCAGTTACAGGGTGCCAAGTGTTTTTCAAAGACTGACTTGAGGTCGTACTACCATCAAGTCAGGGTTAGAGAAATGATGTACCCAAGACATCTTTCCGAACACGGTATGTCCACTATGAATTTTTAGTTATGTCATTTGGACTAACAAATGCACCAGCTGTTTTCATGGATTTGATGAATAGGGTGTTTAAGCCATTTCTGGACGTGTTCGTGATGGTGTTTATAGATGACATCTTGGTTTATTCAAGATCACAAGAGGACCATGCTAATCACTTACGACAGGTGTTACAGATTCTTCGTGATCGTAAGTTATATGCAAAGTTCTCTAAGTGCGAATTTTGGTTAAAATCCGTAGCATTATTGGGGCATGTTGTGTCAGATGAAGGAATTCGGGTTGATTCTCAAAATATTGAAGAGGTGAAAAATTGGCCAAGACCTACGACACATACAGAGATTCGTAGCTTTCTTGGTCTGGCAGGTTACTATCGAAGGTTTGTTGAAGGGTTTTCTTCTATTGCTGCCCCTTTGACTAAGCTAACACACAAGGCGATCAAGTTTCAGTGGAATGATGCATGTGAGAAAAGTTTCCAAGAGCTGAAAGATAAATTAACCTCCACGCCAGTGTTAGTACTTACCGAAGGCACAGAAGGTTATGCAGTGTATTGTGATGCTTCCGGGGTTGGCCTCGGATGTGTATTGATGCAGCATGGTAAGGTAATAGCATATGCCTCATGACAGTTATAGCCACATGAGAGAAACTATTCAACACATGATCTTGAGTTAACAGCTGTAGTATTTACTTTAAAGATATGGCGCCATTATTTGTATGGGGTTCATGTTGATATCTATACTGATCACAAAAGTTTGCAATATATCTTTAAGCAGAAAGAACTAAATTTGAGGCAATGAAGGTGGTTAGAACTCTTAAAAGACTATGATATCGATATCTTATACCACCCAGGGAAGGCAAATGTGGTAGCTGACGCATTAAGTCGCAAGACAATAGGAAGCACCAATGATCAGTTGAAGGAAAAGAAAGATATAGTCAGGGATGTACATCAACTAGCCAGCTTGGGAGTTCATCTTCTTGAATATCCAGATGAAGGGGTTATTGTGCAACATGCAACAGAATCTTCCTTAATAGCTGAGGTAAAGGAGAAACAGTATGCAGATTCTATTTTATTGCAGTTGAAAGAGAATGTGCAGCAAGAGTTGACCAAGCCATTTGATCTTACACCAGAAGGAGTACTTCAATCCCAAGGGAGATTATGTGTACCGGATGTAGATGAGCTGAGGAAGCGGATTATGACAGAGGCATACCATTAACGGTATTCTATTCATCCGGGATCCACCAAAATGTATCATGATTTGAAAGACATGTATTGGTGGGGAAATATGAAAAAGAACATTGCAGAATTTATAGCTCAATGTCCAAATTGCCAACAAGTCAAAGTGGAGCATCAAAAACCAGGAGGTTACATGCAATGTATCAATCTTCCAGTCTGGAAATGGGACATGATTAATATGGACTTTATCACAGGTCTGCCTCATACACTGCAGAAATTTGATTCCATATGGGTGATAGTTGACAGGCTTACCAAGTCAGCGCATTTCCTACCAGTCAGGACCACCAATACAGCTGAAGACTACGCACGGCTGTATGTTAAAGAGATAGTGAGATTACATGGGATTCCAATCTCCATTATATCAGACAGGGGGGGCTCAATTTACGGCATATTTCTGGAAGTCTTTTCAGAGGAGCTTGGGTAGACAGGTGAATTTAAGTACGGCTTTTCATCCTCAGACAGATGGACAAGCGGAGCGTACTATCCAAACACTTGAAGATATGCTATGAGCATGTACAATGGAATTTAAAGGTAGCTGGGATGATCATCTTCCTCTCATTGAATTCGCCTACAACAATAGCTATCATTCAAGTATTAAAATGGCACCTTATGAAGCTTTATATGGAAGAAAGTGTAGATCGCCAATTGGATGGTTTGAAACGGGTGAAACTGCTTTACTTGGGCCGGATCTTGTTCACCAAGCCATGGAGAAAGTTAAAGTGATCCAACAGCGGCTACAAACTGCCCAAAGTCGACACAAGTCATATGCTGATGTTAGAAGAAGAGGGCTTGAATTTTCCATAGGTGATTGGGTATTCTTAAGGGTGTCGCCGATGAGAGGGTTAATGAGATTTGGAAAGAAAGGAAAGTTAAGTCCACATTATATAGGTCCATATGAAATTATCAGAAGATTTGGGCAAGTTTCCTATGAATTGAAGTTACCCCAAGAACTCTCCTCAGTCCATCAAGTATTCCATGTCTCGATGCTTCGAAAGTGCATAGGAGATCCATCTTGTATTGCTCCCATTGATGATGTACAAGTTACAGAGGATCTCACTTATGAAGAGATGCCTATTGCTATTCTGTATAGACAAGTAAGGAGGTTGAGAAATAAAGATGTAGCATCCGTAAAAGTCCTTTGGAGAAATCAAAAAGTAGAGGAGATCACATGGGAAGTTGAAGAAATGATGAAGTTCAAGTACCCCCATCTGTTTCGAATGGAAGAAAAAGTTCAGAGTGCACAAGTGGAGCAATAACAAGTAAGTATCTATGGGCATTAAATGTATGTGTATATATGCTAATAATAGAAATGCAATTGTTGTAATTGAAAAGATGTTGTTAACATTCGAGGACGAATGTTCCTAAGGGGGGAAGAATGTAACACCCCATACATTTTTGACCCTACTTGACAACTTTGAACAATGTTTACTTAGGTGTCGAGAGCCATTAGTATGTATTTTGTAGTGTCATTGATGAAAAATTTGATATTGGGCCTAGTACATGTGATTAGACCTTTGTAGGAGATGTTGGTGACTTCGTGGAACAATTGTGGGGTGAAAAATGAGGCTTGGAGGACTTCCAAGCAATGGATATTAGGGTTAGGATGTAAGCAAAAGACTTGAACTTGAGGGATCTAACCAAATCCGCGAAGAAAAGTTGAAGAAAGGAAAAAAAATCACATTTTGGGTGTGGGGAGCGTCCAGGGGCGTGCCAGGCCGCTTCTGGCCAAATTTGTTTTGGCACAGGCAGTACTGGGGCGCGCCAGGAAGCATGCCAGGCCACCTATGCCTGAAATATTTCTGGAATAGGCAGCATTGGGGCGCGCCAGGCGGCGTGCCAGGGTGATTTTCGTAAAATTTTTTTTCTACAACTATTATGATATATTTAAGACTCTTGAGTCATGGTATCATTACTCCATCTTAGTAGGACTACTATTGAGCGTGTTTAGCATCCGAGTTGGGGTTAATTCTTCATCACAAGTATTTTAACAAATTATGTTCAAATAAGCCATGAGTGGCTAGAATTCCTTATTTTTGAGATTGAGGCTACGGACATGAATCGCGTGAGTCGAATATTATTGTAACATTTATGGAATTATTTAAACATGAGAGAAGTGGATATTACACATTGAAAAGATAATATGTGCAATTGGGCTCAATTTGAGGCCCAAAGAGAGGCCAAAATGCAAGGCCCAAAGGGCAAATGACCTATTCTTCCCAAAATTGACCAAGAAACATGGCATTTAATGCCAAGGAGTGGCTAAGGATGATTTGAGGGCTATATAAGGCACAAAAGCTGATTTTTATTCATAAAAACTCTCATGTCTTCTAAGATATTTCCAAACCTATTTCTCTCAACTCAAACCCTAAGGTAACCCTTCTCTTTGGTAAAGATCATCACTTTGCAAGAATTGGTAAGTGTCTACTCTCGTGGGTTAATTTATTATATGCTTAAGATGGTGTGTATATCATGATGGTTATGTTGGCAAGGTGTTGAATAGTGCTCTTTTGCTTTTTACTAAGAGATGTGCCATCTATGTGATTTAAAATTAAAAAGAGACTTGAGGGTTGAATAAAAGTGAATGGTATGGATGAGATATAAACATGTATGGTGTGATTATGATCCTTAACTTATTATTTTTCTATAAGTGTAAATTATGGGATTATTGTCGATATGTGGTTATGAAGTATATTGAGGTGACTTGATGGAATCATTGTGATGTGGTGTTAATGAGGAAGTGTAAGGGTTACACGTGGTATCAAAATGCTATTGGTTTATGATGTTGTGGTCAATGTGTGGAATGTTGTGGTATTGTTGGGGTGGTGATGCCGTGAATTGTATCGTAAGGGGTGAAATGACGTTATAGGGCAATCATGTAACTCATTGTCATTTTATATACATGTAAGGTAATTGGTTGTTAACGTGAGCTCCGTTATATACTTGTGTTGTAGAGTGAAACGTAAAGAAGGAGCCGGACTATTGTGTTCACGTATAGGATTGTGTATTCTTATTGGAAGTATAGGGTATGTAAGGTTACTCTTTCCGTATCCTTCTGCAGCACATGTTGTTCACATTGACATTGTACCTGTTTCATTCCAAAATGTCCCATGGTAGCTTATTTCAAGTTGTCATATCATATTACTCATAGGGTCAAAAGTGATTCACATGTTTCATAGTCATTGACTAATTTTTCAAAATTCCAATAATGTACCATCCCCAAAGTACCAATATCATCAAAAGTAAAAGAATAAAGTAATGCCTAGTTGGTTACGATTTGAGCACAGGGGGAAATCCAGAGGGGTGAAAACCCTTGTCGGAACGAACATGTTTTGTTGGTATGGATCGCAATCTAAGGGGCATAAGCCTGGCTGGAATGATCCCAAAACCATGCTATGATGGATCGCAATCTAAGGGGTATAAGCCTGGATGGAACGATCCCAATAGTATGTATTTCCCATTGATCAGTCGGGGCCCGGGTATGATATGAATCAATGATGGTAAATGAATGTAGAAACAAAGAACACAATGAATGTAATGTACATGGTTCCAAACATATGCGCAACTGTAGCTTATTTATATTGTCTTTCCATATGTTATTTGACTCCTTTGAAGTCTTTATGTGTGATGCAGTTTTATATAGCCTTACATACTTAGTACATTCTTCGTACTGACGTCCCTTGGGGGACTTACCTTACTTGCTACAGGCGCAGGTGCTAGTAGACCTCCACAGTAGGTTGCAGGTCATTTGCAGAGCATTGGTGAGCTCCAGTTGCTTTGGGGCTTTTCGAGTCACATATGTACATTTGTTTTGGTGCTGTGTGGGTACTGTATATGTGTATAAAACGGGGGCTTATCCCAACTCCAAGATTGGTTTTGTTTATGCATTTGTAGAGGCTTTGTAGATGTTGTGGGACATATGAAGGATATGTAAGGAACGTATGTTTTTGTCGTGATGGCCCCAACGACCAAGTTTCATAGTTATCATATATGTTTCATGAATTCCGCTATTGATATCTTATATCCATTTGTGGTGGTGTTGTATATCGAGTAGCATGCATATGAATGCACATGAACAAAGATTGGTTCTTTCGAGCCTCAACGGCCTCGGGTGCTAGTTCTGCCCGAATGGGATTCGGGTCGTGACATAATCCTTCTCTGCGAATGCGATGGTTGGCTCGCGTACACAAAGAATGCTTATTTGTTGCACCAACTATCAAAAATGTGCTGAAGGGAAAAGATCTAAAATCCTCCAAAGAGACCCTCGAGATACGTTTGAGACCCCACAAAAATAAACCAATAATGCTACTAGGCTAATTTTGACGTTCCAGACTCAATGGAACTGTCAGATTTATCAAAAGAGGTCATTTTTCAACAAGTTAACACCCATGTCCCCTTTAGGCTAATATTTAATTTTTTCCCTATCTAATAGGTCAAAACCAAATATAAAGGATCGAAACCCAAACCAACCACACTACTAACCCAAAATCAACATTCCATATCTAATGGAGCCAACATAATCACCATCTGGCGTTCGAATCATAAATGTTGACCAAAGTCAAACTATTACTTATAGGCTACTCAAAACCTCAAACTCACTCAAATAACTCCCAAACACTTTGGCGACCATGCCAGCTAACCCCACAACTCGTAAATAACATATAGCAACTACGGGGAAGGGAAAAATGGTCAAAACACAGCAAAAGCTAAAAATCACAACAAAGGTTGTTACATTATCTACCATTAAAACAAAAGTACATCCTTGAACGAAAAAGCAAATACGGTCCTGAATCGGTAAAAAGCTGGAGGTATCTACTTCACATATAAGACTCAACCTACCAAGTAGCCTCCTCAATAGGGCGATGTATCTACTGGACTTTCACAAAATCAATATGCTTAGACCTCAACTTCCTAGTCTGCCCGTCTAGTATAGCAATGGGCTCTTCCTCGTAGGACAAGTCATGATCTAATGCAACTGAGTCCCATTGAATCATATGCGAATCATCTGGATAGTATTTCTTTAATGTGGAAACATGGAATATCGGATGAATAACTAACAGATATGGAGGCAAAGCTTGCCTATACACCACATCTCCAAATTTCTCAAAAATCTCAAAAGGCCTAATAAATCTTGGACTAAGCTTTCCTTTCTTACCAAAACTCATCACACCCTTCACGGGTGATACCTTCAACAATACTCACTCACCAATCATGAATGCTACATCATGAACTCGATGGTTGGCATAACTCTTCTGCCTACTCTGGGTAGCCATAATCCTCTGCTGGATAAATCGAACTCGATCCATTGAGTCTCTCAACAAATTGGTGCCGTATTACCTAACCTAAAATGAATAAAACCATCCCACGGGGGATCTACACCTCCGCCTATACAAAGCCTCAAAAAGGCCCATATGAATGCTGGAATGCTAACTGTTATTAAAGGTGAACTATGCTAAGGGCAAGAATTGGTCCCAATGACCACCAAAATCCATAACAAATGCTCGAAGCATGTACTCTGACACCTGAATGATTTGTTCTGACTGGCTATCCATCTAAGGGTGGAAAGTTGTGATCATATCAAGCTGAGTACCCAACTCACTCTACATAGAACTCTACAAATTTAAGGTAAACTGAGTACCTCTATAAAAGAATAATAGATATAGGTACTCTATACAATCGAAAAATCTCTCGAATGTAGATCTTTGTCCAACTTCTCCACATTATAGCTTACCCTCATAGGTATAGAATATGTAGACTTAGTCAACCTATCCACAATCACCCAAATAGAATCAAACTTCCCTAAGGTCGTGTAACACCCCGTACATTCCCGACCCTAACTTGATTGATTGGTGACCTAGGGTGTAGTTATAAACCTTAGCTTCGGGAGTGCTAAGTACGTATTTTGCATTGGTTTTGGATGAAACATTTGATATTGTACTAGTCAATGTGATTAGTCACCTGTAGGAGGAGTTTACGACTTTTTGGAACATTTTGGGAGTGATAAGTGAGCCTTGAACGACTTCAAAACAAAGGGTTTTAATGCTAAGAGGTAAGCTAAAGAGTTGAACTTGAAGTATCTAACCGAATCCGCAAAGAAAAGTCGAAGAAAAGAAAAATTTCAAAAACTAAGTCTGGGGCGCTGCAGGTGGTGTGCCAGGCCACTTTGGCCTGATATTTTTGTGGCACAGGCAGCAAGAGGGCCCGCCCAGGGGCATGCCAGGCCGCTCCTGCACACCTTCCAAAAGTTGGAAATTTTTCTAAGTCCAAGGGGCGCCCGGGGTGCTTTTTGCCAAATTTTTTCGCCAACCACGAGCTTATAAATGTGATTCTTGGGTTATTATATAATTGTTCCATCTTGGTAAGACTATGCTTGGACGAAGTTAGCATCCAAATTATGTTTTTACCCTTTTATGTTAAAAGTAAGCCATGAGTGGCTAGAATTACTTGTTCTTGGGATTGAGGCTACAAACATGAGTCTCGTGAGTTGGAATATTGTCGGAACACATATGAAATGATTTAAACTTGAGAAATTTGGTGGATTATACATTGAATTTGGTGGGCTAAGTTAATATGTGTTAATGGGCTCAAAGGAAGGCCCAAAATGAATTAAAAGACATGGCCCAATGGGTCAAATGACCCATTCTTGCTTTGACTAATCAATTATTGAGCCAAATAGATAAGGATGAATTCAAGGGCCTATTAAAGGCACCAAAAATTAGATTTTATTCATTGTAACACACATGTATTTCTAGACTTTTCCAAGAAACCAAAAAAAGATATTTTCTCTTCACTTTCAAACCCTAAGTCATCTCTTTGGGCAAGATCATCATTTGGAAAGCCTTGGTAAGTGTTTATTCTTATGATTTAATATATCATATGCATGAGAGATTATGTAGATCATGTTGGTTATGCTTGGAAGTGTTGGATATGGCACTTTTGGTTTTTTGCTAAGAGATATGTCATCCTTGTGAATTAAACTTGAAAGGAGACTTGAGGTTTTGATGAAAGTGAATGGTATGGATGAAATATCAACACATGAGATGTGGTTATGATATTAATTTGTTTATTTTTCTATGTGTATTCCTTGTGGGATTGTGTTGTGGTTATGGAACGTATTGATGTGAAGTGATAGAGTAATTGTGACGTAGTATTCATGAGGAAGCATAAAGGATAAACTTGGTGTGAAATATTATTGGTTATGATGTTTTGGTTCATGTGTGGAATGTTGGGATATGGTTGGTATTTTTGGTATGACAATGCCGTAAATGGTATTGTAAAGGGTGAAATGATGTTATAAGGCAATCATGTACTCATTGTCATCATAAGCACAAGTGGTTAGTTGTTAACTTGAGCTTCGTTATGTACTTGTGTTGTAGAATAAAACGTAAGGAAGGAGCTGGATTGTTATATTCACATATAGAACTGTGTATGCATATTGAGAATATAAGGTATGTAAGGTTACTCTTTATGTATCCTTCTGCAGCATAATGTTCACATTGACATGGTACTTATTCCATTCCGAAATGTTCAAAGGTATATCATTTCAGGTGGTCATATAGTGTTACTTACATGATAAATTATGATTCACATGTCTCATATTCATTGACTAATGTTCCAAAGTTCCAATAATGTTTATTCACATGTCTCTCACTCATCGATTATTGTTCCAAAGCTTCCAATAATGTTATGACTACAAATGTATCAATCTCTCACAAGCAAATGTACCAATCTCTCACAAGAAATGTATCAATCTCTTAAAAGTAAAGGAAAGAAGTAATGCTTAATTGTTTACTGTTTGAGCATAGGGGCCAATCCATAGGGGTGAAAACCCTGGTCGGAACGATGTTTTATGGATTAGTGGATCGCACTCTAAGGGGCATAAGCCTGGCTGGAACGATCCCAAAGTTATGTTATTCTGGATCGCACTCTAAGGGGTGTAAGCCCGGCTGGAACGATCCTAATATTATAACCCACTGATCAGTTGGGGCTCGGGTATGATATGAGGCAAATGATGACAAATGAACGTAAAAGCAAAGAACGCAATGAATGTAATGTACATGGTTCCAAACATATGTACAACAGTCGCTTATCTATATCGTCTTTCCATTTGATATTTGACTCTATTGAAGTACTTATGTATTGATTCAGTTTCTTACAGCCTTACATACTCAGTACATTCTTCATACTGACCCTCTTGGGGGACTTACTTTACTTGCTACAGGCACAGGTGCTAGTAGACCTCCACTGTAGGCTACGAATCATCTGTGGATCATTGGTGCGCTCCAGTTGGTTCGGAGATTTCTGAGTCACATGTGTACATTATTTTGGTATTGTAAATGTTGTATAAAGAGGGGACTTGTCCCGAATGTAGGTTGGTTATGTACATGTATTGATTAGAGGCTTTGTAGACGTACGTGGGAAGATGAATGTAAGAGATGAATGTCCATTTTGACTTGATGGCCCTAATGGCCAAGTTTCATATATAACATACATTTTCCATGAATCCCGCCATTGGTATTTTATAAGTTACATGAGATCGAATGCTATCCGTTCAGAGACATACATAGGAATGTTCTTGAGTATGGATTGGTTCTTTTGGGCCTCAACGGCTTCGGGTGCCAGTCCATCCCGAAAGGGATTCGGGGCATGACAAAAGTGGTATCAAAGCAGGTTGTTCTAAGGGTGTCTACAAAGCCGTGTCTGCGTAGGGTCTTGCTTATGGATGTGTTGCGCGCCACATTGATAAGTAGGAGGCTCCGACACATTTAAGAGTTGTTTCTTTTCTTCACTTCTAGATCGTGCAATAGAGCCAAAGTTGTAGGTGGACGCATATGTACGCATTGACATTGGTTTTCTTTTGCATAGTCAAATGCTGATTATCAGACAAGAGAAGGGCAAAGATAAGTAGTTTGATATGCCTGCTGAAGAAGAAATGAGTAAATCACCACCTGACCAAGCTAGTGAAGGTGGGGATGACATGGAATTTGCAATACGGGTTTCTCTTAGCCAAAAGGTAGGGAAGTACCCGCAGAACCACCTATAAATGGCACTGAACAGGATTTAAGAAATGTAGTGCATATGTTGACTCAGATAGTGTTGTATAATGTCACGGGAGAGCTGGCCCAATGACGAGTGATGATGGTGCGGCTAGGGCAGCTAGTCGTCGAACATAGGATTTTCTGAAAATTAAACCCTCCCACGTTCACCGGGTCGGATCTGAATGAAGGCCCACAGGACTTTATAGACCAAATCAAAAGGGCTCTAGATGTTATGCATGTGACTGGTGAACTGATGTACTTTGAGCTAGTTGGGAGGAATTTAAAACGACATTTCTTGACAGTACCTCCCATATGAGGTCCGAAAAGCTCATACGGACCAATTGTTAAATCTTTGCCAAAGGACTATGAGTGTCAGAAAGTACAGTCTTCAGTTTAATTCTTAGGCTAGGTATGCTCCAAATGTGGTAGCTATTATGACCGATAGAGTGCATCGGTATATGGACAGATGGATTGTACTATTGCGGCCTTGAATAGAGATATGGATATAGACAGAATACAGGCTTTTTGCACAGATAATGGAGAATCAGAGGCAACAGAAAAGGACACAAATATTTGAACAAGGGTCATCAAAGAGGGCTAGACCTATGGGACAGTTCATGGCGTCCCAAGGAGAATTTAGGTCTCGGGTGTTTAACAGACCGCCTAGACCATTATTTCCTTAGTCTATAGTAAATGCTCTACCTCGATCCCAAGGGTTTAGAGACAACAGGTTTGGGCAAAGAAGTGAGATTCAGGATTCATGGGCAATGGGGTATCAAGCACAAGAATGTAGAAAGTAGGAACCAACCGAAGTCTCCTCGTCAGCCGTGTTAGTGCTGCGTAAGTTATCATCTAGGTGAATGTCGGTTGGGGTCGAATGTTTGTTATTGGTGTGGTATGTCGGTCCACAAAATAAGGCATCTCCTGATGTAGCTATAGGTACCGTATACATATTAATTGACCCATATTCGACACTAGCATATGTTATTTTATTAATTGCTGAAAATTCAAAAGAACACCAGAATTACTAGTTATGTCACATGAAGTCTATACATCAGTTGGTGAATCTATTATAGTTAAAAGAGTATATCATAAGTGCATCGTAATTGTTTGTGGTCATGAGACACTGGTTGATCTTATTAAGCTGGAAATAGTGGATTTTGATGTTATAAAGGGATTGTGCCATAGTAGATTGCCGAACTAAGAAGTTATATTGTCGTTTTCCCCAAAAGAATGTTTTTGAATGGACAGGGAAATGTGGGGGCACCAAGAGGAAAATTTATTCCCCATCTTAAAGCAAAGAAAAGGATACTCTAAGGGATACATATGTCACTTAGTAAGAGTGAAAGATACTGATGTGAAGCCACCAACTCTTCAATCAGTTATGGTGGTAAATGAATTCCTCGATGTATGAGCTGGTGTTAATGTGATGTCAGGTACTCAGCCTATTTTTATTTCTTCATATAGCATGGCCCTAGTAGAGTTACGGGAATGAAATGAGAAATTAAAAGACGTGATAAACAAGGGATTCATAAGACCTAGCACGACCCCTTGGGGTGCATCAGTGTTCATAGTACAAAAAAAATGGCACATTGAGAATGTGTGTTTACTATCGGCAACCGAATAAGGTGACAATGAAGAATACATGTCTTCTCCCCAGAGTTTATAACTTATTTGATCGGTTATAGGGTGCCAAATTCTTCCTAAAGATTGACTTAAGGGCAGGAGATCATCAAGTAAGGGTCAGAGAAAATAAAGATACCCAAAATAGATGTATGGTTGTTATGAATTCGTAGTTATGCCATTTGGGCTAATAAATGCACCAGCTGCGTTGATGGGTTTGATAATTAGGGTGTTTAAGCCATCGCTAAGCGTATTCGTGATAATGTTTTAGATGCTATACTAGATTACTCAAGATCACAAAAGGACCATGCTAATCACTTGTGACAGGTGTTACGGATTCTTCGTGACCGTAAGATATATGCAAGTTCTTTAAATGCAAGTTTGGTCACAATCCGTATCATCCTTAGGACACATTGTATATAATGAAGGAATAAGGATTAATATACACAAAAGAAGTGGCCAAGGCTTACGACGCCTACGAAAATTTGTAGCTTCCTTGAGCTGGCCAGTTATTACAGAAGAATTGTTAAAAAGGCTTTCTGCCATTACCCTTAACAAAGCTAACACACAAAGTAACTAAGTTTCAGCAGAATGATGTATGTGAGAAAAGTTTGCAAGAGTTGAAAGATAAATTGACTCCTACACCTGTACTAGTACCTCCCAAAGGCACATAAGAGTAGGCAGTGTATTGTGATGTTTTAAAAGTTGGTGTGGGATGTGTATACATGTAGCACGACAATGTGATAGCGTATGCCTTAAGACAATTGCGTCCACATAAGAGAAATTATACCACATATGATTTTAAGTTAACAGTTGTGACAATTGCTTGTCACAGATGGCACCACTACTTGTATAAAACTTCAGGTGAAACAATTATAGTGTCAAATGTGGCAGAATTTTCATTGGTATCTGAGATGAAGGAAAAGCAATATGTAAATCCTATTTTTAGTTCAATTGAAAAAGAATGTACAGCAAAGTTCGACAAAGGTATTTGAGCAAACACAAGGGGGAGTACTTTAACGCCAATGTAGATTGTGTGTACCAGGTATAGACGAGTTAAGGAAATGAATTATGACAGAAGAACATAATTCACGGTATTTTATTCATTCGGAAGCAACCAAAATTTACCATGGTTTAGCAGAGATGTCTTGGTAAGGTTACATGAAAAGCACATTGTAGAACTTGTAGCTCAATGTCCAAGCGGTCATTGATTAATAGTATGGCATCAGAAATCTGTATGTTTTATGCAATGTATTACCCTTCCAGTTTGGAAGTGGAACATGAATAACATGGATTTAATCATAGGGTTGCCTCGTACACTGCGAAGGTTGATTCCATATAGGTAATAGTTGACAGGCCTACCGAGTTAGCGTATTTCCTACCAGTTAGGACCACCGATACAGCTGAACATTATGCAAAGTTGTATGTTACAGAGATAGTATGATTACATGGGATTCCACTCACTATTATATCAAACAGGAGAGCTCACTTTATTGCACAGTGTTGGAAGTCTTTTCAGTAAAGCATGGGTACACAGGTGGATATAATTACGACTTGTCATCCTCAGATGGATGGACAAACAGAACATATTATATGAACATTTAAATATATGCCACGAGTTTGTACATTGGACTTTAAAGGTAGTTGGGATGAACATCTATCGTTTATTAAAATTGCTTACAATAAAAGTATCAAAAGGCACCTTACGAAGCTTTTATATGAAAGAAAATATAGATCATCAATTAGATGGGTTACAGCTGATGAAATTTGCTTTGCTCGGGTCAGATTTTGTTCATCAAGCTATAGAGAAAGTGAAGGTGATATAACAGCAGCTACAAATAGCCCAAAGTCGATACAAATCATATGCCGATATTAGAAAAAGGGAATTAAAATGTGCCATAGGTGATTAGGTATTTTTGACAGTGTTATCAATGAAAAACAAGATAATGAGATTCGGAAAGAAAGGGAAATTGTCCAAAGATTTGAGAAAATTGCGTATCTATTAGCACTAGTCCAAGAACACTTCACAGTTCATTCAGTATTTCATATTTGATGCTTTGAAAGTGTATATGAGATTATCTCGTATTGCTCCCAGTGGAGATATACAAGTTATGGAAGATCTCACATGTGAAGAGGTACTGCTTACTATTCTAGATCGATAAGCGAAAGCAATGAGAAATAAAGAAGTAGCTTCCGTAAAGGCACTATTGGAGAAATTAGCACGTAGAAGAAATCACAAGGGAAACCAAAGAAATAATGAAATCTAAAGTACTCGTAATTGTTGTACACAGAAGAAAAAGTTCAAGATACGTAATTGGAGTCATAATAAGTAAGTCTTTACAAGTATTATGTGTGTATATGATAATGTGAAGGATTCACTTCGACATAAGTTGGTACAATGAGACAATGTTACTAACATTCGAGGACGGATGTTTCTAAGGGGGGAAGGATGTAACACCCCGTACATTCCCGACGCTAACTTGATTAATTGGTGACCTAGTGTGTAGTTATAAACCTTAGCTTTGGGAGTGCTAAGTACGTATTTTGCATTGGTTTTGGATGAAACATTTGATATTGTACTAGTCAATGTGATTAGTCTCTTGTAGGAGGAGTTTATGACTTTTTGGAACATTTTAGGAGTGATAAGTGAGGCTAGAACGACCTCCAAACAAAGGGTTTTAATGCTAAGAGGTAAGATAAAGTGTTGAACTTAAAGTATCTAACCGAATCCTCAAAGAAAAGTCGAAGAAAAGAAAAATTTCAAACACTAAGTCTGGGGCGCTGCAGGTGGCGTGCCAGGCCGCTTTGGCGTGAAATTTTTGTGGTAAAAGCAGCAAGGGGGTGCGCCCAGGGGCGTGCCAGGCTGCCCCTGCACACCTTCCAAAAGTTTGAAATTTTTCTAAGTCCAAGGGGTGCCCGGGGGCGTGCCAGGGTGCTTTTTGCCTAATTTTTTCGCCAACCACGAGCCTATAAATGTGATTCTTGGGTTATTATATAATTGTTCCATATTTCTAAGACTACGCTTGGATGAAGTTAGCATTCAAATTATGTTTTTACCCTTTTATGTTAAAAGTAAGCCATGAGTGGCTAGAATTACTTGTTCTTGGGATTGAGGCTACAAACATGAGTCTCGTGAGTTGTAATATTGTTGGAACACATATGAAATGATTTAAACTTGAGAAATTTGGTTGATTATGCATTGAATTTGGTGGGCTAATTTAATATGTGTTAATGGGCTCAAAGGAAGGCCCAAAATGAATTAAAAAACATGGCCCAATGGGTCAAATGACCCATTCTTGCTTTGACTAATCAATTATTGAGCCAAATGGCCAAGGATGACTTCAAGGGCCTATAAAAGACACCAGAAATCATATTTTATTCATTGTAACACACATGTAATTCTAGACTTTACCAAAAAGAGATATTTTCTCTTCACTTTCAAACCCTAAGTCATCTCTTTGGGCAAGATCATCATTTGGAAAGCCTTGGTAAGTGTTTATTCTTATATTTTAATTTATCATATGCATGACAGATTATGTAGATCATGTTGGTTATGCTTGGAAGTGTTGGATATGGCACTTTTGGTTTTTTGCTAAGAGATGTGTCATCCTTGTGAATTAAACTTAAAAGGAGACTTGAGGTTTTGATGAAAGTGAATGGTATGGACGAAATATCAACACATGAGATGTGGTTATGATCTTAATTTATTTATTTTTCTATGTGTATTCCTTGTGGGATTGTGTTGTGGTTATGGAACGTATTGATGTGAAGTGATAGAGTAATTGTGACGTAGTATTCATGAGAAAGCATAAAGGATAAACTTGGTGTGAAATATTATTGGTTATGATGTTTTGGTTCATGTGTGGAATGTTGGGATATGGTTGGTATTTTTGGTATGACAATGCCGTAAATGGCATTGTAAAGGGTGAAATGATGTTATAAGGCAATCATGTACTCATTGTCATCATAAGCATTTGTAAAGTAGTTAGTTGTTAACGTGAGCTTCGTTATGTACTTGTGTTGTAGAATAATATGTAAGGAAGGAGCTGGAATGTTATATTCACATATAGGACTGTGTATGCATATTGAGAATATAAGGTATGTAAGGTTACTCTTTATGTATCCTTCTGCAACATAATGTTCACATTGACATGGTACTTATTCCATTCCGAAATGTTCAAAGGTATATCATTTCAGGTGGTCATATAGTGTTACTTACATGATAAATTATGATTCACATGTCTCATATTCATTGACTAATGTTCCAAAGTTCCAATAATGTTTATTCACATGTCTCTCACTCATCGATTATTGTTCCAAAGCTTCCAATAATGTTATGACTACAAATGTATCAATCTCTCACAAGCAAATGTACCAATCTCTCACAAGAAATGTATCAATCTCGCAAAAGTAAAGGAAAAAAGTAATGCTTAATTGTTTACTGTTTGAGCACAGGGGCCAATCCATAGGGGTGAAAACCCTGGTCGGAACTAACCTGTTTTATGGATTTGTGGATCGCACTCTAAGGGGCATAAGCCTGGCTGGAACGATCCCAAAGATATGTTATTCTGGATCGCACTCTAAGGGGCGTAAGCCCGGCTGGAACGATCCTAATATTATAACCCACTGATTAGTTACATGAGATCAAATGCTATCCGTACAGAGACATGCATAGGAATGTTCTTGAGTAAAGATTGGTTCTCTCGGGCCTCAATGGCTTCGGGTGCTAGTCCGTCCCGAAGGGGATTCGGGGCGTGACAGGTCGGGGGTAAACCAACCATAAAGTCCATAGTGATCAAATCCCACTTCCACTCGGGGACAGGCAACCTCTGGATAGTACCACCCAGTCACTGATGCTCATACTTCACTTGCTGGAAATTCAAACATTTGGGCACAAACTCAACAATGTCTTTCTTCATAGCACACCACCAATAGTGTTGCTTCAAATCATGATACATTTTGGCCGCTCCTAGATGAATAAAATACTTCAAATAATGAGCTTCCTCCAAGATCAGTCTAACCCATCCACCAACTCTCGGTACATAAAAATGACTATCAATCCTCAAAATACCATCGGGATCTAGAAATTCGGTCTTTGCCTCACCATTCAACACTTTATCACGAATCACCCTCAACTTACCATCATCAAACTCTCGAGCTCGAATCTACTCCATCAGTGAAGATCTAGCCTCAACAAATGCCAAAAATGCTCGGGTATTAAAATATCAAGTAGAACCAACTGGTTAGCTAAAGACTAAACGTCTAAGGCTAAAGACCTCTCCCCTGCCAATAGATGAGCCAAACTCCCCCCCCATACTTGCTGCCTTCCAACTCAAGGTATCCTCTACCATATTAGCCTTACCCGAATGATAAAAAATAGTGAAATCATAATTAAGAAACTCTAACCATCTATGATGTCTCATATTAAGATCTTACTGAGTGAAGAAGTACTGTAGACTACAATGATCGGAGAAAATTTCATAATGAACACCATATAAGTAGTGTCATCACAATTTCAACACAAACACAATCGCGGCTAACTCCAAATCATGAGTAGGGTAGTTCTTCTCATGAGGATTCAAATGTCGAAAAGCATAAGGAACCACCTTACCCTTTTACATCAATACACAACCCAATACAACTCCAAAAATATCACCAAATATGGTGAAACCCATGCCTTCCTAAGGAAAGGTCAAAATAGGAGTCGAAGTCAAGAACTACTTGAGCTTTTGAAAGCTCTCCTCACAAGCATCCGACCACTGAAAAAGAATCTTTTTATGAGTCAACTTAGTCAAAGGAGCTGCAATACAAGAGAAACCCCGCACAAAGCACCATAACCTACTAATCTAACAAAACTCCAAATCTCGATAGCGAAAGTGGGTCTAGCCCAATCACTAACCACCTCTAACTTGGGCGGATCGACTATAATACCATCCTTGGTCACAACATGACCCAAGAAAGAAACAGATTCAAGCCAAAACTTTCCCTTGGAGAACTTGGCATACAACTTCTTATCTCTCGATCTTTGAAGTACGATCCTCAAATATCGCACATGGTCAGCCTCATTCTTGGAATAAGCCAAGATATCATCAATGAAAAAAATCACAAAAGAATCAAGATAAGGCCTCAATACCCTGTTCATCAACTCCATAAATATTGTCGGGGCATTAGTCAGCCCAAAAGACATAACCAAGAACTCATAATGGCCATACCAAATCTGAAAAATTGTCATTAGAATATTCGAAGCTCTAATCCGCAACTGATGATAACAAGATCTCAAATCAATATTAGAAAATACGGAAGCATCCTAAAGATTATCAAATAAGCCATTAATGTGAGGAAGGGAATACTTGTTCTTGATATTCACCTTGTTGAATTGTCGATAATCAATACACATGCGCATGGATCCATCCTTATTCTTCACAAATAATACAGGAGCACCCCAAGGAGACACACTCGATCTAATGAAACCATTATCCAATAAATCTTGTAATTGCTCCTTCAATTTCTTCAACTTTATTGTGGCCATCCTATAAGGAGGAATGGAAATGGGCTTTGTGACCGACTCAACATCAATTGCAAAATAAATATCCCAGTCCAAAGGCATACCAAGTAAGTCTATAGAGAACACATACATGCACTCTTTGGACATGAACTAGAATCAACCTTCCATTCTAACCTCGAAATACCAGGAGTAGCTAAAGTCACGGTCTTAGCAAAACAATCCAAAACTGCCTGAAAAGAAGCCAACCAATCCATACCCAAGATAACAGCAAAATCAACCATATCGAGGATAATCAAGTCCAACTAAGTCCCACGCCCAAATAACAACACAAGATCGGTACACCCGATCCATTACTAAAAAACACCTACAGGGGAAGATATATGAACAGGCATAGCAAGGGATTGACATATAACATAAATACCAGTAGCAAAATATGCAGACGCATAAGAAAATATTGAACCAGGGTCAAATAGTATTGTAGTAGGATGATGGTAAATAGTAATCCTTATAATTACTGCATTAGAGGCCTCTACCTCAGGTCTTCCAGGAAAAGCATAGCACTGACCACGTCTGTTACGAGAATGAGTGACTCCTCATCCACCAGAATGATCTCCCTGAGCGTTACATCTGGCAACTCTAAAACTACCTCTATTTCCCTGTGTACCACGTCTAACTACTGACACTAGAGTGGAACAAAGCTAAAGTAGAGATCCCTAGTAGGAAGAACCAATCGCACGATAGGGATAATCCCTCGCTAAATAGCCATGTTCATTAAATACAAAACATCTTCATCATGTATGGCTCGATCTCCAACCACTAGAAGTCTTAGAACTCATAAACCTACCATTTGAACTCTACAAAGCTTCCAAAAATGATCTACTGTAATAACCATATAAAGCTCTGCTCGAGAAATCTCTAACTCAGGATGTATGACCACTAAAATCTCATTATCAATGCACCCTCTTAGCACCACCGCCCTGCATACCCTGGTGAATAGTCATAATCATCTTGGCATGATCCACTATTCTCTGAAAAGAACCGCAAGAAACCACTAATAAAGCTATCAATAGTTGGTAATAACTAGATAATCCTTTAACAAACTTTCTGATCCTCTCAGACTCAATGAAGATACTACCAATGGCATATCTGGATAAGGCATGAAATTGAGTATCATACTCTATAATAGTCATGGAACCCTACTCCAAATGAACAAACTCATCCCTCTTTTAGTGTCTCAAGATAAAGGGAATAAATCGCTCAGAAAAAACTCAGAAAACAAGGTCTAAGGCAACAGCTGGGGACCCGCTGGTCTAAAACTTACAAAAGGTCTACACCACTACCTAGCCACATCAGTCAATTGATAGGTAGTGTAAGTAACACCATGTGACTCAAGCAAACCAAGGTTATACAACCTCTCCTGACAATCAATCAAAAACTAATAAGCATTTTCACTAATTGCACCATTGATCATGGGAGGGGATAGTTTGATAAATCTCTCAAATCTCTTCTACTCATTAGCAGACATAATAGAATCTGGAGCAATAAGCAAGACAACTAATTTAGTAGGCAAACTATCAATATGTGGGGCCACCACAATAGATGGTTTTGCCTCGGAAGTCTGAAAACCATGAGTAGTAGCCTACCCTAATAGCTGTATACCTCATGTAGTCTGAGAACTATTTAGTGTACCCAGTAGAATACCAGCCTATGGAATGCCATCTAAATAGCCCAAAAGATGAACCAATAGATCCTTTAATACTGAGGTAACTATGAAACCGTGAGGGGCTTGAGCTGGTACCATATCCTTTGTCGAGTAGACCTCTTCTTCATGCTCAATCTTAGGCTTGGAGGAGTCCGCTTTAGCTTATACTCTAGCTGGAGTCGCTCATCGTGCCCGACTTCTACCCCTTGCCTCTCCCCCTGACTAGAGCTCCAACAACAGGTGTAGGCTCAATATCCTTGATAACTCTGGATCTAGTCCTCACCATCTGAGCAGAAAGAATGAAATATAAGTTTAAAATATATGACATGAACAATATGCAAACAAATTAGAAAGGTTTTTCTAAAAGTGTCATATACCTTCCTGAAGATAGATACGGATGTCAACGTATCAATCTGTGGGACTCTATTATACATCTTACTCTTTTATTCATAATATCGATGAACCTAGCACTTATATACCAATTAGTCACAACCCAAAAATCGAGGTCATGGTTGCACGTACCTTGTCCCAGCCTTGGAAGGTAAACCAAAAATCCACAACAGATATGAAATATGAAAAAGAGAAGAAATAAAGAAATACGAGACTTCTAGAACAAAGTCAAGCCATAATAATCATAAATCCAAAATATATGAATAGAAATACAATAAAATTCCAAAACCTGATATCACAAGTATAAAGAGCATCTAAGAAAATACTGAAATTTGATAATACATCACTATCTCTGAATATAAGTAAAGACATAACAGATAGATGGAGGTTGGAACAAGGCTCCAAATAAGGAGCTCATAGTACTCCAGATCATAAATCACAAGACAAATTAGTTGCCACGGGTTGCACTCATAATGGGATCTGCACTGAGAGTACGGTCCACTTGTACTCAGTAGGTATCATAGGTCGATTGAGCAAAGTAGAAAACTAAGCAAGTAAATAATACTAAGAGCATGCTTCCACCTACATAAAGAAAAGTTGCCAATGGTGGCTCAAACAGTATCTCCTAATAATTCAACAAGTATAATATCTATATAAGAAAAACTACACATGAATATGAAAGACAAGGCTATATACAAGATAACAAACACATAAATAGAAATGCAAATGATGCAATGCAATGCAAATATGGTGGAATAATAATGATGTAAGCTACCAGATGGAAGCCATTACATGGCACCTTTCGAGCATAAGCTTTCAGGATAGGACCCATGGGGGGTTCGCAACCCATATACTTTCACAATCTCAATCACATATCTCAATAAACCTTGCCAGCAAAATATTCAATCAAGGGTTTTATAAAGTGTTTTATTTTCTTTCAAAATATGTATTTCTTTGTTGTACCGATTCCATGTATATGGATGAATAATATAAGGCTGCATGCTCATAACCAATACAACATTATGTATAATGAAGCAAGTCAACGATGGTATCAAATGAGCTCAAATCTCCTCAATATCTCAATAAATCATGATATAATCCATCACATGGCACCACAGTAATGAATTGTCATGTAAGACATTAATAATATCAAATCAAGCCCTCACTGAGGCATTACAATAAAGATAGATGGAAAATAATACTCAAACTAGACCAATATCAACCACCACTCGGGCATAACATGAAGAAATTTGGAGCTAAAAAGAAATTTAAAATGAGAAGTTATATAAAAAAATCAAGCAGACATCTTAATGGATTAAATAGAATATTATATTAATATTTCTATATAGAAACCAAATTGCAATTTGGAATTGAAGAGAAAAGGCAACATGTACACGTGTCAATTATTAATACAAAAAGCAAGCAAAGGAAAAATAAAATGCACCAAACATATTGGCCACTGATAGCAACCTGATGCGGCATGCAGTCCTAAATCAGACTGGGTTTTGGTTTTCCCAATTTATTTTAGACTCAGTTATTTTATTTGGGATTTTTTTCTATATCTATAAATATTTAATAAAAACAATTTGTACTCAACTTTTGAATTTTTGATTTAGAGAGAGCTAAGAGCTGTCGTGAAGGCCAGAGAAAATTGGTTTATTATTTTTTTCTCCATATTTATTTAAGTTTGCATTCTATTGATACTTTTGAGATATTAATCGAGCCATCTAAACCTATGGAAGAGATCACTCGTATGAAGAACCTATGAGTTTTGCACTATTAATCGAGCCATCTAAACCTATGGAAGAGTGCAAGGAAGAGGAAAAATATGTCTATATTCTTGAATTTGTTGTGCCAAATCCAAAGAATTACATTCCTCACTTACGGGTCAAAAGTACATGATACAACATTTATTGCTTGGTTCCCTTATTTTTATACTACCGCCTCTTGAGCGTAGTAGAAAATTGAAAAAGATGTTAGGGGTGCAACGCATAAGTTAAAAGTGGAAGAAAAAGTGGAAGGCAATCCAACTAGTAGTGTAACTTCTTATTTTCTATTTTTCATATATAAAGTCTCATTTTTTTTTATTTTGCAGATTTAGGGAAAGTCTGAGTACCGAATATGAAGCTAACAAGCATGTTTGAGCTTAAGTGTGGGGTGTACGCGACCCTTGATAAAAAGTAAAGAAACATATTGCTAGCTAGGTCCTAGAGGGCCTTTGGGAGTATCTTTAACCCTCTTTTTTTAGGAGCAATATATTTACTTTTAGGAGTATTTTTTTTTTGAGTGAAGAGAAAAGATTTTTTTATTTGCTTGATACTAGCAATTTAGGCCTTATCTTTATTACTTTTCTATGAGTGCTTGAGTGTAAAATAAAACAATAGGCCTTTTGATACCCATACTCATGGTTGTGACTCTGTATATAGTTTATTCTTATTTTGCAGTTTGTTATGACCCTGTCTGTCTTAAAAGTTGAATAAATCCATCTTGATTGGTACTTGTGCCAAGTGTGGTGAGGATTTTCTTGCATATATTCCATATTTTGTATTTTAGTCTAGAACTTGCCCTGCATGTTATTGAAGCAAAATAAAAAGTATTGCTTTGTTTAGAATATGATAATAGTCTTTCTTTGATATGTTTTGTAAATTTTAGCCTTTTCAGATATTATATCACTAGTTAGCCCCTTTTAGCCTGTAGCTTTTTTTTGGTAGCCGTATTCTTACCTTAATTCATTTTTTGAATCTCTTTTGCACCTTGCTTCCTAGAGCACTGTAGCATAGACTGTATTGAAATTGTTAAATCTGAAGAAAAGGAATGGTTGAGTGTAAAAGGTGACCAATGATAGCTACAAAGTGATGAAAAAACCCTCTGTAACACCCCGTACGTTCCCAACCCTACTTGACAACATTAAATAATATGTACGTAGGTATCAAGCGCTATGAGTATGCATTTGGTAAGGCTATTGATGAGAAAATTGAATTTGGCTCTTGTTATGTGGTTAAACTTGCATAAAAGGTGTTTTGAAATTTTCATTGCGCATTTGTGGGGTTCAAAATGAGGATAAGAAGACCTCTAAACAAAGTATAATAAGGTTAAGAAGTGAGTTAAAGAATAGGACTTGAAGTATCTAACCAAACCCGCGAAGAGAAGTCGAAAAATGGAATTTTTGGAAAAAATTAAAGAGAGGCGCGTTTGGTACCATGCCACGCCGCTCTGGGCTAAAATTTTTAGCCCAGAGGTAGCAGGTTGGCGCGCCCAGGAGCGTGCCACCTTGGGTTTTCCACTTTTTCGAAAGTTGGAAATTTCTAAGTCCCAAGGGTATCCGGGGACGTACCGAGCCAATTTTTGCTATGTTTCTTATACAACCAAGAGTATATACATGAAATGAATGACATATTACATTGGTATGATAAAATTACTCGAGAACGAATTTGGGGTCAAAATGACAGTTTTGCCCCTAAGGTCAAAATAAGCCAAACGTGGCTAGAATCACTTGTTTTTGGGATCGAGCCTACGGATATGAATATTATGAGTGGGAATATTATTGTAATACGTATGAAGACAAGAAATTATTGATTTTATTGGGTTAAGTGATTTGGGCTCAATAAAAGCCCAAAATGGGATAAAAGGCATGGGTCACATGACCCAATCTTCTATTGACTTGGTCAATTGAGGCATTAAATATCAAGAAAGGCTAAGGATGACCCAAGGAATATAAAAAGACCCACAAAATCAGATTTTTATTCATCTAACCTCTCATGCTTTCTAGACATTTTCTCAAACATTCTACAATATTCTCTCAAGAACCCTAAAGACTCAAAGGCAATTTTGGAGCAAAATCATTCCTTTGCAAGTTTGGGTAAGTGAATATTACTATGGATTTATATATTATATGCATGAAAGAGTATGTAAATCATGTTGGTTGTGCTTGGAAATGTTGAATATGGTATTTTGTGCTTTTGTATAAGATGTGTGATCCATGGGATTTGAACTTGAATTAGGACTTGTGCCTTTGATGAAAAATCATGGTATGGATAAAATATGACCATCTATGGAGTTATTTTTGTTGTTAAACTTGTTCTTGTCTATAAGTGTAAATTGTGGAAATTTGGCCGATATGTGCTATGAAGGGTATTAAGGTGAATTGATGGATTGTTTGTGATGTGGTATGGATAAGGAGGTGTAAAAGAGAATTGTTATGGTGAAATGCAATGATTATTATGTATTGGTCAATGTTGGGAATATTGGAGGATTTTTGGAATAATGATGCTATCAATGGTTTTGTCAAGGGGAAATGACATGTTTCAAAGCAAACATGTACCCCATTGATGTTATATGCATTTGTGAAGTAGTTGTGGTTAATGTGAATTCCGTTATGTATTTGTGTTATAGAGTGACACATACAGAAGGAGCGGGACTATTGTATGCACATCTAGGATTGTATATCCGTATTGAGAGTACAAGGTATGTAAGGTTACTCTGTCCGTATCTTTTTGCAGCAAAACGTACCCACATTGCGATTTCACTAGTCTTACCTCGAAATGTGCTAAGGTATCCTATAGCCGTTTATCAATAGTCATTGTCATATATTTCCTACTCATGGATCATTTGTGAGTCTCATGTCTCATAATCATGGTTAATGTTCCAATGTTCCACTAGTGATATTACTTATGCCTCTTGTTCATAGATTATTGTCCCATAGTTCCCATGGTGTTATGCTTATAATAATGTTATGTTGCCAAGTTATTCACATGTCTCTCACTCACTGGTTAATGGTTCAAAGTTTCCAATAATGTTATGTTCCAAAGTTCAAGTGATGTTATGACTATCAAATATCAATCTCAAAGTAAAGATCAAAGTAATGCAAATGTGGTCAATGATCAAGTATGGGTGGCAAGTCTAGGGGCATAAGCCTAGCTCAACTCGATCCCGATGTGTTGATTTATGGGTGGCAAGTCTAGGGGCATAAGCCTAGCTCGACTCGATCCCGATGTATTGATTGATGGGTGGCAAGTCTAGGGGCATAAGCCTAGCTCGACTCGATCCCGATGCATTGATTTATGGGTGGCAGGTCTTAGGGGCATAAGCCTAGCTCGACCCGATCCCAACATGACGATAAGTCATGGAAAGACCCACTGATCAGTAGGGGCCCGGGTACATTGTGACACATGTATTGACAAACAATCATTGAATGTAAAGAAAGTAATGCAAGTAATGAAAGCAATTCACATGGTTTCCAAAATGCAATATGGTGACTTATTCACATTGTCTAGTCATTTGTATTGAGTTCATTGGTATGTTCATGTGTTTCAAAGTTTCATTTGAGCCTTACATATTCATTACTTATTTCGTACTGACCCCTCTCGGGGAATTTACCTTACTTGCTGCAGGCGCAGGTCCCAGTAGGCCTCCTCAGTAGATTGCCAGTGTTAGCGGTTCCTTGGTGAGCTCCAGTTAATTCGGGGTTTCTCCGAGTCAGAATAGATATATGTTTTAATGATGTACATGTTGTATAAAGCGGCGACTTGTCCCGACTTTTGGTTTGTATTGGTCAATGCTCTTGTTAGAGGCTTTTGTAGACGGATGTGGGTGTATCAGTGTAAAATACATATGTTGTTTTGACTGGATGGCCTCAACGGCCAAGTTTCATATGTATGTAGAAATATGTCCCATGTTTTCCTTTATTCGTGTTTCATGTTCTTACACAATGGTGGTTATGATTAGGATATGCATTTGATTGAACATAGGTAAAGGTTGGTTCTCTCGGGCCTTATCGACTACGGGTGCCAATCATGTCTCGATGGGATTCGAGGCGTGACAAAAGTGGTATCAGAGCAGGTCGTTCTAAGGGTGTCTACAAAGCCGTGTCTGAGTAGAGTCTTACTTATCGATGTGTTGTGCACCACATTTATAAGTAGGAGGCTACGGGACATTTAGGATGTTGTTTCTGTTCTTCACTTCTAGATCGTGCAATAGAGCCAGTGTTGTCAGTTGAAGTGTGTCTGACCATGGTATTTTGTTTTTCTTTGGTATAGTCAAAATGCCAATCACGAGAGGTAGAGGTAAAGAGAAACAGGTAGATGTGCCTGCTGGAGAAGGAATGAGCAGATTACCACCTGACCAAGCTAGTCAAGGTGGGGCAAATGCTGAAATATCATCGCGGTCTTCATCGACCCTCCCAGTTTTGGAAGAGCCAATTGGTAGAGAAGTACCTGTAGAGCCACCGATGAATGCCACGGATTAGGATCTTAGGAATGCTGTACATATGTTGACACAGTTAGTGGCGGCACAAAGCCAGGGACGAGCTGGTGTAGTGACACATGATGATGATGCAGCTAGAATGGCGAGTCGCAGGACACAGGATTTCTTGAAACTTGACCCTCCTATTTTCACTAGGTCAGATCCAAAAGCGGATCCACAGGACTTTGTGGATCAAATTCAGAGGGCCTTGGAAGTTATGCATGTGACAGGAGTTGAAACAGTTGAACTTGCCGCGTATAGGCTGAAAGGAGAGGCGATATTATGGTACGAGGATTGGAAGAAATCCTGGGATATTGGTGCAACTCCACCTACGTGGGAAGAGTTTAAAATTGCTTTCCTTGATCATTACTTGCCCTATGAGATCCGTGAGGCATGTGCGAATCAGTTCCTAAATCTTCGTCAAGGAAATTTGAGCATGAGGGAATATAGCTTGCAATTTAATTCCTTGGCTCGATATGCGCCAAATATTGTGGCTACGATGACAGACAGGGTCCATAGATATGTGGACAGACTAGAGCCATATTTGGTACGGGATTGCACTATTGCTACCTTGAATAAGGACATGGACATTGCTCGAATCCAGGCCTTTGCTCAGAAAATGGAAGACCAGCGACAGCGAAGAAGAGTGCATGAATTTGATAGGGTACAGTACAAAAGGGCTAGACCTATGGGACCACCTATGATGTCCCATGGAGGATCTAGGCCCCGCATGTTTCCTAGACCACCTAGACCGTCGTTCTCTTATTCCACAGGGGGTGCTCACTCACAGTTTCGAGGGTCTAGGGGTGGTCCATCGGGGCAGAGTAGTGGATCACAGGAAGCAGGTTTCCCTCGTCAGCAGTGTCAGCACTGCAGGCGTATGCACACAGGTACATGTCGATCAGGGACGAATGTCTGTTTTTAGTGTGGTATGCCGGGGCATATAGCAAGAGAGTGTCCACAGCGAAGCATGGGTGGTATAGCACGACCAGCTGGGTCGGCTGTTGCGTCATTAGCATCGGTTCCTTCACAGGGCCGAGGGGTGCAGCCTATTGGCCGTGGTAGAGGTGCCAGAGGAGCAGCCAGTACTAGCAGGGTCCAGAATCGTACTTATGCTTTAGTGGACCGCCAGAATTCAGAGGCTTCCCCTGATGTTGTCACAGGTACATTATCCATATTCTCACATAATGTATATGCATTGATTGATCCAGGTTCTACATTTTCCTATGTTACCCCATTGGTTGCTGCGAAATTTGTAAAGGCACCAGAATTATTAATTAAATCAATTGAAGTGTCTACACCGGTTGGTGAATATATTGTTGCAAAGAGAGTGTATCATAACTGTGTGGTAACTGTGTGTGGTCATGATACATTGGCCGATCTCATTGAACTGGACATGGTGGATTTTGATGTGATCATGGGAATGGATTGGTTGGCCTCTTGTTATGCTACGGTAGATTGCCGTGACAAGAAAGTACACTTTGGTTTTCTGCAAGAAAATGTTCTAGAATGGCAGGGTAATGTATGGGCACCACGAGGAAGGTTTATTTCCTATTTGAAAGCCAAAAAAATGATTGCTAAAGGTTATATATGTCATCTAGTACGGGTGAAAGATACCGAAGCGGAACCGTTAACTCCGCAGTCGGTCCCAGTGGTCAATGAATTTCTAGATGTATTCCCAGAGGATCTTCCAGGTTTACCCCCAGAACGGGAAGTAGAATTTGGAATTGATGTGATTCCAGGCACTCAACCTATTTCTATTCCTCCGTATAGAATGGCTCCAGCCGAACTGTGTGAATTAAAGGAGCAATTGAAGGACTTGCTAGATAAGGGCTTCATTAGGCCTAGTATGTCCCCGTGGGGTGCACCGATCTTATTTGTGCGAAAGAAAGATGGCACCTTAAGAATGTGCATTGACTATCGATAATTGAATAAGGTAACGATCAAGAACAAATATCCCCTTCCTCGCATTGATGATTTGTTTGATCAGTTACAGGGTGCCAGGTGTTTTTCAAAAATTGACTTGAGGTCGGGTTACCATCAAGTCAGAGTTAGAGAAGAAGATGTACCCAAGACAGTTTTTTGAACACGGTATGGCCATTATGAATTTTTAGTTATGTCATTTGGACTAACAAATGCTCCAGCTGTGTTCATGGATTTGATGAATAGGGTGTTTAAGCCATTTTTGGACGTGTTCGTCACGGTATTCATAGATGACATCCTAGTTTATTCAAGATCACCGGAGGACCATGCTAATCACTTACGACAAGTGTTACAGATTCTTCGTGAATGGAAGTTGTATGCAAAGTTCTCCAAATGTGAGTTTTGGTTGAAATCAGTCGCGTTCTTGGGTCACATTGTATCAGATGAAGGCATACAGGTTGATACCCAAAAGATTGAAGCAGTGAAAAACTGGCCAAGACCTACGACACCCACAGAGATTCACAGTTTTTTGGGTTTGGCAGGCTATTACCGGAGATTTGTAGAAGGGTTTGCTTCTATTGCAGCACCATTAACAAAGCTAACTCACAAGGCAATTAAATTTCAATGGAATGATGCATGTGAACAGGGGTTCCAAAAACTGAAAGATAAGTTGACTTCCACACCAGTGTTAGTACTTCTTGAAGGCACAGAGGGCTATGCAGTGTATTGTGATACTTCCGGGATTGGTCTCGGATGTGTGTTGATGCAGCATGGTAGGGTGATAGCATATGCCTCACGACAGTTGCGGCCACATGAGAAAAACTATCCCACACATGATCTCGAATTGGCAGCGGTAGTTTTTGCTTTAAAGATATGGCGTCATTATTTATATGGGGTTCATGTTGACATCTATACGGATCACAAAAGCTTGCAATATCTTTTTAAGCAGAAGGAACTCAATTTGAGGCAACGAAGGTGGTTGGAGCTTTTAAAAGATTATGACCTTGATATTCTTTATCACCCAGGCAAAGCATATGTAGTAGCCGATGCATTGAGCCGTAAGGCAGGAGAAAGCACTAGTGGTCAGTTGAATGAAAAGCATAAGATAGTCAAAGATTTGAATCAATTAGCCAGCTTGGGAGTTCGCCTTATTGAAACCTCAGATGATAGAGTTATGGTGCAGAATGCAGCAGAATCCTCCTTAATAGCTGAAGTGAAAGAGAAGCAATTTGCGGATTCTATTTTATTGCAGCTAAAGGAAAATGTGCAGCAGAATTTGACCAAGGCATTTGATATTACACCGGAAGGGGTGCTTCAATGTCAAGGGAGATTATGTGTACCAGACATAGATGAGCTGAGGACACGAATAATGACAGAGGCGCACCATTCGCGCTATTCCATTCACCCGGGTGCTACAAAAATGTACCATGAGTTGAAAGAAGTGTATTGGTGGGCCAACATGAAAAAGAACATTGCAAAGTTTGTCGCTCAATGCCCGAATTGTCAACAAGTGAAAATAGAGCATCAGAAACCGGGAGGTTACATGCAATGTATCAATCTTCCAGTCTGGAAATGGGATATGATTAACATGGATTTCATTACGGGTTTGCCTCGTACATTGCGGAAGTTTGATTCTATATGGGTTATAGTGGACAGGCTTACCAAGTCAGCGCATTTTCTACCGGTCAAGACGACCTATACAGCTGAGGATTATGCAAAGTTGTACGTGAAAGAGATAGTACGATTGCATGGTATTCCACTTTCCATTATATCAGACAGAGGAGCACAGTTCAGAGCACACTTTTGGAGGTCTTTCCAGCAGAGTCTGGGTACACGGGTGAATTTGAGTACAACTTTCCATCCTCAGACTGATGGACAAGCAGAACGTACTATTCAGACACTTGAAGATATGCTACGAGCTTGTACGTTAGATTTTCAAGGCAGTTGGGATGACCATTTGCCTCTTATTGAATTTGCGTATAACAATAGCTACCATTCGAGTATTAAAATGGCACCTTATGAAGCTTTGTATGAAAGGAAATGTAGATCACCAATAGGATGGTTTGAAGCAGGTGAAACTGCTTTACTTGGGCCAAACATTGTTCATCAGGCTATGGAAAAGGTTAAGTTGATCCAACAGCGGTTACAAACGGCTCAAAGTCGTCATAAGTCATATGTGGATGTTAGAAGAAGAGGTCTTGAATTCGCCATAGGTGATTGGGCATTTTTAAAGGTGTCACCAATGAAAGAGGTAATGCGGTTCGGAAAGAAAAGGAAATTGAGTCCACGTTACATAGGCCCATATGAAGTTATTAGAAGATTTGGGCAAGTTGCTTATGAATTAGCACTACCTCAAGAACTTTCTTCAGTCCATCCGGTATTTCATGTTTCCATGCTTCGAAAATGCATAGGAGATCCAACTCGTATTGTTCCTATTGAAGATGTTCAAGTTACAGAGGATCTTACATATGAAGAGGTACCCATTGTTATCCTAGATCGACAAGTAAAAAGATTGAGGAATAAAGACGTAGCTTCCGTGAAAGTCCTTTGGTGGAATCAACAAGTAGAGGAGGTCACATGGGAAGCGGAAGAGATGATGAAATCCAAATATCCCCATCTATTTCAAATGGATCAAGAAGTTCAAAGTGCGGGAGTGGAGCAATAACAAGTAAGTCTCCATGAGCCTTAAGAGTTTATGTATATGTATGCTAATCTAGAGATGCATTTGTTGTAAATGAAACGATATTGTTAACATTCGATGACGAATGTTCCTAAGGGGGGAAGAATGTAACACCCCGTACGTTCCCAACCCTACTTGACGACATTAAATAATATGTACGTAGGTATCGAGCGCTATGAGTATGCATTTGGTAGGGCTATTGATGAGAAAATTGAATTTGGCTCTTGTTATGTGGTTAAACTTGCATAAAAGGTGTTTTGAAATTTTCATTGCGCATTTGTGGGGTTCAAAATGAGGATAAGACCTCTAAACAACGTATAATAAGGTTAAGAAGTGAGTTAAAGAATAGGACTTGAAGTATCTAACCAAACCCGCGAAGAGAAGTCGAAAAATGGAATTTTCGGAAAAAATTAAAGAGGGGCGCGTTTGGTACCATGCAACGCCGCTCTGGGCTAAAATTTTTATCCCAAAGGCAGCAGGTTGGCGCGCCCAGGAGCGTGCCACCTTGGGTTTTCCACTTTTTTGAAAGTTGGAAATTTCTAAGTCCCAAGGGTATCCGGGGACGTACCGAGCCAATTTTTGCTACATTTCTTATACAACCAAGAGTATATACATGAAATGAATGACATATTATATTGGTATGATAAAATTACTCGAGAACAAATTTGGGGTCAAAATGACAGTTTTGCCCCTAAGGTCAAAATAAGCCAAACGTGGCTAGAATCACTTGTTTTTGGGATCGAGCCTACGGATATGAATATTATGAGTGGGAATATTATTGTAATACGTATGAAGACAAGAAATTATTGATTTTATTGGGTTAAGTGATTTGGGCTCAATAAAAGCCCAAAATGGGATAAAAGACATGGGTCACATGACCCAATCTTCTATTGACTTGGTCAATTGAGGCATTAAATATCAAGAAAGGCTAAGGATGACCCAAGGACTATAAAAAGACCCACAAAATCAGATTTTTATTCATTTAACCTCTCATGCTTTCTAGACATTTTCTCAAACATTCTACAATATTCTCTCAAGAACCCTAAAGACTCAAAGGCAATTTTGGAGCAAAATCATTCCTTTGCAAGTTTGGGTAAGTGAATATTACTATGGATTTATATATTATATGCATGAAATAGTATGTAAATCATGTTGGTTGTGCTTGGAAATGTTGGATATGGTATTTTGTGCTTTTGTATAAGATGTGTGATCCATGGGATTTGAACTTGAATTAGGACTTGTGCCTTTGATGAAAAATCATGGTATGGATAAAATATGACCATCTATGGAGTTATTTTTGTTTTTAAACTTGTTCTTGTCTATAAGTGTAAATTGTGGGAATTTGGCCGATATGTGCTATGAAGGGTATTAAGGTGAATTGATGGATTGTTTGTGATGTGGTATTGATAAGGAGGTGTAAAAGAGAATTGTTATGGTGAAATGAAATGATTATTATGTATTGGTCAATGTTGGAAATATTGGAGGATTTTTGGAATAATGATTCTATCAATGGTTTTGTCAAGGGGAAATGACATGTTTCAAAGCAAACATGTACCCCATTGATGTTATATGCATTTGTGAAGTAGTTGTGGTTAATGTGTATTCCGTTATGTATTTGTGTTGTAGAGTGACACATAAAGAAGGAGCGGGACTATTGTATGCACATCTAGGATTGTATATCCGTATTGAGAGTACAAGGTATGTAAGGTTACTCTGTCCATATCTTTTTGCGGCAAAACGTACCCACATTACGATTTCACTAGTCTTACCTCGAAATGTGCTAAGGTATCCTATAGCCGTTTATCAATAGTCATTGTCATATATTTCCTACTCATGGATCATTTGTGAGTCTCATGTCTCATAATCATGGTTAATGTTCCAATGTTCCACTAGTGATATTACTTATGCCTCTTGTTCATAGATTATTGTCCCATAGTTCCCATGGTGTTATGCTTCTAATAATGTTATGTTGCCAAGTTATTCACATGTCTCTCACTCACTGGTTAATGATTCAAAGTTTCCAATAATGTTATGTTCCAAAGTTCAAGTGATGTTATGACTATCAAATATCAATCTCAAAGTAAATATGAAAGTAATGCAAATGTGGTCAATGATCAAGTATGGGTGGCAAGTATAGGGCCATAAGCCTAGCTCGACTCGATCCCGATGTGTTGATTTATGGGTGGCAAGTCTAGGGGCATAAGCCTAGCTCGACTCGATCCCGATGTGTTGATTTATGGGTGGCAAGTCTAGGGGCATAAGCCTAGCTCGACTCGATCCCGATGTATTGATTGATGGGTGGCAAGTCTAGGGGCATAAGCCTAGCTCGACTCGATCCCGATGCATTGATTTATGAGTGGCAGGTCTTAGGGGCATAAGCCTAGCTCGACCCGATCCCAACATGAAGATAAGTCATGGAAAGACCCACTGATCAGTAGGGGCCCGGGTACATTGTGACACATGTATTGACAAGCAATCATTGAATGTAAAGAAAGTAATGCAAGTAATGAAAGCAATTCACATGGTTCCCAAAATGCAATATGGTGACTTATTCACATTGTCTAGTCATTTGTATTGAGTTCATTGGTATGTTCATGTGTTTCAAAGTTTCATTTGAGCCTTACATACTCAGTACTTATTTTGTACTGACCCCTCTCGGGAAATTTACCTTACTTGCTGCAGGCGCAGGTCCCAGTAGGCCTCCTCAGTAGATTGCCAGTGTTAGCGGTTCCTTGGTGAGCTCCAGTTAATTCGGGGTTTCTCCGAGTCAGAATAGATATATGTTTTGATGATGTACATGTTGTATAAAGCGGCGACTTGTCCCGACTTTTGGTTTGTATTGGTCAATGCTCTTGTTAGAGGCTTTTGTAGACGGATGTGGGTGTATCAGTGTAAAATACATATGTTGTTTTGACTGGATGGCCTCAACGGCCAAGTTTCATATGTATGTAGAAATATGTCCCATGTTTTCCTTTATTCGTCTTTCATGTTCTTACACAATGGTGGTTATGATTATGATATGCATTTGATTGAACATAGGCAAAGGTTGGTTCTCTCGGGCCTTATCGGCTATGGGTGCCAATCATGTATCGATGGGATTCGGGGCGTGACACCCTCATTGAAAGAATGTGACATAAAAAAAGAGAAAGAAAGAAAAAAAAAAGGCTTGAGAAAAAAATGATTGGAACGTTCTTGATATGATGAGAATACTAGTGAAAATAATTGATGAAGAGAGGGTTGAAAAAAATAAATAAAATGATAAAAATAATGGGTGATAAGTATAAAAAGTGCAAAGTGCTTAAGGAAGAGTAAGTCACTATTATATAGTTTTACTACCCGCCCCCCAGCCAACATTACAACCCTTAAATTCCTATTTCATTTTATTCGAGCATACTTAATTAGTGGAGATGTACATAATGGGAAAGCCTACGGTTCTTTGTGTGTACATGTGAATTCTTTTGTGAGTGTGAGAGTTGTTCTTTGATGTTAAGTCCTTAATTTATATTCAATCTTTGATTTGAGTGTGTGGACTATTTCTTCTTGTGAGAGCACTTGTTTCATGATAGATAGGTGATGTTATTAGCTTTGTTTGACAATAATAGGTAAGCGAACTTAAATTTGATGAGCCAGAGTTTCTCTTTGAGGTTGGGAGGTTCGAGGTTTGTTGTTTGTTTGTATTTCTTGCATAATAATCAGAAAGTGTACTTGGTGTTATGAATTTCTAAATGGTCTAATTTCTTGTATCAACCAAAGTGGTGGTATTTCTAGACGTGATTAATTGAGATGAGCTTTAATTCTTGCTCGAGGACGAGCAAAAGTCTAAGTGTGGGGTGTTGATGTGAGGCCAAAATTACATATATTTAGTCATTATTTGCCTCATATTTAGTATTTTTATTTGTTCTTTTTGAGCATTAATTTTATGGATTATGCTTAATATTATATTTTTAATTGTAGGATTAAATTGGTGTGAAAATAAAGAAATTTGGAGCAGAAACGAAATTAAAATTGAGAAGTTATATAAGAAAATCAAGTAGACAACTTAATGGATTAAATAGAATATTATATTAATATTTCTATATAAAAACCAAATTGCAAATTTGAATTGAAGAGAAAAGGCAGCCTGTACACGTGGCAATTGTTAAGATAAGAAGCAAGCAAAAGAAAAATAAAACGCACCAAACGTATTGGCCACTGGAAGTAACCTAAAGCGGCGTGCAGTCTCAAATAGGGCTGGGTTATGATTTTTCCAATTTATTTTGGACTCAGTTATTTTATTTGGGGTTTTTTCTACAACAATAAATATTCCATAAAATTGATTTATACACAACTTTTGAATTTTTGATTTAGAGAGAGATAGGAGCTGCCGTAAAGGACGAAGAAAATTGGTTTATTCTTTGCTTCTCCATCTTTGTTTAAGTTTACGTTCTATTGATACTTTTGAGACATAGTATTTTTCTTGCAAATACAAACATCGATTGCTGGAACAATCCCCCATCTAACTCTAACTATCTGAAAACTGAATGACTGAATAAAGAAAGTAAAAATAAGTCATGTACTCAAAATATGAGGACTCACTAAACTCTGTTGTTGAGATGATAGGATGTCGTGCTAACTGCAAGCTAGATGTTGAGCGTCTGAACCTATATTATATAACATTATAGCAAAAAAAAAGTATGTGGTCAGTATTTTGAATGTACTGAGCATAAGAGATATAAACTATTTTATATATGCTGAACATGAAAGGATAAACTGAACATGGAACTGAGGCATGTAAACTGATGCAATGACAAAGTAAATAAACATTTAACTGAACAATAATATGCTGAATAAAATAAATCCAAGGTCATGCAATATTGAGTCAGAATTGTGGGAGCTACTGTTAACATACATACTCCATCTGAGCTAAACGGAGTCCAACTAGTTAATCCAACTGGTAGGGTGCTCTGTACCTTGCCAAGGGTACGAACACTGACTGATGTGGATCGAGTAAACTAATGTACAAATGTACTAAGGTATCATGCCTGGTCTGACGGGTGACCCTTTAAAACCTACGATGACATCGTAGTTCTGGGACTTAGGGACTTCTACTAAATGTCCCAGCCTAACTGATGGGTGAGCCTTCATCCCTGCATCCGCTAGGTGCTAAGTACTACTTACAACTAAATATAAGCTGATATACTGAATACCACAATGATACTGATGTTGTGAGGATAAGGATAAGTGCTTTATCTGAAAGCATTCTAAATCATGTAAGCCTAAAGGACTGAATTTTTGACTAATAATTCATAAAATCCTAAGTCATCATGTGTTCATAACCCGTCATCTCTGAAGAATGCAACTACTCATGACAATTTTATTGTCACGCCCCGAATTCCAACGGGGCGGACTGGCACCTGAAGCCGTTGAGGCCCGATAGAACCAATCTTTGCTCATGTACATTCATATGCATGCCTTTGTATGAACATTATTGTATCTCATGCAATTATGCGAAAGTCATGGAAACATATGCTATATTTATGAAACTTGGCCGTTAGAGCCATCAAGTCAAAATGGACATACATCTCTTACCTTCATCTTTCCACATACGTCTACAAAGCCTCTAATAGATACATGTACATAACCACCCTACAGTCGTGAAAAGTCCCCGCTTTATACAATATTTACATAATACCAAAACCAATGTACACATGTGACTCGGAAAGCCCCGAACCAATTGGAGCTCACCATAGATCTGCAAATGACTCGTAGCCTATTGTGGAGGTATACTAGCACCTGTGCCTACAAAAAGTAAGGTAAGTCCCCCTAGGGGGTCAGTACGAAGAATGTACTGAGTATGTAAGGACAAATGAAACTGTATGATACATAAGTACGTCAATGATATCAAGTACAAGTGAAATAATCAATGTGGATAAACCTTCATTCTGCATAAGTGGAACCATGTACATTTCTTTCGTTATTTTCATTTTTGATCATTCATTCGCATCATTATCATTCATATAATATCATTCGTATATACCTTCCTTCAAGTGATATACTTTCGCTCAAATGCTTTACTTTCTTTGCTTTAACCATTACCATTCATCCAACTGATCAGTGGGCCATATATCATACATCCAGCTGATCAGTGGGCTATAGTGCAATCATCCACCTTATCGGCGGGCCATAACATAATATAGTGTAAAATATCAACAATCATCCACCTTATCGGTGGGCCATAGTATATATATATCAACAATCATCCACCTCATCGGTGGGCCGTAATATAATATCAACAATCATCCACCTTATTGGTGGGCCATAATATATATATATATATATATATATATATATATATATATATATACGTTACTTCATTCCTTACTTGTGAGAGATCGATACCTTTACTTGTGAGAGATTGAGACATTGGTGATTGAAACATTATTGGAACTTTGGAACATATTGTTGGAACTTTGGAACATAACATTATTGGAAGTGCTACTCAGGAATGAATAGATTCTCTTTACATCATTACTTTCTTTGAAATAGTTCTTTTAGTAGTTACAACATTATGAGAGCTTTTGAACTTCAGTCAATGAATGAGAGACATGTAAATCACTATTGGTCCTATGAGTAATATGATATGACAACCTGAATTGAGATACCTTTGGACATTTCGGAATGAAACAAGTACAATATCAATGTGAACAATATGTGTTGTAGGAGGATACAGAAAGAGTAACCTTACATACCTTATCTTCTCAATATGAATACACAGTCCTATATGTGAATACAATAATCCAGCTCCTTCCTTACGTGTTACTCTACAACACAAGTACATAACGAAGCTCATGTTAACAACCAACTACCTTACAAGTGCATACAACGACAATGAATTACGTGACTGTCGTATAACATCATTTCGCCCTCTTACAATACCATTTATAGCATCACCATACCAATAATACCATAACATTCCACACATTGACCAAGACATCATAAACCAATAACATTTCACACCAAGTTTACCCTTTACGCTTCCTCATTAACACTACGTCACAATTATTCCATCAAGTCACCTAAATACCTTTCATAACAACATATTAACAACAATCCATATTTGATACCATTCAAAAAACCTCCGGGATACTCCTTTATAGTCATTTAAAAGGTACCATAAGTTGATAATTGCATCCATAAAGGGTATAGGGGTTTCGGGGGATCAAAGAGAGACAAAAACATGTAAAACGGGGTTATGGGTGGTTGAGGTGCATCCTTAGGTGCCCCTTGGCATTATCCAGGGCCAACTGCATTGGTATCTTTGCCCACAGGTTCCCCGCCCGCGAAGGCGGATGCCCGTTTCAGCCTCCGTGGGTCATTTTAGGGTCCTTTTTTGCAATGAATGGTCCATGATCATAATTAAGCTTCTATTAACATATTTTAGATCATATTAGATGCCAACGAACAGCCATGGTTTCACAACGAACATAAACATCACCAAAACTACAGTTTCCTTTCAATACGCCAACGGTTCCATGTTAAATTTCACAACAACAACTCCAAATGTTTCACACAAAGAGAGAGAAAGTTAAGGACATAACCACATCTTAGTTTATATTTAACCCATAAAATTCACTTCGTTCAAGACCATAAGTCTTACATGTTTATATTTAACCCATAAAATTCACTTCCTTCAAGACCATAAGTCTTCTTCCAAGTTACAAGGAAAAACCCTTTACCGATAAGCAAACATAGACTGTTTCACACATAGTGAACTTCTCACCACTTTGTCAACATAAACAACATGATTTATACACCATATTAAAAATATAATATATTAAACCACAAGGATAAACACGTACCCAAGCTTTCAAAGTGATGATCTTGTCCCAAAAGATGGTTGCCTTAGGGTTTGTGAGATGAGAGAAGGTTGTGGAAAAATCTAGAAATGAGACATGTGTGTTTTGTTGATTAAAATCTGATTTTTGTTGCCTTTTATAGTCCCTCAAAGTCATCCTTAGCCACTCTTGGTCAAATATGACATGTTTACTTGATCCATTTTATGAATGGGTCATTTTTTCCATTTTTGGGCCATGTCTTGTGTGTAATTTTGGGCCTCAATTGAGCCCAATGGCACAAGACTAATCTAGACCACCAAATTTAAAGTATAATACCCCAACAATCTCATGTTTAAATATTTTCATAAATGTTACGGTAATCAAATAGGTTCAGAAATGTACGGGGTGTTACATTTATAATCTAAATAGAATGTGAAATTACTTAACACAAGTCCAAAACCATGAATTATTCAATATACCAAGGAATAATGAATTATAAACATGTATAGGTACTAAATTCTCAAGGGAAACATATGTACAAGGATTATTCTAAAGAGGAATTGAAATACAAAGGAATTCATACTTTTTATGAAACCCTAAGCTCTGAAAAATGAATTTAACTGAGGAATTGAGTTTACTTAGGGACTCAATGGGTGAATGGGAACACAATGATTAAATCCCACATACCTGACGGTAAAACCCTTGGTGAAATCTTTGGATTTGGAGCCTGAAGTTGAAGAACCCTTATTCTTGCCTTGGAGAAGAAAATCGCCTCTTTTTTCTATTATTAACTAGCCTTAATATCACTTAAACAACATAGGTTTGGTGTTAAAAGAGTGAGAAAATACCAACAACCCCTTTGAAAACATTTTAATAGTGCAGAACAGTCCCGTATGAAGACTTAGGTGACGTCTCATTACCCTCCTGACATCTCATCACCCATATTGTCAATTTTGGGCCATTTTTTGAGCTTACTGGTTAAGTTTGACGAGCAAGCCTGACTGGTCATCACCCAAGTGACGGGTCACTTAGGTTGTCACTCCTTGGCAGACAGACACCCTCTGGTAAAATAAGCATAACATTTTACTCAGGTATTATATTAACAAGAAATCAAATATAGTAGAAAGAAGACTCAAAGAACATTAATTTGGAGGGTCTTGAGCTGGAAAACACTTCATATTCAAGGATTTATGATCATTTGAAGTTGACTATAGAAAGATGATACTACAAAAGAATTCATTCTGTAAGGAAGCTTTCAATTTGGCCATAAGCTAGGAGTTACTTATGGCCTTAATTAATGTCTAAATCACTTCTCATACTACTAAATAACTATGTTTGGTTCTAAATATACTTGAAGTATGATTCTGATCTTAGCTTGAATTTCCAGGGTATTACAATATCTCCCTTTTGGGGTCATTCATCCCTGAATGAGAACTAAGCTAAGAGGGTAGGGAAAGAGCTGCAATCCCAACACTAAGTTCTTAGAGCTTAATACTAACATGATAACTGAATATATAATGAAAACATGGACTATATTGTACTAATGAATACATAATAAGACATGAGAGCAACTAAATGATGTGAGACTGAGAAGTGTAATAAGGAGGAAATCATTACCTCAAGATGAAACTGGATTCAAAGAGAAAGGATAGGGGTGCTTGGTCATCATATCTGCTTCTACTTCCCAAGTAGTTCCCTCAACTAGCAGATTCCTCCAAAAAACCTCCACTGTAGCGACTTTCTTATTTCTTAACTTTTGAACTTGACGGTCAAGAATCTCAACTGGAACCTCTTCATAAAAGAGACTATCTTTCATGCCCACACTTTCTAAAGATGCAACCAAAGCTAGATCACCAATGTATTTCTTCAATAAGGACACATTAAAAGTTAGATGCACTGATGCTAAGTCTGCTGGAAGATCTAACTTGTAGGCCACATTGCCAATGCTCCTCAAAATCTTATAAGGACCAACATAGCAAGAACTGAGTTTCCTTTTTTTGCCAAATCTCTTCACCCCTTTCATGGGTGAAATTTTTAAGAAAACAAAATCCCTAATCATAAACTCAAGTTATCTTCTCCTCATATCTATATAGGACTTTTGACGACTCTGAGATTTTTTTAGCTTTTCTCTAATCTACTGAACTTTCTCTATAGCCTCATGGATTGAATCAGGTCCTATCAAGGTAGCTTCACCAACCTCAAACCAACCAATAGGAGATTTGTACCTCCTACCATAAAACACTTCAAATGGGGCCATTTGAATACTAGAGTGATAACTATTATTATACGCAAACTCAATCAAAGGCAAGTAATCATACCAACTACCCTTGAAATCGATCACGCAAGATCTCAATATGTCCTATAAAGTTTGAATGTTCTGTTCATCCTGACTATCTATCTGCGGTTGAAAAGTGATGCTGAGATGAACTTGGGTACCAAAACCCTTCTAAAATTACTTCTATAACTGAAAAGTAAATTGAGTACCCCTATCTGAGATGACAGTTAAAGGGACTAGAATTTCACTAACTTTTTAAGGTAAAGTATAGCATAATCCTCGGCTGATCTAAAGTGTTAACTGGCAGGAAATGGCTGACTTAGTCATTCGGTCAATGATAACCCAAATAGAATCATGTTGTTGGTGAGTACGAGGTAACCCTGTAATGAAGTCCAGTTTACAACTTCCTACTTCAATATAGGAATGCTGATATCCTAAATCATACCACCGGGTCTTTGGTGCTCAACCTTAACCTACAGGCAATTTGGACACTTAGACAAAAATTCCACGATATCATTCTTCATTCCATTCCACCTACAGACTTTTCATAGATCACGATACATCTTAGTGGATTTCGGGTGAATAGAATATTGAGAACTATGAGCTTCTGTCAGCATCCACTATCTCAAGTGATACATATCTAGAAAACAAAGTTTACCTTGACAACAAAGAACACTATCTCCCTCTTAGGAGAATACCTCAACTTTTTGACTTAGGACCGCTTCCTTCAACTTAATCAAAATAGGATTACTATCTTACTTTTCTTTCACCTTGTCTACTAAAGAAGATTCTGAACCATGATACTACCTTCGGCTGAATCAACCAATCAAACTCCCAATCTAGCAAGCCTGTGAACCTTGCAAACTAACTCTTTCTTATCATCCTTTACATGAGCAACACTTCCCATAGAAAACCTGCTGAGAGTGTCAACCACCGTATTTACTTTACTTGGATGGTACAAGATACTCATATTATAGTCTTTTAACAACTCTAGCCATCTCTTCTGACAAAGATTCAGATCCTTCTAACTGAACACATACTGAAGGCTTATGTGATTTGTTAACACATCTACATGAACCTTTTAAACGTTATGCCTCTAAATCTTTAAGGAAAGAACAACAACTGCCAACTCAAGATCATGAGTTCGTTAATTCAACTCATAAGGCTTGAGCTATCTAGAGGCATAGGCTATAACCTTACCATGCTTTATCAACACACAATCAAGGCCAACTCCTGAAGAATCATAATAAACTACAAACCCATCGAACCCTTTGACAGAGTCAAAATTAGAGTAGAGGTGAGTCAAGTCTTTAACTGCTAAAAACTCTTCTTGCAAGCATTAAACCACTAAAATTTGACTTTCTGCTGAGTCAGTCTAGACATGGGAGAAGAAAAAGATGAGAAAGCTTTAACAAACCATCTGTAGTAATGGGCTAAACCTAGAAAACTCCTAATGTCTGATAGAGAGATGGGTCTAGGCCAATTTTAGACTGCTTCGGTCTTTTAAAGATCAACTTGAATGCCCTTACCAAAAGTGATATGATCGAGGAACGCTACTGATTTCAACCAGAATTCACATTTGCTAAACTTAGTGAATAATTGGCGATCTTTGAGAGTCTGTAAGACAATCCTCAAATGGTCTTCATATTCATCCTCACTCCCAGAATAAATGAGGATGTCATCAATAAAGACAATGACAAACATGTCCAAGTATTGCTTGAACACCTTGTTAATCAAGTCCATAAAAGCTGTAGGAGCATTCGTTAGTACAAAAGACATAAAAATAAATTTAAAATGACCATACCAAGTTCTGAAGGCTGTTTTTGGATTATCACATTCTCTAACTCTGAGCTGATGATAGCCGGATCTGAAAAGCAACTGGCACCCTGAAACTAGTCAAACAAGTCATCAATCCTAGGAATGGGGTACTTATTCTTGATTGTGACCTTATTTAACTGACGGTAATTGATGCACATTCTAAGAGAATCATCTTTATTACACACGAAAAGAACAGGACCACCCTATGGAGAGATATTGGGTCTGATAAAACCTTTATCTAGAAGATCTTTAAACTATTTCTTCGACTTCTTAAGCTCGGTTGGAGCCATTTTAAAAGGTGGAATTGAAATAGGCTGGGTAACTAAAAGGAGATCTATTCTGAAGTCAATTTCCCACTCAGAAGGAACTCCGACAGATCTTCAGGAAACACTTCTAGGAATTCATTAACCACTGGACTAACTGAGGAGTTGGTGTCTCATAATTTAAATCCTTAACCTAAACAAGATGGTAGATACACCCTTTAGAAGTCATTTTCCTGGCCTTAAGGTAAGATACAAATCGGCCTATAGGTACTGAGGTACTACCCTTCCACTCTAAGACTAGTTCATTAAGAAACTAAAACTGGCCTACCCTTTTTCTACAATTGATTTTGGAAAAACAAGAATACAACCAATCCATTCCAAGAATGACATCAAAATCAGTCATATCTAACTCTACAAGATCAACTGAGGTGACTTTCTAAGAAACTGTGATAGGGAAATTTTTGTATACCCGTCTGGCTATGACTGAATGACAAATAGGAGTAGAGACTGAGAAGGATTTTTAGAGAAATTTAGGACTAACATTGAAGTATACTGCTATTTAAGGAGTCACAACAGAAAGTGTGGCTCCAGGATCTAATAATGCATAAACATTAATATGAGAGACCTATAACATACCAGTGGCAACCTCAGGGGAACCTTCTTGATCCTATCAAGTCTGAAGTGCACAAAATCTTTTTTAACGCTATACACCAGCTGCATTAGATGAGGTACTCTGCTGAGTCAAGCGACCTACTGAAGCTGCTGAAGAGTTAGTATGATTCTGCTGGTGAGCATCCCTGCCTCTCTGTGAAGCCACTGGACACTTTCTCAATCTGTGACCTGGCTCCCCATACCCAAAACAACTCTCACTATCGGCCATACACTTACCTTGGTGGTTCTTACCACACTTCTTGCAAACTAGATGAGTATGTCCACTAGTGACACTACCCTGGGACATAGAGCTTTGTTCCTTATCTTGATTATCTTATCAAAACTTGGAATTAAGGCACTAGAGGAAGATAGGGCTAGAGTTGAAGACTTCTGACGGAAATGAGAACGATTACCACTATCTGACCTATGCTGAGAAAATTTAAAACTGCTTGTTCTGTCCCCTTTTATTCTCTCTTTCTTTCTTCTTGATCTTTTTCTCCTCAATCTGTTGAGCATGAACCATCAAACTGAAGTTGTTCATCACCTTGATCAACATAGCAGTTTTACACTTTTTAACCATATCCTAGAAAACACCTTTTTTGAACTTACTCATATGAGCCCTTGAATCAACCACCATTGCCAGAGCATACTTAGAAAGTTGAGTAAACTTAAGAGAAAACTTCTTTATCGATATGTTGCCATGCTTTAGATTTATGAACTCTAGAACTTTGGCTTCCCTTAGTTCATATGGGAAGAACCTGTACAAAAAAATAGCTACGAAGCTATCCCACTCTACTGGACCTACATCAGCACCCCTATCTTTCTTCCGCTGCTTATACTAAGTGTGAGCCACTCCTTTTAGCTGGTAGGTGGATAAGTCTCCATTCTAAACTAAAGTGACATCCATGATCTCAGTGACCTTCTGAATTTTATCAAGGAACTCCTATGGATCTTCTTCATCTTTAAAACCATGAAACATAGGAGGATTCATCCGAGTGAAGTCCTTGACTCTAGCCGCTGCTATATACTATTTGAGTTGACCTGTACAACAACCTATTGGTTCACCTGGGTGGTCATGATATGAGGTAGCACCTGTAAAGCATCCCTAAACTCAGCATATAATACTTGTTCGTTCAAAGGGTTTGCTGGAGCTGGTAGTGCTTGCTGGTTCCCAGTTCTATTACCATTTTTATTTTCGTTTCTCCTTCCATTTGTCTTTATAGGAGGCATTTTTTGTAAACATGTAGAACTAGAGTTAGAAGGAGATTAAATAGAGTTCACACTCTACCGTACGATTTGAACATGAAAGAAGTAAAGCTTTTCCTAAAATATTTCATATCCTCTCATTCATAAGTGTGGAGCACTTTACACCCATGAACAAGACACTACTTAACGTGACTTTCATACGCCCTAAGAAACTTTAAACCCGATGCTCTAATACTAAGTTTGTCATGAACCGAGACTACCTCTAGTTGTAACACTGTGCTTAAAGTCACAAATGACCTCAATCTAACCTATAGCCTGGCATGACACTAAGAATACTATATAAAACTGAATAATCCTATATGTAAGCTAAAGTCGTAGTGATATAATAATAATCAAAACCAAATGTCAATATTTGAATCAAAATGAAAATCACCTAACATAAAATAAAATAGAACATCTATTGTCTGTCTGAAAGCCGCTAATAAGATGAGTTGCTGGGACAAGCCTCCAACTAACTATAACTATCTGAAAACTGAATGACTTAATAAAGTAAGTAAGCATACGTCTTATCTCGGAATATGAGGACTCACTAAACTCTTATGCAGAGATGATAGGAGATTCATGCTAACCGCAAGCTGGATGTTGAGCATCTGAACCTATATTATAATATAATATAGCAAAAAAAATAATATATGGCTAGTACTTTGAATGTATTCAGCATAAGAGATATGCAATATTCTATAAATGCTGAACATGAGAGGATAAACTAAAAATGGAAGTAAACTGATGCAATGACCAAGTAAATAAATATGTAACTAAAAATAATATACTGAATAAACTGAATCCAAGGTCATGCAATATCTGAGTCACAACTGTGTGAGCTACGGTTAACCGACATACTCCATCTGAGCTAAACGGAGTCCAACTAGTAACCCCAGCTGGAAGGGTGCTTTGTACCTTGCCAAGGGTATGAACACTGACTGACCTAGATCCACTAAACTGAAGCCTAAATGGATTATGGCATCAATCCTGTTCTGAAGGGTAACCCTTTAGAACCTGTAGTGGCACCGTATTCTAGGAATTAGGGACTTCGACTAAAGTTCCCAGCCTAACTGACAGGTAAGCCTTCATCCCTGTATTTTATTGATTCTATGTTCTACTCCCAACTGAATATAAGGTGATATACTAAATAACTTAATAATACTGATGTTCTGAGAATGAAGGATAAGTGATTTATCTGAAAGCTTTCTAAATCATAAAAACCTAAAAGACTGTGTGTTCGACTAACAATGCATGAAATCCTAAGTCATCGGATGTTCATAACCTGCCATCTTTGAAGAATGCAACTAGTTGTGAAAATTCTATAATCTAAATAGAGAGTAAAATTACTTAACATAAATCCAAAACCATAAATTATTCAATATACTTAGGAATCAAGATTTATAAACATATACAAGTACTAAATTCTCAAGGGAAACATAGGTAAAAGGATCATTCTGAAGAGGAACTGAAATACAAAGAAATTAATACTTTTCATGAAACCCTATGCTCTGAAAGATTGTAACACCCCGTACCTTCCCAACCCTACTTGACGACATTTAATAATGTCTATGTAGGTGTCGAGACCTATAAGTATGTATTTGGTAATGTTAATGTTGAGAAAATTGAAATTTGGCCTCGTACATGTGATTAGCCTTGCATAGGAGGTGTTTTGTGATTTTTGTGGAGCATTTTTGGGGTTCAAAATGAGGCTAAGAGGACCTATAAACAAAGGATATTAAGGTTAAGAAGTAAGTTAAAGAATAGGACTTGAAGTACCTAACCAAACCCGCGAAGAAAAGTCGAAAAATGAATTTTTTCAAATAAATAAGGTAGGGGCGTGATGGGGAGCGTGCCACGCCTCTTTGGGCCAAATTTTTGTGCCCATAGGCAGTAATTTGGCACGCCCAAGAGCGTGCCACGCTGGTTTTTCCACTTTTTCGATTTCTAAGTCCAAAGGGTACCCGGGGTCATACCGAGCCGATTTTTTCCCCGTTTCTTCTACAACCATTAGTATATACATGAAATGAGTCGAGTATTATATTGGTAAGATAAAATTTCTCGAGAACGAATTTGGCATCAAAATGACGATTTTACCCTTTTGGTCAAAATAGGCCATATGTGGCTAGAATCACTTATTTTGGGATTGAGGCTACGGATATGAATAACGTGAGTGGGAATATTTTCGTAACATGTATGGAATGAATTAAACACGAGAAATTATTAATTTTATTGGGTTAAGAGAATCGGGCCCAAAAAGGACCCAGAAATAAAAAGAAGACATGGCCCAAAAGTGGGTCAAAAGACCCATTCTTTCAAAGACCTTCTAGAATACCACATGTAATGCCATAGAGTGGATAAGGATAGATTAAAGGGCCTATATAAAGGATCAAAAATCTGATTTTTGGTCATTTGGAAAGTCTCATGCCTTTGAGATATTTTTTCAATCATTTTTCTCTCAAACCCTAAAAGCTCAAAGGCAACTTTTGGAGTAAGATCATCCTATTCCAAGCCTTGGTAAGTATTTTTTCTCATGTATTAACATATTATATGCATGAAAGAGTATGTAAACCATGTTGGTTGTTCTTGAAAATGTTGGACATGGTATTTTGGGTTTTTGTATAAGATTTGTGATCCATGAGATTCAAGCTTGAATTAGGACTTGTGCCTTTGATGAAAGAGCATGGTATGGATAAAATATGAACATGTATGGTGTTATTTTGTTATGAAACTTGTTATTTTCTAAAAGTGTAATTTGTGGGATTTTGGCCGATATGTGCTATAAGGTGAATTAAGGTGAATTGATGGACTATTTGTGATGTGGTGAGTATAAGAGAGTGTGAAGGAGAAGTGTTGTGGTGAAAGGTATTGATTATCATGTATTTATCAATGTTGGGAATATTGTGGAATTTTTGGAATAATAATTTCTTCAATGGTGTTGTCAAAGGGAAATGACATGTTTAACGGCAAACATGTAACTCATTGATGTTATATGCATTTGTAAAGTAATTGGTGGTTAATGTTGGATCCGTTATGTATTTGTGTTGTAGAGTGAAACATAAGGAAGGAGCGGGACTATTGTCTGCGCATTTAAGATTGTGTATTGGTATTGAGCATACCAGGTATGTAAGGTTACTCTGTCCGTATCTTTCTACGGCAAATAGTATTCACATTGACATTACATTTGTACTATCCCGAATTATGCTAAAGTATTTTATATCCAGTTAGCAATGGTTATCACCACATATTTCCTACCATTGATCAATTGGGAATTGTATGTCTCATTATTCGTTGGTCAATGTTCCAAAAGCCCAAAAAGGCTATGTTCCAAAGTGCCAATAGTGGTTATACACATACCTCTTGTTCATTGACTTTTGTCTAATGGTTTCAATAACGTTATCTATTATTAAGTTACATATTATTCATTCATTAGTCATGGTTGTGCATGAGTTGTATAATTATGGACATGCTCCAAAGGTCCCAATAATGTTGTGTTCTTAAGCTTCCAATAATGTTGTGGCTATGTAAATATCTCTCATAACTGATTGTATCAATCTCTCATAAGTGGATGACTCAATCTCTCAAAAGTAAGAAATAAAGTATTACATATGTGGTTAATAATCCCGATGCATAAATGGGTGGCAAGTCTAGAGGGGCATAAGCCTAGCTCGACCCGATCCCGATGCATTGATTTATGGGTGGCAGGTCTAGAGGGGCATAAGCCTAGCTCGACCCGATCCCGATGCATAAATGGGTGGCAGGTCTAGAGGGGCATAAGCCTAGCTCGACCCGATCCCGATGCATTGATTTATGGGTGGCAGGTCTAGGGGCATAAGCCTAGCTCGACTCGATCCCAACATAAAGTTATGTTATGTTAAGACCCACTGATCAGTTGGGGCCCGGGTACGTTATGATATGAGCGATGAGGAATAAACCATAAAGAGAAGAACTTAATTTATGTAAGCTACATGGTTCCACATATGCAAATCGATGGACTATTCATATTGATTATCCTCTTACATTTTGATTCTATTGATGTATTTATGACAGTTTCATATGGCCTTACATACTCAGTACATTCTCCGTACTGACCCGTCTTGGGGTATTTACCTTACTTGCTGCAGGCGCAGGTACTAGTAGACCTCCACAGTAGGTTGCAGGCCTTTTGCTGACTTTTGGTGAGCTCTAGTTGGTTCGGGGCTTTCTGAGTTGCTATGTACATGTATTTTGGTATTGTATATGTGTATAGGGCGGGGTATTGTCCCGACTCTAGGTTTGTCATAGCTATGTATCTGTAGAGGCTTTTGTAGCCTTATGTGGGAACAGAATGTAAGATATGTATACTCATTTTGGTTTGATGGCCCTAACGGCCAAGTCTCTTATATACATAATGTTTCATGATTTCCGCTCTTCGCATCTTATGTCTTTATGAGTTGGTGATGATTTTTATGGTATGCATACGATTGGGCATAAGCAAAGAGTGGTTCTCTCGGGCCATATCGGCTTCGGGTGCCAGTCCGTCCCGAATGGGATTTTGGGTTGTGACAAAAGTGGTATCAGAGCAGGTCGTTCTAAGGGTGTCTACAAAGCCGTGTCTGAGTAGAGTCTTACTTATCGATGTGTTGTGCACCACATTTATAAGTAGGAGGCTACGGGACATCTAGGATGTTGTTTCTTTTCTTTATTCCGAGATCGTGCAGTAGAGCCAGTGTTGTAAGTTAGATTATATCTGACCATGGTGATTGATTTTCTTTGATATAGAAACTGCCGATGACAAGGAGAGATAAAGGCAAGGGTAAGCAGATTGTTACGCTTACCGGAGAGGGATTGAGTAGACCACCACCTGACCAAGCTAGTCAAGGTGGAGCTGATACTGACTTTGCATCACGGGCTTCTTCCACTTTCCCAGCTCCGGAAGAGATGAGAAGAAGAGAAGTATCTTCAGAACTGCCCGTTGATACTATTGAGTAGGATTTGATGAGTGCAGTACAAATATTGACCCGTGTAGTTGCTGCACAAGCTCAAAGACAAGCTCTTGTGCAGCAGAAGGAGGGACAGAGGCAGAGGGAGAGGATGAAAGAATTGGAAGAAAGATCGTCAAAAAAGGCTAAACCCATGGGACAAACTAGGGCATCTCAAGGAGGATTTGGGCCTAGGGTTTCTCACACACTGTCACGCCCCGAATCCCATCGAGACATGATTGGCACCCGTAGCCGATAAGGCCCGAGAGAACCAACCTTTGCCTATATCCAGTCATATGCATATCATAATCATAACCACCATTACGTAAGAACAAGAAAGACGAATAACGAAAAACATGGGACATATATATATATACACATATGAAACTTGGCCGTTGAGGCCATCCAGTGAACACAACATATGCCTTTAACAATGATACACCCACATTCATCTACAAAAGCCTCTAACAAGAGCATTGACCAAAATGAACCATAAGTCGGGACAAGTCCCCGCTTTACACAACATGTACATCACCAAAAACATATACACCCTGACTCGGAGAAGCCCCGAATTAGCTGGATCTCACCAAAGAACCGCTAATACTGGCAATCTACTGAGGAGGCCTACTGGTACCTGCTCCTGCAGCAAGTAAGGTAAATTCCCCAAAAGGGGTCAGTACGAAATAAGTACTGAGTATTCAAGGCTCAGATGAAACTGTACAATACATGAATATTTCAATGAACTCCAAACATGTGAATAGTCAATGTGAATAAGTCACCATTTTGCATTTTGGGAAACCATGTGAATTGCTTATATTAATTACATTACTTTCGTTACCTTCAACACTTGTTTGTCAATACATATGCCACAATGTACCCGGGCCCCTACTAATCAGTGGGTCTTTACATGACTTATCGTCATGTTGGGATCGGGTCGAGCTAGGCTTATGCCTCTAAGACCTGCCACCCATATATCAATGCCTCGGGATCGGGTCGAGCTAGGCTTATGCCCCTAAGACCTTCCACCCATATATCACGGCATCGGGATCGAGTCGAGCTAGGCTTATGCCCCTAGACTTGCCACCCATAAATCACGGCATCGGGATTGAGTCGAGCTAGGCTTATGCCCCTCAGGCCTTCCACCCATACTTGATCATTGACCACATTTGCATTACTTCATTCATTACTTTGAGATTGATACTAGGATAGTCATAACATCACTTTGAACCTTGGAACATAAGATTGTTGGAAACCTTGAACCATTAACCAAAGAGTAAGAGACATGTGAATAACTTGGCAACATAACAGTATTAGAATCATAACACCATGGGAACTATTGGACAATAACTATGAACAAGAGACATAAGTATAATCACTATTGGAACATTGGAACATAACCTTGTTTGAGCTTTTGGAAAATTTACCATGATTATGAGACATGAGACTCACCAATGATCCATGAGTAGGACATATATGATAATGACTATTGATAAACGGATATAGGATACCTTAGCACATTTCGAGATAGGACTAGTGAAATAGCAAGGTGGATACTATTTGCCGTAGAAAGATACGGACAGAGTAACCTTACATACCTTGTACTATCAATACGGATATACAATCCTAGATGTGCATACAATAGTACCGCTCCTTCTTTATGTGTCACTCTACAACACAAATACATAACGAAATTCACATTAACCAACGACTTCTTGACAAATGCATATAACATCAATGGGGTACATGTTTGCCTTGAAACATGTCATTTCCCCTTGACAAAACCATTGATAGAAGCATTATTCCAAAAATCCTCCAATATTACCAACATTTACTAATACATGATAATCAATACATTACATCATAACACTTCTCTTTTACACCTTCTTATCCAAACCACATCACAAACAATCCATCAATTCACCTTAATACACTTCAAAGCACATATCGGCCAAAATCCCATAATTTACACTTATAGATAAGAACAAGTTTAACAACAAAAATAACACCATAGATGTCCATATTTTATCCATACCATGATCTTTCATCAAAGGCACAAGTCCTAATTCAAGTTCAAATCCCATGGATCACAAATCTTATACAAAAGCACAAAGTACCATATCCAACATTTCCAAGCACAACCAACATGATTTATATACTCTTTCATGCATATAATATACTAATCCATAATAATATTCACTTACCCAAACTTTCAAAGTGATGATCTTGCTCCAAAATTGCCTTTGAGTCTTTAGGGTTCTTGAAAGAATATTGTAGAAGGTTTGAGAAAATATCTCAAAGAACATGAGAGTTTAAGTGAATAAAAATCAGATTTTGTGGTCCTTTATATAGTACTTGGGTCATCCTTATCCTTTCTTGATATTTAATGCTTCAATTGACCAAGTCAATAGAAGATTGGGTCATGTGACCCATGTCTTTTATCCCATTTTGGGCTTTTATTGAGCCCAAATCACTTAACCCAATAAAATCAATAATTTCTCATCTTATACGTATTACAATAATATTCCCACTCATAATATTCATATCCGTAGCCTCAATCCCAAAAGCAAGTGATTCTAGCCACGTTTCGCTTATTTTGACCTTAAGGGCAAAACTGTCATTTTGACCCCAAATTCGTTCTCGAGTAATTTTATCATACCAATGTAATATGTCATTCATTTCATTTATATACTTGTGGTTGTATAAGAAATGTGGCGAAAATGGGCTCAATACGACCCCGGATACCCTTGGGACTTAGAAATTTACAACTTTCAAAAAAGTGGAAAACCCAAGGTGGCACGCTCCTAGGCGCGCCAACTTACTGCCTCTGGGCTAAAAATTTTATCCCATAGCAGCGTGGAATGGTCCCAAATGCGCCCCTTACTTATTTTTTTCAAAAAGTCCATTTTTCGACTTCTCTTCGCGGGTTTGGTTAAATACTTCAAGTCCTATGCTTTAACTCACTTCTTAAAATTATTATACTTTGTTTAGAGGTCTTCTTAGCCTCATTTTAAACCCCACAATTGCACCATGAAAATTTCAAAACACCTTCCATGCAAGTTTAACCACATAACAAGACCCAAATTCAATTATCTCACCAATAGCCTTACCAAATGCATACTTATAGCTCTTGATACCTACGTACATATTTTTTTAATGTCGTCAAGTAGGGTTGGGAACGTACGGGGTGTTACACACACCACTTAGGCCATCATTTCCCCATACCACAACAATGACTCCTCCTCTATTCCAAGGGTTTAGAAGCAACCAGTTTGGGCAAGGAGGTAAGCTTCAGGGTTCACGGATAGTGGGGTATCAAGCACAAGAAAGTATGAACCGCCCAAGATTTTCTCGTCGGTTGTGCCAGCACTGCGGGAGGTTTTATGCAGGTGAATGCCGACTCGGAATGAATGTTTGCTACTTTTGCGGTATGCCAGGACATGTGGCAAGAGGGTGTCCACAGAGGAACACGGGTGGCATGGCACGACCCACAGGACCAGCCATTGCATCAATATCATCTGTGCCTCCTCTAGGTAGAGGTGAACAACCTGTTGGTCATGGAATAGGTGCTATAGGAGCATCTATTTCTAGTGGGATTCAGGGCAGTACCTACGCTGTGGCGGATCGGCAGAAATTTGAGGCTTCTCTTGATGATGTGACAGGTATATTATCTGTCTCTTCACGTAACGTATTTACCTTAATTGAATTGGGTTTTACCCTATCATATGTTACTCCATTGATGATTGACGAGACAAATTTTGTAAAAAGGACACTAGAATTTTTAGTTAACCTATTTGGGGAATCTACACCAAAAGGTGAATGTATTGTAGCTAGAGGAGTGTATCATGATTGTGTAGTAATTGTGTGGGGTTATGATATATTGGTTGATATTATTGAATCAAAACTGGTAGATATTGATGTTAGTTATGGGACGGATTGGTTGGTTTCTTGTTATGTCACGGTAGATTACCGGGCTTAAGAAGGTATATTTTCACTTTCCATAGGAACATGATCCTGAATGGAAGGGTAATGTGGGGGCACCAAGGAAACTTTTATTTTTCTATCTTAATTGATAGCCAAGGGGGTATGTATGCCAGTGCTAGTCTGAGAGCGAGAGATTGATGTGAAACCATCAAGTCCTCAACAGGTTCCGGTGGTCAATCACTTTCTTGATATAATTCCCGACGAATTTCCAAGCTTACTCCCGTTTACTATTGATGTGATTCCAGTCCTTCCGCTTGTTTCTCTTTCTCCGTAGCACATGGTTTCAGTAAAGCTATGGGAATTAAACAGAGCAATTAAAAGATTTGGTAGATGAGAGATGCATAAGACCAAATATGTCCGTTGGGGCGCATCCGTGTGAATATGGCAAACAAAAGTGACATGGTACTTGAGAACGTATATTGACTATTGGGAACTGCACAAAGTAACGATCGAGAACAAATATTCCCTTCGAAGAATTGATGATTTGTTTGATCAGTTACAGGGTGCCAAGTGTGTTGTCCTTTTTTATTAAAAGGATTGTATTCACTTTTTCTTCCACCAAGTTCCCTGAAACAAGAGTGACTTGAGACCGAGTTATCACCAAAGTCAGAGTTAGAATACAGTCTTTCGAACACGGTCTGACTATTATGATTCCTAGTTGTGTCATTGGGCCTAACAAATGTACCAGCTGTTGTTATTGACTGAGTGAATAGGGTGATCAAACTATTCTTGGATGTATTTGTGACTGTGTTCACGGATGATATTCTGGTTTATTCGAGGCCACAAGAGGACCACGTTAATCATGTGCAGCAAGTGTTATAGAAGTTTTCTAAATGTAGATTTTGGATATATCTATAACGTTCTTGGGTTACATTGTATAGGAAGAAGAAATATAGGTCGGTAAGCAAAAGATAGAAATGGTGAAAACAAAGGGGAGAGAGTTTACACACAAGACAATTAAGTCTCAGTAGGAAGATGCATGTGAGCAAAGTTTCTAAGAGCTGAAAGATAAATAAATTTCTACATCAGTTTTAGTATTGCTCGAAGGCACAAAGGTTATGCAATGTATTGTGATGCTTCCGAGGTTGACCTCGAATGTGTGTTAATGCAGCATGATAAGATAATAGCATATGCTTCACGACAGTTGTAGCCATATGAGAGAAATTATCTCAGACATGATTTTGAGATAACAAGTTGTGGTAGTTATTTAAAAGATATGACACCACTACTTAGGGTTCATATTGAGATATAAATATCGATCATAAGAATCTGTATATATCTTAAAGTAGAAGGACTTAAATTTGAGGTAGGGAAGATGACTCCAATTATTAAGAGATTAAGATAAGATACTGAGATCACATTCGGGAAGAGCAAATGCGGTGGTTGATGCATTAAGCCACAAAGCACTAGGAAGTACTAATGGCCGGTTCATGGGGACACAAGTTATGGCTGAGGATCTACATATTGATTAAATAGGTTGGTATTTCATTTACTTGAAACTCCATATCAAAGGGTTATAGCGCGAAATGCGATAAAGTCTTCATTCGTAGAGGTGAAGGAAAAGCAACATGTGAATCCTATTTTTAGTTTGGCAAAAAGAACGTATCACAAGGATCGATGAGATTTGACCTTAAGTATGAGAGATTATTTCAATATCAAAGTAGAGCAGGTATAACAAATATAGATAGACCAAGGAAATGGATTATAACCGAAACACCTCATTCACGATATTCTATTATATTCGGGAGAAACCAAAATATACCATGGTTCGGTAAGAAGGCATTGGTGAGGCAATATATAGAAGTTGTAACTCCTTGACCAAAGTGTCAATAGGTAATAGAAGAGCATCAGAAACCTGGAGGTATTATATGCCATGTATACATTTTTCAGTTTACACGAAGACAAGGTTAACATGGATTTTATCGCAAGATTGCCTCATACATATAAGGGTTGTCTCATACATTTTAAGAATTTGATTTCCCATGAGAGATAGCTGACAGGTTTACTTACATATTACACATGTTGTCTTTCAAAACCACTTACAAGGCTGAAGAATATGCGAAGTTATCTATTACAGAGGAAGTACAACTATACGGAGTTCTGAACTCTGGTACATTAGACAAGGGAGCTCAATTGACTACACATTTTTGGAAGTTTCTCTTCAGAAAAGGTTGGGCGCATAAGTGAGTTTGAGTGTAGCTTTTCACCCTCAGAACGAACGGTACTATCAAAACACTTGAAGGTGTATGACGAACCTGTACGAGAGACTTAAAAGGTAGTTGGGATGATCATCTACCCTTATTGAATGTGCGTATCATGATAGCTAATGGTTAAACATCAAAATGGTATCTTATGAAGGTTGATGTAAAAGGAATTTTAAATCATCTATTGGGTGGGTGATTTACACCGAGTGGAACTGCCTTATTTGGGGCCAGATTCTGTTCACTACGCTATAGAGAAGGTTAAGGGGGTACGAAAGTAACTACAAGTTAAAACAAGTCACATGCTGAGATTCATTCTTTTTATTAAATATCCAATCTATGCGGGATGTCACTTATGAAATAATATATATTGCCATTCTATATGGATAAGTGGGAAAAGAGTAATAGTTTTGGTAAAGGTACAGTGGAGAAACCGAATCATGTAGGGAGCCAAATAAACAATGAAGTCAAAGTACCCGTGACTATTTTAAATAGGGGGAGAAAGTTCAAGGTATGGAGTTGGGCTATAACAAGGAGATATCCATGAATATTATGTGTATATGCGTATAGATGTTAAGATAGAGATGCATGGGATGTACATGAGACGATGTTATTAACATTCGAGGATGAATGTTTCTAAGGGGGGAAGAATGTAACACCCCGTACCTTCCCAACCCTACTTGACGACATTTAATAATGTTTACGTAGGTGTCGAAACCTATAAGTATGTATTTGGTAATGTTAATGATGAGAAAATTGAAATTTGGCCTCGTACATGTGATTAGCCTTGCATAGGAGGTGTTTTGTGATTTTCGTGGAGCATTTTTGAGGTTCAAAATGAGGCTAAGAGGACCTCTAAACAAAGGATATTAAGGTTAAGAAGTAAGTTAAAGAATAGGACTTGAAGTACCTAACCAAACCCGCGAAGAAAAGTCGAAAAATGATTTTTTTCAAAAAAATAAGGTAGGGACGCGATGGTGAGAGTGACACACTGCTTTGGGACAAATTTTTGTGCCAATATGCAGTAAGTTGGCGCGCCCAAGAGCGTGCCACGCTGGTTTTTCCACTTTTTCGATTTCTAAGTCCAAAGGGTACCCGGGGTCATACCGAGCCGATTTTTTCCCCGTTTATTCTACAACCATTAGTATATACATGAAATGAGTCGAGTATTATATTGGTAAGATAAAATTTCTCGAGAACGAATTTGGCGTCAAAAAGACGATTTTATCGTTTTGGTCAAAATAGGCCATATGTGGCTAGAATCACTTGTTTTGGGATTGAGGCTACGAATATGAATAGCGTGAGTGGGAATATTATCGTAACGCGTATGGAATGAATTAAACACGAGAAATTATTAATTTTATTGGGTTAAGAGAATCGGGCCCAAAAAGGACCCAAAAATGAAAAGAAGACATGGCCCAAAAGTGGGTCAAAAGACCCATTCTTTCAAAGACCTTCTAGAATACCACATGTAATGCCATAGAGTGGCTAAGTATGGATTAAAGGGCCTATATAAAGGATCAAAAATCTGATTTTTGGTCATTTGGAAAGTCTCATGCCTTTGAGATATTTTTTCAATCATTTTTCTCTCAAACCCTAAAAGCTCAAACTGCAACTTTTGGAGCAAGATCATCCTATTCCATGCCTTGGTAAGTATTTCTTCTCATGTATTAACATATTATATGCATGAAAGAGTATGTAAATCATGTTGGTTGTTCTTGGAAATGTTGGACATGGTATTTTGGGTTTTTGTATAAGATTTGTGATCCATGAGATTCAAGCTTGAATTAGGACTTGTGCCTTTGATGAAAGAGCATGGTATGGATAAAATATGAACATGTATGGTGTTATTTTGTTATGAAACTTGTTATTTTTCTAAAAGTGTAATTTGTGGGATTTTGGCCGATATGTGCTATGAGGTGAATTAAGGTGAATTGATGGACTATTTGTGATGTGGTGAGTATAAGAGAGTGTGAAGGAGAAGTGTTGTGGTGAAAGGTATTGATTATCATGTATTGTTCAATGTTGGGAATATTGTGGAATTTTTGGAATAATAATTTCTTCAATGGTGTTGTCAAAGGGAAATGGCATGTTTAACGGCAAACATGTAACTCATTGATGTTATATGCATTTGTAAAGTAATTGGTGGTTAATGTTGGCTCCGTTATGTATTTGTGTTGTAGAGTGAAACATAAGGAAGGAGCAGGACTATTGTCTGCGCATTTAAGATTGTGTATTGGTATTGAGCATACCAGGTATGTAAGGTTACTCTGTCCGTATCTTTCTGCGGCAAATAGTATTCACATTGACATTACATTTGTACTATCCCGAATTATGCTAAAGTATTCTATATCCGGTTAGCAATGGTTATCACCACATATTTCCTACCATTGATCAATTGGGAATTGTATGTCTCATTATTCGTTGGTCAATGTTCCAAAAGCCCAAAAAGGCTATGTTCCAAAGTGCCAATAGTGGTTATACACATACCTCTTGTTCATTGACTTTTGTCTAATGGTTTCAATAACGTTATCTATTGTTAAGTTACATATTATTCATTCATTAGTCATGGTTGTGCATGAGTTGCATAATTATGGACATGCTCCAAAGGTCCCAATAATGTTGTGTTCTTAAGCTTCCAATAATGTTGTGGCTATGTAAATATCTCTCATAACTGATTGTATCAATCTCTCATAAGTGGATGACTCAATCTCTCAAAAGTAAGAAATAAAGTATTACATATGTGGTTAATAATCCCGATGCATAAATGGGTGGCAGGTCTAGAGGGGCATAAGCCTAGCTCGACCCGATCCCGATGCATTGATTTATGGGTGGCAGGTCTAGAGGGGCATAAGCCTAGCTCGACCCGATCCCGATGCATAAATGGGTGGCAGGTCTAGAGGGGCATAAGCCTAGCTCGACCCGATCCCGATGCATTGATTTATGGGTGGCAGGTCTAGGGGCATAAGCCTAGCTCGACTCGATACCAACATAAAGTTATGTTATGTTAAGACCCACTGATCAGTTGGGGCCCGGGTACGTTATGATATGAGCGATGAGGAATAAACCATAAAGAGAAGAACTTAATTTATGTAAGCTACATGGTTCCACATATGCAAATCGATGGACTATTCATATTGATTATCCTCTTACATTTTGATTCTATTGATGTATTTATGACAGTTTCATATGGCCTTACATACTCAGTACATTCTCCGTACTGACCCGTCTTGGGGTATTTACCTTACTTGCTGCAGGCGCAGGTACTAGTAGACCTCCACAGTAGGTTGCAGGCCTTTTGCTGACTTTTGGTGAGCTCCAGTTGGTTCGGGGCTTTCTGAGTTGCTATGTACATGTATTTTGGTATTGTATATGAGTATAGGGCGGGGTATTGTCCTGACTTTAGGTTTGTCATAGCTATGTATCTGTAGAGGCTTTTGTAGCCTTATGTGGGAACAGAATGTAAGATATGTATACTCATTTTGGTTTGATGGCCCTAACGGCCAAGTCTCTTATATACATAATGTTCCATGATTTTTGCACTTCGCATCTTATGTCTTTATGAGTTGGTGATGATCCTTACGGTATGCATACGATTGGGCATAAGCAAAGAGTGGTTCTCTCGGGCTATATCGGCTTCGGTGCCAGTCCAGCCCGAATGGGATTTTGGGTTGTGACAAAGGTGAATTTAAAATTAGGGACTCAATCAGTGAAAGGGAACCCAATGATGAAATCGCACATACCTGAAGGCAAAAACCTGGGTGAAATCTTTGGATTTGTAGCTTGAAATTGAAGAAACCTTATTCTTTCCTTGGAGAATAAAATCGCCTCTTTTCTCTTATGTCTCTCTAAGTGTCGATTAATTTTGGGGGAATGAGGTATTTGGGGTAATTTAGGCTTATTAATCAACCATAGGATTACTTAAACAATGTAGCTTTGTTGTTAAGAAAGTGGTAAAAGACCAAACAACCCCTTTGAAAACACTTTAATAGTGTAGAACAGTCCCGTCCGACGACTTGGGTGACGTCTCATCAACCATCTCATCACTTTTATGGAATTTTTTGAGCTTACTAGTTAAGATTGATGACCAAGATTGAAGGGTCATCACCCAAGTGACGGGTCGTCACCTAAGTGATGGGTCATCACTCAGGTTGTCACTTTCTGGCAGACAGACACCCTCTGTTAAAATGAGCATAACTTTTTACACAGGTAGACCTTTATATTTGGTGGGTTTTAAGCTGGAAAACTCTTCATATTCAAGGAGTTATGATCATTTTAAGTTGACTATAGAAATATTCTACACAAGAGTTCAATCGGTAAGAAAGCTTTCAATTTGGCCATGAGCTAAGAGTTACTTAAGGCATTAAATAATTTATAAATCACTTCTCATACTACCAGATCACTATTTTTAGTTTTAAATATACTTGAAGTACAGTTCTGATCTTAGCTTTAATTTCTAGAGTGTTACAATAACCTACCTCAAAAATCCAAAAAATGAGCCTGGACCCTTCAACACGAAACCATTACTTTACCAACGTCTTTGGAAAGAACCAAATTTATTTAAAATGTAATCTACATATTAAATGGAGTCTAACGATACCCATATTGGCAACTTTTGTTTTGGGTCCAAAAATAGTTCAAAAATCAACCCTAAGGGTAAAAGGGTAAAATCAGAAGTTTATTTAAGAATCAAGTTTCCATACTTCACAGACTCTAAATCTGAAAACCCATCGAAAACAAGTTTAAATCAAGATTGAAATCAAAGAAAAACTATTTTTCCTTATATAGGGTAAAACCCCTAAAGTTACTAGTTTGAAATCCAAGTTTTGAAGATGAAATCAATGGAAAATGATTAAAATATGAGTTTAGAATTTACCCACACAAGAATGATGAAATTTCTCTTTGAAATCACCAATAATCGAGATCCCAAAGTCTAAAAATGGTGAGAATGAGGTTTTGGATGAGAAAGGAATTTAAATTTTGTCTAGGTGAAAATTGTTCTCTGTGAACGTGGTCCCTGTCTATGATTGAGACTTGACCTTAACCAGAACCCTCGCTATCGAAGGTGGTCCATTCCAAACATGATGGGTATCCGACCTAGACCTGATCCACTTACCCTTCAAGAACACAACCACCACCTCTCATTCGCGATGACTGAAGATTCTAACCCTTCGTGATCGTGAGACCTTCTCCGTGATCTTGATGAACAAAAGTATCCTTTTCTGCAGACTCGATGGTTAGCCCACAAACATGAAGAAGCTTATTTGCTGCACCAGATATCATCAAAGTGCTGAAGGGAAATGATTTGAAATCCTTTGAATGGACCCTCGGGATTCACTTGGGACCCCACAAAAATAAACCAATAATTCTACTAGGCTAATTTCGACGTTCTAAACTCAATGGAACCATCAGATTTATCAAAAGAGGTCATTTTCAACAAGTTAACCCCTGGGACCCCTTCAAGCTAATATTTAACTAGTTTCTTGTCTAATAGATCAAAACTAAATATATAAGCTTGAAACCCAAACCAACCATACTACTAATCAAAAATCAACATTCAAGATCTAATGGAACTGACAGAATCACCATCCAATGCTCGAATCACAAAATATTAACCAAAGTTAAACTATTCACTTATAAGGGTACTCAAAACCTCAAACTCACTCAAATAACTCCTAAGCACTTCAGAAATCGTGCCAACCAACACCACACCTCATAAATATCATATAGCAACTACGGGGAAGGGCAAAATGGTCAAGACATAGCAAAATCTAAAAATCACAATAAGGATTATTACAACAGGGTCTACGACCCAATGACACCGCATCCAACTATGTGCTATTCAAAATAACATTTGTGTTGTAACTGAACTATTGTCCCCGGGGGATGGGCCTAATAGTTTTCTTCTTTTGTAGAATGTCACGGTTCTTAAATTTCAGCATGGTGTTAGAGGCTCTAATAGAACTCCACATCTGGTAACTTTCATTGAATGTGGTGCAAAAGCAGAAACTGAAGTGATACCTAGGTTACTTTCTAATCTTAATGGGAATGAAAGCCTGGGAAGAACTGATCTAGGTTTTGATAAGATATTGGATTAGAGAAAAGGTGGTGTTTCATTTTGGAACCATGGAAATCACTCCAACTATTGTAGAACTTAGGGATTGTATGAACGCTGGGGCATCGGTTTGGGAAAGCCAAAAAAGGACTCAACAAAGCATCTTGATTCCAAACAGACCATCTGTAGAAGATATCACTTAACCAAGACTAATGCCATTGGATATACACTCAAAGTATTTCCTTTCATAATCTTTACATACTCTTCGGAGAAGGTAGAAGATTCACATGATTCTAGAATAAGTTTTATACTTATCTCAAATAGGATAAAACTCAGCCCCTGGATTTTTCCATAGATTTACTGGGAATCCTGGTATTTCCTTGAACCAAAATCGCACCATTAGCACTCGAATGATTATGGTGGCTCATACTATTTTCAATGTCCTGAATGCGAGAGGATCAATCCAATACTTCTCTTTGGCCCCAATTATCTTGTCTAACACCTATAGAGCCCTCGATAGATGCAATAATACACTTTGCTACTTTTAAGGTTGCACTTGATTATTGAATAGTGGATACTTAGTCGCTTAGTAAGATTTAAGGAAAGCCAGGATATCCCAAAACAAGATGAGGAAAACAAACTTGATAACCTACTAGAAGTGATTTATTGGAGCGATATATAAATAGAACCAAGATAGGATAGGCTCAGGTATTCAGTGATTTGGGTGATGATAACATTAAATGGATGATTGACATGGTTGTTCTCAAAAATCGTGGTCATCAAGAGTCAAAATATGCCTTTCTTACATCTTTATAAAATCAGGGGGTTTGTCCTTATGCCCCTCAAAGGGTCCTAAGGCAATTTGGTAGGATCCAAACTAAGCTCGAGTATGCTTATAGGATTGCTATGTATTTGATCATGATAAAGACAACAAAGTCCCAAGAGCTTATGCCATTCTCATGGATTGGAGGTTATGCGTAAAAATAGAACAAAAAACTCTAGCCTAGAAGAGGTTCAACACAGGGTATGTAGAAGGTTTCAAAGAATGGCTGAAGAAAGATATTCAAAGTATTGTTATTTCCTAGCCAAGAACCGACTTTGGATCCAAAGCCCATGAATAATTCCAGAATCTGCAATAGTAAAAAGTCAGACGACAACAAAAACATCAAAAAAAGCAAGAGGAAGATCATCACACTATAGACAATTTAAACTAAATGTTTGAAACTATGAGAATGGAGGTAGAGAATGAGGCTGCTACAATGACGCAAAAGTTCCATAACTTTCAACAAGTGTCGCTAGAACAAAAGATGTTCAAGGCTGAAATAGAATATTGGTTTGCTTAATATGCACTTGGAGAAATTATGAGAAAGTATAAGAAAAGATCAAATTGAGAGGGGTCATCTTCAGGACCGCACTAGTTATTGCCCCTGCGTGGGTTTGATTTGATGAATTTTCTATTTTCCCTAAAATATACCTGCGTTCGATTTTCTTTTACATATTTACTGTTTTCCCCAAAATAACCCTGCTTAAGTTTGCTTTATTTTGCCCCTGCATGGCCCTTCTTTGTGTCTATGCCCTCCCTTTTTTGGCTGGCTTTGTATACCTTTTGGGAAATTTTTTATTATATATATATGTCTAATATTGGGGAAATGGAATGGCTTAAAAAACAACACCTACGTCTTTTCAAACAATTATTAGGCCCACCTTTAGCTAAAAAATGGTCCCTCAAGTAGGATAAATGCTTTATTATGCTTGCATAATATAACTGTCTTATGTGCCTCTATGTGTTGTGTTGTTTGAATCAAAGGTAAATTGATCTACTCTCATTTCTTGGAACCCTTTAGGCAAAAATATACATTCACTACACAAAAAGTCCTACCAGAATACTCTGGGTCTTCAAAAGTTTCCTAAGAAAAGTTCATAACCCTTATTAAACTTTCTCCTAAAAATCACTCTGATACTTTCAGGAAGGTTTGACCTAAGAAAATGGAAAGGGGAATGGATTTGGTAAGGATAAGGATAACAACAATCCAACAAGAAATTGACAAGCTCCATAGAGAGGGAGAGGAAATTGATCGATTGAAGGAAGAAACTTTGGCTAGAGACAAGGAAGTAGAGAAATAGACTACTAAAGGTGAAGCAAGAATCACTAAAATAGATCTGATACTGGGAGAGGGAGTATAAAAATAGAACTTCACTGAAGAGATCAAACAACTGGTCTTGGAATTTGAAGCATCCCAAAATGAGTCATTGAAAACTCCCGAAAGCCCTGTAGAAGAGATAGAAAAGTGGCCAAAAGATACAGATGAAGCATTCTAGTCCTGATAATTTACACAAGAAGGTGAGAAAATTAGACTCAAGAAAAGTGTTAGAAATTACTTGAGAGAATCGAAAGTCATTCAAATCTTTAAAATCTACCAACTTTTGTAAGCCATGGGAACATTGCACCCGATTAAGACTCAAGAGCACCAATGACATCCCAGGAACAAACATAAAAATTGTGCCTACCACATTCTCCAAAATGGCATGACACGGACGAGTGCCGAGTATCAAAAACAAAAATTTAATATATGATCAACATCAATAAGATCGTGCATCTCTATGGATCGCATGATATGCTAGCATGTAATAGAGTTGCGCTAGGCCCCTATTACTAGTGATGTGAAGATTCAGTGCCTAGATTTTATCGCTTTTAAAGTCAACTATGAGAGCATCAGGCAAAGAAAAAGAAAAGGTTGTTAAGGAAGAGGAAAGATAATAACACCTGCCTCTATCACAATGGGACAAAAAGGCATGTTATCAAAGGGTGTTGTTCTTTGTGGTACAGTTTGGAGAACCTGATTAGGATTGGAAAATCTACCTGGTGTTTGCACCCGATGACCCGTAAGCAAAGAAGACAACAGACGAGAGAAGTGGAATGAAGCGAGAATGCCCACACTTATCTAGGATCTAGTTGTTACTTTTTCTTGCATTAGTGTTTTTAATTTTATGTTTTCCCGATGTAATGAATTCCAATGTAAAATGCAATGAAATGGAATTCTTATCCTTACTTAATTAAACTACGTAGGGCCTGATTTCTCTTTCGTGATATATGAAGGCAGCCTTCTGGATGACCCCTCTTTTAAAGAAGTTTATGTCTCCCCCACCCTGGTGAAGAAGGCATAAGGGATGCACACAAAGAAGATTTAGCAAAGTCAAACCTTCCAAATGAAACTCACTCACCCTAAATAAATGAGAGAAATCATGTCCATTAAAATCTTTGAGTCATCATTACACCCTGGATCAATTTGCCGATGATAAAAACAACTTTATGTGTTTCCGTTCTTGTAAAAAAATTTCTTTACTCTTACTGACAGGATCTAATGCATTTACTATTTGAGTTGTTTTTACTTTATCAAGTAATAGAGTAATAGAAACTGATTTGTGTTGATTGAAGCTGGCTGAACATTCTTGCTTCACCCTGTCAAAAGCTCACAGAATTCCCTCCCTGGACCACCATTTGACTTAAAAAAGAAATATGATTGGCAGTGATGAAAAAAGTGTGTTAGCTATCAGGGATAGTGTAATAGCATAGCAAAGTGAGATGATAACTAGACTCACAAAGAAATTGGAAATGCTACAGGAAGAAATGAAGCATACTAGGGACCTGGCTAATCTGGCCATCACTGCAAACACTCCCATCCAGAAGGGCACGGACCTCAGCTCCAATTCTTTCCTCTCAATCCACCCAACCTCAAGAATCATTAAATAATACACCATCTACCTCTACTCTCCAAATCCCCATCAACCCTACCACCATCAATCTACCAACCTATCAAACCTATACTCCACCTATCATTATAGAAGTCCAAATAATACCCCCGACGCTTACAATTCACAAAATAACCGCAGACCTACCAAACTCCACCAAACACTTATGGTTTCCAAAATATCCTCCCTACCTACAACCTAATTTCCAATCATCCATAAAATTATGCCTATGGATACTAAAACCCTACCACTAACATCCAGAATTCCTCTCATATTTGACCCATACCTCCAATAGCCTTTCATATCACTACCTTTTCTGAGCTTGATAATACCTTCCCCAATCATAAGGTAGATATTTATGAGGAAAAATAAAAAGAATGTAAAAGTGAGCATGAGAAGAAGATGTTGTTAATGAAGGAAGAGATTACCAAGATCAAGGAATTCTATAGGGCAATCGATAATGCTGGATTTAGTTATGATGATTTGTGAGTCCACCCTGATGTAGAATTACCAAAAGGCTATAAGATCCCTAAATTTGAGAGTTTCAATGACACAGGTAAGCCCATGGCCCACCTAAGAGGTGATTTCAACTAAATTGTAACACCCCGTACATTTCCAAACTTATTTGACTACCTTAACATTTATGGAATTATTTAAACTTGAGATAGTTGGTGTATTACCCACTAAATTTATTGGGTTGAATTAATATTATGTTTATGGACTTAATTGAGGCTCAAAATTAAGTAAAAAGACATAGACCCAAAAAGGAGATGATCCATTTAAAAATGGACCAAGTTTACTTGGACTTTTTGACCAAATAATTGGCTAAGGGTGAACAAGAGATAGGAGGTTTGGAGGGACTATTTAAGGCTGAAATTCAGCTCATTTTCAACACAATACACTTGCAAAAAATCATATTTTCAATCAACATTTCTCCTCTCTCAAAAACCCTAGCCACCCTAATTTTCTTTAAGGATTTTTGGACAAATCTTCCACTTGCAATCCTTGGTAAGTGTTTAACCTTATATATTAATATATTATATGCATAATAGGTTGTTTAAATCATGTTGGTTATGTTTAAAAAGTGTTGAGCAGTCCACTTTATTTGTAGCAGTCCACTTTTGCTAAATCGGTAAAGGATTTGCCTTCTATGTGGTTTAAACTTGAAAAGGGACTTAAGGTATTGAAGGAATTGAATTATATGGATGAAATTTCAGTATATTTAAGTGTGGTTCTGTACCTAATTCGTTTCTCCTTGTGTATTACTTGTTGAAATGTTTATACGTAATTGTGCATGGAACATTTGGCGTAGTGAAAGGAGAATACTTTCTTGTTATGTTAAAGTGAATTCTGAAATTGTGTGGAATGTTTTTGGTATATTTTTGTGGAAGGTATTTATGTGACTTTATGTAATAAATATGTGAAGTTCATTGAGGAAAAAATGTGAAGTATGCACTTGGTGGGAAATCTTGTCGGTTTGTGACGTCTATGTTGGTTTGTGGACTGTTTTGGTGGTCTTGTCTTGGTAAGGCAGTAAGTTATGGTATAGGAGGGTGGAATGAAGTTATATGGCAGTATAAAGGAAGGTGGAATGATATACCATCTGTTTGGGATGTTGGATAGTTTTTACTTCCCCGTCAAGTAGCTAAGTATCGCCTTGTGAACTTGTAATGTAATTGGTTTTTAATGTGAGCTCCATTATGTATTCATATTGTAGAGTAACGCTTTAAGTAAGAGATGAATTTTTGTAGTCACTTGTTGGAAAGATAAGGTATGTAAGGTTACTCTTTTCCGTATCCTTTGGCCGCACCTATTGTTCACATCGTTACCAAACTTGTTTCCACTTTGAAATGTTTTAAAGTATCTCATTTCAGGTTTGTTAGCAATTTTTATTTACGTGTCTCTTATTTGGTGACTATTGTTCCAAAGCTCCAATAATGTTATGACCACCGACGTAACAATCTCACAAAAATTAAAGAAGTGAAGTAATGCATATTTGGTTGAGTACGGGTGGTAGCTCTGGGGGAAAAAGACTAGCTCAAGATGATCTCGATTGATTATTGGATGCAGGGGGTAGCTCTGGAGGTGAAAACCTAGATCGAGCCAAACCTGATTTATTGATTTATGGGTGGTAGCTCTGGGGGCATAAGCCTAGCTCGAGCCGATCCCAATGTTATTTACCACTAATCAGTTGGTCCTGGGCATTGTATGATGTTTATTGATATAAAGGTAAAAGGAAAGAAATGAATGTAATGTACATGGTTCCACATATACAGTACGGTGGTATACCAATATTATTTATTCCCTTGTATTTGATTCCATTTGAGTTCCTATATTTCACACAGTTACTTATAACCTTACATACTCAGTACATTCTTTCGTACTGACGTCCCTTGGGGGACCTACCTTACCTGCTGTAGGCACAAGAGCTAGTAGACCTTCACATTAGGGTTCGGTTCATCTGCAGGCTATTGGTGAGCTACAGGTTGATTCGGGGATTTTTGAGTCATTTGTATATATTTTTGGTGATGTGTAGTAGTTGTATAAGGCGGGGACTTGTCTTGACCTTAGTCATGGTTATATATCTTTTAGAGGCTTTGTAGACTTTGTAAAGTCAAACATAGAAGTGTCTTACCTTTTAGACGTTGTGGCCCCAATTGCCAAGTCTAGTATCTGTTTTGAAGGTCTTTACATGACTTCCGTCATCGATATATTATATCTGCACGTGGAAGAATTTTTGTTCACTTAATGGCATGCATATGAATGTACATGATCATAGGTTGGTTCTCTCGGGCCTTTACGACGACGGGTGCCAGTCCGCCCCAATGGGATTTGAGGCGTGATAAAAGTGGTATTAGAGCGAGGTTGTCCTAGGGTGTCTACAAAGCCGTGTCTGAGTAGAGTCTTACTTATGAATGTGTTGTGCACCACATCTATATGTAGGAATATATGGGACATTTAGGAGTTGTTTCTTTTCTTCATTTCCTAGATCGTGCAATAGAGCCAAAGTTGTAGGTGGAGTCATATTTAACCACTGAATTTGTTTTATGTTTTTTTTTGTTTCCTCAGTATCGCAAAATGCCGTTTACAAGGAGAAACAAGGGTAAAAGTAAGAAGCTAGATAGAATTGTCGGAGAAGGAACCAGTAAATCACCACCTAAACAAGCTAATCAAGGTGAGGCTGAAGACGAGTTTGTATCGCGGACTTCTTCTACTCTTCCAATTCTAGGAAAGCCGAGATGGAGAGGAGTACCTTCGAAACCACCTGTTAATGCTCTTGAGCAGGATTTAAGGAATGCGGTGCAAATGTTGACTCGTATAGTTGCTGCACAAATTCAAGGACAAGCTGGTCCAACTACAAATAATGATGGTACGGATAGGGCAGCTAGTCTGCGGACACAGGATTTTCTTAAATTAGACCCTCCCACATTCACTGGGTCAGATCTTAATGCAGACCCACAAGACTTCATGGACCAAATTCAAACACTACAAGAAAAAGGTCTTATCTAAGACCAACATTTAGGGACGAGTTCATAATCCTGTCTCTAAAAGTACATGTATTGGGACGAGATTATTTTCCGGTCCTTAATTCTAGATTTTATTGCGAAGATACTAAATGTGGTCCCTAATAAAATTAGTAACTGGTCCCAAATTAATGAAAGGCCTTAAGCGGGAGATTAAAACTTTTGTTTTCACGAAAAATCAAGCGCCAAAACTAATATCCTAAAGTAAAAAATACTAAAAATAAAAAAAGAACTCTTTGTTTTCTCAGACCAAAGGTTTTTGCATTCTGCCCTAGTCTCTACACATCACACCCATCATCGTAAAGTTGTGTTTTCTCAAAACACAAGTGTAGATCTGTCCTAGTTTTTCATCTCGCTCGTTTGTGACTCAAAGGTAGATTGGTTTTATTGCTTCGCTTTATTCTCATTAATTTTCTTCTTCTATAACATTAAATTGTTAAAAGGTTTCACAATCTGTTTTTTTTTTTTTGTATTTGTATAATCAGTGGAAAGATATTGGATTAGGATTCCTAATTGAAAATTTGATTTTCTCAAAGCACAGGTTGTAGGTCTGCCCTAGTTTGTGGTGTATTGTGTTTTCGAAGAATCATATTACATACAGAGTGCATATCAGTTTTTAAAAGTCTAATTAATTCATTTTTTTTTATGTCTTCATGGTTTAGATTTTGCAAGCAAAATATGGGCTAGTCCTGTTACTCCTATTGAGTTTTTCTTTTACATATGAAATGTTTTCACAACTTGAAGACTTACAATAAAATTTCACAAAAAAAATATCCATTTAGATAGTATTTTTGGCCTATATTGTATACTTACTTGTACCTATTGTGGGTTCTACTCGCGCTGTGATCTCTTCATATATAGTATAGTTTTTTCCAATGCAATGGAACAATTTTTGGCTTCATGTAGCTTGCCCTGTAACCTTTATAGTACTTGTTTTTGAGTATTCCCCAATTGCCATAGATATTCAGAAATAAAATATTTTCACTTGCTGAAATTTTTGAGTGGCCTAATACTTTCACTCAAGGATATATTTTCATTGGTATTTATGGACTATAACTTTTGCTTCTTTACTTTGAAACCAGTTGTCTTAATATTTCATTTAAATGCAGGCATATAAATTCATGATCTCACACAAACTACCAACATGCAGTCCTTTTAGTCGCAAGAGACTATTTGGATGATCTTGTGTCGTAAAGTATATAGCTTACATTTTTTTTGTGTAAGTACTTACTTCTATCTTGGGTTAGGCCAGAAGGAATCATGTATACATTTAGAAGAATGATTTTGTTTCGATGTAATTGATTTGATGTGTATGATAAAATAAAAGAAGTTTAAAAAGATGATTATGACTTCGTAAGTGTTAATCTGGAGAGAATTTTGAAAATAAATGAGCCTTATGGAAAGAATTTTAAGAAAATGATTACGACCTAGTCTATGGCGATCACAACTGTAGTTGTTATCATTCTGTTGGGCGTTCTCTTCTTCATTTCAGGTCTTGTTATCAATCTTATTCAGGCTTCTTGCTTTGTCCTTGTAACGACCAATTTTGAAGAGCACATACACGAGGATTAGTAGAATCCTTGCAGAGCTCTCATGGATAGAACTCGTGTGGATAGTTGATTGGTGGGCAGGTGTAAATATTAAAGTGTAAGCAGATCCAGAAGCATTTAATCTAATAGGTAAAGAACATGTTGTTGCCATCGAAAATCACTGAAGTGACATAGATTGACTTGTTGGTCGGATAGATGATAACAAGGCCTTTCTTCCTCATGAAGAAGTGGATGATATGTGGCGTGGTGCTGATAAAGGGAAGACATGGGAACAAAGATAAAGGTGAGAGAAAAAACATACATATAAATAAGGGATCTTAGATCAGCGATCTGGTTGCCTTGTTAGCTCATTGCTGTAATGAAGAAATCATCAAAACTTGGTCAATTGGTCCATGTGATTCTTTGAGTATCTTTTTCTTGAAAGAAGTTGGGCCAATGATGAAAGAACATTGAAGCTGGACATGCATTCTTATCTTAGGAACCATAAAAGTTTTTTCAATAAACTGCCTTGTTGTCATTGTGGAAAGGTGTTGCAATTGAAGCTTCTCTCACGGTTGTGGTTACCGTTCTTATGAAAAGTTTGATCTATTTATCCAAGTCGAAATACTCTACAGCTATACCCTAGGTTGTACCAACAAAGGAAAAGAATGTGAATCTACTTAGAGGGAATGGGCAGGATAAAACACACTAATTATGATTTTGATATGAGATGGAAAATGATCCCTCAATTTGTAACCTTGATCCCGAGAATTAGAAGATGATGTTTGTATTGTATAGTAACTTGCTTTTCTATTTTAGACCTGTAATTTTGGCCAAAATGAATGAACTTGTGTTCATTTTTTGGCTCTAAAGAAAGATGCAGATTCCATGTTTGGTTAAAAAAAATCTTCGTATGAATTAGTATATTCATTGTTATAGATTTTGATGACATGTTTCTTTTATTTTTACATTGTCATTGATTTTCTCATATTATTTTTTACTTTTGGATCTATGCAGGTTCAATATGAAACCACCAAAGACTGAAAATAAGGTGGTATCAGCTATGAAGACTAGTACCGGTTATGCATTCATCGTGCCAAGTGCTATAGGAAAGGGATGAAGAGGAGGGCTTAAATCTTTGGTTGGGAAAGATAATATGTCAACTAAGAGCTTGCTTCCTCAATCTAGTAATCTAGATAAGCAATACATCTAAACAATTGAAATATGTAAGATTTTTTACATCTTCTGTTTTTAATTTGCACAACTAAAAATTTAAATTGTGGGATTACTATCCCATGTGGATGGTGGGATAAAAAAAAGGTTACGACACATCAACATTTAGATAGAATATGTGTTGGTCCATAATCCATATCATTGAACTTCTATTCTGTTCCTTCTCAATTATTAAGCATAATATTAGGTAGTGTGCTAATGTTTTAGCAAAAGTTGAATGTCTTTTTTTATGATATATCAACGAAATGAGTGAGTAGTATTACATAGCTAGTAGTATTATATATAGTCACTAATGGTTGAGTTTCAGAAGTTACTTTTGATTCATTATTTAGAGCATTTATTGTGTGTTCTATTGGTCCCCTAAACAATTAGTTTGGTTAAGGCATGAGAATTTTTGGTTAAATTTAGTTTAGAGAAGGATTTACAAAATCAGATGTATCTAATCATGCAACTTGAATCAAGAAGTAGTAAATAAATTCTGAACTTAAACTTCTAGCGGGGACATAGAGTTTTATGCAATTTATAGTTGAATTTGACATGATAGTGTGATGTAATTTGCAGGTACTTTTGTTATCTCCAGCTTTCGTAAGATTAGAAGGTAACATTTGACTTACTAATTGTATTTTTCATTTTGAGTATATTACTAATAAAAGTCTAAAATAAGTATTCTTCATGGGTGTGTGGTCATATTAATTCAAAAGCAAATATGGTGTCTACTTTTTGGTAATCTAGTATTACTGTAACAGAGACAAACATGGAGAATGATTGAAGGTTTCAGCAGATTGTGTGATGTCCTTGTCTTATGGTCTTGTTTATGTAATTTCCTCTATATCTATCTCTCAAAACTATTGATTATAAGGTTAACCAAAACTTTACTATTTCCTGTAATTCAGGTTCTTGAAGCGGTAACTGAAGAAGTATTTCCTTGAATTGTTTAGGTGAGTTTAGCCACTATTACATGCCTTGAATTTGTGCTTTAGTAACTTGTCAATTCAGTGAATGCTTATATTTTGTGTTGAGTAGGAACTTATTGTCAAGCTCTAAGATGTATCTGATAACTTGAAGATTGTATTGTTACTTAGATAATAATTTCTTAATACGAATAGGTTATTTATATTAATCTGTATTTGAAAAAAAGCAATGGATTAAATATGAAAATGGCATGCCTTGAAAGAGAAGAAGTATTTGATATAGTGGAGTGGATAGTCCACATTCACTCCTGGTCCTCATTTTAAACTATTTTTTATATTAATAGAAGAATACTGTTTTTACTAGGTATGTTATTGTTGTAATAGAAGTATACTGTGTCTAACCAAAAGAAGAAAGAGAAGGAAGTATTCAATATCCAAGTGTTTCTTTCCATTTTATCAATTGTTGGATACTTTATCCGACCTTTATAATTCTCTAAAGTGATTTTACTTTTTAACAGAGTTTAAAGAGTTCGAGTAACAAGTCAAGAATTGAGTTTTGAAGACTTCCTACAAAAAATTCTCAGTTTTGAAGACTTCCATACAAATAGAGAAGTTGGTTATCATTTCTTTAGGGGAGTTAGAAAAATGTCATATTTTGCTAGAGATTGCATAAACAATACCTTTACACATACAACCTGGTTATAAAGTTACAAGTTAAAAGTTAATACATTTTTATTTTAAAATGCATATTTGTATTTGAAAGCTTGACTTTATTGCTAATTTTTTTTATGATCATGTGGTTATTTATATTGATAATTGTATAATTTCAAAAATTAAATTAGGAAGACTCTTTAAGGACCAGATTTTTAACCATAAACTACTTTTTAGGACCAATAAAAATTGGTTGCTAAAATGTTGTTGGGTCCAATATAACTAAGCTTAGGGACTAGATTTATTGTCCCTAAAAATGTTTTAAGGGCCAGATATTTTCCATCCACCAATGTTCTTTAAGGACCATAAATTTAATCTCGTCGCAATTGACCTTTAGCGGCGGAGGTATAGGGACGGGTAGCAACCAACTTTTTCTCGTCTCTATTAACTTTTAGGGACCAAAATCTCACTTTTAGGGACCAGTTTTCCCTTCCCTAATGGTCCTTTTTCTTGTAGTGAAAGGGATTTGGATATTATGCATATATCTGGTGCAGAAACAGTTGAGCTTGTAGCATATAGATTAAAAGGAGAGGCTATATTATGGTACAAAGATTGGAAACGATCTAGGGGTATCGGTGCACTTCCAGCTAGTTGGGAAGAATTCAAAGCAACATTCCTTGATCATTACCTTCCATATGAGATATGAAAGGCTCATCAAGACCAGTTCTTAAATCTTCATCAAGGTAATATGAGCGTCAGAGAGTACAGTCTTCGGTTTAACTCTTTGGCCAGGTATGCTCCTAATGTGGTAACTACTATGGACGATAGAGTTCATCGGTATGTGGATAGATTGGATCCATATTTGGTTAGGGATTGTACTATTGCTGCTTTGAATAGAGACATGGATATAGTCAGGATACAAGCTTTTGCACAGAAGATGGAGGATAAGAGACAAAGGAGAAAAATGCAAGAATTTGAAAGAGGACCGTCAAAGAGGGCTAAACCTATGGGACAGTTCATGGCGTCCCAGGAGAATTTAGGCCTCGAGTTTTTAATAGACCACCTAGACTATCATTTTCTTATTGTGCAGTAGGTACTCCATCCCAATTTTAAGGGTTTAGAGGCAGTCAAGTTGTACAAAGTAGTGGGATTCAAGGTTCACTGACAGCAGGGTATCAAGAACAAGTAAGAATGAGCCAATCGAGGTTTTCTCGTCAGCTGTGTCAGCACTGCAAAAAGCTTCATTTAAGTGCATGTCGGCTTGGGATAGATGTTTGTTTCTGGTGTGGTATGTCGAGGCACATAATGAGAGAGTGTCCACGGAGGGGCACGGGTAGTATGGCGCGACCTACTGGATCAACCATTCCATCATCCTCATCGGGTGTTAAAGCCTACTGGGCGTGGTAGAGGTGTTCAAGGAGTATCTAATTCTAGTGGAGTCCAGAACCATACCTATGCTTTGGCGGATCAGTAGAATTTGGAGGCTTCTCCTGATGTGGTTACAGGTACATTATCTGTCTTTTCACATAATGTATATGCATTGATTGATCTGGGCTCTACCCTATCATATGTCACTCCATTTATTGCTGAAAAATTTGAAAGAACACCGGAATTACTAGTCAAGCCATTTGAAGTATCTATACAAGTTGGTGAATCTATTATAGCTAAAAGAGTCTATCGTAATTGCACAGTAACTGTTTGTGATCATGATACATTGGCTGATCTTGTTGAGCTAGAGATGGTAGATTTTGATGTTATAATGAGTATGGATTGGTTGGCTTCTTGTTATGCTATGGTAGATTGCCGAGCTTAGAAGGTACATTTCCATTTTCCACAAAAGACCATCCTTGAATAGAGGGGTAATGTTGGAGCACCGAGAGGTAAATTTATTTCTTATCTTAAGACAAAGAAAATGATATCCAAGGGGTACATATGCCATCTAGTAAGAGTGAAAGATACCAATGTGAAGCCACCAACTCTTCAATCGGTTCCGGTGGTAAATGAATTCCTTGATGTATTTCTTGAAGATCTTCCAGGTTTTCCTACAGAACGGGAAGTAGAGTTTGGTATTGATGTGATTCCAGGTACTCAGCCTATCTCAATTCCTCTTAATAGAATGGCCCCGGAAGAGTTACAGGAATTGAAGGAGCAATTAAAAGACTTGCTGGACAAGGGATTCATAAGGCCTAGTGTGTCCCCGTGTTATTTGTACGAAAGAAAGATGGCATGTTGAGAATGTGTATTGATTATCGACAACTGAATAAGGTAACAGTCAAGAACAAATACCCCCTCCCCAGAATTGATGATTTGTTTGATCAATTACAGGGTGCCAAATGCTTCTCAAAGATTAACTTGAGATCGGGTTATCATCAAGTAAGAGTTAGAGAAAAAGATATACCCAAGACAGCTTTTCGAACATGGTATGATCATTATGAGTTTTTAGTTATGTCATTTGGGCTAACAAATGCACCAACAGTTTTTATGGATTTGTTGAATAGGGTGTTCAGGCCATTCTTAGATGTGTTCGTGACAGTGTTTATAGATGATATTTTGGTTTATTCAAGATCAAAAGAAGACCATGCTAATCACTTACGATAGGTGTTACAGATTCTTTGTGATCGTAAGTTATATGCAAAGTTCTCTAAATGTGAATTTTGGTTAAAATCTGTAGCATTTTTGGGTCATATTATATCTGATGAAGGAATAAGGGTTGACACTCGAAAGATAGAAGCGGTGAAGAACTGGACAATACCTACAACGCCTACAGAGATTCGTAGTTTCCTTGGGTTGCAATGTTATTATAAGAGATTTGTTGAAGGGTTTTCTTCCATTTCGGCACCTTTAACAAAGCTAACACACAAGGCAACCAAGTTTCAGTGGAATGATGCATGTGAGAAAAGTTTCCAAGATCTGAAGGATAAGTTGACTTCTGCACCTGTATTGGTACTTCCAGAAGGCATAGATGCATATGCAGTATATTGTGATGCTTCAGGAGTCAGCTTAGAATGTGTATTAATGCAGCACGGTAATGTAGTCGCTTATGCCTCAAAACAATTGCGACCACATGAGAGAAATTATTCGACACATGATCTTGAGCTAGCAGCTGTGATATTTATTTTAAAGATATGGCGCCACTACTTGTATGGGGTTCATGTTGACACATATACTGACCATAAGAGTTTGCAATATATCTTTAAGAAAAAGGACCTTAATCTGAGGCAGCGGTGGTGGCTTGAACTATTAAAAGATTATGACATTGATATTTTATATCATCCAGGGAAAGAAAATGTAGTAGCCGATGCATTAAGCCGCAAAGCAATAGGAAGCACTAATGGCCAGCTCACGAAAAAGCAAGGTATAGTCAAGGATCTACATCAACTAGCCAGCTTGGGGGTTCATTTTCTTAAAACTCCAAATGAAGAAATTATGGTGCAAAATGCGGTAGAATCTTCATTAGTAGCTGAAGTGAAGGAAAAACAGTATGCAGATCCTAATTTATTGCAGCTGAAGGAGAATGTACAACAAGGTTTGACAAAGGCATTTGATCTTACGCAAGAGGGAGTGCTTCAGTGCCAAAGTAAATTATGTGTACCTGATCTAGATGAGCTAAGGATATAGATTATGACAGAGGCATATCATTCACGGTATTCTATTCATCCAGGAGCCACCAAAATGTATCATGATTTGAAAGAAATGTATTGGTGGGGTAACATGAAGAAGACCATTGCAGAATTCGTAGCCCAATGTCCAAATTGTCAATGAGTAAAAGTAGAGCATCAGAAGCCTGGAGGTTATATGCAACGTATAGATCTTCCAATCTGGAAGTGGGACATGATCAACATGGATTTCATCACAGGTTTGCCTCCTACACTTCGGAAATTTGATTCCATATGGGTAATAGTTGAAAGGCTTACTTAGTCAGCACACTTCCTATCGGTCAACACCACCTACACAGCTGAAGATTATGTGCGGTTGTATATTAAAGAGATAGTTCGACTACACGAAATTCCAATCTCTATTATATCAGACAGGGGAGCTCAATTTACTGCACACTTTTGGAAGTCTTTTTAGAAGAGTTTGGGAACTCAAGTGAATTTAAGTACGACTTTTCATCCTCAAACAGATGGACAAGCAGAACGTACTATACAAACACTGGAAGATATGTTACGAGCTTGCACATTGGACTTTAAAGGTAGTTGGGATGACCATTTATCTCTTATTGAATTTGCCTACAATAATAGCTATCATTCAAGTATCAAAATGGCGCCTTACGAAGCTTTATATGGAAGAAAGTGTAGATCACCAATTGGATAGTTTGAAGCTGGTGAAACTGCCTTATTTGGGTCAGATCTTGTTCATCAAGCTATGGAGAAGGTTAAGATGATACAACAACGGCTACAAATAGCCCAAAGTCGACACAATTCATATGCCAATGTTAGAAGAAGGGGGCTAGAATTTGCCATAGGTGATTGGGTATTCTTGAAAGTGTCACCAATGAAAGGGGTAATGAGATTTGGAAAGAAAGGAAAGCTAAGTCCGCGTTATATAGGGCCATATAAGATTATCCGAAGATTTGGTCAAGTTGTGTATGAATTAGAACTACCCCAAGAACTCTCCACAGTTAATCCAGTGTTTCATGTTTCAATGCTTCGGAAGTGCATAGGAGATCCATCTCATATTGCTCTCACTGAAGATGAACAAGTTACAGAAGATCTCACCTATGAAGAAGTACCTATTGCTATTTTGGATCGACAAGTTAAGAGTTTAAGAAATATTCCGTAAAAGTGTTTTGAAAAAATCAGCAAGTAGAAGAAATCATATGGGAAGCCGAGGAAATGATGAAGTCTAAGTACCCACATTTATTTCAAACTGAAGAGAAAGTTCAAGATGAGGAATTGGAGCAATAACAAGTAAGTATATATAAGTATTATGTGTATGTGATAATATGAAGAATGAACTTAGACTTGAACTTGTTCAGATTGGATAATGTTACTAACATTCGAGGACGAATGTTCCTAAGGGGGGAAGGATGTAACACCCCGTACATTTCCGAACTTATTTGACTACCTTAACATTTATGGAATTATTTAAACTTGAGATAGTTGGTGTATTACCCACTAAATTTATTGTAATGAATTAATATTATGTTTATGGACTTAATTGAGGCCCAAAATTAAGTAAAAAGACATGGGCCCAAAAAGGAGATGATCCATTTAAAAATGGATAAAGTTTACTTGGATTTTTTGTCCAAATAATTGGCTAAGGATGAACAAGATATAGGAGGTTTGGAGTGCCTATTTAAGGCTGAAATTCATCTCATTTTCAACACAATACACTTGCAAAAAATCAGATTTTCAATCAACATTTCTCCTCTCTCAAAAACCCTAGCCACCCTAATTTTCTTTAAGGATTTTTGGACAAATCTTCCACTTGCAAGCCTTGGTAAGTGTTTACCCTTATATATTAATATATTATATGAATAATAGGTTGTGTAAATCATGTTTGTTATGTTTAAAAAGTGTTGAGCAGTCCACTTTATTTGTAGCAGTCCACTTTTGCTAAATCGGTAAAGGATTTGCCTTCTATGTGGTTTAAACTTGAAAAGGGACTTAAGGTATTGAAGGAATTGAATTAGATGGATGAAATTTCAGTATATTTAAGTGTGTTTCTATACCTAATTCTTTTCTCGATGTGTATGACTTTTGGAAATGTTTATACGTAATTGTGCATGGAACGTTTGGCGTAGTGAAAGGAGAATACATTCTTGTTATGTTAAAGTGAATTCTGAAATTGTGTGGAATGGTTTTGGTATATTGTTGTGGAAGGTATTTATGTGACGTTATGGAATAAATATGTGAAGTTGCATTGAGGTAAAAATGTGAAGTATGCACTTGGTGGGAAATCTTGTCGTTTGTAACGTCTATGTTGGTTTGCGGACTGTTTTGGTGGTGTTGTCTTGGTAAGGAAGTAAGTTATGGTATAGTAGGGTGTAATGAAGTTATATGGAAGTATAAAATAAGGTGGAATGATATACCATGTGTTTAGGATGTTGGATAGTTTTTACTTCCCGTCAAGTAGCTAATTATCGCCTTGTGAACTTGTAATGTAATTGATTTTTAATGTGAGCTCCATTATGTATTCTGTCACGCCCCGAGTTCCAAAGAGGCAGACTGGCACCCGAAGCCGTTGAGGCTTGAGAGAACCAATCATTGCTCATGTACACTCATACACATGCCAATCAATGAACATCACTATCACATATAGCTACCAGATGCCAATGACGGAAGTCATGGAAAACATACTGTCTATGAAACTTGGCCGTTAGGGGCATCAAGTCAAAATGGACATACATCTCTTACATTCGTCTTCCCACAACCATCTACAAAGCCTCTACATATACATATACATAGCCAAGATAAAGTCGGGACAAGTCCCCACTTTATACAACACCCAAAAACAAATTTACATAATGACTTGGAAAGCCCCGAACCAACTAGAGCTCACCAAAGGACTGTAAATGATCCGCAACCTACTGAGGAGGTCTACTAGCACCTGTTCCTGTAGTAAGTAAGGTAAGTTCCCCAAGGGGCGTCAGTATGGAGAATGTACTGAGTATGTAAGGCTATAAGAAAACTGCATCATACAGAAGTGCGTCAATGGGATCAAATATAAGAGAATAGTCAATATGGATAAACCATCATTCTGCATATGTGGAACCATGTACCTTACATTCATTATTTTCCTTGCTTCCTCTTTTATTCATCATCACTTATATCATATCGTACCCGGGCTCCAACTGATCAGTGGGTTTTAACATAACATAACATTATTGTCACACCTCAAATCCCATTGGGCGGACATGGCACCCGAAGCCGTTAAGGCCCGACAGAACCATTCTATACGTTCCCATACTTGTTGTCAATAGGCTAGCATTCAATCACTTATGGACACAACATATCAATAATATAAATCTGATAAGAACATTTATATAAACATGAGACATGGCCGTTGGAGCCATATGGTTGAGAAAAAAACACACAACATTCCCTCCTTCAACTGTATAACGTCTACAAAGCCTCTAACAGCTACAAAACCCAAAATATAGTCGGTATAATTTCTCACTTTATATACAATGCTTATGCAGCACCAAAACCACATATACATATGACTCGGAAAGCCCCGAACCGAACTGGAGCTCACCAATATTCTGTAGATGACCCGTAGCCTACTGAGGAGGTCTACTAGTACCTGTACCTGCAGCACGTAAGGTAAGTCCCCCAAGGGACGTCAGTACGAAAGAATGTACTGAGTATGTAAGGCTATAAGTAACTGTATGAAATATAAGCACTTCAATGGAATTAAGTACAAGTGAACGAACGATACAAATAACTACCATATGGTATATATGTGGAATCATGTACATTGCTTTCTTTACTTTACTGTACTTTACTTTACTTTACTGTACATCATCAATCATCAATCATATCATGCCCGGGCCCAACTGATCAGTGGGAAATAACATAATAATAGGGATCGCCATCCATGCGGATGTTCCTTTTATCCCATGGGATACCACCCGTAATAATGGGATCGACATTCATGCGAGTGTTTCTTTCACTCCATGAGATACCACCCATTTTCAACATTAACCATTACACAATTACTCACATTACTTCATTCTTTAGTTATAAGAGAGATACATTTATAACAGTGCTACTAATTCTGAAATGAGATATTGTACAACCCTTTGGGGATAGGACAAGTGTTATGATAATATGAATACTAGATGCTGCAGAAGAATGCGGAAAAGAATAACCTTACATACCTTATCTTCTCAATATGAAACTACAATGATTCAGCTCCTTCCTTATGTGTTACTCTACAACACAAGTACATAATGGAGCAAACATTAACGGCTAGCTACATTATAAGTTCACAAGACGGTAAGTAGGTGCTTAACGGAAAGTAGAAACCGTCCAACCTCCAAAACACATTTTGCATCACTCCCCCTTTCATTATACTACCAGATAACAGTATTCAACCACATTACCCTAACACTTACTTCTTTTGCAAAACAACAACACCAAATCAGTCCACACACCACCAAAACAGTCCACAAACAAACATAACCGTTACAAACCGGTAGGATTACCTACCTAGTTTATCCTTTACATTTCCACTCCAATGAAACTCCATATATTCACACCATAAGGTAACCATACTTCCTTCCACAGTAGCATACCAAAATCATTCCACAACAGTTCCAAAATTCAGATTAACATAACAAAAGAGTGTTCTCTTTTCACTACAACAAACGTTCCATTTACCAACACATATAAACATTTCCATCAAGCCATACATAAAAGGAACGATTCAGGGGCAGAACCACACTTTAATATAATGGAATTTCATCATCATAACTTAATTTCTTCAACACCCTAAGCCCCTATACAAGTCCAAGCCACAAGGAAGACAAATTCATCAAAACCAACACAAGTGGACTGCCAACTTAATTAAGGGACTGCCCTATACATTTTAAACACCACCAACATGTTTTACACAACCTATTATACATATATAACATTAATCTATAAGGGTAAACACTTACCAAGGCTTGCAAAATGGGAGATTAGTCCAAGAACCCTAAAGGGGAAACTAGGGCGGCTTTTTGGTTTAGAAAGGGGAGAGAGTGTTAATTAAAAGCTGAAATTTTTCAAGTGTAGTGAATGAAAAATAATTCTGAAATGATCCCTGTATACACCGTTTTTGACCGCCTCTCTTTATCCATTCTTAGCCACATTTTTGGTCAAAAGTAGTCCAAGTAGGAGATGTACCTACTTGGCTAATTAATCTGCCCAAAACAGTCCAAGTAGGTGATGCACCTACTTGGTTTATTTCTAGTTGGACCATTTCAGTTTGGGCCTTGATTATATTTAGGTAGTGGGCTGGTGATCTTTCCCCTTTTTGGTACTTAGTTTGGGCCTCAATTGAGTCCATTAATATGTATCCAAGTACAGCCCAATAGCTTAAGTAGATGATACACCTACTATCTTAATTAAGTCACGGAAGCACCTCGTTTATGTTCTTCCCTTTTTCCAACGTCTTAATCCTTCTACCTTAATCCACCACTTAACTTTAACTTTATACTCAAGTATGTCGTTATTATCTCAAGTTTAATACCTTTATCCATGTTAGGTTGATCGTATAAGTTTTGAAAATGTACAGGGTGTTACATCCTCCCCCCCTTAGGAACATTCGTCCTCGAATGGTAGTATCATCTCTATTCAGCTTAAACGAGTTCAAGCTTAAGTTCAATCTTTATACTACCATATAACACTTATATATTTATATACTTACTTGTTATTTCTCCAATTCAGCATCTAAGGTTTCCACTTCAGTTTCTAATAATTGAGGATACTTAGATTTCATCATCTCCTCGGCTTCCCATGTGATCTCTTCTACCTGTTGATTTCTCCAAAGCACTTTTACGGAAGTTACTTCTTTATTTCTTAACTTCTTAACTTGTCGATCAAGAATAGCAATAGGTATCTCTTCATAGGTAAGATCCTCCGTAACTTGTACATCTTCAATGGGGGTAACATGAGATGGATCTCCTATGCATTTTCGAAGCATCGAAACATGAAATACCAGATGAACAGTGGAGAGTTCTTGGGGTAGTGCCAACTCATACGCAACTTGCCCAAATCTTTTAATAATTTCATATGGGCCTATATAACGTGGACTCAATTTTCCTTTCTTTCCGAATCGCATTACCCCTTTCATCGATGACACTTTTAAAAATACCCAATCACCTATGGCGAATTCGAGCCCTCTCCTTCTAACATCAGCATATGATTTATGGCGGCTTTGGGCTGTCTGTAGTCGTTGCTGTATCACCTTAACTTTCTCCATAGCTTGATGGATGAGATCCGGTCCAAATAGGGTAGTTTCACCTACTTCAAACCATCCGATAGGTGATCTACACTTCCTCCCATATAACGCTTCGTAAGGAGCCATCTTGATACTTGAATGATAGCTATTATTGTAGGCAAATTCAACAAGAGATAAATGATCATCCCAATTGCCTTTAAAGTCTAATGCGCACGCTCGTAGCATATCTTCAAGTGTCTGGATAGTACGTTCTGCTTGTCCATCCGTCTGAGGATGGAAGGCCGTACTCAACTTTACTTGTGTACCCAAGATCTTTTGAAATAATTTCCAAAAATGTGCAGTAAATTGTGCTCCCCTGTCTGATATAATGGAGACCGGAATTCCATGTAATCTCACTATCTCTTTAACATACAATCTTGCATAATCTTCCGCTGTATAAGTGGTTTTGACAGGTAGGAAATGTGCTGACTTGGTAAGCCTGTCAACTATGACCCATATAGAATCAAATTTCCGCAGTGTACGAGGCAGACCTGTGATGAAGTCCATATTAATCATATCCCATTTCCAAACTGGAAGATTGATACATTGCATGTAACCTCCAGGTTTCTGATGCTCCACTTTAACTTGTTGACAATTTAGACATTGAGTTACAAATTTAGCAATGTCCTTCTTCATATTACCCCACCAATACACTTCTTTCAAATCATGGTGCATTTTTGTAGCTCCCGGATGAATAGAATATCGTGAATGATGCGCCTCTATCATAATTCTTCTCCTCAGTTCATCTACATCCGGTACACATAATCTATCTTGGCATTGAAGCACCCCTTCTTGTGTAAGATCAAAGACCTTAGTCAGACCCAGTTGTACATTTTCCTTTAGCTGCAATAACATAGGATCCGCAAACTGCTTTTCTTTCACCTCAACTATCAATAAAGATTCAGCTGCATTTTGTACAATAACCCCTTCATCTGAGGATTCGAGAAGACGAACCCCCAAGCTGGCTAATTGATGTAGATCTTTGACTAAATCTTGCTTTTCTGTCAAGTGGCTACTAGTGCCTCCTATTGCCTTTCGGCTCAATGCATCATCTACCACATTTGCTTTTCCTGGATTATATAGAATATCAATATCATAATCTTTCAATAGCTCAAGCCACCTTCGTTGCCTCAAATTGAGTTCCTTCTGCTTAAAGATATACTGTAAACTTTTGTGATCAGTATAGATGTCAACATGAACTCCATACAAATAATGACGCCATATCTTTAAAGCAAATACTACCGCTGCTAATTCAAGATCATGTGTGGGATAGTTTCTCTCATGCGGTCGCAGCTGTCGTGAAGCATATGCTATTACATTACTGTGCTGCATCAATACACACCCTAGGCCAATTCCGGAAGCATCACAATATACTACATACCCCCCTGTGCCTTCCGGAAGTACCAATACTGGTGTAGAAGTCAATTTATCTTTCAGCTCTTGGAAACTTCTCTCACATGCATCACTCCACTGAAATTTGATTGCCTTGTGTGTAAGCTTTGTTAAAGGTACAGCAATGGAAGAAAACCCTTCAACAAACCTTCGATAATAACCTGCTAACCCAAGGAAGCTACGAATTTCCGTAGGTGTCGTAGGCCTTGGCCAATTTTTCACCGCTTCAATCTTTTGCGTATCAACCCTTATCCCTTCATCTGATACAATGTGACCCAAGAATGTTACAGACTTCAACCAAAATTCACATTTAGAGAACTTTGCATATAACTTACGATCACGAAGAATCTGTAACACCTGTCGTAAGTGGCTAGCATGGTCCTCTTTTGATCGTGAATAGACAAGAATATCGTCTATAAATACTATCACGAACACGTCTAAAAACGGGTTGAACACCCTATTCATTAGATCCATAAAAGCTGTTGGTGCATTTGTAAGCCCGAAGGACATAACCAAAAACTCATAATGACCGTACCGTGTTCGAAAAGCTGTCTTGGGTATATCTCTTTCTCTGACCTTTACTTGATGGTAACCCGACCTCAAGTCAATCTTTGAGAAACATGTAGCACCTTGTAATTGATCAAACAAATCATCAATTCTAGGAAGGGGATATTTGTTCTTAATTGTCACCTTATTCAATTGCCTATAGTCAATGCACATTCTCAATGTGCCATCTTTCTTCCGTACAAATAATACCGGTGCACCCCACGGGGACCTACTAGGCCTAATGAAGCCCTTGTCCAGCAAATCTTTCAATTGCTTCTTCAATTCACGCAATTCTGCTGGAGCCATTCTATATGGGGGAATAGAGATAGGTTGAGTGCCTAGATCTACATTGATACCAAACTCTACTTCCCGTTCTGGGGGCAAACCTGGAAGATCCTCTGGAAATACGTCAAGAAATTCATTGACCATTGGAACCGATTGAGGAGTTGGTGGTTTTGCATCAATATCATGCACTCTCACTAAGTGGCATATATATCCCTTGGATATCATTTTCCTAGCCTTAAGATAGGAAATAAATCTGCCTCTTGGTGCCCCTACATTACCCTTCCATTCAAGAACATCCTTTTGTGGAAAATGGAATTGTACCCTCTTGGCTCGACAATCTACCGTGGCATAACAAGAAGCTAGCCAATCCATTCCCATTATAACATCAAAATCTATCATGTCTAGCTCAACAAAATCAACCAACGTATCATGACCACCGACAGTAACTATGCAATCACGATAAACTCTCTTTGCTATAATAGATTCCCCAACCGGTGTAGTTACTTCAATTGACTTAACTAGTAATTCCGGCGTTCTTTCAAATTTTTCAGCAATCAAAGGAGTAACATATGATAATGTAGAACCTGGATCAATCAACGCATATACATTATGTGAGAATATGGACAAGATACCTGTAACTACATCAGGAGATGCTTCTGAATTCTGACGGTCTGCTAGAGCATAAATACGATTTTGAGTTCCACTGGAACTAGCTGCTCCTCTAGCACCTCTACCGCGTCTAATAGGCTGCACTCCTCTACCTAAGGAAGGCACCGATGATGATGATTCCACAGTGGATCCCGCAGGTCGTACCATACTTCCCGAGCCTCTTCGTGGGCATTCCCTCATCATGTGCCCTGTCATGCCACACCAATAACAAACATTCATCCCCAGTCGACATTCACCTGGATGATATCGTCTGCAATGCTGACATGGTGAACGAAAAGATCCCGATGTCTGTGAACCACGACTCCCACTACCTTGCCCGGCTTGATTACCTCTAAACCCTTGGAATTGAAATAAAGTACCTGCCATGGAATGAGAAAATGGTGGCCTAGGTGGTCTACTAAAACTCCGAGGCCTAAACGCTCCTTGGGACACCATAGACTGTCCCGTAGATCTAGCTCTCTTCGAAGACCCTTCTTCAAACCCTTGTGTTCTTCTCCGTTGCCTCTGATCTTTCATTTTCTGTGCAAAGGCCTGTATTCTAGCTATGTCCATATCCCTGTTCAACGCAGCAATAGTACAATCTCAAACTAAATATGGCTCCAGTCTGTCCACATACCGATGAAATCTATCGGTCATCGTAGCTACCACATTCGGAGCATAACGGGCCAAAGAGTTAAATCTAAGGCTATACTCTCGGACACTCATGTTACCCTGCCGCAGATTCAAGAACTGGTCTGTACGAGTCTCTCGGACCTCATATGGGAGATAGTGATCAATGAATGCCATTTTAAATTCTTCCCAACTAGATGGGAGTGCATCAATACCCCTCGACCGTTTCCAATCTTCATACCATAAAATAGCCTCGCCCTTCAATCTATAGGCCGCAAGCTCAACCGTTTCCACACCGGACACATGCATAACCTCCAAAGCCCTTTGAATTTGATCTACAAAATCTTGAGGGTCCTCATTTGGATCTGATCCGGTGAATGTGGGAGGATCTAACTTCAGAAAATCCTGTGTCCATCGACTAGCTGCTCTAGCTGCACTATCATCACTTGTCGTTGGACCACCTTGTCCCTAAACTTGTACAGCAACTATTCGGGTCAACATTTGCACTGCACTCTTTAGATCCTGGTCAGTAGTATTTATTGGTGGTCCTGCAGGTACTTCTCTTCCTCTTGACTCTTCTGACAATGGAAGAGTGGAAGAAGTCTGTGATGCAAACTCATTTTCAGCTTCACCTTGATTAGCTTGTTTAGGTGGTGATTTACTGGTTCCTTCTCCGGCAGCCATGTCTATCTTCTTACCTCTACCTCTACCTCTTCTTGTAACTGGCATTTTTACTATAACACAAGAAAACCATTTCAATGGTCAGATGTGATTCAACCTACAACTTTAGCTCTATTGTACGATCTAGGAAATGAAGAAAAGAAACAACTCCTAAATGTCCCGTAGTCTCCTACGTATAGATGTGGTGTACAACACATCGATAAGTAAGAATCTACTCAGACACGGCTTTGTAGTCACCCTAGGACGACCGCTCTGATACCACTTTTGTCACACCTCAAATCCCATTGGGCGGACATGGCACCCGAAGCCGTTAAGGCCCGAGAGAACCATTCTATACGTTCGCATACTTGTTGTCAATAGGCTAGCATTCAATCACTTATGGACACAACATATCAATAATATAAATCTGATAAGAACATTTATATAAACATGAGACATGGCCGTTGGAGCCATATGGTTGAGAAAAAAACACACAACATTCCCTCCTTCAACTGTATAACGTCTACAAAGCCTCTAACAGCTACAAAACCCAAAATATAGTCGGTATAATTTCTCACTTTATATACAATGCTTATGCAGCACCAAAACCACATATACATATGACTCGGAAAGCCCCGAACCGAACTGGAGCTCACCAATATTCTGTAGATGACCCGTAGCCTACTGAGGAGGTCTACTAGTACCTATACCTGCAGCACGTAAGGTAAGTCCCCCAAGGGACGTCAGTACGAAAGAATGTACTGAGTATGTAATGCTATAAGTAACTGTATGAAATATAAGCACTTCAATGGAATTAAGTACAAGTGAACGAACGATACAAATAACTACCATATGGTATATATGTGGAATCATGTACATTGCTTTCTTTACTTTACTGTACTTTACTTTACTTTACTGTACATCATCAATCATCAATCATATCATGCCCGGGCCCAACTGATCAGTGGGAAATAACATAATAATAGGGATCGCCATCCATGCGGATGTTCCTTTTATCCTATGGGATACCACCCGTAATAATGGGATCGACAATCATGCGAGTGTTTCTTTCACTCCATGAGATACCACCCATTTTCAACATTAACCATTACACAATTACTCACATTACTTCATTCTTTAGTTATAAGAGAGATACATTTATAACAGTGCTACTAATTCTGAAATGAGATATTGTACAACCCTTTGGGGATAGGACAAGTGTTATGATAATATGAATACTAGATGCTGCAGAAGAATGCGGAAAAGAATAACCTTACATACCTTATCTTCTCAATATGAAACTACAATGATTCAGCTCCTTCCTTATGTGTTACTCTACAACACAAGTACATAATGGAGCAAACATTAACGGCTAGCTACATTATAAGTTCACAAGACGGTAAGTAGGTGCTTAACGGAAAGTAGAAACCGTCCAACCTCCAAAACACATTTTGCATCACTCCCCCTTTCATTATACTACCAGATAACAGTATTCAACCACATTACCCTAACACTTACTTCTTTTGCAAAACAACAACACCAAATCAGTCCACACACCACCAAAACAGTCCACAAACAAACATAACCGTTACAAACCGGTAGGATTACCTACCTAGTTTATCCTTTACATTTCCACTCCAATGAAACTCCATATATTCACACCATAAGGTAACCATACTTCCTTCCACAGTAGCATACCAAAATCATTCCACAACAGTTCCAAAATTCAGATTAACATAACAAAAGAGTGTTCTCTTTTCACTACAACAAACGTTCCATTTACCAACACATATAAACATTTCCATCAAGCTATACATAAAAGGAACGATTCAGGGGCAGAACCACACTTTAATATAATGGAATTTCATCATCATAACTTAATTTATTCAACACCCTAAGCCCCTATACAAGTCCAAGCCACAAGGAAGACAAATTCATCAAAACCAACACAAGTGGACTGCCAACTTAATTAAGGGACTGCCCTATACATTTTAAACACCACCAACATGTTTTACACAACCTATTATACATATATAACATTAATCTATAAGGGTAAACACTTACCAAGGCTTGCAAAATGGGAGATTAGTCCAAGAACCCTAAAGGGGAAACTAGGGCGGCTATTTTGGTTTAGAAAGGGGAGAGAATGTTAATTAAAAGCTGAAATTTTTCAAGTGTAGTGAATGAAAAATAATTCTGAAATGATCCCTGTATACACCGTTTTTGACCGCCTCTCTTTATCCATTCTTAGCCACATTTTTGGTCAAAAGTAGTCCAAGTAGGAGATGTACCTACTTGGCTAATTAATCTGCCCAAAACAGTCCAAGTAGGTGGTGCACCTACTTGGTTTATTTCTAGTTGGACCATTTCAGTTTGGGCCTTGATTATATTTAGGTAGTGGGCTGGTGATCTTTCCCCTTTTTGGTACTTAGTTTGGGCCTCAATTGAGTCCATTAATATGTATCCAAGTACAGCCCAATAGCTTAAGTAGATGATACACCTACTATCTTAATTAAGTCACGGAAGCACCTCGTTTATGTTCTTCCCTTTTTCCAACGTCTTAATCCTTCTACCTTAATCCACCACTTAACTTTAACTTTACACTCAAGTATGTCGTTATTATCTCAAGTTTAATACCTTTATCCATGTTAGGTTGATCGTATAAGTTTTGAAAATGTACAGGGTGTTACAATTATGTTGGGATCAGCCTGAGCTAGGCTTATGCCTCTAGAGCTGCCACCCATAAATCAATATATATCGGGTTTTGCTCGAGCTAGGTTTATTACCTCTAGAGCTACCACCCATAAACCAATATATATCAGGATCGGCTCGATCTAGGTTCTTACCGCTAGAGCTACCACCTATTAGGATCGGTCCGAGCTAGGCTTATGCCTATAGGACTACCCCCTGATCCAATAATCTAAGGATCGGCTCGAGCTAGGCTTACGCCTCTAGAGCTACCACCCGTACTCTTACAACCAACAAATATGCATTACTTTATTTCTTACTCTTGAGAGTTGATATGTTGATAGTCACAACATTATTGGAGCATTGGAACATCAGTCCATGATTAAGAGACATATGAACAACAATTGATCCACGAATAAGGAACATAAGAATAACAATACATGACAACCTGAAATGAGATGCCTTAGAACATTTTCGAATGGAACAAGTACAATGACCATGTGAACAATATGTGCTGCAGAAGGATACAAAAAGAGTAACCTTACATACCTTATCTTCCCAATATGAATACACAGTCCTATATGTGATTACAATAATACATATCCTTCCTTACGTTTTACTCTACAACACAAGTACATAACGGAACTCACGTTAACAATTAATTACATTACTAGTGCATCAGACGACAATGAGCTACATGACTGCTATATAGCCTCATTTCGTCCTTCTTCAATACAACTCACTGCATTATCATACCAACAACACCACAACATTCCACACCTTTACCAAGACCTCATAAACCAAAAGCATTTTACACCAAGTTCATACTTTACATTTCCCCTTCAATACAATGTCACAATTACCTCACTACATCACGTAAACACCTTTCACGACAATACATGAAAGACAATCCATAATTTATACCACTCAAAATACCTCTGGGATACTCCTTTAAAGTCATTCAAAATGTACCATAAGTTGATAATTGCATCAAAAAAGGGTATAGGGGTAGGTTTCGGGGGGTCAAAGAGAGATAAAAACATACAAAACGACATTCTGGGCTGACCTGCGAAGCAACCTTTGCCCGCAGGTGGTTGAATTGCATCCACAGGTGCCTCTTATCAGTGTCCAGAGTCACCTGCATTGTCATCTATGCCCGCAAGTGCCCCACCCGTGAGGGCGGAGGCCCGTTTCAGCCTCCGGGGGTCCTTTTAGGGTCCTTTTTTGCAATGAATGGTCCATGATTATAACTAAGATTCTCTTATTATATTTTAGATCATATTAGATGCCAAAAAACAGCCATGGTTTCACAACTCATATAAACATCACCAAAACTACATTTTCCTTTCAATATGCCACCGGTTCCATGTACAATTTCACAACAACAATTCCAAATGTTACACACAAAGAGAAAGAAAGTTAAGGACATAAACACATTTTAAATTTTGATATTTAATCCATAAAATTCACTTCCTTCAAGACCACAAGTCCACTTCCAAGTTTAAAAGGCAAAGCCCTTTACCGATTAAGCAAAAGTCCACTGTTTTACACATAGTGAACTGTCCAACACTTTTCCAATATAACCAACATGATTTATGCACCATATTTAGCATATAATATATTTAACCATAAGATTAAACACTTACCCAATATTGGAAATAGATGATCTTGTCCAAACAAGTGTAGTTGCCTTAGGGTTTGAAGGTGAAGAGAAAATATCCTTGGGAAAATTCTAGATTTTGCACATATGTGGAATGGTGAATAAAATATGATTTTTCAAATTTTATATACCCTTTAAAGTCATCCTTAGCCACTAATTTTGGTCAATAATTTATTTGTTAACTTGGTCAAGATGAATGGATAATTATTTCCTTTTTGGGCCATGTCTTTTGGTGTAAATTTGGGCCTCCATTGAGCCCAATAGCACAAGCTTAATTCATACCACCTAATTTAAGGTGTAATACCCCAAAAATATCATGTTTAATTAATTCCATAAATTTTATGGTAATAACATAGGTTCGGAAATGTATGGGGTGTTACATCCTTCCCCCCTTAGGAACATTCGTCCTCGAATGTAAGTAACATTATCTCATTGAAACAAATTTAAATATAAGTGTATACTTAATGTTATCATATACACATGATACTTGAAGATACTTACTTGTTATTGCTTCAATTCCGCACTTTGAAATTTTTCTTCTGTTTACAACAAATACGAGTACTTTAGATTTCATCATTCCTTCGGTTTCACATGTGATTCCGTCTACTTGATGATTTCTCCAATAGTACCTTTACATAAACTAATTCTTTATTTCTTAATTCTTTCATTTATCAATCAAGAATAGTAGTAGGTACCTCTTCATATATGATATGCTCTGTAACTTGTACATTTCTCCCATGCATTTTCGAAGCATTGAAACATGGAACACTGAATGAACTGTGGGGAGCTCTTGGGGTAGTGCTAATTTATATGAAACTTACCCAAATCTTTGGGTAATCTCATATGGCACATTATATAGGGACAACTTTCATTTCTTTCCAAATCTCATTACCCCTTTCATTGGTGACTCAAAACTACCCAATCACCTATGGCCAATTCTAATTCCCTTCTTCTAATATCGCCATATGACTTGTGTCGACTTTGGGGCTATTTGTATCCGCTGTTGTATCACCTTGAATTTCTCTATAGCTTGATAAACAAGATTTGGTCCGAATAAAGTAGTCTCACCTGCTTCAAACCATCCACTTGGTAATCTACACTTTCTCCCATATAAGCTTCATAAGGTGTAATTTTGATACTTGAATGATAGCTAATATTGTACGCAAAATCCATAAGAGTTAAATGACCATCCCTACTACTTTTAAAGTTCAATGTGCAAGCTCGTAACATATCTCCAAGTGTTTGGATGGTACGTTTTGTTTGTCTATCTATCTGATATAATAGAAATTGGAATCCCATGTAATCGTACTATATCTTTAACATACAACCTTGCATAATTTCCAGCTGTACAAGTGGTCCCGACAGGTAAAAAGTTTGCTACTTGGTAAGCCTGTCAACTATCATCCACATGGAATCAAATTTTTGAAATGTACGAGGCAAACTTATGATAAAACCCATGTTAATCATATCCCTCTTTTCAAGCTGGAAGATTTATACATTGCATATAACCTCCAGGTTTCTGATGCTCCACTTTTACTTGTTGACAGTTTTGACATTGAGTTACAAATTCTGCAATGTTCCTTTCATGTAACCTTACCAATACATCTCTTTTAAATCATGGTACATTTCAGTTGCTCCCGGATGAATAGAATACCGTGAATGATGTGCTTCCGTCATAATTCATTTCCTTAACACATCTATATCCGGTACATAAAATCTACCCTGGGCATTGACGTATTCTCTCTCATGCGTAAAATCAAATGCCTTCATCAAACCTTGCTGTCATTCTTTGTCAGCTGCAATAAAAATAGGATTCGCATACTGGTTTTCCTTTACTTCAGCTACTAATGAAGACTCTGCCACATTTTACACTATAATTCTTTCATCTGGAGTTTCAAGAAGATGAACCCCCAAGCTATCTAATTGATGTAGATCCTTGACTATACCTTACTTTTCCGTCAACTGGCTACTAGTGCTTCCTATTGCTTTGCAACTTAATGCATCGGTTACCACATTTGCTTTTCTCGGATGGTATAAGATATTACTATCATAATCTTCCATCCACCTTCAGTGTCGTAGTCTGTTACGAGTTTCAGCCACTCTCGCTGCCTCAAATTTAGTTCCTAGATTAGTTCCTTTTGCTTAAAAATATACTACAACAAACTTTTATGATTGGTATAAATCAACGTGAACCCCATACAAATAGTGGTGCCATATTTTTAAAGCAAATATCACGACTGCTAACTCAAGATCGTATGTGGGATAATTTCTCTCATGTGGAAGCAACTGTCGTGAGGCATACACTATTACATTACCGTGTTGCATCAATACACATCCTAAGCCAACTCCTGAAGCATCACAATATATTGCATACCCTTTTGTGCCTTCGGGAAGCACTAATACAGGTGTAGAAGTCAATTTATCTTTCAACTCTTGGAAACCCTTCTCACATGAATCATTCCACTGAAACTTGGTTTCTTAGTGTGTTAGCTTGTTAAGGGTGCTAAAATGGAAGGAAAACTCTCCAACAAACCTTCTGTACTAGCCTGCCAACCCAAGAAAACTACGAATCCCTGTAGGCGTCGTAAGTTTTGGCCAATTCTTCACAGCTTCTATCCTTTTTGTATCAACCCTTATTCCTTCATCTGATACCATGCGACCCAAGAATGCTACAGATTTTAATCAAAATTCACATTTAGAGAACTTCGCATATATCTTACGGTCATGAAAAATTCGTAACACCTATCGCAAGTGATTAGCATGGCTCTCTTGTGACCTTGAATCTCATCTCTAAACATGGTCTCGAACGTATCTAACAATGGCTTGAACACCCTATTTATCAAATCCATAAAAATTGCAGGTGCATTTGTTAACACAATTGACATAACTAAAAATTCATAATGACCATACCATGTTCAGAAAGCTGCCCTGGGTATATCTTCCTCGATAACCCGTACCTAATAAGAACCTGGTCTCAAGTCGATATGTGAGAAACAGTTGGCACCTTGTAATTGCTCAAATAAATCATAAATTTTGGGGAGTGAATATTTATTCTTAACTGTCACCTTATTCAGTTGCCGACAATCGATACACATTCTCAATGTTCCATCTTTCTTTCGTACAAATAACACTAGTGCACCCCACGGAGACATACTAGGCCTTATGAATCCCTTGTCCAACAAGACTTTTAACTGCTCTCTCCCTTTTTTTTAATTCCTGTAATTCTACTAGAGCCATTCTATATGGAGGAATAGAGATAGGTTGAGCGCCTGGAATTACATCAATACCAAACTCTACCCCGTTCTGGGGTATACCTGGAAGATCATCAGGAAATACATCGAGAATTCATTAACCACCGGAACATACTAAGGATTTGGTGGTTCCACATCAGTATCTTGCACTTAGACTAATTGACATATATACTCCTTGGCTATCATTTTCTTTGCCTTAAGATAGGAAATAAATTTTCCTCCCGGTGCCCCCACATTACCCTTCCATTCAAGAACACCTTCTTGTGGAAAATGAAAATGTACCCTCTTAGTCTGGAAATCTACCGTGGCATAACAAGAAGACAACCAATCCATTCCCATTATAACATCAAAATCCACCATGTTCAACCCAATAAGATCGGCCAATGTATCATGACCACACACAGTTACTGTAACACCCCGTACATTTCCGACCCTAACTGATTGTATTAATATGTATGGAATTATTTAAACATGAGAATGTTGGTGTATTACACCTTAAGGTGTGGGATAAGTTAATTTTAGTGATTTGGGACGCAAATGAGGCCCAAAATGAAGCAAAAGACATGGCCTAAATGGGGCAAGTGACCCATTCTTATGTTGACCAATCAAACATGCATTTAATGCCCAAGGATTTGGCTAAGTATGACTTGAGGTACCATATAAGTCAAGTAAAATCAGATTTTTATTTATCAAAACACACATGCCATTTTCTAGAATATTCAAGACATTTCTCTTTACTCACAAACCCTAAGGCATCACTCCTTTGGACAAGATCACTTATTTGTAAGTATTGGTAAGTGTTTACTCTTATGGTTCAATATATTATATGCTTAATATGGTGTATAAATCATGTTGGTTATGTTGGCAAAGTGTTGGACAGTCCACTATGTGTAAAACAGTGTACTTTTGCTTAATCGGTGAAGGGTTTTGCCTACTAGACTTGACAGTGGGCTTGTGATGTTGAAGGAAGTGGGTTTGATGGATTAAATATCAACATGTACTATGTGGTTATTTTCTTAACTTGCTTTGTTTATTTGTATAATTTGTGGGATTGTTGTTATGAAATTGGTCATGAAATGAGTGGCGTATTGAAAGGAAAATGTGGGTTTGGTGGTGTTCATGTGTGTTGTGAAACCATGACTGTTTTTGTCCATCCAAGTGACCAAAAATATGTAAATAAAAGCTTACTTATGGTTTTGGACCATTTATTACACAAAAGGACCTAAAAGAGACTTTTTTTGGTCTATTTGGGCAGCCGCCCTCGCAGACGAAGGCACCTGCGGGCGCAGGTGACTCTGTACACTACCAAGGGTCACCTGAAGCCACACCTTAGTCACCTTCGGGCGCATGTTGCTTTGCAGGTCAGCCCAGAAAGTTGTTTTGTATGTTTTTGTTTCTCTTTGATCCCCGAAGACCCCTATACCCTTTTTGGATATAATTATCAACTTATGATACCTTTTGAATGACTTTAAGGGGTATTTTGGAGGCATGTTGGATTATATCAATGATGGATTATGGTTAATGTGTTGTTATGAAAGGTATTGAGGTGACTTGATGGATTAATTGTGACGTAGTGTTAATGAGGAAGCGTAAAGGATAAACTTGGTGTGAAATGCTATTGGTTCATGATGTTTTGGTCAATGTATGGAATGTTATGATGTTGTTGGTATGATAATGCCGTGAATGGTATTGCAAAAATGTGAAATGACGTTCTGGGGCAATCATGTAATTCATTGTCGTCTCATGCCCTTGTAAGGTAGTTAATTGTTAACATAAGCCCCGTTAAGAACTTGTGATGTAGAGTAGCACGTAAGGAAGGAGCTAGATCATTGTGTTTGCATATGGGACTGTGTATTCATATTGAGAACATAAGGTATGTAAGGTTACTCTTACCGTATCATTCTGCAACACATATTGTTCACATTGTCATTATACTTGTTCTATTCCGAAATGTTCTAAGGCATCTCATTTCAGGTTGTCATGCATTGTTAATCTTATGTTCCTTATTCATGGATCAAGTGTTGTTCATATGTCTCTTAATCATGGACTGATGTTCCAAAACTCCAATAATGTTGTGACTACCAACATATCAATCTCTTAAAAGTAAGAAATTAAGTAATGCATATTTGTTGGTGGTAAGAGTACGGGTGGTAGCTCTAGAGGCAAAAGCCTAGCTAGAGCCAATTCTGAATTTGTTGGATCAGGGGGCAGTCCTAGAGGCATAAGCCTAGCTAGGACAAATCTTGATAGGTGGTAGCTCTAGAGGTAATAACCTAGCTCGAGTTGAACCTGATATATTGGTTTATGGGTGGCAACTCTATAGGGAATAACCTAGCTTGAGCCGAGCCCGATATCTTGACTTATGGGTGGTTGCTCTAGAGGCATAAGCCTAGCTCGAGCTGATCCCAACATAACGTTATGTTATGTTAAGACCCACTGATCAGTTAGGGCGCGGGTACGATATGAGAGAAGTGATGATGAATAAACATTAGAAGTAAAAGAAAATAATGAATAAAAGGTACATGGTTCAACATATGCAGAACGATGGTTTATCCATATTGACTATTCTCTTATATTTGATTTCATTGGAATATTTATGTGTCTTAAAGTTTTATATGGCCTTACATACTCAGTAAACTCTTCATACTGACCTCCCTTGGGGGGGCTTACCTTACTTGCTGCAGGTACAGGTGCTAGTAGACCTCCTCAGTAGGCTATAAGAAATCCACAGAATATTGGTGAGCTCTAGTTAGTTCGGGGCTTTTCGAGATGTATATGTACATTTATTTTGGTATTGTATATGTGTGTAGAGCGGGGTCTTGTCCCGAATCTAGGTTTGTTAAGGTTATGCATCTGTAGAGGCTTTGTAGATGTTGTGGGATAGATGAAGAAAATGTAAGGAACGTTTGTTTTGTCTTGATGGCCCCAACGACCAAGTTTCATAGTTATCATGTATTTTCCATGACTTCCGCTATTAGCATCTTATATCTAATTGTGGTGGTGATGTTTATTGAGTATCATGCGCAGGAGTGTATGAGAATGAAGATTTGTTCTCTCGGGCCTTATCGGCTTCGGGTGCCAGTCCGCCCAGTTGGGATTCGGGGCATAACAAAAGTGGTATTAGAGCAGGTCGTCCTAAGGGTGTATACAAAGCCGTGTCTGAGTAGAGTCTTGCTTATGGATGTGTTGTGCACCACATTTATAAGTAGGAGGCTATGGGACATTTAGGAGTTGTTTCTTTTCTTCATTTCTAGATCGTACAATAGAGCCAAAAGTGTAAGTGGAAAAATTATATCTGACCATTGGAATTGGTTTTCTTTGATATAGTAAAATGCAGATGACAAGGGTAAGCAGGTAGACATACTTGCCAGTGAAGGACTGAGTAAATCACCACCTGACCAAGCTAGTCAAGGTGGAGCTGACACTGAATTTGCATCGCTGGCTTCTTCCACTTTTCCATCTCCAGAAGAGCTGAGAAGGAGAGAAGTATCTTTGGAACTGCTTGATAATACTATTGAGTAGGATTTAGCGAGTGCGGTGCAAATATTGACCCGTGTAGTTGCTGTACAAGCTCAAAGACAAGCTCTTGTGCAGCTAAAGGAGGGACAGAGGCAGAGGAGGAGGATGGAAGAATGGGAAGGAGGATCTTCAAAAAGAGCTCAACCCATGGGAAAGGTCATGGCGTCCCAAAGAGGATTTGGGCCTTGGATTTTTCACAAATCGCCTAGGCCATCATTTCCTTATTCCACAGCAAATACTCCCCTTCTATTCCAAGGGTTTGGAAGCAACCAGTTCGGGCAAAGAAGTGAGATTTAGGATTTACGGACAGTAGGGTATCGAGCATGAGGAAGTATGAGTCAATCGAGGTCTCCTCGTCAGCAGTGTAAGCACTGTGGAAGGTATCATTTAGGTAAATGCCGGTTGGGAACAAATGTTTGCTTTTAGTGTGGCATGCCAGGGCACATGGTGAGAGAGTTCCCACGAAGAGGCATGGGTGGTGTGACACGACCTGCGATATCAGCCATTGCATTATCATCGTCAGATGTACAACCTGCTGGTCATGGAAGAGGGGCTACAGGAGCAGCTAGTTCTAGTGGAATTTTGGACCGTACTTATGTCATGGTGGATCGACAGATATTTGAGGCTTCTCCTGATAAAGTGACAGGTATATTATCTGTCTTTTCACATAATGTATTTGCATTGAATGATCCGAGTTTTACCCTATCATATGTTACTCCATTGAGTGCTAAAAAAAAATTGTGAAACGACACTAGAATTTTTAGTTAACCCATTTGAGGTATCTACACCAAAAGGTGAATCTATTGTAGCTAAAAGAGTGTATCATAATTGTGTGCTAACTGTGGGTGGCCATGATACATTGGCTGATCTTATGTTATTGAAAATGGTGGATATTGATGTCATAATGGGTATGTATTGGTTGGCTTCTTATTATGCCACGGTAGATTGTCGGGCTAAGAAGGTACATTTTCATTTTCCATAAGAAAATGTTCTTGAATGGAAGGGTAATGTGGGGGCACCAAGGGGAAAATTTATTTCCTATCTTAAATCAAGGAAAATGATAGTCAAGGAGTATATATGTCATTTAGTCCAAGTGTAAGATACTGATGTGAAACCACCAAGTCCTTAATCGATCCCGGTGGATAATGAATTCCTTGATATATGTCCTGATGATCTTCCAGGCTTACCCCCAGAATGAGAAGTAGAGTTTAGTATTGATGTGATTCCATTCCAAGCATTTCGTCTATCTCTATTCCTCCGTATAAAATGGCTCCAGCAGAGCTACGGGAATTAAAAAGAACAAGTCAAAGATTTGGTGGACAAGGGATACATAAGATCTAGTATGCCCTTTAGGGTGCATCCGTGTGAATATGAAAACAAAATATAAAATAAAATGAAATGGAACATTGAGAATGTGTATTGACTATTGGCAACTGCATAAGGTAACGATCAAGAACAAATATCCCCTCCCTAGAATTGACGATCTAGTTAACCAATCATAGGGTGCTAAATATTTTCAAAGATTGATTTGGGATCGGGATATCACCAGGTAAGGGTTGGAAAAAAAAAAGAAGATATACCCAAGACATTTTTTCGAACACGGTACGGTTACTATGAATTTATAGTTATGCCATTTGGGCTAACCAATACATCAGCAGTTGTTAGGGATTTGATGAATATGGTGTTTCAGCCATTCCTGGATGTGTTCATGATGGTATTTAGAGATGATATTCTGGTTTATTCCAAATCACAAGAGGACCATGCGAATCACTTACGGCAAGTGCTACAGATTCTCCGGGATCATAAGTTGTATGACAAGTTCTCTAACTGTGAATTTTGGTTAAAATCCGTAGAATTCTTGGGTCACAATGTGTTAGATGAAGGAATTCGAGTTGATATTCAAAAGATTGAAGCGGTGAAAAATTTGCCAAGACCTACGACACCTACAGAGATTCGTAGTTTTCTTGGATGGGCAGGTTATTACAGGAGATTTGTGAAAGGGTTTTCTTCTATTGCTTCACCATTAACGAAGCTAACACACAAGGAAATCAAATTTCAGTGGAATGATGCATGTGAGAAAAGTTTCCAAGAGCTAAAAGATAAATTGACTTTTACACCGGTGTTAGTACTTTCGTAGGCACCGAAGGTTATACAGTATATTGTGATGCCTTCGGAGTTGGTCTAGGGTGTGTATTGATGCAGCACAGTAATGTAATACCATATGCCTCATGACAGTTGTAGCCACACAAAAGAAGCTATCCCGCACATGATCTTGAATTAGCAGCGGTGGTATTTGCTTTAAAGATATGGCATCATTATTTGTATGGAGTTCATGTTGATATCTATACTAATCACAAAAGCTTGCAATATATCTTTAAGCAGAAGGAACTCAATTTGAGGCAACGAAGGTGGCTAGAGCTCTTAAAAGACTATGATATTGATATTCTATATCATCCAGGAAAAGCGAATGTGTTAGTTGATGCATTAAGCCGCAAGGAAATAGGAGGCACTAGTGGCCAATTGATGGAAAAGCAAGATTTAGTCAAGGATCTACATCAATTAGACAGCATGGGGGTTCGTCTTCTTGAATCCTCAGATGAAGGGGTTATTGTACAAAATGCGGCAAAATCTTTATTACTAGCTGAGGTGAAAGAGAAGCAGTTTGTGGATCCTATGTTATTGCAGCTAAAAGAAAATAAACAACAGGGTCTGACCAAGGCCTTTGATCTAACACAAGAAGGGGTGCTTCAATGCCAAGATATATTATGTGTACCGGATGTAGATGAGCTGAGGAGACGAATTATGACAGAGGCGCATAATTCAAGATATTCTATTCATCCGGGAGCTACCAAAATGTACCATGATTTGAAGGAAATGTATTAGTGGGGGAAACATGAAGAAGAACATTGTAGAATTTGTTGCTCAATGCCCGAATTGTCAACAAGTAAAGGTAGAGCATCAGAAACCAGGAGGTTACATGTAATGTATCAATCTTCCAGTCTGGAAATGGGACATGATTAATAAGGATTTCATCACAGGTTTGCCACGCACACTGCAGAAATTTGATTCCATATGGGTCATGGTTGACAGGCTTACCAAATCAGCACATTTCCTACCAGTCAAGACCACTTGTATAGTTGAAAATTATGCAAGGTTGTATGTTAAAGAGATAGTACGCTTACATGGGATCCCAATTTCTATTATATCAGAAAGATAGACAAACAGAATGTACCATACAAACACGTGGAGATATGTTATGAGCTTGCACATTGAACTTTAAAAGCAGTTGGGATGGTCATTTACCTCTTATGGAATTTTCCTACAATAATAGATATCATTCAAGTATCAAAATAACACCTTATGAAGCTTATATGGGAGAAAGTGTAGGTTACCAAGTGGATGGTTTGAAGCAGGTGAGACTGCTTTACTCGAGCCAAATCTTGTTCATCAAGCTATAGAGAAAGTCAAGGTGATACAACAGTGGCTACAAACAGCCCAGAGTCGACACAAGTCATATGCCGATAGTAGAAGAAGAGAATTAGAATTGGCCATAGGTGATTGGGTAGTTTTGACAGTGTCACCAATGAAAGGGGTAATGAGAGTTGGAAGGAAATGAAAGTTGGCCCTATATAACGTGGCATATGAGATTACCCGAAGATTTGGGTAAGTTGCATACAAATTAGCACTACCCCAAGAACTCCCCACAGTTTATTCAGTGTTTCATGTTTCAATGCTTAGAAAATGCATGGGAGAGATGTAAAAGTTACAGAGGATATCACATATGAAGACGTACCTACTACTATTCTTGATCGGTAAGTGAAAGGATTAAGAAATAAATAAGTAGTTTCCATAAAGGTACTATTGGAGAAATGATGAAGTCAAAGTACCCATATTTGTTTCAAATGGAAGAGAAAGTTCAAGATGCGGGACCGGAGAAATAACAAGTATGTATTTATAAGCATTAGGTATATGTATATGATAACATGAAGGATGATCCTAGACTTGCATTTGTTTAAATTGAATGATGTCACTAACATTCGAGGACGAATGTTTCTAAGGGGGGGAGAATGTAACACCCCGTACATTTCCGACCCTACTTGATTGTCTTAATGTGTATGGAATTATTTAAAAATAAGAATTTTGGTGTATTACACCTTAAGGTGTGGGCTAAGTTAATTTTAGTGATATGGGCCCCAAATGAGGCCCAAAATGAAGTAAAAGACATGGCCCAAATGGGGCAAGTGACCCATTCTTGTGTTGACCAATCAAACATGCATTTAATGCCCAAGGATTTGGCTAAGGATTACTTGAGGGACCATATAAGGCAAGGAAAATCAGATTTTTATTTATCAAAACACACATGCCATTTTCTAGAATATTCAAGACATTTCTCTTTACTCACAAACCTTAAGGCATCACTCCTTTGGACAAGATCACTTCTTTGTAAGTATTGGTAAGTTTTTAATATTATGGTTCAATATATTATATGCTTAAGATGGTGTATAAATCATGTTGGTTATGTTGGCAAAGTGTTGGACAGTCCACTGTGTGTAAAACAATGTACTTTTGCATAATCGGTGAAGGGTTTTGCCTACTAGACTTGACAGTGGGATTGTGATCTTGAAGGAAGTGGGTTTGATGGATTAAATATAAACATGTAAGATGTGGTTATGTTGTTAACTTGCTTTATTTATGTGTATAACTTGTGGGATTGTTGTTATGAAATTGGTCATGAAATTAGTGGCGTATTGAAAGGAAAATGTGGGTTTGGTGGTGTTCATGTGTGTTGTGAAACCATGACTATTTTTGGGCATCCAAGTTACCAAAAATATGTAAAGAAAGCTTACTTATGGTCTTGTACCATTTATTACCCAAAAGAGACTTTTTTTGGTCTATTTGGGCAGCCGCCCTCGCAGACGAAGGCACCTGCGGGCGCAGGTGACTCTGTACACTACCAAGGGTCACCTGAAGCCACACCTTAGTCACCTTCGGGCGCATGTTGCTTTGCAGGTCAGCCCTGAAAGTTGTTTTGTATGTTTTTGTTTCTCTTTGATCCCCGAAGACCCCTATACCCTTTTTGGATGTAATTATCAACTTATGATACCTTTTGAATGACTTTAAGGGGTCGTTTGGAGGTATGATGGATTATATCAATGATGGATTATAGTTAATATGTTTTTATGAAAGGTATTGAGGTGACTTGATGGATTAATTGTGACATAGTGTTAATGAGGAAGCGGATAGGATAAACTTGGTGTGAAATGCTATTGGTTCATGATGTTTTGGTCAATGTATGGAATGTTATGATGTTGTTGGTATGATAATGCCGTGAATGGTATTGTAAAAGGGTGAAATGATGTTATGGGGCAATCATGTAATTCATTGTCGTCTCATGCCCTTGTAAGGTAGTTGATTGTTAACGTAAGCCCCGTTATGAACTTGAGATGTAGAGTAACATGTAAGGAAGGAGATGGATCATTGTGTTTGCATATAGGACTGTGTATTCATATTGAGAACATAAGGTATGTAAGTTTACTCTTACCGTATCATTCTACAACACATATTGTTCACATTGTCATTATACTTGTTCCATTCTGAAATGTTCTAAGGCATCTCATTTCAGGTTGTCATGTATTGTTAATCTTATGTTCCTTATTCGTGGATCAAGTGTTGTTCATATGTCTCTTAATCATGGACTGATTTTTCAAAACTCCAATAATGTTGCGACTATCAACATACCAATTTCTCAAAAGTAAGAAATTAAGTAATGCATATTTGTTGGTGGTAAGAGTACGGGTGGTAGCTCTAGAGGCATAAGCCTAGCTCGAGCCTATTCCAAATTTGTTGGATCAGGGGGCAGTCCTAGTGGAATAAGGCTAGATCGGACCAATCCTCAAAGTTGGTAGCTCTAGAGGTAATAACCTAGCTCGAGTTGAACCTGATATATTGGTTTATGGGTGGCAGCTCTTGAGGGAATAACCTAGCTCGAGCCGAGCTTGATATCTTGACTTATGGGTGGTAGCTCTAGAGGCATAAGCCTAGCTAGAGCCAATCCCAACATAACGTTATGTTATGTTAAGACCCACTGATCAGTTGGGGCACGGGTACGATATGAGAGAAGTGATGATGAATAAACATTAGAAGCAAAAGAAAATAATGAATATAAGGTACATGGTTCCACATATGCAGAACGATGGTTTATCCATATTGACTATTCTCTTATATTTCATTTTATTAGAATATTTATGTGTCTTACAGTTTCATATGGCCTTACATACTCAATACATTCTTCGTACTGACCTCCCTTGGGGGGCTTACCTTACTTGCTGCAGGCACAGGGGCTAGTAGACCTCCTCAGTAGGCTACAAGAAATCCGCAGAATATTGGTGAGCTCTAGTTGGTTCGGCACTTTTCGAGATGTATATGTACATTTATTTTGGTATTGTATATGTGTATAGAGCGGGGTATTGTCTCGACTCTAGGTTGGTTAAGGTTATGCATCTGTAGAGGCTTTGTAGATATTGTGGGATAGATGAAGAAAATGTAAGGAACGTATGTTTTGTCTTGATGTCCCCAACGGCCAAGTTTCATAGTTATCATGTATTTTCCATGACTTCCGCTATTGACATATTATATCTAATTGTTGTGGTGATGTTTATTGAGTATCATGCACAGGAGTGTATAAGAATGAAGATTGATTCTCTCGGGCCTTATCGGCTTCGGGTGCCAGTCCGCCCAGTTGGGATTTGGGGCGTGACAGTTACCACACAGTTACGATACACTCTTTTAGCTACAATAGATTCACCTTTTGGTGTAGATACCTCAAATGGGTTAACTAATAATGCTAGTGTCCTATCACAATTTGTTTTTTCAACAATCAATGGAGTAACATATGATAGGGTAAAACCCGGATCAATCAATGCAAATACATTATGTGAAAAGACAGATAATATACCTGTAACTTCATCAGGAGAAGCCTCAAATGTCTGCCGATCCACCACGACATAGGTACGGTCCAGAATTCCACTAGAACTAGCTGCTCCTCTAGCCCCTCTGCCACGACCAGCGGGTTGTACATCTGACGATGATAATGCAACGGCTGATACCGTAGTCCGTGTCATACCACCCATGCCTCTTTGTGGGCACTCTCTCACCATGTGGCCTGGTACGACACACCAAAAGCAAACATTTGTTCCCAACCGAAATTCACCTAAATGATACCTTCCGCAGCGCTGACACTGCTGACGAGGAGACCTCGATTGTCTCATACATCCTCGTGCTCGATGCCCCGCTATTCATGAATTCTTAACCACACTTCTTCACCCAAACTGGTTACTTCTAAACCCTTGGAATAGAGGGAGCATTTGTTGTAGAATGGGGAAGTGATGGCCTAGGCGATTTGAAAAAAATCTGAGGCCCAAATCCTCCTTGGGACGCCATGACCTGTCCCATGGGTTTATCTCTTTTTAACGATCCTCCTTCCAATTCTTGCATCCTCCTTCTCTGCCTTTATCTCTCCTTTTACTGCACAAGAGCTTGTCTTCGGGCTTGTGCAGCAACTACACAGGTCAATATTTGCACCACACTCATTAAGTCCTTCTCAATAGTATTAACGGGCAGTTCCAAAGATACTTCTCTCCTTCTCGGCTCTTTTAGAGCTGCAAAAGTGGAAGAAGCCCGTGATGCAAATTCAGTGTCAGCTCTACCTTGACTAGCTTGGTCAGGTGGTGATTTACTCAGTCCTTCACCGACAAGCATATCTACCTGCTTACCCTTGCCTCTACCTCTTCTTGTCATCGACATTTTTACTATATCAAAGAAAACCAATTCCAATGGTCAGATATAATTTTTCCACTTAGACTTTTGGCTCTATTGTATGATCTAAAAATGAAGAAAAGAAACAACTCCTAAATGTTTCGCAGCCTCCTACTTATAAATTTGGTGCACAACACATCCATAAGCAAGACTCTACTCAAAAACGGCTTTGTAGACACCCTTAGGACAATCTGCTCTGATACCACTTTTGTCACGCCCCGAGTTCCAACGAGGCTGACTGGCACCCAAAGCCGTTGAGGCCCGAGAGAACCAATCTTTGCTCATGTACCTCATACGCATGTCAATCAATGAACATCACTATCACATATAGATACCAGATGCAATTGGCGAAAGTTATGGAAAACATACTGTATATGAAACTTGGCCGTTAGGGCCATCAAGTCAAAATGGACATACATCTCTTACATTTATCTTCCCACAACCGTCTACAAAGCCTCTACAGATACATATACATAGCCAAGCTAAAGTCGGGACAAGTCCCCACTTTATACAACACCCAAAAACAAATTTACATAATGACTCGAAAAGCCCCGAACCAACTAGAGCTCACCAAAGGCCTGTAAATGATCCGCAACCTACTAAGGAGGTCTACTAGCACCTGTGCCTGCAGCAAGCAAGGTAAGTCCCCCAAGGGGTGTCAGTACGGACAATGTACTTAGTATGTAAGGCTATAAGAAAACTGCATCATACAGAAATGCGTCAATATGGATAAAAAATCGTTATGCATATGTGGAACCATGTACCTTACATTCATTATTTTCCTTGCTTCCTTTTTTTATTCGTCATCACTTATATCATATCGTAACAGGGCCCCAACTGATCAGTGGGTCTTAACATAACATAATGTTATGTTGGGATTGGCCCGAGCTAGGCTTATGTGTAACACCCCGTACCTTTTTGACCCTATTTGCTTGGTGATATATATGTCATATTTGAACCATGTCTAACTTGGTTTTGAGAGCAATAAGTGTATATTTTGTATTGGTTTTGATGGACTATTGATATTGTATTAAAAAAAAAAAAAAAAAAAATAAAAATAAAAATTGGCTAGGCGCGCCCAGGGGCGTGCCACGCCGCTATGGGCTGAAATTTTCAGCCCAGAGGCAGTAAGGGGGCGCGCCAGGCAGCGTGCCACGCTGGTTTTGCCAACTTTTCAAAAGTTGGAATTTTTCTTAAGTCCCAAGGGTATCCGGGGACGTATTGAGCCGATTTTTGTTAAGTTTCTTCTACAATCATGAGAATATACATGAAATGAGTGAAATATTATATTGGTATGCTAAAATTACTCGAGGACGAATTTGGGGTCAAAATGACAATTTTACCCTTTTAGGCAAAATAGGCCATATGTGGCTAAAATCACTTGTTTTTGGGATTGAGGTTATAAATATGAATTTTATGAGTGGAAATATTGTTGTAACGCGTATGAAATGAATTAATCATGAGGAGTTATGGATTTTTGTGGGTTAAGTGCATTGGGCCCAAAATAGGGCCCAAAATGGGAGGAAAAAAACTTGGGTCAAGAATGGGTCAAATGATCCATTCTTGCATTTAATGATAAGGCATGACTAAGCCTGATTTGGAGGCTTATATAAGGGGCCAACAATCAGATTTTTATCACATAAAAGTCCCATGTCAATTCTAGAAATTTCCCAAAACTTTTTCTCTCAACTCCAAACCCTAAGGCACTTTGTGGAGCAAGATCATCATCTTTCAAGCCTAGGTAAGTGATTCTTATTATGGATTAACATATTATAAGCATGATAGATCATGTATATCATGTTGGTTATGATTGGAAATGTTAAATATGGCACTTTTGGTTTTTGTAAAAAGATGTGAAATCCATGGGATTATATCTTGAATTATGACTTGTAGTCTTGATGAAAAAGCATGGTATGGATGAAATAACAACATGTATGGTGTTATTATGGTCCTAAACTTGTTATTTTCATATAAGGGTAAATTATGGGATTTTGGCCGATTTGTTGTTGTGAGGTGTATTGAAGTAAAGTGATGATATATTTGTGATGTTGTGATGATGGAGAAGTGTGAACTATGAACTTGGTGTGGCATGCTATTGGTTAGCATGTGTTGGTCAATGTATGGAATATTATGGGATTATTGGTATAATGATTTCGTAGGTGGTATTGTCAAGGGGGAAATTACATGTTAAAGCTAAACATGTGACTTATTGTTATTGTATGCTATTGTAAGGTAATTAGTGGTTAATGTTGGTTTTGTTATGAACTTGTGTTGTAGAGAAAAAAGCAAGGACGGAGCGGGACTATTGTATGCACGTCTAAGATTGTGTATTCGTATTAAGCATACAAGGTATGTAAGGTTACTCTGTCCGTATCTTTTTGCGGCCAAACGTACACACATTGCGATTTCACTAGTCTTACCTCAAAATGTGCTAAGGTATCCTATATCCGTTTACCAATAGTCATTGTCATATATTTCCTACTCATGGAACATTTGTGAGTCTCATGTCTCATAATCATGGTTAATGTTCCGAAAGCTCAAACAAAGATATGGCCCAATGTTCCAATAGTGGTTATGCTCAAGTATCTTGTTATGAATGATTGTCCAATGGTTCCAATGGTGTCATGTTTCCAATAATGTTTATTCACATGTTTTCTATTTTGATTATGGTTCCAAGCTTCCAAACATGCTATGTCACATGAATATGTCAATCTCTCACAAGTGAATGTACCAATCTCATATGTCTCTCACTCATTGGCTAATGATCCAAAGTTTCAAAGTGATATTATGACTATCAAAGTATCAATCTCCCACAAGTAAAAGTACCAATCTCTCAAAAGTAATGCAAGATGTAATGTGCAAGTTAATTTATATTTGTGTTTCAAGTTTCAAGAATGTTTCTATCATCAAGGTACCACTCACAGTATGAAAGAAAGAGAAAGGAAGCAATGTTATGTTATGTTAACCCTACCCATGGAGTAGATGTATGTGAGTAACCCACCATAGAGTGGATGTATGTTGTCCTACCCATGGAGTAGATGTATGTTGACCCACTATAGAGTGGATGTATGTTGACCCACCAAAGAGTGGATGTATGTTATTGCCCACCAAAGAGTGGATGTATGTTAACCCACCAAAGAGTGGATGTACGTCATTGACCCACCAAAGAGTGGATGTATGTCATTGACCACCATAGAGTGGATGTATGTTAACCCACCATAGAGTGGATGTACGTTGAATAACTAACAGCATATTAGCAATGTGAAAGTAAAGTAAAGGTAAGAAAAAGAAAGAATGCAATATACATGGTTTCCAAAGTACAGAAAAGTGACTCATCTTCACTGTGACTTATCTATATTGGTTATGCATTTGAACTTGAGTTCTTGACAGATTTTCATATCTTACAGTTTCATTTGAGCCTTACATACACAGTACATTCTTCGTACTGACCCCTTTTGGGGAACTTACCTTACATGTGCAGGTGCGGGCACTAGTAGGCCTCCACAGTAGATTGTCAGTGTTGCAGATCTTTGGTGAGCTCCAGTTAGTTCGGGGCTTCTCCGAGTCACTGTTGTACTTGAGTTTTGACTTTGTACATGTTGTGTAAAGCGGGGACTTATCCCGACTTTTAGTTCATTTTGGTCAATGCACTTGTTAGAGGCTTTTGTAGACGGATGTGGGTGTATAAATGTGAAAGTAAGTGTTGTTTTGACTTAATGGCTCAAACGGCCAAGTTTTACATACATAGCTATGACTTATGTTTTCATGTCTATGACTTCTGCATAGTTGCACAAAGAGTAATAAGATTCATATGAGATTATGTACGCGAATGTTCATAAGCAAAGGTTGGTTCTCTCGGGCCATATCGACTTCGGGTGCCAATCACGGCTCGTTGGGATTCGGGGTGTGACAAAAGTGGTATCAGAGAGAGGTTGTTCCAAGGGTGTCTACAAAGCCGTGTCTGAGTAGCGTCTTGCTTATGGATGTGTTGCGCGCCACATTGATAAGCAGGAGGCTACGGGACATTTAGGAGTTGTTTCTTTTCTTCACTTCTAGATCGTGCAGTAGAGCCAAAGTTGTAGATGGACACATATGTACGTATTGACATTGGTTTTCTTTTGTCTAGTCAACTGTTGAGTCTCAGACAAGATAAGGGCAAAGGTGAGCAGGATGATATGCCTGCCGAAGTAGAAATGAGTAAATCACCACTTGACCAAGTTAGTCAAGGTAGAGCTGATATGGAAATTGTTATACGGGTCTCTCGTAGCCAAAAGATGGAGGAGTACCTGCAGAACTATCTATAAATGTCACTGAACAGGATTTACGAAATGTAGTGCATATGTTGCCTCAGATAGTTGTTGTACAATGTCACGGGCGAGATGGCCTGATGACGAGTAATGATGGTACGGCTAGGGTAGCTAGTCGTCAAACACAGGAGTTTTAGAAATCATACCCTCCCACGTTCACCGGGTCAGATTTGAATGAAGACCCATAGGACTTTATGAACTAAGTTAAAAAAGGGTTCTAGATGTTATGCATATGACTGATCTACTGATGTATATTCAGATAGTTGGGAGAAATGTAAAATGGCATTCTGTGACTAGTACCTCCCATATGAGGTCAGAAAAGCTTATGTGGACCAATTATGAAAAAAAAAAAAAAAAAAAAAAAAAAGAAATTGCCAAAGGACTATAAGTGTCAGGAAGTGCAGTTTTTAGTGTCCTAATTTGACTAGATACGCTCCAAACCTGATAACTGTGATGATCGATAGAGTGGATCAGTATAGAGACAGATGGATTGTACCATGGATATAGACATTTTGCACACAATCATGACAGACCAGAGGCAACAGAAAAGGACACAACTATTTGACAAAGGGTCGTTAAAGATGGCTATTCATGGCGTCCCAAGGAGAATTGAGGTCTTGGATGATTAGCAGACCGCCTAAATGATTATTTCTTTAATCTATAGTAAATGTTCTACCTCGATCCCAAGGGTTTAGAGACAGTCGGTTTGGCAAAGGGATCAAGCATAAGAACGAAAAAGGTAGAGACCAAATGTCGGTTGGGGCCAAATGTTGTTATTGGTGTGATATGTCGGGTCACAAAATGAGGCTTCTCCTGGTGAAGCTACATGTACCGTACACGTATTGATTGACCCATAGAGCATATGGTATTTTGTTAATTGCTGAAAAGTTAAAAGAACACCAAAATGACCAGTTATGTCACAGGAAGCCTGCACATCAGTTGGTGAACCTATTGTAAGTAAAAGAGTATATCATAAGTGCATAGTCATTAATTGTGGTCATGAGATACTGGTTGATCTTATTGAGTTATAAAGGGGTTATGCCATAGTAGATGGCCGAACTAAGAAGTTATATTGTCATTATCCCCAAAGGAATATTTTGAATGGCCAGGAAAATGAATTCCCCATCTCGCGGCAAAGAAAAGGATACTCTAAGGGATACATATGTCACTTAGTAAGAGTGAACGATATTAATGCGAAGCCCCCACCTCTTTAATTAGTCCGGGTGGTAAATGAATTCCCAGATGTATGAGTTGGTATGAATGTGACGTCATGTACTCGGCCTATTTTTATTTTCATCATATAGCATGGCCTCTTCATATAGCATGGCCTGGTAGAGTTACGAGAATGACAGGAGAAAGTAAAAGACGTGTTGAATAAGGGATTCATAAGGCCTAGTACTACCCCTTGGGGTGCATCAGTGACACTCAAAAAAAATAAATAATAATAACATGGCCTATTGAGAATGTGTGTTTACTATTGGCAACTGGATAAGAATAGTTTCCCCCCAGAGTTGACGCTTTGTTTGATCAGTTACGGGATAAATGATAATGAATGATGATGAAATAAAAAGGAAAATATAAATGAACGATGATGATATACCCAAGGCAGCATTACAAACATGGTATGCTTATAAGTCTTAGTATGTCAATGGGGCTAGAGAATGCACCTGTAGTTTTATAGATTAATGAACAGGGCGTTCAGGACACTTGTAAATGTGTGTGTGACCATATTCGGTGATGGTATGCAAAAGAAAAAAAAAAAATCAAAAATCACAAGAGGACTATGCTGGTATAGGATGAAGAGATGAAAGTTGTCACACAAAAGATAGAAATGGTGAACAATTGGCTAAGGCCTACGATGCTTACAGAGATCCATCGATTTCTTGGGTTGATTAAATAGTATATGAGAATTGTGGAAGGATCTTCTTCTATCCCTACACCCTTAACAAAGCTTATACACAAGGCAATCAAGTTCCAGTAAAATAATGCACGTGAGAAAAGTTTTCAAGAGTTGAAAGATAAAGTAACTTCCACATCCGTTGTAGGTGCCTTCTGAAGGCATAAGAATGTTATACAATGTATGGTAATGCTACCGGGGTTGGACATGGATGTATATTGATGTAGCATGATAAGGTAATAGCATATGCGTCACAACAGTTGCGGCCACATGAGAATACAAATTATTACTAAACACATGACCCTGAAGTAGCAGCAGTGATATTTGCTTTAACGTTATGGTGTCACTATTTGTAAGGGATTCATGTTGATATCAATGTAATATATTGTTAAGCCGAAAGACTTAATTTGAGGTAGCGAAGGTGGCTTGAAATCTTAAAAGGTGAGGACATTGGTATCCTATATCATTTGGGAAAAGCAAATGGGGTAGTTGATACATTAAACTGCAAGGCAGTAGGAAGTGTGAATGGAAAGCTCACAGAAAAGAAAGATATAGTCAGGAAATCTATATTAATGAGGCAATATGGGGTTTTGTTTCTTGAAACTCCAGAGGAAAGAATTATAGTGTCAAATGTGGATGTTCATTGATATTGGAGGTAAAGGGAAAAGCAATATGTAAATTCCATTTTTAGTTCAATTGAAAAAAAATATGTACAGCACAGTCGATGAGAGTATTTGAGCAAACACAAGGGGGGGCTCACTTTAGTGCACAGTGTGGGTAAGTCTTTCCAGTAAAGCGTAAGTACACAGATAAATGTAAGTATGGCTGGTCAACCTTAAATGGATGGACAAACAAAATATATTATAAGAACATGTGAAGATATGTCACGAGTTTGTACATTGGACTTTAAAGGTAGTGGGGATGAATATCGATCGTCTAATGAAATTGCTTACAATAAAGATATCAAAAGGTACCTTACGAAGGCTTATAGAAAAGGACATATAGATCATCCATTGGATGGGTTACGGCTGATGCAATTTTGCGTTGCCCAGGTCAAATTTTGTTCATCAAGCTATAGAGAAAGTGAAGGTGATATGACAGTAGCTACAAATAGCCCAAAGTCGGTATAAATCATATGCCGATATTAGAAGTTGATAGTGTCACCAATGAAAAAAGGATAAGGAGATTCGGAAAGAAAGAGGAGTTGTCCAAAGATTTGGGCAACTTGCGTATCTATTAGCACTAGTCCAGGAATTCTTCAAAGTCCATTTAGTATTCTATATTTGATGCTCCAAAAGTGTATCGGAGGGTATACAGTATTGTCACCAGTGGAAATGTACATATTACCGAGGATCTCATACGTAAAAAGGTACATCAAAGAAATCACAAAGGAAATCGAAGCATTAGATTTCTAAGTACTTGTAATTGTGGTACATGGAAGGAAAAGTTCAAGATACAGATTTGGAGTTATAAGTCTTTACAAGTGTTAAGTGTGAATATTATGATATGGAGAATTCACTTTGACTTAAGTGTTGCAATGAGACAGTGTTACTAACATTCGAGGACGAATGTTTCTAAGGGGAGAAGAATGTAACACCCCGTACCTTTTTGACCCTATTTGCTTGGTGATATATATGTCATATTTGAACCATGTCTAACTTGGTTTTGAGAGCAATAAGTGTATATTTTGTATTGGTTTTGATGGACTATTGATATTGTATTAAAAAAAAAAAAAAAAAAAAAAATTGGCTAGGCGCGCCCAGGGGCGTGCCACGCCACTATGGGCTGAAATTTTCAGCCCAGAGGCAGCAAGGGGGCGCGCCAGGCAGCGTGCCACGCTGGTTTTGCCAACTTTTCAAAAGTTGGAATTTTTCTTAAGTCCCAAGGGTATCCGGGGACGTATTGAGCCGATTTTTGTTACGTTTCTTCTACAATCATGAGAATATACATGAAATGAGTGAAATATTATATTGGTATGCTAAAATTACTCGAGGACGAATTTGGGGTCAAAATGACAATTTTACCCTTTTAGGCAAAATAGGCCATATGTGGCTAAAATCACTTGTTTTTGGGATTGAGGTTATAAATATGAATTTTATGAGTGGAAATATTGTTGTAACGCGTATGAAATGAATTAATCATGAGGAGTTATGGATTTTTGTGGGTTAAGTGCATTGGGCCCAAAATAGGGCCCAAAATGGGAGGAAAAAACTTGGGTCAAGAATGGGTCAAATGATCCATTCTTGCATTTAATGATAAGGCATGACTAAGCCTGATTTGGAGGCTTATATAAGGGGCCAACAATCAGATTTTTATCACATAAAAGTCCCATGTCAATTCTAGAAATTTCCCAAAACCATTTCTCTCAACTCCAAACCCTAAGGCACTTTGTGGAGCAAGATCATCATCTTTCAAGCCTAGGTAAGTGATTCTTATTATGGATTAACATATTATAAGCATGATAGATCATGTATATCATGTTGGTTATGATTGGAAATGTTAAATATGGCACTTTTGGTTTTTGTAAAAAGATGTGAAATCCATGGGATTATATCTTGAATTATGACTTGTAGTCTTGATGAAAAAGCATGGTATGGATGAAATAACAACATGTATGGTGTTATTATGGTCCTAAACTTGTTATTTTCATATAAGGGTAAATTATGGGATTTTGGCCGATTTGTTGTTGTGAGGTGTATTGAAGTAAAGTGATGATATATTTGTGATGTTGTGATGATGGAGAAGTGTGAACTATGAACTTGGTGTGGCATGCTATTGGTTAGCATGTGTTGGTCAATGTATGGAATATTATGGGATTATTGGTATAATTATTTCGTAGGTGGTATTGCCAAGGGGGAAATTACATGTTAAAGCTAAACATGTGACTTATTGTTATTGTATGCTATTGTAAGGTAATTGGTGGTTAATGTTGGTTTTGTTATGAACTTGTGTTGTAGAGAAAAACGCAAGGACGGAGCGGGACTATTGTATGCACGTCTAAGATTGTGTATTCGTATTAAGCATACAAGGTATGTAAGGTTACTCTGTCCGTATCTTTTTGCGGCCAAACGTACACACATTGCGATTTCACTAGTCTTACCTCAAAATGTGCTAAGGTATCCTATATACGTTTACCAATAGTCATTGTCATATATTTCCTACTCATGGAACATTTGTGAGTATCATGTCTCATAATCATGGTTAATGTTCCGAAATCTCAAACAAAGATATGGCCCAATGTTCCAATAGTGGTTATGCTCAAGTATCTTGTTATGAATGATTGTCCAATGGTTCCAATGGTGTCATGTTTCCAATAATGTTTATTCACATGTTTTCTATTTTGATTATGGTTCCAAGTTTCCAAACATGCTATGTCACATGAATATGTCAATCTCTCACAAGTGAATGTACCAATCTCATATGTCTCTCACTCATTGGCTAATGATCCAAAGTTTCAAAGTGATATTATGACTATCAAAGTATCAATCTCCCACAAGTAAAAGTACCAATCTCTCAAAAGTAATGCAAGATGTAATGTGCAAGTTAATGCATATTTGTGTTTCAAGTTTCAAGAATGTTTCTATCATCAAGGTACCACTCACAGTATGAAAGAAAGAGAAAGGAAGCAATGTTATGTTATGTTAACCCTACCCATGGAGTAGATGTATGTGAGTAACCCACCATAGAGTGGATGTATGTTGTCCTACCCATGGAGTAGATGTATGTTGACCCACTATAGAGTGGATGTATGTTGACCCACCAAAGAGTGGATGTATGTTATTGCCCACCAAAGAGTGGATGTATGTTAACCCACCAAAGAGTGGATGTACGTCATTGACCCACCAAAGAGTGGATGTATGTCATTGACCACCATAGAGTGGATGTATGTTAACCCACCATAGAGTGGATGTACGTTGAATAACTAACAGCATATTAGCAATGTGAAAGTAAAGTAAAGGCAAGAAAAAGAAAGAATGCAATATACATGGTTTCCAAAGTACAGAAAAGTGACTCATCTTCACTGTGACTTATCTATATTGGTTATGCATTTGAACTTGAGTTCTTGACAGATTTTCATATCTTACAGTTTCATTTGAGCCTTACATACACAGTACATTCTTCGTACTGACCCCTTTTGGGGAACTTACCTTACATGTGCAGGTGCGGGCACTAGTAGGCCTCCACAGTAGATTGTCAGTGTTGCAGATCTTTGGTGAGCTCCAGTTAGTTCGGGGCTTCTCCGAGTCACTGTTGTACTTGAGTTTTGACTTTGTACATGTTGTGTAAAGCGGGGACTTATCCCGACTTTTAGTTCATTTTGGTCAATGCACTTGTTAGAGGCTTTTGTAGACGGATGTGGGTGTATAAATGTGAAAGTACGTGTTGTTTTGACTTAATGGCTCAAACGGCCAAGTTTTACATACATAGCTATGACTTATGTTTTCATGTCTATGACTTCTGCATAGTTGCACAAAGAGTAATAAGATTCATATGAGATTATGTACGCGAATGTTCATAAGCAAAGGTTGGTTCTCTCGGGCCATATCGGCTTTGGGTGCCAATCACGCCTCATTGGGATTCGGGGTGTGACATTATGCCTCTAGAGCTGCCACCCATAAATCAATATATATCGGGTTCGGCTCGAGCTAGGTTTATCACCTCTAGAGCTACCACCCATAAACCAATATATATCAGGTTCGGCTCGAGCTAGGTTCTTATCTCTAGAGTTACTACCTGTCAGGATCGGTTCGAGCTAGGCTTATGCCTCCAGGACTACCCCTTGATCCAATAATCTCGGGATCAGCTCGAGGTAGGCTTATGACTCTAGAGCTACCACCCGTACTCTTACAACCAACAAATATGCATTACTTTATTTCTTACTTTTGAGAGATTGATATGCTAATGGTCACAACATTATTGGAGTATTGGAACATCAGTCCATGATTAAGAGACATATGAACAAAAATTGATCCACAAATAAGGAACATAAGAATAACAATACATGACAACCTGAATGAGATGTCTTAGAACATTTTTGAATGGAACAAGTACGATGGCCATGTTAACAATATGTGCTGCAGAAGGATACGAAAAGAGTAACCTTACATACCTTATCTTCCCAATATGAATACACAGTCCTATATGTGATTACGATAATCCATCTCCTTCCTTACATTTTACTCTACAACACAAGTGCATAACGGAACTCACATTAACAATTAACTACATTACTAGTGCATCAGACGACAATGAGCTATGTGACTGCTATATAGCGTCATTTTGTACTTGTTCAATACAACTCACTACATTATCATACCAACAACACCACAACATTCCACACTTTAACCAATACCTCATAAACCAAAAGCATTTTACACCAAGTTCATACTTTACATTTCCCCTTCAATACAATGTCACAATTACCTCACTACATCACGTAAACACCTTTCACAACAATACATGAAAGACAATCCATAATTGATACCACACAAAATACCTCCAGGATACTCCTTTAAATTCATTCAAAAGGTACCATAAGTTGATAATTGCATCAAAGAAGGGTATAGGGTTTCGGGGGTCAAAGAGAGACAAAAACATACAAAACGACGTTCTGGGCTGACCTGCAAAGCCACCTACGCCCTAAGGTGGTTGAGTTGCATCCACAGGTGCCTCTTGGTAGTGTCTAGAGTCACCTACATTGGCATCTGCGCCCGCAGGTGCCCCACCCGCGAGGGCGGATGCCCGTTTCAGCCTCCGGGGGTCATTTTAGGGTCCTTTTTTTGCAATGAATGGTCCATGATCATAAATAAGCTTATATTAACATATTTTATATCATCATATATTCCATTTAAGATCCATGGTTTCACAACTCACATAAACATCACCAAAACTACATTTTCCTTTCAATACCCCACCGGTTCCATGTACAATTTCACAACAACAATTCCAAATGTTACACACAAAGAGAAAGGAAGTTAAGGACATAATCACATATTTCATGTTGATATTTAATCCATCAAAGTCACTTCTTTCAATACCACAAGTCCACTTCCAAGTTTAAAAGGCAAAACCCTTTACCGATTAAGCAAAAGTGCACTGTTTTACACATAGTGAACTGTCCAACACTTTTCCAATATAACCAACATGATTTATGCAACATATTAAGAATATAATATATTGAACCATAATATTAAACACTTACCCAAACTTGCAAAGAGATGATCTTGTCCAAACAAGTGTAGTTGCCTTAGGGTTTGAAGGTGAAGAGAAAATATCCTTGGGAAAATTCTAGATTTTGCACATGTGTGGAATGGTGAATAAAATATGATTTTTAAAATTTTATAGAACCTTTAAATTCATCCTTAGCCACTACTTTTGGTCAATAATTGATTTGTTAACTTGGTCAAGATGAATGGATCATTATTCCGTTTTTGGGCCATGTCTTTTGGTGTAAATTTGGGCCTACATCAAGCTTAATTCAGCCCACCTAATTTAAGGTGTAATACCCCAAAAATATCATGTTTAATTAATTCCATAAATGTTATGGTAATAGCATAGGTTCGAAAATATACGGGGTGTTACATATTCATATTGTAGAGTAACGCTTTAAGGAAGAGCTGAATTATTATAGTCACTTGTTGGAAAGATAAGGTATGTAAGGTTACTCTTTTCCGTATCCTTTGGCCGCACCTATTTTTAACATCGTTACCAAAAAATTTTCCACTCCAAAATGTTTTAAAGTATCTTATTTCAGGTTTGTTAGCAATTGTTATTTACGTGTCTCTTATTTGTTGACTATTGTTCCAAAGCTCCACTAATGTTATGACCACCGATGTAACAATCTCACAAAAATTAAAGAAGTGAAGTAATGCATATTTGGTTGAGTACGGGTGGTAGCTCTGGGGGAGAAAGCCTAGCTCGAGCAAATCCCGAATGATTATTGGATGCAGGGGGTAGCTCTGGGGGTGAAAACCTTGCTTGAGCCGAACCTAATTTATTGATTTATGGGTGGTAGCTCTGGGGGCATAAGCCTATCTTGAGCCGATCCCAATGTTATTTACCACTGATCAGTTGGTCCCGGGCATTGTATGATGTTTATTGATATAAAGGTAAAAGGAAAGAAATGAATGTAATGTACATGGTTCCACATATACAGTACGGTGGTATACCAGTATTATATATTCCCTTGTATTTGATTCCATTTGAGTTCCTATATTTCACACAGTTACTTATAGCCTTAGATACTCAGTACATTCTTTCGTACTGACATCCCTTAGGGGACCTACCTTACCTGCTGCAGGTACAGGAGCTAGTAGACCTTCACAGTAGGGTTTGGGTCATCTGCAGGCTATTGGTGAGCTCCAGGTTAATTCGGGGCTTTCCGAGTCATTTGTATATATTTTTGGTGTTGTGTAGTAGTTGTATAAGGCGGGGACTTGTCCTGACCATAGTCATGGTTATATATATTTTAGAGGCTTTGTAGACTTTGTAAAGTCAAACGTAGAAGTGTCTTACCCTTTAGAAGTTGTGGCCCCAATGACCAAGTCTTGTATTTGTTTTGAACCTCTTTATATGACTTCCGTCATCGATATATTATATATGCACGTGGCTGAATTTTTGTTCACTTAATGGCATGCATATGAATGTACACAATCATAGGTTGGTTCTCTCGGGCCTTTACGGCGATGGGTGCCAGTCTGCCCTAATGGGATTTGAGGCGTGACATAAATGGTTAGGGTAGGAAGGAATGAGGCACTATTGATGTGCTTATTCATCCGAAGCTTGAGTGGTGAAGCCTTGGAGTGGTTCGCATTGTAGGAACTAAAAAAGTGGTCTAGTTGGAAAGCCCTAGCAAAATATTTTCTTGCTAGGTTTGCATATAATGTAGAGATAGTCCCTAATAGATACTCATTAAACCAGATTAAACCAAAGAATGGTGAACATTTTTTGAAGTATTCCTATCGCTGGAGAAAAAAAAGATGCTAAGGTTCAGCCTTTCATGATCGAGAAAGAAATGGTAGCAGCGTTCACCCACACTAAAAAAGGAGAGTTCTATACAAAAATGATATCTGCAGTTTGTGAAACATTCACGAACTTGGTAAGGATTGGTGAATTACTCAAAGAAGTTATCCGAATGGGAAAAATTAGTAAGACTCCGACACTAGCTGGATTTTTTGACTTCCCAAAGAAGAAAAGAGAAGATGCAATCATGGTATCTTTCAGTCCTAATGTTAAATCAAAAAAAATTCTAGGCCTAGAAGAACTCCTTCCCCATCTGTTTACTCTCCACCACCACAAAACCCCGAACCTATCTTCTACACCTAATACCAATACCAAGCTCCACAACCAAATGTCCTACCACAACACAAAGCTTGATAGCCAAATTACAAACCCAATGTCCAAAACACTATCCCAAATAACCAACCTAATATCCAGATGCCTCAGAACTATCATCAAGTACTGCCGCCCACAAACCAAAACAATAAAAAACTCCCCCATCCAAATCTTGAAAAAAAACTCCCCAAAACTTTCACACTGTTGGTTGATAGTCATACTCAACTCTTCAAAAGATTGAGGGCAGCCAGTTATCTCCAGCCTATCCAGCTAAAAACCACCAATACTAATTCCAAATTTTACCTTGTTGATCAAAGTTTTACCTATTATTCAAGAGGATTTGGACATTCAACTTAGGATTGTATTAACCTAAAGCATAAAATTTAGGACTTAATAGATCATATGGTCATTACTCTTCAAGCACCAATGCTTAATGTCAATAGTAATCCATTGCAATGATAGAGGAACCGCTGTCAATATAATTGAAATAAAAGAGGAATGGTTAGACAATAGGTCTATCTTCCAGCACTACAAAAAAATAGCGAATAGCAACAGATTCTAGCGACGAACTGCTTTTCGTCACTAAACAATAATAGATTAGCTATGGAATTATAATTTTGTCACTAAAAAGGGTAAAAAATAATTAGTACCTAATATAACGACGGATTAGCGACCAAAATTCTAATTCGTCGCTATTTATTGGGGCTAAATTTACGCTCCTCCATATTACCTACAGAATTAGCGACAAAAATCTCGATGACAAAATTTATTATAATATAGCGACGGAATAAGCGACAAAAAGTTCTGTCGTTGATATTAAAAAATAAAAATCTCAAAAGAATATTGATAGCGATGAATAATTTCATCGCTAATCTGTCTTACATACCATTTAAGAACTTATTCTAGGGAAAACATGTGATATAACCTAGTCTGAAAAATTTGCAGCTTTCTCTCACTCTCTTCATCCTAGGGCAGTACCACTGGCTCTCTCATTATTTGTCTCTTGTAGGTCTCATGTTTCCAGTAGGTGACCTCGCTCCAGTAGCTCATACCTCTCAGGTTGCTCTTTTATTTTAGGTAATGCATAATTTCTTAGGAATTTGGTGTCTAATTTAGGAAAATCTCAGTATATATGAGACTCTTTATTAACTGGGCGATAATTTTTATGAGAGAAAAGAACTGTTCTTTTGGTGGTTTCTTATATGGGAAGCTATGAAATTACTCCCTAGGATACCCGTTAGTAGGTTGAAAATCTTTTGGGAGGTTCACAACCTGTATTTACTTATACAATGTGTTATTTGTATGCATTTTTTTGTTTTGTGCTTATATTAACCTAGGTTGGAAGTAATTTGTAGCTAAACATTTCACATTATGCTCATTTGAACAGGTTCAATTTAGAAACAAAACTTGTGTAGCCTGATAAAGTTAAAAGGATTTTTAACAGTGAAAAGTTTTGGTTCAGCTTAGAACTTTACACAGTTATGATTCTAGTCTTTTGACGTGCGGGTAGTAGTTTCTTGTATTATTTACTCTTAAATTCTTAAAAGAATATTTGAAATATAGAAGTTAACTTTGAATAGGAATTTTATTCATATATCTTTTCTAATTTTCTTATAGGATAGTGAGTGTAATATACTTGTAAAATGCCCTCCTCCTTTTCTTTAATTTCATTATATAGTTACTGTAAATTGCTTCTTTTTTGTGTTTGAATTGTGTATTATTTGTTTCTCTAAGAAAACTTAGCAATCTTTTGACTCGTCTTAGTTCTATAGCTTTAGATTGCCTTTTAAATTTTTTCTATTGAACCTAATTTAAATGATAGAGTTTGCAATCGACCATTTGTGATTTGAGGAATTTACAGTATAGTTTGCAGCGACCTATACATATGTTGTCAGTTTTTTTTGAAATTGTATCTATATGTTGCCAGTTTGTACTTAAAAATGCAGGGGCAGATTGTTGGGTTCTAAGTGTATTGTGAATGAAAAATGGAGGGAAAGTGAAAAAGTAATATTTCACTTTAAGAAGGTTAAGTTCTCCCACATTGGTGGGAGAAAGAAACTTCTTAGTGTTTATATTAGAACACTCCCATTCATATGGATAGTGAGGCAAGACCAAGACATGCCTCACGCTATCGTCGTCGTCGCTTGCTTGGCTCGGCTTCGACTTCAGCTTCGGCTTTGAATTTGGATTTGTCAAATGATCGATCAAGAGACTATCTTTTTGGATAAAATTCATTTGAAACTTGAGAATTAGTGAAGGTTTTAATCCAAAAATTCGATACAAAAGTATCCTCCATTTGTGGACGCACATGGCAAGTACGGACACATGTCACCTCAAAGGGACGTGATCCATCGAGAAACTGTTTGAAGACGAAAAACCTGAATTGCCCACACGTGATGCAAGCTACGGTGGTCTGTGAAGACCTCACACTTGACACCATAAATGTCACGCCTCGAATTCCAACGGGGCGGACTGGCACCCGAAGTCGATAAGGCCCGAGAGAACCAATCTTTGCTCATGTCCATTGATTTGCATGTCATAAGAAACACCACCATCACATATAGAGATATAAGATACCAATAGTGGAAGTCATGGGAACATGTGATATATACATATGTGAAACTTGGCCGTTGGGCCATCAAGTCAAAGTGGACATATATCTCTTGCATTTATATTCCCATATACGTCTACGAAGCCTCTAACAGATGCATATACATAACCATCCTAAAGTTGGGACAAGTCCCCGCTTTATACAACATTTACATAACACCAAAATCAATGTACAACTGTGACTCGGAAAGCCCCGAACCAACTGGAGCTCACCAAAGATCTTCAAATGACCAGCAACCTACTGTGGAGGTCTACTTGCACCTGCGCCTGCATCAAGTAAGGTAAGTCCCCCAAGGGACGTCAATACGAAGAATGTACTGAGTATGTAAGGCTCATATGAAACTGTATGATACATAAATCCTTTAATGACCTCAAATACAAATGAATAACCAATATGGATAAGTCACCATTCTGTATGTTGGGAACCATGTATATTGCTTTCATTACTTTCTTTGCTTCTTTGCTTCATGCATCATCACTTGTGTCACAATGTACCCGAGCCCTGACTGATCAGTGGGTGTTAACATAACATAACGTTATGTTGGGATTGGCTCGATCTAGGCTTATGCCTCTAGAGCTACCACCCATAAATCAATACATCGGGCTCGACTCGAGCTAGGTTATTATCTCTAGAGCTGCCACCCATAAACCAACATATCAGGTTCGACTCGAGCTAGGTTCTTACCTTTAGAGCTACCACCTGTCAGGTTCGGTCTGAGCTAGGCTTATACCTCTAGGACTACCCCCTGATCCAATAATCTCGGGATCGGCTCGAGCTAGGCTTATGCCTCTTGAGCTACTACCCGTACTCTTGCAACCAACAAATATGCATTACTTTATTTCTTACTTTTGAGAGATTGATACAATGATAGTCATAACATTATTTGAACTTTGGAACTTAACATTATTGCACCTTTGGAACATTAGTCAATGAACATGAGATATGTGAATCACAATTGATCAATGAGCAGGGAACCTGTGATAATAACAATTGGTAACCGGAAATAGGATACCTTAGAACATTTCGGAATGGAACAAATACAATGTCAATGTGAATACTATATGTGGCAGAAGGATACAAATAGAATAACCTTACATACCTTCACTTCCAAGTATGAATACACAATCCTATATATGAAAACAATTGTCCAGCTCCTTCCTTATGTTTCACTCTACAATACAAGTACATAACGGAACTCTCGTTAACAACTACTTTCCGTAAAAGTGTACAAGACAACAATGAGCTATATAACTACCATATAATGTCATTTCACCCTTTATAATACAATCAACTACGTTACCATACCAACAACACCATAACATTCCACACATTGACCAAGAAATCATAAACCAATAGCATTTCACACCAAGTTTACCCTTTACGCTTCCGTATTATCATTACATCGCAATTACTCCATCAATTCTCCTCATAACAAAATATTAACAAAAATCCATAATGGATATAATCCAACATACCTTCATACGTCCCCTTAAAGTCATTAAAAAGGTATCATAAGTTGATAATTACATCCAAAAAAGGTATAAGGGTCTTCGGGGATCAAAGAGAGACAAAAACACACAAAATGAGTTTCTGGTCTGACCTGCGAAGCCATATGTGTCCTCAAGTGGATGAAATGAGGCCGAAGGTGAACCTTGGCCATGTCGAGGGGTACCTGCGTTGGCATCTGCGCCTGCAGGTGCCTTCGTCTGCGGGGGCGGATGCCCAACTCGACCAAAAAGGGTCTCTTTTGGGTCCTTTTGTGTAATAAATGGTACAAGGCCATAAGTAAGCTTTTATTTACATATTTTTGGTCACTTGGATGCCAAATAACACCCAAGGTTTCACAACACACATGAACATCACCAAAACCACACTTTTCCTTCAATACATCACCAAGTCCATGCACAATTTTGCAATAACAATTCCAAACATTATGTACAAGGATAAAAAAAGTTAAGGCTATAATCACATATCACATGTCAATATTGAATCCATAAAGTTCACTTCCTTCAATACCACAAGTCCATTTTCAAGTTTACAAGACAAAACCCTTTTTCGATTGCAAAAATAGACAGTTTTACACATAGTGAATTGTCCAACACTTTGCCAACATAACCAACATGATTTATACACCCTATTAAGCGTATAATATATTAAACCATGATAATAAATACTTACCAAAGCTTGCAAGAGAGTGATCTTGTCCAAAGGAATGAAGGCTTAGGGTTTGTGTGAGATGAGAAATATTTGAGAAAAATCTAGAAATGGCATGTGAGTCTTTGTGAATAAAAATCTAGTTTTTGGTCCCTTTTATAGTCCCATGTAGTCTCATTCTTAGCCACACATTAGTCATAAATGCTAGGCTTACTTGGTCAATTTGAAGAATGGGTCAAATTCCATTTGGGCCATGTCTTTTGCTCCATCTTTGGGCCTCAATTGAGCCCAAGGCAGAAGACTCATTTAAGCCCAACAAATTAATTTATAATTCAACAACCCTATCATATTTAAATACTTCCATGAATGTTACGGTACTTTACTAGGTTTGGAAACATACGGGGTGTTACATTCTACTGTCACAGCCCGAATGAGGCCCGAGAGAACCAATATTTGCTCATGCCCAATATTTTGCATACGGTAAGAATCATCACCAACTCATAAAGACATAAGAGGATAAGTACGGAAATCATGGAACATTATATACATGAAACTCTTGAAGCGGCTATTGAAATTGAGTTGGGGCTCAAGGAAGAGAAACTTGACAAGTCGAAAGGCTACAAAGGGTCTTGGAACTACAACAAAGAAGGGGGATTTTCCTCTTCCACTTGGTCAAAGAACAAGGGAAACACATAAGAGACCAAGAAACCATTGGTCCAAACCAATCACGTTGAGAAGACCACTCCCAAACCCACTCCACATGACGGAGGTAATTCTTCAAAACCTCTACGATGTTTTAAATGTCAAGGATTTGGTCATAGAATGAGTGAGTGCCCCAATCGGAGGGCATTTTTTGTTATGATTGATAATTCTTGTAATGTTGATGGTGTCTCTCTTCTTGAGGGGAATGCTAATGAGGGTACTCATGACGTGGGGGATGATGATGAAGAGGAGGAGAGTGAGGAGTATGGTGATGTTGTTGTTCCTTGTGGGTTGACTTGAAGGGCCTTATTCATCAAGGATTTGCCTCAAGAAGGGGAGCTCACCCGTCCAAACTATGTAGTGAGGAGGATAATGATAAGCAAGGCCTTGGATGATCCAAACCAAAGGGAAAACCTTTTCCATTCTAAGTGCCTTATCAAGGGAAATGTGTGTTCCTTAATAATCGATGGAGGAAGTTGTACTAATGTTGCAAGTACTACATTGGTGGATTTTCTTCACCTCCCTACTACCAAACACTCTACCCCTTACAAACTTCAATGGTTGAGTGATTGTGGGGAATTGAAGGTACATAGATAAGTCGTGATTAAGTTTAAGGTTGGCAAGTACCAAGATGAAGTTTTGTGTGATGTGGTACCAATGAAAGCTTGTCATTTATTACTTGGGAGGCTGTGGCAATAAGATAGAGCTACTAATCATGATGGTCGGACCAATCGATATTCCTTTGAGCATGGAGGGTATACACACATCCTACATCCTATAACACTGGTACAAGTTCATGACATGTACCACAAGTTGAGAGAGTTAACTAATAAGGGGAAGGGTGTGGATGCTAGTATTGAGGTCAATGGTGTCGTGGGAGAGAGTGACGAAAAAGGTTGTTCTAAAGGGAAAGAGAAGGTGGCTCTTTTGGTAAACTTTAAGGAGATTTGGGATGAGTTGAAAGAGAGGAAACCGGTGGTCCTTCTCATGCATAGGGATTACTCCTTTCTCACTAATGAACTAACTTCTTCTCTACCTAGTTCTCTTTCTTCTCTTTTGCAGGGCTATGAAGATATGTTTCCCCCGGAACTTCCAAAGGGATTGCCCCCTATAAGGGGAATTGAGCATCAAATTGATTTCATCCCGGGGTCCCAATTGCCAAACAAACCGGCTTATAGATAGAATTCAGAGGACACCAAGGAACTTCAAGGGCAAGTGGAAGAACTCCTTGAGAAAGGGGTGGTGCGGGAGAGCATGAGCCCATGTGCGATACCGGTGATTTTGGTTCCTAAAAAGGATGGCACTTGGCGCATGTGTGTGGATTGTCGAGCCATCAACAAAATAACGATAAAGTATCGCCATCCCATTCCTCGACTTGATGACATGCTTGATGAGTTGAGTGGTTCTTGCATATTCTCAAAAATAGACCTTAGGAGCGGTTAACATCAAATCCGGATGAAACCCGGGGATGAGTGAAAAATGGCATTCAAGACCAAATTTGGTCTCTATGAATGGTTGGTGATGCCTTTTGGCCTCACCAATGCTCCTAGTACTTTTATGCGTTTGATGAATTATGTGATGAAACCTTTTATTGGTAGGTTTGTGGTTGTGTATTTTGATGATGTGTTGGTGTATAGTAAGACCATGGATGAGCACGTTGATCATTTAAAGTGTGTGTTTGATGTGCTTAGGCAAGAACAACTTTTTGCCAATTTGTCTAAATGCTCTTTTGGTGTTGACGAAGTCGTTTTTTTGGGTTTTATTGTGCGTTCAAGGGGAGTTTAAGTTGATGAATCCAAAATAGACGCTATTAAGAATTGGCCAACTCCCACATCCATTGGTGATGTGCGTAGTTTCCATGGATTGGCTAGTTTTTATAGGCGGTTTGTTAAAGGATTTAGCACTATAGCCGCCCCCTTAACTAAGGTGATCCGAAAGGATACGTCCTACTTTTGGGGTGAGGAACAAGCAGAGGCTTTTGCTACCTTGAAACAAATGCTTAGTTCCGCACCATTGTTGCAATTACCCAACTTTGATAAAACATTTGAAATTGAATGTGATGCTAGTAGAGTGGGTATTGGGGCTGTTTTGATGCAAGATTTAAAACCCATTGCCTACTTTAGTGAGAAGCTTAGAGGTGCAACGCTGAATTACTCCACCTATGACCTTGAGCTTTATGCCTTGATTCGGGCCTTGGGTAATTGGCAACACTACTTATGGCCTAAGGATTTTGTCATTAGGACGGACCATGAGTCCTTGAAACATCTTAGGTCACAAGGAAAGTTAAACAAGAGGCATGCCAAGTGGGTTGAATTTCTTGAAACATTCCCTTATGTGATTCATTACAAAAAGGGGAAGGATAATGTAGTAGCAGATGCCTTGTCAAGGAAGCATGTTTTTGTCTCTACTTTGACTTCTAAGTTGTTGGGTTTTGAGAGCTTGAAATCATTATACCCCAAGGATCCAATTTTTGCTCAAATCTACCATGATTGTGGAGCATGGGTAAGGGACCATAAGCTCAAGGATAAACCTACCACTCCATTTGCTATATTTGATGGTTACTTGTTCAAGAACAAGCGACTTTGTGTGCCTATGAGCTCTTGGAGGGAACTTTTTGTGAGAGAGGCACATGCTGGGGGTTTGATGGGGCACTTTGGTATTGACAAGACATTGGGGATCCTTGAAGAACATTTCTATTGGCCTAAAATGCGTAGTGATGTTGCTAAAATTTGTGGTCAATGTGTTGATTGTCGTAGTGCTAAATCAAGGTTACTTCCCCATGGCTTATAGACCCCTCTCCCCACCCCTCAACGGCTTTGGTTTGATATTTCTATGGATTTTGTATTGGGTTTGCCGAGGACTAAGAGGGGCATGGATAACATCTGTGTGGTTGTTGACCGTTTTTCCAAAATGGCTCATTTTATTGCATGTCATAAGTGTGATGATGCCCCCCATGTTGCATCATTATTTGTTGAGCATGTTGTCAAGTTGCATGGTATTCCTCAATCCATAGTGAGTGATAGGGATCCTAAATTCCTTAGCCACTTTTGGAAGGAGTTGTGGGGTAGACTTGGGACAAAATTGTCATTCTCTACATCATGTCACCCACAAACCGATGGTCAAACCAAAGTTGTAAACCGCACCCTTGGTTCTATGCTTCGGGCCATGGTTAAAGGAAAACTCACATCTTGGGAAGATCAATTGCCTTTAGTTGAATTTGCATATAATCGTGTCATTCATAATCCTATTGGCATGTCTCCATTTGAGGTTGTGTATGGTTTTAACCCCCTTACCCCTCTTGATCTAACCCCTTTATCTCAAGATGTTGTGTTGATTTTAGATGGTAACAATAGGGCCGAGGCCATGAAAACTTTACATGAGAAAATGAGACTTCAACTTGAGAAGAAGAATCAAGAAATGGCAAAGAAAGTCAACAAGGGGAGAAAAAGGGTGGTTCTTGAACCGAGTGATTGGGTTTGGGTCCATTTTCGAAAGGAGAGGTTTCCCAATAGAAGAAAGACCAAGCTAATGCCTAGAGGTGATGGCCCATTTGAAGTTCTAGAAAGGCTTAATGACAATGCCTACAAAATTGATCTTCCCCCGGATTACCAAGTGCACAATACATTCAACATTTGTGATCTTTCTCCTATGGATGTGTGTGATGAAGACCTTTTGAATTTGAGGACAAATTCTTCTCAAGAAGGGGAAAGTGATGCAACCCAAGGGCTCCCAAAGCCTTTTACAAGGAGTCAAGCTCGAGAACTCCAAACTTGGCAAGGGTTATTCATGAAGAAAGATGCACTTGAGTGCATTATGGAGTCCTCCCGAGGATTCCACATATTCGTGATAGCTTTTGATGGAGCACGCATTAAGAAGAAGAAGGAGGATTATGCTTTGGTTTGATAAATTCTTGAATTCATCACAAAGAGGACATCCAAACAAGACCCTTACATCATTAAGGGTAGAAATGTAATAACATAGTTTCTTCTTTATTTGCTTAGTATAAATAGCCTCTTTTCTGCTTTGAAGACTTAGAATTTTCATAAACTAAAAACTCCATTGTTGAGAGAATTAAGAGAGCTTGCTAAAGCTTTTAGTTGTTTCTTGTTTGGAAAGAAGAGTTGCTTGGGATATCATTTCCCTTGAGGTTCTTCTTAGAGTTAGGTGCTTGTTGGGATATTTAAGGAAGGTCTCTTTATTTATTAAAGTGGTTGTCTTTAATTCTCAATTTGTGTCTATCTATTTATCTTCCTCTTATTTTCTTGTTAATCCTCTTGTCATTAGTCTAAATCGTGCTTTATTTCTTTATCAATCTTTGCTTTCCTTTAGGGTTTATATCATACATAGCTATGACAAACCTTGAGTCGGAACAACACCCCGCTCTATAATCATATACCATACCAAAATACATGTACATAGCAACTCAGAAAGCCCCGAACCAACTGGAGCTCACCAAAAGTCTGCAAAAGATCTACAACCTATTGTAGAGGTCTACTAGTGCCTACGCCTGCAGCAAGTAAGGTAAATCCCCCAAGAGGGGTCAGTACGGAGAATGTACTGAGTATGTAAGGCCATATGAAACTGTCACAAATACTTCAATAGAATCAAAATGTAATAGGATAGTCAATATGAATAACCCATCGATCTACATATGTGGAACCATGTAGCTTACATAAATTAAGTTCTTCTCTTTATTATTTATTCCTCATCGCTCATATCATATCGTACCGGGGCCCCAACTGATCAGTGGGTCTTAACATAACATAACGTTATATTGGGAACGGCTCAAACTAGGACTTTGCCTCTAGAGCTACCACCCATAAATCAATATATCGGGCTCGGCTCGAGCTAGGTTATAGTTATTACCTCTAGAGCTGCCACCCATAAACTAACATATCAGGTTCGGCTCGAACAATACATTATATTTAATACATTTCACCAAAACACTTCTCCTTTACACGTTCTTATCCACACCACATCACAATTAATCCATCAAATTACCTTAATAAACCTCATAGCACATATCGGCCAAAATCCCACAATTTACACTTATAGAAAAATAACAAGTTTAATAACCAAATCACACTATACATGTTCATATTTTATCCATACCATGCTCTTTTATCAAAGTCACAAGTCATAATTCAAGCTTAAATCCCATGGATCACAAATCTTTTACAAGAACACAAGGTACCATGTTCAACAATTCCAAGCATAACCAACATGATTTACATACTCTCCCATGCATATAATATATTAATCAATAACAGTAATCACTTATACAATCTTTAAAAATGATTATCTTTCTCCAAAAGTTGGCTTAGGGTTTGAAAAGCCCAAAAGGGTATTCTCTTGAAAATTCTAGAAAATGAGAGAAATGTGATGTGTGTCTTTATGAAATAAAATCTGATTTTGTGACCCTTTTATAGTTTCACCAACTCATCCTTAGCCACTCTTTATAGTATTAAATACTATATGTAGAAGGTCAAGGGAAGAATGGGTCATTTGACCCATTTTTGACCCATGTCTTCTTTCACATTTTGGGCCCTTTTTGAGCCCAATTCACTTAATCCAATAAAATCAATAATTTCTCATTTTTAAATCATCTCATACGCTTTACAACAATATTCCCACTCACGCTATTCATATCCGTAGCCTCAATCCCCAAAACAAGTGATTCTAGCCACGTACGGCTCATTTTGACCACAAGGGTAAATCCGTCGTTTTGATGCCAAATTTGTTCACGAGTTTTTTTATCATACCAGCATAACATTTCATTCATATCATATATATACTAGTGGTTGTCGAACAAACGTGGCAAAAATTGGCTCGGTACGTCCTCGGGTACCCTTGGGACTTAGAAAATTTCCAACTTTTGAAAAAGTGGCAAAACCAGCCTGGCACGCCCTTGGGTGCACCATCTTGCGGCCTATGGGCACAAAAATTTGGCCCAAAGTAGCGTGGCATGCCCCAACCTTATTTTTTTGAAAATTTCATTTTTCGACTTTTCTTCGCTGGTTTAGTTAGATACTTCAAGTCCTATTCTTTAACTTAGTTCTTACGCTTAATATCCTTTTTTTATAGGTCCTCTTAGACTCATTTTGAACCCCAAAAATGCTCCACGAAAATCACAAAACACCTCCTACGAAGGGCTAATTGCATGTACGAGGCCAAATTAAAATTTTTCTCATCATTAACATTACTAAATACATACTTATGACTCTCGACACCTAGGTAACCATTATTTAATGTCGTCAAGTAGGGTTAGGAAGGTATGGGGTGTTACATTCTTCCCCCCTTAGAAACATTCATCCTCGAATGTTAGTAACATCGTCTTATGTACATCCCATGCATCTCTATATCAACATATATATGCCTATACACATCATACTTATAGATACTTCCTTGTTACCCAACTCCATACCTTGAAATTTATCCCCCGTTTGAAATAGTCACGGGTACTTTGACTTCATTATTTCTTGGGCTCCCTACGTGCTTAGGTTTCTCCACTGTACTTTTACCAAAGCTATTATTATTTTCTTTTTATCTTTCCACTTATCCATATAGAATGGCAATATATCCCTTCATAAGTGACATCCCTCCTAGCTTGTACATTTAATAAAAATAATAAATCTCAGCATATGACTTGTTTTAGCTTGTAGTTACTGTCGTACCACCTTAACCTTCTCTATGGCGTAATGAACAAAATCTAGCCCCCAAATAAGGCAAGGTTTAAATCACTCAATAGATGATTTAAACTTTCTTTTATATAAACCTTCGTAAGGTACCATCTTGATATTTCACCAATAGCTATCATGATAAGCACATTCAATAAGGGGTAGATGATCATCCCAACTACCGTGTAAGTCTTCCATACAGGCGCATAGCCTTTAAGTGTTTGGATAGTATACTCTGTTTGTCCGTTCATCTGAGGGTGAAAAGTTGTACTCAAACTCACTTATGTACACAACCTTTAATAAACTTCCAAAAATGTGTAGTAAATTGAGCCCTCCTTCCTAATGTAATAGGGTTCAGAACTCCGTATAGTTGTACTTCCTCTTTAATATACAACCTCACATATGCTTCAGCCATGTAAGTGGTCTTGAAAGGTAACATGTGTGATATGTAGGTAAACTTATCAGCTATCTCTCATGTGGAATCAAATTCCTAAAATATATGAGACAACCCTTATGTGTATGAGGCAAACTTGTGATAAAATCCATGTTAACCATGTCTTATTTTAAACTGGAAAATGCACACATGGCATATAACCTCCAGGTTTCTGATGCTATGCTATTACCTATTGACAACTTGGTGAAGGAGCTACAAATTCTATCATGTTCTTCTTCTTTATATTGCCTTACCAATGCCTTCTGACTAAACCATGGTACATTTTGGTTTCTCCCGAATAAAATAGAATGCCGTGAATGACGTGCTTCGGTTATAATTCATTTTCTTGGTTCATCTATATTTGATATACCTAATCTACCTTGATATTGAAATATTCCCTCATGCGTAAGGTCATATATCATCGACCTTGTGGTACGTTCTTTTTGCCGAACTAAAACTAGGATTCACATGTTGCTTTTCCTTCACCGCTATGAATGAAGACTGTACCACATTCTACGCTATAACCCTTTGATCTGGAGTTTCAAGTAAATGCACTACCAAACTGTTTAATTAATATGTAGATCCTTAACTATGCCTTGTGTCCCTATGAACCAACCATTAGTACTGTTTAGTGCTTTGCGGTCATAACGCAGTGACCACTACATTTGCTTTTTCCGGATGTGATCTCAGTATCATATCTTAATCTCTTAATAATTTGAGTCATCTTCCCTACCTCAGATTTAAGTCCCTCTACTTTAAGATATATGCAAACTCTTATGATCGATATTTATATATCAATATAAACCCTAAGTAGTGGTGTCGTATCTTTCAAATAACTACCACAACTTGTTATCTCAAAATCATGTGTGAGATAATTCCTCTCATATGGCTGCAACTGTCGTGAGGTATACACTGCTATCTTATCATGCTTCATTAACCCCATATCCGAGGTCAACCCCGGGAGCATCACAATATAATTGCATAACTTTTTGTGCCTTCGAGAAATACTAAAACTGGTGTAGAAATTAATTTATCTTTCAGCTTTTGGAAACTCTGCTCACATGCATCGTCCTACTAAAACTTAGTTGTCTTGTGTGTAAACTCTCTCCCCTTTTTTTTCACCATTTCTATCTTTTGCTTACCGACCTATATTCCTTCATCCTATACAATGTAACCCAAGAAATCTATGGATATAACCAAAATTCACATTTAGAAACCTTCTATAACACTTACTGCACATGATTAGCATGGTCCTCTTGTGGTCTCGAATAAACCAGAATATTATCCCTGAACACGGTCACAAATACATCCAAGAATAGTTTGAACACCCTATTTATCCAATCCATAACAATAGTTGGTACCTTTGTTAGTCCCAATGCCACAACTAAGAATCATAAGAGTCATAACATGTTCGGAAGGCTACCTTGGGTACATCTTTGTTTCTAACTCTGACTTGGTGATAACCCGATCTCAAGTCAATATTTGTCAATATGTGACACCTTGTGATTGGTTGACTTGATCGTCAATTCTAGGGAAGGAATATTTGTTCTTGATCGTTACCTTATGCAGTTGCCAATAGTCAATACACATTCTCAAGTACCATTTCATTTCTTTTTTTTTTTCACACTCACACAGATGCATCCCAAAGGCATACTAGATCTTATGTACCCCTTGTCCACCAAACCTTTTGCGTGGTCTCTTTTTTTTTTTAATTCCTATAGCTCTGCTAGAGCCATTTTATACGGAGGAAGAGAGATAGGCGGAATGCCTGGAATCACATCAATGCTATACTTTACTTCACATTCTTGGGGGTAAGCCCGAAAATGCATCAGGAAATATATCAAGAAATTCATTGACCACCGGAACCTATTGAGGACTTGGTGATTTCACATCAGTATCTTACTCTCAGACTAACTGACATACATACCCCTTGGCTATCCATTTCGTCGCTTTAAGATAGAAAATAAAATTTTCCTCTTGGTTCCCCCATATTACCCTTCCACTCCGGAACATGTTCTTATGGACAATGAAGATATACCTTCTTAGCCCGACAATTCACCGTGGCATAACAAGAAACCAACCAATCCATCCCCATTATAATATCAACATCTACCATTTTCAATTCAATAAGATCAACCAATTTATCATGAATACACGCGGTTACCACACAATCATGATGCACTCTTCTAGCTACAATAAATTCACCTATTCCCCAAATAGGTTAACTGAAATTCTAGTGTCCTTTCATAAAAATTTTCTCTTCAACCATCAATGGAGTAACATATGATAGGGTAAAACCCAAATCAATCAATGTAAATACGTTACGTGAAAAGACAGATGATATACCTGTCACGTCATCAGGAGAAGCCTCAAATTTCTGCCGATCTGCCACAGTGTGGGTACGACCCTGAATGCTACCAGAACTAGCTGCTCTCCTAGCACCTATGCCATGACCAGTAGATTGTACATTTGATGATGATAATGCAACAGCAGCTACCATAGGCCTTGTCACACCACTCATACCTTTTTGTGGGCACTCTCTCACCATGTGCCTTGGCACGCCACACTAAAAGCAAACATTTGTTCCCAATCGGCATTCACCTGCATGAAACCTCCCGCAGCGCTGGTACATCCGACAATAAAACCTCGGGTGGTTCATACTTACATGTGCTTGATACCCCACTGTCCGTAAACCCTAAATCTCACCTCCTTACCCAAATTGGTTGCTTCTAAACCCTTGGAATAGAGGGGGAGTATTTACTGTAGAATGGGGAAATAATGGCCTAGGTGGTTTGTATAAAACCCGAGGCCCAAATCCTTCTACGGATGCCATAACCTGTCCCATGGGTTTAGCTCTTTTGCAAGATCCTACTTCCAATTCCTGCATCTTTCACCTTTGTCTCTGTCCCTCCTTTTGCTGAACAAGAGCTTGTCTTTGAGCTTGTGCAACAACCAAATGGGTCAATATTTGTACCGCACTCATCAAATCCTGCTCAATAGTATTAACAGGCAGTTCTGAAGATACTTCTCTTCTTCTCAGCTCTCCCAGGGTTGGGAAAGTAGAAGAAGCCCGTAATGCGAATTCAGTATCAGCTCCACCTTGACTAGCTTGTTCAGGTGGTGGTCTACTCGATCCTTCTCCGACAAGCGTAATAACCTGCTTACCCTTGCCTTTACCTCTCCTTGTCATCGACAGTTTCTATATCAAATAAAACCAATTACTATGGTCAGATATAATCTAACTTACAACACTGGCTCTACTGCATGATCTAGGAATGGAGAAAAGGAACAATATCCTAAATGTCCCGTAGCCTCCTACTTATAAATGTGGTGCACAACACATTGATAAGTAAGACTCTACTCAGACACATCTTTGTAGACACCCTTAGACCGACCTACTCTGATACCACTTTTGTCACGACCCGAAATCCCATTCGGGCCAAACTGGCACCCGAAGCCGATAAGGCCCTAGAGAACCAATCTTTACGCATGCCCAATCGTATGCATACCGTAAGAATTATCACCAACTCATAAAGACATAAGAGGCTAAGTGCGGAAATCATGGAACATTATATACATATAAGAGACTCGGTCGTTAGCGCCATCAAACCAAAATGAGCATACATATCTTACATTTTGTTCCCACATAAGTCTACAAAGCCTCTACAGATACATAGCTATGACAAACCTAGAGTCGGGACAACACCCCGCTCTATACTCATATACCATACCAAAATACATGTACATAGCAACTCAGAAAGCCCCGAACCAACTGGAGCTCACCAAAAGTCTGCAAAAGATCTACAACCTACTGTGGAGGTCTACTAGTGCCTGCTCCTGCAACAAGTAAGGTAAATCCACCAAGAGGGGTCAGTACGGAGAATGTACTGAGTATGTAAGGCCATATGAAACTGTCACAAATATGTCAATAGAATCAAAATGTAATAGGATAGTCAATATGGATAATCCATAGATCTACATATGTGGAACCATGTAGCTTACATAAATTAAGTTCTTCTCTTTATTATTTATTCCTCATCGCTCATATCATATCGTACCCGGGCCCCAACTGATCAGTGGGTCTTAACATAACATAACGTTATGTTGGGAACGGCTCAAACTAGGACTTTGCCTCTAGAGCTACCACCCATAAATCAATATATCGAGCTCGGCTCGAGCTAGGTTATAGTTATTACCTCTAGAGCTGCCACCCATAAACCAACATATCAGGTTCGACTCGAGCTAGGTTGTTACCTCTAGAGCTACCACCTGTCAGGATCGGTCCGAGCTAGGCTTATGCCCCTAGGACTGCCCCCTGATCCAACAATCTCGGGATCGGCTTGAGCTAGGCATTTTGCCCCTAAATCTACCACCCATACTCAATCATTAACCACCAACAAATATGAATTACTTTATTTCTTACTTTTGAGAAATGTACTTGCAAGAGATTGATTCATCCTCTTATGAGAGATTGGTATAATAAGTTATGAGAGATTAACGTATATATACACATAGCCACAACATTATTGGAAGCTTAAGAACACAACATTATTGGGACTTTTGGAACATGTCCATCATTATGCAACTCATGAACAACCATGACTAATGAATGAGGAGTACGTGACTTAACAATAGATAACATTATTGAAACCATTAGACACAAGTCAATGAACAAGAGGTATGTGTATAACCACTATTGGCACTTTGGAACATAACCATTTTTGGGCTTTTGGAAAATTGAACAACGAATATGAGACATACAATTCACAATTGATCAATGAGTAGGAAATATGTGATAATGTGATACAATAAGAATACTATTTTCCGCAGAAAGATACGGACAGAGTAACCTTACATACCTTGTATTCTCAATACGAATATACAATCTTAGATGTGCATACAATAGTACCGCTCCTTCTTTATGTGTCAATCTACAATACAAATACATAACGGAATTCACATTAACCACCAACTACCTTACTAATGCATATAACATCAATGAGTTACATGTTTGCCTTTAAACATGCCATTTCCCCTTGATGAAATTATTATTCCAAAAATCCCACAATATTCCCAACATTGACCAATACATGATATTCAATACATTTCACCACAACACTTCTCCTTTACACGTTCTTATCCACACCACATCATAATTAATCCATCAAATTACCCTAATACACCTCATAGCACATATCGGCCAAAATCCCATAATTTACACTTATAGAAAAATAAAAAGTTTAATAACCAAATCACACCATACATGTTCATATTTTATCCATACCATGCTATTTCATCAAATTCACAAGTCATAATTCAAGCTTAAATCCCATGGATCACAAATCTTTTACAAGAACACAAGGTACCATGTTCAACACTTCCAAGCATAATCAACATGATTTACATACTCTCCCATGCATATAATATATTAATACATAACAATAATCACTTACCCAAGCTTGAAAAATGATGATCTTGCTCCAAAAGTTGGGCTTAGGGTTTGAAGAGCCCAAAAGGGTGTTCTCTTGAAAATTCTAGAAAATGAGAGAAATGTGATGTGTGTGTTTATGAAAAAAATCTGATTTTCCCCCCTTTTATAGTGTCACCAATGAATCCTTATCCACTCTTTATAGTATTAAATACTATATCTAGAAGGTCAAGGGAAGAATGGGTCATTTGACCCATTTTTGGCCCATGTCTTCTTTCACATTTTGGGCCCTTTTTGAGCCCAATTCAATTAATCCAATAAAATCAATAATTTCTCGTGTTTAAATCATCTCATACTTGTTAAAACAATATTCCCACTCATGCTATTCATATCCATAGCCTCAATCCCTAAAACAAGTGATTCTAGCCACGTACGGCTCATTTTGACCACAAGGGTAAAACCGTCATTTTGATGGCAAATTTGTTCACGAGTAATTTTATCATACCAACATAATATTTTATTTATTTCATGTTTATACTCGTGGTTGTATAAGAAATGTGGCGAAAATCGGCTCGGTACGTCCCCGGGTACCCTTGGGACTTAGAAAATTTCCAACTTTTGAAAAAGTGGTAAAACCAGCCTGGCACGCCCTTGGGCACACCAGCTTGCTTCCTCTGGGCACAAAAATTTGTCCCAAAGCGGCATGGCACACCCTCTGGGGCGCCCCAACCTTATTTTTTTGAAAATTTCATTTTTCGACTTTTCTTCGCGGGTTTAGTTAGATACTTCAAGTCCTATTCTTTAACTTACTTCTTACCATTAATATACTTTTTTTAGAGGTCCTCTTAGCCTCATTTTGAAACCCACAAATGCTCCACGAAATGACCTATCCTGTTGAATTTTTGCTTACTTGTGGTCTAGAACATTTATAATAACACATAATTAATGAAATGACCTATCCTGTTGGGACTTATAACTGACCCAAACCCCTAAGGTCAGGTTCATGATCATTCCCTTCTTGTTCTAGGGCTTTTCTACCGTAATTCACCTAAAGCTACCAATTTCATGGATAAATTAGTGAATTAACAAAATGCAAGGGTAAATTAACCGTTAATAATCAAAACCCATTAACTACTTTGTAGTGTGGCTGGGTAATGCATATTATTTGGTGTGGTTAGTGCAATGATTTTACTTGCTTATTGATTTTACCTGCCTTATTTCTAAACTATGGAATGTTTCTGTACTTGGACATTCTCATGGGCTATTAGTGAAATAAGGTTGGCAGACACATATGTATAGGGTTTTAGTACATGGATGATATTTTTCCCCTGCGGGTTATGGTTAGAGGGTGAATGTATAACCCATAGCGTGTATGTATGAGGTTCAGGTGAGTTTGGCGGTTTCATTAGTGAATTGGGGAATATGTATTTATCTATGCTTGATAATGGTATACTTGTTTTGACTTGACTTGGCTATACTTGACTTAGTGATATTTGTTGACTTGATAGTTGTTTATTCTGAACTATCTTTTTGGTGTTTATGTACTAAGTGTATGATGTTTTTTATGGATTAGCTTGTTATACTATCTTTTGGTTAAGAGTTCATATTTTCATCTTGGGTTGGGAAAATGATCCTACCAGTACATTGTTGTTCTTGTGTGTTGATAATACCCTTATATTTAATTTTGTGAGTGCAGCACATATTCCTGTGGCTCCTACGAGACCTCACTTGAGATTCCAGCCGTTGATTCAAGATTTTAGGGTGGGCAGCTTATTCGAGCTACCAGGGAATCTCTCTCTCTCTCTTTGCATAGTTCTATATTTCTGGACTTATAATTATCTTAGTTTTAGGGTTGTTGTAACACCCCGTACCTTCCTAACCCTACTTGACGGCATTGAATAATGTTTACCTAGGTGTCGAGAGCCATAAGTATGTATTTTGTAATGTTATGGATGAGATGGTTGATATTGTCCCTCGTACATGTGATTAGACTTTCATAGGAAATATTGGGTGACTTCGTGGAACATTTGTGAGGTTAAGAACGAGGCTTGGAGGACCTCCAAATAAAGTATATTAAGGGTAGGAAGTAAGTTAAAGAATAGAACTTGAAGTATCTAACCAAACCCGCGAAGAAAAGTCGAAAAATGAAATTTTCAAAAAAATTAAGGGTGGGGCACGCCAGAGGGCGTGCTAGGCCGCTCTGGGCCAAAATTTTTAGCCCAGAGGCAGGAAGCTGGCGCGCCCAAGGGCGTGCCAGGATGGGTTTTTCCACTTTTCAAAGTTGGAAATTTTCTTAAGTCCCAAGGCTGCCCGGGGACGTACCGGGCCAATTTTTGCCACGTTTCTTATACAACAATGAGAATATACATGAAATGAGTAAAGTATTATATTGGTATTATCAAATTACTCGTGAACAAATTTGGAAGCAAAATAACGATTTTACCCTTGGGATCAAAATGAGCCATACGTGGCTAGAATCACTTGTTTTGGGGATTGAGGCTAAAAATATAAACCCGTGAGTAGGAATATCGGTGTAACGCGTATGAAATGATTTAAACATGAGAATTTATTGATTTTATTGGATTAAGTGAATTGGGCTCAAAAAGGGCCCAAAATGTGAAAGAAGACATGGGCTAAAAATGGGTCAAATGACCCATTCTTGCCTTGACCTTATAGAACACAACATTTAATGCCATAGAGTGGATAAGGATGGAATTAAAGGCTTATAAAAGGGACCAAAAAAAATCTGATTTTATTCATTGGAAATTCTCATGCTTTCTAGATATTTCTCAACCATTTTTCTCTCAAAACCCTAAGAACTCAAAGCCAATGTTTGGAGCAAGATCATCATTTTCCAAGCTTGGGTAAGTGATTATTGTTATGGATTAATATATTATATGCATGTAAGAGTATGTAAATCATGTTGTTCATGCTTGGAAGTGTTGAACATGGTACTTGTATTTTTGTAAAAGATTTGTGATCCATGGGATTTAAGCTTGAAATATGACTTGTGACTTTGATGAAAGAGCATGGTATGGATACAATATGAACATGTATGGTGTGATTCTGTTATTAAACTTGTTATTTTTCTATAAGTGTAAATTATGGGATTTTGGCCGATATGTGCTATGATGTGTATTAAGGTGACTTGATGGATTATTTGTGATATGGTGTGGATGAGAAAGTGTAAAGGAGAAGTTTTGTGGTGAAATGTTGTTGATTATCATGTATTGGTCAATGTATGGAATATTGTGAGAATTATTGGTATGATGATTTCATCAATGGTATTGTCAAGGGGGAAATGACATTTTAAAGGCAAACGTGTAACTCATTGACGTTATATACATTTCGAAGGAAGTTGGTGGTTAATGTAAATTCCGTTATATATTTGTGTTGTAGAGTGAAACATAAAGATTGAGCAGGACTATTGTATGCACATCTAAGATTGTATATTCGTATTGAAAATACAAGGTATGTAAGGTTACTCTGTCCGTATCTTTCTGCGGCAAATAGTATTCACATTGACATTACGCTTGTCCTATTTCGAAATGTGCTAAGGTATCCTATATCCGGTTATCAATGGTCATTACCACATAGTTCCTACTCATTGATCAATTGTGAACCACATGTCTCATATTCATGGTTAATGTTCCAAAAGCTCAATAAGGTTATGTTCCCATGTTCCAATAGTGATTATACTTATGTCTCTTGTTCATGGATTATTGTCCAATGGTTCCAATGGTGTTATGGTTCCAATGATGTTATGTTTCTCACAATATTTTTTTACATGTCTCTCACTCATTGGTTAATGATCCAAAGCTTCAAGTAAAGTTACAACTATCATTGTAGCAATCTCAAAGTAATAAATAAAGTAATGCATATATGTGGTCAATGATCAAGTATGGGTGGTAGCTTTGGGGGAAAATGCCTAGCTCAAGCCGATCCCTAGATTGTTGGATCAGGGGGCAGTCCTAGAGGCATAAGCCTAGCTCAGACCGATCCTGATAGGGGGCAGCTCTAGGGGTAATAACCCAGCTCGAGCCGAACCTGACATATTGGTATGGGTGGCAGCTCTAGAGGTAATAACCTAGCTCGAGCCAATCCCGATATATATTGATTCATAGGGTGGAAGCTCTAGGGAAATAAGCCTATCTCGAGATGATCCCAACATAAAATCATGTTATGTTAAAACCCACTGTTCAGTTGGGGCCCGGGTATCACAGGGCAAAGACAAAGACGAATAATCATAGAAGCAAAGAAAGTAATGAAAGCAATATACATGGTTTCCAAAGTACAGAATAGTGACTTATCCATATTTGTCATTCATTTGTATTTGAGTTGATTGACATATTTACATATCACACAGTTTCATTTGAGCCTTACATACTCAGTACATTCTTTGTACTAAACCCTCTTGGGGGATTTACCTTACTTGCTGCAGGCGCAGGTACTAGTAGGCCTCCACAGTAGGTTTCTAGTTATTGCGGATCATTGGTGAGCTCCAGTTAGTTCGGGGCTTCTCCGAGTCACAGTTGTACATATGTTTTTGTGTTGTATATGTTTTATAGAGACTTGTCCCGATTTTAAGTTGGTTTTGGTAAATGTCTATGTAGAGGCTTTTGTAGACATCTGTGGGTGTATGAATGTAAGGTGGTATATGACATTTTGACTTGATGGCCTCAACGGCCAAGTTTCACATATGTATATATATATATATGTCCCATGTTCCATGTTTTTCATATTTTGCCTTTCATGTTCTTACGTAATGGTGGTGTTGCCTATGACATGCATATGAATGAATAGAAGCAAAGCTTGGTTCTCTCGGGCCATGTCAGCTACGAGTACCAATTCATCCCAATGGGATTCGGGGCGTGACAAAAGTAGTATCAGAGCAGGTCGTTCTAAGGGTGTATACAAAGCCATGTATGAGTAGAGTCTTACTTATCGATGTGTTATGCACCACATTTATAAGTAGGAGGCTACGGGACATTTAGGATGTTGTTTCTTTTCTTCACTTCTAGATCGTGCAATAGAGCTAGTGTTGTAAGTTGAATTGTATCTGATCATGGTAATTGTTTTTCTTTGGTATAGTCAAAATGTCAATCACGAGAAGAGGTAGATATGCATGCTAAAGAAGGAATGAGTAGATTGCCACCTGACCAAGCCAATCAAGGTGGAGCAAATGCTGAAATTTCATCGCGGTCTTCGTCTACTTTTCCAGCTCCAGAAGAGCCGATTGGTAGAGAAGTACCCGTAGAACCACCAACGAATGCCATAGATCAGGATCTTAGAAATGCAGTACATATGTTGACACAGTTAGTGGCAGCCCAAAGTCAAGGACGAGCTGGTCCAATGACACATGAGGATGATGTGGCTAGAGTGGCGAGTCGCAGAACGCAGGATTTCCTAAAATTGGACCCTCCAATATTCACAGGGTCAGACCCAAAAGCAGATCCACAGGACTTCGTGGATCAAATTCAACGGGCTTTGGAAGTTATGCACATGATGGGGGTAGAGACAGTTGAACTTGTTGCGTACAGATTGAAAGGAGAGGCGATATTGTGGTACGAGGATTGGAAGAAATCCCGTGATATTGGTGCAAATCCACCTAATTGGGAAGAATTTAAAACAGCTTTCCTTGATCATTACCTGCCCTATGAGATCCGTGAGGCACGTGCGGATCAGTTTCTAAATCTCCGTCAGGGAAATTTGACCGTGAGAAAATATAGTTTGCAATTTAATTCCTTGGCTCGATATGCTCCAAATGTGGTGGCTACGATGACAGATAGAGTCCATAGATACGTGGACAGGTTAGAGCCATATTTGGTAAGGGATTGCACCATTGCTTCCTTGAACAAAGACATGGACATAGCAAGAATACAAGCCTTCGCCCAAAAAATGGAAGATCCAAGACAGAGAAGAAGGGTACATGAATTTGACAGGGGACAGTCCAAAAGGGCTAGACCTATGGGACCATCTGCGATGTCCCAAGGACGATCTAGGCCTCGTATGTTTCCTAGACCATCGTTCTGACATCCCACAACAGGTGCTCACTCTCAGTTTAGAGGGTTTAGAGGTGGTCCAGCTGGGCAGACTAGTGGAGGTCACAGATCAGAGGCAACAGGTTTTCCTCGTCAACAGTGTCAGTACTGCAGGCGTAATCATGCAAGTACATGCCGTGTGGGGAAAAATGCTTGTTTCTGGTGCGGTATGACAGGACACATGATGAAAGAGTGTCCCCAGAGGAGCATGGGTGGTATAGCACGACCGGCAGGATCGGCCATTGCATCATCAGCATCGGTTCCTTCTTTGGGCCGAGGTGTGCAGCCTGTTGGCCGCGGTAAAGGTGCTAGAGGAGCAGCCAGTACTAGTGGGGTTCAAAATCGCACTTATGCTCTCGTGGACCGACAGAATTCATAGGCTTCTCCTGATGTCGTCATAGGTACATTATCCATATTATCATATAATGTATATGCATTGATTGATCTCGGTTCTACATTTTCCTATGTTACTCCATTGGTTACTGCGAAGTTTACAAAGGCACCAGAATTATTAAATAAATCAATTGAAGTGTCTACACCGGTCGGTGAATATATTGTTGCAAAGAAAGTATATCATAACTGTGTGGTAACTGTGTGCGGTCATGATACACTGGCTGATCTTATTGAACTAGATATGGTGGATTTTGATGTGATAATGGGAATGGATTGGTTGGTCTCTTGTTATGCTACGGTAGATTGATGGGCCAAGAAGGTGCATTTTTGTTTCCTGCAAGAAAATGTTCTTGAATGGCAGGGTAATGTAGGGGCACCACGAGGGAGATTTATTTCCTATCTGAAAGCCAGGAAAAAGATTGCTAAGGGTAACATATGCCATTTAGTACGGGTGAAAGATAATAATGTGGAACCACTAACTCCGCAGTCGGTTCCAGTGGTCAATGAATTTCTAGATGTATTCCCAGAGGATCTTCCAGGCTTACCCCCAGAACGGGAAGTAGAATTTGGAATTGATGTGATTTCGGGCACTCAACCTATTTTTATTCCTCCATATAGAATGGCTCCGGCAGAATTACTTGAATTGAAGGAGCAATTGAAAGATTTACTGGACAAGGGCTTCATTAGGCCTAGTATGTCCCCGTGGGGTGCACCTGTATTATTTGTACGAAAGAAAGATGACACATTGAGAATGTGCATTGACTATCGGCAGTTGAATAAGGTAACGATCAAGAAAAAATATCCCCTCCCTCGAATTGATGATTTGTTTGATTAGTTACAGGGTGCCAAGTGTTTTTCAAAAATTGACTTGAGGTCGGGTTACCATCAAGTCAGAGTTAGAGAAGAAGATGTACCCAAGACAGCTTTTCGAACACGGTATGGCCATTATGAATTTTTAGTTATGTCATTTGGACTAACAAATGCACCAGCTGTGTTCATGGATTTGATGAATAGGGTGTTTAAGCCATTTCTGGACGTGTTCTTCATGGTATTTATAGATGACATCCTGGTTTATTCAAGATCACCAGAGGACCATGCTAATCACTTACGACAGGTGTTACAGATTCTCCATGAGTGTAAGTTGTATGCAAAGTTCTCCAAATGTGAGTTTTGGTGAAAATCAGTTGCATTCTTGGGTCACATTGTGTCAGATGAAGGAATACAGGTTGATACACAGAAGATTGAAGCAGTAAAAAATTGGCCAAGACCTACGACACCCACAGAAATCCGTAGTTTTCTTTGACTGGTAGGTTATTACAGAAGATTTGTGGAAGGTTTTTCCTCTATTGCTGCACCGTTAACAAAGCTTACACATAAGGCAGTAAAATTTCAGTGGAATGATGCGTGTGAGAAAAGCTTCCAAAAGTTGAAAGATAAATTAACCTCCACACCAGTGTTAGTGCTTCCCGAAGGTACTGAAGGTTATACAGTGTATTGTGATTCTTTTGGGGTTGGCCTCGGATGTGTATTAATGCAACATGGTAATGTCATAGCATATTCTTCACGACAGTTGCAGCCACATGAGAAAAATTATCCCACACATGATCTTGAATTGGCAGCGGTAGTTTTTGCTTTAAAGATATGGTGTCATTATTTGTATGGAGTCCATGTTGATATCTATACAGATCACAAAAGTTTGCAATATCTCTTTAAGAATAAGGAACTCAATTTGAGGCAACGAAGGTGGTTAGAGCTCTTAAAAGACTATGATATTGATATTCTTTATCATCCAGGCAAAGCAAATGTGGTAGCTGATGTATTGAGCCGCAAAACAGTAGAAAGTACTAGTGGTCAGTTGACTGAAAAGCAGGAGATAATCAAAGATCTACATCAATTAGCCAGCTTGGGAGTTCGCCTTATAGAATCTCCAAGTGAAGGGGTTATTGTGCAACAGCGGAATCCTCCTTAATAACTGAAGTGAAAGAGAAGCAGTTTGCGGATTCTATGTTATTGCAACTAAAGGAAAATGTACAGCAAAATTTGACAAAGGCATTTGATCTTACACAAGAAGGAGTACTCCAATGGAAAGGTAGATTATGTGTACCAGATGTAGATGAGTTGAGGAAACGAATTATGACAGAGGCGCATCATTCGCGCTATTCTATTCATCCGGGTGCTACTAAAATGTACCATGATTTAAAAGAAGTGTATTGGTGGGGAAATATGAAAAAGAACATTGCAGAATTTGTTGCTCAATGCTCGAATTGTCAACAAGTGAAAGTAGAACATTAAAAACCAGGAGGTTACATGCAATGTATCAATCTTCCAGTTTGGAAATGGGATAGGATTAATATGGACTTCATTACAGGTTTGCCTCGTACATTACGAAAATTTGATTCTATATGGGTTATAGTGGACAGGCTTACCAAGTCAGCGCATTTCCTACCAGTCAAGACCACCAATACAGCTGAGGATTATGCAAAATTGTATGTTAGAGAAATAGTGTGGTTGCATGGTATTCCACTTTCCATTATATCAGATAGAGGAGCACAGTTCATAGTGCACTTTTGGAGATCTTTTCAGCAGAGTTTGGGTACACAGGTGAATTTGAGTATGACTTTCCATCCTCAGACTGATAGACAAGTAGAACGTACTATTCAAACACTTGAAGATATGCTACGATCTTGTACGTTAGATTTTCAAGGTAGTTGGGATGACCATTTGCCTCTTATTGAATTTGCTTACAACAATAGATATCATTCAAGTATTAAAATGGCACCTTATGAAGCCTTGTACGGAAGGAAATGTAGATCACCAATTGGATGGTTTGAAACGGGTAAAACTGCTTTACTTGGGCCAGATATTGTTCATCAGGCTATGGAGAAAGTTAAAGTGATCCAACAGCGGTTACAAACGGCTCAAAGTCGCCACAAGTCATATGCTGATGTTAGAAGAAGAGGGCTTGAATTCGCCATAGGTGATTGGGTATTTTTAAAGGTGTCACCGATGAAAGGGGTAATGCGGTTCAGAAATAAAGGGAAATTGAGTCCACGTTACATAGGCCCATATGAAATTATTAGAAGATTTGGGCAAGTTGCTTATGAATTAGCACTACCTCAAGAACTTTCCTCAGTCCACCCAGTATTTCATGTTTCGATTCTTCGAAAATGCATAGGACATCCATCTCGTATTGTTCCAATTGAAGATGTCCAAGTTACGGAGGATCTTACTTATGAAGAGGTACCCTTTGCTATTCTATATCGACAAGTAAAGAGATTGAGGAATAAAGACATAACTTCTGTAAAGGTATTATGGAGAAATCAACAAGTAGAGGAGATCACATGGGAAGCTGAGGAAATGATGAAATCCAAGTACCCCTATCTATTTCAAATGGACCAAGAAGTTCAAAGCGCGGAAGTGGAGCAATAAAAAGTAAGTATCCATGAGCCTTAAGTGTTTATGTATATGTATGCTAGTATAGAGACGTATTTGTCGTAATTGAAGCGATACTATTAACATTTGAGGATGAATGTTCCTAAGGGGGGAAGAATGTAACACACCGTACCTTCCTAACCCTACTTGACGGCATTGAATAATGTTTACCTAGGTGTCGAGAGCCATAAGTATGTATTTTGTAATGTTATGGATGAGATAGTTGATATTGGCCCTCGTACATATGATTAGAATTTCATAGGAAGTATTGGTTGACTTCGTGAAACATTTGTGGGGTTAAAAATGAGGCTTGGAGGACCTCCAAATAAAGGATATTAAGGGTAGGAAGTAAGTTAAAGAATAGAACTTGAAGTATCTAACCAAACCCGCGAAGAAAAGTCAAAAAATAAAATTTTCAAAACAATTAAGGGTGGGGCGCGCCAAACGGTGTGCTAGGAAACTCTGGGACAAAATTTTTAGCCCAGAGGCATCAAGCTGGCATGCTAGGATGGGTTTTTCCACTTTTCAAAGTTGGAAATTTTCTTAAGTCCCAAGGGTGCCCGGGGACGTACCAGGCCAATTTTTGCCACGTTTCTTCTACAACCATGAGAATATACATGAAATGAGTAAATTATTATATTGGTATGATCAAATTACTCGTGAACAAATTTGGCATCAAAATGACGATTTTACCCTTGGGGTCAAAATAAGCCATACGTGGCTAGAATCACTTGTTTTGGGGATTGAGGCTACAAATATAAATCTCGTGAGTAGGAATATTGTTGTAATGCGTATGAAATGATTTAAACATGAGAATTTATTGATTTTATTGGATTAAGTGAATTGGGCTCAAAAAAGGCCCAAATGTGAAAGAAGACATGGGCCAAAAATAGGTCAAATGACCCATTCTTGCCTTGAACTTCTAGAACACAACATTTAATACCATAGAGTGGCTAAGGATGGAATTAAAGGCTTATAAAAGGGACCAAAAAAAATCTGATTTTATTCATTGGAAATTCTCATGCTTTCTGGATATTTCAACCATTTTTCTCTTAAAACCCTAAGAACTGAAAGCCAATGTTTGGAGCAAGATCATCATTTTTCAAGCTTGGGTAAGTGATTATTGTTATGGATTAATATATTATATGCATGGAAGAGTATGTAAATCATGTTGGTCATGCTTGGAAGTGTTGAACATGGTACTTGTGTTTTTGTAAAAGATTTGTGATCCATGGGATTTAAGCTTGAAATATGACTTGTGACTTTGATGAAAGAGCATGGTATGGATAAAATATGAACATGTATGTTGTGATTCTATTATTAAACTTGTTATTTTTCTATAAGTGTAAATTATGGGATTTTGGCCGATATGTGCTATGAGGTGTATTAAGGTGACTTGATGGATTATTTATGATATGGTGTGGATGAGAAAGTGTAAAGGAGAAGTTTTGTGGTGAAATGTTGTTGATTATCATGTATTGGTCGATGTATGGAATATTATGAGAATTATTGGTATGATTATTTCATCAATGGTATTGTCAAGGGGGAAATGACATTTTAAAGGCAAACATGTAACTCATTGACGTTATATACATTTCGAAGGCAGTTGGTGGTTAATGTAAATTCCGTTATATATTTGTGTTGTAGAGTGACACATAAAGAATGAGAGGGACTATTGTATGCACATCTAAGATTGTATATTCGTATTGAAAATACAAGGTATGTAAGGTTACTCTGTCCGTATCTTTCTGCGGTAAATAGTATTCCCATTGACATTACGCTTGTCCTATTCCGAAATGTGCTAAGGTATCCTATATTTGGTTATCAATGGTCATTACCACATAATTCCTACTCATTGATCAATTGTGAACCACATGTCTCATATTCATGGTTAATGTTCCAAAAGCTCAATAAGGTTATGTTCCCATGTTACAATAGTGATTATACTCATGTCCCTTGTTCACGGATTATTGTCTAATGGTTCCAATGGTGTTATGGTTCCAATGATGTTATGTTTCTCACAATGTTTATTTACATGTCTCTCACTTATTGGTTAATGATCCAAAGCTTCAAGTAAAGTTACAACTATCATTATAGCAATCTCAAAGTAATAAATAAAGTAATGCATATATGTGGTAAATGATCAAGTATGGGTGGTAGCTTTGGGGGAAAATTCCTAGCTCAAGCCTATCCCGAGATTGTTGGATCAGGGGGCAGTCCTAGAGGCATAAGCCTAGCTCGGACCAATCCTGACAGGGGGCAGCTCTAGGGGTAATAACCCAGCTTGAGCCGAACCTGACATGTTGGTATGGGTGGCAGCTCTAGAGGTAATAACCTAGCTCGAGCCGATCCTGATCTATATTTATTCATAGGGTGGCAGCTCTAGGGGCATAAGCCTAGCTCGAGCCGATCCCAACATAATATCGTATTATATTAAAAACCCACTGTTCAGTTGGGGCCCGGGTATCACAGGGCAAAGGCAAAGACGAATAATCATAGAAGCAAAGAAACAAAGAAAGTAATGAAAGCAATATACATGGTTTCCAAAGTATAGAATAGTGACTTATCCATATTTGTCATTCATTTGTATTTGAGTTCATTGACATATTTACATATCACACAATTTTATTTGAGCCTTACATACTCAGTACATTCTTTGTACTGACCCCTCTTGGGGGATTTACCTTACTTGTTGCAGGCGCAGGTACTAGTAGGCCTCCACAGTAGGTTGCCAGTTGTTGCGGATCATTGGTGAGCTCCAGTTAGTTCGGGACTTCTCCGAGTCATAGTTGTACATATGTTTTGGTGTTGTATATGTTGTATAGAGACTTTTCCCGACTTTCAGTTTGTTTTGGTAAATGTCTATGTAGAGACTTTTGTAGACATGTGTGTGTGTATGAATGTAAGGTGGTATATGATGTTTTGAGTTGCTGGCCTCAACGTCCAAGTTTCACATATGTATATATATATATATGTCCCATGTTCCATGTTTTTCGTATTTCGCCTTTCATGTTCCTACGTAATGGTGGTGTTGCCTATGACATGTATATGAATGAATAGAAGCAAAGCTTGGTTCTCTCGGGCCATGTAGGCTACGGGTGCCAATCCGTCCCGATGGGATTCAGGGCGTGACAGTTGTATCCCTTTCTTGACATTCATAGATGTTTTGGTATCGACGACTTTAGGGTCCTAGGGATGTTTTACTAAGTACATTTTCCTCTTTAAGTTGTACTCTAGGTTTTTTGGATTAGACTGGATATTACTCTATTGATGGATTAGTTCTGCCTTATTATTCTAAGTGTTTGTTTTGGAATGGTCTTTGGGGTAGTTAGTTCTCCCACCAGGTGAGTAGCATGGGTGCCACTCACAACGGGTTTAGGTCATGAACGTCCCAAGTACCGAAACATTCTATATTTTAGAAATAAAACAGGTTAAATCAATAAGCATGTAAAATCATTGCACTGACCACACCAAACAACATGCATTAAACAGGCACACTACAAAGTAGTTAACATGCAAATATAATACAAGTTGGATTAAACTACAATACTATCACCTACCTCGAACCAAGCTTGCACAACTCCACTAAGCCGAGGTTTTGCCCTTCCATATAATTTTTGCTTACTCGTAGTCTAGAACATGCATAGTAACGCATAATTAATGAAATGACCTATCATGTTGAGACTTATAACTCACCCCCAACCCCTAAGGTTAAGTTCATGATTATTCCCTTCCTGCTCAAGGTCTTTTCTACCATAATTTACCTAAAGCTACCAATTCTATGGATAAATTAGTGAATTAACAAAATGCAAGGGTAAATTAATTGTTAATAATCAAAACCTATTAAATTATTCCTTAATTTCCCCCTTGAACTAGTAATCAACTAAAATTCTCCCTAAAACCCTCCCCGAAATGTGTGAATTAACAATTCAAGGAAACTGTTGCACTTTACTTCTTTATTTCCTCTTGTATGGTTTGTATATTTGCTTCTATTGGTTGAATCCAATTGATATCTCTCAATTTCAATTGGTATATCAACAATCATAATTAGAATCTAGTCGATTCCAATTAGTATCTTGAGGAGTTCGCAATTGGAACCTAGTTGTTTCCAGTTGGTATCTGTCTATAAGGGATAGAACGTATGATTGTCATATGAATTATGATTAAATTGGCTGGTAGTAACCTTGTTGGTGTAATATAAGATGGGTTTGTGATTTATAGTTGCGTGATTAACTCTGAATCTGTAATTTGTGGATATTGCAAGTTGCCATGTGTTGTGTGGTGTATGATAGAATTGACTATGATTATTGCTTGTCTTTTTTGTAGTAGATTAAAGGTTTAAATTGGTGCATAAGGTTAATTCCTAGCTACTTATGTAAAATGCAGTTGGTTAAATTATTGTAAATTCTGTGAATTATGAAAGGTCATAACTTGGTTATGTGTTATTGATTAAAGGAAACTGTTGTTATGTGATTTAAGTGGAAAATGGTATGCTAAATGTTGGGCATGGTCTTATCATTGGTAAAATGGTAAGGGAATAATAGTACTGAATTATAGAAACTCTTGTTTCAAACAGTTGGTATGTGAATAAGTACCATGGACAAAGGGCTATTGTTCTTGATAGCGAGAATTGCGGTAAGAATATTTTTGTAGTAATTCATGATTTTGACTGAAGGAATTTTTTTTTGGCTTCAAATTTTTTGATAACTTAAGGTTTAATTGATTATTGGATTGTCAGTTAAGTAAATAAAAGGGTGAATATGGTAGCCCTTGGAATGAAAGTGAATTGTTTCACATGGGTGATGTTGTCAGTTGAGATAACATTTATATTTGAACATCAGACTTTATCTGACTCGATGGTTTTTGCTGTTGATTAAGCAGCTACTTATTTTTTAATTGATAGTGTTCCTTGGGAATGGTATAATTGAATTGCTAGGGTCCTTGTAATGAGATAGCTTCATTATGATTGATGATCCTTAATTATAGGGTTGGATGAGGGAATGGGTTTATTAGATGTGTTCTTGAATAGTCATGTCCCTTTTATTAATCACGGTAATACTTGGTTTCTATTGCTCCTGAGTGATTGAGGTATGGTGGGTTGGTAACTTGACTAGTTGTAAGCTAGCTGTGAGGATAAATAAGTATAGCTTGTCCTCGGGTGATAACTAAAAAGCTGGTTGGTTATAATTATTAATTTTTAAGGGTTAAATAGTCTAATGTAGGTGGTGGTGGAGAATCTATGTATTAATGAAACCCATAGTGGTGTGTTGGTTAGTGGTTGTACTCGAAATGATCTATTCTTATGTGTTGATTATGCAAGGGTAAAAAGGGTCATAAGGTAGATATTCCAAAGGAAAAACACGATGTAGTGTTTGATTGATGTTATATTCGTTATGTCATTGTTTAGGGTGTAATTACCCGGGTTAAGATTTTCCTCGAGTTAAGAGTTAGAATTTTCAGGCTAGTATAGTCTTAGGTAAAATCTGAGAAAGTTATGGTCTAGGGCAATCAGGGAGTAAATTGGGTAGATATAATAAAGTTTATCTTGATTTTATGTTAGGTAAGACTATAAGAAACCCGTAGAACCTTTCAGAATGGAGTTCGGGTTAGTAGAACTCTGGGTATATTGTTTAACATAAAGAGGTTAGTTTGGGATGTAAAAAATCTAAGTATCGTGTGGTGAAAAAGGAAAAACTTGGAGGATTCCTAAGTTTTTACCTCACCTAGGCCGCTATAGCGACGTGCGTGTTGCTATAGCGACATGTATACCGCTATAGTGACGTGCATGCCGCTATAGCAACGTGCATGCCGCTATAGCTGAATAATTCTCGTAATAGCGATGTCGCTATAGTGGGATTGGGCCGTTATGGCGGGATTGATGTAGTTGTTCAGTTTTCTCCAAGTTTAGAAATTACCTCAAAATAATTATCAAGGTTTCATTCGTAGACGGATGAGGAAAATAACTAATTTGTGCTTTTCTTCACCCAATATCCGTTCAGGGATGAGCGAATCTTAAATTGGTATCTGTTGTTATGACCGGTTCCTTCGTTACTAAAAATTTATGTGGTAAAGTCTTGTGCTTCCCATTCATCATAACTATTAGGAGTAATTATTTAGTATGGGAGTGCATTTGATATGTACTAAAGTCATACAATACTCCTAGCACAAAGTTAAGTTGAAAGTATCCTCATCGATTTAGTTTTGGGCTAAGTTTAAACTAGGGTCAACTTCAAACGAGCACTCCTCCTAGAATATAAGGAGTTAGGGGGCCTAATACCCACAAAATTAAATATCTATGAGTCTTTTTTCCAATGCAATCGATCAGTTTTCAATCTGCTTTTGAGCAAAAAGTTATGCCCGTTTTACTGAAGACTGTTCATGCTAAAAAAAAGAGGGTGATACAGTGGGTCAGGCCACTATAGCAGTATGCACGGTGCTATAGTGGCGTAACAACAGTTTATAACCTTATTTTGACGGGTTTTAGCACCCAAACCCCAAAAATTCATTCCTAAGCCCTAGAGGGGAAATTGTCTCTTGGTATATGTGGAAATTTATCGTGGAGGTAAGTTTCTTCCATTATCTTCTTCATTTTTCAATTCTTTAACATCTTAGAATCATTAGAACAACCTTTAATGGTTAAATTTTTGGGGATTTAAACCCTAAGTTCATGTTATTTTAGGGAAAACTTATGGGTTGAGTTAATATCACTTAGAATCACTTCTAAATTATTAATTAACAATCCCTACCATGAATTAGTGATTCTAAACCATAAAATTGGTAGTTGGGGATCTTGAATTCTATAAAGATGGGACATTTAGATTAAAAACTCCATTAATGGAGTTGGGTTGAGCTTTAAGGAACTATTTTGATGGCTAATTGACCCTTGGATAATGTTGTAGACCATAAATGAGGGTAGAAATAGTGGGTTTGAATTTCCAAGGTATTTGTTTGAAGAGTAGTTTATTAATTACTCTTATAATTATTGTTTGTTAGATGATTAGCCTACAGAAACGTGAAGGAGAAGGAGGATCATCTGTGATATAGCTTACTTATCACAGCAGTTTGGCGCCCAGGTAGGTTATGGTTTATGAGTAGTAGACTGCGGTTAGTAATCATATCGATAATATATATTTGAAAGGAGAAATCATGCTTAGCCCTGGGGGGCATGAAGTTTGGATGGATAAAACATGGTTTTAATTCTATGAGAGACTTATTGTGGGTTGGTATGTTAATTTATGAATCCTTGATGGATGTTTTGTGTTTGTATGACTCTATGGTGGATTGTAATGTGAATTATGTGAATATAGATGACAATGAGATTGTGTGAGCTCATAATCTATTTATTCAGCCTAATTACCATAATAGGGTGAACTTGGTGTTATGTGTGGTTGGAATATGGGATACTCTTGCTTAAGGTTAGTGATGGGGAGGACTGATTATGGCATAAGGAGGCGGTGACTTAACTTAAGAGCCTAAGGTCAAGTTAGGCTAAGGGTTAGGAAGTAAACGATATACAGGGATATGACTAGAACTAGACTATAAATTGAATAGAGTTGAATGATTGGCTAATGAGGTAGGTCTTGAACTTAGTAGTGATTTGAATGTAGGGATTGATAGATAATAGAGAAAATCCCCAGTCTCGGTATAAATAAATGAGGATTGTATTAGTGAATGAACTTATGAATGTTGAACTAGAGTTTAGACTCCTTTAGATTGAATGTGCTCTCCTAAAATAAGTACTTAAATTTAATGAATATGGCTTGATAATGCTTGCTTGAATAAGCCATGGATTGGTCTTTGGACATGCTATAATTGATGAAACCAATGATTTATATCTGCTTGTGATTTAGTGTGATAAAGTATGATCATTATTTACTGATGTGCCATAGTTTCATGACACTTTCGATGCTTAAAACAAGGAAAATATGCAACAACTTGGGTATGTTTAGTAGGTATGATATGTTTTGTATTCTATCTTACAGGAAAATAGGTTATGGAGGCAAAATGGAGAAGAAAGGAAGAAGCATGCGCTAGAATGGAGCATTTGAAGACGAAAGAGCCAAGTCAAAACCAGAGGAGTGACTCATGGCAAGGACCCACATCACATGAATTGACCTACGTGATGTAGGTCAGTGTCGTAGGTAAACTCCTGAAAGTGTGTGATGAAGACTAATTTTCACGGCATGGACCTATGTGACGTGGGTTGGTTCCACGATACCAACCCACGGAACCGTGGAAAGTTGTCGACTTTTTTCTCCTATTTTGTTTAGGATAGGATTCACCTTATATCTATAAATACCCCTATATTGTGCTATGTTTAGGGATTGGTCATTACATTATTTTGAGATATATTTTCGTTATTTTGAGTTCATAAATACATTATTCGTTTTGTAATCAAAAATCCTAGATTCGAGTTTTTATTGATATTGAGATTTTAGAGTTTTCTACTTATTGTGAGTTTACAATTATGTTTTCATCCTTGAATTCTTCTTGTGTTCTTGCAATCATGAGTAACTAAACCTGTCAACTAGGGTTGTGTGAACCATGACGAATTAACAAAATGGGTTAAGTGCAAAGCAATTCTGAACTGGTGTGACTACATGTATTGTTATTTCTTTCATTGTGATTGATCTTCTAATGGTTGCAAATGTTAGAAACTCGCCTGTATTCTAGACTTGTTCGAGATAGAGGTGGAGATTGGGAAAACAAAATAACAATAGTGATTTGAAGCTATCAACCTTTATCTAATAACTTGAGCCGTAACAGGGATAGTTATTTGAGATCCTGAACAAGGGTTAGTAGTGCGACACTCGGAGATCGAGAAGAGAAGAGTGAAATTCATCTAACCAAGGTCGAGAGACATTTAGATGAACATATCTTGTTAGATTTTGCATGCAATGCAGCAAGACAGTATTTCCAGCACATGTAACTGGTGGAGTTAAGGAATCATTAGGGATCACAGTCCTAGTGTATTTCTCATATTGATAACAAATCCAATAATCAACAGTCGTTACTGTTACTATTTGCTTACGAAAATCCCCCAGTTTACTTACTTGCCAATTACTCAGACTAGCATTTGACAGACTTTCATCCTATTCCCTGTGGGATTGACTCCAACCTAGTTGGGTTCTATATTTGATTCAACGACTGCGTTATACTTTTTTGGAGGTATGGTTTGGGCGACATCAAATTTTGGCTCCGTTGTCGGAGAATACTGTTATGTAGTTGATTAGTTTGTTTGTTGGAGTTGATTAGTTTTATTTTTCTACACTTTTAAGGGTACATGCCGGTGTATGCCCAACACTAGGAGTCAAGGTAATCATCTGATTCAACTTGATACTGACATAGAATGAACACTGAGAGCTAATTAATGAATGGTGAATACCAACATAGTTCAGGATCCCTCAGCCGTAGGAGATATTCATAACCAGACAATTCAATCAGTTGGTCATATAACTATGGAACAAATCACTGATTCATTAACGACTAAGGAAAATGCAAGGCAAACGACTCTTAGACAAGAGAATAGAGATCATCAAGGAATGTAAGTAGTATCACAATGTTTCACTGCACTTGAAGAGAGACAAAGAAGACTGAGGATGCAACAACAACCTTAAAGACCATATGTGCCAATTTATGATGATCCCGAAGAAGAAGATGTGGCTTATTTTGAGCCGATTGAGACTGGTTCCATTATTCCACCAGAGTTACCTCAGGGCATTAAGTTTGACATTACAAGTTCCATGATCCACCTGCTAAACTTGAAAGGTGTGTTCACCAGTCTTCCTACAGATGATCCGAACAAGCACGTGATGAATTTTGTGGGGGTCTGCACTTTATACAATTTACCTGGAGTTGATGAAGAGGCTATTCGGTTGAGATTGTTTCCATTCTCTCTAATAAGATAAGCAACTTTCTGGTTGGCCGAGTTACCACAAGGTTCCATCACTACTTGGCAAGAGGTGAAAAATCAATTTCTGGATAGATTTTTCCCACCCTCCAAGATGCTACAGTTAAAGGATAAGATTTACAACTTCAGACAAGTACATTCTGAAGCACTTTATGAGACATGGCTAAGGTTTAAGAAGAAGTTGCAAAATGTTCCAAGTCATAGGATGAGTGGTAAGAGTTTACTTGAGATTTTCTACAGGGCTTTAAATTCTAATATTAAGGTTTTAGCAGATACTATCACTGGCAGAGAATTCATGAATCTGAGGTGGGAACAAGCTTCAGAGATTTTAGATCGTATCACTAAGACCAACCAAGGATGGCATACTCGAGAGGCAGATATACCTATTGGAAATGTATGCTATTGGAGCCTTAGCAGCACAACAGACTTTGGATAAATCTGTAGCTCAAGAGGTCGCATAGTTGAGGACAGAAATTGGCTTCCTAGCCAAATAGATTGCGGCTGGAGGTGCTGAGAAGTTGCATGTAGTAGGTCCATAAGGAAAAATACCTAGTTATGACGATTATAATTCTGATGAGGAGGCTAAGTACTTGGATCGATAGGTGGCGGGTTTCTGAGCCAAGGGCCAAGGGTCTAATCAAGACTCTTAGAACTCAAGAAAAGGGAATCAAGGTCGAAACTACTATGGAGACAATTTTAACAAGTCAGGATACAGAGACAGAGATCGGGATCGTGACAGTGATTGGAGGTGAAAGGATGATTACAAAGAGAAGAGTGGCCTTTATGTACCACCAGGGAACCGTAATGATGATTCTGGAAATTCGAGGATTGAAGCCTTTCTTAATAAACTGGTTACGAGGTCAGAGAGCTAAGAAAACTGTCTAAAAGATATTAGAGCAAATATTTTAGAAATAAGTCAAAAGGTTGAGTCTTACACGAAAACTATCAAATAGCTGGAGCAACAATTTGGGCAGATATCTACATCATTGAATCAGTGTCAACAAGGTACACCTTCGAGCAACACTATCCAGAACCCAAGAAATGATGCTCATTGTATGGATATCACAACGAGAAGTGGGAAGACTCTAATTGAGGCACCCAAAAAAGTTGAGGGTGTTCATACTACACTGGAAGGGCAAACGAATGCCACGAAAAAGGTAAAAGAAGCTCTAAAGAAGTATGTACTATTTCCAAAACTTCCTCCACCTTTCACTCAACATCCAAAGAAAAAGGTGGATGAAAATAAAATTGTTAGTAGAGAGAGATCATGGAAGAAGTTGAAAAGTCTCAGACTGATGAAAACAAGGTGAATGTTGAAAATGAGAAAGAAAAAGAATCCCCACAAATGCTAACTCCCATTCCTAAGCCGCCACCTCCATTCCCTCAATGCTTGAAGAAGAAAAATGAGGATGAAAAATTTCACAAGTCCATGTCCATACTGAAGCAACTTTATATAAACATTCCATTGATAGAAGCTTTGGAACAAATGTAGGGATATGCAAAGTTCATGAAAGAGTTGGTCACGAAGAATAGAACTGTCAGTTATGAGTCTGTTGGTGATTTGCACCATTGTAGTGCAATTGTATCCTATTCTCTTGTGCAAAAGAAAGTTGTTCCTGGTGCCTTCACAATTCCATGCACAATTGGGTCAGTTAACTTTGCAAGATCTTTGTGTGACCTAGGTGTGAGCATTAAATTCATGCCGCTTACAGTAATTGAGAAATTAGGATTGGGAGCCCCCAAGACGACAAAGATGTGCTTATTGATAGTGGATCATATGATTAAGAAGCCTGTGGGCATAGTATGTGATGTTTTGGTCAAGGTTGAAAAATTCATCTTTTCTGCTGACTTTGTGGTCTTGGAGTGTGAGGTCAATTTTGAGATGCCCATAATTTTGGGGAGACCATTTTTAGCCATTGGCATAGCATTAGTAGATATGGAGTGGGGTGAGCTAAAATTCAGGCTTAATAATAAGGAAGTCATATTCAATGTTTGCCGAACTATGAAGCAGCCAAAGGACATGAGGGTGGTTTCAGAAATAACTATTTTAGATGACCCTGGAGGCCAACCCAAGGGATATATTGATGAAGTCTGAGTAATTAAGACACCCGTGTCATGCCGCGATGTTAAATCAGGCACTGCTTGGGAGGCAACCCAAGGTGTCTTTCTATTTCTATATTTGCTTTGATTTTTGTTATTTTGATCGACATTCGACCCACGCACCTAGGGTGCCCCTGGTACATTCCTAACTCCCTTGTTTTACTTTGGCCTAATGCATTGGGGACAATGCATGCTTATTTGGTAGGGGCAGAGGTACTTATGGGTCTATATGTCCTCTTGAGGGTTTTTATAGCCGTATTTCTTTTCCTTCAAGTGCTATCATAGTAGAACAGACATGTTTAGGTTGTTATTTATATTATTATATGTTTTCGTGTTTAATTAGGAGAAAAGTAGGGGAACCATAGTGCAATCCAATTTTGAACGAACATTGAATGATAATGATGCTTTTTGATTGTTTAAAGGACACCCCTCCTGAAAATTTAATTGTGAACTGTGTGTGTAGTTATGATAGTTTGTGATAGCTGTTGGATTTGTTATCGCATTAGTATTATAGGCAGAATGACTGTAGCCAGTAATGCATGAACTGGCTAGGTAGTAGTCGATAGTGTAACCCTGTGCTCTATGTGTGGGAGGTCATTATCGAGTTCACTTTGTGTGTAAGATCCAGAACTTGCCCAGTTAGTCTTGCCTAGGTTATAGGATAGTGGTTAGGGAAAGATCATAGGTCGTTTTTGAATAAGTTTGCTTTTAGCCTAAATGCCCTACCAAATAAAGTAAATATCTCGTGATCCCGATTTTGAGCCTTAATTGACCTATTTCTTTCATTAGCCTATTCACCTTCCTATTTTAACTTAGAATGAACCTGTCATGGCCCTGGTCCCTCCTTGGACATTATGTACCTCAACTCAGGCAAGTTGCCTAAGTTGTGGGTGGCTATTATAGGGGCGCGCATAGTTTAACTTATGTATGAAGAAGTGGGTAGTGAAATAAAAAGAGAATAGATTTGGGTGTGAAGAAAAAAAATAAGCCAAATAAAGAGAAAAAGGAAAAAGAAAAAAAAATGTGTTTTGAAAGTATGAAAAAAATCACACCCAAAATCTGAAAATAAATGAAGGAGAATAAGGGAGAATAAAATGTAAATGGTTGAAAAGTGGAGCCAAAAATAGTGTAGTATCAAGGAGGGTTGAGTCACCATATCCATATGTACCACACCCGTCCCCAAGCCTACATTACAAGCTGAAGAAAGTCCTATAGTGATCCTAGTCCAACTATCTGAAAAACTAAGGCATAGAAAGTAAGGGCAAGCCTATGGTTTTTCAAGCACATTATTTGAACTTCTTTATGAGAGAGAGTGTTTTGAACCATTCCATACTTTGATATTCATTAGTACACTATGAGTGTATGGAACTTCTTTGTTGTGAGAGTACATGGGTAGCATTTTAGCTGCTATTTGTTCGGATAATGTCATTTGCATATATGCTTAGTTGTTTGTTTATAATCTGATGTCATCATTTGATCCTTTTTGTGTCATGATAATATGATAATACACTGCATGTACACACACTATGTTTGGTTTTGATTTACAAAAAGGAGGGGTCAAAAAGGTTTTGGTGCCACAAGCAATGAGTCGACTGCCATAGGTCTCTTAGGTTTCTCTTAATTAAGCATCTTATGTGTTTATTTTGTTTGCCTGAGGACATGCAAATATTCTAAGTTGAGGGTATTGATGTGCCATGGTTTCATGGCACTTTTGATGCTTAAACCAAAGAAAATATGTAATAACTTGGGTATGTTTGGTAGGTATGATGTGTTTTCTATTCTATCTTGTAGGAAAATAGGTTATGGAGGCAAAATGGAGAAGAAGTGAAGAAACATGCGCTAGAATGGAGCATTTGAAGATGAAAGAGCCATGTCAAAACCAGATGAGTGACTCACGATAGGGACCCACATCACGTGAGTTGACCTACGTGACGTAGGTCAGTACCGTAGGTCAACTCCTAAAAGTGTGTGATGAATACTGATTTTCACGGCATGGACCTACATTGCGTGGGTTGGTTCCACGATACCAACCTATGAAACCGTGAAAAGTTGCTGACTTTTTTCTCCTATTTTGTTTAGGATAAGATTCACCTTGTATCTATAAATACCCTTATATTGTCCTATGTTTAAGGGTTGGTCATTACATTATTTTGAGATATATTTTCATTATTTTGAGTTCATAAATACATTAGTGATTTTGTAATCAAAAACCCTAGATTCGAGTTTTTATTCAAATTGAGATTTCAGAGTTTTCTTCATATTGTGAGTATACAATTATGTTTTCATCCTTGAATTCTTCTTGTGTTCTTGCAATCATGATTAACTAAACCCATCAACTAGGATTGCGTGAAACATGACGACTTAACGAAATGGGTTAAGTGCAAAGCAATTTTAAACCGGTGTGACTGCATGTATTGTTATTTCTTTCATTGTGATTGATCTTATAACAGTTGAAAATATGAGAAACTCGCCTATATTCTAGACTTGCTCTAGAGAGAGGTAGAGGTTGGAAAAAGGAAATAACAACAGAGATTTGAAGCTATCAACCTTCATCTAATAACTTAATCCATAACAGGGATAGTTATCTGAGATCCAGAACAAGGGTTAGTAGTACGACACTCAGAGACCGAGAGAAGAAAGTGAAATTAGTCTAACCAAGGTCAATAGACGTTTAGATAAACATATCTTGTTAGTTTTTACATGCAACATAGCAGGACAGTTTTACCAGCACGTGTGGTACCGGTGGAGTTAAGGAATCATTGGGGATCACAGTCCTAGTGTATTTCTCATATTGATAACAAATCCAATAATCAACAATCGTTACTGTTACTACTTGCTTATAAAAATCCCCCTGTTTTACTTACTTGCTAATTACTCAGACTAGCATTTGACAGACTTTCATCCTATTCCCTATGGGATTGATCCCAACCTAGTTTGATTCTATATTTGATTCAATGACCGCGTTATACTTTTCTAGAGGTATAGTTTGGGCGACATCATTTACATGAATTTATTAACTCGAGTTGACCAAGTATTTGGATGGTTGTCTATTGTTGTAATGAATACTTAAGGAATGTAATTGTTAAATGATATCCTAGGTTTAAATCACATTAATGAGGTTATATTAAAGACTTGTTGACTGTAAAAGTATGATTACTTATTCTCATTATGGTTTTGATTATTGTGATATCGATTATTATTGTGGAATGTACCGATATTTGGACCTCCTCACGGGATCAGTTGATATGATTCATTATTGGATGGGGTACCACACCGATAAAGTACATAGATAAGAGCTCATCCTCTGCAGGTCATAACTAGTGGGCAACCATAAAACCCTTAGCATGTATGTACAAGGTATGCATGAGTATGATAGTTCCTTGAATGGACCGGGTATATGATTATTGTTATTATTAGTGTTTATATTAGTTCCATGAGTGGACCAAGTTATACTGTGGTTGTTATTGTAGGTTCTTTGAGTGAACCAGATTATGATGTTGCTTGGTATATTTTGGGATTCGTGTTGTTAGAGTCATGGTTTGTTGACTTAGATATGGTTAGAGTTATGGTCTATTGACTTGGATATGGTTAGAGTCATAGATTGTTGACTTGGATATGGTTAGAGTTATGGTATAAGTGCATGATTTTTTTAGCATGGATTAGCTTGTTATACTATCTTTTGTTTAAGTGTTTATATTTTCATCTTGGGTTGGCCATATGACCCTACCAGTACACTATTGTTCTTGCGTGCTGATACTACACTTGCATTTACTTTTGTGAGTTTAGCACATATTCCAGTGGCTCCTATGAGACCTCACTTATGATTCCATTCATTCATTCTAGGTTTCAGGGTGAGCAACTTATCCAAGCTAACATGGAATCTCTCTCTCTTGGCATAGTTCTTTATTTTCAAACTTATGATTATCTTAGTTTTGGGGTTGCATCCTCTTCTTGACATTCATAGATATTTTGGTACAGACAACTTTTGGGTCCTAGGGATGTTTTGCTAAGTACATTTTTTGCTTTAAGTTGTACTTATGGTTTTTTTAGATTTGAATGGATATTATTCTATTGATGGATATGTTCTGCTTAATTATTCTAAGGGTTAATTTTGGAATGGTCTTCGGGGTAGTTGGTTCTCCCACCGGGTGAGTAGCATGTGTGCCACTCACGATGGGTTTGGGTCGTGACAATTAATGTTATGTGTAAGCCCTTTAATATATGTATTTGAATTATTCAATTCATAAAGGTCCCTTGATTCATAATATCAAGAGGAACAAATGAGCTAAGTATTAGTATAAGGTTGTCTAGTTAAGAATTCTTCAATGATCTCTAGGCTTATGGTTCATCATAACCTGTCAAAAAGAGGAAGAAATTGGTACATAGTTGTTTGATTTTTCTCGAAGTATTACCTCTTCTATACTTAAATCATCTCACTGATTCACTATATCAGTTCAGAGATGGTTTAACAAAGGGGTAAAGCTAGGATTTCTAATGAAGGCAGTCTTATTAAGTGATTTATCTTTGTCTTAAATCTTTATGTTATTCTGGAGAGTTGTGAAGGTTAGACTTGAGCCAAGTCCTTCTTTTCTTAAGTCTGCAGTCATCATTCTTGTGATACCCTTACTATTGGTAGACTAAAATCATTTTTTGTTTAAGTTTAGGACCAGTATATGACCCCTTCCAACCTTCTCTTGTATGCTCATCTTTGTTTCTTCCCTTTTTCTATTTTGAAAGGTATACTAAGCTATGAAGTTCTATGATCAGTACAATAAGAAGATATAGGACCTTCATCTTTCATATTTTTCTATGAAATGGATATATTATGATGTAAGTTTATTTAGGTTACCTGTTTGAGTAAGTACATTGCACGTATTATCCTTGTTAATCACTTCTTTGTAATTTTGGCTATTTGAATCTATTTTCTTCCCTTTCTTCCTTAACGTTCTAATTGTTTTAATTTAATGTCTTAGCAATTGCTTCAAATACCCTTTCTTTAGACGTGTGAATTTGGACTCCTCATGATTTGAACTAATTATAAATTTGTCAAAGAGAAGATGAAAAAATAAAGCCTTTTGATTTAGGAGTTGTGGTCTTTCTTTCCTTTCTTTTAGATGTCCTATACATGCATGTTTTTCCTAAATTAAAGTTGGTTCTACTTTTTGATTAATCACTGCTGTTTTAGGATGAAAATTGCTTATTCTTGTCTAAGTGTGTGCAGTTCATTTATGGCAAATTAGTATTAATTGTGTTAATTGAGACTCTAATTCTTACTCTTTTACCTGCTTGGAGTCCCAATGGACTTCTTCCCTTTACATTCCCTCAATGTCCCAAGGAGGCCCATTTATTAATCGAGCCTAAGCCTCCTCCCAAGTCCAAGACGACTGATTTGAAGTAGTATACATTAATATACAACCAACAGATGTTATATATAGGCTAAGAGAAGCCAAAATGTAGGTTTATTTTTCTGAAAGGGGTTGGGCTAAAATTCCGTTAAAGAAGCTGACACATTTACAGTTTGAGATCTTAAAATCTTGAAGTTTATCTATGGGCTTTGAAGGCCCACAAATAGAATAAAATAGGCACAAAAGCAAAAAATGGACGAAAGCCTATGATTTGGAATCATCAATAGTATGTAGGTACAATGGGCTCAATTAATAGTTTTAGGATATTTGCATTTGGGTTGAAGCCCACAAGATTAGGGCAGGGATCATTTGAAGGATTTGGGTGGCCTAAGAGCCTAAGTTCATTTAGTTTTTTTACATTAGTTCCTTTATCATGCTTTGTTTGATACAAACTCTTTTAATTAACGTAGTTGAATATTCCCTCTAGAGTTGCTATGCTTTTGTAAAATACGCGTTTTTAAAAAAAAAAGGGGCTTTCAATAATCAAAATAAGTTCTTTTCAAATAAGTATGATTCTTTTTTCAATGTTAGTCCAAATAAGTTAGTTTTAAAAAGTTCAGATAACTGCAAGGTATCGGATACCCTGAGTATCTTTAAAACCTTCTCGGGGTATTAATAGGAACCTCTTACCTGAATTTCTGAAATTTTAAAGATTTTTTTTTTTTTTCAGTCTTTAAAGTTTTCCTTAAGATTTTCTTCATTTCCTTTCTAAATTAATTAAGAGGTAACTCTGTATTTTCTCAAATTATTTTAGAACTTTCTTTTTGAGTTTTGAAATATGTTGAAAAAGTCAAAAACCATTTTCCCCGCAAAACATACATCATAGATATAGTTAAGCTACATGGGATTTCATTGTCTATCATTTCAGATAGGGGCACATAGTTTACAACTCACTTTTGGCAGTTATTTTAGAAAGAGTTAGGTACAAGGGTGAATCTTAACATTGTTTTCCATCCACAGACCCACGGTCAAGTAGAATGCACTATTCAGACTCCTAAGGATATGTTGAGAGCTTCTGTTATTGATTTCAAAGATAATTGGGATGATCACCTACCTCTTATTGAGTTTGCTTCTAATATAAGTTACCACTCTAGTATCTAGATGACACCATTTGAGGCTCTTTATGGGCAGAGATGTAGATCTCCTATTGGTTGGTTTGAGGTTGGAGAAGCTACTTTAGTAGGACCAAACCTAGTTCATGAGGCTTTGGAAAAGGTTAAGATGATCCTAGAGCAAGATTGATGATTGAGTTTTCTTTAAGGTTTCATCTATGAAGGTTTATTGACTGGTTTGAGGTTGGTGAAGCTACTTTATAGGACCAGACCTAGTTCATGAGTCTTTGGAAAAGGTTAAGATGATCCTAGAGCGAGATTGATGATTGGGTATTCTTGAAGGTTTCATCCATGAAGGGTGTTATGAATTTTGGTAAGAAAGGAAAACTCAGTCCTTGGTTTATTGGTCCCAATCAAATTGCTAATAGGCTAGGAAAACTAGCCTATAAGTTGGAATTAACTACAGAGTTGGCATCCGTGCATCCAGTGTTTCATATCTCTATGTTAAAAAAGTGTATTGGTGATCCTTCACATGTTGTGCCTATAGAGAACGTTGGGGTTAAGGACAATTTCTCATATAAAAAGATTCTAGTGCTGATTTTAGATCATCAGGTATGCAAGTTGAGATTAAAGAGGTTGCATCAGTTAAAGTCCCAGGGAGGAATCAAGCATTCAAAGAAGCTACATGGGAAGGGAAGCTGAAGAAGATATAAAAGCTAGATATCCTCATCTTTCCACTCCTACGAATGAAAGTGTTTAAGGTAACAACATTATTCTTATAGTGACTCTTAGAACTCTTATGTCATGTCTTGACGTCTTATACGTTCATGTCTATGTTTATGCTCATGTACTCTATGTTTGAGTTCCAAACCTCAGTATAATTTATTTAAGTTCAACTTATGATAGCTCTTTTTGTTCCCAAATTCTAGCTTCAGTCTTTATTCAAGGATGAATGATCCTAAGGGAGAGATATTATAATACCTCATAACTTAAACCTATGTCTATTTAGTACTCAACCTAGTTTAAGGTCAAATAGTAGATTTTTAGGTTTCTATAATAAGAACCATGATCCGTGATTATAGACCACCATTTATGCTCTGGGTCGTGGAGTTGGTCCTGATGAGAAATTTCATCTTCTAGGTCACTACGAAAAAGACCATGAACTGTGATAAAATTTTATGGTCTGTGGAATCAATTCCTAGAATCTGATCCGCAAGGTAGAAATATTGTTTAGGTAACTACAAATATGTTTTCAAACTGTGAGGCATGGTTAATGAACCATAGATCTTTCCATAGTTCAGATTCAACAGATATACAAAATTGCTCCATGAATTTACAAATAAACAACACAAGCCGTGAATGGCATTCCATAGTTTATGAGTTCAAGTCATGGAAGCATTACAGAGGATTGAAAAAAAACCTTCAGGCTTTAACAAGGCAATTCACGATTCGTGGATCCTAGTCCACCGACCGTGGATTGAGCCATGAACAACCAATCCTGATTTTTTTAGAATCTGACTCAAGCTGGGTTCTTTTAAGTCCTTGAACTATTTTATGTCATTTTGACTCCTTAAAAACATATATAATCCCAAAGGAAGTCCAATTATCAGTTTTAGCCATTTGGAACCTTATTGTCTTAATGGGACATTGATCAAGTACCTAGGGTTGTTAATGGCAAAGCTGCCAAGATTTCTTTTCCACATTTAACTGTCTTCTTCAGTTACATAAGATTTCAGTGATCGATTTCTTTCATCCACACACCCAAGTACTTTCAAGATTTGTATGCAATTATATACAAAGCAAAGGTTTATTCCCAAACCACTAAAGTTGATTTTTTGTATGTTTAAATTGATTTGTATGACATCGTTTCCATGATCTTATGACTATTATAAAAATTTCTTATTTATACATCAAAACTCATGATTTAAGATCACCTTACAAACTATGAACTCTATGTTGAAAAGATATATTTCTGGATATGAGATTGTCTACATATGATACATGACATGAAATTGAGCACAGGCTTACAACAATACAATTTTATAGATACATTGAGTACAGACTCAAACATTGATTCATCGATGTTACATGATATGATAAGAGCACTAGTATATTTTGGGATAATTATTTAGAATTGAGTGGACAACTGTTCAGATAACCCAAGTTCTAAAACTATATTGCCACCATAGGTTTTTCCCAAGAAGCATGATTTTTGATTCATATATTCATGGTTATGTACCTTCAGCGATCAGAACAATCTTTCCAATGTGGGTGTATAATGAAGGATATCATGAGCTCGTATAGTGTTTGTCAGTCATAATAAACTCCCCATATGTATAAACTTTAAGAAAATTACTATTTATATACTCATGAAATACTTTTGTGTTGACTTTATCCATCATGGTTTTTACCTTAGGTTTAAGTTGTTTTAGCCATATTATTAGCTTTCTTATAACTTTTGTTTCACATCTTATCTACTATGTTAAGGTACTCTCTATATGTTTCCATGATTAGTTATTCAGTTTATGATATGTGTATAAATATAACTTGCATACCAATACATACCATTATATTGACTACATTTTGCACTATATCTTTCATATGATGTAGATTCAGGTACTTGAGCTTAAGGGTTGCTGCTAGACATTTGGTAGCATCTGATATTCAGTTGATTGGTGAGATCTCCTATCATCCAGGAGGCATGAAGTTGCTTTTAGTTTTCTTCTTGGTTTGGTTTAGACTTTTGATTAAATAAAGATTAGGGGGCCTTGTCCCACTTGACTCTTATGTTAGTAGTAGAGGCTTCACCAAACAAACATTTTTATAATTGATAGTCTTTAATTGTTTCCAGTCATGTTTCAATAAGGATCGCCCCCTTTCTGATTTAGCTATTATCACTATTTATGATTTTGTTTCAGTTTCATTATTTATATTACTCTATGATATGCTATGCCATGGGTACTCTAAGACCATTAGTGAGAAGCTAGTTACGTCTCACGGCTAGGTGTAGACTCAAGTCATTTAATTTGTTCTCTTATGAAGCATACATATGAAATTAGATTGAGCTTGTTCGGGGAACTCTTTGAAGCGTCAGAAGTTTCCACCTTAGGACGAGCCATAACTACATACCGATGTACCTTATCACCACACTGGCCACTACCTCTACCACCCTACGCTCTATTTCTACCAAATTGTCCCCCCTCGGTTGGCCTGGTTGCCACCCCTAGCTTGGACACTATGCCCACCTTGTGGATCCCCTACCATTTCCTTCTCTATGACGACCTGCCTAAACTAGAGCAGTAAAAGCTAGTTGCTATGTTAATTGACCTACAAACAAAAAGTTAGGACAATACTTCCTGACATATCCCAAACCTGAACACTCAAAGTATTTTGGGCCCCAAAGTAGGCCTCTGAACTGAAGAGGAAGACGGTGTGTAGCTGCAAGCTCAGGAAGGGTAATAACTGACAACACATGGGCCCCCTATTGATACTGGCATAGCTAAATGGTTGGACTTAGAAGAACCATACCCCTTTGAAAAAGTACCACTAAATTGGACTGATGTTCGAGCCTTTCTCTCTTCTTCTTTTACCTCTCCCTGGTTCTCAAGTGCTTCAACCTTCTTGGCAAATTCAACAACATCCCAAAAAGACTTACTAGACACAACCACATATAAAGTAGCCAACTGAATCCCTGAGTTCAGACCCTTCACAAAATACCTAATTCACTCCTCTGAGGTAATCAACTATAGTGTATAGTGAGACAGGGCATGAAACTTTGCCTCATAGGTCACCACAGACATGTTACCCTGCTCCAACCTCAGAAACTCATTCTTTTTTTTTTATCACAATATATACTGGGAACATATTTCTCCAGGAACACATTTTAAATCTGAGACTAAGTAAGTGGAGGTAAGGCAACCCTGTACTCCACGAATGACCTCCACCATTGCATATGTTCATTCTATAACTAAAAAGAAACAAACTCCACACCATACCTTTCAACAATACCCATCTTGTATAGACATTCGTGATAATCTATTAAGAAATTAGAAACATCCTTGAATTTTGTACCTTGGAATACCGGGGGCTTTGTCTTCATGAACTTGCAAAATAGCCTATGCTCATCACTAGTCATCACCGATTCAAGTACCTATTGGGGATACACCCTAGTTTCAGAGCTTCGATCCATCCTTGGTGCTATAGCTGCGACATATTGCAAGGCTGCAGCTGGAACAGTCGGAACAACTGGAGTGTATCCAATGCCAGCCAAGCTACCCCAAAACCTCAAAACTTGTTGAATCACCTCTACAAAAAAAATGCACCTCCGCTGCCCCATTTGGTATTGGCACCACATTCTCTAGAGCTATCATTTCTTCTTCCTCAACTGCCTCCTCTTCATCTATAGCAAGGCCTAGAGAATTCTGTGATAGGGTAAGGGTAAGTGATCTCTATCTTATCGATCTCTCGGTTGCCTGTGCTCCCCCCCTAATGGGCGCTACTCTCCTTCCTCCCTTTATTGCTCTGCCCCTAACTCGAGGCTTTCCCCGAACTGTGGCCTCAACGGATGGTATGGGTGCTGCAGTGAGTGTTGTTGTTGCTACTTTGGTGGAACAAGTATTCATTATCTGTAAACAAGACTGAAAGGATTAGATATAAATTTGGATCACCAAATACCAATTGGAATCAAATAATAGCACGACAGGAAGACATAAAGGAAATACTTTTCCTAAAGCCTTGTAGCCTTCCAAAGAAAAGTACAGACATCTCCATACCATTCCATAAGACTCTACTCGAGCTATTCTTGTATGATGAGATCTACGAACCTAGTGCTCTGATACAATATCTATCACGATCCAATCGGTAATGATTGTTACCCACCCTAACCTATGGCGGGAGAACTATACTAGTCTCACTATTACTCACCTAAGTGTTACTCTCACATTTATATTATATAATTCCTCATGTATTAAATCAATTCTAAATGGTTTTCATTTTGATAAATTCATTGTTAAACGACATCAGCACCCAATAAGCAATAGTGTGCGAAAACCACTATTTATTATAATTTTCGGGACCTGAAGTCACCGTATAAGAACATCTAAAAAGAACAACTAAGTCTAAAAACAACAACAACAACATACCTAGTGTAATCCCACCAGGTGGGGTCTGGGGAGGGTAAAGTGTACGCAGTCCATACCACTACTTCAGATAAAGTATAGAGGCTATTTTCGATAGACCCCTAGCCTAGAACAGCTAACAATAGCCGACAAAAACAAAAACAAAAAACAAATAACAAAATAGATAACACATCGCTAGGTGATACAAGAAGCAAGACACTCACAGGGTAATACTACAAACTATTCATTCAGAAATCACAATCATCACCAAAGCCACGCGAACCAGAATCTGCTAAAAAATAACAGGCACAGATACAAACAAACACTCCTTCAAACACTTTTTCCTACTAATACGTACGCCTTTCTACACCCTAACCCTCTACCCTAATCCGCGCCCTCCACAACTTTCTATCGAGGTTCATGTCCTCTGTAAGCTCTGATTGCTCCATGTCATGCCTAATCACCTCCCTACAATATTTTTTTGGCCTACCTCTACCCCGCCTAGAACCATCCACAGCCAGCCTCTCACACCTCTATACTGGAGCATCCATGCACCTCCTCAATACATGCCCGAACCATCGTAGCCTCATTTCCCGCAACTTGTCTTCAACTGAAGCCACTCCCAACTTCTCTTGAATACTCTCATGTCTAACCCTATCCCTCCTGGTCAGTTCACACATCTATCGTAACATCCTCATCTCCGCTACCTTTAACTTTTAGATGTGGGAGGTTTTAACTGGCCAACACTCCGCGCCATACAGCATAGCCGGCCGGACGGCCACTCTGTAGAACTTACCCTTAAGCTTCAGAGGCACCTTTTTATCACACAAAACTCCCGAAGCTAGCCTCCACTTCAACCATCCTGCACTAATATGGTGCGTGACATCCTCGTCGATCTCTCCATCCCCCTGTATCATAGATCCTAGATACTTGAAACTACCCCTCTTCTGAATGTCTTGAGACTCCAACTTCACTACCACGTCCTCCTTCTGCGTCACATCACCGAAATTACACTCCAAGTACTCTGTCTTGGTCCTGCTCAGCCTAAACCCTCTCGCCTCTAAGGTCTGTCTCCAAACCTCCAAATTATCATTAACTCCTCCCCGAGACTCGTCAATAAGCACTACATTGTCCGCAAATAACATACACCAAGGTACCTCTCCTTGAATCCACCATTTTCAAAACATCCATTACCAAGGCGAATAAAAATGGACTAAGAGTCGACCCCTGGTACATCCCAGTCAGAACAAAAAAGTGCTCTGAATCTCCTCATGCCATCCTCACACATGTCTTCGCTCCGTCGTACATGTCCTGAATCGACCTAAGGTACGCCACAGGCACACCTCTAACCTCCAAGCACCTCCACAGAACCTCTCTGGGGACTTTGTCGTACGCCTTCTCCAGATCAATGAACACCATATGCAAGTCCTTTTTCCTCTCCCTATACTGCTCCACTAATATCCTCACAAGGTGTATGGCTTCGGTAGTCGAGCGACCTGGCATGAAACCGAACTGGTTCTCCAAAATAGTCACGATCCTCCTCAGCCTCAACTTTACCACCCTTACCCACACCTTCATAGTATGGCTCAACAACTTGATTCCCCTATAGTTATTGCAACTCTGAATGTCCCCCTTGTTCTTATATAGAGGAATCATCGTACTCTATCTCCAAGCTTCCGACATCTTCGTCGTCCTAAAAATATTGTTAAATAACTTTGTCAGCCACTCCAAACCTACCCCGCCAGTACTCTTCCAAAAATCCACCGAAATCTCATCTGGCCCAGTCTCCCTACCCCTACGCATCCTGCGAATAGCCCTCTTGACCTCCTCCACCTTAATATACCTAAAATAACCATAATCACGATGCCTCTTCGAGTGCTCCAAGTCCCCCAACACCAAACTTCGGCCTCCTTCGTCATTCAAAAGTCTGTGAAAATCATCTAGAAATATCCCAAAACATAATAAGAGGAATCATCTTAGTCCTTAAAATAAAGGACATCAACATCATAAGAGGATCTGAAGGTGCAAGGACATGGTGCTCACCTTCAAAATTGGATCCGAACTGTTAACTAGAGCTGAGGTCATGTGTCCATCATTTGAATATGTTCTGCACTCAACAAAAAGAAGAGTATAGGTAAGCATCAGTAAATAAACAAATACTGGAAAGCATCATAGGTCGTCTAACTTAACAATGTACAAGTAAGCAAGTCAAACAAGTATAAAGACGATCATATCAAAACTCATAACTAATGATATCAATCATACAAACACATCATGTATCATCATATAATTACAACTCACAAATTCACTTCCATAGGTTTTCATACTTAGTCATTCTCATCAATGATTCATCATCATATATATAATCATCAAAATGACACTCAATACATATGAATGAGTGCATGCATGCAAGATGTGCGCATCATCTCTTACTCCTATCATTCATATAATCAACATCATATTGTGTCGGCGTGGTACCTGACCCATCATATCAATATATCATATTGTACTAGCGTGGTGCCCGACTCATCATCTTAACATATCATATTGTACTGGCATGGTACCCGACCCATTATCACAACATATCATATTGTACCGACATAGTACCTAATCTATCATCTTAATATATCATTATAATGTAATGAAAATTTAATAAAATCATCAAATTACAAGTCATGTTAGAAGACAATCATAGATGTTTAAATCACAAAGAAGCACAAAGCAAAAATGTCTAAGTGCTATAACAAAACCATAGTCTACATCAACTCCTTTGCTTAAAGTCACCTTTAAGCCAAACTTTTCCCTTTTCATTCTTGTTCAATTTGTTCTTGATCTATACAACCACAAGAATATACACACATTTCAATAATTCATCCTTTTTTAACTACTAGGGATCAAAAGTCACTGATTTAGCCATAAACTTACACTATTTCATCATCTTAAGGTTTTCTTATCATTTAAACTTCATGAACACTACTTGAATTAGCAAAAATAGTTAAAATTCTAGTCCAATTAGTATTTTCTAACACCCTAGGATCATTATATGATGAATTTATTCATATTCCCACTATTTTTCATCAATTTCCATGAACTAGGGTTAAACCCCAATTTCCACCATTAATTCGTTTCTAGTGATTTTCTAAGGTTAAACAAAGTAAATTCAAGTTTAGAATGTAATTACTTAACTCCAAAGATGAAAAACTTCAAAATCCCAATGAAAATTGCCTTTCCCCAAAGCTCTATTATATTTTTTGAAAAGTGGGGAATGAAAATATTTTATGGGTTTTAAAACTAAAATTTTACTGCGCATTAATACTGTAATGGATAATTACCGATTAAAGTTCCGCTGTAGTGGTTCACGCTCTTTTGACAGAGGTCGTCGCTGCAGTTTGGGTTGCCACCACAGCGGTTAATTTTTCTGCTACAATGGCTTGAGGTAGAAACTCAGGATCTCTCCTATATTTTCCTCATTTTACAATACACACCGTGAATTTTGACATCGCTAACCAATCCTTCCATAATAAATGCTATAACTAGAGTTCTATAACTCAGTTTCAGGTGCCAAAAATTGCTACGACTTCCTATACTCATTGGCTATCCAACTATCATAGCATACCCAACAAAGCAATGAGTGTATACAGGTAGGACAAACATGTGTCATATTCATCATCATCATTATTCCTTACCTGATTGCTTGACATGCATTATACTCATCATATTTATTTTTGTTGTTTGACTTGGTTTGGTGAGCGGTTGACTGATTATGTAAGGGATATTTCTACCATTATATTGTATTATGATAATTTAATGTCATTTGGATCAAAATTATGTAAATTATTATGGTTATTGACGGTTCAACTAGGTACGTCCATAAGGTTTATAGGGTTTGTGTTGTGTGGTTGAGAATTAGGTGGTTCTCGCCATCACTTTAAACTAGGGTTGGTTGACAATTCTACTAAGTCCATGTGGATTAGTACTCACGCTTGTTTATTTCTGCATTTATGTGCAGGTACTGAGCTAGTTCTTATTGGGCGATTTGTCAAAGTCATGCTTAGGTTATCATCAAGATCAGAGGTAGCGACTAATTGATCCCAGCGACTATAGGATCTACTATATCCTTCTTTTTATGTTTATTTCTTTATTTTTAGATACCTTGGACTCCTTGTTGTATCTATTTCTCTTATAGGCATGTACGTTGTGACATCCAGTTCTTGGGTTGAATTTGTGATCCCGTTGAGACTTAACATTATTATTACCTTTTTCATGTATTTGCTTTGCTTATTTTATTATCGGAGGTTTGGGTCATGACATTGCGGGAGGTTACAAAATAAGTTTTTTTCCTAGACTTATTTTATTTTTCTATACCTAAATTTCTAAGCTTGGGAACTCAATTTTTAGGGATTCAAAAGGTATTTTTCATTGATTCTTCTTTGGGTATGATTCTTAGATATATTTACTCATCTCCCAGTAATTTATCTATAATTTCATCTTCAAATCTTGGTTTTTAAATTGGAAAATTTGGGATTTTGGGGGTAAAGTTAAGAAATTATATTTTTATAATTTGAAGGTCAACTTTAACTTTATTTTTGATGAAATTTCATATTTGAGTTCCTTAAGTTACGCATGATGTAATTTTCAAATAAAATTCTAATAGCCCTTGCGGGCTTAGGATTGACTTTTTGGATTCAAAATTAAGTATAGCAATACGAGTGTCTATGGTTTTATTTTTTTTATGTAGAATACATATTTGATCAAATTAGGCTCTTTTGGAGGCTCTATAGAAGGGTAAAGCTAGGTTTGACTTCTCGAACTTCCTCTAAGGAACGTTGAGAGTGTTTTTAACTCTCTTTCATAGTGTTTATGTATTGGTGAATGCATGTTCAAGGAATATGAATGACTGCTTGATATCCTAATTGGTAATCGCATGCAATGAAACCTGTATGTAAAGCTTGTTGGTTGTTACAAGTGTTTTTTCCGTATTCATTATTGTTGTAATTGTTGTGATAATTGTCATTATTATGGAATGTGATGGAATTTGGACATCTTCACAGGATTGGTTGGTATAAGGTTGGTAGACACTTGATGTATGAGATTTGGTAAATGGACAAGAGCTAGTCCCCTGCAAATCATGGCTAGTGGGCGACCATAAGACCCTTAGCATGTGTGTACAAGTATTTGGTGAGTGTGATAATTCCTTGATTAAATTGGGGATTATGTCTTATTTTGATTATATTGGTTCCTTGAGTGAACCAGGCTTAAGTGTTATCATTATTAGGTTGGTTCCTTAAGTGAACTGGGTTTATGTGCTTAATTTCTGAAGGTGGTTTCTTTCTGTAAACTAGGATACATTATAATTGCTATTGTTGTTGTTCTTGTAGATCCTTGAGTGGTCCAAGTTAATTGCAAGTTATGACATAACTTTGTGTTGTTTATTACTTGTGTAAATGGACATGATTTATATGATTGTTGCATCATATTTTTTGACTTGGAGACTTATTGGTGGTTATAGTTGACTTGACTTGTTATCCTTGTTGTCTCATATTGACAACTTCATGTTGCACTTGTTTACAAAGTTAAGTGTTATGAACTTGGAGTAAAGTTACATGATAGGGTTTTTGGTTGTCTTGTTGTACTATGTTATGTTTATGTGTTCATATGTCTCATTTTTGGGTTGGCCAATGACCCTACCAGTACACTATTGTTTCTTATGTACTGATACTACACATGCTCTTCTTTTTGTTGAGTGTAGAGCATATTTCGTCGACTCTTTTGAGACCTCAGCTGTGATTCAGACAATATTCAAACTCAAAAGTGAGCTTCATCTTCTGAGGTACCATGAGTTCCTTACTTGTTTTCTAGTCCATTGTTTTGGACTTAGATATTACTTTGGTTTTGGGGTTGCATCCCTTTTTTGACAATTATTATGTAACACCCCGTACATTTCTGAACCTATTAATTACTGTAACATTCATGGAATTATTTACACATGAGATTGTAGAGGTATTGCACATTAAATTTGATGGGCTGAATTTAATCTTGTGATTTGGGGCCCAAATGAGGCCCAAAATAAAGTAAAAGGCATGGCCCAAAAGGGAAATGACCCATTCTTCCATGTTGACAAAGTAACCATGCATTTAATGTTGGCTAACGATGACCATTGAGACATTATATAAGGCACAAAATCAGATTTTTATCTATTATAACACACATGCCATTTCTAGACTATTCAAGATATTTCTCTCTACTCACAAACCCTAAGTCATCACTCCTTTGGACAAGATCACTCTCTTGCTAGCTTTGGTAAGTGTTTATTCTTATTATTTAGTATATGATATGCTTAATATGGTGTATAAATCATGTTGGTTATGTTGGCAAGGTGTTGGACAGTTCACTATGTGAAAACAGTCTATTTTGCTTAACCGGTGAAGGGTTTTGTCTTCTAAACTTGAAAATGGACTTGTGGTCTTGAAGGAAGTGAGTTTGATGTATTAAATATCAACATGAAAGATGTGGTTATGTTATTAACTTGCTTTATTTATGCGTATAACTTGTGGGATTGTTATTATAAAATTGGTCATGGAATTAGTGGTGTATTTAAAGGAAAATATGGTTTTGGTGATGTTCATGTGTGTTATGAAACAATGATGGTTTGTTGGCATCCAAGTGACCTAAAATATGTAAAGAAAAGCTTACTTATGGCCTTGGACCATTTATTACAAAAAAGGACCCAAAAGAGACCCTTTTTGGCAGAAAGGGCACCCGCCCTCACAAACAGGGCACCTGCAGGCGTAGATGCCAACGCAGGTGGCCCTGTATAGGGCCAAGGGTCACCTTCAGCCTCACCTCAACCACCTGTGGGCGCAGGTGGCTTTGCAGGTCAGCCCAAAATCTCTTTTTGTATGTTTTTGTCTCTCTTTGATCCCCGAAGACCCCTATACCCTTTTTGGATGAAATTATTAACATATGATACCTATTGAATGACTTTAAGGGGTCGTTTTGAGGCATGTCGGCATATATCAATTATGTATTGTTGTTAATATGTTATTATGAAAGATATTGAGGTGACTTGATGGAATAGTTGTGACGTAGTGTTCATGAGGAAGCATAAAGGGTAAACTTGGTGTGAAATGCTATTGTTTTATGATGTCTTGGTCAATGTGTGGAATTTTATGGTATTGTTGGTGTGTTAATGAAGTAAATTGTATCGTAAAGGGGGAAATGATGTTAAAGGGCAGTCATGTAACTCATTGTCATCTTATGCACTCGTAAGGTAGTTAATTGTTAACGTGAGCTCCGTTATGAACTTGTGTTGTACAGTAACACGTAAGGAAGGAGCTGGATTATTGTATTCACATATAGGACTGTGTATTCATATTGGAAAGATAAGATATGTAAGGTTTCTCTTTCCCGCATTCTTTGGCAGCATCTCTTGTTCTCATTTCAAAACATCTCAAAGTATCTCATGTAAGGTTATCTTATATTGTTATTCATGTCTCTTAATCATGCAATGATGTTCCAAAGCTCCAAAAATGTTATGACTATTAACGTCTCAATCTCTTAACAGTAAAGAAATGAAGTAATGCAAAGTTGTTGGTTGTGAGAGTACGGGTGGCAGCTCTAGAGACATAAGCTTAGCTCGTGCCGATCCCAACATAACGTTATGTTATGTTAATACCCACTGATTAGTTGGGGCCTGGGTATGATATGGTTCAGGTAATGAGGAATAAACATAGAAGCAAAGATGCAAATAAAGTAAAGAAGGCAATATACATGGTTCCAACATACAGAACAATGGGTTATCCATATTGTCTATTCTATTATATTTTGATTCCATTGAAGTTCTTTTGTATGATGCAGTTTCTTATAACCTTACATACTCAGTACATTCTTCGTACTGACGTTCCTTGGGGGACTTACCTTACTTGTTGCAGGCGCAGGTGCTAGTAGACCTCCACAATAGGTTGCGGGTCATTTGCAGATCATTGGTGAGCTCCAGTTGGTTTAGGGCTTTTCGAGTCACTATGTACATTTATTTTGGTATTGTAAATGTTGTATAAAGCGGGGACTTGTCTTGACTTTAGGTTGGTTACGTCTATGTATCTGTAGAGGCTTTGTAGATGTTGTGGGACAGATGAAGGGATGTAAGAAATGTATGTCCATAGTACTTGATGGCCCTAACGGCCAAGATTCATCTATAGCATATGTTTGCCATAACTTCCGCCATTCGTATTTTATAGTTATATTAGATAGAATGATATTCATACAGAGACATGCATATGAGTGTACATGAATGAAGATTGGTTCTCTCGGGCCATAACAACTTCGGGTGCCAGTCTGCCCCATGGGAATTCGAGGTATGACAAAAGTGGTATCAGAGCAGATCGTCCTACAGGTGTCTACAAAGTCGTGTTCGAGTAGAGTCTTGCTTATGGATGTGTTGTGCACCACATTTATAAGCAGGAGGCTATGGGGCATTTAGGAGTTGTTTCTTTTCTTCATTTCTAGATCGTACAATAGAGCCAAAATTGTAAGTGGAATTATATCTGACCATTGGAATTGGTTTTCTTTGTTATAGTAAAATGGCGATGATAAGACAAGGTAGGGGCAAAGGTAAGCAGGTAGATATGATTTCCAGAGAAGGCACGAGTAAATCACCACCTGACTAAGCTAGTCAAGGTGGAGATGATACTAAAATTGCATCGCGGTCTACTTCTACTTTTTCCAGCTCCAGAAGAGTCGAGGAGGAGAGAAGAACCTGCTGAACCGCCTGTGAATACCACTGAAAAGGATTTAAGAAATGCAGTGCATATGTTGACTAAGTTAGTTGCTGCACAAACTCAGGGATGAGCTGGTATAATGACAAGCGAGGATGACGCGGCTAGAGTAGCTAGTCGGCGGACACAGGATTTTCTGAAATTAGACCCTCTCATATTCACTGGGTCAGATCCAAAGGCAGACCCACAAGACTTTATGGACCAAATACAAAGGGCTCTAGATGTTATACACGTGACTGGTGTAGAAACAGTTGAGCTTGCGGCCTATAGATTGAAAGGCAAGGCTATATTGTGGTATGAATATTGGAAACGATCTAGGGGTATTAGTGCACTTACAGCTAGTTAGGAAGCATTTAAAACAGCCTTTCTTGATCATTATCTTCCATATGAGATTTGAGAGGCTCGTGCGGATCAGTTCTTAAATCTCCATCAAGGGACTATGAGTGTCAGAGAATACAGTCTTCAGTTTAATTCTTTGGCTCGACATGCTCTGAATGTAGTGGCCACAATGGAAGACAGAGTCCATCGATATGTGGACAGATTCAAGCCATATTTGGTGAGGGACTATACCATTGCTTCTTTGAACAGAGATATGGATATAGCCAGAATACAGGCATTTGCACAGAAGATGGAGGACCAGAGGCAAAGAAGAAGGGTACACAAATTTGACAGAGGGATGTCAAAGAGGGCTAGACCTATGGGACAGTCTATGGCATCCCAAGGAGAATCTAGGCCTCGGGTTTTCCCTCGACTTCCTAGACCATCATTCTGTTATTCCACAGCAGGCACTCACTCTCAATTCTAAGGGTTTAGAGGTAATCAAGCTGGGCAGAGTAGTGGGCTTCAAGGTTCACAGGCAGCAGGATTTTCTCGTTAGCAGTGTCAGTACTGCGGACGAACTCATTCTGGTACATTACGGTTAGGGACGAATGCTTGCTTTTGGTGCGGTATGTCGGGGTACATGATGCGAGAGTGTCCACAGAGGAGCATGGGTGGTATAGCATGACCTATGGGATCAGCCGTTGCGTCATCATCATCGGTTCCTTCCTTAGGCCGAGGTGTACATCCTGCTGGTTATGGTAGAGCTGCCACAGGAGCAGCCAGTTCCAGTGGAGCCCAGAATCGCACCTATGCTCTAGTGGACCGGCAGAATTCAAAGGCCTCTCCTGATGTAGTCACAGTTACACTATCCATATTTTTGCATAATGTATATACATTGATTAATCCGTGTTCTACATTGTCATATGCTACTCCATTGATTACTGCAAAATTTGAGAGAACGCGGGAATTATTAATTATGTCAATTGAAGTATCCACACCGGTTGGTGAATCTATTGTTGCAAAAAAGTATATCGTAATTGTGTAGTAACTGTGTGTGATCATGATACGTTGGCTGATCTTATTGAATTGGAAATGGTGGATTTTGATGTCATAATAGGTATGGATTGGTTGACTTCCTGTTATGCCACGGTAGATTGCCGAGCTAAGGAAGTACATTTTCATGTTCCACAAACAAATGTTCTTGAATGGAAGGGTTATGTAGGGGAAACGAGAGGAAAATTTATTTCCTATCTTAAAGCAAGGAAAATGATAGCCAAGGGGTACATATGTCACTTAGTAAGAGTGAAAGATACTAATGGGGAACCACTAACTCCTCAGACAGTTTCAGTGGTCAATGAATTCCTTGATGTATTTCCTGAGGATCTTCCAAGTTTACCTCCAGAACGAGAAGTAGTGTTTGGTATTGATGTGACGCCAGGCACTCAACCTATCTCTATTCCTCCATATAGAATGACTCCAGAAGAATTGCAAGAATTAAAGGAGCAATTAAAAGATTTGTTGGACAAGGGATTCATAAGGCCTAGTATGTTCCCGTGGGGTGCACCAGTATTATTTGTACAGAAGAAAGACGACATATTAAGAATATATATTGACTATCGACAATTGAATAAGGTAACGATAAAGAACAAATATCCCCTCCCAGAATTTACGATTTGCTTGATCAGTTACAGGGTGCCAAATGTTTTTCAAAAATTGACTTGAGATCGGGTTACCATCAAGTCAAGGTTAGAGAAAAAGATATACCCAAGATAGCTTTTCGAACACGGTATGGCCATTATGAATTTTTAGTTATGTCGTTTGGACTAACAAATGCACCAGCTGTTTTCATGGAGTTGATGAATAGGGTGTTTAAGTCATTTCTAGACGTGTTCGTGATGGTGTTTATAGATGACATCTTGGTTTATTCAAGATCATAAGAGGACCATGCTAATCACTTACGACAGGTGTTACAGATTCTTCGTGAGCGTAAGTTGTATTGAAAGTTCTCTAAATGTGAATTTTGTTTAAAATCCGTCGCATTCTTGGGTCATATTGTGTCAAATGAAGGGATAAGGGTTGATAAACAAAAGATTGAAGCGGTTAAAAATTGGCCAAGGCCTATGATACCTATAGAAATTCGTAGCTTCCTTGGGTTGGCAGGTTATTATCGCAGGTTTGTTGAAGGATTTTCTTCCATTATTGCACCTTTAATGAAGCTTACACACAAGGCAGTCAAGTTTTAGTGGAATGATGCATGTGAGAAAAGTTCCAAGAGCTGAAAGATAAATTGACTTCCACACCCGTATTAGTACTTTCGAAAGGCACAGAAGGGTATGCAGTATATTGTGATGCGTTCGAAGTTGGACTAGGATGTGTATTGATGTAGTATGGTAATGTAATAGCATATGCCTCACGACAGTTGCGGCCACATGAGAGAAACTATCCCACATATGATCTTGAGTTAGAAGCTGTGATATTTGCTTTAAAGATATGGCACCATTATTTGTATGGAGTTCATGTTGATATATACACTGATCACAAAAGTTTGCAATATATCTTTAAGTAGAAGGATTTAAATCTGAGGCAGTGGAGATGGCTTGGGCTATTAAAAGACTATGATATAGATATTTTATATCATCCAGGAAAAGTAAATGTGGTAGCTGATGCATTGAGTCGTAAAGAAATAGAAATTACGAATGGCCAGTTGACGAAGAAGCAAGACTTAGTCAAGGATCTATATCAACTAGCCAGTTTGTGAGTTCGTCTTCTTGAACCTCCAGATGAAGGGGTTATTGTGCAACATGCAGCAGAATTGTCATTATTAGCTGAGGTGAAAGAGCAACAGGATGCGGATCCTATGTTGTTCCAGCTAAAAGGGAATGTAAAACAGGGTTTAACAAAGGCATTTGATCTTACGCAAGAAGGAGTACTTCAATGCCAAGGTATATTATGTGTACCGAATGTAGATAAGATGAGGAGATGAATTATGATAGAGGCGCATCATTCACAATATTCTATCCATCTGGGAGCCACCAAAATGTACCATGATTTAAAAAAAATGTATTGGTGGGGAAACATGAAGAAGAACATTGCAAAATTTGTAGCTCAATGTCCAAATTGTCAACAAGTAAAAGTGGAGCATCAGAAACCTGGAGGTTACATGTAATGTATCAATCTTCCAGTCTGGAAATGGGACATGATTAACATGGATTTCATCACAGGTTTGCCTCGCATACTGCAAAAATTTGATTCCATATGGGTAATAGTTGACAGGCTTACCAAGTCAGTGCATTTCCTACCAGTCAAGACCACCTATACAGCTGAAGACTATGCAAGGTTGTATGTTAAAGAGATAGTGTGATTACATGGGATTCCAATCTCCATTATATCAGACAGGGGCACACAATTTACTGCACATTTTTGGAGATCTTTTCAGAAGAGCTTGGGTACACAGGTGAATTTGAGTACGACTTTTCATCCTCAGACAGATGGACAAGAAGAACGTACTATCCAAACACTTGAAGATATTCTACGAGCTTGCACGTTATATTTTAAAGGAAGTTGGGATGATCATTTGCCTCTTATTGAATTTGCCTACAACAATAGCTATCATTCAAGTATCAAAATGGCACCTTATGAAGCTTTATACGGAAGAAAGTGTAGGTCACCAATTGGATGGTTTGAAGCGGGTGAAACTACTTTACTTGGGATGGATCTTGTTCACCAAGCTATGTAGAAAGTTAAAGTGATCCAACAGTGTCTAAAAACGGCCCAAATTCGACACAAGTCATATGTTGATGTTAGAAGAAGAGGGCTTGAATTTTCCATAGATGATTGGGTATTCTTAAAGGTGTCACTGATGAAAGGGGTAATGAGATTTGGAAAGAAAGGGAAGTTGAGTACACGATACATAGGGCCATATGAAGTTGTCAGAACATTTGGTCAAGTTGCGTAGAATTGAAATTACCCCAAGAACTCTCCACAGTGCATCCAGTGTTTCATGTTTGAATGCTTCGAAAGTGCATAGGAGATCCATCTCGTTTTGCTCCCATTGAAGATGTACGAGTTACGGAGGATCTCACCTATGAGGAGATACCTATTGCTATTCTGGATAGACAAGTGAAGAGTTTAAGGAATAAATACGTAGCTTTCGTAAAAGTCCTTTGGAGAAATCAACAAGTAGAAGAGATCACATGGAAAGCTGAAGAAATAATGAAGTCAAAGTATCCGTATTTGTTTAACACGGAAGAAAAAGTTCAAGGTACGGAAGTGGAGCAATAACAAGTAAGTACCTATAAGAATTATGTGTATATGTGTATATGCTAACCGAAAGGTGCATTTGTTGTAAATGGGATGATGTAACTAACATTCGAGGACGAATATTTCTAAGGGGGGGAGGATGTAGCACCCCGTACATTTCCAAAAATATTTAATTACTGTAACATTAATGTAATTATTTAAACATGATATTGTGGAGGTATTGCACATTAAATTTGATGGGCTGAATTTAATCTTGTGATTTGGGGCCCAAATGAGGCCCAAAATGAAGTAAAAGGCATGGCCCAAAAGGGAAATGACCCATTCTTCCATGTTGACCAAGTAACCATGCATTTAATGTTGGCTAAGGATGACCATTGAGACATTATATAAGGCACAAAATCAGATTTTATTTATTATAACACACATGCCATTTCTAGAATATTCAAGATATTTCTCTCTACTCACAAACCCTAAGTCATCACTCCTTTAGACAAGATCACTCTCTTGATAGCTTTGGTAAGTGTTTATTCTTATGGTTTAGTATATGATATGATTAATATGGTGTATAAATCATGTTGGTTATGTTGGCAAGGTGTTGGACAGTTCACTATGTGAAAACAATCTATTTTGCTTAACCGGTGAAGGGTTTTGTCTTCTAAACTTGAAAATGGACTTGTGGTCTTGAAGGAAGTGAGTTTGATGTATTAAATATCAAAATGTAAGATGTGGTTATGTTCTTAACATGCTTTCTTTATGTGTATAACTTGTGGCATTGTTGTTATGAAATTGGTCATGGAATTAGTGGTGTATTGAAAGGAAAATATGGTTTTGGTGATGTTCATGTGTGTTATGATACCATGATGGTTTGTTGGCATCAAAGTGACCTAAAATATGTAAATAAAATCTTAATTATGGTCTTGGACCATTTATTACAAAAAAAGACCCAAAAGAGACCCTTTTTGGCCGAAATGGGCACCCACCCTCGCAGACAGGGCACCTGCGGGCGCAGATACCAACGCAGGTGGACCTGGACAGGGCCAAGGGTCACCTGAGTCCACACCTCAACCACTTGTGGGATCAGGTGGCTTCGCAGGTCAGCCCAGAATCTCGTTTTGTATGTTTTTGTCTCTCTTTGATCCCCGAAAAACCCTATACCCTTTTTGGATGAAATTATCAACTTATGATACCTATTGAATGACTTTAAGGGGTCGTTTGGAGGAATGTCGAATTATATCAATTATGGATTATTGTTAATATGTTATTATGAAAGGTATTGAGGTGACTTGATGGAATAGTTGTGACGTAGTGTTCATGAGGAAGCATAAAGGGTAAACTTGGTGTGAAATGCTATTGGTTTATGATGTATTGGTCAATGTGTGGAATGTTATGGTATTGTTGGTATGGTAATGCAGTAAATTGTATTGTAAAGAGAGAAATGACGTTATAGGGCAGTCATGTAACTCATTGTCGTCTTCTGCACTTGTAAGGTAGTTAATTGTTAACGTGACCTCCGTTATGAACTTTTGTTGTAGAGTAACACGTAAGGAAGGAGCTAGATTATTGTATTCACATATAGGACTGTGTATTCATATTGGAAAGATAAGGTATGTAAGGTTTCTCTTTCCCGCATTCTTTGGCAGCATCTCTTGTTCTCATTTCAAAACATCTCAAAGTATCTCATGTAAGGTTATCTTATATTGTTATTCATGTCTCTTAATCATGCAATGATGTTCCAAAGCTCCAAAAATGTTATGACTATTAACGTCTCAATCTCTTAACAGTAAAGAAATGAAGTAATGCAAAGTTGTTGGTTGTGAGAGTACGGGTGGTAGCTCTAGAGGAATAAGCCTGGCTCGGGCCGATCCCAACATAACATTATGTAATGTTAAGACCCACTGATCAGTTGGGGCCCGGGTATGATATGGTTCAGGTAATGAGGAATAAACATAGAAGCAAAGAAGCAAAGAAAGTAAAGAAGGCAATATACATGGTTCCAACATACAGAACGATGGGTTATCCATATTTTCTATTATATCATATTTTGATTCCATTGAAGTTCTTTTGTATGATGTAGTTTCTTATAGCCTTAATACTCAGTACATTCTTCGTACTGACGTCCTTTGGGGGACTTACCTTACTTGCTGCAGGTGCAGATGCTAGTAGACCTCCACAGTAGGTTGCGGGTCATTTGCAAATCATTAGTGAGCTCCAGTTGGTTTGGGGCTTTCCGAGTCACTATGTACATTTGTTTTGGTATTGTAAATGTTGTATAAAGCGGGGACTTATCTTGACTTTAGGTTGGTTACATCTATGTATCTGTAGAGGCTTTGTAGATGTTGTGGGACAAATGAAGGGATGTAAGAAATGTATGTCCATAGTACTTGATGGCCCTAACGGCCAAGTTTCATCTATAGCATATGTTTGCTATAACTTCCGCCATTCGTATTTTATAGTTACATGAGATAGAATGATATTCATACAGAGACATGCATATGAGTGTACATGAATGAAGATTGGTTCTCTCTGGCCATAACTGCTTCGGGTGCCAGTTCGCCCTGTGGGAATTCGAGGTGTGACATATTAGAGCTTTGGTATGATGACTTTCAGGTTCTTAGGATGTTTTATTCTCCATATTATATTGTTACTCTTTGTTTAACATATTGAATATTGTTTTTGCTAGTGAGATTGATTTAGTTGCCTATTTTGGCTAAGTGTTGGATAGTTAATGAGGTTAGTTAGTTCTCCCATAGGGAAGGGGGGTTAGTATGGATACCACTCACGGTGGGTTGGGTTGTGACACAATGCCACCCCATTGCCGCCACCGTGCAATCCACCGAGTTTAAGAGTCAGGCCTCTAACAAACCACCCCCAGACTTTGAAACTTGACGTCCTCATCAAGGATAATTTCACCTTATACAAAGTTTAGGATTAGTAGTAATCATACCATGTCTTTTTTCGTCACTAATGCTAAGGCCTTTATGGTTGTCACCTCTTCATCCTTTCCTTTGTCCAATTCAACAAAAATTAATGCATTCTCCTTAGATTGTACTAGACATTCCCTCTTCAAGTATGGTATACTTCAAGTAAAGTAACCATAAAACTCACCACCCTTCTATTTTTGAAAAGAAGACTACCCTTATCTTGCTTACCCATTTCATCTTCTTCTCTAGCCACATGGCCCTTCCCATTTTTCTTCCACTCCCTCTCTTTGTCGTTTGACCTGGAATGAAAAGTTTCCCTTGGATCATCACCCTTATCGAAGTCAGCCGTTGTGAGAGTTTGCATATTTTTCCTTCTTAACTCTCTTTAGGCCCACACCTTCGACCCATTCATAAAACAGTACAGATTGTATTATTCACCCAAGTTTCCTATGTTGATCATCAATGAATAAAACTCCTTGATATATGTCCACACTGTACCACTTTGTATCAATCGCTGTAGCCCATCTCTTGCAACCTAAGACGAGTTGCTTGGAAGGAATTGGGTTTTAACTCTTTCTTTAAGACTTACCATATTTCAATTTGTGGAAGCCCTACGCTCTCCAATTCTATAATCTTTTTTCTCCACAAAACTTTGGTATCATTACCCAAGAACATTGTTGTGACTGACACCTTTTCATTATCTGGAACCTTGGCTAGTTGAAATAATTTTCCATGTCCTACAGAAAATTCTCCAACTATTTAGAACTCCTCAAACCATTGTAGGGCTTTGATTCTAGTACTTTAAATTTTGTGTGGTTGACAATCGCTTGCAAGGCTTATCGTAGAAGAAGAACTTCACCACACAGTTCCGTTTTCTCTTTGCGAATAATTTCCATTTTTGCATGTGCTTGCTCATGCTTGGCAGCATAGTTTACCTCCAAATTGTTAACTTGAGCATCAAAGGACTTCTACACTAGCATTAATTTAGTATTCATCCATGAATTTGGGTGACTAAATCAACTAGATCTTCACCATCTTTGATGACACCAACCAATGCCTCCAAACATGCTACTCTTTCCTGTAATTCTGTATTTCCACTAGCCATCATCTAAATCAAGCCTATGCTCTGATACCTGTTGTCATAGTCAAAATTTACTTCATTCGATTATGATAGAGGTTAGCCAATTGTGCGGCAGTCAAGTTTACCTACTTGACTCAGCCTGCCTGCAATCAAGTCTAACTGTTTTGAACAAGATTGTTGTTTTGGACTTTAAATAATTTTTTGATGCTTAAACTGAAATTGACACAATGATAAATAGAAAAAATCCTGACCTTTATATTAACAAAAAATAATACAAAGGACCCTCACTCGTTATGATAGTAAATCTATCACAACTTTGACTTTGACTTTTACTTAGGTACAATCATAAGTCAATTGTTGCCTTAACACTCTATTGAAACCCTCATATTTCTTCTAGTGTTACTTAGTGAATTTTAGACTTAGAATCTCCCTCGTTCACTCTCTATTTCATCCAAGGCCTAGGGTGCGCATTTATAGGGCAAGTGGCAGCCTTTGGCTTAAAACCAACTGCTTACCGACACTTGTTATAATCAAGGATAAAGTGCAGTTGACATCCCCAACTACCTAGGTATTCAAATTTTGAATTAAAAAACTACAATAAAGATAAGAAATCAGACAACAAAAATAATTACAAATAGTAACTGCCATATGTGCACGTCATTTGAGTATTTGCTACCTCATTTTTGCACCAAGGGTCAATTTTTGTGACTTGTTCCTACTGCTAAGGCATTTTCTAGGCACTGCCTATCCATTACTTTATAGTTTTTGCCTGCCTTGCCCATTCCTTGCTTGTGTCTGCCTTGGTCATGCTAGCTTCTATTTACCTCGTACCATTCTTCATCTTTTGGCTTATTTAGCTTTGTTTATGCCTAGTTTTACCTTTTGCTCCACTTGATTTGTCTGCACTTGATCTTGGCCTTGGTACATTCCATATGCCAACTTACCCACTAGCATAGTCATCCAACGTCCATGTCATGCCACAATACAGTGCCTTGTTAGCCTTGTTTGTCACCAGCTTGGAAATGCAACCCATTGCCTACATAATTGATTCAACTCGTAGTTAGGCCTTTGACAAAGTCATTCATGCCAACCCTTTGTCGCCACCATGCCATCCACTGAGTTTAAGAGTCAGGCCTCTAACAAATACCTATTACAAAGACATGTCGAAAGATTTAAAAGATTACATAAAAATTCTCATACAACTTTATCTTAATGCACACTGAAAAATATCAATTATTTCATGGAGAGCACAAATGAAAGAATGAAAAGATATGACTTACCTAAACTAGACCATATCAAATTATATCAGAATGCAGAGAAATTATGAAAGAGAAGTCTATAATAGTATCTTTGAAAGATTTAGATCTAGAACAAAGATAAATTCTAAATAAGAGCAAGAGTTTAAGACTATATTGGAAATAGTTAAATTTGATCAAGTAGGATTGTCTAACGTAGATGGGCCTGAAAAAATCAAAAAACATTCTTATATCATGAATTGATTAAAAATATCATATCAAAAGTCATAATAGCACTAGATACGACCATAAGTGGTGTAGCAATAACTCTTTTATCGGGGGGAGGGGTAATATGACACATTCCTAGAATTGACATACCACTCCAAACAACTGATAGACATTCACACATATGTCAAAAAAATGATGGAGCTTAATTGATAAAAAGCAAAATTAATAATCTAGAATAATAGCTTTAGAGATATATTGAACGTTAATGAGCTCTTTGGTGAAAAACTAATTGTTTTCAAAGGTGATTTTGTCAAGTACTACTAGTAGTCTCAAAACCTACAAGACCTAAAATGGAAAATGCATGATAGAATCCTACTTGTGGCATCAAATGAAGAGGAATGAATTAACAAGAAATATGAGGACAAGAATAGATTCAACATTTAGTGAATTCTTACTTCATATAGATAATAGGGAGGAAACTACAATAAGAGATAATTTGGTACTTCTTCCAACATAATTATTTATTGAGAAAAAGTGATAGTACTGGTGAAGATTGCTTTATAAGGAAAATATTTTCATCGCTAGATGAAAACACTAGTTATGAAAAATACATGATCGAAAAGGCTATCCTAGATAGTAGAAAGAAATATTTTGATCAACTAAATGGGATGTTAATTTTTAAGTGTCCTGGCGAATGTACAACATTCCTTAATTGGTTGTTAGAAGTTTGGAGATCTAGCATCTATGCTAGCTTTGCCTCCATATCTGTCAGTTATTCATTCTGTATTACATGTTTCCATGTTGAAGAAATACCATCCAGATAATTCACATGTGATTCACTGAGACTCAGTTGCATTAGATCATGGCATGTCCTATGAGGAGGAGCCCATTGCTATCCTAGACAGGCAGACTAGCAAGTTGAGGTCTAAGCATATTGATATTGATTCGGTAAAATATCAGGGGAGATATAGTCCTATTGAGGTGGCTACATGGGAGGTTGAGTATGATATGTAGAGTAGATACCCCTAGCTTTTTATAGATTTAGATACCTTATTTATTTTTTCGTTCGAGGAAGAACTTGTGATTTAGTGGTGGATAATGTAATAATTCTTGTTGTGATTTTTAGCTCTTGTTGTGTTTTGACCATTTTGCCCTTCACTGTAGTTGCTATATGTTACTTATGAGTTGTAGGGTTGATTATCATAATCTCTAAAGTTTTTGGGAGTAATTTGAGTGGGTTTGAGGTTTTAAGTAGTCTTGAAAGTGATTAGCTTGACTTTGGTCAATATTTTGTGATCCGAGCGTCGGATGATGATTTTGTCAGTTCCTTTAAATTGAAAATATTGATTTTGGGTTAGTAGTATGGTCGGCTTGGGTTCCAAGCCTTTATATTAAGTTTTGACCTCTTAGACTAGAAACTAGTTAAATTTAGCTTAATGGGGTTCCAGGGGTTAACTTAATGAAAATGACCTCTTTTGATAAATCCAACGATTTCATTGAGTATGAAATGACCTTTTTTGGACTGCATTCAAGAAGGTTTGCTTCTTTTTTCATCGTAATTGCTGGGTAGTGACTGCATTCGCAAAGGATTATTTAGTCCAGGTCTGGGTCGCTCTTCATTGCGATCGTGATGGTTTGACCACGGTCGCAGGACTCTGGTCGAGTTGGTGTTAGCATATGTAGTCGGGGGCCTACATTCACGAAGGATAAAATATACTTGGATAGAATTTAAATTTCTTTCTCGTCCAAAACCCCATTTTCACTATTATTAGACTATGGGAGCTTGGTTCTAGGCAATTTCAAGAAGATTTTTCTTCAATCTTGTGTGGGTAAACTCTATACTCAAATTTTTATGAATTCCCACTGATTTAATCTTCCAAACTTGGATTTCCAACTAGTAATTTTGGGGGTTTTACCTGGCTTTTTGACAAAATAGTTTTTCTTCGATTTCAAGCATGATTTAAACTTGGTTTTTGATAGGTTTTCATATTTACAGTCCTTCAATTATGGGAAAATCAATTCTTCAATAAAATTCTAGTATTAAACTTTTTCCTTCGGGGTCAATTTTTGAACTATTTTTGGACCCCAAATGAAAGTAGTTAATATGGGTATCCTTAAACTCCTTTTAACATATAGATTGAGGATTGCATGATGAGATTCATATTTTGAAACAGTTATTTTATCGTGTTACCCATGTAGGGGCCTATTTGAGTATTCTTATTAACTTGAGAGATTATTATTGTTGCGATGCCCAAGTGGGGGCTTATGTGAACATTATATTTGATCCGAGGGATGATTATTGTGACAATACCCAAGTGGGGGTTTGAACTGATATTATTGATGTCTTACATGACTATTCATATTTGAAGTGCCATATTGTGGCTTATATAATGATTTATTGAGATATTAAGGAGATTGAGCTTATTTAACAACATCATTGACTTGATTCATTATATATGATATTGTATTGGTTATGAGCATGCATCCTAATATCATTCATCCATATATATAGAATTGGTACCACAGAGAAACACTGATTTTAAAATAAAATGAAACACATTATAAAACCCTTGACCGAAGATGTTGTCGGCAAGGTGGATTGAGATATAAAATTGAGACTGTGAAAGTATATTAGCTGTGACCCCCCCAAGGGTCCTTTCCTGGAAGATGATGCTCAAAAGATGTATACGTGTCCATATCATGGCTTACTTTATCATCATCCCACTTCATCTGCATTGCATTGCATCATTTGTACTTCTATTTATGGGTTTATTGTTATGAATTTAGCCTTGTCTTATATATTCATGTGTAGTTATTCTAATGTAGATATTATACTTGTAGAATTGTTAGAAGATATAGTTTGAGCCACTGTTGGGAACTTTCCTGTTATAGGTGGAAGCGTGTTCATAGTATTCTTTGCTTGTTTAGTTTTCTACTTTTCTCAGTAAACCTGTGATACCTATTGAGTACAAGTGAACCATACTCACTCCTACTTCTATGCCTTTTTGGTGTATATCCAAGTATGAGTGTGACCCGTGGTAACTAATTTATGCTGTAAGAGCTGATCTGGAGTACTGGTAAGATTCTTGTCCGGAGCCTTGTTCCAACCTCCATATATTCTATATGTCTTTATTTGTATTCAGACACAATGATTTATTATTAGATTTAAATATTGTCTTAGATGCTCTTTATTCTTGTGATATCAGGTTTTGGGATTCATTTGTATTTCTTTCATATGTTTTGTATTTTTGATTATTATGGCCTAACGAGATTCTAGAAGTATTGTAATGCTTCATTTCTTCTCATTTTCATATTTCATATCTATTCTGGATTTTCATCTTGCCTACCAATATAAGGTTGGGGTAGGTGCCATTATGACCTTAGTTTCTGCGTCATGATAATTTGCCAAGGTATACAGAGTGGTGGTGCTAAGAATGTACACTGACAGGGCGATTTTAGTGGTCATTCATCTCAGGGTATGGATTTCTTGGGAAGAGGTTCTCATGGTTACCTCGTTAGATAGATTCAGTCAACTTTATAGAGTTCAGATGGTAGGTTTATGGGTTTTGAGAATTCGAGTGGTTAGAGATAGAGTCATGCAGGCCAATGGTATTGTTCTGGTTCATTAGGCTATGTAGGGTGTTATATTTCTTCTAGGCCTTCTTAGTGTGATTCTTCTAGTAAAGGATGTTTTATATGTGATGAGCATGGTCACTTAGCAAGAGATTGTCCTTGGCATATGATTGGTCCTCCCCAGCAGGGTTCTTAGCTTTAGCTTTGTCTGAATCTAGTGTCAGCAATTAGGGGTGGAACACAGAGTAGTAGGGGTGGTTCTAGAGGTATCAGAGGTGGGTCTGAAGGAGCTTATGGTAGGGAATGAGGAGTCACTCAGTTTGGTAGACGATGTGGTCAGTGTTATGCTTTTCCCGTGAGACCCAAGGGAAAGGCCTCTGATGCAATAATCATAGCTATTGTCCCAGTTTGACATCGTTTTACTACAGTATTGTTTGACCCTGGGTCTACATTCTCTTATGTGTCTGCATATTTGCTACTGGTCCTATTCGTGTTTCTACCCCAGTAGGTGACTTTTTTAGTGGTGGATCGAGTGTACCGATCATGTGTTGTGAGCTTTTTCTGGGTATGAGACTTGGGTGGACTTAATTATCCTTCATATGGTTGATTTTGATGTCATATTAGGTATGGATAGACTGGCTTCTTATCATGCAATGTTGGAATGTTTGGCCAAGACTATGACTTTAGCTACTCTGGATGTGTCGAGATTAGAATGGAAGGGTAATCTAAGCTAGTGTCTGAAGAGTGTTATATCTTTTCTACATGCTCATCGCATGGTAGGAAATGGGTGTCTTTCCTAATTGGCCTATGTTCGCGATACTAGTATTGATTCATCGCCTCTCTTAGACCCTATGTGAGTTATTACCGAGTTCATTGATATGTTTCCTATGGACTTTCCTGGTATGCCTCCAAACTAGGATATTGATTTTGCTATTGATGTTGAGCTGAGCACTTAGCCCATTTCTATTTCTCCATATAGAATGGCCCCAATTGAATTGAAGGAATTGAGGGAGTAATTATAGGATTTGTTGGGTAAGGGTTTTATTTTCCTGAGTGTGTCTTATTAGGGTGCTCCTGTCTTATTTGTGAAGAAGAAAAATGGATCCATGCGCATATGCATTAATTATCAGCAATTGAACAAGGCGAATATTAAGAACAAGTATCCTCTTCCTCATATTGATGATTTGTTCGATCAAATTCAGGATGCTTCAGTGTTTTGTAAGATCGACTTGAGCTCTGGTTACCATTATTTGGGGATTAGAGCTTCGAATTTCTAAAGACATCTTTTTGGGAGCAGTATGACCATTATGAGTTCTTGGTTATGTATGTTAGGCTGACTAATGCCCTTATAGAATTTATACAGTTGATCAACAGGGTATTTCGGCCTTATCTTAATTCTTTTGTGACTGTATTCATCGATGATATATTGGTTTACTCCAAGAATAAGGCTAACCATGCAAGGCATTTGAGGACCGTACTTCAGAGATTGATAGATGAAAAGTTGTATGCCAAGTTCTCTAAATGCGAGTTTTGGTTGGATTCTATTTCTTTCTTAGGTCATGTAATTACCAAGGATGGTATTATGGTCGATCTGACCAATATAGCAATGATTCGTCATTGGGCTAGACATACTTTTCTTATCGAGATTTAGAATTTTGTTAGGTTAGCAGGCTATCGATGCTTGATATAGGGTTTCTCTTTTATTGCAGCTTCTTTGACCAAGTTGACTCAGAAGAAGTTGTTGACTTCAGCTTCTATCTTGACTTTGCCTTATGAGGGCATGGGTTTTGCCGTGTTTTGTGATGCTCTTGGAGTTGGCTTGGGTGGTGTATTGATTCAGAAGGGTCAGGTAATTACTTATGCTTCTCGACAGTTAAAGCCTCATGAGAAGAATTACCCTAGTCATGATTCGAAGTTAGCCACGATTGTGTTTCTATTGAAACTATGGCGACATTACTTGTATGAAGTACATTGTGAGATTTCCTTCAATCATTGTAGCCTTTAGTAGCTCTTCTCTCAGCAAGATCTCGATATGAGATAATGTTGATGGTTAGAGTTGCTTAAAGATTATGACCTCACAATTATTTATCATCTGGGCAAGGCTAATGTGGTAGTAGATGCCTTGAGTCGAAAGGCGACCATGGAGTTCATGATGTATAATTAATGCATAGTGAGTAGGGTTTATTGAAAGTATCACCCATGAAGGGTGATACAAGATCAAGTCCACAATATGAAGATTTCAGCAACAATAATAAGATGAACAACTATCACAAGAACAAGAAGTTGAACAACAAGTGCTGGTGAATCGAAAGAGCCCCACACGGCTTCATTAGACTTCAAGATTATAAACACAAGCTTAACAAAATTACAAAAAAAAAGATAGATAGCTTGACATACGAGATTACAAGAATAAGGAACCAAACCGTGTATCAAACGATAAGACCCCCTAAGACCCGCAATAACAACACCAAACTCTTATGGTGACCGCTAAGGGAATCAACTCCGCCTTACAACCACCGTTTCTAAGCAAGGATCAATAATGGCTTTTCCAAGCCCTACACTACTTGTCCTTTCCAAGCCCTACACTACATTCTCAAAGAGAGAAGAAGAAGTATTCAAATATCCATAATGAACTAACTAGAAAATAAGACTAATGAAGCCTATTTATAACTATTACATCAAATGACCAAACTACCCTTAATGAAAAGAGGCTCCTATGGAGTGTAAAGAAAAGGCACAAAAAGACCAAAACACCCTTAATAAGGGCGGCCATGGAGTGTAAGGACTCCTTCTTCACACTTCAACCCTTGTAATTCTTTGGAGCCTCGGGTAGTCATCAAGGCAAGCCTCCAAGCAACCTTCCACACACGAATTTGCTTTATTATGTGTCCAAAATGACTTCATGACTTCCCCATGCATACTCTCGGGCCTTCAAGGTATCCAAAATCAGATTCTCCACATGTTGGCCACGAATGATGGCATCAAAAGTTATGATGGCCATTTGTCTTTTATCATCCTCCCCTTCTTGAAAAGGATTCGACCTAGAATCCAAACCTTGCAAAACCAAAGAAAGGACAACAAATACAAACTCCTCGTGGCATGAGAGTTAGGGTTAGCACAATAAATCATCTCAACATGCCAAGGTTGCTTATACTTGCAATATAACCAAGGATCCTTTGAATTAAATATTAAAAAAATATTAAAATATGCACAAAGGATTTGGCTATTTAAATCACCAAGAGATAAGGAAACTACAAAGGTCCTAATGGCTTCAAATAATCCATGAGGTAAAACTGCCTTCATCTTAGGATCCATAAGACACAATTGCTTCTTTATCTCTTTAAGAGAACACACCAAGGGTGGAGCCTTAATTGGTTCTAATGTCCACAAGATCCATATAGCATTATTATTCATACAAATGGACAAACCAACAAATTTCCTACCTCTACATAAAACAAATCCAAAACTAGCATGGATGTCATCATAGGCAAAGAGGTAGTATAGGAAAGAATCAAGTGTAAAGGCATACAAGGGTGAAGACAAAGCATTTAAGCACATCCACATTCTTTCCTTCAAGCAAATAGAGAACTTGGCATCCACAAGTTGTGATTCTTGTAATTTAAACACAATTGTGTCAAGCAAGGATGCACATTTAGAAACATTACCCTAAGGAAACAATGACACTTTTGCTCTCGGGTTTTCAAGAATGACACTTTGCTTGTCATGTAGACCAAGCAACAAGTTGGGTGCGCCAACATCTCCATTTCTATATTTGGCACCGGGGTCAAATGGAAAGAGTAGCCATAGACACGGGTCTAGAAAATACTCCCTTTCCCCATAGGCTTCACCCAAACTACAAGATATACTCTCTACAATAGCATACATATCATCAAAAGCAAATAGAGAGTGGAGAATGGTATCAGTCAAGTCAAGTTCAACTAAGGTGTCCTCATGTGAGTACTCACTACCAGTTTCAACATCATCACCATGAGTACTCTCAACAATAAGGTCACACATAGTAGAAGAAGTAATTTCCAAATAATGGACACCTTCCCTTTCTATGGAAGTACCCTCAAGTAGACACATACCACCACTAAAGTCCAAGGACTTATTACTCAAGTCTTTACAAGCAATCAATTCATCCTTATAGTCGTCAAACATGGGTGGGGTTTCATACAAAGGATCACAACCACAATCAATTTTCAAGGAAAAATCACTTATTGGATTTCTTAAGAATTCAAGCAAATCAAAATTATCATCACCCAATTGATCATTCCTTTCCAAGAACTCACATTCCCTTCCCTTAAGAGTACTCTCATCTCCCAAGAAGAGATTTCCATCTTTAGGAGGAATGTTTTTACACCATAGTGGGTTGGCATATAGGCTATAGCTTTCAAGACAAGCTATACCTTCAACGTCATTCTCACCACTAGGTTCTTTAGGAGTGAACTCATTATCTTCAAACAAGATATTGTACTTAAAGAGAGAAGGATCTATCCATGAAGAGGATATAGAACATGCAAATCCATTCTCTAAAAGATCATTATCAAGTATCAAAGATGTTTCAAGCACATGATTATCCCTATGAGCAAAACCGAGAGTAGAACATTTAATAGAGGTCATACTAAAGGGGTCACTCCTATTTATTTGATCAACATTTTCAATATAATCATTCACTTGAGATCCATTAAACACATCACACATATCCTCAAGTGGTGGACAAATTCCGCACATAAGTTGATCAACACAATTCCCACAAGATGATGTACCATCATTCAACACATTGGCTTCAACACTAGGTGGACTTAAATTGACCTTACAAGAAGAGTCAATTCGATCATCAATAGGATCAACTAGTGTATCCACACTCCCAACAAGTACATCATCAACAAGAGGCAAAGAATCAATAGACTCATAAATAGGTAAGCTACTACTCACACTCAATGGGCTACTAGTCACACAATTATCATTCTCATGCACAAAAGTGTAAGAGTAAGCGATTTTACCTTGAAGTTCTTGAGTAAATTCTTCTTTGCCGTGGTGTGAAGGTTTCCCACATGCTTCGGCAGCAACTTCTCCTTGGCCTTGTGCTTCTCCGCTTGCCATGTTGGTACCTACACAAATGTCCTTAGAAAGAAAAGGACAAACATAGTTAGCATGATTTGGTGGCAACCCCCTCACTTCACTCCACACAACCTCTCCTTTTTCCACTCTCGGATTACCACCTTTCACACCCTTACTCCTCTCAATCTTTTGTCTCTCATAATCATTCGGCTTGGAGTAAGTGATCACATCTCCTTGCGGTTTGGGAATAATTGAGGTAAAGAGATAATTTACCCAATGGTCCACTATAACCTTAGGCCAATTTAGCACATTTGGAACTCTATGTTGTGCAAACCAATCGGTACCCAAGCATACATGACCTGGTGTCAAGGGAAAGATATCGCACCATACATCCTCATAGTATTCAAATTGGGTGAAGACAATCCTCACTCTCTCGGTAACCTTATACCCGTCCAAGGAATATGGAACAAGTAAAGGTTCTGGAAACAACCCTAAATAGTCAACCATCGGTGGCATGATGTAGTTCTTATGGCGCCAATCATCTAGCACAAGGAGGCAGCCCGGTACCCTAGAAATGCTTACCTTTCCGGAGTGAACACTTCTCCTAGGATCAACATTGTAGAGTTTAGGACAACCCAAGGGCACATGAGTACCCCTCGACTTTGGATATGTACTCTCTCTCCTTCTCATGGGACAACCTACACTATATCTAGTATACCCATTCACACCGCTTCGATCTTGATAAGATGTACTACAAGGTGAAGAATATGAATCTTCATTCTCCACACGTGCACTCTCACCATGGCTCTCATAAGCTTTGCGAAGGAAGGGGTTATACCTTACACCAATTCTAGGTTCGAAATGGGAAGTGTAAGACTCCTCATATGCCCCAACTTCATCATAAGAACTATCATAAGGCCCTACATCATCTCCATATTCACCATAAGAACTAGGCACTTCATTCACCTCATTTTCTCCCTCAGAACCATAACCCTCAAATCTGCCCATGTCTTGATCATGGCCATATCCATAGCCCCCGTAATCTACAACATCATCGTAGCCATAAAATCCCTCACTACAATCATAGTCTCCCATGTTGTAGTCACAATAATATGAGGCTACCAGGACATGTCCCCCTTATATCACCTTGTACATACAAAATGAACAAACAAGATTAGTAGTAAAAGCACCTCACCAACACTCGTATACACTCACCTTTGTGATCCTCACAATTGGAGCGGCGAATATTGAAAGTTGCTTATACTCCAGTAGTTAATAAGGTGTCAATCACTACTTAGCGACCAGAATAGATTATTGTTTGATCGACTCAAGACACAAAACAAAATCCACTTATGAACTTGAGTCAAAGAAGTTCAACGAATTAAAATGAGAAAAACACACAAAGAACAAAAAACACGAAGAAAACGGATTCAAAAACCAATTCACAATCTAGTAGATGATTACTAGTTGTTAATTGGTACTAGAATCAAGAAATGAAACTAAAGAAACAAGGAAATGAAACTTAGAATCTGAAATTTGAGCTTAATAGTGACGTGGCAGCATGTAATTGGTCTTGGGCCCACACGAAAATATATATATATATATATATATATTTTATTTTATTTTTGTCACAAATCTGAAATTTCAAGATTCACACAACTTGTAATGGATGACAATGGTTTTGGAGGGAAGGTAAAGTCTTGTACTCTTTTTCAACTTTTCAAACTCAAAAAGGTAGGATTTGACTATACTAATCCCACAAAACAAGGTTCCGTGTTTTAAGGAAAAGTGGTTGTCAAGTCTAGGAAGAGATGTGTGCAAGTCTTCTCACCAACAACTTTATAACTTTTGTCTTACAACTTTTTGGATCTATTTTATACTTTTGTGGTCTTAAGTTGTAAGAACAGATGAAGAACAAGATGAACACCACAACAACCTTCAAGAACACAACATCAACTTCTTCAAGAACTTAACACAAAAACCACCAATGTTCATCAACAAGGTACAACCTACGGCCCACTTCAAGTCACCACAACAATGGTCAATATTATAAGCTCATCTTTAGATCTAGACACTTTTAGTGTTGGTGAGAAAGAAACCAACACTAGAAACACACTAAACAAGTAAAATAACACCTAGATCTAAACACACAAACACTATTCTCGGCCAAGACAACAAGATGGACAGATTTTTATTTTATTTTATTTTTTTTGGACAGATTTCGTTTTGTTTTTTTTGACAGATTTCATTTTATTTTTTTTTGACCGAGATAGCCCAAGATTGGTAGTGTAGGAACACAACCAGCCTTGTTTTGATACCAAATGATACAAGATCAAGTCCACAATATGAAGATTTCAGCAACAATAATAAGATGAACAACTATCACAAGAACAACAAGTTGAACAACAAGTGCTAGTGAATCGAAAGAGCCCCACACGGCTTCACTAGACTTCAAGATTATAAACACAAGCTTAACAAGATTACAAAAAAAAAGATAGATAGCTTGACATACGAGATTACAAGAATAAGGAACCAAACCGTGTATCAAACGATAAGACCCCCTAAGACCCGTAATAACAACACCAAACTCTTATGGTGACCGCTAAGGGAATCAACTCCGCCTTACAACCACCGTTTCTAAGCAAGGATCAATAATGGCTTTTCCAAGCCCTACACTACTTGTCCTTTCCAAGCCCTACACTACTTGTCCTTTCCAAGCCCTACACTACATTCTCAAAGAGAGAAGAAGAAGTCTTCAAATATCCATAATGAACTAACTAGAAAATAAGACTAATGAAGCCTATTTATAACTATTACATTAAATAACCAAACTACCCTTAATGAAAAGAGGCTCTTATGGAGTGTAAAGAAAAGGCACAAAAAGACCAAAACACCCTTAATAAGGGCGGCCATGGAGTGTAAGGACTCCTTCTTCACACTTCAACCCTTGCAATTCTTTGGAGCCTCGGGTAGTCATCAAGGCAAGCCTCCAAGCAACCTTCCACACACGAATTTTCTTTATTATGTGTCCAAAATGACTTCATGACTTCCCCATGCATACTCTCGGGCCTTCAAGGTGTCCAAAATCAGATTCTCCACGTGCTGGCCACGAATGATGGCATCAAAAGTTATGATGGCCATTCGTCTTGTATCAAAGGGTGTGATGAGATTTGTAAAGAAAGGAAAACTTAGTTCAAGATTTATTAGGCCTTTTGAGATAAGTTTGATGATCTGGCATATAGGCTAGGTTTACCTCCATATTTGTTAGCTATTCAACTGTATTATATGTTTCTTTGTTGAATAAATACCATCCAGATGATTCGCATATAATTCGATGAAACTCAGTTCGATTAGATCATGGCTTGTCCTACAAGGAGAAACCCATTGCTATCCTAGAAAAACAGACTTGGAGGTTGAGGTCTAAGCATATTATTTCTATGAAATTCTAGGAGAGACATCACCCTATTGAGGTGGACACATGGGAAGTTGAGTCCGATATGCAGTGTATATACCCCTAGCTTTTTATCGATTTAGGCACCTTATTTGCTTTTTTGTTCGAGGATGAACTTATGATTTAGCGGTGGATAATGTAACAACCCTTGTTGTGATTTTTAACTCTTGTTATGTTTTGGCCATTTTTCCTTTCCATGTAGTTGTTGAATGCTACTTATGATCTTTAGGGTTGATTGTCATGGTCCTCGAAGTGTTCGAGAGTGATTTGAGTGAGTTTGAGATTTTGAGTAGCCTTGAAAGTGATTAGTTTGACTTTAGTCAACATTTCGTGATTCGAGTGTTGGATGGTGATTTTATCAGTTCCATTAGATTTGGAATGTTGATTTTGGGTTAGTAGCATAGTTGGTTCGGGTTACAAGCCTTTATATTTAGTTTTGACCTCTTAGACAAGAAACTAGTTAAATTTAGCCTAATGGGGTTCCAAGGTTAAATTGTTGAAAATGACCTCTTTTGATAAATTTGACAATTCCATTGAGTCCGAAGTAGGTAGATGAGTTATGCTGACCAACGAGTTTGTGAAGTAGCATTCATGCTTGGTGAGTGGGGATTGTTTAAAGTATCACCCATGGAGGGTGTGATGAGATTTAGGAAGAAAGGGAACTTTAGTCCAAGATTTATTGGGCCTTTTGAGATTCCTGAGAAATTTGGAGAAATGGCATATAGACTAGGTTTGCCTACACATCAGTCAGCTGGTTATCCGGTATTCTATGTCCCCATGTTGAAGCGATACCATCCAGATGATACTCAAGTGATCTAGTGGGATTGAGTTCCACTAGATCATGATTTTCCCTTTGAGGAGGAGCCCATTGCTATCCTAGAAAGGTAGACTAGGAAGTTAAGGTCCAAGCATATTTTTATATGTAAGTTCAATAGAGACATCATCCGATCGAGGAGGCTACGTGGGAGGTTGAGTTCGGTATGCGGAGTAGATACCCTCATCTTTTTACCGATTTAGGTACTCTATTTGCTTTTTCATTCGAGGATGAACACGGGTTTTAGTGGTAATAATGTAACGATCCTTGTTGTAATTTTTAACTTTATCTGTATTTTGATCATTTTGCCCTTTCCCATAGTTGCTATATTTTATTTCTGAGTTGTGGGGATAGTTGTCATGGTCCCCGAAGCATTCAGGAGTGATTTTAGTAAGTTTGAGGTTTTGAGTAGCCTTATAAGTCATTAGTTTGACTTTGGTCAACATTTTGTCATCCAAGCGTCGGATGATGATTCTGCCAATTCCATTATATCCCAAATGTCGATTTTGGGTTAGTATTATATTTGGTTCGAGTTTTGAGCCTTTATATTTAAATTAGCTTCAAAGGGGTCCCAGGGGTAAATTTGTTGAACACGACCTTTTTTGATAAATCAGATGATTCCATTAAAATAAGATGGTTCCATTGAGTCCGGTACGTCAAAATTATCCTAGTAGCATTATTGATTTATTTCTATAGGGTCCCGAACATATCTCAAGATTCCTTTTAGAACATTGTGAAATTTGGCTTGTTATTGGCGCACCAAGCATTTACTCATTGCAATCGCATGGCAGGGGGGCCAGGATCACAAAGAGTTAAGTCTTCCTTTAGTGAGAACGGGTGGTGGGTTCAGCGATTGCGAGGTTCGAGTTGGGTAGGCATCGAGGTCGCCTAGCTCCTTCCTACAGTTGTAATAACTATTTTTGTCGTGGTTAGTGGTTGACTTTGTGATCGCGTAGGTTAGGCAGTGATCCTGTGTCACTGTTCATCTGAATAGTATAAATTCTCCATTTTTGCAATTTTTGCCCATTTTCACCATTTTTGGACTTGGAAATATCAGGGAAGACAATTTTGAAGAGAAATTTTCATCAAAAGTGATTGGATAAGCTTCTAAACTTGAATTCAATCATTATTCATTCATTTTATCTCAAAAACATCTTTAAAACCTTAATTTTAAACTTGGAATTTTGGGGTTTTACCTAGTAAAGTGAGAAAATGGTTTTTTGGTGATTTCAATCTCTAATTCAACTTGTTTTTCAATGGCTTTTCATATTTAGGATCTTTGAAGTATGGGAAACTTTATTCTTAAGTAAAATTCTGATTCTACCCTTTTTCCTTCAGGGTCGATTTTTGAACAATTTTTGACCCAGAATGAAAGTAGCTAATATAGGTATCATTAGACTCCTTTTGATGTGTAGATTATGTTTTTAATAGATTGGGTTTGTTTCAAGACTGCACAAAAATGAAAATCTCCTAGTTAAAGGGTTCCAGACTCATGTTTCAGCTCTTTGAGGTAGGTTATGGCTTAACTTTCTTCAGAAAAAGCTGGGTAGTTATCCATTCATGTAAAGTATGCTATGGGTTAGGGAGTTATCATGAGATTAATCTTTTAAAATAGATATTTTCTCGTTTTGCCTGTGCGGGGCTTATGAGAGTATTATTTTTCACTTGAGAAATATTTATTGTTGTGATTCACGTATGGGGGCTTATGTGAGTATAATATTTTATTTGAAAGATGATTATTGTTGTAATACCCGAGTGGGGGTTGGTATTGGTCTTGTTTGAAAATCATCTACCTTTATTATTATTATTGTGATGCCCAAGTGGAGGTCTTGAGTTGACATATATTTGATGTCTTACATGACTCTTCATTATTGTGGTGTCATGCTGTGGCTTATACCATGATTTATTAAGATTTGAGGAGATTTGATCTCATTTGATACCATCATTGAATTTTTTCATTATATGATATTGTTTTAGTTATGAGCATGGCTCCTCATTTCATTCATCCATATACATAGAATTTGTACCAAAGAAAAACAGTGATTTTAAAAGGAAAAAAACAATTTATAAGACCCTTGACCGTGTGATGTGTTAGCAAGGTTGATTGAGATATGAGATTGAGATTGTGAAAGTATATAGGTTGTGAACCCCCCATGGGTACTGTCCTGGAAGCTTATGCTTGGAAGGTGTATATGGGGTGATATTGAGATATCCCATCCTTATTATACTATTGCATTGCATCATTTGCACTTCTATTATGTGTTTACTATCATGTATTTAGTTTTCCTTATGTATTCGTGTATAGTTATTCTTATGCAAATATTATACTTGTAGAATTGTTTAGAGATCCTATTTGAGACATTGTTGGGAACTTTTTTGTATGTATGTGGAAATGTGCTCATAGTATCCTTTACTTATCTAGTTTTTGCTTTTCTCAATCGGCCTATGATACCTACTGAGTATAAGTGGACCGTACTCATTCCTACTTTTGTACCCTTTCGGTGTAGGTCCTAGTTTAAGTGTGAGCCGCAGAGCGTGAGATCAAGTTGTGTTTGAGGTTGATTCGGAGTACGGGTGAGCTCCTTATTCGGGGCTTCATTCCAGACCTCATCTTATTTATCTTGTCTTACTTTATAAATCAAAGACAGACCCATGTATTTTCATACTCTTTATTAGTATTTGTGCCCTTTACTCATGACATCAGATTTTAGGATTGGAGCTGTATTTTGTTCAGTTTCAGATATTATCATTAATTTATATATGGCCTGACTTTCTTATAAAGTCTCGTATTTGGATTTCATTATTTCTTTTATGTATTTTTTTATCTGTTTGTGTGTTGGGCTTAGCTACCCAGGGTTGGGATGGAGTAGGTAGCATCATGACCTCAGCTTTTGGGTCATGACAGTTGAGTAACATGTTATGGGCCTAAATCCTAAATCTGAGTAGGGCTAGGGACATTTGGTATAAGTTTTATGGCAGTGCAGTTCCACACTCTCATCATTCTTCCTGTGTCAAAGAATTACTGGGCAATTGCATATAAACCATGTTTGACCACATCCTCATTCTTAGTGAAGAACTCTATGGGGTATCCATCAACCCACGTGCCTTGTCTAAGGTTATATCCTTAATTGTTGCATCAAGTTCTTCTATTGTCACCTCCTGGATCAATTGCACTTAGTGTGATCTTATGAGACAATCTCTACTCTTGATAACTGTTGCACTGTATCAAGTAATTTTAGTGTTTCAAGAACCTATGAGGTTAGTGAAGAATGATAGAAATTCCACCTTTGTCGCCACTGGATCAATGATGTTTACATCAATCTCATTGTAGATAGATGTAATGGTACTCTTTCTTGCTTTTTTCTTCATTTGGGCATGGAAATACTTAGAGTTAGCATATACATGATCCAGTAGGCCTTGTATGTTTGCCTAAATAAATTCTCCTCCACTGCACTTCATTTATTCATTTCAACAATAAGGGCCTTCTCCTAGCCAAATAAAACCCGATAGAAAAATTGGTTAGTGATATTTGCTTGCACCACATCTAAACTTTGTCGAGCCTGATTTATCTTTGAGCATAATATTCCATAAAGAACTTAAGGTACTTCATTTCCACTTTGAGCTTTTTCAATCTCTGCCAGATAATAAATATAGGATCACCTCTACATTTCTGCTACTATATTCTCTCAACTAGTACTAAACACTCTTTGTGCTTCATGAATAATATAGCATATAGTTTGAAATGTTTGGGTAAATACATGGGTTTGTCTAGCATTGGATTAGGGAAGGGGAGGCATCGGACACTTTTGGCTGCATAAAATATGGCTCAACCTAGCCAAACTATTGTTCCTATGGTTAATTATCAAAGGCCCAATCTATTTTACTATAAACCCTTCTATTTGCGTCTTACTTATTACACCATGCGAAAAAATAACCCTTAGATCTTATAGGAGTGAGTTGTAGATTATCAACTAAGTTCTAAAACCCCTAAGTTTTTGCTAGTGTAACATGTTGGCCAGTTTTTCTTCAGCTGATAGGATATAGTTGAAATCCCTACTAATGAGCCATAGACTCTAAACTTGGGATCCTAGCTGACTCAGGTCATGCCATAGTGTTTCCCTTTACTGTTGTTCATTCTTAGCTTAAATTATAGTTATTAAAGCACTAAAATGTGTAGCAAAGTTGTCCAAAGAATGATGGATTAAATGCTTATGGACCTGTAGTATTTGTATATTGAGATGACTTTTCCATAACAACAAACTCTACCATTTTTTGCTTGGGGATAGATACAATAGTGGCCCCAATCTCTAGTATTTTAATGATGATCTTCTTAGCTTTTCACTCATTTAATCTTGTTTTAATACAACCAAATAAGTCAATTTTAGTATTAACCAGAAAGAGGCTCAACTCCATCTATTTACATGGCCAATTGATCCCTCTAATTTTCTACATACATACTATCTTGGGAGTTGGTATGACTATTTAGAACTAGTCTCCTTCTCTCCCAAAGTACTAGGTAGACTATCATCAATAGTACCAAACCTATTAGATATACCTGTTTGATGAGTCTTTTGCTATTTAGCATTCCCCTAAGTTGGACCAATGGCTACGGTGGCAAGAGTACCCCCCCCCCCCTTCCCCTGCTTAATTAGTAGTAGTATTGCTTGTTGAGCATTGTCTCCATTTACTACCACCCGTACCACCACAGTAACTGCTATGACCTCCCAAGCTTGGAAATTTTCTATTTCCTTTTCCCTTTCTTCTTCTCTTTAGTTCCTACTTAAATTCCTCTTATGGTTGTGCTTACTCTCTATTTGAACACATATTTGCATCGGGTCCAAAATATATGAATTCATTACAAAATTTGGGTCTCCAATCATAAGAGACTTCATATGGAATAGTACCTATTGGAGTTATCAATATTAATGGTCTAGAAGGGGATTTAATGTGTCAATTTCTATAAAGATTCTATCATAGGAAATATTATTAAGATCTACAATGTATCTATCAGTGGATAATGGTTTACCAATAGCACTGGCCACGTTGCTCAGTGCCTCTGCTGACCCATAGCCCATAAGTAATCCCAATAGGTTCACCTATAAAGGAATTTTATTTAAGCATTTTGTGTTAAAAAATTTAAAAATCTAATTCTGCAGAATTAATGGTGTATTAAGCTATGTATATGGTCTTAATTGGATTACAAGGTCCATATTATCTATAGTTAAAAATTGATAATATAATAACCATCACAATGCAATAGGATTTGTAATTTAGGAAAAAATATCCACAAAGCAGTAATATAGTTAATGATAGATTTTTCACAGGGTGTATCACCTAGAACATAGCCTATAAGTGTAGTATTCTAGTGATCCCCTTGAATCCTTATTTCCTCCTAAATAATTTTGACAATGATTTTTCGATTACATTGTAATTGAGGTATATAGTCCAATGGCATCCCCATCAATGAGTTTAAATTTTGTTAATTTAGGTTGGGTTGTTGATTTGGAGAGGAAGGTACTTCATCCCTAGTTGTATTCATCGCCATAACTTGTCAAACTGGCAGGGTCGATGGTTCAATAAATGAGAACTAGAGTTAGTGACGTAAGCTCGTCTTCATAGTCTCTAGTTGTTTTCCAGTGGTAGCCTTGGTTTCTTGTTCCACACTTTTAACTTTGAACTTAGCTTCCTCCAATATAGATTCAAATTGAGCTAGGAGGAGGAAGTTCCCAAATGTTAATGGGCTAGTCTTTGTTGAACCCAGTAACTAGAGTGACCATCATTTGCATCGAAGGTACTTGTTGTAACTATTTTTCCATTGTCAAAACATGTTAGCCTACCTTGGCTAAAGATGCACCAACAGAAAACCCAATCTAAACATGTACCTCAAATATTTCCCTTACTATGTGCCTCCATAATTATTGTCCAAAACTGAATCTTAAAAAACTGCAATAAAGCTTAGAGATAATAGATTTGTTTTCAAATAGGTGTTGTATTAAGTAGTGGAAAATCTTAGTTACATGATGATTGCACAATCATATATTGGGACTAAGCTACAAATTACTAGATTTCATACATTAAATCCCCTAATTAACATTCAAATAAATTTTATTAAATAAAAAAGAAATAATATTTGGCTTTGTATAGGGGTTTCTTATGTAATGCTTGTCAAAATCTAGTATGAGTCAGTTGACTTTTCTCAGATCAAAATATCTTCTCGATGCAGTATATGAACTCTTGGGGTGTTTTGGATCCAGTGATGCCTTGTGTGCAGCTAGGTATTGATTATGTTCATCCATATAGATGAAGCTTCATTATCGATTTTTTCCAGCTGGGGATATGTGGAATTCTTTTCATTCATCCATGTATTGAAGCTATTTTTTCCCTATATAGATAGTCCCCACATTTCTTGAATTTGATCTTAAGTCTGAGAAAAGTTAATAAGTAGCTTCCTTAATTTTCGTGACTTATCAAATCCCTAATTTTACTCCGAGATGAATCTCTTGAAGAAAAATACACGTCACTTTGCACTAATTTCCTCTGACATGGGTAATTCACTTTATATATTTCTTAGACCACATGGCTGCATATGGTTTAGTACTGAGGGTGGTTGAGGTTCCGAAAATATCACCAAAATTTTTTTCTTGCCTTTTAAAGTCTTGGCAATTGATCAGGAGATCTTTGATTGGGTTTTCTCTATTTCATATTTACCTCCTTTTTCAAAGGGCATTTTTGTCGTCCAAAGAGACTCTTCAGATCTATTTCCTTAGGATATTTTTCTATAAAAATCTCATCTTCCTTGTGCTATCTTCTTTAGAGAAAAGAAAATAGTTTATTCTTTAGATCTTGCCTTCCTTTGGTTCGATAGAAGAGTTTGTGGCTCATGCTTTGTTTTTTCTTCTTACCTATGCCTCAACCTTATCTCTACCTTCTTAGCTATTATTATAAAATATGAAGGGTTGTTGATGAGGGTAAGATAGAATTCAGGTGTGAAATCAAGGATGAGACTGTTGATATGTTTAACCACCTCTTCCTCTCCATCAGTTCGGGGTCTTGAGCCAGTCTTTTATTATTTCTCTACTTTGGCAGCCTTGATAGAGATGGAAGTTGGTGGATATGCGGGGTTATATTTAGGGACTTTTCCAGTTCTACTATTCTGTATTCTTAGAAACTCATAGTTCCTTTTATGCTCAGAGTGAATATCACTTTTAAAATCATAAATTATTTCAAGACCTTGATCTGCAAAACCTTTTGTTAATTGAAATGCAGTCTTCTCGAGGATGTATATATTATTCATCTCAAACTCTTCAGTTATGCCCAAGTTTAAACATAAAGAAAAGGCTTTTGGCATGTTTCTGGATTGCTTTCAATGTCATGAAGGACAGTCTTATCTTGCCCGCTTTGGAAGGGGTGGTTTTCACCATAGAGGCAAGGTACAAAAGCTAGTGCCATACTGAATAGTTTTTTTTATAGAAGATTTGTATCCAGTGTTCCAGGAGCAGTTCATGCATTTCCCCTTTAATGGTGTTGTAGTATGTAGTGATATCAGTTTTTTGTATTTTTACCTTCTGTAAGTACTATTTTTTGTAATCCCCTCAATATACGACCCATTTTGAATTTGATCAAGTTATTCTCTTGATTTGAATTTATTTTTTTGATATGTTTTTGTTGAAGTCTTACGGAATATATTTTGATCTATCTAAAATGCTTTTTGCTCTTTATTTGGAAAACATTGGCTTGCATATTTCTGTTCGAACTATTTTAGTCCTATTTATTTTCTTTAAAGTCCATAACTCTCCTATATTTGATAGATTTTCAATAAGCTTTTTTTGTGGACTTAAACTTGCGAGTCCACACATAGTTTTGAACAACACTTTTGTGAATCAGGATGTGTTTCGATCGATTTTGTTTAGTTGTTTGGTTAAAAGTGAGGGAGTTTAGAAATTCCTAATACATATGCCTCCTTGTTAGGTAATTGAGGGCATGATCAGTCACGTACACAAATGCTTACAAAACCGACTAAGGAAAAGTAATACTTAATATAGAACATTACTGTCTAAAAAAAGGAAAAGACGTAGTTAAGGTACAAGAAAACCGGTCCAACCTTTATGATGCTAGAAGCTCAAAATGCCTCAGGAATAAGTTAAACACAAACGAAGCCCAAATCAATATTGATGACACGTGCCGGGATCAACATAAAAAATACAGATAATGTAGGGTGAGTATAAACTAATAGTACTCAGTAGACATCATAGGTCGACTGAGCTTAGGTAGATACTATATTGAATAAAGAATTCTACAATTAACATGCACACAGAAAAGTCCAGGAGTTCAGTGATATAGTATAATAAGAACACTTCACAACATAATAAGGATAAATGAATGATGCAATGCACTGCTATGCTATGAAATGTAATGGCCAATGATCCTACTGGTATACACCCCCTCCACAATGGCATGTTGTGAGGTGGGATCCATGGGGGATTTGTGAGGTCAATATACCTATCTGGAATCTTACCTCTGACCAATCCATAAATAAGATGCTACATTTATTTCAAAATCGTGACTCCAATTGCTTAGTCTAGTGATCTGTGAAAAGAATGAGTATGCCTGCTTACAACAATAAAGTGAATACGAAAGAAACATATATGGATATAATGTATTTTCTCCAACTCAGAAACACAACATATAAGCCTAAAATTCAAAGAATTTCCCCAATCCTGTCCGGAGGTCACATCTCTGTATTAGCTTATTAAAACTTTCTATCTCATGTTAATCATGGAAAATCTTTCTTCATATATGTAAAAATACATGAAACAACATAAAACATAGTATAAGAAACAATTTCCCCAAAATTCAGGCCATGCATTGGCAACCGCGGCCCCCCCCCCCTCCTCGAGTATCACAATATCAAATCATCATAAAAATTGCTTCAACCCAACATTTCACCCAACCCACAAAATACGTTACACGATAAGTTTCTACTCAAGCTAAGTCTAATGAAGTGTAAGTCATAACATACCTCAAAGCTGAACTACAATCCACCAACAGTCACAAAGCAGCCTTCTCCTTCCAAATGGCATTAAAATGCTTCCAATCTATCATAAACATGTTCTACATATGAATATGATCCCATTTATACCCATTTTGTGATGTAAAAGTATGGGTCAAACTTGGGTCAAAAAGTTAACCCTCAGAAACCGAAAACAAAACTGGAAAATTCTATCAAAATCACATTACTCATAAGATAAGAAACTTAAATATGATTTCTTTGAAATTAAAGTTCAAATCTATCCTCAAATCATCAAAATACGATTTCTTAATTGTAGGTCCAAAATACCCAATTTCCATGCTCATACAATGTTTAAAACGATGAAATAATCGGCTAGTTTGGAATTTGATACTAAAATTCGTTTACCCACAAATAAGTAGATTAAATCTGAAATTTCATTAAAACCTGAGTCTGAATCAACAAAATTCCATTTTTTTTTCTCCAACAAATTTATGAAAAAAAAGGAAAACCAATTGAAAAAATCATGGAAGACTACTTAAATAAAATTTAGATACTCACCCCTCATTAAATAGAGAAGAATATCATGAAAATCACTCAATTCTGAGCTATAAAACTCCCAATATGCTCAAAATACCAAATAAATAGAGTCTAAAATTTAAATGCATTATTCAACAATTTTTTTGAACCAGAATTTTTCTACACTAGAAACTTTAATTCTCATAATAAAGGATGTAATTCCCTCATACGACCTCATAATGCCCTACTTCTTTTTCTTATAATTCCTAAATAATTATAAGGACTTGTTCAATTAAAACTCAATTTCATGCATCTTTTCACAGTTAGATATTATTTTTGCTTATTAAAGAATTATTTCATGTTTCACATTAAAATCCCAATTTTGACATAGCGAACATGCACCAAACTTTCTAGATCAGCCTTATAATTCTTGGTTAAAATATTGGAAGTCTCAAAATAATTTTTTGATCTCTAGAACTAAAAATAATCTTTTAAGATGTAACATTTTAATACTTAAACAAGGCCAAAATACCTAAAATTTTCAAAATCCATTCGAAATTGATCGGAATTAAACTAAAATTTACAGACAAGTCCAAAATTATCATATAAACCTGTTGAAACTTTTAGATCATGAATCAGAACTCATTTAGTCAACTCTTTGACCACAACCAGCTTTTAAATCAAGACTGAGGTCATTCAGAACATTTCGAACACAAATCAAATACGCCACTAGACTAAAAATGATATTTTAGCCTTTTTGGAACCATCAAAATACTGATTAAAGGTCAACTTGACCAAAGTTAACTCTTAAGTTCTAAGTTTTCAAATGTCATGACCCAAAAAGGAGAGGTCATGATAGCACCTACACCATCCCAACCCTAGATAGGTAAGCCCAACACCCAAAGAGATAAAGAATACGGAAAATAAATAGATAAAACCCAATACAAGATTTCATAAGAAAGTCAGGACGACAAATATAAATAAATACAATATCCAAAACTGAATGAAATACAACTCCAATCCCAAAATCTGATATCATGAGTAAAGAGCACTTATACTAAATAAGAGTACGAAAATACACAAGTCTGTTTCTGAATCATAAAGTAAAGATAAGATAAATAAGATGAAGTTCTGAATCAAACCCTGAATGAGGAGCTCACTCGTCCTCCGAATCAGCCTCGATCATAGCACTATCTCACGCTCTGTACATTTGTACACATGTACTTAGTAGGTATCATAGACCGACTGAGCAAAGCAAAAAATTAAACAAGTAAAGGATACTATGAGCACTCTTCCACTTGCATATAGAAAAGTTCCAAATGGTGGCTCAAATCGTATCTCTATCATGATCCAAAAACACATGTCATGATAGCACCTACTTTAACCCACCAGTAGGTAAGCCAAAACCATAGTCTGGAACAGTGAGTAATGTGCTAAAAGGCAGAAGAGAAACAAATAAAGAGAAAAGAATAATTTAAAGAAACTATAAGGGGAAATATACACAATCATGACATACGAAAAGAGGGAGAGGGACAAAATATACAAAATGAATCCTTCCAAGACTGGGTTAGGCCAGTACAAGAGCCACTATACATAAAGAGTACTAGACAAGTGATAATATATACAAGTAGTCTCCAAAGATACAAAAACACTGAAAGCCCACTCTAATCTTCGGTCAGTAGTTCCGCTCTAAGTCGGCGCCAATGATGCTGACTCGTACTAGGAACTACACAAGAAAAAGATACAAAAGTGTAGTATGAGTACCAAAATACGGGGTACACAGTAGGCATTATAGGCCGACTGAGCTCAATTAAAGTAAAGGAATGATAAAGTTTGAATCTATACTAAGAGGTAATAAAGAAGGAGTTAGAATGGAAATAACAAGTTATGCTAACAAAAAACAAGAAACGAATATAAATAACTCAAAAGTGGAAATAAATGCCTAGGTATAACCAAACTAAACCCCTGTAATCCCAGAAGGTACACATAATAAAACAAAACCCAACCGAGCCCCCATAAGCATGGTGGGTGTAGACAAGGGATAATACTAATATAAGGCCAAGAACAACAGTAGAAAATGTGAAAATGATCCGAGATTAACAATAAGTGTACCGTATATTCCTCCTCCATCCATAACCATAAATCATACAAGACTCGAATAGGATTTCCAACAAGAGATCAATAATAATAAATGTCAGACTCAAACTGGAACTAATAGATAATAATCAGTAATACCAGGTGTCGGACTCAAACCAAAACTAAATATGCAACAGGTAGTACTAATCCAAAGTCCTGATTCATCCCAAGACTATCTAGTCCCTTCTTCCTATTTTAGAAGGCCATGTTTATTAAAGAAGTGCAAAGTTTCTATTATTAAATTAAAAAAGGCGATTAAAGGACAAAACTATTAAAATACCAAGAATACTGAAGCAAGCAAAAATAGTATAGTGATCAAGACAACCTAATCCCAATAACCAGTCTCTAGAAGTCGTCCTGTGATCATTTATGTCTAATGAGGGCGTTATCCTAAAGCAATCTACCTTAAAAGGAACGATATGGCTAACTACAAATCACGCGAACCCAACCTAAGGTAAGAAGCTATCCAAACCTATACTAAGGATTCTAAATTTAATCACAAGGGCCCCGAGCAAGTGAAACTAAGTTCTAAAGGGGAAGGATTAAGGGAAATAAGATCGAGTTCATCCTAAAGCCCCCTAACCGGCTAAAATGAATAGAAAAAGTATAATAACTATACAAGGAATGTAAACCCACCAATAACTTGCACAATACCACATCAATACCATAAAAGACCAAAGTCTAACGAAAGCTAAGCCTAGCCTACCTAGACGACGCCGAAAGCACTCGAAATCCTCTATATCAGAGTTTTTCCCTTCTGAAAAGCCTCAAACCGCTACCATGCTATAAAAATAACAATCTAGGTATCAAGACAAGAACAAAAATACCCATATTGTGAATTTATGCTCTGGGTTAGAAATTGACTATAAAATATTTGTGGGGCCCACTTATGGAATTCTAAATTAAAATCGTAGCAATGTCCCTCGGAGAGCAATAAGCTTGTGTTAAAATATTGAGCACTATAAGCTCTAAGATTGATCCAAAATAGTCCCAAATAAAATTCAAAAACTCAAGAACAACGTGAAGAATTTGACAGGAATTATGCCGAAAACTTACGGGGAAATAATGGAAACGCGATCACTTTAATGTCCCCAAACAAGCCCCAACTCCACTTTATGATTTCCAATAATTTCTGGAGCTCCCAAGGCCATTTATGGAGTTTACACTAAAAATTTTAAAGCTGAAAAACTAAGGGAGAACTATTTATACTTCCAGGGATTCCTTTATCGCGATTACAAGAACGAGTAACTTTGCGATCGCGATGAAAGACCTGGGCCTGCAGTAGGTTCTGATGCACCAGAAACTTTGGCTAAGTTGTAAAATCTCCAAACGAGGCATGAATGCAAATGAACTATGATAGCCTACAAAATTTGACATTTTAGACTCAATGGAACCATCGAAATTTCCAACAAAGGTTGTTGCTATAAAAAGTGGGTCCCATACCAAAAGTTTCATTTTTACCTGTTTCCAACTAATAGCCCAAAGGCCTTGGGACCCAAACCAAAGGTCTCCTTAGCCTAAAATCAATGTTCTGCAGCTAATGGAATTGTCAAAAATTGTCATTTGAGGCTATTTACTTGAGGTTTTGGCTCGAGACCACTTTCTCAACTTCAGAAGCTTCAAAATAGGAAAACTAGTATAAAAATAAAACGAACTGCCCAAGAACCAAAATGTAAGTTCTAAGAAGTCATAAATGTCTTGGGGAATCTATAGGAAACAGCTAAGTATGGAAAAAGCATAAAAAGCAGAAAATGACCTAGAGGGTCAATGCAACATCCACTACTAAAATTACTTTCGTCCTTGAAAGTAAAGAGTTTAAGAAGTACCTAAACGCTCAAACAAGTGAGGATGCCGTGTATGCATGTCATTCTTGATCTCTCAGGTAGCCTCCTCAATTGGATGGTATCTCCACTGCACTTTTACTACCAGAATCTTCCTAGAGCCCAACCGTCTGACATCTCAAACTAGAATGGAAATTGGCTCCTCCACGAAGGTCAACCTATTATCCAAAAGAACTGAGTCCCACTGGAGAATGTGAGACTCATTTTGAATATAGCACCAAAGCATCAACACATGGAAAATAGGGTGAATGGTTGAAAAGGCTGGAGGCAAGGATAACTTATAAGCTACTTCCCTAACTATTTGAGGAATCTCAAATGGCCTGATATACCTAGGGATGAGCTTAACCCTCCTCCCAAACCTCATTACGACCTTCATAGGAGACACTAAAAGGAAAACCAGATCACCAACTCCAAACCTCAAAGCATGAAGCGTGTGGTCAGCATAACTCTTCTGCCTACTCTGAGCTGCATATAGCCTATCTTAAATAATCTGAACTCTGTCCAAAGACTCTCGAAGCAAAACAATACCTTGAGGCCTAAACTCTAAAGTCTCAAACCAAGCAATAGAAAATTGACAGTGCCTACCACATAATACCTTCAATGGTTCTATTTGAATACATGAGTAGTAGGTATTATTGTAGGGGAACTCTGCTAAGGATAGAAACTGCTCCCACTGACTTCTAAAGTCTATAACATAAGCTCAAAGCATTTCCTCTAAGACCTTAATAGTCCTCTCCGACTGACCATCACTCGGGGGATGAAAAGTTATGCTAAGGTCGACCTGGGTACCCAACTCCTCCTGAATAGCTCTCTTAAAGCTTAAGGAGAACTAGGAACCTCTATAAAAAATAATAGACACGGGCACTGATATCGCCCAAAATATACCTCTAGAAAAATATAATGCGATCGTTGTATCAAATATAAAACCCAACTAGGTTGGGATCGATCCCACAGGGAATCAAAAAAAATTATGTAGAATGCTAGACTGAGTAATTGGTAAGTAAGTAAAACTAGGTGTGTGTGTGTGTGTGATAAGTGGTAATAGTAACGATTGCTGGTTTTTGGATTTGTAAACAATATGAGAAATACACTAGGACTGTGATCCCTAATGATTCCTTAACTCGACCGATTACTTGTGCTAGCAAAACTTTCCCGCTGTGTTGCATGCAAAATCTAACAAGATATGTTTATCTAAACGTCTCTCGACCTTGATTAGATAAATTTCACTCTTCTCCTCTCAGTATTCGAGTGTCGCACTACTAACCCTTGTCTTGGATCTTAGATAACTATCCCTGTTACGGCTCAAGTTATTAGATGAAGGCTGATAGTTTCAAATCTCTGTTGTTATTCACTTTTCCCAATCTCTACCTTTCTCTCAAGCAAGTCTAGAATGCAGGAGGGTTTCTAACATTTGCAACCATTAGAAGATCACTTATAATGAAGGTAATAACAATACATGCATGAACAACGGTTCAAAATTGCTTTGCACTTAACCTATTTCGTTAATTCCTCATGGTTCACACAACCCAAGTTGATGGGTTTAGCTACTCATAATTGTAAGAACACAAGAAGAATTCAAGGGATAAAACATAATTGCACACTTATAATATGGAGAAAACTCTGAAATCTCAATATCAATGAAACCCTAGAATTGATGTTCCAAAATTACAAAGTCAATAATATGCTTATGAACTTAAAAACAATAGAAAATATCGCTCAAAACAATGTACTGACCAACCCCCAACATAGGAAAATAAAAGGGTATTTATAGATACAAGATGGATCCTATCCTAATCAAAATAGGAAAATAGAGTTGGCAACTTTCCACGGTACCGTGACTTGGTGTCGTGGAACCAAGTCACGTCACGTGGGTCCCATTGTAAAAGTCACGCCACTTCACAAACATACAGGAGTCGACCTATGACACAGACCCACGCCACGTAGGTTGACTCACGTGATATGGGTCCTACCCTGGGTCACTCCTCTGGTGCAGTACCTGGTTCTTTCATCTTCAGATACTCCATTTTCGAGCATGATTCTTACTTGTTGATCATTTTGCCTCCAAAAATGTATTTCTCTGCAAAGTAAGATAGAAAACACATCATACAAACTAAACATAACCAAGTTATTGCATATTTTCCTTATTTTAAGCATCGAAAGTGCCATGAGATCATGACTTATCAACACCCTCAACTTAGAACATTTGCATGTCCTCAGGCGAACAAAACTAAATAAACACATACGATGCTTTAACTAAGAGAAACTTAAGAGACCTATGGTAGTCGACTCATTGCTTTTGGCATCAAAACTTTTTTGACCCCTCCTACTTGCAAATAAAAACCACGGTGTGCATACATGCAATATATTATCATGACACAACAGGGATCAATGATGGCATTAGATTATGAACGAACAACTAAGCATATATGCAAATGACATTATCTGAAAAAATAGCGTTTAACAATGCAACCCATGTACTTTCACAACAAACAAGTCCCATACACTCACAGTATACTAATGAATATCCAATTAGGGACTAGGTCAAAACACTCTCTCTCACAAAGAAGTTCAAACAGTGTGCATGAAATACCATAGGCTTGCCCATATTTTCTATGCCTTAGTTTTTTGGACAGTTGGACTAGGATCACTATAGGACTTTCATCGGCTTGTAATGTAGGCTTGAGGACGGGTGTGATACATATAGATATAGTGACTCAACTCGCCTTGACACTACACTATTCTTGGCTCCACTTTCCAACCATTCTCATTTTATCTACCCTTATACTCCTTCATTTATTTTCAGATTTTTTTGGGTGTGATTTTCTTCATACTTTCAAAACAATTTTTTTTTCTCTTTTTTTTTTCTTTTTGCAATTTCTATTTATTTCACTAGTTTATTTTCTTTCTTCAAACCCAAATATTTTCTCTTTTTATTTCACTAACCCCTTCTTCAAACTCAAGCTAAACTATGTACCCCTATAATAGCCACCCTCAACATAAACGATTTGCCTGAGTTGAGGTACACAATGTCCAGGGAGGGACCAGGGCCAAGACAGGTTCATTATAAGTCAAAATGGGAAGGTGAATAGGCTAATGAAAGAAATAGGTTAATTAAGGCTCAAACTCGGGATCAAGGGATACTTAATCCATTTGGTCGGGCATTTAGTCTAAAAGTGGACTTATTAAAAAATGGCATATGATCCTTTCCTAACCACTATCCTATAACCTAGGAAAGACTAACCAGGAAAGTTTTGGATTGCATAGACAAAGTGAACTAGGTAATGACCTCACACATACATAGCACAGGGTTACACTATCAACTACTACCTATCCAGTTCATGCACTGCTAGCTACAATCATGTTGCCTCTAATACTAATGCCATAACAAGATCCAACAGATATCACAAACTAACATACTACACACACAATTTAAAATAAAACTTTTCAGGAGGGGTATCCTTTAGACAATCACAAACAACATCAAAAACATGTTCAAAACTAGATTGCACTAAGGTTCCCTTATTTTCCTCCTAATTAATCACGAATACACATAATAATATAAATAAAAACCTAAATATGTCTGTTCTACTAGGATAGAACACTTGGGGGAAAAGAAAACACGACAACAAAAAACCCCAAATGGTGGTATACCCCCACGTCCAACTAAATAATGGTGCACTGCCCCTAGTGCACAACTATCAATAGAGTAAATGTAAGGGAGTGAAGACATACATGCTGTGCCCTAGGCATCGAATGTGGGCCCATCAATAGCAGGATCATCTACATGCTCTCTAGACTCTCTGCTAGGTATGTCCTGCATAGGGATACCTGACTAAAGGATGCACCTCGTGTCCTCTGCTCCTAAGTAATCTGACTGGCATGGTACTCTACTTTGGAGGCCTTAATTGCTCTCCTAAAATCACCCTCGAACTCATCACCACAATCAGTCTAATCCTCTAGACTACATGTTCGCTTAACTCTATCAATATGAGGCTCCTCGTCAGCAAACAAATCCACCTCAAAAGTCGGCCTTATCGGGGTCGAAATAGGCATAGGTAGAATAACAGGTATGCTGCTCGATGTTAAAGTTCTAACCTCTTCTCTCAATGCAGACACCTCCTGTGTTAATCCTGCCATATCAGGAATCTGTGCTGAACTTATCCAGGTAGCCATCTGTGTTGTAAAACTATCAATCCGCCCATGCAGCTCTCTCATAAATCTGTCCATAGCCGCTGTCATTCAGGTCTCTACTCTAGCCTCTGTAGCCTCTATTGTGGTTCGAACGCATGGCTTAAGCTGGGATACTAACTTAGCCATCTGGACCTCAGTGTGAGCCTGCCTCTCAAACATCTGAGTCTGCCTATCAACCAACTACTGTAGAAAGTCCCTTAAAACTGAGACCATACCAGAGAGGGGTGGTGGTACTGTAGTGCCTGTGACCTCATCGTCAATCATCGGGCTTGTACCCTCAGCAGGTACACAAATAGTCTCAGGTATACTCACCAATGCTGGAGTACTAACTGGCTCCTCTCTATCTCCATGCCCTTCAAAAATGGTTGCTTCTGATGATGCGAAGGGTAAAGACCTCTATGGAAAAACTGGGTGAGCTCCCTACTGCTGCATCAACCCTATATAAGCAATGCGGGTCACCTCAATATGATGATCTATTACAGGTATCGTGAACACACCAGCACTAACATATAAGCCATGAATCAGACAGAGGAAAGGAATGCTGGTAAAATCTCTAAAGGCACACTCATGAATTTCCCTAATGATATAGCGGGCGATATTAATGTCATATCCGGCGATGATGCTCGCCACCAGAACAGCTTGGTCAAGAGTAAGTGAATTATCAGCATTTGTGGTACCCAGACGGTACCTCACAATAGATCACCAAAATCATCCAACAAAGTGAAGTGAGGACTTCTTAATGTCCAGCTTCCCAGATACCCAACCAGCATCCACATCATCCTCCAATATATATCCTGCAATCCACCGTAATAACTCCAACCGCTGATCAGTGTCCCTCATTTTAGCCTTATTTCTCACAGTCTCTATACGTTGATCAAATTATGCAGTACTAGCTGGAAATTGACGTTCAGCACCAAACAAAAACATGTGGATAGTCTGCTATGAGATATCTACTCTAGTCTCCCAAACTAATGTGTGAGTCAATGGTGGTTGGTCCCGATATCGCTGCTCATTGGGTGTGATCAATTCAATAGAGGCAGCATAAGAAGCATAAAACTCATGGACCAACTCAGGGCTATAGTGCCTAGGAGGCTCCGTCATCCACCTGAATCTATAATGATCAAATACTTCCTAAATCTTTGGTAGTGCATTTAACTCATCTATCTGATATCGAGTCTCTTTAGTGATACTTCGTCTACGCATACCCCACTCAGTCAGTTCGGCATCCCTATCAAAGATGGACCTCATACCCTTAACACACCATCACTTATTTTCCCTTTGAATCACAACTGCGACCTACTGTGCAGCCACCTGTCTCTATGAGGAAGTCGTGTAGTTTTGACCACTAGTGCCAGAAATAGATGTTGTCGCCTCAACTGCAGAATCATCCAGACCTTCAGCATTTTCCACAGAGCCAGATACATCAACCTCGGCATCATCCGTACCCCCAGCATTCTCCTCAAACCCAGATACATCAACCTCCTATTCATTACTGGTTGCCGAAGCATACTCCCTCTCTTCAGACTGGAGAAAGCAATTGGAAGACTGAACAAGAGTAACTGGTGTGGCAGGTTTTGGGGGGGCTGTGAAGTAGGCTGTTGTACAGCCTGGGTAGTAGCTTGTGACCTAGTTTGTAGCCTCATGGTATGAGGTACTTGTAACACCCTGTACCTTCCCAAACCTACTTGACGACATTTAATAATGTTTACGTAGGTGTCGATACCTATAAGTATGTATTTGGTAATGTTAATGATGAGAAAATTAAAATTTGGCCTCATACATGTGATTAGCCTTGCATAGGAGGTGTTTTTTGATTTTCGTGGAGCATTTTTGGGGTTCAAAATGAGTATAAGAGGACCTCTAAACAAAGGATATTAAGGTTAATAAGTAAGTTAAAGAATAGGACTTGAAGTACCTAACCAAACCCGCGAAGAAAAGTCATAAAATGATTTTTTTCAAAAAAATAAGGTAGGGGCGCGATGGGGAGAATGCCAAGCAGATTTGGTTCAAATTTTTGTGCCCATAGGCAGTAAGTTGGCGCGCCCAAGAGCGTGCCACGCTGGTTTTTTCACTTTTTCGATTTCTAAGTCCAAAAGGTACTCGGGGTCATACCGAGCCGATTTATGCCCCGTTTCTTCTACAACCATTAGTATATACATGAAATGGGTCGAGTATTATATTGATAAGATAAAATTTCTCGAGAACGAATTTGGCATCAAAATGACGATTTTACCCTTTTGGTCAAAATAGGCCATATGTGGCTAGAATCACTTGTTTTGGGATTGAGGCTACAGATATGAATAGCGTGAGTGTGAATATTGTCGTAAAGCTTATGGAATGAATTAAACATGATAAATTATTGATTTTATTGGGTTAAGAGAATTGGGCCCAAAAAGGACCCAAAAATGAAAAGAAGACATGGCCCAAAAGTGGGTCAAAAGACCCATTCTTTCAAAGACCTTCTAAAATACCACATGTAATGCCATAGAGTGGATAAGGATGGATTAAAGGGCCTATATAAAGTACCAAAAATATGATTTTTGGTCATTTGGAAAGTCTCATGCCTTTGAGATATTTTTTCAATCATTTTTCTCTCAAACCCTAAAAGCTCAAAGGCAACTTTTGGAGCAAGATCATCCTATTCCAAGCCTTGGTAACTATTTATTCTCATGTATTAACATATTATATGAATGGAAGAGTATGTAAATCATGTTGGTTGTTCTTTGAAATGTTGGACATGGTATTTTGGGTTTTTGTATAAGATTTGTGATCCATGAGATTCAAGCTTGAATTAGAACTTGTGCCTTTGATGAAAGAGTATGGTATGGATAAAATATGAACATGTATGGTGTTATTTTGTTATGAAACTTGTTATTTTTCTAAAAGTGTAATTTGTGGGATTTTGGCCGATATGTGCTATAAGGTGAATTAAGGTGAATTGATGGACTATTTGTGATGTGGTGAGTATAAGAGAGTGTAAAGGAGAAGTGTTGTGGTGAAAGGTATTGATTATCATGTATTGGTCAATGTTTGGAATATTGTGGAATTTTTGCAATAATAATTTCTTCAATGGTGTTGTCAAAGGTAAATGGCATGTTTAACGGCAAACATGTAACTCATTGATGTTATATGAATTTGTAAAGTAATTGGTGGTTAATGTTGGCTCCGTTACGTATTTGTGTTGTAGAGTGAAACATAAGGAAGGAGCGGGACTATTGTCTGCGCATTTAAGATTGTGTATTGGTATTGAGCATACCAGGTATGTAAGGTTACTCTGTCCGTATCTTTCTGCGGCAAATAGTATTCACATTGACATTACATTTGTACTATCCCGAATTATGCTAAAGTATTCTATATCCGGTTAGCAATGGTTATCACCACATATTTCCTACCATTGATCAATTGGGAATTGTATGTCTCATTATTCGTTGGTCAATGTTCCAAAATCCCAAAAAGGCTATGTTCCAAAGTGCCAATAGTGGTTATACACATACCTCTTATTCATTGACTTGTGTCTAATGGTTTCAATAACGTTATCTATTGTTCAGTTACATATTCTTCATTCATTAGTCATGGTTGTGCATGAGTTGCATAATTGTGGACATGCTCCAAAGGTCCCAATAATGTTGTGTTCTTAAGCTTCCAATAATGTTGTGGCTATGTAAATATCTCTCATAACTGATTGTATCAATCTCTCATGTAACACCCCGTACATTTTCAAAACCTATACGATCAACCTAGCATGAATAAAAGTATTTAAACTTGAGATAATAAGGACCTACTTGAATGTAAAGTTAAAGTTAAGTGGTGGATTAATGTAGAAGGATTAAGACGTTGGAAAAAGGGGAGAACATAAACGAGGTGCTTCCGTGACTTAATTAAGATAGTAGGTGTATCACCTATTTAACCTATTGGGCTGCATTTGGACTTATGTTAATGGACTGAATTGAGGTCCAAACTAAGTACATAAAATAGGGAAGATGACCAGCCCAACACCTAAATATCACTAAGTCCCAACATGCTATGATCCAACTAGAATTAGCCCAAGTAAGTGGACTGTTTTGGACAGCTTATATAGCCAAGTAGGTGCATCACCTACTTGGACTATTTTTGACCAAAAATTTGATAAGAATGAGCTAAAGGAGGTGGATAAAAGGGAGTATAAACAGCTGAAATTCATCTCATTTATCCATTCATTTACTTGCAAATTTCAGCTTTAAAAAAAAAACACTCCCAAACCCAAAAAACAAAAGCAGCCGCCCCTAATTTCTCTTAAGGGTTCCTGGGTGAATCCTCCACTTTGGATCCTTGGTAAGTGTTTAACCTTATAGCTTAATGTAATATATGTATAATAGGTTGTGGAAAACATGTTGGTGGTGTTTAAAATGTATAGGGCAGTCCCTTAATTAAGTTGGCAGTCCACTTGTGTTGGTTTTGATGAATTTGTCTTCCTTGTGGCTTGGACTTGTATAGGGGCTTAAGGTGTTGAAGATATTAAGTTATGATGATGAAATTCCAGTATATTAAAGTGTGGTTCTTCCCCTGAATCATTCCTTTTATGTATGGCTTGATGGAAATATTTATATGTGTTGGTAAATGGAACGTTTGTTGTAGTGAAAAGAGAATACTCTTTTGTTATGTTAAACTGAATTTTGGAACTGTTGTGGAATGATTTTTGTATGCTACTGTGGAAGGCAGTATGGTGACCTTATGTGGTGAATATATGGAGTTTCGTTGGACTGGAAATGTAAAGGATAAACTAGGTAGGTAATCCTACCGGTTTGTAACGGTTATGTTGGTTTGTGGACTGTTTTGGTGGTGTGTGGACTGATTTGGTGTTGTTGTTTTGAAAAATCAGTAAGTTATAGTATAATGTGGTGGAATAATGTTATTTGGTAGTATAATGAAGTGGGGAGTGATGCACAATATGTTTTGGAGGTTGGACGGTTTCTACTTTCCGTTAAGCGCCTACTTACCGTCTTGTGAACTTATAATGTAGCTAGCCGTTAATGTTTGCTCCATTATGTATTTGTGTTGTAGAGTAACACATAAGGAAGGAGATGAATCATTGTAGTTACGTATTGGGAAGATAAGGTATGTAATGTTATTCTTTTCCGCATTTTTTTGCAGCATCTATTATTCATATTATCATAACACTTGTCCTATCCCCAAAGGGTTGTACAATATCTCATTTCAGAATTAGTAGCACTGTTATAAATGTATCACTCTTATAACTAAAGAATGAAGTAATGTGAGTAATTGTGTAATGGTTAATGTTGAAAATGGGTGGTATCTCATGGAGTGAAAGAAACACTCGCATGAATGTCGATCCCATTATTACGGGTGGTATCCCATGGGATAAAAGGAACATCCGCATGGATGGAGATCCCGATAATTATGTTATTTCCCACTGATCAGTTGGGCCCGGGTATGATATGATTGATGATTTATGATGTACAGTAAAGTAAAGTACAATAAAGTAAAGAAAGCAATGGACATGATTCCATACATATACCATATGGTAGCTATTTATATCGTTCGTTCACTTGTACTTAATTCCATTAAAGTTCTTATATCTCATACAGTTACTTATAGCCTTACATACTTAGTACATTCTTTTGTACTGACGTCCCTTGGGGGACTTACCTTATGTGCTGCAGGTACAGGTACTAGTAGACCTCCTCAGTAGACTACGGGTCATCTACAGAACATTAGTGAGCTCCAGTTCGGTTCGGGGCTTTCCGAGTCATATGTATATGTGGTTTTGGTGCTGCATAAGCATTGTATATAAAGTGGGAGATTGTCCCGACTATATTTTGGGTTTTGTATCTGTTAGAGGCTTTGTAGACATTGTACAGTTAAAGGAAGGAACGTGTTACTTTTTCGACCATATGGCTCCAACGGCCATGTCTCATGTTTATATAAATGTTCTTATTAGATTTCTATTATTGATATGTTGTGACCATAAGTGATTGAATGCTATCCCATTGACGAAAAATATGTGAACGTATAGAATGGTTCTCTTGGGCTTTAACGGCTTTGGGTGCCATGTCCACCCCAATGGGTTTTGAGGCGTGACAAAAGTGGTATCAGAGCGGGTCGTCCTAGGGTGTCTACAAAGCCGTGTCTGAGTAGAGTCTTGCTTATGGATGTGTTGTGCACCATATCTATATGTAGGAGACTATGGGACATTTAGGAGTTGTTTCTTTTCTTCATTTCCTAGATCGTGCAATAGAGCTAAAGTTGTAGGTGGAATCATATTTGACCATTGAAATTGTTTTCTTGTGTTATAGTAAAAAATGCCGATTACAAGAAGAGGTAGAGGTAGAGGTAAGAAGATAGACATGGCTGCCGGAGAAGGAACCAGTAAATCACCACCTAAACAAGCTAATCAAGGTGAAGCTGAAAATGAGTTTGCATCACAGGCTTCTTCCACTCTTCCATTGTCAGAAGAGTCAAGAGGAAGAGAAGTACCTGCAGGACCACCAATAAATACTACTGACCAGGATCTAAAGAATGCAGTGCAAATGTTGACCTGAATAGTTGCTGCACAAGTTCAGGGACAAGGTGGTCCAACGACAAGTGATGATAGTGCAGCTAAAGTAGCTAGTCGACGGACACAGGATTTTTTGAAGTTAGATCCTCCCACATTCACTGGATCAGATCCAAATGAGGACCCTCAAGATTTTATAGATCAAATCCAAAGGGCTTTGGAGGTTATGCATATGTCTGGTGTGGAAACGGTTGAGCTTGCGGCCTATAGATTGAAGGGCGAGGCTATTTTATGGTATGAAGATTGGAAATGGTCGAGGGGTATTGATGCACTCCCAGCTAGTTCGGAAGAATTTAAAATGGCATTCATTGATCACTATCTCCCATATAAGGTCCGAGAGGCTCGTGCAGACCAGTTCTTGAATCTACGGCAGGGTAACATGAGCGTTCGAGAGTATAGCCTTTGATTTAACTCTTTGGCCCGTTATGCTCCAAATGTGGTATCTACGATGACCGATAGAGTTCATCGGTATGTGGACAGACTGGAGCCATATTTGGTTCGAGATCGTACTATTGCTGCGTTGAACGGGGATATGGACATAGCTAGAATACAAGCCTTTGCACAGAAAATGGAAGATCAACGGAGAAGAACACAAGGGTTTGAAGAAGGGTCGTCGAAGAGAGCTAGATCTACGGGACATTCTATGGTGTCCCAAGAAGAGTTCAGGCCTCAGAGTTTTAATAGACCGCCTAGGACACCATTTTCTCATTCAACGGCAGGCACTTTATTTCAATTCCGAGGGTTTAGAGGTAATCAAGCCGGGCAAGGTAGTGGGAGTCGTGGTTTAAAGACATCGGGATCTTTTCGCCCACCATGTCAGCATTCCAGACGATATCATCCAGGTGAATGCCGACTGGGGATGAATGTTTGTTATTGGTGTGGCATGACAGGGCACATAATGAGGGAATGCCCACGAAGAGGCTCGGGAAGCATGGTACGACCTGCGGGATCCACTGTGGCATCATCATCATCAGTGCCTTCCTTAGGTAGAGGAGTGCAGCCTATTGGACGCGGTAGAGGTGCTAGAGGAGCAGCTAGTTCCAGTGGAACTCCAAATCGTATTTATGCTCTAGCCAACCGTCAGAATTCGGAAGCATCTCCTGATGTAGTTACAGGTATCTTGTCCCTATTCTCACATAATGTATATGCGTTAATTGATCTGGGTTCTACATTATCATATGTTACTCCTTTGATTGCTGAAAAATTTGAAAGAACGTCGGAATTACTAGTTAAGTCAATTGAAGTAACTATACCGGTTGGTGAATCTATTATAGTAAAGAGAGTTTATCGTGATTGCATAGTCACTGTTGGTGTTCATGATACATTGGTTAATTATGTTGAGCTAGACATGATAGATTTTGATGTTATAATGGGAATGGATTGGCTAGGTTCTTGTTATGCCACGGGAGATTGTCGAGCCAAGAGGGTACAATTCCATTTTCCACAAAAGGATGTTCTTGAATGGAAGGGTAATGTAGGAGCACCGAGAGGAAGATTTATTTCCTATCTTAAGGCTAGGAAAATGATATCCAAGGGATATATATGCCACTTAGTGAGAGTGCATGATATTGATGCAAAACCACCAACTCCTCAATCGGTTCCAGTGGTCAATGAATTTCTTGACGTATTTTCCAGAGGATCTTCCAGGTTTTCCCCCAGAACGGGAAGTAGAGTTTAGGATCGATGTAGATCCAGGCACTCAGCCAATCTCTATTCCCCCCTATAGAATGGCTCCAGCAGAATTGCGTGAATTGAAGGAGCAATTGAAAGATTTGCTGGACAAGGGCTTCATTAGGCCTAGTATGTCCCCGTGGGGTGCACCGGTATTATTTGTATGGAAGAAAGATGGCACATTCAGAATGTGCATTGACTATCGGCAATTGAATAAGGTGACAATTAATAACAAATTTCCCCTTCCTAGAATTGATGATTTGTTTGATCAATTACAAGGTGCTAAATGTTTCTCAAATATTGACTTGAGATCGGGTTACCATTAAGTAAAGGTCAGAGAAAGAGATATACCCAAGACAGCTTTTCGAACATGGTACGATCATTATGAGTTTTTGGTTATGTCCTTCGGGATAACAAATGCACCAGCAGCTTTTATGGATCTGATGAATAGGGTGTTCAAGCCATTTTTAGACGTGTTCGTGATAGTATTTATAGATGATATTCTTGTCTATTCACGATCAAAAGAGGACCATGCTAGCCACTTATGACAGGTGTTACAGAGTCTTCGTGATCGTAAGTTATATGCAAAGTTCTCTAAATGTGAATTTTGGTTGAAGTCTGTAGCATTCTTAGGTCACATTGTATCAGATGAAGGGATAAGGGTTGATACGCAAAAGATTGACGCGGTGAAAAATTGTCCAAGGCCTACGACACCTACGGAAATTCGTAGCTTCCTTAGGTTAGCAGGTTATTATCGAAGGTTTGTTGAAGGGTTTTCTTCCATTGCTGCACCTTTAATAAAGCTTACACACAAGGCAGTCAAATTTTAGTGGAATGATGCATGTGAGGAAAGTTTCCAAGAGCTGAAAGATAAATTGACTTCTACACCGGTATTGGTACTTCCGGAAGGCATAGAGGGGTATGTAGTATATTGTGATGCTTCCGAAATTGGCCTAGGGTGTGTATTGATGCATCACGGTAAGGTAATAGAATATGCTTCACGACAGCTACGACCACACGAGAGAAACTATCCCACGCATGATCTTGAATTAGCAGCGGTGGTATTTGCTTTAAAGATATGGCATCATTATTTGTATAGAGTTCATGTTGACATCTATACTGATCACAAAAGTTTACAGTATATCTTTAAGCAGAAGGAACTCAATTTGAGGCAATGAAGGTGGCTTGAGCTATTGAAAGATTATGATATTGATATTCTATATCATCCAGGAAAAGAAAATGTGGTAGCTGATACATTGAGCCGAAAGGAAATAGGAGGCACGAGTGGCCACCTGACAGAAAAACAAGATTTAGTCAAAGATCTACATCAATTAGCCAGCTTGGGGGTTCGTCTTCTCGAATCCTCAGATGAAGGGGTTATTGTACAAAATGCAGCGGAATCTTTATTGATAGCTGAGGTGAAAGAAAAGCAGTCTGCGGATCCTATGTTATTGTAGCTAAAGGAAAATGTACAACAGGGTCTGATTAAGGTCTTTGATCTTACACAAGAAGGGGTGCTTCAATGCCAAGGCAGATTATGTGTACCGGATGTAGATGAGCTGAGGAAACGAATTATGACAGAGGCACATCATTCACGATATTCTATTCATCCGGGAGCTACCAAAATGTACCATGATTTGAAATAAGGGTATTGGTGGGGAAATATGAAGAAGGACATTGCCGAAGTTGTAGCTCAATGTCCAAATTGTCAACAAGTTAAAGTGGAGCATCAGAAACCTGGAGGTTACATGCAATGTATCAATCTTCCAGTTTGGAAATGGGATATGATTAATATGGACTTCATCACAGGTTTGCCTCGTACACTGCGGAAATTTGATTCTATATGGGTCATAGTTGACAGGCTTACCAAGTCAGCACATTTCCTACCTGTCAAAACCACATATACAGCGGAAGATTATGCAAGATTGTATGTTAAAGAGATAGTGAGATTACATGGAATTTCGGTCTCCATTATATCAGACAGGGGAGCACAATTTACTACACATTTTTGGAAATCGTTTCAGAAGAGCTTGGGTACACAAGTAAAGTTGAGTACGGCTTTCCATCCTCAGACGGATGGACAAGCAGAACGTACTATCCAGACACTTGAAGATATGCTACGAGCGTGCGCATTGGACTTTAAAGGCAATTGGGATGATCATTTATCTCTTGTTGAATTTGCCTACAATAATAGCTATCATTCAAGTATCAAGATGGCTCCTTATGAAGCGTTATATGGGAGGAAGTATAGATCACCTATCGGATGGTTTGAAGCAGGTGAAACTTCCCTATTTGGACCGGATCTCGTCCATCAAGCTATGGAGAAAGTTAAGGTGATACAGCAACGACTACAGACAGCCCAAAGCCGCCATAAATCATATGCTGATGTTAGAAGAAGAAGGCTCGAATTCGCCATAGGTGATTGGGTATTTTTAAAAGTGTCACCGATGAAAGGGGTAATGCGATTCGAAAAGAAAGGAAAATTGAGTCCACGTTATATAGGCCCATATGAAATTATTAGAAGATTTGGGAAAGTTGCGTATGAGTTAGCACTACCCCAAGAACTCTCCACTGTTCATCCGGTATTTCATGTTTTGATGTTTCAAAAATGCATAGGAGATCCATCTCATGTTACCCCCATTGAAGATGTACAAGTTATGGAGGATCTTACCTATGAAGAGATACCTATTGATATTCTGGATCGACAAGTTAAGAAGTTAAGAAATAAAGAGGTAGCTTCCGTAAAAGTGCTTTGGAGGAATCAACAGGTAGAAGAGATCACATGGGAAGCTGAGGAAATGATGAAATCTAAGTATCCTCAATTATTTGAAATCGAAGTGGAAGCCTTAGATGCTGAATTGGAACAATAACAAGTAAGTATATAAATATATGAGTGGTATATGGTAGTAGAAGGATTATACTTAAGCTTGAAATCGTTTAAGCTGTATAGTGATGATACTACCATTCGAGGACGAATGTTCCTACGGGGGGGAGGATGTAACACCCCGTACATTTTCAAAACCTATACGATCAACCTAGCATGAATAAAAGTATTTAAACTTGAGATAATAAGGACCTACTTGAATGCAAAGTTAAAGTTAAGTGGTGGATTAAGGTAGAAGGATTAAGACGTTGGAAAAAGGGGAGAACATAAACGAGGTGCTTCCGTGACTTAATTAAGATAGTAGGTGTATCACCTATTTAACCTATTGGGCTGCATTTGGACTTATGTTAATGGACTGAATTGAGGTCCAAACTAAGTACATAAAATAGGGAAGATGACCAGCCCAACACCTAAATATCACTAAGTCCCAACATGCTATGATCCAACTACAATTAGCCCAAGTAAGTGGACTGTTTTGGAAAGCATATATAGCCAAGTAGGTGCATCACCTACTTGGACTATTTTTGACCAAAAATTGGATAAGAATGAGCTAAAGGAGGTGTCTAGAAGGGAGTATAAATAGCTGAAATTCAGCTCATTTATCCATTCATTTACTTGCAAATCTCAGCTTTAAAAAAAAACACTCCCAAACCCCAAAAAACAAAAACAGCCGCCCCTAATTTCTCTTAAGGGTTCTTGGGTGAATCCTCCACTTTGGATCCTTGGTAAGTGTTTAACCTTATATATTAATGTAATATATGTATAATAGGTTGTGGAAAACATGTTGGTGGTGTTTAAAATGTATAGGGCAGTCCCTTAATTAAGTTGGCAGTCCACTTGTGTTGGTTTTGATGAATTTGTCTTCCTTGTGGCTTGGACTTGTATAGGGGCTTAAGGTGTTGAATAAATTAAGTTATGATGATGAAATTCCAGTATATTAAAGTGTGGTTCTTCCCCTGAATCGTTCTTTTTATGTATGGCTTGATGGAAATGTTTATATGTGTTGGTAAATGGAACGTTTGTTGTAGTGAAAAGAGAATACTCTTTTGTTATGTTAAACTGAATTTTGGAACTGTTGTAGAATGATTTTGGTATGCTACTGTTGAAGGCAGTATGGTGACCTTATGGGGTGAATATATGGAGTTTCGTTGGAGTGGAAATGTAAAGGATAAACTAGGTAGGTAATCCTACCGGTTTGTAACGGTTATGTTGGTTTGTGGACTGTTTTGGTGGTGTGTGGACTGATTTGGTGTTGTTGTTTTGAAAAATTAGTAAGTTATAGTATAATGTGGTGGAATAATGTTATTTGGTAGTATAATTAAGGGGGGAGTGATGCACAATATGTTTTGGAGGTTGGACGGTTTCTACTTTCTGTTAAGCACCTACTTACCGTCTTTAGCTAGCCGTTAATGTTTGCTCCATTATGTATTTGTGTTGTAGAGTAACACATAAGGAAGGAGCTGAATCATTGTAGTTACGTATTGGGAAGATAAGGTATGTAAGGTTATTCTTTTCCGCATTTTTTTGCAGCATCTATTATTCATATTATCATAACACTTGTCCTATCCCCAAAGGGTTGTACAATATCTCATTTCAGAATTAGTAGCACTGTTATAAATGTATCACTCTTATAACTAAAGAATGAAGTAATGTGAGTAATTGTGTAATGGTTAATGTTGAAAATTGGTGGTATCTCATGGAGTGAAAGAAACACTCGCATGAATGTCGATCCCATTATTACGGGTGGTATCCCATGGGATAAAAGGAACATCCGCATGGATGGCGATCCCGATTATTATGTTATTTCCCACTGATCAGTTGGGCCCGGGTATGATATGATTGATGATTAATGATGTACAGTAAAGTAAAGTACAATAAAGTAAAGAAAGCAATGGACATGATTCAACACATATACCATATGGTAGCTATTTATATCGTTCGTTCACTTGTACTTAATTCCATTAAAGTTCTTATATCTCATACAGTTACTTATAGCCTTACATACTCAGTACATTCTTTTGTACTGACGTCCCTTGGGGGACTTACCTTACGTACTGCAGGTACAGGTACTGGTCGACCTCCTCAATAGACTACGGGTCATCTACAGAACATTGGTGAGCTCCAGTTCGGTTCGGGGCTTTCCAAGTCATATGTATATGTGGTTTTGGTGCTGCATATGCATTGTATATAAAGTGGGAGATTGTCCCGACTATATTTTGGGTTTTGTATCTGTTAGAGGCTTTGTAGACGTTGTACAGTTAAAGGAAGGAACGTGTTACTTTTTCGACCATATGGCTCCAACGGCCATGTCTCATGTTTATATAAATGTTCTTATTAGATTTCTATTATTGATGTGTTGTGACCATAAGTGATTGAATGCTAGCCCATTGACGAAAAATATGTGAACGTATAGAATGGTTCTCTCAGGCCTTAACGGCTTTGGGTGCCATGTCCGCCCCAAAGGGATTTGAGGCGTGACATCTCATAAGTGGATGACTCAATCTCTCAAAAGTAAGAAATAAAGTATTACATATGTGGTTAATGATCCCGATGCATAAATGGGCAGCAGGTATAGAGGGGCATAAGCCTAGCTCAACCCGATCCCGATGCATTGATTTATGGGTGGCAGGTCTAGAGGGGCATAAGCCTAGCTCGACCCGATCCCGATGCATAAATGGGTGGCAGGTCTAGAGGGGCATAAGCCTCGCTCGACCCTATCCCGATGCATTGATTTATGGGTGGCAGGTCTAGGGGCATAAGCCTAGCTCGACTCGATCCCAACATAACGTTATGTTATGTTAAGCCCCACTGATCAATTGGGGCCCGGGTACGTTATGATATGAGCAATGAGGAATAAACCATAAAGAGAAGAACTTAATTTATGTAAGCTACATGGTTCCACATATGCAAATCGATGGACTATTCATATTGATTATCCTCTTATATTTTGATTCTATTGATGTATTTATGATAGTTTCATATGGCCTTACATACTCAGTACATTCTCCGTACTGACCCGTCTTGGGGGATTTACCTTACTTGCTGCAGGCACAGGTACTAGTAGACCTCCACAGTAGGTTGCAGGCCTTTTGCTGACTTTTGGTGAGCTCCAGTTGGTTCGGGGGTTTCTGAGTTGCTATGTACATGTATTTTGGTATTGTATATGAGTATAGGGCGGGGTGTTGTCTCGACTCTAGGTTTGTCATAGCTATGTATCTGTAGAGGCTTTTGTAGACTTATGTGGGAACAGAATGTAAGATATGTATACTCATTTTGGTTTGATGGCCCTAACGGCCAAGTCTCTTATATACATAATGTTCCATGATTTCCGCACTTCGCATTTTATGTCTTTACGAGTTGGTGATGATCCTTACGGTATGCATACGATTGGGCATAAGCAAAGAGTGGTTCTCTCGGGCCATATCGGCTTCGGGTGCCAGTCCGGCCCGAATGGGATTTCGGGTTGTGACAAAAGTGGTATCAGAGCAGGTCGTTCTAAGGGTGTCTACAAAGCCGTGTCTGAGTAGAGTATTACTTATCGATGTGTTGTGCACCACATTTATAAGTAGGAGGCTATGGGATATTTAGGATGTTTTTTCTTTTCTTCATTCCGAGATCGTGCAGTAGAGCCAGTGTTGTAAGTTAGATTATATCTGACCATGGTGATTGATTTTCTTTGATATAGAAACTGCCGATGATAAGGAGAGATAAAGGCAAGGGTAAGCAAATTGTTACGCTTACTGGAGAGGGATTGAGTATACCACCACCTGACCAAGCTAGTCAAGGTGAAGTTGATACTGACTTTGCATCACGGGCTTCTTCCACTTTCCCAGCTCCGGAAGAGATGAGAAGAAGAGAAGTATCTTCAGAACTGCCCGTTGATACTATTGAGCAGGATTTGATGAGTGCAGTACAAATATTGACCCATGTAGTTGCTGGACAAACTCAAAGACAAGCTCTTGTGCAGCAAAAGGAGGGACAGAGGCAGAGGGAGAGGATGAAAGAATTTAAAGAAAGATCGTCAAAAAAGGCTAAACCCATGGGACAAACTAGGGCATCTCAAGGAGGATTTGGGCCTAGGGTTTTTCACACACCACTTAGGCCATCATTTCCCCATACCACAACAATGACTCCTCCTCTATTCCAAGGGTTTAGAAGCAACCAGTTTGGGCAAGGAGGTGAGTTTCAGAGTTCACGGATAGTGGATTATCAAGCACAAGAAAGTATGAACCGCCTAAGGTCTTATCGTCGGTTGTGCCAGCGCTGCGGGAGGTTTTATACAGGTGAACGACTCGAAATGAATGTTTGCTACTTTTGCGGTATGCCAGGACACATGGCAAGAGGGTATCCACAGAGGAACACGGGTGGCATGGCATGACCCACAGGACCAGCCGTTGCATCAATATCATCTGTGCCTCCTCTAGGTAGAGGTGAACAACCTGTTGTTCATGGCAGAGGTGCTAGAGGAGCATCTAGTTCTAGTGGGATTCAGGGCAGTACCTACGCCGTGGCGGATCGGCAAAAATTTGAGGCTTCTCCTGATGATGTGACAGGTATATTATCTGTCTCTTCACGTAATGTATTTACCTTGATTGAATTGGGTTTTACCCTATCATATGTTACTCCATTGATGATTGACGAGACAAATTTTGTAAAAAGGACACTAGAATTTTTAGTTAACCTATTTGGGGAATCTACACCAAAAGGTGAATGTATTGTAGCTAGAGGAGTGTATCATGATTGTGTAGTAATTGTGTGGGGTTATGATATATTGGTTGATCTTATTGAATCAAAACTGGTGGATATTGATGTTAATTATGGGACGGATTGGTTGGTTTCTTGCTATGTCACGGTAGATTGTCGGGCTTAAGAAGGTATATTTTCACTGTCCATAGGAACATGATCCTGAGTGGAAGGGTAATATGGGGACACCAAGGAAACTTTTATTTTTCTATCTTAATTGATAGCCAAGGGTGTATGTATGCCAGTGCTAGTCTGAGAGCGAGAGATTGATGTGAAACCACCAAGTCCTCAACAGGTTCTGGTGGTCAATTACTTTCTTGATATAATTCCCGACGAATTTCCAAGCTTACTCCCATTTACTATTGATGTGATTCCAGGCCTTCCGCTTGTTTCTCTTTCTCCGTAGCGCATGGTTTCAGTAAAGCTATGGGAATTAAACAGAGCAATTAAAAGATTTGGTGGATGAGAGATACATAAGACCAAATATGTCCGTTGGGAAGCATCCGTGTGAATATGGAAAACAAAAGTGACATGGTACTTGAGAACGTATATTTACTATTGGCAACTGCACAAAGTAATGATCGAGAACAAATATTCCCTCCCAAGAATTGATGATTTGTTTGATCAGTTACAGGGTGCCAAGTGTGTTGTCCTTTTTTATTAAAATGATTGTATTCACTTTTTCTTCCACCAAGTTCCCTGAAACAAGAGTGACTTGAGACCGGGTTATCACCAAAGTCAGAGTTAGAATACAGTCTTTCGAACATGGTCTGACTATTATGATTCCTAGTTGTGTCATTGGGCCTAACAAATGTACCAGCTGTTGTTATGGACTGAGTGAATAGGGAGATCAAACTATTCTTGGATGTATTTGTGACTGTGTTCATGGATGATATTCTGGTTTATTCGAGGCCACAAAAGGACCACGTTAATCATGTGCAGCAAGTGTTATAGAAGTTTTCTAAATGTAGATTTTGGATATATCTATAACGTTCTTGGGTTACATTGTATAGGAAGAAGAAATATAGGTTGGTAAGCAAAGATAGAAATGGTGAAAACAAAAGGGAGAGAGTTTACACATAAGACAATTAAGTCTCAATAGGAAGATGCATGTGAGCAAAGTTTCTAAGAGCTGAAAGATAAATAAATTTCTACACCAGTTTTAGTATTGCTCGAAGGCACAAAGGTTATGCAATGTATTGTGATGCTTCCGAGGTTGACCTCGAATGTGTGTTAATGCAGCATGATAAGATAATAGCATATGCTTCACGACAGTTGCAGCCATATGAGAGAAATTATCTCAGACATGATTTTGAGATAACAAGTTGTGGTAGTTATTTAAAAGATATGACACCACTACTTAGGGTTCATATTGAGATATAAATATCGATCATAAGAATCTGTATATATATTAAAGTAGAAGGACTTAAATCTGAGGTAGGGAATATGACTCCAATTATTAAGAGATTAAGATAAGATACTGAGATCACATTCGGGAAGAGCAAATGCGGTGGTTGATGCATTAAGCCGCAAAGCACTAGGAAGTACTAATGGTCGGTTCATGGGGACACAAGGTATGGCTGAGTATCTACATATTGATTAAATAGGTTGGTAGTGTATTTACTTGAAACTCCAGATCAAAGGGTTATAGCGCGAAATGCGATAAAGCCTTCATTCGTAGAGGTGAAGGAAAAGCAACATGCGAATCCTATTTTTAGTTTGGTAAAAAGAACGTATCACAAGGATCGATGAGATTTGACCTTAAGTATGAGAGATTATTTCAATATCAAAGTAGAGAAGGTATACCAAATATAGATGGACCAAGGAAATGGATTATAACCGAAACACCTCATTCACGATATTCTATTGTATTCGGGAGAAACCAAAATGTTCCATGGTTCGGTAAGAAGGCATTGGTGAGGCAATATATAGAAGTTGTAACTCCTTGACCAAAGTGTCAATAGGTAATAGCAGAGCATTAAAAACCTGGAGGTATTATATGCCATGTATACATTTTTCAGTTTACAAGAAGACAAGGTTAACATGGATTTTATCGCAAGATTGCCTCATACATATAAGGGTTGTCTCATACATTTTAAGAATTTGATTTCCCATGAGAGATAGCTGACAGGTTTACTTACATATTACACATGTTGTCTTTCAAAACCACTTACAAGGCTGAAGAATATGCGAAGTTATCTATTACAGAGGAAGTACAACTATACGGAGTTCTGAACTCTGGTACATTAGACAATGGAGCTCAATTTACTACACATTTTTGGAAGTTTCTCTTCAGAAAAGGTTGGGCGCATAAGTGAGTTTGAGTATAGCTTTTCACCCTGAGAACGAACGGTACTATCCAAACACTTAAAGGTGTATGACGAACCTGTACGAGAGACTTAAAAGGTAGTTGGGATGATCATCTACGCTTATTGAATGTGCGTATCATGATAGCTAATGGTTAAACATCAAAATGGTATCTTATGAAGGTTGATGTAAAAGGAAGTTTAAATCATCTATTGGGTGGGTGATTTACACCGAGTGGAACTGCCTTATTTGGGGCCAAATTCTGTTCACTATGCTATAGAGAAGGTTAAGGGGGTACGAAAGTAACTACAAGTTAAAACAAGTCACATGCTGAGATTCATTCTTTTTATTAAATGTCCAAGCTATGCGGGATGTCACTTATGAAAGAATATATATTGCCATTCTATATGGATAAGTGGGAAAAGAGTAATAGTTTTGGTAAAGGTACAGTGGAGAAACCTAATCATGTAGGGAGCCAAAGAAACAATGAAGTCAAAGTACCCGTGACTATCTTAAACGGGGGGAGAAAGTTCAAGGTATGGAGTTGGGATATAACAAGGAAGTATCCATGAATATTATGTGTATATGCGTATAGATGTTAAGATAGAGATGCATGGGATGTACATGATACGAAGTTATTAACATTCGAGGACGAATGTTTCTAAGGGAGGAAGAATGTAACACCCCGTACCTTCCCAACCCTACTTGACGATATTTAATAATGTTTACGTAGGTGTCGAGACCTATAAGTATGTATTTGGTAAGGTTAATGATGAGAAAATTGAAATTTGGCCTCATACATGTGATTAGCCTTGCATAGGAGATGTTTTGTGATTTTAGTGGAGCATTTTTGGGGTTCAAAATGAGGCTAAGAGGACCTCTAAACAAAGGATATTAAGGTTAAGAAGTAAGTTAAAGAATAGGACTTGAAGTACCTAACCAAACCCGCGAAGAAAAGTCGAAAAATGAATTTTTTCAAAAAAATAAGGTAGGGGCGCGATGGGGAGCGTGCCACTCAGCTTTGGGCCAAATTTTTGTGCCCATAGGCAGTAAGTTGGCATGCCCAAGAGCGTGCCACGCTAGTTTTTCTACTTTTTCGATTTGTAAGTCCAAAGGGTACCCGGGGTCATATCGAGCCGATTTTTGCCCCGTTTCTTCTACAACCATTAGTATATACATGAAATGAGTCAATTATTATGTTGGTAAGATAAAATTTCTCGAGAACAAATTTGGCATCAAAATGACGATTTTACCCTTTTGGTCAAAATAGGCCATATGTGGCTAGAATCACTTGTTTTGGGATTGAGGCTACGGATATGAATAGCGTGAGTGGGAATATTGTCGTAACGCTTATGGAATGAATTAAACACGAGAAATTATTGATTTTATTGGGTTAAGAGAATTGGGCCCAAAAAGGACCCAAAAATGAAAAGAAGACATGGCCCAAAAGTGGGTCAAAAGACCCATTCTTTCAAAGACCTTCTAGAATACCACATGTAATGCCATAGAGTGGATAAGGATGGATTAAAGGGCCTATATAAAGTACCAAAAATCTGATTTTTGGTCATTTGGAAAGTCTCATGCCTTTGAGATATTTTTCAATCATTTTTCTCTCAAACCCTAAAACCTCAAAGGCAACTTTTGGAGCAAGATCATCCTATTCCAAGCCTTGGTAAGTATTTATTCTCATGTATTAACATATTATATGCATGGAAGAGTATGTAAATCATGTTGGTTGTTCTTGGAAATGTTGGACATGGTACTTTGGGTTTTTGTATAAGATTTGTGATCCATGAGATTCAAGCTTGAATTAGGACTTGTGCCTTTGATGAAAGAGCATGGTATGGATAAAATATGAACATGTATGGTGTTATTTTGTTATGAAACTTGTTATTTTTCTAAAAGTGTAATTAGTGGGATTTTGGCCGATATGTGCTATGAGGTGAATTAAGGTGAATTGATGGACTATTTGTGATGTGGTGAGTATAAGAGAGTGTAAAGGAGAAGTGTTGTGGTGAAAGGTATTGATTATCATGTATTGGTCAATGTTGGGAATATTGTTGAATTTTTGGAATAATAATTTCTTCAATGGTGTTGTCAAAGGGAAATGGCATGTTTAACGGCAAACATGTAACTCATTGATGTTATATGCATTTGAAAAGTAATTGGTGGTTAATGTTGGCTCCATTATGTATTTGTGTTGTAGAGTGAAACATAAGGAAGGAGCGGGACTATTGTCTGCACATTTAAGATTGTGTATTGGTATTGAGCATACCAGGTATGTAAGGTTACTCTGTCTGTATCTTTCTGTGGCAAATAATATTCACATTGACATTACATTTGTACTATACCGAATTATGCTAAAGTATTCTATATCCGGTTAGCAATGGTTATCACCACATATTTCCTACCATTGATCAATTGGGAATTGTATGTCTCATTATTCATTGGTCAATGTTCCAAAAGCCCAAAAAGGCTATGTTCCAAAGTGCCAATAGTGCTTATAGACATACCTCTTGTTCATTGACTTGTGCCTAATGGTTTCAATAACGTTATCTATTGTTAAGTTACATATTCTTCATTCATTAGTCATGGTTGTGCATGAGTTGCATAATTATGGACATGCGCCAAAGGTCCCAATAATGTTGTGTTCTTAAGCTTCCAATAATGTTGTGGCTATGTAAATATCTCTCATAGATGATTGTATCAATCTCTCATAAGTGGATGACTCAATCTCTCAAAAGTAAGAAATAAAGTATTACATATGTGGTTAATCATCCCGATGCATAAATGGGTGGCAGGTCTAGAGAGGCATAAGCCTAGCACGACCCGATCCCGATGCATTGATTTATGGGTGGCAGGTCTAGAAGGGCATAAGAATAGCTCAACCCAATCCCGATGCATAAATGGGTGGCAGGTCTAGAGGGGCATAAGCCTTACTCGACCCGATCCCGATGCATTGATTTATGGGTGGCAGGTCTAGGGGCATAAGCCTAGCTCAATTCGATCCCAACATAACGTTATATTATGTTAAGACCCACTGATCAGTTGGGGCCCGGGTACGTTATGATATGAGCGATGAGGAATAAACCATAAAGAGAAGAACATAATTTATGTAAGCTACATGGTTCCACATATGCAAATCGATGGACTATTCATATTGATTATCCTCTTATATTTTGATTCTATTGATGTATTTATGACAGTTTCATATGGCCTTACATACTCAGTACATTCTCCGTACTGACCCATCTTGGGGGATTTACCTTACTTGCTGCAGGCGCAGGTACTGGTAGACCTCCACAGTAGGTTGCAGGCCTTTTGCTGACTTTTGGTGAGCTCCAGTTGGTTCGGGGGTTTCTGAGTTGCTATGTACATGTATTTTGGTATTGTATATGAGTATAGGGCGGGGTGTTGTCTCGACTCTAGGTTTGTCACAGCTATGTATCTGTAGAGGCTTTTGTAGACTTTTGTGGGAACAGAATGTAAGATATGTATACTCATTTTGGTTTGATGGCCCTAACGGCCAAGTCTCTTATATACATAATGTTCCATGATTTCCGCACTTCACATCTTATGTCTTTATGAGTTGGTGATGATCCTTATGGTATGCATACGATTGGGCCTAAGCAAAGAGTGGTTCTCTCGGGCCATATCGGCTTTGGGTGCCAGTCCGACCCGAATGGGATTTTGGGTTGTGACAGTACTCGTGTAGAATCATCAATAGCAAGCTCGTATACCTCTTTAGAACCACTTTTATTTGACCCCGAAGGTTCATCATGCGACCTAGTCATAAATTCAGGGTTTTTAGTGTGGATTCTGGAAGAGGAACCAATGTCTCCACATTTTGGGTTTGATTTGGGCGGTATGTCGAAATAATTGGGTTGATTTTGGGTCGGGTTTTGGGTTAGATGGGTCAAATTTGGGTTTGGATGGGTTAGATTTGGAAGTTAGGGTTTCAAAAATTTGGGGATTATGGGGTTTAGATTTTGGGCTAAAGGGTTGTTAGGTTTTGATGAATTTCGAATTTGGTATATGGGAATTTGAGAGAAGAGTGATTGGAAGTGGGTAATTTGAGGAATTCTTGAAAATAGGGTTTATTTTAGGATGTATATTTGAGAGGGTTTAAGTTGAGATTTGATGGTGTTTAGTTTGGATTTGAGGTCGGGTTGGTTTTGAGGAAATATAACGAAATAAATAAAGTTGGATCGGGTCGGGTAGGATCTCGGGTTTAAAATGGGTTTTTGATTTTCACGGTATATACCCACGTGACATGGATTGACCTATGTCACGTGGGTCACTAGCATAGGTCGAGTTTCTACAGGTGTAAGATTTTCTCTGATTTTCATGGTACAAACCCACGTCACGTGGGTTGACCTACATGACGTAGGTCCTTGGCTTGGGTTAGGTTCTGCAGGTGTAAAATTTCCTCTGACTTCTACTGTACCAACCCACGTTACGTGGATGAACTTACGTTGCGTGAATCAGTGTTGTGGGTTGTACTAAACATATTCAGTTTCAATATTGTATGTTACAGCTAACTTATCCTCCAATGATCAGATCACAACTAAATCAAAACTTGGGTTACCTCCCAAGCAGCGCCTGATTTAACGTCGCGGCTCAACACGACTAAATTGGATACTCAGGCTTCACCAACCAGCCCATGGGTTGCCTCCCATGAAGCGCCTGATTTAACGCCGCGGCACAACATGGCTATCTTGACTACTCAGACTTCATTAAGACTAAGCTCCTCAAAAGTCCTTATCTCTTCCGTGATTCCCACATAGTGCTTTGCACGCTGCCCATTTACCTTGAATCGAACATTATCATCACCTTTTATTTTGATTGGTCCATGTGGGAACACCCTAACAACAGTGAATGGTCCAGACCATTTAGACCGTAGTTTTCTAGGAAAAAGACAAGCCTGGAGTTATAGAGCAGCACTAAATCTCCCAGGTGAAAATCTCATCGTTCAATCTTCCGGTCATGATACAGTTTCATCTTTTCTTTATAAAGTGCTGAACTTTCATAAGCCTGTAGATGAAATTCATCCATCTCATTCATCTTATCTAACCTCAACTTAGCCGTTTCACTCCAGTTTAGATTTAACCTCTTCAATGCCCATAGTGCCTTATGTTCAAGTTCGACAGGCAACTGACAGGATTTTCCAAACACTAACTGATATGGTGAGGCACCAATCGATGTTTTGAATGCAGTTTGATATGCCGATAAAGCATCATCCAATCTTCTCACCCAATTAGTTCTATTGGCGTTCACCGTCTTCGCCAAAATAGACTTAATCTCATGATTTGACACATCAACTTGCCCTCTTGTCTGAGGGTGGTAAAGTGTGTCCACCTTATGTTTGACACCATATTTTTCAAGCAGGGTTTTGAACAACCGATTACAGAAGTGGGATCCTCCATCACTAATGATTACTCAGGGTGTACCAAATTGTGAAAATATGTTCTTTTTCAAGAATGTCGTGACACTTCTTCCTTCATTATTGGGAAGCGCATTCACCTCCACCCACTTAGAAACAAGTCGAAAGCTACCCAAATGTATTTCATCCAATGTGATATCACAAAGGGGCCCATAAAATCAATTCCCTATACATCAAACAATTCGAGCTCAAGTATAGTTGTCATAGGAAGTTTGTCTCTGCGTGAGATATTCCCTTGTATTTGACATTGATCATAGGCCTGGTCATAGTCATAAGCATCTTTATAGATGGTAGGCCAATAATACCGGTATTGTAAGATCTTGTGCTGAGCCCCCGTACCGCCATGATGACCCCCAACTGGATATGAATGACATGCTTCCAGAATACTCATCATTTCGGCTTCTGGGATACACCTTCGAATCATACCATCTGCACATACCCTAAATAGGTAAGGCTCATCCTAGAAGAATTTTCTCACCTCATGCATAAATCTCCTCCATTGCTGGTACGACATATCTTTCGGGACTACATCACTTGCCATAAAGTTGGGAAAATTGGTAAACCATGGGATTAAGTCTTGCGATGCTGTTAACACTTGGTCATCTAGAAAAGTATCATCAATATCACGATCATACCTTAATTTGATAATGGCTTCCTTCTCAAGGCGTGATAGGTGGTCTGCAACCTGATTCTCAGTCCCTTTTCGGTCCTTAACCTCAAAATCGAATTCTTGTAGTAGAATTACCCACCGAATTAGACTTGGCTTGGCGTCCTTTTTTGACATAATATATCTAAGTGCGGCGTGGTCTATATGTACAATTACCTTGGTACCAATCAAGTAAGATCAAAATTTTTCGAAAGTAAAAACCACCGCCAACAGCTCTTGCTCAGTCACAGTGTAATTCTTCTGGGTGATTAACTGCCTTGCTAGCGTAGTTAATAGGATGTAGAATCTTTTCATATCTTTCTCCAAGGACTGCACCCCAAAGCTACTCCACTAGCATCACACATAACCTCAAATAGCATTGTCCAGTCTAGTGTGACAATGATAGGAGCTAAAATCAACTTCTTTTTCAGACATTCGAATGCTTTTAGGCACTCTCCATTGAACATGAACTTCACATCTTTCTCCAAAAGTTTGCATAATGGATGTGCAATCTTAGAGAAATCCTTGATGAATCGTCTATAAAAGTTGGCATGACCTAAAAAACTCCGAATCCCTTTCACAGAAATAGGTGGAGGTAATTTTTCAATCGCCACAGTTTTTACTTTGTCTACTTCAATACCCTTTGTTGTGATTCTATGACCCAACACAATACCTTTTTTTACCATAAAGTGACATTTCTCCCAATTTAGCACCAAATTGCACTCTTCACATCTTTGTAATACATTAGCAAGATGGGCCAGACAGTCGTCAAAAGAATATCCTACTACAGAAAAATTATCCATGAATAACTTAATAGTGTCTTCCACCATGTCGGAGAAAATAGACATCATGCAACGCTGAAAAGCGGCTGGTGCATTGCATAACCCGAATGACATCCTTTTAAATGCGAAAGTCCCATATGGGCAGGTGAACGTGGTCTTTTCTTGGTCCTCGGGAGTAATGAAAATCTGATTATATCCCGAATAACAGTCAATAAAGCAGTACCACCCCCTTCCAGCAAGACGATCCAACATCTGGTCTATGAAAAGCATGGGAAAGTGATCCTTTTCGGTCCAATAATTTAATTTTCATTAGTCCATGCAAACTCTCCATCAGGTTACTGGCCTCATTGGAATTAACTCATTCTTGTCATTTGGAACCACAGTGATTCCTCCCTTTTTTGGCACACACTACACTGGGCTTACCCACTTGCTATCACTAACGGGGTAAACTACGCCTGCATCTAACCACTTAATAATTTCTTTCTTCATAACTTTCAGCATAGGTGGGTTCAGACGACGTTGGTGCTCAATGCTTAGTATACACTCAGGAACAAACTTAATTTTATGAGCGCAAATACTGGGTGGAATCCCTATAATATCAGCAATGGACCAACCAATGGCCTTCTTAAAATTCTTCAATACCAAAACCATAAATTCTACCTGCCATTGCTAACTCAGCAGAAATAATTATGGGCAAGGTGTTATAGGCTCCCAAAAATGCATAGCAAAGGTGAGAAGGAAGAGTCTTAATATCTAAAACTGGAGGCTCCTCAACAGAAGGGCGAGCCGGTGGGGTCACCCTATTCTTCAAATCTAGATCAAGTTTTTTCGGAGTATAAGTTTAGGATCCCCTACCAGCAAGCGCTCCTACCATCTCATCGTATTCTTCAATACCATCACTGTCCAAATTCATAACCACAACCGCAAGAGCTTCTACCCCCAATCTTTCTTCAATTGGAACGACTATGGTACTCTCATCAAGCATATCAATTACAGAAAAATCACCCGCATATCTTTCGGTTGCTTCATGGAACAACAAACATTAAAGGTAACATGTTTATCATTTAACCTGAATTTCATCTGCCCAGTTTCTATGTCAACCAACGCACGACCAGTTACAAGGAATGGTCTCGCCAGGATGATAGAAACCTCGAAATCAACTTCACAATCTAGAATCACAAAGTCAGCTAGAAAGATGAAAGATGCAACTTTCACTAAAACATCATACAGAATGCCTATTGACCTTTTCACAATTCTATCTTCCATAAGAAGCCTCATAGAAGTAGGTTTTGATGCTCCCAACCCCAACTGCTTGAAAACGGCTAGCGACATTAAGTTAATGCTAGCACCCAAATCACACAGTGCCTTTGCAAAGTTGTACGAACCGATAGTACATAGAATTGTGAAAGCTCCTGGATCCTCCTTATTTTCTACTAGGGAACGTGAAGCAACTGCACTACAATGATGCAAGTTACTTGCTGGCTCAAAACTCGCAATTCTCTTCTTCATCACCAAGTCTTTCATGAACTTTTCATAATCAGGCATTGCTCCAATGCCTCTATAAGAGGGATATTTACCGATAGCTCTTTCAACATTGTAATAAACGTTTGGTATTTACCTTTCTCAGCCTTTCTTTTCAATCTTTGAGGAAAGGGGGGAGGATGTCGTGGGATAGTTTTTAACATTTGTGGAACCTCCTTCTTCTTCCTTTTTTCAGATTCCACTTCTTTATTTATACTGTGGGGTTTGTGAGTTGCATTGTTATCTACTGCTAAATTTTTTGGCTCCATGTCAACCACTTCATCACCCACCACTGGCTCATCTTTCATGTCATTATTCACAGGAATAGATGGGTTAGTCGTGCTCTTTCCACTTCTTATAGTAATGGATAAACAATGACCGTCATTTTTAGGATTTTGAATGGTGTTACTTGGAAGAGTTACTGGTTGCCATTGGTTCAATGCCATCGATATCTTCCTGAATTCTTGCTTCAACTATTTTATGGAAGTTGAGTGAGATTCAACTTTCTGACTTATTCCCGAAATATCTGCCCTAATTTTCTTCAAGCAATTTTCTTGGTTTTCTGATCCTTTAACCAATTTGGTAAGAAGGGTTTCCATGCGTGAATTTTGGTAGTCAGTATCACGGTTCCCTGGTGGATCATAAGCACCACTCTTCTCCTTGTAATCTTTTTTTTGTCTCTAGTCTCCATCACGATCTCATTCTCTGTCTCTATATCCTAACCTGTTGTAATTGTCTCCATAATAGTTCCGACCTTGATTCCCTTGCCTCGAGTTCCAAGAGTCTTGATTAGACCCTTGGCCCTTGGCTCAGAAACCCTCCACTTCTAGATCTAAGTACTTAGCTTCCTCATCAGATCCATACTCGGCATGCTTAGGAATTTTACCTTGTTGACCTACGACATACACGTATTCCCCGGCAACGGTGCCAAAATTTGATATCTCCCAAAATATACCTCCAGAAAAGTATAATGCGGTCATTGAATAAAATATGAAACCCAACTAGGTTAGGGTCGATCCCACAGGGAATCAGACAAAATTATGTAGAATGCTAGTCTGAGTAATTGGCAAGTAAGTAAAATTGGGGTGGGGGTGGGGTGGGGTTTGTGAATAAGTGGTAACAGTAACGATTGCTGGTTTTTGTATTTGTAAACAATATGAGAAATATACTAGGATTGTGATCCCCAATGATTCCTTAACTCCACCGATTACTTGTGCTAGCAAAACTTTCCCGCTGTGTTGCACGCAAAATCTAACAAGATATGTTCATCTAAACATCTCTCGACCTTGATTAGGAAAATTTCACTCTTCTCCTCTCGATCTTTGAGTATCGGACTACTAACCCTTGTCCTGGATCTCAGATAACTATCCCTATTACTGCTCAAGTTTTTAGATGAAGGTTGATAGCTTCAAATCTCTATTGTTATTCCCTTTTCCCAATCTCTACCTCTCTCTCGAGCAAGTCTAGAATACAGGAGGGTTTCTAACGTTTGCAACCGTTAGAAGATCACTTATAATGAAGGTAATAATAATACATGCACGAACAATGGTTCAAAATTGCTTTGCACTTAACCTATTTCGTTAATTCCTCTTGGTTCACACAACCCTAGTTGATGGGTTTAGCTACTCATAATTGTAAGAACACAAGAAGAACTCAATGAAGAAAACATAATTGCACACTCACAATATAGAGAAAACTCTGAAATCTCAATATTATATAATCGATGTTCCAAGATTACAAAGTCAATAATCTATTTATGAACTTAAAAACAATAGAAAATATCTCTCAAAACAATGTACTGACCAACCCCAAACATAGGAAAAGAAAAGGGTATTTATAGATACAAGAGGGATCCTATCCTAATCAAAACAGAAAAACAGAGTCGGCAACTTTCCACGGTACCGTGACTTGGTGTTGTGGAACCAAGTCACGTCATGTGGGTCCCATTGTGAAAGTCAGGACACTACATAAACTTGCAGGAGTTGACCTACGATAAAGACCCATGCCACGTAGGTTGCCTCACGTGACGTGGGTCCTGCCGTTGGTCACTCCTCTGGTGCAGGACCTGGTTCTTTCATCTTCAGATACTCCATTTTCAAGCATGATTCTTCCTTGTTGATCATTTTGCCTCCAAAATTGTATTTCTCTGCAAAGTAAGATAGAACACACATCATACCAACAAAACATACCCAAGTTATTGCATATTTTCCTTATGTTAAGCATCCAAAGTTCCATGAGATCATGACACGTCAGGCACTCCATGAAGATGAACCACCTCTCAAACATAGATCCGATCCATCCTTTCGGCACTGTAGAAAGACAAAATAGGTAGAAAATGAGAAAACTTGGTCAACAAATCCATGATGGCCCAAATGCTATCAGAACCATGTGAAGTGTGAGGAAAAAAACTCACAAAATCCATAGTAATCTGCTCCCACTTCAACTCAAGAATGGGTAGCCTCTGAAGCAAACCACTAGGTCTCAAATGCTCAGACTAAACTTGCTGAAAACACAAACTCTGAGCTATGAAGTCCACTATATCTCACCTCATACCGCTCCACCAGTAATGTTGTCTCAAGTCTCTATACATCTTAGCTTTCTTGAGGTGAATAGTGTATCTTGAGCAATGAAGCCTCGTGAAGTATCAATTGAATCAAGGCTCCTATCCTCGAAACAAAAATACGACCATCAAACCTTAATATACCCTCTGAGTCTAAGACGGCCCTCCTAGACTCGCCCCTCCACACCTGATCTCAAATACCACACAACCGACTATCCTCAAACTGTCAATCTTGAATCATCTCCAACAAAGTAGACCTGGCCTCAATACTCGGAAGAATCCTCCTTGGTCAGATATGTCAAGTCGAACTAACCTGTTGGCTAAGGACTGAATGTCCGAGGCTGATGGTCGCTACAAAACTGAAAGGAAGGCCAAACTCCTCATACTCACCGCCTTTCAACTCAAGGCATCTGCTACCACGTTCGCCTGGCTCAGGTAGTATAGAATAGAAAGGCCATAGTCCTTCAACAACTTAAGCCATCTACTTTGTCTTGAATTAAGATCTGTTTGAGTCGAAATGTATGGAAAACTACATTTATCGGTGAATATCTCACTGCGAACTCCATAAAAGTAACGCCTCCAAATTTTTAGCATGAAAACTATCGCTGCCAACAGCAAGTCACCTTCAGTTGTCTAGTCAATCTAGTCATAGCTGCTGTAATAGAGGCAAACCCCTCGATGAACCGTCTGTAGTATCCTGCCAACCCAATAAAGATGTGAACCTAGGTTAGAGATATAGTCCTAGCCTAAACACGAACTGCCTCAATCATTGTTGGGTCTACCATAATCCCATCCTTGGACACCACGTGCCCTAAGAATGCTACAAACTCAAGTCAAAACTATCACTTTGAGAACTTGGCATAAAGCTGCTGATCTCTCAGAGTGTAGAGCACAATCCTCAAATACTTCTTTTGCTCCTCCCTACTCCTTGAGTAAACAAAGATGTCCTCAATAAACATAATAACGAGGGAGTCTAAATAAGGCCTAAATACACAGTTCATCATATCCAAAAACGTTTTTAGGGCATTGGTTAACCCAAAAAACATCACTAGGAACTCATAATAGCCATAGCGAGTCGTGAAGGCTATCTTAGGGATGTCCACCACCTGAATCCTCAACTAATGATAGCCAGATATCAAATCAATCATAGAAAATATGGCTGCACCCTGAAGCTGGTCAAACATATCATCAATATGAGGCATAAGATACTTATTCTTTACTGTCACCATATTCAACTGCCTGTAGGTTATACACATATACATAAAACCATCTTCTTCTTCACAAACAGATCATGGGCACCCCATAGTGAGACATAAAACCATCTTCTTCTTCATAAACAGATCATGGGCACCCCATAGTGAGACACTCAGTCTAATAAATCCCTTAACAAAAAGATCCTGAAGAAGAACATTCAGCTCCTTTAGATCGGTAGGAGCTATATGATAAGGTGCAATAGAAATGGGTCGGGTGCCCGACTCAAGATCAATGGAAAAGTCTATATCATGCTCAGGAGGAAGGCTAGGTAGGTCGGTAGGAAAGACATCAGCAAACTCATGGACTACAGGGATAGAATCAAGAGAAGGACTCATAATACTAACATCTCAAACATATGCAACATAAGCCATACACCCACTCGATACCAGTCTCCTAACCCAAATATAAGAAATAATCCCCGTCGGTGAGAGACTATGAGCACTTTGCTACACATTAGAGGGTATAATACGTATGGATAAGGTAATGGTCTTGGAAAAGCAATCCAAGATGCATGATAGGGGGATAACTAGTCCATGCCTAAAATAACATCAAAATCAATCATATCAAGTACACTAAGATCGGCCAAAGTTTCATACTCCTGAATAGTCATAATACAGGATTTATACATACGATCCACTACTGAAGAATCATCCACTAGACTACCTACATGCATGGGAATAGATAATGGATCAGAAGACAACCCTAACAAAGATGCATAAAAAGCAAAAACATAAGTGGCACACCAATATTGTACCTCTGATAACAGCATCTGAAGCCTCAGCCTCTGGCCTACTAGGGAAAGCATAGAAATTACCCCACCAGTCTCCTAGCTAGGTGCCTACCCAACCACCTACTCTGCCTGCTTGAATACCTCCACGAGAACCCTAGGAACAACCCCTACAAACTTGTGCACAACCCCTAATCGAGGGCGCCACTGACCTGATAGGATGAACACCTTATGAAGAAGGCTCAATCATCCCTCGCCAGGGACACTCTCTAGAAAAATAACCAACAATAACGCAATCAAAGCATTCTATGGGTGCCCTAATCTAATGAGAAGGCCCTAGCAACCTAGAATGGCCACCTCATCTTGAAGTCCCTAACTTAATACCCCTCAGCAGCTGGCCACTACCCTGACCACTGAAGTTACTATAACCAGGTTAACCACTATCTGAAATTTGTAGTGCTACATTAATAGGCCTACTAGACTGACCATAATGTCTATACATCTACTACTATTGATACCTGTCCTAGAAACCTCTACCTCAAAATTGTGAACCATTATGGCTCCCACTGTAACTGTCCTGGTGATGGGTGATGTGCCGGCTTATGACAACATATTTAACATCTTTAACTAAGGATAATTGTGAGTTTTCAAGCAACATATGGTGTCTTTAATGTGGTTTATGTTCAGTTTTAGGTAATAAGTCCAGTCCCTTGAAAGATAAAAGAATCAGCTAAAAAAGAGAATTTGATGGTGTTACTGATGGACCGTCAAGAGCTTGGCAGGTCGCCTCTCTGTCCGTCAGTCTTTAACCAGAATGTGCTCTTTAATGAAGATTGGTGACGGATTCCCTGATGGGCCATCAAGGCCTCGATGGACCATCATCACTACCGCCATAGGCTAACCAGAATAGAGGCCAAAAAGGAATCTAGCGACGGCTTAAGCGATGAACTGTCGGGTCTACAGTGGGCTGCCACTCGGTCTACCAAGCCTTAAGCAGACTACACTATTTTGGACATTTTGGCGGCAGCCCAGGTGACGGACCGTCACCTCTTTGACTAGAATTCGCACTTATTATCCACGTTGACACAACAGACAAGAATTCAAATTTTAAACTTTATTTTATTTGGAACCTATAAATACCTAGTTTAGGGTTTAGAATGAAGGATGGAATACTTGAGTATTTTTACGATTACTTTCTCTGGAGAAATATTTTGGAATAGATGTCTTTGGGTTTTGAATATCAAGGATCAAAATTTGTGATTATTTGATTGTAAGGTTTTCTTTATATCTTATGAAAATAATCTTCTTCATCTTATTTTCAACCATGAGTAGCTAAAAACCCAGCATCTAGGGTTATGTAATCCATGGTGGAAAATCACCATTAGGGTTTATGGGTGTTGAGATTGTGTTGTTTGGGTGATTGTGTTATGAATACTTCAATTTTAATTCATTCTTGATGGTTGCAAACATTGGGAAAACGTCTTTTGTTAAATTTCTTAATTAAATATTTTAACTATAAAGATAAGGGATTCATAGCAAGAGTTTGGAATTGCTAACCTCCAAACTAACGATTAGCGATTTAACAAGGTTAATCAATTGAGGCTGAACTCAAATCATATATTTGGCATTTTAAGTTCGAAAGAATTAGAGTGCAAACTAATCTAAATTGGTTGAAAAACATTTAGATAGATTAAAGAATTGATTGCCTTATAATCACTCATCTTAACACAATTTCATAATTCACTCATGAAAAGTGGTAATTGGAAACCTAAGTGAGCATGATCCTAGTTTGTACCTCTCCAGTAAATTAAGAGTTGAAAAAATAACATTGTTATGAATTTTGATGTTCATTCACAATTAGTAAAACAATCCCCCCCCCCCATTTCTCAAAAATTGTTGGCTAATTGTCATCGAAACTACATAACATTTGTTTAACACTATATTCCTTGTGGGATTCGACCCCAACCTCTGTTGGGTTCTTTATTTGGCAATGAACACTAAACTCCTGTAAAAGAGAGTTGTAATTTAGGCGTATCATGTGTCACAACCAAAAAGTTGAGTTCATGATGGCAACTGTCGAGGCCCAACCTTGATAAGTAAGCCAATTCCCAAAAGTGATAGAATACAAAATTATATATAAAGTAAGACAAGACAGACTTCAAGAGTGAAGTCTGGTTAACACAATACAGAATAAAGCGGAAGTCTGAAAGAAAATGTCATAAAAACCCCCCAAAACCTGGTGTCATAAGTACAAGACCATCTAAAGTAGGACTGAAATTTGAAGAAAATAAATAACATGTCTCTGAACATAAATAAAGATTGGATGAAGATATGAAAAGGTCTGGAATCAGCTTTGGACATTGAGAGCATGCCAGTATCTCGAGTCAACCACAAAATAACATAATAAACTATCGTGTCTCCCACTCAAACTAGGGTTTGCACCAAAAAGACACAGTAGGGATGAGCATGGTTTATTTGTACTCCATAGGTATCATAGGCCGACTGAGAAAGGCAGAAAAAAATACAAGTAAAGAAATGCTATGAGAACGTCATGTACAAACTAAAAAGTTCCCAAATGGTAGCTCACACCGTCTCCACTAATATTTCTAATATATCTAGAAATAAAAATAGAAAGAGATACACACATAACATATACAGAATCCAAATACACGTCAAGGAAACATAAAGAAACACGGAAGATGCAATATGCAAAGGCAATACAATAATGGTAAAATGAGAAGTTAAAAGTCATCGCATGACTTTCTGTATATAATTACCGAGCCTCAGTTCTCCCAAAATAGGACCTATGGGGGGTTCGCAACCCGTATGCTATCTCAAACCTTAACTCACCTCTCCAGCTTGTGTTCATGAATCAAGGTTCCTATAAGATATCTCATTTTTTTTCAAAAATAGTGTTCCCCATTGGTAGTACTCATAAATATGTATGCATGAAATGAGGATATAATGCTCACAATCAAATCAGTATGAAGATAAAAATCCATTCGATATCTGTAAACGTGAGCTCAAAAATCAACTCAATATGTCAATAATTCATGATATCAATTCTTGTTTTGCACCATTAGAATGTATATATTCATGTAAGACATCATTAATATGATATCAACCCCTAACTCGGTCATTTTTATCATGACAAAGGCAAACAATGCTTAATAAGTCCTATAATATCTATTCAAGCTCTCACACGGCATAATAATAAGAATAAAGGTATTCAATGTACAAATAATGCCAATGATGTCAAATAAATCCCCCATACGGGCACACAACAATAATGATAATCTCAAAATATAATTTCCATGGTTATTTTTCCCAACCCATAGCATGCTTTACATATTTATTCACTACGCATCCCAGTCTGAAGAAAATTAAGACATAACCAACCTCGAAGTGTTGAAATCCAAGACTTAAAACCTTCAAGATGGAGCTTTTCCCTTACAAATAGCCTCATCATGATATAAAACTATCAAAAACATCATCTACACAATGAAAGGAAGCTAATGATACCCGTATTGACCCTATTTAAGATGGGTCCAAAATGGATTCGAAAAATAGGTTTGAAAGCGAAAAAGGTAATATCAGAATTATATTTTAGAAACACTTTCCCCAAGGTTATAAGAGTCTATAGTTAATCCACACGAAAATGAGTTAATAACGAGGTTCAAATCAAAGAAAAATTATTTTTAAGCTTCACCGGTAAAAATCCTAAAAATGCATTCTAAAATTAAGATTAAAAGGTGTTTTTGAAGACATAATCAATAGGAATCAATAAAAAAGAGTTTGGAGCTTACCCAAGCAAGAACGGTGGAAAAATCCTTCAAACTTTTCTCTATCGGAAGCTACAAGTCTTTGAAATGGAAGAATGGAATAAAAGGGGAATATTTGGCTATATATACAATGATGGGCGCTTAAGAGGCTAAATGACTTCTAAAGCGGTCAAGCCTCTTTGGCTTGGCATCGCTAAAGTGGTCCACCGTCGCTAAAGTGACACCCGCTAAAGCAGTAAATTGTCCGCTTTAGCAATTGAGGTGGAAATCAGTTGACCGCTAAAGTGGTGCTATGCCTCTAATGCGGTTACCTCTTAAGCGGTCTTTGGCTGCTAATGAGGTTGCATCCGGTTCAACTGCATCAACAACTTTGCTAAGTTGTAAAGTTGCTGATCTACCCCTCGGGATTTATTTGGGATCCCATGAATGCAAACGAACTAAGATACTAGGCTATTTTCGACGTTTTAAACTCAATGGCAATGTCAGATCTTTGAAAAAGGATCATTTTCAACAAATTAACCCTTGAGACCCCTCTTTAGCAAATTTCATTAGTTTTCAAATGGAGGGTTGAAATACAAAATAAAGGTTCCAAACCCAAATCAACCCTGCTACTAACCCAAATTCAACATTTTGAATCCAGTGGATCTATCCAAATTGTCATCCAGCACTCGAAACACAGTATGTTGGCCGAAGTCAAATTAGTGGGTTTTTAAAGCCTCTAAGAGCCTCAAACTCTACCAATTCATTTCCAAAAGTATTGGGAACTGTGCCAACCATCCCCTCACCCCAAAATCAACATGTAACAACTAAGAGGAAGGGAGAAATGGTAAAATTAAACAAATTAGGAATTTTCACATATTAGGTTGTTACAGTATCCACCGCTAAGACTCTAGTTCGTCCTCAAACTAAAAGCAATAAAGTACATGGATCGTTAAAGAGCTGGGGGTAACTACTATGCATGTCGGATTAGACCTCCTATGTAGCCTTCTCGATGGGACAGTGTCTCTATTAAACCTTAACCACAGGAATATCTCTAGAACACAACCGTTTGACATCCCTGGCTAATATAGACATTGGATCCTTTACAAAGGTCAACCTCTCATCCAACTGAACCGAGTCCCAATGAAGTACGTGAGACTCATCCGGTCTATATCACCATAACATAGATACATTAAAAAATGGGTGAACGACTGAAAAGTCTGGGGGCAAGGTGGCCAACTCATAAGATACCTCCCAAATTTCGAAAATATCTCAAAAGGTCCGATATACCTAGGACTGAGCTTGCCTATATTTTCAAAACTCATCACGCCCTTCATGGGAGACACTCGAAGAAGACTTGATCACTAATTCCAAACTTCAAGGCACAAAGTCTTCTGTCAGCATAAGTCTTTCATCTACTTTGGGTGTAACACCCCATACATTTTCGAACCTAGTTGATTATCGGAACCTTCATGGAATTATTTGGACATGGGAGTTTTGAGGTATTATGCATTAATTTAAGTGGGCTGAATTTAATCTAATGAATTGGGCTCAATTAAGGCCCAAAAATTAGGCAAAAAGACTTGGCCAAAAAAAGGGAAAGTGACCCATTCATCAAGTGACCCAAGTAACACCTCATATTTGAATTAAGTGTCTAAGGATGACCATATTATAAGGAAAAAAATCAAATTTATTCACCATATTACACATGCCATTTTCTAGACATTTCCACAACATTCTATCAACACTCAAACCCTAAGCTATCTTCTTCTTGGGACAAGATCACTCCTTAGAAAGTGTAGATCATGTTGGTTATGTTGGTGAAGTGTGAGAAGTTCACTATGTGTGAAACAATTTATGTTTGCTTAATCGGTGATGTTTTTGCCTTGTAAACATGAAAATGGACTTGTGGTCTTGAAGGAAGTGAACTTGATGGGTCCAATATTGAAATGTGAGATGTGATTATAGACTTAACTTGTTTTATTCTTGTACATAATGTTTGGAATTGTTATTGCAAAATTGTGCATGGATTTGGTGGTGTATAGAAGGAAAAGTGTGGTTTTGGTGATGATTGTTGGCATCCAAGATGATCTAAAATATTTCAAGAGAAGTTTATTTATTATCATGGACCATTCATGGCATAAAAGGACCCAAAAGAGACCCTTTTTGGCCGAAACGGGCACTTGCCCTCGCAGACGAAGCACCTGAGGGCGCAGGTGACTTTGCAGGTGCCCCTGGATACTGCCAAGGGTCACCTGCGGATGAATTTCATCCACCTACTGGTGTAGGTGGCTTCGCAGGTCAACCCAGAACCCCGAATTGCTTGTTTTTGCATCCCTTTGACCCCCCAAAGCCCCTATACCCTTTATGGATGCAATTATCAACTTATGGTATCTTTTAAATGACTATAAAGGAGTATCCCAGAGGTATTTTTAATGGTATAAAATATGGATTGTTGTTAAAGTGTTATTGTGAAAGCTATCGAGTGACTTGACGGAGAAAAGGTAACGTAGTGTTAATGAGGAAGTGTAAAGGGTAAACTTGTCACGACCCGATTTTTTGAGTCCTGATGGCGCCTACCGTAACCCACCAATAGGCAAGCCAAACCCTAGCCCGGAGCGACAAGCGACAGGCTAACGGGTGGAATCTCAGGAAACAGAGATGAAGTGGAAGTAACCATACTAATAAACATGCTAGAAATACAAAAAAACAAAATCAAAATATATATCCATACCAAGACTGAGAAGGAAGAGGACAATATATACAGGTGAGAACCCCTCCCAAGACCTGGTGAAGTCGGTACAAGAGCCACTACTATACATGTCAAAACATGAATTTTGATACCCATATTGCATTAGTTCAAAAAAATATCCAAACGGTCCATGTGAGGCCCACTTGCGGAATCGAAAAACCGAAACCGTCACAGCGTCCCAAATCACCCCGTGACCAATAGTCACAACTAACACCACTCAATTTGAGCTCAATATCTAGCTCAAATATCAACACCAATTCCAACAACCACCGTAACTAAAACTACCGTAAAAATAAGAAAACGTACCGTAGAAATGACGAGAACGAGTCCACGAACTCAAATATACCAACCCCTAACCTTGAATCTCTCTAGAAATGTTTAAAGTTGAGCTTAAAGTGCTTACAATGATGGAATATATGAAGTCTTTCACAAAGACAATAAAATAAGAAAAGAAAGTAACATTCTAGTATATATATATATATATATATGTAATACACGTACCAACTCCAAACAAGAAAGAAATCTCATAGTCAAAGACTAATTAATGTAACATACACATGGCCTTATCCATTTTCACTCTCCGTATATATATATATTCGGATATTGCATAGGCTCGTGATAAAATAAATACAATATTTTAAATATACCATCATGAATAGAAAATTATTTTGAACAAAACCTCTAAAAAAATATTATGTCAACAAAATTAGATTTACTATCTCCATTTAAAAATATTACTAAATTATAAACTTATTATTAAAGTAATATAGACACATCATAACTAAAGAATTTTACAAATATCATAAACATTTTTGAAAGGTAATTAACTCATTTTACCAAATTCAAATTTAATTTAATATTTTACAACGAGCTCGGTCTAAATAATATTCTCAAACGAACTGTCTGGGAACCGAACTGCCAGTCCCAGCAAGTCCTAAATAACTTGGGGCAGTTATAGAAAAGCTCTAAACGCTGAGAACGCACGAAAAGGAGGTAAATGACCGGGAAGGTCATTACAATATCCACTACTAAAAGGACTTTCGTCTGCGAAAGTCAAGAATAAGCATATACCTGAAGACGTAAACAAGTAGGGATACTGGGCTCGCATGTCACGTTCAAGCTCCCAAGTAGCCTCCTCAAATGGACGGTGACGCCATTGTACCTTAACCACTGGAATTTCCCGGGAGCGTAACCGTCTGACATCTCTGGCTAAAATGGACACAGGCTCCTCAACAAATGCTAACTTCTCGTCTAACTGAACCGAGTCCCACTGAAGCACATGCGACTCATCCGGGATATATTGTCGCAGCATAGAAACATGAAATACTGGGTGGATAGCTGAAAAGGTTGGAGGTAAGGCCAGTACATATGCTACCTCCCCGATTGTCCGAAGAATCTCAAAGGGTCCAATATACCTGGGGCTAAGCTTGCCCCTCCTACCGAATCGCATCACGCCCTTCATTGGCGATACTCGTAAGAAGACCCTATCACAAACTCTGAATCTCAACGGACGACGTCTACGGTCAGCATAACTCCTCTGTCTACTCTGAGCTGTCTGCAGCCTGTCCTGAATCACCCAAACTTGGTCCAAAGACTCTCGGAGCAAATCTGTGCCACGAGGACTGACCTCCGAAGTTTCGAACCAACCAACTGGAGACCGACACCGTCTGCCATATAAAGCCTCGAACGGAGCCATCTGAATGCTGGAGTGGAAGCTATTATTATACGCGAATTCCGCTAAAGGAAAGAATTGATCCCACTGACCCCCAAAGTCTAACACACAAGCACGGAGCATATCCTCTAACACCTGAATAGTCAGCTCTGACTGCCCGTCGGTATGAGGATGAAACGCAGTACTGAGGTCCACTTGAGTACCCAACTCTTCCTGGAAAGCCTGCCAGAAACTGGAGGTAAACTGAGACCCTCTGTCTGAGATAATAGACACCGGCACTCCGTGTAGGCGAACTACCTCCTGAATATATACACGAGCTAACTTCTCAGCACTGTAGGAAGTTCGAACAGGGATAAAGTGCACGGACTTAGTCAACCGATCTACAACAACCCAAATACTATCAAAGCCACGAGAGGTACGAGGTAACCTACCAACGAAATCCATCGTGATCCGCTCCCACTTCCACTCAGGAATGGGTAACGGATGAAGTAGACCACCAGGTCTCTGGTGCTCGGCCTTTACCTGCTGACAACAAAGGCATCGAGCTACAAACCTTGCTATGTCTCTCCACATACCACTCCACCAATAGTGCTGCCTCAAATCCCGATACATCTTAGCTGTCCCAGGGTGAATAGAATATCTGGAACTGTGTGCCTCGTGCAGAATCAACTGAATCAAATCTCCAACCCTCGGGACACAAATACGACCGTCAAAGCTCAGAACACCATCAGAACCCAAGGTAGCTCTCTCAGACTCACCCCTCAATACCTGATCTCGAATGCTACAGAGACCGCTATCCTCAAACTGACAACCCTGAATCTGCTCCAGCAAAGTAGATCTAGCCTCAACACAAGCAACAATCCTCCTGGGGTCAGAAATATCCAATCGAACCATCGAGTTAGCTAAGGACTGAATGTCCAAAGCTAATGGTCGCTGAGAGACTGGAATGAAGGCTAAGCTACCCATACTCACTGTCTTCCGGCTTAAGGCGTCCGCTACCACATTCGCCTTGCCCGGATGATAGAGAATAGAGATATCATAGTCCTTCAGCAACTCAATCCACCTGCGCTGCCTCGAATTAAGATCTCTCTGAGTCATAATATGCTGAAGACTGCGGTGGTCTGTAAAGATCTCACAATGCACACCGTATAGATAATGCCTCCAAATCCGCAGTGCAAATACTACCGCTGCTAATTCCAAGTCATGAGTGGGGTAATTACGTTCATGCACCTTCAGTTGTCTCGATGCATAAGCAATAACACGACCCCGCTACATCAGAACACACCCCAAACCGATACCAGATGCATCAAAATACACGGTGAAACCCTCGCCCTCAACTGGAAGAGTCAACACAGGGGCAGAAGTAAGTCGATCCTTGAGCTTCAGGAAGCTTGCCTCACAATCCTCGGACCACTGAAACGGAACCTCCTTCCTGGTCAGTCTGGTCATAGGAGATGCAATAGACGAGAAGCCCTCAACAAACCGTCTGTAATAACCTGCCAACCCAACAAAACTGCGAACCTCAGTAGGCGACGTGGGCCTAGCCCATCCTCGAATAGCCTCAATCTTCGCTGGGTCTACCATGATACCCTGTCTGGATACAACATGCCCCAAGAAAGCTACAGACTCAAGCCAGAACTCACACTTTGAGAATTTGGCATAAAGCCGATGATCTCTCAAAGTGTGGAGCACAGTCCTCAAATGCTGCTCGTGCTCCTCGCTACTCCTTGAATAAACTAAGATGTCGTCAATAAACACAATGACAAAGGAGTCCAAGTATGGATTGAATATCCGATTCATAAAATCCATGAAAGCTGCAGGGGCATTAGTCAATCCAAAAGACATCACCAGGAACTCATAATGGTCGTACCGAGTCCTGAAGGCTGTCTTTGGGATGTCCTCAGCCCTAACTCTCAACTGATGACATCCAGATCTCAAATCTATCTTTGAGAACACCGCGGCACCCTGAAGCTGATCAAACAAATCGTTAATACGAGGCATCGGATACTTATTCTTTACTGTCACCTTATTTAGCTGCCTGTAATCAATACACATTCGCATAGACCCATCCTTCTTCTTTACAAAAAGAACTGGAGCACCCCAAGGCGACACACTCGGCCTAATAAAACCCTTCCCCAAAAGATCCTTAAGCTGACTACTCAGCTCCCTCAACTCAGCAGGAGCCATACGATACGGAGCCATAGAAATAGGCCGGGTGCCCGGCTCGAGGTCAATAATAAACTCTATATCACGCTCAGGAGGAAGGCCAGGTAGGTCAGTCGGGAATACATCAGGAAACTCCCGAACAATAAGGACAGAGTCAAGTGACGGACTCTCAATGCTAGCATCCCGAACATAAGCAAGGAATGAATCACAACCCCTCACCATCAATCTACGAGCCCGAACATATGAAATAATCCCCGTCGGTGTGCGGCTAACAGAACCCTGCCACACTATCGGGGGTACACCAGGCATGGCTAAGGTCACGGTCTTGGCAAAGCAATCCAAGACTGCATGATGAAAAGACAACCAGTCCATGCCCAGAATCACATCAAAATCTACCATGGCCAATACAATAAAATCAACCTGAGTCTCAAACTCCTGAATAGTCACCAGACATGATCTATATACCCGATCCACTACTAAAGAATCAGCAACGGGGGTAGATACACGTAAGGGCACAGATAATAACTCAGAACATAAACCCAACCGTGGTGCATAATAAGTAGATACATAAGAAAACGTGGATCCGGGATCAAATAATGCAGAAGCTGGATGACGGCATACGGAAATCGTACCTGTAATCACCGCATCCGAAGCCTCAGCCTCTGGCCTAGCTGGCACGGCATACAACTGACGCTGGCTACCACTAGTCTGAGTACCAACCTGACTACTAGTCCGACCTCCCTGTGCTCTACCTCGAGAACCCTGGGGACCACCCCGACGACCCTGTGCACCACCTCTGCCTACTGGCGGTACAGATTTGATGGGCTGTGCTGTCTGAACTGAAGGCTCAATAGCCCTGCGCTGAGGACACTCACGCGCGAAATGACCGAAAACCCCACAAGTATAACATGCTCCTGGCTCTCTGCTCGACCTAGAAGATCCAATATGACCACCTCTAGCAAATGAACTGGCTTGACCACGCCCCTGAGGCTGGCTAATAGAACCACTATAGGTGGGCTGACCCCTATCAGATATCTGCAAAGCTGACTGTACGGGCCTACTAGGCTGACCCTGTCGCTGAAAAGACTGCTGCTGCTGATGAGGGTACCTACCCTGAAACTGGAAACCACGACCTCTGAACTGAGAACCACTATGGCTCCCACTGAAACTACCCTGGACACGAGGTCTCTTATCGCTGCCCCCTTGGGGTCACGATCCATCTCCTCAATAGAGTATACATGCTCAATAATCTCTGCGAATGACTTCCCTGAAGTCACTAAACTCTGGGTAGCCCTGCGGAGTGGCAATCTCAGTCCCCTGACAAAACATCTAACTCTCTCGTACTCATCAGGCAAAATAGAAGTAGCGTGTCTAGCAAGATCATGAAATCTCGCCTCATACTCGGCGACAGATAATGAACCCTGAGTCAACCTGGAGAACTCATCCCTGAGTCGCTCCCGCATAGTACGGGGCATATACTTTCCCAAGAAAATCTTGGAGAACTGGGTCCAGGTAATCGGTGGAGATCCCACTGGCCTGGAATCAAGATATCCCCTCCACCATCTCCTCGCTGCAGTATCGAACTGATATGCCACGAAATCAACACCACGAGACTGTACCAATCCCAAATTCCTAAGTCTATCCTCGCAGCTGGACAAGAACTCATATGCATCCTCACCCGGTGTACCAGCAAATCTCGGTGGAGCTAATCTCAGGAAGCGACCCAACATCTTCTGCTCCTCGACAGACATAACTGGCTGATCTATAACTGGCTGTGGAGCTACTGGTACAGGTAGAACCTCAACTCTCGGTGCCACAGCTACAGGCTGCGCCCCAGCACCAACTCCCTGTGCGGCTGGCTGTACTCCCGCAGCAGGCGGACCTCCAACTAATTCCAACAACTGAAGCAATGTACCTCGGAGCAAAGAAGCATCAATAAATCCGGGTGGAGCCTGGGCTGCCCCCTGGCCCACCGGCTGCTGTGGCAGCGGAACATCTGGAACTATAACGGGATCGGGTGACGGATCCCTAGCACGATCTGGTCCTGGGGCTGCTACTCTGCCCTGCCTTCGACCTCTAGGTCGACCTCGACCCCTAACTGGAGCCCTCGCTGCAGGCTCGGGGTCCCAACCCCCGGCTCCCGTATTATGCGTCCTAACCATCTGCGTAAAGAATGAACCAAATAGAGATTAGAAACCAACATAGACACCAACGCACTGAGGCAAATCAAAGAAATAAGATTTACCCTAAACATGCTCGGTAGCCTCCCGAAGATAGGATACGGACGTCTCCGTACCGATCCGCGAGACTCTACTAAACATCGGCTCATGCACCAACAATACCAGTGAAACCTAGGCTTTGATACCAAGCTGTCACGACCCGATTTTTTGAGTCCTGATGGCGCCTACCGTAACCCACCAATAGGCAAGCCAAACCCTAGCCCGGAGCGACAAGCGACAGGCTAACGGGTAGAATCTCAAGAAACAGAGATGAAGTGGAAGTAACCATACTAATAAACATGCTAGAAATACAAAAAAACAAAATCAAAATATATATCCATACCAAGACTGAGAAGGAAGAGGACAATATATACAGGTGAGAACCCCTCCCAAGACCTGGTGAAGTCAGTACAAGAGCCACTACTAGACATGTCAAAACATGAATTTTGATACCCATATTGCATTAGTTCAAAAAAATATCCAAACGGTCCATGTGGGGCCCACTTGCGGAATCGAAAACCCAAAACCGTCACAGCGTCCCAAATCACCCCGTGACCAATAGTCACAACTAACACCGCTCAATTTGAGCTCAATATCTAGCTCAAATATCAACACCAATTCCAACAACCACCGTAACTAAAACTACCGTAAAAATAAGAAAACGTACCGTAGAAATGACGAGAACGAGTCCACGAACTCAAATATACCAACCCCTAACCTTGAATCTCTCTAGAAATGTTTAAAGTTGAGCTTAAAGTGCTTACAATGATGGAATATATGAAGTCTTTCACAAAGACAATAAAATAAGAAAAGAAAGTAACATTCTAGTATATATATATATATATATATGTAATACACGTACCAACTCCAAACAAGAAAGAAATCTCATAGTCAAAGACTAATTAATGTAACATACACATGGCCTTATCCATTTTCACTCTCCGTATATATATATATTCGGATATTGCATAGGCTCGTGATAAAATAAATACAATATTTTAAATATACCATCATGAATAGAAAATTATTTTGAACAAAACCTCTAAAAAAATATTATGTCAACAAAATTAGATTTACTATCTCCATATAAAAATATTACTAAATTATAAACTTATTATTAAAGTAATATAGACACATCATAACTAAAGAATTTTACAAATATCATAAACATTTTTGAAAGGTAATTAACTATGTCATTTTACCAAATTCAAATTTAATTTAATATTTTACAACGAGCTCGGTCTAAATAATATTCTCAAACGAACTGTCCGGGAACCGAACTGTCAGTCCCAGCAAGTCCTAAATAACTTGGGGCAGTTATAGAAAAGCTCTAAACGCTGAGAACGCACGAAAAGGAGGTAAATGACCGGGAAGGTCATTACAAAACTTGGTGTGAAATGTTATTGGTTGATGATGTCTCGGTAAATGTGTGAAATATGATGGTGTTGTTGATATGATAATGCAGTGGATTGTATTGTAAAGGAAGAAATGACACTATGTAGCAGTCACGTAATTCATTGTCATCTTATGCACTTGTAAGGTAACTAGTTGTTGACATGAGCTCCGTTATGAACTTTTGTTGTAGAGTGACATATAAGGGAGGAACTGGATTGTTGTATTCACATCTAGGATGGTATATTCATATTGAGATCATAAGATATGTGAGGTTACTCTTTCTGTATCCTTCTGCAGCATATTGCTCATATTGATATTGTACCTATTCCATTCCGAAATGTCCAAAGGTATCTCATTTCAGGTTGTTATCTATTGATTGAGTCACATATTCCTCATTCATTAGTCATTGTTGTTATGTGTTACATAAATATGGACATGGATCTAAAGTCTTAATAATTTTATGCTCTAACGCTTCCAATAATATCATGACTACAAATATACTAATCCCTCATGAGCAAATATACCAATCTCTCAAAAGAAATAAAGTAAGTTACGTATATTTGTTGGTTGTAACAGTGAAGGAAAATAATAGATGTAGGGTGGACACGATTCCAAAGTTCCAACAATATTATGACTCCAAAATTCAGAGAATGTTATGTTCCAAGTTCTATTAATGTTATGACTATCATTATATCAATCTCTGATAAGTGAATGAATCAATCTCTCCCAAGTAAGACATGAAAAAATGTGTAGGTAATATATTAAACCCACCTATAGAGTGGATGTATGTTCAATTATAACCCACCTATAGAGTGGATGTATGTTCTATTATAACCCACCTATAGAGTGGATGTATGTTATATTATAACCCACCTATAAGGTGGATATATGTTATATATTATAACCCACCAATAAGGTGGATGTATGTTATATTATAACCCCCGATAGAGACTAATAATAATGATGATGAGCGTAAAAGCAACGAAAGAAATCTCTTGGAGGCAAGTCTCTTGAGTGAAGGCAATTCTTTTGAATGAGAGTAATTATGAAAGATATTATATAAAAGATAAGTAGATGAGTGAATGATCGAAAATGACAATAACAGAAACAAGGTACATATTTCCACACAAATAAAATGATGGTTTATCCACATTGACTATTCTCTCATATTTTATTCCATTTACATTCTTATGTATGATGTAGTTTCTTATAGCCTTACATACTCAGTACATTCTTCGTACTGACCCCCTTGGAGATTACTTTAAATGTTGCAGGCGCAGGTGCCAGTAGACCTCCGCAGTAGGTTGCCGGTTATTGCAGATCATTGGTGAGCTCCAGTTGGTTCGGGGCTTTCCGAGTCATAGCTGTACATCTGTTTTGTTGTTATAAATATTGTATAAAGCAGGGACTTGTCCCGACTTTGAGTTGGTCTTATAGATGCATCTGTTAGAGGCTTTTGTAGACATATGTGGGAAACTGAATGCAAGAGATGTATGTCCGTTTTGACTTAATGGACCTAACGGTCAAGTTTTGTATATATATATGTAGCATATGTTTCCATGACTTCCGCATAGTTGTATGAGGCATAATGAGGTTCATACGAAGACATGCATATGAATGGATATGAGCAAAGATTGGTTCTCTCGAGCCTTATCGGCTTCGGGTGCCAGTCCGCCTCAATGGGATTTGGGGCGTGACAAAAGTGGTATCAGAGCAGGTCATTCTAAGGGTGTCTATAAAGCCGTGTCTGAGTAGAGTCTTGCTTATGGATGTGTTGCGCGCCACATTTATGTCATGACCCAAAATCCCATTCGGGCCTAATTGGCACCCGAAGGCGATATGGCCCGAGAGAACCAATCTTTGCTCGTGATCAGTCGTATGCATAACCTCGTATGAACATTATTATACCTCATGCAACTACGCGGAAGTCATGGACATGGAACATATGCTATAAATATATATATAAAACTTGGCCGTTGGGGCCGTCAAGTCAAAACGGTCATTCATCTCTTACATTAACATACCCACATAGGTCTACAAAAACCTCTAACAGATGCATCTACAAGACCAACTTAAAGTCGGGACAAGTCCCCACTTTATCTTTACAACATCAGAAACAATATACAACTGTGACTCAGAAAGTCCCGAACCAACTGGGGCTCACCAAAGATCTGCAACTACTGTCAACCTACTGTGGAGGTCTACTAGTGCCTGCAACTGCAACATGTAAGGTAAGTCCCCCGAGGGGGTGAGTACGAAGAATGTACTGAGTATGTAAGGCTATAGAAACTACATCATACATGAGAATGTCAATGAAATAGAATATGAAATAGAATATGAGAGAATATTCAAGGTGGATAAACCATCGTCTTATGTAAGGAAACATGTATATTGCTTTTGTTATTGTAATTTTAGATCACTCATTTATATCCTTATTATTCACATCATATCTTTCATTCACATCTTCATTCAAGAGAAGTTTCCTTCACTCAAGAGATTCTTTCTATTCAAGAAATTCTTCTACTCAAGAGATTCCTCTATTCAAGAGATTTGGGGTAATAATATAACATACATCCACTCGATTGGTGGGTTAATGATATAACGTACATCCATTCTATTGGTGGGTTAATAACATACATCCACTCTATTGGTGGGTAAACATACATCCACTCTATGGTGGGTTAACATACATCCACTCTATTGGTGGGTTATTAACATACATCCACTCTATGGTGGGTTAACATACATCCACTCTATGGTGAGTTATTAACATACGTGGGAGAGATTGATTTATTAAAACTTGGAACATAATATTCTCAGAACTTGGAGTGTAATATATACACGCTTTTCTTCATTTATTACCCTGGAGGGATTTATACTTTTATGATTCATTTAGGATCGTGATACTATTGGAACCACACATATATGCTTCTCCTCATTTCTTAGTTTTCAAGAGATTGACACCTTTACTAGTGAGGGATAGATATATTAACTCACACATTACCTCTTCATCATTCTTATGAGATCTTATGAGATTTGTACCTTGAAACTTGTGAGAGATTGATATAATGATAGTCATAACATTATTAAAACTTAGAACATAACATTCTAGAAACTTTGGAGTTATAATATTGTTGGAACTTTGGAATCATGTCCACCCTACATCTATGATTTTCCTGCACCTTTGCCCCCAACAAACATACATAACTTAATTTCTTTATTTTGAGAGATTGGTATACTAGCTTGCACATTACTTCCTTCATTATCCATATGAGATTGGTACAAAGATAATCATAATAATATTAGACTTTAGAACATGACATGATTGGAAAATGCTATTCAAGACTAAATAGATTCTCTATACATCTTACTCTCTTTGGAATAGTTCTTTTTAGTAGTTACCACCTTATGGGAGCATTTGGAACTTCAATCAATGAATCAGAGATAAGTCACTCATAATTAGTCTAAGAGTAAGACACATATGAATAACAATATATCTCAACCTGAACTGGGATACCTTAGAACACTTCGGACATGAGTAAGTACCATAACAAGGTGAATACTCTATGCTGCAGAAAAATATGGAAAGAGTAACCTTACATACCTTATCGTCTCAATATGAATACTTAATCCTATATGAGAATACAATAGTCACGCTCCTTCCTTATGTTTCACTCTACAACACAAGTACATAATGGAGTTTACATTAACCACCAATTACCTTACAATGGCATATAATGACAATGAGTTACATGTTTGGCTTTAACATGTAATTTCCCCCTTGACAATGCCATTTATGAAACTATCACACCAACAATACCAAAATATTCCCAACATTTACCACAATATCATAAACCACTAGCATGTCACACCAAATTCATACTTTACACTTCTCCATCACCACAACATCACAATGATTCCACCAATTCACTTTAATACACCTCATAACAACAAATCGGCCAAAATCCCATACTTTACACTTATAGGAAAATAACAAGTTTAGGACCATAATCACACCATAAATGTTGATATTTCATCCATACCATGCACTTTCATCAAGACAACAAGTCATCTTTCAAGTTTAAATTCCATAGATGACATATTTTTTACAAAAACACAAAGTCCCATGTTCAACACTTCCAAGAATAACCAACATGATTTACATAATATCTCATAAATATAATATATTAAAACATAAGAATAATCACTTACCCAAGCTTGAAAAAGTATGATCTTGCTCCAAGAAGTGCCTTAGGGTTTTGAGAGCAAAAGAGGTTTACTTGGAATTGTCTAGAAAAAGATAGAAAAGCATGTGTGTTTGTAATGAATAACAAATCAGATTTTGGACCTTTATATAAGACCTCAATTCCATCCTTATACACTCTTATAGCATTTAATGCTATATCTAGAAGGTCAAGGGAAGAATGGGTCATTTGACCCATGTCTTCTTTCTCATTTTGGGCCTTTTATTGAGCCCAATTCACTTAACCCAATAAAATCAATAATTTCTCATGTTTAAATCATTTCATAAGCGTTACAAAGATATTCCCACTCACAGGATATATATTCGTAGCCTCAATCCCAAAAACAAATGATTCTAGCCACATATGGCTTATTTTACCCAAAAGGGTAAAACCGTCATTTGGATCATCCACGGATAATCTTATTAAAATGGAACACCAATATAATACTTCAATTTTTCCATGTACATTCTTGTGGTTGTAGAAGAAATGTGGCAAAAATTGGCCCGGTACGTCCCCGGGCACCCTTGGGACTTAGAAAAAATTCCAACATTTGAAGGGTGTGCACATGCAGCCTGGCACGCCCTTGGGCGTGCCACCTTGCTTCCTGTGGGATAAAAATTTTATCCCAGAGCGGCTTGGCACGCCCCTGGGAGTGCCCCACCCTTTTTTTTAATTTTTTTGTTTCTTCAACTTTTCTTTGCGGATTCGGCTAGATACTTCAAGTTCAACTCTTTAACTTACTTCGTACCTTTAATATACTTTGTTTAGAGGCCCTTCAAGTCTCATTTTTAACCCCACAAATGCTCCGCGAAGTCACAAAACACCTCCTAGAAAAGTCTAATCACATGTACGAAGGCCTATATCAATTATCTCATCAAAATCATTACAAATTACATACTTATGGCTCTTGACACCTAAGTGAACATTGTTCAACGTCGTCAAGTAGGGTTGGGAAGGTACGGGGTTCTACATTCTCCCCCCCTTAGAAACATTTGTCCTCGAATGTTAACGATGTCGCTTCAATTATAACAAATGCATCGCTATATTAGCCTATACGTATATAGACACTTAAGGCTCGTAGATACTTACTTGTTATTGGTCTAATTCCACACTTTGAACTTTTTGTTCCAGTTGAAACAAATATGGGTACGTCGATTTCATCATTTTTGTTTCCTCAACTTCTCATGCGATCTCTTCGACTTGTTGATTCCTTCAAAGAACTCTTATGAAAGTTACGTCTTTATTTCTTAACCCTTTTAACTTGTCGGTCTAGAATAACAATAGGTATCTCTTCCTAGTGAAATCCTTTGTAGTTTGTATACTTTCAATGGGAGCAATATAAAATTGAACTCTTATGCACTTCCGGCAAGTTCACATCCCTTCTATCCAAATCCCATTACCCCTTTCATTAGTAACACTTTTAAGAGTAATTACTCATCTATGGTCACAAACATCTACTATACCATTACGATGTGTCTTTAACTCTAATAAATTTACCAACAGGTGGAGATAGTTCAATTGACTTGACTAATGACCCCGGTGTCTCATTAGCTTTTAAAGTAATCAATGAAGTGACATACAATAGGGTATATGTATCATTCGACAAAAGGGATAATATACCTGTATCTTCATCAGGAGATGCCTCCGCATTCTGCTTGCCCACTAGAGCATAGGTACAATTTTGGGCTCCACTGGAACTAGCTGCTCCTCTGGCACCTCTACCACGACCAGCAGACTGTACACCAGCCACCGATGCCACAACGACTGATCTTGTAGGTCGTGTCGTACTATCCATGGGCCTCTGTGGGCACTCTCTCATCATGTGTCCTGCCCTACTACACAAAAATCAAACATTCGTATCAAATCGGTATTCTCCTGAATGAAATCTCCCACAGTACTGGCACAACTAACGAGAAAATCTGGTTGCCTGTGGTCCATGAATTCCACTACTCTGTCCAGATTGGCTACCTCTAAACCCTCAGAATTGAGAGTGTGTGCTTGCTCTGGAATAGGAGAGGGATGGTATAGGTGGGCTAGAAAACATCAGAGGACTCAATTCTCCTTGGGATGCCATAGACTACCCCATAGGTCTAGCCCTTTTTGATGGCCCTTCCTCCTCAGATTTTTGTGTCCTTCTTCTTTGCCTTTGGTCCTCCATTTTCTGTGCGAAGGCTTGAATTTTGGCGATGTCCATATCTCTGTTCAATGTTGCGATAGTACAGTCTCATACCAAATATGGCTCTAGTCTATCCATATATCGATGGACTCTATCTTCCATGGTGGCTACTACATTTGGAGTATATCTAGCCAAGGAATTAAACTGCAAACTATATTCTCTAACACTCATATTTCCTTGACGTAAATTTAGAAATTGGTCTGCACGTGCCTCCCGAATTTCATATAGGAGGTAATGATCAAGGAATGCCATTTTAAATTCTTCCCAACCAGCTGGGAGTGCATCAATACCCCTTGATATTTTTCAGTCCTCATACCACAAGATAGCCATGCCCTTCAGTCTATAAGCTGCTAGCTCAACCGTTTCTACACCTGTTACGTGCATCACCTCTAGTCCTCTTTGAATCCACAAAATCCTGTGGATCTGCTTTCGGATCGGACCCTGTGAATATGGGAGGGTCTAATTTTAAAAAGTCCTGTGTACACCGACTAGCTGTTCTAGCCGCATCATCTTCATTTACCATTGAACCAGTTCATCCCTGTGTTTGTGCAGCCACTAACCGAGTCAACATATATATTGCATTTCTTAGATCCTGGTCAGTGGCATTCATTGGCGGTTCTACAGGTACTTCTCTACCTCTTGGCTCTTCTGGAGCTGGAAAAGTAGGAGAAGACTGTGATGCAATTTCAGTGTCAGCTCCACCTTGACTAGCTTGGTCAGGTGGTGATCTACTCATTCCTTCATCGGCAGACATATCTACCTACTTACCTTTGCCTCTACCTCTTCTTGTGATTGACATGTTACTATACCAAAGAAAATAATTACCATGGTCAGATACAATTCAACTTACCACACTGGCTCTATTGCACGATCTAGAAGTGAAGGGAAGAAACAACATCCTAAATGTGTCGTAGCCTTCTACTTATAAATGTGGTGCACAACACATCGATAAGTGAGACTCTACTCAGACACGGCTTTGTAGACACCCTTAGAACGACCTGCTTTGATACCACTTTTGTCACGACCCGAAATCCCATTCGGGCTGGACTGGGACCCGAAGCCGATATGGCCCTAGAAAACCAATCTTTACTCATGATCAGTCATATGTATAACCTCGTATGAATCTTATTATACCTCATGCAACTACGCAAAAGTCATGGACATGGAACATATGCTATAAATATATATATAAAACTTGGTCGTTGGGGTCGTCAAGTCAAAATGGTCATTCATCTCTTACAATCACATACCCATATAGGTCTAAAAAAGCCTCTAACAGATGCATCTACAAAGACCAACTTAAATTCGGGAAAAGTCCCCGCTTTATCTTTACAACATCAAAAATAATATACAACTGTGATGCGGAAAGTCCCGAACTAACTGGGGCTCACCAAAGATCTGCAACTACTGTCAACCTACTGTGGAGGTCTACTAGTGCCTACACCTGCAACATGTAAGGTAAGTCCTCCGAGGGGGTCAGTACAAAGAATGTACTGAGTATGTAAGGCTATAGAAACTACATCATACATGAGAATGTCAATGAAATAGAATATGAAATAGAATATGAGAGAATATTCAAGGTGGATAAACCATCATCTTATGTAAGGAAACATGTATATTGCTTCTGTTATTGTAATTTTAGATCACTCATTTATATCCTTATTATTCACATCATATCTTTCATTCACATCTTCATTCAAGATTCCTTCACTCAAGAGATTCTTACTATTCAAGAAATTCTTCTACTCAAGAGATTCCTCTATTCAAGAGATTTGGGGTAATAATATAACATACATCCACTCGATTGGTGGGTTAATTATATAACATACATCCACTCGATTGGTGGGTTAATTATATGACGTACATCCACTCTATTAGTGGGTTAATAACATACATCCACTCTATTGGTGGGTTAATAACATACATCCACTCTATGGTGGGTTAACATACATCCACTCTATTGGTGGGTTATTAACATACATCCACTCTATGGTGGGTTAACATGCATCCACCCTATGGTGGGTTATTAACATACGTGGGAGAGATTGATTTATTCAAACTTGGAACATAACATTCTCGAAACTTGGAGTGTAATATATACACACTTTTCTTCATTTATTACCCGGGAGGGATTTATACTTTTATGATACATTGAGGATCGTGATACTATTGGAACCACACATATATGCTTCTCCTCATTTCTTTGCTTTCAAGAGATTGAAACCTTTACTGGTGAGGGATAGATATATTAACTCGCACATTACCTCTTCATCATTCTTATGAGATCTTATAAGATTGGTACCTTGACACTTGTGAGAGATTGATATAATGATAGTCAAAACATTATTAAAACTTAGAACATAACATTCTAGAAACTTTGGAGTTATAATATTTTGGAACTTTGGAATCGTGTCCACCCTACATCTATGATTTTCCTGCACCTTTACCCCCAACAAACATACATAACTTAATTTCTTTCTTTTGAGAGATTGGTATTCTAGATTGCACATTACTTCCTTCATTATCCATATGAGATTGGTACAAAGACAATCATAATAATATTTGACTTTAGAAGATGACATGATTGGAAAATACTATTCAAGACTAAATAGATTCTCTTTACATCTTACTCTCTTTGGAATAGTTCTTTTTAGTAGTTACCACCTTATGGGAGCATTTGGAACTTCAATCAATGAATCAGAGATAAGTGACTCATAATTTATCTAAGAATAGGATACATATGAATAACAATATATCTCAACCTGAACTGGCATACCTTAGAACACTTCGGACATGAGTAAGTACCATAACAAGGTGAATACTCTATGCTGCAGAAAAATACGGAAAGAGTAACCTTACATACCTTATCGTCTCAATATGAATACTCAATCCTATACGTGAATACAATTGTCCCGCTCCTTCCTTATGTTTCACTCTACAACACAAGTACATAACGGAGTTTACATTAACCACCAATTACTTTACAATGGCATATAACGACAATAAGTTACATGTTTGGCTTTAACATGTAATTTCCCCCTTGACAATACCATTTATGAAACTATCACACCAACAATACCAAAATATTCCCAACATTGACCACAATATCATAAACCACTAGCATGTCACACCAAATTCATACTTTACACTTCTCCATCACCACAACATCACAATGATTCCACCAATTCACTTTAATACACCTCATAACAACAAATCGGCCAAAATCCCATACTTTACACTTATAGGAAAATAACAAGTTTAGGACCATAATCACACCATAAATGTTGATATTTCATCCATACCATGCACTTTCATCAAGACAACAAGTCATCTTTCAAGTTTAAATTCCATAGATGACATATTTTTTACAAAAACACAAAGTCCCATGTTCAACACTTCCAAGAATAACCAACATGATTTACATAATATCTCATAAATATAATATATTAAAACATAAGAATAATCACTTACCCAAGCTTGAAAAAGTATGATCTTGCTCCAAGAAGTGCCTTAGGGTTTTGAGAGCAAAAGAGGTTTACTTGGAATTGTCTAGAAAAAGATAGAAAAGCATGTGTGTTTGTAATGAATAACAAATCAGATTTTGGACCTTTATATAAGACCTCAATTCCATCCTTATACACTCTTATAGCATTTAATGCTATATCTAGAAGGTCAAGGGAAGAATGGGTCATTTGACCCATTTTGGCCCATGTCTTCTTTCTCATTTTGGGCCTTTTATTGAGCCCAATTAACTTAAATCAATAAAATCAATAATTTCTCATGTTTAAATCATTTCATATGCATTACAATGATATTCCCACTCACGGGATTTATATTCGTAGCCTCAATCCCAAAAACAAGTGATTCTAGCCACATATGGCTTATTATGCCCAAAAGGGTAAAACCGTCATTTAGATTGTCCACGGATAATCTTATCAAAATGGAATGCCAATATAATACTTCAATTATTTCATGTATATGCTTGGGTTGTAGAATAAATCGGCCCGGTACGTCCCCGGGCACCCTTGGGACTTAGAAAAACTTCCAACGTTTGAAGGGTGTGCACAAGCAGCCTGGCACGCCCTTGGGCGTGCCACCTTGCTGCCTGTGGGTTAAAAATTTTAGCCCAGAGTGGCCTGGCATGCCCCTGGGCGCGCCCCACCCCTTGTTTTTTTAATTTTTTTGTTTCTTCAACTTTTCTTTACGGTTTCGGCTAGATACTTCAAGTTCAACTCTTTAACTTACTTCTTACCTTTAATATCCTTTGTTTAGAGGCCCTCCAAGTCTCATTTTTAACCCCACAAAGTCACAAAACACCTCCTAAAAAATTCTAATCACATGTACGAAGGCCTATATCAATTATCTCATCAAAATCATTACAAATTACATACTTATGGCTCTCGACACCTAAGTGAACATTGTTCAACGTCGTCAAGTAGGGTTGGGAAGGTACGGGGTGTTACAATTTAGGGTTGGGAAGGTACGTGGTATTACAATTTATAAGTAGGAGGCTACGGGACATTTAGGGGTTGTTTCTTTTCTTCATTCCTAGATCGTGTAGTAGAGCCAATGTGGTAAGTGGAATGATATCTGACCATTTTAATTGGTTTTATTTGATATAGTAAAATGCCGATGACAAGACAAGATAGGGGCATTGATAAACAGGTAGATATTCCTGCCGGAGAAGGAATGAGTAAATCACCACCTGACCAAGCCAGTCAGGGAGGGGATGAAACTGAGTTTGCAACGCAGGCTTCCCCTACTTTTCCAGCTCCAGAAGAGCTGGGAGGGAGAGAAAAACCTACCGAAACACCTGCTAATGATACTGTGCGGGATCTAAGTGATGCAGTGCAAATGTTGACTCGTATAGTTATTGCATGGACTCAAGGACAAATTGGTCCAACGGTAAGGAATGATGATACAGATAGGGCAGCTAGTCGAAGGACACAGGATTTTCTGAAATTGGATCCTCCCACCTTTACCGGATCAGATTTGAATGAAGATCCACAGGACTTCGTGGACCAAATTCAAAGGGCCCTAGAGGTTATGCACGTAAATGGTATAGAAACAGTGGAGCTTGCAGCATATAGACTAAAAGGAGATGCTATATTATGGTACGAAGATTGGAAATGATCTAGGGGTATAGGTGCACTTCCACCTAGTTGGGATGAGCATCGATCACTTATTGAAATTGCCTACAATACTAGCTATCATTCAAGTAACAAAATGACACCTTCTAAATCTTTTTATGGAAGGAAAGAAGGTTGGCCCTATATAACATACTATATGAGAATACCCGAAGATTTGGGTAAGTGCATATAAATTAGCACTACCCCAAGGAACTCTCCACAGTTCATCCAGTAATTTATATTTCAGTGCTTCAAAAGTGCATAGAAGATTCATTGCTCCTATTGAAAATATATAAGTTACAGAAGACTTCACTTATGAAGAGATACTTATTGTTGTTTCGGATCGACAAATGAAGAGGTTAAGAAATAAAGAAGTAGTGTCTGTAAAGGTAGGTTAGAGGGAGAAATAAGTAGAAGAGATTACATGGGAAGCCAAAAAATAAGAATGAAAGCAAAGTACCCATAGTTGTTTCAAACCAAAGAATGTATTTAGACATACATTTGTTGGATTAAGTACTGTCATTAACATTCGAGGACGAATGTTTCTAAGGGGGAAAAGATGTAACACCCCGTACATTTCCGAACCTAGTTGATTACCGGAACCTTCATGGAATTATTTGGAAATGGGAGTTTTAAGGTATTATGCATTAATTTAAGAGGGCAGAATTTAATCTAATGAATTGGGCTCAATTAAGGCCCAAATATTAGGCAAAAAGACTTGGCCCAAAAAGGGGAAAGTGACCCATTCATCAAGTGACCCAAGTAACACCTCATCTTTGAATTAAGTGGATAAGGATGACCATATTATAAGGCCAAAAATCAGATTTATTCACCATATTACACATGCCATTTTCTAGACATTTCCACAACATTCTCTCAACACTAACACCCTAAGCTATCTTCTTCTTGGGACAAGATCACTCCTTGAAAAGATTTGGTAAGTGTTTAATCTAATGTTTTAATATATTATATGCCTGGAATATGGTGTAGATCATGTTGGTTATGTTGGTGAAGTGTGAGAAGTTCACTATGTGTGAAACAATTTATGTTTGCTTAATCGGTGAAGGTTTTGCCTTGTAAACTTGAAAATGGACTTGTGGTATTGAAGGAAGTGAACTTTATGGGTTCAATATTTACATGTGAGATGTTATTATAGCCTTAACTTGTTTTATTCTTGTACATAATTTTTGGAATTGTTATTGCAAAATTGTGCATGGATTTGGTGGTGTATTGAAGGAAAAGTGTGGTTTTGGTGATGTTCATGTGTGTTGTGAAACCATGGATGATTTTTGGCATCCAAGATGATCTAAAATATGTCAATAGAAGTTTAGTTATGATCATGGACCATTCATGGCATAAAAGAACCCAAAAGAGACCCTTTTTGGCTGAAACAGGCACCCGCCCTCGCAGACGAAGCACCTGCGGGCACAGGTGACTTCGCAGGTGCCACTGGATACCACCAAGGGTCACCTGTAGACATAGGTCAGCCACCTTCGGGTGCATTTGGCTTTGTAGGTCAGTCCAGAACCCCGAATTGCTTGTTTTTGCATCCCTTTGACCCCCCAAAGCCCCTATACCCTTTATGGAAGTAATTATCAACTTATGGTACCTTTTAAATGACTATAAAGGAGTATACCGGAGGTATTTTGAATGATATAAAATATGGATTGTTGTTAAAGTGTTATTGTGAAAGCTATCGAGTGACTTGACGGAGAAAAGGTAACGTAGTGTTATTGAGGAAGTGTAAAGGGTAAACTTGGTGTGAAATGTTATTGGTTTATGATGTCTTGGTCAATTTGTGAAATATGATGGTGTTGTTGATATGATAATGCAGTGTATTGTATTGTAAAGGACGAAATGACGCTATATAGCAGTCACGTAATTCATTGTCATCTTATGCACTTGTAAGGTAACTAGTTGTTAACATTTATGAACTTTTGTTGTAGAGTGACATGTAAGGGAGGAACTGGATTGTTGTATTCACATCTAGAACGGTATATTCATATTGAGATCATAAGGTATGTAAGGTTACTCTTTCTGTATCCTTCTGTAGCATATTACTCATATTGACATTGTACCTATTCCATTCCGAAATGTCCAAAGGTATCTCATTTCAGGTTGTTATCTATTAATTGAGTCACATATTCCTCATTCATTAGTCATTGTTGTTCATGTGTTACATGTGTTACATAAATATGGACATGGCTCTAAAGTCTTAATAATGTTATGCTTTAACGCTTCTAATAATATCATGACTACAAATATACCAATCCCTCATGATCAAATATACCAATCTCTCAAAAGAAAGAAAGTAAGTTACGTATATTTGCTGGTTGTAACAGTGAAGGAAAATAATAGATGTAGGGTGGACACGATTCCAATGTTCCAACAATAGTATGACTCCAATGTTCCGAGAATGTTATGTTCAAAGTTCTAATAATGTTATGACTATCATTATATCAATATTTCATAAGTGAATGAATCAATCTCTCCCAAGTAAGACATGAAGAAATGTGTAGGTAATATATTAAACCCACCTACAGAGTGGATGTATGTTCTATTATAACCAACCTATAGAGTGGATGTATATTCTATTATAACCCACCTATAGAGTGGATGTATTTTATATTATAACCCACCTATAAGGTGGATGTATGTTATCTATTTTAACCTACCTATAAGGTGTATGTATGTTATATTATAACCCCCGATAGAGACTAATAATAATAATGATGAACGTAAAAGCAACAAAAGAAATCTATTGGAGGCAAGTCTCTTGAGTGAAGGCAATTCTTTTGAATGAGCTTAATTATGAAAGATATTATATAAAAGATAAGGAGATGAGTGAATGATCGGAAATGACAATAACAGAAACAAGGTACATATTTCCACACATATAAATGATGGTTTATCCACATTGACTATTCTCTCATATTTTATGCCATTGACATTCTTATGTATGATGTAGTTTCTTATAGCCTTACATACTCAGTACATTCTTCGTACTGACCCCCTTGGGGGCTTACTTTAAATGCTGCAGGCGCAGGTGCCAGTAGACCTCCACAGTAGGTTGCCGGTTTTTGCAGATCATTGGTGAGCTCTAGTTGGTTCGGGACTTTCCGGGTCACAGCTGTACATTTGTTTTGTTGTTATAAATGTTGTATAAAGCGGGGACTTGTCCCGACTTTGAGTTGGTCTTATAGATGCATTTGTTAGTGGCTTTTGTAGACATATGTGGGAAACTGAATGCAAGAGATGTATGTCCGTTTTGACTTAATGGCCCTAACGGCCATGTTTCATATATATATGTAGCATATGTTTCCATGACTTTTGCATAGTTGTATAAGGCATAATGAGGTTCATACGAAGACATGCATATGAATGGATATGAGCAAAGATTGGTTCTCTCCAGCCTTATTGTCTTCGGGTGCCAGTCCGCCTCAATGGGATTTGGGGCGTGACACTGGACTGCCCGAAGCCTATCCTGAATCACCCGAACTCTGTCCAAAGAGTCACAAAGAAAGATTGTACCTCAGAAATATTAAACCAACTAATTGGGGATTGACAACGCCTACAATATAATGCCTTAAAGGGTGTTATTTCAATACTCGAATGGTAGCTATTATTGTAAGCAAACTATGCTAAGGCTAAATGTTGTTCCCACTGCCCTCCAAATTGCATAACACACACGCATATCATATCCTCCAAAACCTGAATAGTCCGCTCTGACTGACCATTGGTATGCGGGCGAAAAGTTATGCTAAGGTCAACCTGAGTATCCAACTCCTCTTGAAATGTCCTCCAAAAGCTAGAAGTGAGAACTGAGCCTCTGTTAGAAATAATATACATGGGTACCCCATGAAGACGAACAACCTCTCGAACATAGACACGAGCTAACCTCTCGACACTGAAGAAAATCTGAATAGGAATGAAATGAGTTGATTTGGTCAATCGATCTACGATAATCCAAATGCTTTCAGAACCACTAGAAGTACAGGGAAACCCACTCACGAAGTCTATAGTAATCCACTCCTACTTCCACTCAGGAATGGGTAATCTCTGAAGCAAACCACCGGGTCTCAGATGCTCGGGCTTTACCTGCTAACAACATAAACAATGAGCTACGAGGTTTGCTACATCTTTATTTATAGCACCCCAATAGTAATACTACTTTAAATCTTGGTAAATCTTGGTCACCCTTGGGTGGAAGCAATATCTGGAACAATGAGCCTCCTCCAAAATCAATCTCACCCATCCACTAACTCTCGGCACACAAACTCAGTTACTAATCCTCAAAAAACAATTAAAATCAAGAGATGCCTCCTTAGACTCGCCACTCAACAATTTATATCGAATCACCCTCAATCTAGCATCATCAAACTAGTGAGCTCAAATCTGCTCCATCAATGAAGAACTAGCGTCAACAAAGGCTAGTACACACCCGAGTGCCGAAATGTCAAGCCTAACCATCTGGTTAGCTAAAGACTAAGCCTCTAAGGCCAAAGATCGCTCCTGAGTCAAGAGATGAGCTAAACTTCCCAGGCAAGTTGACTTCAGACTCAAGGTATCCACAACCACATTAGCCTTACCTGTATGATAAAGAATGTTGTGATCATAATCCTTAAACAACTCAAGCAAATGTCGCTATCTCATATTAAGATCTCACTGGGTGAAGAAGTTTTGAAGACTATGATGGTACAAGAAAATCTTACAACGGACTCCATACAAGTAATTTCACTATAACTTTAACACAAACACAACTGCGGGCAACTCAAAATCATGTGTAGGGTAATTCTTCTCATGAGGCTTTAACTGGCGAGAAGCATAAGCAATCACCTTACCCTCTTGTATCAATACGGCACCCAAACCCACACTGAAAGAATAACAAAACACGATAAAATCCATGCCCTCCTTGGGCAAGGTCAAGATAGGAGACAAAGTCAACAACTCTTTGCGCTTTTGAAAGATGTCTTCACAAGCATCCGAACACTGGAAGGTAATTTTCTTCTGAGTTAACTTGGTGAAATAAGCCGTAATAAATGAGAAACCCTCTACAATACGCCGATAGTAACCTGCAAACCAACAAAACTCTGAATCTCAATACGAGAAGTAGGTCTAGCCCAACCACGAATCGATGAAATCATGGATGGATCAACCATAATGCCATCCTTAGTCACTATATGACCCAAGAAAAAGATAGAATCCAACCAAAACTCATACTTGGAAAACTTGGCATACAATCATAAAGGAGACAAGATATGTTCAAAATATCTGGTACATTAACTCCATGAATGTTGTTGGGGCACTGGTCAACCCAAAAGACATGACCAAAAACTCATAATGATCATATCGAGTCTGAAAAGCCATCTTTAGTACATCCAAAGACCTAATATTCAATTGGTGATACCCGAATCTCAAGTTAATATTGGAAAACATGAAATCTCCCTGAAGCTAGTCAAAAAGATCATTAATGGGAGAAAGAGGATACTTGTTCTTAATCATCACTTTGTTCAATTATCGATAGTTGATACACATGTGCATAGAACCATCATTTTTCTTCACAAATAAAATAGGAGCACCCCAAAGAGATATACTAGGTGTAATGAATCCCTTACTCAATATATCCTGCAAGTGCTCCTTCAATTCCTTCAGCTAAGCTAGGGCCATCCTATAAGAAGGAGTGGAAATGGGCTTGGTGCCTGGCTCCATATCAATAGCAAAATCCATATCACAATCTGGAGGCATATCAATCAAATCAGTAGGAAATAGAATCCAAAGAAGGTGGTGAGGAAATGCTAGTATCACGAACATAAGCCAATAAAGACAAACACCCCCTTTCTGCCATGTGACGAGCACATAGAAAAGATATAACTCCCTTCAGACCCAAAATAAGCATACCCTTCGAAGCTATCCTGGGCACACCCAGTGTGGCTAAGGTCATAGTCTTGTCATAACAATCCAAAATAGTATGATAGGGAACCAGCCAATTCATACCCAAGATAACATCAAATCAACCATATCTAGGATGATCAAGTCTACCCAAGTCTTACGCCCTACAAAGGTCACTACACAAGATCGATACACTTGATCCACCACTAAAGAATCTTTTACGGGGGAAGAAACATGAAGAGGCGTAGAAAGGGGCTCATAGGAAACATCAAAACCAGAAGCAAAATATGTAGACACATAAGAGAATGTAGATCCAAGGTCAAATAACATGGAAGCAGATCTGTAGCAAACTGGGATGATACATGTAATGACTGCATTAGAGGCCTCTAACTCAGGTCTCCCGGGTATAGTAGAACATTTTCCACGTTCTCTCCCAGATTGAGCAACCCCACGATCGCCACCATGAGCTCCCCTAGCTATACCTCAAACACCTCTAAGACCACCCCTACCATTCTGTGAACCACCTCTCACTGCAGATATAGGGGTAGAGCAAAGTTAAAGCTGAAAACCCTATTGGGCCAATCCATACACACACCAAGGATAATCCTTGGCCAAATTCCCAACCTTCTTACAAACATAGCATCCTCTACGGCCTGATTCAATCTGACGGGGCACAAATGAACTAGAACAACCACCCTGGCTCGATGAACTGAAGCTGGAACTTCCACTCATATGACCTAATATCTGGCTACCTGGAGCCATAGAAACTGAAGGTATACCACCTGATCCTTGTAAAGCAGCCTGAACTAACCTACCATGATAACCACAGGAACCTCTACTAGAGAAATCCCTACCTCGGGAGGCATGACCAATAAACTAGCCCTATCGGTGCACCTTTTTGGTGCCTCCCTGAGTAGCCTAGGTAATAGACTCAGTCAACCTGGAATGCTCTATAATACTCTAAAACAAGCCCCTGAAGCCACCATATAGGCTATAGCCAACTGATAGGGACCCTCTAACCCCCTAAAAAATTTCCTAATTCTCTCTGACTTTATGGAGATATTGATGGCTGAATATTTGGATAGAACATAAAAGTTTGCCTCATTCTTGGTAATAGGCATGAAGCCCTGCTCTAAGTGATCAAACTCATCCCTCATCTGATCTTCAAGTTGTATGGCATAAAACTCTCCAAAAAGGCCTCAAAAAACTGAGCCCAAGTCATAGCAAGCAAACCCAATGGCTACAACAAGATAGAGACCTACATCAATCTTTGGCCACATCTATCAATTATAGGTAGTATAAGCAACTCCGTAAGACTCAAGGATCCAGGGTTATGTAACTTCTCTTAGAAGTCAATCAGAAACTCATAGGCATTCTCACCAATCGCACCACTAAACTTTGGAGAAGCCAAGCAAAGAAACCACTCAAACCTCTTCTGATCATCAGAAGATATTATAGTACCCAAAGTAATAGGAGGAATAGTAAGTCTAGCAAGCAGTGAATACACACGTACAGGTACCATAGAGAAAAACTTGATACACTCAAAGAAACACCCTCCAAACAACTCAAGAAATGAATCAGTAAAACCTGAAGTACTGGTGTGTCAACTAAACCCTGTGGAACTTGAGCTGGCCCCAAACCCCCTGTCTGGTATTTACCCCCATCATACTCAACCTCAAGCTCAAAAGAGGCCTTTCTAGAACGTTCTCTGGCTGGGGATCTCCTCGTACCTATTCTCTACCACTAGGACAACTACGACCCCTGCCTCGCTCTAGGACCAAGGCTCCCATATTGGGTGCTGTCTCAGCATTCCTAGCATTCTTGGACCTAGTCCTCGCCATCTGCGCAGAAAATAATGGAATAGAAGTTTAGAATGTTGGGTATGAGTAACCCGCACGATAAGGAATTAAATTATAGAAGTTTTTTCCTAAAGACAACTAATAGCCACTCAAAGATAGGTATGAACATCAATGTAACGATCCCTGAGACTCTACTAGACATCCTTCTCTTACATTTATGAGATCGGTGAACCCAGCCCTCTGATACCATTTTTTCATGACCCAAAAGTTGAGGTCGTAATGGCAACTATCAAGACCAGACCTTAGTAGGTAAGGTAATATCCAAAAGAGATAGAATAAGAAAATATAAATAAAGACAGACAAGTAAGACTTCAAAAGTGAAGTAGGTCAACACAATACATAAAAGAAAGGAAGTTTGAAAGAAAATGTCATAAAAAAAACCATAACCTAGTGTCATAAGTACAAGAGTATCTAAAGTAGGACTGACATCTTAAGAAAATAAATAATATGTCTCCGAATATAAATAAAGATAGGATGAAGATATGAAGAGGTCTGGAATTAGCTTTGGATATCGAGAGTATGCCATTACCTAAAGTCAACCACCAAATAGCACAATCAGCTGTCGTGTCTCTCACTCAAACCAGGGTCTGCATTGAAAGAGCACAATAGGGATGAGTATGGTCCATTTGTACTCAGTAGGTATCACAGATCGACTGAGCAAATTAAAAAATAATACAAGTAAAGATATACTATGCGCACGTTACCTACAAATAGAAAAGTTCCCAAATGGTAGATTACATCATCTCCCCTAATAGTTCTAATATATATAGAAACAAAAATAGAAACAGATACAGATGAAATGTATACAGAATCTAAATACACGTCAAGGAAACATAAAGGAACACAAAAGATGCAATATGCAAATGCAATGCAATGATGGTAAAATGAGTAGCTGAAAGTCATTGCATGACTTTTTTATAAGCCTACCAATCCTCAGTGCTCCCAAAATAGGACCCATGGGGGATTCGCAACCCATATACTACCTCAAACCTTAACTCACCTCTCCATTTTGTGTTCACGGATCAAGGTTCCTATAAAATATCTCATTTTCTTTCAAAAATAGTGTTCCCTAAAGGTACCAAAAAGTCATGAATATGTATGCATGAAATGATGATATAATGCTCACAATCAAATCAATATGAAGATAATAATCCATTCGATACCTGTATATGTGAGCTCAGAAATCAACTCGATATGTCAATAATTCATGATATCAATTCTTATTTTGCACCATTAGAGTGTATATATTCATGTAAGACATCATTAATATCATATCAACCCCTAACTCGGTCATTTTTATCATGATAGAGGCAAGCAATACTCAATAAGGCCTATAATATCTATTCATACCCTCACACGGCATCATAATAACAATAAAGACATTCAATGCACAAATAATGCCAATGATGTCAAATAAATCCAACACATGGGAACATAACAATAATAGTAATCTCAAAATATAATTCCCATGGTTATTTTTTCCAACCCATAGCATGCTTTACCTATTTATTCACTATGCAACCTAGTCTGAAGAAAGTTAAGACATAACCTACCTTAAAGTGTTAAAATTCAAGCCTTAGAACCTTCAACATGGAGCTTTTCTCTTACAAACAACCTCTTCATGAGGTAAAACTATCAAAAACATCATCTACGCATCAAATGGAAGCTAATGATATCCATATTGACCCTATTTAAGACTGCTCCAGAACGGATTCAAAAAATGGGTTCAAAAGTGAAAAGGATAATATTAGAATTTTATCTTAGAAACAAGTTCCCCAAGGTTATAAGAGTCTAAAATTGAAAATCCATACAAAAATGAGTTTAAAACAAGGTTCAAATCAAAGAAAAACCATTTTTAAGCTTTACCAGGAAAAACCCTTAAAACCCATTCTGAAATCAAGATTAAAAGGGTTTTTTGAAGACATTATCAATTGAAATAAATAAAAATAAGATTTTGGAGCTTACCCAAGCTTAAATGGTGGAGAAATCATTCAAAATCACCCCTACCCAAAACTTCAATTCTTGGAAATGGAAGAATGGAATGAAAGGGGAATATTTGGGTATATATACATTGATGGCCTCTAAAGTGGCTAAATGACCGCTAAAGCAGTCACCGCTTAAGCTGCTGGTGGTACCTAAAGCATCCTGGCCTCTATGGCTTGGCTTTATTAAAGCAGTCCACCATCACTAAAGTGACACCTGCTAAAGCAGTAAAGTGTGCGCTTTTGCGACTTAGGCAGAAATCAGTTGACCGCTAAAGCGGTGCTATACTGCTAAAGTGGCTGCACCAGGTCCTGCTGCATTAGCAACTTTACAAAGTTGCAAAGTTGCCGATCACCCCCTCGGGATTCATTTGGGATCCTGTGAATGCAAACGAACCAAACTACTAGGCTACTTTCGATGTTTCGAACTCACTGGCAATTTTGGATTTTCAAAAAAGTATCGTTTTCCACAAATCAACCCTCAGGCCTTTTTAGCAAATTTCACTAGTTTTCAAATGGAGAGTCAAGATTTAAAATAATGGTTCTGAACCTAAACCAACCCCGCTACTAACCCAAATTCAACATTCTAGATCCAGTGGAACTATCCAAATCTTCATCCGACACTCGAAACACAATATGTTAACCGAAATCAAACTAGTGGCTTTTCAAAGTCTCTAAGAGCCTCAAACTCTCCCAATTCATTCTCGAAAGCATTAGGAATGGTACTAACCATCCCCTCACCCCAAAATCAATATGTAAAAACTACAGAAAAGGGAAAAATGGTCAAATCACACAAAATAAGAGTTTTCACATGTCAGGTTGTTACAAAGTGGTTGAAGTAAGACTCACGGTGATGAAAAGTAGTGTGGTTTCTTAAACTCCACCAAGAATAATCCTAACTTCTAAAATTTTCCAAATAGGGTCTACGCCACTTTCATTTCCAATCATGGATGGGTGTGATAAGGGAAATCATTTCACCTTTTCCCAATAAATTTAAGATTCTCCACTCACTCATCTAAGTGAACGTGCTTTCTTTGTGAGCACATTTGCTTCCCCAAAGGCTTAAAATGTATCAGTGACACACCACATTCAACTAGTACACAACTATGTTATTGTATGATTCCAATAGTTGTGTCGCCCAGATACTAATCCTCATGGTGAGACAGAAATAGATTCCAAGTAGGTTGATAATGAGGTGATGGGTAAGAACCTAAAAGAATTGGAAGATGCTATAAGAGGTCTTCATGTGTTTAGTTGCAACCAAAGTATGAGGTATGAATAGTTGTGTGCGTTCCTGGAATGGAGTTACCACTAGATTACATGATTCCAAAGTTTGAAAAGTTTGATGGATCGGGGAACCCCTACCTTCACTTAGAAGCTTACTGTGAAAAATTGATTGGTATAGGGGAGAATGAAAGGAGAAAAATCAAACTATTCAGTCAATGCTTTAAGAGAAAATCTTTAGAGTAGTATTCTAAGAAAGATACAATAAAATGGCGTGCCTGGGATGATTTGTAAAAAACTTTTATGGACCAATACAGATTCTGTGTTGAGATAACGGATGACAAAATCTTGATCAAAAAGCTCAAACAATATGCCACTAAACCCTTTCAGACATATACTATATGGTGGAGGAAAGAGCATCTAGGGTATGCCCACCCATGGATGAGCAAGAGATGATCACTAACTTTATTCAAGCACAAGACAAAGAATACTATGAAATAATGGTGGTAATGGGGCAGAAACATTCTATGAAGTCATCGAAACAGGTGAATGAATTGAGGATGACCTCATGATCAGGAAAATGACAATTTTTACACCATTACAGTCTACTAATAAAGTCGCCTTTCAAACTATCTCTCTTAGTAATAAAAAGGGAAAAGAGAAAAAGGCTTTGGGATCAATAATGCAAAGAGGTACATCATTTCACCGACAACCATCACAGTACTAACCCTAAGTCTAGTTTGCTTCACACCCTTATAACCCAACTTTGTGACAATCTCCTCAAATGGCCTATTATGTCTACAACTCATATCCAATATATCATTCTCTAAGATCACCATAAAATCCTCAAATAAATGCACCTCGCCCCAACTTTAAAGAAAGACCTCAAAAGCCTTCTCACCACTAGTAGAACCATTGACTCAACTTTATGAAAGGCTAAAAGTAGCAGGGATCCTTCATCCAGTAATGGACAAGTTTGTGAAAACTTTGGCCAAGTGGTATGATCCGAACAAATGATGCACCTACCACTTAGGAGTAGTGAGGCATGATATTGAGAAGTATGTCACCCTAAAAAACAAATTCCAAAACCTAATTGAAAACAAAGTAATACCACTCGTAGCGACTCCACCAAGCGTGAACAACAATAGGGAACAAGGCTTTAGGACAACTAGTTTTGAAGAAAAATGAAGTTTTTTAAAAGTCACACATTTGGCGTCTTTCAATATTGTATTTAAAGAATTTTTTTATTTCTTTCCTTGTAATTGTACTTTATTGCTTTCTTTTCTTGTAATTGTGCTTCACCTTTTTTACTCCCTTTTAATCATATATTATGGTTTAATATCGTTGTAATCACACTTTTAATTTGTAACTTGAACTATGTTTGACGTGAATTCCCAAGAATGAGATACGTAGGCAGCCTATGTCGGCCTCAGTTTGTAACACCCCATACCTTCCCAACCCTATGTGACGACGTTGAACAATGTTTACTTAGGTGTCAAGAGCCACAAGTATGTAATTGGTAATGTTATGGATGAGATAATTGAATTTGGCCCTCGTACATGTGATTAAACATTCGTAGGAGGTGTTTTGTGACTTCGTGGAACATTTGTGGGGTTAAAAAAGAGGCTTGGATGAAATCCAAATAATGTATATTAAAGGTAATAAGTAAGTTAAAGAATAGAACTTGAAGTATCTAACCAAATCCACGAAGAAAAGTCGAAAAATGGAATTTTTTTGAAAAACTAAGGGGGAGGGGGGGCGCTAGAGGGCATACCAGGACGCTTTGGGCTAAAAATTTTAGCCCAAAGGCAGCAAGGTGGCGCGCCCAAGGGTGATCCAGGCTGGTTTTGTCCACCTTTCAATGTTGGAAATTTTTCTTAAGTCCCAAGGTGCCCGGAGACATACCTAGCCGATTTTTTCCACGTTTCTTCTACAACCACGAGCATATACATGGGATGAGTAAAGTATTATATTGGTATGGTAAAATTACTCATGAACGAATTTGGCATCAAAATGACGGTTTTATCCTTGTGGTCAAAATAAGCTATACGTGGCTAGAATCACTTGTTTTGGGGATTGAGGCTACGAATATAAATCCCGTGAGTGGGAATAAAGTCGTAATGCGTATGAAATGATTTAAACATGATAAATTATTGATTTTATTAGGTTAAGTGAATTGGGCTAAAAAAGGGCCCAAAATGAGACAAAAGACATGGGCCAAGAATGGGTCAAATGACCCATTCTTCCATTGACCAAGCCAACACATAGCATTAAATTCAAAGGAATGTCTAAGTATGACTTCAAAGTTCTATAAAAGGAGGCAAAAAATCAGATTTTTATACACAACAAACACACATGCTTTTCTTGCTTTTTCTAGAATTCTCAAGAACACCCCTTTGGGCTCTTCAAACCCTAAGTCATCTTTGGAGCAAGATCATCATTTTCAAGCTTGGGTAAGTGGATATTCTTATGGTTTAATATATTATATGTATGAGAGATTATATAAATCATGTTGGTTATGCTTGGAAGTGTTGAACATGGCCCTTTGTGTTTTTGTAAAAAGATGTGTCATATATGGGATTTAAACTTGAAAGATGACTTGTTGTCTTGATGAAAGTGCATGGTATGGATGAAATATCAACATTTATGGTGTTATTATGATCCTAAACTTGTTATTTTTCTGTAAGTGTAAATTATGGGATTTTGGCCGATTTGTTGTTGTGAGGTGTATTGAAGTGATTTGATGGACTAATTGTGATGTTGTGATGATGGAGAGTGGAAAGTATGAACTTGGTGTGACATGCTATTGGTTATCATGTATTGGTGAATGTATGGAATATTGTGGAATTATTGGTATGATAATTTCATACATGGTATTGTCAAGGGGGAAATGACATTTTTAAAGGCAAACATGAAACTCATTATCGTTACATGCATTTGTAAGATAGTTGGTGGTTAATGTAAATCCCGTTATGTACTTGTGTTGTAGAGTAATACATAAGGAAGGAGATGGACTATTGTGTTCACATATAGGATTGAGTTTTCATATTGAGACGATAAGGTATGTAAGGTTACTCTTTTCGTATCCTTCTGCAACATATTGTTCACATTGACGTTGGGCTTGTTCTATTCCGAGAGGTTTTGAAGTATATCAATTCAGTTTGACATATATTGTTATTCATATGTGTCCTATTCTTAGATGACTTATGATTCACTTATCTCTTGTTCATTTATTGAAATTCCAAAGATGTTATAACGTGGTAAATTCTAAAAGAACTATCTCAAGAGAGTACTAATGTAAGAGAATCTATTTATTCTTGAATAGCATTTTCCAATCATGTCATGTTCCAAAGTACTATATTATGATGATTATGTTTGTACTAATCTCTGACAATTGTAAAGGTACCAATTTCATAAGATCTCATAAGAGTGATGACGGAAGTAATGTGTAAGCTAGTATATCTATCCCTCACAAGTTAAGGTGTCAATCTCATGAAGTCAAGGAGTGAAGTAATATATGTGTGTTTCAAATAGTATCATTATCCTCAATATATCATTCTCCCATAAGTGAGTAAATCAATCTCTCGCAAATAAGAATAAGAAGAGATTTAATTGATAAGTATTCTCGGGTGGTATCCCAGGGGTGAAAAGAACACCTAGCATGGGTTGATCCCATCACTACCCACCATAGAGTGGATGTATGGTAACCCACCATAGAGTGGATGTATATTAACCCACCATAGAGTGGATGTATGTTAACCCACCATAGAGTGGATGTATGTCAACCCACCATAGAGTGGATGTATGTTAACCCACCATAGAGTGGATGTATGTTATTAACCCACCAATAGAGTGGATGTACGTTATATCATTAACCCACCAATCTAGTGGATGTTGTTATATTATTAACCCAAATCTCTTGAATAGAGGAATCTCTTGAATGTAGAATCTCTTGAATAGAAGAATCTTTTGAGTAGAAGAATTTCTTGAATAAAAGAATCTCTTGGAGGCAAGTCTAATGAGTGAAGGAAAATTCTCTTGAATGAAGATGGGATATAAATGAGTGATCTAAAATATCAATAACCGATGCAATGTATATGATTCCAAATATAGAACGATGGTTTATCCACATTGAATATTCTCACATATTTTATTCCATTGACATTCTTATGTATGATACAGTTTTTATGAGCCTTACATACTCAGTACATTCTTCGTACTGACCCCCTCGGGGGACTTACATTACATGTTGTAGGTGTAGGCACTAGTAGACCTCCACAGTAGGTTGACAGTAGTTGCAGATCTTTGGTGAGCCCCAGTTGGTTCGGGACTTTTCGAGTCACAGTTGTATATTATTTTTGATGTTGTAAAGATAAAGTGGGGTGGGGACTTGTCCCAACTTTAAGTTTGTCTTATAGATGCATCTGTTAGAGGCTTTTGTAGACATATGTGGGTTGTGAATGTAAGAGATAAATGTCCGTTTTGACTTGATGGCCCCAACAACCAAGTTTTATAAACATATATATAGCATATGTTTCCATGTCCATGATTTCTGCATAGTTGCATGAGGTATAATAAGATTTATATGAGGATATGTATACGAATGTACATGAGTAAAGATTGGTTCTCTCAGGCCATATCGGCTCCGGGTGCCAGTCTGTCCCTAATGGGATTTCGGGTCGTGACAATATTCCCCGTAAGCTTTCCATTCCAATTTATAATAGAAATTGGGGTAGAATTTTCGAGAATATCTCAAAAATTCGATAGAATATGATATTTTATACAAGTTAAATACAAGATTTTGTTGATGATTAGATAGATGAAGAATTTCTGAGAAGGCCTCGAAAGTTCCTACAGAGCAACATCATAAGATGTAAGAAAGCTCAAGGGTTCTTTTGTGTTCTAAACGGGGGTAGAATTTTTTAGAATATCTCAAAAATTCCACAACATATGATATTTTCTACAAGGTTGAATACAAGATTCCATTGAAGATTAGACAAAGGATGAATTTCTGAGAAGATCTTAAAATTTCTATAAAAAGTAGCATCACAAAATGCAAGGAGTTCAAAAGTTATTCCATGTTCTAAACTGGGAAATTTTTTTAAGGAGGGTCCTCAAAATTCCACCAAGTTTTTCCTTCAAAACAAGATGAGTTTGCAAGCCAACCACTGGAAGGATAAATAGAACATCAAGGGAAAGCCAACACAATCAGTCTCTCAAAACTAAGAATTTTTCTTTAAATGCAGGTTCAATGAAAGTCGATGTTTTTTCTTTATAGGGGCCTTGTGCAAATGAAGAGAGTTAAATCTCAAAGTCTGTAGAAGCTAAAAACCCCATCCTAGACTAAGAATTTTTCTTTGGATACAGGAGAAATGAAATGACACCATCCTCATAATTCAAGAAGAATCACAAGGATCTCCTATCAGACAAATCTCTTGGTCAAAAGCCTAACTTTAATCCTTTTTAATCTTATGAATCTAACAAGAATCTAATATTTTTCCTTTTGATTTTGTAGGATGCAATCCCTGGACTCATAAGAGATGGTATTTGCTATTTAATTCTATGAGCTACCAATATCCAGTCGGGAAGATAAATCAGGGTAGTCTTTGACTATATCCTTCCTTTTTTTTTTTTTTTTTTTGACTTACCTACTTTCACTTTTTTTTGTCTATTTATAGAAGGTTCATCCTCAGTAATGGTTGAGGACGGTCACAATGATATGCAATTCCCATAGATGTTTGAGAAAACCTCATAATCTCTAAAACATTCTGGGAGAAAACACAACAAGTAGTTTTTGTGGAAAATCATGAACACACTTGCACAAATCAATAACAAGTGTCCTGAAAGATAATGGTCAGGACACCATAATATCATCAGTCAAAAACCATGGGTGATGATTACAAGAAAAAACGATCCCCGGAATACAACTGGGAGACCGCAATAATCCTTACAAATAGCCGGTAGATATTTTCTGGCTGAAAACATCTATCTTGGGAGACACCACTCTGAGTTTGTTTATATCTTTACATTATTTTGTGCATATATTTTATATTTGCATTAAATATGCACACCTAATTCTCATCCCTCTATTTGAGATACGTACCTAGCATTTCCTGGGTTCAATATCACTTATTCAAAAATAAATAAAAAATAAAAAATCAACAAATTTTAGGATCATGTCTTTGACTTGGTTGGTGCCAACACAGTTAGGAATATTCATGTGGAGAAGCAAAAACAATTGATATGATATAAAGGGTTGGCTTCTTGGTGAACCATAGCTTCTTTTGCTACCTCTCATTTGTACTTTTGTAATACTCAAAAATGTTCTCTTGCATGCATCCAAGTTAATAATGAAACCAACCTCATTATCTCATGTGCATTGTGAGGTGAGTTTTATATTTAATTCAATTACATTGCATTATGGATCTAGAACTTGGCCTGAATTTTTTTTACGCGGAATTCTAGGTAATGCTTGGTTTGGGAAAGAATCATAGGCTTTATTTGACCTAATTATGCATTTCAATGCCTACCATCTGACATTAATCCATATCATATCCCTCTTTAATCCTAAAGCCTATTCTTTGGAGAACCACATTTTAGCCTATACCCTTCTTTGTGCTTACATGCACTACCTCTCTCTTGGCCCGACCTCATTGAACGTCCTAAAAATGTGTGAATTGGAGACAAAGTTCAAGTTTGATGTTAACAAAGCCAAAAGATGCAAAGTCCGTGAAGTCAAGAATGAAAAATCAACTTCGAAAGGAAAGGAAAGAGTCAAAATACTACCACAAAGCACAGAGAAATACAAATGAAAAACAAGAAGGAAAATACTATACAAAAGGAGAGAAACTTCAAAAGAAAGGGGAAAACTCCCCAAAATGAAAGGAGAAAAAAAAAACCAAGCAAACAAAGATTCAAAGAGAGTCAAAACAAAATGCAAAAGAAAGGGACAACAAAGAAGATAGAGCGCCAAAGGCATAGCAAATGTCAAAAACACAAAATAAGTGCAACGTTCAAGGAGGGATTAAGTCACTTCTATCTTAAATGAAAATCCTACTATAAGACAATAACAAGTCATACATGATCTCATCCCAAGTATACTCCCATTAGTAGAGACTTACATAAAGGCCAAGCATATGGCATCATAATCACATGCTTTGAACATCCTTCTGAATGTGAGATCACTTTGCAAAAGTCCTCAAATTAAATACTTCAAATGTGTGTAAAATAGGACATTATTTATGGTGAGGGCACTTGAAAAATGAGGGTAGGTGTAGTTCAAATCCTTTGTTTGAAGCAAGATGAACAAATTTTATTGATACTTAGGTGTGTTTGATATACCACTCGAAGCTATTGGAAATATCTCAATGCAGTGTCAGTTAAAAAAAAAGCAAATAAGAAGAATTTCCATGTAATACTAATGGTGGGTACCAATAGCGATTGAGATTTGATTCTCTACTCTTATTTTTTGAAAATGGGTAGACGTCCACCTTTTAACACCTGTCAAAGTAACTTGTTATTCCCCAACAAAGTTGCCTTTCTCTTATTTGTATTATTCTCCCTAAAAATGTGACCAATAGGCTAATCTTTGAGGATAAGATGCCTATTTTTGAGTCATCCACCTTATAACATGACTAAAAGAATAAATCTTGCAACCCTTATTTTGGATTCACGTTTACACCATATTTGCTACTAATAGTTTTATTTCAGGTTTATACACTAGGAATTAAAATAATGTTTGACCTAATTCCTGGCTTATCAAGATACGTAAGCTCAGTAATGACTCATTCATGTTCCGCATAAGATTTCTACTTCTCTTTGTAATAGGAACTGGGGCCAAGATTGGAGATCATATCAAAACATACAACTGGGAATAACCTTTGAATGTTACAAAGATTCTATAAAATGACAGTTTTCCTGCATCAACAACATGGAACTTGCCTTAAAGCATGTAACTGGGGCAGAATTTTTGAAGAGGACCTCACAAATTCCATAAACATTGTCCCTCCAACAAACCAACACTCCTACTAATGGATCCATATCATCCCTCTGATGGACCAACATATAACATGCTGATGGATCAGCTTTTGTCCTACCGATGGACCAACATATCCTTCTAATATATCATCCCTCCAATGGACCACTATATCCAACCAATAGATCAATATTATCCCTCTTACGGACTAATATATTCTACCAACAAATAAACATTATCCATCTGATGGACCAACATATCCATATCGATGGATCTTCCTGCCAATGAACCAATATATCCTATCAATGGATCAATATTATCCCTATAATAGACCAACATATCCTATCGATGGATCGATATAATACCTTAGATGGGCCAATACATCCTACTGATGGATCAGCATTGCCCTTTTAGTAGACCAATATATCCTATCAATAAATCAATATTGTCCCTTTGATGGACCAACATATTATGTTGATGGATCAACATTGTCCCTCCAACTGACCAACATATCCTATCGATGGATCAACATTATCCCTCAGAAGGACCAATATATCATGTTCATAAATTAATATTATCCCTCTGATGGACCAATATATCCTACCAATGGATCTTTATTTTTCTACCGATGGACTACTATTTATTCTACCAACCCATCAAATATCAATTGGAGATCTTTCATCACTTCCATAGTGAGGATGGATTGGAAGCTCTAAGATAGTTGTATATCTACAACAATCCTCCTAAAGGGATGATATTCATTCCTTAACTGATCTTTCTAAAGTTCTATCTTTAATTTTTACTTAAGTCATTAGCTAAAATGACAACGTGTATACTAATTGTATGCTCTAAGTGCAGGTACACATATGCCATAGGATATTTATTTTATCGAGAAGGCCATCATATATAATATAGCACAGAGGTGGAAGAGTCTGGTGTCGAGCATATTTGAGCATGTACATCTAATATATCACAGAGGCAGAGGAAGATAGTGTCAAGGATATCTCTAAGTTGCATTAAAATCTAAGGAGGTTGATGTGTAATTGCTAAGAGGGACATCATATCCAATATAACGTAGAGGCGGAGGAGTTTGGTGTTGATGAATTAAGCATGTATATCCAGTATAGCATAGAGGTGGAGGAGTCTAGTGTCAACAATATCTTTAAGTCATTTCAAAACTAGAGAAGGTTGATGTGCAACTATTGAGAGGGACATGATATCTACATTTTATCAAAATCATAGGAGGCTGACTTTAAAAAAGAGGCGGAGGAATCTGGCTCTGAATGATATAAGCATTTTGTTTATCCATTAATCATACAGAGGTGGAGGAGTATAGAGATGAAGGATATAAGGATTTTGTTTATCCGTTAATCATACAAAGGTAAAGGAGTCTAGCATTGAAAGATACAAGCATTTATATGTTTGTTAATCATATAGAGGTGGCATAGTCTGATATTAAAAGGCTATATATTCAAAAAGTATCAAGAGACAGCTGAGAGGGTTATCACATTTGGTTATTATTGATGGTTGATAGAGTCATTATATTTGGCTTTTATAGATAGCAGAGAGGGTTATCATAGCAAACCAAAGAGACAGTAGTAGGGACCATTCTACCTGAATTATTACAGGACTATCCTATCTGACAGCTGAGAGAATTGTCATGGAAGTTATTAGTTCTTAAAAGATAAGGACAGGAAAGAATGGAATCACCTTCAGTAATCAAATTGTCTCTCTTTGTTGAATTATTTTATTACTAAAAATCTCTTTTCAAGATTTTGTCGAGATCATCCGAGAGGATAAAATTCTCAAACCAAAACCATAGGTGCAGGCAGCTCCAAAAAGGACGCAGCAAGACGTGGGACTTTTTCTTAGCAGTGAACTGGGACATCCAAAGAGGAGTATAAAACTCTTTAGATGCAAGCTAAGGAATAACTTCCACTGCCATTAAACTAACCCCTATTAGAAAGCATGTGCATATTTTAGTCACTTTTAGTTTTAGTTTCGCATCCTTGGTCTCTTTTAAACTCACACCGAAAGTAGCCTTCCCATCTTCAAGTCTGGGTGACATACACCTAGAGCTTTGGGAATTTTATCCAAGTAGCTCTTATTTATAGTTATGAAGGCCCCACATTTATAATCAAGAAGATTACTATCACAACTCGATTTCATAGGTTATGATGGCACTTACCATAACCCACCAATAGATAAGCTGACCCATAGCTCAAAATAATGAGTAATGGGCTAATAAGAGAAAATATAACCAAAACTAAATAAATAGAGAAAGAGAACTAGAAGAAAGAAAAAATTTCCCCCCAGACCTGGTGTCAGTCGTTACAAGAGCCACTAATATAACAAGATCACGAGATAAAGAAAATATAAATATAAATATAAAACCATATCTAAAATACAAAATAAATATCAGTCTAGCAAAAGAGAGAGGGAGAAGGGATAACTCCGGATGCCTAGATCTCACCCTAAATCTCTGATCCATGTCAGCTCTACATGATACATACGTCATGACAGAAGGGAAATATTTTTAGATGTGATATAGCTTCCTAATTATAAATATGGCATACTTCACACCCATGAGTAGGATTCTACTAGACACGGCTTCACAAACACCTTAGGACACTTGAATCTATTACTCTAATTCCAAGTTTGTTATGACCGAGTCTACACCCTAGCTGTAGGCGATATCTAGTTGCTCACTGGTGGTCTATTGGTATCCTTGGCATAGCTTATCTATAATGAATATGATAAACAAACTAGTGCATAAATATCGATAATCATAGTTTTCTATACGAGAAAGAATAATCCTTTTATCAAGACATAATCAAAATGAATAAACAAACAAAAATTGCTAAATATTGTCTATCAAGTGAAGTCTCTACTACTAATATAGAAGCTAATCGAGGCAAGGCCCTGTAATCTTTAATGAATCAAAGTCCAGCTGAAATAAATGAAAGAAAGCTAAAGACTCTCTAAGCCTCCTGAATTATAGGAGCTCTCACCAATCGGCTGGGTATCAGGTGCTACCAAATATCTAGTAGCAAACCTTAAGCTTGAAAACCTAGATCTATATTACATGAAAAATGTAGTGCAATCCGCAGTCAATACATGGGAATGTATTGGTACACACGTGTATACATATATATATATATATGTATATGATATAACTGAAGGATTAAGCATTAAAGCATATAAAGAGTAGCTTAAAAAATTTAAAACCTAAGAATTTAAATCATGAGTGATAAAACATGTATAAAGTATTTCATGAGTACATATAAGTAGTAGTTCATAAATCATGCCATTAGGGGAGTTTCTCATAACCGACAAACACTGTACAATCTCATACTACACATCATCTTGCACCCATATTGGAAAAGTTGTTCTAATTAGCCAAAGTATAGTACTATGTACATGAGGATCCTATAATCATGCCTCAAGGGAAAAAACTGTGGTGGCAATGAGGAATAGAACTTGGGTTATCTGAACCCTTATTCACTCGGTGCTAAATAATCCTCTTAAAATATTCTGGTACTCTGTATCATATCATGTGACATATCTAGATGTCAAAACTATTTGAAATCATACTGGACATATTTGGATGTCATATTACTTATAAATCTTACTATTGTGAGTCTAAGCTCCATCTCATGTCATAAATTATGTGCTGAAAATCATGCATTAAAAGTACATCTCTTTAATATAGAGTCATATTTCACAAAAGAACCTTAAAGCATGAATCTTGATGCATAAATCATTGTTTAGATAAAAATCATAAGTAATCATAAGTATGTGAGAAAACCTTATTCATAGAGATCAAGTAAAATAAGTAAAGAATCAATCTTTAGTAAATTGGGAATAAACCCTAGTTTTGAATCATAATATCATTATCTTAAAAGTACTTAGGCATTAGTATGAAAGGAATATATCACTGAATCTTGCATACCTTAATGAAGACAAACACAACAAAACATGAAGAATTTTCTTGATTTAGAACCCTAGCTAGCTTGATCTTGTTTAAACTTGTTATGGACTTGATCTTGAGAGTTTTAAGTGAGAATAGGCTTTAGGATTTCATATATATGAGTTTTGCTGAACAAAATATCATGGGAAAGGGTTAAAAGACAAGGAAAAGTTGAATTTACCCTTAATAAGATGTGTAAAAGAATTTTGGTGTAGGATACAACAACTTAACCTATGAGTCATGGTCCAAGGTGCGACTCATACCTCAACTCCTGGTAGCTAAAAAAAATTTCCAAGTACGTGGTCTCCCTCAGTATGGGTCATAGTATGACTCATACTTTGCAAGTACGACTCATACATAAATTCATGGTTTCAAGGGACTTGTTATGCTTTTGAACTTTCTCAGTAAGAGTTGATGTATGACTTGTACATTAATCCATGATTCATTCCATAAGTCATGGTGACCTAGGAGATTTGGTCAGCATTCCACGAGTTATTGGATGACTCATGTTACCATTGTATGACTTGTACAATGAGTTGTACTGATCTGGAAGTTTAAGTATCAGACCTTGGATTTTTGTATTGAATGCTAACTATTCATGGGTCTAGAATACAAGGTGTTACAGACTCATACCAGAGTCAGGATCGAGATAAATCAACAAAGACAGAGATAGTAATTAAGGATCTATATCATCAGCCAGAGGGTGTGGGGACATCCCAGGCTCTGATAGGACTTGTGGCTATGCTAGCTCTCCAGGATGCCTTGGTTAGGGTTCCAAGCTTCTTAAAGAGTATGCCATATGAAGGGCCATTGCTCGATATTCCTAATGGTCCTTAGGTCAGGGATGATTTTGCAAGTTTTCAACAAGGTTCTATGTTAATTTCAGAGTGCAAGTCCAGGTTTCACGAGTTGGCCAGCCATACTTATATTTTTTCCTACCGAGCATGAGAGGGTGCAACTATTTGTTAGAGGGTTGATTTTACCACTCTATTTGGCATCGAATTCTTTAGTTGCAGCTGGATCTACTTTTCTTCAAGTTGATGATCATGCGAGGACTATAAAGATAGCATGTTATGAGACCTATGGAGGCAGCGACAAGAGGCCTTATCATCAGGGTAGCTCAGGGATTCAGCAAATTGTGACTCATTTGGTCTAAAAATGGTAATAAATCATGTCCTAAAATTCTAATTTGAATGTGTTTTAATGTTAATTTGGTTTAACTTCAGGGTTAAGGCCAAGAAGTGGTTCAAATAGCAAAAAAAAGCAAAAAGATAGAAGATTAGAGCTAAAAGTGCACAAAGGCATCGCTTGGGATAATTGGTGCATCGCCAATGTGGGTTGTGCATCACCAAAAGAGACAGCCTCTTGCTAAAAGTAATAGTTTAGTACAGGTTTACCATTAGACAAAACGAAGATGAGAAGAGCAATTTGGCGCATCGCCAAATGGATATGCTTAGCCCAAGTCCCATCTTCAAGTGTAACAGATACTAACCCTTGGAACTCATTGAATTGACAATTCGGCATGCCCTAGGACAATTCGGTGCAACGTCGACAAGTTCGGAGCACCACCGACAAGTTTGGCGATGGTTCATTGCTCAGTTAAATTAGATGGGGTTGCATTTCTATAATTTTGAGGCCGGATTTTGCTAAAGCTATTTAAGCCTTTTTGGTCATTTGAAACCCAATTTTTTATTATTATTTTAAAGCTAAAGCTTGTAATTGAACCCTAGTTGGGATTTTTAGATGCTTATTGCTAAATTATTGCTTGTGAATTTTGATTTTCTTTGGAAATATTGGATTCCATGGAAGCTTTGAATTAGAATATAGGTATAATCCCTTTTTCTCTTCTTATGAGTAGCTAATTTTCCAAGCTTGGGGTTATGAATTATTGAGGGTGGATTAGTGTGTGGGTAGTGTTTATTGGTATTTATATTTGATAAAATGTTGTCATTTTAGCTAAATCTCTATGTTTCAACTTGAAGAATCGAGGTTGTAAACTCCATTCATGCTTAGATCTCTTGTCTTTCTTGAAAAAGAAGATAAGGGTGAACAAATTTAGTTAACATAGACTTTAGAAGTTCTCATTTAATACGTAGTGCTAGAAATAGATTAACTAATTTGAGGCTAATGGTTGCTTGATATTATGTACGTATGAGTGTTTGAAATAAACCCTTATGAAATTTGGTGGTAGATTGAAAGATTACCTCCAATACACAAGACCAATCCTAGTCAACTCTAGCAATTGAATTTTAGGCAAACTCTCACTTACCCACACTTAAACTCACTCTTAAGTAGCCATAATCCCAAGTGCCTCTACTTATTAATTACATATGTTAGCATTCATTTTGGCAAACAAATATTGAAATTAATGATTTGAATATGAAGTCGTGTTACATTAACCCTGCTTCCCCTCCCCCCATTTTTACTTCTCTATATTATTTTAAGCATTATGTGCCAACTCATAGTCACTTATGACAATTGAGAGTGAAACTATTACTCTCATTCCCTGTGGATTTGACCCCAACTCCTAAGTTAGGTTAAAGTATTGCTAACAACCACATACATTCATTTCTAGGATATATTTGAGTGTTATCAAAAAAGGTGTCATTGCCGGGGAATAAAACATAGCATTTATTCTTTGTAGAGTACTAAGTTACTTTTGTTATTTGTACTGTATAATTTACCTTATTTGTTGTTTTTGTCTTGTTTAGAGGATAATATAGGCCTACACGATGAAATAAGTCTAACTGGCAGCGATGTCTCCTCCTTTGATGGACATCTTAATGATGAGGATCACCTAGGGGATGCTGGAAAGGCAAGTGCAATATACATCCCACCCGAGGAGTATAATGGAGTGTTTCATGTCACAAGTGTGATTCTTCACTTACTTTAAATGAAGGGTCAATGTGGTGGTCAAGCTCACAAAGATGCAAACCTTCACTTGAATAACTTCATAGATGTCTGCACTCAATTCGACATTGCTCATATCTTATAAGAATCAATCTGTTTGATGCTCTTTCTATTGTCATTAACGGGTGATGCGGTATTGTGGTTGCGGGAGTTACCCGTGGGGTCTATAACATCTTGGGATGAGTTGATGAAAGCTTTTCTAGACTGATTATTTCCTCCATCCCACATGCTCCAATTAAGGGATGAGATCATAAACTTTCAGTAATTGAGTGGTGAACCATTACATAAGGCATGGTTGAGGTTCAATAAAGCGTTGATACAATGCCTAAGCCATGAAGTGTTGAATATGATACTTATCCAAATATTTTATAGAACATTGGACCAATTGAACAAGGCGGTAGCGGATAATACGGTTGGAGGATCTTTGATTAAACAAACCTTCGGAGTTGCTTTGGAGTTATTGGACCAAGTGACAAAGCAAAGTAGAGCATGGCACACATGAGATACTGAGGTGGCTGTGGAGTCTCCCTCCGTATCTTATATGAGCCAAGATCAAAGAAAGAAGGATGAGGAGAGAGATGAGAATATGGATAAAGTAATGACATAATTGGATCTTCTCACAAAACAAGTAACGGGTACAACTCAAAAGGCGGTCAATGCCATAGTTACAAAAGGGAATAAAGCATATGAAGATGATGATAAGAAGTCTCTTAATGAAGAAATTTGTTACTTGTTGAACTAAATAGGGGGTTACCGACCTATCTATCAAAGGCAAGGCGGGAATCAAGGTTGTAAGGAAAGGGACCATAATTGGAAAGACCATAATTGGAGGTACCAAGATCGTGATAGAGATTTGAGGGATAAGGAGAGAGATCGGACCTTGATTGGAGAGACAAATATTAGAACCATGATGGGTACATCCCTTCTCATGATAGTCAAAAAGGTAAGGAGTCTACCACTATAGATCTAGAAAATTACAAGAAAGAAGATGTGCTTGTGCGTATCTTTATGGGAGTCAAGGGGAGTGAAAAAATGTTAAGGGAAATGAAGAGTGACTTTTCCAAACTCAATCAAAAGTTCACTTCATATTCTTCTTCTATCAAGCAACTTGAAACGTAATTGGGCCAAATCTCAGCTCATCTTAATATAAGGCAAAAAAGTGGTTTACCTAGTGACACCATAGCAAATTAAAAAAATGATGTTCATATCATGACCATTGTCAGTAGGAGTGTAAGGACTCTTGGTAATGATGTAGTGAATCTTGATAATGACTCCAATGAGAGGGTAGTTAAAGATTAAGTAAATAGAATGAGAAAGCGATTTGACAAGTCGAATGATAAGATTCTTATTCCAAATGAGCCAAATATTGAGAAACTAGGTGAAGTGGAAGAGAAGATTGAAAGTTAGGAGACACCTCAATGGTTTGATGATAATGTGTTAAAACTAGAGGAAAGTTCAGTCATTTCAAAGCCGAACATCAAGATCCCTCCACCATTCCCTCAAAGGCTCAAAAAAAAGAGGATGATATAAAGTTTAAGAAGTTCCTCTCAAAATTTAGTAACTTATCAGTGAACATTCCTTTGTTGGAAGCCTTACATGAGATGCCTAGGTATGCCAAGTTCATGAAGGACTTGGTGAAAAAGAAAAGAATAATGGACTTTGAAACGGTGGAGATCTCCCATAGTTGTGGCACTATCATGTCTAGCCATATGGTGGTCAAGAAAGAAGACCACGGTGCATTCACTATTCCTTGCATCATTAGGGTGTATCAATTTGGCAAAGTGTTGTGCGACTTAGGGGATCTTCAGGAAGTTAAGGTTGGGTGCCCGGAGTCCCACAACCATGAGGCTCTTAATGGCAGATCGGTCCATCAAAAGACCGGTGGGAATTCTATATGATGTGCTTTTTCGGGTTGAAAAATTTATATTCCCCGCCTACTTTATTGATAGCATCCATGACAGCTCAACATTATTAAAAGACACGAATAAAGCTTTAGAAGTTCCATCTAATAAGAAAATTTGAAGACAAGCTTAATGGGCTAAAATTATCACTTAAAATGGTCTTATGATGGAAGAACATCTCAAGCCCATTAAATATATTTTGCCCAAGTCTTACATCTATTTGTAGGCCCAAATCAAGTGCAAGATGAAATGAAATGGGGCCCAACTCTTCCCTGCTAATAGAGAAAATACTATAGTATTTTTTTAATTAGCTTCTAGAATTATATTTAAGATCTATGTTGACTTTCCTAGGACTGTGTGTGTGGCAACCTTCTATGTCATTTAATAGTTGTATTATTCTATGTTGACTTCATAGGAATAAGTGTGTGGCAGCCTTCTAGGTCCTAGAAACTATAAGTTTTACAGAATTTAGTCTTTGACTAGCCCTTTCTAGGACTCTATATAAAGGGGTTCTTTCTCTTCATTGTAAATAGGTTTGATTTAAATTAAAATATTAGCAGCCTTTTGGCTTTGGAGACCTTTTTTAGGTTCTCTTTTGGGTTATGCCTTTTTGTTCTACTTTGAACCATATCTTGGATTTCTTTAAATGGTAAGATTCCTTGTTTGAGTTCCCTCCCTCCTATTCTAATTCTACTACTTCTTTATTAGTTCGCTATTTCTATTAAACAAGGTTTCAAGTATCTAATATTTGATCTTGATTCTTCTCTTTCTAGAATCAATTCCTCCCTTATTTCTAAAGTTCTTATTTTATAAGTCTTCCGCTATCCGTGAAGATATCAAGTGCTATTAGAGCTTTGGATGGTTGGGTATTCTTATACTCACCCAATCTACTGATTTGATCAACTGAAAACCAAAAAAAAAAAAAAAGAAATCTGAAAAAAAAAGTCAATGTAGCATGAACAGTAACCCGAAAAAAAAGTAAAAAAAAAATTTAGTCAAAGTTAATATTCATATGAACAATAAATTTTAGTGTTCTTCACTTGTTCATGGTCTTTTACAACACTTTATCTTTTGATATAGTAGTGACTTTGGATTTTGGAAAAAGTTGATCTTATTGTTATTATTTGAAAATCTCATTTGATTTAAAGCTTCTTTGACTTTTGGTCATCAAGAAACTCAAAAGTCATTTTGTGGGATTTTAAAGATCATTCCAGCTCCTTTGGATTCAAAAGCTCATTTAATATGTTCTAGATTTTCTTGAAAAGTATTCACTATATTTGGGTTTTGTTGTTTTATTTTCTTGTTAGAGACTTTAAGTATTTGTTCATACTTACTGTGATCTAGTCATTGTGTGCGTTTTTCTTTATTTTGTACCAATTTGTTTTGTATTTTTCTCTTTGTTTTCATTGGGTATTTCTTTGTTTCCAATCTGTTATAAGTTTGTTGTCCTTTCTTTGTTTGACATAAACTCCATTCTTGAACCAAACTTTGGAACTTGCTTTTGAAGTGTTTGAGTTGTTGGTTTATTGAAGAACTTTAAGGAGCAACCCTTGAGAGGTAAAAGGCAAGAGTGGTGAGATTATTTGAGGGTAAAATCCTAATTGAGTGATATACGAGTGTTGAGAGCCACTACTTGAGTGATATATGTAACGGAGTGTATGTGAGGCAACTTTACTGCTGACAATCTCTTTTTATAAAGCATGTCTTCTACAGATTATGAAAGTTATTACAGTGAAGGAATTGATTATTATAGTGGATATGACTGGGAATTAGATGCAAAGGATGATGGAACAGATGTGTACTATAATTCTTGTGATGAGTATGGTGGGTATGATGACTCAAAGGCTAGCCAAGACTATGATGAATCACATCAGATTTGAGATTTGGGTAAAACCAATAACATTTGTGGTGATTATTCTAGTGATGAATCTTCTGATTATGATGAAATTAGTTATGGTGATGAATTTTCTGATTATGTTGAAATTGGTTATGATGACAAATTTTTTGATTATGTGAGTTGGGAGTGTGAGTGTTAAATGTGTTGGGGTAAGATCTAGTTTGGAAAAGAGTCCTAGAAAAGGCTATGATCTTACTAGAGTTAACAAGTTTTTTCAAACTAGAATGGAAGTATTGTCTACTATGTGTGCTACTAATATTGACATGAATATTTGTCACAACTTAGTCAGTGCTTATTTTGTTGAAAAAGTTGGCTTGTCTTGTGTTAAGCATGATTCACCCTACACCTTAAAAGGAGTGAATATGGATAAGAGAGTGTTACTGCCATTAACTCTTAGGAGATACAAGGATCATGTTTTGTGTGATGTGATTCCCTTATTCACATGTCATGTCTTATTGGGAAGTCCATGGTATATCTATAGAAAATCATCATATAATCAAGAAAAACATAGGTATTCCTTGGTGAAAGATGATGAAAAAAAGATTGCCCTTGTGTCTTTGACACCTATGGAAATTAAAGAAGATGAATTAAGGGTAACAAGATCAATGGAGGTGTTTGAAAAGGAAAAAGAATGCAAAAAGGGAAACAATAATAGATCTGAGAAGCCTAAATTTAGAGTTGATCTTAGAAGTCCTCCAAGGGATCAAAGAGGGATTCTTGGCAAGTACATGGGAGCTAGTGCATTGATAAACTTCTTTGTACCAAATAAATGTAAGGATGAGAGACAAAAGAAAGAAAGAAGTAAGGGTGAACAACTTGACAATTCAAGAGAGGAAAAAGGTAAGGAAATGATGAGTAAAGAGAGTAAGTTGTCAAAATGTAAGTATGAGTGAACAAAATTAAGTGAAATGAGTTTGAGAGGTAAAATAGAGAGTGAACTATTGCATTTAAGAGATGAGGAAAAAGAAGAGATTAAAAGAATAGAATGCTTAAGTGCAAAAGATTCTTGTTGAACCTCTAACCAATTAACTCTTTCAGTTTCTAGTGATTGTGTTCCAAATGTGTAGGTTATTGAAAAAGAAATCAATGAAAAGTTGGAACGATAATTGCATAAAGAAAGGAAATCAAGTTTCAAAGAAGATTCGGAAAGTGTACAAGCAAATGACTCATGGAACAATTGCAAGTTAAAGATAAGTTTGAACTTGAAGATCTCATATGGTATGACCTTTTCAATGATCTATTTGTTGCAAATGAAATTGAGAATGTACAAAATCTAATGAGGCCAAAGTTACAATTGAAGGTATAACTCAAATTGAGAATGAACCTTACCTTGTTAATTATTTTTATCATGTGAGCAATCTACCATAATATGATGAAAGAGAAGTGCAGGATAACTTGAGTGGACAAATTCAATGGGATTTGGGAGAGGATGAATCTTGTTCATATTCCAATATACTAAATCTTTCTTGTTTTAGTATTACCTCTCAGTCCATGTAGGAATTTAATGAAGAACCTTGTGGAGAGGAAGATGGTACCTCATTTGAAGAAGAAACTAAAATTGGCCAAGATTTTGAAGTGTACAATAATCCATTATGGGAAGAAATTCGAGAAGACTTTAAAGTGTTTTCTAATCCCTTATGGTTTGAGAATACCAATAGAGAAGTTGCTAATGAAGACAATGTGAAACTTGCAGATTTTAGTGCCATAAATGAGAATATTGAGATAAATGAATAACGTAAGAGCTCAAATGTGGAAAAGGATAAGTGCTTACAATTTGCTAAATTTGTAGAATCTTTGTCTTGTTTTGGAGATCCTTTTTTGCAGGTTCAATCCAAGACACTTCTCAAGCAAATCACTTTTGATCTATATCTTGACTATGGTATATCCAATAACGAGGTTAAGTTGTTTTACTAGAAAAAATATGGTATGTTTGTTTGGTATTCAAATGCTTTTGGTCTAGGCGTTGGTCAAGATTCGAGGAAAAATCTTTTTTATATGGGGGAGGATGATAGCAACCATGGAGGCTCAATTCCATTGAAGATGCAGATATAGTCAATGTTAAGATTAGAGGAAGAATCTTCTTTAAGAAGGGGAGAATGATAACATTCATGACAGCTCAACATTATTAAAAAACATGGATAAAGCTTTGGAAGTTCCATCTAATAAGGAAATTTGAAGACAAGCTTAATAGGTTGGAATTAGCACTTAAAATGGTCTTATGATGGAAGAAGATCTCAAGCCCAATAAATATATTTTGCCTAGGTCTTACATCTACTTGTAGGACCAAATCCAGTGCAATATAAGAATAAATAGGGCCCAACTCTTCCCCCCTAATGGAGAAAAATATTGCAGTATTTTTTAATTAGCTTCTAGAATTATATTTAAGAGTTGTTTTATTCTATGTTGACTTTCCAAGGACTGTGTGTGGAAACCTTCTATGTCATTTAATAGTTGTATTGTTCTATGTTGACTTAATAGGAATAAGTGTGTGCAAGCCTTCTAGGTCCTAGAAACTATAAGTTTCATTGAATTTAGTCTTTGACTATCCCCTTCTAGGATTTTATATAAAGGGGTTCTTTCTCTTCATTGTAACTAAGTTTGATTTAAATTAAAATATTAGCAACCTTTTGGCTTTGGAGACCTTTTTAAATTCTCTTTTGGGTTATGCCTTTTTGTTCTACTTTGAACCATATCTTGAATTTCTTTAAATGGTAAGATTCCCCATTTGAGTTCCCTCCCTCCTATTCTAATTCTTCTACTTCTTTATTGATTCGTTATTTCTATTAAACAAGGTTTCAAATATCTACTATTTGATCTTGTTTCTTCTCTTTCTAGAATCAATTTGTCAAGCCTCGAATTCCAACGGGGCGGACTGGCACCCGAAGCTGTTAAGGCCTGAGAGAACCAATCTTTTTTCATGTACATTCGTATGCATGTCTCTGAGTGAACAACATTCTGTCTCATGTAATTACAAGATACCAATGGCGGAAATCATGGAGAACATATGATATATATGAAACTTGTCCGTTAGGGCCATCAAGTCAAAATGGACATACATGCCTTCAATGTCTAACAGCGTCTACAAAGCCTCTAATGGATACATTTACATAACCATCCGAAAGTCGGGACAATTCCCCGCTTTATACAACATTTATATAGTCCCAAAACCAACATGTACACAATGTGACTCAAAAAGCCCCAAACCGAACTAGAGCTCACCAATAATCAGTAGATGACCCACAACCTATTGTGGAGGTCTACTAGTACCAGTGCCTGTAGCAAGTAAGGTAAGTCCCCTAAAGGATGTCAGTACGAAGAATGTACCGAGTATGTAAGGCTGTAAGAAACTGTATGATACATAAGTACTTCAATGATATCAAGTACAAGTGAGTATTCGATATGGATAAACCTCCGTTCTGTATATGTGGAACCATGTACATTACTTTTGTTATTTTCATTTCCGATCATTCATTCATATCATTATCATTCATATATACTTTCATTCAAGTAATATACTTCCACTCAAGTGATATACTTTCTTTGTTTTTACATTCATCCTTATTACCGTTCATCCAGCTGATTAGTGGGCCATATATCATTCATCCAGCTGATCAGTGGGATATAGTACAATCATCCACCTTATCGGTGGGCCATAACATAATATAACGTATTATATCAACAATTATCGGGATCGTCTCTTTGAGCTACCACCCGGCCTCTTAGAAATACATATATACATTACTTTATTCCTTTACTTGTGTGAGATTGATACATTGGTTGTTGTAACATCATTACTGGAACTTTAGAACGTAACATTATTGGAACAATGTCTACAATTATGTGAAACATGAATGACAATTGATCAATGAATAAGGAACATATGAATAACAATAGATGACAACCTGAAATGAGATACCTTAGGACACTTCGGAATGGACAAGTACAATGACAAAGTGAACAATATGTGCTGCAGAAGGATACGGAAAGAGTAACCTTACATACCTTATCTTCTCAATATAAATATACAGTCCTTTATATGATTACAATAATCCAGCTCCTTCCTTACGTTTTACTCTACAACACAAGTACATAATGGAACTCACGTTAACAACTAACTACATTACAAGTGTATAAGATGACAATGAGTTACATGACTACCATAGAACGTCATTTCACTCTTTACAATACCATTTACTGCATTACCATACCAACAACACCACAACATTCCACACATCAACCAAGACATCATAAACAAATAGCATTTCACAGAAAATTTATACTTTACACTTCCTCATTAACACCACGTCGCATTTACTCCATCAAGTCATCTCCATAGCTTTCACAATAACACATAAAATACAATACATAATTGATACCATTCAAAATACCTCCGAGCAACTCCTTTAAAGTCATTTAAAAGGTACCACAAGTTGATAATTGCATCCAAGAAGGGTACAGGGGCCTTGGGGGGTCAAAGAGAAGCAAAAACAACCAAAATGGAGTTCTGGGCTGACTTCCGAAGCCACCTGTGCCCACAGGTGGGTGAGGTACATCCGCAGGTGACCATTTTCCTGGTCTAGGTCCACCTGTGTTGGCATCTGCACCCGCAGGTGCCCTGCCCACCAGGGCGGGTGCCTATTTTAGCCTCTAGGGGTCATTTTTGGGTCCTTTTTCGCAATGAATGGTCCATGGTAATAATTAAGCTTCTCTCTTTATATTTTAAGTTATCTTGGATGCTAACGAACAGCCATGGTTTCACAATGCACATAAACATCACCAAACTACATCCTTCTTTCAATACATCACCAATTCCATGCAAAATTTCACAACAACAATTCCAAATGCTATACACAAAGAGAAAGCAAGTTAAGGACATAACCACATCATACATGTTTCTATTTAATCCATCAATTTCACTTCCTTTAAGACCACAAGTCCACTTTTAAGTTTATAAGGCAAAACCCTTTACCGATTAAGCAAACATAGACTGTTTCACACATAGTGGACTGTCTAATACTTTGACAACATGATTTATACACCTTATTAAGCATATAACATATGAAACCATAATATTAAACACTTACCAAAGCTTTCAAAGAGGTGATCTTGTCCAAAGGGAATAGTTGTTTAGGGTTTGGATGAAAAGAGATATCTTTGAAAATGTCTAGAAATGGCATGTGTGTTTTGTGGATTAAAATATGATTTTTGTGCCTTTATATAGGCCCTTGAAGTCATCCCTAGCCAACTTTTGGTCAATAATTGAGGGTTTACTTTGGTCAAAGCAAGAATGGATCATTTACCCATTTTGGGCCATGTCTTTTGCTCAATTATTGGGCCTTTATTGAGCCCATTAACACATGATTAGTTTAGCCTAATAACTTCCATGAATAATATACTATCTATCACAACTCAATTAATTCCATTAACATTAGGGTAGTCGCGTGAATTATCTATCACAACTTAATTAATTCCATGAACATTAGGGTAGTCGCGTGAGTTCAGAAATGTTAGGAACATTCATTCTCGAATGTTAGTAACCTTATCCCATTTACAAAAATTTAGGTTTCATTTTATCCTTCATGTTATTATATACACATATTGCTTGTAAAGACTTACTTGTTATTGCTCCAATTCTGCACCTTGAACTTTTTCTTCCATTTGAAACAAATATGGGTATCTCGACTTCATCATTTCTTTGGCTTCCCATATGATTTCTTCTAATTGTTGATTCCCCCAAAGTACTTTCACGAAAGCTATTTCTTTATTCCTTAACCTCTTCACTTGTCGATCCAGAATGGCAATAGGTGTCTCTTTCACAGGTATCGTCCGTAACTTGTACCTCTTCCATGGGAGCCATATGAGATGGATCTCTTATGTACTTTCGAAGCATCAAAATATGAAATACTGGATGAACTGTGGAGAGTTCTTGGGGTATTTCAAATTCATACATGACTTGACCAAATCGTCGAACAATCTTATGTTGCTCGCTATATAGGGACGACTTTTCTTTCTTTCCAAATCTCATTACCCCTTTCATTGGTGACACTTTCACAAATACCCAGTCACCTGTATAAGATCGTAGTATATCTTCAAGTATTTGAATAGTACATTCTACTTGCCGATCTGTTTGAGGATGAAAAGCCATACTTAAATTCACTTGGGTTCCAAAACTCTTCTGAAAAGATTTCCAAAAGTGTGCAGTAAATTGAGCTCCCCTGTATGATATAATAGAAATTGGAATCCCATGTAATCGCACTATCTCTTTAACATATAACCTTGCATAATTTCCAGTTGTACAAGTGGTCTTGACAGGTAAAAAGTGTGCTACTTGGTAGGCCTATCAACTATCACCCACATAGAATCAAATTTCTGAAATGTACGAGGCAAACTTGTGATGAAAACCATGTTAATCATATCCCTCTTCCAAACTGGAGTATTCCTATATTGCATATAACCTCTAGGTTTCTGATGCTCTGCTTTTACCTGTCTACAATTTGGACAATGAGCTACAAATTCTGCAATGTTTTCCTTCTTTATATTGCCTCACCAATACATCTCTTCCAAACCATGGTACATTTTGGTTGCTCCCTAATGAATAGAATACCGTGAATGATGTTCTTCTTTCATAATTCATTTCCTTAGCTCATCTATATCCGGTACACAAAATCTACCTTGGCATCAAAGTACTCCCCCTTGCGAAAGCTCAGATACCTTTGTCGAACTTTGTTGTACATTCTTTTTCAATAGAAATAAAATAGGATTTCCATATTACTTTTCCTTATCTCAGCTACAAGTGAAGACTCTTCCATATTTTACACTATAATTCTTTCATCTGGAGTTTCAAGAAGGCGAATCCCCAAGATGTCTAATTGGCTTAACGCATCGGCTACCACGTTTGCTTTTCCCGGATAGTATAAGATATCACTATCATCTTTTTTTAGTAATTCAAGCCACCTTTGTTGTCTTCAGTGTGGGTCCTTTTGCTTAAAAATATACTGCAAACTTTCATGATCAGTATATATATCAACGTGAACCCCATACAAATAGTGGCGCCATATTTTTAAAGCAAATATCACGACTGCTAACTCAAGGTCTTGTGTTGGATAATTTCTTCCATGTGGACGCAATTTTCTTGAGGCATAGGCTATTACATGGCCATGTTGCATCAATACACATCCTAAGTCGACTCCTAAAGCATCACAATATACTGCATACCCTTCTGTGCCTTCAGAAAGTACTAATATAGGTGTAGAAGTCAAGTTATCTTTCAGCTCTTGGAAACTCTTCTCACATGCATCATTCCACGGAAACTTGGTTGCATTGTGTGTTAGCTTGTTAAGGGTGCTGAAATGGAAGAAAAACTCTTCAACAAACCTTCTGTAATAGCCTGCCAACCCAAGAAAACTACAAATCTCTGTAGGCGTCGTAGGTTTTGGCCAATTCTTCACGGCTTCTATCTTTTGTGTATCAACCCTTATTCCTTTATCTGATACCATGTGAACAAAGAATGCTATAGATTTTAACCAAAATGCACACTTAAAGAGCATTGCATATAACTTACAATCACGAAGAATCTGTAACACCTGCCACAAGTGATTAACATGGTCCTCTTGTGATCTTGAATAACCCAGAATGTCATCTATAAAAACGATCAAGAATACATCTAAAAATGGCGTGAACACCCTATTCATCAAATCCCTAACAACTGTTGGTGCATTGGTTAGCCCAAATGGCATAACTAGAAATTCATAGTGACCATACCGTGTTCGGAAAGCTGTCTTGTGTATATCTTTTTTTTTCTAACCCTTACCTGGTGATATCCCGATCTCAAGTCAATCTTTGAAAAATATTTGGCACCCTGTAATTGGTCAATTAAATCATCAATTCTAGGGAGGGGATAATTATTCTTAATTTTCACCTTATTCAATTGCCAATAGTCAATACACATTCTCAACGTGCCATCTTTCCTTTGTACAAATAATACTGGTGCACCCCAAGGGGACGTACTAGGTCTTATGTATCCCTTTTTACAGCAAGTCTTTTTAAATGCTCCTTTAATTCTCGTAAATCTTCTGGGACATTCTATATGGAGGAATAGAGATAGGATGAGTGCCTGGAATCACGTCAATACCAAACTCTACTTCCTGTTCTGGAGGCGAACCGGGAAGATCTTCAGGAAATATCTCAAGAATTTCATTTACTACTGGAATCGATTGAAGAGTTAGTGGCTTCATATCAGTATTTTTCACTCTTCCTAAGTGACATATGTACTCCTTTGGGTATCATTTTCCTTGCCTTGAGATAGGAAATAAAGTTACCTCTCGGTGCTCCCACATTACCCTTCCATTCAAGAACATTCTTTGTGGAAAATGAAAATGTAACTTCTTAGCTCGACAATCTACTGTAGCCTAACAAGAATCCAACCAGTGTATCATAACCACAAATAGTTACTATACAATTACTATATACTCTTTTAACTACAATAGATTCACCAACTGGTGTATAGACTTCAAATGGCGTAACTAGTAATTCTGGTGTTCTTTCAAAAAAAAAAATTCGCAATCAATGGAGTAACATATGATAATGTAGAATACGGGTCAATCAATGCATATACCTTATGTAAAAATATGAATACTGTACTTGTGTCTACATAGGAGAAGCCTCCGAATTCTGTTGATCCGTTAAGGCATAGGTACGGTTCTGAATTCCACTAGAACTAGCTGCTCTGCTAGCACCTCTGTCATGGCCAGCAGGTTATACACCTGACATTGATAACGCAACGGCTGATCCCGTAGGTTGTGTCATACTACCCGTCGCCCTCTGTAGGCACTCTCTCATCATGTGCCCTGACTTACTACACCAAAAGAAAACATTTGTTCCAAACCAGTATTCACCTAAATGAAACTTCCTGCAGCACTGGCACAGCTGACAAAAAGACCTCGATTGGCTCATACTTTCTTATTCTCGATACCCCACTATCTGTGAACCCTGAGTACCACTACTATGCCCAGCTTGACCACCTTTAAACCCTCAAAATTGAGATGGAGTACCTGCTGTAGGGTAAGAAAATGATGGTCTAGGAAAAACCCGAGGCCTAAATTCTCCTTGGGATGCCATAACCTGTCCTGTAGATCTAGCCCTTTTAGACGACCCTCCTTCAACTTCTTGTGTCCTTCTTCTTTGCCTCTGATCCTGCATTTTCTATGCAAAGGCTTGTATTCTAGCTATATCCATATCTCCGTTCAAAGTAGCAATGGTGCAGTCCCTCACCAAATATGGCTCCAATCTGTCCACGTACCGATGAACTCTGTCAGCCATAGTAGCTACCACATTCGGAGCATACCTAGCCAAAGAGTTAAATGGAAGACTGTACTCTCTGACACTCATATTCCCTTGGCGAAGATTTAAAAATTGGTCCGCACGAGACTCTCTGACCTCATATGGAAGATAATGATCAAGGAATGCCATTTTAAATTCTTCCCAATTAGGTGGATTTGCGCCAATACCCCTCAATCATTTCCAATCTTCATACCATAATATAGCTTCTCCTTTCAATCTATATGCCGCAAGTTCAACTGTTTCTATACCAGTCACATGCATAACCTCTAGAGACCTTTGAATTTGGTCCACGAAGTCCTGTGGGTCTGCATTCGGATCTGACCCAGTGAATGTGGGAGGATCTAATTTCAGAAAATTTTGTGTCCGCCGACTAGCTACTCTAGCCTCTCCATCTTCACTTGTCATTGGAAAAACTTGTCCTTGATTTTGTGCAGCAACTATACGGGTCAACATTTGCACCGCATTTCTTAAATCCTGCTCAGTAGCATTAACAGGTTGTTCGACAAGCTCTTCTCTCCTCCTCGGCTCTTCTAGAGATGGAAAAGTAGAAGAAGCCCGCGTTGCAAACTCAGCTTCAGCCCCACCTTGACTAGCTTGGTTAGGTGTTAATTTGCTCATTTCTTCTCCGGCAAGCACATCAACCTTCTTACCTTTGTGTAACACCCCGTACCTTCCCAACCCTACTTGATGACATTCAATAATGTTTACTTAGGTGTCGAGAGCTATACGCATGTATTTTTTATTATTAATGATGAGAAAATTTAAATTTGGCCTTATACATGTGGTTAGCCTTTCATAGGAGGTGTTTTGTGATTTTTGTGGAGCACTTGTGGGGTTCAAAATGAGGCTACGAGGACCTCTAAACAAAGTATATTAAGTCTAAGAAGTAAGTTAAAGAATAGGACTTTAAGTATCTAACCAAACCCGCGAAGAAAAGTCGAAAAACAAAATTTTTGGAAACAATTAAGGAGGGGCATGCCAGAAGGTGTGCCAGGCCACTCTGGGCCAAATTTTTGTGCCCAGAGGCAGCAATCTAGTGTGCCCAAGGGCGTGCCAGGCTGGTTTTTCCAGTTTTCAAAAGTTAGAAATTTCTTAAGTCCCAAGGGTGCCCGGGGACGTACTGAGCCAATTTTTGCCACATTTATTCTACAACCATGAGAATATACATGAAATTAGTGAAATATTATATTGGTATGATAAAATTACTCGAGAACGTATTTGGCATCAAAATGACGATTTTACCCCTGTAGTCAAAATAAGCCATACGTGGCTAGAATTGCTTGTTTTTGGAATTGAGGCTACAAATACAAATTTCATGAGTGGGAATATCATTGTAACGTGTATATAATGGATTACACATTGATGTGAGTGATTTAAGATGATATGGGTTATTGGGCCTAATTGGAGACCAAAATTAGCAAAACATGCAAAGGCCCAATGGGTCAAAATGACCCATTCTTGCCTTGACTTGTCAATATTGGAATTAATGGCTAAGGATGCCTTTATGAGGTTATAAAAGGTATCCAAAAATCAGAATTCATTATACATACACATCACTTTCTCTCATGTTCTAGAGTTTTCAAGATAACTCCTTTGGTGACTCTTCAAACCCTAAGGTATTTTTGGACAAGATCATCCTCTTCAAAGCTTGGATAAGTGATTATTATTGTACTTTAACATATTATAAGCATGAGATATTATGTATATCATGTTAGTTATGGTTGTAAGTGTTGGACATGGCACTTTTGGTTTTGTGAAAAAGATGTGTTATCCATGGGATTGTAACTTGAATTATGACTTGTGGTCTTGATGAAAAAGCATGGTATGGATAAAAGAACAACATGTATCGTGTTATTATGGTCCTAAACTTGTTATTTTCATATAAGTGTAAATTATGGGATTTTGGCCGATTTGTTATTGTGAGGTGTATTGAAGTAAATTGATGGCATAATTGTGATGTGGTGGTGATGGAGAAGTGTAAAATATGAGCTTGGTGTGACATGATATTGGTTATCATGTGTTGGTCAATGTATGGAATATTGTGGGATTATTGGTAGGATGATTTCATAAATGGTATTGTCAAGGGGGAAAGGACATGTTAAAGCTAAACATGTGACTTATTGTTATTGTATGCCATTGTAAGGTAATTGGTGGTTAATGTTGGTTACGTTATGTACTTGTGTTTTAGAGTGAAACATAAGGACGGAGCGGGAATATTTTATGCGCACTTAAGATTGTAGAATCGCATTGAGAATACAAGGTATGAAAGGTTCCTTTTTCCATATCCTTCTGCAACATATTGTTCACATTGATATTGGATTTGTTTCAATTCTGAGAGGCTTAAAGTATATCAATTCAGGGTGACGTATATTGTTGTTCATATGTGTCCTATTCTTATATGACATATGGTTCATTTATCTCTTGTTTATTGATTGAAGTTCCTAAGATGTCATAACGTGGTAAGTCCTAAAAGGACTATCTCAAAAGAGTAATAACATAAGAGGATCTATTTATTCTTGACAGGCATTTTCCCTACCATGTCATGTTCCAGAATCCTTTAATATGAGGATCATCTTTGTACCAATCTCATAAGAGTAATAAGAGAGGTGATGTGCGAGTTAGTATAATTATTCCTCATAAGTGAAGATGTCAATCTCATGAGGTAAAGGAGTGAAGTGAGATATGTATATAAGTGTGTGCTTTAATGCCATGATCTTTAGCGTGTCATTCTCATAACTAAGTAGAGGTTATAAGATTGTAAAGAGGTAATGCGCATGGTTGATATATGTTTCGTTGAGTACGGATTACATTCTAGAGGGTATAAGTTCAATATGGAATAGTATTAATATTATGCTATGTTATTTAGTATAGCCCACCAAAGGTGGAGGCCCGATATCATATACTTACTTATGTAAGATCTCATAGTATTAGTGAAGAAGGTAAATAAGGTGTTAATCTCATGAAGTATAAGAGTGAGGTAAAGCATATTTGTGTGTTTCAATTAGTGTCATGATCCTTAATGTATTAATCTCTCATAAGTTGATATATCAATCTCTCCCAGGTATGTTCTCCCACCATGAGAGTGGATGTATGTTGCCCCACTAATAGAGTGGATGTACGTTAATAGAGTAGATGTATGTTATATTATTACTCCCCACCACTAGAGTGGATGTATGTGGATGAGTGTTATTCTTTTACAACCTACTAACCAAGTAGATGAACAATAGTGGTAAGGAACTTGGAAGCTAGAAAGAATCTCTTGGGTATAGAAGAATCTATTAGAGGCAAGTCTCTTGAGTGAGGGTAAGTTTCCCTTGAAGAAGAGTAATTATAAAAAGTATAAGATGATGGTTTATCCGTATTGACTATTCTCTCATATTTTATTCAATTGACATTCTCATGTATGTTGTTATTTCTTATGAGCCTTACATACTCAGTACATTCTTCGTACTGACCCCCTCGGGGGAACTTACTTTAAATGTTGTAGGTGCAGGCATTAGTAGGCCTCCTCAGTAGACTGTGGATCCTTTGCAAAGTTTTGGTGAGCTCCACTTGGTTCGGAGCTTTCTGGGTCATAGTCGTAATTTTGTGTTGATATTGTAAATATAGTATAAAGCGGGGACTTGTCTCGACTTTAAGTTGATCTTGTTGATACATCTGGTAGAGGCTTTTGTATACATATGTGGGTACGTGGATGTAAGAGACGAATGTCCATTTTGACTTAATGGCCCCAACGGCCAAGTTTCATAAAGATGTATTTATATAGCATATGTTCCATGTCCATGACTTCCGCATAGTCGTATGCTAAGATTCATACGAGGTTACGCATATGAATGTTCATGAGCAAAGATTGGTTCTCTCGGGCCATATCGGCTTTGGGTACCAGTCCGGCCCGAATGGGATTTCGGGTCGTGACACTTTGCCCCCACCTCATCTTGTAATCGACATTTTACTATAACAAAGAAAACCAATTACAATGGTCAGATATGATTCCACCTACAATGTTGGCTCTATTGCACGATCTAGAAATGAAGAAAAAAAACAACACCTAAATGTCCTGTAGCCTCCTACTTATAAATATGGTGCACAACACATCCATAAGCAAGACTCTACTCAGACACGGCTTTGTATACACCCTTAGAACGACCTGCACTGATACCACTTTTGTCATGCCTTGAATTCCAAAGGGGCGGACTGGCACCCAAAGCCGTTAAGGCCCGAGAGAACCAATCTTCTTTCATGTACATTCGTATGCATGTCTCTGAGTGAACAACATTCTGTCTAATGTAATTACAAGATACCAATGGCGGAAGTCATGGAGAACATATGATATATATGAAACTTGGTCGTTAGGGCCATCAAGTCAAAATGGACATACATGCCTTCAATGTCTAACAACGTCTACAAAGCCTTTAACGGATACATTTACATAACTATCCTAAAGTCGGGACAAGTCCCCGCTTTATACAACATTTATACAGTACCAAAACCAACATGTACATATGTGACTCGGAAAGCCCCGAACCAAACTATAGCTCAACAATAATCAGTAGATGACCCGCAACCTATTGTGGAGGTCTACTAATACCAGTGCCTGTAGCAAGTAAGGTAAGTCTCCCAAGGGATGTCAGTACGAAGAATGTACTGAGTATGTAATGCTGTAATAGAAACTGCATGATACATAAGTAATTTAATGATATCAAGTACAAGTGAGTATTCGATATGGATAAACCTCCGTTCTGTATATGTGGAACCATGTACATTGCTTTTGTTATTTTCATTTTCGATCATTGATTCATATCATTATAATTCCCATATACTTTGATTCAAGTAATATACTATCACGCCCCGAATCCCATTCGGGCCGGACTGGCACCCGAAGCCGATAAGGCCCGAGAGAACCAATGTTTTCTCATGTCCACTCATATGCATTCCATAAGAAATGTTACCATCACGTAAGGACATAAAATGCTAATAGCGAAAAATCATGGAACATGTGATACATACATATGTGAAACTTGGCCGTCAGGGCCATCAAGTCAAAACTGACATACATCTCTTTCATCATGTACCCACATACATCTACAAAAGCCTCTAACTGATGCATCTAAAAGACCAACTTAAAGTCGGGACAAGTCCCCGCTTTATACATCATTTACTACATCAAAAAAAATGTACAACTGTGACTCGAAAATCCCTGAACCAACTGGAGCTCACCAAAGATCTGTAAATAATCGACAACCTACTGTGGAGGTATACTGGCACTTGCGCCTGCAGAAAGTAAAGTAAGCCCCCTAAAGGGAGGTCAGTACGAAGAATATACTGAGTATGTAAGGCTATAAGAAACTGCATCATACATAAGAACATCAATGGAATCAAATATGAGAGAATAAGTAATATCGATAATTCATCGATCTGCATATATGGAACCATGTACATTACATTCTTTACTTCTTTTGTCTTCACATTTATTCATCTTTATTGTTCTACCCATGCTAGGCTGTTCTGTCGCCCCTGGGATGAGATCAACCCATGCTAGGTATTTTAACCCCTGGGATACTAGATTAACCCATGCTAGGCTTTCATGTCTCCCCTGGGATGTTATTAACCCATGCTAGGTACTTTGACCCCTGGGATGTTACTAACCCATGCTAGGTACTTTGACCCCTGGGATGTGATTAACCCATGCTAGGCTTTTATATCGCCCCTGGGATATAATTATGATAACCCATGCTAGACTTTTCTATTGCCCCTGGGATGTATCGGGATTGACCCATGCTAGGTATTTCAACCCCTGGGATACCATCCAAGAATATTTAAACAAACCATTATCCATTACTTCATTCTTTCATTCGAAGGGTAATACCTTACTGCATTTCTTTACTTCTGTGAGATTGACACATTGAGGATCATGACATTATTGGAAGCACACATATATGCATTACTTTATTTCTTACTTTTGAGAGATTGATACATCTGCTTGTGGGAGATTGATACATTCGCTGTCATAACATTATTGGAACTTTAGAATGTAACGTTATTGGAAATGCTACTCATGAATGAATGGGTTCTCCCTACATCATTACTTTTGTTGATATAGTTCTTTTAGTTGTTACAACATTATGAGAGCTTTGGAACTTCAGTCAATGAATAGGAAATATGTGAACCATAATTGGTTTAAGAATAGGAAACATGTGAATAACAATAATTGATAACCGGAAATGGGATACCTTAAACCATTTCGGAATGGAACAAGTACAATGACAAGGTGAACACTATGTGCTGCAGAAGGATACGGAAAGAGTAACCTTACATACCTTATCTTCCCAATATGAATATACAATCCTAAATGTGAATACAATAGTCCAGCTCCTTCCTTATGTTTCACTCTACAACACAAGTACATAACGGAGCTCACGTTAACTATCAACTACCTGACAAGTGCATAAGACGATAACGAGTTACATGATGGCCTTAACATGTCATTTCCCCCTTGACAATACCATTTATGAAATTATCATACCAATAATACCATAATATTCCATACATTGACCAATACATCATAAACCAATAGCATGTCACACCAAGTTCATACTTTCCGCTTCTCCATCAACACAACATCACAATTACTCCATCAAGTCACCTTCATACACTTCATAACAACATATCGACAATAATCCCACAATTTCTACTCATGGAAAAATAATAAGTCAAGAAACATAACCACACCATACATGTTGATATTTCATCCATACCATGCACTGTCATCAAAACCTCAAGTCTTCTTTAAAGTTTAAATCGCAAAGATGACACATCGTTTACAAAAAAGCAAAAGTGCACCACTTACACTTCTAGACATAACCATCATGATATACATACTCTACCATGCATATAATATATTAAATAACAATAATAAACACTTACCCAAGCTTGCAAAATGATGATCTTGCCCAAAGAAGTGCCTTAGGGTTATTAGGGTTTGAGAGAAAACATCTTGTAATTATCTAGAAAGGCATGAGAGTTAGAATGAATTAAAAATCTGATTTTTGGCCTTTATATTGTACTCAAGTCATCCTTATCCAATCCTTGGGCATTAAATGCCATAGTTTCTTGTTCAAATGGAAGAATGGGTCATTTACCCTTTTGGGCCATGCCTTTTATTCCATTTTGGGCCTTAAATTGAGCCCAATTGCACATGTTAACTTAACCCACCAAATTCAATGGATAATCCAACATATATCTCATGTTAAAATAATTCCATAAATGTCTCGATAATATTCACACACGAATTTCATGTTCGTAGCCTCAATTTCAAAAAGAAGAAATTCTAGCCACCCATGGCTTAATTGAACATAATTTGATAAAATACTTGTGACGAAGAATTAATCCCAACTCGGATGCCAAACTCGCTCGAGAGTAGTCCTACTATGATGGAATAATGATACCATAACCCAAGATTCCTTTTTATAAACTTATAATCGTAGAAACAATTGGGCAAAAAGCACCCCGGCACGCTTCCTGGCGCCCTAGACACTTAGAAAAATTTCAGCTTTTGAAAGGTGGATAGGAGGGGCCTGGCACTCCCCTGGGCGCGCCCCCTTGCTGACTGTGCCAACAAAAATTTAGGCAAAAGTGGCCTGGCAAGCCACCTGCAGCGCCCCATGCTAAATTTTTGATTTCGACTTTTCTTTGCGAATTTGGTTGGATCTTTCAAGTCCCAACCTTTTGCTTACCTCTTATCTTTAAGATCCTTTGCTTGGATGTTCCTTAAACCTCACTTTTCACCCCACAAATGCTCCACAAAGTCACAAACACCACCTACTACAAAGGTCTAATCACATGTACTAGCACACTATCAATTTTTTCCATCAATAACAATACAAAATACGTACTTCTTGCTCTCGAACCTAGGGTAACCATGGTTCAAGGTTGTCAAGTAGGGTCGGGAAGGTACGGGGTTTTACATATACTTTCACTCAAGTGATATACTTTCTTTGCTTTTACATTCATCCTTATTACCATTCATCCAGCTGATCAGTGGGCCATATATCATTCATCCAGCTTATCAGTGGGCTATGGTACAATAATCCAACTTATCGGTGGGCCATAACATAATATAACATATTATATCAACAATCATTGGTATCGTCTCTTTGAGCTACCACCCGGCCTCTAAGAAATACATATATACATTACTTCATTCCTTTACTTGTGTGAGATTGATACATTGGTGGTTGTAACATCATTACTGGAACTTTAGAATGTAACATTATTGGACCAATGTCTACAATTATGTGACACATGAATGCCAATTGATCAATGAATAAGGAACATGTGAATAACAATAGATGACAACCTTAAATGAGATACCTTAGGACACTTTGGAATGGAACAAGTACAATGACAAAGTGAACAATATGTTCTGCAGAAGGATACGGAAAGAGTAACCTTACATACCTTTTATTCTCAATATGAATATACAGTTATATATATGATTACAATAATCCAGCTCCTTCCTTACGTTTTACTCTACAAGACAAGTACATAACGGAACTCACGTTAAAAACTAACTACATTACAAGTGCATAAGACGACAATGAGTTACATGGCTTCCATATAACATCATTTCACCCTTTACAATACCATTTACTGCATTACCATACCAAAAACACCACAACATGACACACATCAACCAAGACATTATAAACCAATAGCATTTCAGACCAAATTTATACTTTACACTTCCTCATTAACACCACGTTGCATTTACTCCATCAAGTCATCTCCATAGCTTTCACAATAACACATTAAAGACAATCCATAACTGATACCATTCAAAATACCTCTGGTCCACTCCTTTAAAGTTATTTAAAAGGTACCACAAGTTGATAATTGCATCCAAGAAGGGTACAGGTGCGTTGGGGGGTCAAAGAGAAGCAAAAACTATCAAAATAGAGTTATGGGCTGACCTGCGAAGCCACCTGCACCCATAAGTGGGTGAGGTACATACTTAGGTGACCATTGGCCTGGTACAGGTCCACCTACATTGGCATCTACGCCCGCAGGTGCCCTGCCCGCGAGGGCCGGTGCCTGTTTCAGCGTCTAGGGGTCATTTTCGAGTCCTTTTTCGAAATGAATGGTCCATGGTCATAATTAAGCTTATCTTTTCATATTGTAAGTTATATTGGATTCCAAATAACATCCATGGTTTAACAATGCACATAAACATCACCAAACTACATCCTTCTTTCAATACATCACCAATTCCATGCAAAATTTCACAACAACAATTCCAAATGCTATACACAAAGAGAAAGCAATTTAAGGACATAATAACATCATACATGTTGCTATTTAATCCATCAATTTCACTTCCTTCAAGACCACAAGTCCACTTTCAAGTTTATAAGGCAAAACCCTTTACCGATTAAGCAAACATAGACTGTTTCACACATAGTGGACTGTCCAATACTTTGCCAACATGATTTATACACCTTATTAAGCATATAATATATGAAACCATAAGATTAAACACTTACCAAAGCTTTAAAAGAGTTGATCTTGTCCAAAGGGAATAGTTGTTTAGGGTTTGGATGAAAAGAGATATCTTTGGAAATGTCTAGAAATGGCATGTGTGTTTTGTGGATTAAAATCTGATTTTTGTGCATTTATATAGGCCATTGAAGTCATACTTAGCCAAATTTTTGTCAATAATTGAGGGTTTACTTTGGTCAAAGCAAGAATGGATCATTTACCCATTTTGGGCCATGTCTTTTGCTCAATTATTGGGCCTTTATTGAGCCCATTAACACATGATTAGTTTATCCCAATAAATTCCACGAATAATATACCATCTATCACAACTTAATTAATTCCATGAACATTAGGGTAGTCACGTGAGTTCAGAAATATACGGGGTGTTACACAATTCCTCCCTCATTTCTAAATTTCTTATTTTGTAAGTCTTTTGATATCCGTGTTGTTATCATTTATGATCCTAGATTATGATATAATCTATGAAGTCCCCATTATCCTTGGTAGGACTTTCCTTTCTATCGCAAGGGCATTAGTTGATGTGAAATGTGGAGAGATAAAATTTCAAGTGAATAATGAAGAGGTAACTTTCAATGTTTGTAAGTCCATAAATCAACCAAAATATTTACTAGTGATCTTCATGATCAACATAATTGATGATGAAGTGCCGATGCTATGGAATTGGATTTTATTAGTGAGCCACTATAGGGAGTGTTATGGAATTATGGAAGCAAAGATGTTGAAGAGTATGATGAAATTGTAGCTTCATTAATGTGTCTTAGATCTTAAATAAAGAATCCATGCAAATTTGATCTTGATTTGAAGAATCGAGAGAATCCTCATGCGAAGCCTTCTATTGTGGGCCCACCACAACTCAAGCTCAAACCACTGCCACCACACCTTCGCTATGTCTTTTTGGGGAGGGAAGTATTTTACCCATTATTATTGCGGGAGATTTGTTGCCATAGCAAGTAGAAACATTGAAGTCAGTTATGAGAAAATTCATTCCGGCTATCGGGTGGACTGTAATGCAGATTATTGAGATTGCTCTCGGTATTTGCACTCACAAGATAAAGTTGGAGCCCAATTATGTACTGAATATTGAGCATCAATAGAGTCTCAATCCTCCAATGCAAGAAGTTGTGAAAAAGAGAGATAGTCAAGTGGTCGGACGGTAGCATTGTGTATCTGATCTCAGATAGCAGATGAGTAAGCCCAGTTCAATGCATTCCAAAAAGGGAGAAATCATGGTGGTTCTTAATCAAAACAATGATCTTATTCCAATGAGACCGGTGATGGGTTTTAGAGTATGCATGTACTAACAAAAGTTGAATTCATGGATGGAGAAGGACCACTTTTCCATGCCATTTATGGATCAAATGCTTGATCGGTTGGAGGGATGAGGGTGGTATTATTTCATAGATGGATACTTTGTTTATAAAAAAAATTGCATTTCTCCCAAAAATCAAGAGAAAACTACCTTCACATGTCCATATGGGACATTTGCCTTCAAGCACATGCCTTTTGGGTTGTGCAATGCACCCGCCACTTTTCAAAGGTGCATGCTATCAATCCTTTCGGATATGGTGGAGGATACTATGGAGGTCTTTATGGATGATTTTTCCATTGTTGGTGATACTTTTGAATTATGTCTCGAACACTTAGGCAAGGTGCTTGAACAATGTGTTGAAACTAATCTTATGTTGAATTGGAAAAAGTTCCATTTTATGGTAAAGGAGGGCATCGTGCTTGGGTATAAAATCTTTGGTCAGGGAATTCAAGTTGGCCAAGCTAAAGTAGAAGTCATTTCCAAGCTACCCTCTCTAATCTCCTTGAAAGGTGTTTGAAGTTTTCTTGGGCATACCAGTTTTTATAGATGTGTCATCAAAATTTTCTCCAAAATAGTGCATCTAATGTGTAAGCTTCTTGAAAAGGAAACTAAATTTATGTTTGATAGTGAATGTGAGAAGGCAGTCAATTGCCTTAAGGAGAGTCTCGTGTCGGCTCCTATTATTGTAGCCCCAAACTGGTAACAACCCTTTGAATTGATGTGTGATGCAAGTGACATTGCTTTAGGAGCAGTGTTAGGATAAATAAAATATAAGCTTTTTCATCCCATTTACTATGCTAGCAAGTCCTTGAATGATGCACAACGATATTATACAGTTACAGGGCAAGAGTTCCTTGTCTTAGTCTATGCTTTTGAGAAATTCCATGCCTACTTGTTGGGCACAAAAGTCATTGTGCACACCAATCATGTAGCCCTTACATACTTGATGGCTAGTAAAAAATCCAAGCCTTAATTGATTAGGTGGATATTACTACTTCAATAATTAGATTTTGAAGTTAAGGATCGAAAGGGGTATGAAAACCAAGTAGCGGATCATCTATCCAGCCTTGAGTCTAACAAAGAAAAGTGGAGTGAAATTAAGATTGATGACACAATTCCCAATGATCCCGTCATGGCACTAAAGGGGAGTATGATACAATGGTATGCAGATTTCATAAACTATATGATGAATGGGGTGAACCATTATGATAGAAAATGCTTACTCCATGATGTGAAAAGGTATTATTAGGATGAACTGTATCTCTTTAGGGGAGTGTGTGGATGGAGTGATCCGTTGTTGTGCTATAGAGAATGAGATGAGGCCTATCCTTAAAGTATGTCATTCATCAGAGGTTGGTGGTCATTATGGTGGTGTGTGTACAACTACAAAGTTTCTCCAAAGTGGATTTTATTGGCCAACCTTGTATCCTAATGCCCATGAGTTAGTGAGGACATATGAGCAATGCCAAAGGCAATGTGGGATCTCAAGAAGACACGAAATTCCCTTACAGTTGAGTATGGATGTGGAGCTGTTTGATGTTTGGGAGTTCGACTTTATAGGGCCCTTTGTGAGCTCATATGGGAACCGCTACATCTTGGTAGCAATTGATTATGTTTACAAATAGGTTGACGCCATCTCCTTGCAAAATAATGAAGCTAAGAGTGTCACTCAATTCTTGAAGAGGTATATTTTGACCCGATTTAAGACACCTCATACTATCATAAGTGATAGGGGTTCTCATTTTTATAATTGATCTTTTAGTTCTTTGCTTGCTAAATATGGAGTGAAGCATAAGATGGCTTCTCCATATCACCCTCAAGCCAATGGGCTAGCGGAAGTGTCCAATCGGGATATAAAAAGTAATTTAGCTAAATCCATGAATGCAAGTATCATAGATTGGGCCAGAAAACTGAAAGATGCTTTGTGGGAATATAAAAGCAAGTTTAGAACTCCCATTGGCATGTCACCATATCAATTAGTGTTTTTCAAGGCTTGACACCTCCCCATTGAATTAGAGCACAAGGCATTGTAGACTTTGCATAAGTTGAATATGAATTGGGAGGATGCCTCAAAATCAAAGGTGGAACAACTTCAAGAGATCGATGATTTCATTTACGAGCCTATGAGTGTTCCGCTCTTTATAAAGAGAACATGAAAAGATGGCATGATGCAAAAATTCTAAAAAGGGATTTCAAGAGTGATGATGATTTCGTAATGTTTAACTTAAGGTTTAAATTATTTTTGGTAAGCTTAAAACCTAATGGTCGAGTCCATTCAAGGTGGTGCAATGTTTTCCAAGTGGAGCGATAGAATTAGAAGATGACACGGGATCCCACTTCACGATAAATGGCCAACGAGTTAACATTATCATGGGATGTTAGCAGAAGTAGATTTCTTGGAGGTGCTCTACCTCGATGATGCATGATCAATGAAAAATAATGTCATGCAACGACGATAACTAAGGCATTTTTTGGGAGGAAACCCAAGTTTATTTTTATTGTTTTGAATAACGTGTGTTGATTTGTGTAGGTATGTGATGAAGTTGGAATGTGGGAAACATGGCATAACATAAGTCAGAGAAGAAAAGTTTGAGAGATCATGCACAAAGAGCCATTGAGGAGGGTTGGCAATGCACCGACCCCATCAGTGCATCGCCGAAGTCCCTCACCAAATAGATCTCCCAATCTTAAATAAACTGTCAAATTTTGCTATGGTAAGTACAAATCGGCAAATCACCGACAAGTTTGGCAAAGGATTGACCATCACCTAAGTGCTTCACAAAAAAGAGGACCCTAAGCTTTGAAAACTGTTACAATCAGTGACAGAGCCCTAAAATAGTGAATTGCCAATGCGTTACCTGATGGAAAAAATTGTTGATTCGGTCAGGTTTAAGAGATGACGATTTGCTTCTTGACTCTTGACCTTTCATTGTCTTTTGATCATTAGTTTTATTCAAACTCCCCTACTTCCCCATTCCCTTTTCTTCTTCACTCTCTCAAATTGACACATTCAAACACTCACACAATCATATTTTCCTCTTAACTCACCACCACACGAGCACAAGTGCTACAAAAAATAACCATCTCTCTAGCTCCCTCGTTGGTCTCATCTCTCTAAATTTTAAGGGTTAGAAATTAATTTGCACTTAGATTTGATTTTTTTTCAATTGAGTATGTGCATAATGTTGATAGCATAATTTGTTTTGCTGCATTGTTAATGGTGAGTTCGATGTTGCTAAGTCTTTGTTGCTTTGAAATCAAAATCTTTGTAGAATAGAATTAGGTTGTAGTAAAATTGGACTCTAAATGTTGAATGTTGGTCATGTTTGAATTGTGGATGGTTTGTACATGAAATGGGTGTCGAATTTGATTGAATTCTAGTTGCGCCAAGTTGAAATCGACTGATTTTGCCCAATGATAGATTGGGTGACGTCGTTCTTAAGGGAAAAATCATTGAAGTGTAGTTTAAATGTTGAAGCCTGGGGAAGTATGATTACCCGTGGAAAAATGGATCAAAAATCACCATTAATATAGCTTGAAAATTGCAATCGAGTTGGGGAAGATAACTATCGGCGATGGTTTGAGAACTTCAGCGATGCGCCAAACCATGCGGCGCATCACTAAAATGCTTCCTATATCGCTGATAGTTACAGAAAGATAGGATATTCAAGGTGAGATTCGGTGATGCTATGGTGATTCGACAATGCTTAGGGAGTATCGCCTAATCCTTTAGCGTATTGCCGAATTCCCAATTTCCTTCATCGATTACCCCTATTATTTTCTGTGCAAATTGGCAATAGTAATTTGCATCGCTAAATGGATTGGCAATGCACTAAATTATTCGACAATGCTTTTCTAAAAAAATTATTGTACATTGTTCGGCTAACTTTGGCCGAGCCCATTGCTGCTCTTATTTACAGATATTCCTTGCATAAAGTATGTGTCCAAGAAATGAGTCAGATCTCCTCCTTCCACCTTAAAACTTAAAAAAGTGATGACAATTAGTAAAGGATCTAAATCTGGGAAGGCATATAAAAGGAAAAGGGTTTAAGAGAGTCGATCCAAAGCACCGGTAAATGAAGATGAAAACTCTGAGCATAGATCAAACGTCGAGATGTATAACATAGATTCCTCAGAGGAGAGGGACGCAACACCTATTCTTGAGCCACTACGCACTCCTACAGATACTCCTCTAATGAAGATGAGAGTGGAACAACCCTTCAATATTGCAGTAAGACTGCCACCTCATCCACATGGAGGTCGTAGATTCCTAAATTGGCTCAAAGTTCCCTATCAAAGAACAATTATTGAAGAGTAGAGATTGAGACTTGAAAGGATATAAAGCAAACATCCTCGGGTGTTAGAAGTCATTCGATATCACAATTTTGAACAATTCATTCAGCCATTGAAACCTTATGTGGAAAATTGGGTATGAGAGTTTTATACAGACTACGATAAATTGTTACCTATTAAGCGATGAAAGGGAAAACCTTAAGAAACCCATGATGTAGTGAAGGTGTGGGGTGTCAATGTTAAGTGTGATGGTGCCACAATCAATGAAGTCTATGGTGACAAGCTCAATTCACGTCATTACTTTGTCACTCGTGCCTTGTATAGTGTTGATGATCTTCTTGAATGGCTAGTCCCTTTGCTTAGCAATGGTAGGCCTAATTAGATCATTCTCTGGACCCTGATAGAGAAAAGTGATATTAGCATGGAAGATAATTATTGGCTTAGTTTTGTGTGCAGCAACATATTGCCATCTCAAAATAAATCTATTCTTATGCACCCACGGGATGTTCTTGTAGGAACAATCATGGTGATGGAGAGGCTTAATCTGGCTATGCTTATCGCTCCTAGCTTTGCCGAAGTGCTCGAGTCCCCTTTAATACTAAGAAAGATTGTGAGTATTTCCCTACCTCTATGGTTGATATCAATCACCTTGAGTTTGTGTAGGAAGTGGAAAAGAAGAAAGCCCGGGTGGATAATTCCCTCGGCAGTTGATTTTGTTCTTTTGATACCGATGCCAACCATCCCACTCATATTGCTACTTTAGTTCCTACCCCTCATGGGTCAGTTACCGCTCCACCTCCCTCAGTTCAATCCTCAAGTACTTCATCACAACCATTTCAACCTAGTTCCCCCAGTCCTCAGCCTTCTACTACTCTAGGTTCTTTAAGAGCCACATTAACTCAGGCTGACATTATCAGAATGGTGCACTTAACTTATTCGAGTGATATGAGGTCAGCTAGATCATAAGAGGAGGTACCCGAGATGATTGTCGTTGCGGTTAAAGTTATCATGGATCTGGTATATAAGGAACTATAGGGTGTTCGTAAGACCATGCGGCTCTTTGGTAGGAGATTAGATGAGTTGAACGCCCCTCAGCCGCATGCAGTGCCTGAGAAAGTGACTATAAGGTAGGAGGATCTAGTTTCTCTTTGAAAGCATGTTGATGAGCTCCACTTCTTGGAATTGACACACTTATGGGGAGCTACTTCTGAGACACCTGCCCCAGCTCATGTACCTGTTCGTGATGAGGATCTAGTAGCTTAAGAGGAGGAGGTAGATGAGGATGATGCAAAATTCTAGGGATGCTTTGAGGAGCAGGGCTAGGTTTATTGACAGGTTGATTCTCAGGTTGAGGCCCAAGTTGATGAGCAGGCTGATATGCAGGAGACAGATAATGCCATTCCTATTGCCCTATTAGAGAGGTCGATGGTTGAGACGATACAGACTGGGACCTCCAGTTCAGCTGCTGCCATGGAGACTGAGGATGTTGTACTAGACCCATCCCCATAGACACTTGGAGCTTAGCTAGGTCCTGATACCCAGATAGTGGCCACTTCAGTGAGTCAATCACTGCCGCAGGCTTAGCCATGTTTAGGGGGACCCTTACTCTCATTCTCCTATACTTATTTAGTCCTATTGCATTGAGGACAATGCATACTTTTTAGTTGGGGTGGGGTGTTTATTTTGGATCTGTAATATTTGTCTCTTTATACTTGGCCTTTTGATATAGTGTTAGGCATATTTCTGGATATTTATTTTTATTTTGGTGAGTGGTGATGACCGCGATTTGGATATTATTTTGATATATCATTTGGGTTGTAATATTTGAATGTGTGTTGTGTGATTCTTTAGCTTTATTTCTTTACTTTTTATTTTCTTCTTAGCTTTGAAGGTCGTAATTAGATGCAAATAAATTTCTTTTTAGCATGCGTAATTTAAGAGAAAAGTGTACTAGCAATATAACACTTTGATTCAAATAGTATTCTTGGGGAGGTGCTCATATGCTAAACTCTTGAAAATGATAAATCATTGTGCGTTGTTTTATTTTTCAAAAATTTGCCTCTTTTAAAAAATTTCTTTGGCTTAGTTTAACTAGTTAGGCGCTTATCATCTGTGAACACCCGCATCTTATTTTGACAACTTGAGTAACTTTCTCGATATGTGCTATGAATGTGGTATATCAATTGAGAAAGGGTGCCTCGAGTATATGATTGAGTGTCGTGTGTGGGTGAGAGTTGACTTGATTATGCTCATTGAGTCTACCTATAACTTTCCCAGTTGGTCTAATTCTAAAACTAAGAGTGTGCGATGTTGGAGAATTGATCTTAGGCCATTAATCGAGAGTGAACCTCTAATTTAGCCAAAATAGCTACCTATTGTGAGTTGAGTGGTCAATTTTTTCCCAAATTCGAGCCTTGGATCCCTTTTTGTTGGATAACCTCATTACAAACTGAAACCCATTTTTCAAAGACTCTTTTTTGAACCTAATGAAACCCATTTTTCAAAGCCTCTTTTTTGAACCTAACCCTTCTTAAAGTTGGGGTGGTAGAGCTCCCAGGGGGGAATTTTAATAAGATGTTCTTGAAGTTAAGGACCTAGTTGGGATCTAATCTTTGGGAAATAAGTGTAATTGAGGTCTACTTAGATGCTTCAAAAAGAAGGAGTCAATATAACCTTAAACTTACCTACCTTAAATGATGCCTATGTTACAAGCCAAAGCAAGACCTTATTGATCTCCAAAGTGGCACGCTTGTATGTGGTGAAGTGGAGCTTATAGACAGGCCTATGGTGTGGTGCCTATCTTTAGAGAAAGGACTTTTTTGTGTGAGGGCACTTGATTGTAATATTTTAACACTTTTTGATCTTGGTTGGATTCTGTGAGCATGTGTGAGGGGTGGTAATATTTAGTCAATACTCGAGGCTCGTTGTTCACAATATGAGCATTTGATAGGTGAAACTTGTGCCATTGTTTTGAAAACCAAGAGTGCAAAGGGTTTTCATAATAGAAGCATGTGTCTAAGCTTCCAAGTAGTACCATTTGTAGGCATTGTTGATTTTGTTATATGTGCATCGATTAACTTGAGGACAAGTAAAGATTTAATTTGGGGGTGTTGATGAGTCGACAAATTACAACTAATTTCGCCTAAAAATAGAAAGAATTCATGTCCTCAAATGCTAATTTGAATGCATTTTAATGTTAATTTTGTTTAATTTTAGGGTTAAGTCTAAGAAGTGGTTGAAATAGCAAAAAGATAGAAGATTGGAGCTAAAAGTGCACAGAGGCATCGCCTAGGATAATTGGTGCATTGATATGCCATGGTTTCATGGAACTTTTGACGCTTAAAATGATCATGGATTTAGGTGTGTATTTGTAAATAAGATGTGTTTGTTTAGTGTTTTGCAAGAAAATAGGGTTTGGAGGCAAAACCAAGGAAAACAACTCAAAAATGATCAAAAGGGGTCTCTTGGAACGTATCCAAGGATCATGGAATCCTCCACGAATCGTCAAACATGCTCGTGGATAAGGTTCTGAAGAAAAAATCAAAATTCTAATTTCCACGGATGGTGTTCACGATTGTTAGACTGAGTCTACGATTGGTAGACTTGATCAGCGGAAAAGAGACTGAAGAAGTGCAAGTAGAGTCTAATTTCCACGACTCTGGTTAACGATTGGTAGACTGATTCACGAGATGGTTCATAATTGGTGGAAACCTGCCGACTTTCTTCTCCTATATAGTTTAGAATATGATTCCTTTTGTATCTGTAAATAGTCCTATTAGTTTTTAGGTTTGTTTTACATTCTATTACATTATTGTAAGGCTCTAAGGCATATTCTTGGTCTTGGAATTACAAACATCGATTTGTATGGTTTTAATTCAAAGTGAGATTTTGGAGTTTTCCATATTATTATTGTAAGTTCATAATTACACTTTCTTATCAGAATTCTTCTTATATTCATTCAATTATGAGTAGCTAAACACCACAACTAGGGTTGTGGAAACCATGACGGATTAACGAAGTAGTGTTTGTAGTGCGAGGTGATTCTTATGACGGTTTTTAAGTATGTATTGTTAATTCTCTTCGAATTGATTGTTTTTTTATGGTGCCCAATGTTTGGACTCACCTAATCTCTTCTCTGGACTTTAGCAAGAGTAATCAAATGGGAAAAGAGAATCAACAACAAGACTTGGAGCTACCAACCTTCAGTTAATTAGGCTTGAACCAGTAAATGGGAGAGACTAAATTTGGATCACAGATAGGGGTTAGTACTGCGAAACCCATGACACATAAACCTTTGTACTTGGGGATAGTCATCTACAAGGAGCGTAACATGGTCGGTTAGATTTTATATAACCTATCAATTCTGCATGCCAAATACCACAAGAGATCACTAAGTACGAAGAACCTACGGAGTTATAAAGTTATTGGATAACACATACCTAGTGCCTTTCTCATATTGATCACAAACCCAAAAGAAATCAACAATTGTTACTATTGAATTCTTTATTTACAAATTCCCCTCTTTTACTGGAAATTGTTATTGATTGCCTCAACATATATCTTGATTGATACTTCAACTTATTCCCTGTTGGATCGACCCTAACCTAGTTGGATTCTATATTTGATCAACAATCACTTTATGTTTTGTTTATAGGTATAATTTGGGCGACATCAAATTTTGGCATCGTTGTTGAGGATTATGGTTATAGAGTAGATTCGATTGTATTTGTTAGGGTTATTGGTTGTTGTTTCCAGATTTTACTTTTCTATTGATTTTAGGGCGTACACTGATGTATACACAATACTTGGAGTCAAGGCAATCCCCTGATTCCACTTGATACGGAGCTTGAGAGAACTCTGAGAAATAATGGAAGGATGGTTAATGAAGGAGTTCATGATCTAGAAACTTTGTTGGAGGGTGTTCCAGGTGATCCAATAGTCTTAAATTATCCATTACACCAGAACAGGGGTCAAGAGGCTGCAGAACAAACCACGACTCAGTTAATGGCTGAGGAGAATTCTAGATAATAAGTTATTAGAATGGCAGCTAGAGAAGAAAGGGCTAGATAAGATGAGGCTAACCATCTAGCTACACTTAATTATCAAGAAAGAAAGAGAAGGCATAGGGGACACCAGCCTCCACAACAGCCTCTACAACAGTATTTACCTCAATATGAGGATCTAGAAGAGGATTTGGACCATTTGGAGCCGGTGGAAATTGGTGCTATCATTCCACTAGAATTACCTCCTGGGACTAAGTTTGATATCTCGAGTGCCATGATTCACTTATTGAAATTGAAAGGGGTGCTTGCAGGCCTTTCCACTGATGACGCAAATATGCATGTAATTAATTTTGTTGAGATTTGCACATCTTACAATCTACCTGGAGTGACCCAAGAGGCAATTAGACTGCGCCTTTTCCATTCTCTTTAATGGGGGAAGCCAACTAAGGCTAGCAGAGCTACCATGAGGATCGAACACTAGTTGGAATGAATTACGGACTTAGTTCTTGGAAAGATTTTTCCCACCTTCTAGAATGTTACAGTTGAAGGATGTGATTTATAATTTTAGACAGTTGTATTCAGAGGCATTGTATGATACATGGCTGAGGTTCAAGAAAAAACTATAGAGTATTCCAAACCACAGGATGACTGGTAGAAATTTTCTTGAGATCTTCTACAGAGCCTTGAATGTTAACACCAAGGTTGTAGCAGACACTATCACTGGTGGAGCATTCATTAGTCTGCATTAGGAGCATGCTTCTGAGATTCTAGATAGTATCATAAAAATTAACCGAGGCTGGCATACTCGAGATACAAATAGACCCAAGGTACAAATACAATTAAAGCATCAGCAGAGCAGAGAGCACTTGATGAGACAGTGGCCCAAGAGGTAGCATAGTTGTGGACCAAAATTGGATTGTTAACTAAACAATTTGCAGTAGCTAGAGCCAAAAAGGTACATGCAGTCTGTTCACAAGGAAAGGCACCTAGGTATAAAGATTCAGATCCTGAAGAGGAGGAAAAATATCTAGATAGAGAGGTAGTGGATTTTTGAGCTAAGGGCCAAGGGTCTAACCAAGACAATTAGAACTCTCAGTAAGGGAATCACGGTCAGAATTAATAAGTTTGGGCATAAAGATAGAGATAAAGATCAAGATGGTGATTGGAGGAGAAAGGATGACTACAAGGATAAAAGTAGCCTTTATTCTCTACCTGGGAATCGTGATGCTGGTTCAAGCAATTCGAGAATGGAAGAAATTCTTGCAAAAGTAGTGAAAGGGGTGGAGAAAATTGAAGACTGCCTTAAGGAAATTAGAGCAGATATTTTTGGACTGATTCAAAAGATTGAATCACATGCTACCACCATTAAGCACCTTAAGCAACAGTTTGGTCAGATGTCCTCCATATTGAATTAGCGTCAACAAGGTACACTTCCAAGAAACACTGTCCAGAACCTAAAAAATGATGCTCATTGTATGGCTATCGCAACTAGAAGTGAAAAGGCTCTTATTGAGGCACCCAAACAAGTTGGGGGTATTCATGCTATACTAGAAAAGTGAACAAATGTCACGAAAAAAGTAAGGAAAGCTCTAAAGAAGTATGTTCCATTCCCAAAACTTCCTCCACCACCCCCATAACGTTTAGAAAAAAAGTGGGTGGAAAAAAATTGTTAGTGGGGAGAGTCTGAAGGATACTGAAAAGACTCTAACCGATGAAAAGGAGAAGAACATTAAAATATGCAAGGAAGAGAAAGCCCCACAGATGCTAACTTTTATTCTTAAGCCTCCACCTCTATTCCCTTAGCTCTTAAAGAAGAAGGGGGAATATGGAAAATTTCATAAGTCCATGTCTATATTGAAATATCTTTCGATAAACATCCCATTGGTGGAATCAATTGAAAAAATATTGGGATATGAAAAGTTCATGAAAGAGTTGTTCACAAAAAAAGAACTGTCAGTTATGTGTCTGTTGTTAATTTACACCATTATAGTGCAATTGAATCCTGTTCTCTTGTGCAAAGGAAATATGATCCCGTTCCATTCACAATTCCTTGCATAATTGGATCGCATAACTTTGCCAAGCCTTTATGTGATCTAGGTGCAAGTATTAACTTGATGCCACTGGCAGTGTTTAAGCAATTGGGCTTGGGAACCCTCGAACCAACAAAAATGCGGTTATTGATGGCGGATCGTATGGTTAAGAAGCATGTGGACATATTTTTTGATGTTTTGGTCAAGGTAAAAACTTTATCTTGGAGTCAACTTTGTTGTCTTGGATTGCGAGGTTGATTTTGAGATGCCCATAATTTAGGGGAGACCATTTTTAGCCACCAGTTGAGCATTAGTGGATATGGAGTGAGGTGCACTAAAATTCAGGCTGAATAATAAGGAAGTCACGTTCAATGTTTGCACAACTATAAAGCAGCTAAAGGACATGAGGGTGGTTTTGGTAATAAATAGTTTAGATGACCCTGGAAGCCAACCCAAGGGATATTTTGATAAAGTCTGAGTCACTAAGACACCCACATCGTGCAATGATGTTAAATCAGACACTGCTTGGGAGGTAACCCAAGGTGTCTTATTAATCCTATTGTTGTTTTTATGCTTGTTATTTTGATCAACATCAGACCTACGTATAATAAGGTGCCACAGGTATGCTCCTAATTCCCTTGTTTTACTTTGGTCTAATGCGTTGGGGACAACACATGCTTATTTAATGGGGTGGGGGTACTTGTGGGTCTATATGTCCTTTTGGGGGGGTTTTTTGGCATGTTTTTTTTCCCGCAAGTGCTATCTAGTAGAATCGGCATGTTTCGGATTTTATTTTATGTTTTTTGTCGTGTTTATATTATTTTTGTTGTGTTTAATTAGGAGAAAAATAGGGGAACCTTAGTGCAGCCAAGTTTTGAATGTGGTGATTTTGATTTTTGATGTTTAAAGGATACCCCTACTAAAATTTTGTTTTAGATTGTGTGTTGTAATTGTGTTAAATTTTTACCATTGTTTAAACTTGTTATGGCATTAGTATTATAGGTAGAATAACCATAGCTTAGAAATGCATGAACTAGATAGGTAGTAGTTGATGGTGTGACCCTGTGCTATATGGATGTGAGATTGGTTACCGAGTTCACTTTGTATGAGCAATCCAAAGCTTGCCTGGTTAGTCTTGCCTAGCTTGTAACATGGTTGGTTAGGAGAGGATCATAGGCCATTATTAAATAAATCCACTTTTTGCCTAAATGCCCAACCAAATAAAATGAGTATCCCTTGATCCTGAATTTGAGTCTTAATTGACCATTTTCGTTCATTAGCCTATTCACCTTCCTGGTTCTATTTACAATGAACATGTCTTGGCCCTGGTCCCTCCTTGGACATTGTGTACCTCAACTCAGGCAAATCACCTAAGTTGAGGTGGCTATCATAGGTAGTTTGATATGGGTATGAAGTAAAAGTTAGTAAAAGAAAAGAAAATAGATTCGGATGTGGTAAAATAAAAAAATGATGAATAAAATTTGCAAGAGAGAAAAAAAATATAGCAAGTATAAAAAGAAAACCACACCCGAAATCTGAAGGGAAGCGAAGGAGAGATAAGAGAGAATAAAATAAGTAAGTTCATAAAGTTGAGCCAAAAATAGTGTAGAGTCAAGGAGAGTGGAGTCACTATATCCATAGCTACCATACCCTTCCCCAAGCCTACATTACAAGCCGATGAAAGTCCTATAATGATCCTAGTCCGATCGTCTGAAAACTAAGGCATATAAAATAAGGGCAAGCTTATGGTATTTCATGCACACTATTTGAACTTCTTTGAGAGAGTGAGTGCCTTGATTCAGTCCCTGTTTATATTTACATCTATAGACTGTGAGAGTATGAGACTTCTTTGTTGTGAGAGTACATGGGTTACATTGTTGGTTGTTACTTGTTCAGGTAATGTTATTTTCATATATGCTTGGTTGGTTTTTCATAATTTAATGTCATCGCTTGATCCCATTTGCGTCATGGTAATGTGCTACATGTATACACATGATGGGCTTTGATTTTTTTTATAGGAGGGGGTTGAAAATTTTATGCTAAAAGCAATGAATTGACTATCATAAGTCTCTTAGGTTTCTCTTAGTTAAGCATCGTATGTGTTTATTTTGTTTTGTTTCCCTGAGGACATGCAAACATTATAAGTGGAGGGTGATGATATGCCATGGTTATATGGCACTTTTGACACTTAAAATGATGAAAATATGCATGGACTTAGGTGTGTATTTATGGATATGATGTGTTTGTTAAGTGTTTTACAGAAAAATAGGATTTGAATTCAAAACCGATGAAAAAGACTAAAAAGTGATCAAAAGGGGTCTCGTAGAAAGCATCCATGGATTGTGGAATCATCCACAAATCGTCAAACATGCTCGTGGATGAAGTTCTGACGAAAAATTCAAAATTTTGATTTCCACGTATGGTGTTCACGATTGGTAGACTTGATCAGTGGAAAAGATACTGAAGAAGTACAAGTAGAGTCTATTTTGCACAACTCTGGATTATGATTTGTAGACTGATTCATGAGATGGTTCACAATTGGTTGCCGAATTTCTTATCAAAAATAGTTTAGGAAAGGATTCCTTTTGTATCTATAAATACTCCTATTAGGTTTTATGTTTGTTTTACGTTCTATTACATTATTGTAAGGTTGTAAGGCATATTCTTGGTCTTGGAATTACAAACATCAATTTTTAGGATTTTAATTCAAAGTGGGATTTTAGAGTTTTTCATCTTATTATTGTAAGTTCATAATTATGCTTTCTTATCAGAATTCTTCTTGTGTTTTTACAATTATGAGTAGCTAAACACCATAACTAGGGTTGTGGGAACCATGATGGATTAATGAAGTAGTGTTCGTAGTACGAGATAATTTTCATGATGGGGTTTAAGCATGTATTGTTAATTCTCTTTGGATTGATTGCTTTCTGACGGTGCAAAATGTTAGGACTCACCTTTTATCTACTTTGGACTTTAGCAAGGGTAATCAGATGGGAAAAGAAAATCAACAACAAGACTTGGACCTACCAACCTTCACTTAATTAGGCTTGAATCAGTAAATAGAAGAAACTAAATTGGGATCATAGATAGGGGTTAATAATGCAAAACCCATTACACATGAACCTTTGTGTTTGGGGATAATCATCTACAAGGTGCATAACATAGTTGGTTAGATGATACATAACCTATCAATTCTTCATTCCAAATACCACCAGAGATCACTAAGTACGAAGAACCTATGGAGTTATAAAGTTATTGGGGAACACAATCCTAGTGCCTTTCTCATATTGATCACAAACCCAAAGAAATCAACAATTGTTACTATTGAATTCTTTATTTACAAATTCCCTTTTTTTTACTGCAAATTGTTATTGATTGCCTCGACACACATCTTAATTGATATTTTGACCTACTCTCTATGGGATCCCCAACCTAGTTGGGTTCTATATTTGATCAACGACTTCTTTGTACTTTGTTTAGAGATATAATTTGGGTGACATCATGCATCGCCAAAAGGTACAGCATGTTACTAAAAGTAATAGTTCAGGCTATGTCTAAATTCAAACAAAACGGTGATGAAACGAGCAATTTGGTGCATCACTGAATGGTTCGGTGAAGCCCAAGTCCCATTGTCAAGTGTAATAGATTCTAACTTATAGAGCTCGGTGTATTGACAATTCGGTGAGCCCTAGGACAATTCGATGAACCTTCGACAAATTTGGCGATGACATTTCTATAAATTTGGAACCCTATCTTTTGTCATTATTTTGAAGCTAAATCTTGTAATAGAATCCTAGTTGGGATTTTTAGTTGCTTATTGCTAAATTCTTTCTTATGAATTTGGATTTTTCTTTGGAAACATTTGGATTCCATGGCAACTTTGAATGAGAATATAGGTATAATCCATTTTTCTCTTGTTATGAGTAGCTAATTTCCTAAGCTTGGGGTTATGAATTATTGAGTGTGGATTAGTGTGTGGGTAGTGTTTATTTGTTCTTATATTCGATTGAATGTTGTGAGTTTAGCTAAATCTCTATTTTTCAACTTGAAAAATTAAGGTTGCAAACTCCATTAATGCTTAGATATCTTGTCTTTATTGAAACAGAATATAAGGGTGAACAAATTTAGTTAACAAATACTTTAGATGTTCTCATTTAATAGGTAGTGCTAGAAATAAACTAACTAATTTTAGGCTAATGGTTGCTTGGTATTGTGTACGTATGGGTGTTTGAAAGAAACCCTTATGAAATTTGGTAGTAGATTGAAATATTACCTCCAATACCCAAGACCAAGCCTAGTCATGACTAGCAATTGAATTTTAGGCAAACTCTTACTTACCCACACTTATACACACTCTTAAGAAGGCATAACCCCAAGTACCTCTACTTATTGATTACATCTTTTAGCATTCATTTTGGCAAACAAACATTGAAATTAATAATTTGTATATGAAGTCGTGTTACATTAACACTCCTCCCCCCCCCCCTAATTTTTACTTCTCTGTATTATTTTAAGCATTATGTGCCAACTCACAGTCACTTATGATACTTGAGAGTGAAGCTAATTGCTCTCATTCTTTTTGGATTCGACCCCGACTCTTAAGTCGGGTAAATGTTTTGCTAACGACCGCTTACATTCATTTCTAAGGTGTATTTGAGCATTATCAGTCATCTTAGGGGAGGTCATTAACATAAATCTCAGTGTAGCAGGCCTATTCAAGGAGCACTACAGACTATACATAGTGGTTATTTGGGTCAGGTAAGGCAGAGTAGATAGGGTATAAATCAAGCTTCTTAAAGTTCATATTTTGGGTATTTAAGTTGATGTAATACCGCAATACATCTTTATCGGACTCTAGTAGGCTGAGGGTGTTATGACTGTGGTGAGTTTGGGCATTATTCGAAGGAGTGCATTAGGCATGAGTTTTTTAGTTAGCCAGATCAATAGGTTCATGCCCTTGAAGCTCCATCTCAACCAGCTAGAGGTGGTGTACAGAGTATTAGGGGTGGTCCCCAGGGTACTAGGTGTGGTTCTCTACCACGCTAATTAGGTGGTTATGCAGGTGCTCTATCTAGGGGTAGATATGGTCAGCTTGATACTTTTTGGGTAGGCCAGGGGCTGAGGCTTCAAATTCAGTCATCGCAGGTATGATTTACACTTTTTATCATTCAACTTCTATGTTATTTGTTCTAGATCTCTGTATTTATATGTTTTTACCAAATTTGCTACCTGTTTGAGTTGGCCTTATGAGATTTGCATGTTTTCATGCATGTATCTATCCCCCTAGGTGACTTATTTTAGTAGTGGATTGAGTGGGTCGATCTTGTGTTGCAACTGCCTTTGGGTATGACGCTTGGGTAGGCCTTGTCCTTTTAGAAACGGTGGTTGTTAATATGGTTTTGGGCATTGAGTCATTGTCTCCTTATCTTATGGTTGTGGGTAGCTTTGCCAAGACTTACTTTGGGTATGCCTGATATTCTTTAAATTGTGACATGAGGAATTGATATTTAGTTGCTGAGAGGGATTATATTGTTTATTCAGATTGTGATGTGAGTGATTGATATTCAGTTATCGAGAGGGATTATATCATTATTCAGAGAAAAAAGATGGTAGCAAAGGAGTGATTAGCCTTTCTTGTGTATGTTTGTGATGCTAGCACTGACGCTCCTTTTTTTTAAAAAAAAATGGGTGGCTAGTTAGGCTATTTTATTATATAAAACTAAAGAAGAAAAACTAAAAAGGCCTTTCTTGTGTATGTTTGTGATACTAGCACTAACGCTCCTTCGTGTTTGGTCGATTCCATATATTTACTTGATGATGATTTTGATTTCGGTGTTGATGTTGAGTCTGGTACTCAGCCTATCTCTTTTATATTGTATAGGATGGATCCAGTAAATTTGAGGGAGATTAAAGAGCAGCTTCAGAATATTCTAAGAATGTGGTTATTCTGCCTAGTATGTCTTCGTAAGGTGCTTTGGGTCATCTTATAAAGAAGAAAGATGGTTTCATGCGCATTTGTATTAACTAGCTATAGCTAAAAAAGGTGACTAATAAAGATAAGTGTTTGATACCATATATTAATGATCCGTTAGACCAGCTTTAGGGTGCAACCATGTTTTCTAAGTTTTATTCAAATTTGGCTACCATCAGTTGAGGATTTCAACAGTAGGCATACCTAAGACTTCCTTTAGGACTCACTACGGTTATTACTAGTTCTTGACTATGTCTTACGGTATGATCAATGCTCCTGCATCACTTCTGGATTTGATGGACCTTGTATTCATGCCTTATTTAGATTGGTTTGTGATAGTATTCTTTGATGACACCTTTGTACCAGTCATGTAGGATCAACAACTGCATGCTAAGTTTCTGAGTGTGAGGTTGGCTTGATATATGTAACATTATTCGGGCACGCGGTTCCTAAGGACATGATTATGTTAGATGCGATAGAGTTTGAGGTAGTTCTTTTTTGGGCTAGGCCTACTTCTTCTATCGTGGTTCATAGTTCCATAAGGTTAGCAGGTTATTACAACAGATTTGTGGAGGGGCTTTCTCCTATTATAGCACCATTGACTTGGTTGATTCAAATTACATTTGTGGGATAGTACATTTGTATGGGGTGCCAGTTTTTATCATTTTTACCCTGACACTCAGTTCACTTCATGTTTTAGGAGGTTGATTTTGAGGGAGTTGGGTAGTTGAGTTGGTCTTACCATAACCTTTTGCCCACGAACCAATATTCATTTAGAAAGGACCATTAGGTTCCGGAGGACATGCTTAGAGCCTATGCTATTGATTTCGAGGTTCAATGAGACTAGTTCTTAGCCTTGGCAGAGTCTGCATACAGGGACTATTACTATTTGAATATTTAGATGGCTCCTTTTGAGTCATTGTATGATAGGCTATATGGTCTCTGAAAGGGTTGGTTTCATGCTTTGAGATTAGGCCATGGGGCTCAAAGCTATTGACTGCTTCTATGGATATGGTCTGGATTATTCAATAGAGATTTTATGCAGCTCAGAGCAGGCAGAAGGGTTATACTGATCGAGGATGTAGACTTAGAGTTTGGGGTTGGTGATCGGGTGTTTCTATAAGCGTCGCTCATAAAGGGCATAGTGAGGTTCGAGAAGGAAGGCAAGTTCAATCCTAAGTATATCAGGCCATTTGAGATCCTTTAATGTGTTAGTAATGTGGTATATGAGTTAATCTTGACTCTAGTTGTTGATAACACTCAAATTATACTTCAAGAGTATAAGAGATCGTCTTCAATATATTTTACCCAACAAGAGTCAGGGTCGAATCCACAGGGAATGAGAACACGTCCTTCAATCTCAAGTGCTATAGGTAACAAAAAATTGGCTTGTAATGGCTTGTAATGCTATAATAAATAAATGAGAAAGTAAATTGGGGGGGTTTAGTTCAAACACTTATAATTATCAAGATAATCGCCAGTAAAAATGTAAATTCTGAAGATTAGAGAAATAGAGTTGAACTCAAGTATGAAACGAGACTTGGGGTTATGCCATTATAAGAGTGAATGCATTTATGGGTACTTGAACATTTGTCTAGGTTTAGCTATTAGTCATGGGTAGGCTAGATTAAGGGTATTTAGCATCAATTTGTCAATTACACACAAAAATTTCACAAGTGGGATCTTTCGAACACCTCACAAGTGTAACTATATAAGAAATAAAAAACCTCAATTAGCATCCTTATGTCTAAGAGATAATATTAAATGATGTACATCAAGTTATTGTTCACTCCTATTCCTCACCATCATCCCCTTTGTCAAGGATGATAAGGGTTCTAAAATTAATTAGAGTTTGCAACCTCTAATGTTAGATGAAAATCATGGAATAGAAGCAAAACCCAAAACATTTAGCTAATTAGGAAGACAAATTAACAACACCCATACAAGTATCACACCTTAATCAAGCATAACCCCAACCAAAGATATTAGCTACTCATAAAGAAAGAGAAAAATTACCCAAATTCTCATTCCATTTTTCCATTGAATCAAATATTAATCACAAAAATTGAGATCCAAATTCAATAAAAAGCTAAATAAATTCACTAATTTCACTCTTAGGGTTTCACTCTATATTTTTAAAGCTTCAAAAATACAAAGATAGTGTTCTAGAGCTGAAAAAACCCTTTTAAAGCCCTAAATCCACGTTCTTCAAAAATTATGAAATTACCACCGCACTGGTCACCTGCTAGCATAGGTTCCAGTGCAGGTGGCTGACATGCGCGTGCAGAGGCTCAACACAGGTGCCACTGCTTCAGCTTAACCTTACTACCTGCGTGCGCAGGTGGCTTCCAATCTTCCAACATGTTGGTTCTAAGCTCCTTTTCTTCACTTTTCGCATCCCATTTGACTCTTATGGATAGCTCGACCTCGTATTCATTCATTATCTTGACAAAAGAGCCATATAACATGAGAATTACATTCAATCAACAGAGAATAAAAGGATAATTCAAGCATAAAAATACTAATAAGTTGGTAAATTGCAAAATTATCAACCTCCCTAACTTAAACTATTGTTTGTCCTCGAGCAATCAAGAACACTAACAATTGAAAAAAAAGGGAATTCTTAACTTAAAACAAGAAGAAGAAACTACACTAGACAACTAAGCCTACAAAGTTCAACCGGTTCCTCCATGAATTCATGACAAACAAGTGCATCACACATCTCTTATCAAGAGCCAATTTTCAACAAGAAAAGGTGTAAGATATCAACAAGTAAGAGTTTTAAATGAAGAAGCTTTTCAAGGCGTGACACGAGACCTTCAAAGATTGCCTCAATTTCAAATTTTGGCTTGTATTGCTCATTTTTCCTAATTGAAAGTAAGAAACCACTATCAACTTAAAGGTGTAGATGCCACTCACATGCAAGAGTTTTCCCCACTTACAAAAAATAATGTAATTCAAAAAGAGCATGAACATAGAACGAATTTGCGCTCACTCTCTCAAAGAAATTCAAGTAAAACAAGTAGAACCATAGGCTTTCCCTTTGTGTTATTAGCCACTAATGGGTACCTACAAGGTTTGACGTCATGAAGGACTTGTGGGTATTTATGAAGGTTAGGGTGAGGAAATGAGTTTATGGATAAGTGACTAGAAGATCTCCCTAAACACAATCACTTTATCACTTCTTAGGCTCACTTCTTTCAATATTTCCACCTTACTCGCCCTTTCTTCTTTTCTTTTGTTTCTTTTAATCTCCAACCTCTTTTTACTAAACACACTTAGGAACTACCCTCTTTATTTTCTTCTTCGTCTCTTTCAAGAGATTTTCTATTCCTTAGCCATTCATGCCCTCCTTTTTGGTAAAATTTTCAAATCATTTCCTAAGGGCTACGCTCTATGCATTCGTGTACAGTCACATCATTTTTCTTACAAAGTGCTTAATGAGAACACCAATCATACACAACTCTTAACAATCTTGCACATCTCTTCCCCCTCCCCCCCCCCCCCCCCCGAACTTGGGCATTTGCCTACATTTTCCCACAATAGAATTATGTGTTGTGTTTAAGGAAGTTGGGTGCCAAAAGAGGGATTTTAAAAAAAAATGGTAGGGTGTCATAGTATGGTCATCACCAAGAAATAAAAGAAAATGGGAAGAGGTTCCAATGGGTTAACTAGGGAAAATTATTAAGGTGGATTTCGGTCATGTGACGGTTCAAGAATGGCCTCGGGTCATCCTCCAAACCAAGCGTGGTCTCAGATTTTGCCTTAAACACACTTGAGGCAAGTTCTAGACTACAATGTATGCACAAGAATTGATCAAAAACCAAACCACACAAGGCACCATACTTCTTGAAATAAAATGTTAGTCTTCCAAACAATTTGGACAAATGAACTTGACAAACTACTCCGAGTCGAAAACTCTTCTTTTGTGAATAAGGAGACAAAAATCAAATTTAAAGGTCACAACTCAAGAGAAAGCTTGAAACCTCTTTGCTATTTCTTTTTCAAAAACCATTTTACTTTTCTCAAAGTACTTTTGCTTGCCACAACAAAATTTTAGAGGGTACGTTTTGAAATTTTCCAACTCCTACTTGACTCTAACTTAGGACAATGGGTACTTCCCCTAAGAATGTCGCCTGATCTATCTATCATGAGGGAGTATCACTCGGTTCGACAAAGAAAACAAAAACAACAAAAAGAAAATGCTCCTTGGAAAAGAATCGAGTTTTGAAAAAAAACCTTGGAGTTTATTTGACACGTATATACACAAGGCGAATAGAATAATACGCATGTTTCACATAAAAATCAAGCGCATAATATGAGCCTGACAAGGTCTAAAAGCATAACCATGAAAACAATGGCCCGACAAGGGCAATTTCTGAATCAACATCATGAAGTAGGCCCGACATGGGCAATATCCGAATAACATAAAAATAAAAATAGCAACAAAGTGATATTACAGACCATCAAATAAGTGTCCCACCCCCCCAACTAAATAACATTGCATTGTCCCAAATGTAATAAAATAAAGTGAGAGTAGAGGAACATGCACATCATCGGGAGGTTGGGAGCTAGAATTTGCACCAACCATCCTCTCTTACTGCTCATTCCTGGACAACTGCTTTTTCATCTCTACCTATTGGTCCTCAGTAAGACTCTCAGTAATATCAGTCTCCATCTCATCACCCATTGTAGAATGGTCGAAGAAATCAGCAAATAGTAACACAGGGCCTGAAGCAAGTTGTGGGATGGTCACCGGTGCATCATCAAGAGTAAAGGAAGGTTGCATAAATTGAAACTCCGAATGCAGGCTATCCATATTTTTCCTCAAAGCAGCAACCACCTCGCAACCCCCTATGTCCTCAACTGCAGCTAGCCTCTGCTCATAATCTGCAATCTGAGTCTGAAGAGGTCCAAGACTCCGCTCAATGGCCATCTGAATAAATTGGGAAATGTTTGTAACTAGCTGATAAATAGAGCTATTGTTTACCAAGGTCATAGAGGCAACCTTAGTAAATGTTATGGAAGACCGTGGAGGCTGAGTAGACTGTGTAGTGTCTGAAACAGGCGGTGCCTTAGGAGGATCGACCATAGGGGTAGCACCACTAGATGTATGGGGAGTATCCAATGCATGTGAAGTCATGGTAGGTGTACTAGTACCCTCAATAATAGGTATATCACCTAAAGATAAACCCAAATCCTCAAAAATCTCTCTTCATACCCACTGAATTTTTGTTATCTTGATTAGTGTAAATATCAATAACCCCAATGTATTTTGCCTTCTTATCAATTTTGGAGAATAGAGGAACCTAGTGAGCAAAGCATAACATGGAAATAAGAGTTGGAAAAGGCAGCAAAGTTCTCGATTATATGGATCTTAGTTTGATCATCTCGGCAATAATTTTTGCCGAACTAACAACAACATCATCCATGATAAGGAGCAATCGATTACCCATAAAGCTGAGCCAATGCTTGTCTTGAATAGAAAGATCTCTCCTTTTGATTTGCCCAACGTCATTGGCCCATAGAGGAAGACCTTTTGAAATGGTCCGGGCTAGCCAAGGAAAATAAATGTGCCCACTTAGCACCCGCTTCTTACTTTCAATCTCAGATGGGTACTCACTAGCAGAGTAGATTTTGTTTATCTCTAATGCGGAACAAGGCACCTCAACCCCTCTAACAAGCACACTTAAACAAGGTTGGTCTGCAACCAATGGTTTATACTTGTGTTAGTTATGCTGGATAACATACGAAACATAGAACTCCCTAACAAGCTCAGGATAGTATAAAAGAGGATGAGATGTGGGATTAATATCAGTGAAGATGTCCCACACATTCTTTTTGACTTGCCTTATTACATCTGGGAAATGATCATGCACACATCTTATGCTGAACATTTTTTTGAGATTGACACCTCTAGTGTCAAGTCATTCATCATATAATTCATGTATCTCTTCTGATCCAAATCAAGTTCTTTCAATCTCCTTGACCAATCCTTTGGAAAGATCGATTGTGCTTTGAATTTCGGGAACTAGAGTGGTTTCTTGAGGAATTGGTGTTTTTTTCGTAGATGTAGTGGCAATTGTCTTTCCCTAATCCTTGGTGCTATCCTTCTTTGCGGCCCTTGGCATTAATTTCTGTGAAGTCATCCATAAAAAAATGAAAAGAACTAAACAAAACAAAAAGAAAAAGATAAAACATGTTTTTTTTCTCTGTTCTTTTATTTATTAATCATGCTAAATAAGGTGAATGCAAGGAAAAATATTATATGAAAACACATGGGAGTAGAAAAGAAAGGAAAATATTAACATCCATCACATGCTACAAATTTAGCATTTAAGCACATAATCAACTCATGACCCTTACATGAACAAAAATGACATTTTGCCCATAAGAATGGCATCACCCAATCTATCATAGGCCAAAACATATATTTTTGTCGATGGGGTTACTTAGACTTCACCCACGAAATTCACATCAAACAAACAAAGCAAAGAAGGTTATTGAAAATTAACATGTAGAAACACACTCCACAAACTTTGAACTACCGATGTACAATTCTTGGAATACTATGTAACTCACCATATAGCTCAATATTTAGCCAAATGACACTTGGGGAATTATAAGGGTGACACTTTAAGAACATTCCAATCTAGAGTTCTCCATTTCAAAACATTAGAAACATTTAATAATTGATGAAATATAACTCAAAATATGCATAAGAAACATCAATGAACTATCGTAGATCACCCATAATGAGAAAAACAATGAAAAGTTCATGTAGGCATTTTACCAAACACATGAGGTACATAAAGTTGGGTACTCAAGAATTCCCCAATTTGCATATAAAAGATGACACCCATTCTAAATAATCCACAAATATCTCATCCACGCCAAAATCATTTTATATAAACCAAACTCTAACAAGAAACAAGCATAAGACATGATTCACCAATTTAGGCCAAGAGAAAATCGAGTAAACTTGTAAAAAGAGAACTTTCCAAATCAAGTGAAGATGCAAGGTAATGACAAGAGAAGTTCAAGGTTAAGATCTCTAGAGTATGAGTAGATGATGTGTGAGTGTGCTCTTTTGAAAGGAATTTTAAAAATTTGAAAATGTGAAGAAAGAGAAAATTTTGAAATTGAGAGGGTGAAAGTCGGGTTTGGTGTATTTGTGTGTGGTATGCATGTTGAAATATTATGGGTATAAGTGAGGGTTTTATTTTAAAAGAGTAATGGGTCAACCCGGGTCGGGTCGACCTAACAAATTAAATGGAAAAGGATTAGAGTAACTTACCTTACATGCACCCCACCCTGCGCACGCATGTGGGGAGCTGTGCACGCAGGTGGGGATAATGAGCTGAGGTAGATTACCTGGGACTGGGAAGAATGTCACTGCTTCACCTGCATTACACATGTTCTTAGCCTGTGCCCACAGGTAAGCATTGGGGCTTAGGCACTGTGTAAAGCTTGCCAAGGCCACCTGCGTTTGCCAGCCTGTGCACGAATGTGTCTTGCCTACACCTGCAGGTGGCTATATGATACCAAAACAGTATGTTACCTTCTCACGAACTTAGAGTTTTCACCTGCATTCACAAAAATAACCTAAAATTAGTACTTAAACAAACATAAATGGTAATAAATAAGCTTGGGTTGCCTCCCAAGAAGCACCTTAGTTATCGTCGTGGCACGACATTGTTCCACATCATTAAGCATCCTTGAAACAGAGCAACTCAACTTTGGCCGCTCCGGGTCCACCCACATAGAAAAGTTTCAGTTTTTTACCATTCACCATGAACCTCCTCTTTTCATGGTCCTCCAATTAGATAGCCTCACTAGAATAGACAGTCACCACCACAAAAGGGCCTAACCATTTGGATTATAACTTTCACGCAAAGAGTTTTAATCTTGAATTAAAGGGCAGCACTTTATCTCCCACACAAAATTCTCTTTTCAAAATTTTAGCATCGTTCCATTTCTTTATTTTCTCCTTGTATAATGCCGAGCTCTCATGTGCCTTAAGACGAAATTCTTCTAGCTCATATAATTTCTACACTCTAGACTTAGAGGCATCCTCCTAATTCATATTCAACTTACACAAGGCCCACAAAGACATGTGCTCTAACTCAATAGGGAGGTGGCAAGCTTTTTAAACACCAATTTATAAAGTGACATGCCAATGGGGGTTTTGAATGCGGTTTTATAGGCCTATAGAGCATCATCTAATTATCGTGCCCAATTTGTACGATTCGCATTCACGATTTTTTCCAAGATTGACTTGATCTCTCTATTGGACACCTCCACCTTCCCACTCATTTGAGGATGATACGGGGAAGCCACCTTATGTTTTACCCCATACTTATCAAGCAAAGCACCAAATATCCGATTATAAAAATGAGAGCCACCATCACTAATGATGGCTAGGGGAGTCCCAAACCTCATAAAGATGTATTTTTTTAAGAAGAATATGACACGTTTACTCTTGTTGGTAGGCAAAGCAATGGACTCCATCCATTTGTACACGTAATCAATGGCCACCAGTATATACTTGTTACCATACGAGCTCACAAAAGGGACCATAAAATCAATACCCCACCTATCAAATAACTCCATCTCGAGGTTAGGCCTCAAGGGAATCTCATGCCTCATCAAAATACCACCATGCTTTTGACATTGCGTACAAGTTTTCACCCATTCGTTAGCATCACGATGGATGGTAGGCCAATTATACCCACTTTGAAGAACTTTAGTGGCGGTTCTCACACCACCATGATGGCCACCATATGGAGAAGAATGTCAAGCCTCAAGAATGGATTTTATCTCTTCTTCCATAACACAATGATGTATAACTCCATCCGCACATTCCATAAAGAGATAGGGTTCGTCCCAATAGTATCTTTTTAGGTCACGGAGGAATTTTTTCCTGTGATAGTAGCTCAACTCATCGGGAAGCATCCCACTCACTATATAGTTTGCAAGGTCAGCATATCATGGTGGTGTGCTCCCCTTTAAGCATATGACAAGCTCATCAGGAAACGTATCATCATTTCAAAATTGCCCCAATTTTCTTTAATTGTTTCGAGACGTGATAGGTGGTCCGCTACTTGGTTTTCACAACCCTTTCGATCCTTCACTTCAAAGTCAAATTCTTGAAGTAGTAGAATCCACCTTATCAATTGAGGTTTTGCTTCTTTCTTGGACATTAGATACTGGAGAGCGGCATGATAGGTGTGTACAATAACTTTTGTGCCTAACAAGTAAGCTCAAAATTTCTCAAACCCATAAACCAAGGCTAGTAATTCTTGCCCCATAACGGTGTAGTTCCTTTGTAATCATTTAACGACTTACTAGCATAGTATGTAGGGTGGAAAAGTTTCTCCTTTCTTTGGTTATGCACGGCTCCCAATACAAGTCCACTAGCAGCACATGAGTTCGAATTGTTATGACCAATTAAGGGCCACGATAATAGGAGCCGAGACAAGTTTCTCCTTATGGAAATTAAATGCCCTCAAACACTCTCCATTAAACTCAAACTTTACCTTCTTCTCGAGGATTTTGAACATCAGATGGGAAATTTAAAAGAAATCTTTAATGAACCTCCTATAAGAACCCGCATGGCCAAGGAAACTTCAGACCCCTTTGATAGATATTAGAGGTGGTATCTTAGCAATGACCTCCACCTTAGCTTGACCAACTTGGATTCCTTGGCCCAATATTTTATTTCCAAGAACAATCCCTTCCTTCACTATAAAGTGGCATTTCTCCCAATTCAACTCAAGATTATTTGCCACACATCTTTCAAGCACCTTTTCCAAGTGTTCAAGGCAATCCTCAAACGTGTCACCAACAGCCAAAAAATCATCCATAAATAGCTCCATCGGATCCTCCACCATATCCAAAAAGATATAAAGCATACACCATTGAAAAGTGGTGGGTGCATTGCATAGCCCAAATGGCATGCGCTTAAGGTAAAAGTTCCATAGGGGCATGAGAACATAGTTTTGTCTTGATCTACGGGGGCTATTGATATTTGATTGTAGCCCGAGTATCCATCAAGGAAGCAATACCAACACCTTCCTGCAAGCCTATCAAGCATTTGGACCATGAAGGGCATGGGGAAGTGGTCCTTCTCCGACCATGAATTCAACTTTTGATAGTCAATACACACTCTCCATCCCGTGACCAGATGAATGGGAATGAGATCATTGTTCTCATTTAGGACTATCGTGATACCACCTTTCTTGGGAACACATTGGACCGGGCTCACCCATGTACTATTCGAGATAGGATAGACAACACATGCGTCAAGCCACTTGATGATTTCTTTTTTTACAACTTCTTGCATAGGCGAGTTTAATCTCCATTGATGCTTAAAACTTACCACAAACTCAGGCACAAGTTTAATTTTGTGAGTGCATATACCGGGGGGAATCCTGATAATATCCGCTATGGTCCATCCAAGAGCCCTTATATGTCTTATCACCACTGATTTCAATACTTCAATTTGCCAAGAGGTAAAGTCACCCACAATAATAATAGGTAGAGTGTCACCTTTCCCCAAGAATACATAATGAAGGTGAGGTGGCAATGGTTTGAGCTCAGGTTGTGGTGGATCTTTAATTCAAAGCTTTGCGGGAGGAGTTTCCCTATTTTTCAAGTCAAGGTCCAATTTGCAAGGATTTTTGGTATAGGATCCAAAACCTCTCAAAGATGCAACTACTTCATCATACCTATCACGCCTCAAATCCCATTGGGGCGGACTAGAACCCGAAGCCGTTAAGGCCCGAGAGAAACCAACCTATACATTCGTATATATTCATATGCATAACCCTAAGTGAACACCATTTAACCATTCATGGACATAAAATATCAATGGCAGAAGTCATGGAAAGACATTCATATATATATGAGAAACTGGGACATTAGGGCCACCACATCAAAAGGGTTAAACATTACTTCATTCATCTTACAACGTCTACAAAGCCTCTAACATATACAGAATCAAACCTAAAGTTGGGACAAGTCCCCTCTTTACACAAATTTTACACAGTACCAAAACAAGTGTGTACAAACGACTCGGAAAGCCCCGAATCAACTGGAGCTCACCAATAATTTGCTGATGATCCGTATCCTACTGTGGATGTCTACTAGCACCTGTGCCTATATAAAGTAAGGTAAGTCCCCCAAGGGACATCATTACGATGAATGTACTGAGTATGTAAGGCTATAAAAAACTGCATGAAACATAAGAACTTCAATGGAATCAACTACAAGTGAAAAGACAATATGGATAAACCACTGTTCTGTATGTGTGGAACCATGTACATTACCTTCATTACTTTCTTTGTTTTTACGTTCATTCATATCCTTATTATTTATATAATGCTCGGGCCCCTACTGATCAGCGGGAAAACAATAACATTGGGATCGTCTCTAGCTAGGCGTATGCCCCTTTGAGCTACAACCCATAAATCAATAAAGTAGGTTCGGCCCTAGCTAGGTTTCTTTACCCCTTTGGGCTGCCCCCTGTCAGGTTTGGCTCGAGCTAGGCTTTCGCCCCATTGAGCTACCCCCTGATCCAATAATCTTGGGATCGTCTCTAGCTAGGCTTTCACCCCGTTGAGCTACCACCCAGACTCAACATTCAATCATGCATTACTTCATTCTTTACTTTTGTGAGATTGATACATTGGTGGTCATAACATTATTGGAACTTTGAAACAATAGTCAATGAATAAGAGACATGTGAATAACATTTTATAACAAACCCGAAATAAGGTACTTTAGGACATTTTGGAATAGAAACCAGTTCGGTAACCATAAGAACAATAGGAGCTGCCAAAGAATACGGAAAAGAGAAACCTTACATACCTTATCCTTCCAACGTATGACTATAATATTTTAGCTCTTCCATAAAGTGATACTATACAATAGGAATACATAACGGAGCTTAAATTAGACGTCAACTACATTACAAACCAATAGGATTACATTATGCTTTACACTTCTTCCTCAATACATCATCACAATTACTCCATCAAGTCACCCAAATACCTTTAACAATAACACACTAAAAACAATCCACAATTGATACAATCCAAAATTCCACAAAACTACCCCCTTATAGCTTCCCAAAGGGTACCATAAGTTGATGATTACATCCAAGGAGGGTATAGGGGCCTTGGGGGGTCAAAGAGATGCAAAAACAATCGAAATGAAGTTCTGGAGGGACCTGCGAAGACACCTACACCCACAAGTGGTGAGATGAGGCCGCACGTGCCTCTTTGGCACTATCTAGGTCCACCTTCAGTGCCACCTGCACCCGCAGGTGCCTCATCCGCGAAGGCGGATGCCCGGTTCGTCCAAAATGAGTCTCTTTTGGGTCCTTTTTTGTAACAAATGGTCAATGGCTATAAGTAAAATTATATTTTCATATTTTACGTAAATTTTGATGCTAATGATCAATCATGGTTTCAAAATACACATGAACATCACACAAACTATTTTCTCCTTTTAATGCCCCACCGGTTCCATGCAAAATTGCATAACCACAATTCCATAAGTCATACACAAAGAGAAATCAAGTTAGGGACATAACCACATATTACATGTTGACAATTAATCCATCAAATTCACTTACTTTGATACCTCAAGTCCCCTTTCAACTTTGGAAGGCAAAACCTTTTACCGATTAAGCAAAAGTAGACTATTTCACACATAGTGGACTGCTCAACACTTTGTCAACATAACCAATATGATTTACACACCATATTATGAATATAATATATTAAAGCATAAGAGTAAACACTTACCAAAGCTTGCAAAGGAGTGATCTTGTCCAAAGAGAATGGTGGCTTAGGGTTTCTGAGAGAGGAGAAAATATCTTGGAAAATTCTAGACTTTGCAAGTGTGTCATAGTGAATAAAATCTGATTTTTGTGCCTTATATAGTGCCTCATGGTCATCCTTAGCCAAACACTTAGTCAAAAAATGAGGTGTTTACTTGGTCAAAGTAGAATGGGTCATTTTTTCCATTTGGGTCATGTCTTTTGCTTAATTTTTGGGCCTCATTTGAGCCCATTTGCACAAGATTAATTCACCCCACTAAAATGAGTGAGTAATTCATCAACCATCTCAAGTTTAAATAATGCCATAAATGTTACGGTAATCAAATAAGTTCAGAAATGCATGGGGTGTTACAATACCCTAGAATCCTCTCACTCCCAAGATTCCATAAAACTCCCACCAAAGGCTCACTAAAAAAATCAGTCTTCATGGTATTGGCCACTTCATCATCAATCATGTCGATTACAGAGACAACTTCCAAGTCTATAGGTTGCTTCATGGACATGCACACACTAAACTACACCTCTTCATTATTTACTCAAAACTTCATTTCACCATATTCAACATCAACTAAGGCTCGTCCGATATCCAAAAATGGTCTACCAAGAATAATGGGGACCTCATGGTCAATTTTGCAATCCAAGATCACAAAGTCTGCCGAAAATATGAAACGATCAAACTTCACAAGTACATCAAATAAGACACCAATGGGCTTCTTTATAGAACAATCGACCATTAAAAGCCTCATTATAGTCAGCTTTGGATCACCCAAGCCTAGCTTTCAAAACACGGCAAATGGCATCAAATTAATACTTTCCCCAATATCATATAACGTTTTTTTGAATTTATATATCCCAATAGTACATGGAATGGTGAATGCGCCCGGGTCTTCCTTATTTACAACCCTTATTCTAGACATGATAGCACTACAATTATGTGTTACCTCAATTGTTTCAAAATCCATGACTCGTTTCTTTGTTACCAATTTCTTTATGAATTTAGCATACCCGAGCATCTCTTGCAAAGCTTTCAACAATGGTATGTTAACCGATAGGTTACTAAATTTCAAAAGGAACTTTTTTAACTTTGAGTTATCTTCTTTTTTCTTGATCCTTTGCAGAAATGGAGAGATTTTGAGTTATGTCCTTGAGAAAATTAGGTTTTCATCTGGTTTTGAATTACTAACCTTCACCACTTGTGATTATTTTTCACCTCCACTTCCACTTCTTTCCTCTTCTCAACACTTTGTTCATTTGAAATTGGGGTTTCATCTTTTGACTTATCAAGCCACTTTCGCTTTCCACTAGCTTGTTCATCAACTCCCTTCTCATTAGAGTCTTTATCAAGATTTACCACTTCGTTACCAAGAATTGTACCACTCCTAGTGACAATTACCATGATGTGACCATTATTCTTTGGGTTTGGCACTGTATCACTAGGGAGGACTCCTCTTTGCCTTACATTCATTTGTAAGGATATTTGACCCAATTGGGTTTCAAGTTGTTTAATCAAGGCCGAGTGTGAAGTGTGTGAAGTGTGTGAAGTGACGGTTAGGTTGAGTTGTAAAAAATCACCTTTCATTTCTCAAAGCATCTTATCACTTCCTTCAACACTCAAGAGAATATGAGCAAGTACATCTTCATTCTTAAACCTTTTTGGGTCGATAGTGGTTGCTTCATTACCCTTGGCCTGATCATATAGGGGAATATACCTATCATATTCCCGATCTTTATCTCACCAATATCGGTCCCTATCTTTTTCGTTATCCTTCATTCTCGATCTCTATCACGATCCTTCCACACACGATCTTTCTAATTGCGGTCTTTATCATTTCAACATTGATTCTCGCCTTGCTTTATGTAGGTAGGTAGGGAACTACCCATTTGATTTGACATAAAATGGATTTATTCATCAAGAGATTCCACTTCATTATCATTATATGTCTTAGCACCCTTGGAAGAAATGGTGTTAACCGTCTTTGGTGTTGAACCCATTACATGTTTGGTGAGGAGGTCTAGTTGTGTCATCATTTTTTTCATACTCTCATCTCTCTTCTCATCCTGCTTTCTTTACTCTTGGCTCACAAAAGATAAGGAGAGAGACCCACGGCCACCTTGAGGTCTCTTGTATGCCAACATCGACTTTGTTTAGTGACTTGGTCCAATAATGCCGACACAACACCATAAGTTTGTATCACTAAAGATCCTCTGACCGCATTGTACGCAATAGTTTTTTTCAATTGATCTAATGCTAGATAAAATATTTAGAGAAGCATCTTATCTTGAACCTCGTGAGTTAGAGTTGGACATTACATCAACTTCATTTTAAACCTTTGCCAAGCCTCATATAATGGTTCGCCATTCAATTGGGGGAAGTTAATAATCTCATCTCTCAATTGTAACATCTAGGATGGTGGAAATAATCTATCCAAGAATGCTTTCGTCAATTCAAGGTATGACTACCATTTTGACTCATTGATTCATGAAGACTTGAGCGTCACCTAGAGAGAACAAAAACAACAAATAAAGTAAAATTACACCAAGGCTAAATTAAAGTGACTTATAACACTAAAAAGAATGAAAGTTATGTTTCATTCCCTGAAAATGGCGCCATTTTTGATAATGCTCAAATTATACTTCAAGAGTATAAGCGATCGTCGTCAATATATTTTACCCAACAAGAGTCGGGGTCGAATCCACAGGGAATGAGAACACGACCTTTAATATCAAGTGCTATAGGAAACTAAAAGTTGGCTTGTAATTCTATAATAAATAAACGAGAAAGTAAATTGGGGGGTTTTAGTTCAAACACTTGAAATTATCAAGATAATCACCAGTAAAAATGTAAATTCCAAAGATTAGAGAAATAGAGTTAAACTCAAGTATGAAATGAGACTTGGGGTTATGCCATTGTAAAAGTGAATGCATGTATGGGTACTTGAACATTTGTCTAGGTTTAGCTATTAATCATGGGTAGGCTAGATTAAGGGTATTTAGCGTCAATTTGTCAATTACACACCAAAATCTCACAAGTGGGATCTTTCGAATACCTCACAAGTGTAACTATATAAGTAATTGAAAACCTCAATTAACATCCTTATGTCTAAGAGATACTATTAAATAATGTACATCAAGTTATTGTTCACTCCTATTCCTCATCTTCATCCCCTTTATCAAGGATGATAAGGGTTCTATAATTAATTAGAGTTTGCAACCTATAATGTTAGATGAAAATCATTGAATAGAAGCAAAACCCACAATATTTAGCTAATTAGGAAGACAAATAAACAACACCCATACAATTATCACACCTTAATCAAGCATAACTCCAAGCAATGAAATAAGCTACTCATAGAGAGAGAAAGAGGAAAATTACCCAAATTCTCATTCCATTCTTCCATTAAATCAAAGATTAATGACAAGAATTGAGATCCAAATTCAATAAAAAGCTAAATAAATTCACTAATTTCACTCTTAGGGTTTCACTCTATATATCTTAAGCTTCAAAAATACCAAGATAGTGTTCTATAGCTGAATACCCCCTTTTAAAGCCCCAAATCTACGTTCTTCAATAATTACAGAATTGCCACAGCACTGGTCACCTGCTGGCGTAGGTGTCAGTGCAGGTGGCTGACATGCATGTGCAGAGGTTTAATGCATGTGCCACTGCCTCAACTTAACCTTACAAACTGTGTGCGCATACATACATGCGCAGGTGGCTTCCAATCTCCCAATATGTTGGTTTAAGCTCCTTTTCTTCACTTCTAGCATTCCATTTGACTTGTATGGATAGGACCTCATATTCATTCATTTTCTGCACAAAAGAACCATATAACATGAGAATTACATCGAATTAACAAATAATTAAAGGATAATTCAAGCTTAAAAATGCTAAGAAGTTGGTAAATTGCCAACTTATCAATTGTCTTTGAGTGTTCCCTTGGTACTTCATGTGTCTATATTGAGAAGGTACTTTTCAGATGAGTCCCACGTGCTTTAGAGGATTTTGGTTTATTTTGTTGCAGTTTCACTTTTGAGGTAGAATTTGTTGCCCTTTTAAGTAGTGGGGTAAGGAAGTTAAGATTGGGGGAAATTACTTTAGTTAAGGATCAGTGAAGGTATCATCAAGATGAAGAGGCTACCTGGGAGACCTAGTAGGTCATATGTACCAAGTATCCTCACCTTTTTAATCCATTAGGCTCATGTTTTCCTTATTTTAAGCTTTCCTATAGTTTCTACAGGATATTTAAGACTTGTCGGGATGGGTGGTTTGGTTCTTGGGGAGTTCAGTTGGATTATAAACTAATTTCCTAATTTTGGAGTTTTTAAAGATAAGAAGTTTGACTTTGATAAAAAAATTCTAGTAAACAGCCTTAGATGACAACTATGACACTTCTATTTGCTCCACAACATAGATATTGCACTAAGGGACCTTGGTTTCAGGTTCTAAGGATTCTGGGCTCATTTTGGGTAGTTGGGTGGATTTTAGTGAAAAACAAAAAAGAGTTTACTTAGGTAAACATTTCATTTAAATGACCTTTTTTGGTCATTTTGTTGATTCTGTTGAGTCTAAAATGTTATTTCCAGTAAGGTAGCATATTTTATTTGCATTCAAGGGTCTTCAAATGAATCCCAAAGGTCCTTACACACACATACGTCTACAAAAGCCTCTAACAGATGCATTAACCAAAACAAACTAAAAGTTGGGACAAGTCCCCGCTTTATACGACATGTACAACACCAAAACATATGTACAACTGTGACTCGGAGAAGCCCCGAACTAACTGGAGCTCACCAATGATCCGCACACAACTGGCAACCTACTGTGGAGGCCTACTAGCACCTGCGCCTGCAGCAAGTAAGGTAAGTCCCACAAGAGACATCAGTACGAAGAATGTACTGAGTATGTAAGGCTCAAATGAATGTACACAAGTTGATATTTAATCCATACCATTCTCTTTCATCAAACCCACAAGTCATATTTCAAGTTACAATTCCATGGATAACATATCTTTTACAAAAACACTAAGTGCCATGTTCAACACTTCCAAGCATAACCAACATGATCTACATACTATACCATGCATATAATATATTAATCCATAAGAATAATCACTTACCCAAGCTTGAAAAATGATGATCTTGCTCCAAAAGATGGCTTAAAGTTCTTAGGGTTTGAGAGAAAAATGGTCGAGAAATATCTAGAAAGCATGAGAGTTCCAAATGAATAAAATCTGACTTTTGGGTATTTATATGTTATATAGTCCTTGGGGTCATCCTTAGCTACTCTTGGAATTTAATGCTATGTTTGGCTTGGTCAATGGAAGAATGGGTCATTTGACCCATTCTTGGCCCATGTTTTGTTCCTTATTTTAGGCCTTTTATTGAGCCCAATTCACTTAACCCAATAAAATCAATAATTTCTCATGTTTAAATAATCTCATACGTGGTACTACAATATTTCAACTCACGCAATTTACATTTGTGGCCTCAATCCCAAAAATAAGTGATTCTAGCCACGTATGACCTATTTTGACCAAAAGGGTAAATCCGTCATTTGGATGCCAACTTCATCCACGAATAATCTTATCAAATGGAATGCCAATTACTTCAATTATACCATGTATAGGCTCGTGTTTGTAGAAGGAATGTGGCAAAAATCGGTCCGATACGTCCCCGGGCACCCTTAGGACTTAGAAAAATTTCCAACTTTTGAAAGGTGCGCACAAGCAGCCTGGCACGCACTTGGGCGCGCCAGCTATTTACCTGTACCCAAACAATTTGGGAAATAAGTGGCTTGGCACGCCCTCTGGTGCGCTTGGCCCTTATTTTTTTAAAAAAATTCATTTTTGACAACATTACAAAATACATACTTGTGGCTCTCGACACCTAAGTAAACATTGTTCAACGTTGTCGAGTAGGGTCAGGAAGGTATGGGGTGTTACATTCTTCCCCCCTTAGTAAGATTCATCCTCGAATGTTAACAATATCACTTCAAGTACAACAAATGCATCTCTATATTAGCATACATATAAATAAACACTTAAGGCTCAAGGATACTTAATTTTTATTGCTCCACTTCCGCACTTTGAACTTCGTCGTCCATTTGAAATAGATGGGGGTATTTGGATTTCATCATTTCCTCAGCTTCCCATGTGATCTCTTCTACTTGATTTCTCCAATGGACTTTTATGGAAGCTATGTCTTTATTCCTCAACCTCTTTACTTGTCGATCTAGAATGTCAATGGTTACCTTCTCATAAGTAAGATCCTCTTTAACGTGGACATCTTCAACGGGGAACAATAAGAGATGGATCTCCTATGCACTTTTGAAGCATCGAAACATGAAACACCGGATGGACTGAGGAGAGTTCTTGAGGTAGTGCTAATTCATATGCAACTTGCCCAAATCTTCTAATGATTTCATATGGGCCTATGTAACGTGGACTCAATTTTCCTTTCTTTCCGAATCGCATTACCCCTTTCATTGGTGACACCTTCAAAAACACCCAATCACCTATGGCAAATTCAAGCCCTCTTCTTCTAACATTCGCATATGACTTGTGTCGACTTTGGCCATTTGTAACCGTCGTTGGATCACTTTAACTTTCTCCATGGCTTGGTGAACAAGATCTGGCCCAAGTAAAGCAGTCTCACCCACTTCAAACCATCCAATTGGTGATCTATATTTCCTCCCGTACAAAGCTTCATAAGGTGACATTTTAATACTTGAATGATAGCTATTGTTGTAAGCAAATTCAATAAGAGGAAAATGGTCATCCCAACTGCCTTGAAAATCTAATGTGCAAGCTCGTAGCATATCTTCAAGTGTTTGAATAGTATGTTCTGTTTGTCCATCTGTCTGAGGATGGAAAGCCGTACTCAAGTTCACCTGTGTACCCAAACTCTGCAAAAAAGATTTCCAAAAATGCGCAGTAAACTAAGCTCCCCTGTCTGATATAATGGAGATCGGAATCCCATGTAACCGCACTATTTCTTTAACATACAATCTTGTATAATCCTCAGCTGTATAGGTGGTCTTGACTTGTAGAAACTACGCTGACTTGGTAAGCCTGTCCACTATAACCCATATAGAATCAAATTTTTGTACTGTACGAGGCAAACCTGTGATGAAATCCATATTAATCATATCCCATTTACAGACTGAAAGATTGATACATTGCATGTAACCTCCTGGTTTCTGATGCTCTACTTTCACTTGTTGATAATTTGAGCATTGAGCGACAAATTCTACAATGTTCCTCTTCATATTTCCCCACCAATACACTTTTTTTAAATCATGGTACATTTTAGTAGCACCCGGATGAATAGAATAGCGCGAATGATGCGCTTCTGTCATAATTCATTTCCTCAGCTCATCAACATCCGGTACACATAATCTTCCTTGACATTGAAGTACCCCTTCTTGTGTAAGATCAAAGGCCACAGTTAGAACCTGTTGTACACTCTCTTTTAGCTGCAATAACATAGAATCCGCAAACTAATTCTCTTTCACTTCAGCCATTAAGGAGGATTCCGCTGCATTTTGCACCATAACCTCTTCTTCTGGAGATTCAATAAGGCGAACTCCCAAGCTGGCTAGTTGATGTAGATCTTTGATTATCTCCTGCTTTTTAGTCAACTGGCCACTAGTGCTTTCTACTGTCTTGTGGCTCAATCCATCAGCTACCACATTTGCTTTGCCTGGATGATAAAGAATATCAATATCATAGTCTTTTAAGAGATCCAACCACCTTCGTTGCCTCAAATTGAGTTCCTTCTGCTTAAAAATATATTGTAAACTTTTTTGATCAGTATAAATATCAACATGAACTCCATACAAATAATGACGCCATATCTTTAAAGCAAAAACCACCGCTGCTAATTCAAGATCATGTGTGGGATAATTTTTCTCATATGGACGCAACTGTCGTGAGGCATATGCTATGACATTACCGTACTGCATCAATACATATCCGAGGCCAACCCCGAAAGCATCACAATACACTACATAGCCTTCGGTACCTTCGAGAAGTACTAAAATTGGTGTGGAGGTTAATTTATCTTTCAACTTTTGGAAGCTTTTGTCACACGCATCATTCCACTGGAATTTAACTGCCTTATGTGTAAGCTTTGTTAACAGTGCAGCAATGGAGGAAAAACCTTCCACGAATCTTCGGTAATAACCTGCCAGTCCAAGAAAACTATGAATCACTGTAGGTGTCTTAGGTCTTGGCCAATTTTTCACCGCTTCAATCTTCTGTGTATCAACTTGTATCCCTTCATCTGACATAATGTGACCCAAGAATGCGACTGATTTTAACCAAAATTCACACTTGGAGAACTTTGCATACAACTTACGCTCACGGAGAATCTATAACACTTGTCGTAAGTGATTAACATGGTCCTCTGGTGATCTAGAATAAACCAGGATGTCATCTATAAATACCGTGATGAACACGTCCAGAAATGGCTTAAACACCCTATTCATCAAATCCATGAACACAGCTGGTGCATTTGTTAGTCCAAATGATATAACTAAAAATTCATAATGGTCATACCGTGTTCGGAAAGCTGTCTTGGGTACATCTTCTTCTCTAACTCTGACTTGATGGTAACCCGACCTCAAGTCAATCTTTGAAAAACACTTGGCACCCTGTAACTGATCAAACAAATCATCAATTCGAGGGAGGGGATATTTGTTCTTGATTTTTACCTTATTCAATTGCCGATAGTCGATGCACATTCTCAATATGCCATTTTTCTTCCGTACAAATAATACCAGTGCACCCCACGGGGACATACTAGGCCTGATGAAGCCCTTGTCCAACAAATCTTTCAATTGCTCCTTCAATTCACGCAGTTCTGCTGGAGTCATTCTATATGGGGGGAATAGAGATAGGGTAACTTCCTGGAATCACATCAATGCCAAACTCTACCTCCCGTTTTGGGGGTAAGCCTGGAAGATCCTCTGGAAACACATCAAGAAATTCATTGACCACTGGAACCGACTGCAGAGTTAGTGGTTCCACAACATTATCTTTCACTCGTACTAAGTGACATATGTACCCCTTGGCAATCATTTTTATGGCTTTCAGATAGGAAATAAATCTTCCTCGTGGTGCCCCAACATCACCCTTCCATTCAAGAACATTCATTTATGGGAAATGAAAATATACCTTCTTGGCTCGGCAATCTACCGTGGCATAAAAAGAGGCTAACTAATCCATTACCATTATCACATCAAAATCCACCATGTCTAGTTCAATGAGATCAGCCAATGTATCATGACCACACACAGTTACGATATATTTTTTTTGCAATAATAAATTCACCGATCGGTATATACACTTTAATTTATTTAATTAATAATTCTGGTGCCTTTGCAAATTTCGCAGCAACCAATGGAGTAACATAGAAAAATGTAAAACCCGGGTCAATCAATGCATATACATTATATGAGAATATGGATAATGTACCTGTGACGACATCAGGAGAAGCCTCTGAATTCTGTTGGTCCACTAAAGCATAAGTGTGATTCTGGACCCCACTAGTACTGGATGCTCCTATGGTACCCCTACCACGGCCAACAAACTGCACACTTCGGCCCAAATAAGGAACCGATGATGATGACGCAACGGCCAATCCCACCGGTCGTGCTATACCACCCATACTCCTCTGGGGACACTCCTTCATCATGTGTCCTATCATGCCGCCCCATAAACAAGCATTTGTCCCCACTCGGCATGTACCTGCATGAATACGCCCGCAGTGCTGACACTGCTGATGAGGAAAACCTGTTGTCTGTGATCCGTGCACTCCACTACTCTGCCCAGATGGACCACCTCTAGACCCTCAAAATTAAAAGTGAGCACCTGCTGTGGAATAAGAGAATGATGGTCTAGGTGGTCTAGGAAACATACGAGGCCTAGATCCTCTTTGGGACATCATAGATGGTCCCATGGGTCTAGCCCTTTTGGACTGTCCTCTGTCAAATTCATGTACCCTTCTTCTTTGTCTTTGATCTTCCATTTTCTGGGTGAAAGCTTGTATTCTAGCTATTTCCATGTCCTTATTCAAGGCAGCAATGGTGCAATCCCTTACCAAATATGGTCCTAATCTGTCCACGTATCGATGGACTCTGTCTGTCATTGTAGCTACCACATTTGGAGCATATCGAGCCAAGGAATTAAATTGTAAACTGTATTCTCTAACGCTCAAATTTCCTTGATGGAGACTTAGAAACTGATCCGCACGTGCCTCACGGATCTCATAGGGAAGGTAATGATCAAGGAAAGAAGCTTTAAATTCTTCCCAATTAGGTGGATTTGCACCAATATCACCAGATTTCTTCCAATCCTCATACCACAATATCGCCTCTCCTTTCAATCTATACGCAGCAAGTTCAACTGTTTCTACCCCCGTCACGTGCATAACTTCCAGAGCCCTCTGAATTTGATCCACGAAGTCTTGTGGATCTACTTTCGGATCTGACCCAGTGAATATAGGAGGGTCCAGTTTTAGAAAATCCTGTGTTCTGCCTCGCCACTCTAGCTGTATGATCCTCATTTGTCGTCGGACCAGCTCGTCCTTGACTTTGTGCTGCCACTAACTGTGTCAACATATGTACTGCATTTCTAAGATCCTGATCCGTGGCATTCATTGGTGGTTCTGCGGGTACTTCTCTACCGACTGGTTCTTTCGAAGCTGGAAAATTAGAAAAAGACCGTGATGAAATTTCAGCATTTGCTCCACCTTGACTAGCTTGGTCAGGTGGTAATCTACTCATTCCTTCTCCAGCAGGCATATCTACCTGCTTGCCTTTACCTCTTCCTCTTCTTGTGATCGGCATTGTTACTATATCAAAGAAAATCAATTACCATGGTCAGAACAATTCAACTTACAACACTGGCTCTATTGCATGATCTAGAAGTGAAGCAAAGAAACAACATCCTAAATGTCCCGTAGCCTCCTACTAATAAATGTGGTGCACAACACATCGATAAGTAAGACTCTACTCAGACACAGCTTTGTAGACACCCTTAGAACGACCTGCTCTGATACCACTTTTGTCACCCCCCGAATCCCATCGGGACGGATTGACACTCGTAGCCGACAAGGCCCGAGAGAACCAAGCTATGCTTCCATTCAATCATATGCATGCCATAAGAAACACATGATCACATAAGAGATTAACATACTAGAAACGTAATTCATGGAACATGTGACATATATACACATATGCAAAACTTGGTCGTTGTGTCCATCAAGTCAAAACGTCATGTACCATCTTACATCCATACACCCATATACGTCTACAAAAGTCTCTAACAGATGCATTGACCAAAATAAACTAAAAGTCGGGACAAGTCCCCGCTTTATACGACATGTAAAACACCAAAACGTATGTACAACTGTGACTCGGAGAATCCCCGAACTAACTGGATCTCACCAATGATCCGCACACAACTGGCAACCTACTGTGGCTGCCTACTAACACCTGCGCCTGCAGCAAGTAAGGTAAGTCCCAAAAGGGACGTCAGTACGAAGAATGTACTGAGTATGTAAGGCTCAAATGAAACTGTATGATATGTAAATATGTCAATGAACTAAAATACAAATGAATGACCAATATAGATAAGTCACTATTCTGTACTTTGGAAACCATGTATATTGCTTTCATTACTTTCTTTGTTTCTTTGCTTCTATGATTATTCATCTTTGCCTGTGACCTGTGATACCCGGGCCCCGATTGAACAGTGGGTTTTAACATAACATAACGTTATGTTGGGATCGGCTCGAGCTAGGCTTATGCCTCTAGATCTACAACCCATGAATCAATATATATTGGGATCGGCTCGAGCTAGGTTATTACCTCTAAAACTGCCACCCATGCCAACATATCAGGTTTGGCTCGAGCTAGGTTATTACCTCCAGATCTACCCCCTGTCAGGATCGGTCCGAGCTAGGTTTATGCCCCTAGGACTGCCCCCTGATCCAACAATCTCGGGATCGACTTGAGCTAGGCATTTCGCCCCCAAAGCTACCACCCCTACTCCATCATTGACCACATATATGCATTACTTTATTCATTACTTTGAGATTGATACAATGATAGTCATAACTTTATTTGAAGCTTTGGATCAATAATCAATGAGTGAGAGACATGTGAATAAACATTATTGGTAACATAGCCTAACTGGAGACATAACACTGTTGTAACCATTGGACAATAAGATACATGAGTATAACCACTATTGGAACTTTAGAACACAACCTTATTGGGCTTTTGGAACATTATCAATGAATATGAGACATGTGATTCACAATTGATCAATGAGTAGGAAACATGTTATAATGACCATTGATAACCGGATATAGGATACCTTAGCACATCTCGGGATAGGACAAGTGTAATGTCAATGTGAATACTATTTGCTGCAGAAAGATACGGACAGAGTAACCTTACATACCTTGTATTCTCAATACGAATATACAATCTTAGATGTGCATACAATGTCCCTCTCCTTCCTTATGTTTCACTCTACAACACAAATGCATAACAAAGTTTACATTAACCATCAACTACCTTACAAATGCATATGACGTCAATGAGTTACATATTTGCCATAGACATGTCATTTCCTTCTCTACAATACCATTTACGGCATTGTCATACCAAAAATACCTCAATCATACCATACATTGACCACAACATCATATACCAATAACATTTCACCACAAAGCTTCTCCTTTATACTTTCTCATTCACACCATATCACAAATAACCCATCAAGTCACCTTAATACACCTCATAGCACATATCGGCCAAAATCCCATATTTTACACTTATAGAAAAATATCAAGTTTAATAACATAATCACACCATACAAGTTGATATTTCATCCATACCATGCTCTTTCATCAAACCCACAAGTCATATTTCAAGTTACAATTCCATGGATAACATATCTTTTACAAAAACACTAAGTGCCATGTTCAACACTTCCAAGCATAACCAATATGATCTACATACTATACCATGCATATAATATATTAATCCATAAGAATAATCACTTACCCAAGCTTGAAAAATGATGATCTTGCTCCAAAAGATGGCTTAGAGTTCTTAGGGTTTGAGAGAAAAATGGTCGAGAAATATCTAGAAAGCATGAGAGTTCCAAATGAATAAAATCTTATTTTTGGGTCTTTATATGTTATATATTCCTTGGGGTAATCCTTAGCCACTCTTGGCATTTAATGCTATGTTTGGCTTGGTCAATGGAAGAATGGGTCATTTGACCCATTCTTGGCCCATGTTTTGTTCCTTATTTTGGGCCTTTTATTGAGCCCAATTCACTTAACCCAATAAAATCAATATTATCATGTTTAAATCATATCATACGTGGTACGACAATATTCCCACTCACGCAATTTACATTCGTGGCCTCAATCCCAAAAACAAGTGATTCTAGCCACGTATGGCCTATTTTGACCAAAAGGGTAAAACCATCATTTGGATGCCAACTTCGTCCACGAATAATCTTATCAAATGTAATGCCAATTACTTCAATTATTCTATGTATAGGCTAGTGGTTGTAGAAGGAATGTGGCAAAAATCAGTCCGGTACGTCCCCGGGCACCCTTGGGACTTAGAAAAATTTCCAACTTTTGAAAGGTGCGCACAAGCATCCTGGCACGCCCTTGGGTGCGCCAGCTTGCTTCCTGTTCCCAAAAAATTTGGGCAATAAGCGGCTTGGCACGCCCTCTGGAGCGCCTGGCCCTTATTTTTTGAAAAAAAATTATTTTCGACTTTTCTTTGCGGGTTCGGTTAGATACTTCAAGTTCTATTCTTTAACTTACTTCTTACCTTTAATATCCTTTGTTTGGAGGTACTCCAAGCCTCATTTTAACCCCACAATTTTCCTACGAAGTCACAAAACACTTCCTACAAAAGTCTAATCACATGTACGAGGGCCAATATCAACTATCTCATCAATAACATTACAAAATACATACTTGTGGCTCTCGAAACCTCAGTAAACATTGTTCAACGTCGTAAAGTAGGGTTGGGAAGGTATGGGGTTTTACATTATGACTTAATTTCTTTACGCCAAACACCATAACCAGAGTTCTATTAACCTAATTTTGGTTCTCAAAGTTTTTATGAACTCCTTAATCTGTTGGCTAACATATTATAATTCCAAATATATGGAATACTACAACACTATCAATTACTAGATTCACCTAGACCACACAACACCTGAAATTCTTGTGAAACTAGCCTAGGTTGAAATTTCAAAGTTTTCATCTGAGAAAAAACTTAACCTAAATTTTGGCATGCTAGACAATATCGTAATGATAGAATGGGTTGTTACATTGGATCTCCTGGGTGATGTAATGATCAAACTCGTGTGCCGTGATGTTAGCAACTTGTCTAGCTCTCAGTTTCCATCTTTTACTAACTCTTTTACATTTTGGTAGTTGTCACCACAAACAAAATCATTTGTTGTGACAGAATACAAAGAACCAATGCTAGTCCAATTATCATACCAAAGTTGAGTAGATACCATTATAGGTTGCCACCATATTTGATGTTCTATGTGATCTCTAGCCTATAACATATTCTTTCAAACTTGGAATCCATTGTAACTACTCTTCCACACCAGCATATTGTGAATTATTTTCTTGCAGTATATGTTGCTCATGCAAGCACTCTATATAGATGGTTTAGTTCTGAAATTCAACCATAATTTGCAGAACATTGGCATTGAAGCATCTTGAAAAAATATGATACCAAGAACAACTTCCTCTTCTGATAAACAAAGATTCTTCCAACTTGCCAATTGACTGCTTCTTCCTCCTATACAGCTACCCAAAAAGAATTTTCCCATCATCTTATAAATTTGAGTAATTATATTTTTAGGGGGATTTAGTACTGATAAATAATGTATAGGAATATCTGTAATACATTTTTATCAAGATATCTCCTCTTCCATATGACATAATCTTCCCTTTCTAGGCTTGCATTTTTGTCCCAATCATATGGATCAATTGCTTATAATATTTCTACTGCTTTCTCATGCAGAAAATAGGACATCCTAAGTAAGTAACGGGGAAGTTCTTTCTAGTTATTCTAGTGGATACTTCTACTGTGATAACATCTCTTATAGAAACATTTTTTATGCAAATAGATGGCACTCTTTTCTTTATTGATACTCTGCCCTGATACTTTCTCATATGCATCTGCATTGTTCTAAAATCATCCTTGCAAAAGATTATCGTATCATCAGCAAAGGCAAGATGGATGATGTTTAGGCTACCTCTAGGCATGCCAAACTTTCTAAAATTTGTGTTCAGCAATAAAGAATTTAGGGCTCTTAATATTACTTCAGCAGTAAGAATAAAAAGTGTTGGAGATAAGGGGTCCCCTTATTTTAATCCTCTAGAAGATGGGAAGAAGCCCTTAGGTTTCCTATTGAGGAGTATTGAGTACTAATTGTTACATATCATCCTGAATACCATGTCAATTATTATTTCGCCAAACCCCATTTTCCTTAATAGTTTAGTGATGAAAATCCATTCCACTCTGTCATATGCCATCATCATGTCCAGTTTAATGACTAGATTAGCAATTCTTTCCCTCTTACTTATTTTAGTGATGATCTCCAGTAGTAAAACTACATTCTTAGCTATGTTTCTACCTTGCACAAACCTGCTTGTTTTGGAGATATTATATTTGATAATAGTACTTTCATTCTTTCATGCATAATTCTAAAGAATATCTTATTAACAAAGTTACTTAGGGAAATAGGCCCCTGTCAGAAAAGGTTTACACTTCTAATTTTGTTGGAAGTAGAATCAGATTTGTATGAGTGATGAAATTTGGTAGTTTATCCCACAAAAAAAACTACAACCATATTGGTTATGTCATCACCTATGATACCCTAAGTATCTTAATAGAATACACCTATTATACCAGCTGTCCCCCCTACACTATTTTTGTTAAGTCACATTATTGCTTGCTTCACCTCCTCTTTTTCAGAGGCTCTATGCAACTCCTCATTCTTCTCTTAACTAAATATTATAGGGATCTCTTTTAACATCTCAAATTCAATAGAATTTTCATGTTTAGTAAACTATGTTTGAAAGAAATTAACTGTTTCTTCTACTATTTCATTATGTTCCTCTATCCATTCTCCTTCATTATTCTACATTCTACTGATTCTAAGTGTGCTTCTTCTCCCTTTCACTTGTGTGTGAAAGAACATTTGTGTTTTTTTCTCCATCCTTTAAATTACTCCATTCCTTCCATTTGTGTCCAAAATTCTTCTTCTATATACAACTAATCATTCAGGTTTGCCTGAGCTTTGTACAACTTTTCCCTATTAGTTGTTGATGGCATACCTTAAATTGCATCTCATGTAACTGGATTACTTTTTTCAAGGAAGAAATTTCCTGGAATATGTTCCTAAATTTTTTCTTGTTCTATTGTGTTAGTGTATATTTTACCCTTTTCAACTTGAATTGGACAAGTTAAAAGGGTTTCCTTGAAATTATACCTTCCATTGTTGCCTGACCACTTCTTTGAATGACTCCTCATTTAGCAAAAAGTTCAAGAATCTGAATGGCCTAGCAATATGTTTTATGCTGGTATCATAGTTTAGTAGCAGGGATGAGTGATCAAAACTACTTCTAGTCAGGTGTTACACTTCCATAACTGGAAAGATATCCTATAGCTTTGTATTACACAAAACCCTATCTAATCTCTTGAATATGCAAGCCTCATCAGTTCTACTATTCCACTATGTATATTTGATTCCTTTAAAACCTTGGTCTATCAAATTGTAATTGTTTATGCAGTGATTGAAATCCTCAACTTCAGTTTCAGTAACTGGTAGTCTTCCTAGCATCTCTTCCTCTTTATTAATGACATTAAGATAATCACCTTAAATCCAAGGATAACTCATAGTACTTGACGATTCATACATGGATTCCCATAATTAGAGCCTTTTAGCATGATAAAATTTAGCATAAACAAGTGTTCGAGTAAGTTCTATTCCCATTCCTTGGCTTATAACTTTCATTAAGATTAGTTATTCCTCATCCATTATAATTATGTACTCTAATATTGAATCCATGAAAGCATATATCTTCCTATTTACATTAGACATTGTAGAATACATGCTAATCTTCTTCTATAATCATCCATATTTTGACTCTCCTGGAAAGGTTCCATAAATCCAATGAACTAAAATTGATGTCTCTTCTAAAGGGTAATAAGTTTGGTGAAAGCCTATTGAGCATTCACTAACCTAATATTCCATATTACATCATTCATAGAGACTTATTATGTTTTGTAGTAGTATACCTTATTTGTCTTCCCAATGTCTGAGAAGGCATGTTATCTTTATTCTCTTTCTTTTTTTGCTTGCTTGTATTAGATCTAACCTGCTCAATTTTTTTGGGAGATAAATCTCCATCTTTTGCCACTTTGGTTATATTTTTCTCCAGGTCTTCTTCATCCATACTTGCCAATGTCTTGTTGTACCTCTCATCATCATTATTAATGTGTACTTCCAATGGGATTACCTCCTGATTATCCATTGGTGCAAATACCATGGATTTATCTTGTTGTCCCTAGACATGTTCTATCTTGTTCTCCCTTTCTTCTGCATTACTATCTTTTCTTGAAGTGACCAGTTTTGTAGTGTCCTTTGCTTCTTTCTCAATTGTCTCCACTTTTTTATTCTTCTATATCTTCTCATATATACTTTATATTTGTTTAGGGATGATTTGTTTCTCCTTGTTCTCTTTCTCCACACATTTCTTTGCGGATTAATTCTTGATATTCGATGATTTGATTTTTGATTTTCCAAAATTGTTGCTTACCATTCTTTAGTGTTGTCCTTAGAAAGTTGATTTTCCTTGATTTCATCCTATTTTTGGTCCTCTGCTTGTTCTAGTGTTGCAAAGAAATTGTTGACCTGTATTTCCATGGTATCATTTTCAGATATCACCCTACCTGCCTTATCATTTTTGTATTTTCTTTTTCTTTGCATCCATTCCTTCTTATTTTGTTGGTTGCCCACTATCTTTCCACTGGAGAGCACTCTCTTGTTAGCAGCAGTGCCTATCCTATCATTTTTTATTTTTCTTCATCCTCCTTTATTTTTACATGTATTTAAGGATGTATATTTCAACATCCCTTTTCATCATATCCCTATAAATAGGATTCCTTGCAATACTTAGGCATGTAATCATATTAGATTTAGATCCATTTTGACTTTATCTCCCCTGTGTTGTCATTTTTTTTAATGATCCTCAACCTTTTAGGAAAATTTGCAATCAGATCTACCTCTACTTTCACTTTTACATAGCTTAGTGTAGTATGGTTTCTAGTGGCCATATCTACTCTCAATGGACTACATACTGCAAAAGCAATAGAAAAAATATCTTTTTTTGCAAAAAGTTGGGTAGGGGATTTGGGTAGGTGAGCCATGCTACTCCAATAGTTGTCTCCACATCTGGTTTGAACCAAGGATCCACTTTAGTTTTCTCATCAGCCAAAACAACTCCTTTGTTTTGATGTAGAATGCTTATGTATAGTAATTGTACCTAATGCAAGGTTAACCTTATGAGAATATATCTTTCATCTAGAACTCTTATATTACGTTCCACATTAATTTTGCATTTCCCAGGGATAGCTTTCCTCAATTATTTAATGTCAGGCTTCCCATATGAGAATTTACCAATAACATCATATTGCAAATTCTCTTAGATTATGAGACTACCCACTTCAGATCCTTTCCACATGATTTTAGGTTCTCTATGCAACATGATAACTGGTTTGGAGGCACTTTAGGTATATAATTTATAGGAATGTTGGGTTTTAGGGTATTGGCATATCAAGGAATCATTAGTTCTATTGAAGTATTTGGTTGTGTTTGTGTAGTGATTTTGTTGGGAGGGGCTACCTTCGGTGGGATCTACCCATCGGTGGAGGTGGCCATCTAGCTGGTGTCGGTGGTAGGCAAACTAGGTTTTTGGTTGTATTTGGTTTAGGCTAGAGAGCATTTATTCTTGAGCAATGAGGATCTCGGCATCAATATCCTCTATGCTTTCCCTAACTTATTCCAGAGTATACCTCTGGATATTCAACCTTGTATACTCCACTTGAAGGGTAAGACAATCTCCTTCTAAGGTTGGAGAGAACTTTATCTCTTTGAGATTCAAGAACCAAGTTGTAACCTTCAAGAAGATCGCAGCGAATATCCATTGATGTTATAGCCTCTTTCTATGACTGGACCATTCTACTGGTTTTATCAAGCATACATGTAAGTTGACCCAGATTCCTTGCAAACTCTCTTGCTCCAAAGAATCCCTAGTTGTCAACTCAGCCTCTAACCTCAACCTCCAACCTATAGAGTTCAGACACAAGAAAATTTTCTCTTTTAATAGAGGCATAAAGGTCTATCTACTAAGTGCACATGTTATCCTACAAAGAATAGAGATAAGAGTAAAGTTTGTTTGCTTGTTAGCACTAAGCCTTTTTCTCCCAGTTAGCACAGTCCGAATCTTAGATAGCTTGCTCTCGATCTCGATTGGCCTTTTCATAACTTTTCTTAACATTTTTTAGCTCAAAATTTAATACTGGGATATGGTCAGAGGTAGCAATCTCCTTTGATCTTTTATCAAGCTCGGCCTTCAAAGCCACAATCTCCCATTCCTGGAAATCTAGTTTAGTATGAAGCTCCTCTTTGTTCTTGAGGTTAATTTGAAAGATTTTTTTGAGAAATGTGCTTTCCCAAAAAGGAGATGAGAAAGGAAATAAGTTGAAGGAAGGTGTTGCCTCCCACAATATATGCAAGTGTACATGGTCATCAAAATAATAAATTGACTCAGAGAGCCAGATGTTAAACCAATATGGACTTATAATTAACTATTTACTAAATTAAATTAGTTCTAATTATTTACTCAAGCTATCAGTTCTCAAGGTTTGGATGGTTCTTGATTATGCTACTGATTATACTAAAGAAAAAAAGTAACTGAATGTAAATATTGTGGAGGTTATTCATAGATACGTTAAGACCTAGGTGTATGGTGCTTGCATAGTTCCATTATATGTTTAAATAGTTGGTAAGCTTATTTAAGATATCTACCAAATTTTGGAATCACAGGGTTAATAGTATGGTCATGGGATCATCGAACTAATTCAAATGGAAACAAGTTATTATCCTGTATTTGACCCAAGTAGGGCGATCTAGGTACATCTCAGCCCTAGCCTCTATTTAATTTGTAGATGAACCCTTTTCCCCTTAACCTACATTTTGTTCCTAGTGTCTATCTCTCCAGTTTCTTTAGGAATTATCCATTTGTCAAATTGGTAGCTAAATAATAGAATAGTTAGCACAAAATTAAGAGAACAAAATGTAATTTTAGAATCCGAAATAACAACTTGTATAAAGATGATGGCGTTCATACTATAGCCATAACCCTGGAAAGAGGGATCTTAGTTGTTAACAAAACTTATTACAAAGTTATAACATATGTATGAACAAGAAATAAAGAGGTAAAGAAGTGATCCTAGATAATGTGGCTTTTTATGCTTCCCAAACAATAATTATTCTACAATAAAAACTATCATGACCCAAAATCTTAGGTCGTGATGGCACCTAATTTAACCCACTCGTAGGTAAGCCAAACCATAGCTCAAAATGGCAAGTAATGGGCTAATCGACGGAAGCTAAGAAAGGTAAGGAAATAGGCATACAATAGAAATACTATGCAATGAAAATAGCGATATATATAAGTATGAACACACTATACAGTAGAGGGAAGATGACAAAATGTACAAAATGAGTTTTCCCCACGACCTGGTAAGGTCAGTACAAGAGCCACTACACCAAAAGAGAGTACTAGACAATGTCAGATATACATCATAGTGTCAAAATATACAAATAAGACAATCAAAAAATAGCAGAAGGAGGAGGATCAGCTCTGAACTCTAAAATCTCACCCTATCTCTAAACAATAACACAACCCAAGGATATCGTCAGCAGTGGTGACTTATTCTTGGATCTGTATCACGAAAAAGACGCAGGAGTGTAGTATAAGAACCAAAACAATGGGTACTCAGTAGGCATTATAAGTTGACTGAGCTTTAATATAGTAAAAGCATAAGTAAAGTGCAAGAATGTAAACCTAATTCAATAAATCAGGGTAGAAATGGAATTAATAGCCTAAACTAGGCGGATGCAATGTATATAAGATAAGAAACTCAAAAGCAAAAATGAAAGTCTAACTATAACCTAACTTGGCCCCCCATAATCCCAGAAGGCGAACATAAAGAAGAATAACCCAACCAAGCCCCCATAAGCACGGTGAGTACAAACAATGGATAATACTAAAGTAAAGATAAGGTATAGCAGTAATGAATGTAAAATGATCCAAAAAATGCCCAGCGTACCTTGTACTCCCTTTTTCCAGTAGTAACCTTCATCCTATAGGTATTTACCAATTTCCCAACCCCAGATTAGTAATAGGAATGATAATAAATATCGGAGTCAAACCGAAACTAGTAAATACAGATGTCAGACTCGAATCGGTACTCATAAATGATAATAATATAGCATATTTCAAACTCGAACCAAAACTGATAAGCACGAAATAATGATGATATCCCAAGTTTTAACGTATCTTAAGTTCATTTAGTCAATATATATCAATTTTAGTCGGTCAAATCTTTTAAGGCAAAGCGGATTCCGATTACTAAGTCTGAAAGGCACGGTCAAAGGTCAAATACTACACTACCCGAGGTAATCGAAGCTAAATGAGCATAAAACATAGCCTATGTCAACCCCCAAACCCAGGTAATATCCTAAGGAAGAAGCTAAGTGATTATTAAGGTCAAAGGGGTTATTCTAAATATTCTATCTTAACAAGGGCAATGGGGCCCACTACTCAAACCCCAAAAACCCAACCTAAGGCAAGCACCTGCCCAAAACCTAGGCTAAGGCTTCCCAATCCCATCCCAAGGCACTAAAAGAACTAAGTCTAATCCTAAAGCACAATCATATACAAATATGAGGGAAAATGAGCCTGAATTCTACTGAAAAGGGCCCTTACCTAGCTAAATAAGGTACTAAATGCTAAAATAACAATCGATCCATAGATACCAACCCATAGCTAGAACAATATCATACTAATACCATAATAAAACATAGTCTAGAAGAAAGATAAGCCTATCCTAAATAAACTCTGCCAAAAGCATGTATAATACTTCAAAAATCCTTCGATCGCTGCCACGTTATAAAAACAATATTCGACGCATCAAGATGAGAATATCGATACCCATATCAAGTATTAATGCTCCGAGTTAGAAATTGGACTAAAAATCCCACTTGGGACCTATTTTTGGAATCACAAAATTGAACCATCACAACATCCCTCCCAGCTCAAGGATCATTTGCTCCAAAATTGGGCTTAATCCGAGACCCGCAACAGTCCCAAAATAATCCCAATCCAAGTAATAAAATCAAAACCAAAATCAAAATTTTTAATAGAAATTAAATGGAGAACTTATGAGATAACAACAAGAGAATGCTCACAATCACATTCTCAAGCTTATCCCAGCTCCAATATACAATTTCCACACTATTTTTAAGCTCCCAAAGGACTAATATAGAGTTTTACACTGATCTTAGGCGTATTTATACACTTAAGTGTCATTATCTACGTGCATTTAGCTTGGCTTTGAAGATAATTTGATGTGCTTAATGAAGTATAAAGTTTTTATTTTTGTATTTGTGTGATAAGGTATATTTTTAGAGTGTTTAAGGTGAATTTGAAACAATTCAAGAGTCAAAATGATTAAATAAAGCTTAGACAAGAAAACTAGTGTTGCTAGCTTGAGCTATGCTTGTTCTAGTGTACTTTGATGAAATTTATTATGTTGTACGAACTAATGGTTGTTATGAGTTTTAGTATGAGACCATTGGAGGATCTATGGAAGCTAAATTAATCCTACGAACAAGCCACAAAGAGTGGGGAAACAAGGAACGAGAAGGCAAGAAGAATAGAGCAAGAATTGGGTGAACCCTCACCCTATGGAGGGGACCTTGCGCCACACCACCCATAGCATGGGAGGGCGAATTATGCTGAACCCCCTAGGGAAAGGTAACAATTATTTGGCCTTGCGATAGGCCTGACTCACCCCCCCCCCCAATGTCCATGTGATTGGCCATGTAGCACAACCCTCCTTAGGACGTCTAAAAGTTGGTTTTTATGTTATTTAAATGGGGGTAAAGCTATAAATCTATATGTTTCGTATGGGCAAGACTATGGAAGACCTAAAAAACTATATAAGGTTTAATTATCTACATTTACACCTCATCTTTGGAATACACATGATTTGGAGAGGAGGAGAAGGCAACGAAGGCTCTACGTTAGGGTTTTTCTTTTTTTACTTCTAGCTTCTTGTAGTTTACTTATGAATTCATTAATAGTGATTCTTTGTATGACTATTAGTGGATAAACAAACTCTTTCTAGGTTTGATGCTACAACATGATTGCTTAATTATAGTTTTAAAGTTGGTTTATATGTTTATCAAGTTATGTGATTATTCTTGCATTCTTGTTTTACTATTCTAAAGCGTCATGAACTTTAGGATAAATCTAAGTCTCGAAATAAATTGACCATAGGAGTGGAGGGATGGAATGAAGAACTTAGGGAGTGTGGTTCATGTCTTTAATTGTTATATAGTAATTTTTAAAGGATGATTTGTGGTTAGGATAGTGATATACCTAAACGCCCCACTTTGTTAATGAAACGGGAAGATAGTTTAATGCATCTGAATTAAAGAATCATATCCCTGCTCAACAATGTAGTTGTGATATTAATTTGGGTAGATGACTTAGAGAATGACCATTCCCAAGTTGTAATATCAACCCCATAGATCAATAATCATGATAAATACCAATATCGACAAGAAACCATAGTTATGCATGAATATTAAGTAAATGCCTCATCCCTGGAAATCTCCTTATATTGCTTACAATCCAAATTTAATATCATGTTATTTCTATTATTTAGTTTATAAAAACAAAACTCAAACTCTTTTTGGTTACACATCGCACTTGTTTAAATTCAATAGTAATACTTAAGTAGGATCATCTGTTAAACACCAAGTCCCTGTGGGATAGATATTCCACTCGAAAGAGATACTTTATTACTTGCACAACCATGTACACTTGCGTGTGCAGTTGGAAGCAATAATTTTTTCCGACATTTTTGGGGACTTGAAAAATTAGCAACCTTCTAATTTTAGTTTTACTATTGTGTTGGATAAGTTCTAGCAACTTGGTCTTAGCTACTCATCTTGTAGGTACAGGTTTGTGACGCTAGTAAGCTGGGAAGGGATAAGGATTTGGTCCAACCAGATCCTGAGCCTGAGCATTACTTACATCGATTGAGAAGAAAAGTAGCACTTCTCTACCCAATACCGCAGATTGAGCAGGATCAACAGGTCAAGGTTGTTCCTGAAGTCATGGCAGCACCAAGGACTATACATGATATGGAAATCCCAGTCGCAATTAATGTTACCTCCACCATCCACAATCCAGAACCTGGAGGTCGATTTGAGCTAAAATATAATATGGTACAATTATTGCACTCGAGTGGACAGTTCACTGGTCATACACATGAGGACTCATAGGTCTATTTTTAGAGTTTCATAGAGATCAGGGACACACTCATTCCTGCAAGGGTCTCCACTAATTATATGAGGCTTACACTTTTTCCATTTTCACTTTTGGGTGAAGCGAAGAAGTGGTTAAATGGAGAGCCTGCAAATTCCATCACCTCATGGAACGATCTTGCAAGAAAGTTCCATATCTGATTCATCTCATCTGGTAAGACTACAAAATTGAGAATTGAAATAGTGGGTTTCACGCAAAATCCCGAAGAAAATTTATACCAGGCTTGGGAGCGATTCAAGGGTCTTCTTAGAGATTTCCCTTATCATCAGCAGTCTAATGAAGTGTTAGCTCACACTTTTGTTGAAAGTCTAGACCCAAATACTAAAATTTTGTTAGATTGAGCTGCAGGTGGTCAAGCATTAGAGAAAACTTATGATGAACTTTACACTTTGTTGGATAGACTTATGCAGAGTAACCCAAATTGGCATAGTAATGCTTACAGAGCTATAGTGAAGCATGTTTCAAGTACATTAAAAAGCAATGCCATCACAGCATTGACTGCACAAGTGGCTAGTATATAAAATTAGATGACGATTCAGTTGAATAAATTGAGTATGGCTCAGGGCCAAGCTCCATCCAATGTTATGCAATCAGTGCAACAGGTTTAGCAAGCTTAGATTCGGTGTCAAGTCTGCAGAGGAAGTTATCATTATGGATACCTTAGCGATGCTAATCCAGAGTCAGTAAATTTTATGGGCAATGCATAAAAAGGTAATCAAAACTATGGTAATCCATACAATCGTAACTGGCAGAGTCAACCCAACTACTCTTAGGGAAATAATCAGGTTCAACCTCAGTAATTTCAGCAGCAGCAAGGTATTCTAAACAACACTCAGGCCAGTAATATAGAAGAGACTTTGAAAAAAATTCTAGCCAACTAAGAACAAATGGTTGTACAGATCAAAAATCAGCAATTGGCTTAAAAGAATTTAGAGAGGCAGATGGGTCAGTTAGCTCAGGCATAAAACACAAGACCTTAAGGGGGTCTACCTAGTGATACAGGGTAAGCTCCAAAGCAATTTATGGCAATCACATTGAGAAGTGATAGAGATTCAATTGATGCACCTCTAAAGAAAAATCATGAGGTCCAAGAAGAGTTGATCACACCTGAGCAGACAAAAAAGCAAGTTGAGTCCAAAGAAGCTGACAAAAAGGGGAAGTCTTAGTACCCAAATAAAAAGTATTGAGAAAACCCAAAGCAGACCACCATCACCATTCCCTTAAAATCTTAAGAAAGACAAAGAGGATGCTTATTTTAAGAAGTTATTTGACACTTTCAGAGAACTTCATATTAACCTTCCTTTGTTAGATATTTTGCAGGGAATGCCCAAGTATGCTAAGTACTTGAAGGATATAGTGGAGAACAAAAAGAGGCTTGGTGATATAGAAACTGTATCACTCATGGAAGAGTGCAGTTCTGTGGTTATGAGAAAGATGCCCGAAAAGCTCAAGGACCCTGGGAGTTTCACCCTCCCCATACAAATTGGTGAAAGCGATGTTGCTCAAGCTTTGAATTTAATACACTTGGATTGAGAAAGCCAAGGCCCACATCAGTTGTGCTCCAGATGGAAGATAGAACTAGAGTGGTCCCCGAAGGAATTATATAGGATGTTCTCATTAAGGATGGTAAGTTCATTATTCCTGTTAATTTTATTGTTCTTGTCTACAATGAAATAATAGGGTACCAATCATATTGTGATGTCCATTCTTGCTACTGGTGGAGCATTGATAGATGTTAGAAAGAGCATGCTCAAGATGAGATTGAATGATGAAGAGGTGGTCTTACGAGTGTACAAAACACTCAACACACCCTCACACTACATATATTTATGCATGATCATAGTAATGGAAGTGGATAAGTATAGGGTAGAGGAAACAAAACCTCCCATTGTCTCTTCAGACTCTCTCATAGAGTTCCCCAAATTGATAAATAAGTCGGAGCTGGAAAAACTTAAAGGAAATCCTGAAAAGGTGAGTATAAGAAAAATTGCAGACCTTGATTATGAGCACTCAAGAGGTCAGAAAAGAAGGAAAACATGGGCCCTGATAAAGAGTAAAAGGATGAGAGAATGCTGATGATAGTTGTGATGTGAGTCGTGCCACGATACTAAATTAGGCGCCAGTTGGGAGGCAACCCAACATGTAGTAGGAAGTTATTTTTATTTTTTAGTTTTTATTTAGTGTCACCTTTGGTTTTGTTTTTGTTTTGTGTTGACGGGTTGAAGGGAAGTTTGAGTACCTGAGATCTTAGCTAAGGAGCATGGCAAAAACTAAGTGTGGGGTCCGGAATGAATATGATGCCATTAGATAAGCCTAGAGGCCTTGGGGAGTATTCCTAATTCTTATTCTTTGATTTATACTTTGGGGACAAAGTATGATTTCAATTATGGGGTGGGAATCTTCCAATTTGTTTAGGGTGAAGTGCACTATAGGATTTTTATTTTTATCTATTTGCAAGTTTTTGACTTCATTTTAAAAAAAAAAATTACAAAAATATTTTATCTTTGTTTGTTTTTAGTGTTTGTTGTTTAGTCCATTTAGTATAAGCACATTTTACCCACCCCTTGATATTTCATTTCGGTTATTTTTCAAGGGGGAGCCCTTTGAACCCAGTATCCTTTTTAATTCTTAGGAGTAATTTTTTTAAAAAAAATCATTTGATGCTCTTGCTGGGTGCTACACATGATTACGTGATGCAAGTTAGTGTTGAATTCTAAGGCATGTTGTGAAAAAGTGAATGACTTTTTGAGACACTTAGGCTCTTTTATTTGATTCTTGTGTGATGTTGGCTTAAATTTGAATTATTGCAATTGCTTGGTTGAGAGTCTATAGGGATCCCATGTGCCAAGTGTTAGTGAGGTTTTTGTTACATTCCATGTTTGCATAATGATGTCTAGAACATTCCCAGTTTGTTTGCAAAGTGAAATACAGAATGTTGAGTTTAGGAGATGACATAGGCATTTCTTTGATAGCCATGTTTTACACCTGCTTTATCTACCCTTTTTGCATGATCTTAGCTAGCCCTGTTGAGCCTTTAACCTATTACTTGGTAGCCTCATGTGTAAGTTACTCTTTTTCTTTCAATAGACCATAACTTGATCCAAAACTCCTAAGCGCTTGAGTTGAAAAATAAAAGTTGTGAAGGAGTGAAAGTTGAAGAGAAAGAGTGAAGTTAAAGCCCCATAGTAGTAGCTATTGGTGTGTTAAATAGGTTTATGTGTTGTTAGTAGGGAGTAAAGTAAAATGAGTAAAGCGTTTTGAAAAAGATAATCAAAAAATCCCTACTAAAGATGTGTAAGCTAGCTTAAAGAGATGGGGCAAAACAAAAGAGAGTTGTGGAAGAGAAAAGAGGTGAAAAATAGGTTGGTTGAAGATGAGCTTAATTAAAAGTGTGATGTATTAAAGCACTTGGGAAAGTTAGTAACTATTCTTGACCTAAATAATTCTTACCCGTCCTTTAGCCTACATTATAACCCGTAAAGTCCTACTTGATCTTGAGCTTTGATATTCTTATATTAGTGGAGTAGTACTATCACGCCCCAAAATAATAGGGGCGAACAAGAACCATATGCATTTAATTTATAAGCTATCTATGACATATACGAGATTATTGAATGATTAAGAGCAAGATAACCAATATGAGTTGTATATACACACGAGGGGGTTATATGAACAAAAACTATACAATACAATACTGCATGATGACCATGAAGCTTCTAGCCAATTTAATACACTATACTACTAATAACTAGTTGGGACAAGGCTAGACATACCCAACTAGAGACTTGTACATGTAATCAAAAATACTAGACATAGACTAGCTCCGGAGAGAAATGGAGCTCAGCAAAATATCAGCTGAAAATGGCAATAAAGCCAAACGTGGATGTCTGTTATCCTGTGAATCTGAGCCTGTATTAATAGAACATGGCAATGTGGAGATATCAGTACATATACAACATGTACTAGTATGAAAAGCAGACAGAATAATAGTTGGACAAGTGCGAAAGCTCATATGGACCAAATAACAAAGAGAAAGAATTATGAGCATATAAGTGCTGCATATACTATACAAAACTGTAACCCATGCACCAACTTTGCTAGTTTGTCATATACTGTCCAGGAAAGCATTCCTTATAATATAAAGCCTATAATTTGTCTAGGTGATGTATTTAACCTATTTAGAGTACAAATGATCACCAGATGACCTACCAAAGGCAATCTGAGGTGAGTATAAAATGTATATTGCTTAAATACTCATTCCAATGATTTCATACATATAACTGTAACCGTAGTCTGATACAAGGTACCCCCCCTCCCCAGGGGCTCACTATGAGGGTCTGCCCACAGGCCATATGTGCCATATATTGGCTCGAGTCAGGGGAAACCAGTACATGACGTTTCAGCTGACTCTAAATACAAATGATGCCGCAAAGGTGGGTACGCCCTAACATTTCGCTCACTATAATGGTCTTGTCTCGATCCTGTTCAAAGAATCACGTCGAGCGCATATGCTAAGTAAAACCTATGTACCCTCCCATCATTAACGTTTATAAAATAATGCCTCAAAGGCCTATGACATGTGAATTGTGGTGATGGTCATATATCTACTACATACAAGTGTAACTATGCTATGGATAACATGTGACATATATATACCATGTGGCCTAAGAATTTCAAGTAAAGGAACTTACTATAATATTGAATATTGTAAAGATTTGACATAAAGGGTGAAAAGTGGATGCTTATAAGCTTGATAGTAGGACGAGGGAACTATATATAAGAAATAAAAGCCTACCTTCATATTCTATGAGAACTATATTGAATTTTATAAAAAGGTGCACATGACGTAGGTGGTGCCTTAGTGGTTTACTAGCTACGATGGTACTCTGAGCTTCAAACAATACAATCTGTGCAAGTGTAGTCTTTATCCTTCCAACTACTAGTACCCGCTATCCTATAGGCAACCTACTAATTACAAGGATAACATACGTCCATCAATAACCCATATGTGCATTTAACAATTTATTCCAATAGGATTCACTTATTTGAAATTAATCGAATTTCTTACTAAGAATCCAAAATGAATTCTTTAGTTTCGAACTTATAAAATTCAATGTTAAATCCACCCAATTGATAGAATTCCTAAAAACTCAACTTTTATCAAAATTTCACCTTTTCCCCCTTTCCTCAAGAACCCTAATTAACCAAACCCACTTCAAGAACTAGTACAAGGATTTAAATGAGATATCCCCAAATACTTATTCAAATTTAAATTCAAAAAAGGGGTAGAGAATTTACCTCTTGGGGTTCAAATTTCTACTACCAATTTTATAAATTAATTCTTGAAATCTCTTGAGGTTTCCACAAAATCCTTTAGCTCATATGATCCGAATGGCGTAGGTACCCCTCCTCCACGTATAGTCCCTTCTTGATCCTTTAGAATAATTCCCCTTGTTGATATGAAGAAAAAAATGAGAAGAAAGAAAGAAACAGAGAAGTACTACTCATTTCTTATTTCCTGGAAAGCAATTCCAGTGAAATACAAATACTCCCTCACTTTTCCCACTTAATGCTATTTAGGGAAAATTAGTATGAGGTGGCCCCCAGCTAATCCCATTGTTAATAACAAAAGAAAGGAAGGCATCATTTAATTATTTATCCCAATAGGCATCAAATATTAAGATAAATAATTACACATACACTACTCTTCATAAACATAGTGTTATACTCCTCTATAATATTAACTTAAATTCAATTTTTTCCCGAGGTGCTACAATCTCCACCACTTAGGATCATTCATCCTCGAATGATGATTGCAGCTTACTTTCTATTCCACAACTATCCAAGACATCCATAAGATCATTTAACCAACTCGGTCTCACTTTATCTCATCGTAAGGTCAAATTAACTCCCCAAATTTCTAAAAAATTTGGCAGAGTTTCCTTTGTAAATAGGCCTATCGGGAACCTATTAGTAAGACAGAATACATCCAAATACACTTCACAGAGCATCACAACAAATATAATACTCAACAGATAATACAAAAGGCTCCGCTTGGCCTTAAACTCAACAAAAAATACACGAGGCTCCTCTTGTCCTTAAACTCAACAAATAGTACACTAATCATGTAACTTACCTTATACTCTACATCCACATGTTGTATCCATGTAGATCTCAAGAATCATAGGCACACATCATGTACCTAAATATATCAAGTAAGAATCAGACGTCAGCAAAATAAAATATAGTAGAAACTAACAATCATATAAAGGGACAAGTAGTTTAACAACCTTCTGATGGTTCCTGGAACAAGTATGGATATTTAGTTTTCATATTTTCTTCTGATTCCCAAGTGGCGTCTTCTATGCTTAGATTCCTCCAAAGCACTTTAACGGAAGCTATGTCTTTGGTCCTTAGCTTCCTGACCTGTCGATCCAATATAGCCACGGGGACTTCCTCAAATGATAGGTCTCCCACAAGCTCAATACCCTTTATAGCAATGATGTGTGAAGTCTTTCCTAAGCATTTACGTAACATCGACACATGAAAGATGGGATGTACTGCAGCCAACTCTGGATGTAACTCTAACTCATACGCTACATGGCTAATTTTGTGAATAACACTATAAGGCCCAATATACCTGGAAATTAGCTTACCCTTCTTTCCAAATCGCATAACGCCTTTCATCGGTGACACCTTCAAATATACTAAATCATCAATTTGGAACTCTAAATCTCTACACCGTAAATCTACATATGACTTTTACCTACTCTGTGTAGTCTTCAACCGCTCTCGTATTAACTTAACCTTCTCAACAGCTTGATGGACTAAATCTGGTCCTAATACCTATGTCTTACCTACTTCAAACGAACCAATAAGAGATCAACATCATCTCCCCTATAGAGCTTTAAATAGAGCCATGCCAATGATGGAGTGATACTTGTTATTATAAGAAAATTATATTAAGGGTAAATGATCATCCCAATTACCTTTAAAGTCCAGCACGCATGCTATCAACATGTCTTCGAGTGTATGAATGTTGCTCTTAGGTTGGTCGTCTATCTGTGGATGAAATGCAGTGCTAAGATTCACCTGTGTGCCCAAACTCCTCTGGAATGATCTCTAAAATTGCACTTTAAATGGGGAACCTCTATCTGAAACAATGGAAATTGGGGTCTCATGTAGGTGAAAAATCTCTTTTACATATAACTTGACATAATCTTTAGCCGTGCTGGTAGTCTTAATAGGAAGAAAATGAGCTGATTTAGTCAACTGATCAACTATTACCCAAATAGAGTCATGTTTTTGATAAGAAGAAGGTAATCCTGTGTAACACCCCGTACCTTCCCAACCCTATGTGACAACGTTGAACAATGGTCACTTAGGTGTCGAGATACCATGAGTATGTAATTTGTAATGTTAGTGATGAGAAAATTAAAATTTGGTCTTGTACATGTGATTAACCTTGCATAGGAGGTGTTTTGTGATTTTTGTGGAACATTTTTGGGGTTCAAAACGAGGCTAATAGGACCTCTAAACAAAGGATATTAAGGTTAAGAAGTAAGTTAAAGAATAGGACTTGAAGTATCTAACCAAACCCGCGAAGAAAAGTTGAAAAATGAAATTTTCAAAAATTTTAAGTGTGGGGCTCGCTAGAGGGCGTACCACACCGCTCTGGGCTAAAATTTTTAGTCCATAGGCAGCAAGCTAGTGCACCCAAGGGCGTGCCATGCTGGTTTTGGCCACTTTTCAAAGTTGGAATTTTTCTTAAGTCCCAAGGGTGCCCGGGGACGTACCGTGCCGATTTTTGTCATGTTTCTTCTACAACCATGAGCATATATATGCAATGATTAAAGTATTATATTGGTATGATAAAATTACTCGAGAACGAATTTGGCATCAAAATGACGATTTTATCCTTGTAGCCAAAATAAGCCATACGTGGCTAGAATTGCTTGTTTTTGGAATTGAGGCTACGAGTATGAATCCCGTGAGTGGGCATATTATCGTAACGCGTATGAAATGATTTAAACATAAGAAATTATGTATTTTATTGGGTTAAGTGAATTGGGCTCAAAGAGGGGCCCAAAATGAGAAGAAATCATGGGTCAAGAATGGGTCAAATGACCCATTCTTCCATTGACTAATGCAACACATTGCATTAAATGCCAAGAGTGGATAAGGATGAAAATTAAGGTCCTATATAAAGGGCAAAAATCTGATTTTATTCAAGAGAAATACACATACTTTTTCTATCTTTTTCTAGAGAATTCTCAAGAAATCTTTTTTGGCTCTCAAAACCCTAAGGCACTTCTTGGAGCAAGATCATCATCTTTCAAGCTTAGGTAAGTGATTATTCTTATGGATTAACATATTATATGCATGGTAGAGTATTTAAATCATGTTGTTTATGCTTGGAAGTGTTGAATATGGCACTTTGTGTTTTTGTAAAAGATGTGTCATCTATGGAATTTAAACTTGGAATATAACTTGTGGTTTTGGTAAAAGAGCATGGTATGGATGAAATATGAACATTTATGGTGTGATTATGTTATTCAACTTGTTATTTTCATGTAAGTGTAAATTATGGGATTTTGGACGATTTGTTGTTGTAAGGTGTATTGAAGTAATTTGATGGAATAATTATGATGTGGTGGTGATGGAGAAGTGTAAAATATGAACTAGGTGTGACATGCTATTGGTTATCATGTATTGGTCAATGTATGGAATATTGTGGGATTATTGGTACAATAATTTCATAAATGGTATGGTCAAGGGGGAAATGACACGTTAAAGCCAAACATGTGACTTATGGTTATTGTATGCCATTGTAAGGTAATTGGTGGTTAATGTTGGTTCTGTTATGTACTTGTGTTGTAGAGTGAAACATAAGTAAGGAGCGGGACTATTGTATGCACGCCTAATATTGTATATTCATATTGAGAATACAAGGTATGTAAGGTTCCTTTTTCCATATCCTTCTGCAACATGTTGTTCATATTGACATTGGACTTGTTTCATTCCGAGAGGATTGAAGTATATCAATTCAGGTTGACGTATATTGTTATCCATACGTGTCCTATTCTTAGATGACTTATGATTCATTTATCTCTTGTTAATTGATTGAAGTTCCAAAGATGTCATAACGTTGAAATTTCGAGGAGAACTATTTCAAGAGAGAGTAATAACGTAAGAAAATCTATCTAATCTTGGAAGGCAATTTCCAATCATGTCATGTTCCAAAGTCCTATAGTATGATGATTATCCGTGTGCCAATCTTTCATAAGTAAAAGTACCAATCTCATAAGAGTAATAAGAGAGGTGATGTGCAAGTTGGTATAATTATTCCTCATGAGTGAAGATGTCAATCTCATGAAGTGAAGGAGTGAATTGAGATGTGTATATAAGTGTGAGCTTTAGTGTCATGATCTTTAACGTGTCACTTTCATAACTAAGTAAGGGGTATAATATTGTAAAGAAGTAATGTGCATGGTTACTGTATATTTCATTGAGTATAATCACATTCTAAAGGGTATAAGTTCAATATGGAATAATCCCAATATTGTGATATGTCATTTATTATAGCCCACCAAAGGTGGAGGTCCGGTATCATATACTTACTTATATAAGATCTCATAGGATTAGTGAAGGAGGTAAATAAGGTGTTAATCTCATGAAGTATGAGAGTGAGGTAAAGCATATTTGTGAGTTTCAATTAGTTTCATGATCCTTAATATATTAATCTCTCATAAGTTGATATATCAATCTCTCCCATGTATGTTCTCCCACCATAGAGTGGATGTATGTTCTCCCACCATAGAGTGGATGTATGTTCTCCCACCATAGAGTGGATGTAGGTTAAACCACCAATAGAGTGGATGTATGCTAACCCACCATGAGAGTGGATGTAGGTTAAACCACTAGTACGTTATAGTATTAAACCACCAATAGAATAGATGTATGTTATATTGTTACCCCACCACTAGAGTGGATATATGTGGATGAATGTTATTCTTTTACAACCTACTAACCAAGAAGATGAATAATAGTGGTAATGAACATAGAAGTAAGAAAGAATCTCGAGCATATAGAAGAATCTATTGAAGACAAGTCTCTTGAGTGAAGGTAATTCCCCTTGAAGGAGAGTAGTTATAAAAGATATTATATAAAATGAGGGTTTATATACATTGTCTATTCTCTTATAAATTATTTTATTGACATTCTCATGTATGATGCTATTTCTTATGAGCCTTACATACTCAGTACATTCTTCGTACTGACCCCCTCGGGGGACTTACCTTACATGTTGTAGGTGCAGGCATTAGTAGACCTCCTCAGTAGACTGTGGATCATTTACAGAGTTTTGGTGAGCTCCACTTAGTTCGGAGCTTTCTGGGTCATAGTTGCGTATTTGTTTTGATATTGTAAACTTTGTATAAAGCGGGGACTTGTCCCGACAATAAGTTGGTCTTGTTGATGCATCTGTTATAGGCTTTTGTAGACATATGTGGATATATGTATGTAAGATGTACGTTCATTTCGACGTGATGGATCCAACGACCAAGTTTTGTATATATATTTATAACATATGTTTCCATGATTCATGTCTTCCGCATAGTTGCATGAGGTATAATAAGATTCATACGAGGATATGTATATGAAGGTTCATGAGTAAAGATTGGTTCTCTCGGGCCATATCGGCTTCGGGTGCCAGTCCGGCTCGAATGGGATTTTGGGACGTGACAGCTTGTGATGAAATCCATATTAATAGCATCCTATTTCCACACTGGAATACTAATGGTCTGACTAGGCCATCGAGCATCTGATGCTCGGCTTTCACTAGCTGACAATTGGAGTACCGTGCCACATATTCTGCTATATCTTTCTTCATGTCATTCCACCAGTAGATTTCTTTAAGTTCATGATACATCTTTATAGAGCCGGAATGGATTGAATAACGGGAGCAATGTGCCTCAGCCATAATCTATTGTCTCAGCCCATCTACATTCGATACACATAATCTACCTTGACAACTCAAAGTGCCATCGTTTGCTAGCTCAAATATTGTGACTCGATGTCGTTGAATTCCCTCTTTGTACTGGAGCAATAAGGATTATCATAATACCTCTTTTTCACCAATGCCACGAGTGATGACTCAGTTGTATTGAGTACCACAACGCCACCATCTTTGAAATCCATAAGATGGACCCTAAGGCTGGCTAATTTGTGAACATCTTTGGCTACCTCACATTGAATAGATGACAAATATACTATACTACCCATGGATAGTCGACTAAGCATCTGTTACAATGTTACCTTTACTTGGATGGTAGAGAATATCAACATCATAGTCTTTCAGCAACTCTAGCCACCTCCTCTGCCTCAAGTTCAGCGCTTTCCTCTTGAATAGATATTGAAGACTCTTATGATCTATAAAAATGTCAACATGAACTCCATACAAATAGTGGCGCTATATTTTCAGCATGAATACCACTGCTGCAAGCTCTAAGTTGTGAGTGGGATAATTCTGTTCATGCTTGTTCAACTGCCAAGAAGTATACGTTATAACTCTTCCATGCTGTATACGAAAGTAACCCAAGAAAATACTTGAAGCATCACAATACACAACATACCCTTATGTGCCCTCTGGTAAGGCTAACACTGGTGCTGTAGTCAATCTATGTTTCAGCTCTTGGAAACTTCTTTCACAAGCATCTTACCATTGGTACTTAACTGCTTTCTGTGACAATTTAGTCAATAGGGCAGAAATAGAGGAAAATCTCTCCACAAATCTCTTGTAGTAGCCGGCTAACCCTAAGAAACTACATACCTTTATAGGAATGGTTAGTCAAGCCGATTCTTCACAGCTTCTATCTTCTAAAAATCTACTATGATGCCATCTCCAGATACCACATGACCAAGAAAGCTACTGAGGTCAACCAGAACTCACATTTAGAAAACTTAGCGTATAGATGATGTTCTCTAAGTGTCTGTAATACTGACCTCAAATTATCTGTATGCTCAACTTCATTATGTGAATATATCAAAATGTCATCTATAAATACAATCACATATATACCAAGAAAGGATTTGAAAACCCTATTCATCATATCCACGAAGGTTGCTAGGGCATTCGTCAGTCCAAATGACATGACAAGGAACTCGAAATGCCTATGTCTTATTCGAAAAGTTGACTTGGGAATGTCTACTTCATGAATCCTTAGCTGGTTATAACCAGACCTTAAATCAATCTTTGAAAAGCATTTAGCTCGCTGCAATAATTGAATAAGTCATCTATTCAGGGAAGAGGGTACTTATTCTTTATTGTCACTTTGTTTAGCTACCTGTAATCTATACATATTCGCAACGTGCCATTTTTATTACGTACAAATAGTACTAGTGCACCCCAAGGTGATATACTAGGTCGAATGTAGCTTTTATCAAGTAAGTCTTTTAACTGCTCTTTTAGTTCTTTCAATTCTGCAGGCTCAATTCTATAAGGTGGAATTGATATCGGGTGAGTGCCAGGATCTACATCAATACCAAAGTCAATCTCTTTGATAGGAGGAAATCCAGGAAGTTCATCAAGAAACACATTTGGATACTCATTCACTACTGGTACAGATTGCAAAGTTGATGTCTGTTTTTCAACTTCAAGGTAATTGGACTAGGTGTACAAACACCCTTTTGTAATAAGCTTTCGTGCGTTAAAATAGGAAAAAAAATCTCCCTCTAGGCATCGTATAATTACCCTTCCACTCTAGGATTAGTTCTCCTGGGAAATAAAATCGGGCCATCTTGGCTCGACAATCAATTTAAACATAATAAGAGGAAAACCAATCCATACCCATAATAAAATCGAAGTAGACCATTTCAAGTTTAACCAGATTAGCCAATGTAGCACGACCACACACTGTCACCACACAATCATAATAGACCCGTCTAGCTATGATAGACTTTCCTACTAGAATTGATACTGCAAATGGTTCATATAACAACTCTGGCTTTATTCCAAACTTCTTAGCAATAAAAGGAGTAATATATGATAAGGTAGATCCTTGGTCTATTAAGGCATATACATAGTGTGAAAAAACAACTAAGGTACCTGTGACCATATCTGGAGATGCATATAAATCTTGTCGAACAGTTAGTGCTTACATATGATTCGAGCCAGTTGCTCAAATCGAACCCTCTGCCCCTACCAGATCCTCTACCTACTAGTGCCTGAGGACCACGAAAAAAAGAAGGCACTAATGATGATGAGGCTTATGTAGACCCTGCAAGCTGTGATCTATCACCTCTACCTTTATCTTTGAGTTATGGACAATCTCATACCATATGACCCTCTACACCACACTAATAATAAGCATTTGAGCCACATCGACACTCCCCTCCATGTGCTCGGCCATACTATCTACATATAGGTCGAGGTGGTAATCCCCGACTAGTGCCCCTCTGAGGCCTTAAGTTTGATGCTCTAAAAGTCTTACCCTGCTCATACCTGTGCCTCAAAAACTGAGTTGGAGCATTAACTATGGGGTACACAGCTGACTGGTTCTGCCTAGGTGGCCCTCTACTGGTAGAAGCTCAACTAGTCCCCTTATACTGGCTAGACATCCTGGCTCTCTACTCTGCTCCCTCTAGCTATCTAATTCACAATTACACTGATCCTCCTCTAACTACTAAGCACGTGCCATGATCCTTGAGATATCCGAATCTTTATTCATAGCAGTAATAGAAAGAAGGTCCTTCAAAAGACCTGAAAGGCCATTCATAAAGTGATGAATCTGTGATGTTTGTACGCTAACCAACTCTGGAGAAAATCTATACAACTGTGTAAACCACAAACAATACTCTTTGACAATAAGATTACCCTGCCTTAGAGACAAAAATTTATCTACCCTTGCCTCTCTGAGCTTTAATGCCATGAAATGATCCATGAATACCCTTATAAAGTCCGTCCAGACAGGTAGAGGAGTATCCTAAACCCTTGAGGCTACCCACATATCATACCAATCAACAACAATATTTCTCAATCGATAAGCGGCTAATTCCACCGCATCTGTGTTCGATACACGTATCACCCTACAAATTCTATGAGTCTCATCAATGAATTGCTGAGGGTCCTCTAAAAGATTAGAACCTGTGAATTCTAGTGGATTCATATAGAGGAAATCTTTGATCTTAGATTTGGCTACTCCTTCCTGAGCAGTAACAGATACATCTATATTCTGTCTCTAAGCCTGAGCGGCTACCAACTGTGTGAGCAACTGTATCACTCCTTTGAGATCCTAGTATGAGGCACTTGGTGGCTGGATAGGAATTACTGTTGGTGCCACTGGAGGTGCAGAAACCCCTGCAGGTCCTTCTGTCCTGGGCATTTGAGAGCCTGGAAGTATAGAACCCATCAAACTCTCTTGAGCCCTAATCAGATCCACCAATATGGGAGATTTCCCTGTAGTGGTTGGCTCTTGAACGGTGCTGGTAGTGGCTTGTTAGACTTCTTTATCCTTATTTGTAGCAGACATGATTTGTATCATAGACAAGTAGAATATAAGTCAAAAGAAACTTTTTATGATTTAGCACTATTGCACAATCCATATTATAAATGAATGTCCAATTCCTAAATTTCCATGCAGTTCCTTAATTATAAATATGGCGTGCAACACATCTATAAGTAAGGTCTTACTAGACACGGTTTCATAGACTCCCTGGGACAACTAAACCTAGGCTCTGATACCAAGTTTTTCATGCGCCAAAATGATAGGGGCGAACTAGAACCGTATGCACTTACTTTATAAGCAATATATGACATATACGAGATTATGGAATAATAATCAGCAAGATACCCAATATGAGTTCTATATACACACGAAGGGGTTATATGAACAAAAACTATACAATACAATACTGCATGATGTCCATGAAGCCTCTAGCCAATTTAACACACTATACTACTAACAACTTATTGGGACAGGGTCCGACATATCCAACAAGAGACCTGTGCATGCAATCAAAAAACTAGACATAGAATAGCTCTGGAGAGAAATGGAGCTCACTAAAAGATCAATTGAAAACGACAATAAAGCCTAATTTGGGCATCTGCTATCCTGTGAATTTGAGCCTGCATCAATAGAACATGGCAATGTGGAGACATCAGTACATATACAACATGTACTGGTATGAAAAGTAGACAGAATAACAGTTGGAAAAGTGCGAAAGCTCATATGAACCAAATAACAAAGAGAAAGAATTATGAGCATACAAGTACTGCATCTTCGATATGAAACTGTAACCTATGCACCAACTTTCCTAGTTCATCATATAATGTCCAAGAATGTGTTCCTTATAATATAAAACTTATAATTTGCCTAGGTGATGTATTTAACCTATTTATAATACAAATGATCACCAGATGGCCTATCAAAGGCCATCTAAAGTGAGTATAAAGCGCATGTTGCTTAAATATTCATTACTATGATTTCATATGTATAGCTGTAATCATAGTATCATATAAGATACCCCCCTAGGGGATCACTATAAGGGTCTACCCATAGGCCATATATGTCATATATTGGCTCGAGTTGGGGGAAACCAGTGCATGACGTTCCAGTTGACTCCAAATACAAATAATGCCACAACTGCAGGTACGCCCTAAATTTCGGGCTCACTATAATGGTCTGGTCTCAATCCTGTACATAGAATCACATAGAGTGCATATGCTAAGTAAAACCTATGTACCCTCCCGTCTGTAAAGTTTATCAAATAATGCCTCAAAGGCCTATGACATGTGAATTATGGTAATGGTCATTTTGCTACTACATATAAGTGTAATTATGCTATGGATATCTACTTCAATTCGTAACATGTGACATATATATATACCATGTGGCCTAAGAATTTCAAGTAAAGGAACTTACGTTAATATTGAATATTGTAAAGATTTGACATAAAGGGAGAAAAGTGGATGCTTATAAGCTTGATGGAAGGACGAGGGAACGATATATAACACATGAAATCTACCTTCATATCCTATGAGAACTATATTGACGTTTAAAAAAAGGAGCGCATGACGTAGGTGGTGCCTTAGTGGCGGGGGACAGTTTAACTTTACATACCTTAGTGTTTTACTAGCTACGATGGCACCCCGAGCTTCAAACAATACAACCCGCGTAAGTGTAGTCTTTATCCTTTCAAATACTTGCACCTGCTATCCAATAGGCAACCTAGTAATTACAAGGATAACGTGCGTCCATCAATAACCCATATGTGCATTTAACAATTTATTCCAATAGGCTTCACATATATTTAAAATTAATCGAATTTCTTATTAAGAATCCAAAATGAATTCTTTAGTTTCCAACTTATAAAATTCAACGTTTAATCCACCCAATTGATAGGAATTCCTAAAAACTCAACTTTTATCAAAATTTCACCTTTTTCCCTTTCCTCAAGAACCCTAATTAACCATACCCACTTCAAGAACTAGTACAAGGATTCAAATTAGATATCCCCAAATACTTATTCAAATTTAAATTCAAGAAAAGGGTATAGAATTTACCTCTTGGGGTTCAAATTTCAACTACCAATTTTATAAATTAGTTCTTGAAATCTCTTGAGGTTGCCACAAAATCCTTTAGCTCATATGATCCGAAGGATGTACGTATCCCTCCTCCATGTATAGTCCCTTCTTGATCCTTTAGAATAATTCTCCTTGTTGATATGAAGGAAAAAGATGAGAAGAAAGAAAGAAACAGAGGAGTACTACTTGTTTCTTACTTCCTAGAAAGCAATTCCAATGAAATACAAATACTCCCTCACTTTTCCCACTTAATGCTATTTAGGGAAAATTCGTATGAGGTGGCTCCCACCTAATCCCATTGTTAATAACAAAAGAAAGGGAGGCATAATTTAATTATTTATCCCAATAGGCATCAAATATTAAGATAAATAATTACACATACACTACTTTTCATAAACGTAGTGTTATACTCCTCTATAGTATTAACTTAGATTCAAAATTTTCCTGAAGTGCTACAACTACACTAAAGGCAAGCTTATGGTTAATCTTATGTGACGTGTGAATTCTTTGTAAGAGTGAGCAAAATTTGATTCTTACACCCAATCTTGTGATAAATTGCATAATTGTGAGTGAATATGGGTAACTCTCTTGTGGTGATGCCGCATGTTTAATGATGGATAGGTAACTTATATGATATCTTTGTTGAGTATTATGTATGAGTTTTCCAACTTGGTGGAGTCAATTCTTGAGGTTAGGAAGTCTGAAAGTAGTATTCATGTGTTTTCAGTCGAAATGTGACATGACTAAAGTTGAACTTACTATTCATGTAGTCGTTTTAGTTCTTGCTTGAGTATCTTACGTTAAGTAGTAATGTAGATTCTTCCTTTATTGTGAATAGTTGTTCGAGGACAAACAAGGCTTTAAGTATAGGGTGCTGATCTTAGGCGTATTTATACACCTAAGTGTAATTGTCTACGTGAGTTTAGCTTGGTTTTACGGGTAATTTGATGTGCTTAATGAAGTATAAAGTGTGTAATTGTATATTTGTGAGATAATTTAAATGTTTAGAGTGTTTAAGGTGCATTTAAAACAAGTCAATAGTCAAAATAATCAAATAGAACTAAGACGAGAAAACTAGTGTTTCTAGCTTGAGCTATGCTTGTTCTAGTGTACTTTGATGAGCTTTATTGTGTTGTATGAACTAATGGTTGTTATGATTTGTTGTAGGAGACCATTGTAGGAGCTATGAAATATAAATTAAACCTACAAACAAGCCACAAAGAGTGGATAAACAAGGAACGAGAAGACAAGAAAAATTAAGCAAGAATTGGGCGAACCCTCACCCTGTGGAAGGAGCCTTTCACTGCACCCCCTAGGGACAGGGAACACTGTTTTGGTCTTGCGATAGGACTGCCTCACACCCCTCATGTCCATTTGATTTTCCATGCAGCGCAACCCCCTAGGACATCTAAAAGTTGGTTTTTATGTTATTTAAGTGGGGGTAAAGTTGTAAATGCATATCTTTCGTATGGAGCAGACTATGGACGACCTAAAACACTATATAAGGTGTAATTATCCATATTTACACCTCATCTTTGGAATAGAATCAATTTGGAGAGGAGGAGAAGGCAACGAAGGCTCTATGTTAGGGTTCTGATTTTTTTACTTCTAGTTTTCTTGTAGTTTACTTATGAATTCATTAATAGTGATTCTTTGTATGACTATGAATGGCTAAACACCATCTTTATAGGGTTGAGGCTACAACATGATTTCTTAATTATGGTTTTATTGTTGGTTTATATGTTTATCAAGTTATGTTATTATTCTTATGTTCTTGTTTTACTATTGTAAAGCATCATGAACTTTAGGATAAATCTAAGTCTCGAAACGGATTAACCATAGGAGTGGAGAGAAGGAATAATGAACGTAAGGAGTGTGGATCATGTATTTAATTGTTAAATAGCAATTTTTAAAGGATGATTTATGGTTAGGAGAGTGAATACCTAAACGCCCCACTTGGTTAATGAAACGGGAAGATAGTTTAATGCATCCGAATTAAAGACTCATATCCCTGCTCAACGATGTAGTTGTGAGATTAATTTGGTAGATGAATTAGAGGATGACCATTCACAAGTTGTAATATCAACCCCGTAGATCAATAATCACGATAAACACCAACACCGGCAAGAAACCATAGTTATGCATGAATGTTAAGTAAATGCCTCAACCCTTGAACTCTCCTTATATTGCTTACAATCCGAATTAAATATCGTGTTATTTAGTTCATTAAAACAAAACTCAAACTCTTTTTGGTTACACATCGTACTTTTTAAAATTCAATAGTAATACTTAAGTGGGATCATCTGCTAAATATCAAGTCCCTGTGGGATCGATATTCGGCTCGAAAGAGCTACTTTATTACTTGCACGACCACGTACACCTACGTGTGCAGTTAGAAGCAACATACACTTAGAAAATAAAGTTGGAAACAAAGTGAAATATTTATATACTTCCAGGGGTCCATCCCAATCATAGGACCCCCATCGCTAATGCGGGATCTGACCCGAATAGACCTTCGCAAATGTGGCCATTCAATTGCGATCATGATGAAGAAGGTTGGACAGTCCAGGCCGACCTTCTCTTTGAAAACACAAAGGCTGGCCTACAAATTGAGAGGTCAAGAATCCTTGATCTTCGCGATTGTGGACAGTGACACATGAGTACGAATGCCAATTTTGGTATGCACCAGGTGTATTAGCACCAGGTGTATTAGCACCAGCAACTTTGCCAAGTTGTAAATTCTCTAATCGGGCCTTTGGGATTCATTCAAAATCCCGTGAATGTAAACAAACTTGCTACCATACCAAATTTGGCATTCCAAACTCAACAGAACCATCAAAATTTCCTTCCAAGGTTGTTTCAACAAAAAATGGATCCCACACCCAAGAGTCCATTTTAACTAAAATCCACCCAATAACCCAAAATGAGACTGTCAGAAATAGAATCCAAGGCCATTTACCAGACCTTTTGGCCCGAGACCCATTTCTCAACTTTGAAAGCTCTAAAATAGTGAAATTGCTCTAAAAAACAAATAAACTGCCCGGTAACCAAACTGTTAGTTCCAGCTAGTCATAACTGACTTGGGGTAGCTATAAGAATTCTTTAAATGTAGAAAAAGCATGAAAACGGAGAAAACAACCTGGAGGGTCATTACAACATCCACTACTAAAAGGACTTTCTCTGCAAAAGTAAAGGAGTAAGAAGTACCTTAAGGATTGAACAGGGGAGGGTAATGAGTCTAAATATAACGCTAGGTCTCCCAGGTAGCCACTTAACCAGATTATGTATCAACTAAACCTTAAACACAGGAATATCTCTAGAATGCAATCGTCTGACATCTCTGGCTAGGATAGAAACTGGTTCCTCAATAAAGTTCAACCTCTTATCTAACTGAACCGAGTCCCACCAAAGCATATGAGACTCATCTGGAATATAACACCGCAGAATCGATACATGGAACACTGGATGGATGGTTGAAAGTGATGGAGGCAAGGCCAACACATATGCTACCTCTTCAACTGTCTGAACTATCTCAAATGGATTGATATACCTAGGGTTGAGCATGCCCCTCTTCCCAAACCTCATCACGCCCTTCGTAGGTGATACTTATAGGAATACCCGATCACAACTCTAAATCTCAAGGCTCAAAGCCTATGGTCAGCATAACTTTTTTGCTTGCTCTGAGCTGGTTGTAGCCTATCCTGAATCACTCGAACTCTATCCAAAGACTCACAAAGCAAATTAGTACCACAGGGCCTAACCTCTCAAGTCTTAAACCAACTAATTAGAGATCAATAATGCATACCATACAACGCCTCAAATGGTGCCATCTGAATATTCGAATGGTAGCTGTTATTATAGGCAAACTCCACCAAGGTTAAACACTGCTCCCACTGACCGCTAAAACCCATAACACATGTGCGGAGCATGTCCTCCAAAACCTAATTAGTATACTCTGACTGCCCATCAGTCTAAGTATGGAAAGTGATGCTAAGATCAACCTAGGTATGCAACGCCTTCTAAAATTCCCACCTGAAGCTAGAAGTAAACTAAGAGCCTCTATCTAAAATAATAGACACGAGCACCCCATGAAAATGAACCACCTCTCGAACATAGATCTAAGACAACCTCTCGGTGTTATATGAAGTCTAAATGGGGATGAAATGGACTGACCTTTGTATGGGGATGAAATGGATTGACTTGGTTATTCAATCTACGATGACCCAAAAGCTATCAAAATCATGAGAAGTGTGAGGTAAACCAACCAACCACAAAATCTATAGTAATCTGCTCCCATTTCCACTTAGGAATGGGTAGTCTCTAAAGACATATGTCGGGTCTCAAATGCTCGGCCTTCCCCTATTGACAACATAAACATTGAGCCATAAAGTTTGTTGCATCTCTCCTCATACTTCTCCACTAGTAGTGCTGCCTCAAATCTTTATACATCTTAGTTATCTCGGGGTGAATAGAATATCTGGAGATATGAGCATCCTGGAGTATCAACTGAATCAAACCTCAGGCCCTCGGAATTCAAATGCAACCATCTAATCTTAGAATGCTCTCAAAATTTAAGGTAGATCTAGCCTCAACACTAGCAAAAATCCTTCTGGGGTCTAAAATATCAAGTCGAACAATCATGTTGGCTAAGTACTGGATGTCTAAGGCCAACAGTTGCTCTGAAATTGAAATGAAGGCTAAGCTACCCATACTCATTGCTTTCTCACTCAAGGCGTCTGCTACCACATTCGTCTTGCCCAGATGGTATAAAATAGAGAGGTCATAGTCTTTCAGCAACTCAATCCACATATGTTGTCTCGAATTAATTTCCTTATAATTCATACTGTACTGAAGACTATGATGGTTAGTGAATATCTCACAGCAAACACCATACAGGTAATGCCTTTAAACCTTAAGTGCAAAAACTACCACTACCAACTCTAAGCCATGAGTGAGGTAGTTGCGCTCATGCACCTTCAGTATGTTAAAGCATATGCAATAACTCAGCTCTGCTGTATCATAACACACCCCAAACTAACACCAGAAGCATCACAATATATAGTAAATCCCTCCCCCTCAATTGGAAGGGTCAGAATAGAAGCTGAAGTGAGAAAGTCCTTGAGCTTAAGAAAGTTTGCCTCACAGCTATTGGAAAACTGAAATGGGACCTCTTTCCTAGTCAATCTGGTCATAGGCGCTACAATAGTAGCAAATCTCTTGACAAACCACCTATAGTAGCCTGCCAACCCAATAAAAATATGAAACTCAATCAGAGATATCAGCCTAGCCCAATCACAAATGGCCTTAATTTTCACCGGGTCCACCATAATCCCAGCCTTGGATACCATGTGCCTCGAGAAAGCTATAGACTCAAGCCAGAACTCGCACTTTGAGATTTTAGCATAAAGCCTATAATCTCTAAAAGTGTGGAGCACAATCCTTAAATACTGCTCATGCTCCTCCTTACTTCTCGAAGATAAAAGGATTTCATCAATGAAAACTATCACGAAGGAGTCCAAATAAGGCCTGAAAATATGGTTCATCAAGTCCATGAATGTTGTTAGGGCATTGTTCAACCCAAAAGACATCACCAAGAACTCGTAGTGTCCATAGCGAGTCCTGAAGACTGTCTTAGGGATGTCCTCCACTCAAATCCTTAACTGATGGTAGCTAGACCTCAAATCAATCTTAAAAAACACTCCCGCACCTGAAGCTGGTAAAATAGATCATCTATATAAGGCATAGGATACTTATTCTTCACTGTCACCTTATTCAGCTGCCTATATAATCGATACACATACTTATAGAACCATCCTTTTTATTTACAAACAAAACTAGAGAACCCCAAGTTGATACACTCAGCCCAATTGTCACGCCTCGAATTCCAATGGGGCGGACTGGCACCCGAAGCCATTGAGGCCCGAGAGAACCAATCTTTACTCATATGCATTCATGTGCATGTCTCTGAATGAATATTATTCTATCTCATGTAACTTATAAAATACCAATGGCGGAAGTCATGGAAAACATATGCTATATATGAAACTTGGCCATTAGGGCCATCAAGTCAAATGGGTATACATCTCTTACATTCATCTTCCCACATACGTCCACAAAGCCTCTAACAGATATATGTACATAACTAACCTACAATTGAGACAAGTCCCCCATTTATACAAACTTTACAATACCAAAACAAATATACACATGTGACTCGGAAAGCCCCGAACTAACTGGAGCTCACCAATGTTCGGCAAAAGATTCACAACCTACTGTGGAGGTCTACTAGCATCTGTACCTACAGCAAGTAAGGTAAGTCCCCTAAGGGACGTCAGTACGAAGAATGTACTGAGTATGTAAGGCTGTAAGAAACTACATGATACATATGTACTTTAATGGAATCAAAACAAGTGAGAAATCAATATGGATAAACCTCCATTCTGTATATGTGGAACCATGTACATTGCTTTTGTTATGTTCGTTTTCGATCATTCATGTTCATTTTTGATCATTCATTCATATCATTATCATTCATTCATATATACTTTCTTCAAGTGATATACTTTCATTCAAGTGCTTTACTTTCTTTGCTCTTACCTTCATCCTTATTATCATTCATCCAACTGATCAGTGGACCACATATATCATTCATCCAGCTGATCAGTGGGCTATAGTACAATCATCCACCTTATCGGTGGGCCATAACATAATAGAATGTAAAATATCAATAATCATCCACCTTATCGATGGGCCATAATATAATATCAACAATCACCCACTTTATCAGTGGGCCATAATATAATATCACAATCATCCACCTTATCGGTGGGCCATAATATAATATATATATATATATATATATATATACATATCTTCCTTCATTCCTTTACTTGTGATAGATTGATACCTTTACTTATGAGAGTTGATACCTTTACTTATGAGAGATTGATACATTGGTCGTTGAAACATTATTGGAACTTTGGCACTTAACATTATTGGAACTTTGGAACCATGTCCACCATTATGTGACACATGAATAACAATTAATCAATGGGTAAGGAATATATGAATAACAATAGATGACAACCTGAAATGAGATACCTTCGGACATTTCAGAATGGAATAAGTACAATGACAATGTGAACACTATGTGCTGCAGAAGGATACGAAAAAAGTAACCTTACATACCTTATCTTCCCAATATGAATACACAATCCTATATGTGATTACACCTCCTTCCTTACGTGTTACTCTACAACACAAGTTCATAACGGGGCTCACGTTAACAACTAACTACATTATAAGTGCACCAAATGATAATGAGCCACGTGACTGCTATATAGGATTACTTCATCCCTTACGATACAATTCACTGCATTAACATACCAAAAACATCATAACATTCCACACATTGACCAAGACATCATAAACCAATAGCATTTCACACCAAGTTTATGTTTTATAACTCCCTTTCAACACTGTGTCACATTTACCTCACTACGTCACGTAAACACCTTTCACAACAACATATTAAAGACAATCCATAATTGATACCACTCAAAATACCTTTAGGATACTCCTTTAAATTCAGTCAAAATGTACCATAAGTTGATAATTGCATCCATAAAGGGTATAGGGGCTTGGGGGGGGGGGGTCAAAGAGATGCAAAAACATGCAAGATGAACTTATGGGCTGACCTGCGAAGCCACCTGCACCCGTAGGTGGTTGAGGTGCATCCTCAGGTGACCATTGGCCTGTTACAAGGTCACCTGCATTGGCATCTGCTCCAGCAAGTGCCCCACCCACGAGGGCGTATGCCCGTTTCAGCCTCCGGGGATCATTTTAGGGTCCTTTTTTTGCAATGAATAGTCCATGATCATAAATAAGCTTTTGTTAACATATTTTAGATCATCTTAGATGCCAACTAACATCCATGGTTTCACAACGCACATAAACATCACCAAAACTACATTTTCCTTTCAATACGCCACCGGTTCCTTGTACAATTTCACAACAACAACTCCAAATGTTACACACAAAGAGAAATCAAGTTAAGTACATAACCACATATTAAATGTTTATATTTAATCCATAAAGTCACTTCCTTCAAGACCACAAGTCCACTTCCAAGTTTACAAGGCAAAACCTTTTACCGATTAAGTAAACGTACACTGTTTTACACATAGTGAACTGTCTAACACTTTGTCAACATAACCAACATGATTTATACACCAGATTAAGCATACAATATATTGAACCATAATATTAAACACTTACCCAAACTTGCAACGGAGTGATCTTGTCCAAGGAGATAGTTGCCTTAGGGTTTGTGAGATGAGAGAGTGTTATGAAAAATTCTAGATTTTTGCATGTGTCTTTTGTGGAATAAAATCTGATTTTTTGTGCCTTTTATATCCCCTTAATGTTCATCCTTATCCACTTTTGATCAATAAATATGATGTTGACTTGGTCAAAAGATGAATGGGTCATTTCCTTCTTGTTTGGCCATGTCTTTTACCTAATTTTGGGCCTTAAATTGAGCCCATTTGCACAAGGTTTGTTTAGCCAAATAGTTTCCATTAATAATATACCAACTATCTCATGTTTAAATAATTCCATAAATGTTACGGTAATAACATAGGTTTGAAAATGTACGGGTTGTTGTATCCTTCCCCCCTTAGGAACATTTGTCTTCGAATGTTAGTAACATTATATCATTGAAACAAATTTAAATCTAAGTGTATCCTTCATGTTCTCATATACACATGATACTTGTCAAGACTTATTTGTTATTGCTTCAATTCTGCACCTTTAACTTTTTCTTCTGTTTACAACAAATACGAGTACTTTAGATTTCATCATTCCTTCTGTTTCCCATGTGATTTCGTCTACTTGCTGATTTTTCCAATAGTACCTTTACGAAAACTACTTCTTTATTTCTTAATCCTTTCACTTATCGATCAAGAATAGTAGTAGGTACCTCTTCATATGTGATATCCTCCATAACTTGTACATCTCTCCCATGCATTTTTGAAGCATTGAAACATGGAACACTGAATGAACTGTGGGGAGTTCTTGGGGTAGTGCTAATTTATATGCAACTTACCCAAATATTTGGGTTATCTCATATGGCACGTTATATAGGGCCAACTTTCATTTCATTCCAAATCTCATTACCCCTTTCATTGCTGACATTGTCAAAACTACCCAATCACTTATGGTGAATTCTAATTCCCTTCTTCTAATATCGGCATATGACTTGTGTCGACTTTGGGCTGTTTGTAGACACTATTGTATCACCTTGACTTTGTCTATAGCTTGACAAACAAGATTTGGCCCGATTAAAGCAGTCTCACCTGCTTCAAACCATCCACTTAGTAATCTACACTTTCTCCCATATAAGCTTCATAAGGTGTCATTTTGATACTTGAATGATAGCTATTATTGTAAGCAAATTCCATAAGAGGTAAATGACCATACCAACTACTTTGTGCAAGGTCGTAACATATCTTCTAGTGTTTGGATGGTACATTCTATTTTTCTATCTGTCTGATATAATAAAAATTGGAATCCCATGTAATCGTGCTATCTCTTTAACATAACCTTGCATAATTTCCAGCTGTACAAGTGGTCCTGACAGGTAAAAAGTGTTCTACTTGGTAAGTCTGTCAACTATCATCCACATGGAATAAAATTTCCAAAATGTACGAGGCAAACTTGTGATAAAACCCATGTTAATCATATCCCTCTTTTCAAACTGGAAGATTCTTGTATTGCATATAACCTTCAGGTTTCTGATGCTCTACTTTTACCTATTGAAAGTTTGGACATTGAGCTACAAATTCTATAATTTTCTTCTTCTTTATGTTGCCTCACCAATACATCTCTTCCAGACCATGGTACATTTTGGTTGCTCCCGAATGAATAGAATATCGTGAAAGATGTGCTTCTGTCATACTTCATTTTCTTAGCTCACCTATATCCAGTACACAAAACCTACCTTGGAATTGAAGTGCCCAAGTACTCCCCCTTGCGTAAGCTCAAATACCTTTATCGAACCTTACTGTCATTCCTTTTTCAGCTGCAATAAAAATAGGATTCGTATATTGTTTTTCCTTTACCTCTACGAATAAAGACTCGGCCGTATTTTGCGTCATAACTCTTTTATCTGGAGTTTCAAGAAAATGAGCTTCCAGGTTGTTTAATTGATGCGATTCCTTGACTATACCTTGCTTTTCCATGAACCAACCACCAGTACTTCCTAGTGCTTTGCGGCTTAACACGTCGGCTACCGTATTTACTTTTCCCGGATGGGATAACAATATCATGATCGTTAATAGTTCTAGCCACCTTCGCTGCCTCCAATTTAAGTCCTTTTGATTAAACATATATTGCAAACTCTTATGGTCAATATATATATATATCAACATGAGCCCCATACAAGTAGTGGCGCCATATCTTTAAAGCAAATATCACGGCTGCTAACTTAAGAGCATATGTGGGATAATTTTTCTCATGTGGATGCAATTTTCTTGAGGTATACATTATCACATTGCTATGCTGCATTAATACACATCCTAAACCAACTCCTGAAGCATCACAATATACTGCATACCCTTCTGTGCCTTCGGGAGGCATTAATACAGGTGTAGTCATCAAGTTATTCTTCAGATTTTTGGAAACTCTTTTCACATGCATCATTCCACTGAAACTTGATTGCCTTGTGTTTTAGCTTTGTTAAGGGAGTAAATATAGAAGAAAATCCCTCAACAAATCTCCTATAATAACCAGCCAATCAAAGAAAACTATGAATCTCTGTAAGTGTCGTAGGTCTTGGCCAATTTTTCACCGCCTCAATCTTTTGAATATCAACCCGAATTCCTTCATCCAACACAATGTGATCCAAGAATGCTATGGATTTTAACCAAAATTCACACTTGGAGAACTTTGCATACAACTTATGATCCCGGAGAATATGTAACATTTGCCGTAAGTGATTGGCATGGTCCTCTTGTGATATCAAATAAACCAAAATATCATCTATGAACACGGTCACAAATACATCCAAGAATGGTTTGAACACCCTATTCATCAAATCCATAAAAATAGATGGTGCATTTGTTAGTCCAAATGACATAACTAAGAATTCATAGTGACCATACCGTGTTCAAAAAGCTGTCTTGGGTATATCTTTTTCTCTAACCCTGACTTGATGGTAACCCGACCTCAAGTCAATCTTTGAAAAAATATTTAGCACCCTGTAATTTCGGGGAGGGGATATTTATTATTAATTTTCACCTTATTCAGTTTCCAATAGTCAATACACATTCTCAACGTGCCATCTTTTGTTTTTCGTACAATTAACACTGGTGCACCCGAAAGGGATATACTAGGCTTTATGAACCCCTTGTCCAGCAAGTCTTTTAATTGCTCCTTCAATTCTCACAATTCTGTTGGAACATTTTATACGGAGGAATAGAGATAGGCTGAGTGCCTGGGATTACGTCAATACCAAACTCTACTTCCTGTTCCGGAGGCAAACCCGGAAGATCTTCAGGAAATACCTCAAGAATTTCATTTACTACCGAAACCAATTGAAGAGTTAGTGGCTTCACATCAATATCTTTCACTCTTACTAAGTGACATATGTACTCTTTTAGGTATCATTCCCCTTGCCCTGAGATAGGAAATAAAGTTACCTCTCGGTACTCCCATATTACCCTTCCATTCAAGAACATTCTTTTATGGAAAATGGAAATATAACTTCTTAGCTCGGCAATCTACTGTGGCATAACAAGAAGCCAACCAGTCCATACCCATTATAACATCAAAATCTACCATTTCCAGTTCAATAAGATCAACCAGTGTGTCATAACCACAAACAATTACTATACAATTATGATATACTCTTTTAGCTATAATAGATTCACAACTAGTGTAGATACTTCAAATGGCTTATCTAGTAATTCTGGTGTTCTTTCATATTTTTTCGCAATCAATAGAGTAACACATGATATTGTAGAATACGGGTCAATCGATGCGTATACCTTATGTAAAAATATGAATACTGTACCTGTCTCTACATCAGGAGAAGCCTCCAAATTTTGTCGATCTGCTAAGGCATAGGTACGGTTCTGGGCTCCACTAGCACCAACTATCCCTTCAGAATCTCTGCCATGCCCCGTAGGCTGTACACCTATCGAGGAGGATACAACGGCTAATCACGTAGGTCGTGCCCCACTACCCGTACCCTTCTGTGGACACTCTTTCATCTTGTGCCCTGACACACCACACAAAAAGCAAACATTTGTTCCCAACCGGCATTTACCTAAATGATACCTTCCGCAGCGCTGACACGACTGACGAGGAGACCTCAATTGGATCATACTTCCTCGTGCTTGATACCCCACTGTTCGTGAATCCTGAATCTCACTTCTTTGCCCAAACTGGTTGCTTCTAAACCCTTGGGATCGAGGTAGAGCATTTACTGTAGAATGAGAGAATAATGGTCTAAGCGGTCTATTAAACACCCGAGACCTAAATTCTCATTGGGATGCCATAAACTGTTCCATAGGTCTAGCCCTTTTTGACAACCCTCTTTCAAATTCTTGTGCTATTCTCCTTTGCCTTTGATTCCCCCTCTTCTGTGCAAAGGCTGGACCAACTTGTCCTTGATTTTGTACAACGACTATCTGAGTCAACAGGTGCACTGCATTCCTTATATCCTGGTCAATAGCATTAATAGGTGTTTCGACAGGGTCTTCTCTCCTTCTCGGCTCTTCTGGAGCTGGAAAAGTAGAAGAAGACCGCGATTCAATTTCAACGTCAGCCCCACCTTGACTAGCTTGGTTAGGTGGTGATTTACTTGTGCCTTCACCGGCAAGCATATCTACCTGCTTACCTTTGCCCCTACCTCGTCTTGTCATCGACATTTTACTATAAACAAGAAAACCAATTCCAATGGTCAGATACTATTCCACTTACAGCATTGGCTCTATTGTACGATCTAGAAATGAAGAAAATAAAACAACTCCTAAATATCCCGTAGCCTCCTACTTATAAATATGGTGCACAACACATCCATAAGCAAGACTATCCTCAGACACGGCTTTGTAGACACCCTTAGAACGACCTGCTCTGATACCACTTTTGTCACTCCTCGAATTTCAACGTGGCGGACTGGCACCCGAAGCTGTTGAGGCCCGAGAGAACCAATCTTTACTCATGTACATTCATGTGCATGTCTCTGAATGAATATTATTCTGTCTCATGTAACTTATAAAATACCAATGGCGGAAGTCATGGAAAACATATGTTATATATGAAACTTGGCCGTTAGGCCCATCAAGTCAAATGGACATACATCTCTTACATTCATCTTCCCACATACGTCCACAAAGCCTCTAACAGATACATGTACATAACCAACCTACAGTCGGGACAAGTTCCCGCTTTATACAAACTTTACAATACCAAAACAAATATACACATGTGACTCGAAAAGCCCCGAACTAACTGGAGCTCACCAATGTTCGGCAAAAGATCCGCAACCTACTGTGGAGCTCTACTAGCACCTGTGCCTGCAGAAATTAAGGTAAGTCTCCTAAGGGACGTTAGTACGAATAATGTACTGAGTATGTAAGGCTGTAAGAAACTGCATGATACATACGTACTTTAATGGAATCCAAACAAGTGAGAAATCAATATGGATAAACCTCAATTCTGTATATGTGGAACCATGTACATTGCTTTCATTATGTTCATTTTCGATCATTCATGTTCATTTTCGATCATTCATTCATATATACTTCTTTCAAGTGATATACGTTCATTCAAGTTCTTTACTTTCTTTGCTCTTACCTTCATCCTTATTATCATTCATCCGGCTGATCAGTGGGTTACATATATCATTCATCCAGCTGATCAGTGGGCTATAGTACAATCATCCACCCTATCGGTGGGCCATAACATAATATAATGTAAAGTATCAACAATCATCCACCTTATCGATGGTCCATAATATAATATCAACAATTATCCACCTTATCGGTGCGCCATAATATAATATCTATATATATATATATCTTCCTTCATTCATTTACTTGTGAGAGATTGATACATTTACTTGTGAGAGATTGATACATTGGTGGTTGAAACATTATTGGAACTTTGGCACTTAACATTATTGGAACTTTGGAACCATGTCCAACATTATGTGAAACATGAATAACAATTAATCAATGGGTAAGGAACATGTGAATAACAATAGATGACAACCTGAAATGAGATACCTTAGAACATTTCTGAATGGAACAAGTACAATGACAATGTGAACACTATGTGCTGCAGAAGGATACGGAAAGAGTAACCTTACATACCTTATCTTCCCAATATGAATACAAAGTCCTATATGTGCTTAAATCTCCTTCCTTACGTGTTACTCTACAACACAAGTTCATAACGGGGCTCACATTAACAACTAACTACATTATCAGTGCACCAAATGATAATGAGCCACGTGACTGCTATATAGCATCACTTCATCCCTTACGATACAATTCACTGCATTAACATACCAATAACCTCATAACATTCCACACATTTACCAAGACATCATAAACCAATAGCATTTCACACCAAGTTTGTGTTTTACACTTCCCCTTCAACACCGTGTCACATTTTCCTCACTACGTCACGTAAACACCTTTCACAACAACATATTAAAGACAATCCATAATTGATACCACTCAAAATACCTCCGGGATACTCCTTTAAAGTCGTTCAAAAGGTACCATAAGTTGATAATTGCATCCATAAAGGCTATAGGGGCTTTGGGGATCAAAGAGATGCAAAAACATGCAAAACGAACTTCTGGGCTAACCTGCGAAGCCACCTACACCCGCAGGTGGTTGAGGTGCATCCGCAGGTGACTATTGTCCTGGTCCAATGTCACCTGCATTGGCATCTGCTCCAGCAAGTGCCCCACCCGCGAGGGCGGATGCCCGTTTCAGCCTCCGGGGATCATTTTAGGGTCCCTTTTTTGAAATGAATGGTCCATGATCATAAATAAGCTTTTGTTAACATATTTTAGATCATCTTAGATGCCAACTAACATCCATGGTTTCACAACGCACATAAACATCACCAAAACTACATTTTCCTTTCAATACGCCACCGGTTCCATGTACAATTTCACAACAACAATTCCAAATGTTACACACAAAGAGAAAGAAAGTTAAGTACATAACCATATCTTACATGTTGATATTTAATCCATCAAGTAACTTCCTTCAAGACCACAAGTCCACTTCCAAGTTTACAAGGCAAAACCCTTTACCAATTAAGTAAAAGTACACTGTTTTACACATAGTGAACTGTCCAACACTTTGCCAACATAACCAACATGATTTATACACCATATTAAGCATATAATATATTGAACCATAAGAGTAAACACTTACCCAAACTTTCAAAGGAGTGATCTTGTCCAAGGAGATAGTTGCCTTAGGGTTTGTGATATGAGAGAATGTTGTGGAAAATTCTAGATTTTGGCATGTGTCTTTGGTGGAATAAAATCTGATTTTTGGTGCCTTTTATAGCCCCTTAATGGTCATACTTAGCCAAGTTTTATCAATAAATATGATGTTGACTTGGTCAAAAGATGAATGGGTCATTTCCTTCTTGTTGCGCCATGTCTTTAACCTAATTTTGGGCCTTAAATTGAGCCCATTTGCACAAGGTTTGTTTATCCCAATAGCTTCCATTAATAATATACCAACTATCTCATGTTTAAATAATTCCATAAATGTTACGGTAATAACATAGGTTCAAAAATGTACGGGGTGTTATACTGATAAAACCCTTACCTAGAAGATCTTAAAGCTGAATATTTAGCTCCTTCAACTTGGCAGGAGCTATAAGGTAAGATGCCTTAGAATAGGTTTGGTTCCCAGCTCGAAGTTAATGGCAAACTCCATATCACGCTCAGGAGGAAATACATTAGAAAACTCATGGACTACAGGAATAGAGTCAAGTGGAGGACTCTGAGCACTAATATCACAATCATAAGCAAGATATGACACATAAGCCCTTGATATTAGTCTCATGTCCAGAATATAAGAAATAATCCCCCATCGGTGCACGGCTAAAAGAACCCTGCCACATAACTGAGGGTATACCAGGCATTGTAAGGCAACGGTCTTTGCAAAGCAATCCAAGATTGCATGATAGGGGGATAACCAGTCCATTCCCAGAATCACAACGAAGTCAACTATATCTAGCATAATAAGGTCAGCCTGAGTGTCATACTCTAGAACGGTCACAATACACGATCTATATACCCGATCTACTACTAAAGAATCACCCATGGGAGTAGCTACATGTAAAGGTATAAATAATGGCTCCTAATACTCCCCAAACCGTGGTGCACAATAAGTAGAAACATAGGAATAGGTGGAGCTCAGATCAATTGAAGCAGAAGTTGGCTGATGACATACTGAAATTGTACCTATGATCACAGCATCCAAGCCTCAGCCTCTATCCTGCCAGGAACAACATATAAGTGACCCTTACTACCTCTAAACTGGGTTCCTAATTGACCACCTATCCTACCTGCCTGAGTACATCCTATGGAATCCTGAGGACCACCCATATGATCCTGTGCACCACTCCTAGATGGAGGAGGCATTGATCTGATAGATAGATCACTCTATGTATCTAGATCAATTATCCCACTATGGGGATACTCTATGGTAAAATGGCCAATAACACCATAATAATAACATGCCTCGGGCACTCTACTCTGTTAAGAAGGTTCGGTTGATCCAGAATTTCCACCTCAGCCTAAAGACCCTGACTGCACACCCCTCAAAGACTGACCACCGCTCTACCTGTTGACATTACTATAACAAGGATGACCCCCATCTGAAATCTAAAATGTTGCCTGAATGGGCCTACTAGACTGATCGTGGCCCCTAAAAACCTCTACCTCTGATCTGTGAGCTGCTTTGGATCCCACTGTAATTGCCCTGCTGATGCAGCCTCTTATTATTGCCCCTTTGGGCCTCGTGATGCATATCCTTTATAGTCTGTGCATAGTCAGTAATGTCCACTAAAGACCTGCCCGTAGCTACCAAACTCTGAGAAGTCATGCAAAGTGGAAGTCTCATCCCTATAATAAAGCACCAAATCCGTTCATACTTAGTAAGTAGGATCATAGTGACATGCATAGTCAACTCATGAAATCTCTCCTCATACTCTGCCACAATCATAGAACCCTACACCAATCCTATAAAGTGATCCCTCAGATGCTCCCGCAGGCTGCGAGGCATAGATTTCTCTAAGAAAACCTCAGAGAATTGAGCCCATGTCATAGGGGGAGACCCAACTGGCCTAGAATCATGGTACCCCCACCACTACTATTTAGTTGCTCGATCAAACTTAAAAGTGGTGTAGTCCACACCATACGACTCTACCAGGACCAAATTATGCAGCCTCTTCTCACACCTAGTCAGAAACTCAAAAGCTTTCTCGCCTGGGCCCCAAGGAAATCTAGGTGGAGCTAATCTCCAAAACTAAACCAGTATCTTCTGCTCTTCAGAAGTTATAACTGGTTGGGTTGTTGTAGGCAGTCTACGGTACTGGTAGGACTTCTACTCTGGGAGTCATAATTATAGGCTGTGCTTCTAAACTAAGACCACCCTGAGCTGTTGTCTGGGCTCCATCTATTGGTGGACTACCTACTAAGACCAATAACTGCACTAAAGTATCACAGACAAGTAAAGAAGATATAAACCCTAATAAGGCCTAGACGGCCCCCTGGTCCACCTATTGCTGTGGTGGCTGACCCTCTGGTGCTATCTCTGTCTCTAGCATAATAATAGGATCTGGTGAAGGCTCCCTGGCTAAGTCTTGAGCTGGGGTTGCAGATCTACCCTGACCTCGACCTTTAGGTCGACCTCTGCCTCTAACCGATGCCCTGGCTGTAGGCTCGGGTTCCCTATCTCCAATTGTCTTAGCCTGCATCCTAGCCATCTACGAAAGAGTGAAACAAATGAGAATCTAGAAACCAATATAGACAAAACACACAAAAATGAACCAAAAAGGTGTGATTTCCTAAGACTGTCCTGTAGCCTCCCAAAGATAGGCTATGGACGTCATCGTACCAATTTGCGAGACTCTACTAGAAACTTTCTCTTATACCAATAATATCGATGAACCTAGGCTATGATACCAAACTATCATGACCCAAAATCTTAGATCGTGATGGCACCTACTTTAACCCATCCATAGATAAGCCAAACCATATCTCAAAATGGTAAGTAATGGGCTAACTAGCGGAAAATAAGAAAGGTAAGGAAATAGGCATGCAATAAAAATACTATGCAACAAAAATAGCGATATATATATGTATGAACATACTATACAATAGAAGGAAGAGGACAAAATATACCAAACGAGTTTCCCCCATAATCTGGTAAGGTCAGTACAAGAGCCACTATACCAAAGGAGAGTACTAGATAGTGTCAAATATACATCATAGTCTCAGAATATACAAATAAAAACATCAAAAATAACAGAAGAAGGAGGATTAGCTCCAAACTCAAAGAGCTCACCCTATTCCCAAACAGCAGCATAGCCCAAGGATGTCGTCAGTGGCGGTGACTCATACATGGATCTGCATCAGGAAAAAGAGGCAGAAGTGCAGTATGAGCACCAAAACAATAGGTACTCAGTAGGCATTATAGGTCAAGTTAGCTATAATATAATAAAAGCATAAGTAAATTGCGAGAATGTTAACCTAAGTCAATAAATCTTGGAAGAAATGGAATTAATAGCCTAAACTAGGAGGATGAGATATATATAAGATAAGTAACTTGAAAGTGGAAATAAAAGTCTAACTGTAACCTGATTGGGCCCCTAAAATCCCAAAAGTCACACACAAAGAAGAATAACCCAACTGAGCCCCCATAAGCACGGTGAGTACAAACAAAGGATAATACTAAGGTAAAGATGAGGTATAGCAGTAATGAATGTAAAATGATCTAGAAAATGCCCAACATACCTTGTACTCCCTTTTTCCAGTCATAACCTTCATTCTATCGGTATTTACAAATTTTCCAACCCCAGATCTATAATAGAGATGATAATAAATGTCGGACTCAAACAAGAACTAGTAAACACAAATCATATACAGATGATGAACTCAAACCAGTACTCATAAATGATAACAATATAGCATATGTCGGACTAAAACCAGAACTAATAAGCATGAAATCAATGGTGATATCCCAAGTTTTAACCTATCTCAAGTCCATTTAGTCAATACATATAAATATTAGGTGGTCAAAGCCTTTAAGACAAAGCGGATTCCGATTATTATATCTGAAAGGCGTGGTCTAAGGTCAAATACTGCACTACCCAGGGTAATTGGAGCTAAATAAGCATAAAACATAGCCTAAGTCAACCCCCAACCCCAGGTAATAGCCTAAGGAAGTAGCTAAGTAATTATTAAGGTCACAAGGGGTTATTCTAAACATTTAATTTTAACAAGGGCAGTAGGGCCTACTATACAAACCCCAAAAAATCAACCTAAGGCAAGCACCTACCCAAACCTAGGATCTTCCCAATCAAGTCCCAAGGCAATAAAAGAACTAAGTCTAATTCTAAAGGACAATCGTATACTAACATGAGGGAAAATGGGCCTGAATTCTACCAAAAAAGGCCCCTACCCAGCTAAATAAGGCACTAAATGCTAAAATAACAATCGAGCAATAGATACCCACCAATTGCTAGCACAATATCACACTAATACCATAATAAAACACATTTTAGGAGAAAGATCAGCCTAGCCTACCTGGATACCAAAAACTCGCAAAGTCCTCTACACCAGAGTTTATTCCATCTGAGAATCCTCCAACCGTTGTCATGCTATCAAAACAACTTTCCACACATCAAGACGAGAATATTGATACCCATATTACATATTAACGCTGTGGGTCAGAAATTAGACTAAAAATCCCACATGGGGCTCACTTGCAGATCACGAAATTAAAATTGTCACAACGTCTGTCTCAGCTCAAGAATTATTTGCCCCAAAATTAGGCGTAATTTCACACCCCGAATCCCTACGAGGCGTGATTGGCACCCAAAGCCGATATGGCCCGAGAGAACCAATCTTTGCTCACGTTCGTTCATATGCATGTCCCTTTTATGAATAACATACTATCTCATGTAATTGATGGAATATGAAATGCCATATATATACAAATATACAACTTGGCCATTGGGGCTGGCCATCTCGTCAAACGGAACGTATATATCTTACATTCATATACCTACACATGTCTACAAAAGCCTCTAAATATATACACGACCATTTCATAACATCTACAACATCAAATCCAATGCATAACTATGACTCTAAAAGTCCCGAACCAACTGGGGCTCACCAAAGATCTGCTAATACTGTCACCCTACTGTGGAGGTCTACTAGTGCCTGCACCTGCAACATGTAAGGTAAGTCCCTCGAGGGGGTCAGTATGAAGAATGTACTGAGTATGTAAGGCCATACGAAAATTGCATCAATACATAAGAACTTCAATGGAAATAATTATAAGAGGAACTCTATATGTAGAACCATGTACCTTTCTTTCTTTATTATCATCTCCAATGATTCATACATAATAACAACAACCATGGAATCAATATAAGAGAAATAGCAAATATGAATAAACTATCTTTCTGTATGTGGGATACCATGTACATTACGTTCTTTGTTTCCCTTGCTTTTACTTTACTTTACTTTTACATTGCTCATATGCTGTTAGGGCCCTCATCATGCAGGTAATCTTTTCACCCCATGGATAAAATATCATCATCATGCAGGTATTCTTTTTACCCTATGGATAATATTATGTCATCATGAAGGTGCTCTTGCACCCCATGGATAAATGAACATCATTATGCAGGTGTTTGCACCCCATGGATAAAGAAACATCATCATGCAGGTGTTTGCACCCCATGGATAAAGGAACATCATTATGCAGGTATTTGTACCCTATGGATAAATTAACATCATCATCATCATTACTTTGTTCTTACTTCATTTCTTTACTTTTGAGATTGATACTTTAACTTGTGAGAGATTGGTACTTTTCCTTATGAGATATTATTACAATGATAGTCACAACTTTCTTTGAAGCTTTGGATCAATAATCAATGAGTGAGAAACATGTGAATAAGCATTATTGGAAACATAGCCTTAATGGAAACATAACACTGTTGGAACCATTGGACAATGATCAATGAACAAGATACATGAGTATAACCACTATTGAAACCTTGGAACATAACCTCATTGGACTTTTGGAAAATTGCTAATGAATATGACACATGTATATAACTCTATTGGAACTTGGACCATGACATGATTGTAATAATGCTATTCAAACCAAACAAGCCCTCTTTACGTCATTACTCTTGTTGAGATAGTTCTCTTAGACCTTATAACATATGACAACTTAAGAACTTCTGTCCATAAATAAGAACTAAGTGGGTCATGATTCGTCTAGGAGTAAAACACATATGAATAACAATATATATCAACCTTAGTTAGAATACTATAGAACCCCTTCGGAATAGAACACTTTTGAAATCTTAGGATAATGATCACTAAATACGATACATGTGGATTTCAACTGGTCACCAACTAGAGATGTGCTACCTTAGAACCTTATAGAACTTTTAACATACTAGCCAATGATCATAAGTCAACCAATGGACATGAGCCCATCAATGAACATGAGTCAACCAATGAACATGAGTCATATGATTCACCATTGACCAATGAGTAAGGTACATATGAGTAACTCTAGCCAACTATCAGATACGAAATACCTTAGAGTATTTCGGAATCGAATGAGTACCCTGACAATATGAACACCATATGTTGTAGAAGGAAATAGAAGAATAACCTTACATACCTTTGCGTATCACTATGAATACCCAAGCTTATATGTAAATACAATAGTCCAGCTTTTTCCTTACGTCTCACTCTACATCACAAGTACATAACGAAGCTTATATTAGCAACCAACTACCTTACAAGTGCACAAGATGACCATGAATCACATAGTTACTTTAGAACATCATTTTGCCTTCTTACAATGTCATTTATCGCATCAACATGCCAACACTACCATAACATTCCACTCATTGACCAAGATTTCATACAACAATAGCATTTCGCATCACACTTACCCTTTATGCCTTCTCATTTCCATTCCGTCACATTTACGCTTATCAATTTGCCTCATAACAACATATGAACAACCGTCCACATTTAATACAGTCCAACATGCCTTCATACGACACTTTAAGGTCATTAAAATGACATCACAAGTTGATAATTACATCCATGAAGGGTATAGGGGTTTCGTGGGACCAAAGGGATGCAAAAACAAGCAATTCGGAGTTCTAGGCCGATACGCTAAGCCACCTGCGCCCATAGGTGGATGACCTGCATCCTCAGGTGACCTTTGGCAGTAGCCAGAGGCACCTGCGTTGGCACCTGCGCCCGCAGGTGCTTCGTCTGCGAGGGCGGGTGCCCGTTTTGGTCCGAAATGGTGTTTTTGGGGTCTTTTTATGCAATGAATGGTCCATGATCATAAACACACTTATTTTAACATATTTTTTATCATATTATATTTCAAAAATCAGCCATGGTCTCACAACACAAATAACCACACCAAAACGACACTTTACGACCAATCCGCCACCAAAACCATAACCAATTTCACAATAAAAATTCCAAACATTATACACTATGACCAAACAAGAGGATACTATAATCACATCTCACATGAAAATATTGAATCCATCAAATTCATTTTCTTCAAGACCACAAGCCCATGTTCAAGTTTACAAGGCAAAACCATCCTCCGAATTAACAAACACATACACTTCACACATAGTGAGCTTCTCACACTCCACCAACATAACCAACATAATATAAATCATTTTACATTCATAAAATATATGAAACCATAATAATATCCACTTAACAATACTCACCAACTGATGATCTTTGGCCAAAAGGATGAAGGCTTAGGGTTTGAGTTGAGAGAATCTTGTGGACATTTCTAGACTTTGGCATGTGTAAAATGGTGAATAAATCTGATTTTTTCCACCTTTTATAGACCCTTTAAGGTCATCTTTATCCAATACAATTGGGTCAATAATTGCCTCATGGATTTGGTCATGCAAGAATGGGTCAATTACCCATTTGGGCCATGTCTTTCATGTAAATTTGGGCCCCCATTGAGCCCAATGGCTCAAGACTTCTTTAGCCCACTAACTTTTGCATATAATTCATTATATCTATATCTATATATATATATCTATATATATATATATATATATGTCCCTCAAGTAACCCTTATCCATCTCTTGGCATTAAATGCATGGTTGATCTGGTCAAATGGAAGATTTGAAGAATGGGTCAAATTGTTATATTGGGCCATGTCCTCTTGTTCATTTTGGGCTTCATAGTTGCGCCCAATAATACAAGACTTATTAAATGCCCACATTTTAATATAAAAATTATCAATTCTCTCATGTTGTCATATTTCCAATACTGTACATGTAGTCGTATAGGTTAGGCAATATACGGAGTGTTACACCTCCCTCGAGGGTCTAATCCCCTGTACTAGGACCAATATCAATTAACTCATCAATAACATTACATAATACATACCTTTGACTCTCAACACTTAAGTATCCATTGTCCAACATCGTCAAGTAGGGTTTGGTAAGTATGGGGTGTTACATTCTTCCCCCCTTAGGAACATTCGTCCTCGAATGGTAACAACGTCGTATCATGTGTAACAAATGCATTTCTATACATATGCTCATATAGATACTTACTTAGTCTTCCTCAATCTTTGTGACATACAAGAAGCCAATCACTTCATACCCATTACAACATGAAAAAACCTTCATTTCCATCTCCATAAGATCAATCATCATAACATGATCAAAACTATCTACAATACCATTATGATAGGTTCTTTTTAACTATACTATATTCACCGACAGATGGAGATATTTCCATTGATTTAACTAATAACTCTAGTGCCTATATTATTTGCGTGATAGTAGGCGATGGAATAACATACGATAGAGTAGAGCTCAGATCATTCAATACATATACATCATGTAACAATATGGTAATATACCTAAATACCTGTATCATCATCAGGAGGTATTCCCTGATTATGCCGGTCCACTAAAGCATAAGTACGATTCTGGACCCTACTAGTACTGGCTACTCCTTCGGCACCTCTGCCACGACCAACAGACTGCCACTCTGCCCAATATGACTGCCCCTGAATCCGCAAGAGTGAGATGGAGCACCTGCTGTGGAATAAGAGAATGAGGGTTTAGGCGGTAACATTCGAAATCCAGATCCTTCTGGGACACCATAGACTGCCCCGTAGATCTAGCCCTTTTTGATGGCCCATGCTCAGATTTCTGTGTTCCCCTTTTCTGTCTTTGATCTTCCATTTTCTGGGCGAAGGCTTGAATTCTTGATATATCCATGTCTTTATTTAAGGCAACAATGGTATAGTCTCTTACCAAATATGGCTCTAATATGTCCATGTATCGATGGACCCTATCCGTCATTGTAGCCACCACATTCGGAACATATCGAGCCAAAGAATAAAACTGAAGACTGTATTCCCGAACACTCATGTTCCCTTGGCATAAATTTAGAAATTGATCGGCACGTGCCTCCCGAATTTCATAAGGGAGGTAATGATCAAGGAACGTTGTTTTAAATTCTCCCCAACTAGCTGGGAGTGCATCAATACCCCTTGATCTTTTCCAGTCCTCATACCACAATATTGCTTCGCCTTTCAGTCTATAGGCCGCCAGTTCCACCATTTCAACTCTAGTCACGTGCATAAATTCTAGAGCCCTCTGGATTTGATCCACAAAGTCCTGTGGATCTGCTTCTAAGTCTGACCCAGTAAATATAGGTGGGTCCAATTTTAGAAAATCTTGCGTACGCCGACTAGCTACCCTAGCCGCTTCATCTTCATTTACCATTGGACCAGTTCGCCCTTATGCTTGTGCAGCCACTAACTGAGTCAACATATGTACTGCATTTCTTAAATCATGATCAGTGGCATTCACTGGCGGTTCTGCAGGTACTTCTCTACCTCTTGGCTCTTCTGGAGCTAGTAAAGTAGAGGAAGACTGCGCTGCAATTTCAGCATTTTCTTCACCTTGACTAGCTTGGTCAGGTGGTAATCTACTCATTCCTTCTCCGGCAGGCATATCTACCTACTTACTTTTTCCTCTATTTCTTATTGTGATTGGCATTTTACTATACCAAAGAAAAACAAGTACCATGGTCAGATACAATTGAACTTACAACACTGGCTCTATTGCACGATCTAGAACTGAAGAAAAGAAACAACATCCTAAATGTACCGTAGCCTCCTACTTATAAATGTGGTGCACAACACATTGATAAGTAAGACTCTACTCAGACACGGCTTTGCAGACACCCTTAGAACGACCTGCTTTGATACCACTTTGTCATACTATCTCATGTAATTGATGGAATATGAAATGCCATATATATACATATATAAAACTTGGTCGTTGGGGCTGGCCATGTCGTCAAACTAAACATATATATATTACATCCATATACCTACACATGTCTACAAAAGCCTCTAAATATATACACGACCATTTCATAACATCTACAACATCAAATCCAATGCATAACTATGACTCGAAAAGTCCCAAACCAACTGTGGCTCACCAAAGATCTGCAAATACTGTCACCCTACTATGGAGGTCTACTAGTGCCTGCACCTGCAACATGTAAGGTAAGTCCCCCGAGGGGGTCAGTACGAAGAATGTACTGAGTATGTAAGGCCATAAGAAAATTGCATCAATACATAAGAACTTCAATGGAAATAATTTTAAGAGGAACTCTATATGTAGAACCATGTACCTTTCTTTCTTTATTATCATCTCCAATGATTCGTACATAATAAAAACAACCATGGAATCAATATAAGAGAAATAGCAAATGTAATAAACTCTCTTTCTGTATGTGGGATACCATGTACATTACGTTCTTTCTTTCCCTTGCCTTTACTTTACTTTACTTTTACATTGCTCATGTGTTGTTAGGGACCTCATCATGCAGGTGATCTTTTCACCCCATGGATAAAATATCATCATCATTCAGGTATTCTTTTTACCCTATGGATAAGATCATGTCATCATGCAAGTGCTCTTGTACCCCATGGATAAATGAACATCATCTTGCAGGTGTTTGCACCCCATGGATAAAGGAACATCATTATGTGGGTATTTGTACCCCATGGATAAATTAACATCATCATCATCATTACTTTGTTCTTACTTCATTTCTTTACTTTTGAGATTGATACTTTAACTTGTGAGAGATTGGTACTTTTGCTTATAAGAGATTATTACAATTATAGTCACAACTTTCTTTGAAGCTTTGGATCAATAATCAATGAGTGAGAAACATGTGAATAAGCATTATTGGAAACATATCCTTCATGGAAACATAACACTGTTGGAACCATTGGACAATGATCAATGAACAAGATACATGAGTATAACCACTATTGAAACCTTGGAACATAACCTCATTGGACTTTTGGAACATTGCTAATGAATATGAGACATGTATATAACTCTATTGGAACTTGGACCATGACATTATTGGAATAATGTTATTCAAACTAAACAAGCCCTCTTTACCTCATTACTCTTGTTGAGATAGTTCTCTTAGACCTTATAACATATGACAACTTAAGAACTTCCGTCCATAAATAAGAACTAAGTGGGTCATGATTCGTCTAGGAGTAAAACACATATGAATAACAATATATATCAACCTTAGTTGGAATACTATAGAACCCCTTCGGAATAGAACACTTTTGAAATCTTAGGATAATGATCACTAAATACGATACATGTGGATTTCAACTGGTCACCAACTAGAAATGTGCTACCTTAGAACCTTATAGAACTTTTAACATACTAGCCAATGATCATAATTCAACCAATGGACATGAGTCCATCAATGAACATGAGTCAACCAATGAACATGAGTCATATGATTCACCATTGACCAATGAGTAAGGGACATATGAGTAACTTTAGCCAACTATCGGATACGGAATACCTTAAAGTATTTCGGAATCGAATGAGTACCCTGACAATATGAACACCATATGTTGCAGAAGGAAATATAAGAATAACCTTACATACCTTTGCATCTCACTATGAATACCCAAGCTTATATGGAAATACAATAGTCCAGCTCTTTCCTTACGTCTCGCTCTACATCACAAGTACATAACGAAGCTTATATTAGCAACCAACTACCTTACAAGTGCACAAGATGAACATGAATCACATAGTTACTTTATAACGTCATTTCGCCTTCTTACAATGTCATTTATAGCATCAACATGCCAACACTACCATAACATTCCACTCATTGACCAAGATTTCATACAACAATAGCATTTCGCATCATACTTACCCTTTATGCCTTCTCATTTCCATTCCGTCATATTTACGCTTCTCAATTGGCTTCATAACAACATATGAACAACCATACATAATTAACATAGTCCAACATGATTACATACGACATTTTAAAGTCATTAAAACAACATCCCAAATTGATAATTACATCCATGAAGGGTATAGGGGTTTCGGGGGGCCAAAGGTATGCAAAAACAAGCAATTCAAAGTTCTAGGCCGATCTGCTACGCCACATGCAACCGCAGGTGGATGAACTGTATCCTTAGGTGACCTTTGGAAGTAGCCAGAAGCACCTGCGTTGGCACCTGCGCCCGCAGGTGCTTCATCTGCGAGGGCGGGTGCCCGTTTTGGTCCGAAATGGTCTTTTTGGGGTCTTTTTATGCAATGAATGGTCCATGATCATAAACAAACTTATTTTAACATATTTTTGATCATATTATATGTCAAAAATCATACATGGTCTCACAACACAAATAACAACACCAAAACGACACTTTACGGCCAATCCGCCACCAAAACCATCACCAATTTCACAATAGAAATTCCAAACGTTATACTCCATGAACAAACAAGGGGAGACTATAATCACATCTAAAATGACAATATTGAATCCATCAAATTCATTTTCTTCAAGACCACAAGCCCATGTTTAAGTTTACAAGGCAAAACCATCCTCCGAATTAACAAACACATACACTTCACACATAGTGAACTTCTCACACTCCACCAACATAACCAACATAATTTAAATCATTTTCCATGCATAAAATATATGAAACCATAATAATATCCACTTACCAATACTCACCAAGTGATGATCTTTGGCCAAAAGGATGAAGGCTTAGGGTTTGAGTTGAGAGAATCTTGTGGAAATTTCTAGACTTTGGCATGTGTAAAATGGTGAATAAATCTGATTTTTTCCACCTTTTATAGACCCTTTAAAGTCATCTTTATCCAATACAATTGGTTCAATAATTGCCTCATGGATTTGGTCATGCAAGAATGGGTCAATTGCCCTTTGGGCCATGCCTTCTATGTAAATTTGGGCCCCCATTGAGCCCAATGGCTCAAGACTTCTTTATCCCACTAACTTTTGTATATAATTCATTATATATATATATATATGCATGTCCCTCAATTCACCCTTATCCATCTCTTGGCATTAAATGCATGGTTGATCTGGTCAAATGGAAGATTGGAAGAATGGGTCAAATTGTTATATTGGGCCATGTCCTCTTGTTCATTTTGGGCTTCATAGTTGGGCCCAATAATACAAGACTTATTAAATGCCCACATTTCAATACAAAAATTATCAATTCTCTCATGTTGTCATATTTCCAATAATGTACATGTAGTCGTATAGGTTAGGCAACATACGGAGTGTAACACCTCCCTCGAGGGTCTAATCCCCTGTACTAGGACCAATATCAATTAATTCATCAATAACATTACATAATACATACCTTTGACTCTCAACACTTAAGTATCCATTGTCCAACATCGTCAAGTAGGGTTTGGTAAGTACGGGGTGTTACATTCTTCCCCCCTTAGGAACATTCATCCTCGAATGGTAACAACGTCGTATCATGTGTAACAAATGCATTTCTATACATATGCTCATATAGATACTTACTTAGTCTTTTTCAATCTTTGTGACATACAAGAAGCCAATCACTTCATACCCATTACAACATGAAAAAACCTTCATTTCCATCTCCATAAGATCAATCATCATAACATGATCAAAACTATCTACAATACCATTATGATAGGTTCTTTTTAACTATACTATATTCACCGACAGATGGAGATATTTCCATTGATTTAACTAATAACTCTAGTGCCCATATTATTCGCGTGATAGTAGGCGATGGAATAACATACGATAGAGTAGAGTTCAGATCAGTCAATACATATACATCATGTAACAATATGGTAATATACCTAAATACCTGTATCATCATCAGGAGGTGTTCCCTGATTCTGCTGGTCCACTAAAGCATAAGTGTGATTCTGTACCCTACTAGTAGTGGCTACTCCTTTGGCACCTCTTCCACAACCAACAGACTGCACACCTCGATCTAAAGAAGGAACCGATGCTGACGATGCCACAGTGGACCCCGTAGGTCGTACCATACTACCCAAGCCTCGTCGTGGGAAGTCCCTCATTATGTGACCCGACATACCACACCAATAACAAACATTCGTGTCCCTACGACATTTCCCTTCATGAAATCGTTTGCAAAACTGGCACAGCCGGCGAGGATACCCCGCTGTCTGTGCATCTGGCATCCTACCACTCTGCCCAATATGACTACCCCTGAATCCCCGGGAGTGAGATGGAGCACCTGCTGTGGAATAAGAGAATGAGGGTTTAGGCGGTAACATTCGAGATCCAAATCCTTCTGGGGACACCATAGACTGCCCCGTAGATCTAGCCCTTTTTGATGGCCCTTGCTCAGATTCCTGTGTTCCCCTTTTCTGTCTTCGATCTTCCATTTTCTGGGCGAAGGCTTGAATTCTTGCTATATCCATGTATTTATTTAAGGCAGCAATGGTATAGTCTCTTACCAAATATGGCTCTAATCTTTCCACGTATCGATGGACCCTATCCATCATTGTAGCCACCACATTCGGAGCATATCGAGCCAAAGAATTAAACTAAAGACTGTATTCCCGAACACTCATGTTCCCTTGGCATAAATTCAGAAACTGATCGGCACGTGCCTCCCAAATTTAATAAGGGAGGTAATGATCAAGGAACGATGTTTTAAATTCTCCCCAACTAGATGGGAGTGCATCAATACCCCTTGATCTTTTCCAGTCCTCATACCACAATATTGCTTTGCCTTTCAGTCTATAGGCCGCCAGTTCCACCATTTCAACTCCAGTCACGTGCATAACTTCTAGAGCCCTCTGGATATTATCCACGAAGTCCTGTGGATCTGCTTCTAAGTCTGACCCAATGAATATAGGTGGGTCTAATTTTAAAAAATCTTGCGTACGCCGACTAGCTGCCCTAGCCACGTCATCTTCATTTACCATTGGACCAGTTCGCCCTTGTGCTTGTGCAGCCACTAACTGAGTCAACATATGTACTGCATTTCTTAAATCATGATCAGTGGCATTCACTGGCGGTTCTGCAGGTACTTCTCTACCTCTTGGCTCTTCTGGAGCTAGTAAAGTAGAGGAAGACTGCGCTGCAATTTCAGCATTTGCTTCACCTTGACTAGCTTGGTCAGGTGGTAATCTACTCATTCCTTCTCCGGCAGGCATATCTACCAGCTTACTTTTTCCTCTATTTCTTATTGTGATTGGTATTTTACTATACCAAAGAAAAACAAGTACCATGGTCAGATACAATTGAACTTACAACACTGGCTCTATTGCACGATCTAGAACTGAAGAAAAGAAACAACATCCTAAATGTCCCGTAGCCTCTTACTTACAAATGTGGTGGACAACACATTGATAAGTAAGACTCTACTCAGACACGACTTTGTAGACACCCTTAGAACGACCTGCTTTGATACCACTTTGTCATACTATCTCATGTAATTGATGGAATATGAAATGCCATATATATACATATATAAAACTTGGTTGTTGGGGCTGGCCATCTCGTCAAACTAAACATATATATATTACATCCACATACCTACACATGTCTACAAAAGCCTCTAAATATATACACGACCATTTCATAACATCTACAACATCAAATCCAATGCATAACTATGACTCGAAAAGTCCCAAACCAACTGTGGCTCACCAAAGATCTGCAAATACTGTCACCCTACTATGGAGGTCTACTAGTGCCTGCACCTGCAACATGTAAGGTAAGTCCCCCGAGGGGGTCAATACGAAGAATGTACTGAGTATGTAAGGCCATAAGAAAACTGCATCAATACATAAGAACTTCAATGGAAATAATTATAAGAGGAACTCTATATGTAGAACCATGTACCTTTCTTTCTTTATTATCATCTCCAATAATTCGTACATAATAAAAACAACCATGGAATCAATATAAGAGAAATAGCAAATATGAATAAACTCTCTTTTTGTATGTGGGATACCATGTACATTACGTTCTTTCTTTCCCTTGCCTTTACTTTACTTTACTTTTACATTGCTCATATGTTGTTAGGGACCTCATCATGCAGGTGATCTTTTCACCCCATGGATAAAATATCATCATCATTCAGGTATTCTTTTTACCCCATGGAAAAGATCATGTCATCATGCAAGTGCTCTTGCACCCCATGGATAAATGAACATCATCTTGCAGGTGTTTGTACCCCATAGATAAAGGAACATCATTATGTGGGTATTTGTACCCCATGGATAAATTAACATCATCATCATCATTACTTTGTTCTTACTTCATTTCTTTACTTTTGAGATTGATACTTTAACTTGTGAGAGATTGGTACTTTTGCTTATAAGAGATTATTACAATTATAGTCACAACTTTCTTTGAAGCTTTGGATCAACAATCAATGAGTGAGAAACATGTGAATAAGCATTATTGGAAACATAGCCTTCATGGAAACATAACACTGTTGGAACCATTGGACAATGATCAATGAACAAGATACATGAGTATAACCACTATTGAAACCTTGGAACATAACCTCATTGGACTTTTGGAAAATTGCTAATGAATATGAGACATGTATATAACTCTATTGGAACTTGGACCATGACATGATTGGAATAATGTTATTCAAACTAAACAAGCCCTCTTTACCTCATTACTCTTGTTGAGATAGTTCTCTTAGACCTTATAACATATGACAACTTAAGAACTTCCATCCATAAATAAGAACTAAGTGGGTCATGATTCGTCTAGGAGTAAAACACATATGAATAACAATATTTATCAACCTTAGTTGGAATACTATAGAACCCCTTCGGAATAGAACACTTTTGAAATCTTAGGATAATGATCACTAAATACGATACATGTGGATTTCAACTGGTCACCAACTAGAAATTTGCTACCTTAGAACCTTATAGAACTTTTAACATACTAGCCAATGATCGTAATTCAACCAATGGACATGAGTCCATCAATGAACATGAGTCAACCAATGAACATGAGTCATATGATTCACCATTGACCAATGAGTAAGGGACATATGAGTAACTTTAGCCAACTATCGGATACGGAATACCTTAAAGTATTTCGGAATCGAATGAGTACCCTGACAATATGAACACCATATGTTGCAGAAGGAAATATAAGAATAACCTTACATACCTTTGCATCTCACTATGAATACCCAAGCTTATATGGAAATACAATAGTCCAGCTCTTTCCTTACGTCTCGCTCTACATCACAAGTACATAACGAAGCTTATATTAGCAACCAACTACCTTACAAGTGCACAAGATGAACATGAATCACATAGTTACTTTATAACGTCATTTCGCCTTCTTACAATGTCATTTATAGCATCAACATGCCAACACTACCATAACATTCCACTCATTGACCAAGATTTCATACAACAATAGCATTTCGCATCATACTTACCCTTTATGCCTTCTCATTTCCATTCCGTCATATTTACGCTTCTCAATTGGCTTCATAACAACATATGAACAACCATACATAATTAACATAGTCCAACATGATTACATACGACATTTTAAAGTCATTAAAACAACATCCCAAATTGATAATTACATCCATGAAGGGTATAGGGGTTTCGGGGGGCCAAAGGTATGCAAAAACAAGCAATTCAAAGTTTTGGGTAGATCTGCTAAGCCACCTGCAACAGCAGGTGGATGAACTGTGTCCGCAGGTGACCTTTGGAAGTAGCCATAGGTACCTGCGTTGGCACCTGCGCCCGCAGGTGCTTCGTCTGCGAGAGCGGGTGCCCATTTTGGTCCGAAATGGTCTTCTTGGGGTCATTTTATGCAATGAATGGTCCATGATCATAAACAAACTTATTTTAACATATTTTTGATCATTGTATATGCCAATAATCAGCCATGGTCTCAGAACACAAATAACAACACCAAAACGACACTTTACGGCCAATCCGCCACCAAAATCATAACCAATTTCACAATAGAAATTCCAAACGTTATACTCCATGAACAAACAAGGGGAGACTATAATCACATCTAAAATGACAATATTGAATCCATCAAATTCATTTTCTTCAAGACCACAAGCCCATGTTTAAGTTTACAAGGCAAAACCATCCTCCGATTTAGCAAACACAAATTGTTTTACACATAGTGACCTTCTCACACTTCACCAACATAACCAACATACTATAAATCATTTTCCATGCATAAAATATATGAAACCATAATAATATCCACTTACCAATACTCACCAAGTGATGATCTTTGGCCAAAAGGATGAAGGCTTAGGGTTTGAGTTGAGAGAATCTTGTGGAAATTTCTAGACTTTGGCATGTGTAAAATGGTGAATAAATCTGATTTTTTCCACCTTTTATAGACCCTTTAAAGTCATCTTTATCCAATACAATTGGGTCAATAATTGCCTCATGGATTTGGTCATGCAAGAATGGGTCAATAATTGCCTCATGGATTTGGTCATGCAAGAATGGGTCAATTACCCATTTGGGCTATGTCTTCCATGTAAATTTGGGCCCCCATTGAGCCCAATGGCTCAAGACTTCTTTAGCCCACTAACTTTTGTATATAATTCATTATATATATATATATATATATATATATATATATATATATGTCCCTCAAGTCACCCTTATCCATCTCTTGGCATTAAATGCATGGTTGATTTGGTCAAATGGAAGATTTGAAGAATGGGTCAAATCGTTATATTGGGCCATGTCCTCTTGTTCATTTTGGGCTTCATAGTTGGGCCCAATAATACAAGACTCATTAAATGCCCACATTTTAATACAAAAATTATCAATTCTCTCATGTTGTCATATTTCCAATACTGTATATGTAGTCGTATAGGTTAGGCAACATACGGAGTGTTACACCTCCCTCGAGGGTCTAATTCCTTGTACTAGGACCAATATCAATTAACTCATCAATAACATTACATAATACATACCTTTGACTCTCAACACTTAAGTATCCATTGTCCAACATCATCAAGTAGGGTTTGGTAAGTACGGGGTGTTACACGCAATTCAAGCCCCACAATAGTTCTAATACAAACCTAAGCCAAGCAATAAAATCAAGACCAGAATCAAGAATTTTAATAGAAATTAAACCGAGAACTTACAGGATAACAATGAGATAATGCTCTCAAGCTAATCCCAGCTCCAATATACAATTTCCACACTATCCTTAAACACCTAAAGGTCTACTATAGAGATTTATACTTAGAAAATGAAGCTAGAACGAAGGAAAATATTTATATACTGCCAGGGGTCCTTCGCGATCGCGGGACCCCCATGCGATGTGGGAGTTGGCTTGGACAGACATTCACGTACGTAGCCAGTCCATCACAATTACAATGAAGAAGGATGGACAAGACAAGTCGGCCTTCTCTTAGCAAATGTGAATGTTGGCCCATAAATATAAAGGTCAAGAATCCTTGACCCTCAAAATAATGGACAATGCCACATGACGCAAATGCCTATTTTGGCCTGCACCAGGTGCATCAACACCAGCAACTTTGCCAAGTTGCAAATTTTTCAACCGGGCCCTCAAGATTCATTCAGAATCCCATGAACATAAATGAACTATGGTACCCTACCAAATCCAGCATTTCAAACTCAACAGAACCATTGAAATTTCTATAAGAGGTCGTTTCAATAAAAAGTGGGTCCCACACTCAAGGGTCTATTTTAACCAAAATTCACTCAATAGCTCAAAACAAGTTTGAAATCCTCAAGACCCATACTTAGGATTCTCCTAGCCTAAAATCAACATTCTGAAGCTGATGAGACTATCAAAAATGGAATCCGAGGCTGTTTACCTGAAGTTTTGGCCCGAGACCCATTTCTCAACTTCAAAAGCTCCAAAATAAGAAAATGGCTCTAAAAACCAAATGAATTGCCCCATAACCGAACTGCCTATCCGAAAAAGTTATAACTAACTTAGGGCAGCTCTAGGAATTCTCTAAATGTAGAAAAAACACGAAAACATAGAAAATGACCTAGAGGGTCATTACAAAAATATTAATGGATGGGGTATTTTATATTATTTAAGAAAACCTAAAAGACCACACTCCAGTTGGACTGGGACATGAGAAATTTTCCCCTTGCTACACCTAACTCACAGCGTACGCCTCCTATGCTCACCGTAAAGTTTACATCATGAGCCCCTTTATCTCTCCCTAGGATTCTTCTCTACAAGGTGTAAAATTCATAAGGGGTGTACTTTTTAAATCCCTTGCACTTTTGAACTCACTTTGCGACCCTCTAACTTCACCCATGACATTGCATTGTGAAATTTAACTTTTTGAGCACTATTTTGGTCTTTTTTTGGTGTCTTTCTTCTGATATGCACAAAAAATCTTACATAAGTGATAAATTATAAAATCAAGCATAAACCATTAGTACTAGCCCAAATTATCCTTAAAACAAAGCTTAGATCTGGGCAAAAAAATAGTGAAAGAGGGTCTATCTCAGACCCACATTAGAGGATCCAAGGAAAAGACAAATAAACCAATGAATTTGAAATAAAAAGATATACCTGAGCAGAGGATTCCAAACATGCAATGAAGAAATATTCCTCTAGGGACTTATCAGCTTCAACTTGATTTCTTGGAGAATAGGAAGAAGTGGGCCGCTTGCTTAGAGCATAAGGAGGCCTAGTTCCCTCTGAAATATTTGACTAAGGAAGTCTAGACCCTGTAGTAGCCTCTAGTCTTGTGGCAGAGTCATTAGAACAAACCAATGATATTGACACGTGGGAAGGCTCCTTGTCCATAGTAGAATGATGTCGCCTTTTGAGAGTGATAAATTCATCTTTGATTTCCTCATCATCCCCAATGTTAATCACATTAGGAATGGGGGAAATCTGGCCTGTGGGAAATGAAAAAAGATCATTTTAAGGGGAAAAAACATTAACCCTGGTATTAACAGCAGCTCTAAGAGAGCTTGTTTTTATAAGACTCCTCCTCTTTCTTGGAAGGAGGTCGAGTATAAGAGGGAAATTTCTTTGAAGAAGAGGAAGAGGTTGAGCCCTTTATCTTCGCCTTAACGTTATCAATCCAGCAAGAAGACATTACAAGATCAAATTCTTGATTCTCCTATTCAATATTCTTATTAAAGAAAATTGCCAAAATGAAGCAACATTAGGCAAAATTTGAAATTACAAATAACAAAAGCAAAAGAATGTTTTCCATGGTTCTTTCCCACCCATTGGTCTTTGGAAATATTTCCTCATGACCAGTCCTTATGACAAGAGACGTTCAGAATACACTAAACCCAGTAAGGAAGATCCATCACAATGCTAAGTATTGTGTAGTGGCTAATAGAAAAAGAAAAAAGGTATCAAAATGGTAAATAATACTCAATAAACAATGATCTTTGTATTTACCATACGTGTTCCATGCATTTGGAATCAGAAGGTATGCAGGCAGGATAATTTTGTTGGGTTTTAGGCCATAAATCTCTCCGTTCAGTAACAATCTTTGTTCCCATCTATCGATACTAGAATAAGACCATATAATCCACTCCCTTATGAAATAAATTACTCCACCTTAAAATATTTGAGGGGAGTAAATCCACATCATATGAATTAAAGTAAAAACTGCATTAGGTCCAAAAACCTTCACACCCAAATACCAAGACATACCACAGACCTCTATTCTATAAGACCAATCTAGGCAAGGCAAATATTATAGCACTTGAAAAGTTATATGATTATTGATTTGATCACTGGCTTGAAACATAATGTGAATGAATAAGTGTTCACATTAGAATAACTAGATCTAAAGGGATAGAGATTTCAAAAACCCTTTCCCAGTGGCCTTTCTCTATAACTACTTAGAGAAAAGAAGATTTGATGGAAGAATTCTAATCTAAACCAGATCTCTTCTATCAATTTTAGTGGATATGGCCGTCTCATTACAATTACCTACTAAAACATATTTCAACAGTTGAATGGAATTAAGTAGAGATTTCTCAGCAGTGGTAGTTTCTCTTTCAACAGCCACTGGCAATTTCATAGCAGAGTAAAAACAATAACAAAAGATAACACAAGAAGTGGCTGAGGGTGATTTAGTCATATCTAACAAGGGTTACAAGATTTTAGGAGAAAGTAAAAGAACACAAGGAAGGAAGAGTCTTAAATCTTAGGGAAGAAAATGGTGGACAAATTGAAATTTTAAAAGATTATAAAACTAAAAGAAGATGAGCAATATTCAATTTTTATCTCAATTTTGGATTATCATTGTGATGCTTCAAAAACTGAGCCGCCCTTAGAAAATTAAATTGCACACAACCACGTATCTTGATAAAGATAGGAATGAATGACATGTGTTAGTAAAATTAATTAGGAAAGATGTTTTGTTCCCTTCTAAATGGAGATTCAATTGATAGAAAAAAAGATATGAGATCCAGTTGAAAGGAAAGCAAATCATTTAAGTTCACTGGATAAAAGAAAAGTTTGATCCAGAGATAGTGGGGACTATCGGTATAGAGTAAAAATACATCGAACATATGACTGTATAGGCTCCTGACATGTGGAAGGAAATGAAATCATCATTATTAAATCAAAAGCCAATGATACAGTTCATTTCATAGAGATATAACTTGACCAAAATCAAGCACCTAGAGCTAGAATCATCAAGAGGCACTAGCCATTATGAAACCACCCCTGAATATATGCTAGATGTCACTCTTTTCTTAAAGTCATTTAATTAATCATTTATTCGAAGTTAAGAGGGTATAATTCATGATTATCAGGCTCTAAAATTCACCCCTACAAAAAGTTGTAGATCTATCACATTGTAAACAATCAAATTCTATTATCGCATACTTAAATTTTTCTCTAGCAATATCATCATTTGTGTATCAACTTTGAGCACTCACTTAGTTTCAACTAGGAGTATCTCTATTAAGGATAACATTAGGATCAGGCTGTCATAAGCTAATTTCTCAAGTAATGATGGCACCTACTTTAACCCACCAGTAGGTAAACCAAACCATAGCCCAAAATGATATGTAATGGGCTAATCGATGGAAGATAAGAGAATATAGAACATAGGCATGCAATAGAAGTACTAATCACCGATATATAAATATGATCATACTGAACAGAAGAGGAAAATGACTAAAATATACAAAAGAGCATCCCTAGGACCTACTAAAGTTGGTGTAAGAACCACTACATCCAAAAATAGAGTACTAGACAGTATCAAATATACATATAGTCTCAGAGTAAACAAAGACTATACAAAAATAGTATAAGGAGAGAGGATTAGCTCCAAGCTTTGAAAGCTCACCCTATCTATGAAGCAGCAGCAAGCCTGAGGATAATATTAATGGTGGTGGCTCATACTCAGATATGCATCCGAGAAAAGATACAGAAGTGTAGTATGAGTACCAAAAATAATGGGTACTCAGTAAGAATCATAGGCCTACTGAGCTAAATTACAATAAAAGTATAATAAAATGTGAGAATGTAAACTAAAGTCAGAAATAAGGGCGTAAAAGGAAATAATACTCCAAATCAGGAAAATACAATAAATAATCAGAACAAGTAACTCAAAAGTAAATACAGTCTAATTATAACCTAACTAAGCCCTCATAATCCCAAAAGGCACAAACAAGAAAGGAATAACCCAACTGAGCCCCCATAAGCCCGACGGATACAAACAATGAGTACTCTAATAGGAAGGTATATTTATCTCTAACAATAGTATAAGGTGAACCACGGGTGAAACATACCTAAAAATCCTCCATAAACATAAATGTCAAACTTGAACCAGAACTAGAGAATAGGATCATGATAGAAGATATTGCACATAAATTAGAATTGTCGTACTTGAACCGGAACTAATAAGTAAGCCAAGAGTAGTGAAAATCAAAGGTCATAGCTTCGCTTAAGTTCAGTTAGTACTAAAATCCTAACTCAGTGATCAAATCTATAAGCGATGCGGGACCTAACCATTAAGTTTAAGGATAAGGGTTTTACGGGTAAAATACTATTTTACCTCGGGTATCAAAGCTAACCGGAACTTATTAAATTTTCTAAGTCATCCTAAGGCTCAAGATTTAGTCTAAGGTGATGAATAAGGGTCTCTAAGGTCTACAAGGAACTATTTTAGACAATTGACCTAAAGAGGGCGGGACCCGCTACTAGTCCCTAAATCCCATAAGAAGGCAAGATTCTACCCAACCTAGACAAAGGCTTACAATTCCATCCCAAGGCACTAAGTAATTCCAAACTAGTCCTAAGGTATTGACATTTACCAATATGAATAGAGACTAGGTTGAATTCTACCCAAAAAGGCCCCTAATCATCTAACTTAACCAATAACTACTACGTTACCAATTGAGTCGTAAATACCCACTCATAGCTAGCATAATACTACACTAATACCATAATAAAGCTCAATATAGAATGAAAGTAATCCTAGCCTACCTGGACGCCACCGAAATCTAGCAAAGTCCTTTACTCTAGAGCTTTTCCTTTCCGAAAAGCCTCCAAATGCGGCCATGCTATCACAATAATAATTTTCGCATTAAGACGAGAACATCAATACTCATATTGCGTATAAAAGCTCAGGGTCAAAATCAAACTAAAAATACCATATGGGGCCTGCTTGTGGAATCACAAATTTGAAACCATCAATGCATCCCCCTAAGCTCAAGGATCATTTATCCCAAAATTTAGGTGAAATTCGAGCACAAATAAGCCTCAAATCCGCCCTAACAATATTCTAGGGATTTAAAGTTAATCGAAGAATTAAATTAGAAATTAAATGGAAACTTAAAAGAATAAAGACAAGGAAATGACCCCAATGATGTCTCCAACTCACCCGAACATCCAATAATCAATCTCCCCCGATTTTCTAAGCTCCCTAGCGTTTAATGGTGTTTGGACTTGAAATAAAAGGGAGAAAGACGGGTGAAATCGCATTAAATATGCCCAAGGTACTTTATCATGAATGTGGTACCCCTATCACAAATACTATGCCTAAACCATACAGGCTTTCACAAACGCGGCTGGTCCATCGTGATCGCGAAGAAGAAAAGTGGACCAGTCGGGTAGCCTTCTCTTTGCGAATATGAAGGCTGGGTTACAAATGTGAAGGCCAAGTATCCTTGCCCTTTGAGAATATGGACAAAGCCTCACAAAATTGAAGGCTATTTCTGGCTTGCACCAGATGCATCAGCACCAGCAAACTTGGCTAAGTGCCAAGTTTCTGATGGGACCTCGAGATTTGTTCGGAATCCAGTAAATGCAAATGAACTATTCTACCCTACCAAATTTGGCATTTTGGACTCAATGGTACCATCAAAATTTCCATCCGAGGTTGTTTCGATTAAAAGTGGGCCCCACATCCAAAGAGTCATTTTAGCCAAAATCCATTAAATAGTCCAAAATGCGTCCAAAAGCCTCTAGACCCAAACCAAGGGTCCCCCCGCCTAAAATTGACATTCTAGAGCTAACAAAACTGTCAAAATTGGTATCCGAGGCCATTTACCTGAAGTTCAAGCCCAATATCCTTTTCTTAACAACAAAAGCTCCAAAATAGGGAATTCATTCTAAAAACTAAACGAATTGCCCGGTAACCTAACTGTCAGTCCCAGCAAGTCATAAATGACTTAGGGCAGCTATAGGAAAGCTATAAATATAGAAAAAGCATGAAAACATGGGGAATGAACTGGAAGATCATTACACAGGCGTAGCACGGGCTATATTTACGTAATATTCTTTATTTTAGTCAATTTTCTTTAGCTTCACTCTTGTTTATACTTTCATTCAATTATGTATTTTTCTATCTAGATTTATTTTATTCACGTATCCTTTAACCTCACATATAAATTCAACTGTAACTTTTTTGTGGTAAAGAGTACACATAATTATTATTTTACAATCTAAGAATAATCTCACTCATATATTCTTTCAAGCTTGAATTATTAATTCATAATTACCTATAACTAGTATGAGTTCCTTAAATTAATGAATGTATTTTTCTAGATGCATCCATGAATAGCTTTAGAGTATCTTTTGAGTTAATGAATACTTCCTAAGTTTATATCACTAAGTAACCGTGTAATTGCTGATTAGGAAAGAAGTTTCATGTATTAAAATTAGCATAGTTAATATAAGTTTGGTTATTTTTAATTGTTTATATGAAATTTAGCATATCAAGTAAGATGATTGTTTATCGCTTTTATAATTTCATATAAATAAAAGGGATAATTATAGCTAATGGCCTCTCAGCCATATTATTTACCAAAAAAATGGCTGACTTTTCTCTTTTTCTTAAAGATGGCCGACTTTCTCTTCTTCTTATTCATCCTCCCTAGTCCTTATTCTTCTTATTCTTCGTCCTCCCTTCTTCTTCGTCTTTTTTTTTCCCTCTTTCTTCTTCACTGCTTTCTTTTCCCTCTTTCTTTAAAATTTGACGTACTACAAATGTGAAATATTTCAAGCAAATTATATATCAAAAGTCTCAAAACATTGCGAAGAGCTCATATCTAATATTATGGATGGTTTAGTGGAGATTTTGAGATGGTCAAGATTGAATAGATGGTAAGATCATTTTTGTTGGCAAGTTGGGTTCGGTGTCCTTGTTATGCTCATGATTTTATTGAACACTTGAAAATCATTGAAAAACTAATTTTCATATATAAGATATATGTAATAGTAATAATCATGTATATTGGCCTTTGATTGTGAACTTTTTTGAAGCATATTGTAACACCTCGTACATTTCCAACCCTACTTGATTAGTGATCTAAGGCATATTTATATGCCTTATTGCCAACTTTGAATCATGTTTACCCTATATTTGAGAGCAATAAGTGCGTATTTTGTATTTTTTTGATGGATTATTTGATATTGTGCTAGTATCCGTAAAGAAAAGTCGAAGAAAGGAAGAAAATCAAAATTTTGGTGTCATACGCGCCAGGCGGCGTGCCAGGCCGCTTTTGGCTGAAATTTTTATGGCCTGGACAGTAGAGGGGCGCGCCAGGCAGCGTGCCAGGCCAATTTTTACCAAAATTTTTCTGGCATCGGCAACATAGGGTTCTTGGGTTATTGTATCATTATTCCATCTTGGTGGGACTATTCTTGGACGATTTTGGCATCCAAATGAGGGTTAATTCTTCTTCCTTTTTATTTTTATTTTGTTTTTTATAATTTTTATCAATTTCTGATAAATTAAGCCATGGGTGGCTAAAATCGCTTATTCTTGGGGTTAAGGCTATGAAGATGAATCTCATGAGTTGAATATCATCTTAACATTTATGGACTTCTTTAATCATGAGATATTTGGTGGAACATGCATTAAATTTGATGGGCTAAATTAATCTTCTGCTATTGGACTAAATTGAGGCCCAAAAATAAAACAAAAGACATGGCCCAAATGGGGAAAATGACCCATTCTTGTGTTGACCATGTAAACATAGCATTTAATGGCTAAGAAGTGGCTAAGGGTGAATTTAGGGCCTATATAAAGGCACAAAATCAGATTTTTATTCATTTTAACTCTCATGCCTTTCTAAACATTTCTCATCTCACAAACCCTAAGGCAACCATTTCCTTTGGAAAAGATCATCATTTTTCAAGCTTGGGTAAGTGTTTATTCTTGTGATTTAATATATTATATACATGATAGATTGTGTAGATCATTATTGTTATGTCTAAAAGTGTTGAGTAGTGCACTTTTGCTTTTTGCTAAGAGATGTGTCATCTATGTGACTTGAACTTGAAAGGAAACTTGAGGTTTTGATGGAAGTGAATGGTGTGGATGAAATATCAACATGTATGGTGTGTTTATGTCCTTAACTTGTTTTTTTTCTATGTGTATAACTTGTGGGATTGCTGTTATGAAACGTATTAAGGTGACTTGATGGATTAATTGTGACGTAGTGTTAATGAGAAAGCGTAAAGGATAAACTTGGTGTGAAATGCTATTGGTTTATGATATCTTGGTCATGTATGGAATGTTGTGGTATTTTTTGTATGAAAATGACGTGAATTGTATTATAAAGGGTGAAATGATGTTATAGGGAAATCATGTAACTCATTATCGTCTCGTGCACTTGTAAGGTAGTTAGTTGTTAACGTGAGCTCCGTTATGTACTTGTGTTGTAGAGTAAAACGTAAGGAAGGAGTTGGATTATTATATTCACATATAGGACTGTGTATTCATATTGGGAATATAAGGTATGTAAGGTTACTCTGTACGTATCATTCTGCAGCACATATTGGTCACATTGACATTGTACTTGTTCCATTCCGAAATATCCAAAGGTATTGTCATATAGTATTACTCACAGAACCAATTGTGATTCGCATGTCTCATGTTCATTGACTAATGTTTCAAAGTTTCAATAATGTATAGTCACCAATGTATCACTCTTCTAATGAACGAATGAAGTAATGTATAATTGTTTGTATATTCTTGAGTAACATCCCAGGGGCGACCGAAAAGCCTAGCATGGGTTATCACAGTAACATTCCAGGGGTGAAAAAAAGCCTAGCATGGGTTAACTACATCCCAAGGGTTAAAATACCTAGCATGGGTTATCCTTTTTTACCACTGATCAGTTGGTCATATAATGATGAATAAACGTAAAGGCAAAGAAAGTAATGAATATAACGTATATGATTCCTCACATATAGAACGATGGTTTATCCATATTGACTATTCTCTTATATTTGATTCCATTGATGTTCTTGTTTATGATACAGTTTCTTATAGCCCTACATACTCAGTACATTCTTTGTACTGACGTCCCTTGGGGGACTTACCTTACTTTCTGCAGGCACATGTGCTAGTAGACCTCCACAGTAGGTTGCAGATCATTTGTCGATCATTGGTGAGCTCCAGTTGGTTCGGGGCTTTCCGAGTTACATTTGTACATTTGTTTTGGCATTATAAATGTTGTATAAAGCGGGGACTTATCCCGACTTTAGGTTGGTTATGTTCATGTATCTGTAGAGGCTTTGTAGATGTTGTAGGACAAATGAAGGAAATGTAAGGAACGTATGCTTTTGACTTGATGGCCCTAACAGCCAAGTTTCCTAGTTATCATATATTTCCCATGACTTCCACCATTGGCATCTTATATCTATACGTCATGGTGATGTTTATTGAGTGACATGCATATGATTGTATATGAATGAAGATTGATTCTCTCGGGCCTTAACGACTTCAGGTGCTAGTCCGCCCCATTGGAATTTGAGGCATGACAAAAGTGGTATCAGAGCAAGTTGTCCTAAGGGTGTCTATAAAGCCGTGTCTGAGTAGAGTCTTGCTTATGGATGTGTTGTGCACCATATTTATAAGTAGGAGGCTACGGGATATTTAGGAGTTGTTTCTTTTCTTCATTTCTAGATCATGCAATAGAGCCAATATTGTAAGTGGAATCGTATCTAACCATTGGAATTGGTTTTCTTTGTTATAGTACAATGCCGATTACAAGATGCGGTAGGGGCAAAGGTAAGCAGGTAGATATGCTTGCCGGAGAAGGAACGAGTAATTCACCACCTGACCAAGCTAGTCAAGGTGGAACTGAACAGGAATCTGCATCGCAGGCTTCTTCTACTTTTCCAGCTCAAGAAGAGTCGAAAAGGAGAGAAGAACCTGCCGAACCACCTGTTAATGCTACTGAGCAAAATCTTAGAAATGCGGTGCAAATGTTGACCTGTATGGTAGCTGCACAAACTCAAGGACAATTTGGTCCAATGACAAGTACTGACAGTGAGGCTAGGGCAGCTAGTCGAAGGACACAGAATTTTCTAAAATTAGACCCTCCCATATTCACAGGATCAGATCCGAAAGCAGATCCACAAGACTTCGTGGACCAAATTCAAAAGGCTCTAGATGTTATACACGTGACTGGTGTAGAAATAGTTGAACTTGTGGCATATAGATTGAAAGTTGAAGCTATATTATTGTATGAAGACTGGAAAAGATCGAGGGGTATTGATGTACTTCCAGCTGGTTGGGAGGAATTCAAAACGGCCTTTCTTGATCACTACCTCCCATATGAGATCCGGGAGGCACGTGCAGACCAGTTTCTAAATCTTCGTCAAGGGAATATGAGTGTCAGAGAATATAGTCTGCAGTTTAATTCTTTGGCTTGATATGCTTCGAATGTAGTAGCCACAATGACAGACAGAGTACATCGATATGTGGATAGATTGGAGCCATATTTAGTAAGGGACTTCACTATTGCTGCTTTGAATAGAGATATGGACATAGCCAAAATTCAGGCTTTTGCAAAGAAGATGGAGGACCAAAGGCAAAAAAGAAGGGTACACGAATTTGAAAGAGGGTCGTCAAAGAGGGATAGACCTATGGGGAAGTCTATAGTATCCCAAGGAGAATCTAGGCCTCGGATATTTCCTAGACCGCCTAGACCATCACTCTCTTATTCCAGAGCAGGCACTCAACCTCAATTCTGAAGGATTAGGGGCAGTCATTCTGGGCAGAGTAGTGGGATACAGGGTTCACAGACAGCAGGATTTTCTCGTCCTCCGTGTCAGCGCTGCGAAAGGTATCATTTAGGTGAATGCCGATTGGGGACAAATATTTGTTTTTGGTGCGGTATGTCGGGGCACATAATGAGAGAATTCCCATAGAGAGGTATGGGTGGTGTAGTATGACCTACGGGATCAGACATTGCATCATCATCATTGGTTCCTTCCCTAGGCAGAGGTGTATAGCCTGCTGGTCATGGTAGAGGTGCTAAAGGAGCAGCCAGTTCCAATGGAGCCCAGAATCGCACCTATGCTCTAGTTGACCGGCAGAATTCAGAGGCTTCTCCTGACGTAGTCACAGGTACATTATCCATATTTTCGCATAATGTATATGTATTGATTGATCCGGGTTCTACATTATCATATGTTACTCCATTGATTGCTGCGAAATTTGAAAGAACACCAAAATTATTAATTAAGTCAATTGAAGTATCTACACCAGTTGGTGAATCTATTATTGCAAAAAGAGTATATCGTAATTGTGTAGTAACTGTGTGTGATCATGATACGTTGGCTGATCTTATTGAACTAGAAATGGTGGATTTTGATGTCATAATGGGTATGGATTGGTTGGATTCTTGTTATACCACGATGGATTGTCGCGCTAAGAAAGTACATTTTTATTTTCCACAAACGAATGTCCTTGAATGGAGGGGAAATGTTGGAGCGCCGAGAGGTAAATTTATTTCCTATCTTAAGGCTAGGAAAATGATAGCCAAGGGGTACATATGTCACTTAGTCAGAGTGAAAGATACGAATGTGGAACCACTAACTCCTCAGTCGGTTCCAGTGGTCAATGAATTCCTTGATGTATTTCTTGAGGATCTTCCAGGTTTGCCTCCAGAACAGGAAGTAGAGTTTGGTATTGATGTGATGCCAGGCACTCAGCCTATCTCTATTCCTCCGTATAGAATGACTCCAGCAGAATTGTGAGAATTGAAGGAGCAATTAAAAGACTTGCTGGACAAGGGATTCATAAGGCCTAGTATGTCCCCGTGGGGTGCACCAGTATTATTTGTACGGAAGAAAAATGGTACATTGAGAATGTGCATTGACTATCGGCAATTGAATAAGGTAATAATCAAAAAAAATATACCCTCCACAGAATTGGCAATTTGTTTGATCAGTTACAGGGTGACAAATGTTTTTCAAAGATTGACTTGAGATCCGGTTACCATCAAGTCAGAGTTAGAGAAAAAGATATACACAAGACAGCTTTCCGAACACGGTATGGCCATTATGAATTTTTGGTTATGTCGTTTGGACTAACAAATGCACCAGCTGTTTTCATGGATTTGATGAATAGGGTGTTTAAGCCATTTCTAGACGTGTCCGTGACGGTGTTTATAGATGACATCCTGGTTTATTCAAGATCACAAGAGGAACATGCTAATCACTTACGGCAGGTGTTACAAATTCTTCGGGAGCGTAAGTTGTATGCAAAGTTCTCTAAATGTGAATTTTGGTTAAAATCCATAGAATTCTTGGGTCACATTGTGTCAGATGAAGGAATTTGGGTTGATATACAAAATATTGAAGCGGTGAAAAATTGGCCAAGGCCTACGACGCCTACGAAAATTCATAGCTTCCTTGCATTGGCAGGTTATTATCGAAGGTTTGTTGAAGGGTTTTCTTCCATTGCTGCACCTTTAACAAAGCTTACACACAAGGCAGTCAAGTTTCAGTGGAATGATGCATGTGAGAAAAGTTTCCAAGAGCTGAAAGATAAATTGACTTCTACACCGGTATTGGTACTTTCGAAAGGCACAGAAGGGTATGCAATATATTGTGATGCATCCGGAGTTGGCCTAGGATGTGTATTGATGTAGCATGGTAATGTAATAGCATATGACTCACGAAAGTTCTGGCCACATGAGAGAAACTATCCCACACATGATCTTGAGTTAGCAGCCGTGGTATTTGCTTTAAAGATATGGCCCCATTATTTGTATGGAGTTCATGTGGACATCTACACTGATCATAAGAGTTTGCAATATATCTTTAAGCAGAAGGATTTAAATTTGAGGCAGTGGAGGTGGCTTGAACTATTGAAAGACTATGATATTGATATCCTATATCATCCAGGAAAAGCAAATGTAGTAGCCGATACGTTAAGCCGCAAGGCAATAGGAGGCACTAGTGGCCAGTTGACGGAAAAGCAAGACTTAGTCAAGGATCTACATCAACTGGCCAGCTTGGGGGTCCATCTTATTGAATCCTAATATGAAGGAGTTATTGTGCAAAATGTGGCAGAATCTTTATTAATAGCTGAAGTAAAAGAGAAGCAGCATGCGGATCCTATGTTATTGCAGCTGAAAGAGAAAAAGGCCTTTGATCTTACGCAGGAAGTAGTACTTCAATGCCAAGGTAGGTTATGTGTACCGAATATAGATGAGCTGAGGAGACAAATTATGACAGAGGCGCATCATTCATGATATTCTATTCATCCGGGATCTACCAAAATGTGCCATGACTTGAAAGAAATGTATTAGTGGGGAAAAAGAAGAACATTGCAGAATTTGTAGCTCAATGTTCAAATTGTCAACAAGTAAAGGTAGAGCATCAGAAACTTGGAGGTTACATACAATGTATCAATCTTCCAGTTTGGAAATGGGACATGATTAATATGGACTTCATCACAGGTTTGCCCCGTACACTGCGGAAATTTGATTCCATATGGGTAATAGTTGACAGGATTACCAAGTCAGCGCATTTCCTACCAGTCAAGACCACCTATACAGCTGAAGATTATGCAAGGTTGTATGTTAAAGAGATAGTGCGATTACATGGGATTCCAATCTCCATTATATCAGACAGGGGAGCACAATTTACTGCACATTTTTGGAGATCTTTTCAGAAGAGCTTGGGTACACAAGTGAATTTGAGTACGGTTTTTCATCCTCAGACAGATGGACAAGCAGAACATACTATCCAAACACTTGAAGATATGTTACGAGCTTGCACGTTAGATTTTAAGGGAAGTTGGGATGACCATTTATCTCTTATTGAATTTGCCTACAACAATAGCTATCATTCAAGTATCAAAATGGTACCTTATGAAGCTTTATACGGAAGAAAGTGTAGATCACTAATTGGATGGTTTGAAGCGGGTGAAACTGCTTTACTTGGGCTAGAGCTTGTTCATTAAGATATGGAGAAAGTTAAAGTGATCCAACAGCGGCTAGAAACGGACCAAAGTTGACACAAGTCATATGTTGATGTTAGAAGAAGAGGGCTCGAATTCGCCATAGGTGATTGGGTATTCTTGAAGGTGTCACCTATGAAAGAGGTAATGAGAGTTGGAAAGAAAGGGAAGTTGAGTCCCCATCATAGAGGTCCATATAAAATTGTCCGAAGATTTGGCCAAGTTGCGTATGAATTGGCACTACCCCAAGAACTCTCCACAGTTCATCCTGTATTTCATGTTTCGATGCTTTGAAAGTGCATAGGATATCCATTTCGTATCGCTCCCATTGAAGATGTACAAGCTACGGAGGATCTCACCTATGAAGAGATACCTATTGCTATTCTGGATAGACAAGTGAAGAGGTTAAGAAATAAAGACATAGCTTCTGTAAAGGTACTTTGGAGAAATCAACAAGTAGAAGAGATCACATGGGAAGCTGAAGAAATGATAAAGTCAAAGTACCCGTATTTGTTTCACACGAAAGAAAAAGTTCAAAATGCTGAAGGAGAGCAATAACAAGTAAGTATCTATAAGCATTATGTGTATATGTATATATGCTAACATAAAGGTGAATTTGTTGTATATGGGAAGATGTTATTAACATTCGAGGATGAATGTTTCTAAGGGAGGAAGGATGTAACACCCTGTACATTTTCAACCCTACTTGATTGGTGATCTAGGGCGTATTTATATGCCTTATTGCCAACTTTGAATCATGTTTACCTTAGTTTTGAGAGAAATAAGTGCGTATTTTGTATTATTTTGATGGATTATTTGATATTGTGCTTGTATCCACCAAGAAAAGTCGAAGAAAGAAAGAAAATTAGAATTTTGGTGTCAGGAGTGCCAGGCGGCATGCCAGTTCGCTTTTGGCCAAAACTTTTATGGCCTGGATAGCAGAGGGACGCGCCTGGCAACTTTTTGCCAAGAATTTTCTGGCATGGGCAGCATAGGGGCGCGCCAGGCAACGTACCAGGCCGCTTTTTGCCAGATTTCTTCTCTAACCACTAGTCTCTAAATAGGGCTCTTCGGTTATTCTATCATTAATCCATCTTGGTGGGACTACTCTTGGATGATTTTGGTATCCAAATGAGGGTTAATTCTTCTTCCTTTTTATTTTTATTTTGTTTTTTATAATTTTTATCAATTTCTGATAAATTAAGCCATGGGTGGCTAAAATCGCTTATTCTTGGGGTTGAGGCTACGAACATGAATCTCGTGAGTTGAATATCATCTTAAAATTTATGGACTTCTTTAAGCATGAGATAGTTGGTGGAACATGCATTAAATTTGATGGGCTAAATTAATCTTGTGCTATTGGGCTCAATTGAGGCCCAAAAATCAAACAAAAGACATGGCCCAAATGGGGCAAATGACCCATTCTTGTGTTGACCAAGTAAACATAGCATTTAATGGCTAAGAAGTGGCTAAGGATGACTTTAGGGCCTATATAAAGGCACAAAATCAGATTTTTATTCATTTTAACTCTCATGCCTTTCTAGACATTTCTGAAGACATTTCTCATCTCACAAACCCTAAGGCAACCATTTTCTTTGGACAAGATCATCATTTTTCAAGCTTGGGTAAGTTTTTATTCTTGTGATTTAATATATTATATGCATGAGAGATTGTGTAGATCATGATGGTTATGTCTAAAAGTGTTGAGTAGTGCACTTTTGTTTTTTTGCTAAGAGATGTGTCATCTATGTGTCTTGAACTTGAAAGAAGACTTGAGGTTTTGATTGAAGTGAATGATGTGGATGAAATATCAACATGTATGGTGTGGTTATGTCCTTAACTTGTTTTTTTTTTCTATGTGTATAACTTGTGGGATTGTTGTTATGAAACGTATTGAGGTGACTTGATGGATTAATTGGGACGTAGTGTTAATGAGGAAGCGTAAAGGATAAACTTGGTGTGAAATACTATTGGTTTATGATGTATTGGTCAATGTATGGAATGTTGTGGTATTTCTGGTATGAAAATGCCATGAATTGTATTGTAAAGGCTGAAATGACGTTATAGGGAAATCATGTAACTCATTGTCGTCTTGTGCACTTGTAAGGTAGTTAGCTGTTAACGTGAGCTCCGTTATGTACTTGTGTTGTAGAGTAAAACGTAAGGAAGGAGTTGGATTATTATATTCACATATAGGACTGTGTATTCATATTGGGAAGATAAGGTATGTAAGGTTACTCTTTCCGTATACTTCTGCAGCACATATTTGTCACATTAACATTGTACTTGTTCCATTACGAAATATCCAAAGGTATTGTCATATAGTATTACTCACAGAACCAATTGTAATTCACATGTCTTATGTTCATTGACTAATGTTTCAAAGTTCCAATAATGTATAATCACCAATGTATCACTCTTCTAATGAACGAATGAAGTAATGTATAATTGTTTGTATATTCTTGAGTAATATCCCAGGGTCAACAGAAAAGCCTAGCATGGGTTATCACAATAACATCCCAAGGGCAACATAAAAGCATAGCATGGGTTATCACAGTAACATCCCAGGGGCGACAGAAAAGCCTAGCATGGGTTAATTACATCCCAGGGTTTAAAATACCTAGCATGGGTTATCCTCTTTTATCACTGATCAGTTGGTCATAGAATGATGAATGAACGTAAAGGCAAAGAAAGTAATGAATATAACATATATGATTCCTCACATACAGAATGATGGTTTATCCATATTTACTATTTTCTTATATTTGATTCCATTGATGTTCTTGTTTATAATACAGTTTCTTATAGCCCTACATACTCAGTACATTCTTTATACTGACGTCCCTTGGGGGACTTACCTTACTTTCTGCAGGCACAGGTGCTAGTAGACCTCCACAGTAGGTTGCGGATCATTTGTCGATCATTGGTGAGCTCCAGTTGGTTCGGGGCTTTTCGAGTTACATGTGTACATTTGTTTTGGCATTGTAAATGTTGTATAAAGCGGCGACTTATCCCGACTTTAGGTTGGTTATGTCCATGTATCTGTAGAGGCTTTGTAGATGTTGTGGTACAAATGAAGGAAATGTAAGGAACATATGCTTTTGACTTGATGGCCCTAACGGCCAAGTTTCCTAGTTATCATATATTTCCTATGACTTTCGTCATTGGCATTTTATATCTATACGTGATGGTGATGTTTATTGAGTGACATGCGTATGAGTGTATATGAATGAAAATTTCTTCTGTCGAGCCTTAACGGCTTCGGGTGCCAGTCCGCCCCATTGGAATTCGAGGCATGACATATATACCCTTATTACTGAATGTAAAGTGGTCTTTTGTAAGCTACTAGACATTTATACTTTCAAATGTAACTCATATAGGGCAACTAAAGGGAATCATGGACCTAGCTCTAGCATCTTTTGCATTAGAAATGTGGAAGGGGATTTCCTATATGCTGAAATGAGACGTGTGTGAGAAGGATCCATTGTGGTTGGTGAATCTGTAGCATTGAGGATTGGATTATACAACTGTGTTTCCTGTAATATTCATCCTATAATATTGGAAATTGATTCCCTTAATGTGAAGAAGGTATTGAATGAAATATGGAAGGTACCTTGGTGTACAGCAATGGAAATAAAGAGAATTAGGAAGTTGAGAGTTAAATTCAATGTGGTGGTTTGTCATATATATAATGACCCTTTCCGTCGTTACATGTAAGTCTCTCATTTAAAATTTCGGGCTAAGACTCTCCCCGGATTTAAAGTTATAATTTTCAGGTTAGGCTAGTCTTAAAAGAAATCTGAGTAAGGTGTTGTCTAGGGCAATTTGAGAATGAATTGGGCAAATATGGTAGTGTGTATCTTGGTTTCTAGTTAGCTAAGGAGATAAGGAACTCGTTGGACTTTTTGGAATCAAATTCGGTTAAGTAGAACTCTCGAAATTGATCTTGATGTAAAAGGGATTATTTGTGATGTCTTGGAATTAAGGTGTGTTGTGAAAAAGGGAAATTTTAGAGGAAATCATACATTCTTCCTCGCTCATATCACTATAGAAACATGCATTGTCACACCCCGAATTCCAATGAGGCGGACTGGCACCCGAAGCCGTTGAGGCCCGAGAGAACCAATCTTTGCTCATGTACATTCATATGCATGTCTCTGTATGAACATCATTATATCTCATGCAACTATGCGGAAGTCATGGAAACATATGATATATATATATATATGAAACTTGGTCGTTAGGGCCACCAATTCAAAAATGGACATACATCTCTTACATTCATCTTCCCACATACGTCTACAAAGCCTTTACAGATACATACACATAACCAACCTAAAGTCAGGATAAGTCCCTGCTTTATACAACATTTACATAAAGCCGAAAACAATATACACATGAGACTCGAAAATCCCCAAACCAACTGGAGCTCAACCTACTGTGGAGGTCTACTAGCACCTATACCTGCAGCAAGTAAGGTAAGACCCCTAAGGGACGTCAGTACGGAGAATGTACTGAGTATGTAAGGCCATATGAAACTGTATGACACATAAATACTTCAATGAACTCAAATACAAATGAATAACCAATATGGATAAGTCACCATTTTGTATGTTGGAAACCATGTGTATTGCTTTCATTACTTTCTTTGCTTCTTTACTTCTATGTTTGTTCATCATCACTTGTGTCACTTTGTACCCAGGCCCCGGCTGATCAGTGGGTCTTAACATAACATAACGCTATGTTGGGATCGGCTCGAGCTAGGCTTATGCCTCTAGAGCTACCACCCATAAATCAATACATCGGGATCGGTTCGAGCTAGGTTATTACCTCTAGAGCTGCCACCCATAAACTAATATATCAGGTTCGGCTCGAGCTAGGTTCTTACCTCTAGAGCTACCCCCTGTCAGGTTTGGTCTGAGCTAGGCTTATGCCTCTAGGACTACCCCTTGATCCATTAATCTCGGGATCAGCTCGAGCTAGGCTTATGCCTCTAGAGCTACCACCCATACTCTTACAACCAACAGATACGCATTACTTTATTTCTTACTTTTGACAGATTGATACAATGATAGTCATAACAATATTTAAACTTTGGAACATAACATTATTGGACCTTTAGAACATTAGTCAATGAACATGATACATGTGAATCACAAGTGATCAATGAGTAGGGAACATGTGATTGATAGCAATTGATAACCGGAAATGGGATACCTTAGAACATTTCGGAATAGAACAAGTACAATGTCAATGAGAACACTATGTGCTGCAGAAGGATACGGAAAGAGTAACCTTACATACCTTATCTTCCCACAAAGAATACACAGTCTTATATGTGAATACAATAATCCATCTCCTTCTTTACGTGTTACTCTACACACAAGTTCATAACGGAGCTCAGGTTAACAACTAGTTACCTTATAAGTACACAAAATGACAATGAGCTGCATGACTGTCATATAGCGTTATTTCACCCTTTACAATACAATCCACTGCATTACCATACCAACAACACCATAAAATTCCACACATTGACCAAGACATCATAAACCAATAGCATTTCACACGAAGTTTACCCTTTACGCTTCCTCATTATCATTACATCACAATTCTTCCATCAAGTCACCTCAATACTTTTCATAACAACATATTAACAACAATCCATAATTTTTATAATCCAAACGACCCCTTAAAGTCATTTAAAAGGTATCATAAGTTGATAATTACATCCAAAAAGGGTATAGGGGTCTTCGGGATTCAAAGAGAGGCACAAAACATACAAAATGAGACTCTGGGCTGACCTACGAAGCCACCTGCACCCTTAGGTGGTTGAGGTGTGGCCACAGGTGCCTTTTGGCAGTGTCTAGAGTCACCTGCGAAGTCACCTGCGCCTGCAGGTGCCTTCGTCTTCGAGGGCGAATGCCCAAATTGGCCAAAAAGGGTCTCTTTTGGGTCCTTTTGTGTAATAAATGGTCCAAATCCATAAGTAAGATTTTATTGAAATATTTTTGGTCACTTGGATGCCCACAAACATTCATGGTTTCACAACACACATGAACACCAATAAAACCACATTTTTCTTTCAATACGCCACTAATTTCATGACCAATTTCATAACAACAATCCCACAAGGTATACACATGAAAAAATAAATTTAAGAGCATAAACACATCATACATATTTATATTTAATCTATCAAACTCACTTCCTTCAAGACCACAAGTCCACTTCCAAGTTTAGAAGGCAAAACCCTTCACTGATTGAGCAAAAGTACACTGTTTTCCACATAGTAAGCTGTTTAACACTTTGCCAATATAATCAACAGGATTTATACACTATCTTAAACATATGATATAGTAAACCATTAGAGTAACACTTACCAATACTTACAAAGAATTGATCTTGTCCAAAGGAGTGATGACTTAGGGTTTGTGAGTAAAGAGAAATGTCTTGAATATTCTAGAAAATGGCATGTGTGTTTTGATAAATAAAGATCTGATTTTTCCTTGCCTTATATGGTCCTTCAAGTCATCCTTAGCCAAATCATTGGGCATTAAATGCATGTTTGATTGGTCAACACAAGAATGGGTCACTTGCCCCATTTGGGCCATGTCTTTTACTTCATTTGGGGCCTCATTTGGGGCCCAAATCACAAAATTAACTTAGCCCACACCTTAAGGTGTAATACACCAACATTCTCATGTTTAAATAATTCCATACACATTAAGACAATCAAGTAGGGTCGAAAATGTACGGGGTGTTACATTATTCCCCCCTTAGAAACATTCGTCCTCGAATGTTAGTGACATCATTCAATTTAAACAAATGCAAGTCTAGGATCATTCTTCATGTTATCATATACATAGACCTAATGCTTATAAATACTTACTTGTTATTTCTCCGATCCCGCATCTTGAACTTTCTCTTCCATTTGAAACAAATATGGGTACTTTGATTTCATTATTTCTTCAGCTTCCCATGTGATCTCCTCTACTTGTTGATTTCTCCAAAGTACCTTTACAAAAGCTACTTCCTTATTCCTTAAGCTCTTCACTATTGTATCCATAATAGCAATAGGTACCTCCTCATAAGTGAGATCCTCCGTAACTGGTACGTCTTTAATGGGAGCAAAACTAGATGGATCTCCTATGCACTTTCGAAGCATCGAAACATGGAATACTAGATGAACTGTGGAGAGTTCTTAGGGTAGTGCCAATTCATATGCAACTTGCCCAAATCTTTTGACAATTTCATATGGGCCTATATAACATGGACTCAACTTCCCTTTCTTTCCAAATCTCATTACCCCTTTCATTGGTGACACCTTTAAGAATACCCAATCACCTATGGCAAATTCGAGCCCTCTTCTTCTAATATCAACATACAACTTGTGTCGACTTTGGGCCATTTGTAGCCGCTGTTGGCTATAGCTTGGTGAACAAGATCTGGCCCAAGTAAAGCAGTTTCACCTGGTTCAAACCATACAATCAGTGATCTATATTTCCTTCCGAATAAAGCTTCATAAGGTGCCATTTTGATACTTGAATGATAGCTATTATTGTAGGCAAATTCAATAAGAGGAAAATGGTCATCCCAACTGCCGTGAAAATCTAACGTGCATGCTCGTAGCATATCTTCAAGTATTTGGATAGTACGTTCTGCTTGTCCATCTGTCTGAGGATGGAAAGCCGTACTCAAATTCACTTGTGTACCCAAGCTCTTCTAAAAATATCTCCAAAAATGTGCAGTAAATTGATCTCCCCTGTCTAATATGATGGAGATTGGAATCCCATGTAATCTCACTATCTCTTTCACATACAGCCTTGTATAATTTTCAGCTGTATAGGTGGTCCTGACTGGTAGGAAATGTGTTGATTTGGTAATCCTGTCAACTATCACCCATATAGAATCAAATTTCCGCAGTGTACGAGGAAAACCTGTGATGAAATCCATATTGTTCATGTCCCATTTCCAAGCTGGAAGATTGATACACTGCATATAACCTCCAGGTTTCTGATGCTCTACTTTGACTTGTTGACAATTTGGGAATTGAGCTACAAATTTTGCAGTGTTCTTCTTCATATTTCCCCACCAATACATGTCTTTCAAATCATGTTACATTTTTGTAGCTCCCGGATGAATAGAATAGCGGGAATGATGTGCCTCTGTCATAATTCGTTTCCTTAGCTCATCCATGTCCGGTACACATAATCGACCTTGGCGTTGGAGTACTCACTCTTGTGTAAGATTGAATGCCTTTGCCAACTCTTGCTGCACATTCTCTCTCAGCTGTAATAAAATAGGATCCGCATACTATTTCTCCTTTACTTCAGCTATTAAGGATGATTCCGCTGCATTCTGCACAATAACCCCTTCATCTGGAGATTCAAGCAAATGAACTCCCAAGCTATCTAGTTGATGTAGATCTTTGACCATATATTGCTTTTCCATCAACTGACTAGTATTGCTTCCTATTGCTTTGCAACTTAATGCATCGGTTACCACGTTTGCTTTTCCCGAATGGTATAAGATATTTCTATCATAATCTTTTAGTAATTCCATCCACCTTCGGTGTCGTAGTCTATTACGAGTTCCAGCCACTTTCGCTGCCTCAAATTTAGTTCCTAGTTTAGGTCCTTCTGCTTAAAAATATACTACTACAAACTTTTATGATCGATATAAATCAATGTGAACCCCATACAAATAGTGGCACCATATCTTTAAAGCAAATATCACGACTGCTAACTCAAGATCGTATGTGGGATAATTTCTCTCATATGGACACAACTGTCGTAAGGCATACGCTATTACATTACTGTGTTGCATCAATACACATCCTAAGCCAACTCCTAAAGCATCACAATATACTGCATACCCTTTTGTGCCTTCGGGAAGCACTAATACAGGTGATTTATCTTTCAAATCTTGGAAACTCTTCTCACATGCATCATTCCACGGAAACTTGGTTGCTTAGTGTGTTAGCTTGTTAAGGGTGCTAAAATGGAAGGAAAACTCTTCAACAAACCTTCTGTACTAGCCTGCCAACCCAAGAAAATTACAAATCCCTATAGGTGTCGTAAGTTTTGACCAATTCTTCACGACTTCTATCTTTTTTGTATCAACCCTTATTCCTTCATCTGATACCATGCGACCCAAGAATGCTATAGATTTTAACCAAATTCACATTTAGAGAACTTCGTATATATCTTACGGTCACAAAAAATCTGTAACACCTATCGTAAGTGATTAGCATGGCTCTCTTGTGACCTTGAATCTCATCTCTAAACATGGTCTCGAACATATCTAACATTGGCTTGAACACCCTATTTATCAAATCCATAAAAACTGCTGGTGCATTTGTTAGTCCAAATGACATAACTAAAAATTCATAATGACCATACAGTGTTCGAAAAGCTATCTTGGGTACATCTTTTTCTCTAACCCTTACCAGATGATATCCCGATCTCAGGTGAATCTTTGAAAATCATTTGGCACTCTGTAATTGGTCAAACAAATTATCAATTCTGGGGAGGGGATATTTGTTCTTGATCGTTACCTTATTCAATTGTCTATAGTCAATACACATTCTCAATGTGCCATCTTTCTTCCGTTCGAATAATACTGGTGCACCTCACGGGGACATACTAGGTCGTATAAACCCCTTGTCTAGCAAATCTTTTAATTGCTCCTTCAATTCTCGCAATTCTGCTGGAGCCATTCTATACGGAGGAATAGAGATAGGCTGAGTGCCTGGTATCACATCAATACCAAACTCTACTTCCCGTTCTGGGGGGTAAGCCTGGAAGATCATCAAGAAATACATCGAGGAATTCATTAACCACCAGAACCGATTAAGGACTTGGTGGTTTCACATCAGTATCTTGCACTCAGACTAAATGACATATATATCCCTTGACTATCATTTTCCTTGCTTTAAGATAGGAAATAAATTTTCCCCTTGGTGCCCCCACATTACCCTTCCATTCAAGAACATTTTCTTGTGGAAAATACAAATGTACCTTCTTAGCCCGGCAATCTATCGTGGCATAATAAGAAGCCAACCAATCCATACCCATTATGACATCAATATCCACCATTTCCAATTCAATAAGATCAGCCAATGTATCATGGCCACACACAGCTATCACACAATTACGATACACTCTTTTAGCTACAATAGATTCACCTTTTGGTGTAGATACCTCAAATGGGTTAACTAAAAATTCTAGTGTCCCTTCACAATTTTTTTTCAACAATCAATGGAGTAACATATGATAGGGTAAAACCCGGATTAATCAATGCAAATACATTATGTGAAAAGACAGATAATATACCTGTCAATTCATCAGGAGAAGCCTCAAATTTCTCCCGATCTGCCACGGCATAGGTACGGTCCTGAATTCCACTAGAACTAGCTGCTCCTCCAGCACCTCTGCCACGACCAGCAGGTTGTACATCTGACGATGACAACGCAATAGATGATCCCTTAGGTCGTGTCATACCACCCATGCCTCTTTGTGGGCACTCTCTCACCATGTGCCCTGGCACGCCACATCAAAAGGAAACATTTGTTCCCAACTGACATTCACCTAAATGATACCTTTCGCAGTGCTGACATTGCTGACGAGGAGACCTCGATTGGCTCATACTTCCTCCTGCTCGATACCCCATTGTTCGTGAATCCTTGTCACACCCCAAATCCCAATGAGGCGTGATTGGCACCCGAAGCCAATAAGGCCCGAGAGAACCAATCTTTGCTTATGTTCGTTCATATGCATGCCATAAGAAATACCATTATCACGTAGGAACTTATCATACTAATAACGAAATTCGTGAAACATGTGCTAAATATATATACATATGTGAAACTTGGCCGACAGGGCCATCAAGTCATCATGGACATACACCTCCTACATTTGTATTCCCACAACTGTCTACAAAGCCTCTACAGATACATGACCATGTCTATACAATATTTACATAATACCAAAACCTAGTGTTCACATATGACTTGGGAAGCCCCGAAGCAACTGGAGCTCACCAGAGACCTGTATACGATCCGCAGCCTACTGAAGAGGTCTACTAATGCCTGCACCTGCAACATGTAAGGTAAGGCCCCAAGAGGGGTCAGTATGAAGAATGTACTGAGTATGTAGGGCAATAGATAATTACATGATGTGTAAGAACTTTGATGAAATCAAGTACAAGTGAACATGAACAAACTACTATAGTGTACAAGTGTGGGATCATGTGCATTACTTTCTTTACTTCATTTCACTTTTTTTTACTTCTTCATCATCCATGTGATCATCAATCGTGTATACCCGGGCCTAACTGATCAGTGGGAAAAATATCATAATGATCGGGATCGCCTCTAGCTAGGCTTTTCGCCCCTTTGAGTTGCCACCCTTTCCAATGAACTTTCGAGATCGCCTCTAGCTAGGCTTTTGCCCCTTCAAGTTGCCACCCGTACTCAATATCCATTCGGGATCGCCTCTAGCTAGGATTATGCCCCTTCGAGTTGCCACCCGTACTCAACAAGTGCATTATTAATTTAATTCTTTACTTTTGAGATTGATACTTTTACTTGTGAGAGATTGGTATTTTTGCTTATGAGAGATTAATACAATGATAGTCACAACTTTCTTTGAAGCTTTGGATCAATAATCAATGAGTGAGAAACATGTGAATAAGCATTATTGGAAACATAGCCTTCATGGAAACATAACACTGTTGGAACCATTGGACAATGATCAATGAAAAAGATGCATGAGTATAACCACCATTGAAATGTTGGAACATACCTCATTAGACTTTTGGAACATTGCTAATGAATATGAGACATGTATATAACTCTATTGGAACTTGGACCATGACATGATTGGAATAATGTTATTCAAACTAAACAAGTCCTCTTTACCTCATCGCTCTTATTGGGATAATTCTCTTAGGATCTACAACAAATGATAACTTAAGAACTTCCGCCCATAAATAGGAGACAAGTGGATCATAATTCATCTAAGAACAATACACCTATGAATAACAATATATATCAACCTTCGTTGGAATACTATAGATCCCCCTTGGAATAGAACACTTTTGAAATCTTAGGATAATAAGCACTAACCACGATACATGTGGATTTCAATTGTCACCAACTAGAAATGTGATACCTTAGAACCTTATAGGACTTTTAACATACTAGCCAATGATCATAAGTCAACCAATGGACATGCGTCCATCAATGAACATAAGTCAACCAATGGACATGTTTTCGTCAATGAACATGAGTCATACGATTCACCATTGACCAATGAGTAAGAGATATATGAGTAACTCTAGCCAACTATCAGATACGGAATACCTTAGAGTATTTCAAAATCGAATGAGTACCATGACAATGTGAACACCATATGTTGCAGAAGGAAATAAAAGAATAACCTTACATACCTTTGCGTCTCACTATGAATACCCAAGCTTATATGGAAATACAATATTCCAGCTCTTTCCTTACGTCTCACTATACATCACAAGTACATAACGAAGCTTATATTAGCAACCAACTACCTTACAAGTGCACAAGATGATCATGAAACACATAGTTACTTTATAACGTCATTTCATCTTCTTACAATGTCATTTATCATATCAACATGACAACACTACCATAACATTGCACTCATTGACCAAGATTTCATACGACAATAGCATTTCGCATCACAATTACCCTTTATGCCTTCTCATTATCATTTCGTCATATTTACGCTTCTCAATTGGCCTCATAACAACATATGAACAACCATACATACTTAACATAGTCCAACATACTTCCATACGACATTTTAAAGTCATTAAAACGACATCCCAAATTGATAATTACATCCATGAAGGGTATAGGGGTTTCGGGGGGCCAAAGGGATGCAAAAACAAGCAATTCGGAGTTCTGGGCAGATCTGCTAAGCCACCTGCGCCCCACAGGTGGATGACCTGCATCCGCAGGTGACCTTTGGCAGTAGCCAGAGGCACCTGCGTTGGCAGTTGCGCCCGCAGGTGCTTCATCTGCGAGGGCGGGTGCCCGTTTTGGTCAAAAATGGTCTTTTTGGGGTCTTTTTATGAAATGAATGGTCCATGATCATAAACAAACATATTTTAACATATTTTTGATCATATAACATGCCAAAAACCATCCATGGTCTCACAACACACATAACATCACCAAAACGACACTTTACGGCCAATCCGCCACCAAAACCATAACCAATTTCACAATAGAAATTCCAACTATTATACACCATGAAAAAACAAGGGGAGACTATAATCACATCTCACATGACAATATTTAACCCATCAAATTCATTTTCTTCAAGACCACAAGCCCATGTTCAAGTTTACAAGGCAAAACCATCCTCCGAATTAACAAATACATACACTTCACACATAGTGAACTTCTCACACTCCACCAACATAACAAACATAGTATAAATCATTTTACATGCATAAAATATATTAAACCATAAGAATATACACTTACCAATACTCACCAAGTGATGATCTTTGGCCAAAAGGATGAAGGCTTAGGGTTTGAGTTGAGAGAATATTGTGGAAATTTCTAGACTTTGGCATGTGTAACCAAGTGAATAAATATCAGATTTTTGGTGAATTTTATATACCCTTAATGGTCATATTTATCCATCTCTTGGTCAATAATTAATGGTTTGATTTGGTCAAAAGAAGAATGGATCATTTCCCCTTCATTTGGGCCATGTCCTTTGTGTCTTTTTGGGCCTCCCTTGGGCTTTGGCTCAAGACTTCTTTATCCCACTAACTTTGGTGTATAATTCCTTATCTATATATATATATAGGTCCCTCAAGTCACTCTTATCCATCTCTTGACATTAAATGCATGGTTGATTTGGTCAAATGGAAGATTGGAAGAATGGGTCAAATTGTTATATTGGGCCATGTCTTCTTGTTCATTTTGGGCTTCATATTTGGGCCCAATAATACAAGACTTATTAAATGCCCACCTTTCAATACAAAAATTATCAATTCTCTCATGTTTTCATAGTTCCATAAATGTACATGTAGTCGTATAGGTTTGGCAACATACAGAGTGTTACACCTCCCACGAGGGTCTAATACCTTGTACTAGGCCCAATGTGAATTAAATTATCAATAACATTACATACTACATACCTTTGGCTCTCGACACTTAAGTAAACATTGTTCAACGGCGTCAAATAGAGTTTGGTAGGTACGGGGTGTTACATTCTTCCCCCCTTAGGAACATTCATCCTCGAATGTTAACAATGTCGTCTCATGTGTACCAAATGCATTTCTCATCACTTTGTTGCCAGCTTCTCATCATTTATTTACTAACCCTTGCACCTGTCGATCTAGAATAGCCATAGGCATCTCTTCTTAGTGGGATTCTCCATAATTTATACATTTACAATAAAAGCAATGGATCTCGGCGTGTAACTTGTGTTAACTTATAGCTACTATTGTATCACCTTAATCTTCTCTCTATAGCTTAGTGAACAAAATGTCGCCCAAGTAAGGCTGTTCCACTCGCTCTGAATCACCCAATAGATGACTTAAACTTTCTTCTATATAACTCTTTGTAAGGGGTAGATAATCATCTCACTACCTTCATAATACAATGTATAGGCTGGTAATACAAGTTCAAGTGTCTGGATGCTACGTTCTTCTTGTATACTTGTTTAAGGATGAAAAACTATACCTAACTTCACTTGTATATCTAAACTTTCTGTATCTTTGGTTGTTACCTCACTCAATTGCCAATAATCAATACCCATTCTCAATGTGTCATTTCTCTTTTGTGCAAATAACACTGATGTACCCTTCAGGGACATACTAAGTCTTGCTAGCTGACACGTGTATACCGTGAACATCGCTTTCCCGTCCTCAGGGTAGAAAACAAATTTACCTTTTCTCTCAAGGATGATCTTTTGTGGAAAAAAAGGGAAATATACTTTCTTAGCTGGGCAATCTTCGTGCCATCACAAGAAACCAACCACTTCATACTCATTACAACATTAAAAATCTTTCATTTCCAACTCATGGTGCATATTGATCACTCCCTATTAGATAGAATACCATGCATGTTGTTCTTCTACCATAATGCATTTCCCTAGGTCATATATATATCCGATACATAAAATATTTCCTTAGCTCAACCACCTTTGTCGAACTTTACCATATATTTTTTTCAATAATAACACAGGATTTGCATATTGCTCTCCTTTTTTCTCAGATACCAATGAAACTTCTGCCACATTTGACACTATAATTCTTTCACCTAACGTTTGATACAAGTAGTGGTGCCATCTACTATATGCAATTGTCGTAACTGTTAACTCAAAATCATATGTGGGATAAGTTCTTTTATGCGGACGTAATTGTCTTATGACATATGCTATCACATTTGTCGTACTGCATGTATACACATTTCATACCAACTTGTAAACCATCACAATATACTGCATACTCTTATGTGCCTTTGGAAGGTACTAGTATAGGTGTAGGAGTCAATTTATCTTTCATCTCTTGCAAAATTTTCTCACATACATCATTCCACCAAAACTTAATTACTTTGTGTTAACTTGGTAAGGGTATTGTAATGGAAGATAAGCTCTCCAACAAACTTTCGGTACTACCCGAGTAAACCCAAGAAAACTACGAATCGTTGTAGGCGTTATAGGTTTTAGACAATTCTTCACGGCTTCTACCTTGGGTATATAGTTCCTTCTTCCTTCATCTGACACTATGTGACCCAAGAATGCTACGGAGTTTACCCAGCATTCACCCTTAGAGAATTTGTGTCTATATCATACATTCACGAAGAGTCTATGACATTTTTCGTAACTAGTTAGTATGGGTTCCTTATGGTCTTCGAGTAAACCACCATAACATCTATAAACTTTGTTACGGACTTGTCTAAGAATGGCTTTGTTCTACTCATCAAATCCATAATAACTACGGGTGCATTCGCTAGCCCAATTGACGTACTAAGAATTTAGAATAACCTTACCGTGTTCGTAATGCTATTTTGGGTATATCATCATCATTCACATTTCATTTCATCATTCACTCATTCATTCATTTTAATAATTAGCCTCTTTTCGCCTTTAACCACGTACTACATGTATTCCCTTAGAGTATCATTTTCTTTGCCTTCAGATAGGCAATAAAGTTACCTCTCGATGTTCCAACATTGTCTATGTAACTTCTTAGCTCGACACTCTACTGTGGTCTAACATGAAGCCAATCAATTCGTACCCATTATAACGTCCAACTCTACCATGTCCTACTTAATAAAGTCAACCAATGTATCATGATCACCACATTCACTATACAATTACAATATACACAATAGATTCATGATTTCTCCAGCTTCCTAGGTGACCTTTCCGACTTGTTGATCTAGAATAACAACAGGTAGCTCTCCCTAATGACATCCTCTGTACTTGGTATATTTTTAATGGGAGCAATATGAAATAGAACTCTTTTATACACTTTCGGCAAGTTCATATGACATGCTGTATAGGGCAATTTCCCCTTTCTTTCCAAATCCCATTACCTCATTCATTAATTAACACCTTTCAAAGTGCTTAATCATCTGTGATCACACCATTATACGACATGTGCCTTTAACTCTAGTAAATGCACCAACAGGTGGAGATAACCTTGACCAGCTTGGTCAGGTGGTGATTTACTCATTCCTTCACCGGCAAACATATCTATCTTCTTACCATTGCCTCTGCCTCTTCTCGTGTTTGGTATTTTGACTATACCAGAAGAAGCAATTACCATGGTCAGATACAATTCAACTTACAACACTGGCTCTAGTGCATGATCTAGAAGTGAGGAAGAGAAACCACATCCTAAATGTCCCGTAGCCTCCTACTTATAAATGTGGTGCACAACACATTGATAAGTAAGACTCTACTCAGACACGGCTTTGTAGACACCCTTAGAATGACCTGCTCTGATACCACTTTGTCATGCCCCAAATCCCAACGAGGCGTGATTGGCACCCGAAGCCGATAAGGCCCGAGAGAACCAATCTTTGCATATGTTCATTCATATGCATGCCATAAGAAATACCATTATCACGTAGGAACTTATCATGCTAATAACGAAATTTGTGAAACATGTGCTAAATATACATACATATGTGAAACTTGGCCGATAGGGCAATCAAGTCATCATGGACATACACCTCCTACATTTGTCTTCCCACAACTGTCTACAAATCCTCTACATATACATAACCATGTTTATACAATATTTACATAATACCAAAATCTAGTGTTCACATGTGACTTGGGAAGCCCCAAAGCAACTGGAGCTCACCAGAGACCTGTATACGATCCGCAGCCTACTGAAGAGGTCTACTAATGCCTGCACCTGCAACATGTAAGGTAAGGCCCCAAGAGGGGTCAGTACGAAGAATGTACTGAGTATGTAAGGCAATAGATAATTACATGATGTGTAAGAACTTTGATGAAATCAAGTACAAGTGATCATGAACAAACTACTATAGTGTACAAGTGTGGGATCAGGTGCATTACTTTCTTTACTTCATTTCACTTTACTTTACTTCTTCATCATCCATGTGATCATCAATCATGTATACCCGGGCCTAACTGATCAGTGGGAAAAATATCATAATGATCGGGATCGCCTCTAGCTAGGCTTTTCGCCCCTTTGAGTTGCCACCCTTTCCAATGAACTTTCGGGATCGCCTCTAGCTAGGATTTCGCCCCTTTGAGTTGCCACCCATACTCAATATCCATTCGTAATCGCCTCTAGCTAGGATTACGCCCCTTCGAGTTGCCACCCGTACTCAACAAGTGCATTATTAATTTAATTCTTTACTTTTGAGATTGATACTTTTACTTGTGAGAGATTGGTATTTTTGCTTATGAGAGATTAATACAATGATAGTCACAACTTTCTTTGAGGCTTTGGATCAATAATCAATGAGTGAGAAACATGTGAATAAGCATTATTGGAAACATAGCCTTCATGGAAACATAACACTGTTGGAACCATTGGACAATTATCAATGAAAAAGATGCATGAGTATAGCCACTATTGAAATTTTGGAACATACCTCATTAGACTTTTGGAACATTTCTAATGAATATGAGACATGTATATAACTCTATTGGAACTTGGACCATGACATGATTGGAATAATGCTATTCAAACTAAACAAGCCCTCTTTACCTCATCGCTCTTGTTGGGATAATTCTCTTAGGATCTACAACAAATGATAACTTAAGAACTTCCGCCCATAAATAGGAGACAAGTGGATCATAATTCATCTAAGAACAATACACCTATGAATAAAAATATATATCAACCTTCGTTGGAATACTATAGATCCCCCTTGGAATAGAACACTTTTGAAATCATAGGATAATAAGCACTAACCACAATACATGTGGATTTCAACTGTCACCAACTAGAAATGTGATACCTTAGAACCTTATAGGACTTTTAACATACTAGCCAATGATCATAAGTCAACCAATGGACATGCGTCCGTCAATGAACATGATTCATACGATTCACCATTGACCAATGAGTAAGGGATATATGAGTAACTCTAGCCAACTATCAGATATGGAATACCTTAGAGTATTTCGGAATCGAATGAGTACCATGACAATGTGAACACGATATGTTGCAGAAGGAAATAGAAGAATAACCTTACATACCTTTGCGTCTCACTATGAATACCCAAGCTTATATGGAAATACAATAGTCCAGCTCTTTCCTTACATCTCGCTCTACATCACAAGTACATAACGAAGCTTATATTAGCAACCAACTACCTTACAAATGCACAAGATGACCATGAATCACATAGTTACTTTATAACGTAATTTCGTCTTCTAACAATGTCATTTATCATATCAACATGCCAACACTACCATAACATTCCACTCATTGACCAAGATTTCATACGACAATAGCATTTCGCATCACAATTACCCTTTATGCCTTCTCATTATCATTTCGTCATATTTACGCTTCTCAATTGGCCTCATAACAACATATGAACAACCATACATACTTAACATAGTCCAACATACTTCCATACGACATTTTAAAGTCATTAAAACGACATCCCAAATTGATAATTACATCCATGAAGGGTATAGGGGTTTTGGGGGGCCAAAGGGATGCAAAAACAAGCAATTCAAAGTTCTGGGCAGATCTGCTAAGCCACCTGCAACCGCAGGTGGATGAAATGTGTCCACAGGTGACCTTTGGCAGTAGCCAGAGGCACCTGCGTTGGCACCTGCTCCCGCAGGTGCTTCATCTGCGAGGGCGGGTGCCCATTTTGGTCCGAAATGGTCTTTTTGGGGTCTTTTTATGCAATGAATGGTCCATGATCATAACCAAACATATTTTAACATATTTTTGATCATCTAACATGCCAAAAACCATCCATGGTCTCACAGCACACATAACTTCACCAAAATGACACTTTACGGCCAATCCGCCACCAAAACCATAACCAATTTCACAATAGAAATTCCAAATATTATACACCATGACCAAACAAGGGGAGACTATAATCACATCTCACATGAAAATATTGAACCTATCATATTCATTTTCTTCAAGACTACAAGCCCATGTTCAAGTTTACAAGGCAAAACCATCCTCCGAATTAACAAACACATACACTTCACACATAGTGAACTTCTCACACTCCACCAACATAACAAACATAGTATAAATCATTTTACATGCATAAAATATATTAAACCATAAGAATATACACTTACCAACACTCACCAAGTGATGATCTTTGGCCAAAAGCATGAAGGCTTAGGGTTTGAGTTGAGAGAATATTGTGGAAATTTCTAGACTTTGGCATGTGTAACCAAGTGAATAAATATCAGATTTTTGGTGAATTTTATAGACCCTTAATGGTCATATTTATCCATCTCTTGGTCAATTATTAATGGTTTGATTTGTTCAAAAGAAGATTGGATCATTTCCCCTTCATTTGGGCCATGTCTTTTGTGTCTTTTTGGGCCTCCCTTGGGCTTGGCTCAAGACTTCTTTAGCCCACTAACTTTGGTGTATAATTCCTTATCTATATATATATATATAGGTCCCTCAAGTCACTCTTATCCATCTCTTGACATTAAATGCATGGTTGATTTGGTCAAATGGAAGATTGGAAGAATGGGTCAAATTGTTATATTGGGCCATGTCTTCTTGTTCATTTTGGGCTTCATATTTGGGCCCAATAATACAAGACTTATTAAATGCCCACCTTTCAATACAAAAATTATCAATTCTCTCATGTTTTCATAGTTCCATAAATGTACATGTAGTCGTATAGGTTTGGCAACATACGGAGTGTTACACCTCCCACGAGGGTCTAATCCCTTGTACTGGGCCCAATGTCAATTTACTTATCAATAACATTACATACTACATGCCTTTGGCTCTAGACACTTGAGTAAACATTGTTCAACGGCGTCAAATAGGGTTTGGTAGGTACGGGGTGTTACAATCCTGAACCTCACTTCTTCGCCTAAACTGGTTGCTTCTAAACCCTTAGAATAGAGGGGGACCATTTGCTGTGGAATGGGGAAGTGATGTCCTAGGCGGTTTGTGAAAAATCTGAGGCCCAAATCCTCCTTGGGAGGCCATGAACTGTCCCATGGGCTTAGACCTCTTTGACGATCCCCCTTCCACTTCTTGCATCTCTCTTCTTTGCCTCTAACCCTCCATCTGCTGCTCAAAAGCGTGTCTTTAAACTTGTGCAGCAACTACATGGGTCAATATTTGCACCGTACTCATTAAGTCCTGCTCAATAGTATTAATGGGCAATTTCGAAGATACTTCTTTCCTTCTCGGCTCTTTTGGAGCTGGAAAAGTAGAAGAAGCCAGTGATGCAAATTCAGTATCAGCTCTACCTTGACTAGCTTGGTCAGGTGGTGATCTACTCGATCCTTCTACGACAAGCATAACTACCTGCTTACCTTTGCCCCTACTTCGTCTTATCATCAGCATTTACTATAACAAAAAAAACCAACTTCAATGGTCAGATATAATTCAACCTACAACATTTGGCTCTTTTGCACGATCTAGAAATAAAGAAAACAAACAACTCCTAAATGTCTTGTAGCCTCCTACTTATAAATATGGTGCACAACACATCCATAAGCAAGTCTCTACTCAGACATGGCTTTGTAGACACCCTTAGGACGACCTGCTCTGATACCACTTTTGTCACACCCCAAATTCCAACGAGGCAGACTGGCACCCGAAGCCGTTGAGGACCGAGAGAAACAATCTTTACACATGTACATTCATATACATGTCTTCGTATGAACATCATTATATCTCATGCAACTATGCGGAAGTCATGGAAACATATGCTACATATATATGAAACTTGGCCGTTAGGGCCACCAAGGCAAAAATGGACATACATCTCTTACATTTATCTTCCCACATACGTCTACAAAGCCTCTACAGCTACATATACATAACCAACCTAAAGTCGGGACAAGTCCCCTCTTTATACAACATTTACATAAAGCCAAAATCAATATACACATGAGACTCGAAAAGCCCGAACCAACTGGAGCTCACCAATGATTTGCAAACAACCTGCAACTTACTGTGGAGGTCTACTAGCACCTATACCTGCAGCAAGTAAGGTAAGTCCCCTAAGGGACGTCAGTACGGAGAATGTACTGAGTATGTAAGGCCATATGAAACTTTATGACACATAAATACTTCAATGAACTCAAATACAAATGAATAACCAATATGGATAAGTCACCATTCTGTATGTTGGGAACCATGTGTATTGCTTTCATTACTTTCTTTGCTTCTTTACTTCTATGTTTGTTCATTATCACTTGTGTCACTTTGTACCAGAGCCCCGACTGATCAGTGGGTCTTAACATAACATAACGTTATGTTGGGATCGGCTCGAGCTAGGCTTATGCCTCTAGAGCTACCACCCATAAATTAATACATCGGGATCGGCTCGAGCTAGGTTATTACCTCTAGAGCTGCCACCCATAAACCAATATATCAGGTTCAGCTCAAGCTAGATTCTTACCTCTAGAGCTACCCCCTGTCAGGTTCGATCCAATCTAGGCTTATGCCTCAAGGACTACCCCTTGATCCAATAATCTCGGGATCGGTTCAATCTAGGCTTATTCCTCTAGAGCTACCACCCGTACTCTTACAACCAATAGATACGCATTACTTTATTTCTTACTTTTGAGAGATTGATACAATGATAGTCATAACATTATTTGAACTTTGGAACATAACATTATTGGACCTTTGGAACATTAGTCAATGAACATGAGACATGTGAATTACAAGTGATCAATGAGTAGGAAACATGTGATTGATAGCAATTGATAACCGGAAATGGGATACCTTAGAACATTTCGAAATAGAACAAGTACAATGTCAATAAGAACACTATGTGTTGCAGAAGGATACGGAAAGAGTAACCTTACATACCTTATCTTCCCACAATGAATACATAGTATTATATGTGAATACAATAATCCAGCTCCTTCTTTACGTGTTACTCTACAACACAAGTTAATAACGGAGCTCACGTTAACAATTAGTTACCTTACAAGTGCACAAAAAGACAATGAGCTACATGACTGCCATATAGCGTCATTTAACCCTTTACAATACAATCCACTGCATTACCATACCAACAACACCATAACATTCAACATATTGACCAATACATCATAAACCAATAGCATTTCACACCAAGTTTACCCTTTACGCTTCCTCATTATCATTACATCACAATTCTTTCGTCAAGTCACCTCAATACCTTTTATAACAATATATTAACAACAATCCATAATTTTTATAATCCAACATGCCTCCAAACGACCCCTTAAAGTCATTTAAAAGGTATCATAAGTTGATAATTACATCCAAAAAGGGTATAGGGGTCTTCGGGGATAAAGAGAGGCAAAAACATACAAAACGAGACTCTGGGCTGACCTGCAAAGCCACATGCACCCACAGGTGGTTGAGGTATGGTGCAGGTGCATCTTGGCAGTGTCCAGAGTCACCTGCGAAGTCACCTTCGCCCGCAGGTGCCTTCGTCTGCGAGGGCGGATGCCCAAATCGGCCCAAAAGGGTCTCTTTTGGGTCCTTTTGTGTAATAAATGGTCCAAAGTCATAAGTAAACTTTTCTTGACATATTTTTGGTCACTTGGATGCCCAAAAACATTCATGGTTTCACAACACACATGAACACCAACAAAACCACATTTTTCTTTCAATACGCCACTAATTCCATGACCAATTTCATAACAACAATCCCACAAGGTATACACATGAACAAAGAAAGTTAAGAGCATAACCAAATCATACATGTTGATATTTAATCTATCAAACTCAGTTACTTCAAGACCACAAGTCCACTTCCAAGTTTAGAAGGCAAAACCCTTCACCGATTGAGCAAAAGCACACTGTTTTCCACATAGTAAGTTGTCTAACACTTTGCCAATATAATCAACATGATATATACACCATATTAAGCATATTATATGGTAAACCATGAGATTAAACACTTACCAATACTTACAAAGAAGTTATCTTGTCTAAAGGAGTGATGACTTAGGGTTTGTGAGTAAAGAGAAATGTCTTGAATATTCTAGAAAATGGCATGTGTGTTTTGATAAATAAAAATATGATTTTTCCGTGCCTTATATGGTCCCTCAAGTCATCCTTATCCAAATTCTTGGGCATTAAATGCATGTTTGATTGGTCAACACAAGAATGGGTCACTTGCCCTATTTGGGCCATGTCTTTTACTTCATTTGGGGCCTCATTTGGGGATAAATCACAAAATTAACTTAGCCCACACCTTAAGGTGTAATACACCAACATTCTTATGTTTAAATAATTCCATACACATTAAGACAATCCAGTAGGGTCGTAAATGTACTGGGTGTTACATGCATGTCGCTATAGTGACATACTTAAAATAGGAATAATTCCCTCTATAGCCATTGATCAACGTTGTCAAAGGCTGTTATAGGCAACGTACATCATTTTTTTTATCACAAAAACCCCATTAAAATAGTTTATTTTTCTAAAAAGCATTTTGGGTCTTTAGCAATGGCGATTTAGGCGAAAATCATCAGTTTTTCATCATTTTTCTCCGTCAAGGAAGGGAATTCATCCCCTAACTAGTAAATTAATAATTTAACCTTAGAATTACTAGTTTACGTAGTTTTGGGAGGGTTAAGGTCTGTTTTTAGTTGGTTTTCTTGTGAAAGGGATTAATTTAGGTATAAAATCATTGGGTTTTGGTTAATGATCGTTAAATTACTCTTACATGTTGCTAATTCACTAAATTATCCATGAAATTGGTAGTTTTAGGAGAATTATGATAGAAAATCCTTAGAACGAGGAGTGAATGATCATAAACTTGGCCTTAGGGGTTGGGAATGAGTTATAATCCCCAACGGGGTAGGTCATTGTATTAATTATGTGTTTTGTATTTATCTCTAGATCATAAGCAAGCAAAAATTGCATGGAAAGGCAAGGCTCAAGCTTAGTTGAGTTATGCAAGCTTGGATTGAGGTGGGTGATGGTTACGTAGTTTAATCCAACTTAGTGTTATATGTGCATGTTAACTGTTTCTTAGTATTTATTGTTCATACATGTTGTTAGGTGTGATCACATTCCACTGAACTTATATGTATAGGTTGTCAATATTACAAGTGTTGGTTGTTATTATTGTGTTATATGATTTCTTATATATATACCATTATTGATTGTGGAGCGTTCTGGTATTCGGACATTCTCACGGGATATTGGTAGAATAAGGTTGGTAGGCACTTGTATCTAGGATTTAGTACATAGAAAAAATTTGTCCCCTGCAGGTCATGACTAGTGGGTGATTGTAAGACCTTTGGCGTTTATGTACAAGGTATAGGTAAGTTTGACTGTTCCATGAGTAAATCGGGGGGAATATATATTGTTGTTGTATTTTGATGATTAACTTGACTTTACTTTATTTGAATTTACTTGACTTGACTAGCATATCTGTTGACACATTTTGACTTGTTGCTAAGATTACGAAAAGTGCTCTAAATGTTACTGGTTGCACTAAAGTGTAGTAGAGGTGAGCGTGTATTAACTTGTGGTACTGTGTTATGGTTTAGTGTTCATATTTCTTATCTAGGGTTGGCCAAATGGTCTAACTAGTACACCGTTATTTTTTTGTGTACTGATACTACCTCTGCTCTTACTTTTGTTGAGTGCAACGCATATTCCAGCGGCTCCAATAAGACCTCACTTGTGACTCTAGCATGTGATTAGGATTCAAGGGTCAGCAGCATTTTTTGGGCTACCATTGATCCTTCTTGGATGATATAGTCCTTTGTTCTAGACTCATGCATTTCCTTTTAGTTTTGGGGTTACATCCCCTTCTTGACAATCTTTAGCAATTTTGGTACATCGACTTCTGTATCCTAGGGATGGGTATTGCTAATGTTATGTATTTCTTCTAGTTTGTTTTAAATGTTGAATCTCTTTTTGAATGAATTAGTTGCCTTTATTTCTTTAAGTGTTGGTTAATGCTTCAGGGGTAATTGGTTATCCTACCGGAGAATGGGGTAGGTGTCACTCATATCCATTTAGGTCGTGACAAAGTTGGTATCAAATCCTAAGTTCATCAATCTCGTTGTACCAAAATCGGTCTAGTAGAGTCTCGAAGAATGGTACAGAGATATATGTAGTTTTCTTTAAGAGTCTACACGAATTTAGAAAAACTATCATTCCTGTTTCTTTCATGCTATAACTTGATCCCAATTGGTATCTGGCAATCTAAATTGGTATCTAATCTTTTTTATTCTTTTTTCCGTAAATGGAGACTACTAGGTCGAACGAAATTGGAGTAGAAGCCCCCCACAGGCAACTCTTACTATGGTGCCAGTTGTAAGGGGTAGGAAAGAGAAAGTGACACCTACTAGAGGTGGAGCTCAAGAAGCTGATGGATAAACTCGTGAAAGGCTAGTATCACCTTCCCCACCCCAAAATTATTCATAGAAAGTGGAAGCAGTAGAAGAGCAGAGAATGGAGCAGAAGGTGATGGCACCAGCTGGAGGTGTGGTCATAGCCCTCATGTCTGCAGAGGTAATTTAGCAGGTGTTAGCTTTTTTGAGTGGACTAGCTGGAACTGGGGTTGTTGTACCAGTTATTCAGGCTAGGTGCTTATCCTCCTATCGTTATTGCTTCTAGAATGGATAAGGCTTTAGGGATGGAGGTTTTTCCTTGTCTAATTTTGGGTTTTATGATGACTGGTACTGAACATGAGCTGCTAACCAAGTTTCTGAAGATGAAACCTTCATCATTTTAGGGTACTGATTCTGATGATACTTTTGAGTTCATTATTGATTGTTATGAGCAGTTAAATAAGATGGGTGTTATACAGTAGCATGGGGTTGAGTTTTTGACCTTTCTATTAGAGAAGGATGCTAAACAATGGTGGAGGGAGTATGTTGAATATCGGTTATCGACCTTACTTCCATTGACTTGGGATCAGTTTTATGCTTTGTACTTAGAGAAGTATGTGCCTCAGGCCCTCTGTGATCACAAAAAGGATAAGTTCTTGGCCTTGGAGTAGGGTGACATGTCAATAGTTGTCTATGAGGCTAAGTTTCATTCCCTGTCTCGCTATGCTACTCAGTTGTTGACTACTGAAGAGGAAAGGGTTTGACTGTTTGTCAAAGGTTTGAATTATGATCTTCAGGTTTTGTCTATACATATGACCTATAGGGAAAGGGTTCAATGAGGTTTTAAATTATGTGAATAAGTTGGAAAGGGTCACACAAGCGGTTCAGGCTAAGATATCTGCTAAGAAGTCTCGAAATGTTGGGAATTTTAGTCGGTCTTACTCTAGGGGCCATAGTCAGCAGGCCTACCTAGCCTACCCTATTAAGTAAGAATTGCCAGCTTCTACTATGGGTCCAACTAAGGCCTCTTCTCAGTCACAGGTTATGAGGAGCCAAGGGGTTTCTTACTCTTCTAGCAGTCGGCCTTCTCTCAAGCAGAGATGTTACTATTGTGGTGTTGTTGGTTATTTTATGAAGGAGTGCTCATTGAGGAAGACAAGTAGTCAGATATAGCAATAGACATGGGCAATAGTTCCTACAGGTAGAGGAGGAGGAGGTAACAGCAGGGATCATCCACAGGGTGGATGAGGGAATCAGCAAGGTGTTCGGGGCGGCTGAGAAAATGGTGGTGTAAAGGGAGAAGCATAGCCAGGTAGGGAGTTAGATCAGATTGATGATCAGGCTCACTGTTATGCCATCCAAGAAAACACAGATGTCAAGGCTTCTGATGAGGTTATCACAGGTACCATCTTACAGCCCGTTTGGCCATGGATTTTTTTTACTTTTTTTCGGAAATAAATTTCACTTTAGTGGAAAAAGTGAAATGTAGGGGTGTTTGGCCATGAAATGTATTTCACTAAAGTGAAATAAATTTTTGGAAAAGTGAAAACAACTTTTTCTTGTTTTCACTTTTTTTACTTTTACTTCTCTCACAAAAAGTCAAAAAGAACACTATTTATTTTCATGGCCAAACACAACTCCAACTCCAACTCCAAAATATTTTATTTTCATGGCCAAACGCCTACTTAATTTGGGACCGATTGGCTTCTGTTTTATTTGATCTAAGGTCTACCTATTCTTATGTATCTGTCAAGTTTGCTATGGGCCTAAAATTGGTTTGTAATGTACTTGACTGTCTTGTATATGTGTCTACTTTGGTTGTGAGTCTGTGGTAGTAACCTATGTTCATCGTTCTTGTTCTGTGTTGTTTGTGGGTTTTCAGACTTGGGTAGATTTGATTATTCTGGATATGTTAAACTTTTGTGTAATTTTGGGTGTGACCTGGTTATCTCCATATCATCTTGTCTTAAATTTTAATGCTAAGACGGTGCCTCTAGCTATGCTTAGGATGGATGGACTAGAGCGGGAGGGGGTGTATAAGTCCAAACTGGTAAAAATTATATCATTTGTCTGGGCTATCAAGTTAGTGGGAAAGGGGTGTTCAGCGTTTTTAGCTCATCTCTAAGATACGGGTGTAGGGTTCCCTTCGATAGAGTCAATTCTGGTGGTTTTCAAATTTTAGGAAGTGTTTCCTTTAGATTTACCAGGTATGCCTCTAGATAGAGATATTGATTTTTGCATTGAGTTAGAGCCGGGCACTCGCCCTATTTTTATTCCTCTCTATCGAATGGCTCTAGCAAAGTTGAGGAAACTCAAAACTCAACTGTAGGAACTACTCAACAAGGGGTTTATTTGTCTAGGTGCTTCATCTTGAGGTTCTCCAATTCTATTTGTTAAGAAGAAAGATGGTAGCATGAGGATGTTCATTGATTATAGACAGTTGAATAAGGTTACCATCAGGAATAAATATCCTTTACCTCACATAAATGAACTGTTCGACCAGTTACAAGGCACAACGATATTTTTCAAAATTGACTTGTGGTCAGGTTATCATCAGCTGAAAATTAGGCCAGATGATATAACAAAGACAATATTTAGAACTCGTTATGGCCATTACGAGTTTTTGTTTATGTCCTTTAGGTTTTCCAATGCGCCGGTAGCTTTTATAAGCTTGATGAATGGTATCTTTAAGTCATTTTTGGACTCTTTTGTTATTATGTTTATTGATGAAATTTTAGTTTACTCCAAGAGTAATGAGGAGCATGCAGAGCATCTTCGTATAGTGTTGGGAATTTTAAAAGAGAAGCAGCTGCATGCCAAGATTTTGAATTGTGAATTCTAGTTGTCTTCGGTTGCTTTCTTGGGGTATGTCGTTTCAGAAAAGGGTGTGATGGTGGATCCCCAGAAGATTGAGTAAATTAAGAGTTGGGTTAGGCCTAGCTCAGTGACTGAAGTAAGGAGTATTGTGGGTCTTTCCAGCTACTACCGCAGGCTTGTCAAGAACTTTACATCCATAGCAACGCACTTGACAAGGTTAACTCAAAAAGAAGTACCTTTTGTTTGGTCGGATGATTGTGAGGAGAGCTTTTAAAGGCTCAAAACATTGTTGACCTCGGCTCATATTCTTTCTCTGTTGGTTGAAGGTAAGGATTTTATAGTATTTTGTGATGCTTCACGTTTGGGATTGGGTGTTGTGTTAATGTAGGATAAGTATGTTATTTCCTATACTTAGAGGCAATTGAAGTGTCATGAAAGAAACTACCCAACCCATGATTTGGAGCTGGCAGCGGTGGTGTTAGCACTAAAGAATTGGAGGCACTATCTTTATGGTGTCAAGTGTGAGGTCTTCATAGACCACCGTAGCCTGCAACACGTGTTTACCCAAAGAAATTTGAACCTAAGGCAGCAAAGATGGATGGAATTGTTAAAAGATTATGACATGACTATTCAGTATCATTCGGGAAATACCAATGTGGTGGCAGACACATTGAGACAGAAGGCTATAAGTATGGGTAGTTTGTCCTTTTTAAGAGTGTCCAAGCGACCTTTGGATAGAGAGTTTCAAACTCTAGCATCACATTGCATGCATTTTTACATTTCAGACAGGGTAGAGTGTTGGCTAGTGTTGAGGTGAAGTCAACATTTCTATATCAGATTAAGTCCTAACAGTTTAAAGACAAGAAGTTTAATGCACTCCCGAATAAGGTGGTACATGGAGAGGTAGCGGATGCCACTCTTGATGCAGATGGGTTGTTGTGGTTTAAGGGAAGGATATGTGTTCCTCGGGTTGGTGATTTGATTCGTGATGTACTTTCTAAAGCCCATGGTTCACATTATTCTATTCATCCGGATGCAACCAAAATGTACTGTGACTTGAGGCAGCTTTATTGGTGGCCTGGGATGAAAAGAGAAATAGTAGAGCGTGTGTCCAAGTGTCTCAAATATTAGCAGGTGAAGTATGAACATCAAAGGCCTGTGGGATTACTTTTCAGAAAATAACTATCCCTGTATGGAAAATGGAGAATATTGCCATGGATTTCATGGTGGGTCTTCCTAAGACCCTAGGGAAATATGATTCCATATGGGTTATAGTGGAACGATTGACGAAGTCAGCTCACTTCATGCCAGTTCAGGTAGACTACAATGTAACACCCCGTATTCTATAGACACTACTCTTACTTATATGGAACTTGGTACGGACAGGTGGTAGTAGGTAATGGACTAGATATTTTTTTATGGAAAGTTATAACACGCCGTACATTTCCAAAACTTATACGACCAACCTAGCATGGATAAAAGTATTTAAACTTGAGATAATGAGGACGTATTTAAGCGTAAAGTTAAAGTTAAGTGGTGGATTAAGGTAGAAGGATTAATACATTGGAAAAAGGGGAGAACATAAGTGAGGTGCTTCTATGACTTAATTAAGACAGTAGGCGTATTACCCACTTAAGCTTTTGGGCTGCATTTGGATATATGTCAATGGACTCAATTGAGGCCCAAAACTAATTACACAAAATGGGAAAGATGACCAGCCCAATACCTAAGCATCACCTACTTAGACTACTGGACCAAATTGAGGCATATTAATGGACTCATTTGAGGCCTAAATTAAAGGGAAGGATGACCAGCCCAATACCTAAATTAGTCTAAGGCCCAATGTGATGTGATCTAATTAGAAATAACCCTAGTAGGTGGGCTATTTTGGACAGCTTAAATAAACCAAGTAGGTGCATCACCTACTTGGACTTTTTGAGCAGCTTGTATAGCCAAGTAGGTGCATCACCTACTTAGACTATTTTTGACCAAAGACTTGGATAAGGATGGATGGAGAGAGGCTGTTCAAATAGGGAGTATATAATCTTAAATTCAGCTTATTTTTCTTCACATTTCACTTGCCAATTCCAGCTTTTTAATTTAAACAAACTCTCTCATCTCTCAAATCCCAACCAGCCGCCCCTATTTCCCTTTAGGGTTCTTGGACTAATCCTCCACTTTGCAAGCCTTGGTAAGTGTTTACCCTTATAGCTTAATGTAATATATGTATAACAGGTTCTGGAAATCATGTTGGTTATGTTTAAGAAATATAGGGCAGTCCCTTTTTTTGGTGGCAGTCCACTTGTGTTTAGTTTTAAAGGATTTGCCTTCCTTGTGGTTTAAAAATGTAAAGGAGCTTAAGGTCGTAAAGAAATTAAGTTGGAGGTATTAAATTTCAGTAGGTTAGGGTGTGGTTCTGCCCCTAGGTCGTTCCTCTTTATGTATAACTTGGTGGAAATGTTTATACGTGTTTATATATGGAACGTTTGGTGTAGTGAAAAGAGAATACTCTCTTGTTATGTTAAAGTGAATTCTGAAACCATTATGGACTGTTTTTGGTATGTTGTTGTGGAAGGAATTTAGGTGTCTTGATTGAAAAAATATGTGGAGTTGCGTTGAGGTGGTAATGTGAAGTATGAACTTGGTAGGAAATCCTAGTGGTTTGTAACATTTGTGTTGGTTTGTGGACTGTTTTGGTGGTATTGTTGTTGTGAGGTAGTAAGTTATAGTGTAAGGAGGTGGAATAAGGTTATATGGCAGTATAAAGAAGGGGGGAGTGATACACCATATGTTTAGGAAGTTGGACGATTTTTACTTCCCGTTAAGTAACTAATTATCGTTTTGTAAACTTGTAATGTAATTAGCTTTTAATGTTAGTTTCATTATGTACTTAAATTGTAGAGTAACACTTAAAGGAAGATCTGAATCGTTATAGGGACGTGGTGGGAATATAAGGTATGTAAGGTTACTCTTTTTCGTATCCTTTGGCAGCATAAAATGTCCACGTAGTTAACAACTTTGTTTCCACTCCGTAATGTCTTAACGTACCTCAATATATGTTTACTGTCAAGTTGGCATGTCTACCATTTTTGGTGTTCCTATCTTAGTCAACTAAGATCTATCTATTAGTTTGGATCCTAAGCATTAAATTCCATAATGTTATAACCACCAACATAACAATCTCAAAGACTAAATAAAGTAAGCAACTTAAAGCTGGTTATGTGCGGGTGGCTGCTTAGGGGCGAAAACCTAGCATGGGCCAATTTCAATTGATTTATATGGGTGGCAGCTCAGGGGTGAATCCTAGCATGGGAAGATCCCAATTTGTATACCACTGATCAGTTGGTCATTTGTACTACATGGCTTATTAAAGATTATAAAGGAAAGAAGGAAAAAGGAAGGTAAAGAATGTAATTTGCGTGGTTTCCCAAATACCAGCTAAGGTGGGTTATTAACATTTTCTATACGCTTGTACTTGATTTCACTTAAACTTTTGGATTATGAATAGTTACTTTTTGCCCTATATACTCTGTACATTCTTTCGGACTGACATCCCTTTTGGGTGACCTACCTTTCATGCTGCAGGAACAGGAGCTAGTAGATCTCTCCAGTAGGAGTACAGGACATCTAAAGGCTATTGGTGAGCTCCAGGTTGATTCGGGGCTTTTCGAGTCAGTTGTATATATTTTTTGTATTGTGTAGTGGTTATGTGTAAGGCGGGGACCTGTCCCGACCTTAACTAAATCTATGTATCTTTTAGAAGCTTTGTAGACTTTGTAAAGTTAAGCGTAGTAGTGTCTTGTCCTTTAGAAGTTATGGCCCCAACGGCCAAGTCATGTATATCTATTTTGTACTTACCTACCTGGTTTACTTTATCCATACATCATGTCCGCACACTGCAGCATATTTGTTAGCTCCATTACATGCATAGGAAGTATATGATCATAGGTTGGTTCTGTCAGGCTTTTACGGCTACGGATGTCGGTCCGCTCTAATAGGATTTGAGGCTTGACAAAAGTGGTATCAGAGCGGGTCGTCTTAGCGAGTCTACAAAGCCGTGTCTATGTAAAGTCTTGCGTATGGGTGTGTTGTGCACCACATCTATAAGTAGGAGGCTACAGGACATTTAGGATTTGTTTCTTTTTTTTCATTTCTTAGATCGTACGATAGAGCCAATGAAGTAGGTTGATTTGTATTTAACCTTAAATATGTTTTTTTCTCTATATTGTGAAAATTCCGATTACAAGAAGGAGTAAGAATAAAAGTAAGCAAGTGGAGATGGCCGCCGGAGAAGGAACTAGCAAGTCACCACCTAGACGAACTAATCAAAGTGAAGCTGAAGATGAGTTTGCATCCCGGACTTCTTCTACTCTTCCATCTCCAGAAGAGCTAAGAAGGAGAGGAGTACTCCCAGAATCACCTATTAATACTAGTGAGCAAGATTTAAGGAATGCGATGCAATTGTTGACTCATATAATTGCTGCACATGGTCAAGGACAAGTTGGTCCAACTACAGGTACGGGTGGTACGGATAGGGCAGCTAGTCTACGGACACAGGATTTCCTCAAATTAGATCCTCCCACATTCACCGGATCAGATCTTAACGAAGACCCACAAGACTTTATGGATCAAATCCAAAGGTCTTTGGATGTTATGCATGTATCTGGTGCAGAGACAGTTGAACTTACAGCGTATAGATTAAAAGGGGAGGCTATCTTATGGTATGAAGATTGGAAACTATCAAGAGGCACCAGTGCACTTTTTGCTAGTTGGGAAGAGTTCAAAATGACATTTCTTGATCATTACCTCCATTTGAGATCCGAGAGGCTCCTGCAGATCAGTTCTTAAATCTTTGTCAAGGTAATATGAGCGTGAGGGAGTACAGTCTTCGATTTAACTCTTTGGCTAGGTATGCTCCTAATGTAGTAGCTACTATGGATGATAGAGTTCATCGATATATGGATAGATTGGATCCGTATTTGATTAGGGATTGTACTATTGCTGCCTTGAATAGAGACATGGATATAGCAAGGATACAAGCTTTTGCACATAAAATAGAAGATCAAAGGCAAAGGAGAAGAACACAGGAATTTGAAAGAGGACCTTCCAAGAGGGTTAAACCTACGGGGTAGATCATGGCATCCCAAGGAGATTTTAGGCCTCGATTTCTTAATAAACTGCCTAGTACATCACCTACCTACTCCATAGCAAGTGCTCCACCCCGATTCCAAAGCTTTAGGGGCAACCAATTTGGGTAAAGAAGTGAAATTCAAGGTTCACGGACAGAAGGGTATCAAGAACAAGGGAGTATGGTCCAATTAAGGCCACCTCGTCAGCCATGTGAGCAATACAGGAAGCTTTATTTAGGTGCATGTCGGTTTGGGATGGATGCTTGCTTTTGGTGTGGTATATCGGGGCATATAATGAGAGAGTGCCCACAGAAGGGCACGGGTAGTATGGCATGACCTACTGGATCAGTCGTTGCATCATTATCGTCGGCTCCTTTCTTAAGTAAAGGTGTACAGCCTATTGTTCATGGAAGAGGCAATAAAGGAACAACTAGTTCTAGTGAAGCCCAGAATCGTACCTATGCTTTAGCGAATCGACAAAATTCGGAGGCTTCTTCGGATGTGGTTATAGGTACATTATCTATCTTTTCACATAATGTATATGCATTAATTGATCCGGGTTCTACACTGTCGTATGTCACTCCATTGATTGCTGGAAAATTTGAAAGAACACCAGAATTATTAGTTAAGCCATTTGAAGTATCTACACCAGTTGGTGAATTTATTGTAGCTAAGAGAGTCTATCGTAATTGCATAGTAATAGTTTGTGATCATGATACGTTGGCTGATCTTGTTGAGCTAGAGATGGTAGATTTTGATGTTATAATGGGTATGGATTGGTTGGCTTCTTGTTATGCCACAGTAGATTATCGAACGAAGAAGGTACATTTTCATTTCCCAAAAGAGACAGTCCTTGAATGGAGGGGTAATATTGGAGTGCCAAAAGGTAAGTTTATTTCTTATCTTAAGGAGAAGAAAATGATATCCAAGGGGTACATATGTCACCTAGTAAGGGTGAAATATACAGATGTGGAGCCATCGATTCTTCAATCTGTTCCAGTGGAAAATGAATTTCTTGATGTATTTGCTGAAGATCTCTTGGGTTTTCCCCCAGAATGAGAAGTAGAGTTTGGTATTGATATGATTTCAGGTACTCAACCTATCTCTATCCCTCCATATAGAATGGCCCCGGCAGAGTTACGGGAATTGAAGGAGCAATTAAAGGACTTACTAAAAAAGGGATTCATAAGGCCTAGTATGTCCCCGTGGGGTGCACCAGTGTTATTTGTACACAAGAAAGATGGCATAATGAAGATGTGTATTGATTACCGGCAATTGAATAAGGTGTCAATTAAGAACAAATATCCCCTCCCTAGAATTGATGATTTGTTTGATCAATTACAAGGTGCTACATATTTCTCCAAGATTGACTTGAGGTCGGGTTACCATCAAGTCAAGGTCAGAGAGAGAGATATACCCAAGACAGCTTTTCGAACACGGTATGGTCATTATGAGTTTTTAGTTATGTCTTTAGGGGTAACAAACGCACCTGTAGCTTTTATGGATCTGATGAATAGGGTGTTCAAGCCATTTTTAGACGTATTCGTGATAGTGTTTATAGATGATACTCTTGTCTATTCAAGATCAAAAGAAGACCATGCTAGTTACTTACGACAGGTGTTGTAGATTCTTCGTGATCGTAAGTTATTTGCAAAGTTCTCTAAATGTGAGTTTTCGTTAAAATTTGTAGCATTCTTGGGTCATATTGTATCTGATGAAGAAATAAGGGTTGATACTCAGAAGATAGAAGCTGTGAAGAACTGGCCAAGACCTACAATGCCTACAGAGGTTCGTAGTTTCCTCGGATTAGCAGGTTATTATAGAAGGTTTGTTGAAAGATTTTCTTCTATTGCTGCACCTTTAACAAAGCTAAATCACAAAGCAACCAAGTTTCAATGAAACGATGCATGTGAAAAGAGTTCCAAGATCTGAAGAATAAGTTGACTTCTACACCTGTATTGGTACTTGCAGAAGGTACAGAATGGTATGCGGTGTATTGTGATGCTTCAGGAATTAGCTTGGGATGTGTATTGATGCAGCATGGTAAAGTGATAGCTTATGCCTCAAGACAATTGCGTCCACATGAGAAAAATTATCCGACACATGATCTTGAGCTAGCAGCAGTAGTATTTACTTTAAAGATATGGTGCCACTACTTGTATGGGATTCATGTTGACATATATACTGACCATAAGAGTTTGCAATATATCTTTAAGTAGAAGGACCTAAATCTGAGGCAGCGGAGGTGGCTTGAACTATTAAAAGATTATGACATTGATATTTTATATCATCCAGGGAAAGCAAATGTGGTAGCTGATGCACTGAGTCGTAAGGCAATGGGGAGCACTTATGACCATCTCAAAGAAAGACAAGGGATAATCAAAGATCTACATCAACTAGCTAGCTTAGGGGTTCGCCTTCTTGAAACTCCAAACAAAGGAGTTATTATGCAAAATGCGGTAGAATCCTCGTTAGTAACTGAAGTAAAGGAAAAGTAGTGTGCAGATACTTTTATATTATATCTTAAGGAGAATGTTCAGCAAGGTATGACGAAAGCATTTGAGCTTACGCAAGAAGTAGTGCTTTAGTGCAAAAACAGATTATGTGTACCTAATGTAGATGAGTTAAGAAGAAGGATTATGACAGAGGCACATCATTCCAGGTATTCTATCCATCTGGGATCAACTAAAATGCACCATGATCTGAAGGGAATATATTGGTGGGGTGACTTAAAAAGGAACATTGCAGAATTTCTAGCCCAATGTCCAAATTGTCAACAAGTAAAAGTAGAGCATCAGAAGCCTGGAGGTTATATGCAATGTATGAATCTTCCAATTTGGAAGTGGGACATGATCAACATGGATTTCATTACTGGTTTGCCTAGTACATTTCAAAAATTTGATTCCATATGGGTGATAGTTGGCAAACTTACCAAGTCAGCACACTTCTTACCTGTTAGGACTACTTATACAGCTGAAGAGTATGCGAAATTATATGTTAAAGAGATAGTTCGACTACACAGAGTTTCGATCTCTATTATATCTGATAGGGGATCTCAATTTACTGCAAACTTTTGGAAGTCTTTTTAGAGGAGTTTGGGTACCCAAGTGAATTTAAGTACAGCTTTTCACCCTCAGACGGATGGATAGGTAGAATGTACCATACAAACACTTGAAGATATGTTGTGAGCTTGTGTATTAAACTTTAAAGGTAGTTGGGATGATCATTTACCTCTTATTGAGTTCTCCTACAATAATAACTATCATTCAAGTATCAAAATGGCGCCTTATGAAGCCTTATACGGGAGAAAATGTAGGCCACTGATTGGGTGGTTTGAAGTAGGTGAGACTATTTTATTTGGACCAGATCTTTTTTATCAAGCCATGGAAAAGGATAAGGTGATACAACAATGACTGGTAACAGTACAAAGTCGACACAAATCATATGCCGATGTTAGAAGAAGGGGGCTAGAGTTTGCTATAAGTGATTGGGTATTTTTGAAAGTGTCGCCAATGAAAGGGGTGATGAGATTTGGGAAAAAGGGAAAGCTAAGTCCACGTTATATAGGACCATATAAGATTATCCGAAGATTTGTCCAAGTCGCATATGAGTTGGAACTACCCCAAGAACTCTCCACAGTTTATCCAGTGTTTCACGTCTTAATGCTTCGGAAGTGCATATGAGATCCATCTCATATTACTCCTACTAAAGATGTACAAGTTACGGAAGATCTCACCTATGAAGAAGTACCTATTGCTATTTTGGATTGACAATTTAAGAAGTTAAGAAATAAAGAAGTGGCTTTCGTAAAAGTACTTTGGAGGAATCAACAGGTAGAAGAGATCATATGGGAGGCTGAGGAAATGATGAAATCTAAGTATCCTCAATTATTTAAAACCGAAGAGGAAGCCTTAGATGCTGAATTGGAGCAATAACCAGTAAGTATATATATAAGTATTTTGTGGTAGCATAGAGACTAAACTTAGTTTGAACTTGTTTAGGCTGAGTAGTGATGATACTAACATTCGAGGACGAATGTTTGTAAGGGGGAAGGATGTAACACCCCGTATTCTATAGACACTACTCTTACTTATATAGAACTTGGTACGGACTGGTGGTAGTAGGTAATGGACTAGATATTTTTTTAATGCAAAGTTATAACACCCCATACATTTCCAAAACTTACACGACCAACCTAGCATGGATAAAAGTATTTAAACTTTAGATAATGAGGACGTATTTAAGCATAAAGTTAAAGTTAAATGGTGGATTAAGGTAGAAGGATTAAGACGTTGAAAAAAGGGGAGAACATAAGCGAGGTGCTTCTATGACTTAATTAAGACAGTAGGCGTATTACCTACTTAAGCTATTGGGTTGCATTTGGATATATGTCAATGGACTCAATCAAGGCTCAAATCTAAGTACACAAAATGGGAAAGATGACCAGCCCAATACCTAAGCATCACCTACTTAGAATATTGGACCAAATTGAGGAATATTAATGGACTCATTTGAGGCCCAAATTAAGGGGAAGGATGACCAGCCCAATACCTAATTTTGTTTAAGGCCCAATGTGATGTGATCCAATTAGAAATAACCCAAGTAGGTGGGCTATTTTGGATAGCTTAAATAAACCAAGTAGGTGCATCACCTACTTGGACTTTTTGAGCAGCTTGTATAGCCAAGTAGGTGTATCACCTACTTGGACTATTTTTGACCAAAGACTTAGCTAAGGATGACTGGAGAGAGGCGGTTCAAGAGGGAGTATATAAGATAAAATTCAGCTTATTTTTCTTCACATTTCACTTGCCAATTCCAGCTTTTTAACTTAAACAAACTCTCTCCTCTCTCAAACCCCAACCAGCCGTCCCTATCTCCCTTTAGGGTTCTTGGACAAATCCTCCACTTTGCAAGCCTTGGTAAGTGTTTACCCTTATAGATTAATGTAATATATGTATAAGAGGTTGTGTAAATCATGTTGGTTATGTTTAATAAGAATAGGGCAGTCCTTATTTTTGGTGGCAGTCCACTTGTGTTTAGTTTTAAGGGATTTGACTTCCTTGTGGTTTAAACTTGTAAAGGATCTTAACGTCTTAAAGAAATTAGGTTGTAGGGATGAAATTTCAGTAGTTTAGGGTGTGGTTCTGCCCCTAATTCGTTCCTCTTTATGTATAGCTTGGTGGAAATGTTTATACATGTTTATATATGGAACGTTTGGTGTAGTGAAAAGAGAATACTCTCTTGTTATGTTAAAGTGAATTTTGAAACCATTATGGACTGTTTTTGGTATGTTGTTGTGGAAGTAATTTAGGTGTCTTGATTGAATAAATATGTGAAGTTGCATTGAGGTGGTATTGTGAAGTATGAACTTGGTAGGAAATCCTATCGATTTGTAACATTTGTGTTGGTTTGTGGACTGTTTTGGTGGTATTGTTGTTGTGAGGTAGTAAGTTATAGTGTAAGGAGGTGGAATAAGGTTATATGGCAGTATAAAGAAGGGGGAGTGATACACCATGTGTTTAGGAAGTTGGACGGTTTTTACTTCCCATTAAGTAACTAATTACTGTTTTGTAAACTTGTAATGTAATTAGCTTTTAATGTTAGTTTCATTATGTACTTAAATTGTAGAGTAACACTTAAAGGAAGAGTTGAATCGTTATAGGCACATGGTGGGAAGATAAGGTATGTAAGGTTACTCTTTTTTGTATCCTTTGGCAGCATAAAATGTCCACATAGTTAACGACTTTGTTTCCACTCCGTAATGTCTTAACGTACCTCAATATATGTTTATTGTCAAGTTGGCATGTCTATCATTCTTGGTGTTCCTATCTTAGTCAACTAAGATCTATCTATTAGTTTGGCTTCTAAGCATTAAATTCCATAATGTTATAACCACTAATATAACAATCTAAAAGACTAAATAAAGTAAGCAACTTAAAGCTGTTTATATGTGGGTGGCAGCTTAGGGGAGAAACCCTAGCATAGGCCGATCCCGACTGATTTATATGGGTGGCAGCTCAGGGGCGTAAGCCTAGCTTGGGCCAATCTCGATTTGTATACCACTGATCAGTTGGTCATTTGTACTACATGGCTTATTAAAGATTATAAAGTAAAGAAGGAAAAAGGAAAGTAAAGAATGTATTGTAAGTGGTTCCCTAAATACCAGATATGGTGGGTTATTAACATTATCTATACACTTGTACTTGATGTCACTTAAACTTTTGGATTATGTATAGTTGTTTTTTACCTTATATACTCAGTACATTCTTTTGTACTGACGTCCCTTTTGGGGGACCTACCTTTCATGTTGCAGGCATAGGAGTTAGTAGATCTCTCCAGTAGGAGTACAGGACATCTAAAGGCTATTGGTGAGCTCCAGGTTGATTCGGGGCTTTCCGAGTCAGTTGTATATATTTTTGATATTGTGTAGTAGTTATGTGTAAGGCGTGGACCTATCCCGACCTTAACTAAGTCTATGTATATTTTAGAGGCTTTGTAGACTTTGTAAAGTTAAGCATGGTAGTTTCTTGTCTTTTAGAAGTTGTGGCCCCAATGGCCAAGTCCTATATTTTATTTTGTACTTACCTACCTGGTTTACTTTATCGATACATCATGTTCATATGCTGCAGCACATTTGTTAGCTCCATTACATGCATAGGAAGTATATGATCATAGGATGGTTCGCTCGGGCCTTTACGGCTACGGGTGCCTGTCCGCCCCAATGGGATTTGAGGCGTGACATCTAACTCCAAGCAACTAGCAAAGATCTACATCAAAGAGATAGTAAGGCTCCATGGGGTGCCCCTTATCATCATTTCTAATAGGGATGTACAATATACTTCTAAATTTTGAAACAAGTTACACGAGGAGTTGGGCAGCAGGCTCACCATTAGCACAGTCTTTTACCCTCAAACCGACGGGCAGTCGAAAAGAATGATACAGGTGCTAGAGGATATGTTGAGAGCCTGTGTGATTGATTTTGGTGGTCATTGGGACTATTTCCTACCATTGTATGAGTTTTCATATAATAACAGTTATCATTCTGGTATTGGTATGGCACCATTTGAGTCACTTAATAGAAAGAGGTGTAGGTCACCTATTGGGTGGTTTGAGACTGAGGATGTTAAACTTTTGGGAACTGACTTGGTAAGGGAGGCTCAAGAAAAGTTAAGGTTTATTCAAACTAAGTTATTGGCTGCTCAAAAAATACAGAAAGTGTATGCGGATCATAAGTTAAGAGACATGACTTTCAAGGTTGGTGAACAAGTGTTGCTCAAATTATTTCCTATGAAGGGAGTCATGAGGTTTGGTAAGAGGGTCAAGCTCATCCTTCGATATATTAGTCCCTTTGATGTTCTCGAGGATATGGGTCTGGTTGCATATAGACTAGTGTTGTCATTGGGGTTGTCGGGCGTTCATTCAGTGTTTCATGTGTCCATACTCAAGAGGTAGCATGGGGATGGATATTACATTATTAAATAGGACTCAGTTTTATTAGATAAGAATTTGGCTTATGAGGAGGAACCACTGGTGATTCAAGATCAGGATATTCAGAAGTTGAAGACGAAGGACATTCGTTCGGTTAAGGTCAGTGGAAATATCGTTCAGTTGAAGAAGCCACTTGGGAAACTGAGAAGGACATGGTACAAGTATCCTCACTTGTTTGAGGATACAGGTACTCTTTTCTTTCCCTGTTCAACATATTTTTCTTGTTTAATAGTTAGAGGATGAATGATGGGTAAATTGGTATCTATTGTAATGACCCTTTTTATCATTACGTGTAAGTCTTTCATTTAAAATTTCAGGCTAAGATTTTCCCTACGTTTGAAATTATAATTTTTAGGCTAGGCAAGTCTCAGATAAAATCTGAGCGAGGTGTGGTCTAGGGCAATCCAGGAATGGAATGGGCAAATATAGTAGTGCGTATCTTGGTTTCTAGTGATAAGTAACATGCAGGACTTTTTAGAATCAAATTCGGGTAAGTAGAACTCCCAAAATTGATATTGACGTGAAGGGGATTGTTCGTGATGTCTTGGAATTAAGGTGTGTTGAGAAAAGGGGGAATTTTAGAAGAAATCGGACATTCTGCCTCGTCCGTTCCGCTATAGCCACATGCATGTCGCTATACCGACATGCTTAAAAGTTGAATAATTCCCACTATAACAACCGGTCAATGCAGTCAAGGGTCGCTATAGTGACTATGTCACTAAAGCAATGTTGCTATAGCAACATAAATCATTGTTTTATCCCAAAAAAACCCTTAAAATGGTTTATTTTTCTAAAAAGCATTTTGGGGCTTCGGCAGTAGCGATTTGGGCAAAAATCATCAATTTTTCATCATTCTTCTCCGTTAAGGTATGGAATTCATCCCCGTTAACTAGTAAATTGATAATCTAGCCTTAGAATTGCTAGTTTACGTAGTTTAGGGAGGATTAAGGGTTGGTTTTAGTTGGTTTTCTAGTGAAAGGGGGTAATTTAGATATAAAATCATTGGGTTTTGGTTAATGATCATTAAATTACTCTTGTATGTTGCTAATTCACTAAATTATCTATGAAATTGATAGTTTTAGGAGAATTATGGTAGAAAAGCCCTAGAATGGGGAGTGAATGATCATGAACTTGGCCTTAAGGGTTGGGAATGAGTTATAATCCTTAATGGGGTAGTTCATTGCATTGATTATGTATTTTCTATTTATCTCTAGACCAAAAGAAAGCAAAAATTTCACGAAAAGGCAAAGCTCAGGCTTAGTTGAGTTGTACAAGCTTGGATTGAGGTAGGTGATGGTTACGTAGTTTAATCTAACTTGTTTTATATGTGCATATTAACTATTTCTTAGTATTTCTTATTTATGCATGTTGTTAGGTGTAATCACTTTACACTTAACTTATATTTAAAGCTTATGACTATTACAAGTGTTGGTTCTTGTCATTAAGTTATATGATTTCTTATATATATACCATTGTTGATTATGGAACGTTTCAGTTTTTAGACATTCTCATGGGATATTGGTGGAATAAGGGTGGCAGGCACTTGTGTCTGGGATTTAGTACATGGACAAAATTTATCCCCTACTGGTCATGACTAGTGGGTGATCCTAAGACCCTTGATGTGTATGTACATGGTATAGGTGAATTTGACGGTTCCATGAGTGAATCGTGGGGGAATATGTATTGTTGTTGTATTTTGATGATTGACTTGACTTCACTTAACTTGACTTCACTTGACTTGACTGGCATATTTGTTGACACCCTTTTACTTGTTGCTAAGATTACGAAAAATGCTCTAAGTGTTACTGATTACATTAAGGTGTAGTAGAGGTGAGCATGTATTAACTTGTGGTACTCTATTATGGTTAAGTGTTCATATTTCTCATCTTGGGTTGGCCAAATGACCCTACTTGTACATCATTGTTTTCTTGTTTACTGATACTACACCTGCTCTTAGTTTTATTGAGTGCAGCGCATATTCCAGCGGCTCCAGCAAGACCTCACTTGTGACTCTAGGATGTGATTCAGATTCAAGGGTGAGCAGCATCTTTTGGGCTACCATGGATCCTTCCTGGATGATATAGGACTTTGTTTTGGACTCATGTATTTCCTTTTAGTTTTGGGGTTACATCCCCTTCTTGACAATCTTTATTAATTTTGGTACATCGACTTTCATATCCTAGGTATGGGTACTGATAATGTTCTGTATTTTTTCTAGTTTGATTTAGATGTTGCATCTCTTTTTGAATTATTAATGGATTAGTTGTCTTTATTTCTTTAAGTGTTAGTTAATGCTTCCGGGGTAATTGGTTCTCCCACCGGAGAATGTGGTGGGTGCCTCTCATGTCCATTTGGATCGTGATAATATCCTCATAGAAGGTAATAAGTTGGCGGATTTTTTTTAATCAAGTTTTCTTATTTGCGGGAACACAAAGTATAAGTTATGTCTCTTTTTAGGAAGTAACACCAGAAGGGAGCCATTATCAACATGGAGAAAAATAAAATTCCTAATTTCAGATTAAGAAGTGTCAAAACAGAAATTTTAGCACTCATAGAGCTGCTTAACCGAAAGTCAAGGTCATAAATAAATAGCAGAAATATAGCAACGATTATCATGACACTTGTGAGAATTCTGTTAGTGGAATCCACCCAAGCTCCTAATTTTTCACATCTGGTATAGTTGAAGTCGAGCAAAATCATCTCCTCCCTTGGACGGTTAGAGTTCTTCCAAGATTCGTCAACAGGTTGACGATGGGGATTTTTGAGAAGATGAAGAACCTCTGCACTTTCCTTTTTCATTTTCCAGAATTTTCTTGTTGTTTCTATTTTGTTTATGCATTTTATTTATTTGTCTTTTTTTGGATTTGGGCCTTGGCATCTTTGGCCATGACTCTTTATGTGTACAAAATTTGTATTTTTCAATAAAAGCCCTCTCATGCCCACTTAACTAAAAAGAAATCATCATCTATATTGTTTATTTATATATTTCTATGTCTGTGTGAATTTTAATAAATAGTGTTGTTTTTGTTAGTGAAAGTTACTTTATTTTGTTCATGTAGCTATAGTTGTTTTATTTAACACTTGGGATTTGTTGAAAAATCTAGTGATTGATGATTCACGTTCTCAAAAAATGGAATATCTAAACTGGCGCTGGAAATTAAAAAATTAGATGTTTTTTAACAATTCGGGTTTTTTCTTTAAGTACTCAAATGGCTATTTTCATATAAACGATACATATATAGAAATTATCATGTATATTGTTTATTTATCTATGTGTGTGCGCGTGTGTGTGATTACATAAAATATCAATACATGTTTATACAACATTTATATAGTATAAATATATTACATAATGTTTATACAATATCTATACACGTTTAACACCAGTTTTACAATATCGATACATTACATAACTTTTATACAATATTGATAAATGTTTATACACTATATATATGATATCGATATACGTTTATACATTATTTATATAATATCGATACACTTTTACAAATTATTTATACAATATCAATACATTAAATAACTATTTATAGAATATTGATACATTATATGTACATTACATATATAAACAACCATTTTTGTTGAAGATTTTTTTGTCACCTGTATGGAAGGGGTGAAAATTTTCTCCGTTACATTATTTCTATTTTTTAAAGCTACAAATGCATTGAGAAACCGTATATATAGCAGTGACACTTAGTACCAAAAAATGCAGCTATTAGCCATAGTTTCTTTACCATTTAGCCACACATGAATCGTGGCTAAAACCTTTTTTTTTTTACTTTTGACTATTTTTTTATGTAAATAAAAACATGGCTATATTTGTTGTAAACTAAATACCTTATTGCATATATTTAAAATTATCCCTAAATAAAATAAGTATAAGTTATGAATCAATTTATATATTATTTTACGTGGGATAAAACACTTTTCTTGAGTTGACACCAAATCATAATTGCTCTAGTAAAGAACTAAATGAAATAGATAAAATAACTATTACATCAATTAGTATTATGTGAACAATCAATTTCTGAATTACTAATACATGTATAACCCTAACCAATGACCAAACGACCCTAAGTACATATGCATGCAAAATACAGATTCATGTACTTGAATGGTAGTTCATTTAATTTATTCTCCAATTTATTATTACTATTGATGGGGTAGTCATATCAAGAGACACCTAATCTTGATCCCTCTCCTCACTCCTACCGAAGCTTGTAAGCATAACGAGAGGAGGACAGTGAAGAACTGAGGTTATGGGTGTGTTTGGTACGAAGGAGAATATTTTTCATGAAAAATATTTTTTTTTAGAAAATGTTTTATTACAAAATAAATTGGTTTCTTACTTATTTTCTAGTTTTTTTGTTTAAAGGTGGAAAATCCACCAAATAGATAAAATAAAATAAGATCTTACAAAATGCTTAACCAATCAAAAGTGTCTATTAAACAAAGAGAAAGGCCCAAATTAGACCCAACCCGATAAACAAATCCAAACAAACGAAAAGAAAATCAGAGAAATAAAAAGCAAAGAACAAAGTCCCTCGATTAGAAAAGTTCAAGAGACATTAGAGCAGCACCAAATCGGAGGTCAGAGGATCGAAATCAAGTGTTGAAGTCGGCCTCAATGACACCAAGTTCAGGTGAAAAATCAAAAATACAGTTACCTTGGTCATAGATCTGCCATGGGAATAGCTCAAAAGGCTTGGATTGATTTCATCCAAAATGCCAACAAGTCTCATAGGTGCCATGATATCATATCCAAAGAAGACTTCTTTGGCTCTTTGTTAAATCCCTTTGCAAATTCCTTCTGAAGGTAACTCTATCACTACGAATCCCACTAAAGGTAACTCTATCACTGCTAATACCACTAAAACTTGTATAATCTTTAAAATTAATTTACCAGCTATAGATCTTTATCAACAGGTTGAGCCTCCCAAAAATCTTATATCACTGTTAGAAGAAGATACTATAGGCAATTTCTCAAAAATCAAAGATTTATCAAGTCAATCACTAGCTAGTAAGATTAAAAGAGATCTTTTATTACCCACCTATATCTTTTGAATACATTAAGGTCAGTTACTTACCTATGATCTCACCCTAGAAAGCTGTTGGTGTAGCCATTTGAGTTATTTGTGATTGTTAGTCTAACTGTTGGGCCTGCTAGTATGGTTGTTGTTGTAGAATTTGTGCCACCAGTATACATATTTGTGTTTGTTCCTCCATAATTTCTATTTCGACACTTCTGGATTCTAAGACTTGGAATTTCTTTTTCCTCCATGTTGATGATTCTTCTTCCCTGGGAACCTCCTGGAAATTGGTAAACTTTAATGTACCTACAAAAATAACACCCATGTCAAAAAAATAATAAGCCAGCTGATTCCTTCTCTGTATACATGCTCCACTATTACTATACCACTGCTCCTCAACTGATTAAATCCCATCCATAAATATCTCCCAAGGGACCTCCCAGATACCATTTAGGATTTTCTTCATGGTCAATGAGTGTAATGACCCTCTAGGTTATTTTTTGTGTTTTTGTGATTTTTCTATATTTAGAGCTTTTTTAAAGCTGTCCTAAGTCATTTATGACTTACTAGAACGGACAGTTCGGTTACCGGGCAGTTTGTTGGATTTTTATAGCCATTTCTCTGTTTTGGAGCTTTCAAAGTTAAGAAAATGGTCTCAGGAGAAAACTTTAGGTAAATAGCCCCGGATGAAAATTTTGACGATTTCGTTAGCTCTGGAATGTCAATTTTAGGTAAGAAGGATCCTTGTTCCGGGTCCCGAGGCTTTCAAATCCATTTTGGTCTATTAGGTGGATTTTGGTGAAAATTAGAACCTTAGGTGTGGAACCTACATCCTATTAAAATGACCTCGGATGAAAATTTTAATGGTTCCATTGAGTCAGAAATGCCAAATTTGGTAGGGTAGCATAGTTTGTTTGCATGCATGGGTTTTCGAATGAATCTCGAGCACCCGGTCGGAATCCGTTAGGACTTAACCAATTTTTTTGGTGCCTAGTGTTGGTGCAGCCGCTTAAGCAACCTGGAGACCACTTTAGCGGTAGCTGCTTTAGTGGCATATGACCACTTTAGCAGCCTGGGACCGCTTTAGTGATAGCTGTCTAGTTAAGGCAGGGTTCTCTTAAGCTCCTGTCACGACCCGAAATCCCATTCAGGCCGGACTGGCACCCGAAGCCGATATGGCCGGAGAGAACCAATCTTTGCTCATGAACCTTCGTATACGTATCCTCGTATGAATCTTATTATACCTCATGCAACTATCCGGAAGACATGAATCATGGAAACATATGCTAATATATATATATATATATATATAGGAAACTTGGCCGCTGGGGCAATCAAGTCAAAACGGACATTCGTCTTTTACATATTCGTCTCTTACATCCATATACCCACATATGCCTACAAAATACTCTAACAGATGCATCAACAAAACCAACTTAAAGTCGGGACAAGTCCCCGCTTTATACTATATTTACAACATCAAACAAATATACAACTATGACCCAGAAAGCTCTGAACCAACTGGAGCTCACCAAAAAATCTGCAAATGATCCACAACCTACTGAGGAGGTCTACTAATGCTTGCACCTGCAACATGTAAGGTAAGTCCCCCGAGGGGGTCAGTACGAAGAATGTACTGAGTATGTAACGCCATAAGAAATTCATCATACATAATAACAACAACAACGGAGTCAATATAAGAGAAATAGTAAATGTGAATAAACTCTCTTTTTGGTATGTGAGGAAATCATGAATATTTCTATTGTTATTGTAATTTACCATCCTCTATATACCCCCTTATTCAAGAGAGAGTTACTCCTACTCAAGAGACTTTCCTCCAAGAGAATCTTTATATGCAATAGATTCTTTCTTCGCTTTTATGCTCATCATCATTATTACTCATCTTCTTGGTTAACTACATCCACTCTTTGGTGGGTTGATTACTACATCCACTCTTTGGTGGGTGAATTACTACATCCACTCTTTGGTGGGTGAATTACTACATCCACTCTTTGGTGGGTTAACTACATCCACTCTTCGGTGGGTAATTATATTTATTTTTCACACTTTTCTTCTTTTCTTACTTGGGGAAGATTGATTCATTCACTTATGAGAGATTGATATATTGAGGATCGTGATAGTATATAATACCGGGCCTCCACCTTTGGTGGGTTAGAAATGACATAGCATAATATTGGGATTATTCCATATCGAACTTATACCCTTTACATAGTTATGAGAGTGACACGTTAAAGATCATGACATTAAAGCACACACTTATATACACACCTCACTTCACTCCTTCACTTCATGAGAGTGACATCCTCACTTATGAGGAATAATTATACTAACTTGCACATCACCTCTCTTATTACTCTTATGAGATTGGTACTTTTATTTGTGAAAGATTGGTACAAAGATAATCATCATATTATTGGACTTTGGAACATGACATGATTGGGAAATGCATTTCAAGAATAAATAGATTCTCTTACATTATTACCCTCTTGAGATAGTTCTTTTTGGAATTACAACGTTATGACATCTTTGGAACTTCAACCAATGAATAGGGGATAAGTGAATCATCATTCATCTAAGAGTAGGATACATATGAATAACAACATACGTCAACCTAAATTGATATACTTCAAGCCTCTCGGAATTGAAACAAGCCCAATGTTAATGTGAACAATATGTTGTAGAAGAATACGGGAAAAAGAACCTTACATACCTTGTATTCTCAATAAGATTCTACAATCTTAAGTGTGCATACAATATTCCCACTCTGTCCTTATGTTTCACTCTACAACACAAGTACATAACGGAACCAACATTAACCACCAACTACCTTACAATGGCATACAATAACAATGAGTTACATGTTTGGCTTTAACATGTCATTTCCATGAAATTATTATACCAATAATCCCACAATATTCCATACATTTACCAATACATGATAACCAATATCATGTCACACCAAGTTCATACTTTCCACTGACCATCATCATAACATCATAATTATTCCATCAAATCACTTCAATACACCTCACAACAACAAATCGGCCAAGATCCCACAATTTACACTTATGGAAAAATAAAAAGTTTAGGACCATAATCACACCATACATGTTGATATTTCATCCATACCATGCACTTTCATCAAGACAACAAGTCATCTTTCAAGTTTAAATTCCATAGTTGACACATCTTTTACAAAAATACAAAGTGCTATATTCAACACTTCCAAGCATAACCAACATGATATACATAATATATCATGCATATAATAAGTTAATCCATAAGGATAAACACTTACCCAAGCTTGTAAAATGGTGATCTTGCTCCAAAGATGACTTAGGGTTTAAAGAGCCCAAAGGGAGCTTTCTTGAGAATTCTAGAAAAAGATAGAAAAGCATGTGTGTTGTTATGTATTAAAAATCTGATTTTTGCCTCCTTTTATAGACCTTTTAATTCATGCTTACCCACTCTTGGCATTTAATGCTATGTGTGGCTTAGTCAATGGAAGAATGGGTCATTTGACCCATTCTTGGCCCATGTTTTCTTTCACATTTTGGGCCCTTTTTGAGCCCAATTCACTTAACCCAATAAAATCAATAATTTTTCATGTTTACTTCATATCATACGCGTTACGACAATATTCCCACTCACGAAGTCATACTCGTAGCCTCAATCCCAAAAACAAGCGATTCTAGCCACGTATGGCTTATTTTGACTACAAGGGTAAAACCGTCATTTTGATGCCAAATTCGTTCTCGATAAATTTTATCATACCAATATAATAATTCACTCATTTCATGTATATGCTTGTGGTTGTAAAAGAAACGTGGCAAAAATCGGCCCAGTACGTCCCCGGGCACCTTTGGGACTTAAGAAAATTTCCAACTTTCGAAAAATGTGAAAAACCACCCTGGCACGCCCTTGGGCGCGCCAGCTTGCTGCCTCTGGGCTAAAAAATTTAGCCCAGAGCGGCCTGGCACGCCCTATGGCGCGGCCTAGCCTTAAGTTTTTGAAAATTTCATTTTTCGACTTTTCTTCACGGGTTTGGTTAGATACTTCAAGTCCTATTCTTTAACTTACTTATTACCTTTAATATCTTTTGTTTATAGGCCCTCCAAGCCTCGTTTTTAACCCCACAAATGCTCCACGAAAATCACAAAACACCTCCTACGAAGGGCTAATCACATATACGAGGCCAAATTTCAATTTTCTCATCACTAACTTTACAAATTACATACTCATGGCATCTCGACACCTAAGTAACCATTGTTCAACGTCATCACATAGGGTTGGGAAGGTACGGGGTGTTACATTCTCCCCCCCTTAGAAACATTCGTCCTTGAATGTTAACGATGTCGCTTCAATTACCACAAATGCATCTCTAAATTACCCTATCCATCTATAGACACTTAAAGCTCTTAGATACTTACTTATTATTGGTCCACTTCCACATTTTGAACCTTTTCTTCCATTTGAAACAAATATAGATATGTCGATTTCATCATCATTTTTTTTTCCAACTTCCCATGCTATCGCTTTGACTTGTTGATGTCTCCAAAGAACTTTTACATAAAGTACGTTTTTATTTATTAACCTTCACACTTGACGGTTTAGAATAGCAATAGATATCTTTTCCTAGTGAGATCCCCCGAACTTTGTATATTTCCAATAGGAACAATATGAAAGGAAACTCTTATACACTTTCAACAATTTCACATGACATGTTGTGTAGGGTCAATTTTTCCTTTTTTTCTGAATTCCATTATACCTTTCATGAGTAACGCTTTTAAGAGTACTTAATCATCTATGATCACGAACATTTTTTTTTCTTTGGTCTCCCTTGTGACTCCTTCTACGTGCTAGTATCTCCAATAGTGCCTTCACAGAAGCTACTTCTTTATTACTTATACATCTTTATTGGAAGCAATCCGAGATAGCTCTCCCATACACTCTCAAAGCATCACAAGTGAACTACTGAATGAACTGTGGAGAATTCTTGGGATACCTCAAAGTCATATACGACTTGACCATATTTTCGCATGACCTTACAAGGTACGCTATATAGGACTAACCTTCCATATTGAAATAGTACGGTTTGCTTGTCCATCTGTCTGAAGACGAAAAGACATACTTACATTCCCTTGAGTTCCCAATATCTTCAAAAAAGTATTTCCACAAATGTGTTAACTTAATAAGCCTATCAATTATTTACCCATATGGCATCACATCTGTTTCCAACTAAAAAGAATCTTTACATAGCCTATAATCTTCAGATTCCAAACACTTTACCTTTACTTGTTATTACTTCAATTACTGAAGCATAAATTTCGCAATACTATTTTCATGTACTCTTATCAATAAGTCGCTTCCAAATCATGGTACATATTGATTACTCCCTACTAAATGGAATATCGTGAATGATGTGCTCTTACCATAATGCATTTCTTTAGCTCATATATATGCCCGATACATAAAAGCTACCTGATACTTCATTCCATTGCATATAGTTAATGCATATTCTCGACGTGTCATCTTTTGTCGGTACAATTTATACTAGTACACCTTACGGGGATAGACTAGCATCCTTCACATAAGTAGCTTTAACATTAGTATCCTTCACTCTGACTAAGTGACATATGTACCCTTCCATTCAAGAACATTCTTTTGTGGACAATAAAATTGTAACCTCTTATCTTGGCACTTTACCGTGGCATAACAACCAACCAATCCATACTCATTATAATCATCAAGATCCACCATTTTCAGCTTAATAAGATCAACCAAAATGGTTACTACACAATTGCGGTATATTCTTTTAATTACCATATATTCGACTTCCATGGCGTAACTGGTAATTTTGGTGTTCTTTCAAATTGGTCAACAATCCATGAAGTAACATATGATAGGGCAAACCTCGAATCAACTAATGCATATACTTGATATGAAAAGATGGATCATATACCTGTCACTACATTAGGAGGAGCTTCTGAATTTTTACCGATCTACTGGAGCATTTGTGCAATTTGGGGTTCCGCTAGGGCTAGTTGCTCCTTTAGAACCTCTGCCATATCCCATAGGTTGTACACCCAACGAGGAGGATTCCACTTCTAATCCCGTAGGTCGTGCCATACTACTCATGCCTTTCTGTGGATACTCTTTCATTTTATACCCCGCTGAACCACACCAAAAGCAAAGATTTGTCCCCAACCGATATTCACCCAAATGATACCTTCTGCAGCGCTGACATGGTTTTTGGGGAGATTTTTATTGGCTCATACTTCCCTATGCTTGATATCCCATTGTTCGTGACTCTTGAATCTCATTTCTTTGCCCAAACTGGTTGCCTCTAACCCCTTGGGATTGAGGTAAAGCATTTACTGTAAAATGAGAAACTAATGTCCTGGGCGATCTGTTAAAAATCTGAGGTCTAAATCCTCATTGGGACGCCATGAACTGTCCCCTTGATCTAGCCCTTTTAGATGACCCTCTTTCAATTGTTTGTGCCATTCTCCTTTGCCTTTGATTACCCCTCTTTTGTGCAAAGGCTGGACCAACTTGGCCTTGATTTTGTGCAACGACTATCTGAGTCAACAAGTACACCGCATTTCTTAGATCCTGTATGGTATCATTAAGAAGCAATTCAGCAGGTTCTTCTTTCCTTCTTAGCTCTTCTGGAGCTGGAGACGTAGAAGAAGCCCGCAATGCACTTTCAGTGTTAACTCCACCTTGACTAGCCTGGTCAGGTGGTGATTTACTCATATCTCTTTCGACATGTATATCTACTTGTTTACCTTTGTCCATACCTTGTCTAGTCATCGGCAATTTACTCTAACAAGGGAAAATAAATTCCAATGGTCAGATACAATTCACTTACAACACTGGCTCTATTCCATGATCTAGAAATGAAGGAAAGAAATAACATCCTAAATGCCCCATAGCCTCCTGCTCATAAATGTCGTGCACAACACATCCATGAACAAGACTCTACCCGGACACGGCTTTGTAGACACCCTTAGAACGACCTGCTCTGATACCACTTCGGGCCGGACTGGCACCCAAAGCCGATATGGCCCAAGAGAACCAATCTTTGCTCATGAACCTTCGTATACGTATCCTCGTATGAATCTTATTATACCTCATGAAACTATGAGGAAGACATGAATCATTGAAACATAAGCTAATATATATATATATATATGAAACTTGGCCGCGGGGGCCATCAAGTCAAAATGGACATTCGTCTTTTACATATTCATCTCTTACATCCATATACCCACATATGTATACAAAAGCCTCTAACATATGCATCAACAAGACCAACTTAAAGTCGGGACAATTCCCCGCTTTATACTACATTAACAACATCAAACAAATATACAACTATGACCCAGAAAGCTCCGAACCAACTGGAGCTCACCAAAAAATCTACAAATGATCCACAACCTACTGAGGAAGTCTACTAATGCCTACACCTGCAACATGTAAGGTAAGTCCCCCGAGGGGGTCAGTACGAAGAATGTACTGAGTATGTAAGGCCATAAGAAATTCATCATACATAATAACAACAACAACGGAGTCAACATAAGAGAAATAGTAAATGTGAATAAACTCTCTTTTTGGTATGTGAGGAAATCATGAATATTTCTATTGTTATTGTAATTTACCATCCTCTATATACACCCTTATTCAAGAGAGAGTTACTCCTACTCAAGAGACTTGCCTCCAAGAGATTCTTTATATGCAATAGATTCTTTCTTCTCTTTTACGCTCATCATCATTATTACTCATCTTCTTGGTTAAGTACATCCACTCTTTGGTGGGTTAATTACTACATCCACTCTTTGGTGGGTGAATTACTACATCCACTCTTTGGTGGGTGAATTACTACATCCACTCTTTGGTGGGTTAACTACATCCACTCTTCGGTGGGTAATTATATTTATTTTTCACACTTTTCTTCTTTTTCTTACTTGGGGAAGATTGATTCATTCACTTATGAGAGATTGATATATTGAGGATCATGATAGTATATAATACCGGGCCTCCACCTTTGGTGGGTTAGAAATGACATAGCATAATATTGGGATTATTCCATATCGAACTTATACCCTTTACATAGTTATGAGAGTGACACGTTAAAGATCATGACATTAAAGCACACACTTATATACACACCTCACTTCACTCCTTCACTTCATGAGAGTGACATCCTCACTTATGAGGAATAATTATACTAACTTGCACATCACCTCTCTTATTACTCTTATGAGATTGGTACTTTTATTTGTGAAAGATTGGTACAAAGATAATCATCATATTATTGGACTTTGGAACATGACATGATTGGGAAATGCATTTCAAGAATAAATAGATTCTCTTACATTATTACCCTCTTGAGATAGTTCTTTTTGGAATTACAACGTTATGACATCTTCGGAACTTCAACCAATGAATAGGGGATAAGTGAATCATCATTCATCTAAGAGTAGGATACATATGAATAACAACATACGTCAACCTGAATTGATATACTTCAAGCCTCTCGAAATTGAAACAAGCCCAATGTTAATGTGAACAATATGTTGCAGAAGAATACGGAAAAAGGAACCTTACATACCTTGTATTCTCAATACAATTCTACAATCTTAAGTGTGCATACAATAGTCCCACTCTGTCCTTATGTTTCACTCTACAACACAAGTACATAACGGAACCAACATTAACCACCAACTACCTTACAATGGCATACAATAACAATAAGTTACATGTTTGGCTTTAACATGTCATTTCCCCCTTGACAATACCATTCATGAAATTATTATACCAATAATCCCACAATATTCCATACATTTACCAATACATGATAACCAATATCATGTCACACCAAGTTCATACTTTCCACTGACCATCATCATAACATCACAATTATTCCATCAAATCACTTCAATACACCTCACAACAACAAATCGGCCAAAATCCCATAATTTACACTTATGGAAAACTAAAACGTTTAGGAACATAATCACACCATACATGTTGATATTTCATCCATACCATGCACTTTCATCAAGACAACAAGTCATCTTTCAAGTTTAAATTCCATAGTTGACACATCTTTTACAAAAATACAAAGTGCTATATTCAACACTTCCAAGCATAACCAACATGATATACATAATATATCATGCATATAATAAGTTAATCCATAAGGATAAACACTTACCCAAGCTTGTAAAATGGTGATCTTGCTCCAAAGATGACTTAGGGTTTAAAGAGCCCAAAGGGAGCTTTCTTGAGAATTCTAGAAAAAGATAGAAAAGCATGTGTGTTGTTATGTATTAAAAATCTGATTTTTGCCTCCTTTTATAGACCTTTTAATTCATGCTTACCCACTCTTGGCATTTAATGCTATGTGTGGCTTAGTCAATGGAAGGCCCATGTTTTCTTTCACATTTTGGGCCCTTTTCGAGCCCAATTCACTTAACCCAATAAAATCAATTATTTCTCATGTTTACTTTATCTCATATTATTTACAACAATATTCCCACTCACGAAGACATACTCTCAGCCTCAATCCCAAAAACAAGTGACTCTAGCCACGTATGGCTTATTTTGACTACAAGGGTAAAACCGTCATTTTGATGCCAAATTCATTCTCAAGTAATTTTATCATACCAATATATACTTCATTCATTTCATGTATATGCTCGTGGTTGTAAAAGAAACATGGAAAAAATTGGCCCGGTACGTCCCCGGGCACTTTTGGGACTTAAGAAAATTTCCAACTTTCGAAAAATGGGCAAAACCACCCTGGCACGCCCTTGGGAGCGCCAACTTGCTGCCTCTGGGCTAAAAAATTTAACCCAGAGCGGCCTGGCACGCCCTCTGGCGCGGCCCAGCCTTAATTTTTTTGAAAATTTCATTTTTTGACTTTTCTTCACGGGTTTGGTTAGATACTTCAAGTCCTATTCTTTAACTTATTTATTACCTTTAATATCCTATGTTTATAGGACCTCCAAGCCTCGTTTTTAAACCCACAAATGCTCCACAAAAAGCACAAAACACCTCCTATGAAGGGCTAATCACATGTACGAGGCCAAATTTCAATTTTCTCATCACTAACATTACAAACTACATACTCATGGCACCTCGACACCTAAGTAACCATTGTTCAACGTCATCATATAGGGTTGGGAAGGTACGGGGTGTTACAGCTTCCTTGTCGCCGCTTTAGCGGTGACCGCTTAAGTGGTCATTTGGGCCTCTTAAGCGGCCACTGCTGAGTTATATATATATCCTTTTCCATGAATTTCAGCTCATAAAGCTAAGTGTAAAACTCCATTAGAGATAGTTAAAAGTTCAATAATTGTGGAAAAATTGTATATTGGATTTGGGATTAGCTTGAGGGAATTGCAGTGATCATTTGCCCGCCTTTATCCCGTATGTTCTCGGTTAAATTTCCATTTAAATTGTAGTTATTGTTCTTCCTTAAGCTTTGTTGATTGATTTGGGCATGGAATTGAGGGCTGGTTATTCCTAATTGTTTAGCACTAGCTCACTATGACTTGGAGGATGTTGTGACAGTTTTAATTTTGTGATTCCAAAGCGGTCCCCATGGGAGATTTTTAGCTCAATTTCTGACCTGAAGTGTAAATTCAAAATTTGGGTATTAATATTCCTGTCTTGTCATTTAGAATGTGATTTTGATAGTGTGGCAGCAGTTGGAGGCTTCTCGAAAGGGAAAACCCTCGTTGTTGAGGTTCTCGCCGCTTTTCTCCATGTCCAGGTAGGCTAGGTTTACCCTTCTCCTAGACTTTGCTTTCTTGTAGAATTAGTGTGATATTGTTCTAGTTGTGGATAGATTCTTATGGACTAGACATTTTTTAGCATTTATTGATTATATTGGCCGCTTAGGGGCCTTTTTGGGTAGAATTCGGCCCATTTTTCCCTTATGTTAGTGTATGATTATCCTTTAGGACTAGACTTAGCTCTTTTAGTGCATAGGTATGGAATTGAGAAGTCTTAGCTTAGGTTTGGGTAGGTGTTTGTCTTAGGTTGGGATTTTTGGATAGATAGTGGGCTCCACCGCTCCCTTTTAAAGATAAGATGCTTAGAATAACACCCATTTGGTACTCATACTACACTTTTGCATCTTTTCCCTGATGCATATCCAAGTACGACTCACTGTCATTGATGACATCCTTGAGTTATGTTGTTGATTAGAGATTGGGTGAGCTTTTAGAGTCTGGAGATGGTCCTTCTCCTTCTGTTGTCTTGAGAGTCTTATTTTGTATATTCTGAGACTATGATGTATATTTAGACACGATCTAGTATTCTTTTTGTTATAGTGGATCTTGTACTGACCTTACCAGGTCTTGGGGGATTCATTTTGGTATTTTGTCCTCTTTCCCCCCTTGTATAGCATGCATATATATATATATATTGCTTATTATATAGTTGGTTTATTCAGGGGCCCTATTCTTATTGCTTATTATTATAGTTGTATCTTATTTTCCTTATCTTCCGGTTGTTAGCCCGTTACTTGTTATTATGGGCTATGGTTTGTCTTACCTACTGGTGGGTTAAAGTAGGAGTCATCATGACATGAGAAATTAGGTTGTGACAGTTTGGTATCAAAGCTAGGTTAACCAGTATTGTTGGTACAAGAGCAAGTGTCTAGTACAGTCCTGCTGATCGATACGATAATGTTCGTATCCTATCTTCGGGAGGATGGGACATTCTTAGGAAAATCTCCTCATTTGTTCATTGTCATTCTTTGTGTCTATATTGGTTTCTATATTCTCATTTGTTTCACTCTTTCACTGATGGTTAGGATGCGGGTTATGATTGTTGGGGATAGGGACCTCGAGCCTGCAGCTAGGGCACCGCTTAGAGGCAGAGGTCGACCTGGAGGTCGAGGTGAGGCCAGAGCTGCCGCCCCAGCTCGAGGCTAGGTTAGGGAGTCTTCACCAGATCTTGTCATTGATCCTACGCCTGCTATTGCACTTGAGGATCTTCCACCACAGCAATTGGTAGGATAGGGAGCAGCCCAGGCCCCACCTAGATTTATATCTTCTTTGATCCTCCATGGCACTTTGGTATAACTATTGGGTATGGTTGGGGGCCAGCCAACAGATAGGGCATAGAAATCCGCATAGGGGGTAACCCAAGGTGGACTTGGCATAGGAGCACAGCCTGCAGCTGTGGCTCCGAGAGTAGAGGTTCCACTAGCATCAGTAGTTCTACATCCAACAACAGCCCAACCAGCCATGACTTCTGAGGAGTAGAAGATGTTGGGCTAATTTCTTAGATTGGTGCCACCATGGTTTTCAGGGGGCCCAGGCGAGGATGCATTTAAGTTCCTTACCAGCTGTGAGGAGTGGTTGTATAATTTGGGCCTAGTTGAGTCACATGGTATGGATTACACTACCTTTCAATTTGACAGAGCAGCGAGACAGTGGTGGAGGGGGTTATGTTGATTGTAGACCAACTAGATCTCCTCTTATAGCATGGACTCAATTCTCCAAGGTTTTCTTAGAGAATTATATGCCTTGCAGCATGCCCGAGCATCTAAGGGACCAGTTTATTAGGTTACAACAGTGTTCTATGTTAGTGGAAGAGTATGAGGTGAGATTTCATGATTTAGCCAGATATGCCACCATGATTCTACCTACTGAATATGAGCGAATATGATGCTTCGTTAGAGGGTTGAGACTTCCTCAACATATGGCTACTTAGAGTATGGTAGCTGCGGGCAGGTCATTTGTTGATATTGCTGACTATGCCCAGACTATGGAGAAAATACATCGTGAGGTTCAAAGGGTAAGCAATAAGAGGCCTCGTCAACAAGGCAGTTACAGTGGGAGCCACAGTGGCTCACAATTTAGAGGTAGAAGTTTTTAGGCTAGGTACCCCCAGCATCAGTCATATCAGTATCATGGTCAGTCTTGCAGAGGTGTCACTGACTTATGACGGGCCTGATTAGTTGTTGCCCGAGCTCTACTGCTAGCAGGTGTTGCTCTCCTTCTACCCCTTCCTCTACCCCTTTCTCATCCCTAAAGAGCGAGTTCCACAGCTGGAGTTGCTGGTGTTGGGGCTGCCACTCTAACTCCGTTAGCTCTAGTGTTCACTATCTATAGACAAAAGAATAAAGAGGTCAGATACCAATTTGGATCACCAGATACCAATTACAATTAAGTTATAGTACGAAAGAAGAAAGAAAATAATAGTTTCCTAAAGTCATATAGCGTCTCAAAAAATAGTACAGACGTTTCAGTACCATTCTGCAAGACTCTACTGGAACCATTTTGGTACAACGAGATCAACGAACCTAGGGCTCTGATACCAACTTTGTCATGACCCAAACCCATCGTGAGTAGCACCCACACTAGCAATCCGATGGGAGAACCATCTAGCCTCAAACCATTAAACCCAACACTTAGCCAAAATAAGGCAACCCAACTATTTATCCATTAATTAAACCAAAATCTCAAACATTCTAATAAAATTACTAAATCTATAAATAAAGGAATACTTAAACACACTTACAATCTAAAAGTCATTATACCAAAACATCACAAATGTCAATGTAACGAGTTCAACCCAAAAACGAAGGAAACATCCAAGTCCAAAACAACTGGACAGGAACAAAGTGAAGAACTCATGGCAGCCCAAAAGATGTAGCTCACCCTTGAGTTCATATGTGATCTGCTCTACAGCTGTGGTCTTGAAAAAGTCCTCGAAAGATGCTCTGCACTCAACAAAAAGAAGAGCATGTGTAGTACCAATACACAAGAAATAATGGTGTACTAGTAGGGTCATTGGCAAACCCAAAATAAGATATGTGAACAAGCAACCATAACTTAGTAACACAAGTACAACCATGAACACCTACCATATAACTTTACCTCAAGTTTATGACACTTAACCTTATTCAATAACACCATAGAATTCAGTTAAGTATAAATCAAGATGGATAACAACTCAAGTCAAGACCATGACTACCAACAAGAATCCAAGTCAACAAACCATGACTCAATAACAAAATACTGATCATGTCTCAATTACATAAGTAAACAGACATTTAAAGAGTTATAGCAATAATTTATAATGTATCCCGAACCATTCAGGGATCCATTTCAACAACAACTATGTTAATAATAATAAATCTAGGTTCACCCAAGAAAACATTTATAACAAGTTGACATATAAGTCCGGTTCACTCAGAGAACCAAATATAACAAGTCAGCACATAAACCTGGTTCAATCAAGGAACCAAATATAATAAGTCAACACATAAAACCCAGTTTACTCAAGAAACCAAATATAACAATTCAACACATAAAACCCAATTCACTCTAGAAACTATCACACTCACCTATACCTTGTACACATATGCTAAGGGTCTTATGGTTGCCCACTAGCCATGACCTGTAGGGGATGAGCTTTTGTCCATTTACTAAATCCTAGGCATCAAGTGTCTGCCAACCTTATACCAACCAATCTCATAAAGATGTCCAAATATTGGTACATCCCACAATAATCAACAGATATCACAACAATCACAACTACAATAAGAATAGTAATCACATTTGTAAGACCCACAAGCTTTTAATATAATTTCATTGTATGTGATTGACACTTAGGATATCAAATAGTCATTCACTTTCCTTGAACATGCATTATAAAAAGCATATGAAGGAACAGTTATCATGCACATATAAAACAAATTGGGTTTCAACTATGTTAAACTATCAACTGCCTCAATCCAAGCCCCAAAATGCTCTAACGAACTTGAGCTTTGCCTTTTCTTGCAACCTCATCTTGATTGTGGTCTAAAAACATCAATAAAAAACATGATCAACCAAATGACCTAATAATATCAAGGATTATAACCTAATTCCAAAATATCAAGGTCAAATTCATGATCATTCCTCCCATTCTAGGGTTTTCTATCATCATTCCACCTTAATCCTACCAATTTCATGGTTACAATGGTAAATTATAGTCATGCAAGAGTAATTTAACGACTTTTAATCAAGTCAAACGGACATTCATCTTTTACATATTTGTCTCTTACATCCATATACCCACATATGTCTACAAAAGCCTCTAACAGATGCATCAACAAGACCAACTTAAAGTCGGGACAAGTCCCCGCTTTATACTACATTTACAACATCAAAACAAATATACAACTATGACCCAGAAAGCTCCGAACCAAGTGTAGCTCACCAAAACTCTGCAAATGATCCCCAGTCTACAGAGGAGGTCTACTAATGCCTGCACCTACAACATGTAAGGTAAGTCCCCCGAGGGGATCAGTACGAAGAATGTACCGAATATGTAAGGCTCATAAGAAATGGCATCATACACATAAGAATGTCAATGGAATAAAATATGAGAGAATAGTCAATGTGGATAAACCATCATTTTATATAGTATCTTCTATAATTACTTTCCTTCAAGGGAAATTACCTTCACGCAAGAGACTTTCCTTTAATTGATTCTTCTACTCAAGAAATCCTTCTACTCAAGAGATTCTATTAGTCAAGAAAATTGGGTTAATAATATAACATACATCTACTCTATTAACGTACATCCACTCTATTGGTGGTTTAACCTACTTCCACTCTCATGGTGTGTTAGCATACATCCACTCTCATGGTGGGTTAACATACATCCACTCTTTTGGTGGGTTTACATATATCCACTCTCATGGTGGGTTACCATACATCCACACTCATGGTGGGTTAACATACATCCACTCTCATGGTGGGTTACCATACATCCACTCTCATGGTGGGTTAACATAAATCCACTCTCATGGTGGGTTACCATACATCCACTCTCATGGTGGGTTACCATACATACACTCTCATGGTGGTTTAACAATATATTACCTACACATCTCCTCATTTCTTATTTGGGAGAGATTGATTTATTCACTTATGAAAGATTGATACATTAAGGATCATGACACTATTTGAAACACACAAATATGCTTTACCTCACTCTTATACTTCATGAGATTAATACCTTAACTTGTGAGGGATAGATATATTAGCTCGCACTTTACCTCCTTCACGAATCTTATGAGATCTTACATAAGTAAGTATATGATATCGGGCCTCCACCTTTGGTGGGCTATAATAAGTAACATAGCATAATAGTGGGATTATTCCATATTGAACTTATACCCTCTAGAATGTGATCCATACTCAATGAAACATATAGTAACCATGCGCATTACTTCTTTACAATCTTATACCCTTTACTTAGCTATGAGAGTGACACGTTAAAGATCATGACATTAAAGCACATGCTTATATATATTACTTCACTCCTTTACCTCATGAGATTGACATCTTCACTTATGAGGAATAGATATACTAACTTGCGCATCACCTCTCTTACTACACTTATGAGATTGGTACTTTTACTTATGAAAGATTGGTACAAGGATAATCATCATACAATAGGACTTTGGAACATGACATGATTGGGAAAAAATGCTTTTCAAGAATAAATAGATCCTCTTACATCTTATTTTCTTTAGATAGTTCTTTTAGGAATTATAACGTTATGATATCCTTGGAACTTCAGTCAATGAATAAGAGATGAGTGAATCATCATTCATCTAAGAATAGGACACACATGAATAACAATAGACGTCAACCTGAATTGATATACTTCAAGCCTCTCGGAATTAAAACAAGTCCAATGTCAATGTGAATAATATGTTGCAGAAGGATACGGAAAAAGGAACCTTACATACCTTGTATTCTCAATACGATTCTACAATCTTAAGTGTACATACAATAGTCCCGCTCCGTCATTATGTTTCACTCTACAACATAAGTACATAACAGAACCAACATTAACCACCAATTACCTAACAAATGCATATGACGCCAATGAATTACATGTTTGCATGTAAAATTGTCATTTCCCCCTTGACAATACCATTGATGAAATTATCATACCAACAATACCACAACATTCCCAACATTGAACAAAATATCATAAACCATGATCATGTCACACCAAGTTCATACTTTCCACTCTCCATCATCACAACATCACAATTATGCCATCAATTTACTTCAATACACCTCACAACAACAAATAGGCCAAAATCTCATAATTTACACTTATAGAAAAATAACAAGTTTAGGACCATAATCACACCATACATGTTGATATTTCATCCATACCATGCACTTTCATCAAGACAACAAGTCATCGTTCAAGTTTAAATTCCATAGATGGCACATCTTTTACAAAAACACAATGTGCCATATTCAACACTTCCAAGCATAACCAACATGATTTACATACTCCCCCACGCATATAATATATTAATCCATAAGAATAATCACTTACCCAAGCTTGAAAAATGATGATCTTGCTCCAAAAGTTGGCCTTGAACTCTTAGGGTTTGAGAGAAAATAAGTTGAGAAATATCTAGAAAGCATGAGAGTTTCCAAGTGAATAAAATCAGATTTTTGACCCTTTTTATAGGCCTTTAATTTCATCCTTAGCCACTCTTGTGGCATGTAATGTTGTGTCTAGAAGGTCAAGGCAAGAATGGGTCATTTGACCCATTTTGGCCCATGTCTTCTTTTCATTTTTGGGCCTTTTATTGAGCCCAATTCACTTAACCCAATAAAATCAATAATTTCTCATGTTTAAATCATTTCATATGCGTTACAATGATATTCCCACTCACGGGATTTATATTTTTAATCTCAATCCCAAAAACAAGCGATTCTAGCCACGTATGGCCTATTTTGACCAAAAGGGTAAAACCGTCATTTTGATGCCAAATTCGTTTATGAGTAATTTTACCATACCAATATAATACTTCAATCATTTCATGCATATGCTTGTTGTTGTAGAAGAAACGTGGCAAAGATCGGCTCGGTACGTCCCCGGGCATCCTTGGGACTTAAGAAAATTTCCAATTTTGAAAAGTGGGCAAAACCAGCCTGGCATTCTCTTGGGCGTGCCACCTTGCTGCCTGTGGGCTAAAAAATTTAGCCCAGAGCGGACTAGCACGCCCTCTGGCGCGCCCCACCCTTAATTTTTTTGAAAATTTTATTTTTCGACTTTCTTCGCTGGTTTGGTTAGATACTTCAAGTTATATTCTTTAACTTACTTCCTACCCTTAATATCCTTTATTTGTAGGTCCTCCAAGCCTCGTTTTTAACCTCAAAAATGCTCCACAAAGTCACATGACACCTCTTACGCAAGTCTAATCACATGTACGAGGCCTAATATCAATTTTCTCATCACTAACATTACAAAATACATACGTATGGCATCTCGACACCTAAGTAACCATTGTTCAACATTGTCACATAGGGTTGGGAAGGTGTAACACCCCTTACCTTCAACCCTATGTGACGACGTTGAATAATGGTTACCTAGGTGTCAAGAGCTATAAGTATGCATTTGGTTATGTTAATGATGAGGAAAATTGAAATTTGGCCTCGTACATGTGGTTAGCCCTTCGTAGGAGGTTTTTTGGGATTTTTGTGGAGCATTTGTGGGGTTAAAAACGAGGCGTGGAGGACCTCCAAACAAAGAATATTAAAGGTAATAAGTAAGTTAAAGAATAGGACTTGAAGTATCTAACCAAATCCGCGAAGAAAAGTCAAAAAATGGAATATTTTGAAAAACTAAGTGTTGGGCGCGCTAGAGGGAGTGCCACGCCACTATGGGCTAAAATTTTTAGTCCAAAGGCATCAAGCTAGCGCGCCCAAGGGCGTGCCAGGGTGGTTTTGCCCATTTTTCATAAGTTGAAATTTTTCTAAGTCCCAAGGGTGCCCGGGGACGTACCGGGCCAATTTTTTGCCTCGTTTCTTCTACAACCATGATAATATACATGGAATAAGTGAAATATGATATTGGTATGATAAAATTACTCGTGAAAGAATTCGGCGTTAAAATGACGATTTTGCCCTTATGGTCAAAATAAGCCATACGTGGCTAGAATTGCTTGTTTTTGGGATTGAGGCTACGAATATGAATCCCGTGAATAGGAATATCGTCATGATGCATATGAAATGATTTAAACATGAGAAATTATTGATTTTATTCGATTAAGTGATTTGGGCTCAATAAAGCCCAAAATGAAGAAGAAAAACATAGGCCAAGAATGGGTCAAATGACCCATTCTTCTTTTGACCAACCAATAATTGAGAAAAGGACTTCATGGGTCTATAAAAGTGAGGAAAATAAGATTTTTAACCCACAAAAACACACATGCTTTTCTTGCATTTTCTAGAATTTTCAAGAGAACACCCTTTGGGCTCTTCAAACCCTAAGTCATCTTTGGAGCAAGATCATCATCTTCCAAGATTAGGTAAGTGATTATTCTTATGGATTAATATATTATATGCATGGGATATTATGTAAATCATGTTGTTTATGCTTGGAAGCATTGAGTATGGCACTTTGTGTTTTTGTAAAAGATGTGCCATCTATGGAATTTAAACTTGAAATATGACTTGTGGTTTTGATGAAAGAGCATGGTATGGATGAAATATCAACATCTATGGTGTGATTATGTTATTAAACTTGTAATTTTGTTATAAGTGTAAATTATGGAATTTTGGCCGATCTGTTGTTGTGAAGTGTATTGAAGTGAATTGGTGGAATCATTGTGATGTTGTGGTGACGGAGAAGTGTAAAGTATGAATTTGGTGTGACATGCTAGAGGTTTATGATATTGTGGTCAATGTTGGGAATGTTGTGGTATTGTTGGTGTGATAGTTTCATACATGGTATTGTCAAGGGGGAAATGACATTTTGAGGCCATTGTGTAACTCGTTATCGTTGTATGCATTTGTAAGACAGTTGGTGGTTAATGTAAACTCCGTTGTATATTTGTGTTGTAGAGTGAAACATAAGGAAGGAGTGGGACTATTGTATACACACATAGGATTGTATATCCGTATTAAGGAGATAAGGTATGTAAGGTTACTCTGTCCGTACCCTTCTGCAGCACATATTATTCAATTTGTCAGTGTCCTTGTTCCATTCCGAATGTTAGAAGGTATCTCATTTCAGATTGCCATATGTTATTATTCTCATGTTTCTCAATCATGGACCAATCATGACTCATACGTCTCTTAATCATTGATCAAAATTCCAAAGCTTCCATAATGTTATAATTACTACCAAGTATCAATCTCATGAACATAAAAGAATGAAGTAATGCATCTATGTATTTCCAATAAGGTTATGATCCCCAATGCACCAATCTCATAAAAGTAAAAGAGAGAAGTAATGCAATGATGTAATGGAAGAAGTAATTCCCTCATGGTTACTTTATATTTTCCCTCATGGTTACTTTATATTTTCCTTATGGTTACTTTACATTTTCCTTATGGTTAACTTATATTTTTTTTATACTTATTGAGAACGGGTGATAGCTTGTGGGGGCGCAAGCCTAACTCAAGCCGATCCCGATATTGTTGGATCAGGGGGAAAGCTCAGTGAAGCATAAGCCAAACCTGATGTCGAACCTGCTTCACTGATTTCAGAGTGATGGCAGGGGGGAAGCTCAGTGGGGCAAAATCCTAACTTGATGCCGAACCTGACAGGGGGTAGCCCTAAGGGCCGAACCTGCTATATATATATATATATTGACGGTTGAATATTGATGGTTGCATTGCATATTGACGGTTGCATTGCATGTTGATGGTTGCATACTAACGGTGATACATTATTGACAATTATCTATTGATGGTCCTAACTGCTAATGGTAACGGGCATAAAGGAAAATGGAGGAATGAACATAAAGTACCTATTTCCACACATACTGAATGATGATAATTTATCCACATTGATTATTCTCTTGGAATCAAGTTCATTGGGTTTTTTTTCAGTTTCATGAAGTTTCTTATAGCCTTGCATACTCAGTACATTCTTCGTACTGACCCCTTTGGGGGGCTTACTTTATTTGTTGCAGGCACAGGTGTTAGTAGACCTCCACAATAGGCTACGAGTTATCCGCGGATCATTGGTGAGCTCCAGTTGGTTCGGGGCTTTCCTAGTCATATGTGTATATTGTTTTGGTACTGTAATTATTGTATAAAGTGGGGACTTGTCCCGACTATAGGTTGTTGTGTTCATGTATCGGTTAGAGGCTTTGTAGACATATGTGGGAAGATGAATATAAGAGATGTGTGTTCTGTTTGACTTGACGGCCCTAACGGCCAAGTTTCATATATTGTATACGTTTTCCATGGCTTCCGCCTAGTTGCATGAAGTATAATAAGATTCATACTAAAATATGCTTGCGAGTGAATAGGAGCAAAGATTGGTTCTCTCGGGCCTTATCGGCTTTGGGTGCCAGTCCGGCCCGAATGGGATTTTGGGTCGTGACAAAAGTGGTATCAGAGCAGGTCATTCTCAGGGTGTCTACAAAGCCTTGTCCGAGTAGAGTCTTGTTCATGGATGTGTTGTGCACCACATTTATGAGCAGGAGGCTATGGGTCATTTAGTATCATATGTTACTCCATTGACCGCTACGAAATTGAAAGAACGTCAGAAGTATTAGTTAGACCATCTGGAGTATTTACACCTGTTGTTGAACCTACTCTAGTTAAGAAAGTACATTATAACTGTATAGAACCTATTTGTGAGCATCCTACGGTGGATTGCCGAGCTAAGGTCATATGAAATTATCAAAAGGATTCTAGATCGACAAGTATAGAGGTTGAGGACGACAGATGTAGCGTCCGTAAAAGTCCTTTGGAGAAATCAATAAGTAGAGGAGATCACAAGGTAAGCTGTAAAAATGATGAAATCAATGTACCCATATTTGGGTCATACAGAAGGAAAAGTTCAAAGTGCGGAAGTGACGCAATAACAAGTAAGTATCTATGAGTATTAAGCGTCTATGTCTATGTATGCTAATATAGAGATGCATTTGTTGTAATTGAAGCGACATCGTTAACATTCGAGGACGAATGTTTCAAAGGGGGGGAGAATGTAACACCCCGTACCTTCCCAACCCTATGTGACGACGTTGAATAATGATTACCTAGGTGTCAAGAGTTATAAGTATGCATTTGGTTGTGTTAATGATGAGGAAAATTGAAATTTGGCCTCATACATGTGGTTAGCCCTTCGTAGGAGGTGTTTTGGGATTTTTGTGGAGAATTTGTGGGGTTAAAAACGAGGCGTGGAGGACCTCCAAAAAAAGAATATTAAAGGTAATAAGTAAGTTAAAGAATAGGACTTGAAGTATCTAACCAAATCCGCGAAGAAAAGTCGAAAAATGAAATTTTTTGAAAAAATAAGTGTGGGGCGCTAGAGGGAGTGCCACGCCGCTCTGGGCTAAAAATTTCAGTCCATAGGCAGCAAGCTGGCGCGCCCAAGGGCGTGCCAGGGTGGTTTTTCCCATTTTTCAAAAGTTGAAATTTTTCTAAGTCCCAAAGGTGCCCGGGGACGTACCGGGCTGATTTTTTGCCACGTTTCTTCTACAACCATGATAATATACATGGAATAATTGAAATATGATATTGGTATGATAAAATTACTCGTGAAAGAATTTGGCGTCAAAATGACAATTTTGCCCTTATGGTCAAAATAAGTCATACGTGGCTAGAATTGCTTGTTTTTGGGATTGAGGCTACGAATATGAATCCTGTGAATAGGAATATCATCGTGATGCATATTAAATGATTTAAACATGATAAATTATTAATTTTATTCGATTAAGTGATTTGGGCTCAATAAAGCCCAAAATGAAGAAGAAAAACATGGGCCAAGAATTGGTCAAATGACCCATTCTTCTTTTGACCAAGCAATAATTGGGAAAAGGAATTCATGGGTCTATAAAAGGGAGGAAAAATCAGATTTTTAACCCACAAAAACACACATGCTTTTCTTGCATTTTCTAGAATTTTCAAAAGAACACCCTTCGGGCTCTTCAAACCCTAAGTCATCTTTGGAGCAAGATCATCATCTTCCAAGATTAGGTAAGTGATTATTCTTATGGATTAATATATTATATACATGGGAGATTATGTAAATCATGTTGGTTATGCTTGGAAGCATGGAGTATGGCACTTTGTGTTTTTGTAAAAGATGTGTCATCTATGGAATTTAAACTTGAAATATGACTTGTGGTTTTGATGAAAGAGCATGCTATGGATGAAATATCAACATCTATGGTGTGATTATGTTATTAAACTTGTTATTTTTTTATAAGTGTAAATTATGGGATTTTGGCCGATCTGTTATTGTGAAGTGTATTGAAGTGAATTAGTGGAATCATTCTGATGTTGTGGTGATAGAAAAGTGTAAAGTATGAATTTGGTGTGACATGCTAGCGGTTTATGATATTGTGGTCAATGTTGGGAATGTTGTGGTATTGTTGGTGTGATAGTTTCATACATGGTATTGTCAAGGGGGGAAATGACATTTTGAGGCCATTGTGTAACTCGTTATCGTTGTATGCATTTGTAAGATAGTTGGTGGTAAATGTAAACTCCATTGTATATTTGTGTTGTAGAGTGAAACATAAGGAAGGAGCGGGACTATTGTATTCATGCATAGGATTGTATATTCGTATTGAGGAGATAAGGTATGTAAGGTTACTCTGTCCGTACCCTTCTGCAGCACATATTGTTCATGTTGTTATTGTCCTTGTTCCATTCCGAATGTTAGAAGGTATCTCATTTCAGGTTGCCATATGTTATTATTCTCATATTTCTCAATCATGGACCAATCATGACTCATATGTCTCTTAAACATTGATCGAAATTCCAAAGCTTCTATAATGTTATAATTACTACCAAGTATTAATCTCATGAACATAAAAGAATGAAGTAATGCATCTATGTATTTCCAATAAGGTTATGATCCCCAATGCACCAATCTCATAAAAGTAAAAGAGAGAAGTAATGCAATGATGTAATGGAAGAAGTAATTCCCTCATGGTTACTTTATATTTTCCCTCATGGTTACTTTATATTTTCCTCATGGTTACTTTATATTTTCCTTATGGTTACTTTACATTTTCCTTATGGTTAACTTATATTTTTTTTATACTTATTGAGAACGGGTGATAGCTTGTGGGGGCGCAAGCCTAACTCAAGCCGATCCCGATATTGTTGGATCAGGGGGAAAGCTCAGTGAAGCATAAGCCAAACCTGATGTCGAACCTGCTTCACTGATTTCAGAGTGATGGCAGGGGGGAAGCTCAGTGGGGCAAAATCCTAACTTGATGCCGAACCTGACAGGGGGTAGCCCTAAGGGCCGAACCTGCTATATATATATATATATTGACGGTTGAATATTGATGGTTGCATTGCATATTGACGGTTGCATTGCATGTTGATGGTTGCATACTAACGGTGATACATTATTGACAATTATCTATTGATGGTCCTAACTGCTAATGGTAACGGGCATAAAGGAAAATGGAGGAATGAACATAAAGTACCTATTTCCACACATACTGAATGATGATAATTTATCCACATTGATTATTCTCTTGGAATCAAGTTCATTGGGTTTTTTTTCAGTTTCATGAAGTTTCTTATAGCCTTGCATACTCAGTACATTCTTCGTACTGACCCCTTTGGGGGGCTTACTTTATTTGTTGCAGGCACAGGTGTTAGTAGACCTCCACAATAGGCTACGAGTTATCCGCGGATCATTGGTGAGCTCCAGTTGGTTCGGGGCTTTCCTAGTCATATGTGTATATTGTTTTGGTACTGTAATTATTGTATAAAATGGGGACTTGTCCCGACTATAGGTTGTTGTGTTCATGTATCGGTTAGAGGCTTTGTAGACATATGTGGGAAGATGAATATAAGAGATGTGTGTTCTGTTTGACTTGACGGCCCTAACGGCCAAGTTTCATATATTGTATACGTTTTCCATGGCTTCCGCCTAGTTGCATGAAGTATAATAAGATTCATACTAAAATATGCTTGTGAGTGAATAGGAGCAAAGATTGGTTCTCTCGGGCCTTATCGGCTTTGGGTGCCAGTCCGGCCCGAATGGGATTTTGGGTCGTGACAAAAGTGGTATCAGAGCAGGTCGTTCTCAGGGTGTCTACAAAGCCTTGTCCGAGTAGAGTCTTGTTCATGGATGTGTTGTGCACCACATTTATGAGCAGGAGGCTATGGGTCATTTAGTATCATATGTTACTCCATTGACCGCTACGAAATTGAAAGAACGTCAGAAGTATTAGTTAGACCATCTGGAGTATTTACACCTGTTGTTGAACCTACTCTAGTTAAGAAAGTACATTATAACTGTATAGAACCTATTTGTGAGCATCCTACGGTGGATTGCCGAGCTAAGGTCATATGAAATTATCAAAAGGATTCTAGATCGACAAGTATAGAGGTTGAGGACGACAGATGTAGCGTCCGTAAAAGTCCTTTGGAGAAATCAATAAGTAGAGGAGATCACAAGGTAAGCTGTAAAAATGATGAAATCAATGTACCCATATTTGGGTCATACAGAAGGAAAAGTTCAAAGTGCGGAAGTGACGCAATAACAAGTAAGTATCTATGAGTATTAAGCGTCTATGTCTATGTATGCTAATATAGAGATGCATTTGTTGTAATTGAAGCGACATCGTTAACATTCGAGGACGAATGTTTCAAAGGGGGGGAGAATGTAATACCCCGTACCTTCCCAACCCTATGTGACGACGTTGAATAATGATTACCTAGGTGTCAAGAGTTATAAGTATGCATTTGGTTGTGTTAATGATGAGGAAAATTGAAATTTGGCCTCATACATGTGGTTAGCCCTTCGTAGGAGGTGTTTTGGGATTTTTGTGGAGAATTTGTGGGGTTAAAAACGAGGCGTGGAGGACCTCCAAAAAAAGAATATTAAAGGTAATAAGTAAGTTAAAGAATAGGACTTGAAGTATCTAACCAAATCCGCGAAGAAAAGTCGAAAAATGGAATTTTTTGAAAAAATAAGTGTGGGGCGCGCTAGAGGGAGTGCCACGCCGCTCTGGGCTAAAAATTTCAGTCCATAGGCAGCAAGCTGGCGCGCCCAAGGGCGTGCCAGGGTGGTTTTTCCCATTTTTCAAAAGTTGAAATTTTTCTAAGTCCCAAAGGTGCCCGGGGACGTACCGGGCCGATTTTTTGCCACGTTTCTTCTACAACCATGATAATATACATGGAATAATTGAAATATGATATTGGTATGATAAAATTACTCGTGAAAGAATTTGGCGTCAAAATGACAATTTTGCCCTTATGGTCAAAATAAGCCATACGTGGCTAGAATTGCTTGTTTTTGGGATTGAGGCTACGAATATGAATCCCGTGAATAGGAATATCATCGTGATGCATATTAAATGATTTAAACATGATAAATTGTTAATTTTATTCGATTAAGTGATTTGGGCTCAATAAAGCCCAAAATGAAGAAGAAAAACATGGGCCAAGAATTGGTCAAATGACCCATTCTTCTTTTGACCAAGCAATAATTGGGAAAAGGAATTCATGGGTCTATAAAAGGGAGGAAAAATCAGATTTTTAACCCACAAAAACACACATGCTTTTCTTGCATTTTCTAGAATTTTCAAAAGAACACCCTTCGGGCTCTTCAAACCCTAAGTCATCTTTGGAGCAAGATCATCATCTTCCAAGATTAGGTAAGTGATTATTCTTATGGATTAATATATTATATACATGGGAGATTATGTAAATCATGTTGGTTATGCTTGGAAGCATGGAGTATGGCACTTTGTGTTTTTGTAAAAGATGTGTCATCTATGGAATTTAAACTTGAAATATGACTTGTGGTTTTGATGAAAGAGCATGGTATGGATGAAATATCAACATCTATGGTGTGATTATGTTATTAAACTTGTTATTTTTTTATAAGTGTAAATTATGGGATTTTGGCCGATCTGTTATTGTGAAGTGTATTGAAGTGAATTAGTGGAATCATTCTGATGTTGTGGTGATAGAAAAGTGTAAAGTATGAATTTGGTGTGACATGCTAGCGGTTTATGATATTGTGGTCAATGTTGGGAATGTTGTGGTATTGTTGGTGTGATAGTTTCATACATGGTATTGTCAAGGGGGGAAATGACATTTTGAGGCCATTGTGTAACTCGTTATCGTTGTATGCATTTGTAAGATAGTTGGTGGTTAATGTAAACTCCATTGTATATTTGTGTTGTAGAGTGAAACATAAGGAAGGAGCGGGACTATTGTATTCATGCATAGGATTGTATATTCGTATTGAGGAGATAAGGTATGTAAGGTTACTCTGTCCGTACCCTTCTGCAGCACATATTGTTCATGTTGTTATTGTCCTTGTTCCATTCCGAATGTTAGAAGGTATCTCATTTCAGGTTGCCATATGTTATTATTCTCATATTTCTCAATCATGGACCAATCATGACTCATATGTCTCTTAAACATTGATCGAAATTCCAAAGCTTCTATAATGTTATAATTACTACCAAGTATTAATCTCATGAACATAAAAGAATGAAGTAATGCATCTATGTATTTCCAATAAGGTTATGATCCCCAATGCACCAATCTCATAAAAGTAAAAGAGAGAAGTAATGCAATGATGTAATGGAAGAAGTAATTCCCTCATGGTTACTTTATATTTTCCCTCATGGTTACTTTATATTTTCCTCATGGTTACTTTATATTTTCCTCATGGTTACTTTACATTTTCCTTATGGTTAACTTATATTTTTTTTATACTTATTGAGAACGGGTGATAGCTTGTGGGGGCGCAAGCCTAACTCAAGCCGATCCCGATATTGTTGGATCAGGGGGAAAGCTCAATGAAGCATAAGCCAAACTTGATGCCGAACCTGCTTCACTGATTTCAGAGTGATGGCAGGGGGGAAGCTCAGTGGGGCGAAATCCTAACTTGATGCCGAACCTGACAGGGGTAGCTCTAAGGGTCGAACCTGCTATTTATATATATATTGACGGTTGCATATTGACGGTTGCATTGCATATTGACGGTTGCATTGCATGTTGATGGTTGCACACTAATGGTTATACATTATTGACAATTATCTATTGACGGTCCTAACTGCTAATGGTAACGGGCATAAAGGCAAATGGAGGAATGAACATAAAGCACCTATTTCCACACATACTGAATGATGATGATTTATCCACATTGATTATTCTCTTGGAATCAAGTTCATTGGGTTTTTTTTTCAATTTCATGAAGTTTCTTATAGCCTTGCATACTCAGTACATTCTTCTTACTGACCCCTTTGGGGGGCTTACTTTTTTTGTTACAGGCACAGGTGTTAGTAGACCTCCACAATAGGCTACGAGTTATCCGCAGATCATTGGTGAGCTCAAGTTGGTTCGGGGCTTTCCTAGTCATATGTGTATATTGTTTGGTACTGTAATTATTGTATAAAGCGGGGACTTGCCCCGACTATAGGTTGTTGTGTTCATGTATCGGTTAGAGGCTTTGTAGACATATGTGGGAAGATGAATGTAAGAGATGTGTGTTTTGTTTGACTTGACGTCCCTAATGGCCAAGTTTCATATATTGTATACGTTTTCCATGGCTTCCGCCTAGTTGCATGAAGTATATTAAGATTCATCCTAAAATATGCTTGCTAGTGAATAGGATCAAAGATTGGTTCTTTCGAGCCATATCGGCTTCGGGTGCCAGTCCGGCCCGAATGGGATTTTGGGTCGTGACAGAAGGTACGGGGTGTTACATTCTCCCCCCTTAGAAACATTCGTCCTCGAATGTTAACGATGTTGCTTCAATTACAACAAATGCATCTCTGTATTAGCATACGTAGACATAGACGCTTAATACTCATCGATACTTACTTGTTATTGCGCCACTTCCGCACTTTGAACTTTTTCTTCCATTTGAAACAAATATGGATACGTTGATTTCATCATTTTTGTTTTCTCAACTTCTCATGCGATCTCTTCGACTTGTTGATATCTCCGAAGAACTTTTACAGAAGCTACGTCTTTATTTATAAACCTTCACACTTGTCGGTTTAGAATAGCCATAGATATCTTTTCCTAATGGGATTCTCCGAACTTTGTATATTTCCAATGGGAACAATATGAAAGAAAACTCTTATACACTTTCAACAATTTCACATCCTTTCTTTCCATATAACGCTCCATATGGTGCCTTTTTGATATTTACACGATAGCTCCTATTGTAAGCAAATTACACATGGAGTAAATGATCGTCCTAACAGTTGTTAAAGTCCTTTGAGCAAGCTCATAATTGTTTATATAGTGCGTTCTTCTTATCCATCTTGTCTGAGGATTTTAACTTTATTTGGATTCCCACACTCTTTTGAAAAGATTTTTTTTTTCCTACAGTATACAGTGACTCGAGCTCCCATGACTAATACAATAGCAATTGGAATCCCCTGTATTCGTACTATTTCTTAACCCACAACTTTGCAGAGTATTCAGCTGTATAAGAAATCTTGACATGTAAAACATGTACTAAATGAGTAAACCTGTCAGCTATCACCCACATGGAATGAAATTGACGAGATGTACAAGGAAAACTTGTGATGAAGTCTATGTTAATCATAGCTTTTTAACATTTCCAACCGCCTTTGCTATTTTTAGTTTAGATCCTTCTGTTTAAAGCTATATCGCAAACTCTTGTAATCATTATATATATATATATCAACCTGAACACCATACGAATAGTGGCACCATATCTTTAACACAATTCTCACCATTGCTAACTTAAAATCATGTGTAGGATAAGTGCTCTCATGTGGACGCAATTGTCTTGAGACATACGCTATTACGGTACCATGTTACATCAATACACATCCTATACAATGTGACCCAAGAACAATACAAATTGTAACCAAAAATCAGGTTTAGCGAACTTTGCATATAGCTTACAGTCATGAAGAATCCTTAACACTTGTCGCAACTTATTAGCATGGTTCTCTCGTGAGCTTGAATTTCATTTCTAAACGTGGTCTCACACGTATCTAACCATGGCTTATATCACCCTATTTATCACCCACAAACACTACTAGTGCAGCCATTAGTTCGAATGACATATCTCACACCCAATAATGACCATACCATGTTTAGAAAGTTGTCTTGGGTAAATATTATTTTATTTTTTTAACCCTTACTTGGTGAAAACTCAATATCAAGTCAAAAAAAAAAAATTCTTCAGTTGTCGATAACCAATACACATTCTCAATGTGCCATTTTTTTCCTTTTTGTGCAAACAACACTGGTGCACCCTCCCCGCAGGGACATACTGGGTCTATTAGGTAACATATGTATACTTGGACATCATTTCCTTACCTTAAGATAGAAAATAAATTTACCGCTCGATGCTCCAACATTACATCCATTCAAGGACAGTCTTTTGCAGAAAATGGAAATACACTTTCTTAGCTTGGCAATCTACGTGACATAACAAGAAGCCAACTAATCCATACCCATGATAACATCAACATCCACCATGTCTAGTTCAATAAGATTAGCTAGTGTATCATGACCACACAATTTTGATATACTCCTTTTTACAACAATGGACTCACCCACTGGTGTAGATACTTCAAATGACTTAATTAATAATTTTGGCATTCTTTAAATCTCGCAACAATCAATGGTATAACATATGATAATGTAAAACCCGGATCAATCAATTCATAAACCTTATGTAAGCAAATAAATACTGTACCTGTGTCTACATCAGGAGAAGCCTCCGAATTCTGTGGTCTACTGGAGCATTGGTGCAATTCGGGGCTCCGCTAGAGCTAGATGCTCCTCTAGAACCTCTGCCATGCCCTATAGACTGTACACCTAACGAGGAGGATGTCATGGCTAACCCCTTAGGTTGTGACGTACCACTCGTGCCCTTCTGTGGACACTCTCTCATTTTGTGCCCGGCTGTACCACACCAACAGCAAAGATTTGTCCCCAACCGACATTCACCCAAATGATACCTCCTGCAGCGCTAACATGGCTGACGGGGAGATTTCAATTGGCTTATATTTCCTTGTACTTGATACCCCACTATTCGTGAATCCTGAATCTCACTTTTTTGCCTAAACTGGTTACCTTTAACCCCTTGGGATCGGGGTAGAGCATTTACTATAGAATGAGGGAATAATGGTCTAGGCGGTCTGTTAAAAATCTGAGGTCTAAATCCTCCTCGGAATGCCATGAACTGTCCCCTAGATCTAGCCCTTTTGGACGGCCCTCTTTCAATTGCTTGTGTCGTTCTCCTTTGCCTTTGATTACCCCTCTCTTGTACAAAGGCTGGACTAACTGGTCCTTGATTTTGTACAATGACTATCTGGGTCAACAGGTGCACCGCATTTCTTAGATCCTGCACAATATCTTTAACAAGTGATTCAGCAGGTTCTCGTTTCCTTCTCGGCTCTTCTGGAGCTGGCGATGTAGAAGAAGCCCGCGATGCAAATTCAGTGTCAGCCCTACCCTGACTAGCTTGGTCAAGTGGTTATTTTGTCATATCTCCTTCAGCAGGCATATCTACTTGTTTACCTTTGTCCATACCTTGTTTTGTAATCGGCCTTTTAATATAACAAGGAAAACCAATTCCAATGGTCAGATACGATTTCACTTACAACATTGGCTCTATTGCACGATCTAGAATGATGAAAGAAAACAACATCCTAAATTTCCCGTAGCCTCCTACTTATAAATGTGGTGCACAACACATTGATAAGTAAGACTCTACTCAGATACGGCTTTGTAGACACCCTTAGAACGACCTGCTTTGATACCACTTTTCTCAAGACACGAAATCCCATTAGAGCTGAACTGGCACCCGAAGCCGATATAGCCCGAGAGAACTAAACTTTGCTCTTGAACCTTCGTATAAGTATCCTCGTATGAAGCCTATTATACCTCATGCGACTATGTGGAAGACATGAATCATGGAAACATATGCTATACATATATATTTAGGAAACTTGGTCGTTGGGGCCATCAAGTCAAAACAGACATTCATCTTTTACATATTTGTCTCTTACATCCATATACCCACATATGTCTACAAAAGCCTCTAACAGATGCATTAACAAGACCAACTTAAAGTCGGGACAAGTCCCCACTTTATACTATATTTACAACATCAAAAAAAATATACAACTATGACCCAGAAAGCTCCGAACCAAGTGGAGCTCACCAAAACTCTGCAAATGATCCCCAGTCTATAGAGGAGGTATACTAATGCCTGCACCTGCAACATGTAAGGTAAGTCCCCCGAGGGGATCAGTACGAAGAATGTACCGAGTATGTAAGGCTCATAAAAAATGGCATCATACACATAAGAATGTCAATGGAATAAAATATGAGAGAATAGTCAATGTGGATAAACCATCATTTTATATAGTATCTTCTATAATTACTTTCCTTTAAGGGAAATTACCTTCACTCAAGAGACTTGCCTTCAATTGATTCTTCTACTCAAGAAATCCTTCTACTCAAGAGATTCTATTAGTCAAGAAAATTGGGTTAATAATATAACATACATCTACTCTATTAACGTACATCCACTCTATTGGTGGTTTAACCTACTTCCACTCTCATGGTGTGTTAGCATACATCCACTCTCATGGTGGGTTAACATACATCCACTCTCATGGTGGGTTACCATACATCCACGCTCATGGTGGGTTAACATACATCCACTCTCATGGTGGGTTACCATACATCCACTCTCATGGTGGGTTACCATACATTCACTCTCAGGGTGGGTTACCATACATCCACTCTCATGGTGGTTTAACAATATATTACCTACACATCTCCTCATTTCTTATTTGGGAGAGATTGATTAATTCACTTATGAGAGATTGATACATTAAGGATCATGACACTATTTGAAACACACAAATATGCTTTACCTCACTCTTATACTTCATGAGATTAATACCTTAACTTGTGAGGGATAGATATATTAGCTCGCACTTTACCTCCTTCACGAATCTTATGAGATCTTACATAAGTAAGTATATGATATCGGGCCTCCACCTTTGGTGGGCTATAATAAGTAACATATCATAATATTGGGATTATTCCATATTGAACTTATACCCTCTAAAATGTGATCCATACTCAATGAAACATATAGTAACCATGCGAATTACTTCGTTACAATCTTATACCCTTTACTTAGCTATGAGAGTGAAACGTTAAAGATCATGACATTAAAGCAACCGCTTATATATATTACTTTACTCCTTTACTTCATGAGATTGACATCTTCACTTATAAGGAATAGATATACTAACTTGCGCATCACCTCTCTTACTACTCTTATGAGATTGGTGCTTTTACTTATGAAAGATTGGTACAAGGATAATCATCATACTATAGGACTTTGGAACATGACATGATTGGGAAAAATGCTTTTCAAGAATAAATAGATCCTTTTACATCTTACTTTCTTTAGATAGTTCTTTTAGGAATTATAACGTTATGATATCCTTGGAACTTCAGTCAATGAATAAGAGATGAGTGAATCATCATTCATCTAAGAATAGGAAACACAGGAATAACAATAGACGTCAACCTGAATTGATATACTTCGAGCATCTCGAAATTGAAACAAGTCCAATGTCAATGTGAACAATATGTTGCATAAGGATAAGGAAAAAGGAACCTTACATACCTTGTATTCTCAATACGATTCTACAATGTTAAGTGTGTATACAATAGTCTCGCTTCGTCCTTATGTTTCACTCTACAACATAAGTACATAACAGAACCAACATTAACCACCAATTACCTTACAAATGCATATGACGTCAATTAATTACATGTTTGCATGTAAAATTGTCATTTCCCCCTTGACAATACCATTAATGAAATTATCATACCAACAATACCACAACATTCCCAACATTGACATAAATATCATAAACCATGACCATGTCACACCAAGTTCATACTTTCCACTCTCCATCATCACAACATCACAATTATGCCATCAATTTACTTCAATACACCTCACAATAACAAATCGGCCAAAATCCCATAATTTACACTTATAGAAAAATAACAAGTTTAGGACCATAATCACACCATACATGTTGATATTTCATCCATACCATGCACTTTCATCAAGACAACAAGTCATCTTTCAAGTTTAAATTCCATAGATGACACATCTTTTACAAAAACACAATGTGCCATATTCAACACTTACAAGCATAACCAACATGATTTACATACTCTCCCATGCATATAATATATTAATCCATAAGAATAATCACTTAACCTAGCTTGAAAAATGATGATCTTGCTCCAAAAGTTGGCCTTGAACTCTTAGGGTTTGAGAGAATATTAGTTGAGAAATATCTAGAAAGCATGAGAGTTTCCAAGTGAATAAAATCAGATTTTTGCCCCTTTTTATAGGCCTTTAATTCCATCCTTAGCCACTCTTGTGGCATTTAATGTTGTGTCTAGAAGGTCAAGGCAAGAATGGGTCATTTGACCCATTTTGGCCTATGTCTTCTTTTCATTTTTGGGCCTTTTATTGAGCCCAATTCACTTAACCCAATAAAATCAATAATTTCTAGTGTTTAAGTCATTTCATATGCATTACGATGATATTCCCACTCACGGGATTTATATTTGTAATCTCAATCCCAAAACAAGCGATTCTAGCCACGTATGGCCTATTTTGACCAAAAGGGTAAAACCGTCATTTTGATGTCAAATTTGTTTATGAGTAATTTTACCGTACCAATATAATACTTCAATCATTTCATGCATATGCTTGTGGTTGTATAAGAAACATGGCAAAAATCGGCTCGGTATGTCCCCGGACAGCCTTGGGACTTAAGAAAATTTCCAACTTTGAAAAGTGGGCAAAACCAGCCTGGCACGCTCTTGGACGCGCCACCTTGATGCCTGTGGGCTAAAAAATTTAGCCCAGAACGGCCTGGCACGCCCTCTGGTGCGCCCCACCCTTAATTTTTTTGAAAATTTCGTTTTTCGACTTTTCTTCGCGGGTTTGGTTAGATACTTCAAGTTCTATTCTTTAACTTACTTCCTACCCTTAATATCCTTTATTTTTAGGTCCTCCAAGCCTCATTTTTAACCTCACAAATGCTCCACGAAGTCACAAGACACCTCCTCCGCAAGTCTAATCACATGTACGAGGCCCAATATCAATTTTCTCATCACTAACATTACAAAATACATACGCATGGCATCTCGACACCTAAGTAACCATTGTTCAACGTTGTCACATAGGGTTGGGAAGGTACGGGGTGTTACATAAATTTTCATTTTTTGCAACAAACCCTCAGATTTTGACATTCCAAACCAACCCCTTTACATCAAGTTCAATATCGGGAGTTCTACTCACCCAAATTCACTTTCAAAAGATCCTACGGATTCCTTATAGACTTAACTAACACAAAATTACCTCAAATCACATAACCTTTAACCAATCCATTCCCTAATTTCCCTAGACCATACCATGCTCAGATTTATCCAAGACTAGCTTAGCCTAAACTTTCTAACTCCCGATTCGGGAAAAATCTTAACCCAAATTTTGGCACGCTAGACTTAACTGGGTCGTTATACCATAATCATGTTATTAACCCCATAAATCAACAACTAAATAAATCAAGCAAGTCAATGAAATTGATTACTCAACAAAATTGTTAGCGAATCCATAACCCTATATCCATCTCATCACATTGATTACATAAAAATCTGCTCTTTATTCACATTAACTGTTCACTAGTTTTTTTATTTTTTTATTTTTAATTTAGTTATTTCATAAATTCATCTTTGGAATCTACATCTTGAATTTAATCAACATTAGTCTAATTTAATGAATAGTTAATAGACAAGTCCCTATAGGTACGATATCTAGACTCTCAATCCTATAATACTTGTACAACCGCGTACTATTGAGAAGACTACACTAGGGTCATGTGAGAAAGTAAATAGTATGATTTTCAAAGACTCTAACATGTGTGAATATGAGGATATAACTAGTAATACAATTCATGAGTTAGGACATATTAGACCTCATTCTAATCATTTTTTCATATTGTACTTGGATTGGGAGATATTAATCTAGACATCTGAGCCTATGAAAGAGTGTAAGGAGGAGGAATAATGTGTCTATATTCTTGAATTTATTATGCCAAAATTGGAGACTTACATTCCTCACTTAAGGGACAAAAAGTGCAAGATGCGACATCTATTACTTGGTTCCTTTAGATTTCTAATGCTCCTTGAGCATAGTAGAAAATTAGAAAAGAAGTTTAAGGTGCGATCATAAGTTCAAAGTGGAAGAAAAACTGGTGAATTTGATGGCGCCATATCACGATGTTAAATCAGGCGCTTGTCGGGAAGCAACCCAATTTATAGTAGTTAGCTTCTTATTTTTTATAGTCTCACATATTTTATTTTTGTTTTGTTTTATATATTTAGGGGAAGTTTGAGTAACCAAATTTTAATTTAGGGAGCACGTTTGAATTTAAGTGTGGGGTCATGCAATCTTTGATGAAAATTAAGGAAACATGATACTAGTTAGGCCCTAGAGGGCCACAGGGATTATCTTTAGCCCTTATTTTACTTTGTTTATTGCTTTGAGGACAAAACATGACTTTAAGTATGGGTTATAGGGTGGGATATCTTACTATATTTGTTAAGGATGAAATATGTCATAGAATTTTTTATTTTAGTTGCTTGCTTTAGATGAAAAAGAAATTGAAAAGTATGAAAACACAAAAAGATTTTCTTTTGTTCTTTAGATTAGAATAGTTCTTGTTGGTTTTTAGCTTTTTAGTTCCTTAGTAGATCATACTTCACTCACTCCTTAGTTTTTCTTTTTTGTTCTTTTCCAAGGGGGCCTTTGAACCAAGTAACTTTTAGTAGTTTTTATCATTTACTCCCTAGTCTAATAGATCTTTTGAAAGCTGATTAATCATATGAGAATAAAAAAAATTTAGTCATAGGTAGGGACATTTTTCGACGATGGATGGATGATGACCGTCTTGAGAGAATTATAGTTATTAAATTTTTTTAGGAGTATTTTTTATATTATTTTTTAGAAGAGAAAAGAAAAGACTTTTTGACTTGTTTTATTCTATAAACTTAGGTCTGAATTTGAGTTGTACATTCCTATGAGTGATTGAGCATAAAATAAAATAGCAGATTTTCTGACTCCTAGGCTCATGGTTGTTACTCTATATATAGCTTATTCTTATTTTTAAGTTCTCTATGACCTTGTCTGTGTTAGAAGTTGAATTTATCCATCTTGATTAATACTTGTTCCATGTGTGGTGAGTATTTATATATTCCATATTTTGCCTCTTAGTCTAGAACTTGCCTTGCATGTTATTGAAGCAAAATAAAAAATGTTTTTTTATTTAGAAGATGATGATAGGCTTTCTTTGATATGTCTCATAAATTTTAGTCTTTTCATATATTATACCCTAGTTAGTTCCTTTGAGTATGTGTCCTTTCATTTGATAGCCATATTTTTTCCTTGATATTTTGTTGAATCCTTAGTTTTTGTACACTACTTCCTTGAGCATTGTAGCATAGACTATGGTAAAATTGTTAATTCTGGAAAAAAGGGATGGGTCGAGTGCAAAAGGTGACCAATGAAAGTTACTTGTGATGAAAAGACCCTTTTAGAGAAAATGTGGCATGAAAAAAAATTGCTTGAAGAAAAATATTATTAAAATGTTCTTGATATGATGAGAATTAATTGTGAAAATAATCAATGACAAGAGGGCTAAAAAAGGACAAGAAAAATAGTGGTTGATGAAGTCTAAAAAGTATTAAACTCTTAGGTAAGTGTAAGTGGCTATTATGTAGTTTTTCTACCCATACCCTAACAAATATTACAACCCATTAAAGTTCTATTTAATTCTATTTGAGCATGCTTTATTAGTGGAGATGTACATAATGAGCATGCCTATGGTTCTTTGTGCATACATGTGAATTCATTTGTGACTGTGAGAGTTGTACTTTGATGCTAACTCCTTAATTTGTGTTTGATTCTTTCAATTGAGTGTGTGGACTATTTATTCTTGTCATGGCACTTGTTTCATGATAGATAGGTGATGGTATTAGCTTTCTTTGACAATAGTAGGTTAATAAGCTTAACTTTGAGGAGTTAGAGTCTGTATTTGAGGTTAGGAGGTTAGAGATTAGATGTTTGTTTGTATTCCTTGCATAATGATTGGGAAGTGTACTTGATGTTATGAATTTCTATATGGTCTAATTGTTTGTATCAACCAAAATGGCAGCATTCCTAAAACTTGATTCATTGAGATTATTTTTAATGTTTATTCAAGGATAAACAATTTTTTAAGTGTGGAGTGGTGATCTTGGGTGTATTTATACCAAGTACCATATTTTACCCATGTTTAAGCTTAAGTTTTGAGTATAAATTGGTGTATATCTATATGTTTTGTGTATAATTGATATGGGTAAGCTAATATATGTGATTAGACATATGTCATGTTAAAATGCGAAAGAAATTGACTCGAAATGGCAAAATAAGCAAAAGCCAAACATTATGGATGGAAAAGGTAGGTGTGACGGAAAAAAAATGGGGTCCTCTACACAAGAAAACCCCTCTTCTTTGAAGGACATGAAACACCTATTAGAAAAAACTACTGGACTATAATTTCAGTCCCCCTATACGATGAGCAGAGCGCCACAGAGCTGTTATTTCGCGATGAGGAGTGCACCACAGAGCTAGTTCTGTGCGTTAAGGGTTGTGGCATGGAGGAGTCTATACGGCATCAAATTTTTGCAAGTCCAATTCCAAGTTCCAGAAGGATTCAGGGTTGTTTTAAACTTATATAAATACATCCCAAACACAACTTTTGACTTATGGAGTGATAGGAAATAGTTTATTTTTTTCTTCTTCATAGTTATTAATTTTTATGTTTTTCTTTGGATGACTTGTTGTAATTGCTCCATGTCTATGTAGAGTTAACTTCTCATTCTAGAATTATGGTAGCTTCATGATTATTGTAGTAAACTCTTGATTTTAATCTGTAAAGTTTATCATATTAGTTGTTCTAATATTCTTGAACTTACTATTTTGATGCTTTGTGATTATTATAAATTCATATTCTCATTGTGAACTCGGCAGAAGAATCGTGGGATAAAATGAAGAATACAGGAAGTACAATAACTTCTTTAGTAATCTAAGAAATTGATTTGTGGTTAGGATAAAAATATACATATATCGTCTTTCTTGGTAAAAATGAGAAGACATATAAATACATTCAAAATAGTTTACCACATCCCCGCTCAATGAGGTAAATGCAAGGCCAGTCTGGATAGATGACTAGAGGCTCAGACGACCATAATCATGTTATTAACCTCATAAATCAACAACTAAATAAATAAAGCAAGTTGATAAAATTAATTACTCAACATGATTGTTAGTGAATCTATAACCCTAGATTGATGTCATCATATAGATTGCATAAAAATTTACTCTTTATTTGGTTAATTGGTCATTGGTTATTGTAATCATCCACTTTTTTTAATAAAGGGTTAATTGGTAATTTAACCAATAAATAAATAAAGGGAACTAAAAAGAGTGGGTCAAGCCTATTCTCTTATTCAATAGTTGCATGTTTTAGGGGGCTGGTAGAATGGAAAAAATTAGGATAATTTATTCCTTAACTTTCGGGAGAAAAGAAGCGAACTTCAAGAAATTTTGAAGAGTTCCCAGACACGTGAGGGCACAATAGAAATCTCATAGTTCAGGTATTGAAACTACTCCATCTTTAGAATATATTTAGAGTATACTTATTTGGTTATTAAGTTTATAAGCAACAAATCGTGAAGGGGGTGAGTGGAGGGTTGGCTAAGCCACTATTTTGGACAAATGACATAAGATATTGACATCAATTATTAATTACAATGGTATATTTATTTCATGGGATGTTGCAGAAAAGTAATTATAATCCTTACCTCTTAATGATTAGTCTAATGATTGATGGGTTAGTGGAGTTAGATGCATAATTTGGGTCAAAAGATGCTACATTAAAAGAAAACAATCTTTCTAAAATTTTCATTCTTTTGGTATGATTAGATACTAATGAGATGGTAGTTAATAAATTGGAAATCATTAACCAATGCTGCTGCAATCATTATGAACAATAGGGATAAAAGGGTTCGATGAGGATTAACAATACTCTAGAGATTTTTAAAGTATAAGCCATTGTATTGCATACTTGAAATCATTGGTGCAGCATGCTTCCCTGCAAAAGAACAAAAAAAGATTCTAGTTTCTACCTTAAGTTGTTGGTATGTAGCTGGAGCACTATACTGGGATAACAGTGTTGTTATTATATTGGGTAGAATGCCAATTAAGTTTGGATAGTGAGGAAAAAATATTTTTCCTTTAGTTCATGGTGTTAAGGTGTGAGATACTAAGGTTTAGCTCTAAGCTTGAAATTTTGGAATATTAAGACTTGACCCTGACTAGCATAATTGATATCATTAATTAATATTTGCATAGATTGAGCCCATTGGCGGCTTTTTGATTGGTGTACTACGTATTACAAGGTTAGAGAACTTGTCATTAGTGAGATAAGTGAGGCTTTAAGCTTTGGGTGGTTGCTTTTCAAATCTTTTTAAAACTGTATTTTTTCTATTTGGCCCATGTGTTGGGACGAGCGTGTCCTCAAGGGCAGTCGCATCTATTTTATTTTCAAGTATACTAAAATTCTTTATAAAAAATTTTGAGATGTGATGCAGTTATGTGTCATAAGGTAGAGGCATTGTGTATGCTTACTGATTTCCCCGAGGCATTGTGTATGCTTCCTTGAACATTGTGTATGCTTCTTGATTTTACATGGGACATATGTATGCTTCCCCTAGCATTATGTATGCTTATTGATAGATTTGGCGCATGGTGTATGCTGTCAAGATTCGTGGGTTGATTAATTGCTTTAATTTCCTTTTATGACAAGTCATTGGTGTTAATTGTATTGAGATATATAGTGCTTGATAAACGATTGTTGGATCTTGTTGGTCATCCTATTATAATATGATTCCTATGTATAATATTTTTATTCTTGTGATGTAACCATATTTTTGAACATTTGTTCCAAGAGTATTGGAAGTAGCGAGTCGAGGATCTTACTTAGCTATAATTATATATAGCACACTCCTTACCTGCATGTCTACGAATATACTGTTGCGGAGGGTGAGACTAATGGTTGACAAGTGTAACACCCCAAAACTTTCCCATGATTAAACCAAAACTTAGATTAGAAAACCAACTGAAAAATTCAAGTTTCAGACCAGTATGATTTGAGGTACGAGTCATACTATGGATCACGAGTCGTTGTACGACTTGTGGTATTGTAATAATCGTAGTTGTGACTTTTAGTTATTCTATGTTTTGACCATTTTTTCCTTCCCCATAGTGGTTATATGCTATTTATGAGTTGTAGGGTGGATTGGCACGGTCCCCGAAATGTTCAGGAGTGATTTGAGTGAGTTTGAGTTCCTTAAAGGCTTTAAAGGTGGATAGCTTGACTTTGGTCAAAACTTTGTGATCCTACCATTGGATGGTGATTTGGTCAAGTCTATTAGATCCAAAATATTGATTTTGGGTTCGCATAGTTAGTTTGGGTCCTGAGCCTTTAAATTGCATTTTGAGTATTTAGATAAAAATTAGCAAAATTAGCTAAAAAGGGGTCCCCACGGGTTAATTCATTGTAAATGATCTCCTTTCAAAAATTCGATGATTCCATCAAGTCCAGAATGTAGAAATTATCCTAGAAGCATAATTGGATTATTTCTGTGGGATCCTAAATGAATTTCGAGGATCCATTCAGAGATATTTTAACTTTGTTCAAGTACTAGTTTTCTGCTATCTGGTGCCAGCAAAAATCCTACTTCACATTTTTGGGTACCTGGTCATGTTCGTAGAGAAGGAAAATATTAATCATCGTGAATGCAATGGTGGGGACCATATTCGTGAAGGTAGCTTCCATCGTTCATCATGATTGCGGGGTTACGACCGCGTTCGCAAAAAGTTAAATGGTCTGAATCTGGGTCAGCCTTCATCGCGAACATGAAAGCCTGACCGTGATTGCGGAACTTGGGTCGGGTTGGTCTTTACATTCGCAAGTTGAGGCTCGCGTTCGCGAAGAGTATTTTATATCTAGACTATTTTTAAAAATCATTTTCTCATCGAAAAACCCTATTTCCACCATTATTAGACTTTGGGAGCTCGATTTATGATGATGTAACACCCCGTATATTTCCGAACCTAGTTGATTATCGTAACCTTTATGGAATCATTTAGACATGTAAGATGTTGGGGTATTATACATTAAATTTGATGGGCTGAATTTAATCTAGTGATTTGGGCTCAAATGAGGCCCAAAATGAAGCAAAAAGGCATGGCCCAATGAAAATGACCCATTCTTGGCATTGACCAAGTAAACATAGCATTTATGACCAAAGTGTGGCTAAGGATGAGACTAAAAGAAACTATAAAAGGGCACAAAAATCAGATTTTATTCATTGTAACACACATGCCAAGTCTAGACTTTTCTAGAGATATTTCTCATCTTCAAACCCTAAGGCAACTATTCTCCTTTGGACAAGATCACTCTCTTGAAAAGATTTGGTAAGTGTTTATTCTTATGGTTTAGTATATTATATGCTTAATATGGTGCATAAATCATGTTGGTTATGTTGGCAAAGTGTGGGGCAGTTCACTATGTGTAAAACTATCTACTTTTGCAATCGGAAAAGGATTTTGCCTTGTAAACTTGAAAATGGACTTGTGGTCTTGAAGGAAGTGAACTTGATGCATTAAATATAAACATGTAAGATGTGTTTATGTTCTTAACTTGCTTTCTCTATGTGTATAACTTGTGGGATTGTTGGTATGAAATTGATCTTGGAATTGATGATGTATTGACCGAAAAATGTCATTTTAGTGATGTTCATGTGTGTTGTAAAACCATGGTTGTTCTTTGTCATACGATTTGACCTAAAACATGTAAAGATAAGCTTATTTATGGCCATGGACCATTTATTACAAAAAAAGGACCCTAAAATGACCCCTGGAGGCTGAAACGGGCATCCGCTCTCGCGTCTGGAGCACCTGCGGGCGCATATGTCAACACAGGTGGCTCTGGACAAGGACAGAGGGCCACCTGCGGCCGCATTTCATCCACCTGCAGGCACAGGTGGCTCCATATCCCAGTCCAGAATTTTGTTTTGTATGTTTTTGTCTCTCTTTGATCCCCGAAGGCCCCTATACCCTTTTTGGATATAATTATCAACTTATGATGCCTATTGAATGACTTTAAGGGGTCGTTTGGAGGCATGATGGATTATATCAATTATGGATTGTTGTTAATATGTGGTTACGAAAGGTATTGAGGTGACTTGATAGAATAATTGTGACGTAGTGTTAATGAGGAAGCGTAAACTTGGTGTGAAATATTATTGGTTTATGATGTCTTGGTCAATGTGTGGAATTTTATGGTGTTGTTGGTATGGTAATGCAGTGGATGTATTGTAAAGGGTGAAATGACGTTATATGGCAGTCATGTAGCTCATTGTCATTTTGTGCACTTGTAAGGTAGTTAGTTGTTAACATGAGCTCCGTTATGAACTTGTGTTGTAGAGTAACACATAAGGAAGGATCTAGACTATTGTTGACTTGATAGCCCTAACGGACAAGTTTCATATATAATATGTTTTCCATGACTTCCGCCATTGGTATTTTATAGTTACATGAGGTAGAATGATATTCCTACAGAGACATGCATATGAATTTACATGAGCAAAGATTGGTTCTCTCAGGCCTCAACGGCTTCGGGTACCAGTTCGCCTCGTTGGAATTTGAGGCGTGACAAAAGTGGTATCAGAGCAGGTCGTCCTAAGGGTGTCTACAAAGTCGTGTCTGAGTAGAGTCTTGCTTATAGATGTGTTGTGCACCACATTTATAAGTAGGAGGCTACAGCACATTTAGGAGTTGTTTCTTTTCTTCATTTCTAGATCGTACAATAGAGCCAATGTTGTAAGTGGAATCGTATCTGACCATTGGAATTGGTTTTCTTGTTTATAGTAAAATACCGATGACAAGAAGAGGTAGAGGCAAAGGTAAGCAGGTAGATATGCTTGCCGGTGAAGGAATGAGTAAATCACCACCTGACCAAGCTAGTCAAGATGGAGCTAACACTGAAATTACATCGCGGTCTTCTTCTACTTTTCCAGCTCCGAAAGAGCCAAGAGGTAGAGAAGTACCCGCAGAACTGCCAATGAATGCCACTGACCAGGATTTAAGAAATGCAGTACATATGTTGACTCAGATAGTTGTTGTACAAAGTCAAGGAGGAGCTGGTCCAACGACAAATGAGGATGATGCGGCTAGAGTGGCGAGTCTCAGGACACGGGACTTTTTGAAATTAGACCCTCCTATATTCACTGGGTCAGATCCAAAAGCAGATCCACAGGACTTCGTGGATCAAATTTCGAGGGCTCTAGATGTTATGCACGTGACTGGTGTTGAAAAAGTTGAACTTGCGGCCCATAGATTGAAAGTTGAAGCTATATTTTGGTATGAAGACTGGAAAACATCGAGGGGTATTGATGCACTTCCAGCTGGTTGGAAAGAATTTAAAATGGCATTCCTAGATCATTACCTCCCATATGAGATCCGGGAGGCACGTGCAGACCAGTTCCTAAATCTATGTCAAGGGAATATGAGTGTTAGAGAATATAGTCTTCAGTTTAATTCCTTGGCTCGATATGCTCGGAATATAGTGGCCACAATGACAGACAGAGTCCATCGATATGTGGATAGATTAGAGCCTTATTTGGTAAGGGACTACACTATTGCTGCCTTGAACAAAGATATGGACATAGCCAGAATACAGGCCTTCGCACAGAAAATGAAGGATCAGAGACAGAGAAAAAGGGTACATGAATCTGATAGAGGATAGTCCAAAAGAGCTAGACCTATAGGACAATCTATGGCGTCCCAAGGAGAATCTAGGCCTCGGATGTTTCCTAGACCACCTAGACCATCATTCTCATATTCCACAACAGGCACTCACTCTCAATTCCGAGGGTTTAGAGGCGGTCAATCTGGGCAGAGTAGTGGAATTCACGGATCACAGGCAGCAGGATTTTCTCGTTAGCAGTGTCAGTACTGCGGGAGTACTCATTCAGGTAAATGCTAATTAGGGATGAATGCTTGCTTTTGGTGTGGTATGTCGGGGCACATGATGAAAGAGTGTCCCCAGAGGAGCATGAGTTGTATAGCACGACCTATGGGATCAGCCGTTGCATCATCATCATCGGTTCCTTCTTTAGGCCGAGGTGTGCAGTATGTTAGTCGTGGTAAAGGTGCTAGAGGAGCAGCTAGTTCCAGTGGAGCCCAGAATCGCACCTATGCTCTAGTGGACCGGCAGAATTTGGAGGCTTCCCCTGACGTAGTCATAGGTACATTATCCATATTTTCACACAATGTATATGCATTGATTGATCCGAGTTCTACATTATCATATGTTACTCCGTTGATTGCTGTGAAATTTGCAAGAACATCAAAATTATTAATTAAGTCAATTGAAGTATCTACACTAGTTAGTGAATATATTATTGCACAAAGAGTATATCGTAATTATGTGGTAACTGTGTGTGGTCATGATACGATGGATGATCTCATTAAATTGAAAATGGTGGATTTTAATGTCATAATGGGTATGGATTGGTTGGCTTCTTGCCATGCCACAGTAGATTGCCGAGCTAAGGAAGTACACTTTCATTTTCCACAAACGAATGTTCTTGAATGGAAGGGTAATGTAGGGGCACCGAGAGAAAAATTTATTTCGTATCTTAAAGCAAGAAAAATGATATCCAAGGGATATATCTATCACTTAGTAAGAGTGAAAGAAACGGATGTGGAACAACTAACTCCTCAGTCGATTCCAGTGGTCAATGAATTCCTTGATGTATTTCCTGAGGATCTTCCAGGTTTGCCTCCAGAACGAGAAGTAGAGTTTGGTGTTGATGTAATTCCAGGCACTCAGCCTATCTCTATTCCCCCATATAGAATGGCTCCAGCAGAATTGCGTGAATTGAAGGAGCAATTAAAAGACTTGCTGGAAAAGGGCTTCATCAAGCCTAGTATATCCCCGTGGGGTGCACCAGTATTATTTGTACGGAAAAAAAGATGGCATATTGAGAATGTGCATTGACTATCGGCAATTGAATAAGGTAACGATCAAGAACAAATATCCCTTCCCCAGAATTGACGATTTGTTTGATCAGTTACAGGGTACCAAATGTTTTTCAAAGATTGACTTGAGATCGGGCTACCATCAAGTCAGGGTTAGAGAAACAGATATACCCAAGACAGCTTTCCAAACACTGTATGGACATTATAAATTTTTAGTTATGTCGTTTGGACTAACAAATGCACCAGTTGTGTTCATGGATTTGATGAATAGGGTGTTTAAGACATTTCTAGGCGTGTTTGTGATGGTGTTTATAGATGAGATCCTGGTTTATTCACGATCACAAGAGGACCATGCTAACCACTTACGGCAAGTGTTACAAATCCTTCGTGAGCGTAAGTTGTATGCAAAGTTCTCTAAATGTGAATTTTGGTTGAAGTCCGTAGCATTCTTGGGACACATTGTATCAGATGAAGGGATAAGGGTTGATACACAAAAGATCGAAGCGGTGAAAAATTGGCCAAGGACTACGACACCTACGGAAATTCATAGTTTCCTTGGGTTGGAAGGTTATTATTGAAGGTTTGTTGGAGGGTTTTCTTCCATTGCTGCACCTTTAACGAAGCTTACACACAAGGCAGTCAAGTTTCAGTGGAATGATGCATGTGAGAAAAGTTTCCAAGAGTTGAAAGATAAATTGACTTCTACACCGGTATTGGTACTTTCGAAAGGCACAAAAGGGTATGTTGTTTATTGTGATGCTTCCGGAGTTGGCCTAGGGTGTGTATTGATGCAGCACGATAATGTAATCGCGTATGCCTTACGACAGTTGCGACCACATGAGAGAAATTATCCCACTCATGATCTTGAGTTAGCAGCTGTGGTATTTGATTCAAAAATATGGCGCCATTATTTTTATGGATTTCATGTTGACATATACACTGATCACAAAAGCTTGCAATATATCTTTAAGCAGAAGGATTTAAATCTGAGGCAGCAGAGGTGGCTTGAGCTATTGAAAGACTATGATATTGATACCTATATCATCCAGGAAAAGCCAATGTGGTAGCTGATGCATTAAGTCGCAAGGCAATAGGAGGCACTAGTGGCCAGTTGACAAAAAAGCGAGACTTAGTCAGAGATCTACATCAACTAACCAGTTTGGGGGTCCGTCTTCTTGAATCCTCAGATGAAGGGGTTATTGTGCAAAATGCAGCAGAATCTTTATTAGTCGCGGAAGTGAAAAAGAAACAGGATGTGGATCCTATGTTGTTGCAGCTGAAAGAGAATGTACAACAGGTTTTAATAAAGGCATTTGATCTTATACAAGAAGGAGTACTTCAATGCCAAGGTAGATTATGTGTACCGGATGTAGATGAGCTGAGGAGACTAATTATGACCGAGGCGCATCATTCACAATATTCTATTCATCCGGGAGCTACCAAAATGTACCATGATTTGAAAGAAATGTATTGGTGGGGAAACATGAAGAAGAACATTGCAGAATTCGTAGCTTAATGCCCAAATTATCAACAAGTCAAAGTAGAGCATCAGAAACCTGGAGGTTATATGCAATGTATCAATCTTCCAGTGTGGAAATGGGACATGATTAATATGGATTTCATCACAAGTTTGCCTCGTACACTGCAAAAAATTGATTTCATATGGGTAATAGTTGACAGGCTTACCAAATCAGCACATTTCCTACCAGTCAAGACCATCTATACAGCTGAAGATTATGTAAGGTTGTATGTTAAAGAGATAGTGCGATTACATGGAATTTCGATCTCCATTATATCTAACAGGGGAACACAATTTACTACACATTTTTGGAGGTCTTTTCAAAAGAGCTTGGGTACACAAGTGAATCTGAGTACGGCTTTTCATCCTCAGACAGATGGACAAGCAAAACGTACTATCCAAACACTTGAAGATATGCTATGAGCTTGCACATTAGATTTTTAAGACAGTTGGGATGACCATTTTCCTCTTATTGAATTTTTCTACAACAATAGCTATCATTCAAGTATTAAAATGGCACCTTATGAAGTTTTATACGGAAGGAAGTGTAGCTCACCAATTGGATGGTTTGAAGTGGGTGAAACTGCTTTATTTGGGCCAGATCTTGTTCATCAAGCTATGGAGAAAGTTAAAGTGATTCAACAGCGGCTACAAACGGCCCAAAGTCGACACAAGTCATATGCTGATGTTAGAAGAAGAAGGGTCAAATTTACCATAGGTGATTGGGTATTCTTGAAGGTGTCACCGATGAAACGGGTAATGAGATTCGGAAAGAAAGGGAAGTTGAGTCCCCGTTATATAGGGCCATATGAAATTGTCCGATGATTTGGGCAAGTCGCATATGAATTAGCATTACCCCAAGAACTCTCCACAGTTCATCCAGTATTTCATGTTTCGATGCTTCGAAAGTGCATAGGAGATCCATCTCGTATTGCTCCCATTAAAGATGTACAAGTTACGGAGGATCTTACCTATGAGGAGATACCTATTGCTATTCTGGATAAATAAGTGAAGAGGTTAAGGAATAAAGACGTAGTTTCCGTAAAGGTACTTTGGAGGAATCAACAAGTAGAGGAGATCACATGGGAAGCTGAAGAAATGATGAAGTCCAAGTACCCTCATTTGTTTCAAACGAAAGAAAAATTTCAAGATACGGGATCAGAGCAATAACAAATAAGTATTTATAATCATTAAGTATATATATATGTTAACATGGAAAATGATCCTAGGCTTGAATTTGTTAAATTGGATAATGTCACTAACATTCGAGGACGAATGTTTCTAAGGGGGGAAGAATGTAACACCCCGTATGTTTTCGAACCTAGTTGATTACTGTAACCTTTATGGAATCATTTAGAAATGTAATATGTGGGGGTATTATACATTAAATTTGATGGGCTTAATTTAATATAGTGATTTGGGCTCAAATGAGGCCCAAAATGAAGCAAAAAGGCATGACCCAATGAAAATGACCCATTCTTGGCATTGACCAAGTAAACATAGCATTTATGACCAAAGTGTGGATAAGGATGAGACTAAAAGTAACTATAAAAGGGCACAAAAATCAGATTTTATTCATTGTAATGCACATGCCAAGTCTAGACTTTTCAAGAGATATTTCTCATCTTCAAACCCTAAGGCAACTATTCTCCTTTGGACAAGATCACTCTCTTGAAAAGATTTGGTAAGTGTTTATTCTTATGGTTTAATATATTATATGCTTAATATGGTGCATAAATCATGTTGGTTACGTTGGCAAAGTGTGGGGCAGTTCACTATGTGTAAAACTGTCTACTTTTGCAATCGGAAAATGGTTTTGCCTTGTAAACTTGAAAATGGACTTGTGGTCTTGAAGGAAGTGAACTTGATGGATTAAATATTAATATGTAAGATGTGGATATGTTCTTAACTTGCTTTGTCTATGTGTATAACTTGTGGGATTGTTGGTATGAAATTGATCATGGAATTGATGACGTATTGACCAAAAAATGTCATTTTGGTGATGTTCATATGTGTTGTGAAACCATGGTTGTTCGTTGGTATCCGAGTTGACCTAAAAAATGTAAATATAAGCTTATTTATGGCCATGGACCATTTATTACAAAAAAAGGACCCTAAAATGACCCCTGGAGGCTGAAACGGGCATCCACCCTCGCGTCTGGAGCACCTGCGGGCTCAGATGTCAATGCAGGTGGCTCTAGACAAGGACAGAGGGGAACCTGCGGCTGCATTTCATCCACCTGCAGGCACAGGTGGCTCCATAGCCCAGTCGAGAATTTCGTTTTGTATGTTTTTGTCTCTCTTTGATCCCCGAAGGCCCCTATACCCTTTTTGGATGTAATTATCAACTTATGATACCTATTGAATGACTTTAAGGGGTTGTTTGGAGGCATGATGGATTATATCAATTATGGATTGTTGTTAATATGTGGTTACGAAAGGTATTGAGGTGACTTGATAGAATAATTGTGACGTAGTGTTAATGAGGAAGCGTAAACTTGGTGTGAAATATTATTGGTTTATGATGTCTTGGTCAATGTGTGGAATGTTATGGTGTTGTTGGTATGGTAATGCAGTGGATTGTATTGTAAAGGGTTAAATGACGTTATATGGCAGTCATGTAGCTCATTGTCGTTTTGTGCACTTGTAAGGTAGTTAGTTGTTAACGTGAGCTCCGTTATGAACTTGTATTGTAGAGTAACATGTAAGGAAGGAGCTGGACTATTGTGTTCACGTATTGTATTGTATATTCATAGTGGGAAGATAAGGTATTTAAGGTTACTCTTTTCGTATCCTTCTGCAGTACATAGTGTTCGCATTGTCATTGTACTTGTTCCATTCTGAAATGTTCTAAAGTATTTCATTTCAGGTTGTCATCCACCGTTAGTCACATATTCCTCATTCATTGATCAAATGTTACTCATGTGTTACATAATTTACGGACATGTTCCAAAGTTCCAATAATGTTATGTTCCAAAGCTCCAATAATGTTATGACTATCATTGTATCAATCTCTCAAAAGTAAAGAAATGAAGTAATGCATAGTTGTTGGTTACAAGAGTACGGGTGGTAGCTCTAGAGGAATAAGCCTAGATTGAGCCGATCCCGAGATTATTGGATCAGGGGGTAGTCCTAGAGGCATAAGCCTAGCTAGGGCCGAACCTGACAGGGGGTAGCTCTAGAGGTAAGAACCTAGCTCGAGCCGAACCTGATATATTAGTTTACGGGTGGCAGCTCTAGAGGTAATAACCTATCTCGAGTCGAGCCTGATGTATTGATTTATGGGTGGTAGCTCTAGAGGCATAAGCCTAGCTCGAGCCGATCCCAACATAACGTTATGTTATTTTAAGACCCACTGATCAGTTGGGGTTCGGGTACATTGTGACACAGGAGATGATGAATAAGCATAAAAGCAAAAAAGAAAGTAATGAAAGCAATATACATAGTTCCAAACATACGGATCGATGGTTTATCCATATTGGCTATTCTCTGATATTTGATTCCATTGAGGTTCTTATGTATTGATGCAGTTTCTTATAGCCTTACATACTCAGTATATTTTTTGTACTGATGTCCCATGGGGGACTTACCTTACTTGCTGCAGACACAGGTGCTCATAGACCCCCACAGTAAATTGCAGATCATTTGCCGATCATTGGTGAGCTCCAGTTGGTTCGGGGCTTTTTGAGTCACATGTGTACATTTGTTTTGGTATTGTAAAGTTGTATAAAGCGGGGACTTGTCCCGACTGTAGTATGGTTATGTACATGTATCTGTAGAGGCTTTGTAGACATATGTGGGAAGATGAATGAAAGAGATGTATGTCCATTTTGACTTGATGGCCCTAACGGCCAAGTTTCGTATATAATATGTTTTCCATGACTTTCGCCATTGGTATTTTATAGTTACATGATGTAGAATGATATTCCTACTGATACATGCATATGAATGTACATGAGAAAAGATTGGTTCTCTCGGGCCTTAACAGCTTCGGGTGACAGTCCGTCTCGTTGGAATTCGGGGCGTGATAGGCGATTTCAAGGGGGGTTTTCATTAATCTTGCTTGGGTAATCTCTAAACTCCTATTTTCATCATTTCCTATTGATTTCATCTTCAAAACAACTTCAAATCTTTGATTTCAAACTTGTATTTTGAGACTTTTATCCAGTAAACTATAAAATTGGTTTTTCTTTGATTTAAAGTCCGATTTCAACTCATTTTTGGTCGGGTTTTTAGATTTAGACTCTCCTTGATATGAGAAATATGATTCTTAAATAAAATTCCAAATTTACCCTTTTTGATTTCGTTCCTATTTTCAAACTATTTTTGGACCTGAAATAAATATAGTCAATATGGGTATCATTGGACTCCTTTTGATGTGTAGATTACATTTTGATAGATTTAGTCCATTCTGAGACTACTCGTGAAGGAAAGGCTTTGCATTGAAGGGTATAGGCTTGGATTTCTACTTTTCGAGGTAGCTTATGGCTTAACTTTCTTCAGAGTGAGTTAGGTAGTTAACTTCCCATGTAAAGCATGCTATGCATTGGGGATTTAGTTGTTAGGTCGTGTTTTGAGGATATTATTATTATTGTGTTGCCCTTGTGGGGGTTTATGTGAACATTAATGTTGACTTGAGAGATTATATTTGTTGTGATGCCCATGTGGGGGCTTGACTTGATATTGTAGGCCTTATTTGTGCATTTATATGCCTTATTTTTATTGTGATGCCCGAGCGGGGGGCTTATATTGATATTATAGGCCCTATTTGTGCATTATATGTCTCTATCATTATAGTGATGCCCGAGAGAAGGGCTTGGATTTATATTATTGATGTCTTACATGACTATTTATTCCAGTGGTGCCATGCATATGCTTATATCATGAAATATTGACATATTGAGTAGATTTTGAGCTCATTTATACCATTATTGAATTGATTATTATCTTCATACTGATTTGGTTATGAGCATATATCCTTATTTCATTCATTCATATTCATAAAAGTGGTACTACTGAGGAACATAGGTTTTTAAAGAAAAGGAAATATTTTGTAAAACCCTTGGCCGAGGTCTTTTCCGGCAAGGTGGATTGAAACACTTTGTAAAAACCCTTGATTGAGTCTTTGGTGGGAAGGTATATTGAGACACTTTATAAAACCCTTGACCTAGGTCTTTACCGGCAAGGTTGATTAAGATTGTGAAAGTACATAGGTTTTGAAGTGTCCTGTCCTAGAAGCTTTAGCTCAAAAGGCGTATACGAAGTCATGCGATGGCTGCCATGTGATGGCTTATATCATTATCATCCCATTGCATTGCATCACTTGCTCTTCTATTTACGTGTTTGTATTGTGTGTTTACTTCTTTCTATATATTCATGTGTAATTGTTTTTATATAGATATTATACTTGAAGAATTGTTAGGAGATACAATGTGAGCTATCATTTGGGAACTTTTCTGTATGCAGATGGAAGTGTGCTCATAGTATTCTTTATTTGTTTAGTTTTCTACTTTGCCCAGTCGGCCTATGATACCTACTGAGTACAAGCGGACCATACTCACTCCTACTTTTGTGCCTTTTTGGTGCAGATCCCAATACAAGTGCGACCCGCGGTGGCTGATTTGTGCAGTGAAAGTTGATTCGAAGATCTGGTGAGCTCCCTGTCCGGAGCCTTGTTCTAGCCTCCATCTATCTTTTATGTCTTTACTTGCTTTTTGAAGACATTGATGTATATTCATATTTTCAGTATTGTATTAGATGCTATTTTTTCTTATGATACCAGGTCTTAGGATTTGGTGTATTTCTTTCAGAGATTTCAGTTTTATGATTATGGCCTGACTTTGCTCTAAAAGTCTCATATTTACTTCTTCCTTTCCTATTTCGTATTTCTTATTTATTATGAATTTTTTGGCTTACCTACCAAGGTTGGGTCGGGGTAGGTTCCATTATGACCTCAATTTTTGGGTCGTGAGAGGTATATTGCCTAGGTGTTTCCTTGTTATCAGTCACCCTGACTCATTGTATGAGTCTTAAAAAGAGAGTACGAGTCATACACTGACTCATACTGATAAGGACTAGAAAGGTGAAAAATGCTCCAAGAAACCATGACTCAACCCATGAGTCATGAAATGATTATACGACTCGTGGAGTGGCTCATGGTCTCCAAATCAGAATTGGTCCCAAAATCCAGTCCTAGGCACCATGAATCATATCATGACTTGTGGTATCAAAGTATGGGTCATACCATAGACCCGTAGTTCCTTAAACAAAATCGGTCCAAATCATTATCAGTTCCAAGAACCATGAGTCAAACCACGACTTACGGACCCAGAGTACGAGTCATAGGTCGACTCGAGGGACGCAGTTCTAATAGTTTTGAAGTCATTTTCAGAAGGGAAATTTTGTCTTTTCCCTATCTTCTAAACCCCATACTACGTCATTCTATACTCTTTTAAGGGAGATTAAAGGTTAATCAACTGATTAAACTCTCATTCACTCAATTAAACCTCTTAAGTCAGAAAAAGAAAGGAACAAAGAATGCTCTCAAGTCTCTCTCAAGTAGTAAAGACCTAGGGTTCTTCTTCCAAGTTCAAGTTCTCAGATTTCAGTCCAAATACTCCAGTAATTAGGTATATGGGAATTCAATGAGGGTTTCCTTTCTCCCTCATTCCCAAAGTTTCAGATTTTAGCTATTTTTTCATGATTATATGATTTAGGGTTAAAACCTAATTCCCCAAATTATGATATTTTCAGTTCTAATAGACTATTAAGTTGTTATGGTTCTTGCTTTGAGTAAATATGCATGATTTTAGTAGTCCAGTTCAGCCATTATGTTTTAAGAATATTTATGCATGATTTGACATTTTAGTCTATTTTAGAATGACTGGCATGTTTTGAACACATGATCCTAGAACTCAGTAAATTTATCATAATAGTTCCAGTATTTGAAAATATCAGTAAAACAGTAGTCAAACTAGTTCATGCTTTATTTTTAGATATTATTTTATATTTATGAGCAGTTAATAATATATATTTTGGAGAATTCTTTAGCACCGAGTAGACAAGGGTTACAGATAACCCAAGTCCCAGAACTACGTTGCCACGTAGGATAAGGGGCTTTCGCCAGTTGAGATTGACAACCTTTAGCACAAATGGGCTCAGTTAGTGGATCCACACCAGATAGGTTCTATATCTGTGGTTGGGTATAGGGCACCCTCCCAATTGGGATTGTACGTTAGACTCTATGTTACTCACATGATTTACATCTGTTACAAGAACCTACAGAAATGATTTTTTACATAACTTTTGTACATGACCCACAGTTTTAGTTCAATTAAGTTATTTCATGACTTGCAGTCGTGCTTCATGTATACAGTTTATGATTATACTTTTAGGTTATTGTACTACAGTTTTGATATTTTATATAGTTTTGATTATTGCATCTAAAACCAGTTTAAAGCATGTTTTCAGTGTATTTACATCATTGTATACCTCACATGCTCAGTACATTCGATAGTACTGGCCGCATACTATCTTTGCACTATATCCTATCATGATATAAATTTAGGTAAAAGTTCCCTGCCTCATGGCTAAAATGGACTTACAGATACTTTATACCAGAGTTGGTGAGTCCTCATCGACTAGTTTTAGCTTTGATTTAGTTATTTATTTCAGACAGTTGTTTTAGAGTTAGTTTGGGATCTTGCCCCAACAACTCAGTCCTTGGGTAGAGGTTTTCAAGGATAGTCAGGATTGTATTTTTATGTTGATGTTTCAGTTATTGTTTATTCCAGTTAAATATTCAGTTGGGTTCTCTAATAGATTGCCATTTTGGTTTTCTTTATACTTCTGGACAGTATTTTAGTATTGACTTAGTAGTATTCCAGTATCAAGGGTTATCTTGGGATCACTTGTGGTTTAAGTAACATATCTCATCCAAGATGTAGACTCTGGTCGTGACAATGAGTCTATTATGTAGATTCTATTGTTGAGGTAAGCCTTAATATTGTTTGTGGAGGCTTTCATTTCAGGTTTATCCATTTTTTAGTTTATATTTCTTTTCTTGGGTTTGCATGACCGACAGTTAAACTCATGTAACTCAATTAGATACTCTATGGTCTTAGTGTGGGATTTAGACTAGAGAAATAGTACTTGAGTAATTGTTGAATTATTAGATTTATTATGGAATTTTGTTAAGTTTTTATTCTCCGTGTGTTGATTATTATTGATGTGTTTTGAGTTTTTTATATTTTAACTTAGTGCTTATTGAAATGGTAAAGTGTATGGAAAAATTGTTCTGCCCGACAGGTGGTGTTAGCGAGTGCCACTCTCATCTAGAGGGTACTTTAGGATGTGACAAAGTCAGTATCGGAGCCTAGGCTTTAGATCTCGGATCATGGAGCAGTGTTTAGTAGAGTCTTATTCATGGGTATGTAGGCACCTGTAACAATCCTTGTTGTGATTTTTAACTTTTTTGTATTTTTACCATTTTATCCTTCCCTATAGTTGTTATGTATCATTTATGAGTTGTGGGGATGGTTGGTACAGTCCCCGAAGTGTTAGGGGAGTGATTTGAGCGAGTTTAATGTTTTGAGCAGCCTTTTAAGTGATTAGTTTGACCTTGGTCAATATTTTGTGATCCGAGCGTCAGATGGTGATTCTATCAGTTTCATTAGATCTAGAATATCAATTTTGGATTAGTAGAATGGTTGGTTCAGGTTCTAAGCTTTTATATTTAGTTTTGACTTGTTAGATAAGAAACTAGTTAAAATTTAGCCTAAAGGGGTCCCAAGGGTTAACCTCTTTTGATAAATCTGATGGTTCTATTATATCCAGAACGTTGAAATTAGTCTATTAGCATTATTGGTTTATTTCTGTAGGGTCTCGAACGAATCCTGAGGGTCCATTCGAAATAATTTTAGACTTAGATCATTGATGGTGCACAGTTCTGGTGCACCAGGTATTTTATTCATCGTGATTTCATGGAGGAGAGTCGTGATCGCCAAGGGTTGTATGTTCGTTCATAGCGATCGCAAGGCGGGTCACCGCGATAGCGAGGTTCGGGTTGGGTAGGCATCGCGATCGCGTGGCTCCTTCCCGCGATTGAGAAGACCATTTTAGGCAAGGTCAACGTTGACCCTCGCAATTGCATGGTGGGTGTCGTGATAGCAAGGCACTGTTCATCTGAACAGTATAAATTCTCCATTATCTCGATTTTCACCATTTTTGGACTTTGGGACCTCGAGAAAGACAATTTCAAAGAGGGTTTTTCATCAATAGTGTTTGGGTAAGCTCTTAAACTTGATTTCAATCATTATTCATTAATTTTATCTCAAAAACATCTTCAAAACCTTGATTTTAAACTTGAATTTTTGGAGATTTACCCAGTTAAGTGTAAAAATGGGTTTTTAATGATTTCAACCTCGATTTCAACTCATTTTTTGATGGGTTTTATATATAGTATCCTTGAAGTATGGGAAACATGATTTTTTAATAAAATTTCAATTTTACCCTTTTTCCTTCGAGATCGATTTTCAAATAATTTTTGGACCCGGAATAAAAGTAGCTCATATGGGTATCATTGAACTCCTTTTGACATGTAGAATACGTTTTTGATAGATTTGGATTATTCTGAGGTTGCACGAAAGGGAAAGGCTCCTTATTGAAGGGTTCAGGCTTGAGTTTTGGCTTTTTGAGGTAGGTTATGGCTTAAATTTCTTTAGACTGAACTGGGTAGTTAACCATTCATGTACAGTATGTTATAGGTTGGGGCATTATCATGAGATTCATCTTTTAAGATAGTTATTTTATCGTGTTGCCCGTGTAGGGGCCTATATGAGTATTATTGTTGACTTGAGATATTATTATTGTTGTGATGCCCGTGTGGGGGCTTATGTGAATATTATATTTGATCTGAGAGATGGTTATTTTTGCGATACCTGAGTGGGGGTTGGAATTGGTCTTGTTTGAGTATTAATTACCTTTATTAATATTATGATGCTCGAATGGAGGGTTAAAATGATATTATTGATGTATTACAAGATTCTTCATTTCTGTGGTGTCATACAAGGGCTTATATCATGATTTACTGAGATTTGAGGAGATTTGAGCTTGTTTGAATACTGTCATTAAATTGATCCATTATATGACATTGTTTTGTTTATAAGCATGCATCCTCATTTCATTCATTCCTATAAATGAAATTGGTACCACAGAGTAACACCAAGAGATGTGTAACACCCCGTACCTTCCCAACCCTACTTGACGACATTAAATAATGTTTACTTAGGTATCGAGAGCTATAAGTATGTATTTGGTAATGCTGTTGATAAGATAATTGAATTTGGCCCCCGTATATGTGATTAAACCTTCGTAGGAGGTGTTTTGTGATTTTCGTGGAGCATTTGTGGGGTTCAAAACGAGGCTAAGAGGACCTCTAAACAAAGGATATTAAGGCTAAGAAGTAAGTTAAAGAATAGGACTTGAAGTATCTAACCAAACCCGCGAAGAAAAGTCAAAAAATGAATTTTTTGAAAAATCTAAGTGTGGGGCGCGCCAGAGAGAGTGCCACGCCTCTCTGGGCTAATATTTTTAGTCCAGAGGCAGCAAGTTGGTACGCCCAAGGGCGTGCCACGCTGGTTTTTCCACTTTTTCGAAAGTTGGAAATTTCTAAGTCCCAAGGGTATCCGGGGTCGTACCGAGCCGATTTTTTCCCCGTTTCTTCTACAATCATGAGTACATACATGAAATGAATGAATATTATATTGGTATGATAAAATTACTCGAGAGCGAATTTATCATCAAAATGACAATTTTACCCTTTTGGTCAAAAAGGTCATACGTGGCTAGCATCACTTGTTTTTGGGATTGAGGCTACGGATATGAGTAGCATGAGAGGGAATATTGTTGTAACACGTATAAGATGACTTAAACACGAGAAATTATTGATTTTATTGGGTTAAGTGATTTGGGCTCAATAAAAGCCCAAAATGGGGCAAAAGACATGGGTCACATGACCCAATCTTCTATTGACTAAGTCAAATATAGCATTAAATGCCAAGAATGGCTAAGGATGACCCCAAGGACTATATATAGACCCAAAAATCAGATTTTATTCAATTGAAAATATCATGCCTTTTTAGATATTTTCTCAAAACATTTCTCTAGTTCCAAACCCTAAAGCAAATATTTCCTTTGGGACTCTTTCGTAAAGATCATCCTACTCCAAGCCTTGGTAAGTATTTATTATCATGTATTAAAATATTATATGCGTGGGAGATTATGTATATCATGATAGTTGTGTTGGCAAGGTAGTGAATAGTGTATTTTTGCTTTTGGTGAAAGATGTGTCATCTTTGTGATTTGAACTTGAAAAGAGACTTGATGTCTTGATGAAAGAGCATGGTATGGATAAAATATGAACATGTATGGTGTTATTTTGTTATTAAATTTGTTATTTTTCTTTAAGTGTAAATTGGGGGATTTGGGCCGATATGTGCTATGGGGTGTATTGAGGTAATTTGATGGATTATTTGTGATGTGATATGGATAAGAAAGTGTAAAGGAGTAATGCTGTGGTGAAATGTATTGATTATCATGTATTGGTCAATGTTGGGAATATTATGGGATTTTTAGAATAATAATTTCATCAATGGTTTTGTCAAGGGGAAATGACATGTTTAAAGGCAAACATGTAACCCATTGATGTTATATGCATTTGTAAAGTAGTTGATGGTTAATGTGAATCCCGTTATATATTTGTGTTGTAGAGTGACACATAAAGAAGGAGCGGGACTATTGTATACGCATCTAAGGTTGTATATTCGTATTGAGAATACAAGGTATGTAAGGTTACTCTGTCCGTATCTTTCTGCGGCAAATAGTATTCACATTGACATTACGCTTGTTCCATCCCGAAATGTGCTAAGGTATCCCATATCCGGTTATCCATGGTCATTGTCATATATTTCCTACTCATTTATGAATCTCATGTCTCATATTCATGGTTAATGTTCCAAAAGCTCAAATACGGTTATGTCCCAATGTTCCAATAGTGATTATATTTATGTCTCTTGTTCATGGATTATTGTCCAATGGTTCCCATGGTGTTATGGTTCTAATAATGTTATGTTGCCAAGTTATTCACATGTCTCTCACTCATTGGTTAATGATCCAAAGTTTCAAGTAAAGTTATGACGTTCGTGGTATCAATCTCAAAGTAATGAATAAAGTAATGCATATGTGGTTAATGATCAAGTAAGGCTGGCAGCTTTGGGGGTGAAATACCTAGCTCAATCCGATCCCAAATCAGGGGGCAGCTCTAGGGGTAATAACCTAGCTCGAGCCAAACCTGAAATGTTGTATGGGTGGAAGCTCTAGAGGTACTAACCTAGCTCGAGCCAATCCCGATATATTGATTGATTCATAGGGTGGCAGCTCTAGAGGTACTAACCTAGCTCGAGCCAATCCCGATATATAGATTGATTCATAGGGTGGCAGCTCTAGGGGCATAAGCCTAGCTCGAGCTGATCCCAACATAACATGATGTTATGTTTAAAACCCATTGTTCAGTCGGGGCCCGGGTATCACAAGTCACAAACAAAGATGAATAATCATTGAATTAAAGATACAAAGAAAGTACCGAAAGCAATATGCATAGTGTCCAAACTGCAGAATAGTGACTCATCTACATTGTAACTTATCTATATTGATTATGCATTTGAACTTGAGTTCTTTGACATATTTACCTATCTTATAAGTTTCATATGGCCTTACATACTCAGTACATTCTTCGCACTGATCCCTCTTGGGGAATTTACCTTACTTGCTGCAGGCGCAGGTACTAGTAGGCCTCCACAGTAGGTTGCCAGTTGTTGCTGATCTTTGGTGAGCTCCAGTTAGTTCGGGGCTTCTCCGAGTCACTGTTGTACATATGTTTTGGTGTTGTACATGTTGTATAAAGCGGGGACTTGTCCCGACTGTTAGTTCATTTTGGTCAATGCATTGTTAGAGGCTTTTGTAGACGGTTGTGGGTGTATAAATGTAAAAGGTATATGTCATTTTTGACTTGGTGGCCTCAACGGCCAAGTTTCGCATATGTGAATAGATATATCATGTTCCATGAATTCCATTGTTGATATCCAAAGTTATTATGTGATTATGGATTTCTTATGGCATGTATATGATTGAGTAGAGGCAAAGCTTGGTTCTCTCGGGCCTTGTCGGCTACGAGTGCCAATCCGTCCCGATGGGATTCGGGGCGTGACAAGATGTTTCGATAAGGTTGATTTGAGAAATGAGATTGTGATAGTATACGGGTTACGAAACCCCCCCCCCCATGGTGTCCTATCCTGGAAGATTTCGCTCGAAAGGTGTATATGAGGTGATATTGAGATATTATAACATGGCCATTACATCTCTTTTATGTGTTTGATATCGTGTATTTAGTCTTCTTTTATATATATTTTTGTGTAGTCTTATACTGTTATTATACTTGTAGAATTGTTAGGAGATACGATTTGAGCCACCATTGGGAACTTTTTTGTATGCAGGTGGAAGCGTGCTCATAGTATTTTTTTTACTTGCTTAGTTTTCTGTTATGATACCTACTGAGTACAAGTGGAACGTACTCACTCCTACTTTCTTTACCCTTTTAGTGCAGATCCCAGTATGAGAGCGACCCACGGAGCTTGAGATTATGCGGAGTAGAGGCAGACTCAGAGTACTGTGAGCTCCAGTGTTTGGGGCATATTTCAGACCCCATTTTATCTTTATTTTGTATTTATTTACTCATCAGAGATAGATTCACAAATTTCAGATTCTATATCAATTTATTTGTGCTCTTACTTATGACCTTAGATCTTGGATTTGGGTGTATTTGTTTCAGTATCAAATTTGGTTTATATATATTTGCCCTAACTTTATCTTAAAGTCTCGTAGCGGGTTTATTTATTTCCTTTCTGCATTCTTTATCTTGTTTGGTGTTGAGCTTACCTACCATGGTTGGGTTACCTACGAGTGCCAATCCATCCCGATGGGATTCGGGGCGTGACAAAAGTGGTATCAGAGCAGGTCATTCTAAGGGTGTCTACAAAGCCGTGTCTGAGTAGAGTCTTACTTATCGATGTGTTGTGCACCACATTTATAATTAGGAAGCTACGGGACATTTAGGATGTTGTTTCCTTTCTTCACTTCTAGATCGTGCAATAGAGCCAGCGTTGTAAGGTGAAATGAGTCTGATCATGGTAATTTTTTTTCTTTGATATAGTCAAAATGCCAATCACTAGAAGAGGAAGAAGTAAAGGCAAGCAGGTGGATGTGCCTGCGGAAGAAGGAATGAGTAGGCTACCACCTGACCAAGCTAGTCAAGGTGGAGCAAATGCTGAAATTTCATCGCGGTCTTCGTCTACTTTTCCAACTCCGGAGGAGCCAGTTGGTAGAGAAGTACCCGTAGAACCACAAATGAATACCACAGATCAAGATCTTAGAAATGCAGTTCATATGTTGACGCAGTTAGTGGTAGCATAAAGTCAAGGACGAGCTGGCCCAATGGCACATGATGATGATGCGGCTAGTGTGGCGAGTCGCAGGACACAGGATTTCTTAAAACTTGACCCTCCTATATTCACTGGGTCCGATCCAAAAGCAGATCCACAGGATCTCGTGGATCAAATTCAGAGGGCTTTGGAAGTTATGCACGTGATGGGGGTTAAAACAGTTGAACTTGCTGCGTACAGGTTGAAAGGGAAGGCAATATTGTGGTATGAGGATTGGAAGAAATCCCTTGACATTAGTGCAAATCCACCTACATGGGAAGAGTTTAAAGTGGTTTTCCTCGATCATTATCTTCCTTATGAGATCCGGGAGGCACGTACTGATCAGTTCTTAAATCTCCGTCAAGGAAATTTGAGTGTCAGAGAATATAGCTTGCAATTTAATTCCTTGGCTCGATATGCGCCAAATGTTGTGGCTACGATGACAAACAGGGTCCATAGATACGTGGACAGACTAGAGCCATATTTGGTAAGGGATTGCACTAAATCTACCTTGAACAAAGACATGGATATAGCGAGAATTCAGGCCTTCACCCAGAAAATGGAAGATCAAAGGCAGAGACGAAGGGTACATGAATTTGACCGGGGACAGTCCAAAAGGGCTAGACCTATGGGACCACCTATGATGTCCCAAGGAGGATCTAGGCCCCGTATGTTTTTGAGACCACCTAGACCATCGTTCTCCTATCCTACAGGGGTGCTCACTCACAGTTCCGAGGGTCTAGGGGTGGTCCATATGGGCAGAGTAGCAGAGTTCACGGATCACAGGCAGCAGGTTTTCCTCGTCAGCAGTGTCAGCACTATGGGCGTATTCATGCAGGTACATGCAGAGTGGGGACAAATGCTTGTTTTTGGTGCGGCATGACAGGACACATGATGAGAGAGTGTGCCCAGAGGAGTATGGGAGGTGTAGCACGACCGGCAGGATCGGCCTTTACGTCATCAGCATCGGTCCCTTCTTTGGGCTGAGGTGTTCAGTCTGTTGGCAGGGGTAGAGGTGCCAGAGGAGCAGCCAGTACTAGTGGGGTCCAGAATTGCACTTATGCTTTAGTGGACCGACAGAATTCAGAGGCTTCCCCTAATGTCGTCACAGGTACATTATCCATATTCTCATATAATGTATATGCATTGATTGACCCCGGTTCTACATTTTTCTATGTTACTCTATTGATTGCTGGGAAATTTACAAAGGCACCAGAATTATTAATTAAATCACTTGAAGTGTCTACATCGGTTGGTGAATATGTTATTGCAAAAAGAGTATATCGTAACTGTGTAGTAACTCTATGTGGTCATTATACGTTGGCCGATCTCATTGAATTGGACATGGTGGGTTTTGATGTGATCATGGGAATGGATTGGTTGGCCTCTTGTTATGCCACGGTAGATTGCCGGGCCAAGAAGGTGCAATTTTGTTTCCTGCAAGAAAATGTTCTTGAATGGCAGGGTAATGTAGGGGAACCACGAGGAAGATTTATTTCCTATTTGAAAGCCAGAAAAATGATTGCTAAGGGTTATATATGTCATTTAGTACGGGTGAAATATACTGAAGTGGAACCACTAACTCCACAGTCGGTTCCAGTGGTCAATGAATTTCTGGATGTCTTTCCAGAGGATCTTCCAGGCTTACCCCCAGAACGGGAAGTTGAATTTGGTATTGATGTGATTCCAGGCACTCAGCCTATTTCTATTCCCCCATATAGAATGGCTCCAGCAGAACTGCGTGAATTGAAGGAGCAGTTGAAAGATTTGCTGGACAAAGGCTTCATTAGGCCTAGTATGTCCCCGTGGGGTGCACCGATATTATTTGTACGGAAGAAAGATGGCACATTGAGAATATGTATCGACTATCAGCAATTGAATAAGGTAACGATCAAGAAAAAATATCCCCTGCCTCGAATTGATGATTTGTTTGATCAGTTACAGGGTGCCAAGTGTTTTTCAAAGATTGACTTGAGGTCGGGTTACCATCAAGTCAGAGTTAGAGAAGAAGATGTACCCAAGACAGCTTTTCGAACACGGTATGGCCATTATGAATTTTTAGTTATGTCATTTGGACTAACAAATGCACCAGCTGTGTTTATGGATTTGATGAATAGGGTGTTTAAGCCATTTCTGGACGTGTTGGTCACGGTATTTATAGATGACATCCTAGTTTATTCAAGATCACCGGAGGACCATGCTAATCACTTGCGAAGAGTGTTACAGATTCTCCGTAAGCGTAAGTTGTATGCCAAGTTCTCTAAGTGCGAGTTTTGGTTAAAATCAGCTGCATTCTTGGGTCACATTGTGTCAGATGAAGGGATACAGGTTGATACACAGAAGATTGAAGCAGTGAAAAATTGGCCAAGACCTATGACAACCACAGAAATTCATAGTTTTCTTGGACTGTCAGGTTATTACAGAAGATTTGTGGAAGGTTTTTCCTCCATTGTTGCACCGTTAACAAAGCTTACACATAAGGCAGTAAAATTTCAGTGGAATGATGCATGTGAGAAAAGCTTCCAAAAGTTGAAAGATAAATTAACCTCCACACCAGTTTTAGTGCTTCTCGAAGGTACTGAAGGTTATGTAGTGTATTGTGTTGCTTCCGGGGTTGGCCTCGGATGTGTATTGATGCAACACGGTAATGTCATAGCATATGCCTCACGACAGTTGCGGCCACATGAGAAAAATTATCCCACACATGATCTTGAATTGGCAGCGGTAGTTTTTGCTCTAAAGATATGGCGTCATTATTTGTATGGAGTCCATGTTGATATCTATACGGACCACAAAAGTTTGCAATATCTCTTTAAGCAAAAGGAACTCAATTTGAGGCAACGAAGGTGGTTAGAGCTCTTAAAAGATTATGATATTGATATTCTTTATCATCCAGGCAAGGCAAATGCAGTAGCTGATGCATTGAGCCGCAAGGCAGTAGAAAGTATTAGTGGCCAGTTGACTGTGAATCAAGAGATAATCAAAGATCTAAATCAATTAGCCAGCTTGGGAGTTCGCCTTATTGAATCCTCCGAGGATGGAGTTATTGTGCAGAATGCAGCGGAATCCTCCTTAATAAATGAAGTGAAAGAGAAGCAGTTTGCGCATTCTATGTTATTGCAGCTAAAGGCAAATGTACAGCAGAATATGACAAAGGCATTTGATCTTACACAGGAAGGGTTACTTCAATGTCAAGGGAGATTATGTGTACCGGATGTAGATGAGCTGAGGACACAAATTATGACAGAGGCGCATCATTCGCGCTATTCTATTCATTCGGGTGCTACTAAAATGTATCATGACTTGAAAGAAGTGTATTGGTGGGGAAATATGAAAAAGAACATTGCAGAGTTTGTCGCTCAGTGCCCGAATTGTTAGCAAGTGAAAGTAGAGCATCAGAAACCAGGAGGTTACATGCAATGTATCAATCTTCCAGTCTGGAAATGAGAGATGATTAATATGGATTTCATTACAGGGTTGCCTCGTACATTATGGAAATTTAATTCTATATGGGTTATAGTGGACAGGCTTACCAAGTCAGCGCATTTTCTACCAGTCAAGACCACCTATACAACTGAGGATTATGCAAAATTGTATGTTAGAGAAATAGTGTGGTTGCATGGTATTCCACTTTCCATTATATCAGACAGAGGAGCACAGTTCACAACGCACTTTTGGAGATCTTTTCAGTAGAGTTTGGGTACACGGGTGAATTTGAATACGGCTTTCCATCCTCAGACTGATGGACAAGCAGAACGTACTATTCAAACACTTGAAGATATGCTATGAGCTTGTACGTTAGATTTTCAAGGCAGTTGGGATGACCATTTGCCTCTTATTGAATTTGCGTATAACAATAGCTATCATTCAAGTATTAAAATGGCACCTTATGAAGCTTTGTACGGAAGGAAATGTAGATCACCAATAGGATGGTTTGAAGCAGGTGAAACTGCTTTACTTGGGCCAGATATTGTTCATTAGGCTATGGAAAAGGTTAAAGTGATCCAACAGCGGTTACAAATGGCTCAAAGTAGTCACAAGTCATATGCCGATGTTAGAAGAAGAGGTCTTGAATTCGCCATAGGTGATTGGGTGTTTTTAAAGGTGTCACCGATGAAAGGGGTAATGCGGTTCGGAAAGAAAGGAAAATTGAGTCCACGTTACATAGGCCCATATGAAATCATTAGAAGATTTGGGCAAGTTGCTTATGAATTAGCACTACCTCAAGAACTTTCCTCAGTCCACCCAGTATTTCATGTTTCGATGCTTCAAAAATGCATAGGAGATCCATCTCGTATTGTTCCAAGTGAAGATGTTCAAGTTACATAGGATCTTACTTATGAAGAGGTACCCATTGCTATCCTAGATCGACAAGTAAAAAGATTGAGGAATAAAGACATAGCTTCTGTGAAAGTCCTTTGGCGAAATCAACAAGTAGAGAAGGTCACATGGGAAGCGGAAGAGATGATGAAATCCAAGTATCCCCATCTATTTCAAATGGACCAAGCAGTTCAAAGTGCGGAAGTGGAGCAATAACAAGTAAGTCTCCATGAGCCTTAAGTGTTTATGTATATGTATGTTAATGTAGAGATACATTTGTCCTAATTAAAATGATACTATTAACATTCGAGGACGAATGATCCTAAGGGGGGAAGAATGTAACACCCCCTAACTTCCCAACCCTACTTGAAGACATTAAATAATGTTTACTTAGGTATCGAGAGCTATAAGTATGTATTTGGTAATGTTGTTGATGAGATAATTGAATTTGGCCCTCGTATATGTGATTAAACCTTCGTAGGAGGTGTTTTGTGATTTTTGTGGAGTATTTGTGGGGTTCAAAATGAGGCTAAGAGTGCCTCTAAACAAAGGATATTAAGTCTAAGAAGTAAGTTAAAGAATAGGACTTGAAGTATATAACCAAACCCGCGAGGAAAAGTCGAAAAATGAAATTTTTGAAAAATCTAAGTATGGGGCGTGCCAGAGAGCGTGACACACCGCTCTGGGCTAAAATTTTTAGTCCAGAGGCATCAAGTTGGCGCGCCCAAGGGCGTGCCACGCTGGTTTTTCCACTTTTTCGAAAGTTGGAAATTTCTAAGTCCCAGGGGTATCCGGGGTCGTACCGAGCCAATTTTTGCCCCGTTTCTTATACAATCACGATTATATATATGAAATGAATGAAGTATTATATTGGTATGATAAAATTACTCGAGAGCGAATTTAGCGTCAAAATGACGATTTTACCCTTTTGGTCAAAAAGGCCATACGTGGCTAGAATCACTTGTTTTTGGGATTGAGGCTACGGATATGAGTAGCATGAGTGGGAATATTATTTTAACACATATAAGATGACTTAAACACGAGAAATTATTGATTTTATTGGGTTAAGTGATTTGGGCTCAATAAAAGCCCAAAATGGGGCAAAAGACATGGGTCACATGACCCAATCTTCTATTGACTAAGTCAAATATAGAATTAAATGCCAAGAATGGCTAAGGATGACCCCAAGGACTATATATAGACCCAAAAATCAGATTTTATTCAATTGAAAATCTCATGCCTTTTTAGATATTTTCTCAAAACATTTCTCTAGTTCCAAACCCTAAAGCAAATATTTCCTTTGGGACTCTTTGGTAAAGATCATCCTATTCCAAGCCTTGGTAAGTATTTATTCTCATGTATTAACATATTATATGCATGGGAGATTATGTATATCATGATAGTTGTGTTGGCAAGGTAGTGAATAGTGTATTTTTGCTTTTGGTGAAAGATGTGCCATCTTTGTGATTTGGACTTGAAAAGAGACTTGATGTCTTGATGAAAGAACATGGTATGGATAAAATATGAACATGTATGGTGTTATTTTTTTATTAAATTTGTTATTTTTCTATAAGTGTAAATTGGGGGATTTTGGCCGATATGTGCTATGGGGTGTATTAAGGTAATTTGATGGATTATTTGTAATGTGATATGGATAAGAAAGTGTAAAGGAGAAGTGTTGTGGTGAAATTTATTGATTATCATTTATTGGTCAATATTGGGAATATTATGGGATTTTTGGAATAATAATTTCATCAATGATTTTGTCAAGGGGAAATGACATGTTTAAAGGCAAACATGTAACCCATTGATGTTATATGCATTTGTAAAGTAGTTGATGGTTAATGTGAATCCCGTTATATATTTGTGTTGTAGAGTGACACATAAAGAAGGAGCGGGACTATTATATACGCATCTAAGGTTGTATATTCGTATTGAGAATACAAGGTATGTAAGGTTACTCTGTCCGTATCTTTCTGCGGCAAATAGTATTCACATTGACATTACGCTTGTTCCATCCCGAAATGTGCTAAGGTATCCCATATCCGATTATCCATGGTCATTGTCATATATTTCCTACTCATTGATCATTTGTGAATCTCATGTCTCATATTCATGGTTAATGTTCCAAAAGCTCAAATAAGGTTATGTCCCAATGTTCCAATAGTGATTATATTTATGTCTCTTGTTCATGGATTATTGTCCAATGGTTCCCATGGTGTTATGATTCTAATAATGTTATGTTGCTAAGTTATTCACATGTCTCTCACTCATTGGTTAATGATCCAAAGTTTCAAGTAAAGTTATGACGTTCATGGTATCAATCTCAAAGTAATGAATAAAGTAATGCATATGTGGTCAAAGATCAAGTAAGGGTGGCAGCTTTGGGGGCGAAATGCCTAGCTCAATCCGATCCCAAATCAGGGGGCAGTCCTAAAGGCATAAGCCTAGCTCGGACCGATTCTGACAGGGGGCAGCTCTAGGGGTAATAACCTAGCTCGAGCTGAACCTAAAATGTTGTATGGGTGGAAGCTCTAGAGGTACTAACCTAGCTCGAGCCAATCCCGATATATTGATTGATTCATAGGGTGGCAGCTCTAGAGGTACTAACCTAGCTCGAGCCAATCCCGATATATAGATTGATTCATAGGGTGGCAGCTCTAGGGGCATAAGCCTAGCTCGAACCGATCCCAACATAACATGATGTTATGTTTAAAACCCACTGTTCAGTCGGGGCCCGGGTATCACAAGTCACAAACAAAGATGAATAATCATTGAATTAAAGATACAAAGAAAGTACCGAAAGCAATATACATAGTCTCCAAAGTGCAGAATAATGACTCATCTACATTGTGACTTATCTATATTGATTATGCATTTGAACTTGAGTTCTTTGACATATTTACCTATCTTATAAGTTTCATATGGCCTTACATACTCAGTACATTCTTCGTACTGACCCCTTTTGGGGAATTTACCTTACTTGCTGCAGGCGCAGGTACTAGTAGGCCTCCACAGTAGGTTGCCAGTTGTTGCAGATCTTTGGTGAGCTCCAGTTAGTTTGGGGCTTCTCTGAGTCACTATTGGACATATGTTTTGGTGTTGTACATGTTGTATAAAGCGGGGACTTGTCCCGACTGTTAGTTCATTTTGGTCAATACATTGTTAGAGGCTTTTGTAGACGGTTGTGGGTGTATAAATGTAAAAGGTATATGTTGTTTTTGACTTGGTGGCCTCAACGGCCAAGTTTCGCATATGTGAATAGATATATCATATTCCATGAATTCCATTGTTGATATCCAAAGTTATTATGTGATTATGGATTTCTTATGGCATGTATATGATTGAGTAGAGGCAAAGCTTGGTTCTCTCGGGCCTTGTAGGCTACGAGTGTCAATCCGTCCCGATGGGATTCGGGGCTTGACAAGATGTGTCGATAAGGTTGATTTGAGAAATGAGATTGTGATAGTATATGGGTTACGAAATCCCCCCTACCCCCCATGGTGTCCTATCCTGGAAGATTTCGCTCGGAAGGTGTGTACGAGGTGATGTTGAGATATTATAACATGGCCATTGCATCTCTTTTATGTGTTTGATATCGTGTATCTAGTCTTCTTTTATATATATTTTTGTGTAGTCTTATACTATTATTATACTTGTAGAATTGTTAGGAGATACGATTTGAGCCACCATTGGGAACTTTTTTGTATGCAGGTGGAAGCGTGCTCATAGTATTTTTTTTACTTGCTTAGTTTTCTGTTATGATACCTACTGAGTACAAGTGGAACGTACTCACTCCTACTTTCTTTACCCTTTTAGTGCAGATCCCAGTATGAGAGCGACCCACGGAGCTTGAGATTGTGCGGAGTAGAGGCAGACTCAGAGTACTGTGAGCTCTAGTGTTTAGGGCATATTTCAGACCCCATTTTATCTTTATTTTGTATTTATTTACTCATCAGAGATAGATTCACAAATTTCAGATTCTATATCAATTTATTAGTGCTCTTACTTATGACCTTAGATCTTGGATTTGGGTGTATTTGTTTCAGTATCAAATTTGGTTTATATATATTTGCCCTAACTTTATCTTAAAGTCTCGTAGCGGTTTATTTATTTCCTTTCTGTATTCTTTATCTTGTTTGGTGTTGAGCTTACCTACCATGGTTGGGTTGGGGTAGGTGTCATCATGACCGTAACTTTTGGGTCGTGAAAGCTCCCATACTTATGACATTGAGGCTCCTAAACATCAAGAAATTTTTCCTTTTTTTATTCCTTGTTCGTGCATTGAGTTGAATCAAGTCTAACCTTTGAATATTATTATTTCACAGATGGTTTAGAAACATGGTTCTTTCTCTGCTAGTCGATCTAACGCATCTGTTGGACATGGTACTACCCGTGGTGGTGGTCAAATTGGGACTCATTAGACTAGGGCACATGTCGATCCTCAGACAGGAGTTGGTTATAAGGGTCAGCCCCGAATTGTTAATCTAGAGTAGGTGTAGGAACAGGTTGTTTGGGATGCTCCATCGATAGTGCCAGCTGTTGTACCTATTGTTTCTTTGCCTGCAAAAGCAGTGATGAGAATGTTGAATATGTTAAAGGCATTATTGCCTAACATCAGGTGAACTTCCAATTTCTCAAGCTACTTTACAAACACAGACGCAAGTTTAGTTGAATATTGTAGGTACCTCAGACATCTAATTTAGCCCCTCAACAGGTTGTTCATACAGCTACAGCTTTAGGATAGCCCGAAGATCTTAAGAATTTTATGGATCTTAAGCCACCAGAGTTTGATGTGGCACCTTCTATTATTGAGCCTTAAAAGTTTATTGATCGTTGTGAAATGATACTGATTACTTTGGGGTTGCAGGAGACTCGTGAAATGGAATTTGCCACTTTCTTATTCTCAGGGTCATCTGCAGAGGCATAGTGAACTTCCATTCATAGAGGTAGACAAGTATGGTTACCACCTATCTCTGGGTCTAAGTTTTTAACAATGTTTAAGGATAGGTTCATTCCACTGAGTAAACAAGATGACATAAGATGTCAGTTCAATGACCTATGACAGGGATCTATGATAGTTACAGAGTATGAGGCTAAGTTCACTGATTTTTCTAGGTATGTTCCATTTTTAGTAGCATACCTGAGGGAAAAGGTGAAATGATTCATAGATGGACTTGAGCATCATTATTGTGTTCTTATGATATGAGATATGTAGAATGGATCCTATGCAGATGTAGTTGACATCACTCTCAGTTGTGAGTCCTATTCAGAGATGGAAAAGATTCAGCGAGAAAGCAAAATGGCACATAGCACAAGCAGGTTTAATGGTGCTCCATCTAAGGCCAAGTGTGGTTTTCACTGTAGGCAGTCTAGGCCTAGGTAGTAAGAGTTAGTGGGGTAAACTTCAAGGAATAAATATTTAGCTAGACAGTACCAGCAACAGATGTAGAGGAAGAGTTTGGAGGATATCCTTAGAGCTTGCGTGATTGATTTTGGTGGTCATTGGGATGATCAGTTGCCTTTGGCAGAGTTTTCTTATAATAATAACTACCAATCGAGTATATAGATGGCGCCATATGAGGCTCGATATGGTCGTAAGTGTCGGTCACTAGTTGGATGGTATGAACTTGTAAATAACAACTATTAGGTTCAGATTTGGTTCAGCAAGCTTTGGAGAAAGTTGCATTGATAAGAGAACAGCTTAAGACAGCTCAAAGTAGACAAAAGTCCTACGCAGATAAGAAGGTCCTTGACATGGAGTGCATGAAAGAAGAAAAAGTCTTTTTGAAAGTTTCTCCTATGAAAGGAGTAATGAGTTTCGGGCGAAAAGGAAAACTATGTCCTAGATATATTTGTCCTTATGAGATTTTGGATCAAATTGGACTGGTGGCATATAAACTTGCTTTACCTCCGAGATTGTCTGTTGTTCATTCGGTGTTCCATGTGTCTATGCTTAGACGATATGTTCGTGATGATAATCATAAGATCAATCTAGAGGATGTAGAGCTTGATGAGAATCTGACTTATGAAGAAGGTCTGATATCTATTCTTGATAAGCAAGTGTGACAATTGAGGTCAAAGAAGGTAGCTTTAGTCAAAGTATTATGGCATAATCATCTAACCGAGGAGACTACTTGGGAGTTCGAGGAGGAAATGTGAGTTAGATATGTTACATCCCTATTTTCATAAGGCGCAACTTCGGGACTTAAAAAATCCAATTAACAATGTTTAAAGAGAATTTAGAGTCGCCACCTAATTTTAAGAAAACTAGGAAACCAATTAATTAAATTAAAGAAAAATTAGTCTGCGTAACCAATTAGATTCTAGGTAAGGGTTCACGTTATTCCAAAGGGAAGGTGTTAGGCACCCTTTGAAATCCACAAAGGTGGGTCCCGACTGAACTCATTTTTTCAATTGAGGAGGAGATAAAGTAACTCGTTTGCATGTATAAGAAAAATAAAAACATGTACAAAATAAAGTAAAGAACGAATAATGAAGGCGACCTAATATTTGCCTACCGTTAAACAAGATAATTAAATACAATAAACAACACAAAATGATCCTCGAACTATGAATTCGAGTGTCTTCCTCGGGAAGAAGCTCCATGTACCTGTAAAAACACTTGGTAAAAGTGTTAGTAATGGATAAATATGAATCGAAAATAAATTAAAGAAATAATAAACAAAAGGTAAAACCCATCTTATATATATGAGTGACCTTGGAAATCGATGGAAATTCCTTCATCGGCCAAGTATTGAAACTTGAATAAAATAGTTGAACTTAAAATAAAATTCGTCTTTTATAATGGAGAGGCCTCGAAAATCCGACAGAGTAGATTTTACCATTGGCCAAGTGTTGAAACTTGCTAAAACTAACTTAATAACCAAGGTAAAGAATAAATGGCTGATATGAGTATTGAGCGACACAAAACAACAATGAATCAACTAAAATTAAAAAGTACATAAATAAAGCTAAACATAACGGGAACAAATTCCAATAAGCAAAAAATCAACAGAGTTTAAGATGACAATCAAATAATATAACAGTGAAATAACGTAGTAATGCACCAACAAGCAAGAAATGAAAAAAAGCAACTAAGAATAATGTTAATCAAGCTAAGCAAACACTTAATTTTAAATCTCCACTAAAACAAATTTCACACCAGCAGACAACCAACTTTTAATTTCAACAAAATGACTATAATACTTTATTATAGTATATACTACTAATAAAGAAAAAATCCCACTAATAAACTAAACACACAATCATGGCAAAAAATGGAAAGAATCAGTGGAACAATCACTAGAATAAACAAATCACGATTTAAAAAGAAACAAAGGGATAAATCACGATTTAAAAAGAAACAAAGGGATAAGAGATCCGTATTGTCACCGGAGTTTCACCTGAAGACCTTGAACAGTGGCGTAAGAGAACCATTCTGGCCAGATCTGAATCGCGGAGCTCAGACCCGAAAACTAACGTGAAAGGGAAAGGAGAACGGGGACTTACAGTGGTTACGCACTAACTGTCCTTCACCGGAGCTTGAAGTCGCGACTGGATTCCACCGGAGTTCCATCGGAGTTTGTTGTTTCTTGTTGGTGGTTGCTTGCCGGAGCTCGGAGGTCGACGCTAATATTGTCGCAGCGGTGTTGGTGACCCTCTGGTTCCATGGGAGCTTTGTTGGTTGCTGGTCGTTGTTAGGAACTAACAATGAAGGCTGGCGGCAGTTTGAACGGTGTTTTGTGGTGGTGGGTGGTGGTGTTCACCAGAAAAAATGGTGGTGTGGATTTGTTGGGACAGTGGTGGTGTGATGCTTTTGTTCACCAAAATTCGTCGGTCCGGTGAGGGTGGTGATGGACGACGGTGGTTTCATGGCTGGAGGTCTGGTTGGAGCTCATCGGAGCTTGTGTTGTTGTTGTTTGCTCCGGTGGTGGAACAATGGGGTGTGGTAGTGTTCCGGTGGTGGTGAGACCGAAAAAGAGAGAAACCGGGAAGAAAAAATAATTATTGCTTTTGCCAAATTTGGAAATTTTCACCACTATTAATTGTGAAGGAAGTGGGTTAGTTTTATAGAAAAAATCAAAACCACTCAAGAGTAAAACCATGTGTTCAATACCATGGTTTTGAAAAACCATGGGTTATCCAAAATATGAGTCATCCAAAACAATGACTATTTGATCTTATCCAAAAGTATGGATATTTAACTTATCTATGCAAAAAATATCTTCTCCGTCTTTTATAAATTAACGGACTATGATAAGAAGTAAATTAACAAATGTATTTAATGTCACATAAAAATATGTTCTGAGTTTAAAATAAAATTGATGATTAATAAAACTCAAACAATATTTATTTATAAAAACGACTGTGTAAAAAATCAGTGGCAGTCAATAATTAAAAATTATAATAAATTGATAAATATCCTAACATTTTCAAGAAAAAAGATAATTACCAATAACTTGTGTTAAATTGAAACAAAATATGTACAAAATATGTAAAAATTGATTTTTATGCTCTTTAACAAATAAAAAGCACAAAAGTATTTATTTTAAAAATGTCGGTCCAAAATTGGGTGTCAACAGCTGCCCCTCAGCATCTAAGGATGATGAAAGAGTCTTTGGATGATGACGTTGACGTGTAGCCAATTTTGACTAGACGAAAAAGAAACGAATGACATGTGCACAAAACAATGTCAAACGTTGATAGCATTTTGACAATACTCTCTGTCCGTTGAAAAGGATGGATTGTCTTTTGATAAAAAGGGAAAGGGTTGTTCGAAGATAAAACATTCACGTACCTTCGACGTTGCTTCCAAAATTACCTCAGTGTCAAGCTTGTGAGACGCTGAGGATGCAAAGCTGCATACCCATATGCTTTCTGGTAGATGTGTGATTTGATGGTGATGGAAATCTTTCTTTAGCTCGCGTCCAAAGAGTTTGATATTCCTCTTAGAACTATGCCCCGATTTGTTGCTAAGAAAAAGTTCCACGTTGTGTTGCGTCCTTTTTGAAGTTGTCCGCATATGATGATCTCTTTGAAGATTAAACAATTTTTCAAAATGGGATGGCCTTTTGGACACCGACGACATTTTGAGTAAGATGGTCCCTACAATCGTATGATCTTCTGTTTGATATGGTAACCATCTCGGTTATCCATATTGATGTGAAAACAAGAAATCTTTGAATATGATATCCCTTTCGGCAATGATATGCAATGTAAGAAATGTGCAATATGAATATGCAATGGCCCTCTCGGTGATGATATGAAATGCATGAATATACAATGGCCCTCTCGGCGATGATATGAAATGCATGAATATGCAATGGCCCTCTTGGAGATGATATGAAATGCATGACTATGCAATGGCCCTCTCGGCATGATATGAAATGCATGAATATGCAATGGCCCTCTCGGCGATGATATGAAATGCATGAATATGCAATGGCCCTCTCGGCATGATATGAAATACATGAATATGCAATGGCCCTCTCGGCATGGCCCTCTCGGCAGTTGCACATCAGCCTCCTGCGGTTTTAATGCGACTTAGAGATATCCTCGACGCCAGGCTCCTCCGCCTCTACGCTATATTGGATATGATGCCCTAATACCCTCGACGCCAGGCTCCTTCGCCTCTGCACTATATTGGATATAATGGGTCTTTGATTGCACATCAGCCTCCTGCGGTTTTGATGCGACTTAGAGATATCCTCGACGCCAGGCTCCTCCGCCTCTACGCTATATTGGATATGATGCCCTAATACCCTCGACGCCAGACTCCTCCGCCTCTGCGCTATATTAGATATAATGGGTCTTTGATTGCACATCAGCCTCCTGCGGTTTTGATGCGACTTAGAGATATCCTCGACGCCAGGCTCCTCCGCCTCTGCGCTATATTGGATATGATGCCCTAATACCCTCGACGCCAGACTCCTCCGCCTCTGCACTATATTGGATATAATGGTTCTTTGATTGCACATCAGCCTCCTGCGATTTTGATGCGACTTAGAGATATCCTCGACGCCAGGCTCCTCCGCCTCTGCGCTATATTGGATATGATGCCCTGATACCCTCGACGCCAGACTCCTCCGCCTCTGCACTATATTAGATATAATGGGTCTTTGATTGCACATCAGCCTCCTGCGATTTTGATGCGACTTAGAGATATCCTCGACGCCAGGCTCCTCCGCCTCTGCGTTATATTGGATATGATGCCCTAATACCCTCGACGCCAGACTCCTCCGCCTCTGCACTATATTGGATATAATGGGTCTTTGATTGCACATCAGCCTCCTGCGGTTTTGATGCGACTTAGAGATATCCTCGACGCCAGGCTCCTCCGCCTCTGCGTTATATTGGATATGATGCCCTAATACCCTCGACGCCAGACTCCTCCGCCTCTGCACTATATTGGATATAATGGGTCTTTGATTGCACATCAGCCTCCTGCGGTTTTGATGCGACTTAGAGATATCCTCGACGCCAGGCTCCTCCGCCTCTGCGTTATATTGGATATGATGCCCTAATACCCTCGACGCCAGACGCCTCCGCCTCTGCGCTATATTGGATATAATGGGTCTTTGATTGCACATCAACCTCCTGCGGTTTTGATGCGACTTTTGGATACCCTTTTTAACGTCAGCCTCCTCCGGTTTTGACGTAATACAGATATCATGGCCCTCTTGGCATTTACAAATATGCGATGACCTGTGTTTACCTGCTTCCAGGTAAGTCCCTCATTGTTGATGGGGAAAAATTGACATTTTGTGTCATTTCTAGGCTTTCTCTAAACTTGGCACTATGGTTGAGAATATTTTATCATTATCTCAAACCTTAGCTTGCTGGAGAAAATATCTTCTTGTGATTTTTTGAGATCTCCTAAAAAATTCTGCCCCAGTTTCTGTTATAAAGAGAAACAGAAATTTTATGGGGAACATGACCGAGCCATTACGGCGCCTACGTATCCTGTTGAGCTAGGAATCAGGTCAGACGTAGTTCCAAATTCTGGTGTAAGAACCTGAAATGAGACTATTAGTAGCCAATGCGGTATGAACATGAACCCAAGAGAAGAATAACAAGATCCATTGGTCATATTTTGGGGCGGACAACCCATTTTAAGAGAAATGCAGCTTTGTTGGTGAATACCAAGTTATTTTGAAAGATATTAAAGGTGGGCATCTACCCATTTTCAGAAATTAAGAGAAGAGAATCAAATCTCGACCGCAATCGGTACCAACTGTTAGTATTTGCATGGAAATTCTTCTCATTTGCTTCTCTTTAACTGAGACTGCTTCGAGGTAAGTCCAATAGCTTCGAGTGGTACCTCAAATACACTAAGTATCGACAAGATCTGTTCGTCTTACTTCAAACAAAGGTTTTGAACTACACCTACCTTCATGCTTCAAGTTCCCTCACCACAAAAATGTCCTATTCCACACTCATTTGAAGTATTTCAATTGAGGACTTTTGCGAAGTGCTCTCACACTCAAAAGAATGTTCAAAGCATGCAATTGTGATGCCATATGCTTGGCCTTCATGTAAGTTTCCACTAATGTGAGAATGCTTGGAATGAGATCATGTAGGGCTTGTTATCGGCTTGTAATGTAGGCTTAGGGATGGGTAGGATATTCATTTGGGATGAGAGTGACTTAGTCCCTCCTTGAACGTTGCACTGATTTTGATGCTTTTGACGTTTGTACACCTTTGGTGCTTTCTCTTCTTTGTTGTCCCTTTCTTTTGTGTTGTATTCCGGATTTTTTCGAATTTCACTTACTTGTGCCCTTTTCCCCTTTCATTTTGAGGAGGACTTCTTCTTCTTTTTCTTCTTTTTTTTTTTTTTTTTTTTGAGTTTTCTCCCTTTTTGTTGGAGTATTTTCTTTCTTTGTTTTTCATTGCGACTTCTTCATGCTTTGTGGGAGACTTTGGCTCTTTTTCCTTTTCGCTTGAAGTCATTTTTGCATTCTTGACTTCAGGGACTTTGCATCTTTTGCCTTTGGCAGCTTCAAACTTGATCTTCGTTTCCAATTTGCACATTTTCAGTGCATTCAAGGAGGTCGGGCCAAGAGAGGGGTAGTGCTTGTAAGCACTTAAAAGGGTATAGGCTAAGATGTGGTTGTCCAAAAAATAGGCTTTAGGCTCAAAGTGGGACATTCTAGGGATTAATGTCATTTGGTAGGTATTGAAAGGTACAATCGGGTCAAAGAAGGCCTACGATCCTTTCCCAAACCAAGTATTACCCAGGATTTCGCCTCAACAAACATTCAGGCCAAGTTCTAGATCAACAATACAATGCAATTGAATTAAATCTAAAAACATACCACACAATGCACATGAAGCAATAAGGTAGGTTTCATTCTTATCTTGGATGTATGCAAGGAACATTTTCGAGTGTCACCAGAAGTATGATGAGAGGTACCAAAAGAATCTATGGTTCACCATGAAGTCAGTCCTATCTATCAAATCAATTATTTTTCTTTTCACATGCATGTTCCTAACCGTGTTGGCACCAACCAAGTCAAAGACATAATCCTAAAAGTTTTTTTTTGTTTTTTTTTTTGTTTGTTTTTTTTTTTTAAAGGTACCGAACCCGAGGAGGGCTGCCTACGTATCTCGTTCCAAAGGATGAGAATCAGGTATGCGTAGTTCGTGCAGATATGATAAAATATATGCACAAAAGTAATGCAAAGGTATAGACAAACTCAGAGTGCTGCCTCTTAAGCTTGATGTTTTCAGCCGAAAGGCGTGTACCGATTATTTGCAAGGATTGTTGCGGTCTCCCAGTTGTCTTGTGGGGACCATTTCTTGTGACTGTCACCCATTATTTTGAGCGGCAACATTACGGTGGCTTCCCCATTATTCGTGGGGACATTTGTTGCTGGTTTGTATGAGTGTGGTTCCATACTTGCTTATAAAAACCTCTTGTTGTTGAAGTTTTCTCCCAGAATATTGTAGAAGAATGGGGCGTTTCTTGAACTTTTGCAGAAATCGTCTATGGTGACCGTCCTCGATCATTGTCGAGGATGGCCCTCCTGTAAAGAGACAAAAACGAAGTGAAAGTAGGAAATTCTTAAAATAATAGAATGGACGGGTGTAGTCAAAGACTGTCCTGATTAGTTTTCCCAACTAAATATTATAGTCTTGCCGAATTCAAAAGCAAATATCATCTTCCATGACGTCCAGGGATCACATCCTGCAAAAATTAGAAGGAGAAATATTAAAATCCTTCTTAGATTTGTAAAATTAAAAAGGATTAGAGTTAAGCTTTTGGCCAAGAGATTCATAAAATAGGAGATCCTTGTGATCCTCCCGCAAGTTCCGAGGATGAGGTTGTTTCTCCTGCATCCAAAGAAAACTCATTAGTCTAGAAAAGGGGTTGAGATTTCAGTTCTCTTCATCTGCATAATGCTCCTGTAAAAGAAGAAAGATGGGCTTTCATTGAACCCTGCATTCAAAGAAAAACTCTTAGTTTGAGAGACGGATTGTGTTGGCTTAGCTTTGCTGTCCAGTTGCTCCTTCCAGTGCTTAGCTTGTAAACTCCTCTGATCTTGAAGCGCAACCTCGATGGAATTTTTGAGAATCTTCCTCAAAAATTCTGCCCCAGTTTAGAACACAATGAAACCTTTGAATATTGTTGTATTTCACAATGCTACTTTGTAGGAACTTTCGAAACCTTCTCAAAAATTCTTCTTATGTCCAATATTCAACAAGCTCTCGTATCCAACCTTGTAGAAAATGTTATTTGTTGTGGAATTTTTGAGATCTTCTCAAAAATTCTGCCCCAGTTTCTATTTGTGAAGAGAAATGAAAATCGTACTGGGAATATGATCGAAGCCGACATAGGCCGCCTACGTATCTCATTCTTCAGAATTCAGGTCAAACGTAGTTTAGGTGAAGTAAGATCAAGGAAATTAAACCATAATGTGGGATTACAAAGAAATGAAGACTACGAAATGCGATTACATGGAAGGAAAACAATTAAGTGCAATTACAAGAAAAGAAAGCAATAATCATAAGATTTAAAGACACCGAAAGTGCGACTTCCAGAAAGCTTCATTCTTCTTCGCAATCGATTATACTGAAGGCCTACTTCCATGGTCGGGCTGCGGTTATTGTTCAAACTTAGCTGAGATGCCACAAGAGGTATCACCTTGTTGTCAATTAGGTCTTGCACTTTATTTCTGAGGGTGACACATTTCTCGGTATCATGCCCAACTACTCCTGAATGGTAGGCACACCGTTTGCTCGAATCATACCACTTAGCTGAATTATTCACAGACCTTGCTTTTACGGGATGAAGAATCCCTGCTACTTTCAACTTTTCATAAAGCTGAGCCAATGGTTCTGTTAGTGGAGTGAAGACTTTGGGAGGCTTTCTTTCAAAGCCTGGACAAGGTGCACTATTTTGAAAATCTTGTGGTGAATTCAGAGAATGATATGCTGGATATGGATCATAGATAGGGCACATTATTTGGGGAGATTGAGGTTGACACAGTGGTGAAGTAAGGCATGGAGAATATTGTCTATACTGAACATTGGGCTGGTATTGGGACGATCGTTGATGATATGGCATACCTCCTCGTGTCATTGATCCCACGATCTCTTTCTCTTTTCCCTTTTTATTCTCAAGAGATCCAACTTGAAAGGCCTTTTTAGGGGAATGTAATGTTGCCAAACTTGTTATTTTTCCAGTCTTGAGGCCATCTTCGATTCTTTCCCCTACTTTGATAACTTCATTGAAGGATTCTGAGTCCATTACAACCAATCTTTCATAGTAGTCTGAGTCTTGTGCTTGAATGAAGTGGGTGATCATCTCTTGTTCATCCATGGGCGGGTGCACCTTATATGCTTCTTTCCTCCACCGTATAGCATATTCTCGAAAGAGTTCAAAGGCATTTTGCTTGAGCTTCCTGATTGAGATCTATCATGTGATCTCAGCACGAAACCTGTGTTAGTCCATACAAGCTTTTGCCAAATCGTCCCATGTATGCCATTTGGTCACATTTTGCTTAGAATACCACTCTAATGCTTTGCCACTTAAGCTTTGACTAAACAATTTGATTCTTATCTTTTCATTCCCCCCTACACCAATCAATTTCCCACAATAAGCTACCAAATGAGAGTAAGGGTTCCCTGATCCATCAAATATTTCAAACTCTGAAATCTTGTAGCCCAGTGGCAACTCTGATTTGGGAAGCTCACACCGCTCTTCATACTTCACATGCTGACTGTTATTGACCTCAGAGTTGCCTTTCACCACATATTCTAATTCTTTGAGCTTCCTGTCCATTACCTCATTATCACTAATTTTGGCATATCTTTCAGTCTCACCATAAGGATCCGTGTCTAGACGACTCAGTCGTTGAATCCGTACAGCAACATAAGTATGCACAAGTGGAGAGTCATTGATACATTCTGACCATTTGGGGAAGCAAATGCCTTCACAAGGGGAGCATGAATGAGCGGAGTATCTTGAATTTGTGGAGGAGGGGTGAAGTTTTTTCCCTTGTTAACTTTATTCGAAAGTGGCATAGGCCCTTCTTGATGAACATTAAGAATCGTGTTCATGCTTGGTGGGAGATGTGAAGGTGCATTATTTTGTGTTATCATGGACCTTAATTCAACCACTTGCTTTTGAAGACAGGTAATGGCTTCCAAGTATGATTCTGCTTTTGTTGAAGTGGTAGAGTCGATTGCGACAGGCACATTAGAGATGGTGTTGATTGAGTTGGCTTTCATGTTGAAATGGTTTCTGGAAACTTCTTTGCCTCGATCGTTGATTACCAACACAAATCAGCCTCTCTAAGAAAGAAGAATAACTCAAAAGGTAAATTGTTAGTTTGTTGATCACAATAATTAACCCAAGATAATATAAAGCAGAAAATACTTGTTTTGCTTTAAACAATAGACTTATCCAAAATTCGAACAAAGAGGCACCTCAAAGAGTTGGCTGAATGGACACGATTGTGACCTTTTGATGGGTTTTAGGACTTTTGTTAGAAGAAGCAACATGTACCATGCTTTTTGAGGAAAGATATGAAGACTCGAAGATTGAACGCAAACTGACTTTCTGATTTGTATCTATTGAAAATTTATTTGAAAGTGATGGACATTTGGTTAATCGGCCATGATTGGATATTTGAAAACATTGACGTGGTCAATGTGAATTGAACGACGACCCTCTTTTTGAAATGTTATAAAGTAGAGACCTATCGATTTTGAATAAATCTGAGGATCAACTTTTGAAACATGTTTTAGGAAGACTCACATTTTGAGTTTATTAGCCCAACAATATTCTAAAATTCGGACAAGTCATGTTTAAAGCAAAACATGTGCATTAAACATGCAATCACACAAACATAGATGAAGCAAACCATGTATCATAGGATATAGATAACATATAATGCGTCCTATCATACATGTGACCTTTTGAGCTAAAGGTAAGCCTAACGATTGAAGAATGCGTATGCCGTTTGTGAACGTTCCATTGCCCCAAAAATATTTATACAAATTTATGAATAAATCAAATGGGGATACAAAATGAGGGAAGGAAATGTTCAAATAAATGTCAGTCCCACGCAGGGGCACAATCCTAAACTAGGCCGCCGTGAAAAGTTTCTTCAATCTCGAACGTTTTGAGACTTCGAACGCCTTTCGGATGAAGATCTTCAAACCAAGCAACTACCTAAATATTTTCTAACCTCGAGGGACAATGTTCCGTATACATTGGCATCACATCCTTCAATTAAACAAATAAGGGATGATTGTCTTTTCGGACCGAGGGTCCTTTTCGACACAAGATCGTCTCACTAATAGATTCGATACCCCTTGGGTATTGGATCACTTAGGTCAGAATGCCTATTCAATAGGATTTGGTTTCGCTCTAACCTAGTTAACTAGAGTGGTTTTTCAAATTGACTGGGAACCCGAAATGGACTTATCGGGGTAACACACCAAGTGACTGTTGACCGACTCGAATCAACTACTTCACTTGGTGGTTCAAAGAAAAATAAGGTGTTATACGGAAGGGCGGGTGCAGATATCCGCATAACCGCCTTTTTTTTCTAATGCCTAATATTTTGCCAGGGAGGCGGAAAATGCCATGAAAATGCAATAGTCAATATATTATGAAAATTTAACAAATAATGAATAAAGGTAATCAATATACAAGATACAAATAATCTACAAAATATACAAGACAACACTAAAATTGTAAAAAGTAAAAACTCCTCAATTGAAAAAGTGAACTCATAATGGTTAGAACCTCTTACTCCCCAGCAGAGTCGCCATTCTGTTACATCCCTATTTTCATAAGGCGCAACTTCGGGACTCAAAAAATCCAATTAACAATGTTTAAAGAGAATTTAGAGTCGCCACCTAATTTTAAGAAAACTAGGAAACCAATTAATTAAATTAAAGAAAAATTAGTCTGCGTAACCAATTAGATTCTAGGTAAGGGTTCAGGTTATTCCAAAGGGAAGGTGTTAGGCACCCTTCGAAATCCACAAAGGTGGGTCCCGACTGAACTCATTTTTTCAATTGAGGAGGAGATAAAGTAACTCGTTTGCATGTATAAGAAAAATAAAAACATGTACAAAATAAAGTAAAGAACGAATAATGAAGGCGGCCTAATATTTGCCTACCGTTAAACAAGATAATTAAATACAATAAACAACACAAAATGATCCTCGAACTATGAATTCGAGTGTCTTCCTCGGGAAGAAGCTCCATGTACCTGTAAAAACACTTGGTAAAAGTGTTAGTAATGGATAAATATGAATCGAAAATAAATTAAAGAAATAATAAACAAAAGGTAAAACCCATCTTATATATATGAGTGACCTTGGAAATCGATGGAAATTCCTTCATCGGCCAAGTATTGAAACTTGAATAAAATAGTTGAATTTAAAATAAAATTCGTCTTTTATAATGGAGAGGCCTCGAAAATCCGACAGAGTAGATTTTACCATTGGCCAAGTGTTGAAACTTGCTAAAACTAACTTAATAACCAAGGTAAAGAATAAATGGCTGATATGAGTATTGAGCGACACAAAACAACAATGAATCAACTAAAATTAAAAAGTACATAAATAAAGCTAAACATAACGGGAACAAATTCGAATAAGCAAAAAATCAACAGAGTTTAAGATGACAATCAAATAATATAACAGTGAAATAACGTAGTAATGCACCAACAAGCAAGAAATGAAAAAAAGCAACTAAGAATAATGTTAATCAAGCTAAGCAAACACTTAATTTTAAATCTCCACTAAAACAAATTTCACACCAGCAGACAACCAACTTTTAATTTCAACAAAATGACTATAATACTTTATTATAGTATATACTACTAATAAAGAAAAAATCCCACTAATAAACTAAACACACAATCATGGCAAAAAATGGAAAGAATCAGTGGAACAATCACTAGAATAAACAAATCACGATTTAAAAAGAAACAAAGGGATAAATCACGATTTAAAAAGAAACAAAGGGATAAGAGATCCGTATTGTCACCGGAGTTTCACCTGAAGACCTTGAACAGTGGCGTAAGAGAACCATTCTGGCCAGATCTGAATCGCGGAGCTCAGACCCGAAAACTAACGTGAAAGGGAAAGGAGAACGGGGACTTACAGTGGTTACGCACTAACTGTCCTTCACCGGAGCTTGAAGTCGCGACTGGATTCCATCGGAGTTTGTTGTTTCTTGTTGGTGGTTGCTTGCCGGAGCTCGGAGGTCGACGCTAATATTGTCGCAGCGGTGTTGGTGACCCTCTGGTTCCATGGGAGCTTTGTTGGTTGCTGGTCGTTGTTAGGAACTAACAATGAAGGCTGGCGGCAGTTTGAACGGTGTTTTGTGGTGGTGGGTGGTGGTGTTCACCGGAAAAAATGGTGGTGTGGATTTGTTGGGACAGTGGTGGTGTGATGCTTTTGTTCACCAAAATTCGTCGGTCCGGTGAGGGTGGTGATGGACGACGGTGGTTTCATGGCTGGAGGTCTGGTTGGAGCTCATCGGAGCTTGTGTTGTTATTGTTTGCTCCGGTGGTGGAACAATGGGGTGTGGTAGTGTTCCGGTGGTGGTGAGACCGGAAAAGAGAGAAACCGGGAAGAAAAAATAATTATTGCTTTTGCCAAATTTGGAAATTTTCACCACTATTAATTGTGAAGGAAGTGGGTTAGTTTTATAGAAAAAATCAAAACCACTCAAGAGTAAAACCATGTGTTCAATACCATGGTTTTGAAAAACCATGGGTTATCCAAAATATGAGTCATCCAAAACAATGACTATTTGATCTTATCCAAAAGTATGGATATTTAACTTATCTATGCAAAAAATATCTTCTCCGTCTTTTATAAATTAACGGACTATGATAAGAAGTAAATTAACAAATGTATTTAATGTCACATAAAAATATGTTCTGAGTTTAAAATAAAATTGATGATTAATAAAACTCAAACAACATTTATTTATAAAAACGACTATGTAAAAAATCAGTGGCAGTCAATAATTAAAAATTATAATAAATTGATAAATATCCTAACATTTTCAAGAAAAAAGATAATTACCAATAACTTGTGTTAAATTGAAACAAAATATGTACAAATTGATTTTTATGCTCTTTAACAAATAAAAAGCACAAAATATTTATTTTAAAAATATCGGTCCAAAATTGGATGTCAACAAGATATCCTTACTTATTTGACACTTCAAGTATGATTCAAGATCCGTTTGAGGACAAACGTTATTTTAAGTGTGGGAAAATGTAATAACCCAACTTATTTTTAATCAAGGGTTAATTGATAATTTAACCAATAAATAAGTAAAGAGAATTAAAAAGAGTGGGTCAAGCCCATTCTCTTATTCTTTTGCTGCACGTTTTAGGGGCTGGTAGAATAGAAAAAGATTAGGGTAATTTATTCCTCAACTCTTGGGAGAAAAGAAACGAAGTTTAAGAAATTTTGAAGAGTTCACAGACACATGAGGGAGAACACAGTAGAAATTTCACAGTTCAGGTATTGAAACAACTCCGTCTTTAGAATATATTTAGAGTATTCTTGTTTAGTTATTAATTTAAGAAGCAACAAATCATGAAGTGGGTGAGTGGAGGGATGGGTAAGCCACTGTTTCGGACAAATGGCTTAAGATATTGGCATCAATTATTAATTATAATGGTATATTTATTCATGATATGTTGCAGAAAGTGATTATAATCCTTCCTTTTAATGATTAGGCTAATGGTCGATGGGTTAGTGGAGTTAGATTCACAATTTGGGTTGAAATCTGCTATGTAAAAAGAAAACAATCCTTCTACAATTTTCATTCTTTTGGGATGATTAGATAATAATGATATGGTAGTTAATAAATTGAAAATAGTTAATTAATGGTGTTGCGATCATTATGAACAATTCAATGAGGAAGAACAATACTCTAGAGATTTTTAAAGTATAAGCCATTGTTTTGCTTACTTGAAGCCACCGTGCAGCGTGCTTCCCTACAAAAGAACAAAAAAATTCTGGTTTCCACCATAAGTTGCTGGTACGCAGCTGGAGTACTATATTGAGATAAGAGTGTTATTATTATATTGGACAGAACACCAATTAAGTTTGGATAATGAGATAAAAATATTTGTCAACCTTTAATTCATGAGGTTAAGGTGTGACATACTAAGGTTTAGCTCTAAGATTGAAATTTTGGGATGTTAAGACTTGACCCAGGATAGCAAAATTGATATCATAATTAATATTTTTCCATAGATTGAGGCCATTCGAGGTTGTTTGATTGGTGTACTACGTGTTGCAAGGTTGAAGAACTTGTCATTAGCGAGGTAAGTGAGACTTTAATCTTTGGGTGCTTTCTTTTCATACCATTTAAAAATATGTTGTCTGTCTGACCCATGTATTGGGACGAGCATGTGCTTGACAGAATTGGTGGTCCTCGAGGCCAGTCGCATATATTTTATTTTCAAGTGCACTAAAATTCTTCATAAAATATTTTGTGATGTGATGCAGTTGTGTGCCATAAGGTGGGGGCATTGTGTACGCTTACTGATTTTCTTGAGGAATTGTGTACGCTTTCTTGAGCATTGTGTATGCTTCTTGATTTGACATGGCACATTGTGTATGCTTCCCCTAGCATTGTGTATGTTTCTTGATAGATTTGGCGCATTGTGTATTTTGTTAGGACTCATGGTGTTGACTAATTGCTTTAATTGCCTTTTATGACAAGTCCTTGGTGTAAATTGTATTGAGATGTATAGTGCTTGATAAAGGATTGTTGGATCTTGTTGGTTATCCTATTATGATATGATTCTTGTGTATAATGTTTTTGTGCTTGTTATGTGGTTGTATTTTCTAACACTTGTTTCATGAGTATTTAAAGTAACGAGTTGAGGATCTTACTGAGTTATATTTATATATAGCTCACTCCTTACCTGCATGTCTATTCAGATACTGTTGTGGAGGGTAAGATTAGTGGTTGATAAGTTTTGTGTAGATTCTGTTGCTGAGGTGAGCCTTCACATTGTTTGTGGAGGCTATCGTTTCAGCTCTATCCATTGTTTAGCTTATATTTTTTTTATTGGGTTTGCATGCTCGACAGTTGAACTCATGTAACACTATTAGATACTCCATGATCTTGAACTCATATAACACTATTAGATACTCCATGGTCTTAGTCTGGAATTTGGGCTAGAGAAATAGTTCTCGAGTAATTGTTTAATTATTAGATTGATTATAAAATTTCGTTGGATTATTATTCTCTCTGTGTTGATTATTATTAATGCGTTTGGGGTTGCTCATATCTTAACTTAGTATTTATTGAAATGGTCAAGTGTATGAAAATTGATTCGCCTAGCAGGTGGTGTTAGCGGGTGCCCCTTACGTCTAGGAGAGACATTGGGACATGACAATTATTTTTTTATTTCTAGTTTAGTTAATTCATAAATTCATCTATGGGATCTACCTCTTGAATAAATAATTAGCATTAGTCTAATTTAGTGAACAGTTAATTGAAAAGTCCCTGTGGCTACGATAGATGAACTCTCAATCCTATATTACTTGTACGACCGTGTGAACTTGCGAGTGCGTTTGGACGCAACAATCCTCACCACTACTACCAATACATCATCAACCACCACTCATTCTTCGGTCACCAACACCCCCAACTATTAACATGAACCAACTCCTCCCATCACAATCATCGACACCACTGCCAATATCGCGCTAGTCACTTCAACACCAACCACCTCCACCATCACAACTATCACCACCACCGCAGGCGGTTAAACCATCTTCTAATTTTACTGTTTCTTTTTCTAACATTAAACTCATAGTATTTCCTATTTTCTTATATCTTCTGCCTAAATTTGAAAATATTATAGTTATTTTTAATCCTTCAGGATTTTCATATGTTTTTTCTTCTACTGCAAATTCTTCTTTATTCATTTATAATCCGTGTTGATACTTATATTCTAAGTGATACAGTTGTACTTTTAAATTAAATATAATATTTCTCTGTATTGTTAAAGATTTATGGCAAATGCCTGCAAATATATTGTAGTTTAGTCTATCTTGTCTATGTTTTAACTCTTGTCTTAATTCGGTAATTTTTCTAACAGTTGTTGTCTGTATTCAGTATTAGTATTCATACTTTATTTTTAAGGTGTTGAATATATTTATATTATGTTTTAGATATTTTATCCATTAGGTAAGATAGTCTATTATTATTTTGTTCATACTTAGGGATTTGTATCTGAAACACCAATCATCTCTCTACTATCACAACTATCAACACCTCTACCATAACATTTATCACCATCACTATTGCCAGCACTAACCATCACTACAATCAATCACTAGCAAACATAAATGTTAAAACATTTTTAATCAAATAATACTTTTATTTTATTAAATTTATATTTTATATAATATTTAATTAGTTTTAAATTTGAATTATACATTTATTTTATTTACAAATAAATAAATTATGCATATTTTAGATATTGAAAAATAAGGTTATAATTATTTAGTCTTCAGATCTATAGACATCGTAATAATTCAGATATGCATTCGAATTCAAATTTCTTGATCTTAAAAGACATCATGGTTCAAGGTACCCACCTAATCTTCTATTAAATTTGTATTTATTAGTTGTTGTAAAGCCCATGATTTTACTTGGTGATCTAACATAGTATCCTTGCCTTCTTATCGATAATCATAATACTTTAGTTATGCAAAGTTCAACAAGAATCATAGGGAAGTTTTTTCAAATCGAAGACAAGACGAATGATTTAGAAAAATTTGTTTCTCATATCAGATATAATAAGCAGTTGACAGAATCTAACTTATAGCAGTCTACCCAATGTAAACAATATAACGACCGAGTACGTAAAGGTGATTGACCTTTTCAGCTGAAATTCAACTGTATCCACAAATTCCTTTGTTTTTCTGTTGGAATCAGAAAATGGTATAAGGAAATAAAAGACGATCATTAGCAAGTCCAAGTAAGTAGCATCTGCACAAGGAACAACTTTCACAATGTTTTTTGACAGTCTTAACAGTTTTCATGAAAAGGAAGAGCCGTCAAACAGATTGTGCCAAAGTAGATAATAAACAAAGTGGTTGCAAATAAGTATACTAAAGATACATAACATTCACAAAGTTTAGAAACCAAGGGAGGTACACTGCTTCTTAGCATGTTCTGGTATCAGTTTGTTTAAGAGTTCTGCAGATGCTCCTTTCAACTCTGTAAATGAAATTGCACAAAAATAAGTAATGAAGAAAAGTTCAATTTCTAAAAGGACTGGTAAGGGAATGATTAAACCTTGAGGCCTGAAGTTGAAGAGAGGTGGCAACGACCGACCATTAGGGAGACGAGACTTGGGGTCACGGAGCTCATCAAAGAAAGAGTGGGTGCAAGCCTCCAACTGCAAATGGGAATCAAATAGATATTACAAAAGCTTAATGGGCATTTTTTTCTTTTAAGTAGAACTAACAGACATTTTCTTGCATGCCATACCCAACATGAAAGAAAGGTACTTTGCTCTTCATCATTTTTATGCACTTAAAATGCATAAAAGGCTTCCAAATTATGCAATCAAATTATTGTAAAAGCATCCGACTCCATAAGTAGCACATAATCTATTTCACACATCAATTCATAGAATTAAGTTACATAGCAGAAATGATACAACATCATATCAGAATGCATTTTTTTCACACATCATTTCATAGAATTAAGTTACATAGCAGAAATGATACAACATCATATCAGAATGCATTTTTTTAACAACGCAACTAGATCAGCGTTCATATCAGCCGAAGAGCTGTTTGCTAAAGGATTTTAAAGAATATTACAAGTAACTGATTCAGAAATGACTTGACCTGTTTGCTAAAGGATTTTAAAGGTGTAAAGATATCAAGCTAATTTTTTTGTTGTTACTATTAAGGTAGGGTTCTTAGGTAGCTTGGGATACTCTAAGATGGAAAGAGATTGTTCAGCGTTTAGAAACAAATAGGGAAAAAACAATCGTAAGACGACGGGCAACCTAGTTTTTTTTTTCTTCTTTGTTTGGATAAGGGAAAAACATAGTTGTTTCAATGGGAAATTCTAAACAAGGCCAAGTAATGCACACATCACGAAGAGCATGTGATGCTATTACTGTGACTTTCAATGAAGCCCTTGGTTATTCTTGGTCCCACAATCATCTAAAAGCGATTCCCAGAGGAAAGAATCCTAAATTAACCTTTCAGAATAAGACAATTGTTTGTTCCCCTCACATTGTTGTCTGAAGTTTGACTAGGTACTGCTGCTTAATATCAATTCTTGATCTGCCCGATTCATCTATATTTGCAGCTGAGAAATTGAGAGGAAAAAAGTTTATACTTACTGCAGTGGACCGCAAATTTGGAGAATACTGAAGAAGCCTTGACACAAGATCCACAGCTTCAGGAGGCATTCGCTTATGAAAAATCTGAGCACACACACAAAAAAAAAAAAGGGGGGGGGGGGGGGGGGGGGTGCAATGAGTATATAGGTGTGCAGGAGCGATCAGCACTGTATTCTCTATGTAGGAACAGACACCAAGAACCATACTTTGTGCCAAGGGTGAGCTTTGATTTGTGGGAATTTGAACTCAGTATAATTTGGATTCATACACTTGATTTCCTCCCGAGTTGGTGTTCCAAGAACCTAGACCATACAAGATTTCAGTACAATTGCATTCTGCAATCTGAAGATCGTGAAATTAAGTTCATCATTACGAGAGTGAAGATACCTTGATTATTTCAACGAGCTGATCAACTCCACTCTCACCAGGAAAGAGGGGCTATGGATATTGTAATGGGAAGAGATTAGAAAGAAGTCAAGAATTACAAAATTGTTCCTCTGTCTAGCATTAAAGAACATGATTCTGAACGAATAAGACCTGCCCAAGAAGCAGTTCAGCAAGGACGCAACCCACAGACCAAATGTCAATTGCAAATGTGTATTCAGTTGCTCCAAATATAAGTTCAGGCGCACGATAGTAACGAGAACAAATATATGAGATATTTGGCTCGCCTTTGACCTGAAGGATAACAGACAACTTTAGACAGCCAATTTAAGAGGAACATGAAGATCAAAATAAACACAATATTGAGCTGAACTATTCTGATACCCCAGAGAAAAATGAAATTGAGAAAAGAATAAAGCGTGGGCTTCTAGGGAAATTGATCAAGTCTAACTTGATTGACATTAAGGAAAAGCATATCTTTTGTTGTGGTAGAATCCCTTTTTGATATTGTACAGTGTTGAAAGTTCTTGTTTGTCATTTGGTTGACAGATAAAACTCGAAGGGTCAGAGATCACGATCATTAAATACACACTCCAAAAATAAGGAGACTATTTCAATAGTAAGTACTTTGCCTCAGAAACTAGATCAGTACAAATAAAATGAAAAAAGTAGAAAACAATACTGATTATTATACCAAAACACTTCGCTTTCCTAAATAAAATCAGGGGTCAGATAATGGAACATTGTTCAAGTTCTGTAAAATCCTAGCAAATATATAACAAATATAATCATCATGATAGAGTAGAACCACAATCACTTGTCACCAACAAAAGAAATGTGCACAACCACAACAGTTTCCTGATTTCTTGCAAGTGGATGATAGTAGTGTACAATCACTCATCACAAAAGATGGTACACAACCATAATCATTCCTGGTTTATAAGACCAATGCATTGAGGATTCCTCTTCTGCATGAAATGGGTAGGTGACAAAAATGACATACGTTAACTTCTAAGTTGCAAAACTGCTGTCAATGAATAAATAAATAAATGTTGTTCTTCATAAGTGGAGTTAGTCAACTTTTGAGTAGTCACAGACAAAATTATTACAAGTTACAATTACCAGAACTTTTGCACTCCCAAAATCACAGAGTTTAAGCTGGTGAGTATGTGGGTTGACCTGCCATAGAAAACTGCTGAAGTCAGTATCATAAACCTTTTAATAAACAGACTCTTAAGCTTTAAAAGCAGACCAGTAAATTCTGAGGCTTGATGTCCCTGTGGCAGACTCCTATCCCATGTATGTAAGCCAAAGCTCTAAAAATCTGAAGAAAATGTATAATCAATAAACAATTATTTGCAACAAAATATCTTTAAGGTATTTGTAACAAAAAATCTTACCAACAGTCATGAGCTGCAACAACTATAAAAACTAAAACAAAACAAGGTGCAACAACTATCACATATTTTTTGCTAATAGAACATGAATTTGCTTTCAATTTAAATGGAAAACCTGATATGTATACAGCTTGACATAAATCATAGGCATCCGTTGGTTTGCTTTGCTGTAATGTCTCAACACGCGGTAGACAGTCTCAGGTACATATTCAAGAACCAAATTAAGATAAAGCTCATCCTTTTCTGTGGTTGAAAAGAAGCAGTGTCTCAGTGAAACAACATTAGGATGATCAAGAAGGCGTATTGTTTGCAATTCCCGATTCTTGTATCTCTTATCCTGTAGAACCTTTTTTATTGCCACAGTTTCTCCAGTTTCAAGGCACTTGGCCTGCAAAAATACACACATGGTTGACAAATCAGTAACAAACTTGGACTTACAAATAATCTGCTAGACAAGTTCTGTGTAGAAACAAAAGGGTATTACATATTTCCCCAACCCGTTGTGTACAATATGCCTTAATTAACGGTGGCTATCATCTGTAAAATATAAACAGTTTGTACCTGGAACACAATTCCAAAGGAACCCTGTCCAACAACGCGCTCGGCCATGTAACTAATGGTCTGAATGGCAAAAGAGAATAAATTAGCAAGTAAAAACTTTTAACACCACAGAAAAACATTAAAGAAAAATGCAAAAAAAGGAAACGTCAAATATTAGTAGAGAAGAAGATAACACGAGAATACAGGGTTGGTTACAGAGACGTGATAATTATGAGCGTTGATGGGGTTCATGCCACTCTACTGAATTTCCGTATTCACTAGTATAAGTTTTCCTCTGAGAAATATTAATCTAGACTTACGTGTTCCAAAAACACACTAAATTAATTGCACCTTTCCCAGTTCTCATATTGATTCTTCATCTCATTATCTGCGATTTTTATACATTGATTGCAGTTATTTGGTAATTCTCCAATTTGGAGAAATCTAGAACATAAAGAAAAAAAAGATAGGCACCAGGTGGCTCTAGGCAATAACGTATAAAAAAGTTTAACTGATATCATGCCAGCAACTTGCCCCTCAAGCAATTACCATTCTCCAAGACAATGGAAAGGAAATTGTTGGATGAAACTACCCATGCAGGGTACAAGCAGAACCGAGGGGAAGGACGTAAGATATCTCTAATACACATCTTGCCGAAACGCCATCTAAACTTTACAAGCCTGTTACTAACATACCTAATCGTCTACTTAATTATTTGATTAAGAATTCTTGATTTCTAAATCTTAAACCAGATAAACGTATACAATCAAATCATAAAAAGAAGAAAAAATGGAGTGCTTTTGTTTTGGTTTCACACATGGTGCCCAATACCCACTTTGGGTCCGACTAATTCGGATTCGCACAGGGAAGTCCTACCTATGCGGGGTAAAGTGCTCCCATTAAAGGCAACTCCATTCCTAGGGATTGAACATGAGACCTCTAGTTAACGTTGGAGGGGTACTTACCACACCACCACAACCTTAATTGGAGTTTTTCAAAACTATTTGCCCCTCTGTAAGGGTGTGCAACAAATGTCTGCCACCAAATAAATAGCTCTAAGAACAGAATAATAGAATTAACAGGAAAATGAAAAAATTCTACAGTACATGTTGTCACTGCTTTGAGGAAAAATGTAATGTATGTATAAGTTATTATATATACATGCTCCCCTTACTCTTTTCCTCGTCTTTTTTTGTTTAAAAAAGGTAGTACACCCCACCCCCACCCCTTTACTCACCTCAACATCTATAAAAACAAAGAAGCGCTTTCTCCTTAACATTTTACAATAATAAGGTATGTATTCAGCTCTGGATCAATTAAATGCCATGAGCTGACCCTCAAAAAGTATAGATTTAATATTCTATGCTGAATTGTAGTGCACATAAGATGCAGGAAATGATAGGGGAGCAAGATCTAATTTTACTTTCCAATATTCAGTCAAATGGAAACTATTACTATGAGAATTGCTCATTGAATCTATAGATCCATTCAAATTTTATCTTTGATCTAATATTACTTTCTGAATTCCTAAAACAAAAAGAGACTAATGCAAAGAGATTCCTAGACCTTGCATCTTGTCCATTTTTATTTTTATAATCCTTTTTCTTCAATGAAAAATTCTTTATCCTGTTAATTTGTAGTAATCATGAAATAAATATAAAAACCATTAGAAAATATAGTATCACTTAATTAACAAGTGTAACTAACATATTCTAGAGCTTGAACCCAATATTTGAAAACTGAACAATCAATGATTGAAAATTCTTACCTGCTTAGGCTCACCATTTTTCCCCCCAATAGTTGTCACAATGATGTGGCCCTTTTCTGTTCCATTTCCGTCAACTACAGCTGCTTCCATTTCCTATCACAGGTGAAACTGGCAAAGATAAACCAAGTGTACATAATAGACGAAGAGACCAAAATATACAGTCCTCTTCGCAGAACCAACCTTTTCTGCTTTATCATCTCTGATCTTCATTTCATTTATTTCTTCAGGAAGTTTGTCGACAAGCATGACATCAGTTTGAGATTTTCCACCTGCTGAAGGCATTATACCGCCAGAAGCCATATTTGGAACAAAGATAAGAACTTGCTTATGGTAGTGATCAATGGCCACAACTTGAAAGACAGATCATCAGCCTCCAAAAACCTGGGATGCAACGATATACAAAAATTAGAAAAGATGTGGGTGATGCTAAATCTACATTTCAAAGTTATGCCATAATTTCTGAACCAAGAAATGGCATACACAACAACATGGACCTGAAATGACCAGAAGAACCATAGCCACTTGACATTCTGTTGATAAGAACACATAGTAAATACTGTAGACATAATACCGCTAGGTTTGGCTATTTAATGTTCTTGTCATCCCAATGGTAAATTATGACTTGTGTGCATAAACAATTTATTATATCATTACAGAGAAGTTTGTGCGAAGAAACATTACACAGAGAACTTCAGTGCCATTGCTTGCGAATCTGAAGCAGAATTCAGTAGGATCTTAATTCTCAGAGTGTATCCCTTGTTTGAACACTTGACACCAGGAACAATATGAATGAACAATTAAAAAAGGAAATTAGCAAGCTAAAATAGTTCCTTGTCTTGTACTGAAAAAACATCCAATAACGTAACAATGATCGATCTTCTCCAGAGCTTGAGAGGATCCCAAAAGAACTTGGACACACCAACACTTGTTCGAGAATATACACTTTCAAGACCTGAGTATGCAAACTGCGTACCACTTTCTCTTTATGCATCGAAATTTAATGGACTTGCAAAACGCAATAGACAGTATGGTTTCCTCACCAACCTCTTCATTTCCCCATCACCCGTCCAGCCTCACAGCCCCTGAAAGTTCCCGATCACATTTTTAGCCATTCTATGAAAATACAATAGACAGGTAGTTTCAATTAAATCCCAAAATAGACGTAATAACTCCTTCTAATTTAGTGATCATCAATGCTTCTCTTCTGATATTGACCACATAATTATGCAATCTTTCACATTTTGATCTATAAAGTCCTCCTGAACCCCACCCCACCCCCACCCCTCTTCATTTTCAAAAGCATGCTTATCTTTTGAACTGTCTTCCATTGCCGTAGTGGCTGAAAAACCTTCAATAGGCTCCCTGACAGAGTCCCTAAAATTTTTGCTTTATTTGAAAACAAATTAACTATATCCCCGCCATTCTTGAGCTTAAGATCCCTTTCTTTGTTTCAGACGGCGAAACATGAGGGAAAGGTTGCAAACAAATCATGGAAAAAGGCAGCCTTCATACTATCATGCTTCAGTTGCAGAGTGCCAAAAGAGATCCTATATCACCGGCAACAGGAAATTCTCAAGACCATTTTATGAATTTCTTCATCCATAATGCAGCCAGAGGATCCCTGATTGCATCTTCACCACAATTCCCAATAATTGTATATCAAAATGAAACCCTCCCTTCCCTTATATTATTTCTTCCTGATCTTTGAGTATCTGAATGGCTCGCTGCTTGTTTTGGTTTCAATTTCAGAACCTAACTGGAGATCCTGAAAGCTAATGATGCACTTCATTTCAGATCCAAAAGAAAAAAAGGAAAGGATACAGCTCCAGGAAACATAGCTTTACTCACTCAACCAAGTTTGTACACCTCAGAAAAGCATAATTAGTCATAAAAGAGCTGCTTGTTATGTGGTAAAGTTTCCATCTTTATATGATCTTCAACACAACACCGAGAACTTACAGAAATGTTCTGCTAAAGTCAGTTCACGTCCAGCTAAAAGCACAAGAAATAAAATCATAAAACAAAAACAAATTAAACTGAGCTAAGAAAACACTTTTAATGGATATATAAATAAATACTGTCTGCATTTTAGATGAAAATGTAGAAAAGGGAACGAGACAGAAGGTGCACATTCTCGAGAGAAAGAAAAAAGAAAAGAGATGTACCAGTAGCTCACAAAAGCTCAAAGCTTGTGATCGTTAAAGCAGGAAAGAATCGCGATCGGAACAAACGCTGAATCGACGAAACCCTAGAAGAAGAAAAGAAGGAATCTCCGGCAGGTGAGAAAGAAAGAAGGTAAAGTTGAAAATTGGGAGCTGTGCTCAAGTTTCAACGACTTTCCATACAGAAACTTTGACTCTGTGCGGGGACTGGAAATTCTGCTTGGGAGCAGAGCGGACCCCAACTTCTTTTACAATTTCAGTTGATTAGAGTTTCTCAGTTACGTACCAGGAGTCTCAACTACACGTGCCATTTTCTGGTTGGCTTTTACAGACTTACGGTAGTAACTCTAAGGTCCGTTTGGCCATGTGAGATAAAATAATGATTTGACATTATGATATAAAATTTTATGATTATGAGATAAAGTTAAAATTTTATTTGGATATATAATTTAAGATTTTAAATTGTATTTTTTCCTTATAAATAAAAAATCTCATAATTTGTGAGAACTATCAAAATTGTCTCAATTCTTTATACAATCTTACCAAATAAGTAAAAGTTTATAACAAAAATATAATACACTATCATAAAATTATTCTAAGAAATACAATATTTTATTGATCAACTGATAAATTTGATGAATAATAAATGATAAAGTAGGAGTCGATTTGAAGTAACAATAAACTTTGTAGGTGTTTGACCATGAAAATAAAAAAAAATGGTGTTGAAGTTGGAGTAGAGTTGTGTTTTGTCATATCTTTTTGAAGAGATTTTTTTAACTATAAAGATAAAGTTGAAATTAGAAAAAAGTGAGACTTGTTTTCACTTTTTCAAATAGAACTTCAAGTTATATTTAGAGTTTTTACGGCCAAATATCATTTTTTAATAAAATGAAAAAAAAAATTGAAAAAAAGTGAATATTTTTTATGACCAAACGGAGCTATATGTTGGTGAGAGTAATGATTAAATGAGATATATATTACTTAAAAAATAATAAAAGTAATAAAATAAATTATAAATTTTATTTATATATAAAATAAATGGTTGGTAAATATACATGGTGGGTTTTTTTTTATAAAATATAAATTTGTGGGTTAATTTTTATATTTGAAAATTTTCAAATCATGATTTGAAATTCCCCTTTTTGGAGAATTTAGGATTTCATGTCATGTTATGAAATCATGAAATGAAATCGCATGACCAAACGCTGATTTTAACTCATAATTTCATATTACAGATATAAAATTACATATCCAAACGCCTACTAACAGTGCTTGTCCCCTCTTTTTATTTTTTATTTTTTATTTTTCCAACATAAGATTGAGGCTTCCAATTTTATCCACGTGCCTAGAAAAAAAAAAGGAAGAAGAAGAAGATAAAATCGGACTGGTAGCGAAAAAGATGAGTTAATTCCCTAGATGGTCATCCATGTTTTGGCAATTGCCCTCTAATATCATTTATATTTTTTTAGGATTAGAATATCATTCAACTACAGTACTATTTTTCTCAAAATATACTTAACACTTCAAAAGTCTTCCTCTCTCCTAGTTGGCTTGACATGTCACATTAAACTTTATTTTTTAATGACAAATTTATTTCACTCATAAAAATTCAAAAAGATCATGTCTTGGACCCAATTGAAAAAAATTCAAAGAAGCAATTTAATTTATATTCGCTGAAATCATGGAAAGGCACAAAGATTTCATACCCGATTTTATACCTGTTATTTTTGTGGTGGCTAAGGGGGCGTTTCACCATGAAAATATTTGTTTTTTTCAAAGTTGAATTCTAAAAAACATTCTTGGCCATAATTTTGAAAAATTCTAGAATTCAACTTAAGTTGATTTCCGAAATTTAAAAAACAAGTAACACTTTTTTTTACTCCAATTTACTCAAAGAAATTTAAAAAGAACTCCAATTTATATTCATTGGCCAAACACAACTTCATCTCCAACTCTAATTTAGTTTTCATGGCCAAACGCCTACTAAAATTTTTTGGGTAGGCGAATCGAGGTTTTCGCAATATCTCTGAAATTATGGCAAACTTCAACAATTAAATTATTATTTTATTAAAATAAAATCAATAAATATATGTCCATATTTATTCAAATTCGAGAATATTTTCTTTAATAGGACTAGATTTTTTAAAAACTCATTAGCTCCTTAAATATTAACTTATTTGTGTTATGAAAGTTGGATGTCACGTGGACATCACTTGGTGCCCAAGTTAATGGGTCACCTCCATGCCCAAGTAAAGGCAACCTTATCCCCAAGTTAATCATGCTTTGTGTGTAAGTTTTGTGAATTTTTGGTTCAAGGCTTTGGCCTATATATATGGCCTCCCTCTTCTTTGTACTAAAGACATGAACACTGAAATTAAAGGCAAACATCACTACTATTATTCTCTCATTGATTGTCCTTTGTTACTTTTATTAATTTAGTATTTAGCTTTGATTTTATATCACATTATCAGTACGAAACTTTGTCATCTTGAGCAAATACTTTTTCAGGTAATAAAGGTAAGAACTTATTTTTCCTAAAATAATGTCGAATCTATCTAAACGTGAATTTGTTCCCCTGGATATATCGGGCAAAGCCTACTTATCTTGGGCACTTGATGCCGAAATTCAGTTGAATGCAATGGGTCTGGCAGACACTATCAAAGATAAGAACCAGGCTTCGAACCAAGACCATGCCAAAGCTATGATATTTCTTCATCATCACCTTGATGAGGAATTAAAAATGAAATATTTCACTGTTAGGGATCCTCTTATACTGTGGAATAATTTGAAAGATAGATATGACCACCTGAAGATGGTCGTTCTTCCACATGTACATTATGAATGGACCCATTTGAGATTATAAGATTTTAAAGATATAACTGCGTATAATTCTTCTATGTTAAGAATTAAATCACAGTGACATTTATACGGAGAAAATATCATAGATCATGATATACTAGAGAAAAAATTCTCCACCTTCTCTACCTCGAGTATGCTCCTGCAGCAGTAATAACGAGAAATGAGATTTAAAAAATATTCTGAATTAGTTTCGCATCTTCTTGTTGCTGAACAACATAATGATCTTTTAATGAAAAACCATGAAAGTCGACCTCCTGGTACTGCTCCATTCCCTGAAGTGAATGCCGTAAATTTTCACCAATTTAAGCGTGAAAGAGGTCCTGGCCCCAGTCATGGACGTGGCCGTGGTCGAGGAAGAAATTTCAATCATGGTGATAGTCTTGCACTGAATAATAACCCTCAGCACCAGCAGTGTAAAAAGAAGGGTGAAAAGCCTGAAGCGGTGCAAAGAAAAAATACAGAAACTAGATGTTATCAGTGTGGAGGAAAAGGGCACTGGTCACGTACCTGTTGTACGCTAAGGCACCTGGTTAATCTCTATTAGGCATCCCTTAAGAAGGTGGATAATACTGCAGAAGTAAACTTTATCTCAGAAGATAATGTTGAGCCTATGCATTTAGACGTTGCAGATTTCTTTGAATTTCCTGAAGGAAATATAGATCACCTTGTCGGTGACGGATCTGTAATAGTCTAAGTATTTTACTTTTCTGTTGGTTGTATTGGTTTACATTTCAGTTAGTTGTGTTTCTCTAGTCTTGTAAATAAATAAAATTTGTATAATACGTTGTTTGCTAGTAATACTATAATGTTTACTTTGTTTATATTTTCATCTTGAAGAATATATGGATACTCCTCAAATTTTATTTGGAACAATGATCTATCGTGAGGATATTTGTGTAATTGATAGTGGAACAACGCACGCCATACTTAAAGATGAGAAATACTTTTCTTACTTGCTTAGACGAAAAGTAAATATTACAACAATTTCTGGTAATTCAAAATTGATTGAAGGCTCCGAAAGAGCTACCATATTTCTGCCTAAGAGGACGAAAGTTGTTATAGAAGATGCATTGTTCTCTTCTAAATCCCCGAGAAACTTATTAAGTTTTAAAGATATCCGCCGAAATAGATGTCATGTTGAGACAATAAATAAAATAAATGTTGAATATCTTGGCATTACCAAGAATATCTCAGACCAAAAATGTGTGTTGGAGAAATTGCCAACTTTGTCTTCTGGCTTATATTATGTAAAAACTAGTACAGTTAAAGCACACTCTATCGTAAACCAGAAGTTTGCTGATTTGAATACTTTTGTGCTTTGGCATGACCGAATGGGTCACCCTGGATCAATAATGATGAGACAAATCATTGAAAATTCAAATGGGCATTCGCTAAAGAACCTGAAGATTCTTGCAAGTGATGAATTTTCGTGTGCTACTTGTTATCAAGGCAAATTGATAACTAAGCCATCGCCACTGAAGGTTGGCGTCGAATCCCCTCTTTTTCTAGAACGTATACATGGGGATATATATGGACCAATTCACCCATCCAGTGGGTCATTTAGATACTTTATGGTCCTAATAGACGCATCTTCAAGATGGTCTCATGTGTGTCTCTTATCGTCTCGCAACCTAGCATTTGCGAAATTATTGGCACAGATAATACGATTAAGGGCGCAATTCCCAGATTATCCTATTAAGTCTATTCGCCTGGATAATGCTGGAGAATTTACATCCCAAGCTTTTGATGATAATTGTGTATCAGTTGGGATAAGAGTTGAACATCATGTCCCTCATGTTCATACTCAAAATGGTCTTGTTGAGTCATTTATTAAGCGCCTATAATTGATAGCAAGACCACTACTTATGAAAACAAAATTGCCCACTATTGTTTGGGGTCATGCTATCTTACATGCAGCATCACTTGTTCGTCTCAGACTGACACATTATAATAAATACTCTCCATCACAATTAGTCTTTGGTCGTGAACCAAATATTGCTCATCTACGAATATTTGGTTGTGCTGTATACGTGCCAGTAGCACACACCACAGCGCACTAAGATGGCCCCCCAGAGAATGTTAGGAATATATGTTGGGTTTGAGTCACCCTCCATAATTTGCTACCTTGAACCATTGACGGGAGATTTGTTTACTGCTCGATTTGCATCTTGTCAATTTGATGAAACAAATTTCCTGCAATTAGGGGGAGAGAAACTGGAACTCAAAATAAAAATTGGTGGAAAGTTTCATCATTATATCATTTTGATCCACGTACCCCCATATGTGAATATGAGGTCCAGAAGATCATTCACTTACAGAAAATAGCAAATTAAATACTAGATGCATTTACTGATTTGAAAAGGATAACTAAGTTACATATCCCTGCAATTAATGTGCCTATTCAAATTGATATTCCAAAAGGACCATCCACTAGTGTCATAGCTTCTGAATCCCAAACACGCCAGAAGCGTGGTAGACCATTGGGTTCGAAGGATAAGAATTCTAGAAAAAGAAGCACAAAAAATGATAAGAGTGACACTATAAAAGAATCTTATGAAGAGACTCAAGATCTGATTAATCCCAATATTCCTGAAAAAATTAGTGAACCCGAGATTCAAGTGAATGAAGAGCTTTTAATGAGTTCCACCGGTGATTAGATGAATTTAGATCGATTGAAAATTATGGTGGATAATGTTTTTGCATATAATATCGCACTAAATATTATGCAAGACAGTGAGGACCTTGAACCTCTATCTGTCGAAGAATGTTAACGCATAAATGATTGGCCAAAATGGCAAGAGGCAATTCAATCAGAATTAAACTCACTTGCTAAACGTGAGGTTTTTGGACCTGTAGTCCAAACCCCAGATGGTATAAAATCAATTGGCCATAAATGGGCTTCGTACGTAAAAGAAATAAGAGAAATGAAATTATAAGATACAAGGCACGTCTTGTTGCACAAGAATTCTCTCAAAGACCCGGTGTCAACTACGAAGAAACATATTCACCCGTTATGGATGCAATAACATTTCAATATCTCATCGGTCTAGCTGTACATGAAAACCTTGAAATACATCTAATGGATGTGGTTACAACTTATCTTTATAGTTCACTTGATAATGAAATTTATATGAGGATCTCAAAAGGATTAAAGATGCCTGAAGCATACAGTTCAAAATCTCGGGAAATGTATTCAATCAGACTATAAATATCATTATACGGTTTAAAACAATCAGGGCGTATGTCGTATAATGACCTTAATGAGTACTTGATAAATGAAGGCTACATAAATAATGTCATTTATCCTTGTATTTTTATTAAGAAAAAAACATCAGAGTTTGTTATACTCGCTGTTTATGTTGATGATATAAATCTCATTGGAACTCCAGAAGAGGTCCAAAAGGCAATTGAATATCTAAAGAAAGAATTTGAGATGAAAGATCTTGGAAAGACAAAACTTTATCTTGGTCTAAAAATTGAGCATTTAGCAGATGGGGTCTTCATCCATCAATCTACCTATACTGAGAAGGTTTTGAAATAATTTTACATGGACAAAGCACATCCATTAAGTACTCCAATAGTTGTTCGATCACTTGAAGTGAGTAAAGATCCGTTCCGACCTCCAGAAGAGAATGAAGAGATTCTTAGTCCTGAAGTACCATATCTTAGTGCTATTGGTGTACTTATGTATCTTGCTAATGCTACAAGGCCTGATATAGAATTTTCTGTTAATTTACTAGCAAGGTATAGTTCTTTCCCTACATGTAGACATTGGAACGGAGTTAAGCATATATTGTGATATCTAAAGGGGACTATTGATATGGGTCTGTTTTATACTAACAAAGATAGTGCAGATCTTGTTGGTCATGCAGATGCAGGTTATTTATCTGATCCACATAAAGCTCGATCTCAAACAGGCTATGCGTTTATATACGGAGGTACTGCCATATCATGGCAATCTACAAAGCAGTCTATTGTTGCTACTTCTTCAAATCATGCTGAGATAATAGCTATTCATGAAGCAAGTAGAGAATGTGTATGGTTGAGATCGGTGATACATTACATCAAATAAAGATGTGTCCTGAAGTGTGATATCAAGATACCCACAGTCCTATTTGAAGACAATGTCGCATTCATAGCTCAATTTGTAATGACCTTCCCGGTCATTTACCTCCTTTTCGTGCGTTTTCAGCGTTTAGAGTTTTTCTATAACTACTCCAAGTTATTTATGACTTGCTGGGATTGACAGTTCGGTTCCCGGGCAGTTCGTTTGAGAATATTATTTAAACCGAGCACGTTGTAAAATGTTAAATTAAATTAGAATTTGATAAAATGACATAGTTAATTACCTTTCAAACATATTTATGATATTTATAAAATTCTTTAGTGATGATGTATCTATACTACTTTATAAAAGTTCTATAATTTATTTATAGTTTAAACGGAGATAGTAAATCTAAATATGTTAAAATAATATTTTTATTTTATAGAAGTTTTGTTCAAAATAATTTTCTATTCATGATGGTATATTTAAAATATTATATTTATTTTACCACGAGCCTATGCAGTATCCGAATATATATATACGGAGAGCAAAATAATGGATAAGGCCATGTGCATGCAACATTAATTGGCATTTGACTAAAAGACTTATTTTTTTGTTGGTCTTGTACGTGTAGTGTATATATATATATACTATAGTTTTATTTACTTTTTCCTCATTTTGTGTTCTTTATTAAAACTACATAATACATATATTCCACCATTTTTTTTTTAAGTACTTTAAGCTCAATTTTAGGCATTTCTAGAGAGATTCAAGGTTAGGGGTTGGTATATTTGAGTTCGTGGACTCGTTCTCGTCATTTCTACGGTACGTTTTCTTATTTTTACGGTAGTTTTAGTTACGGTGGTTGTTGGAATTGGTGTTGATATTTGAGCTAGATATTGAGCTCAAATTGAGCGGTGTTAGTTGTGACTATTGGTCACGGGGTGATTTGGGACGCTGTGACGGTTTCGGTTTTTCGATTCCGCAAGTGGGCCCCACATGGACCGTTTGGATATTTTTTTGAACTAATGCAATATGGGTATCAAAATTTATGTTTTGACATGTAGTTTCTTATTTTGCTAGCGTGGCAGCAATCGGAGGTCTCTCGAAAGGGAAAGACTCCTATTTAGCAAGCTTTGGCAAGCGTTTGGCGGCATCCAGGTAGGCTAGGCTTACCGTATACCTAGATTGAGTTTGTTTATAGTATTTGCATGTTATTATGCTAGTGTTTGGGCTGGTAGTTGTGGATTGGCACTGACTTGCTATGACTAGGCCTTTTGGGCCGTTTAGGGCCTTGTTCGGATGTGTTTTGGGCCTGTTATCCTCGTGGTGTGCCAGATATTACTTTTATAGGGTTGGTAAATGTTGTACCGCTGTTAGTAGGGGTTTGGGGAACCTTAGCCCAGACTTGGTTCCGGAACCCCGTAGTGGGCCCCGCTACTCTTCACAGTCGGTGTAGTTAGCTTTAAACCTTATTAGGCTTAGTTAAGCCCCGAGATGATCTTTTAGGATAAAATTTGTATTAAATTACCCTATTTATGCCCTTTTGACCTGTTTAGCCTTGTTAGTCCCTAATAGCATCGTATTTGACCAGGGTCGGCTAGTTTGATTTAGGATGCGGAACCTCCTTGCCATGACTTAGAATGTATACGCAGACTTGTATATACATATTGTTTATGGTAGATAGTTGACCTGGAAGGATCCTGAGATTGACTTGTAGTACGTGGTGGGTTAGCTCCTTTACTTATGTTTCGAGTTTATTTTGGGGCTGGTATGTCCCCGTTTACTTGTATTTGTGTGGATTCTGGCACTACTATGTCACTTGGTTACTGATTATTATGAGTTCCGGTTCGAGTCCGGCCACTGATTATTATGAGTTCCGGTTCGAGTCCGGCATCTGGTTATGATATGATTGGAGAGTTTTGGTACTGAGTTCCGGTTCGAGTCCGGCGGTTATGATATATGTGGCCTATTGTTATTATCCACTATGTCCGGTTCGATTCCGGTGTCTGGCCTCTTGTTATTACCCATTGGTGTCGGTTCAAGCCCGGTGCACCCTTGTTGGTTATTCTGGTTACTGGATACTGATACAGCTTCGAGACACTGGTGACTATGCATTTACTATTCTTGTGTGTCCCGCCGGTTTATGGGGGCCAGGCTGGGTTATTGTTTTCTTTCGTGTGCCTATCGGGTTTATGGGGGCCCAGATAGGTTATGTTTGACTTGAGTGCTTACTTATGCATTTATTTACTCTTTACTTAGTATCGTATTTATTTATCTCCTGAGCATATCTACACGCCTCGACAGTAGTGTATTTACTTATTATTTATACCCCGGACCTAGCATGCACCCTCGCATTTTAGCTTGCTTATATTATATTGAGCTCAGTCGGCCGATGATGCCTACTGAGTACCCGTTGCCCCGGTACTCATACTGCACTTCTGCATCTTTTTCCCCGATGCAGATCCGGGCACTAGTCGACGGTTTTGACGTGACTCTCTTTCCAGCACTTACTCCGGAGCAGGGTGAGCTTACTGACGTCCGAGGCAGATCCTACTCCATCTCTATTGTATAGTCTTTTGCTCTCGAGACTGTAGTACTTGTTGTATATATTTGGTTTCTGTATTATTTTTTTTTGACATGTCTAGTAGTGGCTCTTGTACCGACTTCACCAGGTCTTGGGAGGGGTTCTCAGCTGTATATATTGTTCTCTTCTTTCTCAGTCTTGGTATGGATATATATTTTGATTTTGTTTTTTTTGTATTTCTAGCATGTTTATTAGTATGGTTACTTCCACTTCATCTCTGTTTCCTGAGATTCCACCCGTTAGCCTGTCGCTTGTCGCTCCGGGCTAGGGTTTGGCTTGCCTATTGGTGGGTTACGGTAGGCGCCATCATGACTCGAAAAATCGGGTCGTGACAGCTTGGTATCAGAGCCTAGGTTTCACTGGTATTGTTGGTGCATGAGCCGATGTTTAGTAGAGTCTCGCGGATCGGTACGGAGACGTCCGTATCCTATCTTCGGGAGGCTACCGAGCATGTTTAGGGTAAATCTTATTTCTTTGATTCGCCTCAGTGCGTTGGTGTCTATGTTGGTTTCTAATCTCTATTTGGTTCATTCTTTACACAGATGGTTAGGACGCATAATACGAGAGCCGGGGGTCGGGACCCCGAGCCTGCAGCGAGGGCTCCAGTTAGGGGTCGAGGTCGACCTAGAGGTCGAAGGCAGGGCAGAGTAGCAGCCCCAGGACCAGATCGTGCTAGGGATCATGCTTGGGTTCTGATGGTGTTCTGAGGTTTGACGGTCGTATTTGTGTCCCGAGGGTTGGAGATTTGATTCAGTTGATTCTGCACGAGGCACACAGTTCCAGATATTCTATTCACCCTGGGACAGCTAAGATGTATCGGGATTTGAGGCAGCACTATTGGTGGAGTGGTATGCGGAGAGACATAGCAGGGTTTGTAGCTCGATGCCTTTGTTGTCAGCAGGTAAAGGCCGAGCACCAGAGACCTGGTGGTCTCCTTCAGCCGTTACCCATTCCTGAGTGGAAGTGGGAGCGGATCACGATGGATTTCGTTGGTAGGTTACCTCGCACCTCTCGTGGCTTTGATAGTATTTGGGTTATTGTAGATCGGTTGACTAAGTCCGCGCACTTTATCCCTGTTCAAACTTCCTACAGTGCTGAGAAGTTAGCTCGTGTATATATTCAGAAGGTAGTTCGCCTACACGGAGTACCGGTGTCTATTATCTCAGACCGAGGGTCTCAGTTTACCTCCAGTTTCTGGCAGGCCTTCCAGGAGGAGTTGGGTACTCAAGTGGACCTCAGTACTGCGTTTCATCCTCAGACCGACGGGCAATCAGAGCGGACTATTCAGGTGTTAGAGGATATGCTCCGTGCTTGTGTGTTAGACTTTGGGGGTCAGTGGGATCAATTCTTGCCTTTAGCGGAATTCGCGTATAATAATAGCTTCCACTCCAGCATTCAGATGGCTCCGTTCGAGGCTTTATATGGCAGACGGTGTCGGTCTCCAGTTGGTTGGTTCGAAACTTTGAAGGTCAGTCCTCGTGGCACAGATTTGCTCCGAGAGTCTTTGGACCGAGTTCGGGTGATTCAGGACAGGCTGCGGACAGCTCAGAGTAGACAGAGAAGTTATGCTGACCGTAGACGTCGTCCGTTGAGATTCAGAGTTGGTGATAGGGTCTTCTTACGAGTATCGCCAATGAAGGGCGTGATGCGATTCGGTAGGAGGGGCAAGCTTAGCCCCAGGTATATTGGACCCTTTGAGATTCTTCGGACAATCGGAGAGGTAGCATATGTACTGGCCTTACCTCCGACCTTTTCAGCTATCCACCCAGTATTTCATGTTTCTATGCTGCGACAATATATCCCGGATGAGTCGCATGTGCTTCAGTGGGACTCGATTCAGTTAGACGAGAAGTTAGCATTTGTTGAGGAGCCTGTGTCCATTTTAGCCAGAGATGTCAGACGGTTACGCTCCCGGGAAATTCCAGTGGTTAAGGTACAATGGCGTCACCGTCCAGTTGAGGAGGCTACTTGGGAGCTTGAACGTGACATGCGAGCCCAGTATCCCTACTTGTTTACGTCTTCAGGTATATGCTTATTCTTGACTTTCGCGGATGAAAGTCCTTTTAGTAGTGGATATTGTAATGACCTTCCCGGTCATTTACCTCCTTTTCGTGCGTTTTCAGCGTTTAGAGCTTTTCTATAACTACTCCAAGTTATTTATGACTTGCTGGGACTGACAGTTCGGTTCCCGGGCAGTTCGTTTGAGAATATTATTTAAACCGAGCACGTTGTAAAATGTTAAATTAAATTAGAATTTGATAAAATGACATAGTTAATTACCTTTCAAACATATTTATGATATTTATAAAATTCTTTAGTGATGATGTATCTATACTACTTTATAAAAGTTCTATAATTTATTTATAGTTTAAACGGAGATAGTAAATCTAAATATGTTAAAATAATATTTTTATTTTATAGAAGTTTTGTTCAAAATAATTTTCTATTCATGATGGTATATTTAAAATATTATATTTATTTTACCACGAGCCTATGCAGTATCCGAATATATATATACGGAGAGCAAAATAATGGATAAGGCCATGTGCATGCAACATTAATTGGCATTTGACTAAAAGACTTATTTTTTTGTTGGTCTTGTACGTGTAGTGTATATATATATATACTATAGTTTTATTTACTTTTTCCTCATTTTGTGTTCTTTATTAAAACTACATAATACATATATTCCACCATTTTTTTTTTAAGTACTTTAAGCTCAATTTTAGGCATTTCTAGAGAGATTCAAGGTTAGGGGTTGGTATATTTGAGTTCGTGGACTCGTTCTCGTCATTTCTACGGTACGTTTTCTTATTTTTACGGTAGTTTTAGTTACGGTGGTTGTTGGAATTGGTGTTGATATTTGAGCTAGATATTGAGCTCAAATTGAGCGGTGTTAGTTGTGACTATTGGTCACGGGGTGATTTGGGACGCTGTGACGGTTTCGGTTTTTCGATTCCGCAAGTGGGCCCCACATGGACCGTTTGGATATTTTTTTGAACGAATGCAATATGGGTATCAAAATTCATGTTTTGACATGTAGTTTCTTATTTTGCTAGCGTGGCAGCAATCGGAGGTCTCTCGAAAGGGAAAGACTCCTATTTAGCAAGCTTTGGCAAGCGTTTGGCGGCGTCCAGGTAGGCTAGGCTTACCGTATACCTAGATTGAGTTTGTTTATAGTATTTGCATGTTATTATGCTAGTGTTTGGGCTGGTAGTTGTGGATTGGCACTGACTTGCTATGACTAGGCCTTTTGGGCCGTTTAGGGCCTTGTTCGGATGTGTTTTGGGCCTGTTATCCTCGTGGTGTGCCAGATATTACTTTTATAGGGTTGGTTAATGTTGTACCGCTGTTAGTAGGGGTTTGGGGAACCTTAGCCCAGACTTGGTTCCGGAACCCCGTAGTGGGCCCCGCTACTCTTCACAGTCGGTGTAGTTAGCTTTAAACCTTATTAGGCTTAGTTAAGCCCCGAGATGATCTTTTAGGATAAAATTTGTATTAAATTACCCTATTTATGCCCTTTTGACCTGTTTAGCCTTGTTAGTCCCTAATAGCATCGTATTTGACCAGGGTCGGCTAGTTTGATTTAGGATGCGGAACCTCCTTGCCATGACTTAGAATGTATACGCAGACTTGTATATACATATTGTTTATGGTAGATAGTTGACCTGGAAGGATCCCGAGATTGACTTGTAGTACGTGGTGGGTTAGCTCCTTTACTTATGTTTCGAGTTTATTTTGGGGCTGGTATGTCCCCGTTTACTTGTATTTGTGTGGATTCTGGCACTACTATGTCACTTGGTTACTGATTATTATGAGTTTCAGTTCGAGTCCGGCATCTGGTTATGATATGATTGGAGAGTTTTGGTACTGAGTTCCGGTTCGAGTCCGGCGGTTATGATATATGTGGCCTATTGTTATTATCCACTATGTCCGGTTCGATTCCGGTGTCTGGCCTCTTGTTATTACCCATTGGTGTCGGTTCAAGCCCGGTGCACCCTTGTTGGTTATTCTGGTTACTGGATACTGATACAGCTTCGAGACACTGGTGACTATGCATTTACTATTCTTGTGTGTCCCGCCGGTTTATGGGGGCCAGGCTGGGTTATTGTTTTCTTTCGTGTGCCTATCGGGTTTATGGGGGCCCAGATAGGTTATGTTTGACTTGAGTGCTTACTTATGCATTTATTTACTCTTTACTTAGTATCGTATTTATTTATCTCCTGAGCATATCTACACGCCTCGACAGTAGTGTATTTACTTATTATTTATACCCCGGACCTAGCATGCACCCTCGCATTTTAGCTTGCTTATATTATATTGAGCTCAGTCGGCCGATGATGCCTACTGAGTACCCGTTGCCCCGGTACTCATACTGCACTTCTGCATCTTTTTCCCCGATGCAGATCCGGGCACTAGTCGACGGTTTTGACGTGACTCTCTTTCCAGCACTTACTCCGGAGCAGGGTGAGCTTACTGACGTCCGAGGCAGATCCTACTCCATCTCTATTGTATAGTCTTTTGCTCTCGAGACTGTAGTACTTGTTGTATATATTTGGTTTCTGTATTATTTTTTTTTGACATGTCTAGTAGTGGCTCTTGTACCGACTTCACCAGGTCTTGGGAGGGGTTCTCAGCTGTATATATTGTTCTCTTCTTTCTCAGTCTTGGTATGGATATATATTTTGATTTTGTTTTTTTTGTATTTCTAGCATGTTTATTAGTATGGTTACTTCCACTTCATCTCTGTTTCCTGAGATTCCACCCGTTAGCCTGTCGCTTGTCGCTCCGGGCTAGGGTTTGGCTTGCCTATTGGTGGGTTACGGTAGGCGCCATCATGACTCGAAAAATCGGGTCGTGACACAATTAAAGAGAGGCTTCATAAAAGGAGATAGAACGAAGCACATCTCGCCAAAGTTATTCTTCATACATGATCTCTAGAAAAATGGTGGTATTGATGTACAACATATCCGTTCAATTGACAATCCAGTAAATTTGTTCACTAAATCTTTACCAACTTCAACTCTTGAGAAGATGGTACACAAGATTGGGATGCGAAGGCTGAACCATTTGAATCGAGGTCTTCATCGGGGGGGGGGGGAATATGCATTGTACTCTTTTTTTCCTTAACCAAGGATTTATCCCACTATGTTTTCCTGGTAAGAATTTTAATGAGGCAGCACACAAATGCATATTCACTAGACATCCAAGGGGGAGTGTTATGAAAGTTGGATGTCACGTGGACATCACTTGGTGCCAAAGTTAATGGGTCACCTCTATACCTATGTAAAGGCAACCTTATCCCCAATTTCATCATACTTTGTGTGCAAGTTTTGCGACTTTTTGGTTCAAGGCTTTGGCCTATATATATGGCCTCCCTCTCCTTTGTAATAGAGACATGAACAATGAAAGTAAAGGCAAACATCACTACTACTATTCTCTCGTTGATTGTCTTTTGTTGCTTTTATTAATTTAGTATTTAACTTTGATTTTATATCAATTTGACATATTTACTACTACACTCACTCAGTGTGTTACCTAACAAATCGAGAAAAAGTATAAACTTGACTCATTTAATACTAGAAAAGCAAAAAAACTGATGATTCCTCTAAACCTCAAGAAAATAGAAAAACTTGATGGAGAATAACATTCGTGTTAACCATTAATTCATGTTTTAGTAGGCGTTTGGCCATGAAAACTAAAATATTTTGGAGTTGGAGTTGAAGTTGGAGTTGGAGTTGACCATGAAAATAAATTAGAGTTTTTTTTTTTACTTTTTGTGAGAGAAATAGGAGTGAAAAAATAATTTCACTAAAGTGAAATAATTGTTATGGCCAAACACTACAAATTTCAATTTTTTCACTAAAGTGAAATTTTTTTTGAAAAAAAGTAAAAAAATTCATGGCCTAACGGGCTCTTAATAATAGTTTGATTGTTGAAGTTTGTCCTAATTTTTAGAGATATTGCAAAAATATTTGTTCGCTTTCAAAAAAATTTCGCCGCTTCAAAAATAATTTCGGGCATAAAATCAGGTATGAAATCTTTGTGCCTTTTCATGATTTTATCGTGTATAAAATTACTTACTAGAACTTTTTTTTAACCGGATTTAAGACATGAATTGAGTGTTAAATGAGGTTTTATGAGTTAAATTAATTTGTTATTAAAAATAGAGTTTTAATGTGATATGACATGCCAACTAGGAGAGAGGTAGAGTTTTAGGGTGTAAGTATATTTTGAGAAAAATAGTAATAGTCGAATGATATTCTAGTCCTAAAAGAAACATAAATGATATTAGAAGGCAATTACAAAAACATGGGTGACCCATTCGAACTCAGAAAAAGATATGGATAAAACAAGATTAAGGTTTTGTCATGAAAATTTAAAAAATCATTTTATTTAAAATATTTGGAGTTGGAGTTGGAGTTATGTTTGATCATACCTTATTTGAAAGTTTTGTACCCCCAATTTTTGAAAAACTAGCAAAATCACCAACTTAACTAATTTACCTATAACATACAACCAAATCTGCTTCTTTAGCAATCTTTCCCCAATCTTTCACCTATTCCTTGCCAGATAACTTTCTCCCACCATCAGCTTTGCATGGTGAGGACTTAAGTAAGAGTATAACTCATTTTGTTGCGGAAATTGTGTTAAAGTTGGTGACTTCGCCTGATTGTCAATGTAATACATAGAAAAATTCACAGCATCCATGCAATGTACGGTAATGAAGTTTTGAAAACAAAAATTATAAGAAGACAGACTGCTGGAGAGTTAGCTGAAATAAATGGGATGCTTTTGTAAAAATAAAAAAATTAGAGTAATATTTAAAAATAACTAAAGGTGAAAAAGTGAAAACAAGTATTGGGTTGTTTTTACTTTATCAAAAAATTGAGTTGTCTCTTAAATTTTTATGGCCAAACAACAATTTTTGAATGAAGAGAAATAATTTTCTGAAAAAAAGTGAAAGTTTCTTATAGTCAAACGGGGCCTACATTCAAGGGTCATTTGGTCATTGATTTATAGGTGAGTTATGTAGGTGTTAAATCTTGCATAAGTAATACTATGTTTGGTAGCTAGTTAGGAGGTAAATTATTCATGTATAGAATTAATATGGTGCTTGGTTTGCAATTTAGAAATTCGCATAACTAATACAGGTATAAGTAGTGAAAAAATTTATGTATTATTTTATATATGATAGAAGATTGAATAACTAGTACATGAATAACTAATTACTGCATAACTAATATCTACATAAATAATAACATCGATTTCCTCATAACTATTCTCAACTTTACTAATACTCATATAACTTTAACCAGCTACCATACCGCCCTTTAATGCTTTTAGGCAATCTAATTTATAAAAATAGACATAATCTATATAGATTTTTTATATTTCGATCATAATAATAAACAAATTTGATCAAATTGAACATATTGATAAGTTTTCCCAAAAATATATATGCAACAAATGAGTCAAGTATATGCATATGACCACCTAATTTTTAGTGTGGAACCTAAATAATGTGGATGAAGTTGACCAAAATAAAGAACAAAAAAAAGTTTGCAAAAACTATCTTTAGCACACTAATTTAGTGTATTATATGGCTATCATTAACGGGGCAGGCCTTGGTCGTCAAGGTCAATGAAGTCATGTGCTATATAACTTCCAAAAAATTATTAACACTTAGTTATTTTCTGTAGGGAGATTTAAGTATGTTGTTTTACATGGTTCAAGGTCAAGTAGTTGGTAGTTTATTTGTTCATTCTATTTTATGTTGATTAGTTAACAAGATAATTATTAGTTAATTATTTTAAATAATATAATTATGAACTTGTCAAATGTTTCAACTTAATGCATAGTTTTATTTCAAATATATGAAGATCTTTATCTTTTACGATTAATTTAGGACGTCACACAAGTTAGTAAGAAAATGAATAATAATAATTAAGATACTCCCTATGTTTCTAACTAAGTAATTTTTTTAGTTTAGGCACATCTGTAACAACCCAAATCATCATTACACGCTGAAATAAAGAGTAGAAACTTCGCATTGTTTCCCCTTAGACGAAAATTTAAAAATTCAGGGTTGACCTAGTCTTAGGCATATTTTAAGTGTGTGGTGGCCTAGGGAAATCTGGTAGTGATTTGAGCATTGGTTGGTAGTTTTGATTTGATTTTGTGTTAGAGGACGAGTTTAGAAAGTCGTAGCAACTTTCGGTACTTAAAATGGGTTAGTAGAACTCCGATTATAGCAATTGCTGCAAAAGGGTTATTTCGTGATGTCGAATTTCGAGAAGCGTGTTGTGAAATGGCCAAAACTAAGACAAAATCCCGAGTTACTAGTTTGGGCCCGCTGCAATGGACAGAAGTTTTGTCGTCGCGGCAACCTATTTGGCCTGAGGGCTACTGCAGCGACAGATCCTCCGCTAGCGGCAAAAGTACCACTGTAGCGGTAAAAACGCAGGATTTTAGTTTTTAAAATTGGAAAACACGTTTGGATTCCCACTTTTCAAATAAACGTTCAGGGCTTAACAAAAGGCGATTTTCTATAATTTTTAGTTTTTCATCTTTGCAGGTAAGGTTCCTTAAATTCTAAACTTGAACTCCTTCTTTAAATTCTTAGGAATAGCAAGAATCTTGTTCATGGCAGAAATTGGAATTTAGCCCTAATTTATGAACTGGTGGGAATTGGTGGGAATTCGATTATTTTCAGTTGTTATTGATTCTAGGGTGCTAGAAAACACTTCCTATGTTAGAATTCTTGTTGATAATGCTAAATATGAAGAATTCATGAAGTTTAAAGGGTAGAAAATTATAAGATGATGAACTAGGCAATTCCTTAGGTTAAAGTGACAAATATGAGTTCCTAATGGTTAGAAAATGTGAATATTGTATTAAGAGTTTTGTAATTGTTGTGTATAGATCAAGAACGAGCCCAAATCGAAAGAAGGGCAAGTTTGTGGCAAATTAGTGTTTACAAGCAAGGAATCGAGTTATGTTATGGTTTAAATCGTAGAAAAGACTTGCTTGACGATATGTGCTTATATGTGCATTGGGTATTTGTGATTTGTTTTCGGGCATTACTTGTGATTATTGATTGCATCTTGCATTTGCATATGATATTGAGATGATATTGAGAATGATATTGAGATGATGCTTACATAATATTAAGAATGATATTGATAATGATATTGAGATGTATATGGTATTAAGATGATATTGAGATAATGTTGAGACGATATTGAGATGATATTGAAATGATATGTACATCTTGCATGCATGCACTCATCATATTCATTTGAATGCATATGATGAATATATATATACACACACACACACACACGCACACACTATCTTAAAAGCATGAACTCCAAAGTTTAAGGTGAAATTACTAAAATACCCTCCAACTATTCAATTTAAATGAAAATTTTAAAATTACATAAATACCCTTAGCACATTTAATTAAAACTTAATTTTACAATCCTATGTATGCGACTGCAATTTTCTAAAGAGGCACCACGTCCAGAACATACAACTGCATCTTATGGATAGACACTTCCAATACTAATCCCGAACAATTGCATCGTTAAAAATTATAACCACGTATGACACTCTACCAACAATCTTCCATCTTCTCTGTTTGGGTATGTCCACTTACTTCTTCTCCAACAATCTTTCGATCTTTTTACATTACATGTCTTCTTTAACCAGTTTATGCATCTATAGTTTATGTTCAAATTTCTGACATTGACACTAATCCTTCCATCTAATTTCACTGTTGAAGTTTTGATAAATGGTTGCCGAAATTATTCACCCCCGAATTCGAGTTGTAAGTTCTCTTCTTTTTAACTACTATATTAGCAAAATTCATATCTTTTCACCCTTTTTACTCTCCTCAACTTTGGCTTTTCAATGCTTTAATCTAAATTATATGTGAGCGAGATCTCTTTAATTTGATATATGTACATGATTTTGAATGAACACTAACTTTGGTAATTCGAGGATTGATTTCAATATCAACTTATGACAATTTCGACATGTACAATTTTTCTTTGTAATTCAGTAGAGTTAGGCAAGAAAATCTGAAAATTGTTATACTTCAATATTATGTATTACTGGCTTTTGGAATGATATTAGATTTCTTTAAAATTAATGGAAAAAAAAGAAGAAAAGAAATTGATGTTCAGTTGTTCATATTTTAAAAAGAAACAATGTGTTGTGTGTTATATTACTATTTAAATGATGATGAACATATAAATTTTCTAAATTTCTTGAAACGATGTGCAAAGAGTTTTCTATTGACTTGCATTAACTTTAGTTCTGTATGATTTTTAATTTCTAGAAAAGATGGGAAAAAATTTCTATTTAGATGATTTTTATTCATGATTTTTTATACTTTTGATATTGATTATCGTTGATTTGTCTTGTATGATAATTCTTTATTAAATTTCTAATTCAAATGGCTAGCACGATAAGTCCATATTAAGCCGATCCTTTTTTTCAGCGTGTTCCTAACAAAGAAAAACTTGGACTTTAAATTCATATGTCTTAGCAATGAATTTGTTGAGACAACAAATGACTCATCCTCTTCTTCCATCATGTCGGCTCATCGACTCTCACTTGTAACACCTTTTTGTTCACCGTGATGAGGCACCTCCAACAATGGTGATATGATCTTTTTCACTGTGGGGCTCATATTCTCAATAGACAAAAGAAGTTGTTTATTTGATTGAAGAGAACTATCAGCACCAACGTTTTCAAAGGGAAGGTCACTTGTAATAACTTGATAATGATTTTTTGTTATAATTGAGTTCATGTTCTATGTTGGACCTGTAGCTTCAACTGATGTGACAGTTGGCACTATAGGGAACTGCTTTCCACTATAATTTTTATCTAGATTTCCAAAGCTCCCAGCTATATTATGAACAACCATAAGGTGCTTAGGATCAAGCTAGAGTGCAAAATTATCTGTCACACCTAGTTGAGAATTAATTTTATTTGCAGACTTTTTGTGAGACACCATGGACCACCTTTCTCGCTGATCAGCTGAATCAAAACCCTCTCTTTCTACCCTGTTAATTGAACTATTGTTTGTAGTATGTACGAAGAGCCTTGTCGCCAAAAGGGATAACCTGAACAACATTCAAACAATTGCCTTTGTCAACTACAACATCATCTGTTTCCACACTTTTTTCTCTAATCTGAGCATTACTTATTTTAAATAAGTCTGCAATTACCTGTGTTTTCAGCAGTCAGCTACTGCCCAGAATCGACTTGCGATGCAACGATCAGAGCTTTTGAGGTAGCTGTGTTATTTTGTACCTGTACATTATATTCATTATTAACATTAGCGATAGCACCCCTAACAACATCCAAATTACTTCAATCACCTACTGCCAGCCCCTTATTTTTCATTTAAAAATTGCCTCAAATCCCCTTGAAATTGTTCTCTAGGATTTTGTTCTACACTAACTTGAACATCTTCTTCACCCACAACACTGGTTTGACTCTTTTGTAAGATCAATCTATATCTTGCTTCGTTAAGTCCTTGGTGATTATAATAATTATAAGATCAAGGTAGGTTATCATAGACAAATTCCTTGAAAAACTCAAGAATCTTAGGAGTATTTTTATCTATATATTACAGCCTTAGACATTTAGGATGTTTGTCCAGCAAATCTAGAATGACCTTAACCCTGGCTGTGCTAGGTCTGGACTTGTATTTTGTCTCCTTGTCAATTGCAATTAGCTTTTTAACAGCAGCTGCAATAGATTGGAGAAATCTTTTGGCAAACAAGTCAGACGACAATTTCGGCAAAAAGATCCATACAACAACCTTTGATGTTTCTTCTTTGGGATTAAATCCTATAGTCCAAGGGAAGACCCTGTATTGATGTTGCACTCCATGATAAGAAAGGTAATTCACTTGTCTTGATACTTGTTAGAGAAGTCGCAAAGTTGGCAGATTGATCAAGCCTAAGTAAAAGTTGTCTTTTTTGCAAGTAAACCAATCAAACAGTGACCTTTGATGTCAATATGTTTTGACAACAACTTTCTTAATTTCTTCAATTCTAGTATATATATATATATATATAAACTTTAAAGACCCCTTATACAAAGGATTTAATAATTTTAATGAAGCTTTAGACTACGCAAAAGGAAAATTAGGACCAAACTTTTTTATTACCCCAGAACTAAGAAACCCTGTAAATTACCCTCAGTACAATATTAAAAAACACACAAACAAAATTATTTTTTGTGATCACTGCAGTTCAATGACCGAAGGTTTTATATATATATATATATATATATATATAGATGGGTTTTGCTGACATACTACATGAAGGTAGTATGATAGCATCCTCCCCATTTTTTAATTTCTTTAAATGACCTCACTTTTTGTTGTCACCAAATTAAATATAGGGACTCTTTTTTCATTTCACCAAATACCCCAAATTTATTTCCCTTTTTTTGATTTCACCTCCAACTCCATTGTAACTCCATTCTCTGCAAATTTCTGAAATTGCCTCTTTAATAAGTATTAATAATTGGTGCTTTATTCTACTCTTTCTCTCATTCTATTGTTTGGTTTCTACATGTTTCTATCACCTAATGTCTAGATTTTTTTTTCTTTTTTCAACTGGGTTATTTTTTGAGCTGCACAAAATGGAGAAGTTGTTGTGTTTCTTTCCCTCTACATTTCATTTTCCATCCTGATTGAAATCCACTGAAACCCAACTTCTTCAAAAGGTTTTGCTAAATTTATGACTATAATTGCAGGGACTGAAAAAGGCTTGCTTACTGGTTTTTCTAATTTTCATACTGCGAATTTCTCAATTCTTAAAATAATAGCTGGAATTTACTTTTGTGAGTTTATTAGAAATCTTCATAAATGAAGGATTTCATTTTGCAAGATCTGCTTGCTCATTGATGGGGAAGAAGGGAAAGAACTAGAAAGAAAGAGTTCGGTTTAGTTTTTGAGTTAAAAGACGTCCCTTTAGTTTTAATGTTTTAAAGTGATATTGAGGACATTTAAGTAAAACATAAAATGGGGAGGATGCTAACATACAACCTTCATGTAGTATGTTAGCAAAACCCTATATATAAGTAGATTCTTCAACAAGAGTCTGCCTAAATGTAAGTGGTGTATTTGTGTACTTGTATTCCTGATGAGATAAAATGTTATATCTGTATTTGTGTGTCATTAATTGTAAGTTGTGTTTTGATTGCTGTTACTTATATCTGGTTTGCCTATTTGTATAGTGTTGAGTTGAGTCGACGGATGATGCATATCAGTACTTAGTTATTGTACTGATACTATCTGTACTCTTATTTTTGTTTAGTGTAGAGTGTGTTGCAGTGTTTAAGATGAGATTTCAGACTACGATTCAAGGGTGAGCACTATGACCGGGCAACCATTGGATCCTGTTATTATCATTCATGTCCTTTGTTTCGGGACTAATGACTTTCCTCTTATTTCATATTTTTGGATAATTTGTTAGACTTGGTTTTGGATATTGTTAGATGTTCTTATATGGTGACTTCAGGATTCGGGGGTTCTAATAGTTAGAGATATTTCGCACTCTATTTTCTTAGTTATGAATATTGATTAAGTTGGAGATTTTAGTTGGTTAATATTGTGTGTTAGTGTTGTTAATGATTAGTAATTGGTAGAAATGACTTGTAAAGGTCTGACTTGGTTGATAAGGGTTGGGTTAGATGGTTCTCCCACTATAGTGTTAGGGTGGGTACCACTTATGACTACTTGGTTTGTGGAAAAGATGGTATCAGAGCCCCGAGTTCCTAGATCTCTTCGTATAAGAACAGGTCTGGTAGAGTCTTGCAAAATGGTATGGAGACGTCTGTACTTTTCTTCGAGAGGCTACGAGGCCTTAGGAAACATAATTCCCTTCTTTCTTCCTTTCGTGCTAGTACTTGATTGCAATTGGTATCTGGTGATCCAAATTGGTATCTAACTTCCTTCACTCTTATTTCACAGATGGTGAACACTCGTTCCACCAGAGCAGCAGCAGCCACACCAGCAACAACAACAACTGTTGGGGCCACGATTTGGGGTAGGCCTTGGGTGAGGGGCAGGGCAAGGACAGGAGGAAGAAGGGTAACACCTATCAGGGGTAGAGCTCAGGCAGTTGAAGGACCGTCTAAGAAGAGGACATTGTTCCATCCCTCATAGCATAATGCTCCGGAATTGGCTCAAAATGAGGATATGGTGATTGAGGTGGAAGAAGTAGTAGTTCCAAAGAATGTGGTGCCTATGCAAAATGGTGCAGCTAAGGTACCTATGTCCGCGGAGTTGATTCAACAGGTGTTAGGGTTTTTGAGTAGATTAGCTAGCACCACTACTACTCCAGCTGTCCTTGTATTTTCGTCTCTAGCTTTGCAGTATGCAGCTGCTGTAGCCTTAGATGGATGAGGGCTCCGAGACAGGAGTGTCTCCTTGATAAGTATTGGGACCAGTGATGACTGATGATGAGCATGGAGTGTTCTATAAGTTTATGAAGATGAAACCTCTAGTGTTCTAGGGTACTGAGTCAGAGGATGCATTCGAGTTCTTAATTGAATGTCACAAGCGTCTGCATAAGATGGGTGTTATGGAGAGGTATGGTGTGGAGTTTGTGTCATTTCAGTTATAGGCAGAGGCCAAGCAATGGTAGAGGTCCTTTGTTGAGTGGTAGGGCTGCCTTACCTCCACTTACTTGGGCTCAGTTCCAGAATATGTTCCATTAGAAGTACGTTCCTTGTACATATAGTGATCAGAAGAAGGATGAGTTCCTAAATCTATAGCATGGTGATATGGATGTGGTGGCCTATGAGGCCAAGTTTCATACTTTGTCCTATTCTGCACTTCAATTGATTACTTTGGAGGAGGAGAGGACCAGGTACTCTCTGAAAAGTTTGAATTAGGGATTTAGATAATTACCCTGTTAGTGGCTGCATCGAACAAGTCTTTTCAGGACGTGGTTGAGTTTGCTAAGAAGTCGGAAGCGATTGGAAAATAAGGAGAGGTAAAGGCAGAATAAAAGAAGGCCCGGACATCTGGTCATTTCAGTGGTATTTATTTAAGGGGTCATGGTTCGCAGGGTCAGTCTTCTTGGCTGTTCCATTCAGCCATGCCTATGTCTGTGGGGGGACCTTCTGGGGTCAGTTATCAGTTTTCAAGGATAGAAAGCTATACACTTTCATCATCTTCAATTGAGCGACCTGCCTTAGGCATCAGGTGCCATGAGTGTGGGGGTTTGGGTCACATCAAGAGGTACTGTCCTAATTTCTTGTCTGTAGGTTAGTTGACTTAGCAACCAACTTCTAGTGCTCTAGTTTCAGCAGGTCATTGTGGTGGATGATATGGTAGGATTTGTCCACAAGGTGGGTGTGGTGGTCACAACACAACCTGCCAAGCCAACTGTGGTAGAGTACAGGTTGGTCGAGGTGGCTCGCAGGCTAGTAGAGGTTGTGGTCAGGGTGGCTATAGGACTTATCTTTATGTTGTTCCTGTCTGTCCTGAAGCTAAAGCTTTTGATGTTGTGATCACAGGTACTATTCTTGTCTTTGATCGTATGGCTTCTATATTATTTGATCGCGGATCTACTTTCTCTTACGTGTCTATGAAATTTGCCTTGGGTTGGGACTTAGAATGTGAATTTCTTGATACACTTATGTATGCATCTACACTAATTAGGGTTTCTGTATGTGTTGATCAAGTGTGTCCTATGATGTTTATAGGGTATATAACTTTGGCAGACTTAGTGATTTTAGAAATTAAGGAGTTTGATATTATTTTGGGGATGAGTTGGTTGTCTCTTCATCGTGCTATTCTTGATTGTTATACTAAGACTATCACTGTAGCTATGCTCAGGATGGAAGAGTTAGAGTGGGAAGGTACTTTAAGCCTACTCCTGTGAGAATTATGTTAGCTATTCATGCATAGAAGTTTGTTAAGCGAGGGTGTAGGGCATTCATAGCTTATCTTCGGGAAGAAAGTTCAACAGTCCCTCCTATAACTTCGGTTTATGTAGTGTGTGAATTCTTAGAGGTGTTCCATGATGATTTCCCTGATATGCCTCCGGACTGTGAGTTTGACTTTTATATAGTCTTAGAGCCGGGAACCTGCCCCATATCTATCTCTCCTTATAGGATGGCGCCAACAGAGTTGAGGGAATTAAAGTCCCAGTTGCTAGAGTTGTTGGAAAAGGGTTTCATTGGCCCAAGTATTTTGCCTTGGGGTGCTCCTGTTCTGTTTGTGAAAAAAAAGGATAGTGGTATGCGGATGTGCATTGACTACAGATAGTTGAATAAAGTGACTATTTGCAACAAGTATCCTTTGCCTGGGATAGATGATCTGTTCGAACAGTTGCAGGAAGCCGCCGTGATCTCAAAAATTGACTTGAGATTAGGTTAACATTAGCTTAAGATTCGGGCAGATGACATCCCAAAGACTTCTTTCTGAACTCGTTATGGACATTACAAGTTTTTGGTTATGTCTTTTGGTTTGACCAATTCCCCAGGCGCTTTCATGAGCTTGATGAATGGGGTTTTTAAGCCATTTTTGGATTCGGGGGAGCGTGTGTGTGCCTCGTGTAGGAAACTTAATTTCCACTATTCTTGCATAGGCCCACAATTCTAAGTATTCTATACATCCGGGTGCAACCAAAATGTATAGAGGCTTGAGACAACACTATTGGTAGCGAAGACTGAAGCAAGATAATGTAGATTTTGTGACAAAGTGTCAAAATTGTCAACAGGTCAAGTATGGACATCAGAAACCTAGTGGCACTTTTCAGAGAATGTCTATTCCGGAGTGGAAGTGGGAGAGAATGACCATGGATTTTGTTGTGGGTCTCCCTAAGACCTTGAGCAAGTGTGACTCCATATGGGTGATCACTGATTTATTGACCAAGTTGGCTCACTTCATTTCTTAAGGGTGGACTATAATGCAGCTAAGTTGGCCAAGATATATGTAAAGGAGATTGTAAGGCTCCATGGGCTACCTGTTTCTATTATCTCAGATAGAGATACTTAGTTTACCTCCAACTTTTGGGAGAATTTTAAGTCAGAATTGGGTACTAGGTCGAACCTAAGTCCAACTTTTCTTCTACAGACCGACGGGCAGTTAGAACGGACTATTCAAGTACTTGAAGATATGCTTCGAGCTTGTGTGATAGACTTTGGTGGTCAATGGGACCAATATCCATCTTTGTGTAAATTTGCTTATAACTAGCTACTACTTCAGTATTGACATGACTCCTTTTGAAGCTTTGTATGGAAGAAGATGTAGGTCGCCTATTGGATAGTTTGATGCTTTTGAGGTGGGACCTTGGGGAACTGATATGCTAAAGGATTCGATGGATAAAGTGAGGTTCATCCAGGAGAAATTGGTAGCAACTCAGAGCCGACATAAGAAATATTCAGATAATAAGGTAAGAGATGTGAAATTTGAGAAATGTGAAAAAGTGTTGTTGAAAGTATCACCCATGAAGGGTGTGATGCATTTCGGTAAGAAGGGAAAGTTGAGTCCGAGGTATATTGGATCCTTTGAGATTTTGAATAGAGTAAGGTCAGTGGTATATAAGTTGGCCTTGCCTCCTAGCTTTTCTAGGTTCATCTTATATTTCATGTGTCAATGCTGAAGAAGTACCATGAGGATAGAGATTATATCATTCGTTGCAACTCAAAATTGTTCGACAAGGAGCTCTCTTATGAGGAGGAGCCAATTGCTCTCTTGGACACCGATGTAAGGAAGTTGAGAACCAAAGTTATTCCATCCGTGAAAGTCTAGTAGAGGAATCGTCCGATTGAGAAAGTAACATAGGAGGTGAAGGCTGATATGCGTAATCGATATTCACACTTGTTCATTAACTTAGGTATATTTCTTATTTTGTTGTTGCACTATTTTGGGCTAGTTGTTTTTTGGGGATGAACAAGGGGTAAATTGGTATGTAATGTAACGACCCAAATTATCGTTACGCTGAAATAGAGAGTAGAACCTTTATATAGTTTTCCCTTGGATGAAAATTTAAAAATTCAGGGTTGGCTTAGTCTTAGGTATATTTTAAGTGTGTGGTGGTCTAGGAAAATCTAATAGTGATTTGAGATTGGTAGGTAGATTTGATTTGACTTTGTGTTAGAATATAAGTTTAAAAAATCGTAGCAACTTTCGATACGTAAAATGGGTTAGTAGAATTTCGGTTATAGCGATTGTCGTGAAAGGGGTAGTTTGTGATGTCGAGTTTCTAGAAGCGTGTTGTGAAATGGCCAGAACTATGACCAAGTCCTGAGTTACTAGTTTGGGCCCACTGTAGCAGACAGATGTGCCGACGCGGTGACAACCCATTTAGCTTGAGGGCCCTGCAGTGGCAGATCCTTCACTGCAGTGATAAAAGTACCGCTGCAGCGGAAAAAATATAGGATTTAAGTTTTTAAAACCAGAAAACACGTCTGCATTTCCACTTTTCTAAAAAAACATTCAAGGCTTAACAAAAGGCGATTTTATACATTTTTGGGGATTTTCATCTTTGGAGGTAAAATTCCTTCATTCTAAACTTGAATTCCTTCTTTAAATTCTTAGAAATCACAAGAATCTTGTTCATGGTAGAAATTGGAGTTTAACCCTAATTTATAAACTGGTGAAAATTGGTGGGAAATTTTACACAAGCCCAAAGCATATCTTCAAGAACTTGAATCGTTTGCTCCGACTGTCCATCAGTCTGTGGATGGAAAGTTGTACTTAGGTCCAATCTAGAATCTAATTCTATTTGAAACTTTTCCCAAAAACTGGAGGTAAACTGGGAACCTTTGTCCGACATAATAGAAACAAGTACCCCATGGAGCCTTACAATCTCCTTCACATAAATCTTAGCTAACTTAGCTGCATTATAATCAACTCTTACCGGAATAAAGTGAGCCGACTTAGTCAATCGATCGACTATAACCAATATAGAGTTTAACTTCCTCAAGGTCTTAGGAAGACCCATAACAAAGTCCATGGCTATCCTTTCCCATTTCTATTCCAGAATGGGCATTCTTTGAAAGGTGCCACCAGGTTTTTGATGCTCGTACTTGACCTGTTGACAATTCTGACTCTTGGTCACAAAGTCCATAATTTCACACTTCATCCTTCTCTACCAATAATGTTGTCTCAAGTCTCTATACATCTTGGTTGCACCCGGATGTATAGAGTATTTGGATCCTCTGCAAGAATAGTAGAATTAAATTTCCCACGCGAGGCACAAACACGCGCCCCCGAATCCTCAACACTCCTTCTTCATCATGAGTGGCTTCCTTAGCTTCGCCTTGTAATACTTTTTCTCTAAGGTTACTCAATTTCTTGTCTTCGTACTGTCTGCTCTTGATCTTCTAAAAAAACATATACTTAGCCTCCATATGAGATAACACTCCTCCCTAGCTAGTTACCTGCAATCTCATAAAATCGTTAGCCAAAGTCTGTACCTTTTCTAGCCAATGGGCGTTTCGACACCTCTAACCATGCCAAGCTTTCTATGCTTACCAGTTTCTGGCTTAATGCGCCTGCCACAAATTGGCCTTGCTCAGATAAGATTGAGATATCATAGTCTTTGATCAATTACATCCATCTTCTATGTCTCAAGTTTAGGTCTCTTTGGGTGAACACATGCTGCAACCTATGGTGGTCTGTGAACACCTCGCACTTCACCCCATAGAGGTAGTGTCTCCAGATCTTCAAAGAAAATACTACATTTGCCAACTCCAAGTCATGAGTGGGATAGTTCTTCTTATAAGGCTTTAGTTATCTCAAAGCATAAGCAATCACATTCTAACCCTACATCAAAATAACACCTAAACCCAATTGGAAAGCATCACAATATACAATGAAGTCCTTGTCTTACTCAGGCAAAGTGAGAATTGGGGCTGAAGTTAACAAGGGCTTAAGCTTTTGGAAGCTCTCCTCACACTTGTCATCCCAGTCGAACAGAACCTCTTTCGGAGTCAGGTGGATCATATGTGAAGCAATGGAAACAAACCCATTTACAAACTGACGATAGTAACTGGCCAACCCACAAAACTATAAATCTCGGTGACATTGTCAGTCTAGCCTAATTCTTAACAACTTTAACTTTCTGTGGGTATACCATCACTCCTTCCTTGGATACCAAGTGTCCCAAGAAGGACGCTGAAGACAACCAGAATTCACACTTCGAGTATTTAGCATATAGTTGCTTCTCCTTAAGCAACCCTAATACTGTTCGTAAATGAGTTTCAAACTCCTCTTTATTCTTGCAGTAAACTAGAATTTCATCAATGAAAACAATAACAAAAGAATCCATAAATGGGTTAAAACCCCCATTCATTAGACTTATAAAGGCTGCTGGGGCATTGGATATGTCACGCCCCGAATCCCATCGGGACGGATTGGCACCCGTAGTAGACATGGCCCGAGAGAACCAAACTTTGCTTCTATTCATTCATATGCATGTCATAGGTAACACCACCATCACGTAAGAATATGAAAGGTAAATAATGGGAAACATGGAACATTTGACCTATATATATATATATACATATGCGAAACTTGGCCGTTGAGGCCATCAAGTCAAAACGTCATGTACCATCTTACATCCATTCACCCACATACGTCTACAAAACCCTCTACATAGACATTTACCAAAACCAACTGAAAGTCGGGATAAGTCCCCGCTTTAGACAACATGTACAACACCAAAACATATGTACAACTGTGACTCGGAGAAGCTCCGAACTAACTGGAGCTCACCAATACTCCGCAACAACTGGCAACCTACTGTGGAGGTCTACTAGTACCTGCGCCTGCATCAAGTAAGGTAAATCCCCCAAGAGGGGTCAGTACGAAAAATGTACTGAGTATGCAAGGGTCAAATGAAACTGTATGATAAGTAAATATGTCAATGAACTCAAATACAAATGAATGATCAATATGGATAAGTCACTGTTTTGTACTTTGGAAACCATGTATATTGCTTTCATTACTTTCTTTGTATCTTTACTTCTGTGATTATTCATCTTTGCCTGTGACTTATGATACCCGAGCCCCGACTGAACAATGGGTTTTAACATACCATCTCGTTATGTTGGGATCGGCTCGAGCTAGGCTTATGCCTCTAGAGCTGCCACCCATGAATTAATATATATCGAGATCGGCTCGAGCTAGGTTATTACCTCTAGAGCTGCCACCCATAAACAAACATTTCAGGTTCGGCTCGAGCTAGGTTATTACCCCTAGAGCTGCCCCCTGTCAGGATCGGTCTGAGCTAGGCATATGCCTCTAGGACTGCCCCCTGATCCAACAAATCTCGGGATAATCTTGAGCTAGGCATTTGCCCCCAAAGCTACCACCCATACTTGATCATTGACCACATATTTGTATTACTTTATTCTTTACTTTGAGATTGAAACAATGATAGTCATAACTGTATATGAAGCTTTGGATCATTAACCAATGAGTGAGAGACATGTAAATAAACATTGTGAGAAACATAATATTATTAGAACCATAATACCATTGGAACCATTGGACTATACTCCTTGAACAAGAGACATGAGTATAGTCACTATTGGAACATAACCTTATTGAGCTTTTGGAACATTAACTATGAATATGAGACATGTGGTTCACAATTGATCAATGAATAGGAACTATGTGATAATGACCATTGATAACCGGATATTGGATACCTTAGCACATTTTGGAATAGGACAAGCGTAATGTGAATGTGAATACTATTTGACGCAGAAAGATACGGATAGAGTAACCTTACATACCTTGTATTCTCAATACGAATATACAATCCTAGATGCGTATACAATAGTCCCGCTCCTTCTTTATGTTTCACTCTACAACACAAATACATAACGGAATTGACATTAACCACCAACTACCTTACAAATACATATAACGTCAATGAGTTACATTTTTGCCTTTAAAATGTCATTTCCCCCTTGACAATACCATTGGTGAAATTATCATACCAATAATTCCACAATATTCCATACATTGACCAATAAATGATAATCAATAACATTTCACCACAACACTTCTCCTTTACACTTTCTCATCCACACCATATCACAAATAATCCATCAATTCATCTTAATACACTTCATAGCACATATCGGCCAAAATCCCATAATTTACACTTATAGAAAAATAACAAGTTTAATAACAAAATCACACCATACATGTTCATATTTTATCCATACCATGCTCTTTCATCAAAGTCACAAGTCATATTTCAAGCTTAAATCTCATGGATATCACATCTTTTACCAAAAACACAAAGCACCATGTTCAACACTTCCAAGCATGACCAACATGATTTATATACTCTCCCATGCATATAATATATTAATCCATAAGAATAATCACTTACCCAAGCTTGAAAAATGATGATCTTGCTCCAAAAGTTGGCTTTGAGTTCTTAGGGTTTGAGAGAAATATTGAGAAAATATCTAAAAAGCATGAGAGTTCCAAATGAATAAAATCTGATTTTTGGGTCTTTATATAGCCCTTGGAGTCATCCTTAGCCACTCTTGGCATTTAATGCTATGTTTGGCTTAGTCAATGGAAGAATGGGTCATTTGACCCATTCTTGGCCCATGTATTCTTCCTCTTTTTGGGCTTTTATTGAGCCCAAATCACTTAACCCAATGAAATCAATAATTTCTTATGTTTAAATCATTTCATACGTGTTACGACAATATTCCTACTCACGGAATTTATATTTGTAGCCTCAATCCCAAAAACAAGCGATTCTAGCCACGTAGGGCCCATTTTGACCATAAGGGCAAAACTGTCATTTTGATGCCAAATTCATTCTTGAGTAATTTTATCATACTAATATAATATTTCATTCATTCCATGTATATACTGGTGATTGTAGAAGAAACGTGGCAAAAATCGGCTCGGTACGTCCCCGGGCACCCTTGGGACTTAAGAAAATTTCCAACTTTGAAAAAGTGGCAAAAACCAGCCTGGCACGCCCTTGGGCATGCCAGCTTGCTGCCTCTGGGCTAAAAATTTCTGCTAGAGCAGCGTGGCATTCCCTCTGGCGCGCCCCAACCTTATTTTTTTTTGAAAATTTTGTTTTTCGACTTTTCTTCACGGGTTTGGTTAGATACTTCAAGTCCTATGCTTTAACTTACTTCTTACCCTTAATATACTTTGTTTAGAGGTCCTATTAGACTTATTTTGAACCCCATAAATGCTCCACGAAAATCACAAAACACCTCCTACGAAGGGCTAATCACATGTACGAGGCCAAATTTCAATTTTCTCATCATTAACATTACCAAATACATGCTTATAGCTCTCAAAATCTAAGTAAACATTATTGAATGTCGTCAAGTAGGGTTGGAAGGTACGGGGTGTTACATTCTTCCCCCCTTAGGAACATTCGTCCTCGAATGTTAATAGTATCACTTCAATTACGATAAATGCATCTCTATACTATCATACATATACATAAACACTCAAGGCTCATGGATACTTACTCTTTATTGCTGCACTTCCGCGCTTTGAACTTCTTGGTCCATTTGAAATAGATAGGGGTACTTGGATTTCATCATTTCCTCAGCTTCCCATGTGATCTTCTCTACTTGTTGATTTCGCCATAATACCTTTACGGAAGCTATGTCTTTATTCCTCAATCTCTTCACTTTTCGATCTAGAATAGCAACGGGTACTTCTTCATAAGTAAGATCCTCCGTAATTTGAACATCTTTAACGGGAACAATACGAGATGGATCCTCTATGCACTTTCGAAGCATCGAAACATGAAATACTGGGTGGACTGAGGAAAGTTCTTGAGGTAGTGCTAATTCATAAGCAACTTGCCCCAATCTTCTAATAATTTCATATGGGCCTATGTAACGTGGACTCAATTTTCCTTTCTTTTCGAATTGCATTACCCCTTTTATCAGTGACACCTTTAAAAATACCCAATCACCTATGGCAAATTCAAGCCCTCTTCTTCTAACATCGGTATATGACTTGTGACGACTTTGGGCCATTTGTAACCGTTGTTGGATCACTTTAACTTTCTCCATAGCCTGATGAACAATATCTGGTCCAAGTAAAGCATTTTCACCCGTTTCAAACCATCCAATTGGTGATCTACATTTCCTTTCGTACAAGGCTTCATAAGGTGCCATTTTAATACTTGAATGATAGCTATTGTTGTAAGCAAATTCAATGAGAGGCAAATGGTCATCCCAACTGCCTTGAAAATCTAACGTGCATGCTCGTAGCATATCTTCAAGTGTCTGAATAGTACGTTCTGCTTGTCCATCAGTCTGAGGATGGAAAGCCGTACTCAAATTCACCTGTGTACCCAAACTCTGCTGAAAATATCTCCAAAAGTGCGCTGTGAACTGTGCTCCCCTTTCTGATATAATGGAAAGTGGAATACCATGCAACCGCACTATTTCTCTAACATACAATTTTGCATAATCCTCAGCTGTATAGGTGGTCTTGACTGGTAGAAAATGCGCTGATTTGGTAAGCCTGTCCACTATAGCCCAAATAGAATCAGATTTCCGCAATGTACGAGGCAAACCTGTAATGAAGTCCATATTAATCATATCCCACTTCCAGACTGGAAGATTGACACATTGCATGTAACATCCTGGTTTCTGATGCTCTACTTTCACTTGTTGATAATTCGGGCATTGAGCTACAAATTCTGCAATGTCTTTTTTCATATTTCCCCACCAATTCACTGCCTTTAAATCATGGTACATTTTAGTAGCACCCGGATGAATAGAATAGCGCGAATGATGCGCCTCTGTCATAATTTGTTTCCTCAACTCATCTACATTCGGTACACATAATCTACCTTGGCATTGGAGTACCCCTTCTTGTGTACGATCAAATACCTTTGTCAGATTCTGTTGTACCTTTTCCTTTAGCTGCAATAAAATAGAATCCGCAAACTGCTTCTCTTTCTCTTCGGCTATTAAGGAGGATTCCGCTGCATTTTGCACAATAACCCCTTCATTTGGAGATTCAAAAAGTCGAACTCCCAAGCTGGCTAGTTGATGAAGATCTTTGATTATCTCTTTCTTTTCAGTCAACTGGCCACTAGTGCTTTCTACTGCCTTGTGGCTCAATGCATCAGCTACTATATTTGCTTTGCCTGGATGATAAAGAATATCAATATCATAGTCTTTTAAAAGCGCTAACCACCTTCGTTGCCTCAAATTGAGTTCCTTCTGCTTAAAGAGATATTGCAAACTTTTGTGATCCATATAGATATCAACATGGACTCCATAAAAATAATGACGCCATATCTTTAAAGCAAAAACTACCGCTGCTAATTCAAGATCATATGTGAGATAATTTTTCTCATGTGGCCGTAACTGACGTGAGGCATATGCTATAACATTACCGTGTTGCATCAATACACATCCTAGGCCAACTCCGGAAGTATCACAATACACTGCATAACCTTCGGTACCTTCAGGAAGCACTAAAACTGGTGTGGAGGTTAATTTATCTTTCAACTTTTGGAAGCTTTTCTCACACGCATCATTCCACTGAAATTTAACTGCCTTATGTGTAAGCTTTGTTAACGGTGCAGCAATAGAGGAAAAACCTTCCACAAATCTTCTGTAATAACCCGCCAGTCCAAGAAAACTATGAATCTCTGTGGGTGTCGTTGGTCTTAGTCAGTTTTTCACTGCTTCAATCTTCTGTGTATCAACCTGTATCCCTTCATCTGACACAATATGACCCAAGAATGCAACTGATTTTAACCAAAACTCACATTTGGAGAACTTGGCATACAACTTATGCTCACGAAGAATGTGCAACACTTGCCGTAAGTGATTAGCATGGTCCTCCGGTGATCCTGAATAAACTAGGATGTCATCTATAAATACCGTGACGAACACGTCCAGAAATGGCTTAAACACCCTATTCATCAAATCCATAAACACAGCTGGTGCATTTGTTAGTCCAAATGACATAACTAAAAATTCATAATGGCCATACCGTGTTCGGAAAGCTGTCTTGGGTACATCTTCTTCTCTAACCCTGACTTGGTGGTAATCTGACCTCAAGTCAATCTTTGAAAAACACTGGGCACCCTGTAACTGATCAAACAAATCATTAATTCGAGGGAGGGGATATTTGTTCTTGATCGTTACCTTATTCAATTGCCGATAGTCGATGCACATTCTCAATGTGCCATCTTTCTTCCGTGCAAATAATACCGGTGCACCCCACGGGGACATACTAGGCCTAATGAAGCCCTTTTCCAGCAAATCTTTCAACTGCTCCTTCAATTCACGCAGTTCTGCTGGAGCCATTCTATATGGGGGAATAGAAATAGGCTGAGCGCCTGGAATCACATCAATGCCAAATTCTACTTCCCGTTCTGGGGGCAAGCCTGGAAGATCCTCTGGAAATACATCTAGAAATTCATTGACCACTGGAACCGACTGCAGAGTTAGTGGTTCCACATCATTATCTTTCACTCGTACTAAGTGACATATATATCCCTTGGCAATCATTTTCCTTGCTTTCAGATAGGAAATAAATCTTCCTAGTAGTGCCCCTACATCACCCTTCCATTCAAGAACATTCATTTGTAGGAAATGAAAATGTACCTTCTTGGCCCGACAATCTACCGTAGCATAACAAGAGGCCAACCAATCCATTCCCATTATCACATCAAAATCCACCATGTCTAGTTCAATGAGATCGGCCAATGTATCATGACCACAAACAGTTACCACACAGTTCTGATATACTCTTTTTGCAACAATATATTCACCAACCGGTGTAGACACTTTAATTGATTTAATTAATAATTCTGGTGCCTTTACAAATTTCGCAGCAACCAATGGAGTAACATAAGAAAATGTAGAACCCGGGTCAATCAATGCATATACATTATATAAAAATATGGATAATGTACCTTTAATGACATCAGGAGAAGCCTCTGAATTCTGTCGGTCCACTAAAGCATAAGTGTAATTCTGGACCCCGCTAGTACTGGATGCTCCTCTGGCACCCCTACCACGGCCAACAGGATGCACACCTCGGCCCAATGAAGGAACCGATGCTGATGATGCAACGGCCGATCCTGCCGGTCGTGCTATACCACCCATGCTTCTCTGGGGACACTCTTTCATCATGTGTCCCGTCATGCCACACCAAAAACAAGCATTTGTCCCCACTCTGTATGTACCTGCATGAATACGCCCGCAGTGCTGACACTGCTGACGAGGAAAACCTGCTGCCTGTGATCCGTGCACTCCACTACTCTGCCCAGATGGACCACCTCTAGACCCTCGAAACTGAGAGTGAGCACCTGCAGTGAACGATGGTCTAGGTGGTCTAGGAAATATACGAGGCCTAGATCCTCCTTGGGACATCGCAGATGGTCCCATAGGTCTAGCCCTTTTGGACTGTCCTATGTCAAATTCATGTACCCTTCGTCTCTGTCTTTGATCTTCCATTTTTTGGGCGAAGGCTTGTATTCTAGCTATGTCCATGTCCTTGTTCAAGGCGGCAACGGTGCAATCTCTTACCAAATATGGCTCTAGTCTATCCACGTATCGGTGGACTCTATCTATCATCGTAGCCACCACATTTGGCACATATCGAGCCAAGGAATTAAATTGCAAACTGTATTCCCTGTGCTCAGATTTCCTTGACGGAGATTTAGAAACTGATCCGCACGTGCCTCACGGATCTCATAGGGCAAGTAATAATCAAGGAAAGCTGTTTTAAATTCTTCCCAATTAGGTGGATTTGCACCAATATCCTGGGATTTCTTCCAATCCTCGTACCACAATATCGCCTCTCCTTTTAATCTATACACAGCAAGTTCAACTGTTTCTACCCCCGTCACGTGCATAACTTTCAGATCCCTCTGAATTTGATCCACGAAGTCCTGTGGATCTGCTTTCGAATCTGACCCAGTGAATATAGGAGGGTCCAGTTTCAGAAAACCCTGTGTTCTGCGACTCGCCACTCTAGCCGCATTATCCTCATTTGTCGTTGGACCAGCTCGTCCTTGACTTTGGTCTGCCACTAACTGTGTCAACATATGCACTGCGTTTCTAAGATCCTGATCTGTGGCATTCATTGGTGGTTCTGCGGGTACTTCTCTACCAATCGGCTCTTCTGGAGCTGGAAAAGTAGACGAAGACCGCGATGAAATTTCAGCATTTGCTCCACCTTGAATGGCTTGGTCAGGTGGCAATCTACTCATTCCTTCTTCAACAGGCACATCTACCTGCTTCCCTTTACCTCTACCTCTTCTCGTAATTGGCATTTTGACTATACCAAAGAAAAACAATTACCATGATCAGATACAATTCAACTTACAACACTGGCTCTATTGCACGATCTAGAAGTGAAGAAAAGAAACAACATCCTAAATGTCCTGTAGATTCCAACTTATAAATGTGGTGCACAACACATCGATAAGTAAGACTCTACTCAGACACGGCTTTGTAGACACCATTAGAACGACCTGCTCTGATACCACTTTTGTCACGCCCCGAATCCCATCGGTACGGATTGACACCCGTAGCCGACATAGCCCGAGAGAACCAAACTTTGCTTCTATTCATTCATATGCATGTCATAGGTAACACCACCATCACATAAGAACATGAAAGGTAAATAACGGGAAACATGGAACATGTGACCTATATATATATATATATATACATATGCAAAACTTGGCCGTTGAGGCCATCAAGTCAAAACGTCATGTACTATCTTACATCCATTCACCCACATACGTCTACAAAAGCCTCTACATAGACATTTACCAAAACCAACTGAAAGTCGGGACAAGTCCCCACTTTAGACAACATGTACAACACCAAAACATATGTACAACTGTGACTCGAAGAAGCCCCGAGCTAACTGGATCTCACCAACGATCCGCAACAAATGGCAACCTACTGTGGAGGCCTACTAGTACCTGCGCCTGCAGCAAGTAAGGTACATCCCCCAAGAGGGGTCAGTACGAAGAATGTACTGAGTATGTAAGGGTCAAATGAAACTGTATGATAAGTAAATATGTCAATGAACTCAAATACAAATGATTGATCAATATGGATAAGTCACTGTTCTGTACTTTGGAAACCATGTATATTGCTTTCATTACTTTCTTTATATCTTTACTTCTGTGATTATTCATCTTTGCCTGTGACTTGTGATACCCGTGCCCCGACTGAATAGTGGGTTTTAACATGCTTATACCTCTAGAGCTGCCACCTATGAATTAATATATATCGGGATCGGCTCGAGCTAGGTTATTACCTCTAGAGCTGCCACCCATAAACAAACATTTCAGGTTCGGCTCGAGCTAGGTTATTACCCCTAGAGCTGCCCCCTGTCAGGATCGGTCCGAGCTAGGCGTATGCCTCTAGGGCTGCCCCCTGATCCAACAAATCTCGGGATCGGCTTGAGCTAGGCATTTTCCCCCAAAGCTACCACCCATACTTGATCATTGACCACATATTTGCATTACTTTATTCTTTACTTTGAGATTGATACAATGATAGTCATAACTGTATATGAATATTTGGATCATTAACCAATGAGTGAGAGACATGTAAATAAACATTGTGAGAAACATAATATTATAAGAACCATAATACCATTGGAACCATTGGACAATAATCCTTGAACAAGAGACATGAGTATAATCACTATTGGAACATAACCTTATTGAGCTTTTGGAATATTAACCATGAATATGAGACATGTGGTTCACAATTGATCAATGAATAGGAACTATGTGATAATGACCATTGATAACCGGATATTGGATACCTTAGCACATTTTGGAATAGGACAAGCGTAATGTCAATGTGAATACTATTTGGCGCAGAAAGATACGGATAGAGTAACCTTACATACCTTGTATTCTCAATACGAATATACAATCCTAGATGCGTATACAATAGTCCCGCTCCTTCTTTATGTTTCACTCTACAACACAAATACATAACGAAATTGACATTAACCACCAACTACTTTACAAATGCATATAACGTCAATGAGTTACATTTTTGCCTTTAAAATGTCATTTCCCCCTTGACAATACCATTGATGAAATTATCATACCAATAATTCCACAATATTCCATACATTGACCAATAAATGATAATCAATAACATTTCACCACAACACTTCTCTTTTACACTTTCTCATCCACACCATATCACAAATAATCCATCAATTCACCTTAATACACTTCATAGCACATATTGGCCAAAATCCCATAATTTACACTTATAGAAAAATAACAAGTTTAATAACAAAATCACACCATACATGTTCATATTTTATCCATACCATGCTCTTTCATCAAAGTCACAAGTCATATTTCAAGCTTAAATCTCATGGATATCACATCGTTTACCAAAAACACAAAGCACCATGTTCAACACTTCCAAGCATAACCAACATGATTTATATACTCTCCCATGCATATAATATATTAATCCATAAGAATAATCACTTACCCAAGCTTGAAAAATGATGATCTTGCTCCAAAAGTTGGCTTTGAGTTCTTAGGGTTTGAGAGAAATGTTGAGAAAATATCTAAAAAGCATGAGAGTTCCAAATGAATAAAATCTGATTTTTGGGTCTTTATATAGCCCTTGGAGTCATCCTTAGCCACTCTTGGCATTTAATGCTATGTTTGGCTTAGTCAATGGAAGAATGGGTCATTTGACCCATTCTTGGCCCATGTATTCTTCCTCTTTTTGGGCTTTTATTGAGCCCAAATCACTTAACCCAATGAAATCAATAATTTCTTATGTTTAAATCATTTCATACATGTTACGACAATATTCCTACTCACGGAATTTATATTTGTAGCCTCAATCCCAAAAACAAGCGATTCTAGCCACGTAGGGCCCATTTTGACCATAAGGGCAAAACTGTCATTTTGATGCCAAATTCGTTCTCGAGTAATTTTATCATACCAATATAATATTTCATTCATTCCATGTATATACTGGTGGTTGTAGAAGAAACGTGGCAAAAATCGGCTCGGTACGTCCCCGGGCACCCTTGGGACTTAAGAAAATTTCCAACTTTGAAAAAATGGCAAAACCAGCCTGGCACGCCCTTGGGCGCGCCAGCTTGCTACCTCTGGGCTAAAAATTTCTGCTAGAGCGGCGTGGCATTCCCTCTGGCGCGCCCCAACCTTATTTTTTTTTGAAAATTTCATTTTTCGACTTTTCTTCGCGGGTTTGGTTAGATACTTCAAGTCCTATGCTTTAACTTACTTCTTACCCTTAATATACTTTGTTTAGAGGTCCTATTAGACTTATTTTGAACCCCATAAGTGCTCCACGAAAATCACAAAACACCTCCTACGAAGGGCTAATCACATGTACGAGGCCAAATTTCAATTTTCTCATCATTAACATTACCAAATACATGCTTATAGCTCTCGACATCTAAGTAAATATTATTGAATGTCGTCAAGTAGGGTTGGAAGGTACGGGGTGTTACAGGTCAAATCAAAAGACATAACTAAAAACTTTTAGTTTTTATAATGAATTCGAAAAACAGTCTTTGGGATGTCCTCTACCCTGATCTTGAGCTGATGGTAACCTAACCTCAAATCAATTTTGGAGAACACTGCCGCCCCCTGCAACTGGTCAAACAGATCATCTATCCTAGCTAAGGGATATTTGTTGCGAATGGTCACTTTATTCAGCTGATGGTAGTCTATGCACATCTGCATGCTACCATATTTGTTTTTCACAAATAGAATAGAGCACCCCAAGGTGAAACACTTGGACAAATAAAACCCTTTTCTAACAATTCTTGTAACTGAGACTTCAACTCCCTTAACTCCACTGGTGCCATACGTTAGGGAACGATGGATATGGGACAAGTTCCTGGCTCTATGTCTATGCAAAAGTCAATCTCACTGTCCGAAGACATACCAGGAAGGTCATCAGGAAAAAATTCTAAGAATTCACATACAACTGGAACCGAAGCTATGGGAGGAACTACTGAACTTTCTTCCTGAAGATGAGCTAGAAAAGCCCTACACCCCCACTTAACTAACTTTTGGGCATGAATAGCTGACACAATTCTTATAGGAGTAGAATAATAGTACCCTTCTACTCTAACTTTTCCATCCCGGACATAGCTACAGTGACGGTCTTAGTATAACAATCAAGAATAACATGATAAGGGGAAAACCAACTCATCTCCAAAATAATATCAAATTCCTACATATCTAGAATCACTAAGTCTGCTAAGGTTTTAAACCCTATAAACATAACAGGACACGCATGATAAACTTGATCAATACATACAGACATCCCAACTGGTATGGACACATACATAGGAGTATCAAGATATTCATAGTCTAAATCCCAGTCCAAGGCAAATTTCAAAGGCAAATAAGAGAAAGTGGACCCGGGATCAAACAATATAGAAGCCACACGATCATAAATAAGAATAGTACCTGTGATATGATAACGCTTTAAGTATACCCTAGAAATTGAATATTCGCAGTTACTAGCAATATATTTTACCCAACAAGAGTCGAGGTTGAACCTACAGGAAATGAGAGCGATAGCTTCACTCTCAAGTGTCACAAGTTACTCTAGGTTTGCTTGTAATATGAAAATCAAACACGAAAGTAAAATCAAACACCCAAGTGTCTACACTACTAAACAACCATATACCTCGAAATGGATAATCTATCTCTAACATTACCATTTAAATGAGTGTAACTCAAGTTTCTTTAGCTAAATCTCATCACTCTTGTACCCTCTTTCAAGCAATACAAGATATCCAAGCATAGACTAAGTTTGCAACCTCAATCTATAAATTAACACATAGAGATTTAGCTAAAATCATAAAATTCAACCCAACACAAGGGTGAATACTTACTACCGACACACAATCAATACTCAATCATGCATAACCCCAAGTATGGGAAGTTAGCTACTCATAGATAAGGGAAAAAGAAGTATACCAAATTCTTCTTCCATTTTAGCTAAAGAATCCAAATGCTTTTCACAAAGAAACTTTAAGCTAAAAGTAGTAGATCCCCAAGATTAGGGTTTGATTACAAGCTCAAGCATAATATCCAAAATGAAAAGATAGGGTTTCTTCCAAAAAGCTTTAAATAGCATCAGGAAAATTGGGTTACGTATTTACCAAAATGCCACCACTTGACAATTCGGCTGAGCTATATGTATTGTTGAATAAGTTGGTGCTGTGCTGAATTGTACAAGACTGCACTGATTCTTCAAATGATGAGCTTAAGGGGTTGACCTCTGTCACGTTCGGCGATGCATTATTGGTGTGTCGATCCATTCGACGCTTCACCGATTTGTTCCATGCTTCGCCGTTCTGCTTCTCTTTTTTCCTTGCCCTTTTTCTATAACTTTTGGCGATGGAGAGCCTCTGTCAGCGATGTGTTAACCACTTTAGCGATGCACCGAAGTGTACTTATTATTCCTTTACGTAATTTTTTCTTAAATCTTCCATATTTTTTCCTCTTTTCTCTCTTTTTTGCTATTTTGATCACTTCTAGGCCTCTACCCTGAAATTAAACCAAATCAACATTAAAAATACTTTAATTTAGCATTGAGGACATGTTTTTATCCACATTTCTAGGGTAAACGAGTTGCATTTTTTTGAATCATCATGATCACAACATTAAAAGCTTCCTCTTTAGGATGGACCGTAACAACATAAAAATGACCCCTATCTCCACCCTTACCGCCACCTCTACATCACCTCTACCAACCTGTCCTCCACCTTGTTTGGCTTGGTAACCACCTCTCCCTGTAGTCTGTCCACCACACCCACTCTATGGATGACCCCTACTATTTACTCCACCACCACGACCTGCTGGAACTAGCGCACTAGAAGCTGGTTGCTGAGTCAACTGACCTGCAGATAAGAAATTAGGAAAAACCTCTTGATATGGCCCAAACCCCAACACTCATGAAATCTTATGCCCAAAGCAAGTCTTTAAATTAAAGATGATGAAGATGTGTATCTGCCTATATGTGATAGATGATAACTGACCCCAGATGGGCCCCCTGCAGATACAGGCATGACTGAATGATAAGGCAGGGAGGAATGACCCTGAGAACCACGGCCTCTCGAAAAAGTACCACTGAACTATACCAATGTCTGGGCCTTTTTTCCATCCACCTTCACCTCCGATTTCTTCCTAATAGCTTCAGCCTTTTTCGTAAACTTAACCACCTCTTGGAAAGACTTACCCCGAAGCTGCCATTGGCAAGGTAGCCATCTAAATCTATGAATTCAAGCCCTTTACAAAGTACTATATCTGCTCTTACTATGTAGTAATCAACTGTAGTGCATGACGAAACAAGGCATCAAACTTGGACTCATAAGCCGCCATAGTCTTATCACCCTGCTCTAAGTTTAGAAACTCATCCTTTTTCTGATCACAATAAGTGCGGGAACATACTTTTCAAGAAACACATTCTGGAACTAAGCCCAAGTAAGTGGAGATAAAGCAGCCCTACACTCAATAAAGGACTTCCACCATTGCTTGGCCTTAGCCTACAATTGAAAGGAAATGAATTCCATACCATACCTCTCAACCACACCCATCTTATGCAGGCGCTCATGACAATCAATCAAAAACTCAAAAGCATCTTAGGACTCTGTACCCTGAAACATTGGAGGTTTTATTTTCATAAACTTACAGAAGAATCCACGCTTATCATCAGTCATCACTAGTCCCAAAACCTACCAAGAAAATACTCTGATCTCAGAGTCTTCATCTATCCTAGGTGCTATAATAGCTATTTGTTATAAGGCTGCATATGGTATAACTGGAGTAGTACCGTTACCAGCCAAACTACTCAGAAATCCCAACACTTATTGAATCAATTCAGCAGACATAGGCACCTGGGCTGCGCCATTTTGTACAAACACTACATTTTTAGGGACCACCACTTCTTCTTCCTCAACCACCACATCCTCATTCTGAACTAACTCTAGAGCATCTTATTGAGAGGGAGGGGACGGTCTCCTCTATCAAGTCGGTCCTCTGGCTATCCTAGATCCACCCCTAGTGGGTGCTGCCCCTCTTCCTCCTCTCCTAGTCCTACCCTAACCTGAGGTCTACCCTAAACTCTGGCCCCAACGGTCGGTACGGGTGTGGGTGTGGGTGTGGCTACAGTTGCTACTACTGCTCTGGTGGAACGTGTATTCATCACCATCTGTGAATAAGAGTGAAAGAGTTAGATACCAATTTGGATCACTAGATATCAATTGGAATGAAGTAATAACACGAATGGAAGAAAGAAAGGGATTTTATTTCCTAAAGCCCTGTAGCCTCTCAAAGAAAAGTACAGACGTCTTCGTACCGTTCTGCAAGACTCTACTAGACCTATTATTGTACGATGAGATTTATGATCCTAGTGCTCTAATGTCATGTTTATCACAACCCAAATGGTCATGATTGGAATCCACCCTAACACTATGGATGGAGAACTATCTAACCCAACCCATACCAAGTCAGTCTGACACTTCAAAAATTTATTTTCATCAAATTCTTAATTTAAAGTTACTAAACATGATAATATTCAATCGAAAAGAAAGTTCAACTAAATTAATATCATAACTATGGAATAGAGTGCAAAATCTCTCTATTTATTACAACCCCGAGACCTGAAGTCACCATACAAGAACAACTAAGAATATCCAAAAAATATAGCTAATAGATTATCCTAAATGTGGAAGGAAATACGAAAAGTCTTAGTCCCAAAACAAGGGACATGAACACAATTCAGAAGATTCAATGGCTTTCCGGTCATGGTGCTCACCCTTGAATCAAAGCCTAGCGCTACTGGATAAAATTGAGGTCTCGCCTTAAATGCTGGAACATGCTCTGCACTGAACAAAAAGAAAAGCATAGGTAGCATCAGTACATCAACAAGTACTAGTAGACATCATAGGTCAACTCAACTCAACAATATGCAAATAAGTAAACCCAATGTAGGTAAAAACGATCACAACAAAACTTATAACTAATGACAACCAACCAAAAATATGACACTTCAATTCAGGGCGAATACAAGTACACAAATACACCTTTTACACTTAGTCAAGTCATCAACAAGATTCATCACAACATATAGGTATAAATATACATTCAAGTGCATATGATGAATATATGTATGCAAGATGTATGTATCCTCTTTCTCATCTCAATATCATCATCATCATTCTCTCAGCATCATATAGTCATTATTAACACCACCATCATCACAATCTCATTATCATTATCAATAACATCAATTCATCTCCACAACAACACCATATCCACCATCAATATTAATGAAAATGCAATGCAGTCAATAATCACAAGTAGTGCTCGAAAGGAATTACAAACACTTATTTCACATGTAAGCAATGAGTTAACCAAGTCTAATTGCTACCAATAAACCTTAGCCTACCTCGATTCCTGCTTGTATCACTTCAAGGCCACAAGTTTGCCTTCCCTTTCCCTTTTGATTCTTTTTTGATCTAAAAAAACAAATTCACATACATATTTTAATTATTTCATCCTTTGTAACCATTAGGAACCATTAATTATCAATTTCAACTATGAATTTACCCTAGTTCATCACCTTGAGGTTTTCTATCCTTTAAACCCCATGAATTCTACTTATTTCAGCATGAACAACTATAATTTTACTCCAACTAGTGTTTTCTAACACCCTAGGATCATTACTACTTGATTTTAATCACATTCCCATTAATTTACATTCAATTCATAATTTAGGGCTAAACCCCAATTTCTATCATGAACAAGATTCTAGCAATTTCTAAGGATTCTAGGAAGTAATTCAAGTTTAAATGTAGAGAAACCTTACCTTTGAAGATTAAAACCCCAAAAATTTGTAGAAAATTTCCTTCCCCAGAGCCTTTGTTTGCTTTTCAAAAAATAGGAATGAAAAGCGTGTTTTTGATTTTCAAAAAGATGGAAACCGCATTTTTACCACTGCAGCTGTAAAGTTACTGCTGCAGCAGAATCTCAGGGCCTCTTCTCAAATCAGTCTATTTTACAACACACACCTATAAATACGACATCGCGAACCAACCCTTTCAAAGTAAACTCTATAACCGGAGTTCTATTAACCCATTTCACGTACTGAAAGTTGCTACGACTTCCTAAATTCATTCTCTGCTACAAAATCAAATCAATCAAACCCAACAATTCTCTAATAATTACTAGATCTCCTTAGAATACCACACCCTTAAAATTCACCTTAGACTAGGCCAACCCTGAGTTTTCAAAAATTTTTCTAAGGGAAAACTAGCATGGGTTCTACTTCTTATTTCAGCGTAACTACAAATTGGGTCATTACAAAAACACTCTAAAGTACTAGAAATGAAATAAAAATACAAAGAGACTAAAAGAAAAAAAGTATGAAACAAATTGGCATGCAATGAAATACAAACACAAAACTAGACTAACATAAGTATGTAACAAATACTTAATGAAAATTTAGCTAGAACTAACAAGAAAGGACAAGAATTGAAGCGAAAAGCAACCCAAGCTTCAAAAGTTTCTTTCCAACCATGTTCAACATGCAACAAGTAGCATATTAATCTGCATCAATGTACAACATGATCTTTCAACTTTAATTTGCTACTATCTGATGATTTTTTTTACTTCAATCCAACTATAAAATTTTAGAAGCCAATTCTAAAAATTCCCAAAACAAGGAGCAATTTCTTTCATCAGCTAACAAATCTCTATTTGATTTCAATTAACAATTCAAGCAAGTTCTTGAAATCACTTTAAACAAGCTCTCAAACTGAACCGAACTAACTGTAGCTAATTAGAAATTGATGCAATCTGAAATTGCTGAATCCTCTCAAACCAAATTCGCCTTCAAAAATGCAAGAAAACTTTCCAGTAACATTCCTTAGCAAACTAGTATTCAATGCACCATTTAAGCTCCAGATATTCACACCCAAATTCTCTTACCACCATTGATTTTCAGATCTGGTTCAAAGTTGCAACATTAATTCCTCTAGTTTCTTCGACGACAAGGCCAGAACCAAAACAACCTAAATTCATCTCAAAACTAGCCCGAATTACTTCAAATTCAAGAAATGAGCTCCTCATAATATTCTCGATCTTTTGAAGCAATACCTATTTGAAATGGATCCCGTTTGTGGTAACCCAAAATTTAAAGCATGAGCATCGAAGAGGGTTTCATGGCTGTCCATAATTGGTTAATGATTTTCAACCAACACAATAACATTCTAATTCATTTTTCAACATGAAATGCAACTCCAAATTTGTTTTCCAATCACTAAAATCCTCTTTTTTTGGTATAATATGCAGCTTCGGGATCACGAACCACCGAACTTAATCCAACTTCCAACTTGTGAATAATTCCAACTTTTGCCACACCAAACAATAGTCAAATTTCCAAAAACAAATCGGAACAATAGCACATGACAAAACCCAACAATGAATCTATTATATGTTTTGAAATTTTAGTTTTTTTTTTTTTGAATTTTGAGAAAATAAAAAAGCTAAGGATTAAAAATTGTAGGAACAATTCTTTAGCCTTACTCTGATACCAATTGATGTAAAAAGATAATAGTAAAGAAATCAAAGGGAAATAGAGAAGAAAGAAAAAACAATTCCACAATTAAAGTAAATTAGAGATAAACAAATATAAATTTGTAATTCCCTAATTTGAATAAACTTCTGAAAGATTAAATTCAAGGGAGAAGAGAATTTAACTCACACATGAATAATCTTACCAAAAGATATTCAAGAGAGATCCAATGTAGAGACAAAGGGATTCAACCTATAAAACACACCAAGAGTATTCACCTAAAAATATGGTCTCCCTCACATAATCTTCATCTTGTTGTGTTCATACAACTAGGGTTAGCTAAGATGAGAAAAGACATAAATACCCTTAACTATATATACATTATACTATGATCAAAATGACTCTAAAACATAATATTTATCTATTCTTTTATTGGATATTGGATTCCATAGTCTCTTGAAACACTCTAAGAATTTTATGTCAACAAGAAATTCTTCCATTCAATTAGTACTTCCCGAAATTGCATCAAATAGCTTTTTAGGTGACTTTGAGCATGGATTGTATTTCTCTATATCATGCTATTCGAGATTGTCGTGCCAAGATAATCACTTTAGTCATGTAAGGTGCCCCAAAGATAGAGTGAAAGGGTTGTCACAACCCAAAATAGAGTCTGTGATGGCTCCTGTCACACCCTCCAGTACAGGTAAGCCTATCCTATTCCAAACTCAATAATTAAAGTAAATCAGAAACAGAAGAAGAAAAAAAGAAATAATCCCAAAAGATATTGGAAGAAATACAATCTCAACATAATATCCCAGGTCTGGTTCTCACTAGTACAAGCCTCTAAATACTGAATATATTCAAACAATTCAAAGTATCTGAAATGCGAATAAAGCATAAGATAAGGTGAGAAGAGATCTGAGTAAGCTCTGAGGCCCATCAACCGCTACCTCAATCTCTATAAAGCCAACACTGGAAGAACATAATTTACGCTCTGCTACTCGAACCAATACCTTCATGGGGTGTATAAAACGGAAAGAAAAGTAAGAGTGAGTATGAAACATGTGTACTCAGCAAGCATCATTGATAACTGACCTTAATCCAAAGTGATGGCTTGAATCACCACCCCAACCATCCAATTTACCCTAAATAAACCTGTCACGCCTCGAATTCCAATGGGGCGGATTGGTACTCGAAGCCGTTAAGGCCCGAGAGAACCAATCTTCATTCATGTACACTCATATACATGTCACTAAATGAACAACATTCTCTCCCCTGCAATTACAAAATACTAATGGCGAAAGTCATGACAAACATATGCTATAGATGAAACTTGGCCGTTAGGGCCATCAAATCAAAATGGACATACATTTCTTACATCCCTTCATCTGTCCCACAACATCTACAAAGCCTCTACAGATACATAGACGTAACCAACCTAAAATCGGAACAAGTCCCCGCTTTATACAACATTTACATATTATCAAAACATGTATACACATGTGACTCAAAAAGCCCCAAATCAACTGGAGCTCACTAATGATCTACAAATGACCCACAACCTACTGTGGAGGTCTAGTAGCACCTGCGCCTGCAGCAAGTAAGGTAAGTCCCCCAAGGGACGTCAGTACGAAGAATGTACTGAGTATCTAAGGCTATATAAAACTGCATCATACATGAGAACTTCAATGGAATCAAATATACGAGAATAGTCAATATGGATAATCCATCGTTCTGTATGTTTGGAACCATGTATATTGCTTTCATTACTTTCTTTGCCTCTTTGCTTCTATGTTTATTCATCATTACCTGAACCATATCGTACCCGGGCCCCAACTGATCAGTGGGTCTTAACATAACATAACGTTATGTTGGGATCGGCCCGAGCTTGGCTTATGCCTCTAGAGCTGCCACCCATAAATTAATGTATCACGTTCGGCTCGAGCTAGGTTCTTACCTCTAGAGCTACCCCCTGTCAGGTTCGGCCCGAGATAGGCTTATGCTTCTAGAGCTTCCCCCTGATCCAATAATCTCGGGTTCGGCTCGAGCTAGGCTTATGCCTCTAGAGCTACCACCCGTACTCTTATTGGAGCTTTGGAACATCAGTCCATGATTAAGATACATATGAATAACAATATATGATAACTTGACTTGAGATACTTTGAGACATTTTGACATGAGAAATAAGCTCGGTAACAATGAGGACAATAGATGCTGCCAAAGGATACTAAAAAGAGTAACCTTACATACCTTATCTTCCCAATATGAATACATAGTACTATATGTGAATACAATAATCCATCTCCTTCCTTACATGTTACTCTACAACACAAGTTCATAACGGAGCTCACGTTAACAACTAACTACTTTACAAGTGCATAAGACAACAATGAGTTACATGACTGCCCTATAACGTCATTTCACCCTTTACAATATAATTCACTACTTTACTGTCATGCCCCTTATCCCAACGGGGTGGACTGGCACCCATAGCCGACAAGGTTCGAGAGAACCAATCTTTGCTCAAGTCCATTCATATGCATGCCATAAGAAACATCAACAACATGTAAGAACATAAAATGCTAATAATGGAAATCATGGAGCATGTGATCTATATATATATATACGTGAAACTTAGCGGTTAGGGCCATCAAGTCAAAAGGACATACATGTCTTAAATTCATGTACCCACATATGTCTACAAAAGCCTCTAACAGATGCATTTACAAGATTAACTGAAAGTCGGGACAAATTCCAGCTTTATACAACATTTACAATACCAAAACACATATACAACTGTGACTCGGAAAGCCCTGAACCAACTGGAGCTCACCAAAGATCCGTAATTAACTGGCAACCTACTGTGGAGGCCTACTAGCACCTGCGCCTGTAGCAAGTAAGGTAAGTCCCACAAGGGACGTCAGTACGAAGAATGTACGGAGTATGTAAGGCTCATAAAAAACTGTATGATACGTAAATACGTCAATGAACTCAAATACAAATGAATAACCAATATGGATAAGTTAACATTCTGTATGTTAGAAACCATGTACATTGCTTTCATTACTTTCTTTGCTTCTTTACTTCCATGTTTATTCATCATCACTTGTATCACCATGTACCCGGGCCCCGACTGATCAGTGGGTCTTTACATAACATAAAGTTATGCTGGGATCGACTCGAGCTAGGCTTATGCCTCTAGAGCTATCACCCATGAATCAATATATCGGGCTCGGCTAGATCTAGTTTATCACCTCTAGAGCTGCCACCCATAAACCAACATATCAGGTTCGGCTCGAGCTAGGTTCTTACCTCTAGAGCTACCCCCGTTCAGGTTCGGTCTGAGCTAGGCTTATGCCTCTAGGACTACCCCCTGATCCAATAATCTCAGGATCGGCATGAGCTAGGCTTTCGCCCCCAAAGCTACCACCCATACTCAATCATTAACTACATGTGCATTACTTTTTTCATTACTTTGGAGATTGATACAATGATAGTCATAACAATATTGGAAACATAACATTATTGGAACCATAGGACCTTTGGGACATTTGTCAATGCATATGAGACATGTGAATCACAATTGATCAATGAGTAGGAAACATGTGATAAACAATGATTGATACCCGGAAATAGGATACCTTAGAACATGTCGGAATGGAACAAGTACAATGTCAATGTGAATCCTATGTGCTGCAGAAGGATACGGATAGGGTAAACTTACATAACTTCACTTCCAAGTATGAATATACAAGCCTATATATGAACACAATAGTCCAGCTCCTTCCTTACGTTTCACTCTACAACACAAATACATATCGAAGCTTACATTAACAACTAGTTACCGTATAAATGTACAAGACGACAAAGAGCTATATGACTTCCATATAACGTCATTTCATCCTTTACAATACAATCCACTGCATTATCATACCAACAAGACCATAATATTCCACCCATTGACCAAAACATTATACATCAATAGCATTTCACACCACGTTTACCCTTTATGTCTCCTCATTATCATTCCGTCACAATTACTCCTTCAAAACAACATATGAACAACAATTCATACTTAATATAGTCCAACATGCCTCCATACAACCCCTTTAAAGTCATTAAAATGATATCATAAGTTGATAATTGCATCCCTGAAGGGTATAGGGGCTTCGGGGGGTCAAAGGGATGAAAAAACAAGCAATTCGGTGTTCTGGGCTGACCTGCGAAGCCACATGCGCCTGCAGGTGGCTGAGGTATGCCTGCAGGTGACCTTTGGCAATAGCCAGAGGCACCTGCGAAGTCACCTGCGCCCGCAGGTGCTTCGTCTGCGAGGGCGGGTGCCCGTTTCTGCCAAAAAGGGTCTCTTTTGGGTCTTTTTATGCAATGAATGGTCCATGATCATAACTAAAATTCTCTTGACATATTTTAGATCATATTGTATGCCAAAAATCATCCATGGTTCCACAACACACATGAACATCACCAAAACCACACTTTTCCTTCAATACACCACCAAATCCATGCATAATTTTGCAATAACAATTCCAAACATTATGTACAAGAATAAAACAAGTTAAGGCTATAATCACATCTCACATGTAAATATTGAACCCATCAAGTTCACCTCCTTCAAGACCACAAGTCCATTTTCAAGTTTACAAGGCAAAAACCTTCACCGATTACAAAAATAGACAGTTTTACACATAGCACACTGTCCAACACTTTGCCAACACAACCAACATGATTTATACACCATATTAAACATATCATATACTAAACCATGAGAATAAATACTTACCAAAGTTTACCAAGGAGTGATCTTGTCCCAACAAGTGTATTTGCCTTAGGGTTTGTGTGTAGAGAAAAGGTTTGGATAATTCTAGAAAATGGCATGTGTAATGTGTTGAATAAAAATATGATTTTTATCTTGCTTTATATGGTCCACTTGAGTCATCCTTAGACACATATGCCAAATTAAATGAGGGCCTCACATGGTCAATTGAAAGAATGGGTCAAATACCCTTTGGGCCATGTCTTTTGCTCCACCTTTGGGATTCAATTGGCCCCAATGGAACAAGAATTATTTAATGCCCAACAAATTAATGTATAATTCATAAAATCTCTCATTTTTAAATATTTCCATGAATGTTACGATAATCAACTAGATTCAGAAACCTACGGGGTGTTACATTCTTTTCCCCTTAGAAACATTCGTCCTCGAATGTTAGTGACATTATTCAAAGTAAACAATTACAAATCTAGGAGAATTATTCATGTTATCATATATATACATATACTCAATGCTTATAAGTACTTACTTGTCATTGTTCCGATCTCATATCATGAGTTTGTTCTTCCCTTTGGAATAAATGAGGGTACTTGGATTTCATCATTTCTTCAGCTTCCCATGTGACTTCTTCTATTTGCTAATTTCTCCAAAGTACCTTTACGGAAGCGATGTATTTATTCCTCAACCTCTTTACTTGTCTATCCAGAATGGCAATAGGTATCTCCTCATAGGTAAGATCCTCTGTAACCTGTACATCGTTAATAGGATTAAAACGAGATGGATCCCCTATGCACTTTCGAAGCATCGAAACATGAAATACTGGATGAACTGTGGAGAGTTCTTGGGGTAGTGCCAACTCATATGCAACTTGCCCAAATCTTCTAACAATTTCATATGGGCCTATATATTGTGATCTGAATTTTTCTCTCTTTCCGAACCGCATTACCCTTTTTATTGGTGACACCTTTAAAAATACCCAATCACCTATGTCAAATTCAAGCCCTCTTCTTCTAACATCGGTATATGACTTGTGACGACTTTGGGCCATTTGTAGCCATTGGTGAATCACTTTAACTTTATCCATAGCCCGATGAACAAGATCTGGACCAAGTAAAGCAGTTTCGCCTGCTTCAAACCATCCGATTGGTGATCTACATTTCCTTCCATACAAAGCTTCATAAGGTGCCATTTTAATACTTGAATGATAGCCTTTGTTGTAAGCAAATTCAATGAGAGGCAAATGGTCATCCCAATTGCCTTGAAAATCTAACGTGCAAGCTCGTACCATATCTTCAAGCTTTTGGATAGTACGTTCTGCTTGTCCATCAGTCTGAGGATGGAAAGCCGTACTCAGATTCACCTGTGTACCCAGAATCTGCTGAAAAGATCTCTAAAAATGCACAGTAAATTGTGCTCCCCTATCTGATATAATGGAGATCGGAATCCCATGTAACCGTACTATTTCTTTATCATACAATCTTGCATAATCCTCAGCTGTATAGGTGGTCTTGACTGGTAGGAAATGCGCTGATTTGGTAAGCCTGTCAACTATAACCCAAATAGAATAAAATTTCCGCATTGTACGAGGCAAACCTGTGGTAAAATCCATATTAATCATATCCCATTTCCAAATTGGAAGATTGATACATTGCATGTAACCTCCTGGTTTCTGATGCTCTACCTTTATTTGTTGACAATTCGGGCATTGAACGACAAATTCTACAATGTTCTTTTTCATGTTTCCCCACCAATACACTTCTTTTAAATCATGGTACATTTTAGTAGCACCCGGGTGAATAGAATAGCGCGAATGATTCACCTCGGTCATAATTCGTTTCCTCAGTTCATCTATATCCGGTACACATAACCTACCTTGGCATTGAAACACCCCTTCTTGTGTAAGATCAAATGCCTTTGTCAAATTCTGTTGTACTTTCTGTTTTAGTTGCAATAATATAGGATCTGCAAACTGCTTCTCTTTCACTTCAGCTATCAATAAAGATTCAGCTGCATTTTGTACAATAACCCCTTCATCTGAGGATTCGAGAAGACGAACCCTTAAGCTGGCTAATTGATGTAGATCTTTGACTAAATCTTGCTTTTCTGTCAATTGGCCACTAGTGCCTCCTATCACCTTGCGGCTCAATGCATCAGCTACCATATTCACTTTTCCTGGATGATAAAGAATATCAATGTCATAATCTTTCAATAGCTCAAGCCACCTTCGTTGCCTCAAATTGAGTTCTTTTTGCTTAAAGATATACTGTAAACTTTTGTGATCAGTATAGATGTCAACATGAACTCCATACAAATGATGCCATATCTTTAAAGCAAATACCACCGCTGCTAATTCGAGACCAAGTGTGGGATAGTTTCTCTCATGTGGCCACAACTGTCGTGAGGAATATGCTATGACATTACCGTGCTGCATCAATACACACCCTAGGCCAATCTCAGAAGCATCATAATATGCTGCGTAACCTTCGGTGCCTTTCGAAAGTACTAACACCGGTGTAGAAGTCAATTTATCTTTCAGATCTTGAAAACTTTTCTCACACGCATCACTCCACTAAAATTTGACTGCCTTGTGTGTAAGCTTTGTTAAAGGTGCAGCAATAGAAGAAAACCCTTCAACAAATCTTCGATAATAACCTGCCAACCCCAAGAAACTACGAATTTCCGTGGGTGTCATAGGCCTTGGCCAATTTTTCACCACCTCAATCTTTTGTGTATCAACTCGAATCCCTTCATCTGACTCAATGTGACCCAAGAATGCTAAGGATTTCAACCAAAAGTCACACTTAGAGAACTTTGCATACAACTTACGCTCACGAAGAATTTATAACACTTGCCGCAAGTGCTTAGCATAGTCCTCTTGTTACTTTGAATAAACCAGGATGTCATCTATAAATACCATCACGAACACGTCTAGAAATGGCTTAAACACCCTATTCATCAAATCCATGAACACAGTTGGGGTATTTGTTAGTCCAAATGACATAACTAAAAATTCATAATGGCAATACCTTGTTCGAAAGGCTGTCTTGGGTACATCTTCTTCTCTAACTCTGACTTAATGGTAACCCGACCTCAAGTCAATCTTTGAAAAAGATGTGGCACCTTATAACTGATCAAACAAATCGTCAATTCTAGGGAGGGGATATTTGTTCTTGATCGTTACCTTATTCAGTTGCCGATAGTCATGCACATTCTCAACGTGCCATATTTCTTTCGTACAAATAATATCGGTGCACCCCATGGGGACATACTGGGCCTGATGAAGCCCTTGTCCAGCAAATCTTTCAACTGCTCCTTCAATTCACGCAATTCTACTGGAGCCATTCTATACGGGGGAATAGAGATAGGCTGAGTGCCTGAAATCACATCAATAACAAATTCTATTTCCCGTTCTGGGGGCAAACCTGTAAGGTCCTCTGGAAATACATCAAGAAATTCATTAACCACTGGGACCGACAGAGGAGTTAGTGGTTCCACTTCAATATCTTTCACTCGTACTAAGTGACATATGTAACCCTTAGCAATCATTTTCCTGGATTTCAAATAAGAAATAAATCTTCCTCTTGGTGCCCCTGCATCACCTTTTCATTCAAGAACATTCGTTTTTGGAAAATAAAAATGTACCTTCTTGGCCCGGCAATCTACCGTGGCATAAAAAGAAGCCAACCAATCCATTCCCATTATCACATCAAAATCCACCATGTCTAGTTCGATGAGATCGGCTAATGTATCATGACCACACACAATTACCACACAATTTCGATATACTCGTTTTGCAACAATATATTCACCAACCGGTGTAGATACTTCAATTGACTTAGTTAGTAATTCTGGTGCTCTTGCAAATTTCGCAGCAATCAATGGAGTAACATAGGACAATGTAGAACCTAGGTCAATCAAAGCATATATATTTTATGAAACTATGGATAATGTACCTGTGACGACATCAGGAGAAGCCTTCGAATTCTGTCGGTCCACTAGAGCATAAGTGCGATTCTGGACCCCACTAGTACTGGCTACTCCTCTGGCACCTCTACCACGGCCAACAGACTGCACACCTCGGCCTAAAGAAGGAATCGATGATGATGACGCAACGGCCGATCCCGTCGGCCGTGCTATACCACCCATACTCCTCTGGGGACACTCTCTCATCACGTGTCCCGTCATACCACACCAAAAGCAAGTATTTGTCCCCAATCGGCATTTACTTGAATGAATACGCCCACAGTGCTGACACTGCTGACGAGGAAATCCTGCTGCTTGTGATCCGTGAACTCCACTAATCTGCTCAAATTGACCACCTCTAAACCCTCGGAATTGAGAGTGAGCACCTGCTGTGAAATAAGAGAATGGTGGTCTAGGCAGTCTAGGAAACATCCGAGGCCTAGATTCTCCTTGGGACATCATAGACTGTCCCATAGGTCTAGCTTTTTTGGACTGTCCTCTGTCAGATTTATGTACCCTTCTTCTCTGTCTTTGATCTTCCATTTTCTAGGCGAAGGCCTGTATTCTGGCTATGTCCATATCTTTGTTCAAGGAAGCAATGGTGCAGTCCCTTACAAAATATGGCTCTAATCTGTCCATATATCGATGGACTCTGTCTGTTATTGTGGCTACCACATTCGGAGCATATCTAGCCGGGGAATTAAACTGCAAACTGTAGTCCCTAACACTCAAATTTCCTTGATGGAGATTTAGAAACTGATCCGTACGAGCCTGTAGGATCTCATAGGGAAGATAGTGATTAGGGAATGCTGCTTTAAATTCTTCCCAATTTGGTGGAATTGCACCGATACCACGAGACTTCTTCCAATCTTCATACCACAATATCACCTCTCCTTTCAATCTATATGCCGCAAGTTCCACTGTTTCAATACCAGTAACGTGCATAACCTCTAAGGCCCTTTGAGTTTGATCCACTAAGTCCTGTGGATCTGACCTAGTGAATATCGGAGGGTCCAGTTTCAGAAAATTCTGTGTTCTGCGACTCGCCACTCTATCCGCATCATCCTCATTTGTCGTTGGACCAGCTCGTCCTTGACTTTGTACCGCAACTGACTGAGTCAACATATGTACTGCATTTCATAGATCCTGGTCAGTGGCATTCATTGGTGGTTCTGCGGGTACTTCTCTACCGATTGGCTCTTCCGGAGCTGGAAAAGTAGAAGAAGACCGCGACGCAATTTTAGTATTTGCTTCACCTTGACTAGCTTGTTCAGGTGGTGATTTACTCATTCCTTCACCGGCAAGCATATCTACCTGCTTACCCTTACCTCTACCTCTTCTTGTCATCGACATTTTTACTATATCAAAGAAATTCAATTCCAATGGTTAGATACGATTCTACTTACCACATTGCCTCTATTTCACGATCTAGAAGTGAAGAAAAGAAACAACATCCTAAATGCCCCGTAGCCTCCCAATTATAAATGTGGTGCACAACACATCGATAAGTAAGACTTTACTCAGACACGACTTTGTAGACACCCTTAGAATGACCTGATCTGATACCACTTTTGTCACACCCCGTAAACGAGGTGGACTGGCACCCGAAGCCGACAAGGCCCGAGAGAACCAATCTTTTCTCAAGTCCATTCATATGCATGCCATAAAAAACATCACCAACACGTAAGAACATAAAATGCTAATAACGAAAATCATGGAGCATGTGATCTATATATATATATGTGAAACTTGGCCGTTAGGGCCATCAAGTCAAAAGGACATACATCTCTTATGTTCATGTACCCACATATGTCTACAAAAGCCTCTAACAGATGCATTTACAAGACTAACTGAAAGTTGGGACAAGTCCCCACTTTATACAACATGTACAATACCAAAACACATATACAACTATGACTTGGAAAGCCCTAAACCAACTGGAGCTCACCAAAGATCCGCAATTAACTGGCAACCTACTGTGGAGGCCTACTAGCACCTGTGCCTGCAGCAAGTAAGGTAAGTCCCACAAGGGACATCAGTACGAAGAATGTACTGAGTATGTAAGGCTCATAAGAAACTGTATGATACGTAACTACGTCAATGAACTCAAATACAAATGAATAACCAATATGGATAAGTTAACATTCTGTATGTTGGAAACCATGTACATTGCTTTCATTACTTTCTTTGCTTCTTTACTTCCATGCTTATTCATCATCACTTGTATCACTATGTACCCGAGCCCCGACTGATCAGTGGGTCTTTACATAACATAACGTTATGTTGGGATCAGCTCGAGCTAGGGTTATGCCTCTAGAGCTAACACCCATGAATCAATATATCGGGCTCGGCTCGAGCTAGGTTATCACCTCTAGAGCTGCCACCCATAAACCAACATATCAGGTTCGGCTCGAGCTAGGTTCTTACCTCTAGAGCTACCCCCTGTCAGGTTTGGTCCGAGCTAGGCTTATGCCTCTAGGACTACCCCCTGATCAAATAATCTTGGGATCGGCTTGATCTAGGCTTTTACCCCCAAATTTACCACCCATACACAATCATTATCCACATGTGCATTACTTTTTTCATTATTTTTGAGATTGATACAATGATACTCATAACATTTTTGGAAACATAACATTATTGGAACCATGGGACCTTGGTGACATTTGTCAATGCATATGAGACATGTGAATCACAATTGATCAATGAGTAGGAAACATGTGATAAACAATGATTGATACCCGAAAATAGGATACCTTAGAACATGTCGGAATGGAACAAGTACAATGTCAATGTGAATACTATGTGTTGCAGAAGGATACAGATAGAGTAACCTTACATACCTTCACTTCCAAGTATGAATACACAAGCCTATATATAAACACAATAGTCCAGCTCCTTCCTTACGTTTCACTCTATAACACAAATACATACCGGAGCTTACATTAACAACTAGTTACCATACAAATGTACAAGACGACAAGGAGCTATATGACTGTCATATAACATCATTTCATCCTATACAATAAAATCCACTGCATTATCATACCAACAAGACCATAATATTCCACCCATTGACCAAAACATTATACATCAATAGCATTTCACACCACGTTTACCCTTTATGTCTCCTCATTATCATTCCGTCACAATTACTCCTTCAAAACAACATATGAACAACAATTCATACTTAATATAGTCCAACATGCCTCCATACAACCCCTTTAAAGTCATTAAAATGATATCATAAGTTGATAATTGCATCCCTGAAGGGTATAGGGGCTTCGGGGGGTCAAAGGGATGAAAAAACAAGCAATTCGGTGTTCTGGGCTGACCTGCGAAGCCACATGCGCCTGCAGGTGGATGAGGTATGCCTACAGGTGACCTTTGGCAATAGACAGAGGCACCTGCGAAGTCACCTGCGCCCGCAGGTGCTTCGTCTGCGAGGGCGGGTGCCCGTTTCTGCCAAAAAGGGTCTCTTTTGGGTCTTTTTATGCAATGAATGGTCCATGATCATAACTAAAATTCTCTTGACATATTTTAGATCATATTGTATGCCAAAAATCATCCATGGTTCCACAACACACATGAACATCACCAAAACCACACTTTTTCTTCAATACACCACCAAATCCATGCATAATTTTGCAATAACAATTCCAAACATTATGTACAAGAATAAAACAAGTTAAGGCTATAATCACATCTCACATGTCAATATTGAACCCATCAAGTTCACCTCCTTCAAGACCACAAGTCCATTTTCAAGTTTACAAGGCAAAAACCTTCACCGATTACAAAAATAGACAGTTTTACACATAGCACACTGTCCAACACTTTGCCAACACAACCAACATGATTTATACACCATCTTAAACATATCATATACTAAACCATGAGAATAAATACTTACCAAAGTTTACCAAGGAGTGATCTTGTCCCAACAAGTGTATTTGCCATAGGGTTTGTGTGTAGAGAAAAGGTTTGGATAATTCTAGAAAATGGCATGTGTAATGTGTTGAATAAAAATATGATTTTTATCTTGCTTTATATGGTCCCCTTAAGTCATCCTTAGCCACATATACCACATTAAATGAGGGCCTCACTTGGTCAATTGAAAGAATGGGTTAAATACCCTTTGGGCCATGTCTTTTGCTCCACCTTTGGGCTTCAATTGGGCCCAATGGCACAAGACTTATTTAATGCCCAAAAAATTAACGTATAATTCATCAAATCTCTCATGTTTAAATATTTCCATGAATGTTACGGCAATCAACTAGACTCAGAAACCTATGGGGTGTTACATTTACCATACCAACAATACCATAACATTCCACACATTGACGAAGACATCATAAACCAATAGCATTTCACACCAAGTTTACCCTTTACGCTTCCTCATTAACACTACATCACAAATATTCCATCAAGTCACCTCAATACCTTTCATAACAACATATTAACAACAATACATAATTGATAAAATCCAAAATGCCTCCAAACGACCCCTTTAAGTCATTCAAAAGGTATCATAAAATGATAATTACATCCAAAAAGGGTATAGGGGCCTTCGGGGATCAAAGAGAGCCAAAAACGTACAAAACAAAATTTTGGACTGGGCTGTGGAGCCACCTGTGCCCGTATATGGATGACATGTGTCCGTATGTGCCCCTCTGGCCTTGTCCAGAGCCACCTGCATTGGCATCTGCGCCCGCAGGTGCTCCAGACGCGAGGGCGGATGGCCGTTTCAGCCTCCAGGGGTCATTTTAGGGTCTTTTTTTTGTAATAAATGGTCCATGGCCATAAATAAGCTTCTGTTTACATGTTTTAGGTAAACTTATATGCCAACAAACAACCATGGTTTCACAACACACATGAACATCACCAAAATTACATTTTCCTTTTAATACGTCACCAATTCCATGATCAATTTCATACCAACAATCCCACAAGTTATACACATAGAGAAAGCAAGTTAAAAACATAACCACATCTTACATGTTGATATTTAATCCATCAAACTCACTTCCTTCAAGACCACAAGGCCGCTTTCAAGTTTAGAAGGCAAAATCCTTCACCAATTAAGCAAAAGTACACTGTTTTACGCATAGTGAACTGTCCAACACTTTGCGAACATAACCAACATGATTTATACACCATATTAAGCATATAATATACTAAACCATGAGTGTAAACACTTACCAAAGGTTGCAAGAGAGTGATCTTGTCCAAAGGAGTGATGGCTTATGGTTTGTGTGAGATGAAAAATATCTTTGAAATTTCTAGAAATGGCATGTGTATTGATATGAATAAAAATCTGATTTTTCTTGCCTTATATAGTCCCTCAAGTAATCCTTAACAAATTAGTGGTCATTAAATGCCATGTTTACTTGGTCAACACAAGAATGGGTCATTTTCCATCTTTGGGCCATGTCTTTTGCATCATTTTGGGCCTCAATTGAGCCCAATAGCACAAGACTCATTTAGCCTAACAAATTTAATGCATGATCCACCAACTATATCATGTTTAAATAATTCCATAAATGTTAAGACAATCAATTAGGGTTGAAAATACATCAAGGAATTCATTGACCACTGGAACCGACTGAGGAGTTAGTGGTTCCACATCAGTATCTTTCACTCTTACTAAGTGACATATGTACCCCTTGGCTATCATTTTCCTTGATTTAAGATAGGAAATAAATTTTCCTCTCGGTGCCCCTATAATACCCTTCCATTCAAGAACATTTGTTTATGGGAAATGAAAACTTACTTTCTTAGCTCGGCAATATATCGTGGCATAACAAGAAGCCAACTAATCCATACCCATTATGACATCAAAATCCACCATTTCTAGTTCAATAAGATCAGCCAACGTATCATGATCACACACAGTTACTACACAATTACGATATACTCTTTTTGCAGCAATAGATTCACCAACCGGTGTACTTCAATTGACTTAATTAATAATTCCGGCGTTCTCTCAAATTTTGCAGCAATCAATGGAGTAACATATGACAATGTAGAACTCGAATCAATCAATGCATATACATTATGCGAAAATATGGATAATGTACCTGTGACTACATCAGGAGAAGCCTTCCATAGTGGTGACACAGATGACGAGGAAATCCTGCTGCCTGTGAACCTTGAAGCCCACTACTCTGCCCAGCTTGACTACCTCTAAACCCTCGAAATTGAGATTGAGTGCCTACTGTGGAATAAGAGAATGATTGTCTAGGGAAAACTCGAGGCCTATATTCTCCTTGGGACTCCATAGACTGTCCCATAGGTCTAGCCCTCTTTGACGGACCTCTGTCAAATTCGTGTACCCTTCTTCTTTGCCTCTAATCCTCCATCTTCTGTACAAACGCCTGTATTATGGCTATATCCATATCTCTGTTCAAAGCAGCAATGGTACAGTCCCTCACCAAATATGGCTCTAATCTGTCCACATATCGATGGACTTTGTCTTCCATTATGGCCACTACATTCGGAGCATAGCGAGCAAAAGAATTAAACTGAAGACTGTATTCTCTGACACTCATAGTCTTTTGACGAATATTTAAGAATTGATCCACACGAGCCTCTCGGATCTCATATGGAAGACAATGATCAAGAAAGGTTGTTTTAAATTCTTCCCAACTAGCTGGAAGTGCACCAATACCCCTAGATCGTTTCCAATCTTCATACCACAATATAGCCCCACCTTTCAATCTATAGGCCGCAAGCTCAACTGTTTCTACACCAGTCATGTGCATAAAATCTAGAGCCCTTTGGATTTGGTCCACGAAGTCTTATGGGTCTGCCTTTGGATCTGACCCAGTGAATATGGGAGGGTCTAATTTCAGAAAATCCTGTGTCCGCCGACTAGCTACTCTAGCTGCGTCATCCTCGATTGTCATTGGACTAACTCATCCCTGAGTTTGTGCAGCAACTATCTGAGTCAACATACGCACTGCATTTCTTAAATCCTGTTCAGTGGCATTCATAGGCGGTTCAGCAGGTTCTTCTCTCCTTCTCGGCTCTTCTGGAGCTGGAAAAGTAGAAGAAGACCATAATGCAATTTCAGTGTCAGCTCCCCCTTGACTAGCTTAGTCAGGTGGTGATTTACTCGTGCCTTCTCCAACAAGCATATCTACCTACTTACCTTTGCCCCTACCTCGTCTTGTCATCGACATTTTACTATAACAAAGAAAACAAAAATGGTCAGTATGATTCCACCTATAACATTAGCTCTATTGCACGATCTCAAAATGAAGAAAAGAAACAACTCCTAAATGTCCCGTAGCCTCCTACTTATAAATGTGGTGCACAACACATCCATAAGCAAGACGCTACTCAGACACGGCTTTGAAGACACCCTTAGGACGACCTGCTCTGATACCACTTTTTTCACGCCTCAAATTCTAATGGGGCGGACTGGCACCCGAAGCCGTTAAGGCTCGAGAGAACCAATCTTTATTCATATATACTCATACGCATGTCACTAAATGAACAAAATTCTCTCCCCTGTAATTACAAGATACTAATGGCGGAAGTCATGGCAAACATATGCTATAGATAAAACTTGGCCGTTAGGGCCATCAAGTCAAAATGGACATACATTTCTTACATCCCTTCATCTGTCCCACAACATCTACAAAGCCTCTACAGATACATAGATGTAACCAACCTAAATTTGGGATAAGTCCCCGCTTTATACAACATTTACATATTATCAAAAAAAGTATACACATGTGACTCGGAAAGCTTCGAATCAACTGGAGCTCACCAATGATCTGCAAATGACCCGCAACCTACTGTGGAGGTCTATTAGCTCCTGCGCCTGCAACAAGTAAGGTAAGTCCCCCAAGGGACGTCAGTACGAAGAATGTACTAAGTATGTAAGGCTATAAGAAACTGCATCATACATAAGAACTTCAATGGAATCAAATATACGAGAATAGTCAATATGGATAATCCATCGTTTTGTATGTTTGGAACAATGTATATTGCTTTCATTACTTTCTTTGCCTCTTTGCTTCTATGTTTATTCATCATTACCTGAACCATATCATACCCGGGCCCCAACTGATCAGTGGGTCTTAACATAACATAACGTTATGTTGGGATCGGCCTGAGCTAGGCTTATGCCTCTAGAGATGCCACCCATAAATCAATATATCAGGTTCGGCTCGAGCTAGGTTCTTACCTCTAGAGCTTCCCCCTGTCAGGTTAGGCCTGATCTAGGCTTATGCCTCTAGAGCTGCCCCTTGATCCAATAATCTCGGGTTTGGCTCGAGCTAGGCTTATGCCTCTAGAGCTTCCACCCGTACTCTTACAACCAACAACTATGCATTACTTCATTTCTTTACTTTTGAGAGATTGATACGTTGATAGTCATAACATTATTGGAGCTTTGGAACATCAGTCCATGATTATGAGACATATGAATAACAATATATGATAACTTGACATGAGATACTTTGAGACATTTTGACATGAGAAACAAGCTCGGTAACAATGAGGACAATAGATGCTGCCAAAGGATACTGAAAAGAGTAACCTTACATACCTTATCTTCCCAATATGAATACACAGTCCTATATGTGAATATAATAATCCAGCTCCTTCCTTATATGTTACTCTACAACACAAGTTTATAACGGAGCTCACGTTAACAACTAACTACTTTACAAGTGCATAAGACGATAATGAGTTACATGACTTCCCTATAACGTCATTTAACCCTTTACAATACAATTCACTACTTTACCATACCAACAATACCATAACATTCCACACATTGACCAAGACATCATAAACCAATAGCATTTCACACCAAGTTTACCCTTTACACTTCCTTATTAACACTACGTCACAATTATTCCATCAAGTCACCTCAATACCTTTCATAACAACATATTAACAACAATCCATAATTGATATAATCCAACATGACTCCAAACGACCCCTTTAAGTCATTCAAAAGGTATCATGAAATGATAATTGCATCCAAAAAGGGTATAGAGGCCTTCGGGGATCAAAGAGAGACAAAAACGTACAAAACAAAATTCTAGACTGGGCTGTGGATCCACCTACATGCGTAGGTGGATGACATGTGGCCGCAGGTGCCCCTCTGGCCTTGTCCAGAGCCACCTGTGTTGGCATCTGCGCCCGCAGGTGCTCCAGACGCGAGGGTGGATGCCCGTTTCAGCCTCCAGGGGTCATTTTAGGGTCCTTTTTTGTAATAAATGGTCCATGGCCATAAATAAGCTTCTCTTTACATGTTTTAGGTCAACTTGGATGCCAAATAACAACCATGGTTTCACAACACACATGAACATCACCAAAATTACATTTTCCTTTCAATACGTCACCAATTCCATGATCAATTTCATACCAACAATCCCACAAGTTATACACATAGAGAAAGCAAGTTAAGAACATATCAACATCTTACATGTTGATATTTAATCCATTAAACTCACTTCCTTCATGACCACAAGGCCACTTTCAAGTTTAGAAGGAAAAATCCTTCACCGATTAAGCAAAAGTACACTGTTTTATGCATAGTGAACTATCCAACACTTTGCCAACATAACCAACATGATTTATACACCATATTAAGCATATAATATACTAAACCATGAGTGTAAACACTTACCAAAGGTTGCAAGAGAGTGATCTTGTCCAAAGGAGTGATGGCTTACGGTTTGTGTGAGATGAGAAATATCTTTGAAATTTCTAGAAATGGCATGTGTATTGATATGAATAAAAATATGATTTTTCTTGCCTTATATAGTCCCTCAAGTCATCCTTAGCCAATTCTTGGTCATTAAATGCCATGTTTACTTGGTCAAAAAAGAATGGGTCATTTGCTATCTTTGGGCCATGTCTTTTGCATCATTTTGGGCCTTAATTGAGCCCAAGAGCACAAGACTCATTTAACCCAAAAAATTTAATGCATTATCCACCAAATATCTCATGTTTAAATAATTCCACAAATGTTAAGACAATCAAGTAGGGTCGAAAATGTACGGGGTGTTAGAAAACCTGCACTTAAAAAAGTTCTAGCGTATCCTAGAAAATGGCAACACATATCAAGATAATCAGATCAGTGCAATTAAGCCAGCCACGTACATGTTCAAGACCAATGTTAATAGATATAAGTCACATTAAAGAGAATTTTACCAACTCAGTCTATGATATCTGCTCACTATGCCAAACCAACAATCTGAAATAAGGTAGAGAAGATGCATATCACGTAACCAATGGATGTAACACAACAATATCAATGGATCAAGCCATAGACAATACACAAAACATAATAATACCTTGACCAAAATATCACCCAAGGGAAAGTGCAATGCAATGTAACGATATGAGATGCAAAATACACAATATCACAAATAAGATTCAATCATGATAATACAACACAAATGGAACTAATCAGACATAATATCAATCACATAAAAGAGTGCAATGCGATGTAATATGATGGTATGTCATGTATGCAATGATCATACATTTTATCTCGTATACACCTTTCGAGCTTTAAGCTTCTAGGAGAGGACCCATGGGGGGTTCACAACCCATATACTATTATAATCTCATCAATTAACCTTACTGGTACATCCCTCATCTAAGACATTTTATAAAGTGTCTCATTTATTTCAAAATTAGTGTTTCTCAGTTGTACCAATTCCACGAATGTGGATGAATGAATGAGGATGCATTCTCATAACCAGTTCAACATTATATTATAAATAAACTCAATAATTATATAAATGACCTCAAGTCACCCAAACTATCAATAGATCATGATACAAACCATCTCATGGAAACACGATAGTGGAGAGTCATATAAGACATCAATAATATCAACCCAAGCCCCCACTCTTGCATCACAATAATAATATAGGACAAATAATGTAAACATATGGAATTTACCCAAATCATAGCTTGTTTACATGATAAGTTTATATCTTTCCCAATCATGACACCATTAGACTCAATTACTAAAAGGGAAACTATACTAGTTAACAAACATGCCCTAAAGTTCACCTTTATTCACTTACCTAATAACCAAGCCAAAATTCCTCAATTTGACAACTTAAAAATACTCTAATCTATTTACATTCTAAGTGATTACTAAACCTTAATCATTCCATCACAAATAACTACAAATCTATTTATACCCTAAGTGTCTACTAAATCCTAATCATTCCATCAAATAACTATAAATCTATTTATACCTTAATTGGTTACTAAACCCCAATCATTCCATTAAAATCCACTTAACGTGATACAAACTCTTAAATATATACCCACTATCAATTTATTTAAGATCCATAAGTCATCTACCTATAATTTACCATAAACATATCAACAGGGAGAGAGAACAGTCAAGATGTCCATTTTTAATACTTCAACCCATCAACAAACTCTGGTACCCATTGAGATGCTTACCATATCATCTAAGAAGGACCCCCACGCCTTTAGAAATTCACAAAACACAAGTAATAAGCACATAACATATAAACACCTCAGAAAAGAGTCCAGGTACATCTCAACTTGCCTTAAAGAAGATCTGCAAAGCCAAAACAGAACCCGAAGGACCAATCAGAAGCTCTATTCCCTCAAGTCACCACCAAACACATCCAATCTAATAAAATATGATATGTACATGTAAATACAAAACCAATGAAACCCATATTGACATACTTTTGTTTCGAGTCCAAAATCACCTCAAAAAATCAGCCCTGAAAAAAAAGGGTAAAGCTGGAATTTTAATAAAGAATCAAGTCACCCATAGTTTAAGGGTTCTAGATCTGAAATCCCAGTGAAATCGAGTAGAAATCGAGTTAGAAATCGAAGAAAAACACATTTTTCTCCTTATCGAGTAAACCCAAAATTTTAAGTTTAAAAGCAAAGATTTGAGGATGATTTTATACTAAAATCAATGAGCAAAGACAAAAAAAAGGTTTATAAACTTACCCACATTTGAAATCTCAAAAGCGCACTTGATATCGCCTCAATTCAAGCTCTCAAGCTCTAAAAATGGTGAAAATAAGGTTTGGGGCAACGAAAGGGAAATAAATATCTGCCAGGTGTAATTTCCTCTTCATGAACAATAATACTACTAGGCTAATTTCGACGTTCCAGACTCAATGTAATCATTAGATTTACCCAAAGAGGTCGTTATCAACAAGTTATCCCTAATACCATCTTTAGGCCAATAAAGCAAGTATTTCAACCAAACACTCAAAAATCACCAAAAGACCTTAGAGCCCGAACCAACTATGCTACTAACCCAAAATGGACATTTCAAATCTAATGGAACTGACAGAATCACCATCCGATGCTCAGATCATAGAATGTTGACCAAAGTCAACTATATCATTTTAAAGGTTACTCAAAACCACAACTCATATAAATCACTCCCAAACACTTTGGACACCGTGCAAATCACTCCCACAACTCATAAATGATATAAAGTAATAATGGGGAAGGGCAAAATATTCAAAATACAAAAAATGCTAAAAATCACTACGAGGGTTGTTACATTATCCACAACTAAGACTCACATTCATCCCCGAACATAAAGGTTAGAAAAGTACCAAAATAGATTAGGGACCGAAAATACCCTCTGTAACACCCCGTACATTTCCGAACCTATGAGACTATCATAACATTTATGGAATTAATTAAACTTGAGATGGTTGGTGTATTACACATTAAATTTGGTTGGGCTGAATTTAATCTTGTGATTATGGGCTCAAATGAGACCCAAGAATTAAGCAAAAGACATGGCCCGGAAAAATGACCCATTCCAAGATTGACCAAGTAAACACCTCAATTATTGACTAAGTGTTTGGATAAGGATGACAATGAGGCACTATATAAGGAACAAAATCAGATTTTTATTCATCACAAGACACATGCCAAGTCTAGAATTTTCCAAGATATTTTCTCTCCTCTTACAATAAGCTACTAATCCCTTTGGACAAGATCATTCCTTTGAAAGCTTTGGTAAGTGTTTAATCTTATGGTTTAATATATTATATGCATGATAGGGTGTATAAATCATGTTGAGTATGTTGATAAAGTGTTGAGCAGTCCACGATGTGCGAAACATTCTACTTTTGCTTAATCGGTAAAGGGTTTTGCCTTATAAACTTGAAAGTGGACTTGTGGTATTGAAGGAAGTGAAATTGATGGATTAAATGTCAATATTAAAGATGTGGTTATGTACCTAACTTTATTTATCCATGTGTATAACTTGTGGGATTGTTGTTATGAAATTTTACATGGAACCGGTGGCGTATTGAAAGGAGAAAGTAGTTTTGGTGACGTTCATGTGCATTTTGAAACCATGGTTGATCATTAGCATCAAAGTTTACCTAAAATATGAAAATATAATCTTACTTATGGCCATGGACCATTTATTACAAAAAAGGACCCAAAAGAGACCCATTTTGGCCGAACCGGGCATCCGCCTTCGCGGATAGGGCACCTGCGGGCGCAGATGCCAACGCAGGTGGCCCTGGACAAGGCCAATGTGCACCTGCATCTTCACATCACCCACCTGCGAGAGAAGGTGGCTTCACAGTTCCCTCCAGAACTTCGTTTCGATTGTTTTTGCTTTTTTTTGACCCCCCAAGGCCCCTATACCCTTCTTGGATGCAATCATCAACTTATGGTACAATTTGGATGGACCTAAGGGGTAGTACGAAGTCATTTTGAATTGTATCACTTGTGGATTGATTCTAATGTGTTATTGTGAAAGGTATTTAAGTGACTTGATGAAGTAAATGCGATGTTGTGTTGAAAGGGAAGTGTAAAGTATAAACTTGGTGTGAAATGCTATCGGTTTATGATGTCTTGGTTGATGTGTGGCATGTTTTGGTGTTGTTGGTATGGTGATGCAGTAACTAGTATAGTAGTCACGTAGCTCATTGTCATCTTATGCACTTGTAATGTAGTTAGTTGTTAACGTGAGCTCCGTTATGTACTTGTGTTGTAGAGTAACACGTAAGGAAGGAGCTGAATTATTGTATTCACATATTGGATTGTGTATTCATATTGGGAAGATAAGGTATGTAAGGTTATTCTTTCCGTATTTCTTGGAAGCTCCTATTGTTCTCATTGTTACCGAACTGGTTTCCATTCCACAATGTTCTAAAGTATCTCATTTCAGGTTTGTTATAAATCATTATTCACATGTATCTTATTCATTCATTGACTATTGTTCCAAAGCTCTAATAATGTTATGACTACCAATGTATCAATCTCACAAAAGTAAAGAAAAGAAGTAATGCATTTATGGTTACTTTATGGTTCTTTGAGACCGGGTGGTAGCTCAAAAGGGCAAAAGCCTAGCTAGAGACGATCCTGAGATTATTGGATCAGGGGGGAAGCTTAGTGGGGAAAAAGCCTAGCTCGATGCCGAACTGCTTCATTGATTTATGGGTGGTAGCTAAAAGGGGTAAAAGCCTAGCTAGAGACGATCCCGAGATTATTGGATCAGGGGGGAAGCTCAGTGGGCCAAAAGCCTAGCTCGATGCCAAACCTGACAGGGGGTATCCCAAAGGAGTGAAAACCTAGCTAGAGCCGAACCTGCTTTATTGCTTTATGGGTGACAGCTCAAAGGGGCACATAAGCCTAGCTAGAAATGACCCTAATGTTATGTTATGTTATGTTATTTTTCCCACTGATCAGCTTGGGGCCCGGGAAATATATGAATGAATGAATGATGATGATAATGAATAAACGTAAAAGCAAAAAAAGTAATGAATGTAATGTACATGGTTCCACACATACAGAACGGTGGTTTATCTATTTTGTCTATTCACTTGTATTTGATTTCATTGAAGTGCTTATCTCATGCAGTTGCTTTTAGCCTTACATACTCAGTACATTCTTTCGTACTGATGTCCCTTAGGGGACTTACCTTACTTGCTGCAAGCACAGGTATTAGTAGACCTCTACAGTAGGATAAGGGTCATCTGCAGACTGTTGGTGAGCTCCGGGTTGATTCGGGGCTTTTCGAGTCACATGTGTACATATGTTTTGGTACTATATAAATGTTGTATAAAGTGGGGACTTGTCCCGACTTTAGGCTTGGGTCCACATACAGAACGATGGTTTATCTATTTTGTCTGTTCACTTGTATTTGATTTCATTGAAGTACTTATCTCATGCAATTGCTTTTAGCCTTACATACTCAGTACATTCTTTCGTACTGACGTCCCTTGGTGGACTTACCTTACTTGCTGCAGGCACAGGTGTTAGTAAACCTCCACAGTAGGATACGGGTCATCTGCATACTATTGGTGAGCTCCAGGTTGATTCGGGGCTTTCCGAGTCACATGTGTACATATGTTTTGGTACTATGTAAATGTTGTATAAAGTGGGGACTTGTCCCGACTTTAGGCTTGGGTCTGTATCTGTTAGAGGCTTTGTAGGCGTTGTGGGACAAACGAAGGAATGTATTCTTTTGACGTGGTGGCCCTAACGGCAAAGTTTCCTATCTATTGAATGTTTCTCCATGACTTCCGCCATTGGTATCTTGTATTTATATGTGATAGAATGTTGCTCACTCAGGGACATGTATCTAAATGTACATGGACGTAGGTTGGTTCTCTCGGGGCCTTAATGGCTTCGGGTGCCAGTCCACCTCAATGGGATTTGAGGTGTGACACCCTCGTAAACCTCATGCAAGCACTCTCAAGCGGAGTCAAATCTATAGACTATCGGTCTCACTATAGTAACTAGAACGCCCTCACATTTGACCGTTAAGGTCACAATTCTAGCATCTAAAGCCAAATTTCTAAATGAAGCTGAGTTTCTTTATTTCTAAATTGGCTTTATGCCCAATAACTAAGTTGGTCATAATAGAAGTTCTAGACAAATGTGGTTTCCCTGAATCTATCAATGACACTAGAAGTCACCGACTGTACCATAAAACCAAAACCATCCATGTACCAATAAAATACCAAAGAACCTATAGCACTACATTATAAATCTCGACAATATTGAATTATGCCTCTCTTTATCTCAAAAGAACTTTTTGCTATTTTCATGACCACTTTACATATTTTTTGATTGAGTTACACTTACCTAAGGCTGATACCATAAATATCGAACCGGATAGTACTGTCTTCTCAAGCTAGAACAATAGAGTCGGAAATCAACATAAATTCCACACAAATTCTCAAACATCATACCTCAATCACCATTCACGTAGTCATATTCTCATGCTCAACCCTTGAAAAAAATCACAAATTTCCACAAAACTCACCATACCCCAATAGGTACCCTTCATAAGTCACTAACTTTTCACGCAACCCATCATAATAATCTATGAAGTTCTCAACACCCATGTAGTATCATTAACCCAAAGTCCTCAATAACCTGATAGAATGAAAAACCCTTCCAGTCGTACACGTGTAAGTACCTCATCATATCAGAACCAATTCAACCCATAGAGGAACAACAAGATTACTACATAATCACTGATTGATGCTCAAATCACAAATCGAGTGTCAGGAAAGTCACCACTAATATCTTCATAAGTCACTATTGCACCATGCTATCAGGACTTTAAATTTCCAACTCGTGCCCATAACACAGTTCTGAATACCTCAAAAATTTCCTATGTATAAGTTCCTTATCTTTTCCTTAACTCAATTCCCATTTTGTATTCTTTCACAAGAACCATGGAATGATACCGATACTCTAAATCATAACTCTTGAGTAGAACACTTCATTAAGCTCTTTTAACTTCCAAAGTAATAAATACTACAAACCATATGCCTTTCCATGCACAAGTCCTTCCAAGTCTTCTAAAATTGACAAGCATAAACTTCTTTATCCTTCCAATGTATAATATACTATAATTCACCACCATCATGTAGCCTTACCACAAAAACCCAGACTTCTAACCTCAATACATTTAGAACACTCTTTTACCGACTATGTAACAACCCATTCAATTTAGGAAGTAGTAACATCATAATCTGAACCAGACCTAAGTAACCACGCTGCTCTGAATGCAACTCCTGATCCTCAAAGACTAACCCATAACCTTCCAAATCCAAAATGAATTCCTTCAAGTTTAACCGAGGAGGGTTTGAACACCATAAGTCTTAGCATACAAGCAAAGCTAATCCCCAAGGTAGTAACAAATTGCAAGGCCTGAATGCTTGAAAATCTTCTTTTATCTAGTTAGAATTCTTTAATTAAAATCTTCTTGAGTTAGTCATACCACGAGTCTAGTCCATCACCAGATCTTCTTGCCCAAGCTGATTAGTATCATTAGTCACCCCACAAAGTCGATCTCGTAGTCAATGCACTAATCCAAACCACAGATATACTGATGTGATCCTCTAAAACAAGCTAACTTATGCACGCACACTACCGCTAACACTTGTAGATAATTAAACACAATTCTACCAATTGTAAATTTATTTTATTCATAACTAGCCATCCTAATAATTGAATCACTTCCTCGATCCTAACTTATATCACTAACCCTAAGTATACCTTTGAAGTACATCTTATAAACTGAATATACCACTACCTACCCTTGATCCACCACTATTCCTTAATATAAACACCAAGAAAATCATACCTACATCACAATGAAATTCACAATACCCAAAAAAATCAAATCTAATTTGGTGATATATTCTAATTAAGTCACAACACAAGATTGGCACACCCTATTGATGTCACCCAAAAGATGCCTCGTAAGAAGTATAAAACGGTCGCTATAAAATATAGAACCCAACTAGGTTGGGGTCGATCCCACAAGGAATAGGTCGAAGTTGTTTAGAATACTAGACAAAATAATTGGAACGTAAGTAAAAACTAGGGCGTTTTGTAAGTAAATATGACAGTAACTATTGCTGATTGTATTGAGTTTGTAGACAATAAGAGAAGTACACTAGGACTGTGATCCCCAATGATTCCTTAACTCCACCGGTTACTTATGCTAACAAAGCCATCCCGCTATGTTGCATGAAAAATCTGACAATATATGTTCATCTAAACGTCTCTCGACCTTGGTTAGATGAATTTCACTCTTCTCCTCTCGGTCTCCGAGTGTCGCACTACTAACCCTTGTCCTGGATCTCAGATAACTATTCCCGCTAAGGCTCAAGTTATTAGATGAAGGTTGATAGCTTCAAATCTCTGTTGTTATCTCTTTTTCCCAATCTATACCTCTCTCTCGACCAAGTCTAGAATACAGGCGAGTTTCTAACGTTTGCAACCATTAGAGGATCAATCACAACGAAGAAATACCAATACATGCATTCACAGCGGTTTAGAGTTGCGTTGCACTTAACCTGTTTCGTTAATTCCTCATGGTTCATACAACCCTAGTTGATGAGTTTAGCTACTCATAATTACAATAACACAAGAAGAATTCAAAGATGAAAACATGATTGTAAACTCACAATAATGCAGAAGAACTGAAATCTCAATTATCAATAAAACTCGAAACAAGGGTTTGTAACTACAAAACCAAGAATATGTTTATGAACTCAAAAATAGTAGAAAATATCTCTCAAAACAATGTACTGACTAACTCTCGCACATAGGACTATACAGGGGTATTTATAGATACAAAGCTAATCCTACCCTAATTCGAATAGGAGAACAGAGTCGGCAACTTCCACGGTATTGTGACTTGGTATCGTGGAACCAATTCACGCCACGTAGATGAGTGTCGTGGAAATCAGGCTCAATTAGACATCTTCAGAAGTTGACTCACGCCACCCTTTCACGCCATGTAGATGCACTCATGCCATGTGGATGCCTGCCATGAAAATCAGACCACATTCAACATCTCTGAATATGAGTCACGACAGCCACTCACATCACGTGGGTGGTGTCGTGACTCCCTCTCTGGTGCAAATTTTTGTTCTTCATTTTTAGACACTTCATTCTCGGGATTGATTCTTTCTTTTGATCATTTGTTGCCTTCAAAACCTGTTTTCCTGCAAAGTAAGACAGAACCCACATCATACCAACCAAATACACCCAAGTTATTGCATATTTTCCTTGTTTTAAGCATCGAAAGTGCCATGTAACCATGGCGCATCACCTATCCACCACTAAGGAATCATCTATCAGGATGGAAATATAAATGGACACGACTAGAAACTCACGAATCATATCAAGTACCAATGAAAAATAAGTAAGCATATAAGAGAATATAGAACCACAGTCAAACACTACCATGACTGATCAAAAGTGTACTCAAACCATACCTGTGACCACTGTACCGGAAGCTCTTTCCTCGAGTCCACCCTGAGGAATATGATATTGAACCCTGTCAAATCCTTGATCTACTGATGATTCATCTCTCTCTCTATGCCATGGGCAATCCCTTCTATAGTGCCCAAGATCCCTATATGTGAAGTAACCTGAAGGAGTAGGAGTCCACTTATAACATCCTAAAAGTCCCTAAGATCATATCTCATTCTTAGAGCAGAAACCAACAGAAAAGATTTAGTTTTCTTCAAAGAATGGCTCAGATCATGAGTCATGGTCAATACCAATGACTAGTTAGGTGGACCTGTTCTGAGTGGAAAGCCAAAAGTTTTGAAAAATGACATTTTCTCCATGTGACAAAGACTCAGTGACCATGAGTCATGAGGTTAGTGATGTGCCAAGGACTTATGACACTTTAGATGCTTAAAATAAAGGAAACTGCTTGTTTAAAGAGATATTTTTATGGGTATGATGTGTTTTTGTGGTAATTACAAGTTAAATAGGTCCGGAGAAGTGAAGTGCAGGAATTTAGGCTTAAAGGCATCAAACGAACCAAGGAAAAATCGTTGGATCTGACAACGATCATCCAATAAAGTCGTTGGATGAAATATAAATAAAACATGAAGAAGAACAAATGAGAGGATCCCATGATCATTAGAAGATACAACGGACTCGTCCTGAAGATTGTGGGAGGAGTGTTTAACAAAGTGAAAAATCAAAGGTGGATATAATGAGAGGAAGTAATGATCGTCTCTTAATTTAATGAGTTCATCCTGAAGCCCATTTCAGTAACATCTGCAAGGATGCAAAAAAGTCATCCACCAACCAACGAGCACAAAGGACGATCGTGGTATCTACCAATGATCGTCCCTTTCTTCATTCAAGGGGGGCCGACTCAACAAATTCCACTGTGTTTAGGATAGGTTTTGTTTTTGTCTATAAATACTCTTATTAGGTTTATTGTATTAGTTTACATTCTATTGATACTTTTGAGGCATATTATTGTTCTTTGAAGTACAAACATTGATTTTTGAGGGTTTTAATTCAAAGTGAGATTTGTGTTTTTCATCTTATTCTTCGTAAGTATATAATTATGTTTTCTTATCAAAATTATTATTGTGTGCTTATAATTATATGTAGTTAAACACCACAACTAGGGTTGTGGGAACCATGATGGATTAACAAAGTAGTGTTCAAAGTACGATGTGATTCTTAAAAGGTGTTTGTGCAAGTATTATTACTCTTTTTGGTTTGATTGCATTTTAACAATGCACAATATTAGAACTTACCTTATCCTTACTCACAATGAAAGAAGTTATAACAGATTGGAAAATGGAGTTAACAACGAGACTTGGAGATATAAACCTCCACTTAATAGCTTGAGCTGGTAAATAGGATAGCTAATCTGGGATCCATAATAGGGGTTAGTAGTGCAAAACTCATGAGATGATAATACATGATTGAGGATAGTCATCTAATACGGGCATAAAGTTGTTTATAAGAATAGAACCTACTGATTCTGTATGCCATGCATCAGGATAGATCACTAGTACAGAAAGCCTATGGAGTTATGAAGTTATGGGGAACACAATCCTAGTGCTTTTCTCATATTAATTATAAATAAATTAAAATCAACAACTGAAACTATTGGAATTCTAAATTACAAAACCTTCCCTATAAAGGAAATTACTTATTAATTGTTTAGATAAATATATATTAATAAAGACTTTGGCTTATTCTTCATGGGATCGATCCCAACCTAGTTGGGTTTTATATTTGGTCAGCGACCACTTTATACTTATATTGGAGATGTAATTTAGGCGACATCAGTTAGACCATGAGTCATTAGGCTAGACCACAAGTCGGATGACTCATTCTGTTGAGGAACCAACAAGTTGATATTTTCTTCCAGCGATAATTAATCTTAGCCATGACTCATTGCCAAACCTAATGAATGGTGGGATGTCAAGTCGTGCCCAATACAGGATTCTAGCCTAGTTGCCATGAGTCTAACATGGTTCATTGTTATATCTAACGAGTTGTTTCGTGATCCGTGATGACTGTTTTCCGAAAAATTAATTTTATTTTTAAATAGGGTATTTTCATATTTTCCCTAGAGCCTAATGCTAAACTATGTTGTTTTGGGGTTAAATTAGTGGGATTAATGGGTGAATAGTCAACCCTTTTCCCCCATTCACTCTTTAATACTTAGAAAGAAAGTAGAAAGAAAATTAAGGTTCTCTCAAGATAAACACTAGGGCTATTCTTCTCAAGACAAAGTTTAAGCTTCTTAGCAAGAATTATTCACTTCAGGTATATGGGATTTCAATAATGGGTATCCATTCACCCATTATATCCCAATTAATTCAGAAGTTCTCAGTTTTCCATGAATTAAAGTTTAGGGTGCTCATTCTGTTTATGATTTCCTTTTTTAATTCTGTCTCTTCATAATTTCCATATTATAATTATATGTTTTCCATGATTTTGACATATTGCATGACCTATTACTTCATAAATTGATACTTAGTTTGATTTTACCTTCGCCTGATTTAGTTTCATTTTCAGAAAGTTTGGCGTGTTATGAACATCCCCCAGTATTCAAGATTTTAGCATGAATAAACATGATTAGTTTCAGTATGTAGAACTTTAAAATATTTTTAGTTTTAAATGGGTTCTGACCCAGAAACAGAGCCTTAGTTTTAATGAGCCAATAATAGATAATCAGTAGTAGGAGTAGTACTTAGATCGAGTTGGACTAGGGCCTCAGTTTTACCCGAAGTCCTAGAACTATGTGCCATCATAAGTTAATTTAGTGCTCACTGTTGGGCCATAGTTTAGTGATCATATCAGTCATGCCTTTATACCATGGCAAGGTATATTAGGTCCTCTCGATGAGGTGTATACATTGGACTCCACATTTAGCTCGCATGGTTTATGTTGATTAACAAACTTTCCCACAGATTCAGAAATAATATTTGTACATGACCCTCGGTTCTATTTTACTTGCTTTTAAACTATGACTTTTCTAACTATCATTATCAGTATATATGTATCTCATATAATTCATTGTACTATAGTTCAGCCTTTGCATTCAGTATATCATATTAGTATTTCCAACATGTTCAATTTATTTTATAGTTGCATAGCTCACATACTCAGTACATTCAAAGTATTGATTGCATACTTTCTCTTTGTGCTATATTATGATATGATATAGGTTTAGACAGTCAGCATTATCCCCATGTTTAGTTCACTCTAGTTCTACCTCTAAAGCTATCAGTGGTGAGTCCTTATTATCCGAGGATAAGAGTTCATGAGTCATTTCCTTTCAGTATTATTTTTAGTTTCAGATACCTAGAGTTAGATGGGAACTCGCCCAAGTAACTCATCAGTTAGTAGAGGCTTTTAGGCATAGAGTTAGACATTTCAGCTATTTTCAGTATTTGTGTTTATCCAGACTTGAAATTATTTCAGACCTACAGTTATTTAAATCAGTTTAGCTTCTTCAGCCTATCTTTATAAAATGTTTAGTATTATGCTAGGACATGGGTTACCTTCGGGTCAATTGTGACTCTAAGAACTGTGTTATGCTTGTAGTGTAGACTCGAGTCATGATAAACTTTGTATCAGAGCATCAGGTTTAAGGTGTCCTAGGGTGTCTGAAAGCCACATTTAGTATAGTCTCTTTCATGTGTGTAAAGTGCACCATACTTATGAGGGAGAGGTTATGAAGAATTTTAGGAAAATCTCACTTCTTTCATGTTCATATCATATGATAGAGTATAAAATTTATTTATACTTCTAACTCGTGCTCTACACATTTATAGAAAATGCCTCCCAGAAGAGCTAACAAATGAAGGAATGGAAACGATAATCAGCAAGCCCTACTAGCTCTAGCAGATACTCTGAATGAACAAGTTACTCATTGCAAATTTAGGGATGCTTTTAAAGTTCTTACTTAGGTCATGACTAACCAGGTCAACCATTAAGTTGTTGCACCTGCTAACTTACACGGGAATGCAACTACTATAAGAGTTTGGGACTTTACTCAGATGAACCCTTTAGAGTTCTATGGTTTAAAGCTAAAGGAGAATACAGAATATTATACTGATAAGGTTTAGAAGATCACTACGATCATGAGTACTACACCAGTTGTGAGTGCAAACATGGCCTCCTATTAGTTAAAAGGGGTGGCTCATTAGTGGTATAAGCAATGAAAGGATAACCAACATGTAGATGAAGGCTTAGTTGATTGGGATGAGTTTGTGATTGCCTTTCTAGACAGATTCTTTCCTCATGAATTGAGGAACATTAAGGTTAAAGAGTTCATCAACCTGAAGTAGGGCAACATGTTGGTGAAGGAATATTCTCTGAAGTTTACCCAACTCTCTAGTTATGCTCCAGAGATGGTTACTAAGCCAGGGGCTCTAATGAGTAAGTTTATTTCCGGTATGTCAAAGTTGGTAGTCAAAGTGTGTAAGATCGATACGCTTATTGGATAAATGGACATCTCTAGAGTTATTACTCATGCCTACCAGATTGAGAAATGGAAGATAAAAGAGAAGGAGAGGGAAACTAAGAGGGATAGAAGGGGTAACCTTAATTATTATTAGCAGAGGTCAGGTGGTGGTAATTGCTCTCAGTTTTAGCAGAGGACTTTAGTTCCAACACTTTCTTCATTTAGTGCTTCATCCCATAGGCCTAGTTATGATCAGAAAAATATAGCATCAGGATCTAAGTCTTAGGGTAGTGTTATAGGAATCTACACTTTTCAGGCATGCCCAAAGAGTGGTAAAAACCATCCAAGTAAGTACCATTTGCAAAAGAAGGGTTGATTTGGATGTGGTTAGATGGGCGATAGGTTGAGGGATTTCCCTTTTGTGGGATGTAGAAATGGGGGTAACAAGGCTCAATCTACTACTTCAGCAGCCCCTTCACCCAACTCAGCTAGGTGCTTCTACAAGTGCGGGTGGTGGTCATCGCCAGAATCGCTTCTATTCCTTGTCTTCCTATAATGATTATGAGAGTTTGATAGACATTTTCACTGGTAGATTACTAGCCTTTCATATAGATGTGTATACGTTGCTAGATATAGGAGCCACACTTTCCTTCATAACATCTTATATTGTAGTAGATTTTGTTGTCCAGTCTCTGCTCCTGTTGGTGACTTAGTTGTAGCTAAATGGGTATAAAAAAAATATGAGTCTCAATTTTCTAAAAAATCACCATAGTTGATCTAGTAGATTTAGATATGACTAATTTTGATGTCATTCTTAGCATGGATTGGTTACATTCCTATTATGCCTTTGTCGGCTGTAGAACCAGAGTCGTTAAGTTTTAGTTTCCTAATAAACCATTCTTAGAATGAAAGGGTAGTACTTTAGCACCTATAGATTGGTTTGTCTCTTACCTTAAGGCTAAGAAAATAATCTCTAATGGTTTCATCTACAATTTAGTTAGGTTTAAGTATTTTAAGCCCAAAACCCAACCCCAACCCTCCAATCAGTTTCAGTCATAAATAAGTTTCCAAAAGTGTTTCTTGAAGATCTGCCTAGAGTCCCTCCCGAGTGGGAGATAGACTTTAGAATAGACCTTTTTCCAGATGCCAATCCTATTTTAATCCCCCTTAAAGAATGGATCCAGCTAAGCTTAAGGAATTAAAAGATCAATTTAAAGACCTCTTAGACAAGGGTTTCATCAGACCCAACATCTCTCTATAGGGTGCTTCAGTTCTATTTGTGCATAAAAAGACGGTTCTCTCAGAATGTGCATTGATTACTGCTAGTTGAGCAAAGTCACAATCAAGAATAAGTATCCTATTCCTAGGATTGATGACTTGTTTGAGAAGCTTCAAGGTTCTAATTTCTTTTGAAAGATAGACCTCCGATCTGGCTATCACCAACTCAAAGTCAGAGAGCGTGACATTCGACATTCCAAAGACAACCTTCAAAACTTGGTATAGCCATTATGAATTTATTGTTATGTCTTTTAGACTAAGGAATTCCCCTACAACTTTTATGGACTTGATGAACAGAGTGTTCAAATAGTATTTTGACATGTTCATTATTGTCTTCATAGATGGCATCCTCTTTTATTCATAGAGAGGATAAACATGCAGACCATTTAAGGATCATTTTGTAGATTCTCAAGGATCGCCAGTTATTTGCTAAGTTTAGCAATAGTGAATTCTGGTTGAAATCAGTAGCATTCCTTGGTCATATAATTTCCAATGAGGGCATTCACATTAATCCTTAAAATACCAAAGTAGTTAGAAACTGACCTAGACCCATCTATCTATTAGACATTAGGAGTTTCTTGGGTTTAACAGGTTACTACAGATGGTTTGTTGAAGGATTTTCATCTATTGCTTCTCCTATGTACAGATTGACCCAGAAAAAAGTCAAGTTTCAGTGGTATGATGTTTGCGAGAAGAGCTTTCAGTAGTTGAATACTCAACTCACTTCTGCTCTAATTTTAACTCTACCAGAGGGTCTAGATAGGTTTATTATTTATTGTGATACTTCTAGAGTTATCCTCGGGGGTGTGCTGATGTAGCTTGGTAAGGTCGTAGCTTATGCTTCTAGATAGCTCAAAATTCAAGAGAATAATTACTCGACTCATGATTTTGAGTTGGAGCCACTATCTTTATAGGTTTCATATGGATGTATTTAAGGATCATAAAAGCCTTCAGTATGTGTTCAGTCTAAAAGATCTAAATCTTCGTCAGAGGAGATAGCTAGAGTTAATGAAGGATTATGACATGGAGTGTTTTGGACCATCTGGGTAAACCAATGTAGTGGCTGATGTACTTAGCAGACTTTGTATTAGTAGTATTGCTCATGTGTAGAATGAAAAGAAAGAGTTCATTCATGATGTTCACAGACTTACTAGACTAGGAGTTTATTTAGTTGATTCAGCCAAAGTTAGAGTTATGGTTCAGAATGGTTCAGAGTCTTCATTAGTATAGGAGGTAAAGGTGAAGTAGGATAGTGATCCTATTGTGCTAAAATTAAGAAAAAGCAGTCTGCAATCAAAAGGTGGAGGTTTTCTTCCAAGAGGGAGATGGTGTACTTCATTATCAAGGTCACTTGTGTGTTCCAGATGTTGATGATTTGAGACGGTGGATGCTAACATAAGATCACAGTTCTTGGTATTCTATTTACCCAGGTGCCACCAAGATGTACCATGATCTACAAGAAGTCTATTGGCGGAATGACATAAAGAGGGATATTGAGGAATTTGTGGCTTATTGTCCAAATTACCAACATGTTAAGGTTGAACACCAGAGGCTGGCTAAGCGGTATGACTAAGAATATTAGTATTCCTACATGGAAGTGGGAAGAGATAAATGTGGACTTTGGTTATGGTTGATTTGTAGTAGACCTTGGGTTAGTTTGCATGTGCAGACTATAGTTTGACTAGAGATATCATGCTTAGGCCTTCGGGTGCAGAGTTTGGTTGGATAAATTATGTAAAAAGAGCAGATGGGAACTTAATATTACTATTTAATGTGTATAATGTTATTATTGTTGTATAGTTAGCGATTTAACGATGACATCTATGATTACCTTACAACCATAGAAGTAGAGTATTGATAGAATAATGAAAGAGTATGAAAATAAATGCGTAATGGTGAGAGATGGGTAGTTGCCTTAAGGATGAATGTAATTTGGTATAATGGTGTCGTAAGGGCTGTCTAAATGGTAGAATAGTATGGTAGTATGGAATTTGATAAGGGAAGGTCATAATTCTGACAAATTAGGGTAAGGGTCTTCACGTACTAGAGGCAGGTTAGGGGATGGTATGAAATCATAATAAGAAAGTGGGTGGCACATAGTTTGTAATAGTTATTAATTTGTTAAGGAGTTGATTATAGTTTAAGGGTGACGTCCAGTCAAGGGACTAGTAGGTACCCTCAGTGTATACTAAGATGATTTCATATCGAAGGGGGATACGGCTGGTAGAAGATCATAGGTTATGGTTTGAATATAGTTATAGACTTAATTTGATTTCCATTCTTATTCATGAGTTGAATGATTATTAATTGGCTTTCAGGCATACTTGTGATTGGTGAATTGGTTTGGTAATTTATATCATTCATATAAATGATGAACTTTAAAATTGATTAAGTGTCTAGATAAATTGTGTTGTGGAATATTTGGTGCACTTCGTCATATAATTGTTGATATTGGTTGAGATATTCATACATTGTGATATTCGGAGGGTCGGGTACCATGCCGATACTTATTGCTTACAACTTAATATTTGGAGGGTCGAGTATCATGCCAATATGGTACATGGACTGAGCTCGTCCCCTGCAGGTCATGACTATTGGGCAGATAAGACCCTTTTCTATGTGTGTACACTTTCATGGTTGGGTTGATGGTCATGATGCATTGTTGCATATCATTCATTCATTGATTTTTATGATTTGTTGGTATAAGTGTTGTGTTAACTATAATCATCTTAAGAAAATTTGTAAGAGAACTAGATGAACATAGCTTGGGGTGTTACACTTGAGATACTTAGAGAGCCTTAGGCTCTCCCCTTCTATGACTTAACTTAGCTCGTGATGATAGTATGACGATTGAAATAGATTATTAATTATATTATGGGGTTGTTTAGATTATATTAGGAGGATAGTCTTTAGATGGAAGTAAAGGTGTGGTGCAATGACTTGTATGTCTTGATTTCTAGTTGTGTCATTTAATATATGTTTTAGCAGTAAATCAGGAGAGAGATGTAATAAGAGGGGACTAGAAAAGTTGTGAAGGGAAATTAGTTGAACATTGAGGTCATAACGATGATTAGAAAATGGGTTGTCATGGGATTTCATAACTTGGCATTAATTGGTAACGGATCAGGTATTTCAAGAAATAAGGTTAATCAAAAGCGGTCCAAGGTGAGGGATAATGAAGATAAGTTGAATATTAATTTGAACATACCATATATATTTCCTTGACTTCTATATACTGTATATATTTTTTAACCCTAGTAGGTCGATGATGCCTACCAGTATGTGTGGTTGTATTGATACTACTCTTGCTATATCCCCCTTTTTGGGATATAGATATGTTGCAGGATCAGTTGTGGTTTCTCATTTGAAGTGACGAGTATTCACCAATGAGCTTCTACTCATCTTATTCCTACAGTAGGAGCTGTGTCCTTGTTTGTATTTATTATTTAGATCTCTTGTACATATCTAGACTAGGTCTTGGGTATTGTTTTATTTTTGAGGTTGTAAAGAACATTGTGTACTATTTCAATTGTTTAACACTTTTGATTTATAGTTTTAAACGAATTATGATTATTTTTGCATAAAAATTGGTGGGGTGGCAAGGGTTCTCCTATCTAGTTAGAATAAAGGAGGTGCCCGACGATCCGATATTTGGGTCGTGACACAGATACATTGAGCACATACTCAAACCTATGTTTCAGTTATGATACAAAGCACTAGTGTGATTTTGGGAGGATTATTTAGCACCAAGAGAACAAGGCTTTATATAATCCAAGTTCCATAACTAAATTTCCACCGTAGCTTTCACTTAAGAGGTATGATTTTAGAATTCTTATGTACATCGTTTTGCACCTTGGCCAGTCAGAACAACCTTTTTCAGTGTGAGTGTATTACACTGAGAATCATGAGCTCACATGATGGTTTATCGGTTATAAGAAGCTCCCACATGACTATACTTTACAAAATTACTATTTATGTATCTATGAACTACTTTTATGCATACATTTCTTTCACGATTTCACATCTCAGGGTTTTAATTGTTTTAATATATTCTCTACATGCTTCTATGATCAGTTTATTCAGTTTATATTATATATGTATATACTTCTATACCAATACATTCCATTGTATTAACTATGTCATGCACTGTATTTTTTATGTGATGTAGATCTAGGTACTCGAGCTTAAGTTTTCTGTTAGACGTTCAGTAGCACCTAACATCAAGCTGATTGGTGAGCGCTCCTATTATTTAGGAGGCTTAAAGAGTCTTTATTTTTCTTCATGATTTTAGTTTTAGACTTTTGATTCAATAAGGTTATAGGGGCTTGTCCTGATTAGCCTTTATGTTAGTACTAGAGGGTTCACTATGCAGACAATATTTAATAGTTGACATTCTTTCATTCATTCTAGTCATGTATTAATAAAGGATTATTCTATTCATATTTATCCTACTATGATTGTTTATATTTCCACATCAGTTTCATTTACCATATTACTCTATAGATTTTCTATGCCAAGGGTCCCACTGGACCACTACTGAGCAACTAAATATGGCTCACGATTAGGGTGTAGACTTGGTTTGTGGAAAACTTAGTATCAGAGTAATAGGTTCAAGTGTCCTAGGATGTCTGTGAAATCATGTCAAGTAGAGTTCTACTTATTGTTGTGAAGCACACCACATTTATAATTGGGTAGCTATAGGATAACTAGTAATATTTCCCTTCTTTGATGATCTATTTAGTGCGATAATGTTTAACTCTATTGTTTTCTTCCAACTCATGCTTTACACGTGTTGTAGATCATGCCTCCAAATAGAATCACTAGTCAGAGGGCCCCTGTTAATGCTGGAGTTGAATCCATTCCTACACCTCCAGTTCGTATTATTCAGAGTAGGAATAGAGCCTGTTCTTTTGGTCCAAATTCTAATGTCGAGACTCTACCTGTGCCATCTATTACATAGAGGGGTTTCGGTTCATCTACCGCTTAGCCGGTAAATATTGATCCAAATGCTGATTTATGGGATGCTATTTAGATGTTGACTCAGATATTCACTTCTCAGTCTAACCAGCCAACCCCAGCTAATACCGATTCTCAGGTTTCTTTTAAGGTCCTTGACTTTCTCAGAATGAATCCTCCAGAGTACTTACAGTCAAAGTTTAGTGAGGATCCACAAAATTTCATTGATGAGGTTTAAAAGATTCTTCGGGTTATGTATGTTATAAATATAGAAAAGGTTGAGCTTTTTTATATCAGTTGAAAAATGTTGCAGGCATATGGTATAAATAGTGGAAAGTAGTTTGAGAAGAGGATGTTGTACCTACAGAGTGGGTCAAGTTTGGGGATGCTTTCTTGGAGAATTTTGTTTCCCCAAGAGTTGATAAAGTCTAAGTTTAGAAAGTTCTTCAATTTGGAACATTGGTTCCATTAATGAAAAGGAGTACGATCTTAAGTTCACCCAGCTATCTCTCTATGCTCCAGATATGGTGTACGATATGAGAAATTGGATGAGCTTGTTCATTTCAGGGTTGTCCAAACTATTGAGTAAGAAAGGTAAAGAAACAATGTTGATTGAAGACATGGACATAGCTTGGTTTATGATTCATGTTCAACAGGTTCAAGAGGATAAGTTTAAGGAGAGGGAAGAATTTTAGAGTAAGATGGAAAACCACGATCACTATCAACAGAGAGCCAACAATGGGAACTGGTCTTCCTTTTATAATAATTATTTTAGATTAGTTCCATCTTCAGGTAATGCACCAACTTTCAGGTTTAGAAATGATCAGTAATTCAGAGCTTTAGGTCCTTACTCTCAGGTCTACATTGTGAAGGATCTTTCATATCTTTTTTGCAACAAGTGTGGGAAGCACCATGTGGTTGAGTGTCTCTATAGTAGGGATGTTTGTTTCGGAAGTGGACAGTAGGTCACATAGTGAAGGATTGTCCTTCGTCTAGGTAGGGAAATGGGGGTAATAGGGCCCAAACTATTCCATTTACCCCAACAGATCGTGGTACTCAAAAAAGATAATGTTTCAGGTTTTGGTAGTGCTCAGAACTACTTCTATGCTTTATCAAGTCATCAGAATCAGGAGAGTTCGCCCAATGTTGTTACCGGTATGTTGAAAGTTTTCTCTCTTGATGTTTATGCTTTGTTAGATTTGGGATCTTCCTTATCTTTTGTGTTTCTTTATGTTGCTATGAAATTCAGAATTCGTCCCGAACAACTCCTAGAGCCATTCTCAGTCTCCACATTAGTTGGAGAGTCTATCTTAGCTAAACAAATTTATAGAAATTGCACTGTGTCCATTCTTCATTTATATATATAACACCAATCTAGTAGAGTTAAACATGGTAGATTTTGATGTCATTTTAGGCATGGACTAGTGTAATACCCTGTACATTTTCGAAACTTATAAAATCAACCTAGAATGGATAAAAGTATTTAAACTTGAGATGATAAGGACATATTTAAGCGTAGAGTTAAATTTAAGTGATGGATTAAGGTAGAAGGATTAAGACGTTGGAAAAAGGGGAGAACATAAGCGAGGAGCTCCCGCGACTTAATTAAGATAGTAGGTGTATCACCTACTTAAACTATTGGGCTGAATTTGGATATAAGTTAATGGACTCAATTGAGGGGCAAACTAAGTACATAAAAATGGAAAGATGACCATCCCAACACCTAAGATTAATTTAGGCCCAACAAGATATGATCCAAGTAGAAATAAAGTAAGTAAATGGACTGTTTTGGACAACTTGAATAGCCAAGTAGGTGCATCACCTACTTGGACTATTTTTGACCAAAAATTGGCTAAGAATGAGCTAAAAGAGGCGGTTTAGGATGGAGTATATAAAGCTCATTTCAGCTTATTTTCCATTCATTTCTCTGCTGAAAAACAGTCTTTAAAATTAGCACTCTCCTCTCTCTCTCAACCCTATCCAGCCTCCCCATTTTTCCTTAGGCTTCTTGGACAAATTCTCCACTTTGCAAGCCTTGGTGAGTGTTTACCCTTATATATTAATGTAATATATGTATAAGATATTGTGGAAATCATGTTGGTTATGTTTAAAAGATATAGGGCAGTCCCTTATGTTGGTGGCAATCCACTTGTGTTTAGTTTATTTTGGTGGCAATCCACTTGTGTTTAGTTTTAAAGGATTTGTCTTCCTTGTGGTTTAAACTTGTAAAGGAGCTTAAGCTCTTGAAGAAATTAAGTTGGAGGGATGAAATTTCAGTAAGTTAAAGCATGGTTCTGCCCTTAATTCATTTCTTTTTATGTATGGCTTGGCGAAAATGTTTATACGTGTTTGTATATGGAACATTTGGTGTAGTGAAAAGAGAATACTTTCTTGTGATGTTAAAGTGAATTCTGAAACTGTGTGGACTATTTTTGGTATATTTTTTGGAAGGTATTTATGTGACTTGATGGAATAAATATGTGTAGTTGCATTTAGGTAAAAATGTGAAGTATGAACTTGGTGGAAATCTTATCGGTTTGTAATGTTTATGTTGGTTTGTGGACTGTTTTGGTGTTGTTGTCTTGGTAAGGTAGTAAGTTATAGTGTAAGAGGGTGGAATAAGATTATATGGCAGTATAAAGAAGTGGGGAATGATACACCATGTGTTTAGGAGGTTGGACGATTTTTACTTCCCGTTAAGTAACTAATTACCGTCTTGCAAACTTGTAATGTAATTAGCCTTTAATGTTAGATCCGTTACGTACTTGTATTGTAGAGTAACACATAAGGAAGGAGCTGAATTGTTGTAGTCACGTGGTGGGAATATAAGGTATGTAAGGTTACTCTTTTTCATATCCTTTGGCAACATATAATATCCACATAGTTAACGACCTTGTTTCCACTCCGTAATGTCTTAACGTACCTCAATATATGTTTATTGTCAAGTTGGCATGTCTACCTTGACTAGCCAATTTTTGGTATTCCTATCTTAGTCAACTAAGATCTATCTATTAGTTTGGCTCCTAAGCATTTCAATGGTGTACAAGTATTCTTTACTTTATGGCAATTACATCAAATGTTTATTCGCGTGTTTTCTTTTACTCGAGCACTGTTATTCCAAAAATTCCATAATGTTATAACCACCAATATAACAATCTCAAAGAATAAATAAAGTAAGCAACTTAAGGCTGGTTATGTGCGGGTGACAGCTCAGGGGCGTAAGCCTAGCATGGGCCGATCCTAAGTGATTTGTGTGGGTGGAAGCTCAGGGGCGTAAGCCTAGCATGGGCCGATCCCGATTTGTATACCACTGATCAGTTGGTCATTTGTACTACATGGCTTATTAAAGATTATAAAGGAAAGAAGGAAAAAGGAAAGTAAAGAATGTAATGTACGTGGTTCCCCAGATACCAGCTAAGGTGGGTTATTAACATTATCTATACACTTGTACTTGATGTCACTTAAACTCTTTGGTTATGTACAATGGATTTTAGTCTTATATACTCAGTACAATCTTTCGTACTGACGTCCCTCTTGGGGGACCTACCTTTCATGCTGTAGGTACAGGGGCTGGTAGATCTCTCCAGTAGGAGTATAGGACACCTAACGGCTATTGGTGAGCTCCAGGTTGATTCGGGGCTTTCTGAGTCAGTTGTATATATTTTTGGTATTGTGTAGTGGTTATGTGTAAGGCAGGGACCTGTCCTGACCTTAACTAAGTCTTTGTATTTTTTAGAGGCTTTGTAGACATTGTAAAGTTAAGCATGGTAGTGTCTTGTCTTTTAGAAGTTGTGGTCCCAATGGCCAAGTCCTGTATATCTATTTTGTATTTACCTACTTGGTTCACTTTATCGATACATCATGTCCATCTACTGCAAAACATTTGTTTACATGCATAAGAAGTATATGATCATAGGTTGGTTCTCCCGAGCTCTTATGGCTATGGGTGCCTGTCCGCCCCAATGGGATTTGAGGCGTGACAACTGTTTACACTCTTATTATGCTTCAGTTGATTGTAGAACCCAAATTGTGAAATTTTAGTTTTCAAATAAACCCTTCTTAGAGTGGAAGGGTAGTCCAGTCATGCCTAAGGGTTGTTTCATCTCTCATCTATAGGATAGGAAAATGATTTCTAAGGGATGGATTTTACCATCTAGTTTGGGTTATGGATTCTAGTGTCCCCTTCTATTCAGTCAATCCCAGTAGTTAATGAGTTCCTTGAGGTATTTCCATATGATCTTCTCGAAGTCCCTCATGAAAGGGAGATAGATTTTGGGATAAACATTCTTCTTGATATGCAGGCTAATTTTGGGATAAACATTCTTCTTGATATGCAGCCTATCTCTATTCTTCCATATAGAATAGCTCTAGCTAAATTGAAAAAATTGAAAGAACAGTTAAAAGATATCCTAGATAAGGGTTTCATCAGGACTAGCATTTCTCATAGAGTGCTCTAGTCCTTTTCATGTGTAAGAAAGATGGTTTCCTTAGAATTTATATCGATTACCACCAATTGAACAAGGTCACCATTAAGAACAACTATCCAATTCCTAGAATTAATGACCTATTCAACCAGCTTCAAGGTGCCATTTTTTTTCCAAAATTAATCTCCGATCCAATTACCTTCAGTTGAAAGTTAGGGAGCATGAAATCCTGAAAAAGGCCTTCCGTACTTAGTATGGTCACTATGAGTTTCTTGTCATGTATTTTGGGTTAACCGATGCTCCCACAACCTTTATAGATCTCATATATAGGTTGTTCAATCCATACCTTGATATGTTTGTAATCGTGTTCATAGATAATATCTAATCAACTCCCACAGTGAGTAAGAGCATGCCGACCACCTCAAAATTGTTATCCAGACTCTTAGAGATAAATAGTTGTATGTAATGTTTTCAAAATGTGAGTTTTGGTTGAATTTTGTAGCATTTGTTTTGCATGTCATTTTTAGTGAGGGTATTCTAGTTGATTCTTAGAAAATTGAAGTAGTTAACAATTAGCCTAGATCTTCATCCCCTATCAGACATCAGGAGTTTCTTAGGTTTAGCTAGTTACTATAGACAATTCGTTGAGGGTTTTTCATCTATTGCTTCCCCATTGACCAAGTTAACTCAGAAAATAATAAAAGTTCAGTGGTCTAACACTTGTGAGAAGAGTTTTCAGGAATTGAAAGCTAGATTAACTGCAACTCCAGTTTTGATAGTACTAGTAGGACCAACTGATTTTGTGGTTTATTATGATGCTTCCAGAATTAGTCTTGTTGTGTGTTGATGCAGAATAGTAAGGTTATTTCTTACGCTTCTACACAACTTAAAACTCATAAGAGGAATTACCCCACCCATTACCTTGAGTTTTTGACTTTTGTGTTTGCTCTGAAAATTTGGTTTTATTATCTCTATAGTGTTCATGTAGATGTTTTAACCGATCATAAGAGTTTGCAGTTTGTGTTCAGTTAGAAAGAGTTGAATCTTCACCAGAGAAAATAGTTAGAGCTTTTGAAGGATTATTATATGAGTGTGCTTTACTATCTGGGTAAGGCAAATGCTATTGTTGATGCTCTAAGTAGGTTATCTATGGGGATTGTTTCTCATGTAGAGGAAGGTAAGAAGGAGCTTGCGAAGGATGTTTATAGACTTGCATGGTTGGGAGTTCACCTCACAAATTCTGATGATGGTGGTGTGATAGTACAGAATAGTTCTGAGTCTTTATTAGTGATGGAGGTGAAAAAATATCAAGGTGAAGATCCCATATTCCTCCAGTTGAGGGAAGCAATTCTTAAGAAGAGTGTGTTGGCTTTCTCCCAATGGGGAGATGGTGTTCTTCTATATCAAGGTAGACTATGTGTTCTATACATTGATGGGTTGAGAGAATGGATTATGACTGAGGCAAATAGTTCTATATACTCCATTTACCCAGGTTCTATAAAGATGAATCGCGATTTGAGGGAGGTTAATTGGTGGAATTCTATAAAAAAGATACTATAGATTTTATGGCTAAGTGTTCGAATTGTCAATAGGTTAAGGTCAAAAATCAAAGGCCTGGTAGAATGTCTCAAGATCTAAGTATTCTTACTTAGAAGTTGTAGATGCTTAATATGGATTTCATTACAGGTTTGCCACGTACATGAAGTCGGTATGATTCAATTTTGGTGTTTGTTGATTTCATGACTAAATCAACCCACTTTTTTCCTTTCAGAATGACTGATACCACCAAGTATTATGCCAGGTTATACATCAGGGATATGGTCAGACTTCATGAGATTCTGTTGTCCATTATTTCAGATCAGGGTGCATAATTTAAAGCTCACTTTTGATAGTCTTTTTTGAAATTTTTGGGTATGAGGTTAAATCTTAGCATTGCTTTTCATCTGAAGACCGATAGTCAGGCAGAGCATACTATTCAGTCTCTTGAGGATATATTGAGATCATGTGTCATTGATTTCGAGGGTAGTTGGGATGATCATATACCTCTTATTAAGTTTGCCAATAATAATAGTTATTATTCTAGCATCCAGATGGCTTTGTTTAAAGATCTTTATAGGAGGAGATATAGATCTCTTATTGGTTGGTTCGAGGTTGGTGAGGCTATATTAATAGGTACAGACATGGTTCATGAGTCTATGGAGAAGGTTAAGGTGATTCAAGAGCGATTGAGGACCGAGCAAAGCCGACATAAATCATATTCAAATATGAGAAGGAGAGAGTTAGAGTTTGAGGTTGATGATTGGATCTTCTTGAAATTTTCGCCCATAAATGGCATTATGCTGTTTGGTAATAAGGGAAAACTCAATGTACGGTTCATTGTTCCTTATAGAATTATTAAAATGATGGGAAAAGTAGCATATGAGTTGGACATACCTTAAGAGTTGGCATCCGTGCATCCAGTGTTTCATATCTCTATGTTGAAGAAATGTATTGGTGATCCTTTGAATGTTATGCCTATATAGAATGTTGGGGTTAAGGATAAATTGTCCAATAAAGAGGTTTCAATTCATATTTTAGATTATTAGGTTCAAAAGTTGAGAACTAAGAAAGTTCTATCAGTTAATGTCCTTTTGAGGAGTCAGATAGTTAAGGAAGCTACATATGGAGACGAGGAAGATATGAAAACAAAATATCCCCACATTTTCACTCCTTCCAATGAAAGGTTAAGGTAGTAACATCATTCTTATAGTGACTCCTAGGACTCCTAGGTCATATCTTGATATATTATATGCGTATGTCCATGTTCATGCTCTTGTACTCTATATTTGAGTCCCATGCTTCCATTTGATTTAGTTAAATTCAATTTATGATGGTTCCTTTGTACTTTAATCCTATCCCTAGAATTCATTCAAGGATGAATGATCCCAAGGGAGATATTGTAACACCTCAGATTCCAAACCTACAAATACTCACTGTCTAGTATAGAAACTCAAGGTTTGAGACTTGAAGTCTCAGACTAGTATGACGTAGTGTATGAGTCATGGCACAACGTATGAGTCGTACCTTGGCTCATGAACTTATACTAGAGGCTTAACAAAGTCCCCTCAAAATCACTAGTCAGTGTATAGTTCATACTATCAAGGTACAGGTCGTGAAATATATCATACTATTGGAAGATGGAACCAAAGGAGTGATTCGAGAGTTGACAAACTCCCAATGACCATAACTCTAGGTACGAGTCATACCATGGACCACGAGTCGCATCTTGACTCATGATGTGCTGCACTAGAAAAATTAGCAACATCTTATTAAGGGTAAATTCGACTTTTCCTTATATTTTTACACTATCCCATGATGTCTTGGCCACCAAAAAGTATAACTATAAGATCCTAAGGCCTATTCTTCCTTTAAGCACTCAAGAACAAGTTTAGAACAAGTCTAAGGCAAGATCAAGCAAACTAGGGTTCCTAATTAAGCAATTTCATCAAGTTTCTCTTGTCAAGTGTTTGTTTTCATTCAGGAATGCAAAGTTTCAGTGATGAATTCCTTTCATCTTCACATCTAAGTACTTTCAAGATATATTCAAATTATGTTCTAAGCTAGGGTTTATGCCCAAATTACTAAAGTTTGATTCATTACTTGTTTTACTTGATTTCGATGAAAAGGTTTTCTCATGATGTTATGATTTCCATACTAAGCTCTTATTTATCTATCAAACCTCATGCTTTAAGATTTCTTTATGATTGACAAACTCTATTTTTAGAATCTGTAAAGCTATACATGTTTTAAGAAAGTTTCCATGATTTATGCTATAAGCATGATTTAGAAGACATGTTTTAGATACGATATTTTCAGCATATAATTCATGACATGACAAGAAACTTAGGCTCATATCAGTACAGTCGACAGATACATTGAATATAGACTCAAACCTATGAATTAGTTATGATACAGAGCACAAATATGATTTTTGGAGGATTATTTAGCACTGAGATAACAAGGGTTTGGATAACCCAAGTTCCATAATTATGTTTTCACTGTTAGTTTTACCGAGGTATGATTTCAGGATCCTTATGTACATGGTTATATACCATGGCCAGTCAAAATAACCTTTTTCAGTGAAGGTGTAGGATACCAAGTATCAAGAGCAAACATGATGGTTTGTGGGTTATGAAGGTTTGAAAAAGTCCACCACTATAACTAAGACCTGATTCAATACCAGGTCCCTGTATGTGGATATTAAAGAAAAATAAGAACATGAAGAAAATTGTAGGAAAGTAAATGACAACGAATGTTTATGTGGAAACCTACTTGATCAAGGGAGTAAAACCATGAACTACCCCAGTAGGATTTCACCAACCACTCTACTAATCACCAAGCAACAAAATGATTACAACTCTCATGCAATCTAGGAATTAAACTCTCAATCCCTACATCACTAGCAATAACTCTATTGCTACATAAACTCACAATAACTCTACTGTGAGAACTCCACTAGCTAACTCGAGCTAGAAAACAACTCGACAAAGATTTCAATCACAAGAACTACTCACAAGAATCTCTAAAATGAGAAGTGAGTTTACAGTTGTAAGATCAGTACAAAAACTTAATCAACCTAGAAATAACAACATATGTCACTATGAGCAAATGATTTCTAAATTGCTAAATCTTTGCAATAACAGATGAGGCTTTTGCTTGAGAAAATATTTTTTTTGGATTGTGCAAAAACTTGAACTCCTCTCCTCAAAGATGATGAATATATATGATAAGCATTGGTATAGAAGCCTCCTCATTGGTGGATGCAAAAGAGGACTACTGAAATTTTATACCACTATTATGCTGACATTGCCAGAGAGTACTGGACAGCTAGAATATAAGACAAATGTGTGCAGCAGCATACTAGGACACCAGTTAACGTAACTGGTACTTTAACTAGGTTTGTCAATCATCAAAACATGAACATAATAAGAATAGGATAGAGCCCAATATTTCCCCCTTTTTGATGATGACAAACTAACAATTGTTCATAATCATGCTTGTCACACCTCGACTTCCAATGGGACTGACTGGCACCCGAAGCTGTTAAGGCTCGAGAGAACCAATCTTCATTCATATACACTCATACGCATGTCACTCGATAAGCTTCACAATCACATAGAGATATAAGATGCCAATGGCGAAAGTCATGGAAAATATATGATATATATACAAAACTTGGCCGTTAGGGCCATCAAGTCAAAAGCATACATTCCTTACATTTCCTTCATTTGTCCCACAACATCTACAAAACCTCTACAGATACATGGACATAACCAACTTAAAGTCGGGATAATTCACCGCTTTATACAACATTTACAATGCACAAACAAATGTACATATGTAACTTGGAAAGCCCCGAACCAACTGGAGCTCACCAATGATCGGCAAATGATCCGCAACCTACTACGGAGTTGTACTAGCACCTGTGCCTGTAGCAAGTAAGGTAAGTCCCCCAAGGGATGTCAGTATGAAGAATGTACTGAGTATGTAAAGCTATAAGAAACTGCATCATACACAAGAACATCAATGGAATCAAATATAAGAGAATAGTCAATATGGATAAACCATTGTTCTGTATGTGAGGAACCATATACGTTTTATTCATTACTTTCTTTGCCTTTACGTTAATTCATCATTCTTTGACCAGCTGATCAGTGGTAAAAGAGGATAACCCATGCTAGGTATTTTAACCCCTGGGATGTAATTAACTCATGCTAGGCTTTTCTGTCTCCCCTGGGATGTTACTGTGATAACCCATGCTAGGCTTTTCTGTCGCCCCTGGGATGTTACTGTGATAACCCATGCTAGGCTTTTCTGTCTCCCCTGGGATGTTACTGTGATAGTGGGATCAACCCATGCTAGGTATTTGAACCCCTGGGATACCACCCATGATATCAGGATTTACCCAAGCTAGGTGTTTATTTCACCCCTGGGATGCCACTCAAGAATATACAAACAATTATACATTACTTCATTCATTCATTAGAAGAGTGATACATTGGTGATTATACATTATTGGAGATTTGAAACATTAGTCAACGAACATGAGACATGTGAATCACAATTGGTTCTGTGAGTCATACTATATGACAATACCTTTGGACATTTCGGATTGGAATAAGTACAATGTCAATGTGACCAATATGTGCTGCAAAAGGATACGAAAAGAGTAACCTTACATACCTTATCTTCCCAATATGAATACATAGTCATATATGTGAATACAATAATCCAGCTCCTTCCTTACATTTTACTCCACAAAACAAGTACATAACGGAGCTCACGTTAACAACTAACTACCTTACAAGTGCATAAGACGACAATGAGTTACATGATTTTCCTATAACGTCATTTCACCCTTTACAATACAATTCACGGAATTTTCATACAAAAAATAGCACAACATTCCATACATTGACCAAGACATCATAAACCAATAGCATTTCACACCAAGTTTATCCTTTACGCTCCCTCATTAACACTACGTTATAATTACTCCATCAAGTCGCCTCAATACATTTCATAACAACAATACCACAAGTTATACACATAGAAAACAAAACAAGTTAAGTACATAACCACACCATACATGTTGATATTTCATCCACACCATTCACTTCCATCAAAACCTCAAGTCTCTTTTCAAGTTCAAGTCACATAGATGACACATCTCTTAGCAAAAACCAAAAGTGCACTACTCAAAACTTTTTGTAATACCCCATACATTTTAGACCCTATTTTACATCTTGGAGTCATGTTTACTTAGTGTTGAGAGCAGTAAGTAAGTATTTGGTAGTGCTTTGATGGAGTATTGGATGATATGTTAGTATGCGCAAAAAAGGAAAAAAATTCAGAGAACCAGTGAAACTTGCGCCAATCCCTGTTTCAGGGGGTATGGCGCAAGCCACCTGATTCATAGGGCACACAATTCTTGCTCCACTGCTTGCTTTGCAGCAGTGGCGCAAGGCACAAGAATTTGGCCTTTCCGTGCTCGTTTTGAATGCAATGCCACGTCGATTCTTCCATGGTTTCTTTTGGTTCCTTGGAGTTATTTTAGCATTGTTAAAGCTTAAAATACCTCAATACACTCCTACATACTCCTACATGATCCAATAATGAAACATAAGAATTTACCAAAAATGTTCAATGAAGCCATGAGCGACTAGAATTTCTATTTTTGCGATTGAGGCTACGAACGTGAATATCGTAAGCGAATATTGTCGTGACATTATGGAATTATTTAAAAATGATATATATGGTTGATTATACATGGGATTTGGTGGGCTGAGTTGAGATAAGTTATTGGGCCCAATTTGAGGCCCAAAATGAGCCAAAATGAAAGGCCAAAAGGCAAAATGACCCATTCTTCCAATATTTGACCAAGTAAACATATCATTTAATGCCAAGTGTGGCTAAGGATAACTTGAGGTCTATATAAAGGCCCCAAAATAAGATTTTATTCACAAAGACTCATACCTTTTTGGATATTTCTCAAACATTTCTCCATTTTCGAAACCCTAAGGCAACTATTTTCTTTGGACACTTTGGACAAGATCAACACTTTGCACGTTTGGGTAAGTGTTTATTATTATGATTTAATATATTATATGCATGAGATATTGTGTATATCATGATGGTTATGTTGGCAAGGTTGAATAGGACACTTTTGCCCTTTGGTAAAAGATGTGCCATCTCGGTGAATTAAACTTGAAAGGTGACTTGTGGTTTTGATAAAAGAGCATGGTATGGATGAAATATGGACATATATGGTGTGATTATGTTATTAAACTTGTTATATTTATATAAGTGCAAATTATGGGATTTTGGCCGATATGTGCTATGAGGTGTACTAAGGTGACTTGATGGCTTATTTGTGATATGGTATGAATGAGAAAGTGTAAAGAAGAAGCTTTGTGGTGAAATGTTATTGGTAATGATATTGTGGTCAATGTATGGAATATTGTGGAATTATTGGTATGATAATTTCATCAATGGTATTGTCAAGGGGGAAATGACATTTTGTTAGGCAAACATGGAACTCATTATAGTTATATGCATTTGTAAGGTAGTTGGTGGTTAATGTAAATTCCGTTATGTACTTGCGTTGTAGAGTGAAACATAAGGAAGGAGCGGGACTATTGTATGCACGTCTAAGATTGTATATTCATATTGAGAATACAAGGTATGTAAGGTTACTCTGTCCGTATCTTTCTGCAGCAAATAGTATTCACATTGACATTACACTTGTCCGATCCCGAGATGTGCTAAGGTATCCTATATCCGGTTATCAATGGTCATTATCACATGTTTCCTACTCATTGATCAATTGTGAATCATATGTCTCATATTCATTGATAATGTTCCAAAAGCCCAATAAGGTTGTGTTCTAAAGTTCCAATAGTGGTTATACTCATGTATCTTGTTCATTGATTATCGTCCAATGGTTACAATAGTGTTATGTTTCCAATAAGGCTATGTTTCCAATAATGTTTATTCACATGTCTCTCACTCATTGATTATTGATCCAAAGCTTCAAATAAAGTTATGACTATCATTGTATCAATCTCAAAGTAATGAATAAAGTAATGCATATATGTGGTCAATGATGGAGTATGGGTGGTCTATTTGGGGGTAAAATGCCTAGCTCAAGCCGATCCCGAGATTGTTGGATCAGGGGGTAGTCCTAGAGGCATAAGCCTAGCTCAGACCGATCCTGACAGGGGGTAGCTCTGGAGGTAATAACCTAGCTCGAGCCGATCCCGATATATATTGATTCATGGGTGGTAGCTCTAGGGGCATAATCCTATCTCGAGCCGATCCCAACATAATGTTATGTTATGTTAAAACCCACTGTTCAGTCGGGGCCCGGGTATCACAGGTCACAGGCAAAGATGAATATTCATAGAAGCAAAGAAACAAACAAAGTAATGAAATCAATATACATGGTTTCCAAAATACAGAATAATGACTTATCTATATTGGTCATTCATTTGTATTTGAGTTCATTGACATATTTACATATCATACAGTTTCATTTGAGCCTTACATACTCAGTACATACTTCGTACTGACGTCCCTTGTGGGACTTACCTTACTTGCTGCAGGTGCAGGTGCTAGTAGGCCTCCACATTAGGTTGCCAGTTGTGTGCGGATTATTGGTGAGCTCCAATTAGTTCGGGGCTTCTCCGAGTCACAGTTGTTCATATGTTTTGGTATTGTACATGTTGTATAAAGCGGGGACTTGTCCCGACTTTCAGTTAGTTCTGGTGAATGTATCTATTAGAGGCTTTTGTAGACGTATGTGGGTGTAGATGAAAGAGATGCATGACGTTTTGACTTGATGGACTCAACGGCCAAGTTTCGCATATGTATATATATCACATGTTCCATGACTTCCGTTGTTAGTATTGTTAAGATCTTATGTGGTCATGTGTTTCTTATGGCATGCATATGATTGAATAGAAGCATAGCGTGGTTCTCTCGGACCTTGTCGGCTACGAGTGCCAATCCGTCCCGATGGGATTCGGGGCGTGACACATTTAGACATAACCATCATGATATACACAATATCTCATGCAGATAATATATTAAATCACAAGAATAAACACTTACCCAAACTTAAAAAGTAATTATCTTGTCCAAGGGAATGATGGCTTAGGGTTTGAGAGATAAAAGAAAATATCTTGGAAATGTCTAGAAATGGCATGTGAGTTTTAATGAATAAAAAATATGATTTTGTGTATTTATATAGTCCCTAAAGTCATCCTTAGCCACTTCTTGGCCATTGAATGCCATGTTTACTTGGTCAACACAAGAATGGGCCATTTGCTCCATTTGGGCCATGTCTTTTGATTTAAATTTGGGCCTTAAATTGAGCCCATTATCACATGTTAATTCAGCCCACCAAATTTAATGTATAATACCCCAAAAATCTCATGTTTAAATAATTCCATAATATTTTAAGACAACATTCAACTCACGAGATTCATGTTTGTAGCCTCAACCCCACGAATAAGCGATTTTAGCCACTCTTGGCTTAATTTAACATAAATTGATCAACCCCAATTTGGATACCAAAATCACCCAAGATTAGGCCTACCACGATGGAATAATGATACAATAACCCAAGAGCCCTATTTATAGACTGGTGGTCGGAGAAGAAATTTGGCAAAAAGCGGCCCGGCACGCCCCTGGGCGCGCCTGAGACTTAACCAAAATTTCTGCCCTGAAAGGGCGTGCATGAGAGGCTTGGAATGCTACCTAGCGTGCCCCTCTGCTGTCCATGCCATAAAAATTTCTGTCAAAAGCAGCCTGGCACGCTACCTGGCGCGCCTGACACCAAAATTCCAATTTTCTTCCTTTCTTTGACTTTTCTTTGCGGATACTAGCACAATATCAAATACTCCATCAAAACAATACAAAATACGTACTTATTTCTCTCAAAACTAAGGTAAACATGGTTCAAAGTTGGCAATAAGGCATATAAATATGCCCTAGATCACCAATCAAGTAGGGTTAGAAGTGTATGGGGTGTTACATCCTTCCCCCCTTAGAAACATTCATCCTCGAATGTTAATAACATTTTCCCATTTACAACAAATGCACCTTTATGTTAGAATAAATATATACACACATAATACTTATATATACTTACTTGTTATTGCTTCCCTTCCGCACTTTGAACTTTTTCTTCCGTGTGAAACAAATACGGGTAGTTTGACTTCATCATTCTTTCAGCTTCCCATGTGATCTCTTCTACTTGCTGATTTCTCCAAAGTACCTTTACGAAAGCTACGTCTTTATTCCTTAACATCTTCACTTGTCTATCCAGAATAGCAATAGGTATCTCTTCATAGGTGAGATCCTCCGTAACTTATACATCTTCAATGGGAGCAATACAAGATGGATCTCTTATGCACTTTCAAAGCATCGAAACATGAAATACTGGATGAATTGTGGAAAGTTCTTGGTGTAATGCTAATTCATATGCAACTTGCCCAAATCTTTGGACAATTTCATATGGCCCTACATAACGGGGACTGAACTTCCCTTTCTTTCCAAATCTTATTACCCCTTTCATCGGTGACACCTTTAAGAATACCCAATCACCTATGGAAAATTTGAGCCCTCTTATTCTAACATCAGCATATGACTTGTGTCGACTTTGGGCCGTTTGTAGCTGCTGTTGTATCACCCTAACTTTGTCCATAGCTTGGTGAACAAGATCTGGCCCAAGTAAAGCAGTTTCACCCGCTTCAAACCATCCGATCGATGATCTACACTTTCTTCCGTATAAAGTTTCATAAGGTGCCATTTTGATACTTGAATGATAGCTATTGTTGTAGGCAAATTCAATAAGAGGTAAATGATCATCCCAACTGCCCTTCAAATCTAACGTGCAAGCTCGTAGCATATCTTCAAGTGTTTGGATAGTACGTTCTGCCTGTCCATCTGTCTGAGGATGAAAAGCCGTACTCAAATTCACTTGTGTACCCAAGATCTTCTGAAAAGATCTCCAAAAATGTACAGTAAATTATGCTCCCCTGTCTGATATAATGGAGATTGGAATCCTATGTAATCGTACTATATCTTTAACATACAACCTTGCATAGGCTTCAGCTGTATAAGTGGTCTTGACTGGTAGGAAATGCACTGACTTGGTAAGCCTGTCAACTATTACCTATATGGAATCAAATTTCCGCAGTGTACGAGGCAAACCTGTGATGAAATCCATATTAATCATGTACCATTTCCAGACTGGAAGATTGATAAATTGCATGTAACCTTCAGGTTTTTGATGCTCTACTTTTACTTGTTGACAATTTGGACATTGAGCTACGAATTCTGCAATGTTCTTCTTCATGTTTCCCCACCAATGCAGTTCTTTCAAATCATGGTACATTTTGGTGGATCCCGGATGAATAGAATACCGTGAATAATGTGCCTCTGTCATAATCCGCTTCCTTAGCTCATCTACATCCGGTACACATAATCTACCTTGGCATTGAAGTACTCCTTCTTGCGTAAGATCAAATGCCTTAGTCAGACCCTGTTGTACATTCTCCTTCAGCTGCAATAAAATAGAATCCACATACTGCTTCTTTTTCACCTCAGCTACTAATGAAGATTCTGCTGCATTTTGTACAATAACCTCTTCATCTGGAGATTTAAGAAGATGAACTCCCAAGCTGGCTAGTTGATGTAGATCTTTGACTAGGTCTTGCTTTTCTGTCAACTGGCCACTAGTGCCTCCTATTGCCTTGCGGCTTAATGCATCGGCTACCACATTTGCTTTTCCTGGATTATATAGGATATCAATATCATTGTCTTTCAAGAGTTCAAGCCACCTCCGCTGCCTCAGATTTAAATCCTTCTACTTAAAGATATATTGTAAACTCTTATGATCGGTGTAGATGTCCACATAAACTCCATACAAATAATGGCGCCATATCTTTAAAGCAAATACCACGGTTGCTAATTCAAGATCATGCGTGGGATAGTTTCTCTCATGTGGCCGCAACTATCATGAGGCATATGCTATTACATTATCGTGCTGCATTAATACACATCCTAGGACAACTCCGGACGCATCACAATAGACTGCATACCCTTCTGTGCCTTTCGAAAGTACCAATACCGGTGTAGAAGTCAATTTATCTTTCAGCTCTTGGAAACTTTTCTCACATGCATCATTCCACTGAAACTTGACTGCCTTCTGTGTAAGCTTCGTTAAAGGTGCATCAATGGAAGAAAACCCTTCAACAAACCTTCGATAATAACTTGCCAACCCAAGATAGCTACGAATTTTCGTAGGCGTCGTAGGCCTTGGCCAATTTTTCACCGCTTCAATATTTTGTGTATCAACCCGAATTCCTTCATCTGACAAAATGTGACCCAAGAATGCTACAGATTTTAACCAAAATTCACATTTAGAGAACTTTGTATACAACTTACGCTCACCAAGAATTTGTAACACCTGTCGTAAGTGATTAGCATGGTCCTCTTGTGATCTTGAATAAAACAGGATGTCATCTATAAACACCGTCACAAACACGTCTAGAAATGGCTTAAACACCCTATTCATCAAATCCATGAAAAAAGCTGGTGCATTTGTTAGTCCAAACGACATAACCAAAAATTCATAATGGCCATACCATGTTCGAAAAGCTGTCTTGGATATATATTTTTCTCTAACTCTGACTTGATGGTAACCTAATCTCAAGTCAATCTTTGAAAAACATTTGGCATTCTGTAACTGATCAAACAAATCGTCAATTCTAGGGAGGGGATATTTGTTTTTGATCGTTACCTTATTCAATTGCCGATAGTCAATTCTGAATGTGCCATCTTTCTTTCGTACAAATAATACTGGTGCACCCCACGGGGACATACTAGTCCTGATGAATCTGTCACGCCCCAAATCCCATCGAGATGGATTGGCACTCGTAACCGACAAGGCCCGAGAGAACCAAGCTTTACTTCTATTTAATCATATGCATGTCATAAGAAACCTATGATCACGTGAGAGCTTTAAATACCAAAACCGAAATACATGAAACATGTGATATATATATACATATACGAAACTTGGCCGTGGAGGCCATCAAGTCAAAATGTCATGTACCATCTTACATTCATACACCCATATACGTCTACAAAAGCCTCTAACAAATGCATTGACCAAAATGAACTAAAAGTCGGGACAAGTCCCCACCTTATACAACATGTACAACACCAACACATATGTACAAATCTGACTCGGAGAAGCCCCGAACTAACTGGAGCTCACCAATGATCCGCAACAACTGGCAACCTACTGCGGAGGCCTACTAGTACCTGCGCCTGCAGCAAGTAAGGTAAGTCCCACAAGGGATGTCAGTACGAAGAATGTACTGAGTATGTAAGGCTCAAATGAAACTGTATGAATCATAAATACATCAATGAGCTCATTTACAAATGCATAACCAATATACATAAGTCACTATACTTAACTTTGGAAACCATGTATTTTGCTTTCATTACTTCCTTTGTATATTTGCTTCTATGATTATTCATCTTTGATTGTGACCTGTGATACCCGACCCCCGACTGAACAGTGGGTTTTAACATAATATGATGTTATGTTGGGATCGGCTCAAGCTAGGCTTATGTACCTAGAGCTGCCACTCATGAATCAATATAGATCGGGATCGGCTCGAGCTAGGTTATTACCTCTAGAGCTGCCACCTATACCAATATATCAGGTTCGGCTCGAGCTAGGTTATTACCTCTATAGCTACCCCCTGTCAGGATCGGTCCGAGCTAGGTTTATGCCTCTAGGACTTCCCCCTAATCCAATAATCTCGGGATTGGCTTGAGCTAGGAGTTTTGCCCCCAAAGCTACCACCCATACTTGATCATTAACCACATATGCATTACTTCATTCATTACTTTGAGATTGATACAATGATAGTTATAACTTACTTGAAGCTTTGGATCATTAACCATGAGTGAGAGATATGTGAACCAACATTGTTGGAAACATAGCCTTATTGGAAACATAACACCATTGGAACCATTGACAATAATCAATGAACAAGATACATTAATATAACCACTATTGGAACTTTGGAATGTAATCTTATTGGGCTTTTGGAACACTATTCATAAGTATGAGACATGAGATTCACAATTGATCAATGGGTAGGAAACATATGATAATGACCATTGATAACTTGATATAGGATATCTTAGCACATTTTGGGATGGGACAAGCGTAATGTCAATGTGAATACTGTTTATCGCAGAAAGATACGGACAGAGTAACCTTACATACCTTGTATTCTCAATACGAATATACAATCTTAGATGTGCATACAATAGTCACGCTCCTTCTTTATGTGTCACTCTACAAGACAAATACATAACGGAGTTTACATTAACCACCAACTACCTTACAAATGCATATAACGATAATGAGTTTCATGTTTGCCTTTAAGCATGCCATTTCCCCCTTGACAAAACCGTTGTTGAAATTATCATACAAATAATCTCACAATATTCCATACATTGACCAATACATGATAATCAATAACATTTCACCACAAAACTTCTCCTTTACACTTCCTCATCCACACCATATCACAAATAATCTATCAAGTCACCTTAATACACCTCATAACACATATCGACCAAAATCCCATAATTTACTCTTATATGAAAATAATAGTTTAATAACAAAATCACACCATACATGTTGATATTTCATCCATACCATGCTCTTTTATCAAACTCACAAGTCATATTTCAAGTTACAATTCCATGGATATCACATCTTTACCAAAAACACAAAGCACCATGTTCAACACTTCCAAGCATAACCAACATGATTTACATACTCTCCCATGCATATAATATATTAATCTATAAGAATAATTACTTACCCAAGCTTGAAAAATGATGATCTTGCTCCAAAAGTTGGCTTTGAGTTCTTAGGGTTTGAGAGAAATGTTGAGAAAATATCTAAAAAGCATGAGAGTTCCAAATGAATAAAATCTGATTTTTGGGTCTTTATATATCCCTTGGAGTCATCCTTATCCACTCTTGGCATTTAATGCTATGTTTGGCTTAGTCAATGGAAGAATGGGTCATTTGACCCATTCTTGGCCCATGTATTCTCCCTCTTTTTGGGCTTTTATTGAGCCCAAATCACTTAACCCAATGAAATCAATAATTTGTCATGTTTAAATAATTTCATACGTGTTACGACAATATTCCCACTCACGCGATTCATATTTGTAGCCTCAATTTCCAAAACAAGTGATTCTAGCCACGTATGGCTCATTTTGACCACAGGGGTAAACCGTTATTTTGATTCCAAATTCGTTCACGAGTAATTTTACCATACCAATATAATAATTCATTTATTCCATGTATATACTCGTGGTTGTATAAGAAACGTGGCAAAAATTAGCTCGGTACGTCCCCGGGCACCCTTGGGACTTAAGAAAATTTCCAACATTGAAAGGAGGGAAAAACCAGCCTGGCACGCCTTTGGGCGAGCCAACTTGCTGCATGTGGGCTAAAAATTTTAGCCCAGAGTGGCCTGGAATGCCCTCTGGCCCGCCCCACCCTTAGTTTTTATGAAAATTTCATTTTTTGACTTTTCTTCGCGGGTTTGATTAGATACTTCAAGTTCTATTCTTTAACTTACTTCCTACCCTTAATATCCTTTATTTAGAGGTCCTCCAAGCCTCGTTTTTAACCCCACAAATATTTCACGAAGTCACATAACACCTCCTATGAAGGTTTAATCATATGTACGAGGGCCAAATTCAATTATCTCATCAATAACATTACCAAATACATACTTGTGGCTCTCGAAACCTAAGTAAACATTGTTCAACGTCGTCAAGTAGGGTTAGGAAGGTACGGAGTGTTACAGAATCCCTTTTCCAGCAAGTATTTTAATTGCTCCTTCTATTGGAGCCATTATATACGGAGGAATAAAGATAGGATGAGTACCTGGCATCACATCAATACCAAACTCTACTTCTCGTTCTGGAGGTAAACCTGGAAGATCCTCAGGAAATACATCAAGGAGTTCATTGACCACTGGAACTGGCTAAGGAGTTGGTGGCTTCACATCAGTAGCTTTCACTCGTACTAAATGACATATGTATCCCTTGGCTATCATTTTCCTAGCCGTAAGATAGGAAATAAATTTTCCTCTCGGTACCCCTACGTTACGCTTCCATTCAAGAACATTCGTTTGTGGAAAATGAAAATATACTTTCTTAGCACGACAATCCATCGTGGCATAACAAGAATCCAACCAATCCATACCCATTATGACATCAAAATCCACCATTTCCAGTTCAATAAGATCAGCCAACAGATCATGATCACACACAGTTACTACACAATTACGATATACTCTTTTTGCAACAATAGATTCACCAACTGGTGTGGATTCTTCAATTGACTTAATTAATAATTCCGTCATTCTCTCAAATTTTTCATCAATCAATGGAGTAACATATGACATTGTAGAACCCGAATCAATCAATGCATATACATTATGCGAAAATATTGATAATGTACCTGTGACTACGTCAGGAGAAGCCTCCGAATTTTGCCGGTCCACCAGAGCATAGGTGCAATTCTGGGCTCCACTGGAACTGGCTGCTCCTCTGGTACCTATACCATGACCAGTAGGCTGTACACCTCTGCCTAGGGAAGGAACCGATGATGATGATGCAACGGTTCATCCCGTAGGTCATGCTATACCACCTGCGCCCCTTTGTGGGCATTCTCGCATTATGTTCCCCGTCGTACCACACCAAAAACAAACATTCCTAAATGATACCTTCCGCGGAACTGACACGGCTGACGAGAAAATCCTACTGTCTGTGAACCTTGAAGCCCATTACTCTGCCCAAAATGGCTGCCACGAAATCCCCGAAATTGGGATAAAGTACCTGTTGTAGGGGAAGAAAATGATGGTCCAGGCGGTCTAGGAAAAATTTGAGGCGTAGATTCTCACTGGGACACCATAGAATGTCCCATAGGTCTAGCCCTCTTTGACGGCCCTCTTTCAAATTTGTGTACCCTTCTTCTTTGCCTCTGGTCCTCCATCTTCTGTGCGAAAGCCTGTATTCTGGCTATATCCATATCTCTGTTAAAAGCAGCAAAAGTGCAGTACCTTACCAAATATGGCTCCAATCTGTCCACATATTAATGGACTTTGTCTGTCATAGTGGCAACCACATTGGGAGCATATCTGGACAAAGAGTTAAACTGCAGACTGTACTCTCGGACACTCATATTCCCTTGACGAAGATTTAGAAACTGATCTGCACGTGCCTTTCGAATCTCATATGAAAGATAATGATCAAGGAATGCCGCTTTGAATTCCTCCCAACTAGATGGAATTGCACCAATACCCCTAGATCATTTTCAATCTTCATACAAAAATATAGCTTCTCCTTTCAATCTATAGGCTGCAAGCTCAACTGTTTCTACACCAGTCACGTGCATAACATCTAGAGCCCTTTGAATTTGGTCCAAGAATTCCTGTGGATCTGCTTTCGGATATGACCCAGTGAATATGGGAGGGTCTAATTTCAGAAAATCCTGTGTCCGCCGACTAGCTACTCTAGACGCGTCATCCTCACTTGCTGTTGGACCAGCTCATCCCTGAGTTTGTGCAGCAACTATCTGAGTCAACATATGCACTGTATTTCTTAAATCCTGTTCAGTGGCATTCATAGGCGGTTCTACAGGTACTTCTCTACCACTTGGCTCTTCCAAAAATGGGAGAGTAGAAGGAGCCCGCGATGCAAACTCCTGTTCAGCGCCACCTTGACTAGCTTGGTCAGGTGGTGATTTAATCGATCCTTCTCCGGCAAGCATATCTACCTGCTTACCTTTTCCCCTACCTCGTCTTGTAATCGGCATTGTACTATAACAAACAAAACCAATTCCAATGGTTAGATACGATTCCACTTACAACATTGGCTCTATTGCACGATCTATAAATGAAAAAAAGAAACAACTCCTAAATATCCCGTAGCCTCCTACTTATAAATGTGGTGCACAACACATCCATAAGCAAGACTCTACTCAGACACGGCTTTGTAGACACCCTTAGGACGACCTGCTCTAATACCACTTTTGTCACGCCTCGACTTCCAACGGGGCGGACTGGCACCCGAAGCCGTTAAGGCTCGAGAGAACCAATCTTTATTCATATACACTCATACGCATGTCACTCGATAATCATCACCATCACATAGAGATATAATATTCCAATGACGAAAGTCATGGAAAATATATGATATATATATATATATAAAACTTGGTCGTTGGGGCCATCAAGTCAAAAACATACGTTCCTTACATTTCCTTTATTTATCCCACAACATCTACAAAACCTCTACAGATACATGGACATAACCAACTTAAAGTCGGGATAATTCACCGCTTTATACAATATTTACAATGCACAAACAAATGTACACATGTAACTTGGAAAGCCCCAAACCAACTGGAGCTCACCAATGATCGGCAAATGATCCGCAACCTACTACGGAGTTGTACTAGAACCTGTGCCTGTAGCAAGTAAGGTAAGTCCCCCAAGGGATGTCAGTATGAAGAATGTACTGAGTATGTAAAGCTATAAGAAACTGCATCATACACAAGAACATCAATGGAATCAAATATAAGAGAATAGTCAATATGGATAAACCATTGTTCTGTATGTGAGGAACCATATACGTTTTATTCATTACTTTCTTTGCCTTTACGTTAATTCATCATTCTTTGACCAGCTGATCAGTGGTAAAAGAGGATAACCCATGCTAGGTATTTTAACCCCTGGGATGTAATTAACTCATGCTAGGCTTTTCTGTCGCCCCTGGGATGTTACTGTGATAACCCATGCTAGGCTTTTCTGTCGCCCCTGGGATGTTACTGTGATAACCCATGCTAGGTTTTTCTGTCGCCCCTGGGATGTTATGGTGATATTGGGATCTACCCATGCTAGGTATTTGAACCCCTGGGATACCACCCATAACATCAGGATTGACCCAAGCTAGGTGTTTATTCCACCCCTGGGATGCCACTCAAGAATATACAAACAATTAGACATTACTTCATTCGTTCATTAGAAGAGTGATACATTGGTGATTATACATTATTGGAACTTTGAAACATTAGTCAATGGACATGATACATATGAATCACAATTGGTTCTGTGAGTAATACTATATGACAACACCTTTGGACATTTCGGAATGGAACAAGTACAATGTCAATGTGACCAAAATGTGCTTCAGAAGGATACGGAAAGAGTAACCTTACATACCTTATCTTCCCAATATGAATACACAATCCTATATGTGAATACAATAATCCATCTCCTTCCTTACATTTTACTGTACAACACTAGTACATAACGGACCTCACGTTAACAAATAACTACCTTACAAGTGCATAAGACGACAATGAGTTGCATGATTTCCCTATAACATCATTTCACCCTTTATAATACAATTCACGACATTTTCATACCAACAATACCACAACATTCCATACATTGACCAAGACATCATAAACCAATAGCATTTCACACCAAGTTTATCCTTTACGCTCCCTCATTAACACTATGTTACAATTACTCCATCAAGTCACCTCAATACGTTTCATAACAACAATCCCACAAGTTATACACCTAGAAAAAAAACAAGTTAAGGACATAACCACACCATACATGTTGATATTTCATCCACACCATTCACCTCCATCAAAACCTCAAGTCTCCTTTCAAGTTCAAGTCACATAGATGACACATCTCTTAGCAAAAAGCAAAAGTGCACTACTCAACACTTTTAGACATAACCATCATGATCTACACAATCTCTCATGTATATAATATATTAAATCACAAGAATAAACACTTACCCAAACTTACAAAGTAATGATTTTGGCCAAGGGAATGATGGCTTAGGGTTTGAGAGATAAAAGAAAATATCTTGGAAATGTCTAGAAATGGCATGTGAGTTGTAATGAATAAAAAATCTGATTTTGTGCCTTTAAATAGTCCCTTAAGTCATCCTTAGCCACTTCTTGGCCATTAAATGCCATGTTTACTTGGTCAACACAAGAATGGGTCATTTGCCCCATTTGGGCCATGTCTTTTTATTTAAATTTGGGCCTTAAATTGAGCCCATTATTACATGTTAATTCAGCCCACCAAATTTAATGTATAATACCCCAACAATCTCATGTTTAAAGACAATATTCAACTTACGAGATTCATGTTCGTAGCCTTAACCCCACGAATAAGCGATTTTAGCCACTCTTGGCTTAATTTAACATAAATTGATCAACCCCAATTTGGATGCCAAAATCGCCCAAGAGTAGGCCTACCACGATGGAATAATGATACAATAACCCAAGAGCCCTATTTATAAACTGGTGGTCAGAGAAGAAATTTGGTAAAAAGCGGCGTGGCACGCCCCTGGGCGCGCCTGAGACTTAACCAAAGTTTCTGCCCTGAAAGGGCGTGCATGAGCGGCCAGGCATGCTGCCTGGCGCGGCCCTCTGCTGTCCATTCCATAAAAATTTCTTTCAAAAGCGGCCCGGCACGCTGCCTGGCGCGCCTGACACCAAAATTCTGATTTTCTTCCTTTCTTCGACTTTTCTTTGCGGATACTAGCACAATATCAAATACTCCATCAAAACAATACAAAATATGTACTTATTCCTCTCAAAACTAAGGTAAACATGGTTCAAAGTTAGCAATAAGGCATATAAATACGCCATAGATCACCAATCAAGTAGGGTCGGAAATGTACGGGGTGTTACAATGCTTTCCCCATACACCAACATCATCTAACCAAGCCAACAAGCTCCAAAAATTCCCCCTTTCTCCATGTTCCTCCCCTTTCACAAATTAGTTACTAGTTTTCCCTTTTAAGTTCCCTTTCTTCCCCCTTTTGGCATCATTAAAAAGCTAAAGCAGCAAAACAAAATACATGGAAAATAGCAACCTACTTTTCATAGCCATAACATTGGAGAAGAATTAGTGTAATTTGATCAAACCGAGCCTAGATCAAATCCTTTCAAAATTTTCCCTTCCAAGAGACTTAGTGAAAATATCAGCAACCTGGTCCTCCGTTCGACAAAATTACATGCAGATAAACCCTTCTCATCATTTTCTCTAAGGAATTGATGTTGAATATGAATATGTTGGGTCCTCTTATGTTGGACATAATTATTTTCCATATTAAGAGCACTGGGGTTGTCGCAAAGTAATGACACATTCTTAGTAATCACTCTAAATTCCTCAAGCTACTACTTGATCCATAAAAGTTGCGCACAACATGAAACAACAGCTACATATTCAGCTTTAGCTGTAGAAAGGGCAATTGAGTTCTATTTCTTGGTTTCCCAAGAAATCAGTGAAGAGCCAAGAAAATGAGCCATTATAGATGTTCTTTTCCTATCAACAAAAAATCCAGCATAATTAGCATCAGCATACCCAATTAGATCAAAGATATCTCCAGATAGATAAAAAAGAGCAAGATCAGTTGTTCCCTTTAAGTATCTCAAAATTTGTTAGGCTGCCTTCAAGTGAGACTTCTTTGGACAAGCTTGAAATCTTGCACACATGACAATACTAAACATAATGTCTAGCCTACTAGTAGTTAGATATAAGAGGGAACCTACAATACCTCAATACATAGTCTAATTCACAAAGGGACCAGGTTCATCCTTGTCTAATTTGGTGGAAGTGCCAATTGGAGTATCAATTGGCTTAACATCCTCCATCTTGTTGTATTTATTTAACATCTCAAGTATGTATTTTTGCTAACTAATTAGAACCCCATCAGATGTTTGATTCATTTTAGCCCAAGAAAGAATTAGAATTTAAGCTCACTCATCCTGCTCACTTCAAACTCACTTCCCATGAGCTAGGCAAAGTCATCACAAATAGAATTTAGAGTTGATCCAAAAATGATATCACATACATAGACTTGCATGATGAGTAAATTCTTTCCTCTAGATTTTAAGAAAGAGTGTTTTCAATCTTTCCTCTTGAATCCATTATCTAGTAAGAATTTGGATAACCTTTCATACCATGCTCTTGGTGCCTGTTTCAACCCATAAAGAGCTTTGTCAAATTTGAACACATGATCTAGAAACTCATGAATTTCGAACCATGGTGACTACTTTACATATACTTCATCCTTTAGATATCCATTCAAGAATGCACTCTTTATATCAATGTGAAATAGTTTGAACTCCATGTAGGATGCAAAATAAATAAGCATACAAATAGCTTCCATCCTAGCAACTGGAGCAAATATTTCATCATAATCTATACCTTTTTCTTGATTGTAACTTTGTACCACCAACCTAGCCTTGTTGTTAACTGTAGTTCCAAGCTCACCCAGTTTGTTTCTATACACCCACCTGGTCCCTATAATAGTTCTATCAGAGGGTTTAGGGACTAGATGTCATACCTTATTTCTTTCAAACTGATAAAGCTCCTCTTACATTATAAATATCTAGTCTTCATGATTCAATGTTTTCATGATGTTTTTAGGCTCAATTTGAGACAAGAATGCTGAGAAGGCAACCAAGTTTCTTGTCTTAGATAGAGTGTGCATTCTTGATTCAAGTGGGGAAACCAGGTTGTCCAATGGATGAGACTTCAAGTGCCTCTAGTTTGACAATTGCAATTCAACTTGTTGCCTTCTGGTACCTGGTTCCTCTATGAGTTCTTTTTCAAATCCTTCAATAGTAGGTGAGGGATCACTATTTTTCTTTTTAGATGTATCAGATTCTAGAGCATCTAGAACTTGAGTTGACGAGGAGATGTCCGCAGCCGATTCATTCTTACCTTGTTCATCTGTGGATATCTTTCCATTTATTGTATTTGAAAGATTAACTGATTCTCTGAGTTTTGCAAGAGTTCTTCTATGTCTTTTTTATTTGGGCTTCCCTTTTCACGTAGCTCATTCATCTCTTTAAAAGTCACATGAATACTTTCTTCAACACATTGAGTCCATTTATTAAAGACTCTGTAAGCTTTACTTTGGGATGAAAAACCAAGGAACACTCCCTCATCACTTTTAGGATCAAATTTTCCGTTGTCCTGCACTTGTATTCAAAGACCTAAGATGAGATACCTTAGGTTTTATTCCAAACATCAATTCATAGGGAGTTTTATTTAGTAGGGACCTAATCAAGCACCTATTCTTCACATAGCACGTAGTGTTCACTGCTTCTACCCAAAAACTTTTGTACAAACCACTAACAATCAGTATCGTCCTTGCAATATCTTCAAAAGTCCTATTCTTCCTTTCTACAACTCCATTCTGCTGAGGAGTTTGAGGAGTTGAGAAATTATGACTGATACCATTTTTAGCAAAGAACTCATCAAAGTTGGCATTCTCAAATTCAGTCCCATGATCTGATCTGATGCTTACTATCTTGCTGCCCATCATGACTTGAATTTGTTTAGGAAAGACAATGAACACCTAAAGTATCTCATCCTTACTTCTTAGAAACAAAGTCCAAGTATACCTTGAGTAGTCATCCATGATTACAAAAATATATTTCTTTCCTCTTTGACTTGGATTCCTCATAGGTCCACAAAGATCCATGTGTAGAAGATCAAGTGGCCTATAAGAGCTAACCAATTTCTTTGACTTGAATGAGGAATGAACTTGCTTTACTTTAACACGAGCATCACATACCTTACAGTCCACAAATTTTTTGTTGGGTAGTCCACACACTAGTTCCTTTGACATTAGCTTGTTGAGTAGTGAAAAACTCATATGCCTTAACCTTTTATGCCATAGCTCATCATCATTTCCAAGAACACTTAGACATTTTAAATCCTCACTATAGATAGAATCAAGATCAGCCATATACATATTTTTGCACCTTTTGGCAAGCGAAATCACTTCACCAGTTTTAACATTTGTGACTGTACAAGAATTAGATATAAACTTCACCTATTTCCTTTGTCACATATTTGAGACATACTCAGCAAATTATACTTCAGACTATTCACATAGAAAACATCTTCAATAGCATGAGCAAGAGACTTACTAATCTGACCTACAACAAGAATATGTCCTTTCTTTCCATCCCCAAATAACACACTACCTCCTTGAAATGCTTTAAGTAAGAGAAAATCCTGAGTTTTACCAGTCATCTGCCTTGAGCAACCACTATCCATGAACTATTTTTGATTTTATTGTTTGCTTCCTCTCACTTCTACCAACATGCATTATCATTTGTTAGACTTGGGAACCCACATGAGTTTGGGTCCGTTCAAATGAGCAAAAGGATGGATAAGGTTTCTTCTTGCCCAAGCAGATAAAGTTGGTTTTCTCTCTCTGGGACCAGGTCCCTTGAAGATTCTGGTGGTTTGAGAAAAACTCAAATTTCCTCGCTTTGATTTAAGAAGAGCTTGACATGTTTCTGTATAGTGACCATTCTTCCAACAATGAGTACATAACCAAATATCTTAAACAGATACATACTTGCTATAAGGATTGTAAGGATTAGTGTCTTTTTCAAAACAAAGACCTTCTCTAAAATTGGAACTCACAGTACTTAGCTTAGTTTGAATTTTTGATGATGCAGTCCAATAAAGGGATTTCTCTAGCTCATTCTTAATGCTATTCAAATTCTTTTCTAGCTCCCTATTTTGTTCTAAAGATGTAGCAAGGTCTAGACTGACCTTTTTCAACTTTTGTTTAATACTTGTGAATGTCTCAATTACCTCCACCTTCCCAGATATCCTTCTGAGTTTTTCACTCAACATTTTGTTTTCATTTTTAATCTTAACAACTTCTACTTCAAGCTCTGAATTCCTTCATGATAAAGAGACTTTCTCTATTTCAATTTCATTAAGTTCATTAGTTAGAGACTCCTTTTCAATAGCATGATTATGAAAGACATTGATTAAGACATTAGCAAAATATCTTAACTCTTTCTTAGAATAGTTTCTCAGGTTTTTTTGAACATCAAAGAAGGTTACCTCATTATCTGATTTGGCCATGAAAGCTAGCAAAGAATCAGATTTTGTTGACTCATCTTCAATCATGAACATGGATGTGTTATGACCATCCACCTTTTAATTCGAATCACTTGAGGAGTCTCCCCAAATTGCTATAGCTTTCTTAACTATCTTGTCAGCTGCTTCCATTTTTTTGACTATATCGGAGACCTGGTTCTTTTTTTGGGTCCTTTCTGAGTTTTGCTTGGTGAAATCTTTGTAGTCCAGCTTGTGAAGAGGACATTATTTGATATAATGACTAGGTTTCCCACATTTGTGGCACATATCATTCCTTCTAAAACCCTTAATTGAGTTTCCTCTATTCAAAAAACCTCCGCTTCTTACCATTCTTTGAAACCTTTGAGTGAGATAAGCCATGTCATGTTCATCTTTACTTGAGTCATTTTTTCTTGCCTTCAGAACCATGCTATTTTCTTTCTTGGGGTCATTTCTTTTAGAATCCTATGGATGTTTAAGCTCATATGACTTCAAATTTCTAATAATCTCATCCATCATAATAGTTTGTAGGTCCTTTGCCTCAGAAATGGCATTCATTTTGCTTTCCCATGAGTGAGGCAAGATACAAAGAATCATAATCTTCCTGACCAGCTTGTACATCTTGATGTTTTCTCCAAGACACTTGAGTTCATTCATAATATATGTGAATTAAGTATGCATGTATTTAATGAATTCTCCTTCGCTCATCTTAAACAACTTGTACTAAGTAGTAAGCATATCAATCTTTGATTGCTTCACTTGAATTGTTTCTTGATGAGCATTCTGTAAAGCTTACCATATTTCCTTAGCAGATTCACAAGCGGAGACCCGATTGTACTCATCAGGTTCTATCCCACATACAATGATCTTCTTATCCTTGTAATTCTTTTCAATCTTCTTCTTGTCACCTTTATTATAGTCTTTATTGGCTTTGGGAACAGATAGAGAAATTTACCCTTCTTTATCAACTTCCATGGGCATATGGGGACTATCACAGATGACGTCCCACAACTCACTATCCTCAGCCATGATAAAATCATCCATTTTAATCTTTACCAACTGTAGAATTGCCTGTTGACTTGGGGTTCGTGTAGTTGACTGTCCCTCCTTGAGACTGGGTAGAGCTGCCATCTTAAATAGGATCCTTCCTAGGTGTTAACCTTATAGGAAGAATTGCGTTAAGCTACTAATTGAAGGTTTGTAAAATTCCACCACTATAACTAAGACCTGATTATACCAGGTCCCTGATGAGGATATTGAAGAAAAATAAGAACACGAAGAAAATTGCAGGAAAGTAAATGACAATGAATGTTTACGTGGAAACCTACTTGATCAAGGGAGTAAAACCATGAACTACTCCAGTAGGATTTCACCAACCACTCCACTAATCACCAAGAACCAAAATGATTACAACTCTCTTGCAATCTAGGAATTAAACTCTCAATGCCTACATCACTAGCAATAACTCTATTTCTACACAAACTCACAATAACTCTACTGTGAGAACTCCACTAGCTAACTCTAGCTAGAAAACAACTCGACAAAGATTTAAATCACAAGAACTACTCACAAGAATCTCTAAAATGAGAAGTGAGTTTATAGTCGTAAGATCAATACAAAAACTCAATCAACCTAGAAACAACAACATATTTCTCTATGAACAAATGGTTTCTAAATTGCTGAATATTTGCAGTAACAGATGAGGCTTTTGCTTGAGAAAATATTCTTTTCAAATTGTGCAAAAACTTGAACTGCTCTCCTCAAGGATGATGAATATATATGATGAGCATTGGAAGAGAAGCCTTTTCATTGGTGGACGCAGGAGAAGACCACTGAAATTTTGTCCCACAATTATGCTGACACTGCCAGAGAGTACTGGACAGCTGGCACATAAGACAAATGTGTGCAGCTGCATATTGGGACACAAGTTAACTTAACTGGTCCTTCAACTAGGTTTGTCAATCATCAAAACATGAACATAATAAGAACAGGCTAGAACCCAACGTGTTATAAGAAAATCTACACATGACTCTACTTTACGATACTACTATTTATATATCTATGAACTACTTTTATGCAGACATTTCTTTCATGATTTCACATCTCAGGGTTTCAATTATTTTAAGCTATTTTCTAAGTGCGTCTTTGACTAGTTTCTTTAGTTTATATAACACATATATATATATATATATACTTGCATACCAATACATTTCTTGAATTTATATAACATATATATATATACTTGCATACCAATACATTCCATTATATTGACTGCGTCTTGTACTACATTTTTCATCTGATGTAGATCCAGACACTCAAGCTTAAGGTTTGATGCTTAGCCTTAGGTAGCATCTGACATCTAGATTATTAGTTAGTGCTCCTATCATTCAGAAGTCTTGGAGAGTCTTCAATTTTCTTTATTATTCCAGTTTTAGACTTTTGAGTAAGCAAAGGTTACGGTGGCTTGTCCTGGTTAGCTTTTATGTTAATAGTAGAGGCTTTACTAGACAAATAGTATTTAGTAGTTGACATTCTTTCATTCATTCTAGTAATGTTTTAATAAAACATTATTCTATTCATTTTTAGCCCACTTTGATTGTTTATATTTCTAGATCAATTTCATTTACATATTACTTTAGTAGAGTTTTGATGCCTAGGCCCCACCAGACCATTAGTGAGCAACTAGATATGGCTCATGACCAGGATGTAGACTCAGGTTTTGATAGTAACTGAAGAGAGTAATCTCATTTCTGAAGGCATGATGGATGGTTAATAAGGGTTGTCTCTCTTATTTATTTATGTTTGTGATACTAGTTGTCACGACCCAACTAATCGGATCATGCAGGAACCTACTCTAATTCACCTAGATATGAGAACCCTTTCCACTGAATCGAAACATATGTGGAAGTCATTAAGAAATAATAAAACTTCTTATTCATTACAACTTATTTATGACTCTTAAGTACATAAATGATAATTTACCCAAGGACCTAGTCTAAATAGGTACAATAGCTACTAGGAGAAAATGTGGAACAATATACATGACCCAGCTTCCACCATAAGGAACAATAATAGATGCTGCTGGAGATATCTACAGCCTCAAGCATGAAACATCAACTTATCCCCCAACCAGACTATACCCCAGAAAAGGGTATAACAAGAGTAATATCAATACAGACAACAAATACTGGTAAGCATCATCGGTCTACCCAAATTAAATCATTTAAACATCATATAAATATCCAAAAAGAAACATGTAAATTACGAGTTGATTAAATTAAGATCCTCCGTCCTTTAGTTCTTTACCTCTCTTCTCTTTTATTACTCTTACCATCTCGTAAGTCTACTTCTACGCCATATTCAACTTTAAGCACTACCTTTCCACCATCTCGTCTAGTTAAGGCCTTAACACCCCTTTTAATATGAATTCCACTTTCCTAATTTAATGATTTCCAGCCCTTAGCAACCCATCATTCAGACTCTTACTAAATCCTTATCTGTATTTTGTTACCCTGTTTATGTATTAACACCCACCTAGTTAGAGATTTTCAAATAGGGCTATGAACAATTTGATAACAAGATAGAAATATCCCGCTTACCCAATCCCAACCATATCAACTAGTAAATCAATACTATAATCATGACACAAGCACAACCATGGACACCTTTCAAGTAGCTTATCTCAAACATGAATACAACCATAGAATCCAGTCGAGACAAGTCAATACAGATAGCAACTCAAGTCAAGACCATGATTACCAGGTAGACTCTAAGTCAACAAACCATGAATCAACAATAAAATACTAACCCTATCTTAATTACATAAGTAAATAGACAATTAAGGGATATGACAATCATTCAATTCAACTTGGACAACTCAAGGATCCAATTTTAGTAACCATAACCCGATTCACTCAAGGATCCAATATATATATATATATTTATCACAGTAAAATAGATAACCCGATTCACTCAAGGAACCAACATATAACAAGTAAGCAGATAAATCCAGTTCACTTAAGGAACCAACATATAACAAGTCAACATATAAACTCGAGTCACTCAAGGATCCAATATATAAATATATATATATCACAATAAAATCGGTAACCCAGTTCACTCAAGGAAGCAACATATAACAAGTAAGCAGACAAATCCAATTCACTCAAGGAATCGTCCCTTTCATTAATACCTATACACACATGCTAAAGGTCTTATAGTCGCCCACTAGCCATGACCTGAAGGGAATGAGCTCTTGTCCATGTACCAAATCCTAGACATCTAGTGCCTGCCAACCCTATATCATCAACTCCAGTGAAGATGTCCAAATACCGGTACATCTCACAATAATCAATATGATATCACAACAATCACAACCACAATGAAAATAATAACTAAACTTGTACTATCAACAAGTTTTTAATATAACCTCATTGCATGTGGTTAACACTAAGGATATCATTTAACCATTTATTCATTTTAAAAATGCATTGTAAGAAGTATACTAAGGAACAATTAACGTGCACACATAAATCAAGCTGGGTTTAATTATATTAAACCATCACCTACAATCTGTATATAAATTAGGGCATGGTTAGGACTTACCATGTTTAAGATATACATCCGCACCTACAGTCCTCACCATAATACACCCAACCTTTCATCCTAACATTGACACCTTACAATACTGCCATCCTCTTGTTACTACCATAGATTCATCGATATCCACCAACACTAACTATCATGAATTCATCAAAATACACCAACACTAACCACCCATAGATTCCTCAAAATCCACCAATGCTAACAACCATAGATTCTTCAGAATCCACCAATATTAACCACTATAAATTCCTCAGAATCCACCAACACAAACCACAATAGATTTCTTGGAATCCACCAACACTAACCACATCTATATAGGCATTTATTAAGTTCTATGCCATTTTCTAGATACAACACCATTTAAATATTTAAGAATGAACAACATCAATAACAATGCGCATTAATTTATTGACAAATTTCAATATTGCAAGAAACATCAATTTTTACCTCTAAATAGCTGGATTGTACCATTTTATCCATCCCAACACCATGCTCGTAATGCTAAGCATGCAATCTCCTGTCAATCTATGCCATGCCTATGCTTTCTAACCCAGGTCTAAACTACTCTATTAAATCTAGCCTACCTAGATGCCAAGTATATACTATGGAGGCATTAACGCGAGCTTTTGACTCCATGCTAGTGATTTTCGACGTGAAATCCATGAGAAAACCATGGATTTTACCCCATTCAAGAATATTTTCCACTCTCCATTGCTCCATGGCCATAAGGCAACCCTAGAGGGGTTTTAGAAGCCTCATTCATCCTTTTTACAACTGAAGATGAGAAAGCAAATTAATAAAATTAGGATATGATTTCTATCTTTGGTGTCCTACTATAGCGGCCGATCGGCTGCTACTACGACACTACTATAGCAGAAAAATTCCTACTATAGCAGGAGGACGTCAGCCCAACCCAAAATTTCAAATTCAATTTTTTTTAGCTAATTTAATTCGTACTAGTTTGAGGCCATATTTTCAAAAAACACCATACCCCAAGCCCATAGATGAGGTACCCTTAGTATAGATGGAATAAGTCATTATAATAGATACCAATTTACCTATTGTTCATCCCCCAACGATCACGGTTGGAAGAAGATGGAATGAATCTCACTTGAATATTAATGTCCCCTTATTCATTACCCAAGCACAACTTTTACCTGGGTCGCTGAGTCCTTTACCACTTGTATAAATAGTGAACCAAACCTTATTACTAGTTTGCTATTTTAAGAAATTTTCCACACGTACAAGCTAGACAAGATTAATTAGAGTGAATGAATTTGAGTACCTAAATTATCCGGGGCCTCACCAATATATTGGAAAGAAAAAAAATCAAAAAACACAATGGATGAAAAATTTTCTGTGCCTACTAGATACCGCTATAGCGTGAATATTTCCACCATAGCAGCATTGTTATAGCGGGATGAGGACTGCTTTAGCGGAGGGAAAAGTTCAAAAGGGTAAGAAATGGGTTTCCTCCTTTTCACTCAAAAACTCCCTTCTCCTCCCAATCACTTTGCTCCCGACATTAGAAACAAGGTAATTATTGCTATACTTCAACTCTCTACTTTGTTACTCGCTTTGTTACATGATTTATGCTTGAATTTATAAAAAACAATAGGTTTTGGTGTTCGTTTTTGAATTCAAAATTGGGGCTTGATTTGGTCAAAATGTTGAAGCATGGTTGCTTCTCTTACATTTACAATGCTTCTATAGTATTTTGGGCGTAAGAATTACGGGATTCATGGCCTAATATGGCTTAAAACAGTGAGGAATATAAAAGGTTATTCTTGATTTTGTTTTGATTATTTGGGCATATTTTAGGAGTTAACATGCCCGTATTTTTGCATATACTAGTTCTACGATACTTCATGTACACTGATTTAGGGTTGGAATGCAAAAAATGTGTTTTTTCTTCAAGAGGCACCATTAATACACCTCTTGATGCTTCTAGGATGATAAGGCCGCTATAGCGGCTACATCCCGCTATGGTGACCCCGCTATAGAGGGAAAATTCCCCCTATGGTGACCCCGCTATAGCGGGAAAATTCCCACTATGGCAGTCTCGTGGTAGTGGGATGTAGCCCGCTATAGCAGGAGGCTGTAGGCAGTAGCCTCCCAGCCAAAACTCATACTTGGCCATTTTTTAAAATTTGATTCCCTTGATACTTTTATAAGTTATAACTTGTTTTCTTGCAACGTTTAGCAAATTTACTACCCCCATGGCCAAAAATCAGGAAGATGCTCCTGCCTTCGTGAGGTTCCCCAATGAAAACTATTGGGAGAGATTCTGGGGCTATCAAATTATGTGGTTTTGCTATGAGTGGGGGTTTGTGGTGAAAGGGATGGTGACCAAGGAACATAAATTCTACAATCAACTCCAAAAGTTTAGCTAGATGCCACTAGTAGAGGCTTCTCTGACTGGGGTCTCGAGCTAGTTTAGGGAGTTCTATGCTATACTCCCTACTGTGCTTTGGGATGACCCCAACCCCACCAACTACATCAGGGGTGATTCCAATATAAATGAGGTGCTCGAGGTGATGAACCTCACCAATGTTGAGTACCTAGCCAAGGCCTGGGATATGGACATGAAGAGGCTGTGAGACACGCTAATTGTGGAGAAGGACAGGGACCAAATGTACAGGACCACTACTGAGGGGATTAGGATCACCTATTTCACAGTTGATGCTCATAGATGGATGAACGTGGTGACGCAGAAGATTCATCCATCAGGAAACACTTCCGATGTGACCTACCCTCAGGCTTGGTGGTGGCCTATGCCATGTGGGGGATAAAGCTGAATGTAGGGGAATAAATAGTGGTGGAGTGGAAGGATTTCTACCGGGTTAACAAAAAAGTCCCTGCCTTCCCAGGCTAATCTTTAAGCTGTGCAAGTGCATCGGGGTGACCAAGAAGAATGCGAATAAGGATGTGGATATGGACATACCCTTCTATACCCTCAAGGTGAAGGTTGTCCCTTCTACGAGCAAAAAAAAGAGAAAAGTGGGCAAAGCCGATAGCAGCCGAGCCACAGATGAGGATGATGATGATGATGATGCCCCTCTCTCCCAGCCCCAAATTTCTAGCAGTCGCCTGGAGGTGGACTTTGCTGTCGTGAGGAGGTACATAGAGCATGCCCGCCCGCCTCCCCACAGTATAGCCCATTCCAGCTCCATAACCCTACCTGCCACTGTGCAGGTCTATGCAGTGCTCTGCAGAGAGCTCAATAAGGAGAAAAATAGGAGGTGTTCCCAGGACCGCATGCTTGCACAACTTAGAAGGAGAATGCTCCATCCCGATAGTTAGTGATGATGATGGGGCATCCATCTAGGTCCTTTGTGTATGGCAGCTTAGTCCCCTCCATTTTAATATAATGGTACCTTGATTTGGGTTGCCCCTGTCTGGGGCATGTAATAAACAATATTCCCTTTTTTGTTTTCCTTTTATTTATTCACACATGGATGCTAGTTTTAACACCAATAATAATGCACGTTTTTTACCTTGCTATATGTGATTTCATAGATCATGGTAGCTTAATTTAACGAATAATACAGACCAAAAATGAAAAACAAAATAGAGGAAAATAAGGGAGGGAGTTTGTCCCATCCCATCCCTAAGATAACTTAAAATATGAAAAGAGAAGTTTAATTATGATCATGGACCATTCATTACAAAAAAGGACCCTAAAGAGACTTATTTTGGCCGAAATAGGCACCCGCCCTCGCAGACGCAGGTGATTTCGCAGGTGATACTGGACACTGCCAAGAGGCACCTGCAGCCGTACCTCAACCACCTACGGGCGTAGGTGGCTTCGCAGGTCAACCCAGAACCCCGTTTTGCATGTTTTTGTCTCTCTTTGATCCCCCGAAACCCCTATTCCCTTCATGGATGCAATTATCAACTTATGGTGCCTTTTGAATGACTTTAAAGGAGTATCCCGGAGGTATTTTGAATGGTATCAATTATGGATTGTTGTTCATTTGTTATTGTGAAAGGTATTGAGATGATTTGATGAAATAATTGTGACGAAGTGTTAATGAGGAAGTATAAAGGATAAACTTGGTGTGAAATGTTATTAGTTTATGATGTCTTGGTCAATGTATGGAATGTTATGGTATTGTTTGTATGGTGATGCAATAAATGATATTGTAAGAGGGCGAAATGACGTTATATGGTAGTCACATTATTCATTGTCGTCTTATGCACTTGTAATGTAGTTAGTTGTTAACGTTAGCTCCGTGATGTACTTGTGTTGTAGAGTAACACGTAAGGAAGGAGCTGGATTGTTGTATTCACATATAGTACTGTATATTCATATTGGGAAAGATAAGGTATGTAAGGTTACTCTTTCCGTATCCTTCTGCAGCACATATTGTTCACATTGACATTGTACTTGTTCCATTCTGAAGTGTTCTAAAGTATCCCAGCTCAGGTTGACATATATTGTTATTCACATGTTTCTTATTCTTAGACCAATTGTGATTCACATGTCTCTTATTCATTGACTGAAGTTCCAAAGTTCTCATAATGTTGTAACTACTAAAAGAACTATCTCAAAGAAAGTAATGATGTAATGAGAATTTATTCATTCCTGAGTAGCATTTCAAATCATGTTAGATTCTAAAGTTCCAATGATGTTATGACTACCAACGTATCAATCTCACAGAAGTAAAGAAATGAAGTAATGTATCACTCTTATAATGAAAGAACAGAAGTAATGCATAATTGTTTGAATAATTTTTAGTAACATCCCAGGGGGGACAGAAAAGCCTAGCATGGGTTATCACAGTAACATCCCAGGGGCGACAGAAAAGCCTAGCATGGGTTATCACAGTAACATCCCAGGGGCGACAGAAAAGCCTAGCATGGGTTATCACAGTACATCCCAGGGGCGACAGAAAAGCCTAGCATGGGTTAATCTCATCCCAAGGGTCACGATACCTAGCATGGGTAGCTTTATAATTTCTTAATGCAAAGAAGGATAAGTTAAGTAATGAACGATAGTAATGAATGAACGTAAAGGCAAAGAAAGTAATGAATGTAAGGTACATGGTTCCACACATACAGAACGGTGACTTATCCACATTGATTTTCTCTTATATTTGATTCCATTGAAGTACTTATGTATCATGCAGTTTCATATAGCCTTACATACTCAGTACATTCTTTGTACTGACGTCCCTTGGGGGACTTACCTTACTTGCTGCAGGCACAGGTGCTAGTAAACCCCCACAGTAGGCTACGGGTCAACCGCATACTATTGGTGAGCTCCAGATTGGTTTGGGGCTTCTCCGAGTCACTTGTGTACATTTTTTATGGTACTATGTAAATGTTGTTTAAAGCGGGGACTTGTACCTACTTTAGGTTGGTCATGCCTATGTATCTGTAGAGGTTTTGTAGACGTTGTAGGACGAATGACTGAATGTAAGGAATGTAAGTCCATTTTGACGTGGTGTCCCTAAAGGCCAAGTTTCATGTATATATCACATGTTTTCCATGACTTCCTCCATTGGCATATTGTATCTATACGAGATAGTGATGTTCATGAAGTGACATGCATATGAGTGTACCTGAATGAAGATTGGTTCTCTCGGGCCTTAACGGCTTCGGGTGCCAGTCTGCCCCGTTGGAATTCGAGGCGTGACATAAAGATTGATGTGGACGTCAGCATACAATTCCGCATGTCTCTATTCGATATTAGTTATTGTACTGGGAGATTGGTAACCTAGGCTCTGATAACAACTGTCACGACCCAACTAATCGGATTGTGTAGGCACCTATTCAAATTCACCTAGATAGGAGAACCCTTTCCACCCAATAGAAATACATGCGGAAGTTATTAAGAAATAATAAAACTCTTTATTCATTACAAATTATTTACAACCTTTAAGTACAAAAATGACAATTTACCCAAGGACCTAGTCTAAATAGTTGCAAGATCTACTATGAGAAAATGTGGAATAGTATATATGATCTAGCTTCCACCTTAAAGAACAATGATAGAAGTTGTTGGAGATCTCTACTGCCTCAAGTATAAAACATCCATTGATCCTATAACCAGACTATACCCCAGAAAAGGGTATAGCAATAGTAGTATCAGTATAAACAAAACATACTGGTAAGCATAATCGATTGACCCAAATTACATTACATAATTATCCAAAAAGACACATGTAACTTAAGAGTTGATTTAGTCAAGACCCTTCGTCCCGTACTTCTTTACCTCCCTTTTATTTTATTACACTTACTATCCTGTAAGTCAATTCCACACCACATTAAACTCAAAGCACTACCTTTCCACCATCTCATCTAGTCAGGCCTTAACACCCTTTTTCATACAAACTCCACTTTCCTAGTTTAAATATTCCAAACCCATAGCAACCCATTATTCAGATTCTTACATAATACTTATCCATATTCTGTTACCATAGTTATGCATTAACACCCACCTAGTTAGAGATTTTCAAATAAGGCTATGAACAATTTGATAAAAAGACTGCAACACCCCGCTTACCTAATCCCAACCATATCAATTGGTAAATCAAGACTATAACCATGCCACAAGCACAACCATGGACACCTTTCAAGTAGCTTATCTCAAATATGAATACTTAGCCTTTTCAACAAGTCACAGAATCTAGTCGAGACAAGTCAATACATATAACAACTCAAGTCAAGACCATGATTACCAGCCAGAATCTAAGTCAACTAACCATGACCTAATAACAAAATACTAACCCTGTCTCAATTACATAAGTAAATAGACAATCAAGAGATATGCCAATCATTCAATTCCACCCGGACCACTCAAGGATCTAATTCCATCAACAAGTCAGTGACCATAACCCAGTTCACTTAAGGATCTAATATATATATATCATAGTAAAATACAAAACACGATTCACTCAAGGAACCAACATATAACAAGTAAGAATATAAACCTGGTTCACTCAAGGAACTAATATATAACAAGTCAACACATAAACTCGATACACTCAAGGATCCAATATATATATCACAGTAAAATAGATAACCCGATTCACTCAAGGAACCAACATATAACAAGTAAGTAGATAAACCCGATTCACTCAAGGAACCACCACTCTCACTAATACCTATACACACATGCTAAGGGTTTTATAGTCGACCACTAGCCATGACCTGTAGGGGACGAGCTCTTGTCCAAGTACAAAATCCTAGTCATCTAGTGCCTGCCAACCTTATATCACCAAATCCCATGAAGATGTCCAAATACTGGTACATCCCACAATAATCAATATGATATCACAATAATCACAACCACAATAAAAATAATAACTACACTTGTAAAATCAACAAGCTTTTAATATAACCTCATTGCATGTGATTAACACTTAGGATATCATTTAATCATTTATTCGCTTTGAACATGCATTGTAACAAGTATACTAAGGAACAATTAACATGCACATATAAATCAAGTTTGGTTTAATTACATTAAATCATCACCTATAATTCGTATATAAAGTAGGGCTTTGTTAGGAATTATAATGTCTAAGATATACATCCGCACCTACAGTCCGCACCATAATATACCCAACCTTCCATCATAACAATCTCACTTTACAAGACTTCCATTCCTTTGGTTACTACCATAGATTCATTAAAATCCACCAACACTAACCACCATAGATTCCTTGAATTCCTCCAACACTAACTACCATAGATTCCTTAGAATCCACCAACAATAACCACTATAAATTGCTTGGAACCACCAACACCAACCACCTCTATATAGGCATTTATTAAGTTCTAGGCCATTTTTCGGATACAACACCATTTAAACATTCAAGAATGAACAACATCAATAACAAGACATATTAATTTAATGACAGATTCAATATTGCAAGAAACATCAAATTTTACCTCCAAACAATAAGATTTTCCCATTTTATCCATCCTAACACCATGCCCATAGGCCTAAGCATGTAATATCCTATTAATCTATGCCATACCTATGCATTATAACCTAGGTATAAACTAATCAGTTAAACCTAGCCTACTTAGAAGTAGTTTCTACGGAGGCATGAACATGAGCTTTTGAATCTGTGCTAGTGATTTCCAGAGTGAAATCCGTGAGAAAACTATGGGTTTTACCCTATTCAAGCGTATTTTCCCCTCTCCATTGCTCCATGACCATGAGGCAACCCTAAAGTGACTTTAAAAGACTCATTCATCCTTTTTTGAAACCAAAGACCAGAAAGAAAATTAATAAAATTAGTGTCTGATTTCTGCCTTCAATGTCCCAGACCGGTCGCTACCTCAGTAGTGCTATAGCGGAATGACGTTAGCCCAACCCAAAATTTCAAATTTTGAAATTTTTAGCAAAGTTAATCCACTCTAGTTCGAGACCATATTTTCAAAAAATACTCATACCCCATGCCTATAGATGAGGTGGCTTTAGTAACGATAGAACAGGTTGTTATACTAGTGCTGAAATTGCTTCTTTAGAATCAGTACCTATGGTTAAAGAGTTTCATGATGTATTTCTAACTGACCTTCCCAAGTTCTGCCCCACCTATAGATTAATCTTGACATCAATTTTGAGTTGGACACTCATTCTATCTCCATTCCTTATTATAGAATAGCTTCAACAGAGTTATTTGTTAAGAAGATAGTAGGTACATGCGAATGTATATTGATTATCAATATTGAACAAAGTGACCCTCAAGAACAAGTATCCATTTTGTGCATTGATAATGTAGCACCTTGAACTTTTGGGATAAGATTTAAACCATTCAAGTATGTTGTTAGACCTGAACTTGATGACTTTTTATTTGTACCTAGGTGTAAAGATCAATTATTAAGTGTGGGAAGAGTATTGGATGTGAATTAAGGTCATAAGAAACCTCTAACACAAAGTTGAGTTGAAATCCTTCCTACCGATTAAGTTTTCATTTAAGTTTTTACTAGGGTCAACTTCAAACAGGTATTCTTCCTAGAATATGAAGATCTATGTGGCCTATTACCTACCAAATTAATGGTTTTTGAGTCTAGTTTCCCTCACCAACTGTTAGTCAATCCCAGATATGTGAAAAAAGTTATATTTATTTTACTGGACCTTGTGTAGTCCATGCAACCAGCCGCATGATGAAGGTGTCAGTCACATGATGACACTAGGAAGACAGTGCTACTGTCATTTCTGTGCGACTAGTTGTGTTATCAAGGTTCCAGTCGAGTGACCGCATATGTGGAAAATTCTATAAAAGCACCCCTAAGGTCGTGGTTCACCCCCAAGTCTAAAAATATACCCTAGGAAGAGAAACTTTCAAGATCCCAACTTCCTCCAAGGTTCATCCATTATCCAACGTAAGATTTGACTATAGAATATTGATGATTTCTTCATTCTTAACACAGATTAGTACTTCCTTTTCATTGAATACATAGACTTTCAAGAAAACTTCCCAAAAACTCATTTGGGGGAATTTGCAAAGTTTTGTTTCTAGAGGTAAGACATCACACACGAACCCATGTAAACTTTAGCGACTGATAATGCTCAATATACACCTCTAGATGTATGCAATATAATTTATAACTAACTTGGAGTCGGGGTCAATTCCACATGGAATGAAGGTGATAGGTTCATCTTCATGTATTGTAAGTGACTAAGTGTCTGCACATAATGTTAAAAATAATGTGGAAAAGAAAAAATGAGGGGTTTAATATAACAGGATTTCATATTCAAATTATCAATTTTGATGCTGTTTTATCAAAGCGAATGCTAAAGAATGTAATCGATAAGTAGAAGTACTTGGGGTCATGCCTTCTTAAGAGTGATTATAAGTGTGGCTAAGTGAAAGTACACCTAAAATTCAATTTTAGTCATGACTGGGCTTGGTCTTAGGTATTGGAGGTAATCTTTCAATCTACCACCAAATTTCATTAGGGTTTATTTCAAACACCCATAGGTACATGATACTAAGCAACCAATAACCTCAAATTAGTTAGTCTATTTCTTGTACTAGCTATTAAATGAGAAATTCTCAACTCTTTTGCAACTAAATCTCTCCACCCTTGTCTTCTCTTTCAAGCAAAACAAGGCATCTAAGCATGAATGGAGTTTGCAACCTCAATTTTTAAGTTGAAACATAGAGATTTAGCTAAAATCAGAACATTCAATCAAATATAAAGGTAAATAATCACTAACCACACAATCATCAACACTCAATAATGCATAATACCAAGCTTGGGAAATTAGATACTCATAACAAGAGAAAAAGGAAATATACCTATATTCTCATTCAAAGCTGCCATAAAATCCAAATGTTTTCAAAGAAAATCCAAATTCACAAGCAAAATATTAGTAATAAGCAACTAAGACCCCAACTAGGTTTTAATTACAAGCTTTACCTTCAAACAATGAAAAAATATAGGGTTCCAGTCAGCCAAAAAGGCTTAAATAGCTTCAACAAAAATAGGCCTCAAAATTATAGAAATACCATCTTGTCTAATTCATCCGAGGAATTATCCATCGCCGAAAAACTCGGTGATGCACTGCATTATAAGTTGATCACCAATTTATCCTTGTAATGAGCTCTAAGGAATGACATCTGTTACACTTGGCGATGGGTCTTGGGCTTTGCCGATTCGTTCGGCGATGCGCCAAATTGTTTTTCTCATTATCGTTTTGTCCAACTTTGGACCTAGCCTGAACTATTACATTTGCCGATGGGTTGTTCCTTTTGGTGATGCGCCAATTACCCCAGGTGATGAGCTTTTGCACTTTTAGCTCCAATCTTCCATCTTTTTGCTTGTTTTTGCTATTTCAGCCACTTATTGGCCTTAATTTTAAAATTAAACCAAATTAACATTAAAACACATTCAAATTAGCATTGAGGACATGATTTCTTATCATTTTTAGGACAAATGAGTCGTAATTTTCTGACTCATCAATACCTCCAACTTAAATCTTTGCTCGTCCTCGAGTAAATCAATGCACACACAACAAAATCAAAATTCCTACAAATGGTACTATTGGAATCTTAGACACATGCTTTTTTGTGAAAACACTTTGCCCTCTTGGTTTTGAAAATAATGGAACACGTTTCACCAATCAAACGCTCATGTTGTGAACAACGAGACTCAAATGTTGACTAAATGTTACCATAGCTCACACATGCTCATAGACTCCAACCAAGATCAAAAAGTGCTCAAGTATTGCAATCAAGTGCCCTTACACAAAGAAGTCCTTTCTCTCCAGAACAAATTAACATTGAACGAAGGACTATCACGAATCACTCGCACTCTAAAAGATGATCATACACATGACAACCACACCATAAGCTTGCCCATAAAATCCACTTCACCACATACAAGAGTGCTACTTTAGAGATCTCTAAGGTTTTGTTTCGGCATGTAGCATAGGCATTGGGTAAGGTAGGGAAGGTTAAGGTTATAGTGACTCCATCCTTTCAAAGCATCTACGGAGACCTCAATTACACTTATTTCCCAAAGGTTTTTTCTCAAATCATTCCAAGAATAAATTCTAAAATGTTTTCAAGCAACCTTCCCCCTCCTATCCTTTTAACATAAAAACTTTTTATTAACATGGTAACACCATTGCAACTCTTTTTTAACCTTTTTTCAAATCTCTTTCATGTTTTTTCTTTCTTCTCTCTTTTTTACTATTCACAAAGAATACTAGGATAACTAGGAGGGATGAAAGTGATTGGTCTTCAAATTCATAAACTTATCAGAAATTCCACTCGGGATCTCTTTCACCCCCAACTTAGGCTTTTGGCCTAAGTTGGTTTTCAGTCTCACCTAAACACTTCAAGAAGGGTTAGTTTCAAAAGAGGGGGCTTTGAAACATAGGTTTTGGCTTGTAATGGGGTTATCTAAGAAAAAGGGTTCTAAGGCTCAAATTAAGGACATAATTGGTCACTCAAATCACAATAGGGTGGCTATTTTGCTCAAATTTGAGGTTCACTCTCAATCAATGGACTAAGATCACTTCTCCAATATCGCACACTCCTTGCTTTATACTTAGAGCAGCCGAGCAAGTTCTAGATGGATTCAATGAGCAAGATCAAGATGAATTCTCACCCACACACAACACTCAATCGAATACGCAAAGCCTTCCTTCTCAATTAATGTACCACATTCATCGCACATATTGAGAAAGTTACTCAAGTAGTTAAAATAAGATGCGGGTGTTCACAAATAATAAGCACCTAACTAGTTAAACTAAGCCAAAGAAATTTTTTGAAAAGGGCACATTTTTGAAAAATGGATCAATACACAACAATTCATCATTTTTAAGAGTTGAGCATGTGAATATCTTCCCAAGAATACCATGTGAGCCAAAGTGTTCTATTGCTAGCATACTTTTTCTCTTAAGTACATATGCTAAAAAGAACTTTTATTTGCACCTAGCCACGAACTATAAAGCTAACAAAAAAAAGTAAAGGAATAAAAACTAAAGAAATAAAATTAAAACATTGCACATCACACACTCATATATTACAAATCAAAGGACATATAAAAATAATATTTGAATCACAGTTATAACCACACACCAAAATAACAGAGTATCCAGAATAGTTTATCAAAAGAACCAAATATTACTAATCGAAAAATAAACACCCTACCCCCAACATAAAAATGTGCATTGTCCTCTATGCAATAGGACTAAAAGAAGTATAGGAGAATAAGAGTAAGGGTACCCTTGAGCATGGCTAAGCCTTAGGCAGTTACTGGCTCACAAAAGTGGCCACTATCTAGGCATCAGTGCCCAACTCAGCTCCAAGTGTCTTCTGAGGGGGTGGATTCGATACAGTGTCCTCGGTCTCTGCAGTAGCAGCTGAACTAGAGGTCCCAATCTATGTCGTCTCATGCATCGACCTCACTAACGTGGAAGCAAAAACAAAATCATCAATCTCTTACATTTCATCCTACTCATTAATCTGTGCAGCAACCTGAGACTCGACCTGTATCCCAATTTGGCCCTGCTCCTCAAAATAACCCTCTATCTCCATATCATCAGCATCCTCATCTAAAATGTGGTCATCCTCGTCCTCCTCCTCCTTCTCAACTATTGAGTCATCCTTTCAAACAAGTGCTGAAGCTGGAGCATGTGTCTCATATGAAGCTCCTCATAAATATGTCAAGTAGGGGAACCGAAGCTCATCTACATGCTTTTGAAGGGTAGCTAGCTCAGCCGGCATCTTCATTACTGTCTCAGGTATGACAGTCTACTGAGGAGAACTCAATCATCTAACCTCTTGCCAAAAATCTATAATCACGAACACCCCTTAGCTCAGGATGAACCAACTCCAAAGCTTTTTTCATAACATCAACAATCAACTGAGGTAGCTATCACTCCAATCTGTTTAACCTCACATAATCAGAATAAGCTAACTATCCTATCCGAATAATGACAGACTGAGTCAATGGGGACCTCGATGTGCCCAGAGTAGTGGATGTGCGAGGGCTAGAAGTGGTGGGTCCTAGAGGCTGAGTAGATGGATCCGTGGAGAGAACTGAAGGAGGAGGAGATGTAACTGACCCATAAGGGGTAGGAACTGTAGTAGTAGCATGAGTGGGTTGGCTGGAACCACTATTAAAGGTAGCAATATCAATTGCCGGGGAATCATCCACCCGGACTTTCTTCTTCTTCACTTCCTGAACAAGCTCAAGTCTACTAATGTCCACTGTAGAGGTAGAGGTAAACTCAAAATACTTTTTCTTATTAAAGGGAACCTTGGCAAGCTGGAATAGCTCAGTGATCAAGCATGTGAAAGCAAGAGAGATTTTCTTTTGTTATACCTAACAAGTAATGTCCGGGGCAATGATGGAAGCCATGTTTAAACCTCTTCTTTGCAATAATAGTGCCAACAAGCACTTTTCGAGGATGTACAAGGATTGATTGGTTTTGCGAAGGTAGGAGGTTGCTACAAACAAATCTCAACCAATATAGAGATTCTAAATGAATGTCCCTTTTCTCAATTTGAACCTCTGGTGTAAGCCACGAAGGTGGACTTTCACTTAGCAAAGGGGCCAACCAACCCTGAACCTCTTCGACTGGCTTTATTACCCGAGTGGAGAAATAGTGAATATTAAGGGTTTGGATCCTTAGCATAGTGTTTATCATTCTCTCATCACACCAAATAATAACACCCTAAACCTTAACAATGTCACGCCTTGAATTCCAATGGGGTAGACTGGCACCCGAAATCGATAAGGCCCGAGAGAACCAACCTTCATTCATGTACACTCGTATGCATGTCATTAAATGAACAAACTCTATCACATGTTTCTACAAGATACCCATGGCAGAAGTCATGGAAAACATATGATTCCTATAGATATGAAACTTGGCCGTTAGGGCCATTGCGTAAAAAGCATACATTTCTCACATTTCTTCATTCATCCCACAACGTACGTCTACAAAGCCTCTACCGATACATAGACATAACCAACCTAAAGTCGGGACAAGTCCCCACTTTATACAACATTTACATAATACCAAAACCAATATGTATACATGTGACTCGAAAAGCCCAGAACCGAACTGGAACTCACCAATAATCAGTAGATGACCCACAGCCTACTTTGGAGGTCTACTACCACCTGTGCCTGCAGCAAGTAAGGTAAGTCCCCCAAGGGACGTCAGTACAAAGAATGTACTGAGTATGTAAGGCCATAAGAAAATGCATGATACATAAAGGCTTCAATTAAATCAAATATAAGAGAATAGTCAATATGGATAAACCATAATTCTGTATATGTTTGGAACCATATACTTTACATTCATTATTTTCTTTGCTTCTATTTTTATTCATCAGTACTTATATCATATCATACCCGGTCCCCAACTGATCAGTGGGTCATAACGTAACATAACGTTATGTTGGGATCGGCCTGAGCTAGGCTTATGCCTCCAAAGCTGCCACCCATAAACCAATATATCAGGTTCGACTTGAGCTAGGTTCTTACCTACAGAGCTACCCCCTATTAGGTTTGACTCGAGCTAGGCTTATGCCTCTAGAGCTGCCCCCTAATCAAATAATCTCGGGATTGACTCGATCTAGGCTTATGCCTCTAGAGCTGCCACCCGTGCTCTCACAACCAATAACTATGCATTACTTCGTTTCTTTACTTTTGAGAGATTGATACGTTGATGGTCATAACATTATTGGAGCTTTGGAACATCAGTCCATGATTAAGAGACATATGAATAACAATATATGATAACCTTACATGAGATACTTTGAGACATTTTGAAATGAAAACAAGAGATGCTGCCAAAGAATACGGGAAAGAGAAACCTTACATACCTTATCTTTCAAATATGAATACACAACCCTATATGTGAATACAATAATCCATCTCCTTCCTTACATGTTACTCTACAACACAAGTTCATAATAAATCTCTCGTTAACAACTAACTACATTACAAATGCATAAGACGACAATGAGCTACGTGACTGCCATATAATGTCATTTCACCCTCTTACAATTCCATTTATTGCATAACCATACCAACAACACCACAACATACCACACATTAGCCAAGACATCATAAAGAGATAGTATTTCACACCCAAAGTTATACTTTACACTTCCCCTTCAACACTACGTTACCTTTTCTCCATCAAGTCACTCAATAGCTATCACAATAACACATTAACAACAATTCATAATTGATACCATTAAAAATACCTCTGATATACTCCTTTAAAGTCATTCAAAAGGTACCATAAGTTGATAATTGCATCCATGAAGGGTATAGGGGCTTTGGGGGTTCAAAGAGATGCAAAAACAATCAAAACGAGGTTCTGGACTGACCTGCGAAGCCACCTGCGCCCGCAGGTGGTTGAGTTACGTCCGCAGGTGACCATTGGCCTGGTCTAGGGTCACCTGTGTTGGCATATGCGCCCGCAGGTGCCCCATCCGCGAAGGCGGATGCCCGTTTTAGCCTCCAGGGGCCATTTTCGGGTCCTTTTTCGCAATGAATGGTCCATGGTCATAATTAAACTTCTCTTTTAATATTTTAAGTTATCTTAGATTCCATAGAACAGCCATGGTTCCACAACATACATAAACATCACCAAAACTATATTTTTCTTTCAATACGCCACCGGTTCCATGTACAATTTCACAACAACAATTCCAAATGTTACACACAAGGATAAAGAAAGTCAAGGACATAACCACATCTTAAATATTGATATTTAATCCATTAAATTCACTTCCTTCAAGATCACAAGTCCACTTTCAAGTTTAGAAGGCAAAACCCTTCTCCGATTAAGCAAGAATAGACTGTTTTACACATAGTGAACTATCCAACACTTTTCCAACATAACCACCATCATTTATACACCATATTAAGCATATAATATATCAAAACATAATATTAAACACTTACCCAAGCTTTAAAAGTGATGATCTTGCCCAAAAGAGATGGTTGCCTTAGGGTTTGTGAGATGAGAGAAATATCTCTTTTTGGTGGAAAAGTCTAGAATTTGGCATGTTTGTTTCATTGAATAAAATCTGATTTTTTTGGCCTTTTATAGTACCTCATGTTATCCTTATCCAAACACTTAGTCAATAATTGAGGGTTTACTTGGTCAAAGAAAGAATGGGTCATTTTCCCCATTTGGGCCATGTCTTATGACTTAATTTTGGGCCTTAAATTGAGCCCATTAGCACATGTTAATTCAGCCCACCAAATTTAATGTGTAATACAAAAACAATCTCCTGTAATCAACTAGGTTCAGAAATGTACATGGCGTTACAAACAAGATCTCTAATTTTCTGTAGCCCCCTCTTTTTCCTTGCCGGAAAAAGCTTCCTATACCATAAAACTCCCGCACCCAACTTTTAATATAGGGTTTCAAAGGTTCAGTGAATATCTAAAAATCATGGTTCAGTATTGCAGCCAATACCCTAGGATGCTTTCCTTTGATCCCATTAAGAGAACCTTTCTTCCTCGATAATAGTGCACTGATTGGGCACTTTAAGATGATTGAGGATTTAGTGACCCCCTTGAGGATGGGTGGAGTCTTTGATGTAGCATTAGAGGGTTGTTCCAACCTCTTATTCTTTAGTAGAGCAGTCTCGAGAGTAGGCAAAGGTTCATGGCGAGGTGTAGTGTTCCCCTCCTCCGAGGAACAAAGATTATACATCTCTAAATTTGAGCTATGTTCTGAACTTTATTCCCTCACTATTGGTGACTTGCTTGCATTCTCATCTACCCTCTTTCTTTTATAAACTTTCTTTGCTTGAGCTTTTTCATTGAATTTTATACCCTTTGCAACCCTTGAGGAAGGAGGGGAAGAGCATACCTGCTCTTTAGACACATGTTTGCTTCTAGTCATACCTGAACATAAAAGTAGCAATGGGCTCAACCAAAGTTAGCAAAATAACACATAGATAAATTTCGAGAACAACATCACCGAACAAATTAGTGCATCGCCAAATAGTTTGGCTAAGCACATGGCTATCTCTAATCGGGACAGAAATAATGGGGGAGGATTAGCGAATGGAGATGGAAAATCACTGATACGTCAAAGAGTTCGACGATACTCCCAGACCATCGCTGAACTAATTTTAGTATCACCAAAATCTCGCTTAGAATATCCAATACATTGTGACTTTTGGCGATATGGAGAGTGCTTTAGCGACATATTACACAGTTTAGCGCATTACCAAAGTACTCAACCCATCACTGGTCATCATCTTCCCTTAGGTGACTGGCGCGACTTCAAGACTTCAATGGCTATTTTAAATCCTAATGAAAATGGATACTCAGAATACCCTAGGTTTCAACATTTAAACCACAATACAACGACTTTGCTCTCAAGAATGTCGTCACCCAATCTATCATTGGGCAAAATCGATCGATTTCAATTTTATCCAACTAAAACCTAAGACCTTTTCGACACCCATTGCATCAAAAATTAATCCATAATGCATAAATGACTAACAATTAAGCATCTAAAGACAAAAATTCAATAAGTTAACTACAATCAAACAAGAATCCGATTCAAATTGACATGTTCAACAAAAACTTCAATCACCAACAATAAAATCTAGCAAAAACAAACTTAACACAAAATTCCATTATAAACATGAGCAACATCGACAATACATAGATTTTAAAACAAAATTGATTCTAACCTTTAAACTTTAAAGAGAAATCAACAAGGAAATAAGAGATTGATATGGCATGCAATCCCAATGATGGTGGTGCTCGTATGGTGGTGGTGTTGACTTGTGAGAAAAATGATGAGTGTGTGTGTGTATGAGTGTGTGTTAATTAGAGAGAAATAAAAAAAAGAGGGAAATGGGGAATAGGATAGGTTTGAATAAAATCAAAGGTCAAAAGCTAATGAAAGGTAAAGGGTTAAAGAAGTCATACCGTCATCACTTTAAACACATGACCCTTTCAACAATATCTTTTCCTTCACTAAACTCATCGACGATGCACCAATTTATGATTATATCACCAAATCTAACAGTTACCAAAACCTGGGTATACCTTAATGGCAAAGCATTTTGACAATGGTTGGCCTTCACCAAGCTATTAGGAGATACACAGAATCGTAACTTACCATCACCGATTGTGACAGTTTATCTAGGCTGGAGATCCATTTTGGCAAAGGGCTTTGATGATTCACCGATGGGGTCGGTGATTCACCAAAGCCTATTCCTTGAAGCTTTGTGCATGATCTCCCAACTTTTTCTTCTCTGACTTGTGTTTTAGCATGTTTCCCATATTCCAACTCCATCACATACCTATACCAATCAATAAACGTTATTTAAAATAACAAAAATAAACTTGGGTTGCCTTTCAAGAAATGACTTAGTTATAATCATGACACGACGTTCTTCTTCATCAATCATGCATCATCGAGGTATAGCACCTCCAAGAAATTCACTTCCGATGACATCCCATTATATTTTTTAACTTGTTGTTCATTCACAGTAAACAGAGATCCCATGTCATTCTTTAATTCTATAGCTCCACTAGGAAAACATTGAACCACCTTGAAGGGACCCAACCATCTAGTTTTGAGCTTACCCAAAAACTAATTGTACCTTAAGTTAAACACGAGAAGATCAACCCCTCTCTTGAGCTCACTTTGTAGAATTTTTTCATTATGCCATCTCTTCATACACTTCTTGTATAGAGTGGAACACTCATAAGCTCTTAATTGAAATTCATCAATCTCTTGAAGTTGTTCCAACCTTGATTTTAAGGCATCCTCCCAATTCATATTCAACTTACACAAGGCCCAAAATGCCTTATGTTCTAATTCAAAGGGTAGGTGACTTATAGTGACATGCCAATGGGAGTTTTGAATGCAATTCTATTGTCCCACAACACATCATCAAGTTTTCGGGCCCAATCCATCCTACTAGCATTCACAGTTTTTGCCAAAATACTTTTTATCTCCCAGTTGGACACTGTCGCTAGTCCATTGGCCTGAGGATGGTATGGAGAAGCCACCTTATGCTTCACTCCATACTTATCAAGCAAAGAATATTGATTACAAAAATGAAAACCCCATTGATTACAAAAATGAAAACCCCATCACTTATGATAGCCCGGGGTGTCCTAAACTGGGTGAAAATGTATCTCTTCAAGAATTGTTTAATACTCTTAGCTTCATTATTTTGCAATGCAATAGCTTTCACCCATTTGGAAACATAATCAAGTTCTACCAAGATGTAGCAGTTTCCATACGAGCTCACAAAGGGTCCCATGAAGTCCAACCCCCATACATCAAATAACTCCGCATCCACACTTGGTTGCAAGGGCATTTCTTGTCTTCTTGATATCCCACCTTGCCTTTGGCATTGCTCATATACCCGCACTAACTCATGGGAATCACAATACAAAGTTGCCTAGTAAAATCCACTTTGGAGAATCTTTGTAACTTTACGCACACCACCATGATGACCACCAACTGGTGATGAATAACATACTTTAAGAATAGGCCTCATATTATCCTCCCTAACATAATGGCGTATCACTCCATCTGCATACTCTCTCTATATATAAGGTTCATCCCAATGATACCTTTTCACATCATGGAGGAAACACTTTCTTTGGTAATGATTCAAGTCATTAGGGAGTGACCTACTTACCACATAATTTGCATAGTCAACATACCATGGTAGCATACTCCCATTGAGAGTCATGACAAGCTCATTAGGAAATGTGTCATTAATTTCAATTTTACCTTATTTTTTCTTGTTAGATTCGAGGTAGGATAGGTGGTTCGCCACTTGGTTTTTGTATCCTTTTCGATCCGTAACTTTAAAATCAAACTCTTAAAGTAGCAAGATCCACCTAATAAACTAAGATTTGGCCTCTTTTTTATCCATCAAGTACCTAAGAGCTGCATGATCAGCGTGGACAATGAGTTTTGTACCCAACAAGTAGGCACAAAATTTCTCAAAAGCATAGACTACGACAAGCAACTCTTGCTCCGTAATCGTATAATTTTGTTGTGCATAGTTCAAGGACTTGCTTGCATAATAGATAGGGTGAAAAAGCTTATCCTTTCTTTGTCCTAACACCACACCTACGTAAATGTACTTGCATCACACATTAATTCAAAGGGCTGTGACCAATTCAGGGCTACAAAGTTAGGAGCTGACACAAGACTTTTCTTGAGGCAATTGAATGCCCTCACGCAATCACCATCAAACATAAATTTTTCTACCTTCTCAAGAAGCTTACACATCGGATGAGCAATCTTGGAGAAATCTTTAATGAACCATCTATAGAATCGGCATGCCCAAGAAAACTTTGAACATCTTTCACGGAGATTGGAGAGGGTATCGTCGCAATGAATTCAACTTTAGCAACACAAGATTAGTTTCAGCACATCATTCAGGCACCTTACCCAAGAGTTTGATATATGGTTCAAAGGTATCACCCACAATGGAAAAATCATCCATAAAGACCTCTATAGTATCCTCCACCATATCTAAAAAAATCGATAGCACCCACCTTTGAAAAATGGATAAATGCATAACCCAATGGGTATGTGCTTGAAGGCAAATATACCATATGGAAAAGTGAAGGTAGTATTTTCTTGATGTTTAGGTGTGATGCAAATTTGGTTATAACTGGATTATCCATCTAAGAAATAATACCACCCCCACTCGACCAACCGATCAAGCATTTGATATATAAATGACATGGGAAAGTGGTCCTTCTCCATCTATGAATTCCACTTTCGATAATCCATGCATAATCTCCAACCCATCATTGGACTCATGGGAATAAGCTCATTATTTTCATTAGGAACCACCGTGATTCCTTTTTTTTCAAAATTCATTAAACCAGGCTCACCCATGTACTATCCAAGAATACACAATGCCTGCATCTAACCACTTGATTATATCCTTTTTCACCACTTCTTGCATTGAAGGGTTAAGCCTCCAGGATGCTCAACACTTAATACACAATTGGGATCTAGCTTTATCTTGTGAGTATAAATGCCAGGAACAATCCTGATAATATCTGTAATAGTCCACCCAATCGCCTGAATGAACTTTCTCACAACTGACTTCAATGCTTCCACTTGTCATGGAAACAAGTCTCCCACAATAATAATGGGTAAGGTGTTACCTTCCCCAAAAGAGACATAGCGAAAGTATGGTGGTAATGGCTTAAGCTCATGTTGTGGTGGATCCACAATAGAAGGCTTCACAGAAGGATTTTCCCAATTCTTCAAGTCAAGATCTAATTTGTATGGGTTCTTGGTGTAAAAACCAAGACCTATAAATGAAGCTACAACCTCATCATGCTCTTCAACCTTTTCACTTCCATAATTCCACAACACTCCTGCTAGTTGCTCACTAATGAAGTCCACTTCCATAGTATCAACCACCTCATCATCAATCATGTCAATCATAGAGATCACTTGCAAGTCCTTTGGTTGCTTCATGGACTTACACACATTAAAAGTTACCTCTTTATTATTCACTCTAAACTTTATCTCTCCATATTTCACATCAACTAATGACCTCTCAGTAGTAAGTAAAGGTCTACCAAGGATAGTGGGAACTTCATAGTCTATCTCACAATCTAAGATCACAAAGTTGGCGGGAAATATGAATTTGTCAACCTAAATAAGCACATCATATATAATTTCCACCGGTTGTTTGATGGGCCAATCTGCAATTAATAGCCTCATGGTTTTGGGCCTCGGAGCACCCAACCCTAATTTTTTGAATATAGCTAGAGGCATCAAGTTTATACTTGACCATAAGTCGTACAATGCTTTTGCCAAATTGACACACCCTAATTGTGTAAGGAATAGTGAATGCACCGGTGTCTTCTTCTTGACCATCATATGGCTAGACATAATAGCGCTACAACTATATGAGATCTCTACCATTTCAAAGTCCATTATTCTATTCTTTGTTACTAAGTCCTTCATGAACTTGGCATACCCAGGCATCTCTTGCAACGCTTCCAACAAAGGAATATTCACCGATAAGTTGCTAAATTTTTAGAGGAACTTCTTGAATTTTGTATCATCCTCTTTCTTCTTGAGCCTTTGAGGGAATGGTGGAGGGATCTTGATTTGAGGCTTTGAAACAACCGGACTTTCCTCCTATTTTAAGACATTATCATCAACCGCTTGAGGTATCTCTTCACTTTTAACTTTCTCTTCCACTTCATCCTGTGTCATGCCCCGAATTCCAACGGGGCGAACTGGCACCCGAAGCCGTTGAGGCCCGAGAGAACCAATCTTTGCTCATGTACATTCATATGCATGCCTCTATATGAACATCATTGTATCTAAATGTTACAGTAATCAAATAGGTTCAGAAATGTACGGGGTGTTACACCTGTTTCTCAACATTTGGCTCATTTGGAATAGGGACTTCATCATTCGACTTGTTAAGCCACTTTCTCTTTCCTCTCACTTGTTCTTCAACCCCCTTCTCATTAAGGTCATCATAAAGATTCACAACATTATTACCGAAAGTCTTACAACTCCTAGTGACAATGGCCATGATATATGTATCATTTTTCAAATTTGCTAGGTGTCACTAGGTAAACTACCCTTTTCCTTGTGTTTAGATGAGTCGAGATTTGGCTTAATTGCATTTCAAGTTGCTTGGTGGAGGCTGAATTTTAAGTGACCATTTTATTGAGTTGCGAAAAGTTGCTTTTCATCTCTCTTAACATCTTTTCACTCTACTTGACTCCCATAAGGATATGAGCAAGCACATATTTTTTCTTATAACTTTTCAAATCCACAGTGGTAGACTCTTTACCTTTTTTCCTATTATTAGAAGGGATGTATGTATCATGGTCCAATTTCTTGTCTCTCCAATCATGGTCCCTATCTCTCTTCTTATCCCTCCAATCTCTATCATAGTCTCGGTCCCTCCAATCATGGTCTTTCTAATCATGGTCCCTTTCCTTCCAATCTTGATTACCGCCTTGCCTTTGATAGGTAGGTCATGACCCCCCCCCCCATTTGGTTCGACAAGTACCAAATTTCTTTATTAAGAGAATCTGTATCATCATCTTCATATTCTTTAGTCCCCTTAGTAACTATGGCATTGACCGCCTTTGGAGTTGCACCCATTACATGTTTTATAAGGAGATCCAATTGTGTCATTACTTTAGCCATGTTTTTGTCTCTCTCCTTATCCTTCTTCCTTTGTCTTGGCTCACATAAGATACAGAAGGAGGCCCCACAGCCACCTGGGTATCTCGTATGTGCCATGCTCTACTTTGCTTTGTCACTTGGTCTAGTAACTCCAAAGCAACTCTAAAGGTTTGTTTAATCAAAGATCCTCTGGCCGCATTATCTACTATAGTCTTGTTCAATTGGTCCAATGCTCTATAAAAAAATTAGAAAAGTATCTTATCCAGCACTTCATGTTTTGGGCATTGTATCAACTTTTTGTTAAACCTTAAACATGCTTCATGTGATGGCTCTCCACTCAATTGCCGAAAGTTTGTGGTCTCATCCTTCAATTGGAGCATGCAGGATGGTGGAAAGAATTACTATAGAAAAGCTTCCATCAACTCAGTACAAGATGTTATAGATCCCGCGGGCAATTCCTATAACCACAATATTGCATCACCCAACAATAAAAATGGAAAGAGCCTCAACCGGATGGACTCTTATGAGATATGAACAATGTTGAACAGAGTGCAATCTATAAAGTTCTTCAGGTGAAGGTTTGTATCCTCGTTATCTTGAACACCAAATAGGCCCTTCATTTGGAGTAAGTGAAGCATCACACTTGTGAAATGAAACACTCCATTACCCTCGGTGGGTGGGATGTGAATTGCACTTGCTCTTCCAGCATCCTCTTGGTGATCCTCATCATCAAGATGCCCATCAAATGAGGTGTCATTGCTACCTTGTTGACTCATTATGTTGTGAAGACTTAGATTATCCTCTGAACAAGACAAAAAAAACAAATAAAGTAAAGTTTTACACTATGGCTAACAAAAGTAACTTATAATACTATAATAAATGAACACTACGTTTCATTCCCTGAAAATAGCACTATTTTGATAATGCTCAAGATACACCTCTAGATGTATGTGGTCGCTAGCAATATAATTTATACCCAACTTGAAGTCAGGGTCAATTCCATAGGGAATGAAGGTGATAGGTTCACCTTCGAGTGTTGTAAGTGACTAAGTGTTTGCACGTAATATTAAAAAGAATATGGAAAAGTAAAAATAGGGGGTTTAATATAACAAGATTTTGTATTCAAATTATCAATTCGATGTTGGTTTGTCAAAGTGGATGCTAAAGAATGTAATCGATAAGTAGAAGTACTTGGGGTCTTTCCGTCTTAAGAGTGATTATAAATGTGGCTAAGTGAAAGTGCACCTACAATTCAATTGATAGTCGTGACTAGGCTTGGTCTTAGGTATTGGAGGTAATCTTTCAATCTACCACCAAATTTCATAAGGGTTTCTTTCAAACACTCATACGTACATGATACCAAGCAACCAATAACCTCAAATTAGTTAGCCTATTTATAGCACTAGCTATTAAATGAGAAATTCTCAAGTCTTTTCTAGCTAAATCTCTCCACCCTTGTATTCTCGTTCAAGCAAAAAAGGTGATTTAAGTATGAATGGAGTTTGCAACCTCAATTCTTAAGTTGAAACATAAAGATTTAGCTAAAATTATAACATTAAATTGAATATAAATATAAATAATCACTACCCACACAATAATAAACACTTAATAATGCAAAACCCCAAGCTTGGGAAATTAGCAACTCATAACAAGAGATAAAGGAAATATACCTATATTCTCATTCAAAGCTGCCATAGAATCCAAATGTTTCCAAAGAAAATCCAAATTCATAAGCAAAAAATTAGCAATAAGCAACTAAGACCCTAACTAGGGTTCAATTACAAGCTTTAGATTCAAAAAATGACAGAAGATAGGGTTTGAATCAACCAAAAAATCTTAAATAGCTTTAGCAAAAATGGGCCTCAAATTATAGAAATGCCACCGCGTCCAATTTGGCTGAGGAATTACCCATCGCAGAACAGCTCAGTGATGCACCAAATTGTAAGCTATTCACCAATTTGACCTTGTAATGAGCTCCAAGGGTTGACATCTATTACACTTGGCGATGGGTCTTAGGCTTCACCGATTTGTTCAGCGATGTGCCAAATTGTTCTTCTCATTGTCGTTTTGTCCAACTTTGGCCTTGGCCAAAACTTTTACATTTAGCGATGGGTTGTGCCTTTAGGAAATATGCAGGCCACTTTGTCATTGCTATTTCAACCACTTCTTAGCCTTAACCCTGAAATTAAGCTAAATTAACATTAAAATGCATTCAAATTAGCATTGAAGACATAATTTCTTACCATTTTTAGGACAAATGAGTTGCAATTTGTCGACTCATTAGCGACTCCAACCTAAAGTTATGAAATTCTAGCAAGGTTCAACATTGTAAAAATCCTAGGTTTTTTTTTAAGAAAACCCACCTCCAAGGTTCAAGAAAGGTTCTTGTGGTCCTTCTCCTTTCAAGATCAGATATTTGTTGGATATTTCAAACAATTAAAGGTATGTAAGGATATCCTTCGTTGTGTTTTTCCTATCGATTTCATTCGTATGGTTTTTGAATGGTTTTCATGAGTATAATAGGGTTAGGGTAAAACCCTCATAACTTGAAATCTCTTTGTTCCTCTATGAAAACTTCATGAATTGTCTACTCAATTTTCCTATTTTATGAAAATTCTTATTCTATGTGATTTCTATGGGGGTTTTTATATGAATTTATTAATGACTATGAAAACTAAATAATCTTCATGCTAAGCACCAAGTCTTTATGATTTCCTAGATTTTCAAAAGAATATGGATTTTATGATATCCAAATTTTGAAATATTTTCAAGAATTCAACTTCTATAACTTGATAATATAACGACCCAAATCATTATTACGATGAAAAGGTAGGTAAAATTTGCACTTAGACTCCCCTTAGCCGATTTTTGAGAAATTCAGGCCTAGTCTAGGATTGGATAATTTTTAAAGATGTGTTAGTCATACAAAATATGGTACTAATGTGATGGTTGGTAGTGATTTTTGACATTATATTTAGATAGATAACGAGTTTAGGGAGCCATAGAAACTTTCGGCACCTGAAACAGAGTTATAGAACTCTGGTTATAGAGTTTATCGTGGTGGGAGGTTCACGATATTATAATTCATGGTGTGTGTTGTAAAATAATCAAAACAAAAGAGAGGTCTCGAGTTTCTGCCTTAGACTGCTGTAATAGAAAAAGTAACTGCTGCAGCGGTACCGCTGCAACAGAAACTAATACCGCTGTAATGAACCTCTATTTTAAGGTGCGAATTGCTGCAGCAGTAATTTAACCACTGTAGCGGTACCACAACAGTGGTAATTTATCCACTACAATGGTAACACACAGGATTTGATAGTTTTAAAATGCAGAAAGTATTTTTATTCCCCATTTTTTCAAAAAAATGCAAGGGAGCTTTGGAGAAGGCTATTTTCAGAGGGTTTTTGAGGTTTTTCATCTTTGGAGGTAAGTCATTACATTCTATATTTAAATTAATTCTTATAACCTTAAAAAATCATTAGAAATAAATTCATGGTAGAAAATTTGAGTTTGGCCCTAGTTATAGAAATTGATGAAAAGTTGTGGAAAAGTATATAAATTTAGTAAAGAATGATTCTAGGGTGTTAGAAAACTTTAATGGGGTGAAATTACGATTGTTCATGCTAATTCATGTATAATCCATGTCCTTTAAGAGATAGAAAACCCTAAGATGATAAAATAGGGTGACTTTATGACTAAAATCAGTGGTTTTGATCCCTAGTAGTTAAAAAGGGGTGTAAATTATTGAAATGAGTATATATTCTTGTTGTTATAGATCAAGAATGAGTTAAACAAGAAATAAAGGGAAAGAGTGTGGCTTAAAGGTGACTTAATTAAGGAATTGAGATAGGCTATAATTTTGTTGTAGCACTTAGACTTTCTTAGCTTTGTGTTGGTTTGTAAATCAAACATCAATGGTTGCCTTGTAGAATGACTTATGATTTATTGACTGCATTGCATGTTATGGAGGTTGATGAAGGGGATGTTTATGTTATTATTGAAATCATGATGTTGTTGGTTGTGATTGAGGGTCGGGTACCGCATCAATACAAGATGATGATGTTGATATGTAACTCATGAGGTTTATAGGGTTGGTTATGCTTATGATATTGATGAGGTTGATATGATTAAGACATTATGTGCACATTTTACATATATGCACTCATTCATATGCATTGGGTGTCTTTATGATGATTATATGTGACAATGATTTATTGATGAAAGCGACTAAGCGTAAAAAACTGTAAAAGAAAACTTGTGAATTACACTATATAATGTATTTAGTTGTTGATGTCTTTGATTATAAGTTATGTTATGATCTCTCTTATACTTGTCTGGCTTGCTTACTTGTACATTATTGGGCTAGTCGGCCTAGGATACTTACCAGTACTTGTTGTTGTACTGATGCTACATGTACTCTTATTTTGTTGAGTGCAAAACATCTTCCTACGACTAATACGCGACCTTGGCTCTAGTGAGTGGTTCAGACTTGATTTTAAGAGTGAGTACTATGACCGGGCAACCTTCGAATCTTCCTATTGATTTTGATGTCCTTTGTTTCGGGACTAAGACAATTCTTAATTAATTATGTTTTTACATATTGCCAGTTGTTTCAAACTTAGTTTATTCTTAGATGTTCTTGTATGATGACTTCAGGTCCTGGGGATGTAATAAATAGAGGTTTCCGCACTCTATTAATTTTGGATTGATGTTGATTTGATAGTTGGTTTAAATTATCATATGAACCATCTTTTGAACTTGTTTAAAATTGAGAATTAATATAAGGTGAATATAAAATATCACTCAAGTTAGAAGGTGGGAGACTAGTATGGTTCTCACGCCATAGTTTAGGTTGGGTGCCAATCAGACCGATATAAACTTTCTTGACTATTCTCTTTGACATAAATCTATGAATTTTCATTAAAAAGGAAATATTCAAGTTAATCACCAAGCCCCTAAGACTTTATTGATAACTCCTAAATATATTATATTTACTTTACGAACCCGAATGGTGAAATCTATTTAGAAATATATTTTTCATGACTTATGATATGATTTTTTTACTTATGATTTTTACATGATCATATGAACTCCCTACCTAAAAACTATGCTAAAATAATATGATCTTCCATACTCTCAATAATGTCAGGAAACCCTTCTCCTATGAACTATGAAATAATAATATGATCCTTACGACTTCTAACACTATGAAACTACTTTAAGAATGTAACTTTATGACCTTATGACATGAAATCTCTTAACTATGAATTATGACATATAAACCTCTTACTTATGAATCATGCTAAAGTGATGTGATCTCTAAAATGTCATGAAAAATACTGAATTTATAATCTTATGAGCATGAGACAAAGGGCTAACCTATGATCATGAGCCTAAATTATCTAATCCATGAATATGAGCCTAAAATGGCTAATCCATGATTATGAGCCTAAAGTGAGTATTTCATGAATATAAGTCTAAAGTGGCTAACCTTATACTCATGAGCCCAAAGAGGCTAAACTATGTAAATGAGCCAAAAAAAAGGTTCAAACTATAATCACATGAGCTTAAAGAAGTTAGATGGTTAACCATAATGGCATAAGTCTAAAACAATATTGCTGAAAACTTCATTTATAGATGTAAGTTATGGATTGTTCTGATGGTTCGGGTGACTCTTTCTTGATTTTCCCAAAGAGGATGGTTATATATGCTTTTACACTATTATATACAGACCATATCAACCCACATGACAATAGTGATAAGATGCTTAGCCAGTCAAGTATTAATCAGACCCACATAGCTCATGGTGTATCTAGGTATTTATGTCATTACAACACCCACTCCTATATTGAACTAAAATGTTAATAAAAGTACTTTTCTCCAAGAGTTGGTAATCTATGCCCATATTTCTCTCTCATGTCATGTTTTTCTATACTTATTATTTTAGTTTCATATTTATTTTATGTCATGTTCTTTAATTCCATTTTATATACCGTACATTCCATGTACTTACATCATTTGATATTGCATCATTTTATTATGCAAATTTAGGTACTCAGGCTTGTGATCACGTGCATTGTTAAGTTACTTATTTTTCACCTATTGGTGAATCCTCCCAACTTTTTGGGGGATTACATTATGTTAGTCGATATGTTCTAGTTCAATAAAGGTATGACAAGGCCTTGTCCCAGTAGGAATTAGCTTCATAGATTTTAGAGGCTTCACAAACAATTAGTTTTCAGGTTCATGTTATTTAGTTTTGACCTTCATGTCACCATTTGTATGAATCATTATGTTTTTAGACTAATGAATGAATGAAGTTTTCTTATTAATGAATAAAGCTTTCTTTTAAGAATATCTCTCATGTTTTACTAATATCTTCCACATATGTTAGATGAATTCTCATGTCATATGCCAGATGGGGGTATGCCAGGGCAAAAAATAACATTAGTTATTGGCCACACCCGGGTTTTGTCTCGGGGCATGACTGATAACTTATTTGATCAAATTTAGGGTGCTTCAATATTCTTGAAAATTTATTTGAGGTCAGGTTACCAACATTTGATGATTAGGGCTTTGAATAATCCTAAGACAACCTTTAGGACTTGGTATGGACGTTCTAAATTCTTTTTCATGTCTTTTGGATTTTCTAATGCCCCAAAAATATTTATGAAGTTGATGAACGATGTGTTTCGGTCTTACTTGTATTGTTTTGTTATTGGCTTTATTAATGATGTCTTGGTGAATTCTAGGAGTGAAGAGGAGCATGTTTATCATTTTGATGACTATGCTTCAAAAGTTGAGGGATGAGTGGATATATGTTAAATTTTTAAAGTGTAATTTTTGGCTTAGTTTGTGGCCTTTTGGGACATCTATTATCCAATGAGGGTATTATGGTAGATCCAACCAAGATTAAGGCAGTTTAAGATTGGACCAGGCCTAATTCATCTATCAAGATTTAGTATTTTGTGGAATGACAGGCTACTATAGATGGTTTGTAAAGGGTTTCTCTTCTACTGCAGCTCCTTTGATCAAGTTGATTAATAATAATTTCACTTTTTAGTGGTCCAATGAGTATAAGGAAAGCTTTCAAAAGCTCAAGACTTTGATGACTTCAATACCGATTTTGACCTTGCTCGTGAAAGGTGAAGGCTTTATGGTGTATTCTTATACCTTAATTGATGGCCTTGGATGTGTTTTTATGCAAAATGTGAAGGTTATAGTTTATTCTTTGAGGCTGTTAAAGATACATGAGAAGAACCACCCTACTCATGACTTAGAGTTGGCAGTGGTAGTATTTTCTTTGATCATTTGGAGGCACTACTTGTATGGATTTCATTATGAGGTTTTCACTGATCATTGCAACCTAAAGTATATTTAACTTGAAGGATTTGAATTTGTGACAACGGATGTGGTTAGAGTTTCTTAACGATTATGATATGAATTTACTTTATCACCCAAGGCCAACATAGTGGCAGCTGCTTTGAGTTGGAATGTGGTGAATATGGGCATTCTTTCCTTATTGATAGATGAGAAGTGACCTTTAGCCATGGATGTTTAGAGTTTGACTAATAACTTCATGAGACTTGATAATTTCGAGCCTAGTAGAGTTATTGCTTGTGTTGAGGCACAATTGCTTTTGATGGAACAAATTAAGGATATGCAGTTTGAAGATGAAAAGTTGTGCATACTTTAAGACTACATGTTGATAGGAAAAACTATAGAAGAAATTCTTAACCAAGAAGGTGTTTTGAGGATCAAGGGTCGGATTTGTGTTTATAGAGTTGGTGATTTAACAAGGTTGACCATGGAGAAAACTTATAGTTTGAGGTATAATATTCTTTCGGGTGTAGGCAAGATGTATTTTAATTTGAAACAACATTATTGGTGGTGTAAGATAAAGATGGACATCCTGGAGTTTGTAGCGAAGTGTTTGAATTATCATCAAGTAAAATATAACAACTAAAGAACTGATGGTACAACTTAGAGAATGCCTATACTTGAACGGTGTGGGAGTGTATTGCTATGTACTTTGTAGTAGGTTTGACTCAAACATTGGGAAAGTTCGATGTTATTTGGGTGGTTGTGGATAGAATGACCAAATCAACATACTTTATACTGGTTAGAACTACCTACAATACAGAAAAGTTGACCAAGATATACATTCAAGAGATAATTTAATTGTATGACAGACTATTTCCATTATTTAAAATTGAGGTACTCAATTTACATCACATTTCTAGAGTTCTATGCAGCGGGACTTGGGTACTCAATTGGAAATGAGTACTGCTTTTCATCCTCAAATGGATAGTCAGTCCGAGCGAACTATTCAAGTCTTGTAGGAAATATTTCGATCTTGTGTGATTGATTTTATCGGTAATAGAATCAATTTTTGCCCTTAATGAGTTCGCATACAAAAAAAATTATCATTCCAGTACCCAGATGGCTAGCTTTCTATAAAAGAAAATGTAGATCTCCTATTAGTTGGTTTACTTCATTTGAAGTAAGATTGTGGGGTATAGAATTGTTGAGAGATTCCATGGAAAAGGTAAACTTAATTCAATACTAGCTTTTGACATCTCCAAGAAGGCAAAAAAGCTATGTGGATCGAAAGGTTTATGATTTAGAGTTCATGGTTAGTGATTGGGCTTTATTTAAGGTATTACTCATGAAGGGTGTAGTGAGGTTTGGGAAAAGGGCAAGCTTAGCCTGAGTTTTATTGGTCCATTTGAGATTCTTTAGTGCATTATAAAGATTACCTATGAGTTGGCCTTACCTCCAGAACTTTCAGTTATACATTTAATTTTTTATCTGATGATGTTGAAAAATATCATTCTGATTTTTCTCAGGTGATTCAGTGGGATTCAGTGGATTTGGATCAGAATCTAACTTTTGAGAAAGAGCTTGTGGCCATTTTAGATAAGCAGATTTGAAAGTTGAGGTCCAAGAAAATTGCTTAAGTAAAGGTTAAGTGGATGTATCATCCTATTGAACAGGATACCTAGGAGATGTAGTTTGATATGCGGTATAGATATCTCCATCTTTTCGACAGTGCAACTATCTTTCTTATTCTTATGTTTGAGTACGAATGTGTGTTTTAGTGGTGGATGATGTAACAATTCTTATGGCTATTTTTTATTTCTGCGTATTTTGACATGGTTATGTGAGTTTTTCATTTTAGATGGTTATACAAGGGATATAGTTGATCAAAGTTAACATTTGATAAAGATGAGCTTGGAATGAAATTCTAACAATCCCTTTAGGTCCATAAGGTAATTTTTGGATTAGTTGGACCTATGGTTTAGGTCCCGAGGCTTTCAGATGGATTTTGATTCATTAAAAGGAAATTTAAAGGTTAATAGTTGACTTCAATTAACATTGGTCAACATGACCTCGAATCAGTGTTTGATAGTTACAATAGGTTTGAAATATAATTTCAAGTCGAGTAGCATATTTGATTTGTGTTCATAGGTTTCAGAATAAATCTCGAGGGTCCATTCAAGATTTTAGAAGTTTCATATTTCAGCTAATGCACCAGATCTAGTATAGGTCAAATTTACTCTTCGTGATCGTGATGTTTCTATCATATTCACAAAGAGTAGATAGGGTTGTTCATCACATTTGCAATGTGAGTGTCGTATTTAAAAAGAGTTATACTGGGTTGGATATAGTCTTTAACCATCATGTATGCGATTGTCCAACCATATTTGTGATACTGGGTTGCGGTGATTAGTCGCGATTGCAATCTAAGGGCCACGTTCCTGAATAAGAAAATACATGGACAGATTTAAAAACTCCATTTTTGAATATAAACACCATAACCTAATTTTTAAAGCTTGTAACTCATTTTTGGGTGTTTTAAATAAAAATTTCAAGATTCGTTTATTGGGTATGATATAAACCTTTAATCTTACATTTCCGAATACTTCATTAATGATTTTACCTTCAAATCATGATTTTAAATTGAGAATTTTGAGGCTAAAGTTATGAAATTGTATTTTGAGGTTTTATAGGTTGATTTGAATTGGTTTCTGTTGAAATTTCATATTTTAGCTCCTTAAGTCATTGGTAACATGATTTTCAAATAAAATTTTGTTGTTTCCCTGATGAGCTCGAGGTTAACTTTTAGATTGACTTTTTGGACTCAAAATAGAAGTATAGTAATATGAGTGTCTATAGATTTATTTTCTTATGAAGAATACATAATTTATTAGATTAGGCTCGTTCGAAGGCTTTACAGAAGGGAAAGGTTTTGATTTGACTCTTTGGGCTTCATTTAAGGTAAAATGAGACTTTTATTGACTCAGTTTAATTTGTTTGTATTTGTTTGACTGTGTAAATGGGTAATGGGTGAAAGGGTCCCATATAAATGAGATGATGAGCATTTATGTGGATATCGATGATATGTGATGGAAACTTCAGACTTTATCTTTGAGTTGTTGACTTATATGGGTATGTGAGCCTGACTTTTGGCTATAGCATTGATTTAAATTCTTTTGTTTTCTCACTAATATGTGCCCAAACAATTGATACTTGAAAGCTAGAATATGATCTACTATTTGATCATATTTTTCACTTATTTTGTTATATTGATGACTGTTCTGGGATGATTATGATATGTTGTCGAGGTTTTATCAAGGATGTGACTCTGAGGTAATATTTTGATTGTATGAGGTTATTTTTGAATAGTGCTGAGGTCATTTCTTGTTTTGTGTCTGAGCTTATTTCCAGACAGATTTGAGGTTCATTCTAGATGGTATATAAACCTTGTGCTATATTAAGGCAGTAGGTATATACAGATGCTGATCAAATAGGAGACACGTATAATGTACATCATTTTACTTGAGTTGCATTGTCTTAGTATGAAAAGTGATTGAGTGATTGTGATATTCAATTTATTACTCTTATCTGGACTTGCTTTTGATTCGAGATATCTGTACTTGATTATATCAACTGTTGTTAGCATTAGCTTTTAGTACGGGTCTATCTTTATCTAAAATAGAAATTTTATTATGTTAAGTACTAATATAATAAGTTTAGGACCGACCCTCTCCATCGATTTGGATTTAGATCAGTCGATGATGCTTCTGAGTACACATGGAGTTTGCACCCACCCTTGCCTTTTCTACATATTTTATATAGTTTCTAAGCATAATATATCCCGCTGGTGACTATACCATTGTTTGGAGCATATTCTCTCGAGATTTGTGGTTCTTGGTTAATCCTCAACATCCTTGAATATCCTCTATACTTCTGTCTTTTGTATCTATTTTTGAATATTGAGTAGATTTTAGAGTTTCATTCAAATGTTAGTGACTTGTTGATACGGGTGGGACAAGCTGTCCAACAAGTACACGACCTTTCACACGAAGCCAAGCTCGGGAATTACAAAAACTCCAAGCCTTGTTCATGCAAATGGCCGTGTGTGAGTTAGTGATTGAACCACCTAAGGATCTAAATGTTTTTAAGTGTGAAGAGGGACCGTGAAGTGTAATAAACTTACACTCCAAGGCCGGCCCCCATGACAAGGGCAAGCTGGTCATTTTTCCTCATTTTGCCTTGTAATATAAATAGAACATATTAGGGTTATTTGAGTAGTTCTCCCATTATAATTTTCAGCATAAGACTTGTAATATTTTGGTTCTCTCTCTCTCTATTCCATCCCACAATAAGAGAGATACTTGTGTTGTATCTTGGCTAGAAACAAAGATCTTGAGGTCATAGAGTTCCTCTTGGTCCAAGTAAGAACTTGGTGTTAATATTCAATAGTCTTAGGGTCCTCTCTTGTTGTTAGGGTTCTTAGACTATTGAATCTTTTATGTCAAGTTACTATCTTTTTGTAATCTTGCTAATGTTTTTTTTTTGTAATCTTGAAGTCTAGTGAAGCCGTGTGGGGCTCTTTCGATTCACTAGCACTTGTTGAAACTTGTTGATCTTGTGTTGGTTTGTTGATTTCGTGGCTGGTTGTTGGACATTTGTGTGTTGTGGACTTGATAGTGTATCATTTGGTATCAAGAGCAAGGCTGGTTGTGTTCCTACACTACCAAGCTTGGGCAATCTCAATTTATTTTTATTTTTTTAAAAAAACGAAATCTTTCTTGGTCAAAAAAAAAAGAAGAGAAATCTGTCCATCTTGTTGTCTTGGCCGAGCATGGTGTTTGTGTGTTTAGATCTAGGTGTTATTTTACTTGTTTAGTGTGTTTATAGTGTTGGTTTCTTTCTCACCAACACTAAAAGTGTCTAGATCTAAAGTTGAGCTTATAATATTGACCATTGTTGTGGTGACTTGAAGTGGGCCGTAGGTTGTACCTTGTTGATGACCATTGGTGGTTTTTTTGTGTTATGTTCTTGAAGAAGTTGATGTTGTGTTCTTTAAGGTTGTTGTGGTGTTCATATTGTTCTTCATCTATTCTTACAACTTAAGACCACAAAAGTATAAAATAGATCCAAAAGGTTGTAAGACAAAAGTTATAAAGTTGTTGGTGAGAAGACTTGCACACATCTCTTCCTAGACTTGACAACCACTTTTCCTTAAAACACAAAACCTTGTTTTGTGGGATTAGTATAGTCAAATCTTACCTTTTGAGTTTCAAAAGTTGAAAAAGAGTACAAGACTTTACCTTCCCTCCAAAACCATTGTCATCCATTACAAGTTGTGTGAATCTTGAAATTTCAGATTTGTACCAAAAAAACAAAACAAAAAAAAAGAATTTTGTGTGGGCCCAAGACCAATTGCATGCTGCCACATCACTAATAAGATCAAATTTGGATACTCTTTTCCTAGTTTCTAATGGTTGATTCTTGGTTTCCTTACTTAGTTCTAGAACTAATTAACAAACTAGTACATTCCTACTAGGTTGTCAATTAGTCCTTTGAATCCGTTGTTCGTGTCAACGATTACTTGGGTGCTTTTTTTTATCTTTTGAATACGTTATTACTTCTTGGTTCTAGTACAACGAGAATTCTTTGAGTCTTCAAACAAAAATCCATTCCGGATAAGAGCTTACTCATACCTTAAAGGATTCACGGTTACTAGCCAATCTACAACACTTGTAGAGCTCAAGCGTGAGGTGATCCAAAGAGTGTAATACCTTGGCAATGGAAGGGAACACGTCCCACAATGTGGATAATATTTCTCTTGACTCTATGAGGGCCACTCTTGAGGCGGTTACCCGAACACTTGAAAGGTTGAATACGGACTTTGGGGCTGTGAGAGGGGATTTGGCAGCAATAAAGGGAGAAGTGTCGACTATTAGTGGGAGATTAGAACAAGTGGAGAGTCAAAGGAACTCTCGGCCTTCTACTCCTCTACATGTTTCTACCAATGGGCATGATAGAACTTCCTCCGCAACCATCACTCCCAAAACATTGCACCAAATGCTAAATACACCCCAAGCTCCACTAAATGCCTCAAGCCAAACCACTCCTTTCCCTCCAAATCGTGACCCCACTAGACCAATACATTTCCAAACTCCTCAAGTCCCACAAGAGGGATTTGGACGACAAGTACCTCCGCTAAATCCGAACCCTCCATTCCAAGCTCTATTAAACCAAAGACCACCACCTCCACAAAATCCAATTCTTCCAAATCAAGTCCAAAATGCCCAAAACCATCCAGCCCACTTTGAGGAATATGGTAGAGAGGAATATGAAGGATATGGAGCCTTTGATGATGCTTACATGAGGGAGGAGGAGATGAGAGGGGGTTGTGGTGATCCAAGGAGATACCGAGGGTATGGAGAAAGGGGAAACCGACACTAAGAGAGAGATGTAGGCATCAACACCATCAAGTTAAGCCTACCCATCTTTAAAGGTGAAAGTGATCCCGAGGTATACTTAGCTTGGGAATCATCTTGTGACAAAGTTTTCCAAGTTAATGATATCTCAGAAGAAAAGAAGGGTTGCTATGCTATAGCTCATTTTGAGGGTTATGCATTAACTTGGTGGGAGTACATTAAGTGGTTTGGTAATGAAGTAGTTAATGGACAGCCACCACCTTGGTTTCGGTTGAGGTACTTGATGAGACAACGGTACCTTCCTGAGAGATATCTCCATGAGTTTCTTGCTAGATTGTACAACTTTCGTCAAGGTAACAAGAGTGTGATGGCGTATTTTGATGAGTTTCAACAACTCATGTTAAAACTTGATCATCGTGGGGAATAAATCAGTCATGACATCATCCGGTTCAAGTGTGGGTTGAACTGACGGTTCAAGTGTGGGTTGAACAAAGAGATTTCCACTCATTTAACACTTCACAAGTTTGATACCGTTAACGGTATTTTCCAATCGGCTCTTGAGATTGAAAGGGAACTTAAAGAGAGATCGTCTTTCAAGGCAAGGGGACAAACTACCTCGGGATGGCCCAAAAATAAGGACCAACCCGCCACTACAAGGCTGCCCGAGCCCAAAACAGTCCACAATTTTTCTCCAAAACCGAAAGCTCATAAGTATCCTAACCCAAAGGGATTCCAATGTTTCAAGTGCCAAGGTTGGGGGCATAATGCCAATGAATGTCCAAACCAATGCAATGTGATCCTACGGGAAGGGAGATTGTATTACCTTGGTGAGGAGGTGGACCCGAAAAGGGAGAGTATGAGGCCGAGCCTCAAGATGGAGAGAAAACTGATAATGGACCATATGATGATGATGGTGATGATGGTGAAGATGTTTATCCGCAAGAAGGGGAGTGTGTGGTTCCAAAATTTATGGTTAGGCGCGTCATGATTACTAAGGCAATTGATGACCCAAGCCAAAGGGAAAATCTATTCCATACTAAATGTCTTGTAAAGGGGTGTGTGTGCACCTTGGTGATCGATAGTGGTAGTTGTACAAATGTTGCTAGTAATGCTATGGTAAATTTCTTGAAGTTACCAACTACACCGTACACTAGTCCTTACAAGTTACAATGGTTGAATGAATGTGGTGAATTAAAGGTCACAAGGCAATGTGTGATACAGTTTAAGGTGGGAAACTACGACGATGAAGTGCTTTATGACATGATACCAATGCAAGCATGTCACTTGTTGCTAGGTAGACCTTGGAAATATGATAGGTCTACCAAACACGATGGGAGGTCCAATCTATATACACTTGAGAAGGATGGCCGAAAGGTTACACTTCATCCTCTTTCGCCTTCCCAAGTGAATGAGTGGCATCAAAGGATGAGAGAATTGAAGGAGAAGGGAAAGGATTCTGAAAAGGGAGAAAAAAGAGGGAATTCCGTAGGTGGGGCAGTAGGGGCATCCGAGGCTACCTCAACATAAAAAGGGGAGGAAAACATGGTGATGTTGGTTAGGAAGAAGGAACTATTCATGGATCATGATGAGGACACGCCTATGTTACTTTTGGCTCATTGTTTTAATACTAACCCCACTAATTCTTCCATTTCTCCTTTGATTTCTTGTGTGTTGCAGGATTATGAAGATGTATTTCCTAAAGAACTTCCGCAAGGATTGCCCCCACTTCGGGGAATTGAGCACCAAATTGACTTTGTGCCGGGATCACAATTACCAAACAAGCCATCTTATAAGAGCAACCCTGCGGACACTAAAGAATTGCAACGTCAAGTTGAAGAGCTCCTCAACAAAGGGTATATCAAGGAGAGCATGAGTCCATGTGCGGTTCTGGTGCTATTAGTGCCCAAAAAGGACGAAACTTGGCGCATGTGTGTGGACTGCCGAGCCATCAACAAGATTACGGTAAAATATTGCCACCCTATTCCTTGGTTAGATGACATGCTATATGAATTGAATGGTTCATGTTTGTTTTCCAAGATTGATTTAAGAAGTGTCTATCACCAAATAAGAATACAACCCGATGATGAATTGAAAATCGCCTTCAAGACCAAGTTTGGTCTCTATGAATGGATGGTTATGCCCTTCGGCCTAACAAACGCTCCAAGTACTTTTATGAGGCTAATGAATCATGTGATGAGGCCATTTATTGGAAAGTTTTTTGTTGTCTGTTTTGATGATGTCTTGGTGTAGAGCAAGTCTTTAGAAGAGAATGTGATGCATTTACAATGTGTGCTTGATGTCCTTAGAAAGCAAAAATTGTATGCAAATCTGGAAAAGTGCTCTTTTGGTGTTAATGAAGTTGTTTTCTTGGGTTTTGTTGTTAGTTCAAGAGGGGTCGAAGTGGATGAATCCAAGATAAATGCTATCAAAAATTGGCCAACCCCACAAACCGTTGGAGAAGTAAGAAGCCTCCACGGGTTGGCAAGTTTTTATAGAAGGTTTGTCAAAGGATTTAGCACCATAGCCGCCCCCTTGACCGAGGTCATTCGGAAAGAACAACCCTTCAAGTGGGGTGACGAGCAAGCTAAGGATTTTGAAACCTTGAAAGCTATGCTCATCTCCGCGCCTTTGTTACAATTTCCCGACTTTGATAAGACGTTCGAAGTCGAGTGCGATGCTAGTAAAGTAGGCATAGGGGATGTTTTGATACAAGATTTAAAACCCATTGCTTACTTTAGTGAAAAGCTCAAAGGAGCAACTTTAAACTACTACACGTATCATTTAGAGTTGTATGCCTTGATTCGAGCCTTGGCCACTTGGCAACACTACTTATGGCCTAAGGAGTTCGTGATCCGAACGGACCATGAATCCTTAAAGCATCTTCGGGCCCAAGACAAGCTTAACAAACGGCATGCCAAATGGATTGAGTTTCTTGAGACCTTCCCTTATGTTATCTAATACAAAAAGGGTAAGGACAATGTGGTAGCCGATGCTTTGTCTAGAAAATATGCTCTTGTGTCCACTTTGTCATCAAAATTGATGGGTTTTGAGAGCTTAAGAGGATTGTATCCCAAGGACCCTCACTTTGCTCCTATCTTTAGGGAATGTGAAGAATTGGGTAGGGACAAGTGGGATCCGGCTAGGGGTTCAAATCCCTATGCCAAATTTGATGGTTACTTATTCAAAGGTAGACGATTGTGTGTACCCTCTAGCTCTTGGAGAGAGTTGTTTTTGAGGGAAGCACATGATGGCGGTCTAATGGGTCATTTTGGGGTCGAAAAGACCTTCGAAATATTGGAGGAGCAATTCTATTGGCCCAAAATGTGCAAGGATGTGGCTAGGATTTGCGGCCAATGTGTAGAGTGCAAGAGAGCCAAATCTTGGATCCTACCCCATGGGTTGTACACCCCGCTGCACACCCCTCTACGTCCTTGGCTTGATATATCTATGGATTTTGTGTTGGGGCTTCCAAGGACTCGACGAGGTCGGGATAGTATTTTTGTTGTAGTTGACCGGTTTTCTAAAATGGCGCACTTTATCCCTTGCTCTAAATGTGATGACGCACCTAGTGTGGCCTCTTTATTTGTTGATAATGTTGTTAAATTGCATGGTGTTTCGAGGACCATTATGAGTGATAGGGACTCTAAGTTCCTAAGCCACTTTTGGAAGTCCATGTGGGGTAGGCTTGGTACCAAGTTGTTGTTCTCTACGTCCTGCCACCCACAAACCAATGGCCAAAAGGAAGTAGTAAATAGGACTTTGGGTGCTATGCTACGTTCCATGGTTAAGGGAAAAATGACTTCTTGGGCAGAGCACTTACCATTGATTAAATTTGCTTATAACCGTGTCATACACTCAAGTATGGGAATGACTCCCTTTGAGTGTGTATACGGCCTCAACTCCCTTACCCCTTTGGATTTAATGCCTTTGCCAAGTGATCTCATGATTAGCTTAGATGGAAGCAAGCGGGCAGATTCTATGAAGAAGTTACATGAGAAGGTGCGGCTTCAATTTGAGAAGAAAAACCAAGAAATGGCAAGGAGGGCCAACAAGGGGAGAAAGAAATTCATTCTTGAATCGGGAGATTGGGTGTGGGTGCATCTTCGGAAGGATCGGTTTCCATCTCAAAGAAAGTCCAAATTTATGCCTAGAGGTGATGGTCCATTCCAAGTACTTGAGAGAATCAATGACAACGCCTACAAGATTGACCTTCCACCGGAATATCAAGTGCACAACACTTTCAACGTTTGTGATCTCTCTCTAGTGGATGCGGTTTAAGATGATCAAATGCTAAATTTGAGGTCAAATTCCTCTCAAGATGGAGAGGATGATACGGGTGGGACAATCTGTCCAACAAGTTCACGACCTTTCACACGAAGCCAAGCTCGGGAATTACAAAAACTCCAAGCCTTGTTCATGCAAATGGCCGTGTGTGAGTTGGTGATTGAACCACCTAAGGATCTAAATGTTTTTAAGTGTGAAGAGGGACCTTGAAGTGTAATAAACTTACACTCCAAGTCCGTCCCCCATGACAAGGGCAAGCTGGTCATTTTGCCTCATTTTGCCTTGTAATATAAATAGAACATATTAGGGTTATTTGAGTAGTTCTCCCATTATAATTTTCAGCATAAGACTTGTAATATTTTGGTTATCTCTCTATATATTCCAACCTACAATAAGAGAGATACTTGTGTTGTATCTTGGCTAGAAACAAGGATCTTGAGGTCATAGAGTTCCTCTTGGTCCAAGTAAGAACTTGGTGTTAATATTCAATAGTCTTAGGGTCCTCTCTTGTTGTTAGGGTTCTTAGACTCTTGAATCTTTTATATCAAGTTACTATCTTTTTGTGATCTTGTTAATGTTTTTTTTTTGTAATCTTGAAGTCTAGTGAAGCCGTGTGGGGCTCTTTCGATTCACTAGCACTTTTTGAAACTTGTTGATCTTGTGTTGGTTTGTTGATTTCGTGGCTGGTTGTTGGACATTTGTGTGTTGTGAACTTGATAGTGTATCACTTGTACTAGTGACTTTCATGTTTAAGGGTTTAAATTACTATTGTTTCTTCATGGTTGACATTTAGTTGGGTGAAACGATTTAATTATGAGTTAAATTGTCTCAATTGTTGTCTTCTACATAATTTTATTCGATTATTGACACTGTGTTTTTGGGTTGACTTACCTATCAGTGGGTTAGATATGTGTCATCACTTTCTTGAATTTCAGGTCATGACATATGATCCATTAAAGCATGGAATACATTAACATTGATTTCATGACTTATTTTATAATGTACTATATTGCATTCGTTTCATGATTCACCCGAGTATGAAATATATTGACATTGATTCCATGACTTATCTAGTAATGTAATATATCGAGTCCACTATATAATCTATTCAATCATGTAATACACTAACTGTCATGCCCCAAACTTAGAGGGGCGCAACTAGCACCCAATGGCTTACTTGACTGAGCAAACCAGCAAACACCCAACCAAATAACATAAGTTGCGACAAGTCGGGGCTGACGAGGCCTAAACGATGCCAATCGTTCATAATATAAAAGCAAGAGGATAATAAAACTAACCGATAAGGTCATTTTAAACCATAACTGTGTGGAAGCCAGCCTATCAAACAAATATATATAGATGAGACTGGCAAGGCCAAGAGAAAAATCAAGAATACAACCAACAATAAGGCCACAACTTACTCACATACCCACAAGCAACTGTCTACGAGCTTCTAAGATGAAGAACCACTAACAACTAGTTGGGACAATGTCCCTACATACCTATGAGTTCTGCAAAGTTGAAAAGGACTCCAGAATCAACAACTCCAAAAATAACGGAGCATATCAATCATCAGCTGGACTCGACCACACGCAATGAGGATCACTATATACCTTAAAACCTGCAGGTATAAATCCAGTGTCCCCTAGGAAATGGAGACATCAGTACAAAATAATGTACCGAGTATGTAAAGTAAATAATAACTGAGAAGGTATCATGAAGTAATGAATGTACATACAGATAAGGGGAAAATATAAATGAGTGTGCTTAGTGACTTTTGAATTTATGGATATCTGAAAGTACTCACTTTCTCATGACTTCGACCTTAAACCATAATTAATTAATAGTTATCTTAGATGAGCTAGATGATAGATATTATCAAGATCTGAACGTACTCGCAAAGGAGAGTCAGGAATGGTCACAATACAATCTAATGGCTCCTGGCCCAAATCCTACAATAATAATCAAAACAACAACCTAGTCAAGCCCCCATAAGCTCAACATAAATAAAGTAAATGAATACATCAAAGGTATCAAATTTTGATACTTAACGACTTAAGTTTCAAGAAGGTTCATAAGACCATTTTACAAAAGGTCAAATAAATTTTTTTGCCTAATATGTACATCATGTCATCACACCAAGCATAATCAAATGTCAGGAAGGACCAAAGCCTTGTATCAAGAAGGGCCAAAACCCCATATCAAGTAGCGATAAAACCCAATAATCAAGAGAATCAAGAATCCTATTAAAATTGGCTTCCTCGTTCGTAAAGTATCAAATTCGATTTTAAAGACTAAAGTGTAGAGAAATCTCCAAGAACTACTCAAAAGAGGTCAAGTAATGAGTATCTCCCAATATGTACATCATGCCGTCACACCAAGCATAATCAAATATCAAGAAGGACCGAAGTCCTATATCAAGAAGGGTCAAAGCCCTGTATCAAGAAGGGTCAAAACCCAATAATTAAGAGAATTAAGAACTATATTAAAAAGGGCTTTCTAGTTCATACTTAAAATAGATAACATCCATAATTTAGATAAACCACAAATCCATAGTCAAGATGGCAAAAGATCCAAATCAAGAAGCATACCAATAGTGACAAAGTCACAGCCACAAGATAGAAAAAGTCCCAATAAGGATGCCAAGTGATCAAGCATTCCGTACAAGTGGGTGAGTTAAACAAGTGTCTTGCAAGACTTTAAAAATACCGACACGATGATATAAAGTAATGAGAAGGTAACCAAGGTACCAAGACAGTATTTCAAATACCACAGCAGGTAACCAGAGTACAAGTTTAAGTTTATACATAAACCTTAGCCTTTTAACGCATAAACAGTCCAATCATAGCTTGAAGAGTTCAAATCATCACCCAAACAATTATTTCAACTTCCTCATATTATACACGAGTATGTACATCCTTGAACACACAATTAAATACCTTTTGAATTTCTAGTAAATCCAGCATGTTGACACAAATCAAGATTAACATTAAAAGTAAGCCTAGCTTGTGTAAATTACACTAAATCGTCAAAACAGTAAACCTGGACAGCCCCACTGTCTTTGTTGTAACTTAGTTTTGCATAGGCAAACAACAAAATTGAACTTTAGAGACTTCATAAAAGTTGTTGGTATATGTCTTGGAGTTAGCAAAGAGTTCAGAATCACTGCAATATACATTTTGTACAAAAAGATATCATTAAAATACTAACAGTAGAACATAGGGGGTTTCTAAATCGGAAACTGGACAGAAATTCTCCTCTTTTGCATCCCCTATTTCGAGTTCATAACACCAAAATCAGCTTTTTATGTAAGAATAAAAGTTGTAGAGCTATGTGTCATATTTCCAAAACATATTTTGGTACCTAAAATGGAGATCTACACAATAATATATGACATGTTTACTAAGACCTATACAATTTCAAATGAGTGAGAACAATACAATTGGGAAGCTCCACGAGATATCCCTCAATATTACACTAGATTCAAAACTCTTGAAATCAAGAATCATACCATGAAACGAAGAAAATAACTTTTACATACCTTAGCACTAGCTTCCCGAAGTTATCACGAACTCTGTCTACCCGTACCCGCTCGACATACAACAACCCCTACTCGGTCTTAACAACCTCTGCAAATCTAGGAAGCTAGATGATGAACGAAACATGAAACTAGCGGGACTTGGAGAAAACTACCTCGAGAAATACTCCACCATGATTTGGAGATCATCTATGGAGTATTAATGGAGAGAAGTTGGAGAGAACTTCTGTTTTCTCTAAGTTTAAAAGAGTTAAAAGATGAAGGGCGATATGCAGGAGTGGAGATATATATATATGATAAAAATATAAAAGTTAGGTACTTCATTTTAAAAAAAGCAACTGGATTGTATATATGATTATTATAATAAGTAATTGCACAAATTATAATGAACTATAATATAATATGCCAAAAAAATATTTATCAACCGGCAAGAAAATACTTTTACTCTTTCAAGAATACATACCCCACTTTACTTTTGTATGCTAATCCATAAAGTCTATCCATAAAAAATAATATACTTTTCAAACCTCTTTCTTTTTATCCAATTAAAATATACTCATTTCTAATAATCAATGAATACTTTGTAAAAATTACTCCTTTCACTAGATATCAAAATATCAATATACACGTAAATTTATAATACTAATAAAATATCAATATCTTATAAAATTGAGACATGCATAAATATTTCATCAAAATTAAGACATCTAGAAATATGTTTTATCAAATTATACCGCATTTACAACCTACCAAAGAATTACCAAAGGAACATTCTTTTACATCAGATTTTATGCAGCCCCAGCAGAAATACTTTTCAATGAAATAAAACCTATTATACAAGTTGTAAAAATAGGATTAACCCAAAATATGATAATACCAGATGACATAGGAACACAACCGGAAATAACCAGAGAAGATATACCAGCATTTTATGCAAACAAACGGATAGTAGGACTACAAGTTATTTTACAAGAACTAGAACATAACTATACTACTGGACAAGCACTATGGTGTTATCACTGTACTTTTTGTGCATATATTTGTTTTAATATTGCTAATTCTTTTTCCATTTCTTGTATTTTTGTAGATGATTCGGATGTTTCAGGGTCTGAATATTCTAGAATTGGTTCAGGGAGTGGTTCAGTTTTTATTTGTGTACGTGTAGGTTCTTCTTTTATTTGTTGTTGTTTATATTTTAATTGTTTTAACTGATATAACTGATATAACTGATATAACTGATAGAAGAAATATAAGAAATATAACTGATGAAACTAACACAAAAAACAATATAACTACTACAGAAAATAGAACAAATAAGCGTAGGAAAATAATTGAACAGAGAGATAAAATAACAGTAGAAAATTACCATAAAAAAGAAGCAAAATTACTAAATACACCACTTGAGTATGGAGATGAATTACCTTATGATGACCCGCGATATCAAAAAATTATGACACAAATTAATAGACAAGAAAAACTACAGAAACTCAGAAAAGAATTAAGTAAATTATATAATAACTATGAACCAACCAAAATAGATGTAATCTCTTATATAGAATATAAATACATTAAAACCTTGCGAAAACAAAAATATGACACATAAACAAACACTTATAAAAACGGTAAAACCAATTAGAATAAACAATTTAACAACAAAGATTCAGAAAAAATATAAATGCAAACTCCAAAGAAAACAAAAGCTTAAAGAAATTACCCAAATACTAAAAGTAATAAATAACCTAAATAAAGCAATGAATAACTTAATTATAGCATTAGATAAACTAACTATAGCATTTAGACAAACCATCAATGGATAAACCAGAATCAAGTAAACCAAATTATATATATCCGGAAACGGAAAAAATACTACGGAAGGTAGAATTATTTAAAGAAATAATAGAGTTACAAGAAGAAATTCAATATAGGCAAGAAAGACTAACTTATAATATATTTGCAGGAATATGTAAACAATCACTAGAAGCACAAAAACATGAAATAACAAAATTAAAATTAAAACATTATGACTTAAAACAAAAGTATACAGATGAATAAGGAAGAATACCCCATAGATAACAAAACATTTAGTAGTACAGATGGAACACCAATAATAATAATACATTCAAACTTAGGAAGACGATATAGGAAAATAGGTACAAAATTATACTTAATGCCTGACCCAATATCAGCAAAATTAGAAGATAGTATAACAGAAATGATAAGATTACAAAAGGAAAATGCAGACATAGACCAAAAATTAGAAATTGAAAAAATAAGATTAGAAACCAAAAAAGAAATCGAACAATTAAAATATAAACAACAACAAATAAAAGAAGAACCTACACGTACACAAATAAAAACTGAACCACTCCCTGAACCAATTCTAGAATATTCAGACCCTGAAACATCCGAATCATCTACAAAAATACAAGAAATGGAAAAAGAATTAGCAATATTAAAACAAATATATGCACAAAAAGTACAAGAACGGTTAGCACGACAAAAAGAAAAAATAAAAAAAGAAAAAGAAAAAAAGTTAGCTTTAGAATTAGAAAAATTAAAAGAACAAATACACTTAGAAGACTCAGCCCCAGAAAACACAGAAGAACTTTCACACTTAAGTATTGATAACATTACAATAACCCATTCTGAAGAAATAAATGAACTAAATATAGACAATATAACCATAGGAGAAACAGAAAATTCCGAAATAGATCTAGAAAAGGAAAATGAAAATGAAGAAACTTATACCCAAATCATGAACCAAATAACAAGATTAGATATAAATACAACAAATGCTGAACCAAATATAAATCCAAATATAAATACAATTAAAAATGAACAACCTAGTACAAGTAGATCATATGATAAAAGAAGATATGAAAACCCTAGAACAACAAGACCATCTTATTACACAGTTACAGATGATAATAGATATGAAGCAATATGGCAAAGTAGATTAAATAAATGGACACCAAATAAACCCCCAGAATCCTCACTATTCTTAGACCTAGACTGTACCACAGATATAAATAAAACAATACAGGTATGGATAGGACAACTTGCTAAACAACTAGTCGATAATAAAATATCAGTAGCAGATACACCAGGATACATAGAAAGAACATTAATAGGAACAGTAAAACTATGGCTACATAATATAAATGCTGAAGGAAGAGCAACATTAAGAAGTAATAAAGATAGCAGTGGAACAATTACAACATCAAGTATAGCAATTTTAGACAAATATGAATATGGAATTAGAAACGAATTTGGTAGTATGACAACAGAGCTAGCAGAACAAGAAAAAGATAAAAATCTAAATAGACAATTAATGAATAAACTATCAATATGCAATATGTGTTACATAGATGAATATACATGCGCTTTTAAAGACTATTATTATAGAAGCATATATAATCAAGAAGAAGCTATAGTAGTAAGACAAACATATTTTACAAAATTACCAGAACCATTTAGTACAAAAATAATAACCGATTGGGAAGCAGCCAGTTTAACAGATACCTTAGGATCTAGAATTAAATACTTACAAACATGGTTTATAGGATTATGTGATCAATATAAAGATAAACAAAAACTCGATAAAGTATTAAATAAAAACATGTCATGTTGTACACAAAAAATAGCACCACAATTTGGTTGCAAGAATAAGAAAACTAAGTATAGATATAAAAAACGTTTTAAAAAATACAAACCCTTTAGAACAAAATATAAGAATAAAAATCCAAGAAAAAGATACTATATAAAAAATTATAAAAGGAAAAGACCATATCGACCTAAGAAAAGATTATCAGAATGTAAATGCTACAACTGTGGCAAATTAGGACACTTAGCTAAAGACTGTAAAATACCAAAAGATATAAAGAAAAAACAAATAACGACAATAAGCATAGAAGACAATATTTATACCGAATCACCTTACATCGATTATGAATTAGAAAGTAACGATAGTGTTTATGAACTAAATAAAATATCAGATAATGAAATACCAGATACAGAAATAAATGATTCAGACTATAATACTGATAAGCTAAATATACAAACTATAGAAAAAGAGGAAGATAATTATGAGTGAAGTAGGAATAATAGAAAAAGAAAATTACCAAACCGAAGAGATAAATAACCAAAAAGTCATATTTGATTCAACCATATATAACCAAATTAGGAAACAAGAAATTACCTTAAAAATAGATAATGTATTAGACGTACCGATAGTAAAAAATTGGTTTCAAAGACCAAAAGAAGAATACTACATAATAAGTCAAAAGGAACATACAGTAGACTGTAAATATGCAAAAGGTAAAGCAATGGTACCCATAATATGCAAAAAGGAATTAAATAAAGAAATACAAGCATTAAAACCAAAACCTAAAAACGAAATAACTCATGTACACTTAGGAGCAATACAGATACTTATAAAAGCATGTTTTAAAGAAGGAATAGATACACCTATAGAATTATACCTAGCAGACGATAGGATAAAATACCCTATTGAAAAAAGCATAATAAGTGCAGTAAAAGGAAATCTAATATATCAAAAATTTAAATTTACAGTTAACCCAAATTATTCAGTAGCAATAAAGGATAAAAATATAGATAAATCATTAGTATTATATTGGAAACTATCAGGAATAGAATTAACCTCAGGTAGTAAAATATTTACCGCAAGATGCAAAAACCTATATATATTAACTACAAAACACATGGTACAAGCAACTAGTAAAATTGATAAAATCAAAATAGACTCCCCATTTGACAATATACTAACAGTAATAGATAATAATGATTACACTTATAACGAACCAGATATAAATCAAGAATTAGAAATAGTACAAGAAAGGATAAATAAAAGACAAATAGATACTCCTTCATCTTCATCTAGAATGAGTACATCTAGAAGATTAGAATATGAACAACCCATCGAACTAATAGAAGTACCGTTACATCCCTATTATATAACAGGAATACTAAACCAAAGAAAGTATTTAATACTTATAAATACAGGAGAACAAGATAATTGGATAACCCAAGAATTAATAACAGAAAATGATATAATATTACAAGAACAAGAAATACCCGGTTTACCAAAAGAATTAAAACAAACAAAAGAAATAACTATTCAAGAATTAATTATAGGAGGAATACCTATAAATATACAATTTACCATAGGAAAAATAAATCCAAACATTGTGTTAGGATTAACTTGGCTAGAACAAGTAAAACCATATAAAATCGAAGATACAAGAATGATAATTCATTACCAGAACAAGAATGTAATCATAAGCAGAGCACGAACAACTATTTAAAACAACTACATGACTAAAGTATATATATTAGCAAAAAAAATGGTAGAAGGATATAATAGCAGATATTATACACCAATGATAGATACAGGCTCAGAAGCAAATTTATGTAGATATAATTGTTTACCAGAAACAAAATGGAAACAAATAACACAACCAACCGTATTAACAGGCTTTAATAACGAAGGAAGCATGGTAAAATATTACGCAAAAAATGTAAAATTACAAATATGGGATAAAATATTAACTATACACACCATGTATAATTATGAATTCACAACAAGAGATATGATATTAGGAATGCCCTTTATAGATAATCTATACCCACATATATTAACAAAAACACATTGTTGGTTTACAACACCTTGTAAACAAAAAATAGGAGCAAAAAGAGTACAAAACAAACCAAGAAAAACAACACCATGGATAAAAGGACAAGAAAATATAACACAAAAGCTAGAAATTCAACCAAGTACAGAAAAATCAATCGAAATAATAACCTTCAATATTAATATGTTAACACCAATCTATGACAAGTTAGAACACTTATACAGCGATAATCCCCTTAAAGGATGGGATAAACACAAAACGACAGTTACCATAGAACTAATAGATGAAAATAGTATTATACTACAAAAACCGTTGAAATACAACTTTGATGATCTTAAAGAATTTAGTCTACATATCAATGAATTACTTACTAATAAATATATCCAACCAAGTAATAGTAAACATACTAGTCCCGCTTTTATTGTCAATAAACATAGTGAACAAAAACGAGGGAAAAGTAGGATGGTTATTGATTATAGAAACCTCAATGCTAAAACAAAAACCTATAATTACCCAATACCTAACAAAATACTAAAAATTAGACAAATCCAAGGATATAATTACTTTAGTAAATTTGACTGTAAATCAGGCTTTTATCATTTAAAACTAGAAGATAACTCTAAAAAGCTTACAGCATTCACAGTGCCCCAAGGATTTTATGAATGGAATGTCTTACCTTTCGGATATAAAAATGCACCAGGTAGATTTCAACACTTTATGGATACACAATTTACACAACTAGAAAATTGTATTATATATATTGATGATATTCTATTATATTCAAGAACAGAAGAAGAACATATACAATTACTAAATAAATTTATAAACATTATAGATACAGCAGGAATTAGTCTAAGTAAGAGTAAAGCAGAAATAATGAAGAATCAAATAGAATTCTTAGGCATACAAATAGATAAAGATGGAATAAAAATGCAAACACATATAGTACAAAAGATAATCAAATCAGAAGAAATTCTAGACACAAAGAAAAAGTTACAGTCCTTTTTAGGATTAGTAAATCAAGTAAGAGAATATATACCAAAATTAGCAGAACATCTAAAACCATTACATCAAAAATTAAAGAAAAATGTTGAATATCATTTTGATCAAACAGATAAAAAACACATACAAAAAATAAAAGAATTATGTCAACAGTTACCAAAATTATACTTTCCAGACACAACAAAAGAATTTATATACATAGTAGAATCAGATGCAAGTAATCACAGTTATGGTGGAATTTTAAAATATAAATATCTAGATACAAATATAGAACATCATTGTCGATATTATTCAGGCTCATATACGGAACCTCAAGCAAAATGGGAAATAAATAGAAAAGAACTATTTGCCTTATATAAATGTTTATTAGCATTTGAACCATATATTGTTTATAATAAATTTATAGTAAGAACAGACAACACACAGGTAAAATGGTGGCTAACAAGAAATTTAGAAAACTCAGTAACAACAAAGGAAATACGAAGGCTCGTATTAAATATACAAAATTTTACTTTTACAATAGAAGTTATTAGTACTAACAAAAACGTTGTTGCAGACTACTTATCAAGACAAAGCTACACAGACAGATCAAGATAGTCCAATGGATGAATTATTAAAATCTATGACTACACTTTGTCTCAAAGTGGACAGTTTTGAGCTAGAACTGAAACAGCTAAAGAAGGAAAAAGCTATAAGTCAGCCGCATGACTCAAAATATGCTGATCTACGTCAATCGGAAGACGTTAAATATCCAGAACTAGAAGGAGACGTTGAGAAACTCCTAAAAACTCATAACAAAATTGTTTATACAGCTGCAGGAGCAGGAACTAGTACAGGAGCTAAAGCAGGACCAAACAATCCAGCTACCCCACCTACAAAAAGACCAAATACCAATTTAACCAGTCAGTTCATAAAACCATTTAAACAAAAATTCCAGTCAACAAATTATCCAAGTCCCCAGACTTCTACATACGCATCCAGTCTAAATAATACCAAAAATATTTATGACCATATATCCACAGCTTACATCAATAATATCCACAAAGCCCAAACACATCTAAACACCAATCCAAAATCCACAACAACCACTGACCCCAAAAGAGACTATTTAACTCAAAAATTACAAGGATATAACAAGCTTATTGCACAACCAGGAACAAACGCAAATCTAGTACGAACATGTTATGACTTTGGACTCTTATCAACCGTATATACGACAGACGGAAAAGAAATCCAGAAAATACCAGAACTATATACCGCATTTACAACCTACCAAAGAATTACCAAAGGAACATTCTTTTACATCAGATTTTATGCAGCCCCAGCAGAAATACTTTTCAATGAAATAAAACCTATTATACAAGTTGTAAAACTAGGATTAACCCAAAATATGATAATACCAGATGACATAGGAGCACAACCGGAAATAACCAGAGAAGATATACCAGCATTTTATGCAAACAAACGGATAGTAGGACTACAAGTTATTTTACAAGAACTAGAACATAACTATACTACTGGACAAGCACTATGGTGTTATCACTGTAGAAATCAACATATGATTTATGCAAATTCAAGAGAACTAAGACCAGGAGATATGGAAGAAATACGCCAATGGATACTCTCTTTACTTAAGCCAGAAGATACCCCGACTACAAAGGTACTCAAGAAGGATTTTATTTCCACAAATCTACTAACAAGATATTGTCAGCTCATAGGAAAGAAATATCCAGATCATCACTGTTCACAGTGTAATGGAGGAAATATTACTCATATACCAGAAGTTCAATTAGAATGAAGACCAACAGTACACCAGACAAGCTACGGACAAGACAAGATAGTAAAGACATACAAACACCATTACAGATGTAAATTATTAAGTCGTTTTTTTTTAGTGGGAAACATATAAACCCCACGCGTTTTCTCTTTTCTTTCTTTTAGGAATAAGTCAAAAAGTGCACAGTAGCACTACTGTTTACTTTTTGAAAAATATGTAAAAAGATGTAAAAAGTCGTAAAGTGCACAGTGACTAGCACTGTTCACGCGTTTTACTTTTTTGTAACGCGTTTTCCACTATTTGGACGCGTTTAGAATGTAATATATATAGAGGCAGACGGATGAGGAGAAGGCAAGCAATCTTGCTTACCTAAACTCATGTGTTGAGACTCACAATAAATAAAATCTTTTGAAGATATAAATTTTCAGAAATAGCTATGGAGGAATCCAACATAACAGCATCTACATCACATACTATTGAGGAAATAACAACGACGGTACACTCTTATTCAATTATGTGTAACTAATCTGTTAATTCCCAATAATCTCTAGTATATTATTGTTATTTATCATATAGTAATTTGATTATGTTATATTATCCTTATTAGTTTGCTATGATTAATAAGCTAAGAGTAAGTTAAGCCCAGACTAAGTTGACCAAAATGGTTGAACCCAGAAAAGGCGAGGAATGCCGTGAATAGGGTAGTAAACCAAGTGAAGAAAGCATTGTTAGGGAAAACTGATTGGTGCTGAAACTCATAGTAATGACCAACCGGATAATTAAACTAACTGAATTACTAGGTGATAAAGGTAATAATACAAGTAGAGGTTAAAGGGAATAATGATTAAAAACACAAAATGAAAAAGATGACAGAACCTAAAGAAATTTCCATAGATATACCTCAATCCAGTGAAAATATAGAAACATACAAAATTAAAACCCCTAAATATCTAGTTAATGAAGACAACAGTTATAAAATATTACTCTTATATACACTCAGAAACTTAAACAAAGACTCAATACAAGTAATATATAATCTATTACTAACTCATGAAATTATAGATCTAATGAAAGAAACATGGTTAGAAACTATTTTAGAAAATGATGATGGAGAAGATTTTAGGAATAATGATATATATCTTGATATAGACTCAGAAGGACATTTAGACTATTACTAATGAATCAAAATCATTTAGAAAATTGGCAACAAACTATAGATGAACTAAGAGAAAGAGAAACACTAATACAATTCAATCTAGACAGATATATACAAACACAAAATAGTGGTTATTTAGATCTAATAGTAAGAGATATCAATATTATATTAAGGCTAATTAGAGAAAGAGATAATTATTATAATTCCGCATTTAGATAAATGACCCAAGAAGATAAGATCATAGGACCACCCCCACAAATGGTATAATCGGATATCCCCGAACGTGCGGGATGTTACAATAAAACTCTAGTTTAGATTCATATGCCTAGAATGCAGGATGAAGGATAACCTTAAACACCTGAGGTGTTACACTGACAATTATGTGTATCATCTAGTAATATAATATAATATTATAATTTCACTTATTGATTTATCCAAGCATGGAATATATTGACATTGATTCCATGACTCATCTAGTAATGTAACAATCTTAGTCTACTTCATGATTCAATAAAGCAAGAAATACACTGACGCTAATTCCATGACTTATCTAGCAATGTAATATAATAAGTCCACTACATGATTCATCCAAGCATGAAATATATTGATATTTATTTCATGTTTCACTTATTAATATAATGACTGAGTCCACTTCATGATCCACCTAATAATGAAATATATTACATTGATTGCATGTCTCATCTTTTAGCGTAACAAACTGATTCCACTTATTGATCCATCAAAGTATGAATGTATTCCATGTATAGATCAATAAGTGGATAAAAATTAGATACATATGTGATACATCTAATGATGAATTATAATTATCTATATATACATGTCATTCAATAATGCACTACAACGTGACACATATATGATACATCTATCAATAAATTACAATTACCAATATGTATATTTTATCTAATTAAGAATTATGATGAGACACCTATTAGTACATCTAATTATTAATTACAATTTTCTACATATATGTTTCATCTAAGTATTAATTATAATTACAGACATATTCAATATCTACTTGTGAATTACAATTATCTATCTATGTTGTTTACCCTAAAAAAGATATAAATGTATTTGTTAGTGGAGTTTAAAGGATAAAAGGTCCTGATTCGATCGAGCGTAGAAAAAATAAAGTATAATATTGTAAAGTAAAGTAAGAACAATGTAAGTTATAAATAAAATGAGGTCCCATAGAGCCAAAACTGATAAGGGTCAAGGGATCACAACGGATTGTAAGTGGCATGATGAATGTCTAGATAGAACTGGAGTCAGAGATGCTATGCTTGAAAGAATTTCTAAGCTATTAAACAATAATGAAAAGAGTAATATTTCTTCATACAACAAAGTTAAGCTAAAATGATCGATTTGTATTGAGATGGTTGGAATCGTTTTTTATGATGATTATATGATCATATATAAGGGTATAGCTCCAACGGCTGGATGCTATGCATTAAAACCCTTAATTAATATCTAATTAAATGCCATAAAATGCTAAAAAGTAACATCTGGTGTTTTCCTTTGATTATGTAATGGCTTCCAATGGCTAGTGTAAGCTAGTTGAATTTTCTCTAGGCTAAGATGTCTTTCCAATTCAGTGTATGGACCTTTGTGGCACTATGTTCTTTTCCACTTGTTTCGAACAAAAACAATTTAGTTATTTCTAGTTTTCTAGGATGTACCCACATATTTTTTTGTTTAGATATATTAGTATAGTGACCTTTAGTTTCTGGGGGCGTTTTAGGCATTTTGATATTATTCTGCATTGTTTCATTTTAGAACCACTTTGGATTTTGTTATTATTATTGAATTATATTCTTTTACATTAAAAATGACTAAATGTTGGTTGTGGTTATTCGAGTTAGATGGTTCTCCCGTTAAAGGGTTAGTATGGGTGCCACACATGATGGGATTTGGGTCATGACAGGTACACCTAGCATAACTAAAGTAATTGCCTTGTTATCACATTCCAAGACAACATGCTATAGGAAGAGCCAATTTATACCTAAAATCACATCAACGTCTACCATATGAAGGATAATCAAGTCTAGTAAGGTATCATATCCCAAAAGAGTCACAACACAGTATTAGTACAACCGATCCATCATTAAGGAACCAACTACAAGGTTAGAGACACGGATAGGCATGGTAAGAGACTCACACATCAAATCAATACCCCATATAAGAGAGGTGAACAGGGCACGAAAAGACACACAAACATGATTAGTTACAATTGCACGAGATCATAGGCTTTCTAAATTTCCAACATTAAGGCCTTCACGTCCATATAGGTGGAATACCATACAAAATAAAATCTTTTATCAACACTACAATAGCTTTCTTATGACTGGGGCTTCACATCCTCTACTCTAAAGGATAGTTTGCTGCAGAACAAAGACTTTTCAACCCTCATCGAGATGGCTTGACTTTGCTAGTCTTAAAATAGTAAATATTTAGTATTTTGGTAGTACAGCTTTTCCCAGATTGACATACATGGGCTTTCGCGACTCTCGCTGGCCTTTAGCACCCGCAACAGTTCGGGGAACAAGTCTCTACCCAACTTCAGATTTAATTGTTTTTGATAAAGTAAGAAGCAACCAGAAAACTATTATGTGGACCAAACCAATTTAGTTTCATAACATGGAAAGACCTTAGAAATCCATTGAAATTACAACAAGAACACTTTCCTTGTGTTTCCTTACCTGACTACTCCGACCTAAGGGACCAAAGTACCTATCCCTTCAGGAAATAAGAGCAAGAGAGAGAACTTAGACAATAAAATTTTTATTAAAATAAAAAGCTTTACAAGTGTTTTTTTGTGGATACCAAGATGCCTTCCTAATAAAGACCTATGCTTCCATTTATAGGAGAAAGAAGCCTAATACAAACAAATAGAAAGATAAATATTATCTTACATAGCCCATTATTCTAAAATAGTAAAGCCCTATCCTATAACACATCTTTCTATGCTAGGCACACACTCCATGCTAATAAAAATGAAATTTACATCACCTTTTATTCAAATCTGGCCTCACAAACATATGACGGACCTAATAAAATTAAAAAATTAAATATGTTGTTGGCATGTAACAACATATGCAAGCATGTGATTGAGAAGCTTGTAGGCAACTTCCAAGCAGGTGGGTAAGCAGCTTGTAATCTTCTTGCAAGCAGGTAGGTAAGCTCTTTGTAGGTGTACAACAAGCAGCTGGGTAAGCAACTTGTAGGCAAACCATTTTGAGAGAATTTTGTGGTTAACCTTGGCAGGTAATTTTGCAGAGCTGGTGGTAAGTGGTAATTTCCCGTACATGTCATTTGGCGTTATTATCATACAGAGGTTGAAGGTGTTGGTAAAGAACTTATGTATCCTTTCTCCATCCACCAGTCAAGGTCGTGCTTGGTCTGTTGTCGGAGGAGATTGATGGCAGGTGCCACCTATTTCTTGTCTTTCTCTAAAGAGAGTGTTTTAGACAACTCTCTTGGCCTTGATAGAAAATCTGTCGTGATTTTTTTTTTCCCTTTGAGATGTTTTACTTCAAAATTTGTAGGGAGAAAACCATTGTACCAATTGGAGAATTTGTGGATTTGGGATGATCTTCAGATTTATGAAGGCCCTCATATCCAACTCGATAGGGAATTCAGTGTGGATCAGGAAGAAGTTGAACTTCTTGATTTCATTTTTCACAGCAAGGATTTCTTTAAACGTGGAGTGATAATGTTGTTCAGCATTTTTAAATTTTCCACTGGTGTATTCGCATATTTTGTGTCGTCCATATTTTTCTTTTAGAAGGATTGCACTCCAATAGTCATTGCTAGCATTGGTTAGCAATATCAATTTCCCATCAGAGGGAATACAGAGAGTTTTGATGTCCTTTTATCCTTCAAATTGCATTGTCCTATTCCTTTCCCCAAGCTAGAGCATTCTTTTTCAACATTTTTGTAAGTGGGGATATATATGTAGAGATATCGGGGATGAAATCTCTGACATAGTTAATTACTCTAAGGAACTATTGGAGCTGTTTAATCAGGAAATTAATATCTGGAAATTTCAATAGCTCTTGGTAGATGTGCGGTCCTGGACTGTATGCTCCATGAGCAAAATGTATTCCCAAAAAGTCAATTTTGTTTTTTGCAAGAATCATCTTATTTGCCAAGAGCATAATGTTGTATTTCTTCACCAAGCCATGAAATTGGAGAAGTAGGGCAATATATTCCTCCAAGGTGTTACTGAATAGCAGTATATAATCAATGTAGACAAGTGATGTGTGGAGGGTGGGATGGAATGTTTTTATCATGGCTTTTTGGAAAAAGGAGGGGGTAGGTTTGAACCCAAATAGCATAACATTCCATTGGTAATGGTGGTCAGGTATGCAAAAGCCCATTTTGTCCCTTTTTTTTCTGGGTGTATGCCTAATTGCCAAATCCCATATTTAAGGTCAAACTTTGAAAAATGGGTAGCTGATAAGTGTGAGAATAGGGTCAGCTTATTTAGGACATGAAATTTGTAGTCAAGAAGGAGGTGGTTTAGAGGTTGATAATTAATGACCAGTCAAAGTTTACCTCTTGTCTGTTTGGCTCGTTTGTTGGCATAGAATGCCTCACAAGCCCATTAGGAATCAGATGGCTCGATGAGCCCAAATTCCATAAGTTCTGCACACTTCTTCTTTCCAAGATGAAGATGTTCAAGGTTCATGCCCGAATAACTTACCTTCGTTGGATTTATATTCTCATTTTTCTTGAAAATGAACTTGATGAGGAATTCCTGAGTGAGCTATAAAGGATTTTTGTTCTTCTTTATGAACTCTTTATGAGATTTTGTACAAGTCTCCTCTGTCAAGTGGTGTTCGATCTTTTTGACGAGGTCTCCTTTGCCAATTTGGAATAACCTTGGGATAGTGGAATGTTGCTTAATCTGCCTATGAAAGTTATTCCTTCAGTCAGGATTAGGACTCTATTCCTAAGTTGTTTGTAGATGTAAAACCCAATGATAAGGTCCTTCCCTTGGACATTAGAGCCAAGAAGTTTTGTAATGTACTGCACTTTGGGAAAGAATTTGAACATGACTGGTTGCTTCGTGATGACCCTGGTACTGAGGACTCCCTTTGATACAGTGCTAAAATTTTTGAAGTGAGGAATCCATTGGTCACTAAGGAGAATATCAGGATCGAGCATTGAGGCAGCTACACCAGTATCCATGAAGGCAATCACCTAGAGTGGCTTATCCTACTTGGATAGATAAAGAGTCAGCTCAACATGAGGGGTCTCTAAATCTGTGATTATGTTGATTTCTTCCTTATATAGACTGGTTGTTTGGTAATAATTCCTATCAATAAAGGGGATAGAACTTGTTATGGATTACTATCAATGATGAGAGGCTGTAGATGACCATCAATGATAAGAGATGGTACTTTCTTAGGCAATTCTTCCTCTGTAAGGAAGATAGATTCAGGATCATTATCCATGTTGGGATGAGGATTTATTTGGATATCCGTCTCATCCAAGTGTTGAGCAGGCCTTGTTTCATCCAAGAGTTGGGTAACCTCTTCACTTTTCTAGACCTGGATAGGTTTTTGTAAAGTGTCCAGTTTTGTGACAGATAAAGCATATGCACTTGCTTGAACTCCTCTTACTGGAGGATCTAGTACTTCTAATAACCTTGGAATCATCATCTAGTGGCTTACGCCTTTTGGCTCGCCTGTACTTAATATACATCTTGTGCCTTTCCTAACGATTAGAAAATTGGCCATATCCATCTATCTTGGAGGTTGTATTACATGTTGTGCCCTGATTTGGGTTTTTATCACCAATTTTAGGTATCTAGAGTGGCACTATCGGATGAGTCTTCTTAAAACATTCTCAGAGCAGCATCATGAGATTCTTCACTGAGACTTAACTATTCTATCGTAGGATCATTATTCCCTGGAACATAGGGATTCAAAACAACCTAATCAGTGATAATCAAGTCAGCAGGCAGGTGTGGAAAATCATGATCTAATAATAGTCTGTCATCTTTGAGAAGGCCCTGATGTAAAGAGGCCCCATCTTTATCATTAAATCCATGATTGGGGATCTTCAAGTCATCGTCTATAATGATATGACTTAGATCTGAGAAGATCAAGTCGTTATTTGGAGCAACATAACTTGAGATCATCATATTTGTTGGATAGGAAGTCTAGTATCCGTGCTAGGTTCCTTCTTTTATTTTGCCTGTTTTTGGGTAATACAACTAGTTTCTTAGCTGTAAGAGAATTATTTCTTTCCCTTGTGAGTTTGGTGATGTCAAACTCTTACTGGTATTTAGACTTTGGCGAGAAATCCATAGGCATTGGTAAATCAGAAGGGAAAGTTGTAAAGGTATGGCCCATTTTTGGTGACGAGTATGTTTGTGGTGATACAATGAATAGAGTTGGCTTTGGTAGTGAGCTTTGGGTTATCTATGGTTCAAAACTACCATATTTTAGGTGCTGGGGTTGTTCTTTCAGAGAAGCCATCTATTTTTGTGATGGGTTGAAAAAGTGGGATAGTAAGGTGCCTCATGGACATATATCATATTGTAAGGTTCTGAGCCTTTGTTCCAAAGCTCGTATAAGTCCATCATGATGAATAGATGTTTGTTCCATTTTTTTTATAATCTCGACCTTGTTCACCAACGTACTCTGTGTGTGAGCAACATTCTTAAGGTATTGGCTAATATTGGTCATAATATTATTCTGGCACATAGCATTTTTAGATTGCCAGTTGAGAGTTGCTTTTGTGTCGCTGAGAGACATTTTTTCCCCTGTAGGTAGGATAACATTCTTTTGTGGTATTTTTGGAGTGTGGCTTAGGATATCCTTTTCAAAGTTTTGGTTTAGTGGGAAATAATCTGTGTGACTGGAGTTGGAAGGGGATATCATAAACATTTAAGGCTCGAGCTCTTTTCTAGATTGGGAGGTTTTATTTTTGGATAGGGTAGGTTCTATATTGTCCTCCTGGGATATGTTAAAGACACAATTAACATTCCATAGGCAGTGTACTGTGAAAGGAAATTTGCGCCATATTTTGCTATGACCTTCATTATTGAAATATTTTATCCAATCATGATAACTCAAGAAGCTGTTGAGGAACCATTTTATGGTTTCTGGATTCTCCACTAAGGAAGGTCATCTGAAGATTGGTACATTTGGATAAATAAGGCCGTTTTATGGGGCTTCTTGATATGAAAGTAGTCAAAAGTTATAACGACTATGTTGTCATTTTTTTTAGTGAAAGTGGGTTCAGTGGACTGGAGAGGTTGAGGATGGTTTCTCAACTTCTCGTAATCTGTGACCCATGTGTTTGAAATTTTTTTGACAAGTTCTTCCTTGGATATTTGCCTCAGGATCTGGGTGCACTAAGTGGTTCCATTAGTGGCATCTACATTTAGGAACAAAGCATTTTTGCATACTAGAAGAGAGAGATCCATGGCATGGTTCTGAACTCGCCAAGCTATGTGGTAGTGAAGAATTACCTGTATGGCATCTCTAGCTTGTGGAGCTCTGAGGATTTGGACCTAGAGCTTTAATGCCTCCATTAGATATGGATCAAGGAAGGACATATTGAAGTTGGGAAATATTGTGACAAAGACTATCCTGGTGTTCACTGTGATCTATTATGTACCCAAGTTTGCATTTTGGTACTTGTTGTATCTGGTATCGATGTAACTCTGACGGCACTAAAATGGATATGGGTGAAACCTTTATTTTTCCACTATCGCGGCAATCCTCCGGCATCTGTAGGGTGATAAACTGTTCCTTTTGAGTGGCAAAATAGGGTGTTGGTCAAGTTTTGATGCAGTAATGTATTCTGTAACTCCCTTTGGCTTTTGTTAGACCAAAAAGGGGATTTGAAGCCACGGGTTGCATGCCTTTTTCACAAAGGCTGAGTAAGGGTTTAGGAGAGGTAAATATGTGGAAGAAATTTTATTTTCTAGTGGAAACACATCTACTTCATAGAAGTAGTCATATTTACATTACAGAGTTTTACTGAGAGTTGGAGACATATTTATTTTTGCCAAAGATTTACATGGACTAGACGTAGAAGAGGAAGATGGTAAAGACTCATACACTAACATATTTTGGGGTATATTTTGGGCAGTAAAAACTCAATCTATTTGTGCTAAAAACTAAGGAAAAAGACACAGACACTATTTGTTCTAAAATCTAAGAAAAATAACTAAGACACAAATATGTACAAGACTTTCATGCTAGTAATAAAAGACTCTGGATTGAAGTATAGCTAATGACTCAAACAGAAGAAAGTAAAGACTGAAATTGTAAAGTTGGTATTTATAACAATGGAAATAGATCTTATGCAAACACTTGCTTCCTCCCTCCAAAGAGAGTGGGATGGCTCTAATACCAAAAAACATATGCATAAACATACGAGAAAGTAGACCTAGGGTCAAATAATACTGAAGTAGGTCGATGGCAAACTGGGATGATACCTGTGATAAATGCATCAGAGGACTCCGCCTAAGGTCTTTTCATGACCCAAAATAGAGTATGTGATGGCACCTGTCATACCCTCTGGCATAGGTAAGCCTATCCCAAACCAACACGATGATCAAAAATAAAATAGGAGCTGCAGAAGTAAGACATAGAGTTAAACCCCAAATGATATAAAAGAAGTATAATCTTAATGATACATCTCAGGTTTGGTTGTCACTAGTACAAGCATCTAATACAGAATATGATCAAATAATATGAAGTATCTTAAATGTGAATAAAGAATAAGATAAGATAAGGAGAGATCTGAGTGTGCTCAAAGACCCATCAGCCTCTACCTCAATCTCTGTAAAGCCAACACTGGGAGAACATAATATATACTTCATTACTCAAATCATTACCTACAAGAAAGGGTGAGTACGAAACACATGTACTTATCAAGCATCATCGATAATCGATCCTAGTTATAAGTGATGACGAGAACCACAACCCCAACCATCTAAGATTACCCTAAATAAACCTACAACCAGTAAATATGCCACCCCGATCTAGTAGGGCGACCCAACCTAAGTAGTTATAGGAATATCAATAAATAAGGTAGGCAAATCAGTCCAGGTGAGTCAACTTATACAATTTTATGATCAATGAAAGCAAAGAAAGTCACTTTAGGAGAGAATCTCACCAACACAGTATATTATGACTAATCACCATGCCCAACCAACAATCCAGGGTAAGATAGAGAAGGTATATATCATAGAACCAACAGGTGTGACACAATAGTCTCAACATATAGAGCCGTAATCAAACCACAACATACGATAGTATCTCGACGATAATATCACCCCAAGAGAAAGTAAAATACAATGCAACATAGTGATATGAGATGCAAAATACATAATATAATAAAAAAGATTCAATCATGATAATACAACATGAATGGAAATAATAAGACACGATATTAATCACATAAACAAATGCAATGCAATGCAATATGATGATATGGCATATATGTAATGATCATATGTTTAACCTCATATACACCTTCTAAGCTTTAAGCTATAGAGAGAGGACCTATGGAGGGTTCACAACCAATATACTATCACAATCTCATCAATCAACCTTACCGACACATCCCTCAGCTAAGACATTTTATAAAGTGTCTCATTTTATTTTAAAATCAACATTTCTCAATGGTACCAGTTCTATGAATACAAATAAATGAATGAGTATGCATGTTCATAACCAACTCAACAACATACAATAATCAACTCAACAATGTTATAAATGAGTTCAAGTCACCCTAAATCTCAATAATCATGATACATGTCCCTCATGGAAACACAAAAGTAAAGAAATCATGTAGGCATCCATAATAGGATCAATGCAAGCCCCCAATCCGGCATTACAACAATAATAAACTCTCAAGTTGATAATATAGTCAACACAAGCCCCCACTTGGGCATCATAATAATGATAACCAATCCAAATAACGTAAACATAGAGAATTTACCCAAATCATTGCTTGTTTTACATGGTAAGTTTCCACATTTCCCAATCATGACACCATTAACATAAACATAGACAAATACTAAAAGGAGAACTATACTAGTTAACAAACATGTCCTAAAGTTCATCTTCATTCACTTTACCTAATAACCAAGCCAAGATTCCTCTTTTTAACTATTTAATTATACTATAATCTATTAATATCATAAGTGATTAATATACCTCAATTATTCCATCAAATTACTACAAATCTATTTATACCCTAAGTGGTTACTAAACCCCAATCATTCCATCAAATAACTATAAATATATTTATACCCTAAGTGGTTACTAAACTCCAATAATCCCATCCAAATACACTAAACATGATTCAAACTCTTAAATAGATACGCGGATGTCAATAAATCATCTATCCACAATTACCATAAACCTATCAAAAAGTAGAGAAAACAGTCAAGATGTCCATTTTATTACTTCACCCCCATTAATATACTCTAGTATCCATGGAAATGCTCACTGTATCATCTCGGTGTGACCCAAAAAAACCTTAGTGATTCACAAAGCACAGGCAATAAGCACATAACATATAAACACCTCAGAATATAGTCAAAGGAAATCTCGACTTGCCTTAAAGAAGACCCGCAAAGCCAAATCACAGTCCAAAGAATAAAATGGAAGCTATACTCCCTTGAGTAATCACAAAACATGTCCAATGACACGTGAATACAAGACCAATGATACCCATATTAATATACTTTGGTTCCGGGTATAAATTCACCTCAAAAATCAACACCAAAACTAAAAGGGTAAAATTAAAATTTTAATACAGAATAAATTTAGCCATAGTTTAAGGGTTCTATATCTGAATCTCATTAAAAACTGAGTAGAAATTAGGATTGAAATCATCAAAATACTAATTTTTCACATTACCGAGTAAATCTCAAGATTACAAGTTCAAAAACCATGATTTGAAGGTAAAATCTCAAAACCAATAGTGGGTAATAATCAAATTTAAGTTTAGAAGCTTACCCAATTGATAAATCTTCAAAAATGAGCCTAAAATCACACAAAACTGAGCTCCCAACCCAAGAAAATGGTGAAATTATTTTATGATCGAAATAGCCCTTTTATCTATATTTAAGCTACAATCCTCTGCTAATCTGTTGTCACAGTTAATTAATGATATCAACCCATAAATTGTCTCCCAGATCCCACAAATTCAAACACCTAACATGATAATCTCATATTTGGTGTTATCTTTTTACCACCACAAAATCAAATTTTCCAAATCGTAGGAAAATAGTGATTTCACAATTGAAAAAGAAAAACAAAACATTTGAGATTCAAAACCTCCATTGGAAATAGGTAAATAATTTTATAACAATTGTAGTTATAAGGAATCAATAATTACACCTAATCATTGGCAAATAGTTAACTTTATATTCATGTCATCATTATTATTAGTAGATAAATAACTTTATTGAAGAACATACCCAACTTAGCAACCTCTAAACCACTCATGGCCAAATTCTTGTGTGCCGGCGTTCCTTTTCCCCCAGCCCTAGAATATTTTCTCTTGATTTTCTACTAAATTGAGAGCCTACAGTTACTATAATTTACTACCCTAGTCATCATGTGTGGCCAACAAAAGGGGTGGTGGGTATGGCCCACTTCTAATTTAACAAAAAAAGAAATTATATTTCTATTAATCACTAAGTAAATTAATTATCTAAAATTACCCGGAACCAACTTTAGACAACTTAAAAATCATCTTCTCGACTAAACACTCAAAAATCACAAAAGAGTCCCAAAACCCGAATTAATTATGCTACTAACTCAAAATGGACGTTTCGAAACTAATGGGACTGACAAAAATATCATCTGATGCTCGGATTACAAAATATTGATCAAAGGCAACTATATCACTTTAAAGGTTATTCAAAATCACAAACTCACATAAATCACTCTCGAACACTTCAGGCACCAAGCCAACCATCCCCACAATTCATAAATGATATAAAACAACAACGGAGAAGGGCAAAATGGTCAAAATACAAAAAAACTTAAAATGAACACAAGGATTGTTACAGGTCTACTTATGAATGCATAACACTGACCACGTCCACCCCCAAACTGAAAAACACCATATCCACCACTATAAGCCACTTGGGATCCACCCTTAGTACCCTATAAACCACCTCTACCACTTTGTGTACCTCTTCTAGCCTGTGGTGTTGGTTCCCAGTAAGTCTATATCTGAGAACTCTAATGTGGTTGACCATGCCCCATGTTACGACCTAGACTACACCCTGGATGTAACATGGGGATTAGAGTTACAAGTGAACCAAAGCTAACCCATGGAATGTCATAATACTAAATAATCTGAATCAACTGAATAACTGAATAACTGATGTGAAAACTAACTGAACTTAAGAATAAATATCTAAAAGAAATATCAAGTTTGAATAAAATACTAATACTAAGCAGAAAGATAAAATATGTGTCTCTATGTCTGAAAGCCTCAACTAACTAGTGAGTTGATAGGACAAGTCCCCATCTAACTCTAAATATCTTAAACTAAAACACTAAAAGAAGATAATAAAATCCTTGTCCTCGAATGATAAGGACTCCCCACTGATAACTGCTGATGCGGTACTGGAATGTACTAACAGCGATGCTGAGACTGATCCCCCGAACCTATATCATAAGATGATACAATGCAAAAGAAAGTATGTGATCAATACTTTGAATATACTGAGCATGTGAGATATGTAAGATATAACGTAAAATATTTTAAGTTGAAAATACTGATAAGTTGTACTGGATGCAAAACTAAATTGAATATTCAATGACCCAATAATGATATGCATAAATATTTTGAAAATCATGGTACAATGCTAGCAAAGCTGAACTGAGGATCATGTACAAATAATTTGAATCTCAGTCTTTGGGAGAGTTTGTTAACCAATATAAACCACGTGAGTTAAACATGGAGTTTGATGTATACGCCCTATCTAGAGGACCCAATATACCTTTCCAGGGTGTAATGTCATAGCTGGCATGATCACTAAATTGATACCAAAATTGAGAGGGCTAAATAATCCTATGGTGGCATGTAGTTCTGGAACTTTGGGTGAAACTTAGGCCCTAGTCCAACTCTATGCTAAGTACCACTCCTAATATTGATTCTATACTGTTAGCTCATTTAAAATCTGATATTTTAAAAACTGGATCTGGACCTGGTTTAAACTGAAAGCATTATGAAAGTCTGTGATCTGAAAACTAATCATGCTAGTTCATAATAAAATTTGACAATCTAAAACATGCTTTGGAAATACAACTGAAATCTGTGAATTATACTTGAAATCATGCTAATATTCCATTCTCATAAAATAGCATTATAGTGTATGTAAAATAATGAAAAAACTATCGTGACCCAAATCGGGGGATCATTCGGGCACCTACCCAACTCTACCCTAGATAGGAGAACCCTTACCACCCAACCTTTATGCAACTGCGGAATACATTTTTAAAGTCTTAAGCATCTGAAAATAATAAAACCTTTTTATGCCACAAAACAAAGTTTGGTAATAACATTAACTCTAATTTACAACCAAATCATTTTACTTCACACATGCGGAATTCAAATAAATAACTTCCCAGAACCTAGTCTAAACACGTAAAAGAGCTTTAAATACAAGAATGGTAAATCATGACACATCCTCTATGTAAGAGTAGAATAACAGGAGTTGTTGAGCAATGATCTCCTCATTACTATAGAAACATCAACATCCCCCCCCAAATAGGTATAGTAAGTATAGTATCAGTACAAAACATATGTACTGGAAGGTATCATCGGTCAACTAGAGTTAGAAACATATAACAACATATATCAATCAAGAAGAGATCATAACAACATTCACTTAACAAACTTCAACATATCTGCAACTCCCAACCATACTACTTTCTTTTAATTAAACATTATTAATTTATCCACGGAGTATGACTAAATGATATAATATCATAGACCCACCAAACCATATATTTTATGCACTTATCATAATTAAATCATTCATATACTTCCCTAACAGTAAACCTCTTTCATGACTACCCTTACTCCTTATTCAATTACTACTACCCATCGTTAACATAAATACTGGGACAATTATTAAAGAAACAACTAATTCGCAAATAAAGACACAATGATACACCTCACATATATACATATACACACAAGATAACAAGATTGATTCAAAATTTAAGACATACCTTCAATTCACACCCACCTGCAATATATTTTCACTAATACATCAACTTACAAAGCCACTAGTTATCCTCTTTTTATTAATTTATTTTACGTTACTTACATCAATTCATTTACACATAGTCAGTCCAATCATCAAACAATCACGTATACGATGATTTGTAATAATGCAATGAAAAATGCAATAACAATAACGCATGCCTAGAAATAGTGTACATATATACTAGAGACTTCAAGGACCCTTAGTCATGACCTTTAGGGGATGAGATCAGTCCATGTACCGTACGTGTGGTACCCATTCCCGATAATAAGGCTATTACTATCTGTACCGGTGTGGCACTCGATCCCAAATCACCAAAATATGTAAAAACCTCAACAATGATGCTCAAAGTACGGTAATATCAGCAATCAAGTTTATCATTTCAAATTAACCTTAACACAACTCAACCAACAATCATAAGCATACCCGAAGGCTAATCATGATTATCTAACTCAAATATAAGCATAGAGTCAAATCAAGTCCGCAACTTCTTTCAATCAACCACTTCGTACCCCTCTTCCAGGAATGACTCCCAATCTACTCAACTGCCCTTATCATAAAGTAACATACCAAGGGTTGTTTTTCCACGACACTAATTTGACCCTACTAATAAATCCCTATTCTGTACCATCTACCATTACGTTGATTTCATATTCTTCTTAAGGAAAACTCCATAACCCCAATTTTCTCAACATTCTCCCCTACTAACCTCAAACCTTGCCCTAGGAACTCAAATCCATGCTTATTTTTACTTAACACTTCTCTCATTTTCCCCTTTTGACCTCACTACCAAGCACACTCGAACCTACCAGCTCCTCTTCCACAACCACCATAACTCAACCTATCCTATACTACTACCCAGATGAAATATACAAGGCACCACCACATCTACACACTATTTTCACTCCTATAAATATTCTATCAAAATAGAAACTCATACTAACCCACTATTTACCCAACTTACCACATAAATATAGCAATTTATTGATATAAAAAGGGTTAACTATAATAATAGTAGTTGTGAATTTCACCTTTTTATATGTTTTAACCATTTTGTCCTTCCCACTAGTTGTTATATGCCATTTATGAGTTGTGGGGTTCATTGACATGGTCTCCTTTGTGTTCAGGAGTTATTTGAGTGAGTTTGATGCTTTTAGAGGGTTTTTAAAACCATGATTTAGTTTAGGCTTTGAGCTTTTATTTTGATTTTTGAGCCTTTTGATGAAAACTAGTTAAAATAAGCTTAAAAGGGTCCCAATAGTTAAATTATTGTAAACGATCTCTTTTCAAAAATTAGATAGTTTTATTGAGTCTAGAACATCAAAAATAGCGTAACACCATACCTGGTTTATTTTTTTTGGGGTCCCAAATGAGTCCCGAGGGTTCATTTAGATGTTTCAAAAACATGTAAGCTCAGTAAAAGTTGTTGATATCTGGTGCAGCAAACTCCTTCTTTGTGAACGCAGGCCTTTGGCAACGCATGCAGAGAAGGAAAAAGTCCTTTATTGCAAATGCGATAGTGGCACCATATTCGTGAAGGGTAACTCCAGAGATCGAGTCAAGTTGCCTCACCGTAATCTCAACTGGACCATCGTGAACGCGAGTGGTCCAGGTCATCAGCCTCTATGAACGTGAAGGGCAGACTATGAATGTAATGACTAATTTAATGACTGGTCAGCGTTGAGCCCTGTAAACACAAAGGGTTAATTGCGTTCGTGAGGTACTGTTCACCTGAACAATATATACACCTCATTTTCATAATTTTCACCATTTTTGGACTTGGGAGCTTAGGTAAAGACGATTTCTAAGGGAATTCTTCATGAATCTTGCTTGGGTAATCTGTAAACTCCTATTTTCATCAATTCCTATTAATTCTAACTTCTAAATAGCTTTAAAATCTTAACTTCAAATTGGATTTTTGGGTTTTTACCTGGTAAGCTTTAAATTAATTTTTCTCTGATTTGAAGGTCAATCTCACCTCATTTTTACTTGGGTTGTCAAATTTAGACTCCTCTTGGTATGAGGAATATATTTCTAAAATAAAATTTTAGATTTACCCCTTTTGATTTCGAATCCATTTTTCAAACTATTTTTGTACCCAATTTTAATATAGTCAATATGGGTATATATAGTTCCCTTTTGACTTATAGATTATGTTTTTGATATATTTAGTTTGTTCTGAGACCACTCGTAAAGGAAAGGCTCCGCGGTGAAGGGTCTAGGCTTGGATTTCAGCTTTTTGAGGTAGGTTATGGCTTAATTTTCTTCAGACTCGGCTAGGTAGTTAACCATTCTTGTAAAACATGCTATGGGTTTGGTAATCAGGCACAAAAATTGTAATTTTGAGGTTATTTTTATTATTGTGTTGCCCGTCTAGGGGCTTATATACATATTGTTGTTGACTTTAGAGATTATATTTAGTGTGATGCCTGTGTGGGGGTGGGGGCTTTATTTAATATTATAGGCCTTATTTGTACATTAAATATCATTATTATCATTGTGATGCCCGTGCGGGGGCTTGAATAGATATTGTAGGCCTTATTTGAGAATTATTTACCTGGATGCCTGAGTGAGGGGTATGAAATAATATTATTGATGTCTTACATGACTATTTATTCTAGTGGTGTCGTGCGAGGGCTTATATCATGAATTATTGACATATTGAGTTGATTTTGAGCTCATTTATACTTGTATTAAATTGATTATCATCTTTATAATGAATAGTTGTGAGCATTACATCCTCACTTCATACATACATATTCATGAGGTACTGGTATCATTGAGAAACATTGATTTTAAAAAAAAATGAAACACTTTATAAAATCGCTGATCGTGAATTATGCTGGTAAGGTGATTGAGATAAGAGATTGAGATTTTAGAAAGTATATGGGTTGCAGATCCCCTATGGGTCCTGTCTTGAAGCGATGAGGCTTGAAAGGTGTATATGAAAAGTCATGTAATGGCTTACATCATCATTATCCCACCATCATTGCACTGTATTGCATCATTGTATTTTCCTTATGTGCTTGTTGCCTTGTACGTAGTTTTCCTTATATTTTTGTGTGTAGTTATTCTTATTCATATACTATATTGAAGAAACTATTAAGAGATATAGTGTGAGCTACCATTTTGGAAGTTTTCTGTATGCAGGTGGAAGCGTGCTCATAGTATTCTTTACTTATTTAGTTTTCTACTTTGCCCAGTCGGCCTATGATACCTACTGAGTACAAGTGGATCGTACTCACCCCTTTTGGTGAATATCCCAGTATGAGTATGATCTGGGGTGGCTGATTAATGTGGTGAGAGGTTGATATTTTGAGGTACTGGTGAGCTCTAGTGCTCGGGGTAGACTTTCGGACCTCAACCTATCCTATTTGTCTTTATTTACTCTCATAGACAGACTTATGTATTATTCAGTTTTTTTTCGAATTTGTATTAGATGCTCTTCACATTTATAACACCAAGTTTTTTGAGTTTTATGTATTTTTTCATTCGGATATTTATGTTACTTGCATATTATGGCCTGACTTTGTTCTAGAAGTATCGTATTTACTTATTCTTTTCCTTTCCTTTGTGGGATTTTCGCTTACCTACCAAGGCTGGGTCAAGGTAGGTTCCATCATGACCTCAACTTTGGGTCATGACATTAACACATACCATAAATCAACATACAATACCTAATACATCAAACCTATTACCCTAAGTTGAATTTGTTATTCATTCCATCCAAACTATGTGCTTGTAGGCCTAGAAATGTAGACTCCCATCAAAACTATAGTTATTACACATAACTAAACCAAATCTACTTCAATTAAATCATAACCAACCTCATTGAAGAGTTCGCTGCTACAGAGAGTAAAGAGACTCTCCTTTAAGGCTTTTGCTATCCATTCCATCAAGGTGTTTTTGCTATCCACTCCATCAAGGTTTTCTTTAGAAATTTCTTGGAAAACACCCTCACAAAGCTTGGTCTCTTCATCCTTGTCATTCTAAGCCTAGGGTTCATCTGGGGTGTTTTTGGAGGAGGCAAATGATATAAGAGGCCACAACTGAAAGAAAAGAGTTTTAAAAACTTGAGGCCTGACTACCTGACTTCCGCTGCGGTAAGCGAAATGTCACTGCATCAACAAACCTATTGCCGCAACGTATATTGGTAGGTCTGGCCCAATCAAAATTTTAGCCTATTTAACTTTTGGGCCACAGATTTTCTACCACAAAAATTAATTCTAATCAGGCCTAAAACACATCTTTTTTTATAAAATTATTTTATCAAAATGATTTTACCATAATGACAGAATGGGTCATTACAATAGATACCAATTTACCCACCGTTCATCACCAAATGGGTATTGTAATGAAAAGTTTAGCACGATTCTCAAAACCCAACATTTCTAATGATGGTGGAAATGAAACATAAACTCCCATATTTTTCTAAAATAATTCGATAACACTGACTGAACCATCGTCCCAAAAACAACACAAATAAGTTATCCAAACCAGTCTACATAAGGCAGGCCACTAAGCTCTAGGCACAACTTTATGACCACTATATCTCGAGGAATACATGTCATAATAAATTTACTCCATAGGTCATCTAAAATACATGGGGAACTATAAAATATTGTAACGTATGAAAAAATTGGTACGAGAATTAAATTCACCCCTATCCTTTGCTACAACAAGTAATTTCTCACTGTAGCGACGTTGCTATAGCGACAATCGGGTCGTTGCAGCAGAACTTCAGCAGTTTTAAAAAAGGGAAGTGGGAGGACTTAATTTTTTTCACTTCTCCAACTTCTAAATTCTCTCAAATTCTCTCTATAAAATCTCTCCCTAGGTCAAACTAAGGTAAATTCTCAACTCTACTATGTTTTTTATACTTTATCATCATTGAATCATAGATTCTAGGACTAGAATTCATAATTTTGGTTGGTTTCTTGGTTCTTTTTGGGGCAAATCGATTTTGACCTTTTTGGGTGGATCGTAGAAGTATGATAGTCTAATTTACATTCTCAACGCTCATATAACATTTTAGACATAAGATTTACGACGTTCGTGGCAATTTTCGGGCTTGAATAGGATAGAAGATGAAGGGTCATTAACCAAAAAAAATTCTTTGTCCCTAAATGCATAATATTTATGGCGAATATGTTCGTCATAGAAATTATAAAATTTTGTAGGTAATAGTATATTTTTGTCACTAAAGAGGTTATTAAGGCCGACGAAACTAATGTGTCACTAACTATTGAGTTTAATTAATGATGAAATAATTTGTCTCAAATGTTATATGTATTTCATAGTTGAATAAACATTATATTTTCACTAAAAACTTCCTTTTACATACAAGTTCTTTTTTGTCCCTAAATATATAAATTAGTGACAAATTATATAATGACCCTCCAAGCCATTTTTGATGTTTTTGTGCTTTTACTACATTTAGAGAATTTATATAGCTTCCCTAAGTTATCTAAGACTTGTTGGGACTGACAGTTTGGTTATCGGGAAATTTGTTTGTTTTTTAGAGCCATTTCCCTGTTTAGGAGCTTTTGAAGTTGAGACATGAGTCTCAGGGAATTTTTTTTTTAAATGACCTCAAATGCCATTTTTCATAGTCTCATCTGCTCCAGAATGTCAATTTTAGGCTAGAATGACCCTTGGCCTGGGTCTCGAGTCTTTTAGACTCATTTTGGGCTATCGAGTAGAATTTGGCTAAAATGGCCCCTTAAGTATGGGACCCACTCTTTATCGAAACAACCTCGGATGGAAATTTTCATGGGTCCATTGAGTTTGGAATGCTGAAGTTGGTAGGGTAGCATAGTTTGTTTGCATTCATGGGAGTTTGAACGAATCTCGATGGCCCAGTCAGAATATTTGTAACTTGCCAAAGTTGTTGGTGCATCAGTACCTGGGCAGGCGCAGGTCCATCAACGCTACCAAAATAAGGAAATAATGACCCTCACCATTGCGAGGGTATATTACCTTGGAAATCATGATTTGGAGGCTGGGGACGAGGCAGTAGGTCCAGTCCCATTAGTGGGGTGTCTCGATCGTAATCAGGGGACCTCGCGATAGCAATGACGAAATTCCTAGCAGTATATAAACACCTCCCTTCATTTTTCCAGCAATTTTTCTAAGGGTTGGACATCATTAGAGAGACCTTGAAATCAGAAATTATGGGGAAATTATGCATTTGAGCTGGGATTATCTTGGAAAAGTGTTTGTGGGCATTATATCGTCGATATTCCACAAGTTTCTAGTTAAATTCCCATGTAAATTCTTTGATTTAATCCTTGATCCTTGATTAGGCACGGAGCTATATTGGTACTGAATTAAGCTTGGATTTTGCCCAATTTTGGAGTAAAATGATCCTTGAGCTAAGAGGGACGCTCTGACAATTTCAATTTCGTGATTTTGTAATGGGGTCGTGCATGAGATTTTTAGTCTGATCTCTGACCCAAAGAGTATATACGCAATATAGGTATCATTAATTTTGTCTTAATATGCAGATCCTTATTTTGATAGCATGGCAGTGGTCGGAGGCTTCTTGAAAGGGAAAAGCCTCAGTGTAGAGGATTCTGTGAGTTTTAGGTGGCGCGTCTAGGTAGGCTAGGTGTCACGCCTCGAATTCCAAAAGGGCGGACTGGCACCCAAAGCCGTTAAGGCCCGAGAGAACCAATGTTCATTCGTATACACTCATACACATGTCACTCAATAAACATCACCATCAAGTATAGATTAAGATGCCAATGGCGGAAGTCGTGGGAAATATATGATAAAATAGGAAACTTGGTCGTTAGGGCCATCAAGTCAAAAGCATACGTTCCTTACATTTCCTTCATTTGTCCCACAACATCTACAAAGCCTCTACAGATACATGGAAATAACCAACCTAAATTTGGGACAAGTCCCAGCTTTATACAACATTTACAATACCAAAACAAATGTACACATGTAACTCGGAAAGCCCCGAACCAACTGGAGCTCACCAATGATCGGCAAATGATCCACAACCTACTGTGGAGGTCTACTAGCACCTGTGCCTGCAGCAAGTAAGGTAAGTCCCCCAAGGGACGTCAGTACGAAGAATGTACTGAGTATGTAAGGCTATAAGAAACTGCATCATAAACAAGAACATCAATGGAATCAAATATAAGAGACTAGTCAATATGGATAAACCATCGTTCTGTATGTGAGGAATCATGTACGTTATATTCATTACTTTCTTTGACTTTATGTTCATTCATCATTCTATGACCAACTGATCAGTGGTAAAAGAGGATAACCCATGCTAGGTATTTTAACCCCTGGGATGTAATTAACCCATGCTAGGCCTTTCTGTCGCCCCTGGGATGTTACTGTGATAACCCATGCTAGGCTTTTCTGTCGCCCCTTGGATGTTACTGTGATAACCCATGCTAGGCCTTTCTGTCGCCCCTGGGATGTTACTCTGATATTGGGATTGACCCATGCTAGGTATTTGAACCCCTGGAATACCACCCATGATGTTACGATTGACCCAAGCTAGGTGTTTATTCCACCCTGGGATGCCACTCAAGAATATACAAACAATTATACATTACTTCATTCGTTCATTAGAAGAGTGATACATTAGTGATTGTACATTATTGGAACTTTGAAACATTAGTCAATGAACATGAGACATGTGAATCACAATTGGTTCTGTGAGTAATACTATATGACAATACCTTTGGATATTTTAGAATGGAATAAGTACAATGTCAATGTGACCAATATGTGCTGCAGAAGGATACGAAAAGAGTAACCTTACATACCTTATCTTCCCAATATAAATACATAGTTCTATATGTGAATACAATAATCCATCTCCTTCCTTACATTTTACTCTACAACACAAGTACATAACAGAGCTCACGTTAACAACTAACTACCTTACAAGTGCATAAGACGACAATGAGTTACATGATCTCCCTATAACGTCATTTCACCCTTTACAATACAATTCACGGCATTTTCATACCAACAATACCACAACATTCCATACATTGACCAAGACATCATAAACCAAGAGCATGGCACACCAAGTTTATCCTTTACGCTCCCTCATTAACACTACGTTACAATTATTCAATCAAGTCACCTCAATACATTTCATAACAATAATACCACAAGTTATACACATAGAAAAAAAAAATTTAAGGACATAAACACACCATACATGTTTATATTTCATCCACACCATTCACTTCCATCCAAACCTCAAGTCTCCTTTCAAGTTCAAGTGACATAGATGACACATCTTTTAGCAAAAAGCAAAAGTGCACTACTCAACACTTTTAGACATAACCATCATGATCTACACCATATATCATGCATATAATATATTAAATCACAAGAATAAACACTTACCCAAGATTGCAAAGTGATGATCTTGTCCAAAGGAAATGGTTGCCTTAGGGTTTGTGAGATGAGACATGTCTTTAGAAATGTCTAGAAAGGCATGAGAGTTAAAATGAATAAAAATATGATTTTGTGCCTTTATATAGGACCTCAAGTCATCCTTATCCACTTATTGGCCATTAAATGCTATGTTTACTTGGTCAACATGGAAGAATGGGTCATTTGCCCCATTTGGGCCATGCATTTTGCATCATTTGGGCCTTAAATTGAGCCCATTAACACATGTTAACTTAGCCCACCAAATTCGATGCATGATCCACTAACTATCTCATGTTTAAAGAATTCCATAAATGGTAAGACTATATTCAACTCATGATATTCATGTTCGTAGCCTCAACCCCGAGAATAAGCGATTTTAGCCACTCATGGCATAATTTATCATAAATTGATAAAAATGATAAAAAAGAAATAAAAATAAAAAGGAAGAAGAATTAACCCTCATTTGGATGCCAAAATCGTCCAAGAGTAGTCCCACCAAAATGGAATAATAATACAATAACCCAAGAGCCCTATTTAGAGACTAGTGGTCGGAGAAAATTTTTGGCAAAAAGCGGCTTGGCGCGCCCGACACCAAAATTCTGCTTTTCTTCCTTTCTTCGACTTTTCTTTGCGGATACTAGCACAATATAAAATAATCCATCAAAACAATACAAAATACGTATTTATTGCTCTCAAAACTAAGGTAAACATGGTTTAAATAAGACATATAAACCCTAGATCACCAATCACGTAGGGTCGAAAATGTACGGAGTGTTACACTAGGCTTACCTTTTGTCTATACTATTCTTAATTAAAGTAATAGTGTAACATTATGCTAGCTATGGGTGGCTATTTATGGCTCAGTTATTTTTTAGCATATTGTGCCTTTTTTAGCCTGTTAGGGGCCTTTTTCGATAGAATTCGGGCCTGTTTTCCCTCAGGTTAGTATACTATCATCCTTTAGAATTAGACTTAGTGCTTGTAGTTCCTTGGAATGGGATTGAGAAACCTTAGCATAGTTTCGGGTAGGTACTTGCCTTAGGTTGGGTTATCAGGGTTTGGTAATGGGTTCCACTGTCCTTTTTATATAATAATACTTAGAATAGTGCCCTTTTTGACTTTCACGATCACTCAACATGCTTTCTTAGGTTATCACCAGGGTTTTCAAGTTGACTTACGCATAGTTTTACACTTATTTAGCTATGTTACCCCAGATAGTGTTATGTTTGACCACAGGTCGTGCTTTTTAGACTTAGTAACTGGAATTTGATTGCCTTATGGGATTTGACCGCTTAAAATTTGATTATATTGACTAAGAGGTTTCAAAATAGGGTGAACCTTAGAATGTTACTATTGATCCTATACTATTGTTTATCAGTTCTGGTTCGAGTTTGGCATATGCTTTATTAGTATCATTATGAGTTTTGGTTCGAGTCCGGCATCGGTGGATGATCATAGTTTAATGCTTATGAGTTTTGATTCAATTTTAACATCTATTTATAGTTATGGATTATTATGTAAGAGTTCAGATTTGAGTCCAACATCCACATGGCCGCTTGTTATCATCTACTATTTCTGGTTTGAAGCTGATATGTGGCCTCTTGTTACTATCCACTATTTTGGTTTGAGGCCTCTTGTTACTATCCACTATTTTTGGTTTGAGTCCAGTGTGTGGCCTCTTTTTATTATCCACTTGTTCCAATTCAAGCTCAGTACACCATTATTAACATGGATCTGGGATTGGAATGTTATTTGAGACTGGTAAGGTTTTCGGTTATAGTTGGGAGTGGGATGTTCGATAGGCATATCATCCAAGCTTTAGGCTGCGTCCAGGTAGGCTAGGCTTACATTTTGTTTAGACTATCCTTAATTAAAGTATTAGTGTATCATTATGCTAGCTATGGGTGTCTATTTATGGCTCAGTTATTTTTTAGCATGTTGTGCCTTTTTTAGCCTGTTAGGGGCCTTTTTTGATAGAATTCGGGCCTGTTTTCCCTCAGGTTAGTATACTATCATCCTTTAGAATGAGACTTAGTGCTTGTAGTGCCTTGGAATGGGATTGAGAAACCTTAGCCTAGGTTCGGGTAGGTACTTTTCTTAGGTTGAGTTATCAGGGTTTGGTAATGGGCCCCACTGTCCTTTTTATATAAGAATACTTAGAATAGTGCCCTTTATGACTTTCACAATCACTCAACATGGTTACTTAGGTTATCACCAGGGTTTTCAAGTCGACTTAGGCATATTTTTACACTTATTTAGCTATGTTACCCCAGATAGTGTTATGTTTGACCATAGGTTGTGCTTTTTAGACTTAATAACTGGAATTCGATTGCCTTCTGGGATTTGATCGCTTAAAATTTGATTATATTAACTAATAGGTTTCAAAATTAGGTGAACCTTGGGATGTTACTATTGATCCTATACTATTGTTTATCAGTTCTAGTTCGAGTATGGCATATGCTTTATTAGTATCATTATGAGTTTTGGTTTGAGTCCGCCATCGGTGGATGATCATAGTTTAATGCTTATGAGTTTTGATTCAATTTTAACATCTATTTATAGTTATGGCTTATTATCTAAGAGTTCAGGTTAGAGTTCGGCATCCACATGGCCGCTTGTTATCATCCACTATATCTGGTTTGAAGTTAATATGTGGCCTCTTATTATTATCCACTATTTTTTGTTTGAGTCCAGCGTGTGGCCTCTTTTTACTATCCACTGGTTCTAATTCATGCTTAGTACACCATTATTAACATGGATCTAGGATTGGAAAGTTATTTGAGACTGGTAAGGTTTTCAGTTATAGATGTGAGTGGGATGTTCGATAGGCATATCATCCACCTTGGTTCCAATTCAAGCTCAGTACACCATTATAAAGGTTTTTGTTGTGGCATGACTTTATTCAAAGGATCAGGTAACATCACTTCAGTGCTAACAAGTTCAATGACCACTTTCTTATCTTTAACTGATTTGAAGACAGGGTGAGCTTTCTGGAGTCCGGAGCTGATCCTTCTACTTCTGCTTCAGTGATAGCCTTTTGTATATTTTGAGATTACTGTGTATATATATTTTGGATAATGTCTAGTACTCAATGTTTGATTATAGTGGCTCTTGTACTGATCTTACCAGGCCTTGGGAGGGATTTCTTTTGTATATTTTGTCCTCATTCCCTCTCTTATTTAGTATATTATATTGGTATATATCTTTGTTTTCTACTTATTATTTACCATTGTGGCTTTTATTCTTATTTTCCATTATCTTCCACCCATTAGCTCTTTACTTGCCATTCCAGGCTATGGCTTGGCTTACCTATTGGAGAGTTAAAGTATGTGTCATCATGAAGTGAGTTTTTGGGTCATGATAGCTTGGTATTAGAGCCTAGATTCACCAATATCATTGGTACAAGAGTCAGTGTCTAGTAGAGTTCCACAAATAGGTACAGAGACTTCTGTATCCTATCTTTTGGAGGCTACAGGGAATTTTTAGGAAAATTTAACCTTTTAAGTTCATTTTCGTGCGTTGTGTCTATACTGGTTTATATATTCTCATTTCTTTCACTCTTTTACACATGGCTAGGATACAGGGTATGATGGCTGGGGATGGGGGCCCTGAACCTACTGATAGAGCTCAAGTTAGAGGCAGAGGTCGACCCTGAGGTCGAGGTCAGGCTAGAGATGCAGCCCCAGTTCGACGCCGGGCCAGGGAGCCTTTACCTGAGTCGGAAATTGATTTAGAGACAGAGTATGCACTAGAGGATCAATCGCCACTTCAGTCGGTAGGCCAGGGGGAAAACCCAGGCCCCACCTGGTTTTATATCATCTTTAGTTCTTCGTGATGCCTTGGTATAACTTTTGGGTTTGGTTGGTAGCCTGCCAATGGATGGGGCACAGACATCCGCTTAGGGGAAGTTTAAGATAGACCTGGTATAGGAGCACAGTCTACAACTGTAGCTCCCAAAGTAGAGATTCCACCAGTATCGATAGTTCCATAGCCAGCAATAGCCCAGCCTACCATGTCTTCTAAGGAGCAAAAGATGCTAGGCTTATTTCTGAGATTGGCTCCACCCAGGTTCGTCGAGGCCACATGAGAGGATGCTTATAAGTTTCTGACCAACTGTGAGGAGAGGTTGCATAATTTGTGGTTGGTTTAGTCCCGCGGAGTGGATTACATGACATATCAGCTAGACAGGTTAGCGAGACAGTAGTGGAGGGGTTATCTTGATTCTAGGCCAACTGAATCTCCTCCTATGACTTAGACTTAGTTCTTCGAGGCTTTCTTGGAGAAGTAAATGCCTTGCAGCATGGGCAAGCATTTGAGGGATGAGTTTACTGGGTTGAGGTCGGGTACAATGACAGTAAATGAGTATGAGGCGAGGTTTCTCGAGCTAGCTAGACATGCCACTATAGTACTACCTATAAAGTATGAGAGGATTCGATGTTTTGACAGAGGATTGAGGATATCACTCCGCAGGCATACTTAGAGTTTGGTTAATTCAGGAAGGTCTTTTACTGATATTGCTGATCATATCTGTACTATAGAGGAGATGGATCATAAGGGCCAAGGGGGCAGCAATAAGAGACCCTATTATCAAGGCAGTTATAGTAGGAGCCATAGTGGTGCTCAGTTCAGGAGTAGAGAATTTTAGGGTAAGTACACCCAACTTCAGCCTTATCAGTACCAGGGTCAGTCTAGTAGGCCCGTACCTATTCAGGCAGTGCTTCAGATTTTAGATAGGGGTCAGCACAGTTATATTAGTTTTGTTGGTCAGAGCAATATTCAACCTTGAAGGGTTGTTCCTCATGGTCATCAGGCCGAGGTGGTCATTCTGGGTCAGTCGAATCTTCTCATCAGGTTAGAGTACTTGGGGCATGTTATGAGTATGGGGTCGTTGTTCACTTTGCTATAGAGTGTCTCTGTTGTGGGTCGGTTGGACCTATTACACAAAGTACTTAGCTGATTAGATCAATGCCGCCAGCTCAGGGTAGTGAAAAGGATAGAAAGCATGGTCCCCAGGGTTCTCGAGGAGGTCCTCAAGTAGGTCAGACAGGTTGTCGGGCAGACGCCTAGTCTAGAGACGGACGAGGTCATTTTTATGCTATTCTGAGTAGACCAGAGGTAGAGGTTTTAGATGCTGTGATCAAAGGTATGATTTCAGTATGCCATCATCCAACTTTTTTTATTTGATTCGGGCTCCACAAATTCATATATTTCTACTTATTATGCGTTGTTTGATCTGGGCTCTGTATATGCATATGTTTCTACTTATTATGCACCACGATTGGGTTTGTCTTAGAAGACTTTATTTATGCCTATGCATGAAGCTACCCGAGTGAGTGATTCTTTAGTAGTGGATTGGGTTTATAGATTATGTTTGGTAACCATTTGAGAGTATGACACTCAGGCTAACCTTATTATATTAGATTTGGTGGATTTCAATGTGATTCTGGGCATGGACTGGTTATCCCCCTATCCTGCGGTCTTGTATTGCTTTACCAAGACCGTACCTTATCCGTTCCTGGCATACCCTCGGTTGTGTGGTAAGGTTTTTTTAGCCATGTGCCAATAGGGACTATCTCTTATATTTAGGCTAGGAGACTAACATTGAAGGTTTGTGAGTCATTCTTTGCTTATGTTCATGATATTAGTGTGGAGAGTCATTATGATTATGTCCCTATAGTCTGTGACTCTTCTGATGTCTTCTTTACCAACCTACTTGGCCTTCCTCCTGAGCATGATATCGAGTTTACTATTGACCTCAAGTCGAGCACCCAACCTAACTCTATGACACCTTAACATATGGCTCCTATCGAGCTAAAAGAGCTAAATCTTAAGCTTTAGGATCTTCTGTGTAAGGGTTTTATTAGGCCAAGTGTATCTTCTTGGGGTGATATAATTTTATTTATGAAGAAAAAAGATGGTTCTATGCGTATGTGTATCAATTACAAGCAGCTAAATAAGGTGATAGTGAAGAATAAGTATCTTATGCCTCATATCAATGATTTATTTGACCAGCTTCAGGGTGAGGCAGTGTTTTCTAAGATTAATTTGAGATCTGGTTACCATTAGTTAAGGATTAGGGTTGAGAAAATCCCTAAGAAAACTTTTAGGACTCGTTACGGCCATTACGAGTTCCTGGTGATGTCTTTTGGGTTGACCAATGCCCCAACAACATTCATGGGTTTGATGACCCATGTATTCAGGCCATATTTGGACTCCTTTGTGATCGTATTTATTGATGACATTCTTTTCTATTTGAGGAGTAGAGAGGCGCATTAGTAGTATTTAAGTACTATGCTCCACACTTTGAGAGATCATCGACTTTATGGAAAATTCTCAATGTGTAAGTTTTGGCTTTAATCTGTAGCTTTTTTAGGACACGTGGTATCCAGGGATGGGATTATTATGGATCTGACAAAGATTGAGGCTATTCATGATTGGGATAGGCCTCGTCTCCGACTGAGGTTTGCAGTTTTATTGGGTTGGCAGGCTACTACAGGTAGTTCATCGAGAGTTTTGCTACTATTACAGCGCCTATGACTAGGTTAACCCCGAAGTAGGTCCCATTTTAGTGGTCCAATAGTTGTAAGGCGAGCTTTCTGAGGCTCAAAGACTTGCTTACTTTAGGTCTTATCCTGATTCTTCCAGTTTAAAACAAGGGGTTTACTATTTATCGCAATGCTTCTGCTGTTAGTTAGGGGTGTGTTCTGATGCAGCTGGGTTGGGTTATTACTTATGCTTTGAGATAGCTAAAGGTGAATGAGTACAACTACCCCACTCATGACTTGGAGTTGGCAGCAGTAGTTTTCATACTTAAGATTTGGAGGCATTACTTTTATGGTGTTCATTGTAAGATCTTCACCGACTATCACAGTTTTTAGTACATTATAACTTAGAGGAACCTTAATTCAAAGCAGTGCAGATGGATTGAGTTGTTGAAGGACTATGATATCTCTATTCATTACCATCTGGGTAAGGTGAATGTGGTAGCGGATGACTTAAGTCGGAAGGGAGTGAGTATGGGTAGCTTGGCCTTCATTTCAGTTTTGGAACGGCCATTGGCTTTGGATATCCAGTACTTAGCCAATATGATGATTCGACTTGATATTTCAAACCCTAGGAGGATTATTTCTAGTGTTCGGGCTAGATCTACCGTATTGGAGCAGAGTCGGGATCGTCGATTTGAGGATGGTGGGTTGCATGGCATTTGGAATTAGGTGTTGAGAGGTGAGTCCAAGAGGGCTACCTTAGATTCTGAGGGCATTTTGAGATTCGATGGTTGCATTTGTATTCCAAGGGTAGAATTTTTTATTTAGTTGATTCTCTAGGTGTCACGCCCCAAATTCCATTGAGGCGGACTGGCACCCGAAGCCGTTGAGGCCCGAGAGAACCAATCTTTGCTCATGTCCATTCATATACATGTCTCTTCACAATAATCAATTATATCTTATGCAACTATGCGGAAGTCATGGAAACATATTCTATATATATAAAACTTGGCCGTTAGAGCCATCAAGTCAAAATGGACATCTACCTCTTACATTCATCTTCCCACACACATCTACAAAGCCTCTAATAGATACATGTACATAACCAACCTATATTCGGGACAATTCCCCGCTCTGTAAAACATTTACAATACCAAAACAAATGCACACTATGACTCGGAAAGCCCCAAACCTACTGGAGCTCACTATAGATCTGCAAATGACTCGTAGCCTACTGTGGAGGTCTACTAGCACCTGTGCCTGCAGCAAGTAAGGTAAATTCCCCAAAGGGGTCAGTACGAAGAATGTACTTAGTATGTAAGGCTATAAGAAACTGCATCATACATAAGAATGTCAATGGAATAAAATATAAGAGAATAGTCAATGTGGATAACCATCATTCTGTATATGTGGAATCGTGTATTTTATATTCATTACTTTTCTTGCTTTTACATTCATTATTAGTAGTAGTCATCAACCTTTTCGATGGGTTAATATAGTCATCCACCTTTTTGGTGGGTAGTCATCCACCAATTGGTGGGTAGTCATCCACCAATTGGTGGGTAGGTCATCCACTTTATCAGTGGGTAGTCATCCACCTTATCGGTGGGTAGTCATCCACCTTATCGGTGGGTAGTCATCCACTTTATCAGTGGGTAGTCATCCACTTTATCGGTGGGTAGATAGTATTAAGGTACGCTCGAGCTAGGCTTATGTGCCCCATTGAGTCGTCCCAATATGCATTACTTTATTCCTTTACTTTTGTGAGATTTATACATTTCCTTATGAGAGAGATTGATACATTTGCGGCCAAAGCATTATTGGAATTTTGGAACATAGCATTATTGGATATGCTACTCAAGAATGAATAGATTCTCCTTATAGCCATACTTTCTTTGAGATAGTTCTTTTAGTAGTTACAACATTATGAGAGCTTAGGAACTTCAGTCAATGGATAAGAAACCTGAGCTAGGAATACTTTAGAACATTTCAGAATGGAACAAATACCATGTTAATGTAAACACTATGTGCTGCAGAAGAGTACAAAAAGAGTAACCTTACATACCTTATCTTCTCAATATGAATACACAGTCCTATATGTGAATACAATAATCCAACTCCTTCCTTACGTGTTACTCTACAACACAAGTACATAACAAAGGTCATGTTAACAACCAACTACCTTACAAGTGTATACGACAACAATGAATTACGTGACTACCGTATAACGTCATTTTTCCCTCTTACAATACCATTTAATGCATCACCATACCATAACATTCCACATATTAACCAAGACATCATAAACCAATAACATATCACACCAAGTTTAGCCTTTACACTTCCTCATTAACAGTACGTTACCTTTTCTCCGTCAAGTCACTCGATAGCTTTCACAATAACACATTAACAACAATCCATAATTGATACCATTCAAAATAACTCTAGGATACTCCTTTAAAGTCATTCAAAAGGTACCATAAGTTGATAATTGCATCCATGAAGGATATAGGGCTTTTGGGGGGTCAAAGAGATGCAAAAACAACCAAAATGGGGTTTTGGCCTGACCTGCGAAGAAACATGCGCCCGCAGGTGGTTGAGGTGTGGCCGCAGATGACCTTTGGTAGTGTCCAGGGTCACCTGCAAAGTCACCTGCGCTCGCAGGTACTTCATCTGCAAGGGCGGGTGCTCGTTTCGGCCAAAATGGGTCTCTTCTGGGTCCTTTTTTGTAATGAATGGTCCATGATCATAATTAATCTTCTATTTTCATATTTTAAGTTATCTTATATGCCAACTAACAACCATGGTTTCACAACGCACATAAACATCACCAAAATCACATTTTTCCTTTAATACACCACCAAGTCCATGCACAATTTTGCCATAACAATTCCAAACATTATGTACATGGATAAAACAATTTAAGGCTAAAATAACATCTCACATATCAATATTAAATCCATCAAGTTCACTTACTTCAATACCACAAGGCCATTTTCAAGTTTACAAGGCAAAACCCTTTTTCGATTGCAAACATAGACAGTTTTACACATAGTGAACTGTCCAATATTTTACCAACATAACCAACATGATTTATACACCATATTAAGAATATAATATTCTAAATCATGAAAGTAAATACTTACCAAAGATTGCAAGATGATGATCTTGGCCAAAGAGAATAGTTTCCTTAGGGTTTGGTTGAAGAGAAAATGTTGTAGAAAATTCTAGAATGGTACATGTGTGTTGATATGAATAAAATATGAGTTTTCCTTGCTTTATATAGCACTTAATGGTCACACTTATCCAATTAAAAGCATGTTTGCTTGGTCCAACACAAGAATGGGTCATTCTCATTTTTGGGTCATGTCTTCTATATGATTTTGGGCCTCATTTGAGCCCAATGGCACATGATTCCCTTAAGCCAAACAAATTAATGCATAATTCACCAATACTCTCATGTTTAAATAATTTCATAAATTTTAACGTAGTCTTATAGGTTCGAAAAGGTACGGGGTATTACATCCTTCCCCCCTTAGGAACATTCGTCCTCGAATGTTAGTAACATTTTCTCACTGAAACAATTTTACATCCAAGTGTATCCTTCATGCTCTCATCTTCATTTTCTCATATACACATGATACTTTTAGAAACTTACTTGTTATTGCTTCACTTCCGCACCTTAAACTTTCTCTTCTGTTTACAACAAATACGAGTACCTTAGATTTCATCATGCCTTCGATTTCCCAAGTGATTCCGTCTACTTGCTGATTTCTTCAATAGTACCTTTATGGTAACTACTTCTTTATTTCTTAATCCTTTCACTTATCGATCTAGAATAGTAGTAGGTACCTCTTCATATGTGATATTCTCCGTAACTTCTACATCTCTCCCATGCATTTTTGAAGCATTAAAACATGCAACATAAAATCCTGGACGAACTATGGGGAGTTCTTGGGGTAGTGCTAACTGGTATGCAACTTGACTAATTCTTTGGATAATTTCATATGACGTGTTACATAGGGCCAACTTTTTTTTTTTTTTTTTTTCAAATTTCAATATCCCTTTTCATTGGTGAAACTTCCATGAATACTCAATCATTTTTGGCAAATTTTAATCCTCTCCTTCTAATATCAACATATAACCTCCAAATTTCTAATGCTCTACTATTGTCTATTGACAATTCGGACAATGAGCTACAAATTCTCGAATGTTCTTCTTCTTTATATTGCCTCCCCAATGCATTTCTTCCAAGCCATGGTACATTTTGGTTGCTCCTGAATGAATAGAATACGGTAAATAATGTGCTTTTGTCATAATTCATTTCCTTAGCTCATGTATATCCGGTACACAAAATCTACCTCCTTTAATTTTCGTAGCTCTGCTAGGACATTTGATATGGAAAAATAAGGGTAGGCTGAGTGCCTGGAATCATCTCAATACCAACCTAACTTCTCGTTCTGGAGGTAAACCTGGAAGATCTTCAGGAAATACCTCAAAAATTTTCATTTACTACGAGAATCGATTGAAGAGTTAGTGACTTCACATCGGTATCCTTCACTCATACTAAGTGTCATATGTACCCCTTTTGGTATCCTTTCCCTCGCTTTAAGATAGGCGGTGGCATAACAAGAAGTCAACCAATCCATACCCATGATAACATCAAAATTTACCATTTCCATTTCAGAAAAGTCAACCAATGTGTCATAACCACAAACAATTTCTATACAATTATGAAATACTCTTTTAGCTATAATAGATTTACAACTAGTGTAGATGCTTCAAATGGATTAACTAGTGAATCTGGTGTTCTTTCACATTTTTTTTGCAATCAATGGAGTAACATATGATAATATAGAACTTGGATCAATCAATACATATACCTTATGTAAAAATATGAATACTGTACCTGCATCTATATCACGAGAAGCCTCCAAATTCTGTCGATCCGCTAAGGCATAGGTACGGTTCTGGGTTTCATTAGCACCAACTGTACCGCTAGATCCTCTGCCACGCCCCATAGGCTATACTCCTAATGATGATAACGCATCGAATGATCTCGTAGGTCGCGCCGCACTGCCTGTGCCCCCTTGTAGACACTCACTCATTAGATGCCCCGACATACCGTACCGAAGACAAACATTTGGTCCATACCAGCATTCACCTGAATGAAACTTCCCGCAGTGCTGGCACAACTGACGAGAAAATTTTGTTGTCTATGAACCTCGATCTACATGCTTTGCCCAGCATAACTGCCTCTAGACCCTCGGAATTGAGGTGAAGTACCTGCTGTGGAATAAGAAAATGATGGTCTAGGTGGTCTAGAAAACATTCGAGGCCTAGATTCTCCTTGGGACACCATAGACTATCCCATAGGTCTAGCCCTTTTTGATGGCCCTCTCTCAGACTCCTGTGTCCTTCTTCTTTGCCTCTGGTCCTCCATTTTCTGTACAAAAGCCTGAATTCTGGCTATGTCCATATCTTTGTTCAAAGCAGTAATGGTACAGTCCCTCACTAAATATGGATCTAATCTATCCACATATCGATGGACTCTGTCTGTCATTGTGGCCACTACATTTGGAGCATATCGAGCCAAGGAATTAAACTGCAGACTGTATTCTCTAACACTCATATTCCCTTGGCGAAGATTTAGAAACTAGTCTGTACGTGCCTCCCAAATCTCGTATGGGAGGTAATGATCAAGAAATGCCATTTTAAATTCTTCCCAACCTGCTGGAGGTGCCTCATTACACCTTGATCTTTTCCAGTCCTCATACCACAATATAGCTTCACCTTTCAATCTATAAGCTGCCAGCTCAACTGTTTCTACACCAGTCACATGCATAACATCTAAAGCTCTTTGAATTTGATCTATGAAATCCTGTGGATCTGCTTTCGGATCTAAACCAGTGAGTATGTGAGGGTCTAATTTCAGGAAATCCTGTGTCCTCCGACTAGCTGCTCTAGCCTCACTGTCAATGCATGTCATTGGACCAACTTGGCCATGAGTTTATGCAGCAACTAGCTGAGTCAACATATGCACTGCATTTCTTAAATCCTGGTCAGTGATATTTACAGGAGGTTCTGCCGGTACATCTCTACCCCTCAACTCTTTCGGAGCTGGAAAAGTAGAAGAAGACCGCGATGTAATTTCAGCGTCAGCCCCACCTTGACTAGCTTGGTCAGGTGGTGAATTACTCATTCTTTCTTTGGCAGGCATATCTACCTGCTTACCTTTGCCTCTACCTCGTCTTGTAACCGACATTTTTACTATAAACAAGAAAACCAATTCCAATGGTCAGATACGATTTCACTAACAACATTGGCTCTATTGCACGATCTAGAAATGAAGAAAAAAAACAACTCCTAAATGTCTCGTAGCCTCCTACTTATAAATATGGTGCACAACACATCCATAAGTAAGACTCTACTCAGACACGGCTTTGTAGACACCCTTAGGACGACCTGCTCTGATACCACTTTTGTCACTCCACAAATCCCATTGAGGCGGACTGGCACCCGAAGCCGTTGAGGCCCGAGAGAACCAATCTTAGCTCATGTCCATTCATATGCATGTCTTTGCACAATAATCAATTATATCTCATGCAACTATGCGGAAGTCATGGAAACATATTCTATATATATGAAACTTGGTCGTTAGAGCCATCAAGTCAAAATGGACATATACCTCTTACATTCATCTTCCCACACATGTCTACAAAGCCTCTAACAGATACATGTACATAACCAACCTACAGTCGGGACAAGTCCCCGCTTTGTACAATATTTACAATACCAAAACAAATGCACACTATGACTCGAAAAGCCCCGAACCAACTGGAGCTCACCATTGATCTGCAAATGACTCGTAGCCTACTGTGGAGGTCTACTAGCACCTGTGCCTACAACAAGTAAGGTAAATTCCCAAAATGGGTCAGTACGAAGAATGTACTGAGTATGTAAGGCTATAAAAAACTGCATCATACATAAGAATGTCAATGGAATAAAATATAAGAGAATAGTGAATGTGGATAAACCATCGTTCTGTGTATGTGGAACCGTGTATTTTATATTCATTACTTTTCTTGCTTTTACATTCATTATTATTAGTAGTCATCCACCTTTTCGGTGGGTTAATATAGTCACCCACCTTTTTGGTGGGTAGTCATCCACCAATTGGTGGGTAGGTCATCCACCTTATCAGTGGGTAGTCATCTACCTTATCGGTGGGTAGTCATCCACCTTATCGGTGGGTAGTCATCCACTTTATCAGTGGGTAGTCATCCACTTTATCGGTGGGTAGATAGTATTAGGGTACGCTCGAGCTAGGCTTATGTGCCCCATTGAGTCATCCTGATATGCATTACTTTATTCCTTTGCTTTTGTGAGATTTATATATTTCCTTATGAGAGAGATTGATACATTTGCGGCCAAAGCATTATTGGAATTTTGGAACATAACATTGTTAGATATGCTACTCAAGAATGAATAGATTCTCCTTACAACATTACTTTATTTGAGATAGTTCTTTTAGTAGTTACAACATTATGAGAGCTTAGGAACTTCAGTCAATGGATAAGAAACCTGAGCTAGGAATACTTTAGAACACTTCGGAATGGAACAAATACCATGTTAATGTAAACACTATGTGCTGCAGAAGAGTACGAAAAGAGTAACCTTACATACCTTATCTTCTCAATATGAATACACAGTCCTATATGTGAATACAATAATCCAGCTCCTTCCTTACGTGTTTCTCTACAACACAAGTATATAAAAAAGCTAATGTTAACAACCAACTACCTTACAAGTGCATACGACGACAATGAATTACATGACTGCCGTATAATGTCATTTCGCCCTCTTACAATACCATTTACTGCTTCACCATACCATAACATTTCACACATTAACCAAGACATCATAAACCAAGAGCATATCACACCAAGTTTACCCTTTACACTTCCTCATTAACACTACGTTACCTTTTCTCCATCAAGTCACTCGATAGCTTTCACAATAACACATTAACAACAATCCATAATTTATACCATTCAAAATACCTCTGGGATACTCCTTTAAAGTCATTTAAAATGTACCATAAGTTGATAATTGCATCCATGAAGGGTATAGGGGTTTTGCGGGGTCAAACAGATGCAAAAACAACCAAAACGGGGTTTTGGCCTGACCTGTGAAGCCACCTGCACCCGAATGTGGTTGAGTTGCAGCCGCAGGTGACCCTTGGCAGTATCCAGGGGCACCTGCGAAGTCACCAAAATCACATTTTTCCTTCAATACACCACCAAGTCCATGCACAATTTTGCCATAACAATTCCAAACATTATGTACAAGGATAAAACAAGTTAAGGCTATAATCACATCTCACATATCAATATTTAATCCATCAAGTTCACTTCCTTCAAGACCACCAGGCCATTTTCAAGTTTGCAAGGCAAAACCCTTTTCCGATTGCAAAAATAGACAGTTTTACGCATAGTGAACTGTCTAACATTTTACCAACATAACCAATATGATTTATACACCATATTAATCATATCATATGCTAAACCATGAAAGTAAATACTTACCAAAGCTTGCAAGATGATGATCTTGGCTAAAGAGAATAGTTGTCTTAGGGTTTGGTTGAAGAGAAAATATTGTAGAAAATTCTAGAATGGGACATATGTGTTGATATGAATAAAATCTGAGTTTTGCTTGCTTTATATAGCACTTAATGGTCACACTTATCCAGTTAAAAGCATGTTTCCTTGGTCAAACACAAGAATGGGTCATTCCCATTTTTGGGCCATGTCTTCTATATGATTTTGGGCCTCATTTGAGCCCAATGGCACATGATTCCCTTAATCCCAACAAATTAATGCATAATTCACCAATCCTCTCATTTTTAAATAATTGCATAAATGTTAACGTAGTCTTATAGGTTCGAAAAGGTACGGGGTGTTACACTAGGAGGCTCATAGCTCCAGGTATTCTATTCACTCTAGGACTACTAGGATGTATAGAGATTTGAGACATCAATACTAGTGGAGGGGTATGAGGAGAGATATAGCAGACTTTGTGGCTCGATTATTATATTGTCAGTAGGTAAAGCCAGAGCACTTGAGACCTAGTGGATTACTTCAGAGACTACCTATTCCTGAGTGGAAGTGGGATCGAGTTACTATGGACTTCGTAGTTGGGTTGCCTCGTACATCTCGTGATTTTGATAGCATATGGGTCAGCATAGATCGATTGATCAAGGCTGCTCATTTCATCCCTATTCAGACTTTCTACAGTGCCGAGAGGTTGGCTCAGATCTATGTCACGTGTTTATTATTTCAGGTAGAGGCTCCCTGTTCACTTCTAGCTTTTGGAGGGTATTTTAGGAGGAGTTGGGTACTCAGGTTGTTCTCAATTCTGTTTTTCATCCCCAAACTGATGGGCAGTAGGAGCAAACTATTCAGGTTTTAGAGGATATGCTCTATTCTTATGTTTTGGACTTTGGAGGTCAGTGGTATCAGTTTTTTTCCTTAATGGAGTTTTCCTATATTAACAACTACCATTCGAGTATTCAGATGGCACCATTCGAGGCGTTGTATGGTAGGCGTTGTCGATCTTTGGTTGGTTAGTTTGAGACATCAAAAGTCAGGCCCTGTGGTACTGATTTGATTTGTGAGTCTTTGCATAGATTTTAGGTGATTCAGGATAGGCTATGGGCAGCTCAGAGCAGGTAGAAGAGTTATACTGATCGTAGGCTTCGCGCGCCTTGAGATTCAGAGTTGGTGACCTGGTCTTTCTTTGGGTATCGCCCATAAATATCATGATGAGGTTTGGGAAGAGGGGCAAGCTTAGCCCCAGGTATATCGACCCATTTGAGATCCTTCAGATAGTTGGGAAGGTAGCCTATGAGTTAGCTTTATCTCCAGCCTTTTAAGTCATCTACCAGTCCTTAATGTATCTATAAGTTGACCTCTGTGGATGGGCCAGTTGTTATTCTAGACAGAGATGTCAGGTAGTTTCACTCTAGAGAAATTCTTGTGGTTAAAGTTTAGTGGAGAAATCGCCTAGTCGAGAAGACTACCTGGGAGATTGAGCATGAGATACGGACTTAGTATCCTCACCTGTTCAAGCCTTCAGGTACATCTTGATCCTTTACTTTCATGGTCGAAAGTCCTTTTAGTAGTGGATATTGTAATGACCCTTCAGGTCATTTTTGATGTTTTCATTCTTTTACTGCATTTAGAGGGTTCCTATAGCTTCTCCAAGTCATTTATGACTTGCTGGGACTGACATTCGATTATCGGGAAGTTCGTTTGGTTTTTAGAGCCATTTTCCTGTTTAGAAGCTCTTAAAGTTGAGAAAGGGATCTTGGGCCAAAACTTCAGTCAAATGACCTTGGATGTCGTTTCTAACAGTCTCATCCATTCTGGAATGTCAATTTTAGGCTAGGGGGACGCTTGGTTCGGGTCCCGAGGCTTTCAAACTCATTTTGAGCTATCGAGTAGAATTTAGCTAAAATTACCCCTTGGATGTGGGACCCATTTTTATAGAAACAACCTCGGATGGAAATTTTGATATTTCCATTGATTTCAAAATGCCGAATTAGGAAGGGTAGCATAGTTCATTTACGTACACGGGATTCTAAATGAATTCTGAGGGCCCAATCAGAATATTTGCAACTTGCCAAAGTTCTAGTGCAGGCACAGGTCCTTCATCGCTATCGTGATGAGGACCCATGCAATCACGAGGGTCTATAACCTTGGTCATCACAATCACGAGGCTGGGGACTCACGACTGCAATGAAAAAGGTAGTGGGTCCCGACCAGAGGACCTCGAGACAGCAATGAGGAAAACCCCTGGCAGTATATAAACACCTCCCTTCATTTTTCCAGCCATTTTTCTAAGTGTTCATCGCCATTAGAAAGACCTTGAGCGCAAAAATTGTGGGGATATTATGCATTTGAGCTGGGATTAGCTTGGGAAAGTGTTCGTGGGCATTATATCGTTGATATTCCGTAAGTTTCCTATTAAATTCCCATGTAAATTCTTTGATTTAATCCTTGATCCTTGATTGGGTGTGGGTCTATTTTGGTACTGACTTAACCTTGGATTTTGCCCAATTTTGGAGCAAAATGATCCTTGAGCTAAGAGGGACGCTCTGACGATTTCAATTTCATAATTCTGCAAGCAGGCCCTACATGGGATTTTTAGTATGATTTCTGATCTGGAGCGTATAAACTTAATATAGAAATTATTATTCTCATCTTAATATGTAGATCCTTATTTTGATAGTGTGGCAGTGGTCGGAGGCTTCTCGGAAGGGAAAAGCCCCGGTGTAGAGGATTCTGTAAGCTTTCGGTGGCATCCAGGTAGGCTAGGCTTACCTTTCTTCTATATTGTGCTTAATTATGGTATTAGTGTAGCATTGTACTAGCTATGGGTGGGTATTTATGGATCGGTTGTTTTTTTAGTATGTTGTGCCTTTTTTAGCTAGTTAGGGGCACTTTTTGGTAAAATTCGGGTCCGTTTTCCCTCAGGTTAGTATACTATCATCCTTTAGCATTAGACTTTGTCCTTGTAGTGCCTTAGGACAAGATTTAGAAGCCTTAGCCTAGGTTTGAGTAGGTTCTTGCCTTAGGTTGGGTTATTGGGGTTTGGTAGTGGGCCTCACTGTCCTTCTAAGATAAGAATACTTAGAATAGTGCCCTTTCTAACTTTCACGATCACTCAACATGATTCCTTATGTTATGACAAGGGGTTCGAGGTCAACTTAGGCACAGTTTTATGATTATTTAGCTTTGTTACCCCGAATAGTGTTATGCTTGACTTAGGTCGTACTTTTTGAACTTAATAACTAGAATCTGCTTACCTTATGAGATTTGACCGCTTAAAATTTGATTATATCGACTAATAGGTTTTGGAATAGGATGAACCTTGGGATTTTACTATTAATCCTATTGTCACGCCCCGAATCCCATTGGGACGGATTGACACTCGTAGCCGACAAGGCCCGAAAAAACCAAACTTTGCTTCTATTCAATCATATGCATGCCATAAGAAACCCATGATCACATAAGAGCTTTAAATACCAACAACGGAATACATGAAACAGGTGATATATATATATATATATATATGCAAAACTTGGCCGTTAAGGTCATCAAGTCAAACGTCATGTACCATCTTACATCTATACACCCACATACGTCTACAAAAGCCTCTAGCAGATGCATTGACCAAAATGAACTAAGAGTCGGGACAAGTCCCCGCTTTATACAACATGTACAACACCAAAACATATATACAACTGTCACTCGGAGAAGCCCCGAACTAACTGGAGCTCACCAATGATCCGCACACAACTGGCAACCTACTGTGGAGGCCTACTAGCACCTGCGCCTGCAGCAAGTAAGGTAAGTCCCACAAGGGACGTCAGTACGAAGAATGTACTGAGTATGTAAGGCTCAAATAAAACTGCATGAATCATAAATATGTCAATGAGCTCAATTACAAATGCATAACCAATATGGATAAGTCACTATACTGAACTTTGGAAACCATGTATTTTGCTTTTATTACTTCCTTTGAATCTTTGCTTCTATGATTATTCATCTTTGCTTGTGACCTGTGATACCCGGGCCCCAACTGAACAGTGGGTTTTAACATAACATGATGTTATGTTGGGATCGGCTCGAGCTAGGCTTATACCTCTAGAGCTACCACCCATGAATCAATATATATCGGGATCGGCTCGAGCTAGGTTATTACCTCTAGAGCTGCCACCCATCAATCAACTTATCAGGTTCGGCTCGAGCTAGGTTTTTACCTCTAGAGCTACCCCCTATCAGGATCGGTCCGAGCTAGGCTTATGCCTCTAGGACTGCCCCTTGATCCAATAATATCGGGATTGTCTTGAGCTAGGCATTTTGCCCCCAAAGCTACCACCCATACTTGATCATTAACCACATGTGCATTACTTTATTCATTACTTTGAGATTGATACAATGATAGTCATAACTTTATTTGAAGCTTTGGATCATTAACCAATGAGTGAGAGATATGTGAATAAACATTATTAGAAACATAGCACTATTGGAACCATTGGACAATAATCAATGAACAAGATACATGAGTATACCCACTATTGGAACATTAGAACACAACCTTATTGGGCTTTCGAAACATTATCAAGGAATAAGGTACATGTGATTCACAATTTATCAATGAGTATGAAACATATGATATTGACAATTGGTAACCGGATATAGGATACCTTAGCACATTACGGGATAGGACAAGTGCGATGTCAATGCGAATACTATGTGCTGCAGAAAGATACGGAAAGAGTAACCTTACATACCTTGTATTCTCAATACGAATCTATAATCTTAGATGCGCATACAATGTCCCGCTCCTTCCTTATGTTTCACTCTACAACACAAATACATAACGGAATTTACATTAACCACCAACTACCTTAAAAATGCATATGACGTCAATGAGTTACATATTTGCCTTAAAAAGGTCATTTCCTTCTCTACAATACCATTTTCGGCATGGTCATACCAACATTACCTCGATCATACCATACATTGACCACAACATCATATACCAATAACATTTCACCGCAAAGCCTCTCCTTTACACTTTCTCATTCACACCATATCACAAATAATCAATCAAGTTACCTTAATTCATCTCATAACACATATCGGCCAAAATCCCATAATTTACACTTACAGAAAAATAACAAGTTTAATAGCATAATCACACCATAAATGTTTATATTTCATCCACACTATGCTCTTTCATCAAGATCACAAGTCATATTTCAAGCTTAAATCCCATGGATAACAAATCTTTTACAAAAACACAAAGTACCATGTTCAACACTTCCAAGCATAAACAACGTGATTTACATACTCTCCCATGCATATAATATATTAATCCATAAGAATAATCACTTACCCAAGCTTGAGAAATGATGATCTTGCTCCAAAAGTTGGCTTTGAGTTCTTAGGGTTTGAGAGAAAAATAATTGAGAAATATCTAGAAAGCATGAGAGTTTCAAGTGAATAAAAATCATATTTTTTCCCCTTTATATAGGCCTTCAATTCCATCCTTATCCACTCCTATAGCATTTAATGCTAAGTCTAGAAGGTCAAGGCAAGAATGGGTCATTTGACCCATTTTGGCCCATGTCTTCTTCTTATTTTGGGCCTTTTATTGAGCCCAATTCACTGAACCCAATAAAATCAATAATTTCTCGTGTTTAAATTATTTCATACGCGTTACAATGATATTCCCATTCACGGTATTTATATTCGTAGCCTTAATCCCAAAAACAAGCGATTCTAGCTACGTATGGCTTATTTTGACCACAAGGGTAAAACCGTCATTTTGATGCCAAATTCGTTCACGAGTAATTTTGCCACACCAATATAATACTTCAGTCATTCCATGTATATTCTCGTGGTTTTAGAAGAAACGTGGCAAAAATTGACCCGGTACATCCCCGGGCACCTTTGGGACTTAAGAAAAATTTCCAACATTTAAAGGTGGACAAAACCAGCCTGGCACGCCCTTGGGAGCACCAACTTGCTGCCTGTGGGCTAAAAATTTTAGCCCAGAGCGGCCTGGCACACCCTCTGGCGCGCCTGACCCTTATTTTTTTTGAAAATTTTATTTTTTGACTTTTCTTCACAGGTTTGGTTAGATACTTCAAGTAACTTACTTCTTACCTTTAATATCCTTTGTTTTGAGGCCCTACAAGCCTCGTTTTTAACCCCACAAATGTTCCACGAAGTAACAGAACACCTCCTATGAAGGTTTAATCACATGTACGAGGGCCAAATTCAATTATCTCATCAATAACATTACAAAATACATACTTGTGGCTCTCGCCACCTAAGTAAACATTGTTCAACATCGTCAAGTAGGGTCGGGAAGGTACAGGGTGATACATTCTTCCCCCCTTAGGAATATTCATCCTTGAATGTTAACAATATCGCTTCAATTACAACAAATGCATCTCTATATTAGTATACATATACATAAACACTTTAAGACTCATGGATACTTACATTTTATTGCTCCGCTTCCGCACTTTGAACTTCTTCGTCCATTTGAAATAGATAGGGATACTTGGATTTCATCATTTCCTCAACTTCCCATGTGATCTCCTCTACTTGTTGATTTCGCCATAATACCTTTACGGAAGCTATGTCTTTATTCCTTAATATCTTTACTTTTCGATCTAGAATAGCAATGGGTACCTCCTCATAAGTAAGATCCTCCGTAACTTGGACGTCTTCAATTACAACAAAACGAGATGGATCTCCTATGCATTTTTGAAGTATCGAAACATGAAATACTGGGTGGACTGAGGAGAGTTCCTGGGGTAATGCTAACTCATACGCAACTTGCCCAAATCTTCTAATAATTTCATATGGGCCTATATAACGTGGACTCAATTTTCCTTTCTTTCCGAACTGCATTACCCCTTTCATCAGTGACACCTTCAAAAATACCCAATCACCTATGTCAAATTCAAGCCCTCTTCTTCTAACATCAGCATATTACTTGTGGCGACTTTGGGCCGTTTGTAACCATTGTTGGATCACTTTAACTTTCTCCATAGCCTGATGAACAATATCCGTCCCAAGTAAAGCAGTTTCACCTGCTTCAAACCATCCAATTGGTGATCTACATTTCCTTCCGTACAAAGCTTCATAAGGTGCCATTTTAATACTTGAATGATAGCTATTGTTGTAAGCAAATTCAATAAGAGGCAAATGGTTATCCCAACTGCCTTAAAAATCTAACGTGCATGCTCGTAGCATGTCTTCAAGTGTATGAATAGTATGTTCTGCTTGTCCATCAGTCTGAGGATGGAAAGCCGTACTCAAATTCACATGTGTGCCCAAACTCTGCTGAAAAGATTTCCAAAAGTGCGCTGTAAACTGTGCTCCTCTGTCTGGTATAATGGAAAGTGGAATACCATGCAATCGTACTATCTCTTTCACATACAACTTTGCATACTCTTCAGCTGTATAGGTGGTACTAACTGGTAGGAAATGCACTGACTTGGTAAGCCTGTCCACTATAACCCATATAGAATCGAATTTTTGTAATGTACGAGGAAAACCTATGATGAAATCCATATTAATCATATCCCATTTCCAGACTGGAAGATTTATACATTGCATATAACCCCTGGTTTCTGATGCTCTACTTTCACTTGTTGACAATTCGGGCATTGAGCGACAAATTCTGCAATGTTCTTCTTCATATTTCCCCACCAATACACTTCTTTTAAATCATGGTACATTTTAGTAGCACCCGGATGAATAGAATAGCGCGAATGATGTGCCTCTGTTGTAATTTATTTCCTCAGCTCATCTACATCTGGTACATATAACCTTCCTTGACATTGAAGTACCCCTTCTTGTGTAAGATCAAATGCCTTTGTCAAATTCTGTTGTACATTTTCCTTTAGCTGCAATAACATAAAATTCGTAAACTGCTTCTCTTTCACTTCAGCTATTAAGGAGGATTACGCAGCATTTTGCACAATAACCCCTTCTTCTGGAGATTCAATAAGACGAACTCCCAAGCTGGCTAGTTGATGTAAATCTTTGATTATCTCTTGCTTTTCAGTCAACTGGCCACTAGTGCTTTCTACTGCCTTGCGGCACAATTTGCCTGGATGATAAAGAATGTCAATATCATAGTCTTTTAAGAGCTCTAACCACCTTCGTTGCCTCAAATTGAGTTCCTTCTGCTTAAAGAGATATTGCAAACTTTTATGATCGGTATAGATATCAACATGAACTCCATACAAATAATGACGCCATATTTTTAAAGCAAAAACCACCGCTGCTAATTCAAGATCATGTGTGGGATAATTTTTCTCATGTGGTCGCAACTGTCGTGAGGCATATGCTATGACATTACCGTGCTGCATCAATACACATCCGAGGCCAACCCCGAAAGCATCACAATACACTGCATAACCTTCGGTGCCTTTGGGAAGTACTAAAACTGGTGTGGAGGTTAATTTATCTTTCAACTCTTGGAAGCTTTTCTCACACGCATCATTCCACTGAAATTTAACTGCCTTATGTGTAAGCTTTGTTAACGGTGTAGCAATGGAGGAAAAACCTTTCACAAATCTTCTGTAATAACCTGCCAATCCAAGAAAACTACGAATCTCTGTGGGTGTCATAGGTCTTGGCCAATTTTTCACCGCTTCAATCTTCTGTGTATCAACCTGTATCCCTTCATCCGACACAATGTGACCCAAGAATGCGACTGATTTTAACCAAAATTCATATTTGGAGAACTTTGCATGCAAATTATGCTCACGTAGAATCTGTAACACTTGCCGTAAATGATTAGCATGATCCTCTGGTAATCTTGAATAAACCAGGATGTCATCTATAAATACGTGATGAACACGTCTAAAAATGGATTAAACACCCTATTCATCAAATCCATGAACATAGCTGGTGCATTTGTTAGTCCAAATGACATAACTAAAAATTCATAATGGCCATACCGTGTTCAGAAAGTTGTCTTGGGTACATTTTTTTCTCCAACTCTGACTTGGTGGTAACCCAACCTCAAGTCAATCTTTGAAAAACACTTGGCACCCTGTAACTTATCAAACAAATTATCAATTCGAGGGAGGGGATATTTGTTCTTAATCGTTACCTTATTCAATTGCCGATAGTCGATGCACATTCTCAATATGCCATCTTTCTTCCGTACAAATAATACCGGTGCACCCCACGGGGACATACTAGGCCTAATGAAGCCCTTGTCCAGCAAATCTTTCAATTGCTCCTTCAATTCACGTAATTCTGCTGGAGCCATTCTATATGGAGGAATAGAGATAGGCCGAGTGCCCAGAATCACATCAATGCCAAATTCTACTTCCCGCTCTGGGGGTAAGCCTGGAAGGTCCTCTGGAAATATATCTAGAAATTCATTGACCACTGGAACCGACTGCAGAGTTAGTGGTTCCACATCATTATCTTTCACTCACACTAAGTTACATATGTAACCCTTAGCAATCATTTTCCTAGCTTTAAGATAGGAAATAAATCTTCCTCGTGGTGCCCCTACATCACCCTTCTTGGCCCGGCAATCTACCGTGGCATAACAAGAGGCCAGCCAATCCATTCCCATTATCACATCAAAATCCACCATGTCTAGTTCAATAAGATCGGCCAGTGTATCATGACCACACACAGTTACCATACAATTACGATATACTCTTTTTGCAATAATATATTCACCAACCGGTGTAGACACTTCAATTGATTTAATTAATAATTCTGGTGCCTTTGCAAATTTTGCAGCAACCAATGGAGTAACATAGGAAAATGTAGAACCCGGGTCAATCAATGCATATCCATTATATGAGAATATGGATAATGTACCTGTGACAACATCAGGGGAAGCCTCTGAATTTTATCGGTCCACTAAAGCACAAGTGCGATTCTAGACCCCACTAGTACTGGCTGCTCCTCTGGTACCCCTACCACGGCCAACAGACTGCACACCTCGACCTAGTGAAGGAACCGATGCTGATGACGCAATGGTCGATCCTGCCGGTCGTGCTATACCACCCATGCTACTCTGGGGACACTCTTTCATTATGTGTCCTGTCATGCCGCACCAGAAATAAGCATTTGTCCCCACTGGGGAACTCCACTGCGTATTTTGTATTGTTTTGATGGAATATTTGATATTGTACTAACAAATGTGATTAGACCCTTGTAGGTGAAATTTACGACTATTTAGAGCATTTTTGGCATGGAAATTAAGGCTTGGAGGAGATACAAGCGAAGGATATTGAAGATAAGAGGCTATCCAAAGATTTGAACTTGAAGAATTCAACCAAATCCGCAAAGAAAAGTCGAAGAAAGGAAGAAAATCAGAATCTAAGGGTATGGCACGCCAAGGGGTGTGCCGGGCCGCTTTTGATGAAAATTTTGTTTAGCTGGGAAGCAGAGGGGCGCGCCCAAGGGCATACCGGGCTGCTTGGGCGCATCTTTTCAAAGGCAAAAATTTGCCTAACTCCCAGGCGCACCCAAGGGCGTGTCGGGCCATTTTTTGGCAAATTTTTGCCCCGATTTCTAGCCTATAAATAGGGCTCTTGGGTTATTGTATCATAATTTCATCTTGGTAGGATTACTCTTGGGAGATTTTGGCATCTGAATGAGGGTTAATTCTTCTTCCTTTTTATTTTTATTTCTTTTTTATAATATTTTATTTATTTATGTTAAATCAAGCCATGAGTGACTAAAATCGCTCATTCTTGGGGTTGAGGCTACGAACATGAATCTCGTGAGTTGAATATTATTAGATTTTTGCTGAAGTTTATCAATTATTGATTATTCTTATATTCTTGATTTTACTATTTTAATGCTTAATTACCATTGAAATAAATCCATTGTCTTGAGGTGAGCTCGAGAGAGAAACTAAGAGATAGAACGTGGAATTTAAGGAGCGTGATATTTACTCAGAGGAAGCGATTCCAAGAGATTGATATGCGGTTAGGACCGAGAGGTACCTAATTCGCCGCGCTTGTTCAAATACGGGAAGATAGCTTAAAGGCGTTAGAATTGGTTAAATCTATGCCTGCTCAACGATTTAGTTAGGTTTCCAATTTCTAATAGAAGGTTATAGTTTGGAGACGAATATAGTCATATTATCAACCTCGTGATTAATAACCACGATAGACAACTCAATTTGCTTAAACCATTAGTATTCATGCGCTCGAGATGACGTTCAGGATGCCTTGACCCTGGGAATTCAACTTGCCATTGTTTATACCCCAAGTTAATCATGTTAGTTTAGTTCATAGTTATTTTATACTTTAAAACCATAATATCTCTATATTCCACCGCTTAAATAAATAATCAAGAACTAGTTTAGTATACTGAATAGTTAAACAACAAGTCCCTGTGGGTTCGACATCCGGCTCGAAAGATCCACTTTATTACTTGAACGATCACGTACACTTGCGTGTATAGCTGGGTCGCAATAACTACTTGTGTATGTATATTTTGGATAGTGTCTAGTACTCACTGTTTGGCTATAGTGGCTCTTGTACATACCTTGTCAGGTCTTGGGAGGGATTCTTTTGTATATTTTGTCCTTTTCCCCTCTCTTGTTCAGTATATTATATTGGTATATCTCTTTGTTTTCTGCTTATTATTTACCATTGTCGCTTTTATTCTCGTTTTCCATTATCTTCCGCAGGTTAGCCCGTTACTTGTCATTTCGGGCTATGACTGGGCTTACCTACTGGTGGATTAAAGTAGGTGCCATCATGACCTGAGTTTTTGGGTCGTGAAAAATTTGTTTTTAGAATTTTGAAGTTAGTAAGGATTATGTCGTCACTAGAAGTATTCTTTTACCGACGAAAAATTCATCACTAAAAAATGTCATAATTAGTGACAATCACAATTGTCAGAAAATATAGACTTAATTTGTAGGTAATAAGTAGGCAGTTTGGGACAGATTATTCTAGTCACTAAATGTCAAACTTTCATGACGAAATGTGATCTTCGCCAAAAGTTAACCTTCTGGTAATAAAAAAAATTTCTTAATACATGCATCTGATGAAATTTAAACTCATAGTGACACTATGTATAATTTGTATTTAACTAGGTTTCCATCAACTTCAAAAAATAAAATAAATTTATAATTATTAAATAATACATAAATTTTTTAAACTACACAGCCTGGAGTAGTTTATATTATAATGAACATTAGACAAATTAAATATAACAATAAGCAGTGTGTATCTAAATATTTCTCTTCATCGCTAATGAAGAATTTTGCTCTAAGCATTTTTCTTCATCGCTAATGAAGCATTTGAATCACTCCAATAGGTTTCAAGGCATTTCAGAAAAATCAAGCATCATCCTCATACCCAAAAAGTGTTTGTATCCTGCACAAGTAGCCACTCATCAAGTGAACTCAATGACCATTTCAAAGCAAAATTAAAAAATCACAAGCAAATATAAGCAGAATAGAACTAGAATGTTCTTGAAAGCAATGAATAGTGAGCATTCCCGAACTCATAGAAAAGTGTTTCTGCTTCAAAATGGTTAAGCCTCACTAAAGCCAAACTTGACCCAGAGAAATTGCAAACAAGAACCTAGAACCTATAAGTTAACATGCACAGAGAATTTTCAATAACTAAGTAAAAAAAAATAGAAATACTGCATGATTCACATAATATCCATTAATTAGGGAGCTTAAAGTAGACTCTAACATGAAATATGCATTTAAAACAGACTCTAGACAGTTGTGTTCCTACCAATACTTATCTTCAATTAATTAACATCATCTAAAAATGAATCTTATGTTGCAATTTTCTACAAAGTTTGAAGTATTATAGTGTGATTATCAAAATAACCTATTAACTTATAATTGTACAACAAACATAATGCACCACTTACATGTGCAAAAATAAATTAGCAACATATCAGATGCAATTTTAAGACTTGTATTTGATCTTGAAGAGCCTTGCAAGATATTGCAACTAAATGCAGTACTAATGTTGTGTTTATTTGCTGTAGAGTTAAACTACTTTCAAATATTAACTAGTAAATATATAAATAAAATGTGTGGATCTAGTTAGTAAATTAAATAATGATTAAAATGTAGCTTCTGGTAATTAACTACCTTACCATAAAGAAGAACCTAGTTTTTGAAGAGTTGTGTTTTTGTGAAATAAATTTTGGTTTTTCCTTATGTACTCCTACAACATAGGCATATATTCACCCCCTTTTGAAATCTAGTAACTTAATTTGTATTTATAGAATGTGCCCATATAATGACATCTATTATTATAATATAAGAAAAACATAAACAGTTACCTTTTCTTTTTGAATGTGATGATGATATTTGAATTGATCTAGAAATCTCCTTTAAGTTTGAACTTGATGGTAATTGAAGATCTACATCACACAATACAAGTCACAACTTGATTTAGAATCCAAGTAGCATATTAGTAGTAGAAAAAGAATCATAAGCAATTAAACTAACAACAATTCAATTTTCTTTACTATCAATGTACCTTGATATTTTAGAAAATCATATACTTAACTAGAAATATTAAAGATAAACTAGTGTCATACCTGCGTGATGCACAAAATTTATTTAATTAAATGATGATTTTATTTTCTTTAAGAAAAAGATAATACTCTCTTGCAATTCTCTTCTTTCTCTATTTCTTCCTCCTCCTTGTTGTAGTAGAGTAAGAAGTAAAATAAATATAATTTAAAAACTAATTGGGTTATTACTTTTGATGTCGCCCAAATTACACCTCTGAACAGAGTATAAAGCAGTCGTTGATCAAATATAGAACCCAACTAGGTTGGGGTCGACCCCACAGGAAATAGGTCGAAATATCAATCAAGATGTCTAACTAAGCAATCAATAACAATTTCCAGTAAAAAAGAGGGCTTTTTCAATAAGAATATCAATAGTAACAGTTGTTGATTTGTTGGATTTGTAATCAATATGACAGAGGCACTTGGTTCGTGTTCCCCAATAACTTCATAACTCCATAGGTTCTTCATACTTAGAATTTCTTGTGTTGCTCGGTATGTAGAATTGATAGGCTATGTTCATCTAAATGACTATGTTATGCCCCTAATAGATGACTATACCCAATCATAAAGGTTCTTGTCTCATGGGTTTTGCATTACTAACCCCTATCATTGATCCCATATTAGTCTATCCTAAATTATCGGCTCAAGATCTAATTAAGTGGAGGTTGATATCTCAAAGTCTTATTGTTGATTCTCTTTGCCCATCTGATTACCCTTGCTAAAGTCCAGATTAGAGATAAGGCGAGTTCTAATATTGTGCATCGTCAGAAAGTAATCAATCCAAAGAGAATAACAATACATGCCTAAACACCCTTTGAGAATGACCTCGTACTACGAAAACTACTTTGTTAATCCATCAGGGTTCCCAGAACCCTAGTTATGGTGTTTAGCTACTCATTGTTGTAAGAACACAAGAAGAATTCTGATAAGAAAGCATAATTATGAACTTACAAGAATAAGATAAAAAACTCCAAAATCTCAGTTTGAATTAAAACCCTAAAAATTGATGTTTTTGAACTCAAGAACAAGAATATGTCGTAAAACCTTAGAATAATGTACTAATGCGTAAATTGGTACAAATAATCCAATAGGAGTACCAAATAAAACCTATCCTAAACATAACAAGATTTGCTAAGTTGGTGTCTCAAACAAAAGGAAGGTACGATCGTGATGACATCCCACAACCGTCTTTGGTGCTTGTAGGTTAGCACTGGACATTGTCATTCTTTAGGACATGATTGGTATGACACTTAGTATGAGCTCGTGGCTTATAAGTACGATCGGGCTTCTCTCTCTTCTAATCCTCTTAATACTTAACATCTGAAAAATTCAAATCTGGACTTCCTTCCCACAACACCTTGGTACGATCATGATTCTAGGCACAGTCATGGGAAGTCTTCGTCTGATCTTCTTTACTTAACTCCTCCAGCACTGCTTCCAGGACCTCTTCCCACTATTAGGTTGTTCGATCGTAACATCAATGTACGATTGTGGGAAGCTCTTGTCTGTTTGACACCTGAGAGTGGATCCTCTGGTTCATGCTACAATCACAATGCATGTCTGTGGTTAGATCCCACGGTCGTGGAAAGCCTCCGTCTAATGCCTTAAAGTCCAAAAATCAGTACTTCACTTCTTCGGACTGGTTTTGACTTGCAAATACCCAAAAAAAAGTCATATCCACATAGAAATACCTTCATACTTGCAAATATCCATCATTTTAATCATTGAAAGTATCTTAATTCCATGGCACATCAACACCCTCAACTTAAAATGTTTGCATGTCCTCAGGCCAACAAAACACGATGCTTAACCAAGAGAAAACCAAGATTACTACTGCAGTCATATTTTCATAAAATCAATTCAAGCACAAATTAATCCAAAACACAAGTTCAACACCCTCCTATATGTCATCAAAACCAACATTCACTGTGTATACACAAACTCCTCACCATGACACAATGGGATCAAGTAATGGCAGTACATTATCAACCGAAAACCTAGAATACTAACACATAACACTACCCAAACAAGCAAAGTATGGTGAAACCCCTACGCCCTCACATCAAAGAAGTCCCCCACACTCAGTATATGCAGTTAATATCAAGATTGAGACTGAACTAAGCACTCACTTTCACAATAAAGTTCGGACAGTGTGCGTTTGATACCATATGCTTACCCTTATTTTCTACGCCTTAGTTTTTTTCGGACAGTTGGACTAGGATTGCTATAGGTCTTTTATTGGCTTGTAATGTTGGCTTAGGGATGGGTATGGTATATTTGGATAGAGTGACTAAACCCTCCTTGGCATTACAGTAATTTTTGGCTCCACTTTCGTACTTTCTTTATTTTCTCCCTTTTTTCAACTTTTAGGACCCCTAGTGCAGTTTCTTTTTACTGTCTATTTCTTTTTTCTCTGTTGTTTCTTCTCGTTTTTCTCTGTTTTTTTCTTTTTTGCACAATGTCGCAGCCAAATTCCTTTCCTTTTTCTATTACTAACTTTTTCTTCATACCCATGCTAAACTGCGCACCCCTATGATAGCCACCTTCAACTTAGGAGATTTACCTGAGTTGAGGTACACTGTGTCCAAGAAGGGACCAGGGTCAAAATAGGTTCATTGTAATTAAAGATGGGCAGGTGAGTCGGCCAATGAAAGAAATTGGTCTATTAGGCTCAAATTATGGGATCTAAGGATATTATTTTGGTAGTTTTTTTTGCCTTTTAGTGGACTATTCAAGAAATGGCCTATGATCCTTTTCTGACTTACTATCCTACAACTTGGGGAGACTAACTGAGTAAGTTCTAGACCGCACACACATATGCCGACTAGGTAAACCTCACACACACTTAGCTCAGGGTTGCACACACTGTTACTACCTATCTGGTTCATGCACAGTTAAACCATGGTTATCACACTCATAATCCTAATGCCATGACAAGATCCAAACGTTGGTCATAGTTCAAGTAAGCATACAACACAACACAAGAACACAATTTTTTTCTACAGGGGTATCATTAAAATATTTAAAACACCGATTGCATGCTCTTTTTATTTTTACTGCACTAAGTTATGCTATTTCTCTCTTGGTTACATAAACAACACAAAAATAGAAACGCATAAAAATAAAATAAATTCCTAAATATACCGGTTCTAACTAGATAAAGCAGCTGTGGGAAAATAAATACGGCAACAAAAATCCTCGGTTGTGGTACACCCCCACCCCCAACTTAGAAATTATGCAATGTACCCATTGCACAAAAATATTTAAAAAATGTAAAACTGGGGTAGAAAACATACTAGTGGCACACTAGACACCTATCATACTTTGATCAGCTAGGGTCACAGATGGGACCCTTTAGGGCTCCTTAGATCCAGTGTCCTTGGTTGTGACCATGGCACTCTCAATCACCACTGGTGCACTCAATGATGTCACGGGGGTAATCTCTATACCCCCTATGCTCTGAAAACCACCACAGCAGCAGGTGGAATCTCAACTATCTGCAGAATACGTACCTCAGAGGTCTACTCGCTCACTTTCTGTCTCCTCTTCTTGCCTTGTTTATCTTTCTTCTTCTTTTCTTTGTCTTTTCTCTTTCTCTTTTTATGGGGCTACAAATTATCTCTTGTCTCATCTATATCCTCATCGTCTTTTGTATCATCGCCCCCATGAAACATGACTTGGGTATAGAAGTTCGGCACTAATGAATCCACATGAACCAGAAAGTCCTCCAAAGACGAGATCATTGGAGGTGGAGGTGGAACAACCTACACAGTCCACTCAATAGGCCCCTTTACTACTTTCTTCAACTCAACCAACTCATTTATGCCCATGCTCAAATTTGGAGCTTGAACAACCTCTAACTTAGCCGTTATCTAGCTGTCGAATCTTCCAAAATGAGTTTGAATACCCTGTATAGCAGCCTTAATTTCATTCTCCACATAGGGCTTCACCCTTACCTCTAACTTCTTTATTTGTGCATCATGCAATGCCTGATTTCTTATGAGATACTCTAGTAGAGCTGTAGGAATCAAAGTGTAACCCACAGGCACTGACTGAATGGCACCCAAAGATACTCTGGGTTGTTGAGTAGAAGAAGAAGAAGTAGGAGCATCGGCCTCAAAATATGGCATCTCAGTAGCTAAGGTACCTCTCTCTACATATTGTGGAGGTACATCTAGGAAAGGACCCCGGGCTGGATCCTTCTGGTTCCTCAAATCTTTAATCGATGTAATATCCCCATTCTTTATCAGTCGGCTAAAACTGTCAACCACCGAAATAAAGGGAACCTGTGAATTTTACAGTAGCTAAGTAATCAAACACAGGAAGGGTAAAATGGTGCTAAACTATAGTTCCCTATCTTGAATCTCTTCTGTAATAATCCATGAAATGTTCAGCTCTAACTCTACTATGAAAGCTGCTACAAAGCCTACATTATCTGTACCAAGTGTGTTGTTATTAGCTATTGGTGCAATGCGATATCTCATAATGGCCCACCAAGCTTTAGCAGAGAATCTCAAGGTATGCTGGTAAATTGCCAAACTATTTACCCAAATTTCTCTCTCCTTAGTCTCTGTAATGTGGTCTGCTAACTACTTGTAGTGCATCTACTTGTCATCCATACTCAACTTCTTTACCCTTCTCAAATTTGTCATCCAAAAATCATACTCCAGAGTTTCTTCAATCGGCTTAAAATTGACACCAAACAAGGCTTTAGAGATAGCCTTAATGGATATGTTGATCTCTTTATCCCGCACTTGTACCATGTCTAGACGGGGTTACTTCCTCATGTATTTCTCTTTATCAAAGGGAGTAATGTTCTTTATCATTGCTGCATAGTTGGCATAGAACTCCCTCACCATTTCTAGACTGTATTTTTGGAGTAGTTTAGTCATTCACCCCAACTCATACTTCTCAAACACTTGGATCAACTCTAGGACCTTGTGTAGTAACTCAGCAAGATTCAGGGTTCTTCTTGTATACTTTGCTTTTAGTTCTCTTTGTTGTTCATGGATACCCTGTCAATATAGTAGTACTGAAAGTTTAGTACACTTCATCGCCTCGGGTCAATATCACTTTGAGGCTGAGTTACAACAACAACAACTTCGGAGGCTTCTGGATTAGCACTATCAGAAGCATACCCAAATTCTTGTGCCTCAGAGGCACTCACATTATCCTCAACATCTTTGGCTTCATGTTCACCCCTATTAGGATTTGATTCTTGACCTTTCTCTTCAGACTGGAAAGTTTCAATGGGGGTCGCTGCAGGCACCAAGGCTATGGATGTAGTTGCCTTAGCCTTAGTAGATTTAGACCTAGTGACCCGAGGCTCTTACTGTCCATCATCACTGTTCTCTAAGTACTCAACCTCCAAGCCACTAGATTTTTCTAATTCACTTTCCAAGGTCGAAGGGATGTTTTGGGGTGCCCTTTTCTTGGAGATCTCCTTTTGCATTTTATTGAGAGTCTTGGGTGCCATAGTACCTGTACGAGTATTCCTAAGTCTAATTTTGAAGCAAAAATATAGGTTCAAGAATTCACTCAGACCAACCTTCCTACGATCATGGTATGAAGGTATGATCGTAGGAGGCATCTATTAAAAAGTACTGAGGGATTGTCACATCAGACGATTACATACCATTATCATAAAAAGATACTATGATCATGTGATGTAGTCGTCTGATGAACTTCCTAAAACATTAATAACTAGCACTTCACCACGACCCAACCTGCAATAATACGTTGATACTATGATTGTACCTTCTATCATGGAGTGTGCCCTAACACTAATTCAGTTTAAACTTAATTCCTTGACCCTTATTTGACCCAATTTAAACAAATGGGTACTCAGAATTCCCATGTTCTATACCCATTCACATGAACAACCTCTCACAATGCATTATTCAATTTTGAACTATAATCTTAGAGCCCTAACTCCCTTAGAACTCAAATTATTAACACTTGAAGTATTTTAAAAGGTAATGTATATTTTCATTCTTCTCCTATTTCCAACATTATATAAAAAATTAACCATAAATGTGCACAGTACTTACTTGCAATGAAATTGCTTTGAAATTTGTTCAAACACTTGAGGGAGCAGATGTAATCGCACCAAATTTGGGTAGAGCTTGCGTATTTTAGCCTTATGATCTTGAACTAGAAGGTGAAATTTTGTTTGAACGAGGAAGAAATAGTATAGGGTCAAAGGTATAGGATTTAACACATTTAAAACTAAGTTGGGTTGGGTCGGATTGGGGTAACTTATAACTATAGGACCTAACAGATGACTCATGACCAAGATCTTTGGTTGTCACCACGATTGTAGTATCCTTTCGTACCATAGGGGTTTAGAAAAACTTACCTAATAACCTATGAATCTTAAGGACTATAGTGGTATCTAACCACGATTATTCCTTAAAATCATAGGTTCCATCTCTTGGATGTTGGTTTGTAGGAGTTTAGTCAGATGATGGATACTACGATCGTACTATCATGGCACGATCGTGGATGCTCAGTCATCGTACCAACTCTTGGAAATCAAGTTGCTGGACTTCCTGCAGATGACTGAACCCTCGATCGTAGGATCTTACCATGGTAGTACAATGCTTTCATGGGTTCAGTGTTGGTTCCAGTTCTGTAGTTTTTTTCTTGTATTGCCCCTACACAAGTAGCACACATTACCCTATAATTTAAAATCAGTACAAAACCCTTGGGTTTCCTCCCAAGCAACGCTTGATTTACAGTCACACGACGTGGCTAGTTTGGTTACTTAGACTTCAATAACTAGCGCATGGTTTGCCTCCCATGAAGCGTCTGATTTAACGTCACAGCACTACTCATGTGGTGTACTTAATTTCTCAAGAACCAGTTAGATCCACTTCACATATCTCCTTAACCTCTTCAACCTCACTAAGATAGTGTTTTATCCTTTGGCCATTTACTGTAAACCTCAATCCCTCTTTATTTTAAAGCTCAATTTCACCATAGGGGAACACTGTCACCACTCTATTTGACCCTTTCCATCTTGACTTTAACTTACTCGGGAATAGCTTCAGCCTTGAATCAAATAGTAATACCATCTCGCCCATGGTGAATTCTCTTCTCTCAATCCTACGATCATGACATAATTTAATCTTCTCTTTGTACAAGGCTGAGAATTCATAGGCATGGAGACGGAATTCATCCATCTCATTTAACTGTTCTAGTATCAACTTTACCGTATCACTCCACTCCAGATTCAACTTCTTCAATGCCCAGAATGCCTTATGCTCAAGTTTGAAAGGCAATTGGCACGCTTTACCATATACAAGCTGGTATGGGAAAACACCAATAGGGGTCTTGAATGCTATCTGGTAAGCCCATAATACATCATCCAACTTTCTCTCCCAGTCTGGTCAATTGGCATTCACAGTTTTTTCCAAAATGGACTTGATCTCACGATTGGAGACCTCAAATTGACCGTTTGTCTGAGGATATTAAGGTGTTTCCACCGTATGCTTTACACCATATTTCTTAAGAAAGTCTTTGAATAGACGATTACAAAAGTGTGAGCCTCCATCACAAATGATTGCCCTTGGAGTCCCAATCTAGAGAATATATTCTTCTTCAAAAATGATGTGACACTCTTCCCTCGTTGTTTGGAAGCGCAACTACCTCTACCCACTTTGAAACATAGTCAACAACAATCATAATATACTTCATACCATATGAGCTCACAAACATCCCATGAAATCTATGCCCCATACATCAAATAACTCAAGCTCAAGTTTTGTGGTCATTGGAAGCTCTTGCCTTCGCGAGATGTTTTCTTGTCTTTTCCATTGGTCACAGGCTCTTGCATAATCATATGCATCTTTATGAATAGTGGGACAGTAGCATCCATATTGTAAGATCTTATGCTCAGTCCGAGCACCACTATGATGACCCCCAATGGTGACGAGTGACATTCGTCTAAAATACTCATCATCTCAATCTCAGGAACACATCTCTGAATTAATTCGTCTACACAAATGTGAAACAAGTATGGCTCACCCTAAAATAAATTCCTCACATTATGCATAAACTTCTTCCACAACTAAAATGATATGTCTTTAGGCACCATATCACTCACTAAATGATTGGCAAAATCTGCAAATCATGAAATCAAATCTTGTGATGCTGCTGAAACCTACGCATCCAGAAACATATCATCAATATCAATTTCATCCTTCAGTTTTAGCATCGCCTCTTCTTCAAGGGGTGATAAGTGGTCAGCCAGTTGATTTTCAGTCCCTTTTCAATCCTTGACCTCAAATTCAAACTCCTACAACAGAAGTACCCATCGAATCAACCTGGGCTTAGCATTTTTCTTCTCCATAAGGTACCTATGAGCTGCTTGGTCTGTATGCACAATCACTTTTGTTCCAAGCAAAGAAGATCAAAAGCTTCTTAAATGCAAATACCACAGCAAGCAACAACTCTTGTTCAGTCATAATATAATTTTTTAAAGAAGTATTAAGTGTTTTGCAAGCATAATAGATGGGATGTAAGATCATCACTCACCTTTGGCCTAGTACTACTTCTAACGCCACACTGCTAGCATCACACATAACCTCGAATGGCATGGACCAATCAGGTGACACAATAATGGGGGTTGAAATCAACTTCTCTTTCAGACACTCAAATGTCTTTAGGCACGCATCATTAAACACAAACTTTGCCTCCTTCTACAATAACTTTCACAAGGTATGTGTGATCTTAGATAAAGCCTTGATAAATCTATGGTAAAACCTGCATGCCCTAAAAAGCTTTGAATACCTTTCACAGAAATTAGTAGAGGCAATTTTTCAATTACCTCAATCATTACCTTGTCAACTTCAATCCTTTTCTTTTAAATCTTGTGACCAAGCACTATGAGTCACCAACAATCGAGAAGTCATCCATAAACACTTCAAAAGTGTCCTCAACTATGTCAGAAAAAATGGCCATCATGCAACGTTGAAAAGTTTTTGGTGCATTACACATACCAAAAAACATTATCTTGAACGTGAAAGTCGCATATGGATAAGTGAAAATGGTCTTCTCTTAGTCCTCGGGAGCAATAGTAATCTGATTGTAACCCGAATAGCCATGAAGAAAATAATACCAACCTCTACCAGCAAGACGATCTAACATCTGATCCATAAAAGGCATTAGAAAGTGATCCTTTTCAGTCCACGCGTTCAACTTCCTATATTCCATGTAAACACGCCACCCAGTGACTGGCCTCATAGAAATAAACTCATTCTTCTCATTTGGGACCACGGTGATTCCACACTTTTTAGGCACACATTGGATAAGGCTCACACATTTGTTGTCGGCAATATGGTAAACCACCCCCGCATCTAACCACTTTATAATTTCCTTCATCACCACATATTGCATAGGAGGATTTAGTCTTTTTCGATTATCAATACTCGACATACAATCTGTCTCAAGTTGGATTTTGTGTATGCAAATTTTGGGTGAAATCCCAATGATATCAGCAATGGACTATCCAGTGGCCCTTTTGATTCTATTTAACATAGACACCAAAGCCTCAACTTGCCAATCTACTAAATCAGTTGTAATAATAACCAACAAAGTATTGTTGGCTCCCAAAAATACATAATGAAGATGAGATGGAAGATCCTTGAGTTCCAATACTAGAGGTTCTTCAATAGAAGGCTTAGCTGGTAGGGTCACTCTATTCTTCAGATCAAGATCTAACTTTTTTTGTGCAAAATTGTATGAAACCCTACTATAAAAATACTCATAATCTCATAATAGCTCTCAATATCATCACCTTTAAAATTCATAATCACCACTGCAAGTGCTTCGACTCCAAGCCTTACCCTCTATAGGTGCTATCAATCACTGAAATCACACGTATATCCTTTGGTTGGTTCATAAATTGGTATACATTGAAGGTAACCTGTTCATCATTCAATGAAAACTTCATTTTCCCACTGTCCATGTCAACCAATGCATGCCCCGTCACAAGGAATGGTCTCCCCAAAATAAAGAGAACCTCAAAGTCAACCACACAGTCAAGAATGAAAAAATCAGCAGAAAAAATAAAGGATGCCACCTTTACTAGAAAATCACATAAGATTCTCATGGGCTTTTTCACAGTGTGATCCGCTATGAGAAGTCTTATTAAAGTCAATTTGGACGACCCCAACCCCAACTGACTGTATACTGCTAGCGGTATCAAATTAATGCTAGCACCCAAATCACATAAACCTTTTGCAGAGTTGAAAGACCCAATAGTGCATGGAACCGTGAATGTTCCAGGATCTTCCTTCTTCTCAACCAATGATCGGGAGGAGATTGCACTAAAATCGTGCACATTATCAACCGATCGAAAGCTCACAGTTCTCTTTTTAGTCACCAAGTCCTTCACAAACTTTGCATAATCCAACATTTGTTTAAGAGCCTCAACTAGCGGGATGTTGACCGATATTTCTTTCAACATAGAGATGAACTTTTGATACTTTTCTCTTTAGCTTTCTTCTTCAGACTTTGAGAAAAAGGAGGAGGAGGTCGTGGAATGGGAGTTAATGTTATTGTGACCTCCTTTTCCTTCCATTTTTTTGAATTAGAATTTTTTCATCAGCTAGAGGCTTTCTAGGTGCCTTCTCATACACAATGAAATTTTTGGATTCAGCCTCATTCTCTTTATTGACAATCATTGATTCTACCTCATCCTCAACAACCATGGGCATAGGTGGATCATCGGTCATCTTACCACTCCTAGTAGTAATGGCCAATAAATGACCATCATTCTTTGGATTTTAAATAGTATTGCTCAGAAGTATACCTTGTTGAAGTTGATTCAATGTGGTAGACATCTGACCAAATTGCTGCTCAAGCTGCTTGATGGTGGTAACATAAGATTCAAACTTTTGATTCATCCCAAAATATCTACTCTCAGCTCCTTAAGGCATTTGATATTTTTTTCTCTACCCCTTTCAACACTTTCACTAACATGTCTTCCATCCTCAAATTGCTTGAACCAACATCTTGGTTCCTAGGTGTAACACCCCGTACATTTCTGACCCTACTTGATTGCCTTAATATTTATGGAATGTAAACATGAGAATGTGGGTCTATTACACCTTAAGTTGTGGGCTAAACTAATTGTGTGATTTGGGCCCCAAATGAGGCCCAAAATGAAGTAAAAGACATGGCCCAATTGGGAAAAATGACCCATTCCACCCTTTGACTAAGTAAACACCTCAAAAGTTTGGCTAAGGATGACCAAAGGGACTATAACAGGGCAAGGAAAATCTGATATATTCATTACAACACACATGCTCAAGTCTATAATTTTCTAAAGATATTTCTTATCTCTTTCAAACCCTAAGGCAACTATCTCCTTGGACAAGATCACTCCTTTGCAAGTTTGGGTAAGTGTTTGATATTATGGTTTAATATATTATATGCTTAATATGGTGTATAAATCATGTTGGTTATGTTGGCAAAGTGTTGGACAGTTCACTATGTGTAAAACTGTCTATTTTTGCAATCGAAAAAGGGTTTTGCGTTGTAAACTTGAAAATGGACTTGTGGTATTGAAGGAAGTGAATTTTATGGATTAAATATTGACATGTGGGATGTTATTATAGCCTTAACTTGTTTTATCCTTGTACATAATGTTTGGAATTATTATTGCAAAATTGTGCATGGACTTGGTGGGGTATTGAAGGAAAAGTGTGGTTTTGGTGATGTACATGTGTGTTGTGAAACCATGGGTGTTTTTTGGAATCCAAGTGACCAATAATATGTAAATAAAAGCTTAATTATGGCCTTGGACCATTTATTACACAAAAGGACCCAAAAGAGACCCTTTTTGGCTGATTTGGGCATCCGCCCCCGCAAACAAAGGCACCTGCGGGCGCAAATGCCACTGTACAGGGCCAAGGGTCACCTGCAGCCACATTTTAGCCACCTGCGGGTGCATTTGGATTCGTAGGTCAGCCCATAAAGTTGTTTTGTATGTTTTTGTTTCTCTTTGATCCCCGAAGACCCCTATACCCTTTTTGGATGTAATTATCAACTTATGATACCTTTTGAATGACTTTAAGGGGTCGTTTGGAGGCATATTGGATTATATCAATGATGTATTATGTTTAATATGTTGTTATGAAAGGTATTGAGGTGACTTGATGGATTAATTGTGACGTAGTGTTAATGAGGAAGCGTAAAGGATAAACTTGGTGTGAAATGCTATTGGTTCATAATGTTTTGGTCAATGTATGGAATGTTATGATGTTATTGGTATGATAATGTCGTGAATTGTATTTTAATAGGGTGAAAAATGACGTTATGGGGCAATAATGTAATTCATTGTCGTCTCATGCCCTTGTAAGGTAGTTGATTGTTAACGTAAGCTTCGTTATGAACTTGTGATGTAGAGTAACATGTAAGGAAGGAGATGGATCATTGTATTCACATATAGGACTGTGTATTCATATTCAGAACATATGGTATGTAAGGTTACTCTTTCCGTATCCTTCTGCAGCACATATTGTTCATATGGTCATTGTACTTATTCCATTCCGAAATGTGCTAAGGCATCTCATTTCAGGTTGTCATGTATTGTTATTCTTATGTTCCTTATTCATGGATCAATTGTTGTTCATATGTCCCTTAATCATGGACTGATGTTCCAAAGCTCCAATAATGTTGCGACTATCAACATATCAATCTCTCAAAAGTAAGAAATAAAGTAATGCATATTTGTTGGTTGCAAGAGTACGGGTGGTAGCTCTAGAGGAATAAGCCTAGCTCGAGCCGATCCCGAATTTGTTGGATCAGGGGGCAGTCCTAGAGGCATAAGCCTAGCTCGGGCCAATCCTGACAGGTGGTAGCTCTAGAGGTAATAACCTGGCTCGAGCCACACCTGATATATTGGTTTATGGGTGGCAACTCTAGAGGGAATAACCTAGCTCGAGCCTAGCCCGATATCTTTATTTAAGGGTGGTAGCTCTAGAGGCATAAGCCTAGCTCGAGCCAATCTCAACATAACATTATGTTATGTTAAGACCCACTGATCAGTTGGGGCCCGGGTACGATATGAGATGAGTGATGATGAATAAACATTAGAAGCGAAAGAAAATAATGAATGAAAGGTACATGGTTCCACATATGCAAAACGATGGTTTATCCATATTGACTATTCTCTTATATTTGATTTCATTGGAATATTTATGTGTCTTACAGTTTCATATGGCCTTACATACTAAGTACATTCTTCATACTGACCTCCCTTGGGAGGGCTTACCTTACTTGTTGCAGGCACAGGTGCTAGTAGACCTCCTCAGTAGGCTACGAGAAATTTGCAAAATATTGGTGAGCTCCAGTTGGTTCGGGGCTTTTTGAGATATATATGTACATTTATTTTGGTATTGTCTATGTGTATAGAGCGGGGTCTTGTCCCGACTCTAGGTTGGTTATGGTTATGCATCTGTAGAGGCTTTGTAGATGTTGTGGGACAGATGAAGAAAATGTAATGAACATATGTTTTGTCTTGATGGCCCCAACGGCCAAGTTTCATAGTTATCATGTATTTTCCATGACTTCTGCTATTGGCTTCTTATATCTATTTGTGGTGGTGATGTTTATTGAGTAACATGCGCAGAAGTGTATGAGAGTGAAGATTTGTTTTCTCGGGCCTTCACGGATTCGGGTGCCAGTCCGCCTCAATGGGATTTGGGGCGTGACACTAGGTGGAACATAAAGTCCACTTTTATCCTTGTAATCATCCTTTCTCCTCTAATTACCATCTCGATCCCTACTCCTATATCTATAACCAGACCTATTATAATTGTTATCTCGATAGTAGTTACAACCTTGATTCCCTTGGCTAGAGTTCTAATTATCTTGGTTAGACCTTTAGACCTTGGTTCTAAAACCTGCCATCTGATTATCTAGATACTTGGCCTCTTCATTAGAATTTGACTTATTGTGCCTAGGTGCCTTACCTTGTGAACCAATTACATTCACCTTTTCCACTCCTTGAGCTACTGTAAACTACTTAGTGAACAAGTTAAGCTCAGTTCTCAACTGCGCTACCTCTTAAGAGATCAAATCATCTATCACTCTTTACTCTATAGAGGCCCCAATCATATAGGTGCCTGCAGGCATGTCTGCATCTCAAGTATGCCAACCTCTATTGGTTTTAGTGATCCAATCTAGAATCTCAGAAGCCTGATCCCATTGTAACCCCATAAAATCCCCACCAATGATAGTGTCTGCTATAGCCTTGTTATTAGAATTCAAATCTCTATAGAAGTTTTCCAGCAAATTTCAGCCTGATATTCTGTGGTTAGGGACATTCTGTAGCTTTTTCTTAAACCTCACCCAGGTTTTATATAACACCTCTAAATGTAACTACCTAATGTTATAAATCTCATTTTTAAATTGCAACATTCTGGAAGGTGGGAAAAATTTGTCCAAAAACTGAGTCTGCAACTCATTCCAAGTAGTGATTGATCCATATGGAAACTCTGTCAACCATAACATTACCTTCCCCGTCAAAGAGAAAGGAAACAGCCGTAATCTAATCACCTCTTGAGTCACTCCAGGTAGGTTATAGGAATTGCAAATCCATACAAAGTTCATCACATACAGGTTCGCATCAACAGTAGGAAGGCCAGTGAATTCCCCCTTCAAGTTTAACAATTATATCTTAGCACTGGTGATGTCAAACTTAGTTCCCTGAGGCAATTTTGGTGGAATGATAGCACCTGTTTCAACTGGTTCTAGAAAATCTTGCGTGTCTATAGCATAATCATAATAAGGAAGATACTGATGTAGAAGTTGTTTCCCCCTATACTTTCTCTACCTTTCTCGCTCATCAAGTGTGGCTAGACTATCTGGTTCAGCTTGTCTAGCTCTTTCATCACTAGCTGCCTGTCTGGTAGCTTCTTATCTCGCATTTTACTCAGCCATCAATCAAGCAGTAATTTTCTCTGCAATCTAATAAAGCCTTGGGTCTTGCAACCCTTATTTCAGAACTCCTTGATTATGAACTCCCTCGTTCACCATCCTTCTATTAGCTCTCAGAGTTCTCTTAATACCCGTATTAAGTGGAATCAGAAGATTGACTTGACTCCGAGTGTTGGGCATGCACCGATGTGTGCCCTAAAATCAAAATAAAAGTAAAATCAGGAAACAAAAATCAACAGTCCGATAAACACAATCAATCAACTCCATAACCTTATTTCCCGACAACGGGGCCAAAATTTAATGTCGCCCAAATTAAATCTCTGAACAAAGTATAAAGTGGTTGCTGATCAAATATAGAACCTAACTAGGTTGTGGTCGATCCCACAGGGAATAGGTCAAAATATCAATCAAGATGTCTGCTTAAGCAATTAATAACAATTTCCAGTAAAAAAAGGGTTTTGTCAATTAAAATATCAATAGTAACAGTTATTGATTTGTTGGATTTGTAATCAGTATGAGAAATACACTAGGCCGTCTACCCCAATAACTTTATAACTACATAGTTTCTTTGTACTTAGCAATCTCTTGTGGTTATCGGAATGCAGAATTGATAGGTTATGTTCAACTAAACAACTATGCTACTCCCTAATAGATGACTATCCCCAATCACAAAGGTTTATGTCTCATGGGTTTTGCATTACCAACCCCTATCATTGATCTTGTATTAGTCTATCTCGAATCATCAGCTCAAGATCTAATTAAGTGGAGATTGATTTCTCCAAGTCTCATTGTTGAATCTCTTTTCCCATTCAATTACCCTTGCTAAAGTCCAGTGAGATAAGGTGAGTTCTAATGTTACGCACCGTCAGAAAGTAATCAATCCAAAAAGAATAACAATACATAACTAAACAACCTTTGAGAATCACCTCGTACTATGAACACTACTTCGTTAATCCGTCATGGTTCTGACAATCCTAGTTGTGGTGTTTAGCTACTCACAGTTGCAAGAACATAAGAAGAATTCTAATAAGAAAGCATAATCCTGAACTTACAAGAACAAGATTAAAAACTCCAAAATCTCACTTTGAATTAAAACCCTAAAAAATGATTTTTTGAATTCAAGAACAAGAATATGTCGTAAAACCTTAGAATAATATAATAAAGCATAAACTAGTTCAAATACCCAATAGGAGTACAAAATAAAACATATCCTAAATATAACAGGATTTGTTTAGTCGGTGCCCCGAACGAATGAATGGTAGGATCGTGGTGACATCCCGTAATCATCCTTTGTATTCGTAAGTTAGCATTATACTTTGTCATTCTTTAGGACATGGATGGTACGACACTCAGTACGAGCTCGTGACTTCTATGTATGATCATGTTTCCCTCTTGTCTGATCCTCTTAATACTTAACATATGAAACCTTCAAATCTGGACATCCTTCCCACGACACCTTGGTATGATCGTGACTTCTAGGCACGGTCATGGAAAGTCTTCGTCAGGTCTTTTTCACTTAACTCCTACAACACCGCTTCCATGACCTCTTCCCATGATCAGGTTGTATGATCATAACATCAATGTACGATCATGGGAAGCTCTTGTCTGTTTGATACCTAAGAGTCGATCTTATGGTTCATTCTGCGATTATAATGCAAGATCGTGGTCAGATCCCACAGTCGTGGAAAGCCTCCGTCTAATGCCTTAAAGTCCAAAAATTAGTACTTCACTTCTCCGGACTGGTTTTGACCTGGAAATACCAAAAAATAAGTCATATCCACATAGAAATACCTTTGTACTTGCAAATATCCATAATGTTAAGCATCGAAAGTGTCGTAATTCCATGGCACATCAACTTTATTTTTTATTTAAATAAAAAATAAAGTATTTTACATTCTCATATGGATTAAACGCAGCACTTCAAGTAGCATTAACAATTTGTCATGATAAAAACTAATCCTAGATATTAGTATTTTAATTCTTTTTCAAAAGAAAAAGATAAAAAAGATGTAGAAATGCATATTTGTACTTCAATTTTTCTCTATTGCCATAGGCTTTTCATATGTGTACCAAAAAAAAATAGGTTTTTTATATATAATTGTGACGTTGAACAATAAAAGTATAAGTAGTAATATTTAAATATCTTCATCTCAATTTACTTGTCATATTCACATTTTAGTCCATCTCAGAAAGGTACTACTTCAAAAGTTCTGTAGTAAATGCATGAAAAAGTGTACACAAAATCTAGTATAGCAATTAGTTACTACTTAATAACAAAGTGAGAAAATAGCCATATATACAATAAATGCTCATAGAAAATTATCTGTATTTAAAAAACTCTTGAAGAAAGTAGATTTTCTCCAGGTTATATGTCAAGCACACTACAATCGGCTAAATCTATCTCCATAGTCCAACGACTAACAGGTCCTCACTAACAAATTTAACAAATATCAGTGAACAAAGCCTTGATCTAGGAAGCAATAATTTTGAAGATTAGGACTACTGGATTGGTAATTCTATGATATGTCTCTATCGTTCTCTTCATACATTCTTTGCCTTATCTATTCCCCTATATATTTTTTGGCGGGTCATAATTAAAAGAATCTTTTGAGATAAAATTTTATCTAATATTTTTTTTTATCTTTGTCCACATTCAAAACTTAAACACATCAAATTCCAAAGTTTAAATTCAATTTAAGTGGTGATAAGTTCATAATGCCCAACTCAAATGAAGCACAATGTTATTGTATGTAATAATTAACTTGATCTTTGAAAATGTATTTAGCTTAATATTAAAAATTAAACTATATCATTCAATTTCAAAAAAATTATCTTTGAAATTATTAGGAGTCAAATATTCTTGTCTTTTTAAATCCTCAACAAAATTTCATTTATCTTCTCACATAAAAGTTAATTATATTAGATACTGAGCAATAGCTATTTCATTAAAATAATTATTGGTAGATAATTAATTTATCTTACCATGCTTCTCAATGTACTCTCTCTCTAACATAACGTAAATTTCAAGTGATCAACATATTTCCTCCAACGAATGAAACCATCAACAATATAAACTGTGACCTACAACATAAACATAAGGAGAAGCGATTGATTAGATTTTATGAACAAAAATAAGAAATATTTTTAACACATGTGAATTAAGTAGCGGATGTAGAACAAAATCAACTTTATAATATGATTTTCATCAGTAATTACATACTTAAAGACATTTATTAATCGTCAATAGGTAGTTAAACAATTAATAAGCCAATATTTTTTTTATAATTCGTAGGAACATGTAAAAGTGGAATAGAAGTTTAAAAGTGGATTAAGATAAAACATAAAAAGAAATTCAAGCTTGATTAAAATTCTGTAAGTTTTAATCAGTTTTAAATTTTAGAAGAACTCCGTGAGGAGAAGTTATAATAAGTTTTACATTCAAAATACCCAACTTAACCGATTAGAATATTGACTTGGATTAATTCAAATTTAAAACGAGAGTAAAAAAGAAGTTATCCAACTTCCACGTCTAATCTTAATCTAATTAGGTTGCTGCATTTCATGCATTAGCAACATTAATCATGATTAAGATTTTAACAAACTAATTTTATTATATTTATATCGACTAATTTATTCATCTTTACATAATTAAAATTAAAGAAAAGTTATGTTATATTATCAACAAAGAAAACTCTAACAAAAACATCAATTTCTATCAATAGAAAGTTACATAACTTATATCATTTTTCATACGGGCAAAGCAAACCATAGAAAATGAGAGAATCAAGTGAGTTTATAGAGAGATATGCATTGAAATAACTCAAAAATAGTTTCAAGATTCATCTGGCTGGCATACTACACCCAACAAAATAGATATACTCATCTTCATAGAATTCTTGAATGGAAGCTCAGAACGGCTGCCTTTCCAGCTTAGGTCACACGAATGGATACAAATCCTTACAGCATATCACTATAATAATATACACACAATAATGTTAAGATAGTTAGAAATTATACAAAAGAAAAAAATAGGTACCTAGAAAGTGTGAAATTGATGTTTATTTATGATCTACTGTCACGACCAGAACTCCCATTCGGGCCGGACTGGCACCCGAAGCCGATATGGCCAGAGAGAACCAATCTTTACTCATGACCAGTCGTATGCATAACCTCGTATGAATCTTATTATACCTCATGCAACTATGCGTAAGTCATAGACATGGAACATATGCTATAAATATATATATTTATAAAACTTGGTCGTTGGGGCCATCAAGTCAAAACGATCATTCATCTCTTACATTCACATACCCACATAGGTCTACAAAAGCCTCTAACAGATGCATATACAAGACCAACTTAAAGTCGGGACAAGTCCCCGCTTTATCTTTACAACATCAAAAACAATATACAACTTTGACTAGAAAAGTCCCGACCAACCTGGGGCTCACCAAAGATCTGCAACTATTGTCAACCTACTGTGGAGGTCTACTAGTGCATGCACCTGCAAAATGTAAGGTAAGTCCCCCAAGGGGGTCAGTACGAAGAATGTACTGAGTATGTAAGGCTATAGAAACTACATTATACATGAGAATGTCAATAAAATAGAATATGAAATAGAATATGAGAGAATGGTCAAGGTGGATAAACCATCGTCTTATGTAAGGAAACATGTATATTGCTTCTGTTATTGTCATTTTAGATCACTCATTTATATCCTTATTATTCATATATTATATTTCATCCACATCTTTATTCAAGAGAAGTTTCCTTCACTCAAGAGATTCTTTCTATTCGAGAAATTCTTCTACTCAAGAGATTCCTCTATTCAAGAGATTTGGTTTAATAACATAACATACATCCACTCGATTGGTGGGTTAATGATATAACATACATCCACTCTATTGGTGGTTTAATAAAATACATCCACTCTATTGGTGGTTTAATAACATACATCCACTCTATTGGTGGGTTAATAACATACATCCACTCTATTAGTGGGTTAATAATATAACGTACATCCACTCTATTGGTGGGTTAATAACATACATCCACTCTATTGGTGGGTTAATAACATACATCCACTCTATTTGTAACACCCCGTACCTTCCTAACCCAATGTGACGACGTTGAACAATGGTTACTTAGGTGTCGAGATGCCATGAGTATGTAATTTGTAATGTAGTGATGAGAAAATTGAAATTTGGCCTTGTCCATGTGATTAACCTTGCGTAGGAGGTGTTTTGGAATTTTCATGGAGTATTTGTGGGGTTCAAAATGAGGCTAAGAGGACCTCCAAACAAAGGATATTAAGGGTAAGAAGTAAGTTAAAGAATAGGACTTGAAGTATCTAACCAAACCCGTGAAGAAAAGTCGAAAAACAAAATTTTCTAAAAATATTAAGGGGGGGCGCGCCATAGGGTATGCCAGGCCGCTCTGGCCCAAATTTTGTGCCCATAGGCAGCAAGCTAGCGCGCCCAAGGGCGTGCCAGGATGGATTTTCCAATTTTTCGAAAGTTGGAAATTTTCTAAGTCCTAAGGGTGCCCGGTGACGTACCGAGCCGATTTTTGCCACGTTTCTTCTACAACCCTGATAATATACATGAAATGAGTGAATTAGGATATTGGTATATTAAAATTACTCGAGAATGAATTTGGCATCAAAATGACGATTTTACCCTTGTAGCCAAAATGGGTCATACGTGGCTAGAATTGCTTGATTTTGGAATTGAGGCTACGAGTATGAATCACGTGAGTGATAATATCATTGTAATTCATATATTATGTATTACACATTGATGTGAGTAATTTAAGATGATATGGGTTATTGGGCCTAATTTGAGACCAAAATAAGCAAAACATGCAAAGGTCCAATGGGTCAAAATGACCCATTCTTGCCTTGAATTGTCAATGATGGACTTAATGGATAAGGATTAATTTAAGAGGTTATAAAAGGTGGCCAAAAATCATATTTTAATTCATTATACATACACATCACTTTCTCTCATTTTCTAGAGTTTTCAAGATAACTCTTTTGGTGGCTCTTCAAACCCTAAGGTATTTTTGGACAAGATCATCCTCTTCCAACCTTGGGTAATTGATTATTCTTGTACTTTAACATATTATAAGCATGAGAGATTACTTATATCATGTTGGTTATGGATGGAAGTATTGGACATGGCACTTTTGGATATGTTATCCATGGGATTGTAACTTGAATTGTGACTTGTGGGTTTGATGAAAAGGCATGGTATGGATGAAATACCAACATGTATGGTGTGATTATGTTATTAAACTTGTTATTTTCATATAAGTGTAAATTATGGGATTTTGGCCGATTTGTTGTGGTGAGGTGTATTGAATTAATTTGATGGCATAATTGTGATGTTGTGGTGATGGAGAAGTGTAAAGTATGAACTTGGTGTGACATGATCATGTATTGGTCAATGTATGGAATATTGTGAGATTATTGGGGTAATAAATTTATAAATGATATTTTGGTCAATGTTGGGCATATTGTGGTATTATTGATATGACCGTGCCGTAAATGGTATTGTAGAGAAAGAAATGACATTTTAAAGCCAAACATGTAACTTATTGTTATTGTATTCTGTTGGAAGGTAATTGGTGGTTAATGTTGGTTACATTATGTACTTGTGTTGTAGAGTGAAACATAAGGACGGAGCGGGACTATTGTATGCACACTTAAGATTGTAGAATTGTATTGCGAATACAAGGTATGTAAGGTTCCTTTTTCCATATCCTTCTGCAACATGTTGTTCACATTGACATTGGACTTGTTCCAATTTCGGGAGGCTTGAAGTATATCAATTCAGGTTGACGTATATTGTTATCCATACGTGTCGTATTCTTAGATGACTAATGATTCACTTAGTTCTTATTCATTGATTGAAGTTCCAAAGTGGTTATAACATTGTCGATTCTAAATGAACTATCTCAAAGAGAGTCAGATGTAAGAAAAATCTATTTATTCTTGAGAAGTATTTTTTCCAATCCTGTCATGTTCCAAAGTCCAAGAGTGTGACGATTATCTTTGTACCAATCTTTCACAAGTATAAAAGTACCAATCTCATAAGATCTCATAAGAGTAATAAGAGAGGTGATGTGCAAGTTAATATATCTATTCCTTATAAGTGAAGATGTCAATCTCAAAAGTAAAGAAATGAAGTAAGAATAAAGTAATGCATATTGATTGTGTTCATTTATCCATGGGGTGCAAGAACACCCGCATGATGATGTTCATTTATCCATGGGGTGCAAGAACACCCGCATGATGATATGATCCTATCCATGAGGTGAAAAGAATACCTGCATGATGATGATATTTTATCCATGGGGTGAAAAGAACACCTGCATGATGAGGGCCCAGACAGTATATGAGTGATGTAAAAGTAAAGTAAAGTAAAGGCAAGAGAAATAAAAAACGTAATGTACATGGTTCCCCACATACAAAAAGATAGTTTATTCACGTTCATTAATTCTTTTATATTGATTCTGTAACACCCCGTACATTTTCAAAACTTATACGATCAACCTAACATGGATAAAGGTATTTAAACTTGAGATAATAATGACATACTTGAGTGTAAAGTTAAAGTTAAGTGGTGGATTAAGGTAGAAGGATTAAGACGTTGGAAAAATGGAAGAACATAAACGAGGTGCTTCCGTGACTTAATTAAGATAGTAGGTGTATCATCTACTTAAGCTATTGGGCTGTACTTGGATACATATTAATGGACTCAATTGAGGCCCAAACTAACTACCAAAAAGGGGAAAGATCACCAGCCCACTACCTAAACATAATCAAGGCCCAAACTGAAATGGTCCAACTAGAAATAAACCAAGTAGGTGCATCACCTACTTGGACTGTTTTGGGCAGATTAATTAGCCAAGTAGGTACATCTCCTACTTGGACTACTTTTGACCAAAAATGTGGCTAAGAATGGATAAAGAGAGGCGGTCAAAAAGGTTGTATATAGGGATCATTTCAGCATTATTTTTCATTCACTACACTTGCAAAATTTCAGCTTTTAATTAACACTCTCTCCCCTTTCTAAACCAAAATACCCGCCCTAGTTTCCCCTTTAGGGTTCTTGGACTAATCTCCCATTTTGCAAGCCTTGGTAAGTGTTTACCCTTATAGATTAATGTTATATATGTATAATAGGTTGTGTAAAACATGTTGGTGGTGTTTAAAATGTATAGGGCAGTCCCTTAATTAAGTTGGCAGTCCACTTGTGTTGGTTTTGATGAATTTGTCTTCCTTGTGGCTTTGACTTGTATAGGGGCTTAAGGTGTTGAAGAAATTAAGTTATGATGATGAAATTCCAGTATATTAAAGTGTGTTTCTTCCCCTGAATCGTTCCTTTTATGTATGGCTTGATGGAAATGTTTATATGTGTTGGTAAATGGAACGTTTGTTGTAGTGAAAAGAGAACACTCTTTTGTTATGTTAATCTGAATTTTGGAACTGTTGTGGAATGATTTTGGTATGCTACTGTGGAAGGCAGTATGGTTACCTTATGGTGTGAATATATGGAGTTTCATTGGAGTGGAAATGTAGGATAAATTAGGTAGGTAATCCTACCGGTTTGTCACGGTTATGTTTGTTTGTGGACTGTTTTGGTGGTGTGTGGACTGATTTGGTGTTGTTGTTTTGCAAAAGCAGTAAGTGTTAGGGTAATGTGGTTGAATACTGTTATCTGGTAGTATAATGAAAGGGGGAGTGATGCAAAATGTGTTTTGGAGGTTGGACGGTTTCTATTTTCCGTTAAGCACCTACTTACCGTCTTGTAAACTTATAATGTAGCTAGCCGTTAATGTTTGCTCCATTATGTACTTGTGTTGTAGAGTAACACATAAGGAAGGAGCTAAATCATTGTAGTTACATATTGAGAAGACAAGGTATGTAAGGTTATTCTTTTCCGCATTCTTCTGCAGCATCTAGTATTCATATTATCATAACACTTGTCCTATCCCCAAAGGGTTGTACAATATCTCATTTCAGAATTAGTAGCACTGTTATAAATGTATCGCTCTTATAACTAAAGAATGAAGTAATGTGAGTAATTGTGTAATGGTTAATGTTGAAAATGGGTGGTATCTCATGGAGTGAAAGAAACACTCGCATGAATGTCGATCCCATTATTATGGGTGGTATCCCATGGGATAAAAGGAACATCCGCATGGATGGCGATCTCGATTATTATGTTATTTCCCACTGATCAGTTGGGCCCGGGCATGACATGATTGATGATTGATGATGTACAGTAAAGTAAAGTAAAGTACAGTAAAGTAAAGGAAGCAATGTACATGATTCCACATATATACCATATGGTAGTTATTTATACCGTTCGTTCACTTGTACTTAGTTCCATTGAAGTGCTTATATTTCATACAGTTACTTATAGCCTTACATACTCAGTACATTCTTTCGTACTGACGTCCCTTGGGGGACTTACCTTACGTGCTACAGGTACAAGTACTAGTAGACCTCCTCAGTAGGCCACGGGTCATCTACAGAATATTGGTGAGCTCCAGTTCGGTTCGGGGCTTTCCGAGTCATATGTATATGTGGTTTTGGTGCTGCATAAGCATTGTATATAAAGTGGGAAATTATACCGACTATATTTTGGGTTTTGTAGCTGTTAGAGGCTTTGTAGACGTTATACAGTTGAAGGAGGGAATGTTGTTTATTTTTTTCTCAACCATATGGCTCCAACGGCCATGTCTCATGTTTATATAAATGTTCTTATTAGATTTATATTATTGATATGTTGTGTCCATAAGTGATTGAATGCTAGCCTATTGACAACAAGTATGCGAACGTATAGAATGGTTCTCTCGGGCCTTAACGGCTTCGGGTGCCATGTACGCCCCAATGGGATTTGAGGTGTGACAGATTCCATGATTGTTGTTATTATGTATGATGATTTCTTATGAGCCTTACATACTCAGTACATTCTTCGTACTGACCCCCTCGGGGGACTTACCTTACATGTTGTAGGTGCAGGTATTAGTAGACTTCCTCTGTAGACTGGGGATCATTTACAGATATTTGGTGATCTCCAGTTGGTTCGGAGCCCCCTGAGTCATAGATGTATATTTGTTTTGATGTTATATAAATTGTATAAAGCGGGGACTTATCCCGACTGTAAGTTGGTCTTGTTGATGCATCTGTTAGAGGCTTTTGTAGACATATGTGGGTATATGGATGTAAGAGATGAGTATGTAAAAGACGAATGTCCGTTTTGACTTGATGGCCCCAACGGCCAAGTTTCCTAAACATATATATGTATAGCATATGTTTCCATGATTCATGTCTTCCGCATAGTCGCATGAGATATAATAAGATGCATACGAGGGTACGCATACGAATGTGCATGAGCAGAGATTGGTTCTCTCAGGCCATATCGGCTTCGGGTGCCGGATTTCGGGTCGTGACAAAAGTGGTATCAAAGCGAGTCGTTCTAAGGGTGCCTACAAAGCCGTGTCTGAGTAGAGTCTTGCTTATGGATGTGTTGCTCACCACATTTATAAGTAGGAGGCTACGGGACATTTAGGATGTTGTTTCTTTTATTCATTCTAGATCGTGCAATAGAGCCAGTGTTGTAAGTTAAATTGTATCTGACTAGAGGAATGGTTTATGGTTATGACACACTAGTTGATCTTACTGAGAGGGAAATGATGGAGTTTGATGTTATAAAGGGGTTGTGCCATAGTAGATTATCGAGCTAAGGAGTTATATTAAGCAGAAGGACCTCGATGTGAGGCAACACGAGTGATTGTAACTCTTAAGAGACTATGATATGGGTGTTTGATATATCATTCAAGAAAGGTAAATGTGATAGCCGAGGTATTATGCCGCAAAGCAATAGGAAGCAAGAGTGGTCAGTTTATGGAAAAGCAAAGTATCGTTAAGGATCCACATCAATTAGATGGGTTGAGATTTCATTTTCTTGAAGCTCCGGATGAAAGTAGTGTAGTGTACAATGCAACAGAGTCTTCATTGTAGCCGAGAGAAGGAAAAACAGTATGCGAATCCTACTATACTTTAGGAAAAAAAAAGAGGGAGGAAAGTATACAGGGAAATAGAAAGAAAAAAAAAGAGGAAATATTTGAGCTTATATAAGGAGAGAGTACTTCAATGCCAAGGTAGCTTTTATGTATCGGGTATATATATATGAGCTAAAGGAATGCATTATGGTAAGAGCACCTCATTTATGATATTCTATTTAATAGGTCGTAATCAATATATACCATGACTTGGAAGCGACTTATTGATAAGATTACATGAAAAGAATATTGCGAAGTTTATGCTTCAGTAATTGAAGTAATAACAAGACAAGGTAAAGTGTTTGGGATCTGGAGGTTATAGGCTATGTAGAGATTCCTTTTAGTTGGAAACAGATGTGATGCCACATGGGTAATCATTGATAAGCTTATTAAGTTAACACATTTGTGGGAACCCAAGGGGATGTAAGTATGGCTTTTCTTCTTCAGACAGATGGACAAGCAAGCCATAGCGAAGATATGGTCGAGTCGTACATGACTTTGAGGTATCCCAAGAATTCTCCACAGTTCATTCAGTAGTTCACTTGCGATGCTTTGAAAGTGTATGGGAGAGCTATCTCGAATTGCTTCCAATAAAGATGTATAAGCAATAAAGAAGTAGCTTCTGTGAAGGCACTATTGGAGGTACTAGCATGTAGAAGGAGTCACAAGGGAGAACAAGGAAAAAAAAATGTTCATGATCGTAGACGATTAAGTATGCTTAAAAGCGTTACTCATGAAAGGTATAATGGAATTCCGAAAGAAGGGAAAAGTGACCCTATACAACATGCCATGTGAAATTGCCGAAAGTGCATAAGAGTTTCATTTCATATTGTTTCCATTGAAATACCTAGTGTTATTCTAGACCGACAAGTGAAAAAGGCTAATAAGTAAAGACATACTTTTTGTAAGAGTTCTTTGGAGAAATCAACAAGTCAAAGAGATCCCATGGGACGTTGGAAAAAAAAAATGATGATGAAATCGACGTACCCATATGTGTTTCAAATGGAATAAAAGGTTCAACATCTGGAAGTTGACCAATACTAAGTAAATATCCATGAGCCTTAAGTGTTTATGCGTACATATGCTAATATAGAGACGCATTTGTTGTAATTGAAGTGGCATCGTTAACATTCGAGGACGAATGTTTCTAAGGGGGGGAGAATGTAACACCCCGTACCTTCCCAACCCAATGTGACGACGTTGAACAATGGTTACTTAGGTGTCGAGATGCCATGAGTATGTAATTTGTAATGTAGTGATCAGAAAATTGAAATCTGGCCTTGTCCATGTGATTAACCTTGCGTAGGAGGTGTTTTGGAATTTTCATGGAGTATTTGTGGGGTTCAAAATGAGGCTAAGAGGACCTCCAAACAAAGGATATTAAGGGTAAAATGTAAGTTAAAGAATAGGACTTGAAGTATCTAACCAAACCCGCGAAGAAAAGTCGAAAAACAAAATTTTTAAAAAAAAATTAAGGGGGGGGGGGGGGCGCCAGAGGGTGTGCCAGGCCGCTCTAGCCCAATTTTTTTTTCCCATAGGCATCAAGCTGGCGTGCCCAAGGGCGTACCAGGATGGATTTTCCAATTTTTCGAAAGTTGGAAATTTTCTAAGTCCTAAGGGTGCCCGGTGACGTACCGAGCCAATTTTTGCCACGTTTCTTATACAACCCTGATAATACACATGAAATGAGTGAAGTAGTATATTGGTATGATAAAATTACTCGAGAAAGAATTTGGCATCAAAATGACGATTTTACCCTTGTAGCCAAAATGGGTCATACGTGGCTAGAATTGCTTGATTTTGGAATTGAGGCTACGAGTATGAATCCCGTGAGTGGGAATATTGTTGTAACACATATATTATGGATTAAACATTCATGTGAGTGATTTAAGATGATATGGGTTATTGGGCCTAATTTGAGACCAAAATAAGCAAAACATGCAAAGGCCCAATGGGTCAAAATGACCCATTCTTGCCTTGACTTGTCAATGATGGACTTAATGGATAAGGATGAATTTATGAGGTTATAAAAGGTTGTCAAAAATCATATTTTAATTCATTATACATACACATCACTTTCTTTCATTTTCTAGAGTTTTCAACATAACTCTTTTGGTGGCTCTTCAAACCCTAAGGTATTTTTGGACAAGATCATCCTCTTCAAAGATTGGGTAAGTGATTATTCTTGTACTTTAACATATTATAAGCATGACAGATTACTTATATCATGTTGGTTATGGTTGGAAGTATTGGACATGGCACTTTTGGTTTTTTGTGAAAAAGATATGTTATCCATGGGATTGTAACTTGAATTGTGACTTGTGGGTTTGATGAAAAGGCATGGTATGGATGAAATACCAACATGTATGGTATGATTATGTTATTAAACTTGTTATTTTCATATAAGTGTAAATTATGGGATTTTCGCCGATTTGTTGTGGTGAGGTGTATTGAAGTAATTTGATGGCATAATTGTGATGTTGTGGTGATGGAGAAGTGTAAAGTATGAACTTGGTGTGACATGATCATGTATTGGTCAATGTATGGAATATTGTGGTATTATTGGGGTAATAAATTCATAAATGATATTTTGGTCAATGTTGGGCATATTGTGGTATTATTGATATGACCGTGCCATAAATGGTATTGTAGAGAAAGAAATGACATTTTAAAGCCAAGCATATGACTTATTGTTATTGTATGTCGTTGGAAGGTAATTGGTGGTTAATGTTGGTTACGTTATATACTTGTGTTGTAGAGTGAAACATAAGGATGGAGCGGGACTATTGTATGCACACTTAAGATTGTAGAATTGTATTGCGAATACAAGGTATGTAAGGTTCCTTTTTCCATATCCTTTTGCAACATGTTGATCACATTGACATTGGACTTGTTCCAATTCTGGGAGGCTTGAAGTATATCAATTCAGGTTGACGTATATTGTTATCCATATGTGTCCTATTCTTAGATGACTTATGATTCACTTAGTTCTTATTCATTGATTGAAGTTCCAAAGAGGTTCTGACGTTGTCGATCCTAAATGAACTATCTCAAAGAGAGTCAGATGTAAGAAAAATCTATTTATTCTTGAGAAGTATTTTTTCCAATCCTGTCATGTTCCAAAGTCCAAGAATGTGACGATTATCTTTGTACCAATCTTTCACAAGTATAAAAGTACCAATCTCATACGATCTCATAAGTGTAATAAGAGAGGTGATGTGCAAGTTAATATATCTATTCCTCATAAGTGAAGATGTCAATCTCAAAAGTAAAGAAATGAAGTAAGAATAAAGTAATGCATATTGATTGTGTTCATTTATCCATGGGGTGCAAGAACACCCGCATGATGATGTTCATTTATCCATGGGGTGCAAGAACACCCGCATGATGATATGATCCTATCCATGAGGTGAAAAGAATACCTGCATGATGATGATATTTTATCCATGGTGAAAAGAACACCTACATGATGAGGGCCCAGACAGTATATGAGTGATGTAAAAGTAAAGTAAAGTAAAGGCAAGAAAAAGAAAGAACGTAATGTACATGGTTCCCCACATACAGAAAGAGAGTTTATTCACGTTCATTAATTCTTTTATATTGATTCCATGATTGTTGTTATTATGTATGATGATTTCTTATGAGCCTTACATACTCAGTACATTCTTCGTACTGACCCCCTTGGGGGACTTACCTTACATGTTGCAGGTGCAGGCATTAGCAGACTTCCTCTGTAGACTGGGGATCATTTGCAGATATTTGATGAGCTCCAGTTGGTTCGGAGCCCCCTGAGTCATAGATGTATATTTGTTTTGATGTTATATAAATTGTATAAAGTGGGGACTTATCCCGACTGTAAGTTGGTCTTGTTGATGCATCTGTTAGAGGCTTTTGTAGACATATGTGGGTATATGGATGTAAGAGATGAGTATATAGAAGACAAATGTCCGTTTTGACTTGATGGCCCCAACGACCAATTTTCCTAAATATATATATGTATAACACATGTTTCCATGATTTAGGTCTTCCGCATAGTCGCATGAGATATAATAAGATGCATACGAGGTTACGCATACGAATGTGCATGAGAAGAGATTGGTTCTCTCGGGCCATATCGGTTTCGGGTGCCAGTCTGTCCCTAATGGGATTTCGGGTTGTGACACTATTGGTGGGTAAACATACATCCACTCTATGGTGGGTTAACATACATCCACTCTATTGGTGGGTTATTAACATACATCCACTCTATGGTGGGTTAACATACGTGGGAGAGATTGATTTATTCAAACTTGGAACATAACATTCTCGGAACTTGGAGTGGTAATATATACACACTTTTCTTCATTTCTTACCAGGGAGGGATTGATACTTTTATGATACATTGAGGATTGTGATACTATTGGAACCACACATACATGCTTCTCCTCATTTCTTTGCTTTCAAGAGATTGACACCTTTACTAGTGAGGGATAGATATATTAACTCGCACATTACCCTTCATCATTCTTATGAGATCTTATGAGATTGGTACCTTTACACTTGTGAGAGATTGATATAATGATAGTCATAACATTATTAAAATTTAGAACATAACATTCTAGAAACTTTGGAGTTATAATATTGTTGGAACTTCGGATTCAGAATCGTGTCCACCCTACATCTATGATTTTCCTGCACTTTTGCCCCCAACAAACGTACATAACTTAATTTCTTTCTTTTGAGAGACTGGTATACTAGCTTGCACATTACTTCCTTCATTACCCATATGAGATTGGTACAAAGATAATCATAATAATATTAGACTTTGGAACATGACATGATTGGAAAATGCTTTTCAATAATAAATAGATTCTCTTTACATCCTACTGTCTTTGGAATAGTTCTTTTTAGTAGTTATCACCTTATGGGAGCATTTGGAACTTCAATCAATGAATCAGAGATAAGTGAATCATAATTCATCTGAGAATAGGACACACATGAATAACAATATATCTCAACCTGAACTGGGATACCTTAGAACACTTCGGACATGAGTGAGTACCATAACAAGGTGAATACTCTATGCTGCAAAAAAATACGGAAAGAGTAACCTTACATACCTTATCTCCTCAATATGAACACTCAATCCTATAAGTGAATACAATAGTCCCACTCTTTCCTTATGTTTCACTCTACAACACAAATACACAACGGAGTTTACATTAACCATCAACTACCTTACAAATGCATATAACGATAATGAGTTACACAATGGCCTCAAAATGTCATTTCCCCCCTGACAACACCCTTTATGAGATCATCATACCAACAATACCACAATATTCCCAACATTGACCAAAATATCATAAACCACTAGCATGTCACACCAAGTTCATATTTTCCACTCTTCATCACCACAACATCACAATTATTCCATCAAATCACCTCAATACACCTCATATCAACATATCGGCCAAAATCCCATAATTTACACTTATAGCAAAATAACAAGTTTAATAACATAATCATACCATACATGTTGATATTTCATCCATACCATGCTCTTTCATCAAAATCACAAGTCATATTCCAATTTTAAATCCCATGGATAACACATCTCTTACAAAAACACAAAGTGCCATATTCAACACTTCCAAGCACAACCAACATGATCTATATACTCTCCCATGCATATAAGATATTAATCCATAAGAATAATCACTTACCTAATCTTGAAAGATGAGGATCTTGCTCCAAATATGACTTAGGGTTTGAATAGCCCAAAGGGGTTTTCTTGAGAATTCTAGAAGAAGCATAGAAAAGCATGTGTGTTTTTGTGGATTAAAAATCTGATTTTTGCCTCCTTTTATAGACCCTTGAAGTCATCTTTAGCCACTTTGCTCAATTATTGATTAGTCAAAGGAAGAATGGGTCATTTGACCCATTTTTGGCCCATGTCTTTTGCCTCCTTTTGGGCCTCTTTTGAGCCCAATTCACTAGATCCAAAACAATCAATAATTTCTCATGTTTAAATCATTTCATACGTGTTACGACAATATTCCCACTCACAAAATTTATATTCATAGCCTCAATCCCTAAAACAAGTGATTCTAGCCACGTGTGGCTTATTTTGATCGAAAGTGTAAAATCGTCATTTGGATCGTCCATAATCTTATCAAAATGGTATGCTAATATAATACTTCAATTATTCCATATATATACTCGTGGTTGTAGAATAAATGTGGCAAAAAGCGGTCCGGTACATCCCCGGGTACCCTTGGGACTTAGAAAAATTTTCAACTTTTGAAAGGTGTGCACAAGCAGCCTGGCACGCCCTTGGGTGCGCCAGCTTTATGCCTGTGCCCAAAAAATTTGGGCAATAAGCGGCCTGGCACGCCCTCTGGCGCGCCTGGCCATTATTTTTTTAAAAAAAAATCATTTTTTACTTTTCTTTGTGGGTTTGGTTAGATACTTCAAGTTCTATTATTTAACTTACTTCTTACCTTTAATATCCTTTGTTTGGAGGTCCTCCAAGCCTCGTTTTTAACCCCACAAATGTTCCACGAAGTCACAAAACACTTCCTACGAAAGTCTAATCACATGTACGAGGGCCAATATCAACTATCTCATCAATAACATTACAAAATACATACTTGTGGCTCTCGACACCTAAGTAAACATTGTTCAACATCGTCAAGTAAGGTTGGGAAGGTACGGGGTGTTACATTCTTCCCCTCTTAGGAACATTCATCCTCGAATGTTAACAATGTCGCTTCAATTACAACAAATGCATCTTTATAATAGCATACATATACATAAACACTTAAGCCTCACGGACACTTACTTCTTATTGGTCCACTTCCACATTTTGAACTTTTGCTTCCATTTGAAACAAATATGGGTTTCATCATTTCATTCATTTTTTTTTCATCTTCCCCATGCGATCTCTTTGACTTGTTGATTTCTCCAAAGAACTTTTATGGAAGTTACGTCTTTATTTCTTAACCTCTTAACTTGTCGGTCCATAATAGCAATAGATATCTCTTCCTAGTGAAATCCTTCGTGGTTTGTATACTTTCAATGGGAGCAATATAAAATGGAACTCTTATGCACTTCCGGCAAGTTCACATCCTTTCTTGCCAAATCCCATTACCTCTTTCATTAGCAATGCTTTTAAGAGTACTTAATCATCTATGATCACAACATCTACTATACCATTACGATATGTTCTTTTAACTATACTAAATTCACCGACAGGTGGAGATATTTCCATTAACTTAACTAATAACCCCCAGTGTCCCATTAAATTCACGGTAGTCGATGGAGTAACATACGATAGGGTAGAGCTCGGATCAATCAATACATATACATCATGTGAAAATATGGTAATATACCTATACTTGTGTGTACACCAGGAGAAGCCTCCAAATTCTGGCGGTCTACTGGAGCATTGGTGCAATTCGGGGCTCCGCTAGAGCTAGATGCTCCTCTAGAACCTCTGCCATGCCCCATAGACTATACACCTAACGAGGAGGATGTCACGGCTAACCTCGTAGGTTATGTCGTACTACTCGTGCCCTTCTGTGGACACTCTCTCATTTTGTGCCCGGTCGTACCACACCAAAAGCAAAGATTTGTCCCCAACCGACATTCACCCAAATGATACCTTCTGCAGCTCTAACACGGCTGACGGGGAGATTTCAATTGGATCATACTTCCTTGTGCTTGATTCCCCACTGTTCGTGAATCCTGAATCTCACTTCTTTGCCCAAACTTGTTGCCTCTAACCCCTTGGGATCGGGGTAGAGCATTTACTATAGAATGAGGGAATAATGGTCTAGGCGGTCTGTTAAAACTCTGAGGTCCAAATCCTCCTTGGGATGCCATGAATTGTCCCTTAGATCTAGCCCTCTTAGACGACCCTTTTTGAATTGCTTGTGTCGTTCTCCTTTGCCTTTGATTGCCCCTCTTTTGTCCAAGTCTGGACTAACTGGTCCTTGATTTTGTGCAATGACTATCTGGGTCAACAAGTGCACCGTATTTCTTAGATCCTACATGGTATCATTACCAAGTGATTCAGCAGTTTCTTCTTTACTTCTCGGCTCTTTTGGAGCTGGAGACGTAGAAGAAGCCTGCGATGCAAATTCAGTCTCAACCCTACCCTGACTAGCTTGGTCAGGTGGTGATTTACTCATATCTCCTTCGGCAGGCATATCTACTTTTTTACCTTTGTCCATACCTTGTCTTGTAATCGACATGTTACAATAACAAAGAAACCAATTCCAATGGTCAGATACGATCTCACTTACAACATTTGCTCTATTGCACGATCTAGAAATGAAGGAAAGAAACAACTCCTAAATGTCTCGTAGCCTCCTACTTATAAATGTGGTGCACAACAAATCCATAAGCAAGACTCTACACAGACACGGCTTGGTAGACACCCATAGAACAACCTGCTCTAATACCACTTTTGTCACGACCCGAAATCCCATTCGGGCCGGACTGGCACCTGAAGTCGATATGGACCAAGAGAACCAATCTTTGCTCGTGACCAGTTGTATGCATAACCTCATGTGAATCTTATTATACCTCATGCAACTATGCGTAAGTCATGGACATTGAACATATGCTATAAATATATATATTTATAAAACTTGGCCGTTGGGGCCATCAAGTCAAAATGGTCATTCATCTCTTACATTCACATACCTATATAGGTCTACAAAAGCCTCTAATATATGCATCTACAAGACCAACTTAAAGTCGGGACAAGTCCCCGCTTTATCTTTACAACATCAAAAAAAATATACAACTGTGACTCAGAAAGTCCCGAACCAACTGGGACTCACCAAAGATCTGCAACTACTGTCAACCTACTGTGGAGGTCTACTAGTGCCTACACATGCAACATGTAAGGTAAGTCCCCCGAGGAGGCCAATACGAAGAATTTACTGAGTATGTAAGGCTATAGAAACTACATCATACATGAGAATGTCAATAAAATAGAATATGAAATAGAATATGAGAGAATGTTCAAGGTGGATAAACCATCGTCTTATGTAAGGAAACATGTATATTGCTTCTGTTATTGTCATTTTAGATCGCTCATTTATATCCTTATTATTCATATAATATCTTTCATACACATCTTCATTCAAGAGAAGTTTCCTTCACTCAAGAGATTCTTTCTATTCGAGAAATTCTTCTACTCAAGAGATTCCTCTATTCAAGAGATTTGGGTTAGTAACATAACATACATCCACTCGATTGGTGGGTTAATGATATAACATACATCCACTCTATTGGTGGGTTAATAACATACATCCACTCTATTGGTGGGTTAATAACATACATCCACTCTATTGGTGGGTTAATAATATAATATACATCCACTCTATTGGTGGGTTAATAACATGCATCCACTCTATTGGTGGGTTAATAACATACATCCACTCTATTGGTGGGTTAATAACATACATCCACTCTATTGGTAGGTAAACATACATCCACTCTATGGTGGGTTAACATACATCCACTCTATTGGTGGGTTATTAACATACATCCACTCTATGGTGGGGTTAACATACGTGGGAGAGATTGATTTATTCAAACTTGGAGTGGTAATATATACACACTTTTCTTCATTTCTTACCAGGGAGGGATTGATACTTGTATGATACATTGAGGATTGTGATACTATTGGAACCACACATACATGTTTCTCCTCATTTCTTTGCTTTCAAGAGATTGACACCTTTACTAGTGAGGGATAGATATATTAACTCGCACATTACCTCTTCATCATTCTTATGAGATCATATGAGATTGGTACCTTTACACTTGTGAGAGATTGATATAATGATAGTCATAACATTATTAAAACTTAGAACATAACATTCTAGAAACTTTGGAGTTATAATATGGTTGGAACTTCGGATTCGGAATCGTGTCCACCCTACATCTATGATTTTCCTGCACTTTTGCCCCCAACAAACGTACATAACTTAATTTCTTTCTTTTGAGAGACTGGTATACTAGCTTGCACATTACTTCCTTCATTACCCATATGAGATTGGTACAAAGATAATCATAATAATATTAGACTTTGGAACATGACATGATTGGAAAATGCTTTTCAATAATAAATAGATTCTCTTTACATCCTACTGTCTTTGGAATAGTTCTTTTTAGTAGTTATCACCTTATGGGAGCATTTGGAACTTTAATCAATGAACCAGAGATAAGTAAATCATAATTCGTCTGACAATAGGACACACATGAATAACAATATATCTCAACCTGAACTGGGATACCTTAGAACACTTCGGACATAAGTGAGTACCATAACAAGGTGAATACTCTATGCTGCAGAAAAATACGGAAAGAGTAACCTTACATACCTTATCGCCTCAATATGAACACTCAATCCTATATGTGAATACAATAGTCCCACTCTTTCCTTATGTTTCACTCTACAACACAAATACACAACGGAGTTTACATTAACCATCAACTACCTTACAAATGCATATAACGATAATGAGTTACACAATGGCCTCAAAATGTCATTTCCCCTTTGACAACACCCTTTATGAGATCATCATACCAACAATACCACAATATTCCCAACATTGACCAAAATATCATAAACCACTAGCATGTCACACCAAGTTCATATTTTCCACTCTTCATCACCACAACATCACAATTATTCCATCAAATCACCTCAATTCACCTCATATCAACATATTAGCCAAAATCCCATAATTTACACTTTTAACAAAATAACAAGTTTAATAAAATAATCACACCATACATTTTGATATTTCATCCATACCATGCTCTTTCATCAAAACCACAAGTCATATTCCAAGTTTAAATCCCACGATTAACACATCTTTTACAAAAACACAAAGTGCCATATTCAACACTTCCAAGCACAACCAACATGGTCTACATACTCTCCCATGCATATAAGATATTAATCCATAAGAATAATCACTTACCTAATCTTGAAAGATGAGGATCTTGCTCCAAATATGACTTAGGGTTTGAAGAGCCCAAAGGGGTTTTCTTGAGAATTCTAGAAAAAGCATAGAAAAGCATGTGTGTTTTTGTGGATTAAAAATCTGATTTTTGCCTCCTTTTATAGACCCTTGAAGTCATCTTTAGCCACTTTGCTCAATTATTGATTGGTCAAAGGAAGAATGGGTCATTTGACCCATTTTTGGCCCATGTCTTTTGCCTCCTTTTGGGCCTTTTTTGAGCCCAATTCACTTGATCCTACAAAATCAATAATTTCTCATGTTTAAATCATTTCATACGTGTTATGATAATATTCCCACTCACAAAATTTATATTCATAGCCTCAATCCCAAAAACAAGTGATTCTAGTCACGTATGACTTATTTTGACCGAAAGGGTAAAATTGTCATTTGGATCGTCCACGAATAATTTTACCAAATTGGAATGCCAATATTTCAATTATCCCATCAAAATTATTACAAAATACATACTTGTGGCTCTCGACACCTGAGTAAACATTGTTCAACATCGTCAAGTAAGGTTGGGAAGGTACGGGGTGTTACATCTACATCCACTAAAAAGTATGGAGGGGAGAGTAAAAGCGTAAATTCAAAAAACAATATGCGAAATCTATATCACCATAAATATTATTCCGAGAGTATCCTAATTTTTTTTCAAGAAATAGATATATGATAAGTTCTTCATTTTAAAAACATGACTACACTATTAGTATTTGACAGCATAACTATGGTTGCTACTTAAGAAAATACATAGAAACCAAGAGAAAATTAGCAAACTTTAACGTAAGTTGTACATATTTTTGAAAGCAATCTGACAAAGAAAATATTAGTACCAATAATTGCATCACAATGTGATGGTAACATACAACCAAAACACAAATATAAAGTTGTGTAGTTAAAAAAAACATTTGAGCAGATTCGTATGCTGAGTCACCATTTAAGTCGAAGGGACCTGAGAAGAATTCATAAAATATCAATCACAGTAAATTGAAAATACTGAAAATATTAGAGCATGTCATACAATTTAATATATTTCAAAAGAAATATTATAGTCCTTTCATAACCCAATTTCTCGAGTAATGATGGAACCTACTTTAACCCACCAGTAGGTAAGCCAAGCCATATCCCAGAACGACAATGGGCTAACCAGAAGAAGATAAGAGAATACAAAATATAGGCATGAAATGGATGCACTACATAGTGAAATATAGCTACATATATACATACAAACATACAATACAGGGGGTAAACAGACAAAAATATACAAAAAGAGTTTCCCAAGACTTGGTATGGTCGGTACAAGAGCCATTAAACTAAAATAGAGTACTAGACTGTGTCAAATATATATATATATATATATATATATATATAGTCTCAGAATGTACAAATAGACTATCCAAAAACAGCAGAAGGAGAAGGATCAGCTCCGAACTCTGAAAGCTCACTCTCTCTCCGAATCAGCACCAAGCCTGAGGATAATGTCAACGGTGGTGGCTAGAACTCGGATCTTCATCAGGAAAAAGATGTTGAAGTGTAGTATGAGTACCAAAACGATGGGTACTCAGTAGGCATCATAGCTCAACCGAGCTAAATTACAGTAAAAGTATAATAAAATGCGACAATATAGATTAGAGTCAGGAATAAAGGGTATAAATGGAAACTAATGAACCATACCAATCGGAAGTGATACATATATAATAAATAACTCAAAGAACAGAAATAAAGTCTAACTATAACCTAACTGGGGCCCCATAAGTACAGAAGGCACAAACAAGAAAGAAAATAACTCAATCGAGCCTCCATAAGCCCGGTGGATACGAACAAATAGTACACTAATATGAAGATGAAATTATCAGTAATAATAGGTATAATGTGAGCCAACAAGAAAAGCGTACCTGAAACTCTTTTCTGATCATAATTCCAAATGTTACCTGTCTTAATTAGAATTTCAAACCCAAAATAGGTGACCGTAAGTGTAATAGATGCCGGACTTGAATCGGAACTTATACTAAGAAACATCATGCTAGTAAATGCCGAATTAAATCAAAACTGATATTATGTAAGAATGTACTAGGTGTCGAACTTGAACCAGGACTACTAAATAATATAAAAGCCAAGACATTCCTGAATTACCACTTCATTCAGAAACCCACTAATGATAACTACTGATTCTAGGCGATCAATCACCTAAAGCAGAATGGGTCCAAATTACGAAGTCTAGGCACTGATCGATGTCAAATACTACTCTATCTGGGGTAACAAAGACAAATAAGCTATATAAAAGATAACTAAGCTAGCCCAAAACTCAAAGACTAGCCCAAGGATTTGTGTAGGGGTCATTCTAAGTCAAAAAGGAACTATTATAGGCATCTATGCTTCTACAAGGCCAGCAATGCCCACTATCAGTCCCGAAACTCAGTCCTAAGGCAAGAACCTACCTGAACCTAGTCTAAGATTACTCAATCTTGAACTAACACACTAAGTATACTAAGGCTAGACCTAAGGGACAACCATGACATAATGTAAAGGAAATGAGGCCGAATTTTACCGAAAAAGGCCCTTAATTGGCTAAATAAGTCAATAAACACTAAAATAACAACTGAGCCATAAATACTCACCCATAGCTTGCACAATTCTACATTAATAATATATTGAAGCTCAATATAGAAGAAAAGTAATCCTAGCCTACTTAGACGTTGCCAAAAGCTTGAAAATCCTCTACTCTGGAGCTTTCCCCTTTCGAGAAGCCTCCGGCCTCTGCAACGCTATCAAAAGAATGATCTACATATTAAGACGAGAATATTGATACCCATATTGGGTATAAATTCTCCAGGTCAAAAATTGGAAAATCAACATGGGACCCATTTACGGAATGACAATCGTCACAGCGTTCCTCTCAGCTCAAGGATCATTTTGCCCCAAAATTGGGCAAATTTCGAGCTTAAATTAGCCTCTAATCAGTCCCAACAATATTCAAAAATTAAGAACTAAATCAGAGAATTTAATCTAGCTTCTAAACGAAAACTTACAGGATATGAACAATATAATGTCCACAATCCCGTCCCCAAGCTAATCCCAGCTCCACTCAATAATTTTGCCACTATGAGCTCAAGGGGTCTTCTAATGGTGTTTGATACTTAGAAAATGAAGCTTTTTTTAAGAAAATAAATATATATAACACTACCAGCGATGGCCGTTTTAGCGGCTAAATGACCGCTAAAGCGGCTAAGGGGTTACTTTAGTGACCAAGCCTTAGCTGGACAACCTCCGCTAAAGCGGTCAAGAGTCACTTAAGAAGATTCTGTGTAAATGGTCCCAAGTTGCTAAAGCGGATACCACTAAAGCGTTCTCTAGGTTGCTAAAGCAGCTGCACCAGTAAATTTGGCACCAGCCAAATTTTATAAAGTCCTAACGAACTCTGACAAGGTACTCGGGATTGGTTCAGAATCCTGTGTATACAAAAAAACTATGCTAACCTACAAAAGTTGATATTCCAGACTGAAAAACACCATCAAAACTTCCATCCAAGGTCGTTTCGATAAAAAAAATGGGCCCTACCCAAGGGCCATTTTTGCCAAAATTTACCAAATAGCACAAAATGAGTCTGAAAGCCTCGGGACCCGGACCAAGGGTCCTCCTAGACTAAAATCGATGTTCCAAAGATGATGAGAATATAAAAATAGGTACCTAAGGACGTTTACCTATAGTTTAGGCCCAAGACCCTATTCTTAACAACGAAAGCTCCAAAATAGGGAAATGGCTCTAAAAACCAAATAAACTATCCAGTGACCGAACTATTAATCCCAGCAAGTTATAAATAACTTAGGGCAATTGTAGGAAAGGTCTAAATATAGAAAAAACATGAAAATACAACAAATGACCTAGAGGGTCATTACAACATCCATTACTAAAAGGATTTTGGTCCGTAAAAGTAAAAGATTAAGAAGTACTTGAAGGCTCGAATAGGTTGGAATACTAGGTTTGCATCTCATACTCAGTCTCCCAGGTAGCCTTCTCGACTGGGTGGTGTCTCCACTGAACCTTAAACATAGGAATGTCTCTAGAGCGCAACCTGCTAACATCTCTCGCTAAGATAGAAACTGGCTCCTCAACAAAGATCAACCTCCCATCCAACTGAACCGAGTCCCACCGAAGCACATCCTACTCATTTGGAATATAACACCACAACATAGATACATGGAAAACTGGATGGACGGATGAAACGGCTGGAGGCAAAGCCAACTCATAAGCTACCTCCCTAATTGTCTGAAGGATCTCAAATAGCCCAATATACCTGGGGCTGTGCTTGCCTCTCTTCTCGAAGCTCATCACACCCTTTATGGGTGATATTCGAAGAAAGACCCGATCACCAACTCTGAATTTCAAGGTGCTAAGTCTACGGTCAACATAAGTTTTTTGCCTGCTCTGAGCTGCCCGAAGCCTATCCTGAATAACCCGAACCCTATCCAAAGACTCACGAAGCAAATCAGCACCACGTGGCCTAACCTCTGAATTCTCGAACCAACCCACTAAAGATCGACAATACCTACCATACAACGCCTCGAATAGTGCCATCTGAATACTCGAATAGTAGCTATTATTATAGGCAAGCTCCACTAAGGCTAGAAACTACTCCCATTGACCTCTAAAGTCCATAACACATGCGCGGAGCATATATTCCAAAAACTAAATAGTCCGCTCCGACTACCCGTCAGTCTGGGGATAAAAATGGTGCTAGGTCAAACTGGGTACCCTACTCTTCCTAAAAGGCCATCCAAAAGCTAGATGTGAACTGGTAGCCTCTATCTGAGATAATAGACACAGGTAATCCATGAAGATGAGCCACCTCTCGAACATAGATGCGAGCCAACCCCTCGGCACTGAAAGAAGTTTGAATAGGGATAAAATGGTCGGACTTGGTCAATCTATCTAGGATGACCCAAATACTATTGAAACCACAAGAGGTACAAGGTAAACCACCTACAAAATCCATGGTAATCCACTCCCATTTCCATTCAGGAATGGGTAGCCTCTAAAGCAATCAACTAGGTCTCAAATGCTCGGTATTCACCTGCTGAAAACACAAGCACCAAGCCATAAAGTCTGCTACATCTTTCCTCACCCCTCTCCACCAGTAATGATGCCTCAAATCTTAATACATCTTAGCTGTCCTAGGGTGAATAGAATATCAAGAGTTGTGAGCCTCCTGAAGTATCAACTAAATCAAGTCTCTAACCCTCGAAACACAAATGTGACCGTTGAATCTCAGAATGCCCTCTAAATCTAAGGTAGCCATCCTTGAAACACCTCTCAACACCTAATCTCAAATGACACATAGCCTGCTATCCTTAAACTGTCTGCCCCAAATCCACTCCAACAAAGTAGACCTAGCCTCAACACTAGTAAGAATCCTCTTGGGGTCTGAGATATCAAGTTGGCCATCATGTTGGCAAAGGACTTGATGTCCAAGGTCAACGGTTGCTCAGAAACTAAAATAAAGGCTAAGCTAACCATACTCATATAACACCCCGTACATCCCCGACCCTAATTTAATGGATTGGTGACTTAGGGTGTAGTTATAAGCCTTAGCCTCGAGAGCACTAAGTACGTGTGTTGCATTGGGTTTGGATGGAACATTTGATATCGTACTAGTCATAGTGACTAGACTCTTGTAGGAGGAGTTTGAAACTTTTTGGAACATTTTTGGAGTGATAAGTGAGGCTTGAACGACCTCTAAACAAAGGGTTTTAATGCTAAGAAGTAAGCAAAAGGTTGGAACTTGAAAGATCCAACCAAAATCACCAAAGAAAAGTCGAAATCAAAAACTAAGTGTGGGGCGCTGCAGGTGGCGTGCCAGGACGCTTTGGCCTAAATTTTTGTTGGCACAGGCAGCAAGGGGACATGCCCAGTGGCGTACCATGCCACCACTACGCACCTTTCAAATGCTGGAATTTTCTCTAAGTGTCTAGGGCGTCCGGGAGCGTGTCGGGGTGCTTTTTGCCTAATTTCTTCTACGATTATAAGTCTATAAAGAGGACTCTTGGGTTATGGTAATATTATTCCATCATAGTAGGACTACTCTCGAGAAAGTTTGACATCCGAGTTGGGATTAATTCTTGTCCCAAGTGTTTTATCAAATTATGTTAAATTAAACCATAAGTGGCAAAAATCGCGTATTCTTGAGGATTGAGTCTACGAATGTGAATCTCGCGAGTTAAAAATTGTATTGACATTATGGAATTATTTAAACATGATATAATGAGAGTATTACACATTGAAATTGGTGGGCTAAGTTAATATGTGTAAATGGGCTCAATTTGAGGCCCAAAATGGAATAAAATGCATGGCCCAAAAAGGGCAAAATGACCTATTCTTGCCATTGACCAAGTAAACATGTTATGATTGGACCAAGTGTGGCTAAGGATGACTTGTGGTCTATATAAAGGCCCCAAAAATCAGATTTTAATCACTCAGACACAGATGCCATATTCTAGAATTTTCAAGAAAACATTTTTATCTTCTCTTAAACCCTAAGCACTAAGCAACCATTTGTTGGACAAGATCATCATCTCTCAAGATTGGGTAAGTATTTTATTTTATTTTTATATATATTATATTCATGAGACCATATGTAGATCATGATAGCTATGTCTAAAGGTGTTGAATAGTGCACTTTTGCTTTTCTGGTAAAAGATGTGTTATCCATGAGATTTGAACTTGAAAAAGGACTTGAGGTTTTGAAGAAAGGGCATGGTATGGATGAAATATCAACATGTATGGTGTGGTTATGTTCCTTAACTTGTTATTTTTCTATAAGTATGACTTGTGGTATTGTTGTCGATATGTTTTTATGAGGTGTATTGAGGTGACTTGATGGAGTAATTGTGATGTCGTGTTAATGAAGAAACGTAAAGGATGAACTTGGTGTGAAATACTATTGAGTTGTGATGTTTTGGTCAATGTTGGGTATGTTGTGGTATTATTGGTATGACCATGCCATAAATTTTAGTGTAAAGGGGTAAATGACGTTATAAGGCAAACATGTAACTCATTATTCGGCTTATGCACTTGTAAGGTAGTTGATTGTTAATGTAAGCTCCGTTATGTAATTGTGTTGTAGAGTGAAATGCAAGGAAGGAGCTGGACTATTGTGTTCACGTATAGGATTGTAGATTCATATTGAGGAGATAAGGTATGTAAGGTTACTCTTTCCGTATCCTTCTGCAGCAGATATTGTTTACATTGTCATAGTAGTTGTTCCATTCCGATATATTCTAAGGTATCTCATTCAGGTTTGATATATATTGTTATCGACATGTTTCCTATTCATTGACCAATTGGAATTCTTATGTCTCTTATCCATGGACTAAAGTTCCTAAGCTATCATAATGTTGTAATTACTACAAGAACTATCTCAAGAAAAGTGATGATGTAAGGAGAATCTACTCATTCTTGAGTAGTATATCCAATAACGTTGTGTTCCAAAGCTCCAATAATGTTGCGACTATTAACATATCACTCTCTCACAAGAAAATGTATCAATCTCACACGACCAAAGTATCAATCTCTTAAAGTTAAAAGAATGAAGTAATGTATAATTAGTTGTATCCATGGGGTGATATAAACACCTGCATGATGATATCCATGGGGTGAAGGAAACACCTGCATGATGACCATCCCAACATTATGGGTGTATCCATGGGGTGAAATGAAAACCTGCATGACGATATTATTTTTTCCCACTAATAAAGTCGATGACTACTAACTAATAAAGTGGATGACTACCCACCAATAAGGTGGATGACCAAATAACCCACCAATAAGGTGGATGACTAATAAAGATGACGAACGTAAAAGTAAGGAAATAATAAATGTAAGGTGCATGGTTCCACACATTCAGAACGAGGATTTATCCGCATTGACTATTTCTCTTATATTGACTCCATTGAAGTATTTATGTGTCATACAATTTCATACGAGCCTCATATACTCAGTACATTCTTCGTACTGACGTCCCTTGGGGGACTTACCTTACTTGCTACAGGTACAGGTGCTAGTAGACCTCCACTGTAGGCTACGAGTTATCCGCGGATCATTGGTGAGCTCCAGTTGGTTCGGGGCTTTCCGAGTCATATGTGTTCATGGTTTTGGTATTGTAAATATTGTATAAAGTGGGGACTCGTGTAGGTTGGTTATGTACATACATTGGTTAGAGGCTTTGTAGACGTATGTGGGAAAAATGAATGTAAGAGATGTATGTCCATATTGACTTGATGGCCCTAACGCCCAAGTTTCATATATATAGCATATGTTGCCATGACTTTCGCCGTATGTATTTTACAAGTTTTATGTGAAAGAATACTATTCACACAGAGACATGTGTATGAGTGTACATAAGTAAAGATTGGTTCTCTCGAGCTTCAACGACTTCGGGTGCCAGTCCGTCACGAATAGGATTCGGGTCGTGACAAAAGTGGTATCAGAGCAGGTCGTCCTAAGGGTGTCTACAAAGCCGTGTCTGAGTAGAGTCTTGCTTATGGATGTGTTGTACGCCACATTTATAAGTGGGAGGATATGGGACATTTAGGAGTTGTTTCATTTCTTCATTTCTAGATCGTGCAATAGAGTCAATATTGTATTTCTTCATTTCTAGATCGTGCAATAGAGCCAATGTAAGTGAAAATTTTATCTGACCATGTAATTGGTTTTCTTATTTATAGTAAAATGTCGATCACAAGACGAGTGTTGTTTGTACAAAGAAAGATGGCACATTAAGAATGTGTATTGATTATCGGCAACTGAATAAGGCAATAGTCAAGAATAAATGTCCCCTCCCTAGAATTGATGATTTACTTAACCAATGCTTCTCAAAGATTGACTTGAGATCGAGATATCATCAAGTAAGGGTCGAATATATATATATATATATATATATATATATATATATACCCGAGGCAGCTTTCTGAACACGTTATGGTTACTATGATACTATAAATTTCTAGTTATGCCATTTGGGCTAATCAATGCACCAGCAGTTGTTAATTTGAGGAATAGGGTGTTCAAGATACTTTTAAATGTGTATGTGACCATGTTTGGTGATGATATTCAAAATCACAAGAGGACCATGCTAATCATATTGCAGCAAGTGTTATAGAATTTTCTAAATGTGAAGTTTGGTTACAATCCATGTCTTTCTTGAGTCACATTGTATAGGATGAAGGAATGAAGGTTGATACGCAAAAGATAGAAATGGTGAAAAAGTGGCTAAGGCCTACGATGCTTACAGAGATCCATCATTCTCTTGGGTTGGTTGGTTATTATAGGAGAATTGTTGAAGGATTTTCTTCTATCCCTACACCTTTAACAAAGCTTATACACAAGGCAATCAAGTTCCAGTAAAATGATGCATATGAGAAAAGTTTCCAAGAGTTGAAAGGTAAATTAACTCCCACACCAGTTTTAAGTGCTTCCCGAAGGCATAAGAATGTTATGCAATGTATTGTAATGCTTTCGGGGTTGGCCTCGGATGTGTATTGATGTAGCATGATAAGGTAATAGCATATGCCTAAAGACAATTGCGTCCACATAAGAGAAATTATTCCATATATGATTTTAAGTTAACAGTTGTGAAAATTGCTTGTAAAAGATGGCACCACTACTTGTATAAAACTTCAGGTGAAAGAATTATAGTGTCAAATATGCAGAATTTTCATTGGTAACTGAGATAAAGGAAAAGCAATATGTAAATCCTATTTTTAGTTCAATTGAAAAAGAATGTACAACAAAGTTCGACAAAGGAATTTGAGCAAACACAAGGGGGAGTACTTTAACGCCAATATATATTGTGTGTAACGGGTATAGACGAGTTAAGGAAATGAATTATGACAGAAGAACATCGTTCACGGTATTTTATTCATTCGAAAGCAACCAAAATCTACCATGGTTTAGCAGAGATGTCTTGGTAAGGTTACATGAGAAGCGCATTGTAGAACTTGTAGCTCAATGTCCAAGCTGTCACTGATTAACAGTATGGCATCCAAAATCTGTATGTTTTATGCAATGTATTACCCTTCCAGTTTGGAAGTGGAACATGAATAACATGGATTTAATCACAGGGTTGCCTCGTACACTGCTAAGGTCGATTCCATTTAGGCAATAGTTGGCAGGCTTATCGAGTCAGCGTATTTCCTACCAGTTAGGACCACCGATACAATTGAACATTATGCAAAGTTGTATGTTACAGAGATAGTACGATTACATGGGATTCCACTCACTATTATATCAAACAGGAGAGCTCACTTTATTGCACAGTATTGGAAGTCTTTTCAGTAAAGCATGGGTACACAGGTGGATGTAAGTACGGCTTGTCATCCTCAGATGGATGGACAAACAGAGCGTATTATATGAACGTTTGAAGATATGCCACGAGTTTGTACATTGGACTTTAAAGGTAGTTGGGATGAACATCTATCGTTTATTGAAATTGCTTACAATAAAAGTATCAAAAGGCACCTTATGAAGCTTTATTGTCATGCCCCGAATCCCAACGAGGCGTGATTGGCACCCGAAGCCGACAAGGCCCGAGAGAATCAATCTTTGATTCTATTCATTCGAATGCATGTCATAAGAAACACTACTATCACATAGAAACATGAGAGGCTAAAATCGGAAAGCATAGAACATGTGACATATATACATATGAGAAACTTGGCCGTTGAGGCCATCAAGTCAAGATTTCATCTATCACCTTATACACATACACCCACATACGTCTACAAAAGCCTCTAACAGATGCATTGACCAAAACCAACTGAAAGTCGGGACAAGTCCCCGCTTTATACAACATGTACATCACCAAAACATATATACACTCTGATTCAGAGAAGCCCCGAATTAGCCGGAGCTCACCAAAGAACAGCTAACACTGGCAATCTACTGAGGAGGCCTACTGGTACCTGTGCCTGCAGCAAGTAAGGTAAATTCCCCAAGAGGGGTCAGTACGAAATAAGTACTGAGTATGCAAGGCTCAGATGAAACTGTACAGTACATGAATATATCAATGAACTCAAATACAAATGACTAATCAATGTGAATAAGTCACCATTTTGCATTTTGGGAAACCATGTGGATTGCTTTCGTTACTTTCTTTACTTTCTTTACTTTCTTTATCTCAATGCTCAATGATAACAATGTACCCGGGCCCCTACTGATCAGTGGGTCTTTCCATGACTTATCGTCATGTTGGGATCGGGTCGAGCTAGGCTTATGCCCCTAAGACCTGCAACCCATAAATCAATGCCTCGGGATTGGGTCGAGCTAGGCTTATGCCCCTAAGACCTGCCACCCATAAATCAATGCCTCGGGATTGGGTCGAGCTAGGCTTATGCCCCTAAAACCTGCCACCCATAAATCAATGCCTCGGGATCGGGTCGAGCTAGGCTTATGCCCCTAAGACCTGCCACCCATAAATCACTGCATCGGGATCGAGTCGAGCTAGGCTTATGCCCCTAGAATTGCCACCCATACTTTATCATTGGCCACATTTGCATTACTTTGTTCTTTACTTTGAGATTGATACTTGGATAGTCATAACATCACTTTGAACTTTGAAACATAACATTGTTGGAAGCTTTGGATCATTAACCAATGAGTGAGAACCATGTGAATAACTTGTCAACATAACATTATGACAATCATAACACCATGGGAACCCTTGGACAACAATCTATGAACAAGAGGCATAAGTATAATCACTATTGGAAACATTGGAACATAACCTTATGAGAGCTTTTGGAACACTAACCATGACTATGAGACATGAGATTCACAAATGATCAATGAGTAGGAAATATGTGACAATGACCATTGCTAACCGGATATGGAATACCTTAGCACAATTCGCGATAGGATTAGTGACATGTCAATGTGAATACTATTTGCCGCAGAAAGATACAGACAAAGTAACCTTACATACCTTGGATTCGCAATACGAATATATAATCCTAGAGGTGCGTACAATAGTCCCGCTCCTTCTTTATGTGTCGCTCTACAACACAAATACAATACGGAATTCACATTAACCACCAACTACTCTTCAAATGCATATAACATCAATGAGTCACATATTTGCCCTTAAACATGCCATTTCCCCTTGACAAAACCATTGATAACATTATTATTCCAAAAATTCCATAATATTCCCAACATTGACCAATACATGAAAATCAATACATTTCACCACAACACTTCTCCTTTACACTTTCTTATCCATACCACATCACAAATAATCCATCAATTTACCTTAATACAACTCATAACACATATCGGCCAAAAATCCACAATTTCCACTTATAGACAAGAACAAGTTTAATACCAAAAATAACACCATACATGTTAATATTTTGTCCATACCATGCTTTTTCATCAAAAGTACAAGGCCTAATTCAAGTTCAAATCACCAAGATAGCACATCTTTCATCAAAAGCAAAAATACACTATTCATCACCTTGCCAACACAACTAGCATAATATACATAATCTCCCATGCATATAATATGTTAATCCATGAGAATAAACACTTACCAAATCTTGAAATAGGATGATCTTTGCCAAAGAGTCCAAAGGAATATTTGCTTTAGGGTTTGGAAGAGTAAAGAAATGTTTAAGAAATATCCAAAAAGGTATGAGAGTCTTTGGGGAATAAAATATGATTTTGGGGCCTTTATATAGACCACAAGTCATCCTTAGCCACATTTGGCATTAATTGATATGTTTACTTGGTCAAATATTGGAAGAATGGGTCATTTTGCCTTTGGGCCTTATCTTTTGTTCCATTTTGGGCCCTAATTTTGGGCCCAATTGCACATGTAGCTTATCCCATCAACTTTCATGTAAAATTCACCATATATCACATGTTTAAATAATTTCATAATGTCATGACAATATTCTCTTACGAGATTCTCATTCATCGCCTTAATCGTAAAAATAGGAATTCTAGTCGCCCATGGCTTCCTTGAACATTTTTGATAATTACCTGTGTTTCATGGTTTGATCATGTATAAGTATGTAGGAGTGTATTGAGGTATTTGAAGCTTTAACAATGCTCAAATAACTCCAAAGAACCAAAAGAAACCATCCAAGAATCGTCGTAGAATTGCGTTACAAAACGAGTCCGGAAGGGCACATTTTTTGTGCCTTGCGCCACTGCTGCAAATCAAGGCAGTGGCACAAGTTTTACTTTCCCTATGAATCAGAGTCTTGCTCCACACCCTCTGAAACAGGGCAGTGGCGCAAGTTTTCATGCTTTGCTGAATTTTTCGGCCATTTTTCCAACACTTGCATATCGTCCAATACCTTATCCCAACACTACAAAATACTTACTTAGTGATCTTAATCATCAAGTAAACATGACTTCAAGTCACCAAATGAGGTTAGAATGTGTACGGGGTATTACACAAATGCTCCACGAAAGCACAACACCCTTCCTATGAAAGTCTAATTGCATGTACGTGGCCAAATTTCAATTTCCCCTCGTTAGCATTACCAAATACATACTTATATCTCTCGACACCTAAGAAAACATTATTCAACATCATCAAATAGGGTTGGGATGGTACGGGGTGTTACATTCTTCCCCCCTTAGAAACATTCGTCCTCGAATGTTAGTCACATCGTCTCATGTACATCCCATGCATCTATATATTCACATATATATACATAGACACATACTACTTCCCGATACTTTCTTGTTATTGCTCAAATTCCGCACTTTGATTTTTCTCTTCAAACTCCGACTTTATCTATATCTTTGGCTCTCAAATATACTTTCGTAGCTTGGCGATCTTCGTGACATACACGAAGTCAACCACTTCATACCCATTGATCAAAAACATTTACTATACCATTATGATGTGCCCTTTCAACTAAATTCACCAACAGGTGGAAATACTTCAATTAACTTAGGTAATAACCCCGATGTCCCGTCATATTCACGGTTGTCAATAAAGTAACATACGATAGAGTAGAGCTCGGATTAATTAGTACATAACTACCTGCTTACCTTTGCCGCTACCACCTTTTGTGCTTGGCATTTTACTATACCAAAGAAAAACAATTCCCATGGTCAGATACAATTGAACTTACAACACTGGCTCTATTGCACGATCTGGAAGTGAAGAATAGAAACAACATCCTAAATGTCCCATAGCCTCCTACTTATAAATGTGGTGCACAACACATCGATAAGTAATACTCTACTCAGACACGGCTTTGTAGACACCCTTAGAACGACCTGCTCTGATACCACTTTTGTCACGCCCCGAATCCCAACGAGGCGTGATTGGCCCCCAAAGCCGACAAGGCCCGAGAGAACCAATCTTTGATTCTATTCATTCGAATGCATGTCATAGGAAACACTACTATCACATAGAAACATGAGAGGCTAAAATCGGAAAGCATAGAACATGTGACGTATATACATATGAGAAACTTGGCCGTTGAGGACATCAAGTCAAGATTTCATCTATCACCTTATACACATACACCCACATACGTCTACAAAAGCCTCTAAAAGATGCATTGACCAAAACCAACTGAAAGTCGGGACAAGTCCCCGCTTTATACAACATGTACATCACCAAAACATATATACACTCTGACTTGGAGAATCCCCGAATTAGCCGGAGCTCACCAAAGAACCGCTAACACTGGCAATCTACTGAGGAGGCCTACTGGTACCTGCGCCTGCAGCAAGTAAGGTAAATTCCCCAAGAGGGGTCAGTACGAAATAAATACTGAGTATGCAAGGCTCAGATGAAACTGTACAATACATGAATATATCAATGAACTCAAATACAAATGACTAATCAATGTGAATAAGTCACCATTTTGCATTTTGGGAAACCATGTGGATTGCTTTCATTACTTTCTTTACTTTCTTTATCTCAATGCTCAATGATAACAATGTACCCGAGCCCCTACTGATCAGTGGGTCGTTTCATGACTGTCATGTTGGGATCGGGTCGAGCTAGGCTTATGTCCCTAAGACCTGCCACCCATAAATCAATGCCTCGGGATTGGGTCGAGCTAGGCTTATGCTGCCTTGGGATCGGGTTGAGCTAGGCTTATGCCCCTAAGACCTGCCACCCATAAATCACTGCATCGGGATCGAGTCGATCTAGGCTTATGCCCCTAGAATTGCCACCCATACTTGATCATTGACCACATTTGCATTACTTTGTTCTTTACTTTGAGATTGATACTTGGATAGATCTAACATCACTTTGAACTTTGAAACATAACATTGTTGGAAGCTTTGGATCATTAACCAATGAGTGAGAACCATGTGAATAACTTGTCAACATAACATTATGAGAATCATAACACCATGGGAACCCTTGGACAACAATCTATGAACAAGAGGCATAAGTATAATCACTATTGGAAACATTGGAACATAACCTTATGAGAGCTTTTGGAACATTAACCATGACTATGAGACATGAGATTCACAAATGATCAATGAGTAGGAAATATATGACAATGACCATTGCTAACCGGATATGGAATACCTTAGCACAATTCGGGATAGGATTAGTGACATGTCAATGTGAATACTATTTGCCGCAGAAAGATACAGACAAAGTAACCTTACATACCTTGGATTCGCAATACGAATATATAATCCTAGAGGTGCGTACAATAGTCCTGCTCCTTCTTTATGTGTTGCTCTACAACACAAATACAATACGGAATTCACATTAACCACCAACTACTCTTCAAATGCATATAACATCAATGAGTCACATATTTGCCCTTAAACATGCCATTTCCCCTTGACAAAACCATTGATAACATTATTATTCCAAAAATTCCATAATATTCCCAACATTGACCAATACATGAAAATCAATACATTTCACCACAACACTTCTCCTTTACACTTTCTTATCCATACCACATCACAAATAATCCATCAATTTACCTTAATACAACTCATAACACATATCGGCCCAAAACCCACAATTTCCACTTATAGACAAGAACAAGTTTAATACCAAAAATAACACCATACATGTTAATATTTTGTCCATACTATGCTTTTTCATCAAAGGCACAAGACCTAATTCAAGTTCAAATCACCAAGATAGCACATCTTTCACCAAAAGCAAAAATACACTATTCATCACCTTGCCAACACAACTAGCATAATATACATAATCTCCCACGCATATAATATGTTAATCCATGAGAATAAACACTTACCAAAGCTTTAAATAGGATGATCTTTGCCAAAGAGTCCAAAGGAATATTTGCTTTAGGGTTTGGAAGAGTAAAGAAATGTTTAAGAAATATCCAAAAAGGTATAAGAGTCTTTGGGGAATAAAATCTGATTTTGGGGCCTTTATATAGACCCCAAGTCATCCTTAGCCACATTTGGCATTAATTGATATGTTTACTTGGTCAAATATTGGAAGAATGGGTCATTTTGCCTTTGGGCCTTATCTTTTGTTCCATTTTGGGCCCAATTGCACATGTAGATTATCCCATCAACTTTCATGTAAAATTCACCATATATCACATGTTTAAATAATTTCATAATGTCATGACAATATTCTCTTACGATATTCTCATTCATCGCCTCAATCGTAAAAATAGGAATTCTAGTCGCCCATGGCTTCCTTGAACATTTTTGATAATTACCTGTGTTTCATGGTTTGATCATGTATAAGTATGTAGGAGTGTATTAAGGTATTTGAAGCTTTAACAATGCTCAAATAACTCCAAAGAACCAAAAGAAACCATCCAAGAATCATCGTAGAATTGCGTTACAAAATGAGTCCGGAAGGTACGGGGTGTTACATTTGTATGAAATAAAATATAAATCATCAATTAGATAGGTTACAGCTGATGAAATTTGCTTTGCTCGGGTCAGATTTTGTTCATCAAGCTATAGAGAAAGTGAAGGTGATATAACAGTAGATACAAATGGCCCAAAGTTGATACAAATCATATGCCAATATTAGAAGAAGGGAATTAAAAGGTGCATTAGGTGATTAGTTATTTTGACAGTGTCACCAATGAAAAAAATAATGAGATTCGGAAAGAAAGGGAAATTGTCGAAAGATTTGGGCAAAATGGCGTATCTATTAGCACTAGTCGAAGAAATCTTCACAGTTCATTCAGTATTTCATATTCGATGCTTTGAAAGTGTATAGGAGATTATCCTGTATTGCTCCTAGTGGATATCTACAAGTTACGGAAGATCTCACATGTGAAGGGGTACTGCTTACTATTCTAGATCGATAAGCGAAAGCAATGAGAAATAAAGAAGTAGCTTTCGTAAAGTCACTATTGGAGAAATTAGCACGTAGAAGAAATCACAAGGGAAACCAAAGAAATAATGAAATCTAAAGTACTCGTAATGGTTGTACACGAAATAAAAAGTTCAATATACGGAATTGGAGTCATAATAAGTAAGTCTTTACAAGTATTATGTGTGTATATGATAATGTGAAGGATTCACTTCGACTTAAGTTGTTACAATGAGACAATGTTACTAAAATTCGAGGATGAATATTTCTAAGGGGGGAAGGATGTAACACCCTATACATCCCCGACCCTAATTTGATGGATTGGTGACTTAGTGTGTAGTTATAAACCTTAGCTTCGAGAGCACTAAGTACGTGTGTTGCATTGGGTTTGGATGGAACATTTGATATAGTACTAGTAAAGGTGACTAGACTCTTGTAGGAGGAGTTTGAAACTTTTTGGAACATTTTGGGAGTGATAAGTGAGGATTGAACGACCTCCAAACAAAGGGTTTTAATGCTAAGAAGTAAGCAAAAGGTTGGAACTTGAAAGATCCAACCAAAATCCACAAAGAAAAGTCGAAATCAAAAACTAAGTGTGGGGCGCTGCAGGTGGCGTGCCAAGACGCTTTGGCCTAAATTTTTGTTGGCACAGGTAGTAAGGGGGCACTCCCAGGGGAATTCCAGGCCGCCCCTGCACACCTTTCAAATGCTGGAATTTTCTTTAAGTGTCTAGGGCGTCCGGGGTGCTTTTTGCCTAATTTTTTCTACGATTATAAGTCTATAAAGAGGACTCTTGGGTTATGGTAACATTATTCCATCATAGTAGGACTAATCTCGAGCAAGTTTGAAATCCGAGTTGGGATTAATTCTTCTTCACAAGTGTTTTATCAAATTATGTTAAATTAACCCATAAGTGGCAAAATTCGCATATTCTTGAGGATTGAGGCTACGAATGTGAATCTCGCGAGTTGAATATTGTCTTGACATTATGGAATTATTTAAACATGAGATAATGAGAGTATTACACATTGAAATTGGTGGGCTAAGTTAATATGTGTAAATGGGCTCAGTTTGAGGCCCAAAATGGAATAAAATGCATGGCCCAAAAAGAGCAAAATGACCCATTCTTGCCATTGACCAAGTAAACATGTTATGGTTGGACAAAGTGTGGCTAAGGATGACTTGTGGTCTATATAAAGGCCCCAAAAATCAGATTTTAATAACTCAAACACACATGCCATATGGTAGAATTTTCAAGAAAATATTCTTATCTTCTCTTAGACCCTAAGCAGTAAGCAACCATTTGTTGGACAAGATCATCATCTCTCAAGCTTGGGTAAGTATTTAATTTTATGTTTTAATATATTATATGCATGAGACCATATGTAGATCATGATAGCTATGTCTAAAGGTGTTGAATAGTGCAGTTTTACTTTTTTGGTAAAAGATGTGTTATCCATGAGATTTGAACTTGAAAAAGGACTTGAGGTTTTGATGTAAGGGCATGGTATGGTTGAAATATCAACATGTATGGTGTGGTTATGTTCCCTAACTTGTTATTTTTCTATAAGTATGACTTGTGGTATTGTTGTCGATATGTTTTTATGAGGTGTATTAAGGTGACTTGATGGAGCAATTGTGATGTCGTGTTAATGAAGAAACATAAAGGATGAATTTAGTGTGAAATGCTATTGAGTTGTGATGTTTTGGTCAACGTTGGGCATGTTGTGGTATTATTGGTATGGCCATGCCGTAAATGGTAGTGTAAGGGGGTAAATGATGTTATAAGGCAAACATGTAACTCATTAGTCGTCTTATGCACTTGTAAGGTAGTTGATTGTTAATGTAAGCTCCGTTATGTAATTGTGTTGTAGAGTGAAACGTAAGGAAGGAGCTGGACTATTTTGTTCATGTATAGGATTGTATATTCATATTGAGGAGATAATTATGTAAGGTTACTCTTTCCATATCCTTCTGCAGCAGATATTGTTCACATTGTCATAGTAGTTGTTCCATTCCGAAATATTCTAAGGTATCTCATTTAGGTTTGATATATATTGTTATCCACATGTTTCCTATTCATTGACCAATTGGCATTCTTATGTCTCCTATCCATGGACTGAAGTTCCTAAGCTATCATAATGTTGTAATTACTATAAGAACTATCTCAAGAAAAGTGATGATGTAAGGAGAATCTACTCATTCTTGAGTAGTATATCAAATAACGTTGTGTTCCAAAGCTCCAATAATGTTACGACTATTAACATATCACTCTCTCACAAGAAAATGTATCAATCTCACACGACCAAAGTATCAATCTCATAAAGTTAAAAGAATGAAGTAATGTATAATTAGTTGTATCCATGGGGTGATATAAACACCTGCATGATGATATCCATGGGGTGAAGGAAAAACCTGGACGATGACCATCCCAACATTATGGGTGTATCCATGGGGTGAAATGAACACCTACATGACGATATTATTTTTTCCCACTAATAAAGTGGATGACTACCCACTAATAAAGTGGATGACTACCCACCAATAAGGTGGATGACCAAATAACCCACCAATAAGGTGGATGACTAATAAAGATGACGAACGTAAAAGTAAGTAAATAATAAATGTAAGGTGCATGGTTCCACAAATTCAGAATGAGGATTTATCCGCATTGACTATTTCTCTTATATTGACTCCATTGAAGTATTTATGTGTCATACAGTTTCATACGAGCCTCATATACTCAGTACATTCTTCGTACTGACGTCCCTTGGGGGACTTACCTTACTTGCTGCAGGTACAGGTGCTAGTAGACCTCCACTGTAGGCTATGAGTTATCCGCGGATCATTGGTGAGCTCCAGTTGGTTCGGGGCTTTTCGAGTCATATGTGTTCATGGTTTTTGTATTGTAAATATTGTATAAAGCGGAGACTTGTCCCGACTGTAGGTTGGTTATGTACATGCATTGGTTAGAGGCTTTGTAGACGTATATGGGAAAAATGAATGTAAGAGATGTATGTCCATATTGACTTGATGGCCCTAACAACCAAGTTTCATATATACAACATATGTTGCCATGACTTCTATCGTTTGTATTTTACAAGTTATATGTGAAAGAATGCTATTCACATAGAGACATGCGTATGAGTGTACATGAGTAAAGATTGGTTCTCTCGAGCCTCAACGGCTTCGGGTGCCAGTCCATCCCGAATGGGATTCGGGTCGGAAAACTCAGTTCTTTTTGGCCTAAGGCTTTTGCTACCACATTCGCCTTGCCCGGATGGTATAGAATAGAGAGATCGTAGTCCTTCAATAACTCAATCCACTTGTGTTGTCTCGAATTAAGCTCCCTCTAGATTATAATGTAATGAAGACTATGGTGGTCTCTATGGATATCTCATAGCGAACACCATACAAGTAGTGCCTCCAAATCATAAACAAGAAAACTACTGCCACCAACTCCAAATCATTAGTGGGGTAGTTGTGCTCATGCACCTTCAGTTGCCTACACGCATATGTAATAACTCAACCCCGCTAGATCAAAACACACCCTAAACCAATACTAGAAGCATCACAATATACCGTAAACCCCTCGCCCTCAACTAGAAGAGTCAGAACATGAGCTAAGGTGAGAAAGTCCTTAAACTTAAGAAAGCTCACCTCACAACCATCAAACTACTGAATCTAGTCATAGGGGCTGTAATAGTAGCAAATCTCTCAACGAACCGCCTGTAGTAGCCTGCCAACCCAATAAAATTGTGAACTTTAATAGGAGATGTAGGACTATCCCAATCACGAATAGCCTCGATCTTTGCCGATTCTACCATAATCTCATTCTTAGATACTACGTGTCCTAGGAATGTAATAGACTCGAGCTAGAACTCGTACTTTGAGAATTTGGTAAAAATTCTATGATCTCTCAAAGTGTGGAGCACAGTCCTCAAATATTGCTCGTGCTCCTCCCTATTCCTCGAATATACCAGAATATTATCAATGAACACTATCACAAAGTAGTCTAGATAAGGCCTGAGAATGTGGTTCATCAAGTCCATGAACGCAGTAGGGCATTGGTCAACCCAAAAGACATCACCAGAACTCATAATAGTCATAGCGAGTCCTAACGGCTGTCGTAGGGATGTCCTCTACCTGAATCCTTAACTGATGGTAGCCAGACCTCAAATCAATCTTAGAAAACACTGTTGTACCCTGAAATTGATGAAATAAATCATCGATACGAGGCATAGGATACTTATTCTTCATTGTCACCTTATTCAACTGCTTATAGTAGATATACATACACATAGAACCATCCTTATTCTTCACAAACAAAATAGGATTTCCCCAAGGCAATACACTCAACCTAATAAAACCCTTACCCATAAGGTCCTGAAGCTGAGTATGTAGCTCCTTTAGCTCAGCAGGAGCCATACGATAAGGTGCCATAGAAATAGGTCGGGTGCCTTACTCAAGCTTAATTGTAAACTCAATATCACGCTCAAGAGGAAGGCTAGGTAGGTCGGTAGGAAAAACATCAGGAAAGTCACAGACTATACGAACAGAATCAAGTGAAGGACTCTCTACAGTAACATCACGAACATAAGCAAGAAATGACTCACAACCTCTCGATACCAGTCTCCTAGTCCAAACATAAGAAATAATCCCCATCGGTACGCGACTAAAAGAACCTGCCATACAATCGGGGGTATGCCAGGAATAGCTAAGGTAACAGTCTTGGCAAAGCAATCCAAGATTGCATAATAGGAGGATAACAAGTCCATGCCCAGAATAATATAAAAACCCTCCATATCTAACACAATAAGGTCAGCCTAAGTGTCATACTCCCGAACAGTCAGAATACAAGATCTAAATACTCGATTCACTACTAAAGTATCACTCACGAAAGTAGCTACATGCAAAGTCATAGACAATGGCTCCCAAGAAAACCCCAACCGCGGTGCCTAATAAGAAAAAACATATAAAAATGTGGAGCTCGAATCAAATAAAGTAGAAGATGGCTGATGGTATACTGAAATCGTACCTGTGATCACAGCATCCGATGCCTCAGCCTCTAACATACCAGGAATAATATATAAGTGACCCCGTCAGACTTCACATTGGGTGCCTACCCGACCACTTGTCCTACCTGCCTGAGGACCTCCTCTAGAACCCTGGGGATCACCCCTGTGACCCTGTGCATCACCCCTAGCTGGAGGCAATACTGATATGATTGGCTAGGTACTATGCACTGAAGGCTTAATCATCTCACACCGAGGACCCTCTCTGGAGAAATGGCCGACTATACCACAATCATAACATGCCCCAAGTACTCTGCTCTATTTAGACGGTCCAACTGATCCGGAATGGCCACCTCGGTCTGAAGACCTTGACTGTCACCCCTAGAGGACTGACCACTATTCTGACCACTATAGCCACTATAACCGAGCTGACCCCCAACAGAAATCTCAAGTACTGCATGGATGGGCCTACTAGATTAACCCTGGTGCTGATAAGACTGGCACTGGGGGTACCTCCCTTGAAATCCTCTACCTTTGAAATGTGAGCCCATGTGGCTCCCACTATAACAGTCTTGCTGATGTGGACTCTTATTATTTACCCTTGGGCCTCGTGATGCATCTCCATCATAGTCTGTACATAATCAAAAATATCCATAAAAGACCTGCTAGCAGCAACCAGTCTCTAAGTATCCATGCGAAGAGGAAGTCTCAGCCTTTTGAAAAAATACTAAATTCGCTCAAACTCGGTAGGCAGGATCATAGTAGCATGTCTAGCCAACTCATGAAACCTTGCTTCATACTCAACAACCGTCATAGAGCCCTGCTCCAAGCCCATAAGATGATCCCTTAGATGCTCGCACAGACTATCAGGCATATACTTCTCCAAGAAAGCCTCAGAGAATTGAGTCCATATGATAAATGGAGATCCAGCTGGCCTAGAAGTAATATAACCTCTCCACCACTGTCTGGCTGCCTGATCGAACTGAAAAGTGGTGTAGTCCACACCACTAGCCTCTACCAAGCCTAAATTATAGAGCCTTTCCTTGCAACTAGTCAAAAACTCGAATGCATCCTCGCCTGGGACCCCTACAAGCCTGGGTAGAGCTAATCTGGAAATAGGCACAACATCTTTTGCTTCTCTGTAGTCATAACTGGCAGGGCTATTGCCGGTCATGGAACTACTAGTGCTAGGGAAACCTCTACTTTAGGAGCCACAACTGTAGGCTGAGCTTCTAACTCAATACCACCCTGGGCTGTTGTCTAAGCCTCGTCTGTCAGTAGACCACCTCCTAACCCTAATAGCTGAACCAAAGCATCTCTAAGAACTGAAGAAGATATAAACCCAGGTGGGGCCTAGGGTGCCCTCTGGCCCATCTGCTGCTGGGGTGGCTGAACCTCTGGAGCTACCTCTGGCTCGAAAGCAATAATAGGGTCCGGTGAAGGCTTCCTGTACTAAACCCTAGTTGGTACAGCAGCTCTAGCCTGTCTTTGACATCAGGGTCGACCTCGGACACTAACAAGTGCTCTGGCTGTAGGCTCAGGGTCCCTATCACCAATCGTCGTAGTCCTCGTCCTAGCCATCTGCAAAAGAGTGAAACAAATGAGAATTTAGGAGCTAATATTAGACTCAACGCATGAAAGTGAACCAAGAAGATGAGATTTTCATAAGAATATGTTGTAGCCTTTCGAAGATAGGATATGGACGTCATCGTATTGATTCACAGGACTCTACTAGACATTTACTCTTGTACCAATAATGTAACACCCCGTACCTTCCGAACCCTAAGTGATGATGTTGAATAATGGTTATTTAGGTGTCGAGGTGCCATCAGTATGTGTTTTGTAATGTTAGTAATGAGAAAATTGAAATTTGGCTTTGTACATGTGATTAACCTTCCGTAGGAGGTGTTTTACGATTTTCATGGAGCATTGGTGGGGTTCAAAATGAGGCTAAGAGGACCTCTAAACAAAGGATATTAAGGTTAAGAAGTACGTTAAAGAATAGGATTTGCAGTATTTGACCAAACCCACGAAGAAAAGTCAAAAAACAAAATTTTCAAAAAATTAAGTCAGGGGCGCGCTAGGGGGCGTGCTAGGCCGCTCTGGGCTAAATATTTTAGCCTAGAGGCAGCAAGCTAGCGCACCCAAGGGCGTGCCAGGGTGGTTTTGCCCATTTTTCAAAATTGGAAATTTTCTTAAGTCCCAAGGATGCCCGGGGACGTATCGAGACTATTTTTGCCACGCATGATAAAATTACTCGAGAACGAATTTGGCGTCAAAATGATGATTTTGCCCTTAGAGTCAAAATAAGTCATACGTGGCTAGAATTGTTTGTTTTGGGGATCAAGGCTATGAATATGAATCCCGTGAGTGGGAATGTACGTACGAGATGATTTAAACACGATAAATTAGTGATTTTATTGGGTTCAGTGAATTGGGCCCAACAAGAGGCCCAAAATAAGAAGAAAACATGGGTCAAAAGACACATTCTTCCCTTGACCTTCTAGATATAGTAATTAATACTCTAAAGAGTGGCTAAGGATGAGTTGGTGGCACTATAAAAGGGGCACACAATTCAGATTTTATTATTACAAACACACATGCTTTTTATCTCTTTTTCTAGAATTCTCAAGAAAGCTCTCTTTTGGGCTCTCAAACCCTAATCCACCTTTGGATCAAGATCATCATCTTCCAAGCTTAGGTAAGTGTTTATTCTTATGGATTAACATATTATATGCATGGGAGAGTATGTATATCATGTTGGTTATGCTTGGAAGTGTTGAACATGGCACTTTGTGTTTTTGTAAAAGATGTGCCATCTATGGAATTTAAACTTGGAATATGATTTGTGGTTTTGATAAAAGAGCATGATATGTATAAAATACCAACATGTATGGGGTGATTATGGTCCTGAACTTGTTATTTTTCCTTAAGTGTAAATTATGGGATTTTGGCTGATTTGTTGTTGTGAGGTGTATTGAAGTGAATTGATGGAACCATTGTGATGTTGTGGTGATGTAGAAGTGTAAAGTATGAATTTGGTGTGGCATGCTAGTGGTTTATGATATTGGTCAATGTTTAGAATATTGTGGGATTATTGGATGATAGTTTTGTAAATGGTATTGTTTGTGTGATAGTTTCACCCATGGTATAATCAAGAGGGAAATGACATGTTAAAGCCAAACATGTAACTCATTGTCGTTGTATAGAATTGTAAGGTAGTTGGTGGTTAATGTAAACTCCATTGTATATTTGTGTTGTAGAGTGAAACATAAGGAAGGAGCGGGACTATTGTATTCACGTATAGAATTGAGTGTTCATATTGAGACGATAAGGTATGTAAGGTTACTCTGTCCGTATTTTTCTGCAGCACATATTGTTCATGTTGTCATTGTGCTTGTTCCATTCTAAAATGTTAAGAAGGTATCTCATTTCAAGTTGTCATATGTTATTATTCTCATGTATCACATAATTATGGACATGATTCCAAGTTCCAATAATAGTATGTTCCAAAGCTTCCAATAATGTTACAACTTCAAAAGTATCAATCTCATGAACTTAAAAGATTGAAGTAATGCACTTATGTGTTTCCAAAAAGGTTATAATCCCCCAATGTATCAATATCAGAAAAGTAAAAGAGAGAAGTAATCCAATGAAGTAATGGAAGAAGTAATTCCCGTATGGTGACTTTATAATTTTCCTTATGGTTACTTTCTATTTTCCCCCATGGTTACTTTATAATTTTCTTTATGGTTACTTTATAATTACTTGCTAATTTCTTCAAAATTAATTTATCATTAATTTATGGTTACTTTATGGTTCTTTGAGTGTGGGTGATAGCTTTGGGGGGAAAAGCCAAACTTGATGCCGAACCTGCTTCCTTGTTTTTCGGGTGGTAGCAGGGGGAAAGCTCAGTGGGGCAAAAGCCAAGCTTGACGGCGAACTTTATTATATTTACTGGATCAAGGGGGAAGCTTAGTGAGGTAAAAGCCAAACTTGATGCCGAACCTGCTTCCTTATTTTTCGGGTTGTAGCAGGGGGGAAGCTCAATTGGGTAAAAGCCTAGCTTGATGCCGAACTTGAGACGGTTATATATATATATATATATATTGATGGTTGCTTATGACGGATGCATTGCATATTGATGGTTGCATTTCATATTGACGGATGCATTGCATATTGACGGTTGCATGACATATTGACGGATGCATTATATATTGACGGTTGCATATTAACGGTTATACATTATTGACGGTTCTAACTGTTAAGGGTAATGGGCATAAAGGCAAATGGAGTAATGAACATAAGGTACCTATTTCCACACATACTGAACGATGATTGATCCACATTGACTATTCTCTTGAAATCAAGTTCATTGAGGTGTTTAAGTTTCATGAAGTTTCTTATAACCTTGCATACTCAGTACATTCTTCGTACTGACCCCTTTGGGGGACTTACTTTGTTTGTTGCAGGGACAGGTGTTAGTAGACCTCCATCATAGGCTACGGGTTATCCGCGGATCATTAGTGAGCTCCCAGTTGGTTCGGGGCTTTTTGAGTCACACGTGTATATTGTTTTGGTTCTGTAATTATTGTATAAAGTGGGGACTTGTCCCGACTATAGGTTGTTGTGTTCATGTATCGGTTAGAGTCTTTGTAGACATATGTGGGAATGTTAATGTAAGAGATATGTATTCTGTTTGACTGGACGGCCCTAACGGCCAAGTTTCATATATTGTTATGTTTTCCATAACTTTCGCCTAGTTGCATGAGTTATACTAATATTCATACTGAAATATGCTTGCAAGTGAATAGGAGCAAAGATTGGGTCTCTCGGGCCATATTGGCTTCGGGTGCCAGTCCGACCGAAATGGGATTTGGGGTTGTGACAAAAGTGGTATCAGAGCGGGTCGTTCTAAGGGTGTCTACAAAGCCGTGTCCGAGTAGAGTCTTGTTTATGGATGTGTTGTGCACCACATTTATGAGCAGGAGGCTATGGGGAATTTAGGATGTCGTTTCATTTCTTCACTTCTAGATCGTACAATAGTGCCAGTGTTGTAAATTGAATTGTATTTGACCATGGGAATTGTTTTTCTTTGGTATAGTAAGAAATGCCGATTACAAGAAGAGGCAAGGGTAAGACTAAGAAGCTAGACAGGATTGGCGGAGAAGGAACTAGTAACTTACCACCTGAACGGGTTGAACAAGATGAAACTGAGAGTGATTTTGTATCGCGGGCTTCTTCTACTATTCCAGCTCCAGAAGAGCCGAGAAGGAGAGAAGAACCTGTTGAGCCACCCGTTAATGTCACTGACCAGTATTTAAGAAATGTAGTATATATGTTGATTCAGCTAATTACAGCACAGAATCAAGGACAAGTTGGTCCAACGACTAGTAATAACAGTGAGGCTAGGGTAGCTAGTCGAAGGACGCAGGATTTCCTAATATTAAACCCTCCTATGTTCACTGGATCGGATCTTAATGAGGACCCACAGGATTTTATTGACCAAATCAAAAGGGCTTTGGATGTTATGCACATATTTGGTGTAGAAACAGTTGAACTCGCGGTGTATAGATTGAAAAGGGAGGCGATATTATGGTACGAAGATTGGAAACGAGCTAGGGGCATTGATGCACCCCCAGCTAGTTGGGAGGAATTTAAAATGGCATTCCTGGATCACTACCTTCTATATGAGATTCGGGAGGCACGCGCAAATCAGTTTCTAAATCTTCGCCAAGGGAATATGAGCGTTCGGGAGTACAGTCTTCAGTTTAATTCCTTGGCTAGATATGCTCCCCATATGGTAGCCACTATGGCTGATAGAGTTCATCGGTATGTAGATCGATTGGATCCATCATTGGTCAGAGACTGTACTATTGCGGCTCTGAATAGAGACATGGATATAGCCAGAATACAGGCTTTTGCACAGAAGATGGAAGATCAGAGGGACAGAAGAAAGATGCACAAAGCAGAAGGGGGGCCGTCAAAGAAAGCTAGACCTATGGGACAGTACATGGTGTCCCAAGGAGAATTTGGGCCTCGGGATTTTAATAGACCGCCGAGACCATCACTTTCTCATCCTATAGGCAGTTACGTTGGGCAAGGTAGTGGAATTCGAGGTTCACAACCAGTGGGGTATGAAGAACAAGGAAGTATGAACCAATATGGGTTTCCTCGCCAACCATGTCCACACAGTGGAAAGCTTCATTTAAAAGAATGCCGGTTTGGGACCAATATTTGCTTTTGGTGCGGTATGTCTGGGCACATGGTGAGAGATTGCCCAATAAGGGGTACGGGCATTATGATGCGACCTACGGGATCAACCGTTGTACCATTATCATCGGTTCCTTTCTTAGGCTAGGATGTGCAGTCGGTTGGTCGTGGTAACGGTACAAGAGGAGCAGCCAACACTAATGGGATACAAGATCATACTTATGCTCTAGCGGGTCAGCAGAATGTGGAGGCCTATATTGATGTAGCTACAGGTACATCATCTTTTGTTTTCATAATGTATATACCTACGCATTGATTGATCCGGATTCTACAGTATCATATGTTACTCCATTGACCGCTAAGAAATTAAAAGAACATCAGAATTATTAGTTAGACCATCTGGAGTATTTACGTTTGTTGGTGAATCCACTATAGTTAAGGGATTATATCGTGACTATATAGAATCGGTTTATGAGCATTTGTTGTAATTGAAGCGACATCATTAACATTCAAGGACGAATGTTTCTAAGGGGGGGAGAATGTAACACCCCGTACCTTTCGAACCCTATGTGATGATGTTAAATAATGGTTATTTAGGTGTCGAGGTGCCATGACTATGTGTTTTATAATGTTAGTAATGAGAAAATTGAAATTTGGCTTTGTACATGTGATTAACCTTCCATAGGAGGTGTTTTGCGATTTTCATGAAGCATTGGTGGGGTTCAAAATGAGGCTAAGAGGACCTCTAAACAAAGGATATTAAGGTTAAGAAGTACGTTAAAGAATAGGATTTGAAGTATCTGACCAAACCCACGAAGAAAAGTCGAAAAACAAAATTTTCAAAAAATTAAGTCAGGGGCGCGCTAGGGGGAGTGCCAGGCCGCTCTAGGCTAAATGTTTTATCCTAGAGGCACCAAGCTGGCGTGCCATGGTGGTTTTGCCCATTTTTCAAAATTGGAAATTTTCTTAAGTCCCAAGGGTGCCCGGGGACGTATCCAGCCTATTTTTGCCACGTTTTTGCTACAACCATAAGAATATACATAAAATGAGTGAAGTATTATATTGGCATGATAAAATTACTCGAGAATGAATTTTGAGTCAAAATGATGATTTTGCCCTTAGAGTCAAAATAAGTCATACGTGGCTAGAATTGTTTGTTTTTGGGATCAAGGCTACGAATATGAATCCCGTGAGTGGGAATGTGCGTACGAGATGATTTAAACACGAGAAATTAGTGATTTTATTGGGTTTAGTGAATTGGGCCCAATAAGAGGCCCAAAATGAGAAGAAAACATGGGTCAAAAGACCCATTCTTCCCTTGACCTTCTAGATATAGTAATTAATACTATAAAGAGTGGATAAGGATGAGTTGGTGGCACTATAAAAGGGGCACACAATTCAGATTTTATTATCACAAACACACATGCTTTTTATCTCTTTTTCTAGAATTCTCAAGAAAGCTCTCTTTTGGGCTCTCAAACCTTAAGCCAACTTTGGTCAAGATCATCATCTTCCAAGCTTAGGTAAGTGTTTATTCTTATGGATTAACATATTATATGCATGGGAGAGTATGTATATCATGTTGGTTATGCTTGGAAGTGTTGAACATGGCACTTTGTGTTTTTGTAAAAGATGTGCCATCTATGGAATTAAACTTGGAATATGATTTGTGGTTTTGATAAAAGATCATGATATGTATAAAATACCAACATGTATGGGGTGATTATGGTCCTAAACTTGTTATTTTTCCATAAGTGTAAATTATGTGATTTTGGCTGATTTATTGTTGTGAGGTGTATTGAAGTGAATTGATGGAACCATTGTGATGTTGTGGTGATGTAGAAGTGTAAAGTATGAATTTGGTGTGACATGCTAGTGGTTTATGATATTGGTCAATGTTTAGAATATTGTGGGATTATTGGTATGATAGTTTTGTAAATGGTATTGTTGGTGTGATAGTTTCACCCATGGTATAATCAAGAGGGAAATGACATGTTAAAGCCAAACATGTAACTCATTGTCGTTGTATGCAATTGTAAGGTAGTTGGTGGTTAATGTAAACTCCATTGTATATTTGTGTTGTAGAGTGAAACATAAGGAAGGAGCGGGACTATTGTATTTACGTATAGAATTGAGTGTTTATATTGAGACGATAAGGTATGTAAGGTTACTCTGTCCGTATTTTTCTGCAGCACATATTGTTCATGTTGTCATTGTACTTGTTCCATTCCGAAATGTTAAGAAGGTATCTCATTTCAAGTTGTCATATGTTATTATTCTCATGTATCACATAATTATGGACATGATTCCAAGTTCCAATAATAGTATGTTCCAAAGCTTCCAATAATGTTACAACTTCAAAAGTATCAATCTCATGAACTTAAAAGATTGAAGTAATGCACTTATGTGTTTCCAAAAAGGTTATAATCCCCCAATGTATCAATATCAGAAAAGTAAAAGAGAGAAGTAATCCAATGAAGTAATGGAAGAAGTAATTCCCGTATGGTGACTTTATAATTTTCCTTATGGTTACTTTCTATTTTCCCTCATGGTTACTTTATAATTTTCTTTATGGTTACTTTATAATTACTTGCTAATTTCTTCAAAATTAATTTATCATTAATTTATGGTTACTTTATGGTTCTTTGAGTGCGGGTGATAGCTTTGGGGGGAAAAGCCAAACTTTATGCCGAACCTGCTTCCTTGTTTTTCGGGTGGTAGTAGGGGGAAAGCTCAGTGGGGAAAAAGCCAAGCTTGACGCCGAACTTTATTATATTTACTGGATCAAGGGGGAAGCTCAGTGAGGTAAAAGCCAAACTTGATGCCAAACTTGCTTCCTTGTTTTCCGGGTGGTAGCAGGGGGGAAGCTCAGTGGGGTAAAAGCCTAGCTTAATGCCGAACTTGAGACGGTTATATATATATATATATATATATTTACGGTTGCATATTGACGGATGCATTTCATATTGACGGTTGCATTGCATATTGACGGATGCATTGCATATTGATGGTTGCATGGCATATTGATGGATTCATTGTATATTGACGGTTGCATATTGACGGTTCTAACTGTTAAGGGTAATGGGCATAAAGGCAAATGGAGTAATGAACATAAGGTATCTATTTCCACACATACTGAACGATGATTGATCCACATTGACTATTCTCTTTAAATCAAGTTCATTGTGGTGTTTAAGTTTCATGAAGTTTCTTATAACCTTGCATACTCAGTACATTCTTCGTACTGACCCCTTTGGGGGACTTACTTTGTTTACTACAGGGACAGGTGTTAGTAGACCTCCACATAGGCTACGGGTTATCCGGGAATCATTGGTGAGCTCCCAGTTGGTTCGGGGCTTTTCGAGTCACACGTGTATATTGTTTTGGTTCTGTAATTATTGTATAAAGTGGGGACTTGTCCCGACTATAGGTTGTTGTATTCGTGTATCGGTTAGAGTCTTTGTAGACATATGTGGGATGGTTAATGTAAGAGATGTGTATTCTGTTTGACTGGACGGCCCTAATGGCCAAGTTTCATATATATTTACGTTTTCCATGACTTCCGTCTAGCTGCATGAGTTATACTAATATTCATACTGAAATATGCTTGCGAGTGAATAGGAGCAAAGATTGGTTCTCTCGGGCCATATCGGCTTCGGGTGCTAGTCCGGCCCGAATGGGATTTTGGGTCGTGACAAATAATACCGATGGACCTAGGCTCTGAAACTAAACTGCCACGACCCAATTTCTCAAGTCATGATGGCACCTACTTTAACCAATCAGCAGGTAAGCCAATCCATAGCTCGAAATGATAAGTAACAGGCTAACCGACGGATGATAAGAGAATACAGAATATAGGCATGAAATGGAAGCACAACATTGTCACACCCTGAATTCCAACGAGGCGTGATTGGCACCCGAAGCCGATATGGCCCGAGAGAACCAATCTTTTCTCATGAACACTCGTTTGCATAACCTCGAATGAATAACATACTGTTTCATGTAATTGATGAAATATAAAATGCCATACATATACATATATAAAACTTGGCCGTTGGGGCCATCACGTCGCACTGAACATACATATCTTACATCCATGTACCCACATATGTCTACCAAAGCCTCTAAAAATATACATGACCAATTCATAACGTCTACAACATCAAAACCAATGTACAACTTTGACTCGGAAAGCCCTGATCCAACTGGAGCTCACCAAAGATCTGCAAATACCGTCAACCTACTGTGGAGGTCTACTAATGCCTGCACCTGCAACATGAAAGGTAAGTCCCCGAGAGGGGTCAGTAGGAAGAATGTACTGAGTATGTAAGGCCATAGAAAACTGCGTCAGTACATAAGAACTTCAAAGGAAATAATTATAAGAGAAACTCTATATGTGGAACCATGTACCTTTCTTACATTATTATCATCCCCAATGATTCATACATAATAACAACAACCATGGAATCAATATAAGAGAAATAGAAAATTTGAATAAACTCTCTTTCTGTATGTGGGATACCATGTACATTACGTTCTTTCTTTCTCTTGCCTTTACTTTACTTTACTTTTACATTGCTCATATATTGTTAGGGCCCTCATCATGCAGGTGTTCTTTTCACCCCATGGATAAAATATCATCGTCATGCAGGTATTCTTTGTACCCCATGGATAAGATCATATCATCATGCAGGTGTTTTTGCACCCCATGGATAAATGAACATCATCATGCAGGTGTTTGCACCCCATGGATAAACTAACATCATCATGCAGGTATTTGTACCCCATGGATAACGCCCATGAACATAATCAATATGCATTACTTTATTCTTACTTCATTTCTTTACTTTTGAGATTGATACCTTTACTTGTGAGAGATTGATACTTTTGCTTATGAAAGATCGCTACAATGATAGTCACAACTTTATTTGAAGCTTTGGATCAATAATCAATGAGTGAGAAACATGCAAATAAACATTATTGGAACATAGCCTCCCTGGAAACATAACACTGTTGGAACCATTGGACAATGATCAATGAACAAGACACATGAGTATAACCACTATTGAAACCTTAGAACATAACCTCATCGGACTTTTAGAACATTACTAATGAATATGAGACATATGTATAACTCTATTGGAACTTTGGATCATGACATGATTGAAACAATGCTATTCAACCTAAACAAGCCCTCTTTACCTCACTACTCTCGTTGAGATAGTTCTCTTAGAATTTACAACATTATGACAGCTTAGGGACTTCAGTCAATGAATAAGAGATAAGTGAATCATAATTCATATATTAGTAGGACACTTGTGCATAACAATATATGTCTACCTTAGTTAAAATACTATAGGACCCCTTTGGAATGTAACACTTTTGGAACCTTAGGATAATGATCACTAAATACGATACATGTGGATATCAACTGTTCACCAACCTGAGATGCAATACCTTAGAACATTTGGAACTTTTGACATGTTAGCCAATGAACATGAGTCAGCCAATAGTCATGAGTCATATGATTCACCATTGACCAAAGAGTAAGGAACATATGAGTAACTCTAGCCAACTATCGGATACAGAATACCTTAGAGTATTTCGGAATCGAATGAGTACCATGACAATGTGAACACCATATATTGCAGTAGGGTATAGAAGAGTAACATTACATACCTTTACTTCCAAGTACGAGTACACAAGTCTATATATGAACACAACAGTCTAGCTTCTTCCTTATGTTTCACTCTACAATACAAGTCCACAATGAAACTCTTGTTAACGATCATTTACCGTACAAGCGTACAAAACGACAATGAACTATATGACCGCCATATAACTTCATTTAACTCCTTAAAATACAACTCACTGCATTATCACACCAACAACACCTTAACATTACACACATTGACCAAGATTTAGTATAACAATAGCATTTCGCATCACACTTACCCTTTATGCCTTCTGATTTCCATTCCGTCACATTTACGCTTATCAATTTTCCTCATAACAACATATGAACAACCATCCACATTTAATACAGTCCAACATGCCTTCATAAGACACTTTAAGGTCATTAAAATGACATCACAAGTTGATAATTACATCCATGAAGGGTATAGGGGTTTCGGGGGGCCAAAGGGATGCAAAAACAAGCAATTCGGAGTTCTGGGCCGATCCTATAAGCCACTTGCGCCCGTAGGTGGATGACCTGCGTCCGCAGGTGACCTTTGGCAGTAGCCAGAGGCACTTGCATCGTCACCTGCGCCCGCAGGTGCTTCGTCTGCGAGGGAGGGTGCCCGTTTCGGCCAAAAAGGGTCTCTTTTGGGTCTTTTCATGCAATGAATGGTCCATGATCATAACCAAACTTATTTTGACATATCTTTGATCATATTAAACACCAACATTCAGCCATGGTCTCACAACACACATAACAACACCAAAACGACACTTTACGGTCAATACATCACCAAAACCATAACCAATTTCACAATAGAAATTCCAAACATTATACACCATGACAAAACAAGGAAATGCTATAATCACATCTCACATGTCAATATTAACTCCATCATGTTCACTTTCTTTAAGAACACAAGTCCATGTTCAAGTTTACAAGGCAAAACCATCCTCCGATTTGAGCCAACATGTATTATTTCACACATAGTGAATTCTCAATACATCACCAACATAACCAACATTTTTTACACCATATTACATGCATATAATACATTAAACCATGAGAATAAATACTTACCAAAGCTTGGAAATGGATGATCTTGCCCTCAAATGGTTGCTTTAGGGTTTGGTTGAAGAGAGCAAATGTTGTAGAAAATTCTAGAATAGGACATGTGTGAAGATATCAATAAAATCTGATTTTTCATGCTTTATATAGGCCCTCAAGTCTCTTCTTATCAAATTATCAACATTAATTATCATGTTGAATGGGTCAAATGGAAGAATGGATCTTTTTTTCTCTATTTGGGCCATGCATTTGGGCTTAAATTGAGCCCATTTGCATATATTAATTTGGCCCAACAATTTCATGTACAAATCCTCTAAAATCTCATGCATGTTTAATTAATTCCATTGGTTCAGAAATCTACGGGGTGTTACACCTCCCACGAAGGTCTAATCCCATGTACTAGGCCCAATATCCATTACCTCATCAATAACATTACAAAATACATACTTTTGGCTCTCGACACTTAAGTAAACATTATTCAACGTTGTCAAGTAGGGTTTGGTAGATACGGGGTGTTACAAACATAGTGAAAGAGATTGACATATATACATATGAACATACTATACAAGGATAAAACAGATAAAAATATACAAAAAGAGTTTTCTCAAGACCTGGTAAGGTCGGTACAAGAGCCACCAAACCAAAATAGAGTACTAGACTGTGTCAAATATACATATAGTATCAGAATATACAAAAGGTCTATCCAAAAATAGCAGGAGGAGGAGGAGGATCAGCTTCGGACTCTGAAAGCTCACCCTATCGTCGAATCAGCAGCAAGCCCGAGGATAACATCAACGGTGGTGGTTCGTACTCAGATCTGCATCAGGAAAAAGATACAGAAGAGTAGTATAAGTACCAAAACAACGGATGATCAATAGGCATCATAGAATGATCGAGCTAAATTACAGTAAATGTATAATAAAATGTGAGAATGTAGATAAAGTCTGGAATAAAGAGTATAAATAGAAAATAATGGACCATACCAATTGTAAGCGATACATATATGATAAATAACTCGAAGAACGAAAATAAAGTCTAACTATAACCTAACTAGGCCCCTATAAGCCCAAAAGGCACAAATAAGAAATAAAATAACCCAACCGAGCCCCCATAAGCCCAGTGAATACAAACAAAGAGTACAGTACTATGAAGATGAAATTATCGACAATAATAGCATAATATGAGGCAACGAGTAAAACGTACCTAAAACTCCTTTTTTGATCATAATTCCAAGTCTTATCATCTTTATCGAAACTCCAAACCCAAAATAGGTTACTGTAAGTGTAATAGATCCCGAACTTGAACAAGAAATTATACTAAGAAATATCATGCTAGTAGGTGTCGGACTTAAATTGGAACTGATAATAAGTAAGAATGTGCCAGGAGCCGAACTTGAACCGAGACTACTAAATAAGATAAAAGCCAAGACATTCCTGAATTACCACTTCTTTCTCAAACCCACTAATGATAACTACTGATTCTAGGCGGCCAACCACCTAAAGTAGGACGAGTCCAAATTACGAAGCCTAGGCACTGGTCCAGGTCAAATACTACTCTATTTGGGGTAACAAGGTCAAATAAGTTATATACAAGGAAACTAATCCATCCCAAAACCCAAAGACTAGCCCAAGGATTTTCATAGGGGTCATTCTAAGTCAAAGAGGAACTATTATGGGCATCTACGCTTCTACAAGGCCAATGAGGCCCACTCTCACTCCCAAAACTCAGACCTAAGGCAAAAACCTACCCGAACCTTGGCTAAGGTTACTCAATCCTGACCTAAAGCACTAAGTAAACTAAGGCTAGACCTAAGGAACAATGATGAAATAATGTAAAGGAGACGGGGTCGAATTCTACCGAAAAGGGCACCTAATCGGCTAAATAAGTCTATAAATACTAAAATAATAACTGATTCATAAATGCCCAACCATAGCTAGCACAATACTACACTTTAGAAAAAAGTAAGCCTAGCCTACCTAGACGCTGCCGAAAGCTCACAAAATCCTTTACTCCGGAGCTTTCCCCTTCTGAGAAGCCTCCGACCACTGCCACGCTATCAAAACAATGATCTATGCATTAAGACAAGAATATTGGTGCCCATATTATGTATAAATCCTCTGAGTCATAAATCAGACCAAAAAACCATGTGGGATCTCTTGCAGAATTACGAAATTGAAATCGTCACAGCGTTCCTCTCAGCTCAAGGATCATTTTGTCCCAAAATTAGGAAAAATCCTAGCTCAACTAAGCCTCTAATTAGTCCCAATAATATTTGAAAATTAAGAACTAAATCGGAGAATTTAAACTATATTCTAAGCGGAAATTTATGGGATATTGATGATATAATGCCCACAAGCTTGTCCCAAGCTAATCCTAGCTCCACTCAATAATTTTCCCATAATTTCACTGCTTAAGGGGTCCTCTAATGTTGTTTGGTACTTAGAAAATGAAGCTGGTTTTTAAGAAAAGAAATATATATAACACTACCAGCGATGGCCGCTTTAGCAGCTAAATGACCGCTAAAGCGACTAAGGGGTCCCTTTAGCGACCAAGCCTCAGCTGGCCAACCTCGACTAAAGCAGTCCAGAGCCACTTAAGAGGCTTCCACTAAATTGGTCCCAAGCCGCTCAAGCGGCCTCTAGGCGGCTAAAGCGTTGCACCAACCAAATTTTTCTAAGTTCTAGCAGACTCCGACCGGGTGCTTGGAAATGGTTCAGAATCCCATGCACTCAAACGAACTATGCTACCCTATGAAATTTAGCATTTTGGACTCAACGACGCCAATGAAACTTCCGTCTAGGGTCGTTTTGATAAAAAAAATGAGCCCCACACCCAAGGGACCATTTTAGCTAAAATCCACCCAATATCCCAAAACGAGTCCGGAAGCTTCGAAAACCAGACCAAGGGTATTTTTAGCCTAAAATTGACATTCCAAAGATGATGAGACTATCAGAATTGGCATTTGAGGTCGTTTACCTATAGTGTAGGCCCGAGACCCTATTTTTAACAGAAAAAGCTCCAAAATAGAAAAATAACTCTAAAACCCAAATATACTGCCCGGTGACTGAACTGTCAGTCCCAGCAAGTCATAAATGACTTGGGGCAGCTGTAGGAAATCTCTAAATGCAGAAAAAGTACAAAAATAGAATAAATGACCTGGAGGGTCATTACTAGTCCTTACTTAGAATCTGCGTTGAAATCTTTATAAAATGGGCAAATTTGTTTGTGTTACTACATAAATCCATGTTGCTATGTTCTCAAAGTTTTCCATTATTTGCTAAAGTTGTAGAAAAGAAAGAAATTGATACTCCATTAGGCTGGAAGAAAAAGAAGGAATAAGTTATTTCTTTCACTAATAGAGAGGATTCAATAGAAGTTGTAACCAATTTGAGTTGAAAAGTTTTATTAAAATTTATTTTTTAAGTTTTTTTCAATAATGTAAAAAATCTATAATTTTTTCCCTAATTTTTAGCAAGCTTGCCATAAGAGCTGCCAAATGGCGTATTATTAGGATGACACTAGGCTTATTGTGGTGTTTTTGACTCTCCTATTAGATATACATAGATTCAGGAAAATATTAGAAACAGTTAAGATTTCTAGAACTTACCTGCCACCCTTTGATAGGGAATTCTAGAAACCAGCAAGACTAAACCATTTGTGCTTTTCCACGATAAATTGAAGTCAAATCTTGAATCTTATACTAATTGGAGACACTAATAATTACACATAAGAGTTCAACAGCAACAACATACCCAGTGTAATCCCACAGGTAGGGGTATGGGGAGGGTAGAGCGTATGCAGGCCTTACCCCCACCTCTTGGAGATAGAGAAGTTGTTTCTGAAAGACCCTCGACTCATGTAACACATAACAAAGCAGATTTAAAAAAAGGAAAAAGAAGTATCAGAAGCAATTAAATTTTTTGAATATTAATACTAAAATAACAGACCGATTAGATGTCAAATATTAAGAGAAGCAAAGATCAAGTAGTAGTAATCCTCCAACAAATCTGAATGGAATGACTTTAGATATGTAGCTGCACCACCAACACGAGGGCATGACATGAAAGTTCAAGAGGATACAATTTTTGCTTTGGATCAATGTGCTCACTGCATACTGTTGTTATCAGTAAATGCATAAATGATAAGAAAATATGCAGTACAATCACCCAAAGATTGTAAGACTTTGAACTAAACCAATGATCAAGTAGACTACCATTTGATCTTTCGCATATTTTAGCTTTCGTTATATAAATAAATGGCTACAGAGGACTTACTAAGACTATTCTGCCATTTGCAAATGACACCTTACTCTTGAACTTCCTATCAATTCCACTAGCTACTACAGTTAGCACCATGTGGACAACACAAAAATATATTAACTTTAAATTTCTGACATACTTTTTGAGCTACGGCTGGTTGGTTAAGTATGAATCAGAACTACCTATTATTTATGTTAAATGTTGTAAACTTTTACATGAAAATCCACGATATGCAGAGTATTAGGTACATCGATATTGGCATTTAATGAGAAGAAGGATCATCTGAAGGATACTTAAACTTAACTTCATATTGAAGATTTTGATTGGTTGTCTTAAAAGAAAGATGGATAAAGATTGGTTGATTATTTTGTGCAACTTGGTGAGAATACATCATCAACAAAAAACCCAGTGAAAACTTGGTGAGAATGAAAGGAGTAATATTTTGTTCTAACTTATTCTTTTTTTCTTTTCTAGTTACTGATTTTTATTACTACTATGTATAAAATTTGCATGCCACCATATGAGCATCTCTACAAATTCAGAAACAGATTTAGAACCTGTTCAACTGAATCATTACTTTCGACTCAAATAGAGAATTCAGTTTCATATACAATATGTTCAGTGATTACTGGAAGAAACAAAAATTATAGTAAAGCAACACACTTATAGAATACATCAACTGGTTAGAGTAAGACTAAAAATAAGTTTACATAATACTTTTTTTTCCTGTTTAGAAGGTTAATCAGAATTGTTTTAGTTAATTGAAATCTTGAAGCATTGATATAAAAGAGAATAATATCCAAGTGAGATTATTCTGACTCAGGTTACAAACCCCAAAATACTAAGACAATAATTCTTCTTCTTTTCCTAAGTCTATGCATAATATTTTCTCTTAATTTAAAATTGTTACATTGTATACTAGTCTCTTAAATGATTAACCTCTGGAATGTTCCATTTCCTACAGTTGATACATCGACAAAAGGTGTAAAATAAGAAAGACAATGAAAGCCTAATGTCTAGATCACAAACAATGGCAATTTGATAAGGATTTTTGCATCAGCAATTAGTTACCTCGCAACTAGAATTTCAAACTGATTGCCCGGAGACAATACTCCACTCTTTACTAGAAGCCTGAGATGATGACCTGGGAAGAGAAACACTGTGTGCCACTGCCGAAGCCTCCATTCAGGAATCATTGGTACAATTCGGTGGGCTAATAAAAAATAAGCCAAACGACATACGCTAGAATTTCTAATTTATGGCTATAACCCATCCAAACAAGCTCCAACCCTCCAAAAAACAACACAAGATGAGAAGGAGGAAGACACCACTACAACTGTTGTACAATAACAGAAGCAGCATTAGCATACAAGTTGACTCCTAGTTAGCTTTCAATAATAATGGCTAGACCAATTAAAAGAATTCTCCAACTTCAACCAATTCACAAAAGCTCTCTTATATACATGAACAGTGCTGCATTTATATTTAAATTAGAGGAAACAAGTTTAGTTTAATCACAGAATGTGCTCCATGTAACACCGAATACGCGTATCATATGACATACACAACAAAAATCAACAAACTTTCTTGTCGATGAAACATGACATTACACATATCCTCCATACATTTCTATCTAAACAACAAATGTCAAATAAGTAAACATAAAATTCAAAAATAATGTATCTGAAACACAACTCCTTGTTAGAACATCTATTCTTCGACTTTCTAGTAGTGAAACTTTGATGAATACATCACCACTAAATACACATTTGCTGGAAGAAATTATTACTCACATGTTCCACCAATAACACCAAATGTAATAGGAGTATATTTCATGTGACATAATATGGTTACTCTTGTCACGATTCAATTTCTCGAGTCATGATGTCACCTACTTTAACCCACCAGTATGAAAGCCAAATCATAGCCCGAAATGACAAGTAACGGGCTAACCGATGGAAGATAAGAAAATAAATATATATATATATATATATATATATATATATATATATATATATAAATGCATGTTATACAAAAGGGAAAGAGGACAAAATATCAAAATGAATTCTCCCACTTCCTGGTAAGGTCAGTACAAGAGCCACTAATATAAAAAAAAGAGCACTAGACACTGTCAGAATATACATCATAGTCTCCGAATATACAAATAAAACTATCAAAAATAGCAAAAGAAGGAGTGGCAGCTCCGAACTCTAAACGCTCACCCAATCTCCAAACAGCACCACAGCCTGAGGATGTCGTCAATGACGATGACTCATACTTGGATCTGCATCAGGAAAAAAGATGCAGAAGTGTTGTATGAGTACAAAAACAATGGGAACTCAGTAGGCATCATAGGCCGACTGAGCTAAATTTCAGTAAAAGAATAAATAAAGTGTGAGTATGTAAACCTAAGTCAATAAATAGGGCAGAAATGGTATTAAGCGGCTAAACTAGGAAACCACAATAAATAGAAAGCAATTAACTTGAAAGCGATAAATAAAAGCCTTTCTATAACCTAACTGGACCCCTATAAGCTCAGAAGCACAAACAAGAAGAAATAAACCCAACCGAGCCCCTATAAGTATGGTGGATTCAAGAAAAGAGTAACTTAAATGTTAGGGCAGAATAACAACAATAATGAATGTAAAATGAGCTGGCATGAACAATAGGCGAGCCATAACCACAAGTCTTACCGGCCTCTATTGGATTTCCAATTCCCAAATCAGTATTCATAAAGGTAATAAATGCCAGACTCGAATCGAAACAAGAGAATGATATCATGATAGTAAATGCCAGACTCAAACTAAAACTGATAAATAATAACAATGTGCTAGGTGCCAGACTCGAACCAAAACTACTAAGTAAGCTAAAAGTAGAAATATTCCAGGAATATAGTCCCACTTAAGTCCAATTATCCATAAACTCTAAAGTTATGTGGTCTAGACTCCTAAGGCGATATAGGTTTCAATTATTAAGCCGAAAGATGCGATTTAAGGTTAAATACTACCCTACCCAGGGTAACAAAGCTAACAAGGCTCATTAAAATGACTAAGTCATCCTAAAGCTAGAGGATTAGCCTAAGGAAGAGGATAGGCGTCATTTAGGTCAAAAAGGAACTACTCTAGGTATTTTATCTTATAAAGGGTCGGTGGGGCTCACTTCTAGTCTTAAAAACCCAACATAAGGCAAGCTTCTATCCGAACCTAGGATAAGGCTTCTCAGTTCCATCCCAAGGCACTAAGTAAACTAAGTCTAGTCATAAAGGATAACCATAAGTTAGCACAAGGGAATACGGGGCCAAATTATACCCGGAAGGGCCCTTAATCGGCTAAATTAAGCAACAATTGCTAAAAGGATACCCGGAACTTAAGAACACACCCATGACCAGCACATTAACATTTAATACTATAATCAAACAAAGTCTAAAAGAAGGGTAAGCCTAGCCTACCCGGACGCCGCTGAAAGTATGAATAATCCTCTACACCGGAGCTTTTCCCTTTCGAAAAGCCTCCGACCGTAGCCACACTATCAAAATAAGAGGAGAATATTGATATCCATATTGCAAAAATACGCTCTGATTCAGAAATTGAGCTAAAAATTCACTATGGGGCCTTCTTGGAAAATCACAAAATTGAAACCGTTACAACGTCCCTCGGATCACAGTGAGCTAGTGCTCAAGAAATGGGAATGATCAGACCTCTAATTCAAGCTCGAATAGCCCGACAAACTCCAAAAAAAAATCATGAACTTAGCAACTAATTAGATAAAAATTGATCAAGAACTTACGAGATTAAGACAAGGAGATGATCAATTTTCTGATTTCAACTCAATCCCAGCTCCAATCCAAGGTTATCCCACTAAATTAGAGCTCCCACAAGTAAAAATGGAGGTTTTATACTAAGAACAATGGATGGAGTTGGAGAGAATGGAATATATATAAAACACCAGCGATGAAGCGATCACCGCTAAACGGGCAAGGTGGGCGCTAAAGCGACACAGCCTCAGAAGGCCAGCCACCACTAAAGCAGTCCTGGGTCGCTTAAGCATGAAAACCGCTAAAGAAGTCTCTAGGCTGCTAAAGCATCTGCACCAAAAACTTTGGCACCAAAAAATTTGCTAAGTTCTAACGGATTTTGACCGGGTGCTCGTTATTTGTTTGAAACCCCATGCATGTAAACGAACTATGTTACCCTACCAAATTCGGTATTTTAGACTCAACAAAACCATCAAAATTTCCATCCGAGATCATTTCAAAAAAATGTGGATCCCACACCCAAGGTTTTGATTTTCACCAAAATCCACTCAATAGCCCAAAATGAGTCTGGAAGCCTCAGGATCCAAACCAAGGGTCCTCTAGTCTAAAATCGACATTTTAGAGCTAAAGAAATCGTTAGAATTGACATTTGAGGCCATTAACTAAAGTTTTAGACCGAGACCATAGTCTCAACTTCGAAAGCTCCAAAACAGGAAAATGACTCTAAAAACCAAACAAACTGCATGATAACCGAACTGTCAGTCCCAGCAAGTCATAAATGACTTGGGGTAGCTATGGGAAGGCTCTAAATGCAGAAAAAGCACAAAAATGTCGAAAATGACATGGAGGGTCATTACAACATCCATTACTAAAAGGAATTTCATCTGCAAAAGTAAAGGATTAAGAAGTGCCTGAAGGCTCGAACAGATGAGGATACTGAGTCTGCAAATCACACTTGGTCTCGTAGGTAGCCTACTTGACTGGACGGTGTCTCCACTGAACCTTATCCATCGAAATATCTCTGGAACGCAACCATATGACATCTCTGGCTAGAATAGAAACTGACTCCTCCACAATGGTCAACTTCTCATCCAACTAAATGAAGTCCCATCGAGGCATGTGAGACTCATACAGAATATAGCGCCGCAGTATTGATATATGAAAAACACATCCCAAATCACCACCTGAAGCATCATAATAAATAGTAAACCCCTCGCCCTCAACTTGAAGAGTCAGAATAGGAGCTGAAGTGATTAATTCCTTAAGCTTTAGAAAGCTCTCTTTAAAGCTAACCATTGAAATGGAACCTCCTTCCTAGTCTATCTATCATAGGTACTACAATAGTGGCAAATCTCTCGACGAACTGCCTATAGGATCCTACCAACCCAATAAAACTGTGAACCTCAGTCGGAGACGTAGGCCTAGCTTAATTATGAATGGCCTCAATATTCGATGGGTCTACCATAATCCTATCCTTAGACACCACGTGCCCCAAGAATGCTACAGACTCGAGTAAGAACTCGCACTTTGATTATTTGGCATAAAGCTTGTAGTCTCTCAAAGTGTGGATCACAGTCCTCAAATGCTGCTCATGCTCCTCCATACTCCTCAAATAGACAAGGATATCATTGATAATTACAATCATGAAGGAGTCTAAATAAGTCGTGAACATGCGAGTTATCAAGTCCATGAATGTTGCTAGGGCATTGGTCAATCCAAAATACATCACCAAGAACTCGTACTGGCCGTAGTGAGTCTTGAAGGCTGTCTCAGGGATGTTCTCATAGGATACTTATTCTTCATTATCACCTTATTTAGCTGCCTCTAATCGATACACATACACATAGAACCATCCTTTTTCTTCATGAACAGAAAAGGAGCACCCCAAGGCGATACACTCGGCCTAATAAAACCCTTACCCAGAAGATCTTGAAGCTAAATATTTAGCTCCTTTAGCTCGATAGGAGCCATACGGTAAGGTGTCATAGATATAAGTCGGGTGCCCGTCTAAAGGTCAATAGAAAACTCTATATCACGCTCAGGAGGAAGGTTAGGTAGGTTGGTAGGAAAGACATAAGGGAACTCACGGACTATAGAAACAGAGTCAAGTAAAGGACTCTCAATACTAATATCACAAACATAAGCAAGGTATGACATACAACCCCTTGATATTAGTCTCCTAGCCTGAATATAAGAAATAATCCCTATCAGCATACGGCTATAAGAACCTTGCCACCCAACTGGGGGTATGCCAGGCATGGAAAAGGTAACGGTCTTGGCAAAGCAATTCAAAACCCGCATGATAGGGCTATAACCAGTCCATGCCCAGAATCACATCAAAATCCACCATGTCTAGCACAATAAGGTCAACCTGAGTGTTATACTCTCAAACAATCATAATACACGATCTATAAAACCCAATCCACTACTAAAGAATCACCCATGGGAGTAGCTACACGCAAAGGTACAAATAATGGCTCCCAAGAAGCCCCAACCGCGATGCATAATGAGTAGAAACATATGAATAGGTGGAGCTGGGATCAAATAAAGTAGAAGTTGGCTGATAGCAGATTGAGATCGTACCTGTAATAATAACATTTGAAGCTTCAGCCACCGACCTACCAGGAACAACATATAAGTGACCCCGTTCGTCTCTAGACTGGGTGCCTGCCCGACCACCTGTGCTACCTGCCTGAGGCCCTCATCTAGAACCCTGGGGACCACCCCTATGACCTTGTGCACCAGCCCAAGATGGATGCAGTATTGATCAGATAGGCGAAACACTGTGCGGCTGGCTCAATTAACCCACACCAAGGATACTCTCTAGCAAAATGACCCATAATACCAGAATCATAACATGCCCCGAGCACTCTTCTCTATCAAGAAAGTCCGGCTAATCTAGAATGGTCACCTCGGCCTGAAGACCCCTGTCTGTGCACCCTTTGAGGACTGACTACTGCTTTGCCCACTGACATCTCTATAACCAAGCTGACCCCCATTTGAAATCTGAAGCGCTGCCTGAACAGGCCTACTAGATTGACCCTGATATTGATAAGGCTACAGCTACCCTGGAAACCCCTACCTCTAAACTGTGAGTCGTTATGGCTCCTACTATAACTGCCCTGCTGACGCGGCCACTTATCACTGCCTCCTTAGGCCTCGCAATGCATATCCTCCATAGTCTGAGCATAGTCAGCAATATCCACAAAAGATGTGCCAACAGTTACCATACTCTAAGTAGTCATGCAAAGTGAAAGTCTCAGCCCTCTGACAAAACAACAAATTTGCTCATACTCGGTAGGTAGAATCATGATGGCATGTCTAGCTAACTCATGAAATATCGCCTTGTACTCTGCCATAGACATTGAATACTATTGTAACCCAGTGAACTGGTCCCTCAAATGCACGCGTATTCTGCAAGGCATATAATTCTCCAAGAAGGCCTCAAAAAACTGAGTTCATGTCATAGGGGGAGACCTAGTTGGCCTAGAATCAATATATCCCATCCACCATTGTCTGGTTGCTCGATCAAACTTAAAAGTGGTGTAGTCCATACCATGCAACTCTACCAGGCCCAAATTACAGAGCCTCTCCACACAACTAGTATGGAACTCAAAAGCATCCTCTTTTAGGCATACCAAGCCCCTTGCAAATGTAGGTGGAGAAAATCTCAGAAACCAACCCAGCATCTTCTACTGCACAGAAGTAATAACTGGCTGGGCTACTGCCGGCTGTGGGACTACTAGTGCTAGTAAGACCTCTTCTCTAGGAGCCACCGCTATAGGTTGTGCTCCTAAAGACCATCATAGGCTGTTATATGGTCTCCATTTGTTGGCGGGCCACCTACTAAGCCCAATAACTGTACCAAAGCATCACAAAGAACTGAAGAAGATATACACTAGGTGGGGCTTGGGCTACCCACTGGCCTACCTGTTACTGTGGTGGTTGACCCTCTTGTGCTACTCGGGAGCAATAATAGGATTTTGTGAAGGCTCCCTGAACTGGACTCGAGCTGAGGCTGCAGCTCTGGCCTGACCTCAACCTCTGGGTTGACCTCGGGATCTAACTGGTGCCCTAGCTGTAGGCTCAGGGTCTTTATACCCGGCCGCCATGGCCAGCGTCCTAGCCATTTGTGAAAGAGTGAAACAAATGAGAATCTAGACATCAATATAGTCTCAACGCACGAAAATGAACCAAAAAAGTGAGATTTTCCTAAGAATGTCCTATAGCCTCCCGAAGATAGGATACGAACCTTATCGTATCAATCCGCAAGACTCTACTAGACACTTGCTTTTGTACCAACAATACCAGTTAATCTAGGCACTGTTACCAAATTGTCACGTGCAAATTTCTCGAGTCATGATGGAACCTACTTAAACCCACTAGTAAGTAAACCAAACCATAGCCTAGACCAATAAGTAATGGGCTAACCAGCGGAAGATAAGAAAATAAAGGTCAAAGTGAAGTAATAAGTCACGAGAATATATATATATATATATATATGTAAGTGCATGCTATCCAAGAGGAAAAGAGGACAAAATATCAAAATGAATCCCTCCACGACCTGGTAAGGTCAGTATAAGAGCCACTAATATAAAAAAAAGAGTACAAGACACTGTCAGGTTATACATCATAATCCCTGAATATACAAACAAGACTATCAAAAATAGTAGAAGGAGGAGGATCAGCTTCAGACTCTAAAAGCTCACCCTATCTCTGAACAGCAGTACAGCTCAAGAATATTGGCAATAGTGGTGACTCATACTCTGATCTGCATCAAGGAAAAAAATGCAAAAGTTCAGTATGAGTACCAAAACAATGGTACTCAGTAGGCATCATAGACCGAATGAGCTAAATTACAGTAAAAGAATAATAAATTGCGATTATATAAACCTAAGTAAATAAATAGGGCAGAAATGGAATTAATAGGCTAAACTAGGCAACTGTGATAAGTAGAAAGCAATTAGCTCGAAAGCAATAAATAAAAGCCAAGCTATAACCTAACTAGACACCCATAAGCTCAAAAGGCACAAACAAGAAGAGATAAACCCAATCGAGCCCCCATAAGCAGGTGGGTGCAAGAAAAGAGTAACTTAAATGTAATGGCGGAATAACAACAATAATGAACGTAAAATGAGCCGGCATGAACAATATGCGTACCTGATACTCCATTCCAACCATAACCACAAGTCTTACCAGCCTCTACTGGATTTCTAATTCCCAAATCAGTATTTGTAAAGGTAATAAATGTCAAACTCGAACTGGAACTAGAGAATGATATCATGATAGTAAACGCCAGACTCAAACCAAAATTGATAAATAATAACAATGTGCTAGGTGTTGAACTCGAACCAGAACTACTAAGTAAGCTTAAAGTAGTAACATTCCAGGAATATAGTCTCACTTAAGTCAAATTAGCCATAAACTCCAAAGAAAGGAGGTCTAGACTCTTAAGGCGATACAGGTTCTAATTATTATGCCGAAAGACGCGGTTTAAGGTTAAATAAAACCCTACCTAGGGTAACTAAGCTAAAAAGACTTATAAAAATGACTAAGTTAGCCTAAAGCTCAAGGATTTACCTAAGGAAGCGGATAGAGGTCATTCAAGTCAAAAAAGAACTATTCTAGGCATTCTATATTATAAAGGGCCAGTGGGTCCCACTACCAGTTTCGAAAACCCAACCTAAGGCAAGAACTTACCCAAACCTAGTCTAAGGATTCTCAGTTCCATCCTAATGCAATAAGTAACTAAGTCTAGTCATAAAGGATAACCATAAGCTAGCACAAGGGAATACGGGGCCAAATTATACCCGGAAGGGCCCCTAATTGGCTAAATTAAGCTACAATTGCTAAAAAGATACTCGAGACATGATAACCCACCCATAACTAGCACATTAACATTCTATTACTATAATCAAGAAAATTCTAGAAGAAGGGTAAGCCAAGCCTACCTGGACGCCGTCAAAAGTACGAATAATCCTCTACACCAGAGCATTTTCCTTTCGAGAAGTTTCGACCCTTACCACACTATCAAAAAAATGTTCTACACATCAAGAGGAGAATATTAATACCCATAGTGCAAAAATACACTTCGGGTCAGAAATTGAGCTAAAAATCCATCGTGGAGCCCGCTTGCAAAATCATGATATTGAAACCATCAAAACATCCATCGGGTCATAGGAGCTAGTACTCAAAAAATGGGCATGATTAGACCTCTAATTCGAGCTCGAACAGCCCGACAAGCTCGATAAGAAAATCACAAACTTAGCTACTAGTTAGATAGAAATTGACCGAGAACTTCGAGATTAAGACGAGGAGATGATCACTCTACTGATTTCAACTCAATCCCATCTCCAATTCAAGGTTATCCCACTGAATTCGAGCTCCCACAAGTAAAAAATGGAGGTTTTATACTTAGAATAATGACACCAATTTGAGAGGATGGAATATATATAAAACACCAGCGATGACTGCTTAAGCGGTTGCAGCTAAAGCGACGAGGTGGGAACTAAAGTGACCCAGCCTCAAATGGCCAGCCACTGCTAAAGCAGTCCTGAGCCTCTTAAGCGGCTACCACCAAAGCAGTCTCTAGGCCACTAAAGCGGCTGCACCAATAACTTTGGCACGAAAATATTTGTTAAGTCCTAACGAATTTCGGTCGGGTGCTCGAGATTTATTCGAAATCCCGTGCATGCAAATGAACTATGCAACCTCACCAAATTTGGCATTTTAGACTTAACAAAGTCATTAAAATTTTCATCCGAGGTTATTTGGATAAAATGTGGGTCCCACACCCAACGTTTCAATTTTCACCAAAATCAACCAAATAACCCAAAGTGAGTCCGGAATCCTCGGGACGAGAACCAAGGGTCCTCCTAGACTAAAATTTATATTCCAGAGCCAACGGACCCATCAGAATTGGCATCCGAGGCTATTCAATTGATATTCTGGCCTGAGACTATATTCTCAACTTCAAAAGTTCCAAAATAGGAAAATGACTCTAAAAACCAAACGAACTGCCCGGTAACCAAACTGTCAGTCCCAGCAAGTCTTAAATGACTTGAGGTAGCTATGAGAAGGCTAATAACATAGAAAATGCACGAAAATGTAGGAAATGACCTGGAGGGTTATTACAACTTTGTTGATATAGCTTGGTGGATTAGAAAATCTGTACACATAACAATTAATTTCTCATAATAATAGCTACTACTACTACTGAAGTTATATATCTGTTCTTCTTTTGTGCTTTTTGTGTGTGCTTACCAATTTTGTCAAGAATTTCAGTAACTCCAGAGTCAATCCAAAACCTGTTGAACTATGATGTGAATTCAGTGTTCATATAAATGCTTAGACCTATTTTAGAAGATTTTAGGTTAAGAAACGAAATTAATTTCAACATCAAGGTGGTGAGAGGTGACAATATACACTATAGAAACCCCAATTCCAAAAAAAAATCTTAAATAAATAGAGAAAACCCAAACCCAATAGCTAGTACCCAAAACAAAAAAACAAAAAGACAAAGCTAGAACCCACATCTAATTTAAAAATACACCAAATTACAGATCTTACAAAGACAAAATGGGGGAAGATGAAAAACCCCATTGGCAAAGATAACAACGGTAAAACATTACAATAAACCAAAAATTGGGAGAAAATTACTGCAATTAAATAGATGCCTTTTGATTGCCATGCCAGAGTAATAGCGATATAGGATCTTGGGCCTTTTGTTATGCGAGACTTGATAGAGCGAGATCAAGTATGGGAGTGATAGACGAAGGGGTGTGAAATGGTGATTGAGGATAATAGATCGTATAAGAGGAAAAAGAGGGAAACCAAAAATAGATGATGGGAAACTTTTGGAAGCCCCCGTTCTTTGTAATTTTTAATTTTAATTAACTAATGGTTTATACCTAGATTTGTGCACGAATCGATCGACTCAGTTCGATTTTGATCATCATCGAATTGAAATATCAAATTTTAATTTGTTAAAGTCCTTGTTCAAAATCGATCCATTCTATGTTCAATTCAATTCATTTTTTACTATTGAATCAAATTTACAAATTGATTTGCTTGATTTCAAAATTTCAACAAGCAACTATTCTCATTCCAATTTTAAAGAAAATATAGTAAAAAGAAGTAACAAAATCTTAAAACTAGGTCTTGAATAATCAAAAATAACATTACATTGCAAGTCTAAAGTGACATTAAAATTTAGTCACAATGGTTCCAACTCAAAAGTACTATTTAGTATTCTCTCTATATATATACACACACAAAAGCTAGTCACTGGGCACATATATTGCACGTGTATCTCGCGCAAATTCGTACAAACGTTTCAAAGGAAGAATACAAGTTTCAAACTTATGCGTATCAATTGGGTCAATATTTGATGTTAATTTGCAAAGCACAGATGTATTGAATATTACGTTAAATAACTGTGAAGCATATCTATTATTTTTCAGTTCGTGAAAGTAAAATTTTGGAGAAACAAAACGTGTCTTTAGTAGTACTTTTCTACTTTGTGTTTATCATTATCATGTGTTATGATAAAATAATTACTTCTAACAAATTTACTAAAAATTCACTTCTTGAGGAAAGTCAATTATGTAAAATATGATTACAAATGAGTAGTGGCTAACGTTACGACATAGTATTAAAAAATTTAATTGTAACTATTCTAATTTTTCTTCAAAAAATTTGAACTTCCACTAAATATTAATCTTGAAAAGAGACCAAAAAAATGCTTCTTACGTGTTGTTTAAAATGACACAAAATAGATAATCTTAAATTAGCAAATCATGTTGAGAAATCATAATATTTTAAAATTGAATTTGTAAATCAATTCAAATTGTATAATCTAAATTGTATTATCCAAATTGCTTCGAATCAATTCAAAAATTTGAGTTGATCCAATTTGTACACGACCCTATTTATAACCCCAAAATTGCTAATAATTACTTGTTCGGTCAAAACACCTTTTTTCAAAAAAAACTTTTAATTTTTTTTTTGAGGTTTTTTGTCAATAAGTAAAAGTGTTTTTAAATAGAAGTAGTAATAGTTTTTTGACGATTAGGATAGAAGTTAAACAAATTTCTTATTGAAAAAAGTAAAAATAGTAAATTATTTTTTCAAGACAAAATATTTCTATCATAATGTTGGGTTCCAGCCTTGCTCTCTTGATGCTTATTGTGTTCTTATTTTGATTATTGACAAACTTTATCACTGGAACCTGGTCCATGAATGTCTGAATGTTATTAATGTTCCGATGATTGTTTAACCTGGTGGAAGCACCAATTACGTGAACTGGTGTCCCAGTGTGCAGTTTTGCAGTTGCAGGCATTTGTCTTATATGCCAGCTATCTAGTACTTTTCTGGACAATGTCAGCACATTAGTGGGATGAATTTTCAATGGTCCTTTCCAGCTTTCACCAATGAGTAAGCTTCTCTCCCAATGCTCATCATATATATACGTCATCCTTGAGGAGAGACGCTCAAGCTTTTGCAAAAATTCAGAAAAGAATTTTCTCAAGCAAAGGCCTCAGCTGATATAGCAAGACTCCACAATTTAGAAACTCTTTTTGCTCATAGTGATAAATGCTTCTGTTTCTAGGTTTATTGAGGTTTTGTTCTTGGTCTAACAATTGTAAACTTACATCTCATTCTAGAGTTTCCAGTGAGTATTTTTTTCGTCTAGATTTTTGTTCAAATCTGAGTTGTTGTCTTAGCTAGAGGTAGCTAATGGAGAGCTCACAGTAGAGGTATTGTGAGGGTATGTTACAATAGAGTTATTGCAAGGTTGTAGGAATTAGGAGGTTAATTCCTAGGTTGTAATCGAAGGTTGCTCAGAGTTTTATTGAAGGTTGGTGGTGAAATCCTACTGGGATAACTCATGGTTTTACTCTCTTGAGTAAGGATGTTTCCACGTAAACATATTGAGTCATTTACTTTACTGCCAATTTTATTATGTTCGCATTGTTCTTCAATATCCTCACATAGGGACCAGGTACTTAATCAGGTCCCTGTTACAGTGGTGGACTCTTACGAGCAATCAATTGATATTAGAGCAGTACTTCCTATAAGGTTAACACCTATGAAGGATCCTGTTTAAACTGGCAGCTCCACCCAGTTTTGAGGAAGGACAAAAAACTACTTGACCCCCAAGGTTCAATGGATAGTTCTATAATTAGTGGAAGACTAGAATGCATGATTTTATCATGGCAGAGGATAGTGAATTCTGAGATGTGTTTTGTTATAGTCCTTATGTGCCCATGGAAGTTGTTAAAGAAAGGGAAATCTCTCTATCTGTTCCCTAAGTCGGGAAGGACTGTAATGAAGGTGTCAGGAAGAAGATTGAGAAGAATTACAAGGCTAAGAAGATCCTTGTATGTGGAATAGGAATTGATGAGTAAAACCGGGTCTCTGCTTGTGAATCTGCTAAGGAAATATGACAAGCTCTGTAGAATACTCATGAGGGAAGAAGTCAAGTTAAGCAATAAAAGATTGATATGCTTACTACTCAGTACGAACTGTTTAAGATAAGCATAGAAGACTCCATTCGAGACATGCATACTCATTTCAAATCTATTATGAATAAACTTAAGTGTCTTGGAGAAAACATCAAAATTTATAAGATGGTTAGGAATATCTTGAGTATATTGCATCCCTCATGGGAAAGCAAAGTGAATGTCATCTTAGAGGCAAAGGATCTACAAACTATTACGATGGATGAGCTTATTGAAAATTTGAAGACATATGAGCTTAAATGTCAGCAGGATTCTAAAAGAAATGAACCTAAAAAAGAAAGGAGTTTGGTTCTGAAGGCAAACAAAAATGATTCAAATGAAGATGAACATGACATGGCCTATCTCACTCGGAGGATCCAAAAGATGGTAAGAAGCGGAGGTTTTTAGAATAGAAGAAACTCAAGTAAAGGGTTTAAAGGAAATGATCTTTGCCACAAATGTGGAAAACCTAGTCATTATATCAAAGATTGTCCTCTTCACAAGATGGACTACAAGGATTTCACCAAGCAAAACATAGAAAGGACCCAGAAAAGGCACCAGGTCTCTGATAGAGTCAGTAGAAAGGAAGCAGCTGAGCAAGCTCTTACAACTTGGGGATACTCCTCAAGCGATTCAGATAAAGAAGTGGATGGTGATAACACATCCATGTTTTTGATTGAAGATGAGTCAACAAAATCTAAATCCTTGCTAGCTTTCATGGCTAAGTCTGAGGATGAAGCTGATGATGAGGTAACCTTCTTTGATATTCAAAAAAAACTTGAGAAACTATTCTAAGAAAGAGTTAAGATCATTAGCTAATGTCTTCATTGATGCCTTTCATAATCATGCTACTGAAAAGGAGTATCTAGCTAATGAACTGAATGAAATTGAAATAGAGAAAGTATCCTTATTCTCAAGTAATTCATAGCTTAAAGTAAAAGTTGCTAAGATTAAAAATGAAAATAAAATGTTGAGTGATAAACTCAAAAGGATAACTGGGAAGGTGGAGGCAAGTGAGTCATTCGCAAGTCTTGAAGAGAAGCTAAAAAAGGTCAGTCTAGACCTTGCTGCCTCTTTTAAACGAAATAGGGAGACTGAAAAGAATTTGAATAGCACTAAGAATGAGCTAGAGAAATCCTTTTGTTGGACCGCTACATCAGAGACTCTTACTAAACTAAGTAGTATGAGGTCAAATTTTAAAGAAGGTCTTGGATTTGAAAAGGACACTGCTTCATACAATCCTTATAGAAAATATGCATCTATTTTAGATAATTGGTTATGTACTTACTGTGGGAAAGATGGTCACTTCAAATAAACATGTCAAGTTCTTCTCAAATCAAAGAGAGAAGATCTGAATTTAGCTAAAACTATTAAGGGACCAGGTCCCAAGGAGAGAAAACCAATCTTGTCTGCATGGGCAAGAAGAAATCTTATCCATACTTTTACTCACTTAAAGGGAACCAAGCTCATGTGGGTTCCCAAATTTAACAAATGACTATGTATGCAGGTAGAAGTGAAAGGAGGCAGTCAACAAAATCAAAAATGGTTTATGGATAGAGGCTGCTCAAACCATATGACTAGTAAAACTAAAGATTTGCTCTTAATCAAAGCACTTTAAGGAGGTAGTGTGTCATTTGGGGATGGAAAGAAAGGGCTTATTCTTGGTGTTGGAAAGAAATGAAGGAAAGAAACAACTCCTAAATGTCTCGTAGCCTCCTACTTATAAATGTGGTGCACAACAAATCCATAAGCAAGACTCTACACAGACACGGCTTGGTAGACACCCATAGAACAACCTGCTCTAATACCACTTTTGTCACGACCCAAAATCCCATTCGGGCCGGACTGGCACCTGAAGTCGATATGGACCAAGAGAACCAATCTTTGCTCGTGACCAGTTGTATGCATAACCTCATGTGAATCTTATTATACCTCATGCAACTATGCGTAAGTCATGGACATTGAACATATGCTATAAATATATATATTTATAAAACTTGGCCATTGGGGCCATCAAGTCAAAACGGTCATTCATCTCTTACATTCACATACCTATATAGGTCTACAAAAGCCTCTAATATATGCATCTACAAGACCAACTTAAAGTCGGGACAAGTCCCCGCTTTATCTTTACAACATCAAAAAAAATATACAACTGTGACTCAGAAAGTCCCGAACCAACTGGGACTCACCAAAGATCTGCAACTACTGTCAACCTACTGTGGAGGTCTACTAGTGCCTACACATGCAACATGTAAGGTAAGTCCCCCGAGGAGGCCAATACGAAGAATTTACTGAGTATGTAAGGCTATAGAAACTACATCATACATGAGAATGTCAATAAAATAGAATATGAAATAGAATATGAGAGAATGTTCAAGGTGGATAAACCATCGTCTTATGTAAGGAAACATGTATATTGCTTCTGTTATTGTCATTTTAGATCGCTCATTTATATCCTTATTATTCATATAATATCTTTCATACACATCTTCATTCAAGAGAAGTTTCCTTCACTCAAGAGATTCTTTCTATTCGAGAAATTCTTCTACTCAAGAGATTCCTCTATTCAAGAGATTTGGGTTAGTAACATAACATACATCCACTCGATTGGTGGGTTAATGATATAACATACATCCACTCTATTGGTGGGTTAATAACATACATCCACTCTATTGGTGGGTTAATAACATACATCCACTCTATTGGTGGGTTAATAACATACATCCACTCTATTGGTGGGTTAATAATATAATATACATCCACTCTATTGGTGGGTTAATAACATGCATCCACTCTATTGGTGGGTTAATAACATACATCCACTCTATTGGTGGGTTAATAACATACATCCACTCTATTGGTAGGTAAACATACATCCACTCTATGGTGGGTTAACATACATCCACTCTATTGGTGGGTTATTAACATACATCCACTCTATGGTGGGGTTAACATACGTGGGAGAGATTGATTTATTCAAACTTGGAGTGGTAATATATACACACTTTTCTTCATTTCTTACCAGGGAGGGATTGATACTTGTATGATACATTGAGGATTGTGATACTATTGGAACCACACATACATGTTTCTCCTCATTTCTTTGCTTTCAAGAGATTGACACCTTTACTAGTGAGGGATAGATATATTAACTCGCACATTACCTCTTCATCATTCTTATGAGATCATATGAGATTGGTACCTTTACACTTGTGAGAGATTGATATAATGATAGTCATAACATTATTAAAACTTAGAACATAACATTCTAGAAACTTTGGAGTTATAATATGGTTGGAACTTCGGATTCGGAATCGTGTCCACCCTACATCTATGATTTTCCTGCACTTTTGCCCCCAACAAACGTACATAACTTAATTTCTTTCTTTTGAGAGACTGGTATACTAGCTTGCACATTACTTCCTTCATTACCCATATGAGATTGGTACAAAGATAATCATAATAATATTAGACTTTGGAACATGACATGATTGGAAAATGCTTTTCAATAATAAATAGATTCTCTTTACATCCTACTGTCTTTGGAATAGTTCTTTTTAGTAGTTATCACCTTATGGGAGCATTTGGAACTTTAATCAATGAACCAGAGATAAGTGAATCATAATTCGTCTGACAATAGGACACACATGAATAACAATATATCTCAACCTGAACTGGGATACCTTAGAACACTTCGGACATGAGTGAGTACCATAACAAGGTGAATACTCTATGCTGCAGAAAAATACGGAAAGAGTAACCTTACATACCTTATCGCCTCAATATGAACACTCAATCCTATATGTGAATACAATAGTCCCACTCTTTACTTATGTTTCACTCTACAACACAAATACACAACGGAGTTTACATTAACCATCAACTACCTTACAAATGCATATAACGATAATGAGTTACACAATGGCCTCAAAATGTCATTTCCCCTTTGACAACACCCTTTATGAGATCATCATACCAACAATACCACAATATTCCCAACATTGACCAAAATATCATAAACCACTAGCATGTCACACCAAGTTCATATTTTCCACTCTTCATCACCACAACATCACAATTATTCCATCAAATCACCTCAATTCACCTCATATCAACATATTAGCCAAAATCCCATAATTTACACTTTTAACAAAATAACAAGTTTAATAACATAATCACACCATACATTTTGATATTTCATCCATACCATGCTCTTTCATCAAAACCACAAGTCATATTCCAAGTTTAAATCCCACGATTAACACATCTTTTACAAAAACACAAAGTGCCATATTCAACACTTCCAAGCACAACCAACATGGTCTACATACTCTCCCATGCATATAAGATATTAATCCATAAGAATAATCACTTACCTAATCTTGAAAGATGAGGATCTTGCTCCAAATATGACTTAGGGTTTGAAGAGCCCAAAGGGGTTTTCTTGAGAATTCTAGAAAAAGCATAGAAAAGCATGTGTGTTTTTGTGGATTAAAAATCTGATTTTTGCCTCCTTTTATAGACCCTTGAAGTCATCTTTAGCCACTTTGCTCAATTATTGATTAGTCAAAGGAAGAATGGGTCATTTGACCCATTTTTGGCCCATGTCTTTTGCCTCCTTTTGGGCCTTTTTTGAGCCCAATTCACTTGATCCTACAAAATCAATAATTTCTCATGTTTAAATCATTTCATACGTGTTATGATAATATTCCCACTCACAAAATTTATATTCATAGCCTCAATCCCAAAAACAAGTGATTCTAGTCACATATGACTTATTTTGACCGAAAGGGTAAAATCGTCATTTGGATCGTCCACGAATAATTTTACCAAATTGGAATGCCAATATTTCAATTATCCCATCAAAATTATTACAAAATACATACTTGTGGCTCTCGACACCTGAGTAAACATTGTTCAACATCGTCAAGTAAGGTTGGGAAGGTACGGGGTGTTACATCTACATCCACTAAAAAGTATGGAGGGGAGAGTAAAAGCGTAAATTCAAAAAACAATATGCGAAATCTATATCACCATAAATATTATTCCGAGAGTATCCTAATTTTTTTTCAAGAAATAGATATATGATAAGTTCTTCATTTTAAAAACATGACTACACTATTAGTATTTGACAGCATAACTATGGTTGCTACTTAAGAAAATACATAGAAACCAAGAGAAAATTAGCAAACTTTAACGTAAGTTGTACATATTTTTGAAAGCAATCTGACAAAGAAAATATTAGTACCAATAATTGCATCACAATGTGATGGTAACATACAACCAAAACACAAATATAAAGTTGTGTAGTTAAAAAAAACATTTGAGCAGATTCGTATGCTGAGTCACCATTTAAGTCGAAGGGACCTGAGAAGAATTCATAAATATCAATCACAGTAAATTGAAAATACTGAAAATATTAGAGCATGTCATACAATTTAATATATTTCAAAAGAAATATTAGAGTCCTTTCATAACCCAATTTCTCGAGTAATGATGGAACCTACTTTAACCCACCAGTAGGTAAGCCAAGCCATATCCCAGAACGACAATGGGCTAACCAGAAGAAGATAAGAGAATACAAAATATAGGCATGAAATGGATGCACTACATAGTGAAATATAGCTACATATATACATACAAACATACAATACAGGGGGTAAACAGATAAAAATATACAAAAAAGAGTTTCCCAAGACTTGGTATGGTCGGTACAAGAGCCATTAAACTAAAATAGAGTACTAGACTGTGTCAAATATATATATATATATATATATATAGTCTCAGAATGTACAAATAGACTATCCAAAAACAGCAGAAGGAGAAGGATCAGCTCCGAACTCTGAAAGCTCACTCTCTCTCCGAATCAGCAGCAAGCCTGAGGATAATGTCAACGGTGGTGGCTAGAACTCGGATCTTCATCAGGAAAAAGATGTTGAAGTGTAGTATGAGTACCAAAACGATGGGTACTCAGTAGGCATCATAGCTCAACCGAGCTAAATTACAGTAAAAGTATAATAAAATGCGCCAATATAGATTAGAGTCAGGAATAAAGGGTATAAATGGAAACTAATGAACCATACCAATCGGAAGTGATACATATATAATAAATAACTCAAAGAACAGAAATAAAGTCTAACTATAACCTAACTGGGGCCCCATAAGTACAGAAGGCACAAACAAGAAAGAAAATAACTCAATCGAGCCTCCATAAGCCCGGTGGATACGAACAAATAGTACACTAATATGAAGATGAAATTATCAGTAATAATAGGTATAATGTGAGCCAACAAGAAAAGCGTACCTGAAACTCTTTTCTGATCATAATTCCAAATGTTACCTGTCTTAATTAGAATTTCAAACCCAAAATAGGTGACTGTAAGTGTAATAGATGCCGGACTTGAATTGGAACTTATACTAAGAAACATCATGCTAGTAAATGCCGAATTAAATCGAAACTGATATTATGTAAGAATGTACTAGGTGTCGAACTTGAACCAGGACTACTAAATAATATAAAAGCCAAGACATTCCTGAATTACCACTTCATTCAGAAACCCACTAATGATAACTACTGATTCTAGGCGATCAATCACCTAAAGCAGAATGGGTCCAAATTACGAAGTCTAGGCACTGATCGATGTCAAATACTACTCTATCTGGGGTAACAAAGACAAATAAGCTATATAAAAGATAACTAAGCTAGCCCAAAACTCAAAGACTAGCCCAAGGATTTGTGTAGGGGTCATTCTAAGTCAAAAAGGAACTATTATAGGCATCTATGCTTCTACAAGGCCAGCAATGCCTACTATCAGTCCCGAAACTCAGTCCTAAGGCAAGAACCTACCTGAACCTAGTCTAAGATTACTCAATCTTGAACTAACACACTAAGTATACTAAGGCTAGACCTAAGGGACAACCATGACATAATGTAAAGGAAATGAGGCCGAATTTTACCGAAAAAGGCCCTTAATTGGCTAAATAAGTCAATAAACACTAAAATAACAACTGAGCCATAAATACTCACCCATAGCTTGCACAATTCTACATTAATAATATATTGAAGCTCAATATAGAAGAAAAGTAATCCTAGCCTACTTAGACGTTGCCAAAAGCTTGAAAATCCTCTACTCTGGAGCTTTCCCCTTTCGAGAAGCCTCCGGCCTCTGCAACGCTATCAAAAGAATGATCTACATATTAAGACGAGAATATTGATACCCATATTGGGTATAAATTCTCCAGGTCAAAAATTGGAAAATCAACATGGGACCCATTTACGGAATGACAATCGTCACAGCGTTCCTCTCAGCTCAAGGATCATTTTGCCCCAAAATTGGGCAAATTTCGAGCTTAAATTAGCCTCTAATCAGTCCCAACAATATTCAAAAATTAAGAACTAAATCAGAGAATTTAATCTAGCTTCTAAACGAAAACTTACAGGATATGAACAATATAATGTCCACAATCCCGTCCCCAAGCTAATCCCAGCTCCACTCAATGATTTTGCCACTATGAGCTCAAGGGGTCTTCTAATGGTGTTTGATACTTAGAAAATGAAGCTTTTTTTAAGAAAATAAATATATATAACACTACCAGCGATGGCCGTTTTAGCGGCTAAATGACCGCTAAAGCGGCTAAGGGGTTACTTTAGTGACCAAGCCTTAGCTGGACAACCTCCGCTAAAGCGGTCAAGAGTCACTTAAGAAGATTCTGTGTAAATGGTCCCAAGTTGCTAAAGCGGATACCGCTAAAGCGTTCTCTAGGTTGCTAAAGCAGCTGCACCAGTAAATTTGGCACCAGCCAAATTTTATAAAGTCCTAACGAACTCTGACAAGGTACTCGGGATTGGTTCAGAATCCTGTGTATACAAAAAAACTATGCTACCTACAAAAGTTGATATTCCAGACTGAAAAACACCATCAAAACTTCCATCCAAGGTCGTTTCGATAAAAAAAATGGGCCCTACCCAAGGGCCATTTTTGCCAAAATTTACCAAATAGCACAAAATGAGTCTGAAAGCCTCGGGACCCGGACCAAGGGTCCTCCTAGACTAAAATCGATGTTCCAAAGATGATGAGAATATAAAAATAGGTACCTAAGGACGTTTACCTATAGTTTAGGCCCAAGACCCTATTCTTAACAACGAAAGCTCCAAAATAGGGAAATGGCTCTAAAAACCAAATAAACTGTCCGGTGACCGAACTATTAATCCCAGCAAGTTATAAATAACTTAGGGCAGTTGTAGGAAAGGTCTAAATATAGAAAAAACATGAAAATACAACAAATGACCTAGAGGGTCATTACAACATCCATTACTAAAAGGATTTTGGTCCGTAAAAGTAAAGGATTAAGAAGTACTTGAAGGCTCGAATAGGTTGGAATACTAGGTTTGCATCTCATACTCGGTCTCCCAGGTAGCCTCCTCGACTGGGTGGTGTCTCCACTGAACCTTAAACATAGGAATGTCTCTAGAGCGCAACCTGCTAACATCTCTCTCTAAGATAGAAACTGGCTCCTCAACAAAGATCAACCTCCCATCCAACTGAACCGAGTCCCACCGAAGCACATCCTACTCATTTGGAATATAACACCACAACATAGATACATGGAAAACTGGATGGACGGATGAAACGGCTGGAGGCAAAGCCAACTCATAAGCTACCTCCCTAATTGTCTGAAGGATCTCAAATAGCCCAATATACCTGGGGCTGTGCTTGCCTCTCTTCTCGAAGCTCATCACACCCTTTATGGGTGATATTCGAAGAAAGACCCGATCACCAACTCTGAATTTCAAGGTGCTAAGTCTACGGTCAACATAAGTTTTTTGCCTGCTCTGAGCTGCCCGAAGCCTATCCTGAATAACCCGAACCCTATCCAAAGACTCACGAAGCAAATCAGCACCATGTGGCCTAACCTCTGAATTCTCGAACCAACCCACTAAATATCGACAATACCTACCATACAACGCCTCGAATAGTGCCATCTGAATACTCGAATAGTAGCTATTATTATAGGCAAGCTCCACTAAGGCTAGAAACTACTCCCATTGACCTCTAAAGTCCATAACACATGCGCGGAGCATATATTCCAAAAACTGAATAGTCCGCTCCGACTACCCATCAGTCTGGGGATAAAAATGGTGCTAGGTCAAACTGGGTACCCTACTCTTCCTAAAAGGCCATCCAAAAGCTAGATGTGAACTGGTAGCCTCTATCTGAGATAATAGACACAGGTAATCCATGAAGATGAGCCACCTCTCGAACATAGATGCGAGCCAACCCCTCGGCACTGAAAGAAGTTTGAATAGGGATAAAATGGTCGGACTTGGTCAATCTATCTAGGATGACCCAAATACTATTGAAACCACAAGAGGTACAAGGTAAACCACCTACAAAATCCATGGTAATCCACTCCCATTTCCATTCAGGAATGGGTAGCCTCTAAAGCAATCAACTAGGTCTCAAATGCTCGGTATTCACCTGCTGAAAACACAAGCACCAAGCCATAAAGTCTGCTACATCTTTCCTCACCCCTCTCCACCAGTAATGATGCCTCAAATCTTAATACATCTTAGCTGTCCTAGGGTGAATAGAATATCAAGAGTTGTGAGCCTCCTGAAGTATCAACTAAATCAAGTCTCTAACCCTCGAAACACAAATGTGACCGTTGAATCTCAGAATGCCCTCTAAATCTAAGGTAGCCATCCTTGAAACACCTCTCAACACCTAATCTCAAATGACACATAGCCTGCTATCCTTAAACTGTCTGCCCCAAATCCACTCTAACAAAGTAGACCTAGCCTCAACACTAGTAAGAATCCTCTTGGGGTCTGAGATATCAAGTTGGCCATCATGTTGGCAAAGGACTTGATGTCCAAGGTCAACGGTTGCTCAGAAACTAAAATAAAGGCTAAGCTAACCATACTCATATAACACCCCGTACATCCCCGACCCTAATTTAATGGATTGGTGACTTAGGGTGTAGTTATAAGCCTTAGCCTCGAGAGCACTAAGTACGTGTGTTGCATTGGGTTTGGATGGAACATTTGATATCGTACTAGTCATAGTGACTAGACTCTTGTAGGAGGAGTTTGAAACTTTTTGGAACATTTTTAGAGTGATAAGTGAGGCTTGAACGACCTCTAAACAAAGGGTTTTAATGCTAAGAAGTAAGCAAAAGGTTGGAACTTGAAAGATCCAACCAAAATCACCAAAGAAAAGTCGAAATCAAAAACTAAGTGTGGGGCGCTGCAGGTGGCGTGCCAGGACGCTTTGGCCTAAATTTTTGTTGGCACAGGCAGCAAGGGGACATGCCCAGTGGCGTACCATGCCACCACTGCGCACCTTTCAAATGCTGGAATTTTCTCTAAGTGTCTAGGGCGTCTGGGAGCGTGTCGGGGTGCTTTTTGCCTAATTTCTTCTACGATTATAAGTCTATAAAGAGGACTCTTGGGTTATGGTAATATTATTCCATCATAGTAGGACTACTCTCGAGAAAGTTTGACATCCGAGTTGGGATTAATTCTTGTCCCAAGTGTTTTATCAAATTATGTTAAATTAAACCATAAGTGGCAAAAATCGCGTATTCTTGAGGATTGAGTCTACGAATGTGAATCTCGCGAGTTAAAAATTGTATTGACATTATGGAATTATTTAAACATGATATAATGAGAGTATTACACATTGAAATTGGTGGGCTAAGTTAATATGTGTAAATGGGCTCAATTTGAGGCCCAAAATGGAATAAAATGCATGGCCCAAAAAGGGCAAAATGACCTATTCTTGCCATTGACCAAGTAAACATGTTATGATTGGACCAAGTGTGGCTAAGTATGACTTGTGGTCTATATAAAGGCCCCAAAAATCAGATTTTAATCACTCAGACACAGATGCCATATTCTAGAATTTTCAAGAAAACATTTTTATCTTCTCTTAAACCCTAAGCACTAAGCAACCATTTGTTGGACAAGATCATCATCTCTCAAGATTGGGTAAGTATTTTATTTTATTTTTATATATATTATATTCATGAGACCATATGTAGATCATGATAGCTATGTCTAAAGGTGTTGAATAGTGCACTTTTGCTTTTCTGGTAAAAGATGTGTTATCCATGAGATTTGAACTTGAAAAAGGACTTGAGGTTTTGAAGAAAGGGCATGGTATGGATGAAATATCAACATGTATGGTGTGGTTATGTTCCTTAACTTGTTATTTTTCTATAAGTATGACTTGTGGTATTGTTGTCGATATGTTTTTATGAGGTGTATTGAGGTGACTTGATGGAGTAATTGTGATGTCATGTTAATGAAGAAACGTAAAGGATGAACTTGGTGTGAAATACTATTGAGTTGTGATGTTTTGGTCAATGTTGGGTATGTTGTGGTATTATTGGTATGACCATGCCATAAATTTTAGTGTAAAGGGGTAAATGACGTTATAAGGCAAACATGTAACTCATTATTCGGCTTATGCACTTGTAAGGTAGTTGATTGTTAATGTAAGCTCCGTTATGTAATTGTGTTGTAGAGTGAAATGCAAGGAAGGAACTGGACTATTGTGTTCACGTATAGGATTGTAGATTCATATTGAGGAGATAAGGTATGTAAGGTTACTCTTTCTGTATCCTTCTGCAGCAGATATTATTTACATTGTCATAGTAGTTGTTCCATTCCGATATATTCTAAGGTATCTCATTCAGGTTTGATATATATTGTTATCGACATGTTTCCTATTCATTGACCAATTGGAATTCTTATGTCTCTTATCCATGGACTAAAGTTCCTAAGCTATCATAATGTTGTAATTACTACAAGAACTATCTCAAGAAAAGTGATGATGTAAGGAGAATCTACTCATTCTTGAGTAGTATATCCAATAACGTTGTGTTCCAAAGCTCCAATAATGTTACGACTATTAACATATCACTCTCTCACAAGAAAATGTATCAATCTCACACGACCAAAGTATCAATCTCTTAAAGTTAAAAGAATGAAGTAATGTATAATTAGTTGTATCCATGGGGTGATATAAACACCTGCATGATGATATCCATGGGGTGAAGGAAACACCTGCATGATGACCATCCCAACATTATGGGTGTATCCATGGGGTGAAATGAAAACCTGCATGACGATATTATTTTTTCCCACTAATAAAGTCGATGACTACTAACTAATAAAGTGGATGACTACCCACCAATAAGATGGATGACCAAATAACCCACCAATAAGGTGGATGACTAATAAAGATGACGAACGTAAAAGTAAGGAAATAATAAATGTAAGGTGCATGGTTCCACACATTCAGAACGAGGATTTATCCGCATTGACTATTTCTCTTATATTGACTCCATTGAAGTATTTATGTGTCATACAATTTCATACGAGCCTTATATACTCAGTACATTCTTCGTACTGACGTCCCTTGGGGGACTTACCTTACTTGCTACAGGTACAGGTGCTAGTAGACCTCCACTGTAGGCTACGAGTTATCCGCGGATCATTGGTGAGCTCCAGTTGGTTCGGGGCTTTCCGAGTCATATGTGTTCATGGTTTTGGTATTGTAAATATTGTATAAAGTGGGGACTCGTGTAGGTTGGTTATGTACATACATTGGTTAGAGGCTTTGTAGACGTATGTGGGAAAAATGAATGTAAGAGATGTATGTCCATATTGACTTGATGGCCCTAACGCCCAAGTTTCATATATATAGCATATGTTGCCATGACTTTCGCCGTATGTATTTTACAAGTTATATGTGAAAGAATACTATTCACACAGAGACATGTGTATGAGTGTACATAAGTAAAGATTGGTTCTCTCGAGCTTCAACGACTTCGGGTGCCAGTCCATCACGAATAGGATTCGAGTCGTGACAAAAGTGGTATCAGAGCAGGTCGTCCTAAGGGTGTCTACAAAGCCGTGTCTGAGTAGAGTCTTGCTTATGGATGTGTTGTATGCCACATTTATAAGTGGGAGGATACGGGACATTTAGGAGTTGTTTCATTTCTTCATTTCTAGATCGTGCAATAGAGTCAATATTGTATTTCTTCATTTCTAGATCGTGCAATAGAGCCAATGTAAGTGAAAATTTTATCTGACCATGTAATTGGTTTTCTTATTTATAGTAAAATGTCGATCACAAGACGAGTGTTGTTTGTACAAAGAAAGATGGCACATTAAGAATGTGTATTGATTATCGGCAACTGAATAAGGCAATAGTCAAGAATAAATGTCCCCTCCCTAGAATTGATGATTTACTTAACCAATGCTTCTCAAAGATTGACTTGAGATCGAGATATCATCAAGTAAGGGTCGAATATATATATATATATATATATATATATATATATATATATATATATACCCGAGGCAGCTTTCTGAACACGTTATGGTTACTATGATACTATAAATTTCTAGTTATGCCATTTGGGCTAATCAATGCACCAGCAGTTGTTAATTTGAGGAATAGGGTGTTCAAGATACTTTTAAATGTGTATGTGACCATGTTTGGTGATGATATTCAAAATCACAAGAGGACCATGCTAATCATATTGCAGCAAGTGTTATAGAATTTTCTAAATGTGAAGTTTGGTTACAATCCATGTCTTTCTTGAGTCACATTGTATAGGATGAAGGAATGAAGGTTGATACGCAAAAGATAGAAATGGTGAAAAAGTGGCTAAGGCCTACGATGCTTACAGAGATCCATCATTCTCTTGGGTTGGTTGGTTATTATAGGAGAATTGTTGAAGGATTTTCTTCTATCCCTACACCTTTAACAAAGCTTATACACAAGGCAATCAAGTTCCAGTAAAATGATGCATATGAGAAAAGTTTCCAAGAGTTGAAAGGTAAATTAACTCCCACACCAGTTTTAAGTGCTTCCCGAAGGCATAAGAATATTATGCAATGTTTTGTAATGCTTTCGGGGTTGGCCTCGGATGTGTATTGATGTAGCATGATAAGGTAATAGCATATGCCTAAAGACAATTGCGTCCACATAAGAGAAATTATTCCATATATGATTTTAAGTTAACAGTTGTGAAAATTGCTTGTAAAAGATGGCACCACTACTTGTATAAAACTTCAGGTGAAAGAATTATAGTGTCAAATGTGGCAGAATTTTCATTGGTAACTGAGATAAAGGAAAAGCAATATGTAAATCCTATTTTTAGTTCAATTGAAAAAGAATGTACAACAAAGTTCGACAAAGGAATTTGAGCAAACACAAGGGGGAGTACTTTAACGCCAATATATATTGTGTGTAACGGGTATAGACGAGTTAAGGAAATGAATTATGACAGAAGAACATCGTTCACGGTATTTTATTCATTCGAAAGCAACCAAAATCTACCATGGTTTAGCAGAGATGTCTTGGTAAGGTTACATGAGAAGCGCATTGTAGAACTTGTAGCTCAATGTCCAAGCTGTCACTGATTAACAGTATGGCATCCAAAATCTGTATGTTTTATGCAATGTATTACCCTTCCAGTTTGGAAGTGGAACATGAATAACATGGATTTAATCACAGGGTTGCCTCGTACACTGCTAAGGTCGATTCCATTTAGGCAATAGTTGACAGGCTTATCGAGTCAGCGTATTTCCTACCAGTTAGGACCACCGATACAATTGAACATTATGCAAAGTTGTATGTTACAGAGATAGTACGATTACATGGGATTCCACTCACTATTATATCAAACAGGAGAGCTCACTTTATTGCACAGTATTGGAAGTCTTTTCAGTAAAGCATGGGTACACAGGTGGATGTAAGTACGGCTTGTCATCCTCAGATGGATGGACAAACAGAGCGTATTATATGAACGTTTGAAGATATGCCATGAGTTTGTACATTGGACTTTAAAGGTAGTTGGGATGAACATCTATCATTTATTGAAATTGCTTACAATAAAAGTATCAAAAGGCACCTTATGAAGCTTTATTGTCACGCCCCGAATCCCAACGAGGCGTGATTGGCACCCGAAGCCGACAAGGCCCGAGAGAATCAATCTTTGATTCTATTCATTCGAATGCATGTCATAAGAAACACTACTATCACATAGAAACATGAGAGGCTAAAATCGGAAAGCATAGAACATGTGACATATATACATATGAGAAACTTGGCCGTTGAGGCCATCAAGTCAAGATTTCATCTATCACCTTATACACATACACCCACATACGTCTACAAAAGCCTCTAACAGATGCATTGACCAAAACCAACTGAAAGTCGGGACAAGTCCCCGCTTTATACAACATGTACATCACCAAAACATATATACACTCTGATTCAGAGAAGCCCCGAATTAGCCGGAGCTCACCAAAGAACAGCTAACACTGGCAATCTACTGAGGAGGCCTACTGGTACCTGTGCCTGCAGCAAGTAAGGTAAATTCCCCAAGAGGGGTCAGTACGAAATAAGTACTGAGTATGCAAGGCTCAGATGAAACTGTACAGTACATGAATATATCAATGAACTCAAATACAAATGACTAATCAATGTGAATAAGTCACCATTTTGCATTTTGGGAAACCATGTGGATTGCTTTCATTACTTTCTTTACTTTCTTTACTTTCTTTATCTCAATGCTCAATGATAACAATGTACCCGGGCCCCTACTGATCAGTGGGTCTTTCCATGACTTATCGTCATGTTGGGATCGGGTCGAGCTAGGCTTATGCCCCTAAGACCTGCCACCCATAAATCAATGCCTCGGGATTGGGTCGAGCTAGGCTTATGCCCCTAAGACCTGCCACCCATAAATCAATGCCTCGGGATTGGGTCGAGCTAGGCTTATGCCCCTAAAACCTGCCACCCATAAATCAATGCCTCGGGATCGGGTCGAGCTAGGCTTATGCCCCTAAGACCTGCCACCCATAAATCACTGCATCGGGATCGAGTCGAGCTAGGCTTATGCCCCTAGAATTGCCACCCATACTTTATCATTGGCCACATTTGCATTACTTTGTTCTTTACTTTGAGATTGATACTTGGATAGTCATAACATCACTTTGAACTTTGAAACATAACATTGTTGGAAGCTTTGGATCATTAACCAATGAGTGTGAACCATGTGAATAACTTTTCAACATAACATTATGACAATCATAACACCATGGGAACCCTTGGACAACAATCTATGAACAAGAGGCATAAGTATAATCACTATTGGAAACATTGGAACATAACCTTATGAGAGCTTTTGGAACACTAACCATGACTATGAGACATGAGATTCACAAATGATCAATGAGTAGGAAATATGTGACAATGACCATTGCTAACCGGATATGGAATACCTTAGCACAATTCGCGATAGGATTAGTGACATGTCAATGTGAATACTATTTGCCGCAGAAAGATACAGACAAAGTAACATTACATACCTTGGATTCGCAATACGAATATATAATCCTAGAGGTGCGTACAATAGTCCCGCTCCTTCTTTATGTGTCGCTCTACAACACAAATACAATACAAAATTCACATTAACCACCAACTACTCTTCAAATGCATATAACATCAATGAGTCACATATTTGCCCTTAAACATGCCATTTCCCCTTGACAAAACCATTGATAACATTATTATTCCAAAAATTCCATAATATTCCCAACATTGACCAATACATGAAAATCAATACATTTCACCACAACACTTCTCCTTTACACTTTCTTATCCATACCACATCACAAATAATCCATCAATTTACCTTAATACAACTCATAACACATATCGGCCAAAAATCCACAATTTCCACTTATAGACAAGAACAAGTTTAATACCAAAAATAACACCATACATGTTAATATTTTGTCCATACCATGCTTTTTCATCAAAAGTACAAGGCCTAATTCAAGTTCAAATCACCAAGATAGCACATCTTTCATCAAAAGCAAAAATACACTATTCATCACCTTGCCAACACAACTAGCATAATATACATAATCTCCCATGCATATAATATGTTAATCCATGAGAATAAACACTTACCAAATCTTGAAATAGGATGATCTTTGCCAAAGAGTCCAAAGGAATATTTGCTTTAGGGTTTGGAAGAGTAAAGAAATGTTTAAGAAATATCCAAAAAGGTATGAGAGTCTTTGGGGAATAAAATATGATTTTGGGGCCTTTATATAGACCACAAGTCATCCTTAGCCACATTTGGCATTAATTGATATGTTTACTTGGTCAAATATTGGAAGAATGGGTCATTTTGCCTTTGGGCCTTATCTTTTGTTCCATTTTGGGCCCTAATTTTGGGCCCAATTGCACATGTAGCTTATCCCATCAACTTTCATGTAAAATTCACCATATATCACATGTTTAAATAATTTCATAATGTCATGACAATATTCTCTTACGAGATTCTCATTCATCGCCTTAATCGTAAAAATAGGAATTCTAGTCGCCCATGGCTTCCTTGAACATTTTTGATAATTACCTGTGTTTCATGGTTTGATCATGTATAAGTATGTAGGAGTGTATTGAGGTATTTGAAGCTTTAACAATGCTCAAATAACTCCAAAGAACCAAAAGAAACCATCCAAGAATCGTCGTAGAATTGCGTTACAAAACGAGTCCGGAAGGGCACATTTTTTGTGCCTTGCGCCACTGCTGCAAATCAAGGCAGTGGCACAAGTTTTACTTTCCCTATGAATCAGAGTCTTGCTCCACACCCTCTGAAACAGGGCAGTGGCGCAAGTTTTCATGCTTTGCTGAATTTTTCGGCCATTTTTCCAACACTTGCATATCGTCCAATACCTTATCCCAACACTACAAAATACTTACTTAGTGATCTTAATCATCAAGTAAACATGACTTCAAGTCACCAAATGAGGTTAGAATGTGTACGGGGTATTACACAAATGCTCCACGAAAGCACAACACCCTTCCTATGAAAGTCTAATTGCATGTACGTGGCCAAATTTCAATTTCCCCTCGTTAGCATTACCAAATACATACTTATATCTCTCGACACCTAAGAAAACATTATTCAACATCATCAAATAGGGTTGGGATGGTACGGGGTGTTACATTCTTCCCCCCTTAGAAACATTCGTCCTCGAATGTTAGTCACATCGTCTCATGTACATCCCATGCATCTATATATTCACATATATATACATAGACACATACTACTTCCCGATACTTTCTTGTTATTGCTCAAATTCCGCACTTTGATTTTTCTCTTCAAACTCCGACTTTATCTATATCTTTGGCTCTCAAATATACTTTCGTAGCTTGGCGATCTTCGTGACATACACGAAGTCAACCACTTCATACCCATTGATCAAAAACATTTACTATACCATTATGATGTGCCCTTTCAACTAAATTCACCAACAGGTGGAAATACTTCAATTAACTTAGGTAATAACCCCGATGTCCCGTCATATTCACGGTTGTCAATAAAGTAACATAAGATAGAGTAGAGCTCGGATTAATTAGTACATAACTACCTGCTTACCTTTGCCGCTACCACCTTTTGTGCTTGGCATTTTACTATACCAAAGAAAAACAATTCCCATGGTCAGATACAATTGAACTTACAACACTGGCTCTATTGCACGATCTGGAAGTGAAGAATAGAAACAACATCCTAAATGTCCCATAGCCTCCTACTTATAAATGTGGTACACAACACATCGATAAGTAATACTCTACTCAGACACGGCTTTGTAGACACCCTTAGAACGACCTGCTCTGATACCACTTTTGTCACGCCCCGAATCCCAACGAGGCGTGATTGGCCCCCGAAGCCGACAAGGCCCGAGAGAACCAATCTTTGATTCTATTCATTCGAATGCATGTCATAGGAAACACTACTATCACATAGAAACATGAGAGGCTAAAATCGGAAAGCATAGAACATGTGACGTATATACATATGAGAAACTTGGCCGTTGAGGACATCAAGTCAAGATTTCATCTATCACCTTATACACATACACCCACATACGTCTACAAAAGCCTCTAAAAGATGCATTGACCAAAACCAACTGAAAGTCGGGACAAGTCCCCGCTTTATACAACATGTACATCACCAAAACATATATACACTCTGACTTGGAGAATCCCCAAATTAGCCGGAGCTCACCAAAGAACAGCTAACACTGGCAATCTACTGAGGAGGCCTACTGGTACCTGCGCCTGCAGCAAGTAAGGTAAATTCCCTAAGAGGGGTCAGTACGAAATAAATACTGAGTATGCAAGGCTCAGATGAAACTGTACAATACATGAATATATCAATGAACTCAAATACAAATGACTAATCAATGTGAATAAGTCACCATTTTGCATTTTGGGAAACCATGTGGATTGCTTTCATTACTTTCTTTACTTTCTTTATCTCAATGCTCAATGATAACAATGTACCCGAGCCCCTACTGATCAGTGGGTCTTTTCATGACTGTCATGTTGGGATCGGGTCGAGCTAGGCTTATGTCCCTAAGACCTGCCACCCATAAATCAATGCCTCGGGATCGGGTCGAGCTAGGCTTATGCTGCCTTGGGATCGGGTTGAGCTAGGCTTATGCCCCTAAGACCTGCCACCCATAAATCACTGCATCGGGATCGAGTCGATCTAGGCTTATGCCCCTAGAATTGCCACCCATACTTGATCATTGACCACATTTGCATTACTTTGTTCTTTACTTTGAGATTGATACTTGGATAGATCTAACATCACTTTGAACTTTGAAACATAACATTGTTGGAAGCTTTGGATCATTAACCAATGAGTGAGAACCATGTGAATAACTTGTCAACATAACATTATGAGAATCATAACACCATGGGAACCCTTGGACAACAATCTATGAACAAGAGGCATAAGTATAATCACTATTGGAAACATTGGAACATAACCTTATGAGAGCTTTTGGAACATTAACCATGACTATGAGACATGAGATTCACAAATGATCAATGAGTAGGAAATATATGACAATGACCATTGCTAACCGGATATGGAATACCTTAGCACAATTCGGGATAGGATTAGTGACATGTCAATGTGAATACTATTTGCCGCAGAAAGATACAGACAAAGTAACCTTACATACCTTGGATTCGCAATACGAATATATAATCCTAGAGGTGCGTACAATAGTCCTGCTCCTTCTTTATGTGTCGCTCTACAACACAAATACAATACGGAATTCACATTAACCACCAACTACTCTTCAAATGCATATAACATCAATGAGTCACATATTTGCCCTTAAACATGCCATTTCCCCTTGACAAAACCATTGATAACATTATTATTCCAAAAATTCCATAATATTCCCAACATTGACCAATACATGAAAATCAATACATTTCACCACAACACTTCTCCTTTACACTTTCTTATCCATACCACATCACAAATAATCCATCAATTTACCTTAATACAACTCATAACACATATCGGCCCAAAACCCACAATTTCCACTTATAGACAAGAACAAGTTTAATACCAAAAATAACACCATACATGTTAATATTTTGTCCATACTATGCTTTTTCATCAAAGGCACAAGACCTAATTCAAGTTCAAATCACCAAGATAGCACATCTTTCACCAAAAGCAAAAATACACTATTCATCACCTTGCCAACACAACTAGCATAATATACATAATCTCCCATGCATATAATATGTTAATCCATGAGAATAAACACTTACCAAAGCTTTAAATAGGATGATCTTTGCCAAAGAGTCCAAAGGAATATTTGCTTTAGGGTTTGGAAGAGTAAAGAAATGTTTAAGAAATATCCAAAAAGGTATAAGAGTCTTTGGGGAATAAAATCTGATTTTGGGGCCTTTATATAGACCCCAAGTCATCCTTAGCCACATTTGGCATTAATTGATATGTTTACTTGGTCAAATATTGGAAGAATGGGTCATTTTGCCTTTGGGCCTTATCTTTTGTTCCATTTTGGGCCCAATTGCACATGTAGATTATCCCATCAACTTTCATGTAAAATTCACCATATATCACATGTTTAAATAATTTCATAATGTCATGACAATATTCTCTTACGATATTCTCATTCATCGCCTCAATCGTAAAAATAGGAATTCTAGTCGCCCATGGCTTCCTTGAACATTTTTGATAATTACCTGTGTTTCATGGTTTGATCATGTATAAGTATGTAGGAGTGTATTAAGGTATTTGAAGCTTTAACAATGCTCAAATAACTCCAAAGAACCAAAAGAAACCATCCAAGAATCATCGTAGAATTGCGTTACAAAATGAGTCCGGAAGGTACGGGGTGTTACATTTGTATGAAATAAAATATAAATCATCAATTAGATAGGTTACAGCTGATGAAATTTGCTTTGCTCGGGTCAGATTTTGTTCATCAAGCTATAGAGAAAGTGAAGGTGATATAACAGTAGATACAAATGGCCCAAAGTTGATACAAATCATATGCCAATATTAGAAGAAGGGAATTAAAAGGTGCATTAGGTGATTAGTTATTTTGACAGTGTCACCAATGAAAAAAATAATGAGATTCGGAAAGAAAGGGAAATTGTCGAAAGATTTGGGCAAAATGGCGTATCTATTAGCACTAGTCGAAGAAATCTTCACAGTTCATTCAGTATTTCATATTCGATGCTTTGAAAGTGTATAGGAGATTATCCTGTATTGCTCCTAGTGGATATCTACAAGTTACGGAAGATCTCACATGTGAAGGGGTACTGCTTACTATTCTAGATCGATAAGCGAAAGCAATGAGAAATAAAGAAGTAGCTTTCGTAAAGTCACTATTGGAGAAATTAGCACGTAGAAGAAATCACAAGGGAAACCAAAGAAATAATGAAATCTAAAGTACTCGTAATGGTTGTACACGAAATAAAAAGTTCAATATACGGAATTGGAGTCATAATAAGTAAGTCTTTACAAGTATTATGTGTGTATATGATAATGTGAAGGATTCACTTCGACTTAAGTTGTTACAATGAGACAATGTTACTAAAATTCGAGGATGAATATTTCTAAGGGGGGAAGGATGTAACACCCTATACATCCCCGACCCTAATTTGATGGATTGGTGACTTAGTGTGTAGTTATAAACCTTAGCTTCGAGAGCACTAAGTACGTGTGTTGCATTGGGTTTGGATGGAACATTTGATATAGTACTAGTAAAGGTGACTAGACTCTTGTAGGAGGAGTTTGAAACTTTTTGGAACATTTTGGGAGTGATAAGTGAGGATTGAACGACCTCCAAACAAAGGGTTTTAATGCTAAGAAGTAAGCAAAAGGTTGGAACTTGAAAGATCCAACCAAAATCCACAAAGAAAAGTCGAAATCAAAAACTAAGTGTGGGGCGCTGCAGGTGGCGTGCCAAGACGCTTTGGCCTAAATTTTTGTTGGCACAGGTAGTAAGGGGGCACTCCCAGGGGAATTCCAGGCCGCCCCTGCACACCTTTCAAATGCTGGAATTTTCTTTAAGTGTCTAGGGCGTCCGGGGTGCTTTTTGCCTAATTTTTTCTACGATTATAAGTCTATAAAGAGGACTCTTGGGTTATGGTAACATTATTCCATCATAGTAGGACTAATCTCGAGCAAGTTTGAAATCCGAGTTGGGATTAATTCTTCTTCACAAGTGTTTTATCAAATTATGTTAAATTAACCCATAAGTGGCAAAATTCGCATATTCTTGAGGATTGAGGCTACGAATGTGAATCTCGCGAGTTGAATATTGTCTTGACATTATGGAATTATTTAAACATGAGATAATGAGAGTATTACACATTGAAATTGGTGGGCTAAGTTAATATGTGTAAATGGGCTCAGTTTGAGGCCCAAAATGGAATAAAATGCATGGCCCAAAAAGAGCAAAATGACCCATTCTTGCCATTGACCAAGTAAACATGTTATGGTTGGACAAAGTGTGGCTAAGGATGACTTGTGGTCTATATAAAGGCCCCAAAAATCAGATTTTAATAACTCAAACACACATGCCATATGGTAGAATTTTCAAGAAAATATTCTTATCTTCTCTTAGACCCTAAGCAGTAAGCAACCATTTGTTGGACAAGATCATCATCTCTCAAGCTTGGGTAAGTATTTAATTTTATGTTTTAATATATTATATGCATGAGACCATATGTAGATCATGATAGCTATGTCTAAAGGTGTTGAATAGTGCAGTTTTACTTTTTTGGTAAAAGATGTGTTATCCATGAGATTTGAACTTGAAAAAGGACTTGAGGTTTTGATGTAAGGGCATGGTATGGTTGAAATATCAACATGTATGGTGTGGTTATGTTCCCTAACTTGTTATTTTTCTATAAGTATGACTTGTGGTATTGTTGTCGATATGTTTTTATGAGGTGTATTAAGGTGACTTGATGGAGCAATTGTGATGTCGTGTTAATGAAGAAACATAAAGGATGAATTTAGTGTGAAATGCTATTGAGTTGTGATGTTTTGGTCAACGTTGGGCATGTTGTGGTATTATTGGTATGCCCATGCCGTAAATGGTAGTGTAAGGGGGTAAATGATGTTATAAGGCAAACATGTAACTCATTAGTCGTCTTATGCACTTGTAAGGTAGTTGATTGTTAATGTAAGCTCCGTTATGTAATTGTGTTGTAGAGTGAAACGTAAGGAAGGAGCTGGACTATTTTGTTCATGTATAGGATTGTATATTCATATTGAGGAGATAATTTATGTAAGGTTACTCTTTCCATATCCTTCTGCAGCAGATATTGTTCACATTGTCATAGTAGTTGTTCCATTCCGAAATATTCTAAGGTATCTCATTTAGGTTTGATATATATTGTTATCCACATGTTTCCTATTCATTGACCAATTGGCATTCTTATGTCTCCTATCCATGGACTGAAGTTCCTAAGCTATCATAATGTTGTAATTACTATAAGAACTATCTCAAGAAAAGTGATGATGTAAGGAGAATCTACTCATTCTTGAGTAGTATATCAAATAACGTTGTGTTCCAAAGCTCCAATAATGTTACGACTATTAACATATCACTCTCTCACAAGAAAATGTATCAATCTCACACGACCAAAGTATCAATCTCATAAAGTTAAAAGAATGAAGTAATGTATAATTAGTTGTATCCATGGGGTGATATAAACACCTGCATGATGATATCCATGGGGTGAAGGAAAAACCTGGACGATGACCATCCCAACATTATGGGTGTATCCATGGGGTGAAATGAACACCTACATGACGATATTATTTTTTCCCACTAATAAAGTGGATGACTACCCACTAATAAAGTGGATGACTACCCACCAATAAGGTGGATGACCAAATAACCCACCAATAAGGTGAATGACTAATAAAGATGACGAACGTAAAAGTAAGTAAATAATAAATGTAAGGTGCATGGTTCCACAAATTCAGAATGAGGATTTATCCGCATTGACTATTTCTCTTATATTGACTCCATTGAAGTATTTATGTGTCATACAGTTTCATACGAGCCTCATATACTCAGTACATTCTTCGTACTGACGTCCCTTGGGGGACTTACCTTACTTGCTGCAGGTACAGGTGCTAGTAGACCTCCACTGTAGGCTATGAGTTATCCGCGGATCATTGGTGAGCTCCAGTTGGTTCGGGGCTTTTCGAGTCATATGTGTTCATGGTTTTTGTATTGTAAATATTGTATAAAGCGGAGACTTGTCCCGACTGTAGGTTGGTTATGTACATGCATTGGTTAGAGGCTTTGTAGACGTATATGGGAAAAATGAATGTAAGAGATGTATGTCCATATTGACTTGATGGCCCTAACAACCAAGTTTCATATATACAACATATGTTGCCATGACTTCTATCGTTTGTATTTTACAAGTTATATGTAAAAGAATGCTATTCACATAGAGACATGCGTATGAGTGTACATGAGTAAAGATTGGTTCTCTCGAGCCTCAACGGCTTCGGGTGCCAGTCCGTCCCGAATGGGATTCGGGTCGGAAAACTCAGTTCTTTTTGGCCTAAGGCTTTTGCTACCACATTCGCCTTGCCCGGATGGTATAGAATAGAGAGATCGTAGTCCTTCAATAACTCAATCCACTTGTGTTGTCTCGAATTAAGCTCCCTCTAGATTATAATGTAATGAAGACTATGGTGGTCTCTATGGATATCTCATAGCGAACACCATACAAGTAGTGCCTCCAAATCGTAAACAAGAAAACTACTGCCACCAACTCCAAATCATTAGTGGGGTAGTTGTGCTCATGCACCTTCAGTTGCCTACACGCATATGTAATAACTCAACCCCGCTAGATCAAAACACACCCTAAACCAATACTAGAAGCATCACAATATACCGTAAACCCCTCGCCCTCAACTAGAAGAGTCAGAACATGAGCTAAGGTGAGAAAGTCCTTAAACTTAAGAAAGCTCACTTCACAACCATCAAACTACTGAATCTAGTCATAGGGGCTGTAATAGTAGCAAATCTCTCAACGAACCGCCTGTAGTAGCCTGCCAACCCAATAAAATTGTGAACTTTAATAGGAGATGTAGGCCTATCCCAATCACGAATAGCCTCGATCTTTGCCGATTCTACCATAATCTCATTCTTAGATACTACGTGTCCTAGGAATGTAATAGACTCGAGCTAGAACTCGTACTTTGAGAATTTGGTAAAAATTCTATGATCTCTCAAAGTGTGGAGCACAGTCCTCAAATATTGCTCGTGCTCCTCCCTATTCCTCGAATATACCAGAATATTATCAATGAACACTATCACAAAGTAGTCTAGATAAGGCCTGAGAATGTGGTTCATCAAGTCCATGAACGCAGTAGGGCATTGGTCAACCCAAAAGACATCACCAGAACTCATAATAGTCATAGCGAGTCCTAACGGCTGTCGTAGGGATGTCCTCTACCTGAATCCTTAACTGATGGTAGCCAGACCTCAAATCAATCTTAGAAAACACTGTTGTACCCTGAAATTGATGAAATAAATCATCGATACGAGGCATAGGATACTTATTCTTCATTGTCACCTTATTCAACTGCTTATAGTAGATATACATACACATAGAACCATCCTTATTCTTCACAAACAAAATAGGATTTCCCCAAGGCAATACACTCAACCTAATAAAACCCTTACCCATAAGGTCCTGAAGCTGAGTATGTAGCTCCTTTAGCTCAGCAGGAGCCATACGATAAGGTGCCATAGAAATAGGTCGGGTGCCTTACTCAAGCTTAATTGTAAACTCAATATCACGCTCAAGAGGAAGGCTAGGTAGGTCGGTAGGAAAAACATCAGGAAAGTCACAGACTATACGAACAGAATCAAGTGAAGGACTCTCTACAGTAACATCACGAACATAAGCAAGAAATGACTCACAACCTCTCGATACCAGTCTCCTAGTCCAAACATAAGAAATAATCCCCATCGGTACGCGACTAAAAGAACCTGCCATACAATCGGGGGTATGCCAGGAATAGCTAAGGTAACAGTCTTGGCAAAGCAATCCAAGATTGCATAATAGGAGGATAACAAGTCCATGCCCAGAATAATATAAAAACCCTCCATATCTAACACAATAAGGTCAGCCTAAGTGTCATACTCCCGAACAGTCAGAATACAAGATCTAAATACTCGATTCACTACTAAAGTATCACTCACGAAAGTAGCTACATGTAAAGTCATAGACAATGGCTCCCAAGAAAGCCCCAACCGCGGTGCCTAATAAGAAAAAACATATAAAAATGTGGAGCTCGAATCAAATAAAGTAGAAGATGGCTGATGGTATACTGAAATCGTACCTGTGATCACAGCATCCGATGCCTCAGCCTCTAACATACCAGGAATAATATATAAGTGACCCCGTCAGACTTCACATTGGGTGCCTACCCGACCACTTGTCCTACCTGCCTGAGGACCTCCTCTAGAACCCTGGGGATCACCCCTGTGACCCTGTGCATCACCCCTAGCTGGAGGCAATACTGATATGATTGGCTAGGTACTATGCACTGAAGGCTTAATCATCTCACACCGAGGACCCTCTCTGGAGAAATGGCCGACTATACCACAATCATAACATGCCCCAAGTACTCTGCTCTATTTAGACGGTCCAACTGATCCGGAATGGCCACCTCGGTCTGAAGACCTTGACTGTCACCCCTAGAGGACTGACCACTATTCTGACCACTATAGCCACTATAACCGAGCTGACCCCCAACAGAAATCTCAAGTACTGCATGGATGGGCCTACTAGATTAACCCTGGTGCTGATAAGACTGGCACTGGGGGTACCTCCCTTGAAATCCTCTACCTTTGAAATGTGAGCCCATGTGGCTCCCACTATAACAGTCTTGCTGATGTGGACTCTTATTATTTACCCTTGGGCCTCGTGATGCATCTCCATCATAGTCTGTACATAATCAAAAATATCCATAAAAGACCTGCTAGCAGCAACCAGTCTCTAAGTATCCATGCGAAGAGGAAGTCTCAGCCTTTTGAAAAAATACTAAATTCGCTCAAACTCGGTAGGCAGGATCATAGTAGCATGTCTAGCCAACTCATGAAACCTTGCTTCATACTCAACAACCGTCATAGAGCCCTGCTCCAAGCCCATAAGATGATCCCTTAGATGCTCGCACAGACTATCAGGCATATACTTCTCCAAGAAAGCCTCAGAGAATTGAGTCCATATGATAAATGGAGATCCAGCTGGCCTAGAAGTAATATAACCTCTCCACCACTGTCTGGCTGCCTGATCGAACTGAAAAGTGGTGTAGTCCACACCACTAGCCTCTACCAAGCCTAAATTATAGAGCCTTTCCTTGCAACTAGTCGAAAACTCGAATGCATCCTCGCCTGGGACCCCTACAAGCCTGGGTAGAGCTAATCTGGAAATAGGCACAACATCTTTTGATTCTCTGTAGTCATAACTGGCAGGGCTATTACCGGTCATGGAACTACTAGTGCTAGGGAAACCTCTACTTTAGGAGCCACAACTGTAGGCTGAGCTTCTAACTCAATACCACCCTGGGCTGTTGTCTAAGCCTCGTCTGTCAGTAGACCACCTCCTAACCCTAATAGCTGAACCAAAGTATCTCTAAGAACTGAAGAAGATATAAACCCAGGTGGGGCCTAGGGTGCCCTCTGGCCCATCTGCTGCTGGGGTGGCTGAACCTCTGGAGCTACCTCTGGCTCGAAAGCAATAATAGGGTCTGGTGAAGGCTTCCTGTACTGAACCCTAGTTGGTACAGCAGCTCTAGCCTGTCTTTGACATCAGGGTCGACCTCGGACACTAACAAGTGCTCTGGCTGTAGGCTCAGGGTCCCTATCACCAATCGTCGTAGTCCTCGTCCTAGCCATCTGCAAAAGAGTGAAACAAATGAGAATTTAGGAGCTAATATTAGACTCAACGCATGAAAGTGAACAAAGAAGATGAGATTTTCATAAGAATATGTTGTAGCCTTTCGAAGATAGGATATGGACGTCATCGTATTGATTCACAGGACTCTACTAGACATTTACTCTTGTACCAATAATGTAACACCCCGTACCTTCCGAACCCTAAGTGATGATGTTGAATAATGGTTATTTAGGTGTCGAGGTGCCATCAGTATGTGTTTTGTAATGTTAGTAATGAGAAAATTGAAATTTGGCTTTGTACATGTGATTAACCTTCCGTAGGAGGTGTTTTACGATTTTCATGGAGCATTGGTGGGGTTCAAAATGAGGCTAAGAGGACCTCTAAACAAAGGATATTAAGGTTAAGAAGTACGTTAAAGAATAGGATTTGCAGTATTTGACCAAACCCACGAAGAAAAGTCAAAAAACAAAATTTTCAAAAAATTAAGTCAGGGGCGCGCTAGGGGGCGTGCTAGGCCGCTCTGGGCTAAATATTTTAGCCTAGAGGCAGCAAGCTAGCGCACCCAAGGGCGTGCCAGGGTGGTTTTGCCCATTTTTCAAAATTGGAAATTTTCTTAAGTCCCAAGGGTGCCCGGGGACGTATCGAGCCTATTTTTGCCACGCATGATAAAATTACTCGAGAACGAATTTGGCGTCAAAATGATGATTTTGCCCTTAGAGTCAAAATAAGTCATACGTGGCTAGAATTGTTTGTTTTGGGGATCAAGGCTATGAATATGAATCCCGTGAGTGGGAATGTACGTACGAGATGATTTAAACACGATAAATTAGTGATTTTATTGGGTTCAGTGAATTGGGCCCAACAAGAGGCCCAAAATAAGAAGAAAACATGGGTCAAAAGACACATTCTTCCCTTGACCTTCTAGATATAGTAATTAATACTCTAAAGAGTGGCTAAGGATGAGTTGGTGGCACTATAAAAGGGGCACACAATTCAGATTTTATTATTACAAACACACATGCTTTTTATCTCTTTTTCTAGAATTCTCAAGAAAGCTCTCTTTTGGGCTCTCAAACCCTAATCCACCTTTGGATCAAGATCATCATCTTCCAAGCTTAGGTAAGTGTTTATTCTTATGGATTAACATATTATATGCATGGGAGAGTATGTATATCATGTTGGTTATGCTTGGAAGTGTTGAACATGGCACTTTGTGTTTTTGTAAAAGATGTGCCATCTATGGAATTTAAACTTGGAATATGATTTGTGGTTTTGATAAAAGAGCATGATATGTATAAAATACCAACATGTATGGGGTGATTATGGTCCTGAACTTGTTATTTTTCCTTAAGTGTAAATTATGGGATTTTGGCTGATTTGTTGTTGTGAGGTGTATTGAAGTGAATTGATGGAACCATTGTGATGTTGTGGTGATGTAGAAGTGTAAAGTATGAATTTGGTGTGGCATGCTAGTGGTTTATGATATTGGTCAATGTTTAGAATATTGTGGGATTATTGGATGATAGTTTTGTAAATGGTATTGTTTGTGTGATAGTTTCACCCATGGTATAATCAAGAGGGAAATGACATGTTAAAGCCAAACATGTAACTCATTGTCGTTGTATAGAATTGTAAGGTAGTTGGTGGTTAATGTAAACTCCATTGTATATTTGTGTTGTAGAGTGAAACATAAGGAAGGAGCGGGACTATTGTATTCACGTATAGAATTGAGTGTTCATATTGAGACGATAAGGTATGTAAGGTTACTCTGTCCGTATTTTTCTGCAGCACATATTGTTCATGTTGTCATTGTGCTTGTTCCATTCTAAAATGTTAAGAAGGTATCTCATTTCAAGTTGTCATATGTTATTATTCTCATGTATCACATAATTATGGACATGATTCCAAGTTCCAATAATAGTATGTTCCAAAGCTTCCAATAATGTTACAACTTCAAAAGTATCAATCTCATGAACTTAAAAGATTGAAGTAATGCACTTATGTGTTTCCAAAAAGGTTATAATCCCCCAATGTATCAATATCAGAAAAGTAAAAGAGAGAAGTAATCCAATGAAGTAATGGAAGAAGTAATTCCCGTATGGTGACTTTATAATTTTCCTTATGGTTACTTTCTATTTTCCCCCATGGTTACTTTATAATTTTCTTTATGGTTACTTTATAATTACTTGCTAATTTCTTCAAAATTAATTTATCATTAATTTATGGTTACTTTATGGTTCTTTGAGTGTGGGTGATAGCTTTGGGGGGAAAAGCCAAACTTGATGCCGAACCTGCTTCCTTGTTTTTCGGGTGGTAGCAGGGGGAAAGCTCAGTGGGGCAAAAGCCAAGCTTGACGGCGAACTTTATTATATTTACTGGATCAAGGGGGAAGCTTAGTGAGGTAAAAGCCAAACTTGATGCCGAACCTGCTTCCTTATTTTTCGGGTTGTAGCAGGGGGGAAGCTCAATTGGGTAAAAGCCTAGCTTGATGCCGAACTTGAGACGGTTATATATATATATATATATATTGATGGTTGCTTATGACGGATGCATTGCATATTAATGGTTGCATTTCATATTGACGGATGCATTGCATATTGACGGTTGCATGACATATTGACGGATGCATTATATATTGACGGTTGCATATTAACGGTTATACATTATTGACGGTTCTAACTGTTAAGGGTAATGGGCATAAAGGCAAATGGAGTAATGAACATAAGGTACCTATTTCCACACATACTGAACGATGATTGATCCACATTGACTATTCTCTTGAAATCAAGTTCATTGAGGTGTTTAAGTTTCATGAAGTTTCTTATAACCTTGCATACTCAGTACATTCTTCGTACTGACCCCTTTGGGGGACTTACTTTGTTTGTTGCAGGGACAGGTGTTAGTAGACCTCCATCATAGGCTACGGGTTATCCGCGGATCATTAGTGAGCTCCCAGTTGGTTCGGGGCTTTTTGAGTCACACGTGTATATTGTTTTGGTTCTGTAATTATTGTATAAAGCGGGGACTTGTCCCGACTATAGGTTGTTGTGTTCATGTATCGGTTAGAGTCTTTGTAGACATATGTGGGAATGTTAATGTAAGAGATATGTATTCTGTTTGACTGGACGGCCCTAACGGCCAAGTTTCATATATTGTTACGTTTTCCATAACTTTCGCCTAGTTGCATGAGTTATACTAATATTCATACTGAAATATGCTTGCAAGTGAATAGGAGCAAAGATTGGGTCTCTCGGGCCATATTGGCTTCGGGTGCCAGTCCGACCGAAATGGGATTTGGGGTTGTGACAAAAGTGGTATCAGAGCGGGTCGTTCTAAGGGTGTCTACAAAGCCGTGTCCGAGTAGAATCTTGTTCATGGATGTGTTGTGCACCACATTTATGAGCAGGAGGCTATGGGGAATTTAGGATGTCGTTTCATTTCTTCACTTCTAGATCGTACAATAGTGCCAGTGTTGTAAATTGAATTGTATTTGACCATGGGAATTGTTTTTCTTTGGTATAGTAAGAAATGCCGATTACAAGAAGAGGCAAGGGTAAGACTAAGAAGCTAGACAGGATTGGCGGAGAAGGAACTAGTAACTTACCACCTGAACGGGTTGAACAAGATGAAACTGAGAGTGATTTTGTATCGCGGGCTTCTTCTACTATTCCAGCTCCAGAAGAGCCGAGAAGGAGAGAAGAACCTGTTGAGCCACCCGTTAATGTCACTGACCAGTATTTAAGAAATGTAGTATATATGTTGATTCAGCTAATTACAGCACAAAATCAAGGACAAGTTGGTCCAACAACTAGTAATAACAGTGAGGCTAGGGTAGCTAGTCGAAGGACGCAGGATTTCCTAATATTAAACCCTCCTATGTTCACTGGATCGGATCTTAATGAGGACCCACAGGATTTTATTGACCAAATCAAAAGGGCTTTGGATGTTATGCACATATTTGGTGTAGAAACAGTTGAACTCGCGGTGTATAGATTGAAAAGGGAGGCGATATTATGGTACGAAGATTGGAAACGAGCTAGGGGCATTGATGCACCCCCAGCTAGTTGGGAGGAATTTAAAATGGCATTCCTGGATCACTACCTTCTATATGAGATTCGGGAGGCACGCGCAAATCAGTTTCTAAATCTTTGCCAAGGGAATATGAGCGTTCGGGAGTACAGTCTTCAGTTTAATTCCTTGGCCAGATATGCTCCCCATATGGTAGCCACTATGGCTGATAGAGTTCATCGGTATGTAGATCGATTGGATCCATCATTGGTCAGAGACTGTACCATTGCGGCTCTGAATAGAGACATGGATATAGCCAGAATACAGGCTTTTGCACAGAAGATGGAAGATCAGAGGGACAGAAGAAAGATGCACAAAGCAGAAGGGGGGCCGTCAAAGAAAGCTAGACCTATGGGACAATACATGGTGTCCCAAGGAGAATTTGGGCCTCGGGATTTTAATAGACCGCCGAGACCATCACTTTCTCATCCTATAGGCAGTTACGTTGGGCAAGGTAGTGGAATTCGAGGTTCACAACCAGTGGGGTATGAAGAACAAGGAAGTATGAACCAATATGGGTTTCCTCGCCAACCATGTCCACACAGTGGAAAGCTTCATTTAAAAGAATGCCGGTTTGGGACCAATATTTGCTTTTGGTGCGGTATGTCTGGGCACATGGTGAGAGATTGCCCAATAAGGGGTACGGGCATTATGATGCGACCTACGGGATCAACCGTTGTACCATTATCATCGGTTCCTTTCTTAGGCTAGGATGTGCAGTCGGTTGGTCGTGGTAACGGTACAAGAGGAGCAGCCAACACTAATGGGATACAAGATCATACTTATGCTCTAGCGGGTCAGCAGAATGTGGAGGCCTATCCTGATGTAGCTACAGGTACATCATCTTTTGTTTTCATAATGTATATACCTACGCATTGATTGATCCGGATTCTACAGTATCATATGTTACTCCATTGACCGCTAAGAAATTAAAAGAACATCAGAATTATTAGTTAGACCATCTGGAGTATTTACGTTTGTTGGTGAATCCACTATAGTTAAGGGATTATATCGTGACTATATAGAATCGGTTTATGAGCATTTGTTGTAATTGAAGCGACATCATTAACATTCAAGGACGAATGTTTCTAAGGGGGGGAGAATGTAACACCCCGTACCTTTCGAACCCTATGTGATGATGTTAAATAATGGTTATTTAGGTGTCGAGGTGCCATGACTATGTGTTTTATAATGTTAGTAATGAGAAAATTGAAATTTGGCTTTGTACATGTGATTAACCTTCCGTAGGAGGTGTTTTGCGATTTTCATGAAGCATTGGTGGGGTTCAAAATGAGGCTAAGAGGACCTCTAAACAAAGGATATTAAGGTTAAGAAGTACGTTAAAGAATAGGATTTGAAGTATCTGACCAAACCCACGAAGAAAAGTCGAAAAACAAAATTTTCAAAAAATTAAGTCAGGGGCGCGCTAGGGGGAGTGCCAGGCCGCTCTAGGCTAAATGTTTTATCCTAGAGTCACCAAGCTGGCGTGCCAGGGTGGTTTTGCCCATTTTTCAAAATTGGAAATTTTCTTAAGTCCCAAGGGTGCCCGGGGACGTATCCAGCCTATTTTTGCCACGTTTTTGCTACAACCATAAGAATATACATAAAATGAGTGAAGTATTATATTGGCATGATAAAATTACTCGAGAATGAATTTTGAGTCAAAATGATGATTTTGCCCTTAGAGTCAAAATAAGTCATACGTGGCTAGAATTGTTTGTTTTTGGGATCAAGGCTACGAATATGAATCCCGTGAGTGGGAATGTGCGTACGAGATGATTTAAACACGAGAAATTAGTGATTTTATTGGGTTTAGTGAATTGGGCCCAATAAGAGGCCCAAAATGAGAAGAAAACATGGGTCAAAAGACCCATTCTTCCCTTGACCTTCTAGATATAGTAATTAATACTATAAAGAGTGGATAAGGATGAGTTGGTGGCACTATACAATTCAGATTTTATTATCACAAACACACATGCTTTTTATCTCTTTTTCTAGAATTCTCAAGAAAGCTCTCTTTTGGGCTCTCAAACCTTAAGCCAACTTTGGTCAAGATCATCATCTTCCAAGCTTAGGTAAGTGTTTATTCTTATGGATTAACATATTATATGCATGGGAGAGTATGTATATCATGTTGGTTATGCTTGGAAGTGTTGAACATGGCACTTTGTGTTTTTGTAAAAGATGTGCCATCTATGGAATTAAACTTGGAATATGATTTGTGGTTTTGATAAAAGAGCATGATATGTATAAAATACCAACATGTATGGGGTGATTATGGTCCTAAACTTGTTATTTTTCCATAAGTGTAAATTATGTGATTTTGGCTGATTTATTGTTGTGAGGTGTATTGAAGTGAATTGATGGAACCATTGTGATGTTGTGGTGATGTAGAAGTGTAAAGTATGAATTTGGTGTGACATGCTAGTGGTTTATGATATTGGTCAATGTTTAGAATATTGTGGGATTATTGGTATGATAGTTTTGTAAATGGTATTGTTGGTGTGATAGTTTCACCCATGGTATAATCAAGAGGGAAATGACATGTTAAAGCCAAACATGTAACTCATTGTCGTTGTATGCAATTGTAAGGTAGTTGGTGGTTAATGTAAACTCCATTGTATATTTGTGTTGTAGAGTGAAACATAAGGAAGGAGCGGGACTATTGTATTTACGTATAGAATTGAGTGTTTATATTGAGACGATAAGGTATGTAAGGTTACTCTGTCCGTATTTTTCTGCAGCACATATTGTTCATGTTGTCATTGTACTTGTTCCATTCCGAAATGTTAAGAAGGTATCTCATTTCAAGTTGTCATATGTTATTATTCTCATGTATCACATAATTATGGACATGATTCCAAGTTCCAATAATAGTATGTTCCAAAGCTTCCAATAATGTTACAACTTCAAAAGTATCAATCTCATGAACTTAAAAGATTGAAGTAATGCACTTATGTGTTTCCAAAAAGGTTATAATCCCCCAATGTATCAATATCAGAAAAGTAAAAGAGAGAAGTAATCCAATGAAGTAATGGAAGAAGTAATTCCCGTATGGTGACTTTATAATTTTCCTTATGGTTACTTTCTATTTTCCCTCATGGTTACTTTATAATTTTCTTTATGGTTACTTTATAATTACTTGCTAATTTCTTCAAAATTAATTTATCATTAATTTATGGTTACTTTATGGTTCTTTGAGTGCGGGTGATAACTTTGGGGGGAAAAGCCAAACTTTATGCCGAACCTGCTTCCTTGTTTTTCGGGTGGTAGTAGGGGGAAAGCTCAGTGGGGAAAAAGCCAAGCTTGACGCCGAACTTTATTATATTTACTGGATCAAGGGGGAAGCTCAGTGAGGTAAAAGCCAAACTTGATGCCAAACTTGCTTCCTTGTTTTCCGGGTGGTAGCAGGGGGGAAGCTCAGTGGGGTAAAAGCCTAGCTTGATGCCGAACTTGAGACGGTTATATATATATATATATATATATTTACGGTTGCATATTGACGGATGCATTTCATATTGACGGTTGCATTTCATATTGACGGATGCATTGCATATTGATGGTTGCATGGCATATTGATGGATTCATTGTATATTGACGGTTGCATATTGACGGTTCTAACTGTTAAGGGTAATGGGCATAAAGGCAAATGGAGTAATGAACATAAGGTATCTATTTCCACACATACTGAACGATGATTGATCCACATTGACTATTCTCTTTAAATCAAGTTCATTGTGGTGTTTAAGTCTCATGAAGTTTCTTATAACCTTGCATACTCAGTACATTCTTCGTACTGACCCCTTTGGGGGACTTACTTTGTTTACTATAGGGACAGGTGTTAGTAGACCTCCACATAGGCTACGGGTTATCCGGGAATCATTGGTGAGCTCCCAGTTGGTTCGGGGCTTTTTGAGTCACACGTGTATATTGTTTTGGTTCTGTAATTATTGTATAAAGTGGGGACTTGTCCCGACTATAGGTTGTTGTATTCATGTATCGGTTAGAGTCTTTGTAGACATATGTGGGATGGTTAATGTAAGAGATGTGTATTCTGTTTGACTGGACGGCCCTAATGGCCAAGTTTCATATATATTTACGTTTTCCATGACTTCCGTCTAGCTGCATGAGTTATACTAATATTCATACTGAAATATGCTTGCGAGTGAATAGGAGCAAAGATTGGTTCTCTCGGGCCATATCGGCTTCGGGTGCTAGTCCGGCCCGAATGGGATTTTGGGTCGTGACAAATAATACCGATGGACCTAGGCTCTGAAACTAAACTGCCACGACCCAATTTCTCAAGTCATGATGGCACCTACTTTAACCAATCAGCAGGTAAGCCAATCCATAGCTCGAAATGATAAGTAACAGGCTAACCGACGGATGATAAGAGAATACAGAATATAGGCATGAAATGGAAGCACAACATTGTCACACCCTGAATTCCAACGAGGCGTGATTGGCACCCGAAGCCGATATGGCCCGAGAGAACCAATCTTTTCTCATGAACACTCGTTTGCATAACCTCGAATGAATAACATACTGTTTCATGTAATTGATGAAATATAAAATGCCATACATATACATATATAAAACTTGGCCGTTGGGGCCATCACGTCGCACTGAACATACATATCTTACATCCATGTACCCACATATGTCTACCAAAGCCTCTAAAAATATACATGACCAATTCATAACGTCTACAACATCAAAACCAATGTACAACTTTGACTCAGAAAGCCCTGATTCAACTGGAGCTCACCAAAGATCTGCAAATACCGTCAACCTACTGTGGAGGTCTACTAATGCCTGCACCTGCAACATGAAAGGTAAGTCCCCGAGAGGGGTCAGTAGGAAGAATGTACTGAGTATGTAAGTCCATAGAAAACTGCGTCAGTACATAAGAACTTCAATGGAAATAATTATAAGAGAAACTCTATATGTGGAACCATGTACCTTTATTTCATTATTATCATCCCCAATGATTCATACATAATAACAACAACCATGGAATCAATATAAGAGAAATAGAAAATTTGAATAAACTCTCTTTCTGTATGTGGGATACCATGTACATTACGTTCTTTCTTTCTCTTGCCTTTACTTTACTTTACTTTTACATTGCTCATATATTGTTAGGGCCCTCATCATGCAGGTGTTCTTTTCACCCCATGGATAAAATATCATCGTCATGCAGGTATTCTTTGTACCCCATGGATAAGATCATATCATCATGCAGGTGTTTTTGCACCCCATGGATAAATGAACATCATCATGCAGGTGTTTGCACCCCATGGATAAACTAACATCATCATGCAGGTATTTGTATCCCATGGATAACGCCCATGAACATAATCAATATGCATTACTTTATTCTTACTTCATTTCTTTACTTTTGAGATTGATACCTTTACTTGTGAGAGATTGATACTTTTGCTTATGAAAGATCGCTACAATGATAGTCACAACTTTATTTGAAGCTTTGGATCAATAATCAATGAGTGAGAAACATGCAAATAAACATTATTGGAACATAGCCTCCCTGGAAACATAACACTGTTGGAACCATTGGACAATGATCAATGAACAAGACACATGAGTATAACCACTATTGAAACCTTAGAACATAACCTCATCGGACTTTTAGAACATTACTAATGAATATGAGACATATGTATAACTTTATTGGAACTTTGGATCATGACATGATTGAAACAATGCTATTCAACCTAAACAAGCCCTCTTTACCTCACTACTCTCGTTGAGATAGTTCTCTTAGAATTTACAACATTATGACAGCTTAGGGACTTCAGTCAATGAATAAGAGATAAGTGAATCATAATTCATATATTAGTAGGACACTTGTGCATAACAATATATGTCTACCTTAGTTAAAATACTATAGGACCCCTTTGGAATGTAACACTTTTGGAACCTTAGGATAATGATCACTAAATACGATACATGTGGATATCAACTGTTCACCAACCTGAGATGCAATACCTTAGAACATTTGGAACTTTTGACATGTTAGCCAATGAACATGAGTCAGCCAATAGTCATGAGTCATATGATTCACCATTGACCAAAGAGTAAGGAACATATGAGTAACTCTAGCCAACTATCGGATACAGAATACCTTAGAGTATTTCGGAATCGAATGAGTACCATGACAATGTGAACACCATATATTGCAGTAGGGTATAGAAGAGTAACATTACATACCTTTACTTCCAAGTACGAGTACACAAGTATATATATGAACACAACAGTCTAGCTTCTTCCTTATGTTTCACTCTACAATACAAGTCCACAATGAAACTCTTGTTAACGATCATTTACCGTACAAGCGTACAAAACGACAATGAACTATATGACCGCCATATAACTTCATTTAACTCCTTAAAATACAACTCACTGCATTATCACACCAACAACACCTTAACATTACACACATTGACCAAGATTTAGTATAACAATAGCATTTCGCATCACACTTACCCTTTATGCCTTCTGATTTCCATTCCGTCACATTTACGCTTATCAATTTTCCTCATAACAACATATGAACAACCATCCACATTTAATACAGTCCAAAATGCCTTCATAAGACACTTTAAGGTCATTAAAATGACATCACAAGTTGATAATTACATCCATGAAGGGTATAGGGGTTTCGGGGGGCCAAAGGGATGCAAAAACAAGCAATTCGGAGTTCTGGGCCGATCCTATAAGCCACTTGCGCCCGTAGGTGGATGACCTGCGTCCGCAGGTGACCTTTGGCAGTAGCCAGAGGCACTTGCATCGTCACCTGCGCCCGCAGGTGCTTCGTCTGCGAGGGAGGGTGCCCGTTTCGGCCAAAAAGGGTCTCTTTTGCGTCTTTTCATGCAATGAATGGTCCATGATCATAACCAAACTTATTTTGACATATCTTTGATCATATTAAACACCAACATTCAGCCATGGTCTCACAACACACATAACAACACCAAAACGACACTTTACGGTCAATACATCACCAAAACCATAACCAATTTCACAATAGAAATTCCAAACATTATACACCATGACAAAACAAGGAAATGCTATAATCACATCTCACATGTCAATATTAACTCCATCATGTTCACTTTCTTTAAGAACACAAGTCCATGTTCAAGTTTACAAGGCAAAACCATCCTCCGATTTGAGCCAACATGTATTATTTCACACATAGTGAATTCTCAATACATCACCAACATAACCAACATTTTTTACACCATATTACATGCATATAATACATTAAACCATGAGAATAAATACTTACCAAAGCTTGGAAATGGATGATCTTGCCCTCAAATGGTTGCTTTAGGGTTTGGTTGAAGAGAGCAAATGTTGTAGAAAATTCTAGAATAGGACATGTGTGAAGATATCAATAAAATCTGATTTTTCATGCTTTATATAGGCCCTCAAGTCTCTTCTTATCAAATTATCAACATTAATTATCATGTTGAATGGGTCAAATGGAAGAATGGATCTTTTTTTCTCTATTTGGGCCATGCATTTGGGCTTAAATTGAGCCCATTTGCATATATTAATTTGGCCCAACAATTTCATGTACAAATCCTCTAAAATCTCATGCATGTTTAATTAATTCCATTGGTTCAGAAATCTACGGGGTGTTACACCTCCCACGAAGGTCTAATCCCATGTACTAGGCCCAATATCCATTACCTCATCAATAACATTACAAAATACATACTTTTGGCTCTCGACACTTAAGTAAACATTATTCAACGTTGTCAAGTAGGGTTTGGTAGATACGGGGTGTTACAAACATAGTGAAAGAGATTGACATATATACATATGAACATACTATACAAGGATAAAACAGATAAAAATATACAAAAAGAGTTTTCTCAAGACCTGGTAAGGTCGGTACAAGAGCCACCAAACCAAAATAGAGTACTAGACTGTGTCAAATATACATATAGTATCAGAATATACAAAAGGTCTATCCAAAAATAGCAGGAGGAGGAGGAGGATCAGCTTCGGACTCTGAAAGCTCACCCTATCGTCGAATCAGCAGCAAGCCCGAGGATAACATCAACGGTGGTGGTTCGTACTCAGATCTGCATCAGGAAAAAGATACAGAAGAGTAGTATAAGTACCAAAACAACGGATGATCAATAGGCATCATAGAATGATCGAGCTAAATTACAGTAAATGTATAATAAAATGTGAGAATGTAGATAAAGTCTGGAATAAAGAGTATAAATAGAAAATAATGGACCATACCAATTGTAAGCGATACATATATGATAAATAACTCGAAGAACGAAAATAAAGTCTAACTATAACCTAACTAGGCCCCTATAAGCCCAAAAGGCACAAATAAGAAATAAAATAACCCAACCGAGCCCCCATAAGCCCAGTGAATACAAACAAAGAGTACAGTACTATGAAGATGAAATTATCGACAATAATAGCATAATATGAGGCAACGAGTAAAACGTACCTAAAACTCCTTTTTTGATCATAATTCCAAGTCTTATCATCTTTATCGAAACTCCAAACCCAAAATAGGTTACTGTAAGTGTAATAGATCCCGAACTTGAACAAGAAATTATACTAAGAAATATCATGCTAGTAGGTGTCGGACTTAAATTGGAACTGATAATAAGTAAGAATGTGCCAGGAGCCGAACTTGAACCGAGACTACTAAATAAGATAAAAGCCAAGACATTCCTGAATTACCACTTCTTTCTCAAACCCACTAATGATAACTACTGATTCTAGGCGGCCAATCACCTAAAGTAGGACGAGTCCAAATTACGAAGCCTAAGCACTGGTCCAGGTCAAATACTACTCTATTTGGGGTAACAAGGTCAAATAAGTTATATACAAGGAAACTAATCCAGCCCAAAACCCAAAGACTAGCCCAAGGATTTTCATAGGGGTCATTCTAAGTCAAAGAGGAACTATTATGGGCATCTACGCTTCTACAAGGCCAATGAGGCCCACTCTCACTCCCAAAACTCAGACCTAAGGCAAAAACCTACCCGAACCTTGGCTAAGGTTACTCAATCCTGACCTAAAGCACTAAGTAAACTAAGGCTAGACCTAAGGAACAATGATGAAATAATGTAAAGGAGACGGGGTCGAATTCTACCGAAAAGGGCACCTAATCGGCTAAATAAGTCTATAAATACTAAAATAATAACTGATTCATAAATGCCCAACCATAGCTAGCACAATACTACACTTTAGAAAAAAGTAAGCCTAGCCTACCTAGACGCTGCCGAAAGCTCACAAAATCCTTTACTCCGGAGCTTTCCCCTTCTGAGAAGCCTCCGACCACTGCCACGCTATCAAAACAATGATCTATGCATTAAGACAAGAATATTGGTGCCCATATTATGTATAAATCCTCTGAGTCATAAATCAGACCAAAAAACCATGTGGGATCTCTTGCAGAATTACGAAATTGAAATCGTCACAGCGTTCCTCTCAGCTCAAGGATCATTTTGTCCCAAAATTAGGAAAAATCCTAGCTCAACTAAGCCTCTAATTAGTCCCAATAATATTTGAAAATTAAGAACTAAATCGGAGAATTTAAACTATATTCTAAGCGGAAATTTATGGGATATTGATGATATAATGCCCACAAGCTTGTCCCAAGCTAATCCTAGCTCCACTCAATAATTTTCCCATAATTTCACTGCTTAAGGGGTCCTCTAATGTTGTTTGGTACTTAGAAAATGAAGCTGGTTTTTAAGAAAAGAAATATATATAACACTACCAGCGATGGCCGCTTTAGCAGCTAAATGACCGCTAAAGCGACTAAGGGGTCCCTTTAGCGACCAAGCCTCAGCTGGCCAACCTCGACTAAAGCAGTCCAGAGCCACTTAAGAGGCTTCCACTAAATTGGTCCCAAGCCGCTCAAGCGGCCTCTAGGCGGCTAAAGCGTTGCACCAACCAAATTTTTCTAAGTTCTAGCAGACTCCGACCGGGTGCTTGGAAATGGTTCAGAATCCCATGCACTCAAACGAACTATGCTACCCTATGAAATTTAGCATTTTGGACTCAACGACGCCAATGAAACTTCCGTCTAGGGTCGTTTTGATAAAAAAAATGAGCCCCACACCCAAGGGACCATTTTAGCTAAAATCCACCCAATATCCCAAAACGAGTCCGGAAGCTTCGAAAACCAGACCAAGGGTATTTTTAGCCTAAAATTGACATTCCAAAGATGATAAGACTATCAGAATTGGCATTTGAGGTCGTTTACCTATAGTGTAGGCCCGAGACCCTATTTTTAACAGAAAAAGCTCCAAAATAGAAAAATAACTCTAAAACCCAAATATACTGCCCGGTGACTGAACTGTCAGTCCCAGCAAGTCATAAATGACTTGGGGCAGCTGTAGGAAATCTCTAAATGCAGAAAAAGTACAAAAATAGAATAAATGACCTGGAGGGTCATTACTAGTCCTTACTTAGAATCTGCGTTGAAATCTTTATAAAATGGGCAAATTTGTTTGTGTTACTACATAAATTCATGTTGCTATGTTCTCAAAGTTTTCCATTATTTGCTAAAGTTGTAGAAAAGAAAGAAATTGATACTCCATTAGGCTGGAAGAAAAAGAAGGAATAAGTTATTTCTTTCACTAATAGAGAGGATTCAATAGAAGTTGTAACCAATTTGAGTTGAAAAGTTTTATTAAAATTTATTTTTTAAGTTTTTTTCAATAATGTAAAAAATCTATAATTTTTTCCCTAATTTTTAGCAAGCTTGCCATAAGAGCTGCCAAATGGCGTATTATTAGGATGACACTAGGCTTATTGTGGTGTTTTTGACTCTCCTATTAGATATACATAGATTCAGGAAAATATTAGAAACAGTTAAGATTTCTAGAACTTACCTGCCACCCTTTGATAGGGAATTCTAGAAACCAGCAAGACTAAACCATTTGTGCTTTTCCACGATAAATTGAAGTCAAATCTTGAATCTTATACTAATTGGAGACACTAATAATTACACATAAGAGTTCAACAGCAACAACATACCCAGTGTAATCCCACAGGTAGGGGTATGGGGAGGGTAGAGCGTATGCAGGCCTTACCCCCACCTCTTGGAGATAGAGAAGTTGTTTTTGAAATACCCTCGACTCATGTAACACATAACAAAGCAGATTTAAAAAAAGGAAAAAGAAGTATCAGAAGCAATTAAATTTTTTGAATATTAATACTAAAATAACAGACCGATTAGATGTCAAATATTAAGAGAAGCAAAGATCAAGTAGTAGTAATCCTCCAACAAATCTGAATGGAATGACTTTAGATATGTAGCTGCACCACCAACACGAGGGCATGACATGAAAGTTCAAGAGGATACAATTTTTGCTTTGGATCAATGTGCTCACTGCATACTGTTGTTATCAGTAAATGCATAAATGATAAGAAAATATGCAGTACAATCACCCAAAGATTGTAAGACTTTGAACTAAACCAATGATCAAGTAGACTACCATTTGATCTTTCGCATATTTTAGCTTTCGTTATATAAATAAGTGGCTACAGAGGACTTACTAAGACTATTCTGCCATTTGCAAATGACACCTTACTCTTGAACTTCCTATCAATTCCACTAGCTACTACAGTTAGCACCATGTGGACAACACAAAAATATATTAACTTTAAATTTCTGACATACTTTTTGAGCTACGGCTGGTTGGTTAAGTATGAATCAGAACTACCTATTATTTATGTTAAATGTTGTAAACTTTTACATGAAAATCCACGATATGCAGAGTATTAGGTACATCGATATTGGCATTTAATGAGAAGAAGGATCATCTGAAGGATACTTAAACTTAACTTCATATTGAAGATTTTGATTGGTTGTCTTAAAAGAAAGATGGATAAAGATTGGTTGATTATTTTGTGCAACTTGTTGAGAATACATCATCAACAAAAAACCAAATGAAAACTTGGTGAGAATGAAAGGAGTAATATTTTGTTCTAACTTATTCTTTTTTTCTTTTCTTGTTACTGATTTTTATTACTACTATGTATAAAATTTGCATGCCACCATATGAGCATCTCTACAAATTCAGAAACAGATTTAGAACCTGTTCAACTGAATCATTACTTTCGACTCAAATAGAGAATTCAGTTTCATATACAATATGTTCAGTGATTACTGGAAGAAACAAAAATTATAGTAAAGCAACACACTTATAGAATACATCAACTGGTTAGAGTAAGACTAAAAATAAGTTTACATAATACTTTTTTTTCCTTTTTAGAAGGTTAATCAGAATTGTTTTAGTTAATTGAAATCTTGAAGCATTGATATAAAAGAGAATAATATCCAAGTGAGATTATTCTGACTCAGGTTACAAACCCCAAAATACTAAGACAATAATTCTTCTTCTTTTCCTAAGTCTATGCATAATATTTTCTCTTAATTTAAAATTGTTACATTGTATACTAGTCTCTTAAATGATTAACCTCTGGAATGTTCCATTTCCTACAGTTGATACATCGACAAAAGGTGTAAAATAAGAAAGACAATGAAAGCCTAATGTCTAGATCACAAACAATGGCAATTTGATAAGGATTTTTGCATCAGCAATTAGTTACCTCGCAACTAGAATTTCAAACTGATTGCCCGGAGACAATACTCCACTCTTTACTAGAAGCCTGAGATGATGACCTGGGAAGAGAAACACTGTGTGCCACTGCCGAAGCCTCCATTCAGGAATCATTGGTACAATTCGGTGGGCTAATAAAAAATAAGCCAAACGACATACGCTAGAATTTCTAATTTATGGCTATAACCCATCCAAACAAGCTCCAAGCCTCCAAAAAACAACACAAGATGAGAAGGAGGAAGACACCACTACAACTGTTGTACAATAACAGAAGCAGCATTAGCATACAAGTTGACTCCTAGTTAGCTTTCAATAATAATGGCTAGACCAATTAAAAGAATTCTCCAACTTCAACCAATTCACAAAAGCTCTCTTATATACATGAACAGTGCTGCATTTATATTTAAATTAGAGGAAACAAGTTTAGTTTAATCACAGAATGTGCTCCATGTAACACCGAATACGCGTATCATATGACATACACAACAAAAATCAACAAACTTTCTTGTCGATGAAACATGACATTACACATATCCTCCATACATTTCTATCTAAACAACAAATGTCAAATAAGTAAACATAAAATTCAAAAATAATGTATCTGAAACACAACTCCTTGTTAGAACATATATTCTTCGACTTTCTAGTAGTGAAACTTTGATGAATACATCACCACTAAATACACATTTGGTGGAAGAAATTATTACTCACATGTTCCACCAATAACACCAAATGTAATAGGAGTATATTTCATGTGACATAATATGGTTACTCTTGTCACGATTCAATTTCTCGAGTCATGATGTCACCTACTTTAACCCACCAGTATGAAAGCCAAATCATAGCCCAAAATGACAAGTAACGGGCTAACCGATGGAAGATAAGAAAATAAATATATATATATATATATATATATATATATATATATATATATATATATATATATATATATATATATATAAATGCATGTTATACAAAAGGGAAAGAGGACAAAATATCAAAATGAATTCTCCCACTTCCTGGTAAGGTCAGTACAAGAGCCACTAATATAAAAAAAAGAGCACTAGACACTGTCAGAATATACATCATAGTCTCCGAATATACAAATAAAACTATCAAAAATAGCAAAAGAAGGAGTAGCAGCTCCGAACTCTAAACGCTCACCCAATCTCCAAACAGCACCACAGCCTGAGGATGTCGTCAATGACGATGACTCATACTTGGATCTGCATCAGGAAAAAAGATGCAGAAGTGTTGTATGAGTACAAAAACAATGGGAACTCAGTAGGCATCATAGGCCGACTGAACTAAATTTCAGTAAAAGAATAAATAAAGTGTGAGTATGTAAACCTAAGTCAATAAATAGGGCAGAAATGGTATTAAGCGGCTAAACTAGGAAACCACAATAAATAGAAAGCAATTAACTTGAAAGCGATAAATAAAAGCCTTTCTATAACCTAACTGGACCCCTATAAGCTCAGAAGCACAAACAAGAAGAAATAAACCCAACCGAGCCCCTATAAGTATGGTGGATTCAAGAAAAGAGTAACTTAAATGTTAGGGCAGAATAACAACAATAATGAACGTAAAATGAGCTGGCATGAACAATAGGCGAGCCATAACCACAAGTCTTACCGGCCTCTATTGGATTTCCAATTCCCAAATCAGTATTCATAAAGGTAATAAATGCCAGACTCGAATCGAAACAAGAGAATGATATCATGATAGTAAATGCCAGACTCAAACTAAAACTGATAAATAATAACAATGTGCTAGGTGCCAGACTCGAACCAAAACTACTAAGTAAGCTAAAAGTAGAAATATTCCAGGAATATAGTCCCACTTAAGTCCAATTATCCATAAACTCTAAAGTTATGTGGTCTAGACTCCTAAGGCGATATAGGTTTCAATTATTAAGCCGAAAGATGCGATTTAAGGTTAAATACTACCCTACCCAGGGTAACAAAGCTAACAAGGCTCATTAAAATGACTAAGTCATCCTAAAGCTAGAGGATTAGCCTAAGGAAGAGGATAGGCGTCATTTAGGTCAAAAAGGAACTACTCTAGGTATTTTATCTTATAAAGGGTCGGTGGGGCTCACTTCTAGTCTTAAAAACCCAACATAAGGCAAGCTTCTATCCGAACCTAGGATAAGGCTTCTCAGTTCCATCCCAAGGCACTAAGTAAACTAAGTCTAGTCATAAAGGATAACCATAAGTTAGCACAAGGGAATACGGGGCCAAATTATACCCGGAAGGGCCCTTAATCGGCTAAATTAAGCAACAATTGCTAAAAGGATACCCGGAACTTAAGAACACACCCATGACCAGCACATTAACATTTAATACTATAATCAAACAAAGTCTAAAAGAAGGGTAAGCCTAGCCTACCCGGACGCCGCTGAAAGTATGAATAATCCTCTACACCGGAGCTTTTCCCTTTCGAAAAGCCTCCGACCGTAGCCACACTATCAAAATAAGAGGAGAATATTGATATCCATATTGCAAAAATACGCTCTGATTCAGAAATTGAGCTAAAAATTCACTATGGGGCCTTCTTGGAAAATCACAAAATTGAAACCGTTACAACGTCCCTCGGATCACAGTGAGCTAGTGCTCAAGAAATGGGAATGATCAGACCTCTAATTCAAGCTCGAATAGCCCGACAAACTCCAAAAAAAAAATCATGAACTTAGCAACTAATTAGATAAAAATTGATCAAGAACTTACGAGATTAAGACAAGGAGATGATCAATTTTCTGATTTCAACTCAATCCCAGCTCCAATCCAAGGTTATCCCACTAAATTAGAGCTCCCACAAGTAAAAATGGAGGTTTTATACTAAGAACAATGGATGGAGTTGGAGAGAATGGAATATATATAAAACACCAGCGATGAAGCGATCACCGCTAAACGGGCAAGGTGGGCGCTAAAGCGACACAGCCTCAGAAGGCCAGCCACCACTAAAGCAGTCCTGGGTCGCTTAAGCATGAAAACCGCTAAAGAAGTCTCTAGGCTGCTAAAGCATCTGCACCAAAAACTTTGGCACCAAAAAATTTGCTAAGTTCTAACGGATTTTGACCGGGTGCTCGTTATTTGTTTGAAACCCCATGCATGTAAACGAACTATGTTACCCTACCAAATTCGGTATTTTAGACTCAACAAAACCATCAAAATTTCCATCCGAGATCATTTCAAAAAAATGTGGATCCCACACCCAAGGTTTTGATTTTCACCAAAATCCACTCAATAGCCCAAAATGAGTCTGGAAGCCTCGGGATCCAAACCAAGGGTCCTCTAGTCTAAAATCGACATTTTAGAGCTAAAGAAATCGTTAGAATTGACATTTGAGGCCATTAACTAAAGTTTTAGACCGAGACCATAGTCTCAACTTCGAAAGCTCCAAAACAGGAAAATGACTCTAAAAACCAAACAAACTGCATGATAACCGAACTGTCAGTCCCAGCAAGTCATAAATGACTTGGGGTAGCTATGGGAAGGCTCTAAATGCAGAAAAAGCACAAAAATGTCGAAAATGACATGGAGGGTCATTACAACATCCATTACTAAAAGGAATTTCATCTGCAAAAGTAAAGGATTAAGAAGTGCCTGAAGGCTCGAACAGATGAGGATACTGAGTCTGCAAATCACACTTGGTCTCGTAGGTAGCCTACTTGACTGGACGGTGTCTCCACTGAACCTTATCCATCGAAATATCTCTGGAACGCAACCATATGACATCTCTGGCTAGAATAGAAACTGGCTCCTCCACAATGGTCAACTTCTCATCCAACTAAATGAAGTCCCATCGAGGCATGTGAGACTCATACAGAATATAGCGCCGCAGTATTGATATATGAAAAACACATCCCAAATCACCATCTGAAGCATCATAATAAATAGTAAACCCCTCGCCCTCAACTTGAAGAGTCAGAATAGGAGCTGAAGTGATCAATTCCTTAAGCTTTAGAAAGCTCTCTTTAAAGCTAACCATTGAAATGGAACCTCCTTCCTAGTCTATCTATCATAGGTACTACAATAGTGGCAAATCTCTCGACGAACTGCCTATAGGATCCTACCAACCCAATAAAACTGTGAACCTCAGTCGGAGACGTAGGCCTAGCTTAATTATGAATGGCCTCAATATTCGATGGGTCTACCATAATCCTATCCTTAGACACCACGTGCCCCAAGAATGCTACAGACTCGAGTAAGAACTCGCACTTTGATTATTTGGCATAAAGCTTGTAGTCTCTCAAAGTGTGGATCACAGTCCTCAAATGCTGCTCATGCTCCTCCATACTCCTCAAATAGACAAGGATATCATTGATAATTACAATCATGAAGGAGTCTAAATAAGTCGTGAACATGCGAGTTATCAAGTCCATGAATGTTGCTAGGGCATTGGTCAATCCAAAATACATCACCAAGAACTCGTACTGGCCGTAGTGAGTCTTGAAGGCTGTCTCAGGGATGTTCTCATAGGATACTTATTCTTCATTATCACCTTATTTAGCTGCCTCTAATCGATACACATACGCATAGAACCATCCTTTTTCTTCATGAACAGAAAAGGAGCACCCCAAGGCGATACACTCGGCCTAATAAAACCCTTACCCAGAAGATCTTGAAGCTAAATATTTAGCTCCTTTAGCTCGATAGGAGCCATACGGTAAGGTGTCATAGATATAAGTCGGGTGCCCGTCTAAAGGTCAATAGAAAACTCTATATCACGCTCAGGAGGAAGGTTAGGTAGGTTGGTAGGAAAGACATAAGGGAACTCACAGACTATAGAAACAGAGTCAAGTAAAGGACTCTCAATACTAATATCACAAACATAAGCAAGGTATGACATACAACCCCTTGATATTAGTCTCCTAGCCTGAATATAAGAAATAATCCCTATCAGCATACGGCTATAAGAACCTTGCCACCCAACTGGGGGTATGCCAGGCATGGGAAAGGTAACGGTCTTGGCAAAGCAATTCAAAACCCGCATGATAGGGCTATAACCAGTCCATGCCCAGAATCACATCAAAATCCACCATGTCTAGCACAATAAGGTCAACCTGAGTGTTATACTCTCAAACAATCATAATACACGATCTATAAAACCCAATCCACTACTAAAGAATCACCCATGGGAGTAGCTACACGCAAAGGTACAAATAATGGCTCCCAAGAAGCCCCAACCGCGATGCATAATGAGTAGAAACATATGAATAGGTGGAGCTGGGATCAAATAAAGTAGAAGTTGGCTGATAGCAGATTGAGATCGTACCTGTAATAATAACATTTGAAGCTTCAGCCACCGACCTACCAGGAACAACATATAAGTGACCCCGTTCGTCTCTAGACTGGGTGCCTGCCCGACCACCTGTGCTACCTGCCTGAGGCCCTCATCTAGAACCCTGGGGACCACCCCTATGACCTTGTGCACCAGCCCAAGCTGGATGTAGTATTGATCAGATAGGCGAAACACTGTGCGGCTGGCTCAATTAACCCACACCAAGGATACTCTCTAGCAAAATGACCCATAATACCAGAATCATAACATGCCCCGAGCACTCTTCTCTATCAAGAAAGTCCGGCTAATCTAGAATGGTCACCTCGGCCTGAAGACCCCTGTCTGTGCACCCTTTGAGGACTGACTACTGCTTTGCCCACTGACATCTCTATAACCAAGCTGACCCCCATTTGAAATCTGAAGCGCTGCCTGAACAGGCCTACTAGATTGACCCTGATATTGATAAGGCTACAGCTACCCTGGAAACCCCTACCTCTAAACTGTGAGTCGTTATGGCTCCTACTATAACTGCCCTGCTGACGCGGCCACTTATCACTGCCTCCTTAGGCCTCACAATGCATATCCTCCATAGTCTGAGCATAGTCAGCAATATCCACAAAAGATGTGCCAACAGTTACCATACTCTAAGTAGTCATGCAAAGTGAAAGTCTCAGCCCTCTGACAAAACAACAAATTTGCTCATACTCGGTAGGTAGAATCATGATGGCATGTCTAGCTAACTCATGAAATATCGCCTTGTACTCTGCCATAGACATTGAATACTATTGTAACCCAGTGAACTGGTCCCTCAAATGCACGCGTATTCTGCAAGGCATATAATTCTCCAAGAAGGCCTCAAAAAACTGAGTCCATGTCATAGGGGGAGACGTAGTTGGCCTAGAATCAATATATCCCATCCACCATTGTCTGGTTGCTCGATCAAACTTAAAAGTGGTGTAGTCCATACCATGCAACTCTACCAGGCCCAAATTACAGAGCCTCTCCACACAACTAGTATGGAACTCAAAAGCATCCTCTTTTAGGCATACCAAGCCCCTTGCAAATGTAGGTGGAGAAAATCTCAGAAACCAACCCAGCATCTTCTACTGCACAGAAGTAATAACTGGCTGGGCTACTGCCGGCTGTGGGACTACTAGTGCTAGTAAGACCTCTTCTCTAGGAGCCACCGCTATAGGTTGTGCTCCTAAAGACCATCATAGGCTGTTATATGGTCTCCATTTGTTGGCGGGCCACCTACTAAGCCCAATAACTGTACCAAAGCATCACAAAGAACTGAAGAAGATATACACTAGGTGGGGCTTGGGCTACCCACTGGCCTACCTGTTACTGTGGTGGTTGACCCTCTTGTGCTACTCGGGAGCAATAATAGGATTTTGTGAAGGCTCCCTGAACTAGACTCGAGCTGAGGCTGCAGCTCTGGCCTGACCTCAACCTCTGGGTTGACCTCGGGATCTAACTGGTGCCCTAGCTGTAGGCTCAGGGTCTTTATACCCGGCCGCCATGGCCAGCGTCCTAGCCATTTGCGAAAGAGTGAAACAAATGAGAATCTAGACATCAATATAGTCTCAACGCACGAAAATGAACCAAAAAAGTGAGATTTTCCTAAGAATGTCCTATAGCCTCCCGAAGATAGGATACGAACCTTATCGTATCAATCCGCAAGACTCTACTAGACACTTGCTTTTGTACCAACAATACCAGTTAATCTAGGCACTGTTACCAAATTATCACGTGCAAATTTCTCGAGTCATGATGGAACCTACTTAAACCCACTAGTAAGTAAACCAAACCATAGCCTAGACCAATAAGTAATGGGCTAACCAGCGGAAGATAAGAAAATAAAGGTCAAAGTGAAGTAATAAGTCACGAGAATATATATATATATATATATGTAAGTGCATGCTATCCAAGAGGAAAAGAGGACAAAATATCAAAATGAATCCCTCCATGACCTGGTAAGGTCAGTATAAGAGCCACTAATATAAAAAAAAGAGTACAAGACACTGTCAGGTTATACATCATAATCCCTGAATATACAAACAAGACTATCAAAAATAGTAGAAGGAGGAGGATCAGCTTCAGACTCTAAAAGCTCACCCTATCTCTGAACAGCAGTACAGCTCAAGAATATTGGCAATAGTGGTGACTCATACTCTGATCTGCATCAAGGAAAAAAATGCAAAAGTTCAGTATGAGTACCAAAACAATGGTACTCAGTAGGCATCATAGACCGAATGAGCTAAATTACAGTAAAAGAATAATAAATTGCGATTATATAAACCTAAGTAAATAAATAGGGCAGAAATGGAATTAATAGGCTAAACTAGGCAACTGTGATAAGTAGAAAGCAATTAGCTCGAAAGCAATAAATAAAAGCCAAGCTATAACCTAACTGGACACCCATAAGCTCAAAAGGCACAAACAAGAAGAGATAAACCCAATCGAGCCCCCATAAGCAGGTGGGTGCAAGAAAAGAGTAACTTAAATGTAATGGCGGAATAACAACAATAATGAACGTAAAATGAGCCGGCATGAACAATATGCGTACCTGATACTCCATTCCAACCATAACCACAAGTCTTACCAGCCTCTACTGGATTTCTAATTCCCAAATCAGTATTTGTAAAGGTAATAAATGTCAAACTCGAACTGGAACTAGAGAATGATATCATGATAGTAAACGCCAGACTCAAACCAAAATTGATAAATAATAACAATGTGCTAGGTGTTGAACTCGAACCAGAACTACTAAGTAAGCTTAAAGTAGTAACATTCCAGGAATATAGTCTCACTTAAGTCAAATTAGCCATAAACTCCAAAGAAAGGAGGTCTAGACTCTTAAGGCGATACAGGTTCTAATTATTATGCCGAAAGACGCGGTTTAAGGTTAAATAAAACCCTACCTAGGGTAACTAAGCTAAAAAGACTTATAAAAATGACTAAGTTAGCCTAAAGCTCAAGGATTTACCTAAGGAAGCGGATAGAGGTCATTCAAGTCAAAAAAGAACTATTCTAGGCATTCTATATTATAAAGGGCCAGTGGGTCCCACTACCAGTTTCGAAAACCCAACCTAAGGCAAGCACTTACCCAAACCTAGTCTAAGGCTTCTCAGTTCCATCCTAATGCAATAAGTAACTAAGTCTAGTCATAAAGGATAACCATAAGCTAGCACAAGGGAATACGGGGCCAAATTATACCCGGAAGGGCCCCTAATTGGCTAAATTAAGCTACAATTGCTAAAAAGATACTCGAGACATGATAACCCACCCATAACTAGCACATTAACATTCTATTACTATAATCAAGAAAATTCTAGAAGAAGGGTAAGCCAAGCCTACCTGGACGCCGTCAAAAGTACGAATAATCCTCTACACCAGAGCATTTTCCTTTCGAGAAGTTTCGACCCTTACCACACTATCAAAAAAATGTTCTACACATCAAGAGGAGAATATTAATACCCATAGTGCAAAAATACACTTCGGGTCAAAAATTGAGCTAAAAATCCATCGTGGAGCCCGCTTGCAAAATCATGATATTGAAACCATCAAAACATCCATCGGGTCATAGGAGCTAGTGCTCAAGAAATGGGCATGATTAGACCTCTAATTCGAGCTCGAACAGCCCGACAAGCTCGATAAGAAAATCACAAACTTAGCTACTAGTTAGATAGAAATTGACCGAGAACTTCGAGATTAAGACGAGGAGATGATCACTCTACTGATTTCAACTCAATCCCATCTCCAATTCAAGGTTATCCCACTGAATTCGAGCTCCCACAAGTAAAAAATGGAGGTTTTATACTTAGAATAATGACACCAATTTGAGAGGATGGAATATATATAAAACACCAGCGATGACTGCTTAAGCGGTTGCAGCTAAAGCGACGAGGTGGGAACTAAAGTGACCCAGCCTCAAATGGCCAGCCACTGCTAAAGCAGTCCTGAGCCTCTTAAGCGGCTACCACCAAAGCAGTCTCTAGGCCACTAAAGCGGCTGCACCAATAACTTTGGCACGAAAATATTTGTTAAGTCCTAACGAATTTCGGTCGGGTGCTCGAGATTTATTCGAAATCCCGTGCATGCAAATGAACTATGCAACCTCACCAAATTTGGCATTTTAGACTTAACAAAGTCATTAAAATTTTCATCCGAGGTTATTTGGATAAAATGTGGGTCCCACACCCAACGTTTCAATTTTCACCAAAATCAACCAAATAACCCAAAGTGAGTCCGGAATCCTCGGGACGAGAACCAAGGGTCCTCCTAGACTAAAATTTATATTCCAGAGCCAACGGACCCATCAGAATTGGCATCCGAGGCTATTCAATTGATATTCTGGCCTGAGACTATATTCTCAACTTTAAAAGTTCCAAAATAGGAAAATGACTCTAAAAACCAAACGAACTGCCCGGTAACCAAACTGTCAGTCCCAGCAAGTCTTAAATGACTTGAGGTAGCTATGAGAAGGCTAATAACATATAAAATGCACGAAAATGTAGGAAATGACCTGGAGGGTTATTACAACTTTGTTGATATAGCTTGGTGGATTAGAAAATCTGTACACATAACAATTAATTTCTCATAATAATAGCTACTACTACTACTGAAGTTATATATCTGTTCTTCTTTTGTGCTTTTTGTGTGTGCTTACCGATTTTGTCAAGAATTTCAGTAACTCCAGAGTCAATCCAAAACCTGTTGAACTATGATGTGAATTCAGTGTTCATATAAATGCTTAGACCTATTTTAGAAGATTTTAGGTTAAGAAACGAAATTAATTTCAACATCAAGGTGGTGAGAGGTGACAATATACACTATAGAAACCCCAATTCCAAAAAAAAATCTTAAATAAATAGAGAAAACCCAAACCCAATAGCTAGTACCCAAAACAAAAAAACAAAAAGACAAAGCTAGAACCCACATCTAATTTAAAAATACACCAAATTACAGATCTTACAAAGCCAAAATGGGGGAAGATGAAAAACCCCATTGGCAAAGATAACAACGGTAAAACATTACAATAAACCAAAAATTGGGAGAAAATTACTGCAATTAAATAGATGCCTTTTGATTGCCATGCCAGAGTAATAGCGATATAGGATCTTGGGCCTTTTGTTATGCGAGACTTGATAGAGCGAGATCAAGTATGGGAGTGATAGACGAAGGGGTGTGAAATGGTGATTGAGGATAATAGATCGTATAAGAGGAAAAAGAGGGAAACCAAAAATAGATGATGGGAAACTTTTGGAAGCCCCCGTTCTTTGTAATTTTTAATTTTAATTAACTAATGGTTTATACCTAGATTTGTGCACGAATCGATCGACTCAGTTCGATTTTGATCATCATCGAATTGAAATATCAAATTTTAATTTGTTAAAGTCCTTGTTCAAAATCGATCCATTCTATGTTCAATTCAATTCATTTTTTACTATTGACTCAAATTTACAAATTGATTTGCTTGATTTCAAAATTTCAACAAGCAACTATTCTCATTCCAATTTTAAAGAAAATATAGTAAAAAGAAGTAACAAAATCTTAAAACTAGGTCTTGAATAATCAAAAATAACATTACATTGCAAGTCTAAAGTGACATTAAAATTTAGTCACAATGGTTCCAACTCAAAAGTACTATTTAGTATTCTCTCTCTATATATACACACACAAAAGCTAGTCACTGGGCACATATATTGCACGTGTATCTCGCGCAAATTCGTACAAACGTTTCAAAGGAAGAATACAAGTTTCAAACTTATGCGTATCAATTGGGTCAATATTTGATGTTAATTTGCAAAGCACAGATGTATTGAATATTACGTTAAATAACTGTGAAGCATATCTATTATTTTTCAGTTCGTGAAAGTAAAATTTTGGAGAAACAAAACGTGTGTTTAGTAGTACTTTTCTACTTTGTGTTTATCATTATCATGTGTTATGATAAAATAATTACTTCTAACAAATTTACTAAAAAATCACTTCTTGAGGAAAGTCAATTATGTAAAATATGATTACAAATGAGTAGTGGCTAACGTTACGACATAGTATTAAAAAATTTAATTGTAACTATTCTAATTTTTCTTCAAAAAATTTGAACTTCCACTAAATATTAATCTTGAAAAGAGACCAAAAAAATGCTTCTTACGTGTTGTTTAAAATGACACAAAATAGATAATCTTAAATTAGCAAATCATGTTGAGAAATCATAATATTTTAAAATTGAATTTGTAAATCAATTCAAATTGTATAATCTAAATTGTATTATCCAAATTGCTTCGAATCAATTCAAAAATTTGAGTTGATCCAATTTGTACACGACCCTATTTATAACCCCAAAATTGCTAATAATTACTTGTTCGGTCAAAACACCTTTTTTCAAAAAAAACTTTTAATTTTTTTTTTGAGGTTTTTTGTCAATAAGTAAAAGTGTTTTTAAATAGAAGTAGTAATAGTTTTTTGACGATTAGGATAGAAGTTAAACAAATTTCTTATTGAAAAAAGTAAAAATAGTAAATTATTTTTTCAAGACAAAATATTTCTATCATAATGTTGGGTTCCAGCCTTGCTCTCTTGATGCTTATTGTGTTCTTATTTTGATTATTGACAACCTTTATCACTGGAACCTGGTCCATGAATGTCTGAATGTTATTAATGTTCCGATGATTGTTTAACCTGGTGGAAGCACCAATTACGTGAACTGGTGTCCCAGTGTGCAGTTTTGCAGTTGCAGGCATTTGTCTTATATGCCAGCTATCTAGTACTTTTCTGGACAATGTCAGCACATTAGTGGGATGAATTTTCAATGGTCCTTTCCAGCTTTCACCAATGAGTAAGCTTCTCTCCCAATGCTCATCATATATATACGTCATCCTTGAGGAGAGACGCTCAAGCTTTTGCAAAAATTCAGAAAAGAATTTTCTCAAGCAAAGGCCTCAGCTGATATAGCAAGACTCCACAATTTAGAAACTCTTTTTGCTCATAGTGATAAATGCTTCTGTTTCTAGGTTTATTGAGGTTTTGTTCTTGGTCTAACAATTGTAAACTTACATCTCATTCTAGAGTTTCCAGTGAGTATTTTTTTCGTCTAGATTTTTGTTCAAATCTGAGTTGTTGTCTTAGCTAGAGGTAGCTAATGGAGAGCTCACAGTAGAGGTATTGTGAGGGTATGTTACAATAGAGTTATTGCAAGGTTGTAGGAATTAGGAGGTTAATTCCTAGGTTGTAATCGAAGGTTGCTCAGAGTTTTATTGAAGGTTGGTGGTGAAATCCTACTGGGATAACTCATGGTTTTACTCTCTTGAGTAAGGATGTTTCCACGTAAACATATTGAGTCATTTACTTTACTGCCAATTTTATTATGTTCGTATTGTTCTTCAATATCCTCACATAGGGACCAGGTACTTAATCAGGTCCCTGTTACAGTGGTGGACTCTTACGAGCAATCAATTGATATTAGAGCAGTACTTCCTATAAGGTTAACACCTATGAAGGATCCTGTTTAAACTGGCAGCTCCACCCAGTTTTGAGGAAGGACAAAAAACTACTTGACCCCCAAGGTTCAATGGATAGTTATATAATTAGTGGAAGACTAGAATGCATGATTTTATCATGGCAGAGGATAGTGAATTCTGAGATGTGTTTTGTTATAGTCCTTATGTGCCCATGGAAGTTGTTAAAGAAAGGGAAATCTCTCTATCTGTTCCCTAAGTCGGGAAGGACTGTAATGAAGGTGTCAGGAAGAAGATTGAGAAGAATTACAAGGCTAAGAAGATCCTTGTATGTGGAATAGGAATTGATGAGTAAAACCGGGTCTCTGCTTGTGAATCTGCTAAGGAAATATGACAAGCTCTGTAGAATACTCATGAGGGAAGAAGTCAAGTTAAGCAATAAAAGATTGATATGCTTACTACTCAGTACGAACTGTTTAAGATAAGCATAGAAGACTCCATTCGAGACATGCATACTCATTTCAAATCTATTATGAATAAACTTAAGTGTCTTGGAGAAAACATCAAAATTTATAAGATGGTTAGGAATATCTTGAGTATATTGCATCCCTCATGGGAAAGCAAAGTGAATGTCATCTTAGAGGCAAAGGATCTACAAACTATTACGATGGATGAGCTTATTGAAAATTTGAAGACATATGAGCTTAAATGTCAGCAGGATTCTAAAAGAAATGAACCTAAAAAAGAAAGGAGTTTGGTTCTGAAGGCAAACAAAAATGATTCAAATGAAGATGAACATGACATGGCCTATCTCACTCGGAGGATCCAAAAGATGGTAAGAAGCGGAGGTTTTTAGAATAGAAGAAACTGAAGTAAAGGGTTTAAAGGAAATGATCTTTGCCACAAATGTGGAAAACCTAGTCATTATATCAAAGATTGTCCTCTTCACAAGATGGACTACAAGGATTTCACCAAGCAAAACATAGAAAGGACCCAGAAAAGGCACCAGGTCTCTGATAGAGTCAGTAGAAAGGAAGCAGCTGAGCAAGCTCTTACAACTTGGGGATACTCCTCAAGCGATTCAGATAAAGAAGTGGATGGTGATAACACATCCATGTTTTTGATTGAAGATGAGTCAACAAAATCTAAATCCTTGCTAGCTTTCATGGCTAAGTCTGAGGATGAAGCTGATGATGAGGTAACCTTCTTTGATATTCAAAAAAAACTTGAGAAACTATTCTAAGAAAGAGTTAAGATCATTAGCTAATGTCTTCATTGATGCCTTTCATAATCATGCTACTGAAAAGGAGTATCTAGCTAATGAACTGAATGAAATTGAAATAGAGAAAGTATCCTTATTCTCAAGTAATTCATAGCTTAAAGTAAAAGTTGCTAAGATTAAAAATGAAAATAAAATGTTGAGTGATAAACTCAAAAGGATAACTGGGAAGGTGGAGGCAAGTGAGTCATTCGCAAGTCTTGAAGAGAAGCTAAAAAAGGTCAGTCTAGACCTTGCTGCCTCTTTTAAACGAAATAGGGAGACTGAAAAGAATTTGAATAGCACTAAGAATGAGCTAGAGAAATCCTTTTGTTGGACCGCTACATCAGAGACTCTTACTAAACTAAGTAGTATGAGGTCAAATTTTAAAGAAGGTCTTGGATTTGAAAAGGACACTGCTTCATACAATCCTTATAGAAAATGTGCATCTATTTTAGATAATTGGTTATGTACTTACTGTGGGAAAGATGGTCACTTCAAATAAACATGTCAAGTTCTTCTCAAATCAAAGAGAGAAAATCTGAATTTAGCTAAAACTATTAAGGGACCAGGTCCCAAGGAGAGAAAACCAATCTTGTCTGCATGGGCAAGAAGAAATCTTATCCATCCTTTTACTCACTTAAAGGGAACCAAGCTCATGTGGGTTCCCAAATTTAACAAATGACTATGTATGCAGGTAGAAGTGAAAGGAGGCAGTCAACAAAATCAAAAATGGTTTATGGATAGAGGCTGCTCAAACCATATGACTAGTAAAACTAAAGATTTGCTCTTAATCAAAGCACTTTAAGGAGGTAGTGTGTCATTTGGGGATGGAAAGAAAGGGCTTATTCTTGGTGTTGGTCAGATTGATAAGTCTCTTGGTCATGCTATTAAAGATGTTTATTATGTGAATAGACTGAAGTATAATCTGCTCAGTGTGTTCCAAATATGTGACAAAGGAAATGAGGTGAAGTTCCTATCTGATTCATGTACTGTCCCAAATGCTAATACTGGTGAAGTGATTTTGGTTGCCAAAAGATGCAAAAATATGTTTGTGGCAGATCTTGATTCTATTTATGGTAAGGATTTAAAATGCCTAAGTGTTGTTGGAAATGCTGATGAGCTATGGTACAAAAGGTCGGGGAATGTGAGCTATTCACTAATTAATAAGCTAATGTCAAAGGAACTAGTGTGCAGACTGCTTAATATAAAGTTTGTAGATTGTAAAGGATGTGATGTGTGTGTTAAAGGAAAGAAGGTTAGTTCCTCATTCAAACCAAACAAAGTGGTTAGTTCTTCTAGGCTACTTGATCTCCTTCATATGGATCTTTGTCCTATAAAGAATCCAAGTCGTGTAGGAAAGAAGTATATATTTGTAATTGTTAACAATTATTCAAGGTACACTTGGACTCTATTCTTAAAAATTAAGGATGAAACACTCCAGGTGTTCATTGTGTTTGCCAAACAAGTTTAAGTCATGATGGGAAATAAGCTAGTAAGCATCCGATCAGATCATGGGAATGAATTTAAAAATGCCAACTTGAATAGGTTCTACGTTGAAAATGGTATTAGTCATAATTTCTCAGCTCCCCAAACTCCTCAGGAAAATAGAGTTGTGAAAAGAAAAAATAGGATTCTTGATGATATTGCAAGAACAATGTTGATTTCCAGTGGTTTATGTAAAAGTGTGTGGGCTGAAGCAGTAAACATTGCATGTTATGTGACGAACAAGTTCTTGATCAGGTCCCTGCTGAATAAACCCCCTTATGAGCTGATGTTTGTAAGGAAACCTAAGGTATCTCATCTTAGGGTGTTCGGATTCAAGTGCTTTGTCCTGAAAAATGGTAAGGACAACCTTGGAAAGTTTGATCCTAGAAGTGATGAGGGAGTATTTCTTGGGTACTCATCTCAAAGCAAAACTTACAGAGTTTTTAATAAATAGACTCAATATTTTGAAAAAAGTGTTCATGTGATCTTTAATAAGATGAATGATCTAGGTGAAAAGGAAAGTCCAGATGAAGAAGATATAGAAGAACTCATGCAAAGCCTTAGAGAATCAATTGATTTGTCGAATTCAACAAAAAGGAAATCCATCCACAAGTGAACAAGGTAAAATTGAATCAAGTGTAGACATCTCCTCATCAACTCAGGCTTTAGATGCTCCAGAACCTGATACCTCTGAAAAGGATCTCAGTGATTCTCAACTTACTATTAAATAAGGTGAAGACGAACCAACAGAAGAACCCGGTACCAGGCAGTAACAAGCTAAATTGCAGTTATCAAACTAGAGGCACCTAAAGTATCATCCTCTTGACAATTTGGTCTCCCCATTTTATTTAGGAATGATACTCGATCTAAGACAAGAACCATGGTTGCCTTCTCAGCATTCTTGTCTCAAATTGAGCCAAAAAATATCTAGGAAGCATTACAACATGAAGACTAGATAATTTCAATGCAGGATGAGTTTTATCAGTTTGAAAGAAATAAGGTATGCTATATGGTTCCTAAACCCTCTAACAAAATTATTATAGGGACCAGATAGGTGTACATAAAAAAACTGGATGAGTTGGAACCACAGTAGGAACAAGGCTAGGCTGGTTGTGCAAGCTTACAATCAAGAAGAAAGTATAGATTATAATGAAACATTTGTTGCAGTAGCCAGGATGGAAGCCATTCAGATTCTTATTGCTTTTGCATCCTACATGGAGTTCAAACTATTTTAAAATGATGTACAAAGTGAATTCTTAAATAGATACCTGAAAGAAGAAGTATATGTGAAGAAACCTTCGGGTTTTGAAAGTCATGAGTTTTCAAATCATGTGTTCAATCTTTACAAAGCTCTCTATGTTTTGAAACAGGACGCAAGAGCATGGTGTGAAAGGCTGTCAAAATTCCTGGCGGAGAATGTGATATGGGTGGGACAAGCTCCACAAGTACACGACCTTTCACACGAAGCCAAGCTCGGGAATTACAAAAACTCCAAGCCTTGTTCATGCAAATGGCTGTGTGTGAGTTGGTGATTGAGCCTCCAAAGTATCTAAATGTTTTTAAGTGTGAAGAGGGACCTTGAATTGTAATAAACTTACACTCCAAGGGGCGGCAGCCTAGACAAGGGCAAGCTAGTCATTTTGATTCATTTTGCCTTGTAATATAAATAGAACATATTAGGGTTATTTGGGTAGTTCTTCCATTATTATTTTGAATCACAAGACTTGTAATATTTTGGGTTCTCTCTCTCAAAACAGCCCACAAGAAGAGAGACACTTGTGTTGTATCTTGGCTAGAAACAAGAATCTTGAGGTCATTGAGTTCCTCTTGGTCTAAGTAAGAACTTGGTGTTCATATTCATTAGTCTTAGGGTCCTTTATTGATGTTAGGGTTCTTAATCTCTTGAATATTATATATCAAGTTAACTATCTTTTTATTATCTTGTTGTTGTTGTGTTTGAGATCTTGAAGTCTAGTGAAGCTGTGTGGGGCTCTTTCGATTCACTAGCATTGTTGTTTAACTTGTTATTCTTGTGTTTGTTGGGTCTTCTTGTTGTTGTTGCTGAAATCTTCATATTGTGGACTTGATCTTGTATCATTTCGTATCAAAGCAAGACCGGTTGTGTTCCAACACTACCCATCTTGGGCTTGCTCTCGGCCTAAAAAAAAAAAAAAGAGAGAAAAGAAAATCTGTCCATTGTTGTCTTGGCCGAGAATGTTGTTGTGTGTATAGATCTAGGTGTTGTTTTACTTGTTTAGTGTGTTTCTAGTGTTGGTTTCTTTCTCACCAACACTAAAGTGTCATGATCTAAAAGATTGAGCTTAAAATATTGACCATTGTTGTGGTGACTTGAAAAGTGGACCGTAGGTTGTATGTTGTTGATGACAATTGGTGGTTTTGTGTTATGTGCTTGAAGAAGTTGATGTTGTGTTCTTGAAGGGTGTTGGCATTGTTGAGGTGTTCATCTTATAAACTTGTTCATCTTGTTGAAAGTTGAGTTCATGTTGTAAGACAAAAGTCATAAAGTTGTTGGTGAAAGACTTGCACCCATCACTTCCTAGTCTTGACAACCACTCTTCCTTAATTCAAGGGACCTTGTTTTGTGGGAATAGCATAGTCAAACCTCCCCTTTTTGAGTTTGAAAGGTTGAAAAAATACAAGACTTTTTACTTTCCCTCCAAAACACATTGTCATCCATAACAAGTTGTGTGAGTATTGAAAATTTCAGATTTGAGACAAAAAAAAAATAAAAATGTGTGGGGCCAAGACCGACCACTTACATGCTGACATGTCACTATAAGCTCAACTTTGGATATTCTTCTAGTTGCTAATTGTTGATTCTTTGTTTCCTTACTTGGTTCTAGAACTAATTAACAAACTAGTACATTCCTACTAGGTTGTCAATTAGTCCTTTGAATCCGTTTGTTCGTGTCAACGATTACCTGAGTGCCTTTTATCTTTTGAATACGTTGCCATTTTTTGGTTCTAGTTCGACAAGAATTCTTTGAGTCTTCAAACAAGAATCCACTCCGGATAAGAGCTTACTCATACCTTAAAGGATTCACGGTTACTAGCCAATCTACAACACTTGTGGAACTGAAGCGTGAGGTGATCCAAAGAGTATATGACCTTGACAATGGAAGAGACCACGTCCCATAACGTGGATACTAATGCACTTGACTCTATGAGGGTCACTCTTGAGGCCGTTACCCGGACACTTGAAAGGTTTAATACGAAATTTGGGGCCGTGAGGGGGGACTTGGCAGCAATAAAGGGAGAAGTGTCGACTATTAGTGGGAGATTAGAACAAGTGGAGAGTCAAAGGAACTCTCGTCCTTCTAATCCTCTACATGTTTCTACCAATGGGAATTATAGAACTTCCACCGCAACCATCACCCCCGAAACAGTGCACCAAATGCTAAATGCACCTCAAGCTCCACTAAATGCCACAAGCCAAACCACTTTTTTCCCTCCAAACCGTGACCCCACTAGGCTAATACATTTCCAAGCTCCTCAAGTTCCACAAGAGGGATTTGGACATCAAGTACCTCCGCTAAATCTGAACCCTCCATTCCAAGCTCCATTAAACCAAAGGCCACAAAATCCAATTCCTCCGAATCAAGTCCAAAATGCCCAAGACCGACCAGCCCCCTTTGATGGATATGGTAGAGAGGAGTATGAAGGATATGGAGCCTTTGATGATGCTTACATGAGGGAGGAGGAGGTAAGAGGGGGTCGTGGAGATCCAAGGAGATATCGAGGGTATGGTGATAGGGGAAACCGACACCAAGAGAGAGATGTAGGCATCAATACCATCAAGTTGAACCTACCCATCTTTAAGGGTGAAAGTGACCCCGAGGCCTACTTAGCTTGGGAATCGACTTGTGACAAAGTTTTCAAAGTTAATGATATCTCGAAAGAAAAGAAGGGTTGCTATGCTATAGCTCATTTCGAGGGTTATGCTAACACTTGGTGGGAGTATGTCAAGCGGTTTGGTAATGAACTAATTGATGGGCAGCCACCACCTTGGTATCGGTTGAGGTACTTGATGAGGCAACGATACCTTCCCGAGAGATATCGCCATGAGTTGCTTGCTAGATTGCACGGCTTACGTCAAGGTAAAAAGAGTGTGATGGCATATTTTGATGAGTTTCAACAACTCATGTTGAAACTTGATCATCGTGGGAAACAAATCAGTCACGACATCATCCGGTTCAAGTGTGGGTTGAACAAAGAGATCTCCACTCATTTAACACTTCATAAGTTTAAAACCGTTGATGGTATTTTCCAAGCGGCTCTTGAGATTGAAAGGGAACTTAAAGAGAGATCATCTTTCAAGGCAAGGGGACAAGCCCCCAAGGGTTGGCCCAAAAACAAGGACCAACCCGCCACTACAAGGCTGCCCGAGCCCAAAACAGTCCACAAAATGCCTCCAAAATTGGAGGCTCACAAGTATCCTAACCCAAAGGGATTCCAATGTTTCAAGTGCCAAAGTTGGGGGCATAAGGCCAATGAATGTCCAAACCAATGCAATGTGATCCTACTGGAAGGGAGATTGTATTACCTTGGTGAGGAGGTGGGCCCTGAAAAGGGAGAAGATAAGGCCGAGCCTCAAGATGGAGAGGAAACCGATGATGGACCACATGATGATGATGGTGATGATGGTGGGGATGTTTATCCGCAAGAAGGGGAGTGTGTGGTTCCAAATTTTGTGGTTAGGCGCGTCATGATTAGTAAGGCCATAGATGACCCAAGCCAAAGGGAAAATCTATTCCATACTAAATGTCTTGTAAAGGGGAGTGTGTGTACCTTGGTGATCGATAGTGGTAGTTGTACAAATGTTGTAAGTAATACCATGGTAAATTTCTTGAAGTTACCAACTACCCCGCACACTAGTCCTTACAAGTTACAATGGTTGAATGATTGTGGTGAATTAAGGGTCGCAAGGCAATGTGTGATACGATTTAAGGTGGGAAACTACCACGATGAAGTGCTTTGTGACGTGATACCAATGCAAGCATGTCACTTGTTGCTAGGTAGACCTTGGAAATATGATAGGTCTACCAAACACGATGGGAGGTCCAATCGATATACACTTGAGAAGGATGTCCAAAAGGTTACACTTCATCCTTTTTCTCCTTCCCAAGTAAATGAGTGGCATCAAAGGATGAAAGAATTGAAGGAAAAGGGAAAGGAATCAGAAAAGGGAGAGAAGGGAGGGAATTTCGTAGGTGGGGCAGTGGGGGCATCCAAGGCTGCCTCAACGGCAAAAGGGACGGAAAACATAGTGATGTTGGTTAGGAAGAAGGAACTCTTCATGGATCATGATGAGGACACACCTATGTTACTCTTGGCTCATTTTTTTAATACTAACCCCACTAATTCTCCCATTTCCCCTTTGATTTCTTATGTGCTGCAGGATTATGAGGATGTATTTCCTAAGGAACTTTCGCAAGGATTGCCCCCGCTTCGGGGAATTGAGCACCAAATTGACTTTGTGCTGGGATCACAATTGCCAAACAAGCCGGCTTATAGGAGCAACCCTACGGACACCAAGGAATTGCAACTTCAAGTTGAGGAGCTCCTCCATAAAGGGTATGTCAAGGAGAGCATGAGTTCGTGCGCGGTTCTGGTGCTATTAGTGCCCAAAAAAGAAGGAATGTGGCGCATGTGTGTGGACTGCCGAGCCATCAACAAAATTACGATAAAATATTGCCACCCTATTCCTCGGTTAGATGACATGCTAGATGAGTTGAATGGTTCATGTTTGTTTTCCAAGATTGATTTAAGGAGTGGCTATCACCAAATAAGAATGCAACCCGGTGATGAATGGAAAACCGCCTTCAAGACCAAGTTTGGTCTCTATGAATGGATGGTTATGCCTTTTGGCCTAACAAACGCTCCAAGTACTTTCATGAGGCTAATGAATCATGTGATGAGGCCATTTATTGGAAAGTTTGTTGTTGTCTACTTTGATGATGTCTTGGTGTATAGTAAGTCTTTAGAAGAGCATGTGATGCATTTACAATGTGTGCTTGATGTCCTTAGAAAGGAAAAATTGTATGCAAATCTGGAAAAGTGCTCTTTTGGTGTTAATGAAGTTGTTTTCTTGGGTTTTGTTGTTAGTTCAAGAGGGGTCGAAGTGGATGAATCCAAGATAAATGCTATAAAAATTGGCCAACCCCACAAACCGTTGGAGAAGTAAGAAGCTTCCACGGGTTGTCTAGTTTTTATAGAAGGTTTGTCAAAGGATTTAGCACCATAGCCGCCCCCTTGACCGAGGTCATTTGAAAAGAACAATCCTTCAAGTGGGGTGTCGATCAAGCTAAGGCCTTTGAAGCCTTCAAAGCTATGCTCATCTCCACACCCTTGTTACAATTGCCCAACTTTGATAAGACCTTCGAAGTCGAGTGCGATGTGAGTAAAGTAGGCATAGGGGCTGTTTTGATGCAAGATTTGAAACACATTACTTACTTTAGCGAAAAGATCAAAGGAGAAACTCTAAACTACTTCATGTATGATTTAGAGTTGTATGCCTTGATTAGAGCTTGGCCACTTGGCAACACTACTTATGGCCTAAGGAGTTCGTGATCCGAACGGACCATGAATCCTTAAAGCATCTTCGGGCCCAAGACAAGCTTAACAAATGGCATGCCAAATGTATTGAGTTCCTTGAGACCTTCCCTTATGTTATCCAATACAAAAAGGGTAAGGACAATATAGTAGCCGATGCTTTGTCTAGAAAACATGCTCTTGTGTCCACTTTGTCAACAAAATTGATGGGTTTTGAGAGTTTAAGAGAGTTGTATCCCAAGGACCCTAACTTTGCTCCTATCTTTAGGGAATGCGAAGACTTGGGTAGGGACAAGTGGAATTCGGCTAGGGGATCAAATCCCTATGCCAAGTTTGATGGTTACTTATTTAAAGGTAGATGATTGTGTGTGCCCTCTAGCTCTTGGAGAGAATTATTTGTGAGGAAAGCACACAATGGTAGTCCAATGGGTCATTTTGGGGTCGAAAAGACCTTCAGAATATTGGAGGAGCAATTCTATTGGCCCAAAATGCGCAAGGATGTGACTAGGATTTGCGGCCAATGTGTAGAATGCAAGAGAGCCAAATCTCGGCTCCTACCTCATGGGTTGTACACCCCGCTGCCCACTCCTCTACGTCCTTGGCTTGATATATCTATGGATTTTATGTTGGGGATGCCAAGGACTCGACGAGGTCGGGATAGTATTTTTGTTGTAGTCGACTGGTTTTCTAAAATGGCACACTTTATTCCTTGCTCTAAATGTGATGACGCCCCTAGCGTGGCCTCGTTATTTGTTGATAATGTTGTTAGATTGCATGGTGTCCCAAGGACCATTGTGAGTAATAGGGACTCTAAGTTCCTAAGCCACTTTTGGAAGTCCATGTGGGGTAGGCTTGGTACCAAGTTGTTGTTCTCTACGTCTTGCCACCCACAAATCGATGGCCAAATGGAAGTAGTAAATAGGACTTTGGGTGCTATGCTACATTCCATGGTTAAGGAAAAAATGACTTCTTGGGAAGAGCACTTACCATAGATTGAGTTTGCCTATAACCGTGTCATACACTCAAGTACGGGAATGACTCCCTTTGAGTGTGTATATGGCCTCAACCCCCTCACCCCTTTTGATTTAACGCCTTTGTCAAGTGATCTCATAATTAGCTTATATGGAAGCAAGCGGGTAGATTCTATGAAGAAGTTACATTAGAAGGTGCGGCTTCAACTTGAGAAGAAAAACCAAGACATGGCAAGGAGGGCCAACAAGGGAAGAAAGAAACTCATTCTTGAACCGGGAGATTGGGTGTGGGTGCATCTTCGGAAGGATCGATTTCCATCTCAAAGAAAGTCCAAATTGATGCCTAGGGGTGATGGTCCCTTCCAAGTACTTGAGAGAATCAATGACAATGCCTACAAGATTGACCTTCCACCGGAATATCAAGTGCACAACACTTTCAATATTTGTGATCTCTCTCTCGTGGGTGCGGTTGACGATGACCAAATGCTGAATTTGAGGTCAAATTCCTCTCAAGATGGAGAGGATGATACGGGTGGGACAAGCTCCACAAGTACACGACCTTTCACACGAAGCCAAGCTCGGGAATTACAAAAACTCCAAGCCTTGTTCATGCAAATGGCCGTGTGTGAGTTGGTGATTGAGCCTTCAAAGGATCTAAATGTTTTTAAGTGTGAAGAGGTACCTTGAAGTGTAATAAACTTACACTCCAAGGGGCGGCAGCCTAGACAAGGGCAAGCTAGTTATTTTGCTTCATTTTGCCTTGTAATAAAAATAGAACATATTAGGGTTATTTGGGTAGTTCTTCCATTATTATTTTGAATCACAAGACTTGTAATATTTTGGGTTCTCTCTCTCAAAACAGCCCACAAGAAGAGAGACACTTGTGTTGTATCTTGGCTAGAAACAAGGATCTTGAGGTCATTGAGTTCCTCTTGGTCTAAGTAAGAACTTGGTGTTCATATTCATTAGTCTTAGGGTCCTTTCTTGATGTTAGGGTTCTTAGTCTCTTGAATATTATATGTCAAGTTAACTATCTTTTTATTATATTGTTGTTGTTGTGTTTGAGATCTTGAAGTCTAGTGAAGCCGTGTGGGGCTCTTTCGATTCACTAGCATTGTTGTTTAACTTGTTATTCTTGTGTTTGTTGGGTCTTCTTGTTGTTATTGCTGAAATCTTCATATTGTGGACTTGATCTTGTATCAGAATGGTTTTCAAGAGAGCGGAGATTGACAACACTCTCTTCTTAAGATCTAGTGGAAAGAATTTACTCATTCTGCAGATCTATGTGGATGACATCATTTTTGGATCAACTTTAAATTCTATGTGCGGGGACTTTTCCAAACTCATGGGAAGTGAGTTTGAAATGAGCATGATGGGTGAGCTTAATTTCTTTCTTGGGCTACAAGTGAATCAAACATCTGATGGAGTTCTGATCAGTCAATAAAAGTACATCCTTGAGATGTTGAATAAATACAAGATGGAGGATGCTAAGCCAATAAACACTCAAATTGACACTTCCACCAAATTGGACAAAGATGAACCTGGTCCCTCTATGAATGATGTATCGAGGTATTAAAGGTTCTCTCTTATATCTAAGTACCAATAGGCTGGACATTGTGTTTGGTGTTGTCATGTGTTTAAGATTCCAAGCATGTCCAAAGGAGTCTCACTTGAAGGTAGCCAAATGAATTTGGAGATACTTAAAGGGAGCAACGGAGCAACTAATCTTGCTCTTTTCTATCCATTGATGTTTCATGGTTTCATGGTACTTTTGATGCCTAAAATAAGGAAAATATGCAATAATTTGGGTGTGTTTGGTTGGTATGATGTGTGTTTTGTTCTATATTGAAGGAGAATAGATTTTTGGAGGTAAAATGATCAACAAGGAAGAATCATGCTAAAAATTGGAGTATATGAAGATGAAAGAACTAGGTCCGGCACCAGAGGAGTCACCCACGGCACGACAGGACCCATGTCACGTGAGTCAACCTACGTGGCATGAGTCTATGCCGTAGATCGACTCCTGCAAGTTTAGATTAGGCCTGACTTTCATAATGGGACCCACGTGACATGACTTGGTTCTATGACACCAAGTCACGGTACCGTGGAAAGTTGTCGACTCTATTTTCCTGTTTTGAGTAGGATAGGATTCATCTTGTATCTATAAATACCCTTTTATTTTCCTATGTTCAGGGTTGGTCAGTACATTGTTTTGAGAGCTATTTTTTTATTGTTTTTTAAGTTCACAAACATATTCTTGATTCTGTAATCTTGGAACATCTGTTTTATTCATATTGAGATTTCAAAGTTTTGTTCTTATTATGAGTTTACAGTTATGTTTTCATTATTGAGTTCTTCTTGTGTTCTTGCAATCATGAGTATCTAAACCCATCAACTAGGGTTGTGTGAACCATGAGGAATTAACGAAATGGGTTAAGTGCAAAGAAAATTTGAACTGTTAGGAATGCATGTATTGTTATTACCTTTATTATAATTGATCTTCTAACGGTTGCAAAAGTTAGAAACCCGCCTGTATTCTAGAATTGCTCGAGAGAGAGGTAGAGATTGGTAAAAGGGAATAACAACGCAGATTTGAAGCTATAACCATTCATCTAATAACTTGAGCCGTAACTTGAGCCGTAACAGGGATAGTTATCTGAGATCCAGGACAAGGGTTAGTAGTGCAACACTCAGAGACCAAGAGGAGAAGAGTGAAATTTGTCTAATCAAGGTCGAGAGACATTTAGACGAACATATCTTGTTAGATTTTGCATGCAACTCAGTGGGATAGTTTTTCTAGCACACGTAACCGGTGGAGTTAAGGAATCATTGGGGATCACAGGCCTAGAGTATTTCTCATATTGTTTACAAATCCGAAAACCAACAATCGTTACAGTTACCACTTATTCACAAACACACACACACACCCCCCAGTTTTAGTTACTTGCCAATTATTCAGTCTAGCATTCTACATAATTTTGTCCTATTCCCTGTGGGATCAACCCCAACCTAGTTGGGTTCTATATTTGATACAACGACCATATTATACTTTTCTGGAGGTATATTTTGGGCGATATCAAATTTTGGCATCGTTGTCGGGGAATAAGGTTACGAAGTTGAGTAGTTTGCTTGTTGGAGTTGATTAGTTTTATTTTTCTATACTTTTAAGGGCACAGCCGGTGTATGCCCAATACTAGGAGTTAAGGCAATCCCCTAATTCCATTTGATCTTGAAATAGAAAGAACTCTAAACGCTAATCGAAGAATGGTGAATACTGACGGAGTCCAGGATCCTGTAGCCATGGGGGACATTCATAACCAACCAATTCAGCTAGTTGGTCATGAAACAACGAACCAAACTACCGTTTGATTGATATGGGAAGAGCAAGCTAGGTAAGCTGCTCTTAGGCAAGCAGATAGAGATAATCGAGCTATGCAAGAATCAGCATAGTGTCTGGATGATGCTGAAGAAAAATATAGAAGACTGAGGGAACACCAAACACCTCAAAGACGGTAGTTTTTGATGATCCAGAAGAAGAGGATGTGGCTTATTTTGAGCCGGTAGAGACTGGTGCCATTATCCCACCAGAGTTACCTCAGGGCACTAAATTTGACATTACAAGTGCCATGATCCACCTGCTTACCTTGAAAGGCGTATTCGCCGGACTTCCAACGGATGATTCGAACATGCATGCGATGAACTTTGTGGGGGTCTGTACTTAGTATAATTTGCCTGGAGTGGACCAAGAGGCTATTCGGCTAAGATTGTTTCCCTTCTCTTTAACAGGAGAAGCAACTTTGTGGTTGGCCGAATTACCACGAAGTTCCATTACTACTTTGCAAGAGTTGAGAAATCAATTTCTTGAGAGATTTTTTCCACCATCCAAGATACTACAGTTGAAGGATGAGATTTGCAACTTTCGACAACTCATTCTGATGCACTTTACGAGACATGGCTAAGCTTTAAAAAGAAGCTGCAGAATGTTCCAAATAATAGAATTAGTGGAAGGAGTTTACTTGAAATATTCTATAGGGCTTTAAACGCAAATACTAAAGCTGTAGCAGATACTATCACTGGCGGAGCATTTATGAGTCTGAGATGGGAACAAGCTTCAGAAATTTTAGATTGTATCACTAAGACCAACCGAGGATGGCATACTCGGGAGGCAGATACACCTGCTGGTACATACACTATTAGAGCATCAGTAGCACAGCGGGTGCTGGATGAGTCTGTAGCTCAAGAGGTTGCACAGCTGAGGACAGAATTGGGTTGCTAGCCAAACAGATTTTGGCTAGAGGTGCTGAGAAGGTGTATGCCGTAAGTGCACAAGGTAAAGCACCTAAGCATGACGATTATGAATCTGATGAGGAAGCTAAGTACTTGGATTGAGAAGTGGCGGGGGGTTTCCGAGCCAAGGTCCAAGGGTCTAATCAAGAATCTTGGAACTCGAGGAAAGGAAATCAAGGTCGGAACTATTATGGAGACAATTACAATAGATCAGGATATAGAGACAGAGAACGAGATCGTGATGGAGAATGGAGACAAAAAGATGATTACAAGGAGAAGAGCGGTGCTTATGTCACACCAGGGAACCGTGATACTGACTATGAAAATTCACGAATGGAAACCCTTCTTACCAAATTGCTTAAAGGATCAGAAAACCAAGAAAATTGTTTGAAGAAAATTAGGGCGGACATTTCAGGAATAAGTTAGAAAGTTGAATCTTACACAACTGCCATAAAATAGTTAGAGCAACAGTTCGGGTAGTTATTGGTGGCATTGAACCAATGTCAACCAGGCACTCTTCCAAGTAACACCATCCAAAATCCTAAAAATAATGGTCATTGTTTAGCCATTACCACAAGAAGCGGAAAGAGCACGACCAACCCATCTATTCCTACTGATAATTATAAGAAAGATGAGCCAGTGGTGGATGATGAAGAGGGTGAGATAAATCCAAAAAATTTAATAGTGGACAATAGTATTAATAAGGAAGTTGAATCTGAAAAGAGGCAGGAAAAGAAAGTTCCAAAAATATTGAAAATTATCCCACGACCTCCTATTCCCTTTCCTCAAAATTTAAAAAGGAAGGCTGAGGAAGGTAAGTACCAGAAGTTTATTATGATCTTGAAAGAGCAATCGATAAATATCCCTCTTGTTGAATCATTAGAGCAGATTCTCGGTTATGCAAAATTCATGAAAGACTTGGTGATGAAGAAGAGAACTGTCAGTTTTGAGCTGGCAGAAGCTTGCATCATTGTAGTACAGTTGCTTCGCGTTCCCTAGTAGAAAATGAAGAAGATCCAGGAGATTTCACAATTTCTTGTACTATCGGGTCGTATAACTTTGCAAAGGACTGTGTGATTTGGGTGCTAGCATTAACTTAATGCCGCTAGCCACTTTTAAGTAGTTGGGGTTGGGAGCACCAAAACCAACTTCTATGAGGCTTCTTATGGCAGATAGAACTGTGAAAAAGCCGATGGGCATTCTGTATGATGTTTTGGTGAAAGTTGCATCTTTCATCTTTCCAGTTGACTTTGCGATTTTAGATTGCGAAGTTGATTTTGAGTTTCCTATCATTCTGGAGAGACCATTCCTTACCACTGGTCGTGCATTGGTTGATATGGAAACTAGGCAGATGAAATTCAGGTTAAATAATGAACATGTTACTTTCAATAGTTGTCGTTCCATGAAGCAACCAAAAGATATGCAGGTGATTTCTGTAATTGATACACTTGATGAGAGTGCCATAGTCATTACAATTGAAGAAAGGTTGGGGGTAGAAGCTCTTGCAGATGTGGTTATGAATTTTGATAGTGATGGTATTGAAGAACATGATGAGATGGTAGGAGCATTTGCTTGTAGGGGATCCTACACTTATGCTCCGAAGAAACTTGATCTCGATTTGAAGAATAGGGTGACCCCACCGGCTCGCCCTTCTGTTGAAGAGCCTCCAGTCTTAGAGCTTAAGGCTTTTCCTTCTCACCTTCGCTATGCATTTTTGGGAACCAATAACATCTTGCCCGTAATCATTTCTGCTGAGTTAGTAGGATGGCAAGTAGAAGCTCTGGTTTCGGTATTGAAGAAATTTAAAAGGGCCATTAGTTGCTCCATTATTGATATTATAGGGATTCCACCCGATATTTGCACTCATAAGATCCAGCTTGTTCCTGAGTGTATACAGAGCATTGAGCACCAACATCGTCTGAACCCACCTATGAAGGAAGTTGTGAAGAAAGAAATCATTAAGTGGTTAGATACAGGTGTGCTTTAGCCCATTGCTGATAGCAAATGGGTAAACCCAGTTCAGTGTGTGCCAAAGAAGGGAGGAATCACTGTGGTTCCAAATGACAAGAATGAGTTAATCCCAATGAGGCCAGTCACTGGATTGAGAGATTGCATGGACTATCAAAAGTTAAATTCTTGGAGTGAAAAGGATCACTTTCCCATGCCTTTCATGGACCAGATGTTGGATCGTCTGGAAAAGGGTGGTACTGCTTTCTTGACGATTATTCGGGATGTAATTAGATTTTCATTGCTCGTGAGGACTAAGAGAAGACCACGTTCACCTGCCCATATGGGATTTTTACATTCAAAAGGATGCCATTCGGGTTATGCAATGCACCAGCCACTTTTGAGCGTTGCATGATGTCTATTTTCTCTGATATGGTGGAAGACACTATTGAGGTATTCATGGATGACTTTTCTATAGTGGGAGATTCGATTGACGACTGTCTGGCCCACCTCGCTAATGTGTTAAAAATATGTGAAGAGTACAATTTGGTGCTAAATTGGGAGAAATGTCACTTTATGGTCAAAAAAGGTATTGTGCTGGGTCATAAAATCTCAAAGAAGGGTATCAAAGTAGAAAAAGCAAAGATTGAGGTGATTGAAAAATTACCCCCACCTATTTATGTGAAAGGGATTCCAAGATTTTTAGGTCATGCCGGCTTTTATAGAAGATTCATCAAGGATTTCTCTAAGATTTCACATCCGTTATGCAAACTTTTGGAGAAAGAGGTGAAGTTCATGTTCGATGAAGAGTGCCTAAAAACGTTCAAATATCTGAAAGAGTCCTATCATTGTCACACCAGACTGGATGATGCCATTTGAGTTTATGTGTAAAGCTAGTGTAGTAGCTTTAGGTGCAGTCCTTGACCAAAGATTTGAAAAGATTCTACATCTTATTTACTACATCAGCAACACTTAATCCATCCAAGAAGAATTACACTGTGACTGAGCAGGAGCTGTTGGCGGTGGTTTTTACTTTCAAAAATTTTGATATTACTTGACTAATATGAAGGTGATTATACATACAGATCATGCCGCACTTAGATATCTTATTCCAAAGAAGGACGCCAATCCAAGGCTGATTCGGTGGGTACTGCTACTACAAGAGTTTGATTTTGAGGTCAAGGACTGAAAGGGGACTGAGAATCAGGTTGCATACCACCTATCACCCCTTGTGGAGGAAGCCATGCTACAATTAAGGGATGATCATGATATTGATGATACTTTTCCAAACGAGAAAGTGTTAGCAACAACACAAGACTTAATCTCATGGTTTGTAGATTTTTGCCAACTTTCTGGCAAGTGATGTAGTCCCAAAAGATATGTCGTACTAGCAATGGAGGAGATTCATGCATGTGGTGAGAAAATTATTTTGGGATTAGCCTTACCTATTTAGGGTATGTGCAAATGGTATGATTCGAAGGTGTATCCCAGAGGCCGAAATGATGAGTATTTTGGAAGCATGTCATTCATCTCCAGTTGGGGGTCATCATGGCGGTATGCGGACTGCTCACAAGATCTTACAATGCAGATATTATTGGCCTACCATCTATAAAGATGCTCATGACTACGCTCGAGCCTGTGATAAATGTCAAAGACAAGGGAGTATCTCACGCAGACACGAACTTCTTATTACAACTATACTTGAGCTTGAATTATTTGATGTATGGGGAATTGATTTTATGGGTTCCTTTGTGAGCTCACATGGGATGAAATACATTTTGGTAGCTTTTGACTATGTTTCTTAGTGGATGGAGGTGATTGCGCTTCCCAATAATGAAGGAAGAAGTGTCACGACATTCTTGAAAAAGAGCATATTTTCATGATTTGGTACACCCCGAGTTATCATTAGTGATGGAGGATCCCATTTTTTTAATCGGCTGTTCAAAACCTTACTTGAAAAATCTGGTGTCAAACATAAGGTTGCAACACCTTACCATCCTCAGACGAGCAGGCAAGTTAAAGTGTCAAATCGTGAGATTAAGTCTATTTTGGCTAAGACAGTTAATGCCAATAGGACTGATTGGGAAAGAAGATTGGATGATGCATTATGGGCATATCGAACTGCATTCAAAACACTGATTGGTGCCTCACCATATCAGTTAGTGTTTGGGAAATCCTGCCATTTGCCTGTCGAACTTGAATATAAGGCATTATGGGTATTGAAGAGGTTAAATCTAAACTGGAGTGGAATGAGATTGATGAATTTCATCTCTGGGCTTATGAAAGTTCAGCACTTAATAATGAAAAGATGAAACTATATCATGACCATAAGATTGAACGATGAGAGTTTCATTTGGGAGATTTGGTGCTACTCTATAACTCCAGGTTTTGCCTTTTTCCTGGAAAACTGTGGTCTAAATGGTATGGACCATTCACTATTGTTAGGGTATTCCCGCATGGAGCAATTGAACTGAAAGGTAAAGATAATGTTTTATTCAAGGTCAATGGGCAGCGTGTAAAGCACTATGTGGGAATTACAGAAGAGATAAAGACTTGTGAGGAGCTTAGTCTTGATGAAGTCTGAGTAGTCAAGATAGCCATGTCGTGTCACGAAGTTAAATCAGGCGCTTCATGGGAGGCAACCCATGGGCTGGTTGGTGAAGAATGAATAAACTATTTAGCCATGTCGTGTCGCGACGTTAAATCAGGTGCTTCATAGGAGGTAACCCAAGTTCTGATTTGGTTGTGATCTGATCATTGGAGGATAAGTTAGATGGAATTTACAATATGGAATAGAATATGTTCAGTACAACCCACGACATGGACCTACATCACGTAAGTCAACCCAAGTGACGTGGGTTGGTACCATAGAAATCAGAAAGAAATTTAACCTTCAAAACTCAACCTACGCCAGTGACCTACATGACGTAAGTCGACCCACATTATGTGGGTAGGTACCGTGTAAATCAGGAAGAAATTTAACCTGTAGAACTCGACGTACGCCAGTGACCCATGTCACATGGGTAGATACCATGAAAAACAGAAACCCATATAAAACACGAGATCAGACCCGACCCAACCCTAATTTCGGCCTACCCATATAAATTCTGATACCACCCGATTACAAACTCAAAAATCCGATTCTCCAAGCCTCCATATACGCTATTTCTCTACCCAATTCACCCAATTTAACACCTTAAATCCTATAATCACTATAAATTCCAAGTACCAACCATTCAAATTCGTACCACCAACACTCCAATTTTAAGAAAATTATACAATCCTCCACCCCAAAAATCCAAAACCCTATAACCCCAAATCCGACCTACACGACCCGAAACCAAACCCAAACCCAACCCAATGCCACCCAAATCAAACCCCAAGCATGGAGACATGGGTTCGTCTTTAAGAATCCGCACTAAAACCCCTGAATTTACGATTAGGTTGCGCGATAAACCTTCGAGGTCAAACAAAAGTGGGTTTGAAGAGGTATATGAGCTTGCTACCACTGATTCTACACTGGTACCTCGTACCATGAGGCTAAAAAATAGGGCACAAGCTGCTGCCCGAGCTGCATAACAACCTATTCCACAGTCCCCGCAACCTGTTAAACCGGTCGCCCCTGCTCAGTCTTCTGATTCCTCCCCCCAGTCTGATGAGGGGACGAAAGATTTTACAATCGATGATGAATAGGAAGTTGATGCATCTGGGTCTGAGAAGAATATTGAGGGTACGGATGACGCCGAGGTTGATGCATCTGGGTCTGAGGAAAATGCGGAAGGTCCGAATAATTTATGCGTCAGCATCTATTTCTAGCACGAGTGGTCAAAACTCCACTACTTCCTCACAAAGACAGGTGGCTACACAGTGGGCTGCATTTACTATTCGAAAGGAAAACAAGCGATGGTGTGTTCAAGGTATGAGGTCCATTTATGACAGAGATGCCGAACTTACTGAGCGGGGTATGTGTAGATGGAGTATCACTGAGGAGCCCCGATATCTGCTAGCTGAATTGAAGTTACTGCCTGAGATTAAGGCAGTATTTGATCATTATAGATTTAGTTGGATGATGGAGCCTCCTGGGCACTATATCTCAGAGTTGGTCCGTGAGTTTTATGTTTCTTATGCTGCTTCTATTGAATTAATTGTACCCAATGAGCAACGATATAGGGACCAACCACCATTGACTCATACTTTGGTTTGGGAGACCAGAGTAGAAATCTCTAAGCAGACTATCCATAGGTTTTTGTTTGGTGTTGAACGTTCATTTTCAGCTAGCACTACAGAATTTGATTACCGTATGGAGACTGTGAGAAATAGGGCTAAAATGAGGGACGTCAATCAACGATTAGAGTTACTACGGTGAATTGCAGGTTATATAGTGAAGGATAGTGCTGATGCTAGTTAGGTTGCTAGGAAGCAGGATATTAAGAAGTCCTCGCTTCATTTTGTAGGATGGTTTTGGTGGTCGGTTGTCAGGCACCATTTGAGTCTGATTAATGCTGATAATTCACTCACACTAGATCGGTCAGTATTGGTAGCAAGCATTTTGGCAGGTTATGATATTAACTTTTCTAGCTACATCATTGAGAAGATACATGAGCGTGTTTTCCGCGACTTCACCAGCATCCCTTTCCCATTTCTGATTCATGTCTTATGTGTTAGTGTTGGTGTGTTCACGATGCCTATAGTAGATCATCATATTAAGGTGACCTGCATTGCTAATTTAGGGTTGATGCAGCAGCGGGGAGCTCACCTAATTTTTCTGCGAAGATCTCAACCTTTCGTGTCCTCAGGAGCAGCCCTTTTTGAAGGGCCTAGAGATAAAGAGAAATCGTTTAGTACTCCAGCACCGGTGAATGTACCTAAGACTGTTCGGGTACCTGCTGAGGGAACAGGCCCAATGATTAATGATGAGGTAGAAGGTACTACAGCACCTCCGCCACCTTCTGGTATGGTTTCAGTTTCGAGGGACTTTTTGCAGCAGTAGGTTGATAGGCAGACGCAGATGTTTGAGAGGTAGGCTCACACTGAAGCCCATAAGGCTAAGTTAGTATCCCATCTTAAGCCATGGGTTTAGACCACAGTAGAGGCTTCAGAGGCTAAAGTGGAGGCTCGGATTACTGCAGCTATGGAAAGATTTATGAGAGAGCTGCATGGGCGGATAGATAGTTTTGAGGCACGGATAGCTACCCGAATGAGTATGGCCCAGATTCTTAATATGACAGGATTGACATAGGAGGTGGCTGCATTAAGAGAGAAGGTTAGAGCTTTGGCACCGAGGAATACTCTTGTCATTCCACCTATGCCCGTTCTAGCCCCGATGAGGCCGACTTTTGAGGTGGATTTATTTGCTGATGAGGAACCTCCTATTGATAGAGGCAAGCGGCCATGTAGTCCGAAGGATCAGACTGTTAGTGGTGACGAGTTTAAGGGTAATTTTCGGAGAGCGGTTAAGGCATCCAGAGTAGAGTACCATGCCAGCCAGATTGCTCAGGAGCAGAGGGCACGAGGTGCATCCTCTAGTCAGGTACCCCCTACGCAGGACATACCTAGCAGAGAGCCCAGAGAGCATGCAGATGATCCTACTATAGACAGGCCCATATCCGGCGCCTAGGGCGCCACAGGTATGTCTTCACTCCCTTACACTTACTCTATTAGTAGTTATGCTCTAGAGACAGTGCACCATTATTTAGTTGGGGTGGGGGTATACCACCACTTGGGGGGTTTTGTTGTCGTGTTTTCTTTTCTCCCAAGTGTGCTATCATAGTAGAACCGGCATGTTTAGGTTTTTATTTATATTATTATGTGTATTCGTGTTTAATTAGGAGGAAAATAAGGGAACCTTTGTGCAGTCTAGTTTTGAACATTTTTTTGATGTTGTTTGAGATTGTCCAAAGGATACCCCTCCTGAAATTTTTTGTTTTGAATTATGTGTATAGTATGTTAGTTTGTGACAACTGTTGGATCTTGTTATGGGGTTATCATTATAGGCAACATAACTGTAGATAGCAATGTATGAACTGGATAGGTAGTAGTTGATAGTACAACCCTGTGCTATGTGTGCGTGAGGTCATTACCTAGTTCACTTTATGTGTGCAATCCAAAACTTACCTGGTTAGTCTTTCCTAGGTTATAGGATAGTGGTTAGGAAAGGATCATAGGCCGTTCTTGAATGAGTCCACTTTTTAGCTTAAATGCCCGACCAAATGAAGTTAATATCCCTTGATCATGAGTTTGAGCCGTAATTGCCTTGTTTCTTTCATTAGCCTATTCACCTTCCCATTTCGACATACAATGAACCTGTCTTGGCCCTAGTCTCTCCTTGGACATTGTGTACCTCAACTCAGGCAAATCGTCTAAGTTGAGGGTGGCTATTATAGGGGTGTGTAGCGTAACTTGGGTATGAAGAAGGGGCTAGTAAAAGAAAAAGAGAACAGATTTAGGTGTGAAGAAAAAATATTAGTGAAATAAATAGGAATTGCAAAAAAAAAAATATTTTAAAAGCATGAAGAAAATCACATCCAAAATCTGAAATTAAATGAAGGAGAATAAGGGAAAATAAAAAGAGAATAGTTGGAAAGTAGAGCTAAAAATAGTGTAGTGTCAAGGAGGGTGAGTCACCGTATGCATATGTACCATACCCATCCCCAAGCCTACATTACAAGACGATGAAAATCCTAATGTGATCCTAGTCCAACTGTCCGAAAAACTAAGGCATAGAAAATGAGGACAAGCCTATGGTATTTCACGCACATTGTTTGAACTTCTTTGTGAGAGAGATTATTTTGACCCATTCCCTACTTTGATATTCATTAGTATATTGTGAGTGTATAGGACTTCTTTGTTGTGAGAGTACATGGGTTGCATTGTTAGCTGCTAGTTGTTAAGATACTGTCATTTGCATATATACTTAGCTGTGTGTTCATAGTCTGATGCCATTACTTGATCCCTTTTATGTCATTGATAATATGTTGCATGTATACACACAGTGGTTTTGATTTGCAAATAGGAGGGGTAGGTAATGTTTTGGTACCAAAAGAGATAATTCAACTGTCGTAGGTCTCTTAGGTTTCTCATAGTTAAGCATCGATTGTGTTTGTTTTAGTTTGTCTGCCTAAGGACATACAAATGTTCTAAGTTGAGGGTGTTGATGTGCCATGGTTTCATGGTACTTTCGATGCCTAAAACAAGGAAAATATGAAATAACTTGGGTGTGTTTGGTGGTATGATGTGTTTTCTGTTCTATATTGTAGTAGAATAGGTTTTTGTAGGCAAAATGATCAACAAGGAAGAATCATGCTTGAAAATGGAGTATATGAAGATGAAAGAACCAGGTCCGGCACCAGAGGAGTGACCCACAACAGGGCCCACGTCACATGAGTCAACCTATGTGGCGTGAGTCTTTTTCGTAGGTCGACTCCTGAAAGTGTAGATTTGGCCTTACTTTCATGATGGGACCCACGTGACGTGACTTAGTTCCACGACACCAAGTCATGGTACCGTGGAAAGTTGTCGACTCTGTTTTCCTAGTTTGAGTAGGATAGGATTCATCTTGTATCTATAAATACCCTTTAATTTTCCTATGTTCAGGATTGGTCAGTATATTTTTTTTTGAGCTATTTTTTATTATTTTAAAGTTCACAAACATATTCTTGATTCTGTAATCTTGGAACATCAATTCTAGGGTTTTATTCATATTGAGATTTCAGAGTTTTCTTCTTATTGTGAGTTTACAATTATGTTTTCATTATTGAATTCTTCTTGTGTTCTTGTAATCATGAGTAGCTAAACCCATCAACTAGGGTTGTGTGAACCATGAGGAATTAACGAAATGGGTTAAGTGCAAAGAAAATCTTAACCGTTGGGAATTCATATATTGTTATTACCTTCATTATAATTGATCTTCTAATGATTGCAAACGTTAGAAACCTTCCTGTATTTTAGACTTGCTCGAGAGAGAGGTAGAGATTGGGAAAAGGGAATAACAACACAGATTTGAAGCTATCAACATTCATCTAATAACTTGAGCCATAACAGGGATAGTTATCTGAGATCCAGGACAATGGTTAGTAGTGTAACACTCAGAGATCGAGAAGAGAAGAGTGAAATTTGTCTAATCAAGGTCGAGAGACATTTAGACAAACATATCTTGTTAGATTTTGCATGCAACTCAGCGGGATATTTTTGCTAGCACACTGAACTGGTGGAGTTAAGGAATCATTGGGGATCACAGGCCTAGTGTATTTCTCTTTTTGTTTACAAATTCGAAAACCAGCAATCGTTACAGTTACTACTTATTCACAAAAACCCCCAGTTTTACTTACTTGCTAATTATTCAATCTAGTATTCTACATAATTTCATCCTATCCCTATGGGATCGACTCCAACCTTGTTGGGGTCTATATTTGATCAGCGACCGCATTATACTTTTTTAGAGGTATATTTTGGGCGATATCATCCATCTGGAGATACCTTTGATCCAATTGGGTATGCTGATGGTGATTATGCTAGATTTCTTGTTTATAGGAAAATCACATCTGGATTGACTCACTTTCTTGGGTCCTCACTAATTTCATGGGGGAGTAGGAAATAGAACTTGGTTGCCCTTTCTACAACTGAAGCTAAATATGTAGTTCTTGCTTCATGTTGTGCTCAACTTCTATGGATCAAGCCACAACTTGAGGACTTTGGAGTGGTTACTGAGAATGTGCCACTACTATGTGACAACACCAGTACTCTTAATATGGTAAAGAATCCTGTCCAACACAAGTGGACAAAGCATATTGATATTCAACATCACTTCATAAGAGACAATGTTGAAAGGGGTTTATCAGTATGCAATTTTGTAGAACGGAGGACCAGGTTGCTGATATTTTCACCAAAGCTCTTAGAATGGAAAACTTTGAAAGGATTTGAGCTAGGCTCGATCTGATCAAATTCCACTAAACTCATCTCCAACATCATGGTTATGAAAAGCGAACGGCCATATGATGCAAAGATTCTTGCGTTATTTTACAGCTTTACTTTTAATGATGTCAAAAGAGGGAAGATTAGTGTGATTGTATGTCAGTGAAAAGGGGAAGATCAGTGTGTATGTGCATGGTGACAAAGGGAACTCTTCAAATGATGGCTTGACTAGTGATGCTGGTGATAGGGGGAAGTAATATGTGGATGGCTACTCTGAGAAGTGTCTAGAGGTCTTGGTTTGTCATCATCAAAAAGGGGAAAATGTTGTGTTCCAGGCTTGCTCTTATTATGCTTATTATGTTTTTGTTTTGATGGTTGAAAAACTTTATTACTGGAACTTGGTCCATGAATGTCTGATTGTTATTAATGTTTCGATGATTGCCTAACTTGGTGGAAGGAATAGTTACATGAACTGGTGTCCAAGTGTACAATTTTGTAGTTGCAAGCATTTGTCTTATGTGCCAATGGTCTAGAACTTTTCTGAACAATGTCAGCATATTAGGGGGATGAATTTTCAGTGGTCCTTTCCAGCATCCACCAATGAGTAAGCTTCTCTCCCAATGCTCATCATATATATATATACATCATCCATGAGGAGAGAAGCTCATGCTTTTGCAAAAAAATCCAAAAAAAATTTTCTCAAGCAAAGGCCTCAGCTGATATAGCAAGACTCAACAATTTAGAAACTCTTTTTGCACATTGTGATATATGCTTTTGTTTCTAGGTTGATTGAGGTTTTGTTCTTGGTCTTACAATTGTAAACTCACATCTCATTCTAGAGTTCCAGTGAGTATTTTTTCGTCTAGCTTTTTATTCAAATCTGAGTTGTTGTCTTAGCTAGAAGTATCTAATGGAGTGCTCATGGTAGAGGTATTGTGAGGGTGTGTTGCAATAGAGTTATTGCAAGGTTGCAGAAATTAGGAGGTTAATTCCTACGTTGTAATCGAAGGTTGCTCAAAGTTTTATTGAAGGTTGTTGGTGAAATCCTACTGGGGTAGGTCGTGGTTTTACTCTCTTGGGCAAGGAGGTTTTCACGTAAACATCTAGTGTCCTTTACTTTACTGCCATTTTCATTGTGTTCGTATTGTTTTTGAATATCCTCACATAGGGACCTGGTACTAAATCAGGTCCTTGTTATAGTGGTGGGCTCTTATGAAGCATCACATAAATACATATTTATCAAATTAATATTTAATAATATAAGAATTCATTTGGTTACTACATATAGAAACTCATTTCCTTTTATAACCTCAAAATTGATCCAATTTTGGAGGTTAGAAATTCGAGTTGATCCAATTTGTGCACAACATTTTTAGTAATTACTCGTTCGTTCAATCGGTTTGAATGTTAAAAACACTTTCTTTTAGAAAATAAAATTAAATATTTTTTGAGGTGTTTGGTCAATAAGTAAAAGTGTTTTAAAATAGAAATAGAAGTATTTTTTCTACAATTAGGATAGAAGTTCTAAAAAAAAATCTTCTTGAAAAAAGTAAAAATAATAAATTATTTTTTTCAAGACAAAATTATTGCTACCATAAATACATATTTCAATAACAACATACCCAGTGTATTCTTACAAGTGGGGTCTGAAACCATAAATACATATTTACCAAATTAATTTCTAATTATATAAGAACTCGTTTGGTTACTACATATAGCAACTCATTTCCTTTTACTGAGACCTTAATAATACATTTCAATGATATAGATAAAGTAATTGTTACCTCATAATCTTGTTACAATTATTAAGTTGTATTTTTTAAAATATATTTTCGTAGATATAATTCATTTCTTATCTTAAAAAACATATTTTTCTTTTGCTCTTCAAGTATAGTTATTACTCATAGATTGTGATAAAATTTATCGAATGATTTTTAACTTTATTTTGCTTAACTTTTTAGTATATTTAAGTCATCATGTTAGAAAAAAAGAGAGGATATACTAATGCATTAAAATTACCGCTATGCACAAGGTCCAGGAAAAGAATAAACCACAAGGATCCATTGTACGTAGACTTATCTTACATTTTTGCAAGAGGTTGTTTTCATGTCATCATGTTAATATTATATTAATATTTAATATTTTTTTTTATATGTATTATATTGATTGAAAATTTATAATATCTACTTCTTAATTATAATTAAATAAAAGTATAACATAATTAAAATATTTCATAATAGATATTTAAAATATTTTTTTCTATAAGATAATCATAGTAGTGAATGTGCATTAATACATGGTTTTTTCATAATTTGACACTCAAAATTTTATTTAAAAAATATTACCCAAACACAATTTGTTTATCAAACAACAACAACATACACACTATATTCCCATAGAGTAGGGTCTAATCTACTTATCAAAAGAACTCAAAAAAAAAAATTAAAATAAATTAGCCAAACATAAACTATTTTACTTTTTTTTTTCAAAAATACTTTTCTATGACAAAACTTTTGCTATGATATTTTTTGTGCTTTATCACTAAAAGTGTTTGACCCGTGTATTATTGTCATAAAAAGTGAACAAATAGTGACGAATTTTATGTCGTGGCTAATCATATCATACTTTTAGTGACGAAAACATTTTGTATCCAAACTTAGACATATTTAAAGACAAATAATGATTTGTCGAAAATTGTCTAAACAATTAGTGACAAAATTGATCGTCACTAATATCCTCAAATTCGTGGCTAAAATTATTCAATAATTGGCGCCAACTTACTTTTTTGGTGGAAAAAAATTGTAGACAAAATATTTGCAATGAAATTTAATTTACGTCGCTAAAAGTATGTGACTTATACATTTGAGTACGAATATAATTTTTGTCGCAGAAAGTGCATAATCAGTGACAAATTTCGAATCATAGCTAAAACATTCGTGGCTAATTATCACATTTGTTGTAGTGTCTATGCAGTGGGTAGAGTCTAATTTGGCTGCCTTGAAGGATATTCTGTAACAGCACTACATGCCTCCCTGAAGGGTAGCTCCCTTTAGCTCTACAGCTCCCCTGAGCCTCCAAGCCTCCTACTCTGCCCTTGCTCGAGCTCACGAAGACCTTCGCAAGGACTTGGACAGAGAGAAGAACAAGACTGCCTTTTGGGTCTGCATGCTGACCCGAAAGTGAAAGACTGTGAAGGTCAGTGCTAGTGCATCGACCCAGACCAGGAGAGGCCCAAGCTAAGAACTTTAGACGTGCAGGAGTTCTCCTTCCTGAGTGGAATGAAGAAAGAGGGCTTCGATGCTTCGAGCCTATATGAAAATTAGGCCTCTAGCTAGTCCTCCAGGCTTGCATATTCCCCCTCTTTTTATAACTTTTCTTGGTTGGCTGCCCCTATTTGAGATATGTATTAAACAATTTTTCTATTTTTCCTTACTTTCGAATAATTTCTTTTATTGAAAATTTGGCTCAATATACTGTTATCTTACTGATTATGCATGGTGAATTATGTCTTTTCTTATACTCTATGTATATAGTGTCATTTTTACGAAGCATGAAAGGAACACAAAAAAAAGGCATACACTGGCAGCTTTCTGCCTAAGTGCCACTGCAATGACTGTTCCTTCATTGCAGCGGCTCCTCTGAAGCGAAAAGGGGTTGCTGTAGTAAGCTCGCTGCAGCGATAAATCTGCCGCTACAACGTCTTCTAAGTAGTGACTATGAGCTTTATTTTCCCCAACACGACGCTATCCTAAGAACACTTTGACACCTTTACTAACCACGTTCTAGTAATTTCAACCAAAGCTAAACCCCCGATACATTAGTTTCACCCCCGCTCACCACACGATTCAAAATTTACACCTCTATTACACCTAATTATTAACTCCAATAACCTTACACTTGGGAAAGATCTTAAACTTAACATCATTTTACGATTCTCTTCCAGTACGCATAACCAAACAATTAACGAGAGAGTTACACTTACCAACTTCACTAAAATCACAATATTCTACTTAATCAAACAACCATAACAACATAGAGGATATACATAACACTCAATCAAAATACAACAACAATATTAGAACACAAGTCCTACACCTCCTATTGACCTCTATCAGTTAGAATAACCAATTTACAACCTTCCAAATATTATCGAGATGCACTGACTAATCCCAATTGTGATTGGCAAGATACCAATTAGAATTTTCCAGATACCAATTAGACTCAACTCAGGGAAACAATACTGAAATAGAATGATGGGAGAGAATAAAATAAGGTTGATTCCTATATGCCTTATAGTTTCTTAAGGATTTGATGTGGACGTCAACACACTGATCTGCTGGACTCTATTCGACATTTGCTCTTGTACTATGAGATCGGTAACCTGGGCTCTAATACCAACTTGTCATGACCCAAATCATGGGATTATGCGGCACCTACCCACCTCTACCCTATATAGGAGAATTCTTACCACCCAACCTTAAGGTAAAAACTACAGTCGCAAAATCATAATTCTACATCAACACACCCAAGGCCTACTATGAAGTATCACAATCAATAACAAACCCATCTGGACCCTCCAGTAGAGTCAAAACTGGAGAAGAAGTGAGTCAAGTCTTCAACTTTTAAAAACTCTTCTCGCAAGCATTGGACCACTGAAACTTGACTTTCTTCTGAGTCTATCTTGACATAGGAGTAGCAATAGATGAAAATCCTTCAATAAACCATTTGTAATAACTGTCTAAACCTAAGAAATTCTTAATGTCTAATGGAGAGATGGGTCTAAGATAGTTCCTAACGGCTTTGGTCTTTTGATAATCAACCTGAATACCCTCACTGGAGATGATATGACCAAGGAATGCTACTGATTTCAACCAGAATTCACACTTGCTAAACTTGGTGAATAACTGGCGATCCTTAAAAGTTTAAAAAATAATCCTCAAATGGTTTGCATATTCATCCTTTCTCTGAGAATAAATGAGGATCTTATTTATGAAGACAATGATGAACATGTCCAAGTATTATTTGAACACTCTGTTCATCAAGTCCATAAAAGCTACAGGAGCATTTGTTAGTCCAAAAGTGATAGTTCGTAAGAGTCCACCACTATACCTAAGACCTGATTCAGTACCAGGTCCCTGTATGAGGAAATCGATGAACAATCAAGAACACAATAAAAGAAACAATAAAGTAAGGACAAGGAAGGTTTATATGGAAACCTCCTAGCTCAAGGGAGAAAAACTATGACCTACCCCAGTAGGATTTCACTAAAAACTTTCACTAAACACCGAATAATCTTCGATTACAACCTAGGAATTAATCTTCTGATTCCTATCTATTTGCAATAACTCTATTGCAAACACACCCTCACAATAACTCTACTGTGAGACTCCATAGCTACCTCCAACTACAAAATAACTCAAATCTGAACAAATAATGCTAAACAAAATATTCACTGGAATCTCTAAAATGAGACATGAGTTTATAATTATACGATCAAACAAAACTTCAATCAACCTATAAACAAAAACATATATCACTGTGAGAAAAAGTTTCTAAATTATTGAGCCTTGTACTATCAGCTGAGGCCTTTGCTTGAAAAAAATTCCTTTTGGATTTATGCAAAAGCTTGAGCTTCTCTTCTCAAGGATGATGTATATATATGATGATCATTAGAAGAGAAGCTTCCTCATTAGTGGATGCTAGAAAGGACCACTGAAAATTTGTCCAAGTAATGTGCTGACACTGTCCAGATCTGGTACATAAGACTAGGGGTGGGCGTTCGGTAATTCGATTCGGTTTCGGTTTATTTATTTTGATTTTTTAGGTTTTCGATTATAGGTATGTGTGTAGCGAAAACCGAACCGATTTAATTCGGTTTGGTTCGGTTTCAGTTTATAAATTTGGTTTTTTCGGTTTTGGAAGAAGAAGAGGAAAAACAAACAAACAAAAAAAATGGTATTTGGAAATGGAATCGTCGTTCGATGTGAGTTTGGAATCACCACCGGTTGTGTCGTTGTTCGAGTGTTGGTGAGTTTGGAATCGTCGTTGTTCGAGTGTAGGTGAGTTTTGAATCGCCGTTGTTCGAGTGTTGGTGAGTTTTTTCGTGTGTAGTGAATTCACTGAATTAGGACTTAGGTAATTAGGTTTATGTTTTAAGTGGGCTGTTGGTGTTGGGCTTAGATTTAACTCATTTAAGTGAGTTGTTGGTGTTGTATATAAATAAATTATAAATTTCATTATATATGTATAAAAGTTTTAAGAAAATATATATATTTTAAATTTTGGTTTAACCGAAAAAACAAAATATATGGACCCTATAACCGAAAACCAAAATTATAGAAAAAAATAAACCAAAATCGAATCGAAAAACTGAATCAATTCGGTTCGGTCCGGTTTTTTGGTTTTTCGGTGTTTATGCCCACCCCTATATAAGACAAATGTGTGTAACTGTACAACTGCATATTGGGACACCAGTTCATGTAACTGGTCCTTCCACTAGGTTAGGCAATCATCCAAACATGAATCACAAAGGACAGGCATAGACCAAGTTCCAGTGATGAATTTTGTCACTAATCAAAATATGAGCATAATAAGAACAAGTCTAGAACCCAACATTTTCCCCATTTTGATGATGACAAATATAGATCCTTTGGCGGCATATGCAACTTTTTGTAGTTCCCCCTGTCACTATGCAAGCCACCACCAGTTCCCCCTATTATCAGTATCCATAATCATCAATTCTCCCTATCACCAACAATCTTCCCCCTTTCATCAACCACACTCAAATACCACACATAAACACACACTAATCTTCCCCTTTTTGGCATCATTAAAAAGAGATCATAACAACTAGGCATTGAAGCATGAAAAGATTTCACAACAAGGATATGAATAAGAACATATTCATATTAAAGCAAGTGTTCTAAATCACTAGACAAGTTAGTATTCAAGATCTACAAAAGAAATTAATCATGCACTGGTGTCAAAATAAAAGAAAGGTAAGAATATAGAGTGAAAGGACAGACAGAAGGGATCAACTAGGATGTGAAGTAGAGAGACAACTATAAAAGAGGTGATCAAAACATTTTATAGCAGCTCGATTATTATCAATCAATGCCTCATTCTTGATTTTCAACTGAACATTCTTATTCTTGAGTTGTGCATTCTCCTCTTTTAGCTAAGTGATTTCAATCTTAGCTTGAATTGAGACACTTGGTGTGAGACCAGTTCCTTTTTTGACTTCAGTCAGTTGAAGTTTCAGTGTTTCAATTTCATCTCCCTTTTCTACAACCACGGTTGATAACTCTTTTATCTTCAGATTACTTATCTCCTGAGCAACAATGAGATTTAACACTGCAAACTTAGGACCAACTCCTTTTTTCTTCATAGCACACTCACACTCTACAAGGGTAGTGAGTGTGAATTTTTAACCTTTTCTCCAACAGTACAGAAACCAGATCTTGGTTTTATCCCAAAGTGATCAAAAATTTTTGTAAGGAGAAATCTATATCCCAGACCATGATTGACTTCCTTCAGTTTACAAATCTTAATAATATGCTTAATTTTGATTTTAGGCAAACTGGTTGGAGTGTATGAGTTAAGAGCTTCCGTTAGATAAAGATCTGGTATAGAACCATATGATTTACCTTCAGCTCATGGAAGTAGCACCTTGCTAACCATTTCAAAAAAGATTTAAAATTCAGGCTTTATTTCCCTTTTGAGTAATCTAAAGCTCCCCAATAGTTGCTTTGATTTGGAAATATTATCAAGAAAGGTCTTTGAGGCATACTTGTCCTTCACAGTATCTAACCCAAAAGTAGGCACACTAAGAATCTCTCCACGTAGTTAGGTTGTTAGGGGGAACTTGATTCCATTTACATTGGCATCAAGTTACAACTCCTTTTTTGTGAACATCAGATCATTATAGAAGTCTCTAATCTCACTGACATATGCAATACCTATAGAGTCGAACAAATACATTCATACTTGGGCATCAATAAGAGTAATGAGGGAACGCATCCCAAACCTGATTGCAATACTAGGATCAAATACTCTTCCAAAGATCATTGTTTGATTATGAATGTCATAATATCTTTTCTCAATTTCAGACTCTAACTTTCGGATGACTGCACCTTTTCTTTTCTTTCCTTTTGACACAAATCTCTTTAATTTATCTTGGAAAACTGCAATAACTTACTCTTCAGGGGGATGATCTTTTCTTCTATTGAAACCTATCCCAAAACTCCACTATCGACTCAAAATACCTTATTTATCTTTCCTTCAAGCCTAATGGGTACTTTCATAGAGTGAACAGGCAGCACAGAAGGTCCATCCCTTCTTTTGTCAGATATAAACTCAAAGAACTCTGTTAGTAGTAATACATCACTATCTGGAATAGTGTAGCACTTGTGAGCTTGTTCATGGACCTTTTCTTTACTTTCTTTGACAGATGATGTCCCTTTTTAAACAAAAGAGACACCTAGTCACTTAATGAGTTCTCTAGAATCCCTTACTTTAGAGAAGACAGTGTTACCCTTATCAAATTATTTGGAGACTTCAGTAATGTCCCTAATGAACTGACTTGTAATAGGACTATCCTCTTTTACTTTATGATGACATAGTATTTCAAAGTCATTTTCCACCTCTACTATTTTGATACCTCCATTTGATGAGTCAAGTTTTAGTTTTGATACTGGAGCATGACTAAAGTTATGAGCACACACTGATGGAGAAGAGGATGTTTTACATCTAGCTGAGCATTTCAGGGAATGAGATAGGATGGAACCATTTTCAACTAGAGAAGCATTATGAAGGAATTTTGTAACTGACTTTGGTAGGACTATAGGAGTGACATTTCTTTCCATGGAGAGATTAAGATATTATTCTTTTTGACATCTCTCAAGGAAAAGGTTTTAGTAGTAGGGTTTAAGTCATTAGGTCTATTTTGAGAAAAGATACAAAAAGGATTGAGTAGAGAGAATAGATGTAGGGAAAGAACTAAAAGATAGATGGACAATAGGGATTTATCTGTCAGGAAAAAGGTTTGCCACGTGTCCTCTACTTTTGAAGAGAATTTAGGATAAGCATAGAGAGGGCTAAAAATGACAAGGTATTGAAAATGTTTTGACACAAGTGCATAGTTAATAGTCATTATGTAGACATAAGAACACTAACATGTGCATAAGATCAGGTCTTTGCATTTGAATAATCTAATTTTTTTGTGTTCCATCCTTATTCAAGTGTGACTCCTTCATTACTACATACCTATAAAAAGTTAAGATTGAATTAGATCTCCCTTCATATTTTTTCAACTACTGAGAAGAGTTAGAGGCTCATAATTCCTTTTGCTTGATAGGAATTCATGCACATCTTTTTTTAATCGAATTTAGTATAAAGAGCTATCTCTGAAGAGTATCAACCTTATACTCTACCTCAGCTTTTGGTTTCTTCTCATATCCAAAGCATGAGCTACTAAATACCTTGAGTGGTCCTCAAAAGTCACAAGCACGTGCCTCTTTCTTTCATGAACTTTTCATTAGACAATTCATACACACATTAGGTCCCTAATACCGACGAAAAATGATACTCAATCTCTTATCCCACATCCCCTTTTCAATGATCAACACATTCATTCCTTTTTAATTTCAGAAGACATATTGTCTTTATGACTGTCATGAGTGAGAGAAGATTTACAGTCTTACTAATCTCTTGTTTAGGGCAGCAACTAATCGTATAACTTTTTTTTCTATTTGGTTACATTCTCTCACTCCGACCTGCAAGCATAATTATATGTTAGATTTGGAAACCCAAATAAGCTTAGGTCCCTTGACATGGGGGAAAGGATGAATAATGTTTCTTCTTGTCCAGGCTGGTAGAGTGGATTTCTTCACCAAGGGACCTGGTCCCTTGAAATTTCTTATGCATTTAACATATCTCAAATTTCTCTTCCAAGCATTGATGGAAACAACTGCTCTTGTAGTGACCATTTTTACCAGAGCAAGTTCATAACCAACAATCAGGAATAGAAATGTACTTGCTATGAGGGTTATGAGAAATCTTTCTTATTTGAAACTTAAGACCATCACTAGAGTTAGACTTCAGATTATCTATTTCAGCATGAGTCTCTGAAGAAGCAGTCCACTGAAGAGATCTCTCAAACTCCTTCTTTGTTTCAATAAGCTCCTTTTCAAAATGATTGTTATGATCTAATGAGGCTTCAAAATCAAGACTGATTTTACTAAGCTTAGTCTTAAGATCACCCTGAACCTTGCTGACTTTCTTTTCTCTTTGCAAACAATCATTAGAAAAACTTGACAACCTAGCATTGAATTTATCATTTTCACACTTAGTATTTCTTAAGGTTTCTTTTAGATCATGCATCCTTGAGAATACAGAGGTTTCTTTAATCTCAGAATCAGTTAAGGCATCAAGAAGAGACTCCTTTTCATTTACCATATCATGGTATGCATTTATTAACATTTTGGTGAAGGACCTCAGCTCCTTATGAGAATAAGTTTTCAAATTTTGTTGAACATCAAGAAAACTTACTTCATCCTCCTCTTCCTTATTGGAATTGGCCATAAGAGCAAATAAGGATTCAAATCTTATGATTGTTTGACCATTTTATCTACAACTTCTCTTTTTCTGAACCTGTCAGGAATCTGGTCCCTTCTTTGAGTTTTCTCTGGCCCCCCTTTAGAAGAGGACAGTCCTTGATGAAATGACCTGGTTTTCTATAATTTAAACAATAATCATTCCCTTTGAATCCCCTACTTTAGTTTTCTCTATTTTGAAAACTTCCACTTCTCACCATTCTTTGAAATATTCGAGTGAGATAAGCCATGTTTTGTTCCTCTTCACTTAAATAATCTTTGCTAGTCTTTAAAACCATACTCCTTTCCTTCTTGGGATTCTTTCTCTCAAAATCCTATTGTCTTTTAAGTTCACAAGTTTTTAAATTCCCAATAAGTTCATCCATGGTCATTTTTTGCAAATCTTTGGCCTCTGAAATAGCATTTTCTTTACTTTCCCATGAGAAGGGAAAGATACTTAAGATTTTCCTGAACAACTTGTACATTTGAATATTTACTCCAAGATATTTGAGCTCGTTCATAATAGAAGTGAATTGAGTATGTATATCTTGAATGGATTCTCCTTTACTCATCTTGAACAACTCATACTGAGTTGTAAGCATGTCAATCTTTGATTGTTTCACTTGGCTTGTTCCCTCATGAGCATTTTGCAAAGCTTCCCATATTTTCTTAGCTGACTCACAAATAGAAATGCAGTTTTACTCATCAGGTCCTATCTCACAAACAAGTATTTTTCTTTCTTTCTAATTCTTCTTAATCCTCTTTTAATCAACATCAGTCTAATCCTTTCCACTTTTAGGGACAGGTTGAGAGGTATCTCCTTTTTTCCCTACTTTTATTGGGACATAGGGACCATCGCAAATAACATCCCATAACCTACTATCCTCTGCCATGATAAATATATGCATTCTAGTCTTCCACCAACTATAGAATTGACCATTAAACCTTGGGGGTTGAGTAGTTAATTGTACTTCCTCAAGAATGGGTGGAGCTGCCATCTTGAACAGGATGGGTTTTGAGCTAAGTTTAAATTTGGATCAACTTCAAATGAGCATATTTCCTAGAATATAAAGAGTTATAGATCCAAATACTCACCAAATAAAATATCTTTGAGTCTTTTTTCTAATGCATCCAACCGTTTGTTAATCCGCCTTCATAGTAAAAAGTTATGGCCATTTTACTGAACACTATCTAGGCTGAGAAATTAACCGGCACAGTGGTACCACTGCAGCGGTAATTGGGTAGTATTTAAGTCTGTTTTTGATGAGTTTTTGGTGTTTAACTCAAAAACTTTGTCCCAAAGCCCTAGGGGGCGATTTTTCAACTTCTTGGGTGAAAATTCCTCGCTGAGGTAAGTTTCTTCCATCATCTTCTTTGTATTTCAATCCTTTAACTTCTAGAATCATTAGAACAATCTTTGATGGTGAAATTCTTAGGGATATGAACCCTACGTTCATAAGATTTTGGGGAAACTTATGGGTTGTGTTAATATCACCTAGAATCACCTCTAAATTATTTATTAACAGTTCCTAGAATGAATTAGTGATTCTAAAACATGAAATTGGTGGATGGGAATCTTGAATTCTATAAAAATAGAACCTTTAGCTTTAAAACTTTATTAATGGAGATGGGTTGAATATAATACTACTTTTTAATAGGTAATTGACCTTTGAGTAATGTTTTAGAGTATGAATAAGGGTAGAATTAGTGGACTGAATTCCTAAAGTAGTTATTCAAAAAGTAATTGCTTAATTACTCTTATAATTGTGTAATTTCTAGATATTTGGGCTAATGGAATCCTGAAGGAAAGGAAAGAGTAATCTTGGAGCGGCTTGTATGTTTCATGATCTTTGGTAGAGGTAGGTTATGGTTTAATATATAGTAGAATGGGGTTAGTCACATGTAATAACTGTAGCTGATAGGAGATTTCATGTCTTGGACTATGGTCATAGTGTTTGTATGGATAAAACATGAAATTAATGTAATAATAATATAATTATATGATATTGTATGTTATGTGGATCCCTTGATGGGTGTTTGTGTTTATATGACTTAATTGATGATTGATAGAGTTTATTAAGTGAATGTGTGTAATAATAGAAGAATTAGGTGACCTTCTAATCTATATAGCCAATCTTTACTACCTTAAAAAGAGTGAACCCAATATTGTGTATGGTTGAAGTATGAGATATCCTTATTAGAAGATTGATTGGAGGATTGATTGTGATTAGAGGAGGTGATGATATAACTTAAGAACCTAAAGTTAAGTTTGGCTAAGTACTGGGAAGTAAGATATGTAAAGGTGTACGATTCTGGCTAGAATTGTAAGTTTAATAGAACTATTGGTTAAATGATCGACTAAAGGGGTATAGTGTCATGAACTTAGTGATGACTTGAGTGTAGGGGTTATTAGTTAGTAACTAAATTAACCTTTTTCAATATGAATAAAAGAGAGTTAAATTGGTGAAAGAAATAAGAGGATGATTTATAGTGTAGATATCATTCTTGGTGGAATATGAACTCCTAAAATGGATACTTGATTGATTGGTTTTCATACATGTATGTGATTGATGATTGAGTTAGATAATGCTCAATTGAGCAAGTGGTAAATTGGCCTTCGGGCATAATTGTGATTCCTCTATTAGTGGATATTTGGTGTACTTGTAATGATAAACTTGTCATTATTGAATGCATTTACTTGGTTGTCATTAATTGTAAGTTCTTCTTCGATCGTTGTTACTTGCATCTGATTTCGATTGGGTGTTTGCAATTCACCTTCAGGCATTACTTATAATTATTAACTGTATCTTGCATTTACATTGATAATAATTATGATGATATTGAGCTCATGATGTTCATGATACTGATGATATTGATGATATGAGATGATGTAGATGGGTTGAGTACCATGCCGGTATAAATAAGATATGTTGTGATAAAGGGTTGGGTACCATGCTGGTATGAATATGATATAATGTGATAAAAGGTCGAGTATCACGCTGGTGGGGATATAATATATTGTGATAAAGGGATTGGGTACCACACCGGTACGTTATGATGTTGTTGGTAATGAGTTGAGAAGGGGAAGAGAGGTTGTACATCTTGCATACATACATTTATCATATGCATTTGAATGCACATTTATATTTATAGGTTGTTAATGGTTCCTTGAGTAGACCGAGTTATGTTGATGATGTACCATGGTTTCTTGTGTGGACCGATTGTTTGATGATATATTATGGTTCCTTGAGTGGACCGATTATGTTAATGGTTGTGATTGTCATTGCATCAGAATGTAAATACGAGGTATGTTTCGGATTGTGTATAAATCTTATCCCCCCATGTATATAGTTATATATGTGAGGTACAATGTAGTGCTTTTTCTTGTAAGGTTATTAATATTATCTATTATTTTGGTGGTTGCAATCCCAATGGTTAATGGCAGTATACTAAGGACCAGGGGTTGTCTAATAGGAAAATTAATGAGAAGGAGAGAGAGAAGTATATAGAGTTATTATAATAACGTAAATGCATAAGAATTGTGGGATTGATTAACCCCTAGAATATAGTTAGTTAATCACGCCCTAAGGGCAAAGTAATATTGCTTAAACAAATAAAAGATGGTAGGTTTTGAAAGTTAAAGTAAGTTAATTATGTTCAGATATTAACATGTATTCTTGTCATGATCTCTTCTTGTTTGATAAATGTTATTATATGTTTCTAACCCTGGTTGGCCGATGATACCTACCAGTACGTGGGTTTGTACTTATACTACACTTACTATATCTATATTTAGGGATATATCCATGTTGCAGTTCAGTTGGAGTTTTTATAGGTACAATAGTGATTATTCTCCAGCAGCTCCTATCATTCTACTCATACATGGATGTTGTATCATGGGTCATCTTTCCATTTGTTTAGTGCTCTTGTACCGATTTAGACTAGGTTCTGGGAAATTATTTAATAGAATTACACAATGTAGTTTTTATAAAGCTTTATTTTGAACAAAAGGGTTATTTAATTATTTATACTTGAGGCTATTTTAAATGTCTTCCACAATGATTGAATGGTTGGGTAAAAAGGGTTCTCCTATCTATAATAAAATTGGGTAGGTGCGATCCGTGGGTTGGGTCGTGACACCAATTTTGTCCCTAATTTTTTCCTTGGAACCTCTTTTCTTGGACAACCTCATTACAAGCCAAAACCCTTCTTCTACAATTCTCTCTTTTGAACCAAACCCATCTTGAAGCATTTAGGTGAGGCCATAAACCAACTTAGGCCAAAAGCCTAAGTTGGGGGTGGAGGAGCCATTGGGTTAGGTTTGTATTCGGAAGTTCATAGTGTAGGGACAAGTCACTTTCTCTTCTAGTTATCCTCATATTCCTTGAAAATAATTAAAAATTGAAAAGAAATGAAAAAGAGTTGTAATTGTGTTTCTAGTTTGTAAATATTTGAAGAAGTTTAATTTTTGAAAGGATAGGAGGAGGAAGATAGCATGAAAATCTTAGAGAATTGGTCCTTGGTATTGCATAAGAAGCAAGCTTTGGGAAATGAATGTAATTGAGGTTTCACTAGATGCTTCGTAAAGGTGGAGTCACTATAACCCTAACTTTTTCTACCTTATTCGTTGCCTATGCTTTAAGCCGAAGTAAGACCTTAGCGATCTCCAACGTAGCATGCTTGAGTGTGGTGAAATGGAGCTTATAGGTAAGTCTATGTCCTGGAACTTGTGTTCATGATTATCTTTGAGAGTGCGAGTGATTCATGATTGTCTCTTAGTTAAATATTGATCATTTCTTGAGGGAAGGGACTTCTTGTTGTGAGGGAACTTGATTGCAATACGTGAACATTCTTTAATCTTATAGAGGTCTATGAGCATGTGCGTGGTTTGGTAATAATTAGTCAGTATTTAAGGATTGTTGTTCACGAATTGAGTGCTTGATAGGTGATAATTGTGCCATTGTTTTCAAAATCATGAGGGCAAAGTGTTTTCACAAAAGAAGTATGTGTCTAAGCTCCCAAGTAGTACGTTTGTAGGCAATGTTGATTTTGTTATGTGTGCATTGATTTACTCGGGGACGAGCAAAGTTTTAAGTTGGGGGTGTTGATGAGTCGCTAATTTGTGATTCATTTGGCCTAAAAGGGTAAGAAATCAAGTCCTCAATTCTAATTTGAGTTAGTTTTAATGTTAGTTTGGTTTATTTTTAGGGTTGAAGCCAAGAAGTGGTTGATAGAACATAAAAAGACAAAAGGAAGAAGAAGTGGAGCTAAAATGCAAAAAGGAATCGCCTGGGGTGTTTTGTGGATCACCGAAATCACTAGCGCACCTAAAGGGGGGTTCCATCACCTAAGTTAACAGTTAGACCAAGATCCAAACAAAGCAATTCAGTGATGAGAGGAAGAATTCAACGTATTGCCTTATAGTTAAGCGAAACAATATTCCATCGCCAAAGTTACCAGATGCCAATCACTGAAGCTCAATTTCAAAGCCATTTTGGTGATATAGAGTCACTTCGACATATCATCGTGGAGTTTAGCGATGGTCTTTCTCCTTCACCAAATAGGACACGGTGGTAGTTTCGTAATTTCCTAGTCTATTTTTGCTTTTACATACAAAGCTTTTTGGCAGTTTTGAACCCTATCTTTTATCAATTTGAGATCTAAAAGTTTGTATTTGAAACCCTAAGGTTGAAATTTGGTTTATTGCTTTTTCTTTTACTTTGGATTTAGATTTCACTTGTGAATATTTGGATTCAATAGAAGACTTCAATGAGTATGAGTATAATTCCTTTTTCTCTCTCTATGAGTAACTAAATTTCCTAACTTGGGGTTATGTATGAATGAGTAGTGATTATTGTATGGGTGTTGTTTATTTTCCTTCTTAGTTGATTAATTGTTATGGTTTTGACCTCTACTCCATGTTATTAACCTATAATTGGAGGTTGCAAACTCTAGTTAACCCTAGATCCCTTATCATCCTTGACAAAGGAAGTAAGGGTGAGAAGTAGTAGTCAATAATGACTTGATGTTCATCATTTAATGGTAGTTCTTAGACATAAGTCTACTAAATTGAGGTTTTAGGTTGGTTATAAAGTAACCCATATGAGGTATTCGAAAGAATCCACTTGTGATGTTTCATGTTTTATTGAAAGATTAACATTAAAATCTAAGACCTAGCCTACCCATAGCTGTTAGTTGAAGTTAGGAAAATATCCAATTACCCATGCATGTACTCACTCTTATGAAAGCATAACCCCAAGTGACTTTAAATCCTTGATTACAAATTTCTTGTAACGACCCATTTCGTCGTTACTGAAAATATTTGTAGTAAAAATATAAGAACATCTTTCACCATAAGTTATGAGACTAATTCTTCAATATGGGACTGCATTGGACATGTACTAAGGTCATACAATACCCCTAGCACAAATTAAGTTGAAAGTGTTCCTACCGATTGAGTTTTGAGCTAAGTTTAAACTAGGGTCAACCTCAAACAAGTATATCTCCTAGAATATAAAGAGTTATGGAGTTAAATACCCACCAAATGATTATATCTTTGAGTCTTCTTCAAAAGTATCCAACCATTCGTTAATCTGCCTTCAGAGTAAAAAGTTATGACCATTTTATTGAACATTGTCTGGGCTGACAAATTAACAGCTGCAGCGGTACTGCTGCAGTGGTAGTTTAACCACTGCAGTGGTAATTAGGCAGTATATTAACCTTATTTTGACAGGTTTCAGCCACCAAACTCCAAATTTTCATTCCTAAGCCCTAGATAGGTGATTTTCTCTTGGTTTGGATAGAAATCCTTCATTGAGGTAAGTTTTTAACTCATTTTTAACATTGATTAGTCCGTTCACCTTCTAGAATTACTGGGATGGGGAAACTATGGTGAAATTCATGTGGTTTAGAATCCTAGGTTTATGAAATTATGGGGAAAACCTATGGGTATATGTATTTTCATCTAGAATTAATTTTAGATTATAAATTAACTCTTCCTAGTATGAAATTGTGGTTATAAAACATGAACTTTGATAGTTGGGGACCTTGAGTTCAATAAAGGTGGGGCCTTTAGCTTCAAAACTCCATTAATACATATGGGTTTAATATGATAGAGCTTATTAATGGGTAATTGACCCTTGGGTAATGTTTTAGAGCATGATTGAGGGTTGAATTCGTGGGTTTGAATTTCCAAAGTACTTATTTAAGGAGTAATTAATTAATTACTCTTATAACTACTTATTTGTTAGATGATTTGAGTAGTTTAAGGCATGAAGAAAGTGAAGGAGCATCCGTGGTGTGACTTCCTTATTTCAAGATCATCTGTGGAGGTAGATTATGGTTTAATGTGTAGTAGACTTGGATTAGTTGCATGTAATAACTATAGTTGATGGGAGATTTCTTATTTAGGCCTACGGGCATGGAGTTTGGATGGATAAAACATGGAATTAATGAAATAATAATATAATTGTTTGTTATTATATTTTGTGTGGATCCCTTGATGGGTGATTGTGGTTGTATGACTTACCTGATGGTTTATAGAGCCTGATATATAATTGTGAATAACAATAATGGAAGAACTAAGTGACCTCCTAATCTATAGAGCTAGTCTTTAATACCTTAAAAAGGTGAACCCGATATTATGTATATTTGGAGTATGAGACAATCTTTCTAGAAGATAGTTAGGAGGACTGATTGTGATAAGATAATGTGATGATATAACTTGATAAGCTAAAGTCAAGTTTGACTAAGTGCTAGAAAGTAAGAGGTGTAAAGGTTGATAACTCTAGCTGGAATTGTAAGATGAATAGAGCTGAGTGGTTGAATAATCGAATAAAGAGCATAGTGTCTTGAACTTAGTGATGACTTGAGTGTAAGGGTTACTAGTTAGTAACTGAATTTACCTATTTTAATAGGAATAAAAGGGAGTTATATTGGTGAATGAAATAGGATGAAAATTTAGAGTGTAGATATTAACCTTGGTGAAATGTGGATTCCTAAATGGATACTCTTTGATTGGTCTTTGGACCCATTGTGATTGATGATTGAATTTGATAATGTTCAAATTGAGCAAATGGTGAATTGGCCTTTGGGTATACTTGTGAATTCCTCTGTTAGTGGATATTTGTTCTACCTGGAATGATAAACTTGTGGTTATTAACTACATTTACTTGGTTGTCATTGATTATAAGCATTGTTTCGATCGTTGTTGCTTGCATCTGATTTGGATTGGGTGTTTACAATTTGCCTTCAGGCATTATAATCATTGACTGCATCGTGCATTCATATTAATGGTACAGATATGATATGTTATGATATGGGTCAGGTAGCACGCCAGTACGACTATAAGATGTTATGATATGGGTCGAGTACCATGCTAGTACAAATATGAGATATTGTGATATAGGTTGGGTACCAAACCGGTACGAGTATGAGATGTTGTGATATGGGTCAGGTACCGCACCGGTACAATATGATGTTGATGGTGATTAGTTGAGAAGGGGAAGAGAAGTTGTGCATCTTGCATACATACATTCATCATATGTGTTTGAATGCACATCTATATTTATATGTTGTTGAATTGGTTCTTGGTTCCTTGAGTAGATCGAGTTATGTTGATGATGTATCATGGTTCTCTGTGTGGACCGGTTGTTTAATGAGATACTATAGTTCCTTGAGTGGACCAGTTATGTTAATGGATGTGATTTGACATTTCAGCAAAGTGTGAATATAAGGTACGTCCTGAATTTTGTATAAATATTGCTCTCCTGTGTATAGAGTTGTAAATTTGATATATATTATAGTTCCCTTTCTTGTAAATTTGTTAAGGCTAGTAATTTTCTTGGTTGTTACAATCATGATGGTTAATGGTAGTATGATAGAGAGTGAGGATTTCCATGAAAGAGGATTAAGGAGAGAGAGAGAGAGAGAGAGATGGAAGTATATAGAGTTTCTATAGTAAGATAAGTACATTAGAATTGAGGGTTAGATTAATCCATAAAAGGTAGTTAGTTGTTCATGCCATAAGGATAAATTAATATTGCTCAAACAAAAGAAAGGCGATAAGATTGGAAGTCGAAGTAAGTTAAGTGTGATCAATTATTAATCAGGTATGCTTGTCATGATCTTTACTGTTTGCTATATATTGTAATATGTTTCTAACCCTGGTAGGTCGATGATACCTACCAGTACGTATAGTTGTACTGATACTACACTTACTATATCTCCATTTAAGGATATAGCCATGTTGCAGGTCAATTAGAGTTTCTATAGGTACAACAATGATTATTCTTTAACAACTCCTGTCATTCTACTCATACATGGATATTGTGTCTTGGGTCATCTTTCCATTTATTTAGTGCTCTTGTACTAGTTTAGACTAGGTTATGGAAGTGGTTTAGTAGAATTCCGTAATGTATCTTTTTGTAATAAAATTTTTTTGTTGAAAAAGAAAGGTTATTTATTCATGGATTTACTTATGTTTAAGGTTTAATTATGTCTTCCTCAATAATTGAATGGTTGGGTGGTAAGTGTTCTCCTATCTAGGGTAGAGTTGGGTAGGTGCCCGCCCTATCTGTGGGTTGGGTCGTGACATTTCTTGTACTCATTCTTTCAAACCAAGCTTACAATTGATAAATTGAATACAAAAACGTTCGAAACTAATACCCCCCATTTTACTTTTATCACATTTTACATATTACGTGCAAATATTTAGTGGCTTATTACACTTAAAGGTGAACCTATCGCCTTCATTCCCTGTGGAATCAACCCCAACTCACAAGTTGAGTTAATATATAGCATAACAACCGTGTACATCCTTTTTAGAGTATATTTGAGCGTTATCAATATGCAATGGCCAATGCCTATTGTATACACCCTTCGAGCATATATCACTTCTAGAATGGAACCCATGGGGGACTTGCGATGGCCATACACAAATTAACTCTCATCAAAATATATATATCAAGATCTAGACTTGATCTAGAACTAAAATGCTTCATTTCTTTTCAAATCAATTATTTTATGTCATTTATTTAAAAATCACATCTTTCACTATTTCTATTAACCATATGATGTGTGAATATGCATGAACATGAAAATAAATTGAAACCAGATGCAACCTTTATACCCAACATCTCAGAATCATGAACATCTATGAGTACTGGCTATGAGCCTCAATATCAAATCAAAAATCCAAGTTTCATATCACCACAACAATATAACCTCCAATCGGGCATCACAATGATAATTCCATATCATTTGGAACTCAAAATCAATAAATTTACCCAGCCTATATCATGATTTACACAATAAGTTCTAACCCAAGCAAAGTCTACAGAAAGTTAAGTCATAACCTACCTCCAAGCTGAACCGCAAGTCTCTAACAATAATAGACTCGACTTTCCTTTTTGAGCGGCCTCAGAATGCAACAAATCTGTCAAAACCAAGATCTACTTGTAAATACAAGTCTAATGATACCCATATGACTAAGGTTCTAATTCGGGTCCAAAAAGTCAAACTAATAATCAATCCCAAGAACCCAAGGGTAAAACTAAAATTTTATGGGTAAAGAGTTCGAAATATACCCAAACTTTGGGGAAATTTGTTGTTACATGCCCAAACTTTGCGGGGGTCCTATAACCCCCCTGTACTATTTATTAGTGTATTTTTGCGACGTTTATTTGCACAGCTGGCACCAAATGTGAATACACACGCACTGAGCGCGTGACTAAAAAAGTGGTCCAGCTAAGCAAATAAACGTCACAAAAATACAATAATAAATAGAACAGGGGGCTCATAGGACCCCCGCAAAGTTTGGGCGTGTAACAACAAATTTTCCCAAAGTTTGGGTATATTTCAGACCATTTTCCCAAATTTTATTAGAAAATTAATTTATCCATAACTTAAGGAGTTTAGATCTGAAATTTTATATAAAAAAAAAAAACAGAGTTAAAATCGAGCATGGAATCATCAAAATACCATTCTTTAACTTTACGGAGAAAACCCCAAAATTTTCAAGTTGAAAAACTAATATTTGAAGGTTAAATCATGAAATAATCATTGGGAAATGTTAAATATAGTTATATAAAAACTTACATAACTGAGAAACCTCAAAATCCCCATTTAGAATCTCCCAAAATCATGTTTTAAAGATCTAAAAATCAAGTTATGGGGTCTTTTTTTGAAAATAGAATTTAATATTACCAAGTACAATCCATTCATCATGATCGTGATGGGTACCTCGCGATCGTGAGGCTGACCCAACCCAACCCGTTGTGATCACGATGTCCCTCATCACAAATGCGATGAATAAAAGTGACCCGGATCTAGACCCATTTGATCCCTTCTTCATATTGATGTGCAACCCTACCGCGATCAAAATGCTCAACCACTCTACTCACCGCAATCGCGTGAGGTGCATCACGAATGCGAAGAGAAAAAGTGACCTACACCAGACTTGGTGCACCAGCTAAAACATAAGTCTATAAATGTCCTGAATAGACCCTCGATATTTGTTTGAGACCCCACAAAAATTAATCAAATATGCTACTAGATTGAATTTGATGTTTTGGACTCAATGAAACTATCAGAATTTTCCACAGAGGTCGTTCTCAATGAATGTTGAATGAAGTCAACTCTAGGCCAAACTTTCCAAGATCTCGTCTATATACTCAAAATCATATGAAAATCCTTGGGATCCAAACCAACTATTCTACTAATCTAAAAGTGGTGTTCTAAACCCTCCGGAGCTTGATGGAACTAACAAAATTCTAAAATGACACCTAAATTGTCAAATATTGACCAAAGTCAATCCTACTAACTTAAGAACCTTCCAAAATGAAAACTTGTACAAAACCCAACCAAACATTCTAAGAATCGAACCACCCACTATCGTAACTCAGAAATACTATAAAGCTACTACAGAAAGGGGTAAAATGATCAAAACACCAAAAATTTTGAAAAACACTATAAGGGTTGTTACACTTGCTACGCTATCATTTTCTATTTTGGTTGTAATAATTTGTAACTCATGACTTGCAGCTTACGTAGTTTTTATTCTCTACATTGTTAGTACTAATTAGTAGTTGGTCTTAATTTTTTACTATGACATACTCCTTGATTTTTATTTTCAGTTCTTTTTCGAGGAGAGTCCTTTGAACATATTAAATTTTTAAGGTTGCTTTTAGTCATAGGTAGTGACACTTCCCTAGGTTGGATGTATGATGATCATCTTAAGAGAAATTAGTCATAGCATGTAGTTGGATTAGAATCCATCGCCTTTTGAATGCTAGGTATTCCACTTAAGTATACATTAGACATCATGGATAATTCACTCGAAAATATCATAAAAAAAGTAGAAAACATCATTAGAGACACATAAGCTCTTTAATTTGATTCTAAAACATTAACATGGGTTCAATAATGTTAATTCATTCAATTTGGTTGTGTTATGAATATGTAGTATTAGGAATCCAATTTTGAACCATCATGCCATGTGTGGTGAGTGTTTGTCTGTTTCTTGTGTATTTGAATATCTAGAACTTGCTCTGCGTGTGTATGAAGTGAAATTTTGTTTCGAATAGTGGGATATGATAATGGCATTTCATCGTTAGCCAATTTCCTTTAACTATTGTTTTTGCCACCCTTTCATTATCCTTAGGTAATCTCCTTTGAGTCTTGTAGCCTATTTCTTTGACTAGCCGCATATTTAGCCTATCCCTTTTATTTGATATATCCTATGATAATTTTCTCTAAAAAATATCTACTGCACTTTATAGTTGAAAAACAAAAAAAAGAATAAGTGACAAAGAGAACCGATAAAATAGAGGGAGGTTGGTGTGGTGAGAATAAGAACTAGAAATAGGCGCTCTTGTGAAATATAGCTTGTATGTTGTTAGTAAGGAGAAGAAAATTTTAAAAGAGAAACAAGCAAAAGGAAAAATTCAAAAAATTAAATAAAATAAATTTAGAAAAATCTCCTTGCTAGCAATAAATGAATAGAAGAAAAGGGCGATAACCAAGAGGGAATGATAAGCATCATGGGAAAACATGAACGTAAGTGGAAGAGAAGGCGTTATAAGGAAAATGAGCAGAAAAATATTGAAAGTTAGTGTTTTAAAGTGCATAGGAAGAGTAGTCACTATTATGCTAAATATTTTCTACCAGTCCCTGAGCCGATATTACAATACGTAAATTTATTTTGATACTACAAGTTTGATGCTTTGTCAATTGAATATTACATTAAGGGAAAGCCTATGTTATATCTTTTATGCTTGAAATGTTCTTTGAGAGGGTAAGTAATTTTCTTGTTCTATTGCCCTTATTTGAATAAATATAGATATTGTGAGTGAGGGGCATCTGTAAATGGTAAGGGCAAAAAGTGGTGAGACTGTGATGTACTAACGAATGCATTATTTACACATGATCATGTTTGCCTAATTTTTGTGAGGAGTCAGTTTTAGAGGTTGTGTTATTTAAGGTGAAGTGTCCTTGAATGTATGATTGATATATGCATGTTAAGTGGATTATGAGTCGTGATTAAATTGTCTAGTTAACTTTGGCGTGAATAGACTTGTGGTGTCTTAAAGTGTAAATGTTGTAGGGTGTGTAGTTATTTGTTTGAGGACAAATAAAGATTTAAGTGTGGGGTGGTGATAATGGGCATATTAATATGTTCACTTGTCACATTTTACACGTTTAGCCTTGTTTTGAGGATAAATTTCACTCATACTCTTATGATTATATGCATATTATTGAATATAAAAGATTAGATGTGTTTCAGAGCAAAATATGAAAAAAAAAAAATTAACCTAAAGGAGCAATATATGCAAAGTGGAGTTTTGGAGTGAGCATAGGAGGATTCCAGACAATGACCTAGGCCAAGGCTGTTACACCCCGAGCCTAGACCCTGGATGTGGCCGGCACCCAAAGTCACTAGTGGCTCGAGCATACTCTTGGTCTTGCATGCTACTAAAAGATATGTGGAAACTCTAAAATATAAAGAAAGAAATAAGCTTGTGAAAAAAAAGTAAATTATACTTTTATGATTTGAGACATAAGGTCAACTGGAAACTGAATAAAAATAAAATAATAATTCAACTAACTGCCTAATAAAGCCTCTAAATAACTGCATTGGATAATGTCTACCAGGACAAGGCCCTCTATCTATATTTATTCAAACAAATTAAACTACTAAACTGAGATAGACATGGATAAGTCCTCTTAATGCGAAGAGGACTCACCAATAAGCTGAGAGAGAGTGAGATCTAATGGAGCATCTGGCAATGTATCTGATTACCTAAATTGTATCATTAAATAATACAGCACCAATTGACATCAGTACATAAAAAGCACGGTACATAATAAAGATGAATTGAAGTAACACTGACTTGATAAAGCTGAATAATTGAAAATGAGTATGATATTAATCATGATCATGAAATGACTGTATACTGAGTAGTAAATAAACTATACACAATGCATTACAAAACCTTTTATAAACTACTGGCCTTGGCCAAATTCATACTTTTTAAAATTAACTGTAATAAGTAAGATGCATGCAAAGCATTATAAAACACGTTTAGAAACTGGTGGCCTTGTGCCATAAATCATATTTGATAAAAAAATACTGAATCTTTTATTGGGAGTCTCTTATAACCTACATACTACTATGTAAGTGGATGATGATCAACCTCTGCCTGATTGGGACACTGCCCTAAGGCTTGCCAGCGCATAGGACAAAAAATATAACTATATTATGGATCCATACGGAGCCCTTGGAATAAAGTGGAGTCCCCCAATTCAACGAAATAGTTATATTTCATATTGACATACATAGTTTTTGGGGCATGTGTTCTCAAATCCATACCCTTCTCAGTGATAAATAATTTACCTAAAACATATTATTTACTCATACCATAATCTATTAACATACTCTCAAATTCATGATGTGGAGAATTGAATTAAAATCATATCATGAAAATTAATTTTGGGGCAACCTTGGCTCTATATTATCTTAAATATACTGCTAATGAGACTTGACTCTAAATCTTGTGAAAACATACTAGTTTGAAATTTCTAGATACAAAATATTTTCTTTCTAAAACATATCAACACTTATAAGGGTAATAGGTAAGCTTTCATGAAGTAGACTTTCAAAATCATAAACTAACTTTCTTGATAAGAAAACAATCTTATCTTTTCAAAACATATCTATCTGCATAAGGGTTATGTATAAACTCTTCGTGAAGTGGACTTTCACAATTGAAACACAATTTTTGTAAAATCATGATATAACTTTTGTAAAATATTAGACAACTTTCATAACATTCACAACAAACTCCATGAACATGAGTAGGATATACAATCAAAGAATTAATTCAATTAATGAGATTTCTAATAATTTTATGGAGGATTCAAGGAGTATCATCAATAGTTAAAGAAATTAGATTCTAGGATTCAATTTGAAAACTCTAGATTTATTCATGAATGAAGACTGGATTTGAAATATACTTGTGGGGATGAATACGGTTTCCATACTGAAGGTTAGCCTTACATATTTTTGAGAGACGCAAGGAATTGAAGAACACTGAGCAAATTCCTTCACTAAATATTGGAGATGTATTCTTGAAACCCTTGGGGTTCTTGAGAGTGGGAATGAATTTGTACGATGTTTTTTGAGTGTTACTTGTATTTTGGGAGTTTTAAATCATGGGAATTAATTTCCTAACAAGGGTAGGATGAAACTACCCTTAATGAAATGAAGTGGGAATAACTTCTTGTAAAAAAATAGTTCAACACGCTAAGAAGTTCATAGCATTGATCGAGAAACGTGCCATGAAACTCATAAAATTGATAAGGCAATGCACCACAAAGCCCATAGCATTGATAGAGCAGCACGTCATGTAGCCCATAGCATTAATAGGGCGACATGCCACGAAGCCCATAGCATTATGGGGGCTGATTCCAACTTCTCTGAAGTATGGTGATAGGTGTGGGGCATTGGCCTGCCAATGCGTCGCCTTGACTACTTCACGTGCCTTGTCTAAGTCTCGAAATAACTCCTATTGATTTCTAATCCATTTAGTGGTCATACGACTTGATTTCAAAGCTCTAAAATGTAACACTACGGTTGTTAAAGGTTGTTCTTCATCTCATGTTGAAGTCTTTTGAGCCTAACTTTGAGAGTTGTATTAGTACCGTACGTGTTCAAGAATATTTGATTTAAAATAGAATTTGGTAACAAAAATTATATGTATTTTTATTTCCTTTCTAAAATATTTTAAATATTTATTAAAAATTCTTTAGGTACTATTGACACTCAATTTTGGCCCGATATTTTCAAACTAAATACTTTTGTGCTTCTTATTTGTTAAAGAGCACAAAATTCAATTTTTACATATTTTTGTTCAATGTAACACAAGTTATTGATAATTATCCTTACTTTAAAAAGATACTAGAATTTTTATCAATTTATTATTATTTCTTAAAATTAAGTTTTAAAATTATCATTGATATTTACACAGTCTTTTTATAAACAAATGTTGTTTTAATTTTGTTAAATTGTTATTTTGGTCTTCAATAGAGATCACATTTTTCTTTGGTATTAAATATATTTTGTAATTTATTTTAATTACAGTCCATTAATTCATAAAAGATGGATATGATATTCTTATACAGATAAGATAAATATTCATAGTTTTGGATAGCTCATACCTTTGGATAGCCTATGGTTTTTCAAAACCATTTTATTGAGCACACAATTTTGGATCAAGTCGTATTGTGTTGCCTATAAAACTTATCCAATCCCTTCACAATTAGTGGGGTGGAAGTTTCCAAATTGGGAAACCCTGAATTTTTTTTTCCTTTCTATTTTTGGAAAAATCATCCATGTCTTTCCTCTTTCTTTTTTTGGCCACCACCCTGTCGAAATCCGGTGAAACAACAACCGGAGCAAACCACCCAAATAGTCCTCTCCCCCATTTTCTTTCTTTTTTGGCCACCACCCTACTGGAATCTGGTGAAACAACAACAGGAGCAAATCACCCAAATAGTCCTCTCCCTCATTTTCTTTCTTTTTCAGCCACCACCAATACTAAATTTTTGACTAAACAACCTCCTCCCTTTTCCTCCATCACTGTTCTGGCAAAACAAGGAGCACCGATGAACTAAATCAATAACAACCCACCATAAACCTGCCCCCATCGCGATGAAATCTATCAAAGCTCTAACAAAACTAGAAAAATCAACCACAATGCCATAGCTCTCCATCTCCAGTGAAGACACGATGACACTACTCCCTCTTCTCTGACGCAGCTCCACCACCGCCAAGAACAACAAATCACTAGTACTATCCTCTCTGGCAAAATCCAAATCAGAATCTGACGTGCTCACATGCAACCACACTACCATAGATGCCAACAAAATGGGAACGGGACCAATAACACAAATTCACCAGAATCTGACGAAGAATAATGGACCACTTGTGCTTCTTCATCTCCATCCAGCTGCGACTCCAAGCTCCAACGAATGGCCATTCTTTGATGAGCTCGTTGTTTCGATGAACCCTCCTATTCCGATGAACAAGAATCCATCACTTTCACGACAAATCTAGTCAAGATCTGGTTGGAATATATCATCTCCAGTAAAATCTTCTCTCTTTTGATTCATTATTATTTTTGTCTTGATTGGAATAAATTTTAAATTTTAAGTGTTACCACTAAAATCAAAACAAACCAAAACGGTCAAGGCGTGGCTCAACCCATATCTTAGTAAAAAAAATAACGGAGCCGTCAGTTACCTATATTAAGGCAGAAAATACATCACGCCTTACAAGGCGTGTACTTCCCATGCCTTAGTACCACAATTTGTTTTTCCTGACAACGAGCATAGATGTCAACGCCTTGCATAGTGAATTTATTCCCTCATATGTTAATTTAACTATTCCTACTTCAAATAGTGCTATTCACCTTATAAGGAAGAGTATGGATTATATATTATGTATATTTTAACTTTAACTTTATATTATATATATATAATAACTCAAACGTTTGATAAGAATAATTTTTACATTATAATTTTGATATTATTAACTTTTGTAAATCAAAATTCCTGCCAAGTTATCTCTAAATGAAACGACCCTAAGAGCGTTGTAATGAGGGGTGTCCACGGTTTGAATAAAAATTGATCCAAACAAATTAAACAAAATAGATTAAATAAATCGATCATGTTTGGTTTGGTTTTGATTTTGTTAAAAAAAAAAATCGAAGAAAATATCTGAACCGAACCAACAAAAATTATATATATATTTTTTATAATTATATATACATAATATATTATTTTTATAAATAATTTTAAATATTTTATATATGTTTTAGTAAAATTTATTTATAATTTAAATATCTTGTATTAGTTATACGCCATGCGACCATATTACTGTTTTATGTGGTGATCTCCTGATTTTTTTTAAAAAATAAATTGTTGTCTCTTTTTTTTTTCTTTTTCTATTTAAATGAATCATTTTTTTAATTTTCGTGCATGGTTAATAGCTGGACAACCGAACCCAAATCGATAAATATATATTATATTTGGTTTGATTTGATTTTAAAAAATTGAAAACCGATTATATTAGTTTGATTTTGATTTTAACCAATAACCAACCAAAACTGACCCGTGAACCCCTAGTTGTAATCATTCTAAGTCATGCTAAAATATAGTACCACTTGGCATATGGATATATATTTCAAGTACAAGTGTCCATGCAAAGATGATTCCAAGCTCTTGTTTTCTCCTTTGGAGTAACATATTAATTAAATTCAAATAATTTCTGTTATCAAATGTTTGAGTTATTATTATGTATATAAAAAGTTAAAATATACATATTATGTATAATCCATACTCTTCTTTAATTTTAAGGTGAATATCACTATTTGGAGTAGGAATAATTCAATTAACATATGGGGGAATATTGAGATGGGAAATAAATTAACCATGCAAGGCATAAACATTTTTGAGCCTTGTCAGGAAAAAAAATTGTGGTACTAAGGCGTGGGGCAGTAGACGCCTTGTAAGGCATGATGCCTTTCCCACCTTAGTATAGGTAACTGACTGTAATGACCCTTTAGGTTATTTTTCCCATTTTCATTCTCTTTCTATATTTTAGAGCCTTTCTATAGCCGCCCCAGGTCATTTATGACATGATGAGACTAATAGTTGGGTTACCGGGTAGTTTGTTTGATTTTAGAGCTTTTGAAGTTAAGAAATGGGTCTCGGGACAAAACCTCTAGTAAACGGCCTTGGATGCTACTTCTAATAGTCTCATCAGCTTCAGAATGTCAATTTTAGGTTAGAGGAATCCTTGGTCCGGGTCCCGAGGCTTCCAGACTCATTTTGGGCTATTGGGAGGATTTTGGCTAAAACGGCCCCTTGGGTGTGGGACCCACTTTTTATCCAAATGACCTAGAATGGAAATTTCAATAGTGCCGTTGAGTTTAAAATGTTGAATTTGGGGGGTAGCATAGTTCTTTTGCATTTACGATATTCCGAATAAATCTCGAGGGCTTGGTCAAAATATTTATAACTTGGTCAAAGACATGACAATATATATATCTTCTTCTTCGTTTTTTCTCATATTTTTCTAAGTATCAACACCATTGTGGACTAGTTGAGCTTGTAAGTTATGGGAGAATCGTATATTTGAGATTGGGTTAGCTTGGGGACGTGTTTGTGGGCCTTATATCATCATTAATCCGTAAGTTTCCCGTTAATTTTCCATGAAATTCTTCGATTTGATTCTTAGATTCCCGCTAGTGGTTGGGATAGATTTGGCACTATTTGAGCTCGGATTTGGTTATATTTATGTGGAAATTGATTCTTGAACTGCGTGGGATGCTGTGATGATTTCAATTTTGTGATTCCACAAGAGGGCTCCACGTGGGATTTTGGGTCCGATTTCTGACCCGGAGCGTTTATTTGCAATATGAGTATCAAATTTCTCGTCTTGATGCATAGATCATTATATTGATAGCGTGAAAGCTCTCAAAGGCCTCTCGAAAGGAGAAACCTTTGGTGTAGAGGATTCAACTTCGTCCAGGTAGGTTAGGCTTACCCTTCTTTTAGATTGAGCTTAATTATTGTATTATTGTATTATTGTGCTAGTTTTGGGTGGATAGTTTTGGTTCGGTCATTATTTTAGTATTTTTACACCTTATTTAGCCGGTTAGGGCTCTTTTTTGGTAGATTTTGGGCCTGTTCTCCCTTAGATTAGTGTATTATCACCCTCTAGGACTAGGATCAGACTTATGGTACCTTGGGATGGGACTGGGAATCCTTAGACTAGATTCGGGTAGGTTTTGCCTTAGGTTGGGTTATCGAGACCCCGTAGTAGGCCCCACTAGCCCTTTTAGATAGAATATTTGATATGAAGCTCCTTTAGGCTTAACTGGAATCATGGAGGCTACCTTAGGCTACTACTTAGGGTTAAGATTGACTTAGATTTAATTACTTGCCTGATTAGCCTCTTTCCCCATGTAGGATAGTAACTGACCCTTGACCGCTCCTCCTTGACTTAGAAATGGGAACCCATCGGGCTATCGTAGATTTAACAGCCCGAGAATTGTACTTAGTGAACAAATGTACTAATGATAGGCTTGAAACCCTGGACTTCCACTAGCCATCCCATGCTTACGTATCTATATCTCATTTCCAGTTCAAGTTCGGCGTTTACTCTGTTGCTATTATTATGAATTTTGGTATGAATCTAGCATCTATTTATGGGTATGATTTACTCCTGATAAAATCATATACTACTGTTACGGTTGGTACTTATGAGTTTTGATTCATGTTCGACATCAGTCTATGACTACGATTTGGGTGTTCTGATGTTGATTATGGTTACTACTAGGAGTTCTAGCAGTTGTACTTGGTTCTGGTATGGAAGTTCTATCAATTGTATCTGGATCATTTGGCCTCTTGTTACTATCCACCATTTTTGGTTCAAGCCCGGTGTCTGACCTGTTGTTATATACTTTCATTATGGATTTGGAATCAGAAAGTTATTTGAGATTGGTACAGTTAAAGGTCATTTATGCTTCTTACCTTAGATTTCCTCTTTTTTTGCACCCAACGGGCCTATGGAGGTTCTATAGGGTTAATTGTCTTCTTGTGTGTGCCTTCTGGGCTTATGGGGACCCCGTTAGGTTGTAGTTAATCCTTTGCTTTTATTTTCGAGTTACTTATTTCCTTTATCGCAGTTGCCTAGTATAGTTGATATTTACATTTTTAACCATTTTCCGTTGACTTTAGCTTACACTCTCGCATTATATTTATGCTTTTACTTTATTGAGCTCAATTGTCCGATGATGCCTACTGAGTACCCATTGCTCTGGTACTCATACTGCACTTCTGCATCTTTTTCCTGGTGCAGCTTCGAGTACGAGCCATCGTCACTGACATTATTCTCTGGTCTTGCTACTAATCTGGAGGCGGGGTGAGCTTTCTAGAGTCCAAAGTTGATCCTCTTCCTTCTGCTTCAGTTATAGTCTTTTGTATTTTTGAGACTACTGTGTATATATGTATATTTTATATACTGTCTGGTACTTTTTTTATTTATTTTAGTGGCTCTTGTATCAACCTTACCAGGTCTTGAGAGGGTTTATTTTGTATATTTTGTCCTCTTCCCTCTCTTGTACAGTATGTTATTTATGTGTATATCTTCTACTTCCCCTATATTATTGTTATTGTTGGTTTCATTCTTGTTTACCTTTATCTTCCGCCTGTTAGCCCATTACTTATCGGTCCGGGCTATGGCTTGGCTTACCTACTGGTGGGGTGGGTTAAAGTAGGTGACATCATGACTTGAGAAATTGGGTCGTGACACTGACGGCTCCATTATTTTTTTTACTAAGGCGTGGGTTGAGCCACGCCTTGGCCATTTTGGTTTGTTTTGATTTTTAGTTGCCCCTTTGGAATTTTTGAAAAAAATAAGTTTTTCTTTAGCCTCCGAACTCGTTATTTTGAGTTGTGTTTCTATTATTTTGTTGATTTTGGGTTGATGTTGAATTGATTTTGTTTGAATTTAAGCTCCGGTAAATTCTATTATTGTGTGCTTCATTGACTATTTTCTTTGTTCTCAAGTTTTTTGTAACACCCTGTATATTTCCGAACCTATTTAAGTACCGTAACATTTATGGAATTATTTAAACTTGAGATAGTTGGTGGATTAAGCACTACAATTCTTGGGCTGAATTAATTCCATGCTAATGGGCTCAAAGGAGGCCCAACAATTAAGTAAAAGACTTGGCCCAAAAAGGGAAAAACGACCCATTCATAAAATGGACCAAGTAAACATGTCATCTTTGACCAAGAGTGGCTAAGGATGACCATGAGGCACTATAAAAAGGCAACAAATCAGATTTTTAAGCAACAAAACACACATGCCTCATTTCTAGAATTTTCGACAACATTCTCTTCATCCAAACCCTAAGCAACTACACTTCTTTGGACAAGATCACTCCTTTGCAAGTGTAACACCCTGTACCTTCCCGACCCTACTTGATAACCTTGAATCATGTTTACCTTAGGTTTAAGAGCAATAAGTATGTATTTTTGCATTGTTATTGTGCTAGTAAGTGTGATGAAACCCTTGTGGGAAAAGTTTATGACCTTTGGAGTGGAAAAACGAAGCTTGACTTACTCCTAAATAAAGGTTCTTAAAGACAAGAGGCAAGCTAAAGATTAGAACTTGAAGTATCTAACCAAATACGCAAAGAAAAGTTGAAGAACAATTTTTTTTTGAAATTTTTGGGTGGGGTGCGCCCAGGGGCGTGCCAGGCCACTCTGGCCCAAATTTTTGTTTCCACAGGCAGCAAAGGGGCGCGCCAAGCGGCATGCCGGGGTGGTTTTCGCCAAAATTTTTCTTCGACTATTATGATGTAAATAATACTTTTAAGTCATGGTATCATTACCCCATCATCGAAGGACTATTCTTAAGCGCGTTTAGCATCCGTGTTGGGGTTAATTCTTCGTCACAAGTGTTTTAACAAATTATGTTCAAATAAGCCATGAGCGACCAGAATTTCTATTTTTTCGATTGAAGCTACGAACGTGAATTTTGTAAGTGAATATTGTCGTGACGTTATGGAATTATTTAAACATGAGATATATGATGGATTACACATTGATTTTAGTGGGCTAGGATAATATGTGTTAATGGGCCAATTTGAGGCCCAAAATGGAGCCAAAATGCAAGGCCCAAAGGGAACAAAAAGACCCATTCTTCCATTGACCAAGCCAAACATAGCATTTAATGCTAAAGAATGGCTAAGTATGACTTGAGGGCTATATAAAGGGCCAAAAATCAGATTTTTAATTCCACAACTCACACATGTTTTTCTAGACAATTCTCCAAGTGATATTTTTCATATTCTTCAAACCCTAAGCCATCTTTTGGGACAAGATCACTCATTTGCAAGTTTAGGTAAGTGATTATTCTTATGGATTAATATATTATATGCATGGGAGATCATGTAGATCATGTTGGTTATGTCTAAAAGTGTAAGTGGTGCACTTTTGTGTTTTTGTAAAAGATGTGTCATTTTTGTGAATTAAACTTGAAAGGTGACTTGTGGTCTTGATGAAAGGGCATGGTATGGATGAAATATCAACGTGTATGGTGTGATTATGTTTCTAAACTTGTTATTTTTCTGTAACTGTAAATTATTGGATTTTGGCCGATATGTTGATATGAGGTGTATTGAGGTGATTTGATGGAGTAATTGTGATGTTGTATTGATGGAGAGTGGAAAGTATAAACTTGGTGTGACATGTTAGTGGTTATCATGTATTGGTCAATGTATGGAATATTGTGGGATTATTGGTATGATAATTTCATAAATGGTATTGTCAAGGGGGAAATGACATTTTTAAAGGCAAACATGAAACTCATTATCGTTATATGCATTTGTAAGGTATTTGGGGGGTTAATGTAAACTCCGTTATGTACTTGTGCTGTGGAGTGAAACATAAGGAAGGAGCTGGACTATTGTATTCACATATAGGATTGTATATTCATATTGGAAGTACAAGGTATGTAAGGTTACACTGTCCGTATCCTTCTGCAGCACATAGTATTCACTTTGATGTTACACTTGTCCTACCCCAAAATGTGCTAAGGTATCCTATATACGGTTATTAATTGTCATTTTCACATGTTTCCTACTCATTGATCAATTGTGATTCACATGTCTCAAAGTCATTGACTAATGTTCCAAAAGCCCAATAAGGTTGTGTTCCAAAGTTCCAATAGTGGTTATACACATGTATTTTATTCATTGATTATTGTCCAATGGTTCCAATAATGTTATGTTTCCAATAATATTATGATTATCTTTGTACCAATCTCTCACAAGTAGAAGTACCAATCTCATAAGGGTAGTGAAGGAGGTAATGTGTGAGCTAATATATCTATCCCTCACAAGTAAAGATGTCAATCTCATGAAGTAAAGGAGTGAAGTAATTTATATATGTGTGTGCTTCAAATAATGTCATGATCTTCAATGTATCACTCTTAGCACGGAAGTAAGAATAATAAGAGATATAATAAGAGATATAATCGATGAGTAATCTTGGGTGGTATCCCAGGGGTCGAAATACCTAGCATGGGTCGATCCCAATGTAACATAAGAACATCCCAGGGGTCACAGTACCTATCATGGGTCATCACAGTATATCCTAGGGGTCACAGTACCTAGCATGGGTTAATAACATCCTAGGGGCGACACGAAAGCCTAGCATGGGTTATCACAGTACATCCCAGGGGTCATAGTACCTAGCATGGGTTAAGAACATCCCAGGGGCGACACAAAAGCCTAGCATGGGTTAATATAACATCCCAGGGGTCAAAGTACCTAGCATGGGTTAATCTCATCCCAGGGGCGACAGAACAGCCTAGCATAGGTAGAACAATAAAGATGAACATATGTGAAGACAAGAGATGTAAAGAACGTAATATACATGGTTCCTCACATACAGAAAGAGAGTTTATTCACATTGACTATTTCTCTTATATTGACTCCATTGTTATGTATGATGCAGTTCTTATGAGCCTTACATACTCAGTACATTCATCGAACTGACCCCTCTTGGGGGACTTACTTTAATTGCTGCAGGCGCAGGTTCTAGTAGACCTCCTCTGTAGGCTGTGGATCATTTGCAAATTTTGGTGAGCTCCAGTTGGTTCGGGGATTTCCGAGTCACAGTTGTATATTTGTTTTGATGTTTTAAATGTTGTATAAAGCGGGGACTTGTCCCGACTTTAGGATGGTTATGTATATGCATCTGTTAGAGGCTTTTGTAGACATATGTGGGTATATGAATGTAAGAGATGAATGTCCATTTTGACTTGATGGCCCCAACGGCCAAGTTTTATATATATATATATGGCATATGTTTCCATGTCCATGACTTCCGCATAGTTGCATGAGGTATAATAAGATTCATACGAGGATATGCATACGAATATACATAAGCAAAGATTGGTTCTCTCGGGCCATATCGGCTTTGGGTGCCAGTCCACCTCAATGGGATTTGGGGCATGACAAAAGTGGTATCAGAGCAGATCGTTCTAAGGGTGTCTACAAAGTCGTGTCTAAGTAGAGTCTTGCTTATGGATGTGTTGTACACCACATTTATAAGTAGGAGGCTACGGGACATTTAGGAGTTGTTTCTTTTCTTTATTCCAGATCGTGCAGTAGAGCCAATGTTGTAAGTGGAATCATATCTGATCATTGAAATTTGTTTTCTTGTTTATAGTAAAAATGCCAATGACAAGAAGAGGTAGAGGCATAGGTAAGCAAGTGGATAGGCTGGCCAGTGAAGGCACAAGTAAATCATCACCTGACCAAGCTAGTCAAGGTGGAGCTGACGCTGAAATTACATCGCAGTCTTCCTCTACTTTTCCAGCTCCAGGAGAGCCAAGAGGTAGAGAAGTACCTGCAGAACCGCCTATGAATGCCACTGATCAGGATTTACGAAATGCAGTACATATATTGACTCAGTTAGTGGCTAAAAAAACACAAGGATGAACTGGTCCAATGGCAACTGAAGATGACGCGGCTAGAGTAGCTAGTCGGCGGACACAGGACTTTCTAAAATTAGACCCTCCCATATTCACAGGGTCATATCCGAAAGCAGATCCACAGGACTTTATGGACCAAATACAAAGGGGCTTAGATATTATGCACATAACAGGTGTAGAAACAGTTGAGCTAGCAACTTATAGATTGAAGGGTGAGGCTATATTATGGTATGAGGACTGGAAAAGATCAAGGGGTATTGATGCACTCCCAACTAGTTGGGAAGAATTTAAAACGACATTCCTTGATCATTACCTCCCATATGAGATCTGGGAGGCACGTGCAGACCAAATTCTAAATTTACATCAAGGAAATATGAGTGTGAGAGAATAAAGTTTGCAGTTTAACTCTTTGGCTCAATATGCTCCAAATGTAGTGGCCACAATGACAGACAGAGTTCATCGATATGTGGACAGATTGGAGCCATACTTGGTAAGGGACTGTACTATTGCAGCATTGAACAGAGATATGGACATCACCAGAATTCAGGCTTTCTCACAGAAAATGGAGGACCAAAGGCAAAGAAGAAGGACGCAGGAATCTGAGGAAGGGACATCCAAAAGGGCTAGACCTATGGGGCAGTCTATGGTGTCCCCAGGAGAATCTAGACCTCGAATGTTACCGAAGAGACCCTCATCCTCTTATTCCATAGAAGGCACTCAACCCCAATTTTGAGGGTTTAGGGGTAGTCAATCGGGATAGAGTAGTGGAGTGCAAAGTTCACAGACAGTAGAATTTTCTCGTCCTCCGTGTCAGCATTGCGAAAGGTATCATTTAGGTGAATGCCGATTGGGGACAAATACTTGTTTTTGGTGTGGTACAGCGGGGCATATAATGAGAGAATGCCCACAAAGGGGCATGAGTGGTATAGCACGACCTACGGGATCAACCGTTGCATCATCAGCATCGGTTCTTTCCCCAGGCAGAGGGGTTCATCCTATTGGTCATGGTAGAGATATTAGAGGAGCAGCTAGTTCCAGTGTAGCCCAAAGTCTTACCTATGCTTTAGTGGACCGGCAGAATGCAGAGGCATCTCTTGATGAAGATACAGGTGTATTATCCATATTTTTGAATGATACATATACCCCATCATATGTCACTCCATTGATTACTATGAAATCTAATGGAACACCGGGGTCATTAGTTAAGTCAATTGAAATATCTCCACCTGTTGGTGAATTTATTAGAGTTAAAGACATATATCGTAATGGTATAGTAGATGCTTGTGATCATAGATGATTAAGTACTCTTAAAAGCGTTACTAATGAAAGGGGTAATGGGATTTGGAAAGAAGGGGAAATTGGCCCTATACAACATGCCATGTGAAATTCCTGGAAGTGCATAAGAGTTCCATTTCGTATTGCTCCCATGGTAAATGTGTAAATTACGGAGGATCTCACTAGGAAGAGCTACTTATTGCTGAAGAAATGATGAAACCAAAGTACCCATATTTGTTTCAAAAGGAAGAAAAAGTTCAAAGTGCGGGAGTGGAGAAAGAATAAGTAAGTATCTATGAGAGTATATGTACAGAGATGCTAATATAGAGATGCATTTGTTATACATGAGACGATATTGTTAACATTCAAGGACGAATGTTCCTAATGGGGGGAGAATGTAACACCCTGTACCTTCCCGACCCTACTTGATAACCTTGAATTATGTTTACCTTAGGTTTAAGAGCAATATATTGATGGAACATTTGATATTTTGCTAGTAAGTGTGATGAAACCCTTGTGGGAAAAGTTTATGACCTTTGGAGTGGAAAAATAAAGCTTGACTGACTCCTAAATAAAGGTTCTTAAAGACAAGAGGCAAGCTAAAGATTAGAACTTGAAGTATCTAACCAAATCCGCAAAGAAAAGTTGAAGAACAATTTTTTTTTGAAATTTTTGGGTGGGGCGCGCCCAGGGTCGTGCCAGGCCGCTCTTGCCCAAATTTTTGTTTCCATAGGCACCAAAGGGGGGCGCCAAGCAGCGTGCCGGAGTGGTTTTCGCCAAAATTTTTCTTCGACTAGTATGATGTAAATAAGACTTTTAAGTCATGGTATCATTACCCCAACATCGAAGGATTATTTTTTTAGCGCGTTTAGCATCCGAGTTGGGGTTAATTCTTCGTCACAAGTGTTTTAACAAATTATGTTCAAATAAGCCATGAGCGACTAGAATTTCTATTTTTGCGATTGAAGCTACGAATGTGAATCTCGTAAGTGAATATTGTCGTGACGTTATGGAATTATTTAAACATGAGATATATGATTACACATTGATTTTAGTGGGCTAGGATAATATGCGTTAATGGGCCAATTTGAGGCCCAAAATGGAGCCAAAATGCAAGGCCCAAAGGGAACAAAAAGACCCATTCTTCCATTGACCAAGCCAAACATAGCATTTAATGCTAAAGAATGGCTAAGTATGACTTGAGGGCTATATAAAGGGCCAAAAATCAGATTTTTAATTCCACAACTCACATATGTTTTTCTAGACAATTCTCCAAGAGATATTTTGCATATTCTTCAAACCCTAAGCCATCTTTTGGGACAAGATCACTCATTTGCATGTTTGGGTAAGTGATTATTCTTATTGATTAATATATTATATGCATGGGAGATCATGTAGATCATGTTGGTTATGTCTAAAAGTGTAAGTGGTGCACTTTTGTGTTTTTGTAAAAGATGTGTCATTTTTGTGAATTAAACTTGAAAGGTGACTTGTGGTCTTGATGAAAGGGCATGGTATGGATGAAATATCAAAGTGTATGGTGTGATTATGTTTCTTAACTTGTTATTTTTCTATAAGTGTAAATTATGGAATTTTGGCCGATATGTTGATATGAGGTGTATTGAGGTGATTTGATGGAGTAATTGTGATGTTGTGTTGATGGAGAGTGGAAAGTATGAACTTGGTGTGACATGTTATTGATTATCATGTATTGGTCAATGTATGGAATATTGTGAGATTATTGGTATGATAATTTCATAAATGGTATTGTCAAGGGGGAAATGACATTTTTTAAGGCAAACATGAAACTCATTATCGTTATATGCATTTGTAAGGTATTTGGGGGGTTAATTTAAACTCCGTTATGTACTTGTGTTGTAGAGTGAAACATAAGGAAGTAGCTGGACTATTGTATTCACATATAGGATTGTATATTCATATTGGAAGTACAAGGTATGTAAGGTTACACTCTCCGTATCCTTCTGCAGCACATAGTATTCACTTTGACGTTAAACTTGTCCTACCCCGAAATGTGCTAAGGTATCCTATATCCGGTTATTAATTGTCATTTTCACATGTTTCCTACTCATTGATCAATTGTGATTCACATGTCTCAAAGTCATTGACTAATGTTCCAAAAGCCCAATAAGGTTCTGTTCCAAAGTTCCAATAGTGGTTATACACGTCTTTTATTCATTGATTATTTTCCAATGGTTCCAGTAATGTTATGTTTCCAATAATATTATGATTATCTTTGTACCAATCTCTCACAAGTAGAAGTACCAATCTCATAAGGGTAATGAAGGAGGTAATGTGCGAGCTAATATATCTATCCCTCACAAGTAAAGATGTCAATCTCATGAAGTAAAGGAGTGAAGTAATTTATATATGTGTGTGCTTCAAATAATGTCATGATCTTCAATGTATCACTCTTAGCATGGAAGTAAGAATAATAAGAGATATAATCGATGAGTAATCTTGGGTGGTATCCCAGGGGTCGAAATACCTAGCATGGGTCGATCCCAATGTAACATAAGAACATCCCAGGGGTCACAGTACCTAGAATGGGTTAATAATATCCCAGGGGCGACACGAAAGCCTAGCATGGGTTATCACAGTACATCCTAGGGGTCACAGTACCTAGCATGGGTTAAGAACATCCCAGGGGCGACATGAAAGCCTAGCATGGGTTAATATAACATCCCAGGGGTCAAAGTACCTAGCATGGGTTAATCTCATCCCAGGGGCGACAGAACAGCCTAGCATGGGTAGAACAATAAAGATGAACATATGTGAAGACAAGAGATGTAAAGAACGTAATATACATGGTTCCTCACATACAGAAAGAGAGTTTATTCACATTGACTATTTCTCTTATATTGACTCCATTGTTATGTATGATGCAGTTCTTATGAGCCTTACATACTCAGTACATTCATCGTTCTGACCCCTCTCGGGGGACTTACTTTAATTGCTGCAGGCGCAGGTGCTAGTAGACCTCCTCTGTAGGCTATGGGTCATTTGCAGATTTTTGGTAAGCTCCAGTTGGTTCAGGGCTTTTCGAGTCACAATTGTATATTTGTTTTGATGTTGTATAAAGCGGGGACTTGTCCCGACTTTAGGATGGTTATGTATATGCATCTGTTAGAGGCTTTTGTAGACATATGTGGGTATATCAATGTAAAAGATGAATGTCCGTTTTGACTTGATGGCCCCAACGGCCAAGTTTAATATATATATATATGGCATATGTTTCCATGTGCACTTCCACATAGTTGCATGAGGTACAATAAGATTCATACGAGGATATGGATATGGATATACACGAGCAAAGATTGGTTCTCTCGGGCCTTATCGGCTTCAGGTGCCAGTCCACCTCAATGGGATTTGGGGTGTGACAGCAAGCTTGGGAAAGTGTTTACTCTTATGGTTTAATATATTATATGCTTAAGATGGTTCATAAATAATGTTGGCTAGGTTGGCAAAGTGTTGGACAATTCACTATGTGTAAAACTATCTATTTTTGCAATTGGAAAAGGGTTTTACCTTATAAACTTGAAAATGGACTTGTGGTCCTGAAGGAAGTGAACTTGATGGATGAACTATCAACATGTAAGATGTGGTTATTGTCACGCCCCGAATCCCAACGAGGCGTGATTGGCACCCGAAGCCGATGAGGCTCGAGAGAACCAATCTTTGCTCATGTCTATTCCCATATGTATGTTCGTGTATGAATATCATTCTATCTCATGTAATTAAATATTAATGGCGGAAATCATGGCAACATATGCAATATATGAAACTTGGCAGTTAGGGCCATTGCGTCACAATGAACGTATACATCTTACATTCAGCTTCTCACATATGTCTACAAAAGCCTCTAACAGATGCTTATACAAGACCAACTAAAAGTCGGGACAAGTTCCCGCCTTTATAAAACATTATCAACATCAAAACAACTGTACAACTATGACTCAGAAAGTCCCGAATCAACTAGGGCTCACCCACTGTCTGCAGATACTGTCAACCTACTGCGGAGGTTTACTAGTGCCCTGCACCTGCAACATGTAAGGTAAGTCCCCCGAGGGGGTCAGTACGAAGAATGTACTATGAAACTTGAACAATAGAACAACTTAGTACTTCCAAGAAATTTAACGTACGAGAAATAATCAATGTGAATAGACCTTCAACCTGAGTGTGGAACCATGTTCATTTCTTCTATTATTTCATTACTCGGTCATTTAATTGCACCACCTTCATCATTATCATAACCTTTATATTTATGCAAGGAATATAGTCTCATCTCTTTTACAAATATCTTTATTATTGTGCACTCAACTAGTTAGTACCGGGCCTCCACCTTTGGTGGGCTATAATATATGAACATAATACCGGACATCCACCTTTTGGTGGGCTATCATATATAAATATAATACCGGACATCCACCTTTAGTGGGCTATCATATATAATTATAATACCGGACATCCACCTTTAGTGGGCTAGCATATATAAATATAATACCGGACATCCACCTTTAGTGGGCTAGCATATATAAATATAATACCGTACATCCACCTTTGGTGGGCTATCATATATAAATATAATACCGGACATCCACCTTTAGTGGGCTATCATATATAAATATAATACCGGACATCCACCTTTAGTGGGCTATCATATATAAATATAATATACTATAGGGATTATTCCATCTTGAACTTATACCTTTTTGATTGTAATCCATTCTCAATGAAACATATAGTAACCATACGTACATTACCTCTCTACAAATCTTGTATCCTTTCCATAGTTAGGAGAGTAACACCTTAAAGATCATGACACTAAAGCTCCTACTTATATACACATCTCACCTCACTATCTTACTTCATGGGATTGACATCTTCACTTATGAGGAATAATTCTATTCACTTGCAGATTACCTCTCTTATTACTCTTATGAGATTGGTACTAAGATAATCCTCATACTATAGGAATTTGGAACATGACATAGTTGGAAAATGCTTTTTAAGCATAACTAGATTCTCTTACATCTAACTTTCTTTGAGGTAGTTCTTTTAGAAACTTCAACGTTATGGCAATTTTCCTTGAAGCTTTGGAGCATTAACCAAAGAGTGAGAGACATGAGAATAATTTGGCAACATAACATTGTTAGAACCATAACACCATGGGAATCATTGGACAATAAACCATGAACAAGAGACATAAGTCTAGTCACTATTGGAACATTGGAACATAACCTTATTAGACGTTTTGGAATATTACTAATGAATATGGAACATGTGTATAACTCTATTAGAACTTGAACTCCTACATGAGTGGGTCATGATTCGTCTAGGAGTAAAACACATATGAATAACAATATATCAACCTTCGTCGGAATCCTATAGAACCCCCTTGGAATAGTACAGCTTTGGAATCTTCGTATATTGATCACTAAATACAATACATGTGGATATCAACTATTTACCAACTTGAGATGCAATACCTTAGAACATTTGGAACATTTGACATGTTAGCCAATGACCATGAGTCAACCAATGGGCATGAGTCAATCAATGAACATGAGTCATATGAATAACAATTGATCAATGAATAAGGAACATATGAGTAACTCTAGCCGATTCTCGGATACGGAATACCTTAGGGTATTTCGGAATCGAATGAGTACTATGACAAAGTGAACATCATATGTTGCAGACAGATACGGAAAGAGTAACCTTACATACCTTGTCTTCCCAATGTAAGTACACAATAAAATATGTGAGAGCAACAATTCCGCTCCTTCTTTACGTTTCACTCTACATTACATAATAGAACCAACATTAACCACCAACTACCTTACAAATGCATAAAATAACAACAAGTCACATGTTTGGCTTTAACATGCCATTTCCCCTTGATAATACCATTTTTGGCATGGTCATATCAATAATACCACAACATGCCCAACATTGACCAAAATATCATTTATGAATTTATTCTCCCAATAATCCCACAATATTCCATACATTGACCAATACATGATAGCCAAGATCATGTCACACCAAGTTCATCTTTACACTTCTCCATCACCACAACATCACAATTATGCCATCAAATTACTTCAATACATCTCACAACAACAAATCGGCCAAAATCCCATAATTTACACTTTTATGGAAATAACAAGTGTAATACCAAAAATAACACCATACATGTTCATATTTTTTCCATACCATGCTCTTTCATCAAAACAACAAGTCATAATTCAAGTTACAATCCCATGGATAACATATCTTTTTAACAAAACCAAAAATGCCATGTCCAACACTTCCAAGCATAACCAACATGACCTACATAATTTATCATGCTCATAATATGTTAAAGTACAAGAATAATCACTTACCCAAGCTTGGAAGATGATGATATTGCTCCACAAGTGCCTTAGGGTTTGAAGAGCTAAAAGAGCTCTCTTGAAAATTCTAGAAAATGAGAGAAAGTGATGTGTGTGGCTAATGAATTAAATCTGATTTTTGGCCACCTTTTATAACCCCTTAAAGTCATCCTTAGCTATTCATTTCCATCATTGACAAGTCAAAGCAAGAATGGGTCATTTTGACCCATTGGGCCTTTCATGTTTTGTTCATTTTTTGGTCTCTAATTAGGCCCAATAACCCATATCATCTTGACCCACTAACATCAATGTATAATTCACCATATGTATCATGTTTAAATAATTCCTTATGTCACGATAATATTCTCTTACGAAATTCTCATTCGTCATCTCGATCGCAAGAATAGAAATTCTAGTCGTCCATGGCTTCATGGAACATTGTGGATCACTATTCACATTTCATGATTTGGTCATGTAGAAGTATGTAGGAGTATATTGAAGTGTTTGAATCCTTAACAATGCTCAAAGAACTCCAAAGAACCAAAAGAAACCATCTAAAAATCGTCGTAGAATTGCGTCGCGAAACGAACTCGGGAAGGCCAAATGTTTGTTCCTTGCGCCACTGCTGCAAAACAAGCCAGTGGCGCAAGAAATGCACCCTCTCTGATCTCAGGGGCTTGCGCCACACCCCCTGAAACAGGGCAGTGGCGCAAGTTTCCATGTCTTGCTGAATTTTTCGGCAATTTTTCCAACACTTGCGTATCGTCTAATACCTTATCAAAATACTATAAAATACTTACTTAGTGACCTTAATCATCAATTAAACATGACTCCAAGTCACCAAATGAGGTTAAAATGTGTACGGGGTATGACATAAACGCTTCAAGAAGTCACAAAACACTTCCTATGAAAGGCTCGTCACATGTACACGGCCAAATTTTAATTTTTTTTCTCATCTTTACCATTTCCAAATACATACTTATGACTCTCGACACTTAAGTAAACATTATTCACTATCACCAAGTAGGGTTGGGAAGGTATGGGGTGTTACATTCTTCCCCTCTTAGAAACATTCGTCCTCGAATGTTAGTAACATTGTTTCACTGTAACAACTTAAGTCAAAGTGAATCCTTCAATTATCATATACACATAGAATACCTGTGAAGACTTACTTATTATGATTCCAATTCCATATCCTATACTTTTTTTCTCGTGTCCAACACTTACGAGTACTTTAGATTTCATTATTTCTTTGGTCTCCCTTATGACTTCTTCCGTGTGCTCGTTTCTCCTATTGTTCTTAGATTTTTTTTTTTTTTCCGTACCTGGTGGATTTCCACTGGGAGCAACACGGGATAATCTCCTAGACACTTTTAAAGCCCCGTATATGAGATACTGACTGAACTATAAAATCTTGTCAATAAATCACTTTCCATCATGGTACATATTGATTACTCCCTACTACATCACATATCGTGAATGGGGTGTGCTTTACCATAATCCATTTCTTTGGTTCATATATATATCCGATACATAAAATCTTCCTAACACTTCAATCCGTTACCTATAATTAATGCACACTCTCGACGTGTCATCCCTCGTCGATACAATTTACACACCCTACGTGTGTAGACTAGTATCTTTCACATTAGTAATTTTAACTTTGGTATTCTTCACTCTGGCTAATGACATATGTACCCTTCCATTCAAGAAAATGCTTTGCGGAAAGTGAAAATGTAATTTCTTTACTCAGCAATCTATTGTGGCCTAACAAAAAGCTAACCAAGTCATACCCACGGTAACATTAAAATCTATCATGTCCATCTCAGTAAGATTACTCAATGTAATGTGATCACAACATTTACTATATAATTTTGACATACTGGTGTGGACAACCCAACTGACTTGACTATTAACTCTAGTGTTCCTTCAAATTTTCCCACAGTCAATAGAGTAACATATGATAGGGTAGAACCCGAATCGATTGATGACTATTCATTAGGTAAACATATAGATAACATACCTGTCACTATATTAGGAAGAGCCTCCGAATTTTGCTGACCCCGTAGGTCGTGTCATACTACCCGTGGCCCTCTGTGGGCATTCTCTCTTCACGTGTCCTGGCTTTTTACACCAAAAGCAAACGTCCGTCTCAAACCGGCATTCACCTGAATGAAACTTCCCGCAGCGTTGGCACTGCTGACAAAAAGATCCTGCTGTCTGTGAACTCCGTATTCCACTATTCTGCCCAATCGGAGTGCCTCTATACCCTCGAAATGGAGGTGGAGTACCCACTGTAGGGTAGGAAAATGATGGTCTAGGTGGTCTTGGGAAAACCCGAGGCCTAAATCCTCCTTGGGATGCCATGAACTGTCCCATGGGTCTAGCCCGCTTCGACAACCCTGCCTCAGAGTCTTGTATCCTTCCCCTTTGCCTTTGATCCTCCATCTTTTGCGCGAAGGCTTGTATTCGGGCTATATCCATATCTTTATTTAACGCAACAATAGTACAGTCTCTTACTAAGTAGGGCTCCAATCTGTCTACATACCGATGAACTCTATCAGCCATAGTTGCTACCATATGAGGAGCGTATCTAGCCAACGAATTAAACCGAAGACTGTACTCCTTGACGCTCATATTTCCTTGACGAAGATTTAAAAACTGATCCGCACGAGCCTCGCGGATCTTATATGGGAGATAATGATCAAGGAATGCCTCTCTGAATTCCTCCCAACTAGCTGGAGGTGTACCGATACCCCTGGATCGTTTCCAATCTTCATACCATAGTATAGCCGATTCCTTTTAGTCTATACGCTGCAAGCTCTACTGTTTCTATACCGGTCACATGCATGACATCTAAAGCCCTTTGAATCTGATCTATAAAGTCTTGCGGATCTTCATTAAGATCTGATCCGATAAATGTGGGAGGATCCAATTTCAGGAAATCCTGTGTCCGCCGACTAGCTATCCTAGCCGCACCATCATCACTTGTCACTGGACCAACTCGTCCTTGACTTTGGGCAATAACTATTTGAGTCAACATTTGCACCGCATTTTTCAAATCCTTTAGCTCCTACCTAGTAACATTAACAGGCAATTCTGGGGATATTTCCCTCCTTTGTGGTCTCCCTGGAAAAGGGGGAGGAGAAGGTGCCCGTGATGTAAACTCAGTTTCAACCCCATATTGACTAGCTGGATTAGGTGGTGATTTACTATTTCCTTCTCCCGCTTACATATCTACCTGCTTATCTTTGCCCATACCTTATCTTGTAATCGGCATTTTACTATATCAAAGAAAACCAATTACAATGGTCAGATGTAATCCCACCTATGACAATGGCTCTATTGCACGATCTAAAATGAAGAAATGAAACAACTCCTAAATGTCCCGTAGCCTCCTACTTATAAATGTGGCGCGCAACACATCCATAAGCAAGACTCTACTCAGACACGGCTTTGTAGACACCCTTAGAACGAACTGCTCTGATACCACTTTTGTCACGCCCCAAATCCCAACGAGGTGTGATTGGCACCCAAAGCCGATGAGGCTCGAGAGAACCAATCTTTGCTCATGTCTATTCCCATATGTATGTTCGTGTATGAATATCATTCTATCTTATGTAATTAAATATTAATGGCGGAAGTCATGGCAACATATGCAATATATGAAACTTAGCCGTTAGGGCCATTGCGTCACAATGAACGTATACATCTTACATTCAGCTTCCCACATATGTCTACAAAAGCCTCTAACAGATGCTTATAAAAGACCAACTAAAAGTCGGGAAAAGTTCCCGCCTTTATAAAACATTATGAACATCAAAACAACTGTACAACTATGACTCAGAAAGTCCCGAATCAACTAGGGCTCACCCACTGTCTGCAGATACTGTCAACCTACTGCGGAGGTTTACTAGTGCCCTGCACCTGCAACATGTAAGGTAAGTCCCCCGAGGGGGTCAGTACGAAGAATGTACTGCGTATGTAAGGCCATATGAAACTAGAACAATAGAACAACTTAGTTCTTCCAAGAAATTTAACGTACGAGAAATAATCAATGTGAATAGACCTTCAACCTGAGTGTGGAACCATGTTCATTTCTTCTATTATTTCATTACTCGGTCATTCAATTGCACCACCTTCATCATTATCATAACCTTTATATTTATGCAAGGAATATAGTCTCATCTCTTTTACAAATATCTTTATTATTGTGCACTCAACTAGTTAGTACCGGGCCTTCACCTTTGGTGGGCTATAATATATGAACATAATACCGGACATCCACCTTTTGGTGGGCTATCATATATAAATATAATATCGTACATCCACCTTTAGTGGGCTATCATATATAATTATAATACCGGACATCCACCTTTAGTGGGCTAGCATATATAAATATAATACCGGACATCCACCTTTAGTGGGCTAGCATATATAAATATAATACCGTACATCCACCTTTGGTGGGCTATCATATATAAATATAATACCGGACATCCACCTTTAGTGGGCTATCATATATAAATATAATACCGGACATCCACCTTTAGTGGGCTATCATATGTAAATATAATACCGGACATCCACCTTTAGTGGGCTATCATATATAAATATAATATACTATTGGGATTATTCCATCTTGAACTTATACCTTTTTGATTGTAATCCATTCTCAATGAAACATATAGTAACCATACGTACATTACCTCTCTACAAATCTTGTATCCTTTCCATAGTTAGGAGAGTAACACCTTAAAGATCATGACACTAAAGCTCCTACTTATATACACATCTCACCTCACTATCTTACTTCATGGGATTGACATCTTCACTTATGAGGAATAATTCTATTCACTTGCAGATTACCTCTCTTATTACTCTTATGAGATTGGTACTAAGATAATCCTCATACTATAGGAATTTGGAACATGACATAGTTGGAAAATGCTTTTTAAGCATAACTAGATTCTCTTACATCTAACTTTCTTTGAGGTAGTTCTTTTAGAAACTTCAACGTTATGGCAATTTTCCTTGAAGCTTTGGAGCATTAACCAAAGAGTGAGAGACATGAGAATAATTTGGCAACATAACATTGTTAGAACCATAACACCATGGGAATCATTGGACAATAAACCATGAACAAGAGACATAAGTCTAGTCACTATTGGAACATTGGAACATAACCTTATTAGACGTTTTGGAATATTACTAATGAATATGGAACATGTGTATAACTCTATTAGAACTTGAACTCCTACATGAGTGGGTCATGATTCGTCTAGGAGTAAAACACATATGAATAACAATATATCAACCTTCGTCGGAATCCTATAGAACCCCCTTGGAATAGTACAGCTTTGGAATCTTCGTATATTGATCACTAAATACAATACATGTGGATATCAACTATTTACCAACTTGAGATGCAATACCTTAGAACATTTGGAACATTTGACATGTTAGCCAATGACCATGAGTCAACCAATGGGCATGAGTCAATCAATGAACATGAGTCATATGAATAACAATTGATCAATGAATAAGGAACATATGAGTAACTCTAGCCGATTCTCGGATACGGAATACCTTAGGGTATTTCGGAATCGAATGAGTACTATGACAAAGTGAACATCATATGTTGCAGACAGATACGGAAAGAGTAACCTTACATACCTTGTCTTCCCAATGTAAGTACACAATAAAATATGTGAGAGCAACAATTCCGCTCCTTCTTTACGTTTCACTCTACATTACATAATAGAACCAACATTAACCACCAACTACCTTACAAATGCATAAAATAACAACAAGTCACATGTTTGGCTTTAACATGCCATTTCCCCTTGATAATACCATTTTCGGCATGGTCATATCAATAATACCACAACATGCCCAACATTGACCAAAATATCATTTATGAATTTATTCTCCCAATAATCCCACAATATTCCATACATTGACCAATACATGATAGCCAAGATCATGTCACACCAAGTTCATACTTTACACTTCTCCATCACCACAACATCACAATTATGCCATCAAATTACTTCAATACATCTCACAACAACAAATCGGCCAAAATCCCATAATTTACACTTTTATGGAAATAACAAGTGTAATACCAAAAATAACACCATACATGTTCATATTTTTTCCATACCATGCTCTTTCATCAAAACAACAAGTCATAATTCAAGTTACAATCCCATGGATAACATATCTTTTTAACAAAACCAAAAATGCCATGTCCAACACTTCCAAGCATAACCAACATGACCTACATAATTTATCATGCTCATAATATGTTAAAGTACAAGAATAATCACTTACCCAAGCTTGGAAGATGATGATATTGCTCCACAAGTGCCTTAGGGTTTGAAGAGCTAAAAGAGCTCTCTTGAAAATTCTAGAAAATGAGAGAAAGTGATGTGTGTGGCTAATGAATTAAATCTGATTTTTGGCCACCTTTTATAACCCCTTAAAGTCATCCTTAGCTATTCATTTCCATCATTGACAAGTCAAAGCAAGAATGGGTCATTTTGACCCATTGGGCCTTTCATGTTTTGTTCATTTTTTGGTCTCTAATTAGGCCCAATAACCCATATCATCTTGACCCACTAACATCAATGTATAATTCACCATATGTATCATGTTTAAATAATTCCTTATGTCACGACAATATTCTCTTACGAAATTCTCATTCGTCGTCTCGATCGCAAAAATAGAAATTCTAGTCGTCCATGGCTTCATGGAACATTGTGGATCACTATTCACATTTCATGATTTGGTCATGTAGAAGTATGTAGGAGTATATTGAAGTGTTTGAAGACTTAACAATGCTCAAAGAACCAAAAGAAACCATCTAAGAATCGTCGTAGAATTACGTCGCGAAACGAACTCGAGAAGGCCAAATGTTTGTTCCTTGCGCCACTTCTGCAAAACAAGCCAGTGGAGCAAGAAATGCACCCTATCTGATCTCAGGGGCTTGCTCCACACCCCCTGAAATAGGGCAGTGGTGCAAGTTTCCATGTCTTGCTGAATTTTTCGGCAATTTTTCCAACACTTGCGTATCGTCCAATACCTTATCAAAATACTATAAAATACTTACTTAGTGACCTTAATCATCAAGTAAACATGACTCCAAGTCACCAAATGAGGTTAAAATGTGTACGGGGTATGACATAAATGCTTCAAGAAGTCACAAAACACTTCCTATGAAAGGCTCGTCACATGTACACGGCCAAATTTTAATTTTTTTTCTCATCTTTACCATTTCCAAATACATGCTTATGACTCTCGACACTTAAGTAAACATTATTCACTATCATCAAGTAGGGTTGGGAAGGTACGGGGTGTTACAGTTATGTCCTTAACTTGCTTTCTCTTTGTGTGTAACATTTGGAATTATTGTTGCAAAATTGTAAATAGAACTGGTGGCGTATTGAAGGAAAATGTAGTTTTGTGATGTTATGTGCGTTGTGAAACCATGACTTTTAGTTGTCATCCAAGTGACCTAAAATATGTAAAAATAAGCTTTTTCATGACCATGGACCATTTATTACAAAACAAGGACCCAAAAGAGACCCATTTTGGCCGAAACGGGCACCCGCCCTCGCAGACGAAGGCACCTACGGGCGCAGGTGACTTCGCAGGTGCCTCTAGACACTGCCAAGGGTCACCTGCGGCCGTACCTTAACCACCTGCGGGCGCAGGTGTCTTCGCAGGTTAGGCCAGAACCCTGTTTCGGTTGTTTTTGCATCTCTTTGACCCTCAAAGCCCCTATACCCTTCATGGATGCAATTATCAACTTATGATACCTATTGAATGACTTTAAAGGAGTATCCCAGAGGTATTTTGAATGGTATAAATTATGGGTTGTCTTTATGTGTTGTTGTGAAAGGTGTTTACGTGACATAGTTAAGTAATTGTGACATGGTATTGAAGTGGAGGTGTAAAGTAAAAACTTGGTGTGAAATGCTATTGCTTTATGATGTCTTAGTTGATGTGTGGCATATTTTCATATTTATTGGTATGGTAATGCAGTGGATTGTATTGTAAAGGGTGAAACGACGTTATATGACAATCATGTAACTCACTGTCATCTTATACATTTGTAAGGTAGTTAGTTGTTAACGTAAGTTCCGCTATGTACTTGTGTTGCAGAGTAAAACGTCAGGAAGGAGTTGGATTATTGTAATCACCTATAGGACTATATAGTCATATTGAGAAGATAAGGTATGTAAGGTTACTCTTTCCGTATCCTTCTGCAGCACATATTGTTCACATTGACATTGTACCTGTTCCATTCCGAAATGTTCAGAGGTATCTCATTTCAGGTTGTCATACATTGTGATTCACATGTCTCTTATCCATGGACTGAAGTTCCTAAGCTCTCATAATGTTGTAACTACTAAAAGAAACTATCTCAAGGGAAGTAATGATGTAAAGAGAATCTATTCATTCTTGAGTAGCATATCCAATAATGTTATGTTCCAAAGTTCCAATAATGTTTCAACTACCAATATATCAATCTTACACAAGTAAATGTATCACTCTTACACAAGTAAAGGTATCAATCTCTCACAAGTAAGGAATGAAGTAAGGTGTGTATATATATATATATATATATATATATATTATATTATGGCCCACCGATAAGGTGGAAGATTGTTTATATTATATTATGGCCCACCGATAAGGTGGAAGATTGTTTATATTATATTATAGCCCACTGATCAGCTGGATGAATGATATATGGCCCACTGATCAGATGGATGTATGGTAATAAGGATGAAGGTAAAAGCAAGCAAAGAAGTAAAGCACTTGAACGAAAGTATATCACTTGAAAGAAAGTATTTATGAATGATATATTATGTAAATGATAGCGATATGAATGAAGGCTCGAAAATGAAAGTAATGAAAGCAATGTACATGATTCCACATATCCAAAACGAAGGTTTATCCATATTGAGTATTCACTTGTACTTGATTTCATTGAAGTACTTATGTATCATGCAGTTTCTTAAAGCCTTACATACTCAGTACATTCTTCGTACTGACGTCCCTTGGGGGAATTACCTTACTTGCTGCAGGCACAGGTGCTAGTAGACCTCCACAGTAGGTTGCGGGTCAGTTGCGGATCTTTGGTGAGCTCCAGTTGGTTCGGGGCTTTCCGAGTCATATGTGTACATTTGGTTTGGTATTGTAATGTTGTATAAAGCGGGGACTTGTCCCGACTGTAGGTTGGTTATGTACATGTATCTGTTATAGGCTTTGTAGACGTATGTGGGAATATGAATGTAAGGGATGTATGTCCATTTTGACTTGATGGCCCTAATGGCCAAGTTTCGTATATAGAATATGTTTCCATGACTTCCGCATAAGTTGCATGAGATATAATGATGTTCATACAGAGACATGCATATGAATGTACATGAGCAAAGATTGATTCTCTCGGACCTCAACGGCTTCGGATGCCAGTCTGCTCCGTTGGAATTCGGGGCGTGACATTTTTTCCATAACTTGTTGGTTGCTGCAGCTCGGTTTTGCTATTTGATATGCTTTCTTATAATTTTAGATTAGTTTTGAAACTGTTACAACTTGTCGGTGGCCTTTCATTTACTTGTTCATTGTGTTCTTTTGTTTGCCCTGTTTTGACACTTTTATCACTAAGTTTGAGATGATTTTTGCTATTTTTTGTTTTATTTTCTTAACAACTGTTTAAGTTTTCATATTTGGATTACTCTTTATACGTAATACAATACTTCGCCAAGGAAAAACCTTTTCGTTTGTTTTTTGATGCCTCTATTTGTATAAAGACGAATGTTATTTTTTAAGTTTGATTATTTGTCAAGTTCACTTATTTTTAAATTTAATTATTTGTCAAGTTTAGTTATTTTTAAAATTCAATTATTTTTTAAGTTCAATTATCTTATATTAAGTTTTAATTTAATTGGCCAATGATAAAATTTATCTGTCGAGTTTTTGAGGCTTTTCTCTTATAAAAGACAGAATTTTATTTTAAGTTTAATTTTTTGAATATTTTTTTTATTAAATTTTTAATACTTGGCTGATGAAGAAATTTTCATCGACTTCCAAGGCCTTCCATGTTTCTAAAATGAGTTTTACTTTTCATTTGTTATTTTACTTTATTCTTTGTGTATATTTTATGTTTATTATACTTGTGCAATGCTTTTATCTCCTCCTGAATTGAAAAAATGAGTTTTGTCGAGACCCACCGTTGTTGATTCTGAAGGATGTTTAACACCTGTCCTTCTGAATAACCTGAACCATTACATAGAATCTAATTCGTTACGCAGATTAAAAAGTTTTCTTTAATTAAATGATTTTTTAATTTTCCTAAAATTAGATGGCGATTCTAAATAATTTTTTAAAATATATTTATTATTTTTGAGTTTCGAAGTTGCGCCTTATGAAAATAAAGGTGCGACAGGAACGATATATTTATTTTATAATCGTTTAAGAATTTATTAATATTTTAACAGATATAACAAGTCTAGTTATGTTGAATAGCTAATTATATGAAGTAGGCTTTATTTGAAATTATTTTTTATTAACTGTGATATATTTAAAAAATTATATCTTTTTTATCAGGAACCTATACTGAGTACATACGTAATGAGACAAAATAAATTAAATATGGTGGTGACACCACATGAACACGTGGGAGCTTGGCAAAAAAAGGCTTCTAATGACTAAGCATATGATTAGTGGAATGCATAAACTTTTATTATATGAAGCCATCCATTTGACTTTGCTGTTGGAGTTTATATAAATGTACAATACCATGAGGCTTTCATTCACTTATATTACATAACAATACATTAAACAATGTTTTTTAAGCTACTGCATAAGTTTTTCTATATAGACGTAGCTGCTGCATGCCTTTATTCCTCACGCTAAGAGAAGTTTTGGGGAAAAACTATTTTGACGTTATATTGGGTCACCAAAACAAAATCGATTATCTACATTAAATTGTTTGAGCTCGGTCTCTAGGTACGTAAAAGCTATTTCTTTTCTTTTTTTTGGCATGATTCATTAGGGTTTTTGATTTACGGATCTAGCGTGCTATCAAAGAATTTTTTGTTAGATGTCTTTAAATTATTATTAGTGTTATTCTTATTAAAAACTCATACTCGGTGATTTCGATTCTGTGTCAAGTTGGAAGTAGGAGGTGGTCTATATATGGTTGTGATTATTAGATTATGGTGATCATTGGGTTAATCATGGTATTATGATTGTGGCATGGAGGAGGTATGGTGGCATATGAGTTACTTGTGTGGTTGCTATTCTGTATACATACATGTTCCTGCTTTTCTTGCATATATTTAGGTATCATGGTGTCCTTGTTGGCCTGCATAGCGATTTGTATATTACTGTTATGAACTATTTGGTTAGCTGAGATTGTTGTTGTGACATTGGATTATTCTAAGGGTTATGGGTAGTTGTGTAGCTTGGGATCGTCTATGGATATACATGGTTGGTTGGTGGTATGCCATAGGTGGTAGAGCTCTGGTGATGGCCTTGTTGTGGGCTGCTTGCTGCATACTATGGTTTATATTGCCTTTGAGGCTTTGCGAGAAGTTGTAAGACCTTGACGGTTTCTGACAGGGCCTAGCCCATGGCTTTGGAAGCACCTGTAAGGTAGTGACTATTTTCAGCAAGGTTGCACTTGTGTATTGCTAGCCTATAAGGCCATGACTGTTTCTAGTAAGGTTGAGCTGTGTTCTTTGCTAGCCTTTGAGTCCCATAAATATTTCAAGCATGGATGATCTTGCTTCCTTTATCAGCCTGCAAGGTCGTGACTATTTCTAACAAGTCGAGACGCATATATTGCTTTGCATTATATTGTGTTCTTATCATGTACATTTTCTAGCTAACTATATGTTGAGTTTCTGAAGTGATGAGGTTGTGGTTGTTGTGGGACCCGGAGTAGGGGAAAGTAAACCTGTGTTGGCTGACGTTATATCAATGCAGGTTACTCGTGTTGTAGTTTCTACGGTTGGGAGATCTCAGGTAGAGGTAGGTAGAGGCAGGCAAAGGTGTCTATGGTTGTGGTTTGTTCTGTCATAATTGTATTGCATTAATTATCATGTTATTATGATTGCCAAACTTATGGGGCCCCGACTAGGTTGTTGCTTTATAGTTGAACTACTTGTTATCTGTGCGATTGTATTAGGAACTTGGGAAGTGGATATACGTAGTGTAGTTTCATTTTTGGGTTGTGTTGTTTGGGTTATTATATCGCCTTACATACTTGGTACATTATTTTATACTGATGTTCTAATTTCTTGGGGGTACTGTATTCATGCCTGCATGTTATCGGGTAGATAGTAGTCCTCGTTGCGTGTGGTCAAGTTCAGCTAATGGTTAGTACACTCCTTTCCTTCTAGAGTTGCTGAGTCTAGAGTCTTTTTTGACTTTGTATAGGTAATGGGTACGTCCGGGCCCTGTCCCGACTTGTGGTTAGTAGTTTTTCGTCTTAGAGGCTTCCAGACATCTAGTATGGGTCTAGTAGTCAGTTGTAGCCTAGTTGTCCTTGTATTATACTTTTGTTAGATTTATGTTTATTTTCATTGTGTTTCATTTGGTGTGCTTTGGCCTTGACAACTCACTAATGTTGTTTGGTTTGGTTGCTAAGGGTTCGGTTGATCAGGTGTTGCATCGGGTGCCTGTCATGCCCTGAGAGTACACCCTGAATATGACACGGTGCTTAGGACTACAAGTAGCCCAAAGCTAACCCGTGGCATCTTGCACAACACTAAACCATATTCAATTTTATTAAAGTCATAGCGGAAGCTAATAATTGTTCGAAAGAAATATGTATATGAAATATCAAATCAGAAGTCTGTCAATATAAACAAAAAACAATCCCAACATGTACGATAACTGAAATAATACTAAGTCTAGACAAGCCTCTAAAATACTAAAGAGTCGCTGGGACAGACCCCCAGCTGAACAAAATATCAAAGCGTGATATGAAAGAAAATCTAAACTACTGAAAACAAGAAACATCTACATAGCCCTCGGAGCATGAGGACTCACCAACTGTACGGGAGTAGGCAATAGTGATCGCGACTAACTGTGATGCTGAGGGCAAACACCAGAACCTACATCATTATAGGATGCAGAACACAAAAAGTATGTGGTCAGTACTTATGGATTGTACTTAGTGTATGAGGGATACGTGCAACATATAAATATGGTAAAAATCATGAAATAAAGATGTGCATGTTAAATATATATGAACTCACTATTTTCATGAATAAAGCTGAATCTGAGGTATCATATACATAGAGAGTACAAAACATGATTTGATAAATCCAGTGATCCATATACACTTAAGTTTCTAAAATTGGTATAAAATGGGAGATTCTCTTAACCGACATAAACCACGTGAGCTAAATGTGGAGTACAATGTATACTCCTCATCGAGAGGACCCAATATACCTTGCCCGGGAATAAAGGCATGACTAAAGTGGAATCCAATGTATACGCTCCATTGGGAGGACTTTTTCAAACAGTATAAAGGCATGACTGTTATGGATCCATTAACATAAGCCAAAAGGCTTTGGTGAATCTATGGTGGCACGTAATTCTAGAACATGGGTACGCTAAACCCCTATCTGCTTGATGCTCAATACTATTTCCAAAACTATAAAGCTCATACTATATAAAATTTATCATGAAATAAGCATAACCAATTTGTAAGTCTGAAAGTCAATTATGCTTCTATTTCTATTCGTTTCTATAAACTAACTCATGCCATTCGTACAACTCTGAGATCATGGGATTTAATCATGTCAAATGTTTAAATCATGCTAAAATCATGTAATGACTTATAAATCGTATGATTTCATGTCAAAGCTAATAAATGGTAAAGTTTGAGTTCAAACAAGTAAATAGAGTCATAATTTAACCATAAAGTTCATGAATTTATTAAGATTATATAAACTATTTCATAAGGAAGCATAAAATTAGAGTTCATAAGAAATTGGATTTTGAACCCTAGTTGCTAGATTCATAAATAGTTCAAGAAGACTATATTTTTGGCCTCAAGGATCAAAGGAAGTCCTTTTTAAGACCCTACATACCTGAAAGAAGAAGATTCTTGGAGAAATTCTTGAACTTGGAAGCTTTGGAGTTATGGATTTGAGAAACCCATATCTTACGTGTTTCTTGCATTTTGGGGGGAAGGAAAAAAGGAATTTGGGATATTCTATTGATATTTTTCTGAGAAATAACCCTTATTGGGTGATAAAAGATGTGGGGAGAGGTTTTGGGGTAAGGAAAGGATCAAACTACCCCTCAAAAAACTATTCAAAAGTGCAAAAAAATCCCATCTGATGGTTCAGGTGACGAATCGTCATCCAAACCATCAATTTTTTCAAAATTTTGAGCTTACTGGTTAGGCATGATGGTTCACTTGGAATATTCGTCACCCAAGTGACTATTAATCATGCTAGTCGTCACTCTCTGGAATATTGACACCCTCTGGTAAAATAAGCATAACGTTTTCCTCCGATATCAGATTTATGAACAGTCAGAGACGTTGGAAAGAAGACTCAAACACCTTTAATTTGGTGAGTCTTGAGCTACAAAATTCTTCATATTTTAGTATTATTGTTTGTTTGAAGTTGACTCAATAAGAATATCACACTAGAACCAGGTCAGAAGAGGAGTTTTCAATTCAACTGAGTGTTAGGGACTTCTTATGATCCTAAAAAAGAGAGAACCCACCACGGGCATACATGAACTTTGGGAGTTCTACAATTTCTCCCCTTGAGATCATTCATCCTCGAATGATGATTGAGATTGAATTGAACGGGCTATACTGAGGAATATGAGGCTAAATTTAGAACTATTCATGTAACATGATGGATACTAACTTATATTGGAAGTACTGGCTCAACTACTGCATATTAAGAATAAGAATCTGAAACTGAGGGAATATTGCTAGGAGTAAGATCTATACCTCATACTGACTCAGTGTTAGGAGTGAAAAAATAAGGGTATTTATTCATCATGTCTGCTTCTTCTTCCCAAGTTGCTCCCTCAACTGACTGGTTCCTCCAAAACACCTTTACTGAAGCAATTTCCTTATTCCAAAACCTTCAAACCTGAAAATCAAGGATCTCAATCAGAACCTCCTGATGTGCCGTGAACTTACGACACTTTCATCGCTTAAAAATGTGAATATTTGCAAGTATAAGGTACTTTTGTGTGGATATAATGTGTTTTTCTGTATATGCAGGTCAAATAGGTGCTTCGAAGGAAAATATTGAATTTTGGACAAAAGTACATCGGATAAATCCATTCCACGACCATGGGATCTGACCATGGTCGTACATGCTGTCGTGATGTGAAACAGAGGATGTCTCCCAAGTGTTAATCAAACGGAAGCCTCCCATGATCATTGAAGATTACCATGATCATAACATCTAACCGTGGGAAGGAAGTCCTAGAAGCATGGCTGCAGGAACTTAATGAGAAGAAGATCAAATGACTAACTCCCACGATCGTACCTTGTAGTCACAATCGTACTAAGAAGTCGAGGAAGGAGGGTTCAGAATTGAAAGTTTGCAGGAGTTGAAGTACAAAAGGATCAGACGAGAGGGTTCCACGATCGTACAAAGGAACCACGAGGTCGTACTAAGGACCGTACAATTGAAAATCTGAATCTGACAAAGTCATGGCCAACCACGAGCACCAAGGACGATCGTGGGTTCTAACCATGATCGTACCTTCCCTTCGTCCAAAGTGACTGACTCATCAAATCCTGTTATGTTTAGGATAGGTTTTATTTTGTCTATAAATACTCTTATTCGTTCTTTTGTACAAGTTTAACTATTACATTATTGTGAGGTTCGAAGGCATATTTTTGGTCTTGTAATCACAAACATCGATTTTTAGGATTTTTTAATTCAAAGTGAGATCTTGGAGGTTTTCAGCTTATTATTGTAAGTTTATAATTATATTTTCGTATTAGAATTCTTCTTGTGTTCTTGCAATTATGAGTATATAAATGCCACAACTAGGGTTGTGGGAACCATAACGGATTAATGATGTAGGCTTCGTAGTACAAAGTGATTTTCAACTGGTGTTCATGCATATATTATTGTTTTCATGGGTTAGATTTCTTTTTAATGTTGTACAACATTAGATCTTGCCTTATCTTTACTTTGGACGAAAGAATGAGTAACGGATGGGAATAAGAGAATGAGTAACGGATGGGAATAAGAGAATGAATAACAGAGACTTGGACAACCTCCACTTAATAGCTTGAGCTGATAATTTGGGAAGGCTAATCTGGGATCCAAGATAGGGGTTAGTAGAGCAAACTTAGGAGAAGAGAAAACTTACTTGAGAATATTGCTTAGACAAGAGGGGAATGTTGTTCTAAGTATACATAACCTATCGATTCTGCATACCAAACACTGGGAAAGATTGCAAAGTACAAAGAACTTACAAAGTTGTGAAGTTATTGGGGAACACAGTCCTAGTGCCTCTCTCATACTAATTACAAATCCAACAAACCAACAACTGTTACTACTAAATTATTTAATTTACAAAAAAAAACACTTTTTTACTAGAAATTGTTATTGATTGCCTCTACTACATCTTGATTGATATTTTGACCTATTCCCTGTGAAATCGACCCCAACCTTAGTTGGGTTCTATATTTGACAGCGACCGTTTTATGCTTTGTTTAAAGGTGTAATTTAGGAGATATCACCTCCTCATAGGATAAATTATCTTTCATTCCAGTACTCTCCATAGGTACAACTAATGATGGAGCTCCAATGCACTTCTTTAGCATAGACATATAGAAGACTGGATAAACTGTGGCTAACTCTGTTGGAAGATCTAACTCATAGGCAACATTTCCAATGCACCTCAAAATTGGATAAGGACCAATGTATTGGGGACTGAGCTTCCCCTTCTCCCCCAACTTCATCACCCCTTTCATAGGTGATACCTTCAAGAACATAGCAAACTTTAGTTCCCTCCTCCTCACATCTGCATATGACTTATGACGGCTTTGATCTATTTTTAGTCTCTTCCTAATTAACTGAACTTTCTCCATAGCTTCAAAAATGGAATCTAGACCAATAAAAGTAGCCTCACCAACCTCAAACCACCAAATAGGAAAACTGTAGCTACACCCATATAAAGCCTCAAACGGCGCCATCTGATACTAGAGTGGTAGTTGTTATTATATGCGAACTCATTTAGAGGTAAGTGACCATCCCAATTACCCTTGAAATTAATCACACATACACTCAACATATCCTCTAGAGTTTGGATAGTGCGTTAGGACTGACCATCAATTTGAGGATGGAATGCGGTACTAAGGTTCACTTTTATACCAACACCCTTCTGAAATAATTTCCAAAACTGAGAAGTGAATTGAGTACCTCGGTCAGAGATAATGGATAAAGAAACCCCATGAAGTTTGACTAACTCGTGGATGCATAGTTTGGTGTAATCCTCTATTGTATATGAGGTTTTAACTTGCAAGAAATGAACTGACTTAGTCATTAGGTCCACGGTGACCCAAATCAAATTATTCTGACACCTAGTGTGAGGAAGTCCCTAATAAAATCCATATTGATAACCTCTCACTTTCAAGTGGGTAGGCTAATATCCGGAAGCATACCTCCAAGTCTTTAAAGCTCAGCTTTAAATTGCTAATAGTTGGGACACTTAGCGAAAAAAATTGTTATGTACCTTTTCATACCATTCCACCAATAGACTTCCCGTAAGTCACGATACATCTTAGTGGCACCTGGATAGATCTAATACTTAGAACAATGAGCCTCGGCTAACATTCGATATCTCAACCCATCAATATTAGGAGCACATAAGCGGCCCTGATAGTGAAGTGCACAATCTCCCCCTTGGGAGAAAACCTCCACCTTCTGCTAATGTACTGCATCTAATAACTAACTTAGTATAGGATCATTACACCACTTCTGCTTCACCTCCGCCACTAGAGATGATTCTGAACCATTTTGTATCATCATACCACCATCATCTGTATCAAGTAAACGAACCCCTTATTGGGCCAGTCTATGCACACCTTTATCCAACTCCTTTTTCTCATCTACAACATGGGCTACACTACCCATAGACAATTTACCAAGAGCGTCTGCAACCATATTTGCTTTACTCGGGTGGTAGAGCACATTCATAGCAATGTCTTTCAGCAACTCTAACTATCTCCTTTGGCGGAGATTTAACTCCTTCTAACTGAACACTAATTGGAGGCTTTTATGGTCGATGAAAACATCAACATGTACTCCTAATAAATGATGTCTCAAAATTTTCAAAGAGAAGACTACTGCTTCCAACTCTAATTCATGAGTAAGATAATTCTTCTAATGATCCTTGAGTTACCTGGATGTATAGAATATTACCCTTATATTTTGCATCAAAACACATCCAAGTCTAACTCTAGAGGCATCACAATACACCACAAACCTATCTAACCCTTCTGTCAAAGCTAATATCGGTGCTGAAGTCAACTTGTCTTTCAACTCTTGAAAACTTTTCTCATACATGTCTGACCATTGGAACTTCACCTTTTTCTGTGCTAACTTGGTCAATGGTATAACTATCAAAGAAAAAACCTAAACAAACCTCTTGTAGTAGCCACCTAAGCCCAGAAATCTCCTAATATTGGATGGATTAATGGGCCTAGGCCAACCCGTCACTACATCTATTTTCTGAGGGTCTACATGAATACCTTCGCAAGAGATCACATAACACAAAAAGGCAACAAACTTCAACAAAAATTCACATTTGTTGAACTTAGCAAACAACTGACGATCCTTTAGGGTCTGCAATACTATCCTCAAATGATTGTGTGTTACACCTCACTTTGAGAGTAAACAAGTATTTCATCAATGAATTCAATGACAAACATATCTAAATACTGCTTGAAGACCCTGTTCATTAAATCCATAAAAGCTGCACGAGCATTTATTAGTCCAAAAGACATAACCATAAAATTGAATTGACCATACCATGTCCCAAAAGTTGTCTTTGGGATGTCATACTTCTTAACCTTAAGTTGATGATATCCAGATCTAAGATCAATATTCAAGAAACAGTGGGCACCCTAAAGCTGATCGAACAGGTCATTAATTCTGGGGATAGGATACTTATTCTTGATGGTGACCTTGTTCAACTACCTATAATTTATACTCATTTTGAGATTACCATCCTTTTTTCGCATGAATAAGACTGGGGCACCCCATGGAGAAACATTGGGCCTAATGAAACCTTTTTCTAAGAGGTCCTGTCCTTGGGCTGCTTATTCAACTCCTTAAACTCAACTGGAGCCATTCTATAAAGAGGGATGGAGATAGGCTGGGTATCTGGGAAAATTTCTATCCCAAATTTAATTTCCCTATCGGGATAAACTCTAGGTAGATCCTCAAGAAAAACTTTGGGAAACTTATTTACCACAAAAATTGACTAAAGACTTGGGGTCTTAGATGTGGAATCCTTAACCTGAAATAAATGATAGATATAATCTTTAGAGATCAATTTTTTAGCTTTGAGATAGGTAATAAACTGACATCTAGGCGCCACTAGACTTTCCTTCCACTCGAGGAGTTACTTGTTAGAAAACTAAAATTTCATAACTCAAGTTTGACAATCAACTGAGGCTTAGCATGAATGGAGCTAATCTATGCCAAAAAATGATATCAAAATTAGTCATCTCTAATTATACTAAGTTTGCTTAAGTGACCCTATGAAGGACTATAATAGGTCAATTTCTATAAACTCTTTTGGCAATAACTGACTCTACGACATGAGTAGAAACTGAGAAAGGCTCAAAAAGACTTTCGAGACTAACGCCCAAATTCACAACAATTAATGGGGTTACAAAAGAAAGATTTCACCCTGAATCTAATAACACATAATCATCAACATGAAAGATACGAAGCATACTTGTGACCATATTTGGGGAGCTCTCCTACTCCTTATAAGAAGATAGAGCATAAAATTAGTTCCAACACTTACCTCCTCCAATATTAAATAAAACACCCTACTACTGAGTTGGGCGGCCTGAATGGGCTACTGAGGTAGTGTACTGAGCCTGAGGGTGAGTATCCCTATTGCCCAGCTTGATAAAAGGGCACTCCTTCAGTCTATAACCCATTTTAGGGCCAAACACTCACCCGAATGATTCTTACCATACTTTCTGTAGGATGGGTAGGTACGTCCCCGATAATACTATCCTATTAACTTGTGGCCGGTGTCCTTCCCCACTACTTCTGTCCAGACTTGGGTGCTGGGGCATTGACTGAAGATGGTGCAATGGCTGATGAACAGTTCTAAAATTGTGAACAATTTCCCCCACCTAACTTGTGCTGATTTAACTCAAATTTCTAGGTCCTAGCCATCTTAGCCTCCCTCTCCTTCTCCTTTAAATTTTCTATCTTAATTTACTGGGCATGGGTCATCCATCGAGAAATTTTCATGTCCCCAATATGCATGACAGTCCTATACTATTTGACTATGAAAATAGATACACCAATAACAAACTTAGTCATACGGGCTGATACAAGCCAAATCGGCGTCAACCATTTTTGGCTTGTATTTCAAGGGCAACAACAAGGGACCCAAACCACAAAGAGCTCAAGGCCACATGGACAAGGTTGGAGGGCCCATTTTGTACTTCAAGTAGAGTAATATCGCGTATGGAAGATAGCTTGGAGTCAAGGGAACCATTGGAGAGGTCGTCGGAGAGCCAAACAGAGCTAAACAACGACTTGGGGCCACTTGTGCCCAGACCTGTGGCCGCAGGTGGCCATTTTGGCCTGTCCAGAGGCACCTGCGGCCTCACATGCGCCAGCAGGTGCGGATGCCCAATTTTCTGAAATGGGTCACTTTTGGGCCCATTAAATGTAATAAAAGGCCCAAGGCTATAAATACTAGTTTTCTTTTCATTTTACTTAGATTTTTATGATAATTAAAGTTAAGAAAGTGAGAGAGTGTGAGGAGGCTTGGAAAAGCTTTTGTTGAACACTTGTTAGAGATGTTGGTTGATTGGGTGATACGATTCCCTCTCGATCTTTGTAAGAGGTAGGTGTTTGATTGTATTTGAAAGGGAGGTTGTTGAATTTAATACATTCTTCAATTTTCCTTTCTTATATTTTCTTGTGTCTATCTATCTATCCCTCTATCCTTTATTTTCCGTATCTTTGATTCTATCATTTTTCTTATTTTCATACTTTATCCCTCTTTTCGTATTTTGGGGTCTATCATTTGGTATTAGAGCCGAGCTTGTGTTCGTTCCCATGAATTCAATCTTGGGTTCTTGTTATCTAGAAAATTGAAAATCAGCAAAAAAAAAAAGAAAATAAAAATCTAAAATTTTCATTTTTTGAAAATTTCCAAAAAAAATTAAAATTTTGATTGAGTTTTGAGTTTTTATTGAACTTTCTATACTATATTTAGTCCCATCTAGTATATTTGAGTCGGAATCTTGAGCTTTGAGCTTGACTTGGGTAGATTTGAAGAAACCCTAATGTTGTGTTCTTGAGTTTGAAGAAAATTGAAAAAGGGTTTCTCGATCTTGTGATTTTGGTGTGGAATTGAGGGTTGAAAATAGTTGGAAAACATTTCCCAAATCAAAAGAACCCTAGATCTAAAATTTGGAGTTGTTTGGAGGAGTTTTGGAGAATCCACCATTTTTGAGTTTGAAGCTTGAAGAAGCTTCAAATGGGTTTGAAAATATGAAAAATTTGGCTTGGAATTAAGGGTTGAAGAGTATTGGGGATTTTTACTCAAATCAAATAGAGCTTAGATTTCAAATTTCATTGAGTTTCAAGCTAAAATGAAGAAGATATGAAATTTTGAAGTTCATCCATGTTCTTGGTTTTCTTATGACATTCATATCTTGTTGAAGGAGAATATTCAAAAAGGTGTGTTAGATCCAAAAAGTAAGAGAGAGAAAAGTGTTTGGGTGTTGGTACAAGGAATATCCCCAAAGAAAAGGGAATATTCTAGGAGAGAGAACTCAAAAAGGCCCACAGAAAGAGCCAAAAATCAAAATTTCAGATATTCTGTACGGGGACCTACGGCTTCACCTGCCCACGTAGGCCATCCACCTGCCCACACAGGTGGCAATGCAGGTCATTTTACAGCAACCTATTTTTTGACATGCGAAATCCATATGCGAAGGCAGGTCGGTACATGCGTCCACAACCCATCAAAACGCACCTCAAGAACTCCAAATCTCATTTTACTTAGGTTCCATTATCTTCGTTTCAATTCTTGATTCTTTATTTTAATTTTTGATTCCTAAACTAATTTTCAACTAGTAATTATCCTACTTAGTTGTTGATTAGTTCTTGAGTTCTATTTCTTTCTTCGTCTTTTTTCTTTGTGTGCTTTTCTAGTTTTGTTTCATTGTTATTTCTTGTTTTAAGTTCGTTTTTTTGTTTTGAGTCGTTCGTCCTTCTAACAAACGAGAATCTATTCCTACCGAGAGTAGCAATCAACACTTCATCTATCATCGAAGTATAACATGCCTTCTACACTAGCCGCTCTGATTACGAGACATATAAAGGTGAGATTCTTATAAGTGTTGGTGAGGAGATTTACTACTAACCTTGTTTGTTCTTTTGTAGGTACAAGAAAGCATGTCAAATACCTTTTCTCCATCTAGAAATATCATATCCTATTCATCTCATTCTAATGAACGAATGACGATATATGGGAACCAAAGCGATTATGGGAAAGGTGATATGAGTTTCAAGTCCATCAAGATCACACTTCCTAACTTTGAAGAAAGGTATAATCCTGAGGCCTATCTTGATTGGGAGTGGCAATGTGAGTTGGTTTTCTAAAACCTTGACTTGACCGAAGTCGAGGAAGCCATATGTGCCATTGGACACCTTAAGGGGCATGTATTAAGTTGGTGGAAATCCATGAGAAGATGCACTCCAACATGGGAAGAGTTGAATGGGCTTATGAGGCTTAAGTATGTGCCGGATGGATACACAAAGCTTTATAATGTGGACCTGCAAAGACTTGGTCTAATAATGAAGTTTGATATTTGCAAAACTTTGAGGTTTGATCTTGCCTTAGAAGATTGGTGTTATGTAAACTATATCACTCCCTCTACGGTGGACTACTTGAGGATACCTCGAATAGTAAAGTAATATCCATATACCTTGGATGGATGTGAAGTTAGGGAGATGGTAAAGGTATTTTTCACACGTCATGAGTACTATGAAGAGGTTTGGTGTGATGTGATACCCATGGCCTTTTGTCACCTATGTTTGGGGACCAATTGGTTTCAAAGGCATGGGGTTCCAAAGGAGCAAACATGGCCCACACATGTTGTGGACCAATGGGGAAATCATCTTTTTCCAACTTTCGCCCACTTCTTATGAAGAAAGTTAAGGTACTTATTCCAAGTCCCATAAGATTGAGAGACAAAAAATTGAGAGAAGTAAGGGAACACAAAATGACAACCTAAGAGTGGAAAAAGGAGAGGTTATGTGGAGTGATGTGAGTAGGTTGTCACAACCTTATCCTAACTCATGTAACTTTTCTTCTCTCTCTAGTTATCTTAACACTTGTGTAGGTATTGTTGGAAGCAAACCTAATGACGATTCCCTTAAGTGTGAAGAACCAAGAGGTGCTTGAAGGGTGCCCAAAGGAGTAGTTGATTCAAGGGAGTAAAATTAACAAACTCCCAAGTGATGAGAACTCCCCAAAGGAGCAAATATGCTCCCATGTTGAACACTAACGTGAAGACCATACTTTGCATGAGCCATAAGGTAACAAAGCTAACCCTTACACTTCCCTAAATTTGAAATGTCATGATGTGTCTAGTGGCCAAGTGAGTGTGATTGGTGGCTTGTATAATGTAGAGTCTCATGAGTCTTCCCTTTGTGATACTCTTGATAGCAATAAGTTGCATGATGATCAAATTCTCGTTGTGAGTTTGCAAACACTAGTTGATCCTTTAGATGATCGAATTGACTCTTCTAGCAAGATCAATTTTTGTCCACCTAGTGCTAGCACTTGTAACTTGAATGAGGTCCCATTGCCATGTGATAAGAGTATTCACACACTAGTTGACCTTTGTGAAAATCAAGGTGAGTCTATGTTGGCATGTGAATTGCCTACAACTAGTGAAGGTGTGTGCCTTGATCAACTTGCTTGTGAATCTAATCCACCACTTGAGCATATTTGTTGCGTGCTTGATGAGCCTCAAGATAGTGATGTAGTTGATAGAGTTGATCATGTGAATGAAATGATGTGAAAGATGACATGTATCTTTTTGAGAGTGAACTTGCATGCTTTAATTCCCCACCTTTAGTTAATGATCCTCTCTCAAAGAAAGATGTCTTGATTGGTAATTGTGAGATCACTCCTAGTGTGGCATCTAATGATATGTATTTTGATGTGCTTGAAAGGAAGGATGGTATGCTTAAAATTCACATGTTATCCTATTTCTTAAAATACATTAAGAATGTAGGATTGAGTGAATATTGTGCTAACTATCCTACTTTTAATAGTGATCTCTCACATATTGAAAGGAATGATCAATTGGGTGAAGATAATCTTGATTTGCTTGAATATTTGAGGAACCCAACTAATGATTGTTCTTATGAAAATGAACTTGCTAGTGATCCTTTTTATGACACCCCACCCTTGTTTGATAAATGTGAGGATGAGTTGTGTGATTCTTGTAATGACTTGAGTCATGACCTTATTGATGTTGGTGGTGGTTTGTGTCTACTTGAGGATTCCTCCCTTGAAAAGGTGTTATTTGTCTAGAAATTGCTTCTAATTCTTCTTTGTGTTCTTCCTTTATCGAGGATACTCATGGTGATGATCTTGAATCTACTAGTGAGTACATACATGAGGACACCTTAGTTGAAGTTAACTTACGTGACACCTTTCTCTACTCTCTCTTTGATTATGAAATTGTCAATGATAGTGTAGAGGGTATGTATATTTGTGAGGATGGCACCTTTGGGGAAAATGGGTATTGTCTTGACCCATGTTCTTGGATACTTCTCCCATTTGACCCCGGTGACCTCTTGGAATGTGGTGGTTCTTGTACACCCAACCTGGTGCTTGGTCAAGATGACAAGCAAGCTTTGAATGAAGTTGTTAGTAGCTTCCCTACAATGGAAAGTCTTTCTTAAGGATTTATAGTCCACTTGGTAGACTTGAGTTGTGCATGGGAGACATGACCAACAAAGACGAGTGTTCTTTAAAGAAGGGGAGCAATGAAATAGTCCAAAAGAATTCTCCATTGTGTGTTTCCATTCTTGACCAAGGTTTTAAGACTTGTAGGTCAAAGAGTGAGTCTTCTCTTAAAAACACTTTGGATGTATTCCACTTATGTGATACCTTTCTTTATCACTTGTTTGCAATTGATGACCCTTTTCTTAAAGGAGGTATCATTCTTGAGAACCCTAGGGCAAATGTGTCATTGCCTCTTCGGGGTGTTGCTTATATACTTGCATCCTTACTTGACACACTTGTTCTTAAGTTGGGTGGAGCACAACTTGTGGATGCTAAGTTGATTACTTGTTTGTGGGAGAGTCCATGGATGTTAAAGACTTCTTGTCACCTTCATAGGGTTAGACAATTTGAAGTGTCAAGTGGTACTCTTGGAGGTTGTTTGGAAAAGAGAGGTTCTATGTGCTTGAAATGCCTCTTTCTCTCTTTGTGTTTTACCCATGAGCACACCTTGGATGAGATGAGTGTCCTTAGAACCTTTCTTTACTACCTTTTTACATATGATGTTATTCATAACCATGTTGAATCAACATCTTATGTAGGCTTGAATTACATAGAAAGGAAGAGTGTTGTGTGCCTCAATGATTTGAGTCCATCCTTTAGTGTATTAATTGCTAAATCTCTTGAGCCATGTTGCCTTCTTGTAGATAGTAATACCCCGGATGCGATTTCTATGCTTGATTCTTTTCTATATTACCTGTTTGCTTATGATGATGTCCATGCTAGCTGTGGAATTATTTTATTTGGAGGTAGTATGTCCTTTGGTTGGTCCACTTGTTTGAGTAATAATGCAATGTGGGTCTCTCATATCTTTGACCCCGAAAAACTCTTGTGGATTTTTAAACCATTGGTGGAACCACCTTTGATGTGGTCTCTTGGAGAGGTATTGAAACAATTGTGTCTTATGGCTCCTCAAATGAATTTGATCTTATCTCCTTGGTGTGTTGATGCCATTATGACCTTTGCGGTTTTCTTATCTCTTAGTATTCTTCATAGTCGGTTCCTTTGTACCATTTTTAATAAGCTTTTTATGTTAAATACAAGGGATCCTTGGTTATATGTTAAGTCTGTGCCTCCTTGGTATGGTGATGGAATTGTTAATGCTAACGCTAACCCTCATGCCATGAAGAAATTGTTGTTCTTTGTTTTCCCTATGATTTTGCAAGGTTTGGATTCGAGGCGAATCCTTTTCAAGAAGGGGAGGATGATACAAGCCAAATCGGCGTCAACCATTTTTGGCTTGTATTTCAAGGGTAACAACAAGGGACCCAAACCACAAAGAGCTCAAGGCCCCATGGACAAGTTTGAAGGGCCCATTTTGTACTTTAAGTAGAGCAATATCGCGTATGGAAGATAGCTTGGAGTCAAGGGAACCATTGGAGAGGTCATTGGAGAGCTAAACGGAGCTAAACAATGACCTGGGGCCACCTGCGCACTGACCTGCGCCAGTAGGTGGCAATTTTGGCTTGTCCAGAGGCACCTGCGGACTCACATGCTCCAGTAGGTGCCCCACCTGCGTGGGCGGATGCCTAATTTTCTGAAATGGGTCACTTTTGGGCCCATTAAATGTAATAAAATGCCCAAGGCTATAAATACTAGTTTCCTTTTCATTTTCCTTAGATTTTGATGATAATTAAAGTTAAGAAACTCTTGAGAGAGCGTGAGGAGGCTTGGAAAATCTTTTGTTGAACACTTGTTAGAAATATTGGTTGATTAGGTGATATGATTCCCTCTCGGTCTTTGTAAGAGGTAGGTGTTCGATTGTATTTGAAAGGAGGTTGTTGAATTTAATACATTCTTCGATTGTCCTTTCTTATATTTTCTTGTGTCTATCTATCTATCCCTCTATCCTTTACTTTCTGTATCTTCGATTCTATCATTTTTCTTATTTTCGTACTTTATCCCTTTTTTCGTATTTTGGAGTTTATCACGGGCCCTCGGATCAGACATCATCTCTGGAGCATAAATTGAATGTTGTGTAAATTTGATGGTGTATTTCTTTTCTGACATAGAGCCTTGCCTGAGATTCTTAAAATCTTCCACTTAACTTCCCTCATCTCACGAGGAAAGAACTTGTCCAGAAAAGCTACCTCAAATATATTCTAATCAATTGAAGCTGCATTCTCACACTTACCTCCTTTCACTACTTTAACCAATCACGAGCAATATCTTTCAACTGATATGATGCCAACTCCACATTTTCTATCTCAGTGACAAGCATAATTTGGGTAACTTTCTTTATCTCATCTATAAAGTTTTGTGGATCCTTATCCACCTTCGTACCAAAAAAATTGGGTGATTCATCCTCTTGAAGTCTAGATTCCTAGCTATAGCTAAGTTGCCATTTTACTGAATTGGGGCCACCTCTTGTTGATTAACTTGTGCTATCATAGGCTGAGCCAACATATGAAAGACAACCCAAAATTCAGCAAGGGACACCTATTCGTTCAAAGGATCCGCAGGTGCTAGTGGGGCTCGCTGGTTCTCAATCCTACGACTGTTAGATCTACGATGAGGCATTTTCTGTCACGTGAAAAACATGAGTTAGAAGGGGGATAGAGTTAAACTCTAGAGTATGATAAACATCATGAAATACAGGAAAATTCCTAATAACGTCTCGTAGCCTCTTACTTATAAGTGTGGTGCACTTCACACCTATGAATAAGACTCTACGTAACTCGGCTTGTCAGACTCCCTCGGAAACCTTAAACCTAGATCTGATACCAAGTTTGTGACGCCCTAAAATTACACCCTGGATGTGACACGGTGCTTAGGACTACAAGTATTCTAAAGCTAACTCATGTCATCTGGCACAACACTAAACCATATTCAATCTGCTTAAAGTCATGAGCGGAAGATAATAATTGTTCGAAAGAAATATGGATATGAAATATCAGATCTGAAGTCTAATAATATAAACTAAAAGCAATCCTGATTTGTACAATAACTAAAATATTACTTAGTCTAGACAAGACTCTAAAATACTGAAGAGTCACTGGGACAAACCCCAGCTGACCCAAATATCAAATTCTTATTCGAAATAAAATCTAAACTAGGGTACGGCGTGAGTTCCGAAACGTACATATTCAAAAATGGCTTGAACACCCTATTCATCAAATCCCTAACAACTGCTGGTGTATTGGTTAGCCCAAATGGCATAACTACAAATTCATAGTAACCATAACGTGTTCAGAAAGCTGCCTCGGTTATATATTTTTTCCAACCCTTATCTGGTGATATCTCGATCTTAAGTCAATCTTCGAAAAACACTTGGCACCACTGTAACTGATCAAACAAACCGTCAATTCTGGGGAGGGGATATTTGTTCTTGATTGTTACCTTATTCAATTGCCGATAGTCAATACACATTCTCAATGTGCTATCTTTCTTCCATACAAATAATACTGATGCACCACACGGGGATATACTAGGTCGTATAAACCCCTTGTCTAGCAAATCTTTTAATTTCTCTTTTTAATTTTCGTAACTCTACTGGAGGCATTCTATACAAAGGAATAGAGATAGGCTAAGTGCCTGGAATTGCCTCAATACCAACCTCACTTCTTGTTCTGGAGGTAAGCCTGGAAGATTTTCAAAAAATACATTCAGAAATTCATTTACTATTGGAACCGTTTGAAGAGTCGGTAGCTTCACATCAGTATCTTTCACTCTTACTAAGTGACATATGTACTCTTGTGGGTATCATTTCCCTTGCTTTAAAATAGGAAATAAATTTGTCACAACCCGAATCCCATTCGGGCCGGACTGGCACCCGAAGCTGATATGGCCCGAGAGAACCAATCTTTGCTCATGTACATTCGTATGCATATCCTCGTATGAATCTTATTATACCTCATGCAACTATGTGGAAGTCATGGACATGGAAACATATGCCATATATATATATAAAGCTTGGCCGTTGGGGCCATCAAGTCAAAATGGACATTCATCTCTTACATTCATATACCCACATATGTCTACAAAAGCCTCTAACAGATGCATCTACAAGACCAACTTAAAGTCGGGACAAGTCCCCTCTTTATACAATATTTACACCATCAAAAAAAATATACAACTGTGACTCGAAAAGCCCCGAACCAACTGGAGCTCACCAAAAATCTATAAATGATCCACAGCCTACAGAGGAGGTCTACTAGAACCTGCGCCTGCAGCAATTAAAGTAAGTCCCCCAAGAGGGGTCAGTACGAAGAATGTACTGAGTATGTAAGGCTCATAAGAACTGTATCATACATAATAACAACAACAATGGAGTCAATATAAGAGAAATAGTGAATGTGAATCAACTTTCTTTCTGTATGTGAGGAACCATGTACATTACATTCTTTACTTCTTTTACCTTCACATGTATTCATCTTTATTGTTCTACCTATGCTAGGCTGTTCTGTCGCCCCTGGGATGAGATTAACCCATGCTAGGTACTTTGACCCCTGGGATGTTATAGTAACCCATGCTAGGCTTTCGTGTCGCCCTTGGGATGTTATTAACCCATGCTAGGTAATTTGACCCCTGGTATGTTATATTAACCCATGCTAGGCTTTCGTGTCGCCCGTGGGATGTTGCTAACCCTTGCTAGGTACTTTGACCACTGGGATGTTATATTAACCCATGCTAGACTTTCATGTCGTCCATGGGATGTTATTAACCCATGCTAGGTACTTTGACCCCTGGGATGTTATATTAACCCATGCTAGGCTTTCGTGTCGCCCCTGGGATGTCTTTATGATATATTGGGATCGACCAATGCTAGGTGTTTCTTCCACCCCTGGGATACCACCCAAGAATACTCATCAATTAAACATTACTTCTTTCTTTCCTTACACTTTATTTCATTCTAGAAGTGATACCTTTGTGATTGAAACATTCTTGAACTTGAAACACATACACACATTACTTCACGTCTTTACTCTTGTAAGTTTGATCCCTTTACTTGTGAGGGATAGATACATTAGCTTACAAATTACTTCCTTCATTACTTTTGTGAGATTGGTACCTTTACTTATTAGAAATTGGTACAAAACTAATCATCATATTATTGTACTTTGGAACATGACATGATTGGAAAATACTATTCAAGAATAAAGAGATTCTCTTTACATCTTACTCTCTTTGAGATAGTTCTTTTTAGTAGTTACAACATTATGAGAGCATTTGGAACTTCAGTCAATGAATAAAATATAAGTGAATCATAATTCATGTAAGAATAGGACACATGTGAATAACAATATATGTCAACCTGAATTGATATACTTTAAAGTCCCTTGGAATAGAGCAAGCCCAATGTCAATGTAAGCAATATGTTGCAGAAGGATACGGAAAGAGTAACCTTACATACCTTATCTTCTCAATACGAATATACAATCCTATACATGAATACAATAGTCTAGCTCCTTCCTTATATTTGACTCTACAACACAAGTACATAATGGAGTTTACATTAACCCCCAAATACCTTACAAATGCTTATAACGATAATGAGTTTCATGTTTGCCTTTAAAAATGTAATTTCCTCCTTGACAATATCATTTATGAAATTATCATACCAACAATCCCATAATATTCCATACATTTACCAATACATGATAACCAATAGCATGTCACACCAATTTCATACTTTCCACTCTCCATCAACACAACATCACAATTACTCCATCAATTCACCTCATATCAACATATCGGCCAAAATCCCATAATTTACACTTATAGAAAAATAACAAGTTTAGAAACATAATCACACCATACATGTTGATATTTCATCCATACCATGCACTTTCATCAAGACCTCAAGTCACTTTTCAAGTTTAAATCTCATAAATGACATATCTCTTACAAAAAGCAAAAGTGTCATATCCAACACTTCCAAGCATAACCAACATGCTCTACATAATCTCTCATGCATCTAATATATTAATTCATGATAATAAACACTTACCAAGGCTTACCAAATGATGATCTTGCCCAAGAAGAGGACTTAGGGTTTGAGAGAAAATATCTCTTTTTGCTTTCTTGGAAAAGTCTAGAATTGCATGTGTGTTTTGTAGAAATAAAATCTGATTTTCGGCCACCTTATATAGCCTCTTAAAGTGATCCTTAGCCATTTGGTTCAACAATTGATAAGTCAAAGCAAGAATGGGTCATTTGACCCATTGGGCCATGTCTTTTAATTCATTTTGGGCCTTTCTTTGAGCCCATTAACACATATTATCTTAGCCCACAAAAATCAATGTGTAATCCATCATAAATCTCATGTTTAATTACTTCCATAATTGTCACGTCAATATTCACTTACGAGATTCCCGATCGTAGCTTCAATCGCAAAAATAGAAATTCTAGTCGCTCATGGCTTAGTTGAACATAATTTGTTAAAACACTTGTGATGAAGAATTAACCCCAACTCGGATACTAAACGCGCTTAAGAATAATCCTACTATGATGGGGTAATGATACCATGACTTAGAAGTCTTATTTACATCATAATAGTCGAAGAAAAATTTTGGCGAAAACCACCCCGGCACGCCGCTTGGCGCGCCCCTTTACTGCCTGTGGAAATAAAAATTTGGGCCAGAGCAGCCTGGCACGCCCTCTGCAGCGCCCCATGCCAACTTTTTGATTTTGGCTTTTCTTTGCGAATTTGGTTGGATCTTTCATGTCCCAACCTTTTGCTTACCTCTTAGCTTTAAGATTCTTTGCTTGGATGTCCCTTAAACCTCAATTTTTCAACCCACAAATGCTCCACAAAGTCACAAACGCCACCCTCTACAAAGGTCTAACCACATGTACTAGGCTCAATATCAAATATTTCATCAATGGCACTACAAAATACATACTTATGGCTCTTGAGACCTAAGTAAACATTGTTCAAAGTTGTCAAGTAGGGTCGGAAATGTACGGGGTGTTACAAAATTTTCCTCTTTGTGCCCCCACATTACCCTTCCATAAAAAAACATTCTTTTGTGGAAAACGGAAATGTACCTCCTAGCTTGGCAATCTTACTGTGGCATAATAAGAAGCCAACTAATTCCTACCTATTATAATATCAAAATCCAGCATTTCCAGTTCAATATGATCAACCAGTGTATCATAACCACAAATAGTTACTATATAGTTACGATATGCTCTTTTAACTACAATAGATTCACCAACTGGTGTAGAGACTTAAAATGGCTTAACTAGTAATTCTGGTGTTCTTCCACATTTTTTTTTTTTTGCAACCTATGAAATAACATATGATAATGTAGAACTCGGGTCAATCAATGCATATACCTTATGTAAAAATATGGATAATGTACCTGTATCTACATCAGGGGAAGCCTCCGAATTCTGTCGATCCGCTAAGGTATAAATACGGTCCTGGGTTCCACTGGAATTAGCTGCTCCTCTAGAACCTCTTCCGTGCCTCATAGGCTGCGCAACTCGACCTAGAGGAGGCATCGATGCGACGGTTGGTCCCATATGTCATGCCATACCACTCGTGCTCCTTTGTGGACACCTTTTCCTTACATGTCCTAGCATACCACACCAGTAACAAACATTTGTTCCAACCCGACATTCACCAGAATGAAACGTCCCGCAGTGCTGGTACAACTGACGAAAAAACCTCGATTAGCTCATATTTCTCTATGCTTGATATCCCATTGTCCACGAATCTTGAACCTCACTTCTTTGCCCAAACTGGCTGCTTCTAAACCCTTGGAATAGAGGGGGAGGAGTTGCTGTGGAATGGGAAAATGATGGCCTAGGTGGTCTAGGAAAAACTTTAGGCCTAGCTTCTTCTTGGGATGTCATAAACCGTCCCATAGGTATAGCCCTTTTTGACGACCCTTCTTCCAATCCTTGCATCCTTCCCCTTTGCCTCTGCTCCCCCATCTGCAGCGCAAAAGCTTTTCTTTGAACTTGTGCAACAACTACATGGGTCAATATTTGCACCGCACTCATTAAATCCTGCAATAGTATTATCGGGCAGTTTCAAAGATACTCCTCTCCTTCTGGGTTCTTATATAAATAGGAGAGTAGGAGAAGCCCGCGATACGAACTCATTTCTAGCCCCACCTTGTAACACCCCGTACCTTCCCAACCCTACGTGATTATATTAAATAATGTTTACCTAGGTGTCGAGGGCCATACGTATGTATTTTGTAATGCTATTGATGAGATAATTGAATTTGGCCCTCGTATATGTGATTAAACCTTCGTAGGAGGTGTTTTGTGATTTTCGTGGAGCATTTGTGGGGTTCAAAACGAGGCTAAGAAGACCTCTAAACAAAGTATATTAAGGTTAAGAAGTAAGTTAAAGAATAGGACTTGAAGTATCTAACCAAACCCGCGAAGAAAGGTCGAAAAATGAAATTTTCAAAAAATCTAAGTGTGAGGCGCGCCATAGAGTGTTCCACGCCTCTTTGGGATAACATTTTTAGTCCATAGGCAGAAATTTGGCGTGCCCAAGGGCGTTCCACGTTGGTTTTTCCATTTTTTGAAAGTTGGAAATTTTCTAAGTCCCAAGGGTACCCGGGGACGTACCGAGCCAATTTTTGCCACGTTTCTTCTACAACCACGAGTATATACATGAAATGAATGAAATATTATATTGGTATGATAAAATTACTCGAGAACGAATTTGGAGTCAAAATGACAGTTTTGCCCTTAAGGTCAAAATAAGCCAAACGTGGCTAGAATCACTTGTTTTTGGGATTGAGGCTACAAATGTGAGTAGCATGAGTGGGAATATTTTTGTAAAACATATAAGATGACTTAAACACGAGAAATTATTGATTTTATTGGGTTAAGTGATTTGGGCTCAATAAAAGCCCAAAATGACGCAAAAGACATGGGTCACATGATCCAATCTTCTATTGACTAAGTCAAATATAGCATTAAATGCCAAGAATGGATAAGGATGGACTTGAGGTCCTATATAAAGGGAAATAAATCTGATTTTATTGCCTTCAAAGTCTCATGCCTTTTTAGATATTTCTCAAACATTTCTCTAGTTCCAAACCCTAAAGCAAATATTCCTTTGGGACTCTTTGGTAAAGATCATCCTATTCCAAGCTTTGGTAAGTATTTATTCTCATGGATTAACATATTATATGCATGGGAGATTATGTATATCATGATAGTTATGTTGGCAAGGTGGTGAATAGTATATTTTTGCTTTTGGTGAAAGATGTGCCATCTTTGTGATTTGAACTTGAAAAGAGACTTGATGTCTTGATGAAAGAGAATGATATTGATAAAATATGAACATATATGGTGTTATTTTGTTATTAAACTTGTTATTTTTCTAAAAGTGTAAATTGTGGGATTTTGGCCGATATGTGCTATTAAGTGTATTAAGGTGAATTGATGGATTATTTGTGATATGGTGTGGATAAGAAAGTGTAAAGTAGCAGTGTTGTGGTGAAATGTATTGATTATCATGTATTTGTCATTGTTGGGAATATTGTAGGATTTTTGGAATAATAATTTCATCAATGGTTTTGTCAAGTGGAAATGACATGTTTAGAGGCAAACATGTAACCCATTGATGTTATATGCATTTGTAAAGTAGTTGATGGTTAATGTAAATCCCGTTATGTATTTGTGTTGTAGAGTGACACATAAAGAAGGAGCGGACTATTGTATGTACATCTAGGATTGTATATCCATATTAAGAGTACAAGGTATGTAAGGTTACTCTGTCTGTATCTTTCTGCGGTAAATAGTATTCACATTGACATTACGCTTGTCCCAACCTGAAATGTGCTAAGGTATCCCATATACGGTTATCCATGGTCATTGTCATATATTTCCTACTCATTGATCATTTGTGAATCTCATGTCTCATATTCATGGTTAATATTCCAAAAGCTCAAATAAGGTTATGTTCCAATAGTGATTATATTTATGTCTCTTGTTCATGGAATATTGTACAATGGTTCCCATGGTGTTATGGTTCTAATAATATTATGTTGCCAAGTTATTCACATGTCTCTCACTCGTTGGTTAATGATCCAAAATTTCAAGTAAAGCTATGACTTTCATGGTATCAATCTCAAAGTAATGAATAAAGTAATGCATATGTGGTCAATGATCAAGTAAGGGTGGCAACTTTGGGGGCGAAATGCCTAGCTCAAGACGATCCCAAATCAGGGGGCAGTCCTAGAGGCATGAGCCTAGCTCGGACCGCTCCTGACAGGGGGCAACTCTAGGGGTAATAACCTAGCTCGAGCCGAACCTGAAATGTTGTATGGGTGGCAGCTCTAGAGGTACTAGCCTAGCTCGAGCCAATCCTGATATATACATTGATTCATAGGGTGGCAGCTCTAGGGGCATAAGCCTAGCTCTAGCCGATCCCAACATAACACGATGTTATGTTTAAAAGCCACTGTTCAGGGGCCCGGGTATCACAAGTCACAAGCAAAGATGATTAATCATTGAACTAAAGATACAAGAAAGTAATAAAAGCAATATACATGGTTTCCAAAGTACAGAATAGTGACTCATCTACATTGTGACTTATCTATATTGGTTATGCATTTGAACTTGAGTTCTTTGACATATTTTCATATCTTACAAGTTTCATATGGCCTTACATACTCAGTACATTCTTCGTACTGACCCCTCTTGGGGGATTTACCTTACTTACTGCAGGCGCAGGTACTAGTAGGCCTCCACAGTAGATTGGCAGTGGTTGCAGATCTTTGGTGAGCTTCAGTTAGTTCGGGGCTTCTCCGAGTCACTGTTGTACATATGTTTTGGTGTTGTACATGTTGTATAAAGCGGGTACTTGTCCCAACTTTTAGTTCATTTTGGTCAATGCATTTGTTAGAGGCTTTTGTAGACGGTTGTGGGTGTATAAATGTAAAAGGTATATGTCATTTTTGACTTGGTGGCCCCAATGGCCAAGTTTCGCATATGTATATATATATATCATATGTTCCATGAATTCCATTGTTGGTATCCAAAGTTATTATGTGATCATGGGTTTCTTATGGCATGTATATGATTGAATAGAGGCAAAGATTGGTTCTCTCGGGCCTTGTCGGCTATGAGTGCCAATCCATCCCAATGGAATTCGGGTTGTGACAAAAGTGGTATCAGAGCAGGTCATTCTAAGGGTGTCTACAAAGCCGTGTCTGAGTAGAGTCTTACTTATCAATGTGTTGTGCACCACATTTATAAGTAGGAGGCTACGGGACATTTAGGATGTTGTTTCTTTTCTTCATTCTAGATCGTGCAATAGAGCCAATGTTGTAAGTTGAATCGTGTCTGACCATAGTAATTATTTCTCGTTGATATAGTAACAATGCCGAACACTAGAAGAGGAAGGGGTAAAGGGAAGCAGGTTTATGTGCCTGCTGGATAAGGAATGAGCATATTACCACCTGACCAAGCTAGTCAAGGTGGAGCGAATGCTGAAATATCATTGCGGTCTTCATCTACCTTCCCAATTTTGGAAGAGCCAATTGGTAGAGAAGTACCCGCAGAACCACCAACAAATTCCATAGATTAGGATCTTAGAAATGCAGTTCATATGTTGACACAGTTAGTGGCAGCCCAGAGTCAAGGACGAACTGGTCCAATTACACATGATGATGATGCAGCTAGAGTGGCGAGTCGCAGAACACATGATTTCCTAAAATTGGACCCTCCTATATTCACTGGGTCAGATCCGAAAGCAGATCCACAGGACTTCGTGGATCAAATTCAGAGGGCCCTGGAAGTTATGCACGTGACAGGGGTAGAAACAGTTGAACTTACTGCGTACAGGCTGAAAGGAGAGGCGATATTGTGGTACGAGGATTGGAAGAAATCTCGTGATATTGGTGCAAATCCACCTAATTGGGAAGAGTTTAAAGTGGCCTTCCTTGATCATTACTTGCCCTATAAGATCCGTGAGACACGTGTGGATCAGTTTCTAAATCTCCTTCAAGGAAATCTGAGTGTCAGGGAATACAGTTTGCAATTTAATTCCTTGGCTCGATATGAGCCAAATGTGGTGGCTACGATGACAGATAGAGTCCATCGATACGTGGATAGACTAGAGCCATATTTGGTAAGGGATTGCACCATTGCTGCCTTAAACAAGGACATGGACATAGCGAGAATTCAGGCCTTCACCCAGAAAATAGAAGATCAAAGACAGAGACGCAGGGTACATGAATTTGACAGGGGACAGTCCAAAAGGGCTAGACCTATGGGACCACCTATGATATCCCAAGAAGGATCTAGGCCCCGCATGTTTCCGAGACCACCTAGACCATCGTTATCTTATTCCACAGGGGGTGCTCACTCATAGTTTCGAGGGTCTAGGGGTGGCCCATCTGGGCAGAGTAGCGGAGGTCACGGATCACAGGCAGCAGGTTTTCCTCGTCCGCAATGTCAGCACTGCGGGCGTATTCATGCAGGTACATGCAGAGTAGGGACAAATGCTTATTTCTGGTGCGGCATGACAGGACACACGATGAGAGAGTGTCCCTAGAGGAGTATGGGTGGTGTAGCATGACCGGCAGGATTGGTCGTTGCGTCGTCAACATCGGTCCCTTTTTTGGGCCGAGGTGTTCAGTCTGTTGGCAGGGGTAGAGGTACCATAGGAGCAGCCAGTGCTAGTGGGGTCCAGAATCGCACTTATGCTTTAGTGGACTGATAGAATTCAGAGGCTTCCACTGATGTTGTCACAGGTACATTATCCATATTCTCATATAATGTATATGCATTGATTGACCCTGGTTCTACATTTTATTATGTTACTCCATTGGTTGCTGCAAAATTTGCAAAGGCACGAGAATTATTAATTAAATCAATTGAAGTGTCTACACCGGTCGGTGAATATATTATTGCAAAAAGAGTATATCATAACTGTGTGGCAACTGTGTGTGGTCATGATACATTGGCCGATCTCATTGAATTGGACATGGTGGATTTTGATGTGATCATGGGAATGGATTGGTTGGCCTCTTGTTATGCCACGGTAGATTGCCGGGCCCAGAAGGTGCAATTTTGTTTTCCGCAAGAAAATATTCTTGAATGGCAGGGTAATGTAGGGGCACCACGAGGAAGATTTATTTCCTATGTGAAAGCCAGAAAAATGATTGCTAAGGGTTATATATGTCATTTAGTATGGGTGAAAGATACTGAAGTGGAACCACTAACTCCGCAGTCGGTTCAAGTGGTCAATGAATTTCTGGATGTCTTTCCAGAGGATCTTCCAGGCTTACCCCCATAACGGGAAGTAGAATTTGGCATTGATGTGATTCCAGGCACTCAGCCTATTTCTATTCCTCCATATAGAATGGCCCCAACAGAATTGCGTGAATTGAAGAAGCAATTAAAAGATTTGCTGGACAAAGGCTTCATTAGGCCTAGTATGTCCCCGTGGGGTACACCGGTATTATTTGTACAGAAGAAAGATGGCACATTGAGAATGTGCATCGACTATCAGCAATTGAATAAGGTAACGATCAAGAACAAATATCCCCTCCCTCGAATTGATGATTTGTTTGATCAGTTACAGGGTGCCAAGTGTTTTTCAAAGATTGACTTAAGGTCGGGTTACCATCAAGTTAGAGTTAGAGAAGAAGATGTACCCAAGATAGCTTTCCGAATATGGTATGGCCATTATGAATTTTTAGTTATGTTATTTGGACTAACAAATGCTCTAGTTGTGTTCATGGATTTGATGAATAGGGTGTTTAAGCCATTTCTGGACGTGTTCATCACGGTATTTATAGATGACATCCTAGTTTATTCAAGATCACCGGAGGACCATGCTAGTCACTTACGGAAAGTGTTACAGATTCTCTGTGAGCGTAAGTTGTACGTAAAGTTCTCCAAATGTGAGTTTTGGTTAAAATCAGTTGCATTCTTGGGTCACATTATGTCAGATGAAGGGATACATGTTGATACACAGAAGATTGAAGTAGTGAAAAATTGGCCAAGACCTATGACACCCACAGAAATTCGTAGTCTTCTTGGACTGGCAGGTTATTACCGAAGATTTGTGGAAGGTTTTTCCTCCATTGCTGCACCGTTAACAAAGCTTACACATAAGGCAGTAAAATTTCAGTGGAATGATGCATGTGAGAAAAGCTTCCAAAAGTTGAAAGATAAATTAACCTCCACTCCAGTTTTAGTGCTTCCCGAAGGTACCGAAGGTTATGTAGTGTATTGTGATGGTTTCGGGGTTGGCCTCGAATGTGTGTTGATACAATACGGTAATGTCATAGCATATGCCTCACGACAGTTGAGGCAACATGAGAAAAATTATCCCACACATGATCTTGAGTTAGTAGTGGTGGTCTTTGCTTTAAAGATATGGCGTCATTATTTATATGGGGTTCATGTTGATATCTATATGGATCACAAAAGTTTGCAATATCTTTTTAAGCAGAAGGAACTCAATTTGAGGCAACGAAGTTGGATAGAGCTCTTAAAAGACTATGATATTGATATTCTTTATCACCCAGGCAAAGCAAATGTAGTAGCTGATGCATTGAGCCGCAAGGCTGTAGAAAGCACTAGTGGCCAGTTGACTGAAAAGCATGAGATAATCAAAGATTTATATCAGTTAGCCAGCTTTGGAGTTCTCCTTATTGAATCCTCAGATGATGGAGTTATTGTGCAGAATGCAGCGGAATCCTCCTTAATAACTGAAGTGAAAGAGAAGCAGTTTGCGAATTATATGTTATTGCAGCTAAAGGCAAATGTACAACAGAATTTGAAAAAGGCATTTGATCTTACACAGGAAGGGGTACTTCAATGTCAAGGGAGATTATGTGTACCGGATGTAGATAAGCTGAGGATACGAATTATGATAGAGGCGCATCATTCGCGCTATTCTATTCATCCGGGTGCTACTAAAATGTACCATGATTTAAAAGAAGTGTATTGGTGGGGAAATATGAAAAAGAACATTGCAGAGTTTGTCGCTCAATGCCCGAATTGTCAACAAGTGAAAGTAGAGCATCAGAAATCGGGAGGTTACATGCAATGTATCAATCTTCCAGTTTGGAAATGGGATATGATTAATATGGATTTCATTAAAGGGTTGCCTCGTACATTGCGGAAGTTTGATTCTGTATGGGTTATAGTGGACATGATTACAAAGTCAGCGCATTTTCTAGCGATCAAGACGACCTATACAGCTGAGGATTATGCGAAGTTGTATGTGAAAGAGATAGTACGATTGCATGGTATTCCACTTTCCATTATATCAGACAGAGGAGCATAGTTCACAGCACACTTTTGGAGATCTTTCAAGCAGAGTTTGGGTACACGGGTGAATTTGAGTACGTCTTTCCATTCTCAGACTGATGGACAAGCAGAACGTAATATTCAGACACTTGAAGATATGCTACGAGCTTGTACGTTAGATTTTCAAGGCAGTTGGGATGACCATTTGCCTCTTATTGAATTTTCTTACAACAATAGCTATCATTCAAGTATTGAAATGGCACCTTATGAAGCCTTGTACGGAAGGAAATGTAGATCACCAATTGGATGGTTTGAACTGGGTGAAACTGCTTTACTTGGGCTCGATATTGTTCATCAGGCTATGGACAAAGTTAAAGTGATCCAATAGCGATTACAAATGTCCCAAAGTCGTCACAAGTCATATGCCAATGTTTGAAGAAGAGGGATTGAATTCGCCATAGGTGATTGGATATTTTTAAAGGTGTCATCGATGAAAGGGGTAATGCGGTTTGGAAAGAAAGGGAAATTGAGTCCACGTTACATAGGACCATATGAAATTATTAGAAGATTTGGGTAAGTTACGTATGAATTAGCACTACCTCAAGAACTTTCCTCAGTCCATCGGTATTTCATGTTTCGATGCTTCGAAAATGCATAGGAGATCCATCTCATATTGTTCCAATTGAAGATGTCCAAGTTATGGAGGATCTTACTTATGAAGAGGTACCGGTTGCTATTCTAGATCAACAAGTAAAGATATTGAGGAATAAAGACATAGCTTCCGTAAAGGTATTATGGCGAAATCAACAAGTAGAGGAAATCACATGGGAAGCTGAGGAAATGATGAAATACAAATACCCCTATCTATTTCAAATGGACCAAGAAGTTCAAAGCGCGGGAGTGGAGCAATAAAAAGTAAGTATCCATGAGCCTTAAGTGTTTATGTATATGTATGCTAATATAGAAACACGTTGGTCGTAATTGAAATGATACTATTAAAATGCGAGGACGAATGTTCCTAAGAGGGAAGAATGTAACACCCCGTACCTTCCCAACCCTACGTGATTATATTAAATAATGTTTACCTAGGTGTCGAGGGCCATACGTATGTATTTTGTAATGCTATTGATGAGATAATTGAATTTGGCCCTCGTATATGTGATTAAACCTTCGTAGGAGGTGTTTTGTGATTTTCGTGGAGCATTTGTGGGGTTCAAAACGAGGCTAAGAAGACCTCTAAACAAAGTATATTAAGGTTAAGAAGTAAGTTAAAGAATAGGACTTGAAGTATCTAACCAAACCCGCGAAGAAAGGTCGAAAAATGAAATTTTCAAAAAATTTAAGTGTGGGGCGAGCCATAGAGTGTTCCACGCCGCTCTGGGATAACATTTTTAGTCCATAGGCATAAATTTGGCGCGCCTAAGGGTGTTCCACGTTGGTTTTTCCCTTTTTTGAAAGTTGGAAATTTTCTAAGTCCCAAGGGTACCCGGGGACGTACCGAGCCAATTTTTGCCACGTTTCTTCTACAACCACGAGTATATACATGAAATGAATGAAATATTATATTGGTATGATAAAATTACTCGAGAACGAATTTGGAGTCAAAATGACAGTTTTGCCCTTAAGGTCAAAATAAGCCAAACGTGGCTAGAATCACTTGTTTTTGGGATTGAGGCTACAGATGTGAGTAGCATGAGTGGGAATATTTTTGTAAAACATATAAGATGACTTAAACACGAGAAATTATTGATTTTATTGGGTTAAGTGATTTGGGCTCAATAAAAATCCAAAATGACGCAAAAGACATGGGTCACATGATCCAATCTTCTATTGACTAAGTCAAATATAGCATTAAATGCCAAGAATGGATAAGGATGGACTTGAGGTCCTATATAAAGGGAAATAAATCTGATTTTATTGCCTTCAAAGTCTCATGCCTTTTTAGATATTTCTCAAACATTTCTCTAGTTCCAAACCCTAAAGCAAATATTCCTTTGGGACTCTTTGGTAAAGATCATCCTATTCCAAGCCTTGGTAAGTATTTATTCTCATGGATTAACATATTATATACATGGGAGATTATGTATATCATGATAGTTATGTTGGCAAGGTGGTGAATAGTATATTTTTGCTTTTGGTGAAAGATGTGCCATCTTTGTGATTTGAACTTGAAAAGAGACTTGATGTCTTGATAAAAGAGAATGATATTGATAAAATATGAACATATATGGTGTTATTTTGTTATTAAACTTGTTATTTTTCTAAAAGTGTAAATTGTGGGATTTTGGCCGATATGTGCTATTAAGTGTATTAAGGTGAATTGATGGATTATTTGTGATATGGTGTGGATAAGAAAGTGTAAAGTAGCAGTGTTGTGGTGAAATGTATTGATTATCATGTATTGGTCAATGTTGGGAATATTGTAGGATTTTTGGAATAATAATTTCATCAATGATTTTGTCAAGTGGAAATGACATGTTTAGAGGCAAACATGTAACCCATTGATGTTATATGCATTTGTAAAGTAGTTGATGGTTAATGTAAATCCCGTTATGTATTTGTGTTGTAGAGTGACGCATAAAGAAGGAGCGGGACTATTGTATGTACATCTAGGATTGTATATCCACATTGAGAGTACAAGGTATGTAAGGTTACTCTGTCCGTATCTTTCTGCAGCAAATAGTATTCACATTGACATTACGCTTGTCCCATCCCGAAATGTGCTAAGGTATCCCATATTCGGTTATCCATGAACATTGTCATATATTTCCTACTCATTGATCATTTGTGAATCTCATGTCTCATATTCATGGTTAATGTTTCAAAAGCTCAAATAATGTTATGTTCCAATGTTCCAATAGTGATTATATTTATGTCTCTTGTTCATGGAATATTTTCAAATGGTTCCCATGGTTTTATGGTTCTAATAATGTTATGTTGCCAAGTTATTCACATGTCTCTCACTCATTGGTTAATGATCCAAAGTTTCAAGTAAAGCTATGACTTTCATGGTATCAATCTCAAAGTAATGAATAAAGTAATGCATATGTGGTCAATGATCAAGTAAGGGTGGCAGCTTTGGGGGAAAAATGCCTAGCTCAAGCCGATCCCAAATCAGGGGGCAGTCCTAGAGGCATGAGCCTAGATCGGACCGATCCTGACAGAGGGCAACTCTAGGGGTAATAACCTAGCTCGAGCCAAACCTGAAATGTTGTATGGGTGGCAGCTCTAGAGGTACTAGCCTAGCTCGAGCCAATCTTGATATATACATTGATTCATAGGGTGGCAGCTCTAGGGGCATAAGCCTAGCTCTAGCCGATCCCAACATAACACGATGTTATGTTTAAAAGCCACTGTTCAGTCGGGGCCCGGGTATCACAAGTCACAAGCAAAGATGATTAATCATTGAACTAAAGATACAAGAAAGTAATGAAAGCAATATACATGGTTTCCAAAGTACAGAATAGTGACTCATCTACATTGTGACTTATCTATATTGGTTATGCATTTGAACTTGAGTTCTTTGACATATTTTCATATCTTACAAGTTTCATATGGCCTTACATACTCAGTACATTCTTCGTACTGACCCATCTTGGGGGATTTACCTTACTTGCTGCAGGCGCAGGTACTAGTAGGCCTCCACAGTAGGTTGGCAGTGGTTGCAGATCTTTGGTGAGCTTCAGTTAGTTCGGGGCTTCTCCGAGTCACTGTTGTACATATGTTTTGGTGTTGTACATGTTGTATAAAGCGGGTACTTGTCCCAACTTTTAGTTCATTTTTGGTCAATGCATTTGTTAGAGGCTTTTGTAGATGGTTGTAGGTGTATAAATGTAAAAGGTATATGTCATTTTTGACTTGGTGGCCCCAACGGCCAAGTTTCGCATATGTATATATATATCACATGTTCCATGAATTCCATTGTTGGTATCCAAAGTTATTATGTGATCATGGGGTTCTTATGGCATGTATATGATTGAATAGAGGCAAAGCTTGGTTCTCTCAGGCCTTGTCGGCTACGAGTGTCAATCCATCCCAATGGGATTCGGGTCGTGACACACCTTGATCAACTTGCTCAGGTGATGCTCTACTTGTTCCTTCTCCGAAAATTCTATCTACCGTCTTACCTTTTCCCCAATCTTTTCGTGCCATCGATATTTCTATTATAAGACAAGACAAAAACACAATTGCCATGGTCAGTTATAACTCCACCTATACTTTGGGTCTACTGCATGATCTAGAAATGAAGGAAAGAAACAACTCCTAACTGTTCTGTAGCCTCTTACTTATGAATGTGGCGCGCAACACATCCATAAGCTAGACTCTACTCAGACACGGCTTTGTAGACACCCTTAGGACGACCTGCTCTGATGCCACTTTTGTCACGCCCCGAATCCCATTCGGGACGGACTGGCACCCGAAGCCGTTGAGGCCCGAGAGAACCAATCTTTACTCATGAACATTCATATGCATGTCCCTGTACGGATAACATTCTATCTCATGTAACTTATAAAATACCAATAGCGGGAGTCATGAAAAACTTATGCTATATATGAAACTTGGCCGTTAGGGCCATCAAGTCAAAATGTACATTCATCTCTTACATTCGTTTTCCCACAACCGTCTACAAAGCCTCTATAGATACATGTATATAACCAACCTACAGTCGGGATAAGTCCCCGCTTTATACAACATCTATCTACAATACCAAAATAATGTACACATGTGACTTGGAAAGCCCCGAACCAACTGGAGCTCACCAATGATCCGCAGATGACTCGTAGCCTACCATGGAGGTCTACTAGCACCTATGCCTGCAGCAAGTAAGGTAAGTCCCCCCAAGGGGGTCAGTACGAGAAATATACTGAGTATGTAAGGCTATAAGAAAACTACATCACACATAAGAACTTCAATGGAAACAAATATAAGAGAATAGTCAATGCGGATAATTCATTGTTCTTAATATATGGAACCATGTACCTTACATTTATTATTTTCCTCCCTTTTTACGTTCATTCATTCATTTGTCACTCATTCCTTCATTCATTACTCATCCTTCCATTCATATAATGCCCGGGCCCCAAGCTGATCAGTGGGTAATCAATAGTTTTTGGGATCGACCCATGCTAGGCTTTTCATTTGCCCCTGGGATACCACCCGTAGTAGCGGGATTGACCCATGCTAGGTGTTCTTTTCACCCCTGGGATACCACCCGAGATATTGGGATCGACCCATGCTAGGTATTTTAACCCTTGGGATGCCACCCAAGAATAGAGACTTTATTACCTCACTTCTTCAATCTTAGAAATAGATCATTCAATGATTATGTTATTATTGGAACTTTTGAATGTAACATTATTGAAACTTGGAACCATGTTCATCATTATGTGACACATAACTTACAATAGATCAATAATAAGGTATATATGATCAACAATAGATGATAACCTGAAATGAGATACCTTAGAACATTTCAGAAATGTACAAGTACAATGACAAGGTGAATACTATATGCTGCAGGAGGATACGGAAAGGGTAACCTTACATACCTTATCTTCTCAATATGAATATACAATCCTATACGTGAATACAATAGTCCAGTTCCTTCCTTACGTTTCACTCTACAACACAAGTACATAACGGAGCTTACGTTAACAACTTGTTACCGTACAAGTGTACAAGACGACAATGAGCTATATGACTGCCATATAACATCATTTCACCCTTTAAAATACAATCCACTACATTATCATACCAAAAACACCATAACATTCCACACATTGACCAAGACATCATACATTAATAGCATTTCACACCACGTTTACCCTTTACGCTTCCTCATTATCATTCCGTCATAATTACTCCATCAAATTGCCTCATAAAAACATATGAACTACAATCCATAATTAATATCATCCAACATGCCTCCATACAACCCCTTAAATTCATTAAAAAGGTATCATAAGTTGATAATTACATCCAAAAAAGGTATAGGGGCCTTCGGGGATCAAAGAGAGACAAAACTATACAAAATGACTTTCTGGGGTGACCTGCGAAGCCACCTGCGCCCGCACGTGGCTGAGTTTCACCCGCATGTGACCTTTGGCAGTAGCCAGAGGCACCTGCGAAGTCACCTGCGCTCGCAGGTGCTTCGTCTGCGAGGGCGGGTGCCCGTTTCGGTCAAAAAGGGTCTCTTTTGGGTCCTTTTTGTAATAAATGGTCCATGATCATAACTAAGATTCTCTTAAACATCCATGGTCTCATATGCACATAAACATCACAAAAATTACATTTTCCTTTCCATACGTCACCACTTCCATGCTCAATTTTACGATAACAATTCCAAACATTATGTACAAGAATAAAACAAGTTAAGGCTATAATCACATATCACATGTCAATATTGAATCCTTCAAGTTCACTTACTTCAATACCACAAGTCCATTTTCAAGTTTACAAGGCAAAACCCTTCACCGATTAAGCAAACACAAATTGTTTCACACATAGTGAACTTCTCACACTTCACCAACATAACCAACATGATCCACACCATATTCTATGCATATAATATATTAAACCATGAGAGTAAACACATACCAAAGCTTTTCAAGTAGTGATCTTGTTCCAAGAGGAAGGTGGCTTAGGGTTTGAGTTGAGAGAATGTTGTGGAAATTCTAGATTTTGGCATGTGTAATGAAATGAATAAAAATCAGATTTTTGGTGCCTTTTATAAGCCCCTTAGTTGTCATCCTTATCCATCTTTTGGTCAATAATTAATGTGTTGATTCGGTCAAAAGAAGAATGGATCATTTCCTTCTTGTTGGGCCATGTCTTTTACCTAATTTTGGGCCTTGAATTGAACCCATTTGCACAAGGTTTGTTTAGCCCAATAACTTCCATGAATAATATACCATTTATCAAAACTCAATTAATTCCATGAACATTAGGGTAGTCGCGTGAGTTTCGAAAGGTACGGGGTGTTACAAGTACTTCTTCTTATCGCGAAAATCAACCAACCTCGAGCACTAATCAAGAAGTCACTGGTCACATAATGCAATTGTACACATGTATATTAATAATACATTCAAGCCTATCCCTATAACCACTTCATGGTTTCTTTGTAGTGAAAACTATCTAAGACTTTTCCCATATTCCCTAGAGTCCCTACAATCCGTAACTTCATGAAATTTTACAAGGAGACACACCATGTATTCCTATCTAACTATTACACATAGCTAATCCTTATCTTGATTTTTCTCTATACTCATAATCTTAGATGGAACAAGCACACTACAATCGTCCTCAAATATATTAACTACTCTCTCACATCTTTCCCGTTCCTAGATTCTTTCACTACCATCTATCAATTCATATGGAAGATCACTGAAGTAATAAAGTATGAGCATTAGTAATAAGATAGATATTTTTTAATCATGACTTACACTTATTGTTACTTTTCCACTCAAAATGGGGCCTAAGGAGTAAGGTATAATAGGCATGGATATTTCATGTACCAAACGTATAAAGCATGAATAGAGAGTCATTTAAGCATATATATAACATAACACTTCACCATCATAGGTGGACCACGTACATAGGGCATAGAGAAAAGAGATCATAAGCATGAGTTGTTCAAAAAATCTAATATAAGCATATACATGATGTAACATAATTTCACTAGCCATTTAGGGAATGTCATGAGTTTATAGGGCTGAGCATACTGTGAAACATGAGTTCATATATCATGAACTACATAACATAAGGCGAGAATTCATAGATTCATAGAGTAAGACTAGGATCGCTGCTTAAAGATATTGCTTCCTATTCTAGGAACTGAGCATGGATGTGAATCTACATGAAATACATAAACCTCGCTCATGGGAGTGACGCTAATACGAAGTACATAAGTAGAGTGTCATCTTGATTGAAGTACAAAAATATTCTTAGATAAGAATGGATCATTGTATCATTATAGTTTTTTTGTAACTTATTACTATCTAAATCTCAAGACTTGTCTTGGTCATTCATCATATCATTTCCCCCTTAGTTCAAAATTTGACATTCTAAGTCTACATACCTATTCTCTAAATTGAGATATAATCACATTACTCTACACGGTCGGGGTATCTCTATACACATGAATGTTAAACTCTCCTTTAAATACTACATCTATAGATACTAAAATTCTTGATAGGACTTATTTCTGATATACTTCTCATCTTCATCTTTCCTCTATGCCTAACATTTTATAACTTATTCTTTTATTTACTTACATATTCCACTTCATCTAAAACTTAACAATCTGGTCTCGTCTTATTAGTCTACTAACATCATACCTCTAAGTTTCTATCCACCCAATTCAATAGCATTAGAACTATACTAAGAGACTCCTCATCACCCACCTTATCTATAATTCCCACGATTCAACTCTTAGTGACAACATATAATACATTCCTAGAATCTCTCCACCTTATGCAAGTCAATAAAATTAAACTTGGCACACACAATATTTAGAAGCTTAGAATCTCATCTACAATATCTCATTTGGGGCACACATCTTCCCTTATAATTCTTAAGGTTTCCTTTTCATCAAATGCCTTATCCTTCATTCACTTATTCATTTAGAGCTCACATATATTACACATACAACTTCACACTAGCCATAAATTATAGACTTTAAGTTGTTACGTACACTATATCCAGCCTACTAGATCAAATCCCCAAACTAAATTTATCACCCTTATACTGCCATTCTTTTCATCATGGTAATAATCTACAGTTCAATCTTAGTGTCTAGTACTAAACATGGATAACAATAGTTATACGTTTATACAGCTCATAATTATAGCTACTAAAGAAGAATCATGAAACACTAGTCAATTGAGAGCTCATGAAAAAATAATCAATCTTAATCTTATAGACTATCTAATTATATTCTACTAACACATTCTTCTTTTACAAAATCTCTACTATCCATTCATCTACCTCTAATAAATCCATAGAACTACAAATATCAAGGTGTCCTCTCCTTAAAATCATAATGTGTAGCCTACATCTGTCAATTCCTGACCACTTTATCCTCTTATTCACAACCTATACCTAATTTTTATTAACATAATGACATACAATCATGAAATCCTATCCAAGTTCTAGTACACTCTAAGTCATCTTAACCAATAACCCTTCTTATACTTACTACCACAAAATCAACTTAGTTATTATTGCATCTTAGTCAAACACCTAAGGACATATCATCTCATTGCTCACTTAGTAAATACGCAATTCTAAATACATACCCAATCAATTGTTATTCCCACCTTTGGCTTCTACACTTTTCACTTCATATTTTTGGATCTAGGTTCATTTAAATACTTATAGCTTACAACACCCCAAATCACACTATCTCTCGGGTGGAAACACTATCTAAGAAATTAGATACATACTTTCCCCCTTAAGGTGACATATGTAACAACTTCTTAAAATGATCTAAATAGACTTGAACGCACTAATGGACACCCCTCAAGACCTTGTGCAGTCTCTTTAACTTTTTGATAGATCTATATAAGAGAAGCACATATATATGAATCTAATCTTTACTGCTTTGATCACCTCAAAGATGAGGCATAGTCTATTGGATTAGAGAAACACACGAATCTAGATAAGTTTCTTATGGCACAACTTTATTACATGAACTAGAGTATGAAAGAAGAGAAACATCTCCTAAATGCACTACATCCTCCAAATTATAAGTGTGACATACTTCACACTCATAATTAAGAATACTAGACATGATTTTATAGATATCCTAGGGCATTTGAACCTAGTTCTCTGATACCAAGTTTTACAAGCCTAAATCCTAGACCCTGGACATGGCCGACACCTAAATCCACTAGTGACTCAAGCGTAACCTTGGTATCATGCTGCTAAAAGATAAACTAAATGATATGTTAAAACTCTGAAATATTAAAGCAAGAACTAAGCTTAAATAAAGTAAATTATACTTTTATAATTTGAGACATAAAGTCAATTGGAAAATGAATATAACTGAACTAATAATTTAACTAACTATCTAATGAAGCCTCTAAGCAATTGAACTGGATAATGTCTATGGGGATAAGGTCCCGACCTACCTTATTCAAACAAACTAAACTACTGAATTGAGCTAGACATAGCTAAGTCCTCTTAATATGAAGATGAATCGCCAACAAGCTTAAAAAGAGTGAGATCTAACAGAGCATTTGGTGATGGCTCTAAGTACATGAATCTGCATCATTAAATGATACGATTCCAGATGTTGTTATTTCATGGAAAGCATGTATGTAATAAAGCTGAATTGAAGTAATACTGACAGCTGATAAAGTTGAATAACTAAACATGAATATGATATTCATTAAGGTCATGAAGTAACTATATGCTTAGTAGTAAATAAAGTATCTGCAATTCATTATAAAACATTTTATAATCTAGTGTGCTTGGCCAAGTTCATATTTCTTGAAAATAACTGAGTAATAAGTAATTTGTATACAAAACACTATAAAACGCATTACAAAACTAGTGGCTTGTGACATAATTCATACTTAAATAAAGATATTGAATCTTTTATTCGGGAGTTTCTTATAACTAACATACTACCATTTGAGCACAAGTTGACCAACCTCTGCCTAATTGTGAGACCGTCCTAACCTTTGCAAAAGCATAGGATAAGAATTTAACTGAATTATGGATCCATACTAAGCCCTTGGGCTAAATAGTTGTCACCTGAATCAACAAAATAACCATATCCTATGTTGGTATACATTATTTTTGGGGTACGTCTTCTCGATCCTTTGATAAGTTGGTGAAATACCAACTTATATCTTCTTTATCATTTAAATTTTGCTATGTTTAATTGAGAAAATAGTGCATTTAATGTGGTTTACTTCTATTTTATAGGTTTTATATGGTGTAAAAGATTATTGGAAGAAACCAAGTGGAGATAAGTCAAAAAGGAGCTAAAATGAAAGAAATAAAAAAAAAGTGGCAAGAAGTGTAAAAAATGACTAGATCTGTAAATTCAAAATCTGGCCTGTTTTAGGCCTTAATTTGATGTGAAAAAAATATGAAACTATAAAAGTAAGAGTTGGGAATATTATTTCCATCTTTGGTTATTTTCTCAAGTTTGGAGGCTGGGGTTCTTCAATCAACACCCTTGGAATTGAAGATAGGAAGCATTTAATTGAGAATTTCTTCAATCTTTTCTATAATTCCTTGCTTCATAGAGATTATATTTGGGTGTATTTGTTAATTTTGATTTTGAATATTGTGTTGGATACAAAACAATATTTGGTTTTAATTTCTATCTTTTGCTATTGTATTGATTGAATACTTTCTATTTATGAAATGAGTTAGTGTTTATCTAATTAATTCTTATGCTTTAATTCCCTTTCAGAGGGAGTGATCAACCCTAGGGCTTTCCCATTTAGTTCAATTGAATCGAGAGAAGAAATTGAGGGTTTAGATGAACAAAATAGTAAACATGAGGGGCTAACAAGAACCATACTCTAATGTTTGTAAAGCCTCTAAGTTTAAATCTATAATATTCTAAAAGTGGGAAGCCCCTTAGTTGAAACTTGAATTAATAAAATACCCACTAAACATCGAACTACTTTTTTACCCTTCATTTAAAACTTACTTCTAACAGTGTTTTGTACAAAAAAGTAATTTATCTTCAAGCAATAATTACTTCAAAACCATAACTTTTCATATTCTAGCATCTACCAGAAATTAAGGTAAATGTACATTTTACATTCTAATGAAATTTTTTAAGTAAAATATGTAATGAAGAAAGATGAACGTTGCACACCTTTACCTTCAGTGTAACACCCCGTACCTTCCCGACCCTACTTGATAACCTTGAACCATGTTTATCCTAAGTTCGAGAGCAATAAGTATGTATTTTGCATTGTCATCGATGGAACATTTGATATTGTGCTAGAAAATGTGATTAGACCTTTGTAGTGGGTGGTGTTTGTGACTTTGTGGAGCATTTGTGGGGTGACAAATTGAGGTTTAAGGGACATCCAAGCAAAGAATCTTAAAGCTAAGAGGTAAGCAAAAGGTTGGGACTTGAAAGATCCAACAAAATCCGCAAAGAAAAGTCAAAATTAAAAATTTGGCATGGGGCGCTGCAGAGGGCATGCCAGGCTGCTCTGGCCAAAATTTTTGTTTCCACAGGTAGCAAAGGGGCGCGCCAAGCGGCGTTCCAAGGTGGTTTTTGCCAAAATTTTTCTTCGACTATTATGATGTATATAAGACCTTTGAGTCATGGTATCATTACTCCATCATAGTAGGACTATTCTTAAGAGCGTTTAGCATTCGAGTTGGGGTTAATTCTTTGTCACAAGTATTTTAACTAATTTTAACAAATTATGTTCAAAGAAGCCATGAGCGACTAGAATTTCTATTTTTGCGATTGACGCTACGATCGGGAATCTTGTATGTGAATATTGTTGTGAAAACTATGGAGTTAATTAAACATGAGATATATGATGGATTACACATTGATTTTTGTGGGCTAAGATAATATGAGTTAATAGGCCAATTTGAGGCCCAAAATGAAGCCAAAAGACATGGCCCAATGGGTCAAATGACCCATTCTTCCATTTGACAAAGTAAAACACCTCAATTATTGATTAAGTTTGGCTAAGGATGACCAAAAGGGTTATAAAATGGGAAGGAAAAATCAGATTTCTATTCTATTACATACACATTCCTTTTCTAGATTTTTCTACACTTTTCTCTCTATCTCAAACCCTAAGGCAACCATCACTTGCTTGGATAAGATCATCCTTTAGCAAGCTTGGGTAAGTGTTTAACCTTATGATTTAATAGATTAGATGCATGAGAGATTATGTAGATCATGTTGGTTATGCTTGGAAGTGTTGGATATGGCACTTTTGCTTTTTGTAAGAGATGTGTCATTTATGAGATTTAAACTTGAAAAGTGACTTGATGTTTTGATGAAAGTGAATGGTGTGGATGATATCTCAACATGTATGGTGTGGTTGTGTCCATAACTTTTTATTTTTCTATATGAGTAAATTGTGGAATTTTGGTTATAAAATGTATTAGAATGACTTGATGGGTTCATTGTGATGTGGTGTTAATGAGAACATGTAAAGGAGGAACTTGGTGTGAAAAGCTATTGGTTTATGATGTATTGGTCAATGTATGGAATATTGTGGTATTATTAGTATGATAATGCCATGAATGGTATTGTCAAGGGGGAAATATCATGTTAAGGCAATCATGTAACTCATTAACGTTATATGCATTTGTAAGGTAGTTGGTGGTTAATGTAAACTCCGTTGTGTACCTGTGTTATAGAATGAAACGTAAGGAAGGAGCTGGGCTGTTGTATGCACATTTAAGATTGTATATTCATATTGGGAAGATAAGGTATGTAAGGTAACTCTTTCCATATCCTTCTGTAGCACATAGTGTCACATTGTCATTATACTTGTTCCATTCCGAAATGTTCAAAGGTATCCCCTTTCCGGTTATTAATCCTTGTTACTCACATGTTCCTTATTCATTGATTAATTGTAATTCACATTACTCATGTTCATTGGTTAATGTTCCAAAGTTCCAATAATGTTCAACCACTAATATACCAATCTCATAACAAAGGAATTAAAGTAATGTGCATTTATTGAGTACGGATGGCTACTCGAAGGGGCGTAAGCCTAGCTAGAGGTGATCCTGAATGGATATTGAGTATAGGTTGAAACTCGAAGGGGTGAAATCCGAGATAGAGGCGATCCCGAAAGTTCATTGGGAACGTGTGGCAACTCAAAGGGGCGAAAGCCTAGCTAGAGGCAATCCCGATTATTATGTTATTCCCACTGATCAGTTGGGCCCGGGCACTATATGATAGATGAGCACTTGATTGACGATTGAGGATGGAGTAAAGTAAAGTAAAAAGAGCAATATACATGATCCCACACGTATACATTATGGTAGTTTATCCTTATGACGCATTCACTTGTACTTGATTCTATTAAAGTTCTTATATGTCATACAGTTTCATATGGCCTTGCATACTCAGTACATTCTTCGTACTGACCCCCTTGGGGGAATTTACCTTACTTGTTGCAAGCACAGGTACTAGTAGACCTCCATAGTATAGTGCGGGTCATTTGTAGATTTTTGGTGAGCTCTAGTTGATCCGGGGCTTTCCGAGTCATAGTGTACATTGATTTTGGCATTGTAAATGTTGTATAAAGTGGGAACTTGTCCCGACTCTAGCTTGGATATGTACATGTATCTGTAGAGGCTTTGTAGACATATGTGGGATGAGGAATGTAAGAGATGTATGTCCATGTTGACTCGATGGCCCTAACGGCCAAATTTCTTATATACATATAGTACATGCTTCCATAACTTCCGCTATTGATATCTTATATCTCCATGTGATGGTGCTGCTTATTGAGTGACATGCATATGAATAGACATGAGCAAAGATTGGTTCTCTCATGCCTCATTGGCTTCGGGTTCCAGTCCGACCCTAATGGGATTCGGGTTGTGACAAAAGTGGTATCAGAGCGGGTGGTCCTAAGGGTGTCTACAAATCCGTGTCTAAGTAGAGTCTTACTTATGGGTGTGTTGCGCGCCACATTGATAAGCAGGAGGCTACGGGAAATTTAGGAGTTGTTTCTTTTCTTCACTTCTAGATCATGCAATAGAGCCAAAGTTGTAGGTGGACACATATGTACGTATTGACATTGGTGTTCTTTTGTATAGTCAAATGCTGAGTATCAGAAAAGATAAGGGCAAAGGTGAGCAGGTTGATATGCCTGCCGAAGTAGAAATGAGTAAATCACCACCTGACTAAGCTATTCAAGGTGGGGATAACATGAAAATTGTAATACGGGTTTCACTTATCCAAAAAGTAGAGAAGTACCCGCAGTACCACCTATAAATGCCACTGAAAAGGATTTAAGAAATGTAGTGCATATGTTGACTCAGATAGTTGTTGTATAATGTTAGGGGTGAGCTGGCCCAATGACGAGTGATGATGGTGCGGCTAGGGCAGCTAGTCGTCGAACACAGGATTTTCTAAAATTAAATCCTCCCACGTCCACCGAGTCGGATATGAATGAAGACCCACAGGACTTTATAGACATAATCAAAAGGGCTCTAGATGATATGCATGTGACTGTGTATTAATGTACTTTCAGTTAGTTGGGAGGAATTTAAAATGACATTCCTTGACCAGTACCTCCCATATGAGGTCCAAAAAAGCTCATGCGCACCACTTGCTAAATTTTTGCTGAAGAACTATGAGTGTCAGAAAGTATAGTCTTCGGTTTAATTCTTTGGCTAGTTATGCTCCAAATGTGGTAGCTATTATGACCGATAGAGTGCATCGGTATGCGGTCAAATGGATTGTACTATTGCGGCCTTGAAAAGAGATACGGATATAGCCAGAATATAGGCTTTTTGCACAGGTAATGGAGGATCAGAGGCAACAGAAAAGGACACACATATTTGAAGAACGGTTGTCAAAGAGGGCTAGACCTATGGGACAGTTCATGGCATCCCAAGGAAAATTTAGGTCTCGGGTGTTTAACAGACCACTTAGACCATTATTTCTTTAGTCTATAGTAAATGTTCTACCTTGATCCCAAGGGTTTAAAGATAATCAGTTTGGGTAGTGAGATTCAGGATTCATGGGCAATGGGGAATCAAGCACAAGAACGTAGAAAGTAGGAACCAACCGAAGTCTCCTCGTCAGCCATGTTAGTGCTGCGGAAGTTATTATTTAGGTGAATGTCGGTTGGGGGGCCGAATGTTTGTTATTGGTGTGGTATGTCGGGCCACAAAATGAGGCTTCTCTTGATGTAGCTACAGGTACCGTATATGTATTGATTGACTAATAGAGCATATGATATTTCATTAATTGCTGAAAATTCAAAAGAACACCAGACTTACTAGTTGTGTCACATGAAGTCTATACATCAGATGGTGAATCTATTGTAGTTAAAAGAGTATATCATAGGTGCATAATAATTGTTTGTGGTCATGAGACACTGGTTGGTCTCATTGAGATGGAAATAGTGGAATTTTGATGTTATAAAGGGATTGTGCCATAGTAGATTGCCGAACTAAGAAGTTATATTGTCGTTTTCCCCAAAAGAATGATTTTGAATGGCCAGGGAAATGTGGGGGTACCAAGAGGAAAATTTATTCCCCATCTTAAAGCAAAGAAAAGGATACTCTAAGGGATACATATGCCACTTAGTAAGAGTGAAAGATACTGATGTAAAGCCACCAACTCTTCAATTAGTTCTGGTGGTAAATGAATTCCTCAATGTATGAGCTGGTAGAAATGTGATGTCAGGTACTCGGCCTATTTTTATTTCTTCATATATCATGGCCCCGGTAAAGTTATGGGAATGAAACGAGATATTAAAAGACATGATGAACAAGGGATTCATAAGACCTAGTACGACCCCTTGGGGTGCATCAGTGTTTACTATCAGCAACCGAATGAGGTGACAATGAAGAATACATGTATTCTCCATGGAGTTGATGACTTATTTGATCGGTTATAGGGTGCCAAATTCTTCCTAAAGATTGACTTAAGGTCAGGAGATCATCAAGTAAAGGTCAGAGAAAATAAAGATACCCAAAATAGAAGTATGGTTGTTATGAATTCGTAGTTATGCCATTTGGGCTAACAAATGCACCAGCTGCGTTGATGGGTTTGATTATTAGGGTGTTTAAGCCATCGCTAAGCGTATTCGTGATAATGTTTTAGATGCTATATGAGATTACTCAAGATCACAAAAGGACCATGCTAATCACTTGTGACAGGTGTTACGGATTCTTCGTGACCGTAGGATATATGCAAGTTCTTTAAATGCAAGTTTGGTCACAATCCGTATCGTCCTTAGGACACATTGTATAGAATGAAGGAATAAGGATTAATATACACAAAAGAAGTGACCAAGGATTACGACACCTACAAAAATTCATAGCTTCCTTGAGTTGGCCGGTTACTACAGAAGAATTATTAAAAAGGCTTTCTGCCATTACCCTTAACAAAGCTAACACACAAGTAACTAAGTTTCAGCGGAATGATGGATGTGAGAAAGTTTGCAAGAGTTGAAAGATAAATTGACTCCTACACCTGTACTAGTACCTCCCAAAGGCACAGAAGAGTATGCAGTGTATTGTGATGTTTTAAAAATTGGTGTGGGATGTGTATACTCAACAATGTGATAGTGTATGCCTTAAGACAATTGCGTCCATATAAGAGAAATTATCCCACATACGATTTTGAGTTAGCAGTTGTGGCAATTGATTGTAACAGATGGCACTACCACTTGTATAAAACTTCAAGTGAAAGAATTATAGTGTCAAATGTTGCAGAATTTTCATCGATATCTGAGATAAAGGAAAAAGCAATATGTAAGTCATAGTTTTAGTTCAATTGAAAAAAAAAATGTACAGCGAAGTTCGACGAAGATATTTGAGCAAACACAAGGGGGATTACTTTAACGCCAATGTAGATTATGTGTACTGGGTATAGACGAGTTAAGGAAATGAATTATGATAGAAGAACATCATTCACAGTATTTTATTCATTCCGAAGCAACCAAAATATACCATGGTTTAGCAGAGATGTCTTGGTAAGGTTACCTGAAAAGCACATTGTAGAACTTGTAGCTCAATGTCCAAGCGGTCACTGATTAACAGTATGGCATCAGAAATTTATATGTTTTATGCAATGTATTACCCTTCCATTTTGGAAGTGGAACATGAATGACATGGATTTAACCACAGGGTTGCCTCGTACACTGCGAAGGTTGATTCCATATAGGTTATAGTTGACAGGCTTACTGAGTCAGCGTGTTTCTTACCAGTTAAGACCACCGATACAGCTGAACATTACGCAAAGTTGTATGTTACAGAGATAGTATGATTACATGGGATTCCACTCACTATCATATCATACAGGAGAGCTCCCTTTATTACACAGTGTTGGAAGTCTTTTCAGTAAAGCATGGGTACACAGGTGGATCTAAGTATGGCTTTTCATCCTCAGATGGATAGCCAAACAGAACGTATTATATAAACATTTGAAGATATGCCACGAGTTTGTACATTGGACTTTCAAGGTAGTTGGGATGAACATCTATCATTTATTGAAATTACTTACAATAAAAGTATCAAAAGGTACCTTACGAAGCTTTATATGAAAGAAAATATAGATCATCAATTGGATGGGTTACAGCTGATGAAATTTGCTTTGCTCGGGTCTGATTTTGTTCATCAAGCTATAGAAAAAGTGAAGGTGATATAATAGCAGCTACAAATGGCCCAAAGTCGATACAAATCATATGCCGCTATTAGACGAAGAGACTTAGAATGTGCCATAGGTGATTAGGTATTTTTGACAGTGTGACCAATGAAAAGAAAAAAAAATAATAATGAGATTCGAAAAGAAAGGGAAATTGTCTAAAGATTTGGGCAAATTGCGTATCTGTTAGCACTAGTCCAAGAACTCTTCACAGGTCATTCAGTATTTCATATTCGATGCTTTGAAAGTGTATAGGAGATTATCCTGTATTGCTTCCAGTGGAGATATACAAGTTATGAAAGATCTCACATGTGAAAAAGTACTGCTTACTATTCTAGATCGATAAGCGAAAGCAATGAGAAAAAAGAAGTAGCTTCCGTAAAGGCACTATTGGAGAAATTAGCACATAGAATAAATCACAAGGGAAAGAAATCTAAAGTACTCCTAATTGTTGAACACGGAAGAAAAAGTTCAAGATACGGAATTGGAGTCAATGTAAATCTTTACAAGTAGTATGTGTGTATATGATAGTGTCAAGGATCCACTTCGACTTAAGTTGTTACAATGAGACAATGTTACTAACATTCGAGGACGAATGTTCCTAAAGGGGGGAGAATGTAACACCCCGTACCTTCTCGACCCTACTTGATAACCTTGAGCCATGTTTACCCTAAGTTCGAGAGCAATAAGTATGTATTTTGCATTGTCATCGATGGAACATTTGATATTGTGCTAGAAAATGTGATTAGACCTTTGTAGTGGGTGGTGTTTGTGACTTTGTGGAGCATTTGTGGGGTGACAAATTGAGGTTTAAGGGACATCCAAGCAAAGAATCTTAAAGCTAAGAGGTAAGCAAAAGGTTGGGACTTGAAAGATCCAACAAAATCCGCAAAGAAAAGTCAAAATTAAAAATTTGGCATGGGGCGCTGCAGAGGGCATGCCAGGCTGCTCTGGCCAAAATTTTTGTTTCCACAGGCAGCAAAGGGGCACGCCAAGCGGCGTTCCGAGGTGGTTTTTGCCAAAATTTTTCTTCGACTATTATGATGTATATAAGACCTTTGAGTCATGGTATCATTACTCCATCATAGTAGGACTATTCTTAAGAGCGTTTAGCATTCGAGTTGGGGTTAATTCTTTGTCACAAGTATTTTAACTAATTTTAACAAATTATGTTCAAAGAAGCCATGAGCGACTAGAATTTCTATTTTTGCGATTGAGGCTACGATCGGGAATCTCGTACATGAATATTGTTGTGACAACTATGGAGTTAATTAAACATGAGATATATGATGGATTACACATTGATTTTTGTGGGCTAAGATAATATGTGTTAATAGGCCAATTTGAGGCCCAAAATGAAGCCAAAAGACATGGCCCAATGGGTCAAATGACCCATTCTTCCATTTGACCAAGTAAAACACCTCAATTATTGATTAAGTTTGGCTAAGGATGACCAAAAGGGTTATAAAAAGGGCAAGAAAAATCAGATTTCTATTCTATTACATGCACATGCCTTTTCTAGATTTTTCTACACTTTTCTCTCTATCTCAAACCCTAAGGCAACCATCACTTGCTTGGACAAGATCATCCTTTATCAAGCTTGGGTAGTGTTTAACCTTATGATTTAATATATTAAATGCATGAGAGATTATGTAGATCATGTTGGTTATGCTTGGAAGTGTTGGATATGGCACTTTTGCTTTTTGTAAGAGATGTGTCATTTATGAGATTTAAACTATAAAAGTGACTTAATATTTTGATGAAAGTGAATGGTGTGGATGATATCTCAACATGTATGGTGTGGTTGTGTCCATAACTTTTTATTTTTCTATATGAGTAAATTGTGGAATTTTGGTTATAAAATGTATTGGAGTGACTTGATGGGTTCATTGTGATGTGGTGTTAATGAGAACATGTAAAGGAGGAACTTGGTGTGAAAAGCTATTGGTTTATGATGTATTGGTCAATGTATGGAATATTGTGGTATTATTAGTATGATAATGCCATGAATGGTATTGTCAAGGGGGAAATGTCATGTTAAGGCAATCATGTAACTCATTAACGTTATATGCATTTGTAAGGTAGTTGGTGGTTAATGTAAACTCCGTTGTGTACCTGTGTTATAGAATGAAACGTAAGGAAGGAGCTGGGCTGTTGTATGCACATTTAAGATTGTATATTCATATTGGGAATATAAGGTATGTAAGGTTACTCTTTCCGTATCCTTCTGTAGCACATAGTGTCACATTGTCATTATACTTGTTCCATTCCGAAATGTTCAAAGGTATCCCCTTTCCGGTTATTAATCCTTGTTACTCACATGTTCCTTATTCATTGATTAATAGTAATTCACATTACTCATGTTCATTGGTTAATGTTCCAAAGTTCCAATAATGTTCAACCACTAATATACCAATCTCATAACAAAGGAATTGAAGTAATGTACATTTATTGAGTACGGGTGGCAACTCGAAGGGGCGTAATCCTAGCTAGAGGAGATCCCGAATGGATATTGAGTACAGGTGGCAACTCGAAGGGGCGAAAGCCTAGCTAGAGGCTATCCCGAAAGTTCATTGGGAACGTGTGGCAACTCAAAGGGTCGAAAGCCTAGCTAGAGGCGATCCCGATTATTATGTTATTCCCACTGATCAGTTGGGCCCGGGCACTATATGATAGATGAGCACTTGATTGACGATTGAGGATGGAGTAAAGTAAAGTAAAGTAAAGTAAAAAGAGCAATATACATGATCCCACACGTATACATTATGGTAGTTTATCCTTATGACGCATTCACTTGTACTTGATTCTATTAAGGTTCTTATATGTCATACAGTTTCATATGGCTTTGCATACTCAGTACATTCTTCGTACTGACCCCCTTGGGAGAATTTACCTTACTTGTTGTAGGTACAGGTACTAGTAGACCTCCACAGTACAGTGTGGGTCATTTGCAGATTTTTGGTGAGCTCCAGTTGATCCGGGGCTTTCCGAGTCATAGTGTACATTGATTTTGGCATTGTAAATGTTGTATAAAGTGGGGACTTGTCCCGACTCTAGCTTGGATATGTACATGTATCTATAGAGGCTTTGTAGACATATGTGGGATGAGGAATGTAAGAGATGTATGTCCATGTTGACTCGATGGCCCTAACGGCCAAGTTTCTTATATACATATAGTACATGCTTCCATAACTTCCGCTATTGATATCTTATATCTCCATGTGATGGTGCTGCTTATTGAGTGACATGCATATGAATAGACATGAGCAAAGATTGGTTCTCTCATGCCTCATTGGCTTCGGGTTCCAGTCCGACCCGAATGGGATTCGGGTTGTGACATTCAGTATCAAAGAGTAACTCCTATGAATTATTACTATAAATGATCATTATAGTAAATGTGATTAATTTAAATAATCATAACTTATAAGATAAACAGATCCAAACATGACCAAATGCAACTCATTTACTACAACCTATTCTATACATTTGAATTTGTTTCATATTCCAATACTTATTACAATTTATATAATGCTTATTTAATATGTTGGAGTTTTTTTTTTCATATGCACGTACAATGTATATACAATCAATTAATTCTAACTAATTAATTGTGCTATTTAAGAATATATTTCAGTGGAAATACTTATGGACACTCTCTTTTTTTCTGTCTCTCTCTCTATATATATATTATAGTATTAATATGGGTTTAGTCTGCCTCATTCCATGCACCAAGACACAATTTCTTATAACAAACAAAGTAACCAGTAGATAGTTTCATCTCTAAAACAAATCATTACTGATGCTCTTCATACTGGGAGACCACATGTCAACCAGGATAATGATGCTAAGGATCCAAATGCTATATTTCTTCATGTTTCATACCCTATTTGGAGTTAAAAAATCAACAAAACTTTGTTTGATTTATGGTTCAAGAATGCAAAACATATGTGTTGTACAAGCTCATTACAAATGGGCTTGCAACTACTGTTGAGAAATTGCCTGGTGATATACTGGAAAGAGATGTGATCTTTATACTAGCCAAACATCTCATTTTCAAATTCTTTTGCATGATCTTTTATTATTTATTTTTGGGAATTGCTTCGCAATGTATTGATGTTGTAATTGTTATTTGCTTCAGTTTTGACATTTTATCAAATTTGTATATATTTCCTAAAAGGGGGAAGCTCTTATCTTCAAAGTTGGATTACCATTTTTCCCTTCCACTAAATAAAACATCTAATTAATTAAATATTAATTATATTATTATTCTAATTTATATTTATCTTTTTCTTAATTATTATGACAGTTATCGATTATCAGTTCATAAACATGCTAAATTGATAATGAATTATCATCATTTCATTAGCGTGAGACAATGAAAATTCATTCATATATTATTATATGTACTACCAGTTTGGAATTTCAACAGTATTGTGAAGGCGATGATTTTTGTGCTATATAATTTACTATTCTATTCTCAATCCATTTGGATTATAATTATAGGTATTATAACTTAAATGAATGGATATACTCTGTTTTTGCTATTTTGATAAAATTTTAATTTCATTTTACTTTTTTGTGTTTATTTCCTTTATTGTTAGCTTCCTTGTAATTTGGCGATTATGAGATTAAGACCTTGAAATTTCAGCTTTTATAAATATCTGTAAATTGTGAAAGCCTTACTGAGTTAAGAGGAATAATAATTAGCGAGTACAAGTTGTATTGTGCTTTATTTGTAGAAATATTTATTTTTCTTCATGTCTTTGCTCATTCCGTTAAAGGTAGTTACATACATTTAATATTTTTTCAAGTAGAAATTTGACATATGCATATCATTAGAAATTCTATTATGTTAAGCTTCATATATCTTGTTTGATGGAAAACGCACAGTCCTACTTTTATGAATTTATATGATATAATAAATAAAATACAAATACTAAAATTTGTGTTGTTAATTTCAGCATTTTCTATTTTATAGCTCGATTTTTAAATATATAAATATTTTAAAATGATAACAAGGGACAAAGTTGCATGTTCCCAAATACTAGTAAAATAATATGCAGGGACAAGGCCCCCAGCTACCAATAAAATAAAGTTTGAAATAGAGAAGAAAAAGAGAAACTAAGTTAGGTCCCTGAATAAGGAGAACTCACCACTATTGAAATTTGAACTGCTAATAACTAGCCACGTACCTGAGAACGATCGTCCGTATCTACCTTAAATGAAAAATATAGAAAGACGAGGTATGAAATCAGTACAGGGAAGGTGCTGAGTATGTAGAAAACAACCTAAATAACTAAAAGTCTAATGTTAGCATAACTTGAAGAAAAGACCAAGATGTGAATAAACTTTTCTTAAAAACAGAATGCTTATTGCTAAAACAGTCTTTTGAGAAAATAGGAAAAAAAATCATAATTTGAGAAAAAGACTAAAATAAGACTTTTATAGATGTAAACATCAAGCTAAGAGTAAATACAGTTAAAAACCATCAGTAAGGATTTTTGAAACATGCGTATATGAAATCATGCAATGATCATATCAAGTAAACTATCAAAATAGAGTTAAATCCTTTAAGTGGGAGTTTCTTATAACCGACATAAACCATATGAGCATCATGGAGTCCAGTGTCATACACCCACACTGAGAAAGGTTGTTTTAATCGTCCATAGTTAGAACTATAATATAAGAATCCTTAAATCATGCCTCTTGGGCGAACATATAATCTATGGTGGCAAGGTAGTTCTGTGACAAGTGTTATCTAGAACGCAAATCCACTTGATGCTAAATAATCCTCCCAAAATATATCTTTATAGCTCATAACATATCTATCTATGACATATCTGATGTCATGTTGTTCATAAATATATTCAGCATATCTAGATGTCATAATGTTCATAATTCTTGCTGCTGTGAGCCTAAGCTCTATATCATGCATACACCATATGCTGAAAATATCTTTCTAAAATATATCTTCCAAATCACGCTTATAGCTTAAATTGTAGAAAAATTTACTAAAGCATGCATAACTCGTGGATTCTCAAATAGCTCTCATAATAAAATAAAGGCTCTAGACTTCTTACTTTTAAACACAAGGCTTCAAGAATAATGTATGAAATGATGTCAAGAATAAAAGTTCAACAAGGAACCAACTTGCTAAGTGTCTAAGTAAATACAATCTCTATAGAAACCATGATCATAAGTAAGGACTTCAATAAAATCATGAAATTCACTTAAATAAAGAGGACATTGAAAGTGGGTTCAGAAATCCTAACTATAGACTTTGAATTCATAAAATTAGTAATGTTTTGGACATGAGGATGAAGGAAAATCCTCATTGAAGTTCTACATACCTGAATTTGAAGAATTCATGGAGAAAATATTTGGGCTTGGAATTTTGGAGCTTGAACTTGGGAAACCTTCTTGGAGATTCTTGAAATAGGAGAGGAACAAAATGAGGAATTTACTTAAAGATTTTGATTCCTCACAAACCCTAACTATATTCATGGATTGAAACTACAATTGAAATTGATTATGGGGAGAATTGGGTTCCCACACTTGAAGAATTACCTTACATACGTTGTAAATCAAAGAACTTTGAAGAGGGGTTGAGGAAGAACCTTGAATTGATCCCTAACTTTATTTTTTTTGAAACCTTTGAGGTTCTTAAGAGAGGGGAGGAGATTGGTATGATGTTTTCTAAAGGTTAGACATATTATGTGTATTTTGAAGTTGTGGGAATTGGTTGTAAAAAAAGGATAGCATAAAAACACCCTTAATTAAATAAAGTTTGTAAAATTCCCATCTAGAAAGGGTATGGTACATTGCAGAGCCCATTGCGCATCTTGGGTGGGCACCCCGTGTAGCCCATCACTCTAATCTAGCCCCACCCTGCGGATCCCATTGCGCCTTTTGGATAGTGTATTGCTAAAATACTCTTAACATTTTGCTCTTAACTTGGATTACCAAATGATCAGTGGCGTTGGAAAGAATACTCAAAAACCTTTAATTTGGTAGGTAATGGTTCACGTTACTCTTCATAGTCTAGGAGTAATGGTCGTTTGAAATTGAATCAAGTGAAATCTCATACGGAAACTCAATTAGTAAAGAAGCTTTTTACTCAACTTTGTGTTGGGTTTCTTATGATCTTAATTCATATCTAATACACTTTCTACACTTGAGAATTGACCTTCATTCCTAGGTTTAATAAAAACTCATCGATTTTGGTTCAATCTACATACCTATAACAGTTTAAATCGTAGCCTAAAAGTTTGAGGTGTTTACATTATACAGGGGAAAACACATAATCAAGACTTGCACAATATCAATTTTACCCCTTTAAGTTTTTAAAACTAAGGTTCATAGGTTACATGCATACACAATTCCTCCATCGTCCCCCACATTCACCTTATTCGTATTTTATTTCGTCATGGACAACATATAAGCACATGTTACATATTAAGGGACTCATTCATCAATGTATTACCTCACGTTTAGATCTTTATATGTTAACTCATATTTTATCCATCCAAATGCCATGCTCGCAGGTCTAATCATAATCCTTTCATCATCTAAACAATGTATAAATATACTAATCACAGTCTACTACTCATAAATCCATAGTCTACCTCATCTCCAAGTTGATTCTATAGAGTGTATACAACCTTGTTCCTCATTCCAGATCAAGCAATTCTGATGGAGAATCTACGAAGTTAAAGATGGGGTTTATTTCCTTGAGAGCCTTGCCTCTCCATTATGGTAGTTCTACCTTAGGAATATCCCTAGAAGCATTTTTAGCATAGAAAACTTATTTTTAGAATAGGTGCAGAACAAAACAAGTAATTTTCGCGCTCACTGGTCCATCACTAATGCAGCGACCAACCAATCATTACAACGGGCTCGTTGTAGCGACCAAGGGACTAATGCACTGACCCTTAGGATGATTGGGCACCATACTTTAATATTATACTTGAAATATTCATTAAGAAAAATAAATGGTTACGCCATCTCAAATTCACATCGATGTAAAATTTTAAATTTTTCATACTCCTACCACAGATATTTCAATAACGACAAAATTGATTGCTATATTAGATACCAATTTACCAACCATTCATCTCTGGATGATCATTGGTGATGAGGAGTAGGAGGTTGAAGTATTTTCAAAGGAAATTTCTCCTATGGTTAGTTGTTTTCATACATCAGCCCAACGATGATCATCCAGCCTTCCTATCAAGGCCTTATGGAACATTTAATTACATGAGATCGATACTAGATTTGAGTCAAATAATTTTTTCATACATTGATAGATTGAACATAAACTTACTTATTTGGGTTATTACGAGAACCTACGATATTTGGAAGGGAAGGGTTTATCAACGACATAAGACACCACAAGAAAAATCATTACACAATACTCACAGACGTCATTGCAGTGACTAAAGGCTTATTATAGAAACCTTGATGAAGCAAACCAGGGGCCGCTTTAACAATAGTAGGAATATTTAAGGGGGAGAGTAGGGGAAATTTCATTTCACACTTTTCAACATCCATACTCTCTCAAACTCTCTCACTTTCTCTCTCTCTCTATGTCATTCTCTTCCTACATTGATTTTTTAGGTAAATCTCTCTATTCTCGCAGCTATTCATCATTTGGTAACTTTTAAATTGTGTAATCATGCTTAGAATCGCTTGATTTTTCAAACACAAATGGGTTTTTGGGCAAGAATTTGTTTCGACTTTGTAGGGAAGAAATCCTGAAGCATGCTATTTCATTTTATGTCCTCAACACCCTTATAGCATTTTTGGTATAAGATCTACGGAGTTCATGGGAATTTGAACTCAAAAATGAACTGGGTAGATGAAGGAGTATTTTCAAATATTTTCAATCCATTAAGGCTTGATTTGGGTATTAACCACCTAAAAACAACATATATAGGTCATATATCACTATATTATGCTCGATTAGGGCAAAAAATCATTAAAAATAGAGCAAAACTTGGAAACTCCATTATTGGAGGTAGGGTCCCATTGGGGAAGAAGGTACCATTGTAGCAAGTTGTAATGGTGCCACTATGGCGAGACCCGTCTCGCTGTGGTGACCTCGTTCTAGTGGTCGCTAGGTAGTGTGCTTCCCTAGGGGGACTAAAATTTTCTAAACTACTTTCTATGATTCCATGCTTTTATCCTCAATTTCTCATAGTATTTTAATGGAATTATTATCTAAGAAACTTTTTTTCTTTATTCAGATACTACTATTATCATGGACGGGAGTGGAAACACCCCTCTTCTTTACAAAAGGTTTGTCAATAGCAACTGCAAGAGGTGGTTTTTAGACATGCAAATTAGAGAGCTCATGCACGAGCATGGGTTGGGGGCTATTGATGGAGCCTACGTGTGAGTGTAATGAAAATTGGGTGAGGGAGTTCTATACCATGCTCTCTATTATGAAGTGGGAGGTCCTTAATCCTACCATTTATATCTGAGGCGTGGATATCCCAATTCGGGTGGATATCATCAATGAAACTTTGGGGGTTCCAAATCCCCCAAATGATGGCTACAAGGTAAAAGAGTTAGAGATTGAAAACTAGTGGTTTGCCAATATGCTGCTGGTGGTAGGTAAGAGGGAGAAGACTCTTTGGGTCCATACCAAGGGGGCAATCAATAGTACTGACTTCACTTCCATTGCTTGGCGGTGGTTTAACCTAATTTCCAGGAGGATTTGTCCTTATGTAAATGTCACTGATTTGACTTACCAGCAAGCATTGATGATAGCCTATATCCTAAACTAGGTGGATATTAATGTGGGGGAGTAGATTGTGGAGGAGTGGTGGGCCTTTTCAATACTTTGATGGACCTATTTCTTCTTTTCATAATTACTAAGCTATGTGAGAGGGTAAATATATTTGTAAAAGAGAGGGATTCTACTGTCATACATGACATGCCCTTCAATCCATTGAGGGTACATATATGAGCAGAGAAAGAAGAAGAGGAAGATGAGAATTGAGGAAAAGGGTAGAGAGGCCTAGGATGGTAGGGGAGAAGAGACTGGATATACACAACCTACAGGGCCTTTTAAGTGCCTGGAGTCAGACTTGGTTGTATTGAAGGACATATTGAGAAAGATTCACATGCCTCCCTAAGAGTCCATATCCTCAAGTACTGTAGGTCCATCTAACCTCCAGGGTACCTTTGATACCTTAACGTTAGCTCATGTAGCAATTTGAGAAGATTTGGGGGTGGAGAAGAGGAAGAAGTGCTCCAAGGATCATATGTTCATCCGCATGTGGAAGGGAATGAAGACCATTATAAATATCTTTGTCCCAAATGAGAAGGTTCCTAGAGTGGAGGTGGCCGAAGCCCAAGAGTTCTCCTTTCAGTGGGCTGGATGAGGATGGTTCTGATAATTCGAGAGGCGGAGATGATGATGGAGCCACCAGGTAGGCCTCTGTATATTCATTTCCCTTCATGTATTCCATATTTCAGATTATGTTAGTTTTATCATTGTGGGGCCTTTGTTAGACACTATTTACTTTCTTGAATTTTAAGATATTTTCAATTGTTTTCGATATTTTGGTGTCTTTGGTGGCATCTTTGGGAATTATGGTCTTGTTTGTAGGCTGGTACTTTTATGAATTTTGTATTTTGTATTTGAAATAACCCCTGAATTATGTTTTGGAAAATGAGGTCCTTGAAGCGGGAATGTAGGCTAGCTACTGTCTAACGGCCACTACGGTGGTCCTTCACTCACCGCAGTGCAACTACTCTAGCGGAAAGGTTCCGCTGTAGCTGCCCTGGCAAGCAAGCCTAGTACAGTTCATTAAGCAAGCAACCGTTATAGCGGTCTCACTATAGCGGCAACCCCACCGCTACAACAACCCTAAACCAATAAATCAGGGAAAAATTAAGTTTCTACCCCCTTAACGCAACACAACATCACCTAACACGACATTGTGGTTTAAATTCTTCTATAATGAATATACTTACATGAGCTTTTTGTTTCTGGGCTACTAGTCTTGAGATTTTCATTAGCTAAATCATTGGGGAAATATTTAGGTGGGATGCTTAGACCCGAAACACTCCCTTTTTCATTATTTTATCAACAAAAAAGGCATTAGTATATATCAATGCACTACAGGTCATCATAATTTCAACATACATTGATTTTTGACACAGATTCAATAAATAACAATTAACCAAATAATTTCACCACAACTAAAAAAACAATTGTAAGTCATGTCTCTTATCAAAAGCTACCAATTGGAATCACCTAGTTTCCAATTGCAAATTCATCAAGATACCAATTTGAATCAACTAGATCCAACTTGAATTTGTTAAGATACCGATTGGAATCAACTAGATATCAATTGAACTCGACTTAAGTAGACTATAGCTGAGACAACATAATAGGAAAGAAGAAAGGAAATGACTCTTAGATGCCTCATAGCTTCAAGAGGATTTAATGTGGATATCTACACACCAATCCACATGACTCTACTAGAAATTTCACTTGTACTTGTGATACCAATTGTCACGACCCAAATTACGGGATTGTACAAGCACTTACTCTATTTTAACTAGTTTGGAGAACCTTACCACCCAATTGGTTATTATGTGGAAATTCAAGTAACAACCTTTATATAATTAAACAATTCGACAAAAATTCCAAACGTAATAATAAATCAAGAATCATTTTACAAACATTTAACTTAACTGCTTACAATATTTCCTAAGGACCTAGTCTCGACATGTACAAGAGCTTCTATAAAATGAAAACCGATGATTAGAGATTCAACTTCCACTTGAAATGAGATGTAGAAGTTGAAGAAGAGTACATCGCCATCTTAAGTAAGAAACTTCAAGTCAACCTATAACATACCTACATCCCCAAAAAGATGTATAAAGAGTAATATCAGTACACCACACATACTGGTAAGTATCATCAGCCGACTAAGATTAGTTCATACAACAATATGTAGAAATCAATAAAATCAACATGATGATCTCATATACAGTTTAGCACCTAAGTTCACATTCCTTACTACGACTCATAAATAAGCTCTGAAGTTCCAAAGTATCCTTCTTAATTAAATTAAGTCCATCATTTTCATTAATTTTCTTGTTTCCCTTGTGGTAAGTACACTAACCGTTAACTCAATTTGTTGACATCATTCTTTAGAGGACATAAATCCGACTAACGGTTTGACCAAACAATCAACTATATCAACACCACAAAAAATACAGTAAGTCACAACAATAACATCAATATTTCATGATCAGATAAGGCGATAAAATAGGCTTCTTAACATGCAACAAGTAGTTTTCCTCAATCAACCAATCATCCTAAATCAACTTTATAAATTCAAAAACAAGGAAATAAGATTCACAACAATTACCATAATTAGACACCAAATGATAAACACCACTCTACAACAAGGACATCTAAACCACAATGATTTTTATTAGCAACCACAAGCTCTACAATCTCAATAATTCCATTAATTCCACCACATAGCAACATGTAAGTCATAAATCAAACATGTCAAGTCATACAAAATTCTACAATTATAGCAGTCACCTTACAATATGGATCTACGTCCATATAAACCTTATGAAATGCATAATATATCTGCACAACTCATAATAGGGTCTTATTTCTGTCCAATAGTCACGTCCTACAAGGACACACAAAGGTCCATATATCATACCAGCGTGGTACCCTATCCATCATAATAATATCAATATCAATATCCATACCAATATTGTACCTCAAGCAATATCAACTTATAGTTCCATTTACACTATCTCTCAGGATATAACACAACGTACCCAAATTTACAAGTACATTTTATAATCATAACATATTTCAATCAAGTTCAATATGTAATAACTTATTGTTTCAAATATTAACAAACCATAATCATTAATCACAAGTATGTCTGAATACCAAACAATAATTTATCCAATTCAGAAGCACACAAGCAACTAAATCAAGTTTAAACTCCAATTAAGCACTCATAAGTTCATTCACTTGCTCCCCTATCATTACTTACACCAAGGACTGGTGGATTCAATTACTAGTATAATATCCCTTATATCTAGATTCATAGGCACCACTCCCTTAGTCGTTTATTAGACTAACTATCCAGCCCTACTCAACATTAACTTCTAAACTTTAGTAATAAATTCTACTCAAAGCACTTTCTAGCATCTATCCCGACATTTTTTTAGAATCTATAATTTATTAAAATGCTTCCCTTTTTCATGAATAACTCAGAGAACAACATTATAGTAGGGAAAACACACAATCAAGACTCTCAGAACATCAATTTTATCCCTTTAAGTTATTAAAACTAAGGTTCATAGGTTACATGCATACACAATTCCTCCATCATCCCCTACATTCACTTTATTCATATTTTATCTCATTATGGATAGCATACAAGAACATATTACATATCAAGGGAGTCATTCATCAATGTATTACCACAAGTTTAGATCTTTTTATGTTAACTTATATTTTATCCATCTAAACTCCATGCTCTCATGCCTTATCATGATTCTCCCATCAATTATATACCATGTATACATTTACTAATCATAATCTACTAATCATAAAATTATAGCCTACCTGGATGCCAAGCTATTGCTACAGAGTGCATCCAACCTTGTTCCTTGTTCTCAATTTAGTAGTTCTAATGTAGAATCCATGAGGATAAAGATGGGGTTGATTTTCTTAAGAGTCTTGCCTCTTTGTTATGTTTTTTCTAGCTTATAAATAATCCAAGGTGCATTTTTAAGAGAGAACACTTCTTTTTAGGACAAGTGCTAAGTGTGGTCACTAGTCCATCACCACTGCACAGCCGGCCAATTGCTACAACGGGCTTGCTGTAGCACCCAAGGAACTACTGCAGTATCCTTTAAGTAGATTGAGCCCCATACTTCTATCCTATACCTGAAATGATAGCTAAAAAAACTAAATTGTTAATCCGTCTCAAATTTGCATTGATGTAAAATTTTAAACTTTTCATATTCCTACCATGGATATTTCAATAATGAATGAGTTGTTACATTCCTTTTAGAGCTAAGCTAGCATAATACTCCTGAAGGTTTTGTCATCCACATCAAGTTTCTTTCTTGAATTTTAGTCAATATCTTTTTTAGCAGCAAGTCTGTAGGAATTCTATTTAAAAAATTTCTAGCATACAATTTGAATGCATTTCCTGAGTCATGTGCAAAACTCTTATGCATCATTATTTGTACCTTGTTCCTACACTCTAATTACCTTTTTAGGTACTTATTGATATGAAATGGCATTTAGTTGATCTGAAATGGTCCGAGGAGTAAAAACACCATAGTGAAATCATTCATTCACACCATATTTTTAGGGAGTCCCTCCTAACTTGAGCTTTATATTATTTAGTTGCATTAGGGACAATGCAACATTTTTAGTTGGGGTGGCATTTGTAGGTGACATTTGTTTTTGTACTTTACTTGTGCCCTTGCTGGGCTTGTTATTTATTTAATAAATATGTGTGCCTTTGTCGGGCTTGTTAGTTATGTGTGGATGCTATGGATATTGTTGCCCTTATTGGGCATGTTTTGTAATTGATGTAGTTGTGAATTAGTCACTTTTGTTATTTTTCATTATAGCTTTTTTGATTATGTAGTAGTTTTTGAGTTACTTTTTCTCGATGATAGATTGAATGACGACTTTCATATGGGAAATAGTCACCTTGTTGGGTGTTGGTGTCCTCTTGTGCTTATGTTTGAGTTTGTGAGTTAATTTGTGCATCTGTGGCACTGGGGAAGTCTTATTATCCTTAGTCAACGTGGTTTGGGATTATGAATTTTTGCCTGTTAGTCTGCATGGCTTTCTTGGTACCAATACATTTAAACTTTGATATATGAATTCTTGATCTTTAACAAGAAGAAAAATCATGGAAGTAAAGATTCTTGTTGTGACTTTTAGACTCAACTTTTGGCTCTTTTATTTACTAATAGTCTCTTTAGGATAGAAGTAATTTTTTGAGTTAAGTTGTTTCAATTGGGTCTTGGAGACATTTGTACTTCAATTTTTATGTTCCAAGAGTAGTGAGCTTGATTTGTTAGTTCTTTTACATATCTTGTGGTCTAGAACTTGCTTGAAATATGTTTCAGGGTGAATCTCTAGAGAACACTTGTCTTGAAAAATGATATTAGGCCTTCCTTGGACGATCATTTTTTGCCTTAAATTACCTACCTTTGTATATTTTTCCTAGTTAACCCCCTTTTGACCTTTTATCCTTTTCTTTGGAAATCATGTTACAAACATTATCATTTTGTTCATAAATTGACCTATCTTTTGACACCCTACCTCCCTAAGTGCTTTGTAAGTGCAAATATTGCTAAAAAGCTAAGTTTAGGAAGTGAAATATTTTGAAAATGCAAACATAAGCTAAAAACTTAAGTTTAGGGGTAATGATTGAAAAGGTGGTGATATGGTAGCTATTTTAAAGGTGATTAAAAAAAGAGAAGAACAAGGGTATAAAAACTTTGAAATAAGTGATCTTCCTTGATATTTATAAAAAGAACAAAAAGAAAGAAGGACAATAAAATGTTATGAATAAAGGGGAGTTAGGTGATGGAATGCAAAATGAATAAAAGGGTGGAAAGTTGTAAAGGAAGTGTGCTTGTTGTTGCAAATTGTAGTTCTTAGAGACATTTTGAGTCACTATTCTCAAATTTTGTCCCTACCTTAACTAAAATCCTACATTACATCCCTTAAGTCCTAATTGATTTTGAGTCAAGTGTATCTTCATTGGTGGAGAATTACATGAAGGGCAAGCTTATGGTACTACTTGAATGCATTTGAACTTCTTTGTGAGAGTGAGAGTTAATTCTTTTTATTCTATATATCAATTGTATTTTATATTGCATTTTAGGAGTGTGGGATACTATCTTAATTGTAAGGGAACATAATGTGAATTTGCTCCATTTTTCAATTGAGAGGAACGAACAAACGAAGGTCGCATTGTGACAAAGAGGCAAAAATTGAAGCTTTAGTGTCATGATTTGTTGGTTACTTTGATTTAGTTGGTGTTCGTGCATTTGACAAGAAAATAAATTTTTTGAGAAGTGTTGTGATTCATATGTCTTGAATTAATTTTGTTTACCAATCAAAGTCATATATTTGTGCTTAAAATAGATTTTTTGACTTTGTATGATGTTGGTGCATTTTGAATTGTGTCCCTTGAAGGAAATTGAATATTTTGAATTACTTGAGGATAATAAATAGTATTAATTTGGGGGTTTGATAATTTGGTAAAATACCAACTTATTTCTTCTTTAACCTTGAACTTTTGCTATGTTTAATTGAAAAAATAGTGCATTTAATATGGTTTAATTCTATGTTATAGATTTTATATGGTGGAAGACAGTATTGGAAGAAACCAAGTGGAAACAAGTCAAAACTGAGCTAAAATAAAGAAAATAGAAGAAGTGGCTAGAAGTGCAAAAATGACCAGATCTGCAAATTCAAAATCTGGACTGTTTTGGGCCTTATTTTGAAGTGAAAAAAATGTGGAACTATAAAAATAAGAGTTGGGAATATTATTTTCATCTTTGATTATTTTCTCGAGTTTGGAGGCTAGGGTTCTTCAATCAACACCATTAGAATTGAAGATTGGAAGCACTTACTTGAGAATTTCTTAAATCCTTTCTTTAATTCATAGTTTCGTAGAAATTATATTTAGGTGTAGTTGTGAATTTTAATTTTGAATATTTTGTTGGATACAAAACAATATTTGGATTTTAATTTTTTTCTTTTGCTTTTGCATTGATTGAATACTTTCTATTTATGAAATGAGTTTGTGTTTATCTAATTAATTCTTATTCTTCAATTGAGTTTCAAAGGGGAGTGATTAACTCTAGGACTTGCCCATTTACTTTAATTGAATCGAGAGACGAAATTGAGGCTGGGAAAGGTTAATTAGCGCAATTTAAGTTTTTAAACTTCATCTAATGGATTCAAGCTAGAAATAGTACGATTCTAGTGTAGTCTAAAATTGGAATGCTTTTGTTGCCACTTTGCTAGATTCGAGAGAAGTTAGCTAAGAAATATTCGCTAATTGTCGAGAGGCATAGCGGGTAATTGAGATTCCAAGGATAATTTCTTAACCCATGATTAATTTGTAGTAATTAATTATTTACAATGAATCATTGATATGAATTGATTCCCCATTACCAATTTTCTTATTTTTCCTCGCTTGTGAAGGTCACTGATCACTTCTATCTTTTTTAATTACTTCTATCTTTGTATGTTTCTTCTTATATCAAAAACCCTCCAAAATACTTGTATCAATTGTTTGGATTAGGATAAGTGTTCTTCCTTACTTTCATAATTACCTACTTATTATTCCCTATGGGATCGATCCCGACTCTTTAGTTGGATAAATATATTACAAATGACCATTTACATTTCTTTTCGTAAGGTGCATTTGGACATTATCACCCATACTCTTCTCGGTGTTAAATAATCCTCCCAAAACATACTATTTGCTCATACCATAATCTATTAACATACTTTCAAAATCATGTTGTGGAGCCTTTGCTTAATAGCATATCATGAAAATATAATATTGGTGATCTTTGACTCTAAATTATCAGAAATAAACTATTGTTGTGATTTGGCTCTAAATCTTATGAAAAAATTCTAGTCTGAACTTTCAAGATAAAAGACATTTTTTTTCTAAACATATCAACAATTTTAAGGGTAATTGGTTGCTTTCATGAAGTAGAGTTTCAAAATCATAAACTAACTTTCATGATGAAAAACATTCTTCTCTTTCCAAAACGTATCAATATGCATAAGGGCACTTTATAAAATTTTCATGAATTGGACTTTGACAATTGAAACATAACTTTTGTAAAATCGTGAGATAGCTTCTATAAAATATGAGACAACTTTCATACCATTAGCAATAGACTCCATCAACTTGAATAGGGCATACAATTAAAGGATGAATTCAATTTATGAGATTTCTAAAAATTTCATGGAGGATTCAAGGAGTATCATGAATATATAAAGAAACTAGATTCTAAGATTCAGTTTGAAAACCCTAGCTTTATTCATGAAAAAAGACTAGATTAAAAACATACTTGTGAGGAAGAGTAGGGTTTCCACAATTAAGGTTGACCTTACATACCTTGAGAGACAGAAGGAATTAAAGAAGAATGAGAGAATCTCTTCCTTAAAGCTTGGAGATTTTTTCTTGAAACTCTTGGGGTTCTTAAGAGAAGGAATGATTTTGTACGATGTTTTCTAAGTGTTAGTCATATTTAGAGGGATTTTTAATCCATGGGAACTGATTTCCTAATAATGATAGGATGACAACACCCTTAAATAAATGAAATGTAATGCCTCCAAAACTCGTATCATGATTTCGTAGTCTTAGATGCACTCTTGAGCTTAGATATGATATTTTCTGACCTTTAAAAGGATTGGGAATCATTTAGGAAGTATTTCTCTTATTAGATGAGAGTTTTCAATGTTAGAAGTGGATCATGTGCCATATTTTAGGGTCCCGTGCTTTGGGTTCCATGCTAGGAATGAGAAAAATCTCCGAAGTACAAACTTCTACAACCCCAGCGTAGGGAGGCATAACATTAGGGCCACAGGGTGTGTCCAACCTTGCGCCGCGAGGCCTGGCTGGCTTGTTGTCCTGTGTGCCATGCCTCACCTATCAAATGTGAAATGTTTTCCCTCTCTTTCATTTAAATGAGGGTGTTTTGGTCTTTTACCCTTAATAAAACCTCTTGGACTATTTTTAAAGTGCTTTATGTCATATATTAGGCAGTTAAACATCAATATTTTCCCATTCCTCCCCTTAGAAGCCTCAAACATAGAGGTCTTCTTCAAATGTTCAAGCATAGGGTTTCAACCAACTCTTACAACTTCTTCTTCAAGGCTTTTGTTCTTCTCAAGTATGTGGGAATTCAGTGAGGAAAAATCCTTTCATCCCCATATTCATAGTTTTTGAAGCATCGTATTGTCTAGATTAAAGTCCCTGAATAATTGTGATTATACATTACATTTATTTATAAATTCATATTTGGGAATGTTTTAAGGAACTTGGATTTGAAACCTTACTTGGTGACTTTCAAAGCTATAGTATGTTTTACACCAATTATCTTCATACATATTTTGAAGTATAGTTTGAAAGAAGATATAGTTTAGCATGCAAGTTCAAAACTGGAATTTATACAAAATATGAGCATAGACTCACAACATAAATTTCTAGAAGAGATTTTTGAGCAAAGACTCATTATATGATCTCAATTATTTCAATAGATAAGTTATGAGCATGCATACAATTTTTGGGAGGACTATTTAGCACCGAGCAGGTATGGGATTAATTTCACATATCCTAAAACTACATGCCACCATAGGCTACGATCGTACCACTAGTTAGGGTGACCTCTTTTATCCCAAATGGATTTTTATGGATCCATAGTTTAGATAGGATTTATACCCTAGAAAAGTGTAGAGCAGCCCACCCATTTGAATTAGTGGTTGGAAATCATGAGCTCATATGGTGTTTCTCAGCTTTTGCTTATATTTAGAATTGTCGTATTAGTAGCATGCCAGACCAAGGGTCCGCTCAGGCCATTTGTGGTTCCATGTGTCAATCACACCTAGGGTGTAGACTTGGGTCATGATAAACTTGGTATTAGAGCATTAGGTTCAAGTGTCCTAGGATGCCTATGAAGATGCCTCCAGTAGAGTCCTTCTTATGAGCGTGAAGCAAGAACACTTATAATAGGGAGGCTACAGGGTATTAGAAAATGCTACCTTTCTTTTACACTCTAGTTCCTGAGATAAAGTTTAACTCTATGAATTATTCTAACTCATGATTTAGACTTTTTTTTTTATCATGCCTCTAAAGAGAACAATCAATCAGAGAACTATTGTAAATGATGGGTTAATACCATTTCCATGCCTCTAGCTCCAGCAAGGTAGACCAGGAGTAGGGCATGTTCTTCTACTCAAAATGCTACCACTATCTAATCCACAGAGGGTCCTAGTACACCTACTGTTCCGCCTTCCCGTGTTGATGTTACTAATGTTGAGTTTTTAAATGCTATCCAAATGCTCATGCAAATAGTGACAACTAGTCCAACCGTTAGGGTGTCGCTCATGTAGGTTCCAGCTCCTAGGGTTCTTCTGACACCTCCAAGATCCATGAATTTCTTAGAATGAATCCTTTGGAGTTTATGGGGACTAAGCCTGGTGCAGACCCTCAAAATTTAATTGAAGAAATTCATAAGATTCTTTGCATGATGCATGTCAGTGTTATATAGGGGGTTGAGCTTGCCTCCTACCAGTTGAAGGATGTTCCAAGTTTATGGTATGAGCAATGGAAAGAGTCCCGTGGTGAGGATGTTGCACCTACAATATGGGATGACTTCATGGATGCATTCCTTTACCCTTGTCATGACCCAAACCTATTGTGAGTGGCACCCACACTAACCCTCAGATGAGAGAACCATCTAACCCAACATTACTACCAATACTTACCAATTTTAAATGAAAACAAAAATATTCTATCAAATAAAACAATATCTCTAACAAATTAATCGAATGCAAAAATAAAATCATCAATTCTAAAACTTCCCCAAAAACTGAAGGTCATCTTGCCATAATATCTAACTAAACATATCCATGGGTACAACCTAGAAAAACTAACAATAAAACCAAAAATTTGTCTTTTCCCAAAAATAAATGGATAAGATGTAAACAAGATAGATCCATGGTTGCTCGGAAGATGATTGCTCAAACTTGGATCTGGAGTTACACTACGGTCTACAAATGAGGTCACATCGAAGCCGCTGGAATGTGCTCTGCATTCAACAAAAAAAAGAGCACAGGGTAGTATTAGTACAAAACCACTATTTGCTGGTAGGATCATAGGCCAACTCAAGTTAATCCATGTGAACACTTAACTAACAGTTTGTAAACAAGTAGAAAAAATAAGTCATCTTTAGCCATTATGCCTACAAATCAGTCTTTCCACCACTATTCCACTTTAATCGATTAAATCAAGTAAATATATGAATCACCTTTAAGAAAATAGTACTCAAGTCAACCACAAAAAATCTCATGAAAATAAGTTAACTTATTACTCCCTCATAAAACACCTCATTATTGTACATCAGCAATATTAACTAAATTTAAATAAAGTATCAAATAACTGGGCCACACAAGGATCCAAATATAATGTCAAGTATTCGGACCACTCAATGATCCAAATATAGTGATCAACGCAATATAACCCATTTCACTCAAAAAACCATCAAACTCTCCAAATTATGGTGTACACATATGATATGGGTGTTATTAATTTCCACTAGACATGACTAGAAGGGGACGAGCTCAGTCCACGTACCAAATAATCCAGACAACTAGTACTCGCCACCTTTATCCCAAACCAAGTGTTAAACCACGCTTACTCTAATGTCCTCACCCTTATCCTCTCTGAAATCCACCAATTCAATCATGATCAACCTTTATTGGTTCATCTCACAACAACAAACAGTACCATAAAACAAGTGCAATCACATAGTAAGTGAATCAACCACCATGCACATCAAACAAGGTCCTTTTTACCATTCTCATTATAGATTATCAATTTCCAACTTGCATTCAACAATTAACAAGTTCTATATTCATTAGCATGCATTTCAACTAAATATAAAAAATAAATATTTAACAAGCACACATACAATCAAATTGAGTTTTAACTCCAATTAAACCATCACCTACTTCGATCCATGCCTTACAATGCCCATTATTTGAGCCTTGCCCTTTCTCTTAGATTCGGCTTGATATTGGTATAAAACTAACACATAGAATACAATTTAACCAACATTCTAACAATTTTAGGTATTATAACCTAAATTTATAACCCTAAGGTCAAGTTCATGAACAATTCCACCACTCTAGAGTTTTTCTACCCTTTATTCCACCCAAATTCTCCATATACTAGGATTAAGAGGCCAAATTTTAGTTTAAAATACTTAATTTACCACTTCTAAACCATTACAAATAATTCAATCCCACCTCAAGAATATCATATCAATTCGTCCAACCTAGGGATAAACCTTTCATCCCCACCACAATCAACCAAAGATGATTCTAAGAAGTTGGAGATTAAATATAGATTAGATTAGTGGAATGACTTACCTCAATGGTGGAGTTCAAGAAGAACTAAAGAAAATTGCCTAAAATCATCCCTAAATAACCACTGAATTTTTTTGGATGAAAAATAATAGTTAAGTCCAAAAACTGCTATTTACTATGTCAAGCCCACTATAGCAGCCCGATTCCCGCTATAATAGAATTTGCCCACTATAGCAGGGCTGACCAAAGTTGACTCTCGCTATAGATTTTTTTTTTCTATAGCGAGACCCCGGTAGCAGCATGTATCCCACTACAGTGAGGTAGGTGAGGCAGTAACTATGGACAATTTCCATTTTTGCCATTTTAACAACACACTCTCAGATTTTAACCTCACAAACTAACCCTTTTATGTCAAATGTTATATCTGAAGTTTGATTAACCAAACTTCCATTCCAAGAGTTTTGATGAACTCCTTAACCTCTTACCTAATACATTACATCATGATCTTAATCATTGAACCACTACCTTAAGGATTTACCTAGACCTTACCACACTTGCAATTCATCAAAGACTAGCATAGCCTAAAATTTTCAACACTTCATCCGGGGAGAAACTTAACCCAAATTTTTGCATGCTAAGCTATATCATAATATATGAAAAGGATTATTACAATAGATACTAATTTACCCATCATTATACCCGAATGAAAATCAAAAAAAAGGAAAAGAAAAGATAGCAAAGGAAATATCTGAATCCTCAAACAAGTGAAGTTACTTATTTTGCATGTTCGATTCAGTTTCCCAAATGGCCTCCTAAACAGAAAAATGCTTTTACTGGACTTTCAAGAACCTAATCTCTTTGGTTCTCAACCTTCAAAAATCTCAGTAAAGTATCATGTAACACCTCATAAGTACCTAAGACTCTATTTCATACTTAACATAGGAAACCAGATGGAAACTAGAAATTTCTCCTCCCAACGACCCAAACAACGAGTCATCGTCAGTGCCAATGACTCTTTGGGAGAGCCATTCTAAGGACTTAGCCAAAAATCCTAAATATTGATTTTCCCCAGTGACAACGACTCCAGGGGATGAGTCGTCACCAGACCCCATGAGTTGTTATGAGTGTCTGTTCTAAGGAAGTTCTAAAAGTTGACATTTCAGTCTAGTCCCAACGAGTCAACATAATAACTTGTTATTAGTGACAAAGAATTATTGCCAAACCCCAAAAATTCCACCCAGTCATAATGAGTCTGGCGATGAGTCATTATCAAAAATGACGACTCATCGCGTGACCTATGACAATCGGGTGCAATAGTTTCAGTTATGGTTTTCTCAAGGACTTTTTGGTCTTTTCCCATTATTTTATCCCCTATAATACATCATTTAGGGCTACTCTAAGTGGGATTAAAGAGGATTAGTCAATTAATTCTCCTTATTCACTCTTAAAACTTAGAATATATTAGAAACAAGCAATTTTTCCTCTCCAAAAGAAAGAACTAGGGTTTCTCTTTTTTAGGCTTCAAATTCAAGTTTCTACAAGAAACTCTTCACTCTAGGTATGTGGTATTTCATCAATGGGTATCCTTTCACCCATTGATACCCTAAGTGAACTCAATTTTTTAGTTAATCCATTATTCAGAACTTAGGGTTTCTATTAAAAGCATGATTTACCTTATATTTCAGTTCCTCATGATTAGTAGTCTATAAATACATGTTTCCCATGAAATTCAGTACCTTTATAGACTTGATTTTATGAATTCTCAGTATATTAATATTCAGTATTTTGGGACTTATACTTTATGAATTTATACTCTATTTGAAAAATAAAAATTTCCATAATTAATAGTATTCTTCAAAGATGATGGGTTATGAACACCCGATGACTTAGCATTCAAGAAATTTAATTCAGTATGCAATCCTTTAGTTCCACAGACTTTAGAATGATTTCAGACAAAGCATTTATTATTCCGTCTCAAAACATCAGTATTATAGAGCTATTCAATATATCAGTTTACTTCAGTTGGGAGTTGTACTTAGCACCGAGCAGATGTAGGGATTAGGCTGAGACCTTTAGTAGAAGTCCCTAAGTCCTAGAACTATGGTGCCATTTTAGGTTTTAAAGGATCACCAAACTGATTAGGTTGACACCATAGTCCTTTTGGACATCAGTTTGGTTGATCCACGTTAGTTAGTAGCATACCCATGGCAAGGTATAGAGCAACCTTCTAGTTGGGGTTGTAGGGTGGGCCTCATTTAGCTTAGATGAGGTACATCGATTAATAGTAGCTCCCACAGCTAAGTCTTAGATTATGCATGACCTCTGATTTAGTCTATTCAGTATAATATTTATCAGTTATATGCTTATATATTTGGGTCATTGCATCAGCTCACATTTATTAGTTCCATGTTCAGTTTAGTCTCTCTTTTTCAGCATGTTCAATTTTATATATTGTAGTGTATATCTCACATGCTCAGTATATTTAAAGTACTAACTGTATACTTCTTGTACGCTATATTATATTATAATATAGGTTTAAATCTGCAGCATCTAGCTCACGATTAGCACGATCTTGTACTTATCTCAGGAGCAGAGTATGGTGAGTCCTCGTGATTCATAGATAAGACATTGTTATTTCTTTAGATCAGTCATTTTAATTTTTAGATAGTTAGGGTTAGCTGGGAGTTTTTCCCTATAACTCATCATTAGTAGAGTCTTTCAGATAGTCAGTTAGATATGTTTTAGCTTTATGATATTTTCAGACTTATATCCTTTGGATTCGTATTTGTTATTTCTTTAGCTAGCTTCCGTATTCAATATTTCTTTTATATGTTATCAGTGTTCTTAGAGTCATGCCAGACTATGGGTTAGCTTGGGGTCACTTATGTCTCTAAGCACCTTATTGTGAATGGGGTGTACACTCGGGTCATGATAAACTTGATATTAGAGCATCAGGTTTAAAGTGTCCTAGGGTGTATGAAAGCCACATTAAGTTGAGTCTTGTTCATGTGTGTGGTGCATGCCACACTTATGAGTGAGGCTATCAAATATTTTAGGAAAGTTTCACTTCTTTCATGATCATATCATGCGATAGAGTGTGAGCTCTATTTAATCTTCTTCTAATTCATGCTCTATTTGTTTACCGAAAAATGCTTCCCAGAAGAGCAAACGGAAGGATAAATAGAAATGGAAACTAACTAGCTCTACTAGCTCCAACAGACCCTCTGAATGAACAACTTACACATGATGAGTTTGGGATGCTTTTAAGGTGATTGCTCAAGAAATTATCACTTAGGTGAACCAGCAGGCTATTACATCAGTCAATCCGAATGAGAATTTGAAAGCAACGAGAGTTCGGGACTTCACTCCGATAAATTCGATCAGAGTTCATAGTTATAGGTAGAGAAGAATCCACAGGAGGTCATAAATGAGATTCAGAAGGTCACTTAGATTAGTGTATCACTCTAGTTGAGAGTGCAAACTTAGTCGCCTATCAGTTGAAGGGAGTAGCTCAGACTTGGTGTAAAAAGTAAAAGGAAGTTAGAGGTATAGATGCAGGTCCAGTGGATTGGGATAAGTTTGAGACTGTATTTTTGGGTAGTTTCTTCCTACTTGAGTTAAGGGAATCCAAAGTTCAATAGTTCATCAAGTTGAAGTGGGTAACATGACCATGAAAGAGTATTCTCTTAAGTTTACTCAGCTCTCCAAGTATGCTCCAGCGATGGTGGCCGATTCAAAGGCCCGTATGAGTAAGTTCATTTCCAGTGTCTCCGAAATTATGGTCAAGAAATGTAGGACTACCATACTATTTAAGAAGATGAACATATCCAAATTTGTGACTCATGCTCAACAGATTGAGGAAGAAAAAATTTAGGAGAATGAAAGGGAGACTAAGAGGGGTATAATAGGAAATTTTGACTATTCTTAGTAGAAATATGGCGGTGGTAATCCCTCTCAATTTCATAAGAGGTCTTTAGCTCCAAACTCTTTCTCTGCTAGAGCCCCAATACCCAAGTTTAGATAGAAGCATCGGGATAGGGCACCAGGAAATTCCCAGGGTAGCATTACTAGTGAATGCATTTTTTAGTTTGCAGGAATTGTGGTAGGAACCACCATGAGGAGTTTATAGCCGATAGTGGTGGTTGTTTTGGCTATGGCAAGCTAGGTCACAGATTAAGCGAGTGCTCTATGGCCTTACAAAGGGGAAGAGATGTTCGTCGACAAACCCAGTCTAATTTCTTAGCAGCTCTAGCAGGTCACCCAACTATGTAGGGTGCCTCATCTATTGCAGGTGGTGGTTAGCACCAGTACAGATTCTATGCCTTGCAGACACAACATGATTATGAGGGTTTACCTAATGTAGTCACTGGAATGTTATAATTTTTCCACATTAATATTTATGCCTTGTTAGATCCCAGAGCCACACTTTCTTTTGTAACTTCCTATATAGTAGTAGACTTCGATGTCAATCTCAAAATCCTTTCAGAACCTCTCTCATTTGCTACTTTTATTGGTGACCCAGTTATAGCTATATGGGTTTACAGAAATTTCCTAGTCACGGTTTCTTAGAAAGTCACTTCTGTTGATCTCATAGTGTTGGATATGACTAATTTTGACGTCATTATTGGCATGGATTGGCTATATTCTTCTTATGACTCAATCGATTATAGAAATAGAGTAGTTTTAATTTCCATATGAGCCAATCTTAGAATGGAAGGGTAGTACTTCAGTGTCTATAAGTCGGTTTGTCTCTTACCTTAAGCCCAGAAAAATGATTTCAAATGGGTGGATCTATCATCTTGTTTGGGTTAAGGATTCAAAGTCTGAGACCCCAACTATTTAATCAGTTTTAGTGGTTAATGTGTTTTCAGAAATGTTTCCAGAAGATCAGCCCAAAGATTCTCCTAAGTGAGAAATTAACTTCAAAATAGATCTCCTTCTAGATACCTAGCTTATCTTAATTCCTTCTTACAGAATGGCTGTACTTGAGCTTAAGGAATTAAAGTAAAAATTGAAAGATCTTTTAGACAAGGGTTTTATTAGGCCCAATATCTCACCATGGGGTGATTCAGTTCTTTTTGTGCATAAGAAAAATTATTCCCTCAGAATGTGGATCGATAATCATCATTTGAACAAAGTCACAATCAAGAATAAGTATCCTATTCATGTGATTGATGACTTATTCGACTAGCTTCAGTGTTCCAGTTGTTTATAAAGGATAGACCTCAGATTTGGCTATCATCAGCTCAGAGTCAGAGAGTGTGACATTCCTAAGACAACCTTCAAACCTCGATATGGTCAATATGAATTTTGTATTATGTCTTTTAGACTAACAAATGCTCCTACAACTTTCATGGACTTAACGACCAGAGTGTTTAAGCAATTCTTGTACATGTTCATCATTGTATTTATTAATGATAACCTCATTTATTCTTGGAGTGAGGATGAACATGCTGACTATTTGAGGATTATCTTATAGAGTCTAAAAGATCGCCAGCTATTTACAAAGTTTAGCAAGTGTGAATTCTAGTTAAAAGTCGTGGGATTCCTCGATAAAAAAATTTTAGTGAGGGCATTCAGGTTTATCCTCAAAAGACTTAAGCAGTTAGAAACTGGCCTAGGCCCATCTCTTTATCAAATATTAGGACTTTCTTAGGTTTAGCCTGTTATTATAGATAGTTTGTTGAAATATTTTCCTCTATTTGTTCTCCTGTGTCTAGATTGACTCAGACGAAAGTCAAATTTCAGTAGTTCAATGCTTGTGAGAAGAGTTTTCAAAAGTTGAAGACTTGACTCACTTTTGCTATAGTTTTAGCTATACCAAAGGGTCTAGATTGGTTTGTAGTTTATTATGATGCTTCAGGAGTTGGCATCGGATTGTAATGATGCAGCATGGTAAGGTTATAACGTATGCCTCTATATAGCTCAAGCCTCATGAGAAGAATTACTCGACTCATGATCTTGAGTTGGAAATATTTGTTTTTGCCTTAAAGATTTGGATGTATTATCTTTATGGGGTTCATGTATATGTGTTCATGGACCCCAAAAGCCTTCAGTATGTTTTCAGTCAGAAAGATCAAAATCTTCATCAGAAGAGATGGTTATAGTTATTAAAATATTATGAACGAGTGTCTTATACCATATGGGTAAAGCCAATGTAGTGGATGATGCTCTTAGCAGGCTTTTTATAGGTAGTGTTGCTCAGGTAGAGAATGAGGAGAAATAATTAGTTTGCAGTGTCCACAGGCTTGCTAGATTGGAAGTTCGATTAGTTGATTCAGTCAAATGTAGTTTCATGTTTCAGAATGGTTCAGAATCTTGTTTAGTAGCTGAGTGAAGGCAAATCAAGATGCGATCCTATTTTGCTTAAGTTGAAAGAAACAGTCCAAAGTCAGAAGTTTGAGATTTTTTCTTGGGGTAGATGGTGTCCTTCATTGTTAGGGAAAACTATATGTTCCAGACATGGATTACTAGAGACAGCGGATGCTGATAGAAGCTAATAGTTCTCGATATTTGATTCATCCAAAAGCCACTAAGATGTACTGTGATCAATGTGGAGTCTATTGGTGAAATGAAATGAAGAAGGATATAGTAGAATTTATGGCCAAGTGTCCAAATTGCCAGCAGGTTAAGGTTGAGCACCAGAGACCAGGTGGTATGACTAAGAATATCAGTATTCCTACTTGGAAGTAGAAAGTGGTGAATATGGATTTTATCACAGGGTTGCCTCGTACTCGCTGATAGCGTGATTCTATTTGGGTTATTGTGGACCGGATGACCAAGTCAGTATATTTCCTACCAGTCAACACTTTAAATTCAGTAGATGATTATGCTAGACTTTTCTTAGAGAGTTGGTGAAGTTGCATAGAGTCCATTTGAATATCATCTCAAATAGGGGTACTCAATTTACTTCTCAGTTTTGGAAGTCTTTTTAGAAGGGTCTTAGTACCCAAGTTCATCTCAGCATAAATTTTCACCCTCGAATAGATGGTCAGGTAAAGTAGACCATTCAGATTTTCGAGGACATATCGAGGTCTTGCGTGATCAATTTATAGGTAGTTGGGATGATCACTTGCCTTTGATTAAGTTTGCCTAAAATAACAGTTATCACTTCAGTATTCAGATGGCTCCATTTGAGATAATTTATGGTAGGAGGTGTAGATTTCCTATTAGTTGGGTTGAGGTTGGTGAAGCTGCTTTGATAGGGCATGACTGAGTCCACGAGGCTATGGATAAAGTTCAGCTGATTAGAGAAAGGCTGAAGATAGCTTAGAGTCATCAGAAATCCTATGTAGATGTGAGGAGGAGGGAACTTAAGTTTTTGATTGATTATTTGGTCTACTTATAAGTTTCACCCATGAAAGAGGTTAAGAGATTTGAAAAGAATGGAAAACACAATCCCCATTATCTGGGTCCTTATAGGATTTTAAGGTGCATTGGCAATGCGGCTTATGAGTTAGACTTACTTGCAGACTTAGCATAAGTGCATCCAGTTTTTCACGTGTCTTTGTTAAAGAATTGCATTGGTGATCCAACTTCAGTAGTGCGTTTAGACAGTGTGGGAGTGAAAGATATCCTTTATTACAAAGAGGTTCCAGTTGAGATTCTTGACTGCCAGGTTTGTAAGTTGAGAAACAAAGAGGTCACTTCAGTAAAAGTCCTTTAGAGGAACCAACTAGTTGAGCGAGCTACTTGAGAAGCACACACAACCAAGTACCCTCATATTTTTTCCTTTGAGTCTAGTTCTAACTTAAGGTAACAGTTTCCTCCCTAGTATTCCTCTCAGTTTCATGTCCCTCAGTTGCTCTGATGTCTTAGTTGCATGCATATTACATGAATTCATCCCACTCATGTTTCAGTTAGAAAAATAAGTTGTTATGTAAGAAATTATCTTTTAGAACTCAGTGTTGGGATTGCAGCTCCTTCCCTATCCTTTCAACTTAGTTAGTCTTCAATCGATGATGAATGTTATTAAGGGGGAGATATTGTAACACCCCATAAGATCCTAACATTCAATTTCAAACTTAACACAGAAAACTAGATGGCAACCAGAAATTTCTCCTTCCAATGACCCAGATAAGAAGTCATCATTAGTGCCAATGACTCATTAGGAGAGCCATTTTGAGGACTTAGCCAAAGGTACCAAAGATTGATTTTCCCCCAGTGAAAATGACTCTAGGGGATGAGTCATCACTAGACCCCACAAGTCGTTATGGGTACCCGTTCTGAGGAAGTCCTAAAATTTGACATTTGGGTCCAGTCGCAATGAGTCAACACAACGATCCGCCATCAATAACGATCAGTCATTGTGTCGAGTCATCACCAGACCCCAGAAATTCCACCTAATTACGGAGAGTTTGATGATGAGTCATTGCCAGACACGATGACTCATCATGTAACCCCTGACAACTGGGCACAACAGTTTTAGCTACAATTTTCTCAGGGACTTTTTGGTCTTTTCCCACTCTTTTAACCCCTATACTACGTTGTTTAGAACTACTCTAAGTGGTATTAAAGGGGATTAGTCGATTAATTCTCTCCATTCACTCTTAAAACTTAGAATATATCAGAAACAAGCGATTTTTCCTCTCCAAACCAAGAACTAGGGTTTCTCTTCTTTAGGTATGTTGATTTCATTAATAGGTATCCTTTCACCCATTAAGTCTCTAAGTGAACTCAATTTTTTAGTTAATCCATTGTTCGGAACTTAGGGTTCCCATTAAAAGCATGACTCACCTTATATTTAAGTTCCCTAAGATTAGTAGTCTGTAAATACATGTTTCCCATGAAATTCAGTACATTTATAGACTTGTTTTTTATGAATTCTCAGCAAATTGATATTCAGTATTTTGGAACTTGTACTTTATGAATTCGTACTCCATTTAGAACATAAAAATTGTCATGATTAATGGTATTCTTTAAAGATGGTGGGTCATGAACACCTGATGACTTAGTATTCCATAAATTGATAATTTTCGGTCCTTCAATTCCATAGACTTTAGAATGCATTCATTCAATCTCAGAATATCAATATTATTGAGCGATTCAGTATATCCATTTATTTTAGTTGGGAGAAGTACTTAGCACCGAACGAACGCAGGGATGAAGGTTCACCCATTATTTAGGCTGAGATATTTAGTAGAATTCCCTAAGTCCTAGAACTACATTGCCATCGTAGGTTCTAAAGAGTCACTAACCAGATTAGGATGAAACCTTAATCCTTTTGGACATCAGTTTAGTGGATCCACGTTAGTCAGTGTTCGTACCCCTTGAAAGGTAAAGAGCACCTTTCCCGCTGGGGTTATAGTTTGGTCCCTATTTAGCTCAGATGGGTTATGTAGGTTAATAGTAGCTCCCACTGTTTAGACTCAGCTATTGCATGACCTCACATTCAATCTATTTAGTATAATATTTATCAGTTATATTCTTATCTATTTGGATCATTGCATCACCTCACATTTATCAGTTCTATGTTCAGTTTAGTCTCTTATTTTCAGCATGTTCTGCTTTATATATTGTAGTGTATACATCTCACATGCTCAGTACATTAAAAATACTAGATGCATACTTATTTTGTACTATATTATGTTATAATATAGGTTCAGACATTCAGTATCCTGCTCGCGGTTAGCATGATCCCATACTCATCTCAGCAGCAAAGTGTGGTGAGTCTTTATCTTTTGAGGATAAGACTTATTGTTTTTTCTTTTTTCAGTATTCAGATAGTTAGAGTTAGTTGGGGGTTTGTCCCAGAAACTCATCATTAGTAGAGGCTTTCAGACAGTCAATTAAATATGTTTTCAGTTTTATGATATTTTAAGACTTATATCATTTGGATTAGTATTTGTTATTTCTTTAGCTAGCTTCAACATTTAATATTTATTTCATTGATTATTAGTGTTCTTAGAGTCATGCCATACCATGGGTTAGCTTGGGGTCACTTATGGCTCTAAACACTGTGTTGCGACTAGAGTGTAGACTTGGGCCATGACATATCACCACAGGCTCCTACTCATAAGAGAGGTTCTTATCGAATAATACCGAGTCCCAATGAATGATGTAGTCACCATCCCCATGGTACTTTTTAAGCATAGAGACTTGGAATACCAAATGGACTCCTAACAAACTTTGAGGTAACATAATTTTGTAAGCCACTACCTACATCATCAAGAATCTTTAACAGACTAATATACTTGGGGCTAATGTTTCCTCTCTTGCCAAACCACATCACTCCCTTCATGGGAGAAACTTTAAGTAGTATATGTTCACCCTTCTTAAAGAGCATGTCTCTCATCTTGCAATTTGCATATTCTTTCAGTAGACTTTAGGCTACTAACAACTTATTTTGAATAAGCCTTACCTTTTCTTGAGAATCTTTTACCCAGTCAGTGCCTAAGGGCTTCATATCACCCACCTCAAACCAGCCTATACGCAATCTATATCTCCTCCTATATAAAACATCAGATGGGGCCATGTCAATACTAAAATGATAGTTGTTGTTGTGCGAAAAATCATACGATAACATAAACTGATCCCAATGACCCCCAAAGTCTGCCACACATGCCCAAAGCATATCTTCTAGCACCTGAATAGTCCTCTCAGACTACCCATCAGTCTGAGGATAAAATGCATTGCTTAAATCTAGCTTAGTGTCCAAGTCCTCATGCAACTTATGCCAAAACTTAGAGGTAAACTTTGTATCTGTATCTGATATAATGGAGGTTGGAACCTCATGAAATATCAAAACCTCTATAACATAGATTTTAGCTAACTTCTCCGTGTTATAATTCATCTTGACCAAAATGAAATGTGTGGACTTTGTTAGCATCATACTGAACCAAGGTCATAGGAAGACCCACAATAAAATCCATGGCAATCCTCTCCTATTTACACTCTGGAATAGGAATTTTGAAGTAGACCTGCAGGCTTTTGATGCTCGTATTTTACCTACTGAGAATTCTTATACTTAGCCATATACTATACTATATCTCTCTTCATTCAGGGTCACCAGGAGAGAAGTCTCAAGTCACGATACATCTTAATTGCACCAAGATGTATAGAATATCTAGAGCCATGAGATTCTGATGGTAAGCTATTAATTAATTTATCAACTTGGGACACACATACACACCCTTTTACCCTTAACATGCCACAACCATCAAGGGTGGCCTCTCGCGCCTCACTACACACCACCTTATTTAAAATCTTATTCAGTTTTACATCTTAAAACTGCTTAGCCTTGATCTGATCAAGGAATGCCGACCTTGCCTCAACACTAGCCAACACTGCACCTCTTTTAGACACCCCAAAATGCATTAACTGTATTACTAGAGATTGAATCTCTCTAGCTAAAGGACGCGTTATTACATTCAAACATGTTTGACTTTCCATACTTACAACTTTCATACATCTGCCACCACATTGGCTTTTCTCGGATGATACTGGATGGAAATATCGTAATCCTTTAGTAACTCCATCTACCCCCTATGTCTCAAATTTAAGTCCTTAAGAGTAAACACATGTTGTAGGCTGCTATGATCAATGAAAACCTCACACTTGACACCATATAGGTAGTGTCTCCATATTTTGAGTGCAAAAACCACCACTGCCAGCTCCAAGTCATGAGTTGGATAATTTCTCTCATGGACCTTCAATTGCCTTGAAGCATAGGCTACCACATTCTTATCCTGCATTAACACAGTAGCCAAGGCATAATGTGAAGTATCACAGAATACTATTAAATCCTTACCTTAATGGGGAAAGGCAAGGATGAGAGTTATGGTCAGGAGAGACTTGAGTTTTTGAAAGCTCTTTTCACACTTGTCAGACTAAACAAAAGCTACTTCCTTTTGAGTCAGTCTTGTCAAGTGAGTAGAAATTGAGGCAAAACCTTTGACAAATCTCTAGTAATAGCTAGCAAAACCCATAAAGTTATTAACTTCAGTAACATAGGTAGGCCTAGCCCAATTCATAACTACATCAATCTTTTGGGGATCTTCCATTACCCCCTTCTCAGAAACCACATGCCTCTAAAGGACACGGACGACATCCAAAACTCACACTTAGAGAATTTTGCATAAAGCTTATTCTCTCTCAATATATCCAAGACAATGCATAAATGTCTTGCATACTTCTCTTTAGTATTAGAGTAAAACAAATTGTCATCAATAAATACAATAACAAATGAATCCAAGAAAGATTTAAAGATACCATTCATAAAATTCATGAAGGCTACTGGTGCATTAGTCAACTCAAAGGACATCATTAGAAATTCATAATGCCCATAGCGAGTCCTGAATGCTGTCTTAGGAATATCCTCAGTTCGGATCTTTAATTGATGATACCTCGAACTTAGATCTATCATAAAAAACACTAAAACACCCTTACTGATCAAACTAATCATATATTCTGGGTAATGGGTATTTATTTCGAATAGTTACCTTATTCAACTACCGATAATCTATACACATTCTCATATTATCATCCTTCTTTTTGACAAACAACACTGGAGCACCCCACGACGAAGTACTAGTAAGAATAATCCCATTATCAAGAAACTCTTACAGCTGAGTCTTAAGCTCTCTTAACTTAGCCAGAGTCATCCTATAGGGAGTAATAGAGATGGTGTGAGTGCCCGGTTCTAGATCAATGCAAAATTCAATGGCCTGATCTAGAGGCACACCAAGCAAATTAGTAGGGAACACTTCCTGGAATTCACACACTACAGGGACTGACTCAATAGATGGGACCTCTGCACTAGTGTCCCAAAGATGTGCTAAAAAGGCGAAACACCCCTTCCCTACTAACTTTTTAGGATGAATGAAAGAAATGAGTTTCACCAAACTAGTTTTATAGATACCCTCCTACTATAGTTTATCTATCCCCGACATAGCTAAGGTCACAGTCTTCGCATTATAATTCAAAACAACATTATACAAGGACGGCCAAGTCATACCCAAAATAATATCAAAATCTAACATATCCAGAATCACCAGGTCCACCCAAGACTAAAAACCCATAAACATCATTGAACAAGTACAATATATTTGAGTCACTACCATCAAATCCCCAAGGGAAGTAGATACATAAATAGGTGAATCAAGCATATCACAAACCATTTCTAATCCTAAGGTAAATTTAATAGAAACATAGTAAAAAGTAGCACTCAGATCAAACAAGATCAAAACCATCTGGTCATAAACAAGAATGGTACCTGTAATGAATGCATTTGATGTCTCTACCTCAGATTTTCCTCGAAAGGCATAACAATGGGCTTTGTCATCAATCTGAGCTACTTCCCTAGTAGTCTATGCATCACCTCTACCAGTATTACCACCACCTTAATTACCACTATGGCCTGCTTGATAACTATTATACCTTCTCTGTGAGCGACCTCTACCATTTCCTCCACCTCCTCTATCAGCTAGAACCAAAGCTCTAGATTTCTTCTGACCCTGAAAACCTGACTGTTTACCATTAGGATTGTTCCTCTTATAATGCCTAATTTTTCCATAGCTAATACAAGCTCGATCGATTAAAGCATAGTTAGCATAAAAATATGAAGCCTCTTGGCTACCTACACCTGAATAATTCTGAGTGGTCCTTGATCAACCCCCTATAGAAACTGGCAAAGTGGACTATATTAGACGTGTAAATTAGGCCTGAGAACTCTGGCTTCTAGAGTAGGATCCGTTAAAGTTTCCTGTATTTTGGGCCTTCTTTCTCCTATTTTGTCATACTATCCTATCTAACCCTCTCTAATTTCTTCACAAACTCCACTACCTCATTAAAGGTCTTGCTTGAGGAAGTTATTTGTAATGCTGAGACCTGCAAATTAGTATTCAAACTTTTCATAAAGCGATGAATCCGTTCTTATTCAATATCAAGTAACTGGGCGGCAAACCTAGACAAGGCATGGAACTTAGCCTCATAAGATGCAACAGTCATATTACCTTACTCATGGGCGAGAAACTCATCTTTCTTCTTATCACGCAAGGTGAATGGCACATATTTCTCCAAAAATAAGGTGTAGAACTGAGTCCATGTCAACAAAGGCAATGTTGAATACCGACACTCCACATATACCCTCCACCACTACTTAGCATCTCTTTACAGTTGGACGGTCAAAAACACTACCCCATATTTTTCCACAATACCAATCTTGTGTAACCTCTTATGACAGTCCATAATAAACTCAAAGGCATCCTTCCTCTCTAAATTAAGGAAAGTTAGGGGTTTCATCTTTAGTAACTTACATAACAATTCATACTCATTCCTAGTTATAATAGGACCCAATACTGGATGAGGAAACACTTCTATCCTATGAAGCTCATCCATTCTAGGGGCTACCATAATAGCATGTTGCATCCACAAATGCTGGTGAATACGCACTATACGCATGGCCCCAGCACCGACCAACCTACTCAAAAAACCAAGAACTTGCTAAATTAGATCTAAAGACAACTATAGAGGGATTGCACCACCCAAAATAGGTGTGGCATCCTCTTGTTCTGGAATCTCCTTATTCATCACCAAGTCATGACGATCCTCAAGCAGGGGAGGTGACTCAGATCTCTATCAAGCTAGAATAGTTGTAGCTCGGGATCTACCCCTAGTTGTTGCTGCCTACCTCTTCCCCTTACTCTACCCCTTGTCCATCCTTGGCCCCTTAACTATGGGCTCGGCCATTGAAGCAGCTGGTGCAGGAACCTCTGCTCTAGCTATTTTTTTCTCTCATATACACCATCGGTAAAAATAATATAATGAAGAGGTCAGCTACTAATTTTGATCACCATATACCAATTGGAATCAAGTTATAGCACAAAATAAAGAAGAAAGGAAAGTTTTCCTAAAGTCTTGTAGCCTCTTAAAGAAAAGTACAAATGTCTCTAAATCGCTCTAAAAGACTCTACTTGACTCATTCTGGTACGATGAGATCAGTGAACCTAGGGCTCTGATAACAACTTTGTCATAACCCAAAACCCATCATGAGTGGCACCTACACTAACCCTTCGGTAGGAGAACCATCGAACCCAAAGTACTACTACCAATATTTACCCATTTTAAATGAGAACTACACAATTCTATTAAATAAAACAATATCTCTAATAGACTAATCAAATGAAAAAATAAAATCATCAATTCTAAAATGTCCCCAGAAACTAAAGGTCATCGTTCTAGAATATCTAACTAAACATATCCATGGTTATAACCCAGAAAAACTAACAATAAAATCAAAAATTATCTTTGCTCAAAAACAAATAGACAAGATGTAAACAGGATAGGTCCATGGCTCCCATGAAGATGATTGTTCACCCTTGGATCTGAAGTTTCACTACGGTTTACAAATAAGGTCTCGTTGAAGCCGTTGGAATATGCTCTGCACTCAATAAAAAGAAAAACACAGGGTACAGTCAATAAAAAACCACTATGTACTGGTAGGATCCTTGGACAACTCAACTTAATCCATGTGAACATTTAAATAATAGTTTGTAAACAAGTAGCAAAAACATGTCATCTTTAGCCATTTTGCATACAAATCGATATTTCCACTACTATTCCACTTTACCCAATCAAGTCAAGTAAATAAATGAATCACCTTTAAGAAAATAGTACTCAACTCAAGTCAACCACAAAAGATCCCATGAAAATAATTGAACTTTTTACTCCCTTATAAAATACCTCATTCTTGTACATCAGCAAGTATTAACTCAATTGAAGCAAAGCATCAAATAATCGAACCCCACTAGAATCCAAATATAATGTAAAGTAATCAGACCACTCAATGATCCAAATATAATTATCCATATAATATAACTCTGTTCACTCAAGGAACCGTCAAACTCTCCAAATCACGGTGCACACATATGCTATGGGTCCTATTATTGCCCACTAGCCATGACCTACAGGGGATGAGCTCAATCATTTTGTATCAAATAATCCAGATAACTAGTGCCTACCGCCCTTATCCAAAACCAATTGTTATACCATCCTTATCCAACGTCCCCACCCTTATCCTCCCTAAAATTCACCAATTCAATCATGATCAACCTTTACTGATTCATCTCATAATAACAAAAGTTCCATAAAACAAGTACAATCACATAGTAAGTAAATCAACCACCTTGCACATCAAACAAGGTCCTTTTTACCGATCTCATTATAGATTATTAATTTCCAACTTACATTCAACAATTAACAAGTTCTACATTTGTTAGCCTATATTTGAACTAAATAAACAAACAATCAGTTAACATGCACGCATACAATCAACTTGAGTTTTAACTCCAATTTGACTATCACCTACCTCGATCCAAGCCTTGCAATGACCTAAATGATTGAAGCGTTTCCCTTTCTCATAGTTTTAGCTTGATCTCGATCTAAAAATAACACATAAAATACAATTTAACCGATGTTCTAACAATTCTATGTATTATAACCTAAATTCATAATCCTAAGGTCAAGTTCATGAATAATTCCACTACTCTAGGGTTTTCTTACCCTCCATTCCACCTAAATTCTCCATACACTATGATTAAGAGGCCAAATTCTTGTTTTGAATACTTAATTTACCACTTCTAAACCATTAACAAGCAATTCAATCCCACCCAAGCATATCATATCAATTCCTTTCACCTAAGGTTAAATCCTTTACCCCACCACAATCAACGTAAAATGATTCTTAGGATTTGGATATTAAATATAGATTACATTGGTAGAATGAATTACCTCAATGGTGGAGTCCAAGAAGAACTGAAGAAAATTTCCAAAATAGCCCCTAAATGACCTCTGAATGTTTTTTGTTGAAAATTAATGTTTAAATCTAGAAATACTATTTACTTCTCTAGCCCGCTATATAAGCATTGCTATAGTGGGGTCCACCCACTATAGTGGAGCTGACCAAAGTTGACTCCTGCTATAGTGGAAAAATTCCCACTATAGTGGGACTACGATAGTGGTCTACCTCCCACTATAATGGGGTAGGTGAGGCAATAACTCCAAATAATTCCTGATTTCATCATTTTTACAACATACCCTCAAATTTCAACCTTATAAATTAACCTTTTTTCATCAAATACTAAATCCAAAGTTCTACTAACCCAATTCCATTTAATCTCCTCCAACAGACAATAAAGGGCTCTAACTTGACCATAGTCAATCAGTCTATTATTCTGGTTTTATACACTCGACATAGATAACTCAGGTGACCCCCGCTTCTACCTCTATCAGGTGGTGACAGCCCCCTCCCTCCACACTAATAACATAGAGAAGTTGCTTCAATATTTATATTATAACCAAAAAATACCCTCTAGAGTGATATATGATGTTAAACCGAGACTGAATTCTATTTTGAGAGTTCTATGAACTTTATAATCTCTTAGCTAACACGTCATGATCTTAAATCTTTGAATAGCCATCCTTTCAATTAACAGATTTACCAGACCATACCATACCTAAAATTCATCCAAGACTATCCTAGCTTGAAATTTTCAATACCTCACATAAGGAGAAACATAACCTAAAATTTTGCATACTAAGTTATACTATGACAATTAAAAGGGTTTTTATAACCACTTCTTTCATTTTAAGTTAAGGGAAGCCAAAACTGATGAATTTGTGAATCAAAAATAAGGTACTATGAGCATGAGGGAGTACAACCTCAAGTTCACCTAGTTATCACTCTATGCACCAGAGATGGTGTCTGACATGACGACTAGAATGAGGAAATTTATGTTAGGAGTTTCTGAGTATGTGAAGAAGGAGTGGAAAGGAGCTATACTAATCAATGACATGGATATCTGTAGACTCATGTTCTATGTCCAACAGGTTGAAGAAGAAAAGTTGAAGGAAAGGGAAGATAGATAGAGTAAGAGCACCAAGTCATCTAACCATGATACTAGTCAGCAGAGGACCAAAAATAGGAACTAGACATTCTTTCATAAGAGGTAATCTAGACTAGCTCCTTCTTCAGATTGTGCACTAGCGCCTAGAGGTAGGTATGGTAAAAAATTTAGAGCATCAAGCACTTAGTCCCAAGGAAGTATTACATGAGGATTCTCACCTTACCCTGCCTGCAGGAAATGTGGTAAGAATCATCACAGTGTATGTCAATATGGGAGAGAGGGATGTTATAGATGTGGTCAACTGGGTGACATCTTAAGGGATTATCCCTCTACAAGGCAGAGGAATAGGGGAAACAGAGATCAACCGACTCCATCGTCTGCTCAGACCATATATGTTGTTAGTAAGCTTTCATAATTTAAGTTACATACATAAGTATAAGATATGTTTTAAACAAAAGATTTTTAGCATATGATTTTTGACGTGATATCGAGCTTAGGATCACAACAGTATAGTTTTATAGATATTTTGAGTACAGACTCAAACTATGATTCGCTTATGTTACATGATATGATATAAGCACTTGTATGTTTTTAGAGGATTATTTAGCACTGAGAGGACACGAGTTCAGACAGCCCAATTCCCACAACTATGTTTCCACCATAGGTTTCACACAAAAGGCATGATTTTCGATCCATATGTTCATAGTTCTATACATTGGCCAGTTAGAACAACTCTTATAGTATGGGTGTAAGACATTGGGCATCATCATGAGCTCACATGGTGTTTGTCAGTTATAAAAAACTTCCACATATATATGATTACATTATTTTGTATTGAAAGAGCTTCTTTTATACTTATTTTGGATATTATGATCCTCTTCAGATTTTCATCTAAGAAGGCCATTTTAAATGATTTTTCTCATGATTTATACTTTCAACTTTACTCTTGTTTAGGATATACCCTTATAATCTCATGCTCAATTTCAATTTTATATTATATATGTAACTTGCATACCAATACATTCCATTTTATTGACTGTATCTTGATATTCCATAGATTGGTGAGATTTTCTATCATCCAATAGATGAAGATTTTATTACATTTTTCTTCTTCATTTATATTAAACTTTTGTTTCAGTAAAGGTTGTGGGTCCTTGTCCCAGTTGACTCTTATAGTTAGTAGTAGAGGCTTTACTAGACAAATAGTTATATAGTAGTTGGCAATCTTTTTTTTATTTCCAACCATGTCTTAATAAAGATTGTCCCCTTTAGATTTGGCCGATTATCATTGTTTATGTTTCTGCTTCAGCTTCAATAGTTTTATTACTCCATGGATATGCTATGCAAGGGTCCTCTAGGACCATTAGTGAGCAGTTAGTTATGGCTCATGATTAGAGTGTAGACTTGGGTTGTGACAAACATGGTATCAGATATTTAGGTTCAAGTGTCCTAAGAAGTCTATAAAGACGTGTATAGTAAAGTCCTACTTATGGGTGTGAAGCGTGCCATATCTATAATTAGGAGGCTACAAGGTATTTAGGAATATTTCGCTTCTTTCATGATTTAGTTATGTGATAGAGTTTAACTCTATGTATCTTTTCTAATTCATTTTTTATGCATATTGTGCATCATGCCTCTAAATAAGACTACCATTCAGATGGCCACTACTAATGCTAGAGTCGATTCCACTCTGGTACCTCCACACTGCACCATGCAGACCAGGAATAAAGCTTATTTCTCTAGTTAAAATTATAACACTAAGACTCCACCTATGCCATCAGTTAAATAGAGGGGTTCTGGTTCATCTTCTACTCAACCGCTAAATGTTGATCCCAATGTCAACTTTAGAAATGCTATTCAAATATTGACTAAGAAAGTGGCCTCCTAGACTAATCGTTCAGTCCTAGTCAGTTTCGGTTCTTAGATCACCTCTACGGTCTATGGCTTTCTTAGAATGAACCCTCCAGAGTTCACAAGCTCTAAGCTTGGTGAGGATACCTAGAGTTTCACTGATGAGGTTCAGAAGATTCTTCAAGTTATGCATGTTACAGATACATAGAATGTTAAGCTTATTTCCTATCATCTAAGGGATGTTGTGGGAATATGGTTTAAGCAGTGGGAAGATGTCTAAGAAGAATATGTTGTTCCTACAGAGTGGATTGAGTTTGAGGAGGATTTCTTGGATTGCTTCTCTTCCTAAGATTTGAGGGAGGCGAGGGCTAGAGAGTTCCTAAATTTGGAGCAGAGTTGTATGAGTGTGAAGGAGTACAGTCTTAAGTTCACCTAGGTATCTTGTTACCTCTAGATATGTTGTCCGATATGAGAAAGAAGATGATTTTATTTGTGTCAAGGTTTTCTAGGCTTTCGAGTAAAGAGGGTAAGGCGAGAATATTTATTGGAGACATGGACATAACTAGGCCTATGATATATATGTAGTAGATTGAGGAGTATAAGTTGAGAGAAAAGGAATAGCATCATAGCAAGAAGGACAAGTCAACCTATTTTGAGGCCAGTCAGTAGAGGACTAGAAATGAGAATCGATCATCATTTCATAAGAGGTCATTCGGACCAGCCCCATTTACAACTAGTGCACAAGCTTCTAAGTTTAGAAACCATCAGAAACTCAGAGCTTTAGGCCATAAGTCTTAAGGCAACATTGCAAAGGGACCTTCATACCCTTATTACAATAAGTGTGGAAAGCACCATCTAGGTTAATGTCTCTATATTAGGGATGGGTCCGTCAGATGTGGTCAGCAGGGTCACATTATTTGAGATTACCCTTCGACTAGGCAAAGAAATAGGGGTAATAGAATCCAGACTACTCCACCAGCTCCAGCAATTTGTGTTACTAAAAAAAAATACTTCAGATTTTTGTAGTGGTTAGAACCACTTCTATGCTTTATCTTGGCATCATGATCAGGAGAGATCCTCTGATGTCATTACTGGTATGTTGAAAGTTTTCTCTCTTGATGTTATATTTATTAGATCATTGAGCTACCTTGTTTTTCATGACTCCTTATGTTTTCTTGAAATTTGGAATTAGTCCCTAACAACTTCTAGAGCCTTTCTTTGTTTCCACTCCAGTTGGAGAGTTTGTCTTTTTTTGGTAATAACTATGAACTATTACCATTTCGAACTTTAAACACGTTAAAATCTATACAATCTTATAGAGAACCTAGTGTCCCAACAATATTTCAAGAACGGTGTTAGGGACCTCCAAACCTCTAGCTAAGAAAAATATAAATAGATCAACCCAAACAACGATTACAAATAACAAAAATATCTACTCACTACTTAATTTCCTAACCAGAGCCTGAACATTCCCAACTCTCTTAGAGTTTTGTAGACTAGATATTCTAGCTCTCATCTATTTCTTAATATGTATAATTACAAGGTTTGTATTCACATGTATCCATATAAAGATTTGCATGTTCCTAGCTTGCCATGTGTGGTAGATCATGACAACCCAAACTACTACCATGACGTCCTTGTTCATCTGTTTCCATTTCTTCCTCTTCCATCATATCGGACTTTGTGGCACATTCTTTTGAACCATTTGATGTCTATCCAGCTAGTCAAGCTCTATCAAACAACATTTATCCATTCATTCCCCACAAAAAGGTGTTGACGAGTTTCCAATACCCATGCAGAACACAAACAACAATTTTCATCATGCACAGGAATGTTCAATCTCTACATTCTATCCTTAGTTAGAACTTTATTTTGATTTGCCAACCAGATGATAATTCTATGTTTAGGTTGCATTATTGTAGTACAGATAAGGTCAACTACCTTAAGCCTCACCTGGTTCCTAAGCAAAGCATTATAACATCTAGTAACTAAGTAAGTTCCACTCCTTGTCAATTTATATGTACTCTTTTTATACCAATCAACTATTACAAATATGTTGAGCACAGACTCAAACTATGATTCAGTTATATTACATGATATGATATAAGTATTAGTATATTTTGAGAGGATTATTTAGCACCGAAAGGACATGGTTCACACAACCCAAGTCCCACAACTACGTTATCACCGTATATTTTACCCAAGAGTCATGATTTCAGATCCATATATTCATGATTCTGTACCATGGCCGGTTAGAACAACTCTTCCAGTATGGGTGAAAGATTGTCATAACCCGAGTCTACATCCTAGCCATGAGCCAAAACTAGCTGCTCACCGATGGTCCTAAAGGACCCTTGGCAAAGCATATCTATAGAGTAATATAAATGATGAAACTGAACAAGGATAATGAGATAAATCTAATAGAGATAGTCCTTATTAAGACATAACTAAAAACAAATGAAAGACTGTCAACTACTACATAACCGTTGTCTAGTGAAGCCTCTGCTACTAATAATAGGAGTCAATCGGGACAAGGCCCCGTAACCTTTATTGAAATAGAAGTCTAAACTAAACTAAGAAAAAACTGTAATGAACTCTACTCCTCCTGGATAATAGGAGAGCTCACCAGTTTGCAGAATGTCAGGTGCTACCGAACGCCTAGAACCAAACCTTAAACTCGAGTACCTGAATCTATATAATAAAAAAATATAGTGCAAGACACAGTCAATACAATGGAATGTATTGATATGTAATATATATATACTAGTAAATCCTTCCACGCTTTCCATGGTCTAAAATGACTCATAAATTCCTTCCACGCTTTGCACGGTCTAAAATGACTCATAAATTTATAACATGAGCTAGTCTAACAACTGATTATTAAAGATATAAACCAAGAGAGGTAAGTTTTGAAAAAAAATTAAATATTGAAAATTCAAATATAAATAAATTGAAATGATCAAAACACCTCATGAAGGATAGGATAGAAAAGATAGCATAATGAAATATCGAAAATGGCGGGAGCAGTAGTCTTTCATTGTATTAATGTTTTCTCTATGTTCTCCAAGGTAACATTATCAATGTTCATTGATGTAATTACCTTGTCAAGGTTGATTTCCTTTCTAAAGTGTTTGAACATTTTTATTTTATTTTTGTATCAATAAAGTTTAGAACCTTCAACTACATATTACTCTTCCGAAGAACTTCATCAATCGAAATGAATATGAATTACATCAAGATATATTTCTTGATGTGTGTAAAAAATAGATGATCAACTAAACTAAAATATGTTTTAACAAATTATTGATAATTAATATTATTATCTAGAGTATTATTTATTAAAGTTAGAAGATATCACATATATATCACACCAACAAAATGATGTTATTAATCGTACAATTTAACATTCATATGAATAAAATAATGCTCAAATAATCGTATTATGACCTATTAGGTATTTTTATTGTCAATGTAATCTTGATTTCTTCATTAGTGTTGAACAAAAAAATTTCAAAAATTATCCCTACATTCATGCCACAACAAACACGTAAAACATTACCTTTGTTTAATAAATCATATTAAGTTTCTCCAATATATTAAATACCATATTCATTTTTAGAATCCTCAAGTTATTTTATGTATCTTCAATGCCTTTTGGGACAAAGATAACTTAGAAGCAACACTCATTTTATATTTTCATTTAATTACTAAAAATTCAAGATCTGACAGACATAAGCAGTTAAAATAATTCAAAAGATCTCTTTCTTTTTAACAACCAAACCCACAATAATGTCTTTTTTTAATATTATATACAACACTTTGACCTCCCTAAATCCCATTATACATGAATCAAAATGAATCACTTTACATTATATTCCACTACTAAAATCTCTTATTCTTCCTAGTTTCACTTATGACATAAATTTTACGGAGATCGTTAATTAAAGTAAATCATTGGATAAAAACATAGAATTATGTAAAAGAGATATTTATGTATATTCTACAGAGGTTACTGTCATCTTTTTAATTTCCACGAAGATTATATTGGAATATTGTTGTATCTATTCATTGGACTGGATTGATTTAACTGTTTCATCTCACTGGTGGTTTTGCCTGTTGCAGTACACGGTTTTAGGCCAACCCTAACATGTTAATTTGGCCCAAATTCGGAAAATTCTTGTAAATATTATTCCCTCATAACCCAAAGAATCTTCTGAATCTCATCAATAAAATTCTGGGGATCCTCACGAAACTTAATTTAGGTTTGTAGAACTCCCAAAATTGACCTTAGCATAAAGGGAATCATTCAGAATATCCAAGGATCAAGGTGTGTTATAAAAAGTGGGATTTATGGGTGAAGATGGACTTTCTATCTTGTCGACACCGCTATAGCGGGTGACGCACCACTATAGCCGATGACCGCTATAGTAGAATAATTACCGCTATAGCGGTGCTCAAAAGCGGTTAAGGTCACTATAGCGGTGGCATACCACTATGGTAGTAGAAATCGCAGATTAAATGGTAAAACCCCCAAAATAGTTTATTATTTCATAAACTCATATTGGGGCAAGAGAAAGGCAATTTAGGGTGAAAATCATCAGTTTACCTCCATTTAATTTTGTTAAGGTAAGGAATTCACTCCCTTTAACTTGTAATTACTTCTTGATCCTTAGAAGGCATAAGTTACAGAATTTGGGGAGGGTTTTAAGGCAGATTTTTGTATGTTTTGCTAGTGCAAGGGTGAAATTGAGCCTTAGGTTAATAGGTTTTGTTTATTAACCAAGAAATTAGCATTGCATTTCATTAATTCACCAATCATTCCATGAAATTGATAGTTTTAGGTGAATTACAGGGGAAATAGCCTTAGAATAGCTAATAATTGATTATGAACTGACCTTAGGGGGTTGGGGGTGGCTTATAACCCTCACAATATTAGGTTATTTCATTAATCCAATGTTTGTATGCATGTTTTAGACCACGAGCAAGCGGAAAGGACACGAAAAGGCAACGCTCAGGCTTAGAGTTGTGCAAGCTTGGTCGAGGTAGATGATGGGATGTATTTAATCCATCTTGTGTTATGTGTGCATATTAACTACTCTATAGTGTGATTGGTTAATCCTTGTGGTGTACTTGGTCATTGCAATATTCACTTGTTTTATAACTTGGCCTTTTATATTGTATATTGTGGAATGTTTCAGCACATGAGTCATTCTCACAGGTTATAGATTAAGGGCTACAGACATTCATGTCTGGGTTTAGTAAATGGATGGTAATTATCCCTTGTAGGTCATAGCTAAAGGGTGGGTATATAACCCTTAAAATGTATGTATGGGTTTTCAAGGTATGTATTAGTATGAGGTTTCTTGAGTGAATCAGAGGATTTGTATTATTGTGTTTGTCCTTATTTGGTTGTCTTGGAATGAGTTGCATATTATTGCCTTAATGACACTTGTTGACTTGTTGGATTGTCTCTTGAGTGCTACTTGTACATAAATGTTATATGTTTGATGTGTAAGCATGTGTTAGCTAATGGTACTTCATTTTGGTTAAATGTCCATATTTCCATCTTGGGTTATTCAAATAGTCTTACCAATACACTGCAGTTTATTTGTGTGCTGATACTACACCTGCATTTACTTTTGTGATTACAACACATATTCCAGCGGATTCATCGAGACCTTGCTTGTGATTTTAGTAGTCGATTCTGGATTTCAGGGTGAGCAGCATTTCTGGGATACCATGAGATCTCTTCTACTTAGACAGTGTCCTTTGTTTGGACTTGTTACCTTCCTCTGATTTTTGGGGTTGTATCCCCTCTCTTGATATTTTTAGATATTTCGGTACAGACGACTTTCGGGTCCTAGGGTTGTTATGTTTAAGTATAATATTTATGCTTTAGTTGTACTTACGTTTTTATGATAGTTGGATTATTATTGCCGGATTAGTTAGCTTACTCTCATTTAGGTGTGAACCTTAAGATGATGATTGGGTTTATTGGTTCTCCCATCGGGTGAGTAGTGTGGGTGCCACTCACGATAGGTTTGGATCGTGACAAACTTGGTATCAGAGCCTAGGCTTCATTGATCTCATTGTACCAAAATGGGTCCAGTAGAGTCTCACAAAATGGTATGGAGATGTCTGTACTTTTCTTCGGGAGGTTATAGGACTTTAGGAAATCTATCTTTCTTGCTTCTTTCATGCTACAACTTGATTCCAATTGGTATTTGGTGATCCAAATTGGTATCTGATCCTTCAATCTTTTATCCGCAGATGGTGAATTCTAGGTTGAACGAAACCCAAGTAGTATCCCCAGCACTAGCCGCTCCAGTTGAGAAGCCAGTCCTGAGAGAAAGAGGATGAGCGAGAGGGATAGGAAAGAGAGGACCGAGATGAGCCACACCTGCCAAGGCTGGAGCTCAAACAACTGCGGGTTAGGCAAATGAGAGGGCAGCATCCCCTTCCCCACCTCAGGATCATTTTGAGGAGAGGGAAGCAGTAAAGGAGCAGGAGATGGAGTATGAGGTGGCGGCACCAGTTGGGTTTGTAGCTCTACCTCTCATGTCTACTGAGGTAATTCAGTAAGTGTTGGCTTTTCTAAGCAGGTTGGCTGAGACTGGAGCCACCCCACTCTTTCGGCTTTTCAGGCTCCAGTTGTGCACCCTACTGTTGCTATGGCTCCTAGGATGGATAAGACGTCAGGGATGGATATTTTTTCTCATCCAATTTTGGGTTCTGTGATAACTGGTACTGAACATGACCTGCTGACTAAGTTCTTGAAGATGAAACCTTTTATGTTTTAGGGTACAAATCTAAGGATGCTTTTGAGTTTATTATTGATTGTTATGATATGCTGCATAAGATGGGTATTTTGAAGTAGCATGGGGTTGAGTTTGTGACCTTTTGCTGGAAAAAGATGCTAAATAGTGGTGGAGAGCATATGTTGAGTGTCTGTCACTTGTTTTGTCTTCTTTGACTTAGGAGAAGTTTCATGATCTATTTTTGGATAAGTATGTACCTCGTTCCCTCCGTTATCTCAAGAAGGATGAGTTCTTGACTTTGGAGTAGGGTGATATGTCAGTTGCAGCTTATAAGGCTAAGTTTCATTCCTTGTCTCATTATGCCACTCTGCTATTGACTACAGAGGAAGAAAGGATTCATCTCTTTGGTAAGGGGTTGAACTATGACCTTCAGGTGTTGACTGTGTAAATGACTTCTGCAGGATAGAGGTTTAATGATGTGTCAGATTATGTAAAGAAGCTAGAAAGTATGGGACAGGCTAAGATGTTAGCCAAGAAGTCTTGAAATGTTGGGAATTTCAATGGATCCTAATCTAAGGGCCAGCAGGCCTTTTCAGCTCACCTTACTCAGTCAGTTATGCCAGCTTCTACTGTGATACCGGCTAATGGACCTTCTCAGACTTAGATTTTTAGAGGCCAAGGGGCTTCTTATTCTTCTTCCAGTCAACCTTCTCTGGAGCGTGGGTGTTATTATGGTGGTGGTGTTTGTCATTTTAAAAAGGAGTGTTTGGTAAGATAGGTAAATAGACATACACAACAGTATGCTCGGGTAGTGGTTCCAGCAGGTAGAGAAGGGGGTAATCAGGCAGGTGGTCATGGTAACGGTGGCGTAGAAGCATAATCGGGTAGAGAGTTAGCTCAGATTGATGATTGAGCTCATTTTTATACCTTTTTAGGAAAGACTGATGTCGAGGCTTCTGATGTGGTGATCACAGGTAATACTTCTATTTGTGGTTGGGTGGCTTCTATCTTATTTGATCCGGGGTCTACTTATTCTTATGTGTCTATTTAGTTTACTATGGGTCTGAGTCTGGTTTGTGATATTCTTGACTATCTTGTGCATGTGTCTACTCCGGTTGGAAAGTCTGTGGAAGTTACCCATGTTTATCGGTCTTTTCCTATTTTGTTTGTAGGTTTTCAGTCTTGGGTAGACATAATTATCTTAGATATGTTGGAATTTAATATAATCTCATGTTGTTTTAAATTGTAATACTAAAACAGTGACTCTAGTTATACTTGGGATGGAGGAACTAGAGTGGAAGAGAGTGTATAAGTCTAAACCAGTAAGAATGATATCATATGTCCGGGATAGAAGGCTAGTTGGGAAGGGGTGTTCAGCATTTTTAGATAATCTTCGAGATGCAGGTGCGAGGTCCCCTTCTATTGAGTCAGTTTCTATAGTTTTCAAGTTCCAGAATGTGTTCCCTTTGAATTTATTGAGTATGCCTTCGAATAGGGATATTGACTTCTATATTGACTTGGAGTTGGGAACTTTCCCTATATCTATTCCTGCATATCAAATGGCTCCTACAAAGTTGAGATAACTCAAGGCTCAGTTGTAGGAACTGCTTGATAAGGATTTTATTCACCTAAGTGCTTTGCCTTGGGGCGCTCAGGTTCTTTTTATTAAGAAAAAATATAGTAGCATGAGGATGTGCATCGACTATAGGCAGTTGAATAAGGTCACCATCCAAAATAAATATCCTTTGCCTCATATAACTGACTTGTTTGATCAGCTACAAGGTGCAACAGTCTTCTCAAAGATTGATTTACGTTTGGGTTATCATCAGTTAAAAATTATACATGAGGATATTCCAAAGACGGGTTTTAGAACTCAGTATAGCCATTACGAGTTTCTAGTAATGTTTTTTCGATTGACTAATGCACCTGCAATTTTCATGAGTTTGATAAATGGCATCTTTAAACCCTTTTGGGGTTCTTTCATTATTGTGTTCATTGATGATATTCTTGCGTACTCCAATACTAAGAAAGAGAATGCAGGCTATCTCCGTATAGTTTTGGGAATTCTGAGGGAAAAATGGTTGTTTCCTAAATTCTCCAAATGTGAATTTTGGCTATCTTCTGTTGCCTTCTTGGGGCAAGTGTTTTTGGAAAAGAGAGTGATGATGGACCCTTAGAAAATTGAAGCAATTAAGGGTTGGATTCAGCCTAGTTTAGTGACTGAGGTAAGGAGTTTTGTGGGTCTTACCAGTTATTATCGCAGGTTCTTCAAGAACTTTGCATCCATTACAACTCATATGATAAGGTTGACTCAAAAGAAGGTGACATTTGTTTGGTAAGACCATTGTGAAGAGATCTTCCAAAATCTCAAGACACTTTTGACTACAACACCTATTTTTTCGTTACCGGTTGAAGGTAAAGATTTTATTATGTTTTGTGATACTTCACTTTTGGGTTTGGGTGTTGTGTTGATCTGGGATAAGAATATAATAGCATATGCTTCGAGGCAGTTGAAGCCTCAGAAGAGGAATTACCCAACCCATAATTTGGAGTTGGTAGCGTTAGTCTTTTCTTTGAAGATTTAGAGACACTATGTTTATGGAGTCAAGTGTGAGGTCTTCACTGACTATCATAGTCTATAACATGTGTTTACTCAAAGGGATTTGAATCTAAGGCAGAGACAGTGGATGGAATTATTAAAGGACTATGATATGGCCATTCAGTATTATCCGGGTAAGGCTAATATGGTGGAAGACACATTGAGCCGAAAGGCTGTAAGTATGGGCAGCTTGCCATTCATGAGAGTGTCTAGGAGACCATTAGCTACAGATTTTCAGACTCTAGCATCCTTGAGCATGAAGTTTGGGGTATCGAACAGGGGTGGAATACTGGTTAGTGTTGAGGTAAAATTATTCTTTGTGGAGCAGATTAAGGCCAAGCAGTTCGAAGATAAGAAGTTGAAGGAACTCTGAAACAAGATAGTGTCTGCGAAGGGGAAGGGTGCTACCCTCTATGCTAGAGGGGTGTTGTAGGTTATACGAAGGTTATGCATTTTTTTGGTTGGTGACTTGATTCGTGATATACTTTCAGAGGCTCATGGTTCAAGTTATTCTATTCATCCAGGCACGACTAAGATGTACCGTGACTTGAGGCATCTTTATTGGTGGTCGGGGATAAAGAGGGACATAGTGGATTATGTGTCCAAGTGTTATAACTGTCAACAAGTGAAGTATAAACACCAAAGGCCTACGTGATTACTTTAGAGGATGCCTATACCTATGTGGAAGTGGGAGCATATTGTCGTGGATTTTTTCGTGGGGCTTCCTAAGACATTAGGAAAGTATGACTCTATTTGGGTGATAGTTGATCGACTAATGAAATCAGCTTATTTATTGCCAGTGCGGGTAGATTATAGCTCTCAGCAGCTGGCAAAAATATATGTAATGGAGATCATCAGACTTCATAGGGTGCCACTTTCTATTATTTCAGAAAAGGATGCAAAGTTTACTTCCAAATTTTAGGACAGATTTCATGAGGAGTTGGGTACCAAGCTTACTTTTAGCACAACTTTTCATCGTCAGATTGATGGTCAGTTAAAGAGGACAATTCAGGTATTAGAGGACATGTTGAGAACCTACGTGATTGATTGATTTTGGTGGTCATTGGGACCAGTTCTCCCCGCTATGTGAGTTTTCATACAATAATAGCTACCACTCCAGCATTGATATGGCTTCGTTTGAGGCACTATATAGGAGAAAATGCAGGTCACCTATTGGATGGTTTGAGGTGGGATATGTCAAACCTTTGGGAATCGATTTGGTGAAAGAGGCTCAAGAAAAGGTAAAATTCATTCAGACTAAGATATTGGCTGCCTAAAGTAGATAGAAAGAGTATGCGGACCAAAAGGTTAGGGACATGTACTTCAAGGCTGGGGAGCAAGTGTTGCTCAAGGTGTCTCCTATGAAGGGATTCATGAGGTTTGGAAAAAAGGGCAAGCTCAGCACTCGATATATTGGTCACTTCAAGGTTCTTGAGGAAGTGGGTTCAGTTGCATACAGGTTAGTTCTACCACCAACTTTGTCTGGGGTTCATCCAGTCTTCTATGTTTCTATATTGAAACGGTACCATGGGGATGGAAATTACATTATTAAGTGGGATTCCGTGATTTTGGACAAAGACTTAACTTACGAGGAGAAACCAATAGCGATACTTGATCGTGATGTTCGTAAATTAAGGATGAAGGAAATTCATTTGGTGAAGGTCTAGTGGAAGCATCTTCTGGTTGAGGAAGCCACTTGGGAAATCGAGAAGGACATGCGGGATAAGTACCCTCAGCTGTTCGAGGATACAGGTACTCTTTTTCTTTCTCATTCTGGGCTATTTTTCTAGTTTGAACATTTGGTGATGAATGATGTGTAAATTAGTATCTGTTGTAACGACCATATTGGTTGTTATGTAAAAGTCTTACGTTCCAAATTTTGTGTCTAAATTCCTTTCGATTTGGAAGTTAATAATTTTAGACTAAGCTAGTTTTGCTTCATTTTGGGAGAGGGGTAGTCTTGGAAAATTTGGAAATAATTTAGACCGGCTTAGTGGGAACGGTGTTGATTTCTAATAGGCTAATGCGATAGGGAACCCGTAGGATTTTACGGAACTGAATTTTGGTTAGTATAACTCCCGAAATTGACCTTAGCGTAAAGGGCATCGTTCTAAACATCCCAGGATCAAGGTGTGTTGTAAAAAGTGAGATTTTTGGGTGAACATGGACTTTATATCCTGTTTACACCGCGATAGCATGTTACAAACCACTATAGCAGTGACCGCTATAGAGGAATAATTATTGCTATAGCGATGGTCAAAAGCGGTCAAAGCCGCTATTGCGGTCAGGTACCGCTATAGCGGTAGAAATCGTAGATTAATGAGTAAAAACCCTCAAATAGTTTATTATTTCATAAACTCATTTTGGGGCAAGAGGAAGACAATTTAGGGCTAAAACCACTGCTTTACCTCCGTTTAACTTCGTTAAGGTAAGGAATTCACTCCCATTTACTTGTAATTACTTCTTGATCCTTAGAAGCCTTAAGTTATGAAATTTGGGGAGGGTTTTAGGGCGGATTTCTGTAAGTTTTGCTGGTTCAAGGGTGAAATTGAGTCTTAGGTTAATGGCTTTTGTTTATTAACCGTAATATTGGCCTTGCATTTTGTTAATTCACCAATCATTCCATGAAATTAGTAGTTTTAGGTGAATTACGGAGGAAATAGCCCTAGAACGGTTAAGGATTGATTATAAACTAACCTTAGGGGGTTGGGGGTGGCTTATAACCCTCACCATGTTAGGTCATTTTGTTATTACAAAATTTGTATGCATGTTTTAGACAACGAGCAAGAAGAAAGGGCACAAAAAGGCAATGCTCAGGCTTAGAGTTGTGCAAGCTTGGTCGAGGTAGGTGATGGGGTGTGTTTAATCCATCTTGTGTTATATTTGCATATTAGTGTGATTGGTTAATCCGTGTGGTGTACTTGGCCATTGCAATGTTTACTTATTTTATGACTTGGCCTTCTATTATATATTGTGGAATGTTTTGGCATATGAGATGTTCTCACAGGTTATTCGAATTAGGGGTTACAGACATTCATGTCTGGGTTTAGTACATGGATGGTAAATGTCCCCTTCAGGTCATAGCTAGAGGATGGTTATATAACCCTTAGCATGTATATACGGGGTTTTAAGGTACCTATTAGTATAATGGTTCCTTGAGTGAACCGGAGGTTTTGTATTGTTGTGTTTGTCATATTTGGTTATCTTGGAATGACTTACATATTATTGCCTAAATGAAAATTGTTGACTTGTTAGCTTGTCTCTTAAGTGCTATTTGTACATATATGTTGTATGTTTGATGTGTAACCATGTGTTAGCTATGGTACTGCATTTTGGTTAAATGTCCATATTTCCATCTTGTATTATTAAAATGATCCTGTACACTGTGGTTTATTTGTTTGCTCCTATATTTACTTTTGTGAGTGCAGCACATATTCCAGCGGATTCATCGAGACCTTGCTTGTGGTTTCAATAGTCAAAGTTGGATTTTAGGGTGAGTAGCATTTTCGGGCTACCATGAGATCTCTCCTACTTAGACAGTGTCCTTTGTTTGGACTTGTTACTTTTGTCTTGTTTTGGGTGTTGCATCCCCTCTTTTGATATTGTTAGATGTTTTGGTATAGATGACTTTCGGGTCCCATGGTTGTTATGTTTATGTACAATATTTCCGCTTCAGTTGTACTTCCCGTTTTTATGCTAGTTGGATTATTATTGATGGATTAGTTTGCTTTCTCTCATTTAAGTGTGAACCTTAAGATGACGATAGGGTTTATTGGTTCTGTTATCGGGTGAGTAGTGTGGTTTCCACTCACGACGGGTTTGGGTGGTGACAAAGACTCTGGACATCATGAGCTCACATGGAGTTTGTCGATTATAAGAAACTCCCACATGTGTATAATTATATGTATTTATGACTATATTATTTCATATTGAAAGAGCTCCATTTATGCAGATTTTTGTTATTATGATCCTCTTTTTATTTTTAGCTCACAAGGCCATTTTAAATGAATTTTCTCACGATTTTTGCTTTAGCTTTATTGTTGTTTAAGCTATACCCTAATTATGCTCTCACACTCAATTTTAATTTTATATTATATATGTAACTTGTGTACCAATACATTCCATAGTATTGACTGTGTCTTGTAATATGCCTTTTCTTAATTAAGATTCAGGTACTTGAGCTTAAGGTTTGTTGCTAGGCGTTGGCTGCACCTGGCATTTTGCATATTGGTGTGCTCTTCCATATCCAAGAGACAAATATTTGATTACACCTTTTGTCACGACCCAAGCCGAGGCCCTGGCCGCAATGGGCATCCCAGACCAATGATGTCCCGAGAAATCCCTTAGCATTACATCATAAGCATAGTTATAAATAAAGTACGAAAATAGACCAATAATAGGAAGTTCAACTGGAAGAATAATCAAATCCAAAACTCTAAATGAAATATCAAAAAAATATCCAACTCACTCTACGAAGCCTCTAATATCGACATGGCCCCGTTAATACCATAAAAACAAAATGAAGGTCTAAGGAGATAAACATAGTGCCTTTCGATAGATGGAGGGCTCACCACTTACGAACTATTGTCCTGTTAATAGTCTACTGTTGGGCCGGGTCACGAGCAAAGGCTTCGAAACCTACATCATGAAAAGATGTAGTGTCTGGGGACAATCAATATGATGAGTACTAGCATGCGACCTAAGGAAAGGGACCAAAGCAGTTTACATAATAATATAGGGAGTTCAAATCATATGATAAATAGATAAACTCAAGAATAAACACTTAAAAACATAAAGTTGTGACCATTGAAACATTTAATCCTGAACTATGAAGTGTGCACCGACATTAGTAACCCATGGGCTATATGGGTCTGGTATCATGCCCAACCAGCGGGACCCCTAATCTATGTTAGCCGCATGGACTGAGATTAACGTAACTTGGACATCATAAAATCCTAATTGAGGACAACATCATAAGGTCGTCCCATTGGAAGAGAACTAACCCTACGTTAGCAAACATAGATTTCAGGCAATAGACCATCGTCCAAGCCTACCCCTTCTCGGAGTACTACACAATTCCCTTTAAGCCCACATTAATACATTTTTCATCTCATTCATTCATAGAGTCTTTCATTTAAGGCATCAACATTATTGGTATCGTCGTACCAAGACTTGAAAATCATCCATATCATGCCAAATTATTATCATAAAACATTTTAGACTCTAAGTTCCATCTTTAAATTCATAAACATAGCCATAACACGATTTAAACTTTTCATTCTTTCATGACATGTGTGGCTCAAAAGACGGAATAAACTTCGTAATTTCCTCATTGGAAACAAGCTTGTGAAAAGTGTTGAAAATCATACTTTTCATACTCATGAACATTAACCTTGTAAACCCATTTAACGGAATTCACCCTTTCAAATAATATATTCAAGTCTCAAAAACCCTCCTTTAAATATTTAGAAAAAAATTTATAATAAGAGGGAAAAACAATTATCAAGCATTTCGTAAGTTAAACATTAACCCCAATTTCAAAACATCAACAATTATACATAATAATAATAATATTAATCATGTATTGAAATAGCAATTGAAATAGGGAGTGTTCAAACATGTCTTTTGATGGAAGAAATTTGAGGAAAGCTTGATCCTTTAGCCTTTAAGCTTGAACCCCAATTTGCCCTGAAAAGTAGGAAAAAATCGCCTCCTCTTGTTTATGACTAAGTGTCAAATGAATTTTGAGTTAATGGGGATTATTGGGGCGCTTGGTATTTTATTTTAGCCTTATAATAGCTTAAACGACCTAGTTTTGGTGATGCAAGAGTGGGAAAAGACCAAACAACCCCTTAGAAAATGTTAAAACAGTGCAGAACAGTTTCGGCTAACGATATGGGTGACGTACCATCAATACCTTGAGGGACGGTCACAAAATGACCAAAAACTGGTCTTACTGCTTAATCCTGACGGGCTTTCACTGGTGCGACGGTCCGTCACCCTGGCCGTCACACTTTGATAGACAAATACCCTTTTGGTAAACTGAGCATAACGTTTTACTCCATTATCGGATTTAGGCGAAATTTGATGCATTGGAAAGAAGACTCAAAGATATTTCATTTGGTGGGTCTTGAGACACAAAAAACTTTATATTTAAGGATTTAGTCTCCTTTGAAGTTGACCCTAGTAAACTCGTATATGGAAATTCAATCGTTAAAGAGGTTTTCAAGTTAACTTTGTGCTAGAGGTTCCTTAGGACCTTAATTCATATCCAAATCTCTTAAAACACTAAGGAATTGATCTTAAAACCTATATACCATTAGAAATCATTAGGTTCTAGTCTATACACCTTCAATAAATGGTCGTATCTTGGCTTAGGAAACTCAATGTGTTACAATGTCCCTCCCTTTGTATCATTTGTCCTCGAATGATGGCTAAGGACTTTGAACTCTATAAGAATGAGGTAAGGATTTGTATTTAATATTATAGACTCATCTTAAGCTCTTAAACATCAAGGGGAAATTCCATGACAACATCGACCCATCAATTAAACATGACCTATGAGGCTCTCAGATTCTACATATGTACAAACACTAAGGAATGAATACGAGAAGATTAAAGATGAGTATAGGATGGGTATCTTACAAAAATTCATTTGAATTTGAGAATAGAAAGGGATATTTAGCCTTCATGTCCTCCTCTGATTCCCAAGTAGCTTCTTCTACTTTTTAATTCTTCCACAACACCTTCACCGATGCTATCTCCTTGGTTCTCAACTTTCGAACTTGACTATCCAAAATTTCCAGGGGAACTTCTTCATGAGATAGAGAATCCTTTACACCAATATCCTCTATGGGAACCACCAAGGAATGGTCACCCACACTCTTCTTGAGCATGGACACATGAAATATGGGATAGATCGATGCCAAACTTTTCGGTAACTCTAACTTATATGCAACATTCCCATTCTTCCTCATAATTCAGTAAGGACCAATGTAACAAGGGCTGAGCTTGCCCTTCTTTCCAAACCTCATCATCTCTTTCATAGGGGAGACCATCAGGAATACCCAATTGTCAATTTTGAACTCTAACTCTCTTCGCCTCACATCTGTATAGGACTTTTGGTGATTTTGAGCAGCCTTAAGCCTCTCGCGAATAACATTAACTTTGTCCATTGCTTGGTGAACAAGATCAGGCCTGAACAATCGGGTTCACCCACTTTATACCATCCAATCGGTGACCTACACCTTCTACCATAAAGAGCCTCGAAAGGAGCAATTTGTTTGCTAGAGTGATAACTATTATTATAATCAAATTCAATAAGAGAAAAGTATCCACACAAATACCCTTGAAGTCAATGACACGGGCTCTTAGCATATATTGCAAAGTCTGAATCGTATGCTCCGCTTGCCCATCCGTTTTAGGATGGAAAGCGGTACTAATGTTCACCTGCGTACCCAAACCTTTTTTAAAGGATTTCCAAAATTAAAAAGAAAATTGCGTACCTCTGTCGGATATGATGGACACAACAACTCTATGTAGCCGAACTATCTCCTGAATATATAACTTGCATAATCCTCTCTCGAATAATTTGTCCTCATAGGCAAAAAGTGAGTGGATTTGGTCATCCTATCTACAATGACCTAAATGGAATTGTACTGGTTTTGAGAATGCAAAAGACCGGTGATAAAATCCATGTTTATCATTTCCCACTTACACATGGGAATGGCTATCTCTTGAGACATACCACTAAGCCTCAAATGCTCAACCTTAACTTGTTGATAATTCAAGCACTTAGCAACAAAATTAGCAACATCTTTTTTCATATTATTTCGCCTATATATCTCCCTCAAGTCATGATACATTTTAGTAGAGCCAGGATGAACAGTATACCTAGAGACATCGGCCAAGATCCTTTCTCATAGCCCATCAACATCGAGAACATATAATATCCCTTGATACCACAAAACACCATCTCCCCAATCTCGAAGGCCAAAACCTTTTGTTGCCCAACATCATTCTTGGTTTTCATAAGTATAGGATCATTAACATGTTTCTCCTTGACTTCAACACCTAATGAAGACTTAGCTACTTCATGAACAATCACTCACCCATCTTTGGAATCCAATAGTCGGATTCCCAAATTAGAAAACCTATGAATATCTTTCACTAATCCTCTCTTTTCTTCCTCAACATGAGAAAGACTCCTCTTGGACAACCTGTTAAGAGTATCAGCAACAACATGAGCTTTACCTAGATGGTAGTGCAAGCTCATGTCATAGTCCTTCAATAGCTCAAGCCACCTCCTCTGCCTGAGATTCAGCTCCTTTTGAGAGAAAATGTACTGCAAACTCTTGTGATTTGAAAAAATATCCACATGCACCCCATACAAATAATGACGCCAGATCTTGAGTGCAAACACCACAACTGCCAACTCAAGATTATGAGTGGGATAATTCTTCTCATGCACTTTAAGTTGTATAGAAGGATAAGTGACAACCTTCCCATGCTGCATAAGTACACAACCAAATCCAACCCGAGATTTATCACAATACATCACAAATCCTTTCGTATCATCGAAAAGTGTCAAAACAGGGGTTGAGGTCAAACGATCCTTCAACTTCTCAAAACTACCCTCACAAACATCAGACCACAAAAACTTTACCTTTTTCTGAGTCAACTTCATTAGTGGAGCAGCTATAGAAGAAAAACTCTCCACAAATCTCCTATAATAACCCACCAGACCCAAGAAACTCCTAATATCAGTTGGAGTGGACGGTCTAGGCCAATTCTTAACTGCCTCAATCTTTTGGGGATCTACTTTAATTCCTTCACTAGAAAAAATATGACCAAGGAAAGCCACCGCATTAAGCCAAAATTCATTCCTCCTCACTCCGGGAGTACACCAGATTATCATCAATGAAAACTATGATGAATAGATCCATGAACTGCTTAAGCACCCTGTTCATAAGATCCATAAAAGCTACAGGTGCATTTTTTAGACCAAAGGACATAATTAGAAACCCACAATAGCCGTATCGGGTTCGTAAAGTAATCTTGGGAATATCTTCTTCCCTTACTTTCAGCTGATGGTAACCTGAACGAAGATCTATTTTAGAGAAATACTTAGCACCCTGAAGTTGGTCAAAAAGAACATCAATTCTAGTAAGAGGGTATTTATTTTTCACAGTGACCTTATTCAATTGATGATAATCAATGCACATACGAAGGGACCCATCTTTCTTTTGCACGAATAATACCTGAGCACCCCAAAAAGAGATACTAGGGTGAATAAATCCCTTATCAAGAAGGTCCTTCAACTGATATTTCAACTCTTTAAGCTCCACTGGATCCATTCTATAGGGGGGAATGGAAATAGGTCGAGTGTCAGGCAAAATATCAATACCAAAGTCTATTTCCCTATCAGGATTAATACTGGGAAGATCATCAGGAAAAACTTTAATACAGAAAACTCATTGACTACAGGAAAGGTCTACAGTGAGGGACTTTCAATGTTAGAATCCTTGACTCGAACTAGATGGTACAAACAACCCTTAGATATCAACTTTCGAGCTCTAAGATAATAAATAAATTTTCCCTTTGGTGTTAAGGAATCACCCTCCCATTCTATAACTAGCTCATTAGGAAAACAAAAGGTGATTCTACGGGTTCAATAGTCCAAGGTAGAAAAACTAGAGTGGAACCAATCTATTCCCAAAATTAAATCAAAATCCACCATATCAAGTTCTACCAAACCCACTATGGTGTACCGATGAAATATAGACACCACCTAATTTTTATAAACCCTCCTAGCAATAAAAGACTCACCAATAGGAGTTGAGACTGAAAAGGATTCAGAAATATATTTGGGACCAAAATCAAAATTCACAGCCACATAATGAGTCACATAAGATAGAGTGGATCTGAGATCAAGTAGCATATAAATATCAGGCGAGAAAATTTGTAACATACCCATAATCATATATGGGGAAGCCTCTGAATCCTGACGAGTAGATAGGGCATACAACCAGTTAAGACCTCAGTCAGTCCTCAAAGTAGTACCCCTAGATGCTGGGGATGAAGGAGTAATAACTTGGGCCTTATTTCCCCCAAAACACCCCTTAGCCGTGGGGCACTCTCTCTGAAAGTGACCAGCCTAGCCATATAAATAGCACACACCCTTACCCATTCGAAAAATTCTGTAGTGCGTCTTTCCATAAGTGCCACAAGGAGGAATGGATTATGTCGACTAAGCCACACTGTCCTAAGACTGAGTATGCTGCATCCTAAAATATTGCTAGTCTAAAATCGCTGATCACCCGAAGGCTTAGGGAAAGGTACACTAGCTAAAGACTAAACGTTACCCTAAGATTTCTTCTTATGCCATCTTTTGCCCCACTTACCATTACCACTATACTGCTGACTTGCCTCATGATCTCTCGGCCTAACTCTCTAATTCTGTCTATCTTCGGCTTCTTCCTGCCTCTTCTTTTCATCTTCCACCTGTTGCATAAACACCACCAACCTAGAGATATCCATGAGGCTATTCAACATTGCACCCTTACATTCCAACACCAATTCATCCTTACGGCCAGAAGCAAACTTTCTCATTTGAGACCTCATGTTGGAAACCAACTCTGGAGTATAACAAGACAGCTGAGTGAACTTCAAAGCATATTATTTGACACTCATCTTTCCTTGCTTCAAGTTCACAAACTCTTCAGCCATAGCTTCATTCAACTCTTGAGGAAAGAAGTGATCAAGAAAAGCTTGAGAGAAGTCCTCCCAAACTGCAGGCTCAACATCTTTACCCCTAAGTTCTTCCCATTCAACATACCACTGATAAGCTACCTCTTTCAACTGATAAGCTACAAATTTTACCCCCCTTCAGTATCGCTAGCATTTATTACCCTGAAAATCTTTTCCATCACATCCACAAACCCTTGAGGATCCTCCTCAACTTTGGACCCAGTAAAGTTGATGGATTCAGTCACATAAACTAGCCCACATGGGTAGCATCGTAAGAACCAATGGAAGAACCACCACCACCTGATTAATGAGCCTGGGATGACACATTTGAGTAAGCATCTGAATAGACTGTCTAAACTTGGCATTAGAGACTTCACCCTGAGAAGCCTGGGTGAGGTTTGTGCAGGTTCGAGGGGCTCATGGAGGACTGGTTGGGACTGGTGGAACCCCAACAGGATCAGTTGGGTTAGAAGTACAAACTTTATTTTGGGTCTGTATCCCATGAGTAGGAAGCCTCTTCAATATTTCCCCCCAGTGGGGACAGAGGTTCTAGCAGGTGTTCCTTGGACACTAGTCCTTCGTGGTGGCATGATCTGAAATGTGGAAAAGTAGGAGTCAGGAAAATTTTCTTAGAACTAGACTTTCTAGCAAGAACTTAGAATATTAAGAAAAAGGGAACAATTCCTAATTGTCTTGTAGCCTCCCGTTTATAAGTGTGGCACACTACATACACATAAATTGGACTCTACTCGACATGGCTTCGTAAACACCCTGGGATCATGAATCATGCTCTAATACAAAGTTTTTCACGACCCGAGCTTAGGCCTTGCCCGTAACGGGCATCCAAGACCAATAAAGGCCCGAGAAATACCTTAGCATTACATCATAAGCATAGTTATAAATAAAATGAAGAAATATATCTATAATAGGAAGTTCAACTGGAAGAATAATCAAATACAAAACTCTAAATGAAATATCAAAACAACATCAAACTCAGTTTACGAAGCCTCTAACATCATGAATAGAAATCCTAAGCCGGAACATGGCCCCGGTAGTACAATAAAACCATAATAAAGGTCTAGGGAGATAAACATAATGCCTTCCAAAAGATGGAGGGCTCACCACTTACGAACTGTTGTTCTGCAAATAGTCTACTGCTGGACCGGGTCACAAGCAAAAGTTTCAAAATCTATATCATAAAAAGATGTAGTGTGTGGGGACAGTCAGTAAGATGAGTACTGGCATGCGACCCAAGAAAAGGGACCAAAGTAGTTTACATAATAATATAGGGAGTTTAAATCATAAGATAAATAGATAAACTCAAGAATAAACACTTAAAAGCATAAAGTTGTGACCATTGAAACATTTAAGACTAAACTATGTAGTGTGCACCGACATTAGTAACCCATGGACTATATGGGTCCGGTATCACGCCCAACCGGTGGGACCCCCAATCCATTTTAGCCGCATGGACTGAGATTAACGTACCTTGGCCATCATAAAATACTCATTGAGGAAAACATCATAAGGTCGTCCCATTGGGAACCACCCCTACGTCGGCAAACAAATGTTTCAAGCGATAGCCCCCTGTCTGAGGCTACCCCTTCTTGGTGTACTACACAATTCCCTTTAGGCCCACATTAAAACATTTTTCATCTCATTCATTCATAGATTTTTTCATTTAAGGCATCAACATTATTGGTATCGTCATACCAAGACTTGCAAGCCATCCATATCATGCCAAATCATTATCATAAAACATTTTAGACTCTAAGTTCCATCTTTAAATTCATAAACATAGCCATAACACGATTTTCATAAGTGTCATTTAAACCTTTAATTATTTCATAACATGTGTGGCTCAAAAGACGGAATAAACTTCGTAATTTCCTCATTGGAAACAAGCTTGTGAAAAGTGTTGAAAATCATACTTTTCATACTCATGAACATTAACCTTGTAAACCCATTTAAAGGAATTCACCCTTTCAAATAATATATTCAATTCTCAAAAACCCTCCTTTAAATAGTTAGAAAACAATTTATAATAAGAGGGAAAAAACAATTATCAAGCTTTACATAAGTTAAACATTAATCTCAATTTCAAAACGTCAACAATTGTACATAATTATAAGAATATTAGTCATGTATTGAAATAGAAATTGAAATAGGGAGTGTTAAAACATGCCTTTTGATGGAAGAAATTTGAGGAAAGCTTGATCTTTTTGCCTTTAAGCTTGAACCCTAATTTTCCTAAAGAAGAGGGAAAAAATTCCTCTTCTCTTGTTTATGACTAAGTGTCAAATGAACTTTGATTTAATGGGGATTATTGGGGTGTTTTATATTTTATTTCAGCCTTATAATAGCTTAAACAATGTAGTTTTGGTGATGCAAGAGTGGAAAAAGACCAAACAACCCCCTAGAAAATATTAAAACAGTGCAAAACAGTTTCGGCTGACGGTTTGGGTGACGGACCGTCACTTGGACCATCACAAAATGACAAAAAACTGGTCTTAATACTTAATCCTCATGGCCTGCCCTGACGTACCATCATTGGTGCGACGGTCCATCACCCGAGCCGTCACACTTTGACAGACAGACACCTTTTTGGTAAGCTGAGCATAACTTTTTACTCCATTATCGGATTAAGGAGAAATTAGATGCTTTGGAAATAAGAATCAAAGATATTTCATTTGGTAGGTATTGAGCTACAAGAAACTTTATATTTTAGGAGTTATGCTCTTTTGAAGTTGACCCTAGTAAAATCGTATACCGAAATTCAATCGGTAAAGAGGCTTTCAACTGAACTTTGTGCTAGAGGTTCCTTAGGACCTTAATTCATATCCAAATCTATTTAAAAACTAAGTAATTTCTCTTAATACCTATATACCATTAGAAATAATTAGGTTCGGGTGTATACACCTTCGACAAATGGGCCGGATCTTGGCTTAGGAAACTCGGGGTATTACGCCTTTCTTCTTAGTTTAGATTAGACTTTTGTTTTAATAAAAGTTAAGGGGTCTTGCACCAATTGAATATTATGGTTAGTAGTAGAGGCTTCACCAGACAAACAGTTATATGTAGTTGGCAGTCTCTCTTTTAATTCCAACCATGTCTTGATAAAAATCAACCCCTTAAGATTTTTCTGTTATCATTGTTTAGGTTTTTGCTTCAATTTTAATATTTCTATTACCCTTTGGATATGATATGTCAAGGGTTTTCCAGGACAACAAGAGAGTAGCTAGTTGTGGCTCACAGCTAGGGTGTAGACTCCGGTGCTATTAGGTTTCTTTTCTTTCTACTTTTCTTAGTCATTATTTTGCACAAACAACATAAATTCTTGCAATTTTTATTAAAGGATGAATGGTTAAACAACCTTTTTATGGGGTTACGGCTATAACATGATTGTTTAGTAGATGATTGATTTGATGAATACTTATTTATCATATAGTTGTTCTTATATTAATGATTTTACTATTTTAATGCTTCGCAACAATTAGAATACATTCATATTCGCATTGTGAACTCGAGAGAGGAATCATGAGTTAGAATAAAGAATATAGGGTGTAAGTGATTTGAGGCAAAAATTATATATTTTTAGTCATTATTTGCCTCACATTTAGTAGTTTTATTTATCCTTTTTAAGCATTAATTTTATGGATTGTGCTAAGTATTATATTTTGATGTGTAGGAATAAAATGGTGTGAAGATGATGAGATTTGGAGCCATAACAAATTAAAGACGGAAGATTATAGAAGGAAATCAAGCCGACAGCTTAATGGAATAAATTTAATAAAATATTCAAAAGTGACATTTGAATTTCAATTTGAAATTGCGGCCAAATCAGTAGTTGTCCGCCATATTGGCGTGACACGGAGTATGTGCTCCATTTTATCAGCGTGTCACGGAGGAGGCTGTGTTCTGATTTTAATTTTGTTCTTTTTATTTTGGAATCGTTCATTTATTTGACTCAGTGTTTACACAACTTTTGACCTAGAGAGAGCAAGGAGTCGTCGCGGAGGTCGGAGAATTTTGGTTTCATCTTTCCTTCTCCTTTATTTATTTATTTTTATGTTTTTCTTTGGATGATTTGTTGTAATTGCTCCATGTCTATGTAGATATAAACTTCTTGTTCTAGGATTATGGTAGTTGACAACGTGATTATTTAGTAACTACTTGATTCGATTTGTTTGATTATCATTATAGTTGTTCTTATATTCTTGTGCTTACCATTTTAATGCTTAGCTACCATTAAAAGAAATTTATATTCTTATTGTGAACTCGGAAGAAGAATCAATGAGATAGAATGAATAATATAGGAGCAAGATCTCTTCTTTAGTAAAATAAGGAATTGATATGTGGCTAGGATTGGAATATACCTAGATCAGCTTACTTGGTTTTATAAAATGGGAAGACATATAAATGCGTTTAGATTGGGTTATTATTTCCCCTCTCAACGATGTAGTTGTGAGGTTAATTCGGATAGACGATTAGAGGTTCGAAAGACCATAACCATGTCGTTAACCCCGTAAATCAACAATTAGATAATCAGACAAGTTGATAAAATTGATACCCGACATGATTGTTAGTGAATCCATAATCCTAGATCGATTCATTCATTGATTGCATAAAATCTACTCTTTATATGGTTAATTATTCATTAGTATTTATTTTTTTAGTTTTATTAATTCATAAATTCATCCCTGAGATCTACCTCTTGAATAAATAATCAGCATTAGTCTAATTTGGTAAATAGTTAATCGACAAGTCAATGTGGGTTCGACATTCGGCTTGCAAGAGCCACTTTATTACTTGTACGACCGCATACACTTGCATGTGCATTTGTACACAATAAGTTTTTAACGCCATTTCTGGGAACTTTGGTGTTAATTGTTTAGCTAAATTAGACTTTTTCTAGTTATTTGTTTGAGTTGTACATAGTTTATTTTTTGTACCTAGTTATCATTTTAGTTTCTTTTACTTTTCTATCACTCTTCTTGATATGTCAGCCTGGGATAGATGGTGGTTGAATGGTGATTATTCTTGTTGTTTTTGTGGAGAACTTCACTGGGAGAGTATTTGCCAAAAAATTTAGGGGAGAGAGTGGTGTGCACCTACTCAATCTGCTGAATTAGATATATACAATATATGTGGTGGTCAGGAAAGTCATTGGAATGGTTGTCCCAACTTTTAATCCCTTCCCCTGAATCCCTATTATGATCATTATGTTGTTTATGAAGTTGGCATGGCTAATAGAGCTAATGAGGCAGAACATGAGGCTCACCTCATTGTTATGTTGAAGCAGATACTAGAGATACAAGAACAACAACTGAAACAACAGAGGGAAGCCACAAAGAAGATAAGTTCCCAAGTCACAGAGCTATAGGATAGGGCTGAAACTTGTGTTGATCAGCAAGTTACATCGTATCCAACACTCAAGAGGAACCTCTAATTAATGAAAAGATGGAGGCACTAGTAGAAAAAAGTTACGATGAAGCATACATAGTAAGCCAAGATTGGCTAATGGAACTAGAGCAACAAATCAAGTTTCAAAAGTGTCTTTGGGATGGTCTCACAATCATGGCAACCTAAATAAGCAAGGGGATAGATGAGATCATACAAGAGATAGAGAAATTTGGCTCAGATGTACATGACATGAAGGCCCAATTAAATCAAAAGTTTAAGATGTTTGATATCTAATCACCAACAGTTATGGATACTAGCCAGCCTGTGGAGAGAGAAGAAGAATTTCAACCATTTAACTATCACCTTTTGCTTGAGTCAGACATTGAGAAGGTGTGTAAAAGTGAGCATGTGTCATATGATGTAAGTTTGGAAGTGGGACATATTAGGCTTCATTCGAACCACTTTTATACATTATGTTTGGATGATGACAAAGATGTAGAGTCATCCAGTCAAATGGAGGAGCGGGAGGACCAGGAACAAGAATCCTACATTCTGAAATTTACACCAGATAAGAGAAGATATAACATGCCTCACTTCAGGACCAAGCAGTTCTACATGCACCACCCATTACTTAGCTCCACCATCTTTTTATCACCACTATATGAAAGAAACAAAAAAAAAGATGCGATGTTGGGGGTAAAATTCATATCCTTAAAGTGGAGGAAAAAGTTAATGGGTTATACCGCAACGTTAAATCAGGTGCTTGTGGGAGGCAACCCAACATTTAGTAAGTAGTTTAATTTTATTTTTGTTTTTTTATTAGTGTCACCTTTATTTTTTTTTGTTTTTGTGTTTACAGGTTGAGGAAATGTCTGATGTACCATAAATATGAGCATGGAAAAGAAAAAATGTGGGATCCTCTAGACCCTTTTGATAGATATTATGCAACTAGCTAGACCTATAGGCCTTAGGGAGTATTCCTAATCCTTGTATTGATTTATACTTTGGGGACAAAGTGTGATTTTAAGTGTGGGGTGGGATGTCTTCCAATATTTGTTTAGGGTGAAATATACTATAGGATGTGTTTATTTTTTTTAGTTTCTCACTTAAAATGAAATATTTTTTTTGATAAAGTTTAAAAACACAAAAATATTTTTATTTTATTCTTTAGATTAGATTAATTTTTATTTTTTTTTAGCTTTTTAGTCTTTATTAGAGCATACTTCTCCCACTCCTTAGTTTTTTTTTTGGTTCTTTTCCGAGGGAGGGTCCCTTTGAACCGAGGGTCTTTTATTTTTAGAAGTAAATTATTTATTTTTTTTGGAGAGAAAAGAAAAGACCTATTAGACTTGTGTCATACTAGCAATTTAGTCCTGATCTTGAGGGGTACTTCTCTGTGAGTGCTTGAGTGTAAAATAAATAGCAAATTTTTTGACACCTAGGCTCATGGTTGGACTCTGTATTTAGATTTTTCTTATTTTATAGTTCGTTATGATATTGTCTGTCTTAGAAGTAAAATTGATCCATCTTGATTGATACTTGTGCCATATGTGTTGAGGATCTCTTGAATATTTCATGTTTTGCATCTTAGTCTAGAATTTACCCTGCATGTTATTGAAGCAAAATAAAAGTGTAGCTCTGTTTAGAAGATGATATAGGCTTTCTTTGACTTGTCTTGAAAATATTAGCCTTTTCAGATATTATATCACTAGTTAACCCCTTTGAGCCTATGGCCTTTTGTTTGGTAGCCGTATTTTTGCCTTGATTCTTTTGTTGAATCTCTAGTTTTTGCACCTGATTCCTTGAGCACTGTAGCATAGACTGTTTAAAATGGTTAAGTCTAAAGAAAAGGGATGATTGAGTGTTAAAGGTGGCCAAGGATAGCTATAAAGTGATGAAAATGCCCTCTTTGAAAGACTATGACATGAAAAAGAAAAAAGAAAAAAAATTGTTGGAAAAAGATAATTTATTGGAGCATTCTTGATATGATGAGATTACTAGTAAATTAATAGTTGAAGAAAGGGCTGCAAATAAAAAAAAAGAAAATAATGGGTGATGAAATCTAAAAAAGAGTTCAAAGTGCTTAGGGAAGTGTAAGTCACTATTATATAGTTTTCATACCCATCCCCTAGCCTACATTACAACCCGTTGAAAGTCCTATTTGATTTTATTCGAGCATGCTTAATTAGTGGAGATGTACATAAAGGAAAAGCCTATAATTCTTTGTGCATACATGTGAATTCTCTTTGTGAGTGTGAGAGTTTTTCTTTGGTGCTAAGTCCTTAAATTATATTCAATTAATTGATTTGAGTGTGTGGACTATTTATTTTCGTGAGGACACTTATTTCATAAAAGATAGGTGATGTTATTATCTTTCTTTGATAGAGTAGGTGAGTGAGCTTAAATTTGATGAGTTAGAGTTCGTCTTTGAGGTTATATAGGAGGTTAGAGGTTTTTTTTTTTTTTAGTCCTTGCATAATGATCGGAAAGTGTACTAGAGCTTTGAATTTTTACATGGCCTAATTGTTTGTATCAATCAAAGTGGAGGTCCAAGATTTAATTTATTAAGATGAGGTTTAATACTTGCTCGAGGACTAGCAAGAATCTAAGTGTGGGGTGGTGATTTGAGAGGCCAAAATTATATATTTTTAGTCATTATTTACCTCACATTTAGTAGTTTTATTTGTCTTTTTTGAGCATTGATTTTATGGATTATGCTTAGTATTATATTTTGATATGTAGGATTAAAATTGTATGAAGATGATGAAATTTGGAGCCAAAACAAATTAAAGATGGAAGATTATAGAAGGAAATCAAGCAGGAATCTTAATAGAATAAATTTAATAAAATATTCAAAAGTGACCATTAGAATTGCAATTTGAAATTGCAACCAAATCACTAGCTGTCTGCCATATTGGTGTGACACGGAGCATGTGCTCCGTTTTATCAGCGTGTCTTGAAGGAGGTTGTGTTACGATTTTATTTTTTCTTATCCATTTTGGACTCAGTTATATTATTTGAGAATTTTTCCTACACCTATAAGTATTCATAAAATCAGTGTTTACACAACTTTTGACCTAGAGAGAGCTAGGAGTCGTCGCGGAGGTCGGAGAATTTTGGTTTCATCTTTCCTTCTCCTTTATTTATTTATTTTTATGTTTTTCTTTGGATGATTTGTTGTAATTGCTCCATGTCTATGTAGAGATAAACTTCTTGTTCTAGGATTATGGTAGTTGACAACGTGATTATTTAGTAACTACTTGATTCGATTTGTTTGATTATCATTATAGTTGTTCTTATATTCTTGTGCTTACCATTTTAATGCTTAGCTACCATTAAAAGAAATTTATATTCTTATTGTGAACTCGAAAGAAGAATCAATGAGATAGAATGAATAATATAGGGAGCAAGATCTCTTCTTTAGTAAAATAAGGAATTGATATGTGGCTAGGATTGGAATATACCTAGATCGCCTTAATTGGTTATCAAATGGTAAGACATATAAATGCGTTTAGATTAGGTTATCATTTCCCCTCTCAACGATGTAGTTATGAGGTTAATTCAGATAGACGATTAGAGGCTCGGAAGACCATAACCATAATTAGATAATCAGACAAGTAGATAAAATTGATACTCAACATAATTGTTAGCGAATCCGTAATCCTAGATCGATTCATTCATTGATTGCGTAAAATTTGCTCTTTATTTGGTTAATTGTTCATTAGTTATTTTCTTTTTATTTTTTATTTACTAATTCATAAATTCATCCCTGAGATCTACCTCTTGAATAAATAATCAGCATTAGTCTAATTTGGTGAATAGTTATTCGACAAGTCCCTGTGGGTTGGACATCCGGCTTGCAAGAGCCACTTTATTACTTGTACGACCGCATACACTTGTGTGTGTGTTTGGATGCAACAGTAAGATCCTATCTTTAGTCAATAAAGAACGGATTTGTTGATAGGGTAGATATATACTTAGATTGCCTTACTTGGTTATAAAATGAGAAAAGCAATTGCTTTCGTATATTCATCTTGATCATAGAGATATAGACATAGAAGTGTGTGTGAATAGCAGATTAGACTCTCCAGAGACCACAATCATATTATTAACCTCTTAAATCAACAACTAGATAAACAAGACAAGCCAATGAAATTGAATGCTTTACATGATTTCGAAATAGAGTTGTAACCCTGGAATATCTCTATCATTGTGATCAAACACCTTTTACTTGCTTTTCAGTATTTAAACTAATTAGTATAAATAAACAAATTCCAAAATTCTCTTTTGGTTACTATGCACTTGTTTAATTTTGAGTATTAGATTTAACTAGATCATTGCTAAATCACAAGTTCCTATTAGTATGATATCTGAACTAGTCTATATTACTTGGACAACCACGTACACTTGCGTGTTAGTTGGGAGTCATAGTACTCATTATTACTGTTAGCATAATTGAAAATTTCTTTAATATAATTTTCTTAAATACTCCCCCCATTTCATTTTACTTGACTCTTACACTAAAAATAGTTATTTCAATTTACTTATCCAATTTATAAAATCAAAAAAAAAATTATTATATTTATTCTCTTTCTACCCTTATATTAAACAACTACATAAATTATTAGTAGTCAATTTTAAAGTTTTAAAAAATCATTAATAAGGTTAGTTTAGCGAAATAGACCTCTTAATTAAAGTTTTTTTAAGAGGTGTGTCAAGTAAACAGGGACAAAATATTATAAAATGGAGGGAGTATTCTTTTGAACTTCCTTTAAAGTATAGTCTTTTACAAAATGTATCCTTTAGCACAACTTTTAAATAGATTCTAAATTTTATAGTATCACTTTATGATTTTATGTCAAAAGTTAACTATTAACTACCATGTTTCAAGACTCCCTGAGAAGTGCGTTAGATGATCACAGCCCAGGGCCAAAAGTTGATGACCATAGTGAACTATCCATGTGATTGAGAGCCCTCACAACTTAAGTATAATGACACAATTATCAGGAGCACGATCTATCATTAAATTAATAGCCCATTGTGCGAGCCTCCAGGGGATGCACACTATGTCAAAAGTCTTCATGTTGTGTCATTTCTTTTCAGAAAATAACTATATATTTTAGTAAAAATTTTATCCATCTATTTTATGTGAAAAAAATTAATGACCCATTCCATCATTATAGCATTAATTGCGATGTAAGAGCCAGGGTTGATATTGCCTTATGTTGAAAGTTGTAAAAATCTCAAACTAGGGTGAGTTCAGATAAAATTTAAGTGTTGTATGGTTTGGATACCCTTAGTGTCTCAAGGAGGTTCATGTGTTGGCCCTATAGGTATGACATGATATATAAGGATTTTAGAAATCTACTGAAACTTTTGAAATGGAATTTGAGTGTATAGAACTCCGGTTATGGTATTTGCGGTGATAAGATAGATTCGTGTTGTTGAAAATCAAAGGTTGTGTTGTAAAAGAGAGAAAATTGGGGAATCCCCCAGTTACTACCTAAGCTCCACTATAGCAGCCTCAGTGTCTCTACAGTGGTACTGTCGTAGCAGATAAGCCAACCGTCATAGCGATCTATGGCAGCATGTGTTGGACCAATATTGCAGGCCCCTAAGTTGCTATAGTGGGTAGTGGGACACTATAGCAGATGTCGGGCAGTTTAATGACTGAGTTCTCTAATTTTTGACATTATTTCTACCAAAATTCATCCTAAGGATGTGTGAGACAATTTCTTCTAATTTTGGGTGATTTCTATCATTGATGTAAATTTGTTCCATCATTCTATCGTAGATTAGCTCTTTTAATCTCTAAAATTACTAGAATCATGAATTAAAAACAAATTCATAAGTTAAGCCCTAAAAGTGATGAACTAAAGAAAATTTCTCATAGGTAAGCTTAAAATCAATTGTGGGGGAATTGGGTGGATTAATGGATGAAAAATCCCAACTTAGGGGTTTAGTCTATGAACTAGGTCAAAACCTATGGGTTTTAGTTCTAATGCTTATAATTAGAGAATACATTATTAATTTCCCCTTATTTATTATTTTTAAACTAAGAACAGTTCGAAACTATGAGAAAAGGGAAAGCTTTAGTGGATTAAAGCATTCCAATCTTATGTTTGAGGTAGGTTATGGTTTGAATTGTAGTTATAGACTTACTTTGTATTCAATGCCTAACCATGAGTTGAATGTTTGTGAATTGTGCTTTAGGCGTACTTGTGCTTGGTGAGTTGATTGATTGTTGATTGTATACATGTAATTATGATACTTTAATTTGACTAAGTATCTGAGTAAGGTGTATTTTGCATAATTGGTGCATTTCATCATATCCTTGTTGATATTTATTGTGTTAATCATATATTGTGATATTTGGAGGGACGCGTACCTCGTTGGTATGGTACATGGACTGAACTTGTCCCCTGTATGTCATAACTATTGGGCATATAAGACCCTTAATATGTGTGTACACATCTTGTAATTGATTTGATAGTTGTAATGCGTTGTTCATATTATTAACACACTTATTATTTGCTTACATTGCATGAGTGTTATGACCAATAGAAGTAGCATTATACTACTTATGAGATGATTAGATGAACGTGACTTGGTGTGTTACACTGGTGTAAGTAGAGGGTCATAGGCTCCTCCTTGTTGTATATTGAACTTACTTTTTGAGGGGATGGTACAAATGTGTTGATAGGATAAGATTAATATTATTGTGTTATTTGGTTTAGTAAGATGTTATTTTGTGAATAGGGGTGTTTGGGGTACAATTACTTGTTATGTCATGATTTCTAGTTGCTCTTATTTAATTTTTGTTTATGTATGGGTTTTAAGTTAAGTCAGCTGAGGATGCCTACCAATATATAGTGTTTGTACTGATATTACCTGTATTCTTCTTTTGTTGAGTGTAGATAGTGTTTTAGCGACTGATATGAGACCTTAGATATAGTTCGTGACCACTAGCTTTTTGATCCATGGGTGAGCACCTATTTTCAGGAGGCCATTGGATCCTCTCATTGATTAAGTCCACTCATTTGGGCAATGCCACTCTTTTATTAATTTTTTTTGAAGTATTCATTCTCTATTTTAGTTTTTAGTTTTAGAATGTTCTTGTATGGTGACTTTCAGGTCCTTTGGATAATGTAATAGGTAGTTGTCTTCCCCATATTATTATTTTTATTGGTTTTATTGGAGATTCAGTATTCTTTAGTAGATATTGTTTAAAAATGATTAATTGTTCGGTTAAGAGTTTAGGTTCAATGGTTCTCCCACCGGGGGAGGGATTAGTATGGGTTCCATTTACGACTATTAGTTGTGAAAAAGATGGTATCAGAGTCCTAGGTTCATCGATCTCATCATACAAGAATGAGTCTATTAGAGTTTTGTGGAATGGTATAGAGACGTTTGTACTTTTCTTCATAGGGCTATAGGACTTCAGGAAAGCTTTTCTTCCTTCTTTTGTACTAGTACTTGATTCCAATTAGTATCTGGTGATCCAAATTGATATCTTACTCTTTCCATACTTATCTCGCAGATCTGAATATATGTACAAATAGAGCAGCAGTAGTACTTGAGTCAACAGATGGGGCCATAGTTTGGGGGTAGAGCAGAATGAGAGGGAGAGGAAGGGGAAGAGGTCGAGGGGTAGCACCCAGCAGGGGTGTGGCCTAGACTGCTGGAGGTTCGACTAAGCATAGATCACCTTCTCCACCCCTACATGAGAATTCTCTAGATATGGTTCAGAATGAGGAGGTGATACTAGAGGATGGAGAGGTACCAATTCAGGGAGATATTGTGCACATGCTGGGAGGTGCAACACAAGTTTAGATGTGTTCACAGTTTATTCAGCAGGTTCTAGAATTTTTAAGTGGATTAGCTGGTACAGGTGGTACCCCGATAGTTCTTATCTTTTAGCATCCAGGGTTACAACATGCCGCTGCCGTAGCACCCATGACGGATGAGGCATCAGGGATAGGTGCTTGCCCATGCCAGGCATTAGGTCCGACGATGTCTGAAGATAAGAATGACTTGTTTTGTAAGTATATAAATATGAAACCTCCTGTTTTTCATGGTACTGAGTCAAAAGATGCATATGAATTTATCATTGATTGTCATGAACAACTTCACAAGATGGGTGTGGTAGAGAAGTATGGTGTGGAATTTGTTACTTTCCAGTTGCAGGGGATGCCAAGCTGTGGTGGTGGGCATTCTTTGAGTGCAGATATGCATTTTTGCATTCATTAATTTGGGCTCAATTTCATTTGATATTCTTGGAGAAGTATGTGCTACATACTCTGAGATACATGAAAAAGGTTGAGTTCACTAGACTCAAACAAGGAAATGTGTTGGTTGAGTCCTATGAGGCCAAATTTCATGCCTTGTCTAGATATTCTTCACCATTTTTTACTACTAAATGTAACGACCCTTTTCATCATTATGGGTAAGTCAATCGTGCAAAAATTTGGGTTAAGATTTTTTTTGAATTGAAAGTTAAAAAATTTTACGCTAGGCTAGTCCTGGACAAAATCCTAGCAACGTATGGTCAAGGGCAATCCGTAAATGGATTGGGAAAATGTAATAAATTTTAGCATGATTTTATGTAGCTAAGACGACAATAAACCCATAGGATTTTTTCAAAAGTGAATTCAGGAAAGTAAAACTCCTGATATCACTTGATGTAAAGGGGTTAGTCCAAAATGTCATGGTTTGTGGGTGCATTGCAAAAAAGGAAAAACTGGGAGCAATCTCGAGTTTATCCCTCACCATACTCGCTATAGTGAGTGGCAGGTCGCTATGGGGCTACTACTATAGCGGACAAATTCCTGCTATAGTGGGAGTCAAAGCCGATCAATTCTGCTATGCCGGGTGGATGCTGCTATAGCGATGCTTTTATAGAGGTATCAGACCACTATAGTAGGTTAAATCGCTGTTTAATGTAGAAGTTGCTAAAAAATAGTTGATTTTTTCTAAACTTATTTCGGGAAGGGCTTAGGCGATTTGGGGCGATTTTCACCTATTTTCCATCAAAATTCTTCGTAAAGACCACAATCAAGCCGAGGTTGCAAGAAAAAGGGAAGCACAAGTTTGCTAAAGTATTTCAGGCATGGATTTAGGTAGGTGATGGTTTAATGTAGTTGAAACCCAACTTGTTTTATATGTGCATGATAATTATTCCTTAGTATTGCTTGTACAATGCATGTTTAAGAAAAGTGAATAAATGTTTGATATCCTAAGTGTTAATCGCATGCAATAAAATTATATGTGAAGTTTGTTGGTTGTTACAAGTACTGTTTTGTATTAATTATGGTTGTGATTATTGTGATATCTGTCGTTATTATGGTATGTACTGGTGTTTGGACATCTTCAGGAGATTGGTTGGTATAAGATTGGCTGACACTTGATGTCTGGGATTTGGTACATAGATAAGAGCTTATACTCTACAGGTCATGGCTAGTGGGAGACCATAAAACCTTTAGCATGTATGTACAAGGTACAGGTGAGTGTGACGGTTCCTTGAGTGAATTGGGGATTATGTGTTTACTTGATTATATTCGGTTCCTTGAGTGAACTGGCTTAATTATTGACATTGATATGTTAGTTCCTTTAGTGATCCGAGTTTATATGTTTAATTGTTCAAGGTGTTTTCTTTATGTAAACCGAGATGCATGATAATTTTCATTGTTGTTTATTATATTGGATCCTTGAGTGGTCTGAGCTAATTACAAGTTATGGCATAACTCTATGTTGTCTGCTTACGTGTGTAATTTGAACATGGTTGATGTAATTATTGCATCATGGTTGTTGATCTGGAGTCTTGTTGGTAGTTATAGTTTGATTTAGCTTGTTATCCATGTTGACTCATTGACTAAACTCCATGATATTGTTGAATAAGGTTAAGTGTTATGAACTTGAAATAAGGTTACATGATAGGTGTTCATGGTTGTCTTGTTGTACTACATTATGATTCTGTGTTCATATTTCTCATTTTGGGTTGGCTGATGACCCTAGCAGTACACGGTTGTTTCTTGTGTACTGATACTATGCGTGCTCTTCTTTTGTTGAGTGCAGAGCATATTTCATTGGCAACTATTTTGTGACCTCAGCTGTGATTCAGACCATGATCAAACTCAAGGGTGAGCTACATCTTCTGGGTTTCCATGAGTTCTTCATCCAGTTTATGGTCCATTATTTTGGACTTAGACATTTCATTATTTTGGGTTGATCCTGTTTAGTGTCTATGTAATAGTTTGGGTACAATGACTTTTTGGTTCTAGGGGATTAATTAAGTTTCATTATTTCCGTATTTATTTTTATTTTTTATAATTAAAGACAGTGATTATTTAATGAGAATCAGTTAGTTGCCTTATTTTTGCTAAGTGTTGGGTTGATGGTTTGGGTTAGTTGGTTCTCCCATTAGAGAGTTAGTCCAGGTGCCACTCATAATTGGTTTGTGTCATGAAAAAGTTGGTATCTAAGCCCTAGGTTCGTTGATCTCATCATACCAAAATGAGTCCAGTAGAGTCTTGTTGAATAGTACGATACTTTTCTTTGAGAAGCTATAGGACTTTAGGAAACTATCCTTTCTTTATTATTTTGTGTTATAACTTGATTCCAATTGGTATCTGGAGATCTAAGTTGGTATCTGACTCTCTTTATTCTTTTGTCCTTAGATGGTGAACACCCGAGTGAATTGAGCAAGAGCAGCAACCCCCGCACCAGCAGCTTCAGCTGTAGAACTAGCTATTCGGGAATGAGGATGGGGAAGGGGTAGGGAAAGGGGAAGGAAGAGAGCAATGCCCATCAAGGTGGAGCTTAGGCAGTAGCTGGACAGGCCCGTCAGAGGTCAGTATCAACTCTCCCACCCCAGGAGCATTATGAGAAAGTTGAGGCAATAAACGAGGATGGTACAAAATAGGAGGTTGTGCCACTGACTGTAGGTGCAGCCCTTCATTCGATGTCTTCTAAAGTTATTCAGCAAGTTCTAGCCTTTCTGAGTGAGTTGGATGGTACTGGAGCCACTCTGATTATGCTGACTTTTTAGGTTCTAGGTACTCATCCCACTGCCACTTTAGCTCCCAGAATGGATGAGGTTTCAGGGACTGGAGTATTTCCTCATCCTGTGGTAGGCCCTGTCATGATCGGGACAGGACATAAGTTGCTGACTAAGTTTCTGAAAATGAAACCTCCTTAATTTTATGGTGTTGAGACGGAGGATGAATTTGAGTTCATCATTGATTGCTATGAGAGGCTACAAAAATTAGGGATTATGCAACAACATGGTGTTGAGTTCGTGACTTTCTAATTGTGAAGGGATGCCAAGCAGAGGTGGAAAGCCTATGTAGAGTGTCGATCACCGGTCCTACCTTCATTGACCTGGGCTTAGTTTTATTCCCTATTTTTGGAGAAGTATGTACCCCGTACTCTTCATAACCACAAGAAAGATGAGTTTTTGGCCCTTGAACAGGGCAGTATGTCAGTTGCAGCCTATGAGGCTATGTTCCATGCTCTGTCTCGCTATGCTACCCAGCTATTGGAAACTGAGGAGGAGAGGATCCGATTATTTATTAAGGGTTTGGACACTGTTATTCAGGTGTTGTTTGTTCATATAATGTCTATAGGAAAGGGTTTCAAGGATGTGGCTGATTATGTGAAAAAGTTTGAGGGAGTTAAGGAAGTTAGTCAGGCTAAGGTATTAGCCAAGAAGTCTTGAAATGCAGGTAACTTTAGTGGTTATTAATCTAGGGGTCACAGCCAGTAGGCTTATTCATCTAGCTCCATTCAGTAAGATTTGCCAGCCTCTACAGGTGGTCATTTAGTGTCTATTCAACACCCTTCAGTTTCTAGAGGACAAGGGGCTTCTTATTCTTTGGCCAACAGGCCTTCTCTTAAGAGGGGTTGTTGTACTTGTGGTGCTATGGGGCACTTTAAAAGAGAGTGTCCTCTGAGGTAGACAAGTAATCAGGCACAGCAAGAGACCAGGACTATGGTCCCAACAGGTAGAGGTGAAGGTGGTAATGCTAAGGGTCATCCATAGGGTGGATAGGGTAATAATCAGGGAGGCCGTTGTGAAATAGAGGTAATGGTAATACTAGGAAGGGTGGAGTGCAGCCTGCTAGGGAGGTTGCCCAGCTTGATGATTGAGCTTACTGTTATTCCTTCCCAAGTAAGACCAAGGCCGAGGGGTCTGATGCTGTCATTATAGGTACTATTTTCATCTGTGACTGGATGGATACTATTTTGTTTGATCTGGGTTCCACTTACTCTCATGTATCTGTTAGATTTTCTTTGTGTTTGGACTTAGTCTGTGATGTACTCGATTATCCTATATATGTGTCTACTCCGATTAGAGATTCTGTGGTGGTGACCCTTGTGTATCGTGCATGTTCTATTTTGTTCATGGTTTTTCATACTTGGGTAGATTTGATCATTTTGGACATGCTTGATTTTGACATTATCCTGGGTGTGAGTTGGTTATCTCCATATCATGTTGTATTGAACTTTAATACTAAGACAATGACTCTACAAATGCCTGGTATAGATAAACTAGAGTAGGAGGGTGTGTATAAGTCTAGACCGGTGAAAATCATATCTTTTGTTTATGTTAGAAAGCTAGTGGGGAAGGGGTATTTAGCCTTCTTGGCTCATCTTTTGGATGTTAGTGTAGATTCCCTTTCTATTGAGTTGGTTCATGTGGTTTCAGATTTTTATGAGGTATTTCCCGAGGATTATGCCTCCAAACAGGGATCTTGATTTTTGTATTGATTCAGAGCCGGGAAGTCGCCCAATTTCTATTCCTCCTTATTGAATGGCTCTGACAGAGTTAAGGGAACTCAAAACTCAGTTGCAAGAACTACTTGATAAGGGATTTATTCATCCTACTGATTCACCTTGGGGTGCTGTTATTTGTTAAAAAGAAAGATGGTAGCATGAGGATGTGCATTAATTACACGTACTGGAACAAGTTTACTATCAGGAATAAGTATCCCTTGCCCCGTATAGATGATCTCTTTGACAAGTTGCGGGGTGCTTCAGTATTCTTCAAGATTGACTTGAGGTCGAGTCACCATCAGCTCAAAATTCAACCTGAGAATATACCCAAGACAACTTTAAAGACTCAATATGGACATTAAGAGTTCTTAGTGTGGTCTTTTGGGTTGACCAATGTCCCGACAACCTTCATGAGCTTAATGAACTGTATTTTCAAGTCTTTCTTGGATTCTTTTGTGATAGTTTTTATTGATGACATTTTCATTTACTCTAAGAGCAAGGAGGAACATGCAGGTCATCTTCGCATTGTTTTGGGAATTTTGAAGGAGAAGAAATTATATGCCATGTTCTCGAAATACAAGTTCTAGTTGTCTTCAGTTGCTTTATTAGGGCATGTGGTCTCGAAAAATGGAGTGATGGTAGATCCCCAGAAGATTGAGGTGGTTAGGAGTTGGGTTCATCCTAGCTTTGTAACTGAGGTTAGGAGCTTTGTGGGTCTTGGTAGTTATAATTGCAGGTTTGTCCAGAATTTTGCATTTATCGCTACTCACTTGACAAGGTTGACTTAGAAGGAGGTGTCATTTGTATGGTCGGATAAGTGTGAGGAGAGCTTCCAAAAATCTTAAGACACTTTTGACTACAACTCCTATTCTTTCATTGCCAGTTGAAGATAAGGATTTTGTTGTATTTTTTGATGTTTCATGCTTGGGTTTGGGTGATGTGTTGATATACGATAGGAATGTAATTACTTATTGTTTGAGGCAATTGAAGCCTCATGAAAAGAATTACCCAACTCACAACTTGGAGTTGGTAGCAGTAGTTTCTGCACTTAAGATTTGGAGATACTACCTTTATGGTGTCAAGTGAGAGGTATTCACAGACCATCATAGCCTGCAGCATATATTCATACAAAAGGATTTGAATTTGAGATAGAGGAGATGGATGGAATTGTTGAAAGACTATAATGTGAGCATCCAGCATCATCCGAGTAAGGCCAATGTAGTGGAAGACACATTAAGCCAGAAAGTAGTTAGTATGGGTAGTTTGGCCTATTTGAGGGTGTGAAATAGACCCTTGGCTAGGGTGTTTCAAGCTCTATCATCTCAGTTCATGCAGTTTGGTGTTTAAGAAAAGGGTGTAGTGTTGGCTAGTATTGAGGTAAAGTCAACATTCCTTGATGAAATTAAGGCCAAACAGTTTGAGGATGGAAAATGGAATAAACTCCAGAACAAGGTGGTGTCTAGTAAGGCTTCAAATGCCACACTTGATGTGTGTGGAGTATTGTGGTTTAAAGGGCAAGTATATGTTCCTTGGGTTGGTGATTTGATTCAAGATTTCAAGATATTTTACTCGTCCAGGTGCAACCAAGATGTACCATGACTTGAGGAAACTTTATTGGTGGCCTGGGATGAAGAGAGATATAGTAGAGTATGTATCCAAATGTCCCAACTATCAGCAAGTAAAGTACGAGTATCAAAGGCCCGCAGATTTCCTCTAAAGGATACCCATTCTCGACGGGAAGTGGGAGAGGATAGCTATGAATTTTGTGGTATGTCTTCCTAAGACCTTGGAAAAGCATGACTCAATTTGGGTCATAGTGGATAGGCTGACTAAATCATCCCATTTCATTCGAGTTAGAGTAGACTATAACTCTAAGCAGTTGGCTAAGATCTACATCAAGGAGATAGTGAGTCTACTTACACTTCTAAATTTTAGGACAGGTTGCATGAAGAGTTGAGCACCCAACTTACTTTTAGCATAATGTTTTATCTTCAGACTGATGGACAGTTGGAGAGGATGATTCAGGTGTTTGAGGACCTTAGCTAATAGTCTTATGAGATTGCAGGTGACCAATCGAGGAGGACTGCTAGCTCATGTAGAGGTAAGGTCTACTTTTCTTGACCAAATTAAGGCTAGACAATTTGAAGATGTAAATTTGAGTAAGATTTACCACAAGGTGTTGCAAGGTGAGGCCAAAGAGGCCATTCTTGATGATGAAGGTGTGCTATGGATTAGAGGATGAGTTTTTGTACCTCGTGTAGATTATTTGATTCTGACCATTCTTGTGGAGGCACACAGTTTGAGGTACTCTATACATATTAGTGAAACCAAGATATACCATGATTTGAGGAAGCACTATTGGTGGCATCGTATGAAGAGGGATATAGTAGATTTTGTGGCTAAGTGTCAGAACTCCCAATAGGTGAAGTATGAGTAACAAAGTCCTGCTGGTACTCTTCAAAGGATACCCATTCCTGAATGGAAGTGGGAAAGGATAGCCATGGATTTTGTTGTTGGCCTTCCCATGACTTTGGGAAATATGATTAGATATGGGTGATTGTGGACTAGTTGGCTAGGTCTACACACATCATTCCGGTGCAGGTGACTTATAATGCAGTCAAGTTAGTCAAGATTTATGTAAAGAAGATTGTATGAATGCATGGTGTACCCGTTTCTATTATTTCGGATAGAGATACGCAGTTTACCTCTACCATTTTGAAAAAATTTCAGGAAGAGTTGGGCACTAGATTTAATCTTAGTACAACCTTTCATCCTCAAACTGATGTGCAGTCTGAGTGGCTGATTAAAGTGTTGAAAGACATACTTCGAGAGTGCGTGATGGATTGGTGGTCATTGGAACCAGTTCTTACTGTTGTGTGAGTTTTCGTACAATAATAGCTATCACTCGAGCATAGACATGGCTCCTTTTGAAGCTCTATATGGGAAAAGGTGTAGATCTCCCATTAGGTGGTTTAATGCCTTCGAGGTGATACCTTGGGGCATAGATTTTTTGATTGAGTCGATGGAGAAGGTGATGTTCATTCAAGAAAAGCTAGTGGCAGCTCAAAGCTGACAGAAGGAATATACAGATAGAAAAGTGAGAGATATGCATTTCAAGAAAGGTGAGCATGTTTGCTCAAGGTCTTACCCATGAAGGGTGTAATGCATTTCGAAAAAAGAGGTAAGCTTAATACAAGGTACATTATACCATTTGAGATTTAAGATGTTGTAAGGCTGGTGTCTTATAGGTTGGCTCTACTTCCTAGTTTGTCAGAATTCCATCCCGTATTTTATGTTTCTATGCTAAAAAAGTATCATGAAGATAGTGATTATATCAGCTGTTGGGATTTGTTGTTTTTAGATGAGGATTTTTCTTATGAAGAGGAACCTATTTCTATTCTTGATATGGATGTTCAGAAGTTGAGAACCAAAGTGATTTTGTCTGTAAAATTTTATGGAAGAACCGTCTTATTAAAGAGGCCACTTGGGAGACTGAAGCGGACATGCACAGGCGTTATCCTTAATTGTTCATCGATTTAGGTAATTCTCGCTTGTTTTCCTCTCTTAGTTCTAATTGTCATATGGGGATGAATGATTTTTTAATTGGTATTTGATACAATGAACCATTTTGTTGTTATAGCATTGATTGAGGTATAAGCGCCCAGGTAGAGATTGCCTTAGGATGAGAGTTGTGAAAATCTCAGACAAGGGTGAATTTAGATGAAATCTGAGCATTGTGTAGTATGGAGACCCTTAGTGTCTCAAGGAGGTTCGTGTGTTGGCCTTATTAGTATGATGTGACATATAAGAAGTGTCACGCCTCAAATTCCAATGGGGTGGACTGTCACCCGAAGCCGTTAAGGCCCAAGAGAACCAATCTCCATTCATGTACACCCATATGCATATCATTAAATGAACAACACTCTATCACATATGGCTACAAGATACTAATGGCGGAAGTCATGGAGAACATCTGATATATATGTATTAAACTTGGTCGTTAGGGATACCACAACAAAAATATACATTCCTTACATTCCTTCATTTGTCCCACAACGTCTACAAAGCCTCTAATCGATGCATAGACATAACCAACCTAAAGTTGGGACAAGTCCCCGCTTTATACAATATTTATACAGTGCCAAAACCAATGTACACATGTGACTCGGAAAGCCCCGAACCAAACTGGAGCTCACCAATAATCCGTAGATGAACCATAGCCTACTGTGGAGGTCTACTAGCACCTATGCCTGCAGCAAGTAAGGTAAGTCCCCCAAGGGACGTCAGTACGAAAGAATGTACTGAGTATGTAAGGCTATAGGAAACTGTATGAAACATAGGATCTCAGATAGAATCAAATACAAGAGAATAAGCATTATGGATAAACTATCGTTCTGTATATGTGTGGAACCATGTACATTACATTCATTACTTTCTTTTCTTTTACGTTCTTTTACGTTCATCATCAGTACCATTCATCCAACTGATCAGTGGGCCATAGCATAATAATCCACCTTATAGGTGGGCCATAACATAATCATCCACCTTATTGGTAGGCCATAACATAATAATCCACCTTATTAGTGGGCCATAACATAATCATCCACCTTATTGGTGGGCCATAACATAATATAACGTATCATATCAACAATCATCGGGATCGTCTCTAGCTGGGCTTTCACCTATTTGAGCTACCACCTGGCCTCTAAGAAACACATATATGCATTACTTCATTCCTTTACTTGTGTGAGATTGATACATTGTTGGTTATAACATCATGTTTGGAACTTTGAAACAATAGATCACAATTATGAAACATATGAATAACAATTCGTGACAAACCTGGAGTGAGATACTGTAAACATTTTTAGAATAGAAACAAGTACGGTAACGATGTGAACAATAGGTTCTGCCAAAGAATATGGAAAAAGAGAAACCTTACATAACTTATCTTCCCAATATGAATACAACAATTCTATATGTGAATACAACAGTCCAGATCCTTCCTTACGTGTTACTCTACAACACAAGTACATAACGAAGCTTACGTTAACAACTAACTATATTACAAGTGCATAAGACGACAATGAACTACGTGACTGCCATATAACGTCATTTTACCCTCTTACAATACCATTTATTGCATCACCATACCAATAAAACCACATCATGCCACGCATCCACCAAGACATCATAAACCAATAGCATTTCATACCAAGTTTATACTTTACACTTCCTCTTCAATACAATGTCACATTTACCTCACTACGTCACGTAAACACCTTTCACAACAACACATTAAAGAAAATCCATAATTGATATCATTGAAAATACCTCTGGGATAGTCCTTTAAAGTCATTCAAAAGGTACCATAAGTTGATAATTGCATCCAAAAAGGGTAGAGGGGTTTCGGGGATCAAAGAGAGACAAAAACATGCAAAACGGGGTCCTGGAGGGACATGTGGGGTCACCTGCGCCTGTAGGTGGATGAAATACGGCCGTAGGTGCCCATTTGGCACTGTCCAGGGCCACCTGCGTTGGTATTTGCGCCTGCAGGTGCACCGCCCAAAAGGGCGGGTGCCCGTTTCAGCCTTCAGGGGTCATTTTCGGGTCCTTTTTCGCAATGAATCGTCCATGGTCATAATTAAGCTTCCCATTTCATATTTTAGGTTAACTTGGATGCCAACGAACAACCATGGTTTCAAAATGTACATGAAGATCACCAAAACTACATCCTCCTTTCATTACACCACCCATTCCATGCACAATTTTCAAAACAACAATTCCAAATGTTATACACAAAGAGAAATCAAGTTAGGGACACAACCACATCATACATGTTGATATTTCATCCACACCATTCACTTCCATCAAAACCTCAAGTCTCCTTTCAAGTTCAAGTCACATAGATGATAAATATTTTAGCAAGAAAGTAAAAGTACACTACTCAACACTTTTAGACATAAACATCATGATCTACACAATCTCTCATGCATATAATATATTAAATCACAAGAGTAAGCACTTACCAAACTTTCAAGGTGATAATCTTGTCCACAAGAGATGGTTGCCTTAGGGTTTGTATGAACAGAAATGAAATATATATTTTTTTTGGAAAAGTTTAGAATTGGCATGTGCCCTTTAGTGAATAAAAATATGATTTTCCACCTTATATATTCCTTTTAATCTTATCCTTAGCAACACTTTGATCAATAATTGATGGTTTACTTGGTCAAAGAAATAATGGATTGTTTTCCCATTTTGGGCCATGTCTTTTGCTCAATTATTGGGCCTTTATTGAGCCCATTAACACATGTGAATTCAGCCCACTACAATTAATGTGTAATACCCCAACCATCTCATGTTTAAATAATTCCAAAAATGTTACGGTAGTCTTATAGGTTCAGAATGTACAGGGTGTTACATCCTTCCCCCCTTAGAAACATTCGTCCTCGAATGTTAGTAACATTATCACATTTAAACAAAGTTAGATCTAGGTGTATCATTCATGTTATCATATACACATAATGCTTGTAAAGACTTACTTGTTATTGCTTCAAGTCCGCACCTTGAACTTTTTCTTCCGTTTGAAATAAATACGGGTACTTCGACTTTATCATTTCTTTGATTTCCCATGTGATTTTTTTCTACTTGTTGATTTCTCCAAAGTACTTTCACGGAAGCTACTTATTTATTCCTTGACCTCTTCACTTGTCAATCCAGAATGGCCATAGGTATCTCTTTCACAGGTGAGATCTTCCATAACTTGTACCTCTTCAATGGGACCAATATGAGATGGATCTTCTATGCACTTTCGAAACATCGAAACATGAAACACTGGATGAACTATGGAGAGTGATTAGGTAATTCAAATTCATACGTGACTTGACCAAATCTTCGAACAATATTATATGGCACACTATATAGGGCCAACTTTCCTTTTTTTCCAAATCTCATTACCCTTTTCATTGGTGACACTTTCAAGAATGCCCAATCACCTATGGCAAATTCTAACTCCCTTCTTCTAATATTGGAATATGACTTGTGTTGACTTTGGGACGTTTTTAGCCTCTGTTGTATCACCTTAACATTCTCCATAGCTTGATGAACAAGATCTGGCCCAAGTAAGGCAGTTTCACCCGCTTCAAATCATCCAATTGGTGATCTATACTTCCTTCTATATAAAGCTTCCTAAGATGCCATTTTGATACTTGAATGATAGCTGTTATTGTAGGTAAATTCAATAAGAGGTAAATGATCATCCCAACTGCCTTTAAAATCTAACGTGCAAGCTCGTAGTATATGTTCAAGTTTTGGATAGTACGTTCTGCTTGCCCATCTGTTTGAGGATGAAAATTCGTACTCAAATTCACTTGGGTTCCCAAACTCTTCTGAACAACTTTCCAAAGGTGTGCAGTAAATTGATTTCCCTTGTCCGATATAAGAGAGATTGAAATCCTGGGTAGTCGAACTATCTTTTTAATATACATACTCGCATAAGCTTCGACTGCGTAGGTAGTCTTGACAGGTAAAAAGTGTACTGATTTGGTAAGCCTGTCCACTATCACCCTTATGGAATCAAATTTCCACAGTGTATGAGGCAAACCTGTGATGAAATCCATGTTAATCATGTCCCACTTCCAGACTGGAAGATTGATACATTGCATATAACCTCCAGGTTTCTGATGCTCTACTTTTACTTGTTGACAATTGGGACATTGAGCTACAAATTCTCCAATGTTCTTCTTCATATTACCCCACCAATACAATTCCATCCAATCTTGATACATTTTAGTTGCTCCCGGATGAATAGAATACAGTGAATGATGTGCCTCTGTCATAATCCGCCTTCTTAGCTCATCCACACCAGGTACACACAATCTATTCTGACACTGACGCACTGTTTCTTGCATAAGATCAAATGCCTTTGTCAAACCTTGTTGGACATTTTATTTCAATTACAATAACATAGGATCTGCATACTGCTTCTTTTTCACTTCAGCTACTAGTGAAGATTCTGCTGTACTTTGCATAATCACCCCTGCGTCTGAAGATTCAAGAAGACAAACCCCCAAACTGGCTAGTTGATGTAAATCCTTGACTATACCTTTCTTTTTCCGTCCACTGGCTATTAGTGCTTCCTATTGCTTTATGACTTAATGCATCGGCTACCACATTTACTTTTCCCAGATGGTATAAAATATCGATATCATAGTTTTTAGTAGGTCCAGCCACCTTCGCTATCTCCAGTTTAGGTCCTTCTGCTTAAAAATATACTGTAAACTTTCATGTTCAGTATATATATCAACGTGAACCTCATACAAATAGTGGCACCATATCCTTAAAGCAATTATCACAACTGCTAACTTAAGATCATATGTGGGATAATTTCTCTCATGTGGACATAATTGTCTTAAAGCATAAGCTATTACATTACTGTTCTTCATCAATACACATCCTAAGCCGACTCCTGAAGCATCACAATATACTGCATACCCTTCTTTACCTTCAGGAAGTACCAACAAAGGTGTAGAAGTCAATTTATCTTTCAAACCTTGGAAACTCTTTTCACATGCATCATTCCACTGAAACTTGGTCGCCTTGTGTGTTAACTTTGTCAAGGGTGCCGAAATGGAAGAAAACCCTTCAACAAATCTTCTGTAATAACCAGCTAACCCAAGGAAGCTACGAATTTCCATAGGCGTCGTAGGCCTTGGCCAATTCTTCACCGCTTCTATCTCCTGGGTATCAACCCGTATTCCTTCATCCTATACAATGTGACCCAAGAACGCTATGTATTTTAACCAAACTCGCGTTAAGAGAACTTTGCATATAACTTACGATCACGAAGAATCTGTAACATCTGTCTTAAATGATTAGCATGGTCCTCTTGTAATCTTGAGTAAACCAAAATATCAACTATAAACACTGTCACGAACTCGTCTAGAAATGGCTTGAACACCCTATTTATCAAATCCATAAAAACAACTGGTGCATTTGTTAGTCCAAATGACATAACTAAAAATTCATAATGACCATACCATGTTCGAAAAGTTATCTTGCATATATCCTTCTCCCTAACCTATACATAATAAGAACCCGATTTCCAGTCGATCTTTGAGAAACTTTTGGCACCTTGTAATTGCTCAAATAAATCATCAGTTCTGGGGAGGGAATATTTATCCTTGATTGTCACCTTATTCAGTTGCCGATAATACTCTCTTTCATACAAACAACACTGGTGCACCCCAAGGGGACATACTAGGGCTTATGAATCCCCTTGGATATCATTTTCCTTGCCTTAAGATAGGAAATAAATTTACCCCTTGGTACTCCAATATTACTCCTCCATTCAAGGACGGTCTTTTGTAGGAAATGGAAATGTACCTTCTTAGCTCGGCAATCCACCGTGGCATAACAAGAAGCCAACCAATCCATACCCATTATAACATTAAAATCTACCATTTCCAGCTCAATAAGATCAGCCAACGTAACATGATCACAAACAGTTACTATACAATTACGATATACTCTCTTCACTATGATAAATTCACCAACAGGTGTAGATACTTCAAGTGGCTTAACTAATAATTTCGGTGTTCTTTTGAATTTTTTCAGCAATCAATGGAGTAACATATGATAAGGTAGAACCCGGATCAATCAATGCATATACATTATGTGAAAAGATGGATAATGTACCTGTCACTGCATCAGGAGAAGACTCCAAATTCTGTTGATCCGTAAAAGTATAGGTACGGTTCTGTATTCCACTAGAACTGGCTGCTCCTCTAGCACCTTGACCACGACCAGCAGGCTGCACACCTCGGCCTAAGGAAGGAACCGATGATGATGATGCAACGGTTGATCCAGTAGATCATGTCATACTACCCGTGCCCCTCTGTGGGCACTCTCTCATCATGTGCCCTGACCTACTAAACCAAAAGCAAACATTCATTCCAAACCAGCATTCACCTGAATGAAACTTCCTGCAGTGCTTGCACAGCTGACGAAAAGACCTCGATTGGCTCATACTTCCTTGTTCTTGATACCCCACTATCTGTGAACCCCGAGTCCCACTACTTTGCCCAGGTTGACTGCCTTTAAACACTCAAAATTGAGATGGAGTACCTGTTGTAGGGTAAGAAAATAATGGCCTAGGAGGTATAGGAAAAACTCAAGGTCCAAATTCTCCTTGGGACGTCGTGACCTGTCCCATAGGTCTAGCCCTCTTTGACGGACCTCTTTCAAATTCCTGCACCCTTCTCTTTTGTCCCTGATCCTCCATTTTTTGTGCAAAGGCTTGTATTCTGGCTATGTCCATATCCCTGTTCAAAGCAGCAATAGTACAGTCCCTCACCAAATATAGCTCCAATCTATCCACATACCGATGGACTCTGTCCTCCACTGTGGCTACTACATTAGGGGCATATCGAGCCAACGAGTTAAACCGAAGACTGTACTCTCTGACACTCATATTCCCTTGACAAAGATTTAAAAACTAATCCAAACGAGCCTTTTGGATCTTATATGGGAGATAATGATCAAGGAATGCCATTTTAAATTTCTCCCAACTAGCTGGAAGTGTACCTATACCCCAAGATCGTTTCCAACCTTCGTACCATAATATAGCCTCGCATTTTAGTCTATATGCTGTAAGCTCCACTGTTTTTATACCAATCACATGCATAACATCTAGAGCCCTTTTGATTTGGTCCACAAAGTCCTATGAGTCTTCATTCAGATCTGACCCGGTGAACGTGGGAGTGTCTAATTTCAGAAAATATTGTGTCCACCGACTATTTGCCCTATCCGCGCCATCACTACTTATTGTTGGACCAACTTGCCCTTGAGTCAGTGCAGCAACTATATGAGTCAACATTTGCACCGCATTTCTTAGATCCCGCTCAGTATCATTAATAGGTGGTTCGCCAGGTTCTTCTCTCATTCTCGGCTCTTCTAGAGGCTTGAAAAGTAAAGGAAGCCTATGATGCAAACTCAGTTTTAGCCCTACCTTGACTAGCTTGGTCAGGTGGTGTTCGACTGGTTCCTTCTCCGGCAATCCCATCTATCTTCTTACCCTTTCTCTAACCTCATCTTGTAATCAGCATTTTACTATACAAAAGAAAACCAACCTCAATGGTCAGATATGATTCCACCTACAACATTGTCTCTAATGCACGATCTAAGAAATGAAGAAAAGAAACAACTCCTAAATGTCCCGTAGCCTCCTACTTATAAATGTGGCGTACAACACATCCATAAGCAAGACTCTACTCAGACACGGCTTTGTAGATACCATGAGGACGACCTTGCTCTGATACCACTTTTGTCACGCCTCGAATTCCAACAGGGCGGACTGGCACCCGAAGCCATTAAGGCCCGAGAGAACTAATCTTCATTCAAGTACACTCATATGCATGTCATTAAATGAACAACACTCTATCACATATGGCTACAAGATACTAATGGCGAAAGTCATGGAGAACATCTGATATATATATATATATATGAAACTTGGCCGTTAGGGCCACCACGACAAAAATAAACATTCCTTACATTTCCTTCATTTGTACCACAACATCTACAAAGCCTCTAATCGATGCATAGACATAACCAACCTAAAGTCGGGACAAGTCCCCGCTTTATACAATATTTATACAGTGCAAAAACCAATGTACACATGTGACTCGAAAACCCCCAAACCAAACTGGATCTCACCAATAATCCGTAGATGATCTGCAGCCTACTGTGGAGGTCTACTAGCACCTGTGCCTACAGCAAGTAAGGTAAGTCCCCCAAGGGACGTCAGTACGAAAGAATGTACTGAGTATGTAAGGCTATAGGAAACTGTATGAAACATAGGATCTCAAATGGAATCAAATACAAGTGAAGAAGAGTTATGTATAAACTACTGTTCTGTATATGTGTGGAACCATGTACATTACATTCATTACTTTCTTTGCTTTTACGTTCTTTTACGTTCATCATCATTACCATTCATCTAGCTGATCAGTGGGCCATAGCATAATCATCCACCTTATTGGTGGGCTATAATATAATCATCCACCTTATTGGTGGGCCATAACATAATCATCCAACTTATTAGTGGACCATAACATAATCATCCACCTTATTGGTAGGCCATAACATAATATAACGTATTATATCAAGAATCATCGGAATCGTCTCTAGTTGGGCTTTCACCCATTTGAGCTACCACCCGGCCTCTAAGAAACACATATATGCATTACTTCATTCCTTTACTTGTGTAAGATTGATACGTTGGTGGTTATAACATCATTACTGGAACTTTGAAATAATAGATCACAATTATGAAACATATGAATAACAATTGGTGACAAACCTGGAGTGAGATACTGTAAACATTTTTAGAATAGAAACAAGTACGGTAGCAATGTGAACAATAGGTGCTGCCAAAGAATACGGAAAAAGAGAAACCTTACATACCTTATCTTCCCAATATGAATACAACAATTCTATATGTGATACAACAGTCCAGATTCTTCCTTACATGTTACTCTACAACACAAGTACATAACGGAGCTCACGTTAACAACTAACTACATTATAAGTGCATAAGACAACAATGAACTATGTGACTGCCATATAACGTCATTTAACCCTCTTACAATACCATTTATTGCATCACCATACCAATAACACCACATCATGCAACACATACACCAATACATCATAAACCAATAGCATTTCATACCAAGTTTATACTTTACACTTCCTCTTCAATACAATGTCATATTTACCTCACTACGTCACGTAAACACCTTTCACAACAACGCATTAAAGAAAATCCATAATTGATACCATTTAAAATACCTCTAGGCTACTCCTTTAAAGTCATTCAAAAGGTACCATAAGTTGATAATAGCATCCAAAAAGGGTAGAGGGGTTTCGGGGATCAAAGAGAGACAAAAACATGCAAAACAGGGTCCTGGAGGGACCTGTGGGGTCACCTGTGCCAACAGGTGGGTGACATGAATCCGCAAGTGCCCATATAGCCCTATCTAAAGCCACCTGCATTGGCATCTGCGCCTGCAGGTGCCCCGCCCGCGAGGGCGGGTGCCCGTTTCAGCCTTCAGGGGTCATTTTCGGGTCCTTTTTTGCAATAAATTGTCCGTGGTCATAATTAAGCTTCCCATTTCATATTTTAGGTTAACTTGGATGCCAACGAACAACCATGGTTTCAACATGCACATGAACATCACCAAAACTACATCCTCTTTTCATTACACCACCCATTCCATGCATAATTTTCACAACAATAATTCCAAATGTTATAAATAAAGAGAAATCAAGTTAGGGACATAACCGCATCATACATGTTGATATTTCATCCACACCATTCACTTCCATCAAAACCTCAAGTCTCCTTTCAAGTTCAAGTCACATAGATGACAAATCTTTTAGCAAGGAAGCAAAAGTACACTACTTAACACTTTTAGACATAACCATCATGATCTACTCAATATCTCATACATATAATATATTAAATCACAAGAGTAAACACTTACCCAAACTTGCAAGGTGATGATCTTGTCCACAAGAGATGGTTGCCTTAGGGTTTGTATGAAGAGAAATGAAATATCTTTTTTTTTTTGGAAAAGTCTAGAATTGGCATGTGCCCTTTAGTGAATAAAAATCTGATTTTCCACCTTATATAGTCCTTTTAATCTTATCCTTAGTCACACTTTGATCAATAATTGATGGTTTACTTGGTCAAATAAAAAATGGATCATTTTCTCATTTTGGGCCATGTCTTTTGATCAATTATTGGGCCTTTATTGAGCCCATTAACACATGTGAATTCAGCCCACTACAATTAATGTGTAATACCCCAACCATCTCATGTTTAAATAATTTCATAAATGTTACGGTTGTCTCATACGGTAGAAAATGTACAGGGTGCTACAAGAAGTTTAGAAATTGATAAAAACTTTTGGAACAAAATTTAAGTGTATAGAACTCTGATTATGGTGTATGTTGCGATAGGATAGATCCATGTTGTTATAAATAGATGGTTGTATTGTAAAAGAGAGAAAATTTGGGAATTGTACCGAGTTACAATATAAGCTCTGATGTAGCAGCGTCAGTGTTGCTACATCATTACAACCATAGCGATCGGTGGAAGCATGTGTCGAACTGCCATAGTGCACTTCTTGGCTGCTATTGCGGGTAGTGGGCTGCTATCGGGGATGTCAGGCAGTGTTAATGTCTGGGTTTTCTGATTTTTTATGTTATTTCTCCCAAAAATATCCAAAATTTATCCAAGGCTGTGTGAGGCAATTTTCTCTAATTTTGGGTATCATTGAGGTAAGTTTGTTCCACCATTCTAGTATAGATTAACTCCTTTAATCTCCAGAATCACTAGAAATATGAATTATGAATAAATTCATAGGTTAAGCCTTTAAAGTGATGAACTAAATAGAATTGCCCATGTTTAGGCTTAAAATCAATTCTAAATGGTTCTAGGTTGCTAGACTTAACTTCCTAACGTAGAATTTTTCCTCTTAAATGTGAGTTATGGGGAAGTCGGGTGGATTAATGGGTGAAAACCTCAAATTGGTGGTTTAGGATTTGAACTAGGTCAAAACCTATGAGTTTTAGTCCCTAATGCTTATAATTGGAAAATAAGTTATTGATTTATCCTTATTTACTGTTTTTAGACTAAGAATAGTCTGAAACTGCGAGAAAAGGGGAAGCTTTAGCAGATTAGATATTTTGGGCTTACGTTTGAGGTAGGTTATGGTTTGAATTGTAGTTATAGACTTAATTTAATGTTATGCCTAACCATGAGTTGAATAATTATGAATTGGACTTTGGGCATACTTGTGATTGGTGAGTTGATTAATAGTTGGTTGTATACGTAAAATGATGATACTTGAATTTGATTAAGTGTCTAAGTAAGATGTATTTTGCATAATTAGTGCATTTTATCATATCATTATTGATACCTTTGTAATATTTGGAGTGTTAGGTACCAGGCTGGTACAATACATGGACTAAGCTCGTCCCCTGCAAGTCATGACTATTGGGCATATAAGACCCCTTAATATGTATGTACACATCTTATAATTGATTTGATAGTTGTAATGCATTGTTCATATTATTGATCCACTTATTATTTGCTTTCATGCAATGTAAGTAAAAAATAAGTGGATTAATAATATGAACAAATCATTACAACTATCAAATCAATCATAAGATGCAACACTGCATAATTATTGTGACTAATAGAAGTAGCATTACACTACTTATGAGATGATTAGATGAATGTGACTTGGTGTGTTACACTAGTGTAAGTAGAGGGTCATAGGATCCTCCTTGTTGTATATTGAACTTACTTTTTGAGGTGGTGGTACAAATATGTTGATAGGATAAGATTGGTAATATTGTGTTATTTGATTTTGTAAGATGTTATTTTGTGAATAGAGGTGTTTGGGGTACAATTACTTGTTATGTTATGATTGCTAGTTGCTCTTATTTGATTTTTGTTTAAGTATGAGTTTTAAGACATGTCGGTCGATGATGCCTACCAGTACATAGTGTTTGTACTGATACTAACTGTACTCTTCTTTTTTTGAATACAAACAGTGATCCAGCGACCGAAACAAGACCTCGAATATAGTTTGTGTAATAACTCTAAAGGTCATTTTCTTGATTTATATGCATTTAGGTATTTTGAGCCTTCCCATAGCGGCTACAGGTAATTTAAGACTTGTCAAAACTGTCGGTTCGGTTATCGGACAGTTCGTTTGGGTTTTAGACTCATTTTTCTCTTTGGAGCTTTTGTTGTTAAGGATTTGGTCTTGGACCAAAACTCCTAGTAGACGATCTCAGATGGAAATTCCAATAGCACCATCAACTCCAAAAAGTTGATTTTAAGCTGAGTGACCCCTTGTCGAGGTTTCGAGGCTTCCAGACTCATTTTGGGAAATTAGGTAGATTTGGTGAAAAGTGAAACTATAGGTGTGGGACCTACATTTAATCGAAATGACCTCAGATGTAAATTTTGATGGTTCCGTTATGTCCGGAATGTCGAATTTGGTGTGGTAGCATAGTTTGTTTGTGTGCACGGGGTTCTGAATAAATCTCGAGCAATCAATCGGAGTCCATTTTGGACTTAGCTAAAATCTGGTAGTTGATATCTGGTGTGACCGCTAAAAAAGTCAAGGAGCCACTTTAGCGATAGCCATTTTAGTAGTACCAAGCCACTTTAGCGGCCTTATCCATTATGGCGAGGATCATTTACGGGCTCCCTTGTCTGCTTAAGCGACGGGGTGACGCTTTAGTGGCCTCAGCCCTTTTATCGATAACCGCTTCAGCGGTCAAAGTCCACTTTAGCGGTAGCCGCTTAAGCAGCCAGGTGTCCGCTTTAGAGACACCTGAGGGTTGTTATATCCCATTCTTCACTTGAGTTTCTCTCATTTTCTCAACCCTTTTCCCCCATTTTTGATAGTATGAGGAGTGAAAAAGAGTGGGGATTCCCCATTGAGGCTAAGGTAAGTTTTCTCATCACTCCTTGGTCATTATTCATCATTTTACCTATTGAATTTTGTCCCATTTCATTGTAAATTCTTAGAAATTAGGTCTTTGAAACCCTAATCTTTGGGGACTGATGTGGGCCCCAATTTGTGTCCCATTTGTGCTCAACTTTTGAGCATACATTCCTTGTCCTTTGAGGGACCTCTTGATGGATTCAATTTTGGAATTCCATTAGCGAGCCCCATGGGCCCATATTTGACCTGATTTTTGGCCCGGAGTTTTATATTACAATATGGTATGATTTTACTCGCAATGACGTGTAGGTTACTATTTTGATAGTGTGACGTTGATTCGGGATCGTAGAGCAAGGACGGATGAATTATGGACGATTCAAGTATTACGGTTCGGCATCGAGGTAGGCTTCAGTCTACTTTCCTCTATGAGATTGTGTATAGTGTAGATTGCATTCTAGGTAGGGATTATTGGATATGATTATGATGAGTAAATCATGACTTAGCCTATTTAGGGAATTCGGGGCATATGTGTGACCCGAACCTTAGCATAGGTTGATTGTTATGGCCATAGAATCCTCTTACCCTTGATTATAAGAATGATAACCATAGTTGATGATTAAAGATCCTTTAGTATAAGGTTTACCATTAAACTTAGTGAATTGGGTAGTATTTCCCCGATTAAATCCTTTAGTGACTTTATGCCCTCATTTACCGTAGTTTCCCGAGTTATAAGGCATTATTATGTCAATTATGTATTTTGGGCCAGAGGCAATTGTTAAGATGCCAGTTGGACTTCAGGTGAGTATTTTATCCCTAAAAAGGACATGATTCTAGAGTACAGACGCTTAGGCGCTTATAGTGGTATTCTTTGGATATTAGTGATGGCATGCGTACTTTTCGACACATTCATACTCACTTAGTGGTACGATTCCAACCAAAACCTTGATTTTACTACTATTTATAAAAAAAGGGATTTATTCCCACTTTTCACTTTAAATATGGATCGTTTTATAATAGGAATCTTACCACCTTAATTACTGGATTATGTGTTTTTGAACTAAAAATGTGGTTTTAGAATTTCGACCAAGGATGATTCTGGTACATTAGTTATCCACTAATTTTACCACTACTATTTACTTTGGTCGAGGGATATTCTGACCCTTTGTGCATGATTATGATGATTTAGTCCTGAGCATGATCTCGGGCAATGAATTTACAAATTTATATCCTTTTAGTCGCGGTTCGAGTCCGTGCACTAATTTTATATATATCTCTTTCTGGTATTGGGTGGATTATATTGATTATGTTGTTTATTGGAAGTCCTGGATAGAGATCAGACAGTGTATATGGATTTCCCGAATCCCCTAGAGGGCCCCTTCGCTGGAGAGCCATCGTGCCGGAGAAGCTTGGTCGTTGTAGGTCCAACCTTTGCAAGCTAGGTCAGCTGGAGGAGGTGTATACACTTGGTGCGGTATGGTTTGAGATTGTAGAATCAGTTCGAGTCCGATGTCCTCGATATGGTAATGGCATTTCTGTTTATGTTGCATTCATCCATTCATATACATTGCCTATCACTAGTATAGTGGTTTTTCACCTGTATCTATCGGTCTTATGGGGGCTGTATAGGTACGGGTTATGTTTGCTGTTTGCTGAGTGTTTTTGTGAACTTTCGGGCTTTTGGGGGTCCGATTAGGTACTTGTTTGCCCAGCCTAGCCGGTTACTTTATTATTGGTTATTATGGTTAGTACGTGGTAGGGTGGTTGTGGATTAGTACCCGAGTTGAAGGTACGTTTCTGATTCCTTTATTCTTGTAGTGAGTTACATTATGGTTTGGTTATCTCATATTTAGTCATGCCTGGTTAGGGATCCTGGTTATGCTAGAGTTGACTTCCCTACTTAATTATATGCCTTGAGATGTTAGGGTGATTCCCTCAGGTTGTTGCCACTAAGCTAGTCCTATATGTATATATATGTATATATATATATATATATATATATATATATACATATATATATATATATAAATGGTGTTACGATATATCCCTCTTTTCTTTGCTTATTCATATCGAATATGTATTCTTTGGATTTGTATGCTATAATATATCTTTCTTCCACTTTTATTTGTATATTGGCTAGTGATATACGGTATTCCACCTTAGTCCCTGGTTGTTGTCAGAATAGGATAGTTGATCCTTATTACTCCATTAGCATTATTATGCTTAGTTCTTGGATAGTTGCCCATTGTTTATATTCATGCCTGTTACACCCCTAATCCCATTGAGGCGGACTGGCACTCGAAGCCGTTGAGGCCCGAGAGAACCAATCTTTGCTCATGTCCATTCATATGCATGTCTCTGTATGAAAATCACTTTATCTCATGGAATTATGCAGAAGTTATGGAAACATATCCTATATATATGAAACTTGGTCGTTAGAGCCATCAAGTCAAAATGGACATACATCTCTTACATTTATCTTCCCACATGCGTCTACAAAGCCTCTAAAAGATACAAGTACATAACCAACCTACAGTCGGGACAAGTCCCGGCTCTGTACAACATTTACAATACCAAAACAAATGTACACTATGACTCGGAAAGCCCAGAACCAACTGGAGCTCACCATAGATCTGCAAATGACTCGTAGCCTACTGTGGAGGTCTACTAGCACCTGTTCCTGCAGCAAGTAAGGTAAATTCCTCAAAGGGTTCAGTACGAAGAATGTACTGAGTATGTAAGGCTATAAGAAACTGTATCATACATAACAATGACAATGGAATAAAATATAAGAGACTAGTCAAAGTGGATAAACCATCATTCTGTATATGTGGAACCATGTTTTTTACATTCCTTACTTTCCTTGCTTTTACGTTCATTATTAGTAGTAGTCATCCACCTTTTCGGTGGGTAGTCATCCACCAATTGGTGGGTAGGTCATCCATTTTATCAGTAGGTAGTCATCCACTTTATCGGTGGGTAGTCATCCACCAATTGGTGGGTAGGTCATCCACTTTATCAGTTGGTAGTCATCCACCTTATCGGTGGGTAGTCATCAACCTTATCGGTGGGTAGATAGTATTAGGGTACGCTAGATCTAGGCTTATGTGCCCCATTGTGTCGTCTCGATTCTGAAACAATAACCCTTATATGCATTACTTTATTCCATTACTTTTGTGAGATTTATACATTTTCTTGTGAGAGATTGATACATTGGCGGCCATAGCATTATTGGAACTTTGGAACATAACATTATTGGATATGCTACTCAAGAATGAAAAGATTCTCTATACATCATCACTTCCTTTGAGATAGTTCTTTTAGTAGTTACAACATTATGAGAGCTTTGGAACTTCAGACAATGGATAAGAAACCTGAGCTAGGAATACTTTAGAACACTTTGGAATGGAACAAATACAATGTTAATGTAAACACTATATGCTGCAGAAGGGTACGGAAAGAGTAACTTTACATACCTTATCTCCTTAGTATGAATACACAGTCCTATATGTGAATACAATAATCCAGCTCCTTCCTTACGTGTTACTCTACAACACAAGTACATAACGAAGCTCATGTTAACAACCAACTACCTTACAAGTGCATACGATGACAATGAATTACGTGACTGTCGTATAACGTCATTTCTCCCTCTTAAAATACCATTTACTGCATCACCATACCAATAATACCATAACATTCCACACATTTACCAAGACATCATAAACCAATAACAATTCAATCCAAGTTTACCCTTTACACTTCCTCATTAACACTACGTTACCTTTTCTCCGTCAAGTCACTCGATAACTTTTAAAATAACACATTAACAACAATACATAGTTGATACCATTCAAAATACCTTCGGGATACTCCTTTAAAGTCATTCAAAAGGTACCATAAGTTGATAATTGCATCCATGAAGGGTATAGGGGCTTCGGGGGGTTAAAGGGATGCAAAAGCAATCAAATCGGTGTTTTGGGCTGACCTGAGAAGCCACTTGCGACTGAAAGTGGCTGAGGTGTTCCCACAGGTGACCTTTGGTAGTGTCCAGAGGCACCTACGAAGTCACTTGCGCCCGCAGGTGCTTCGTCTGCGAGGGCGGGTGCCCGTTTTGGCCAAAAAGGGTCTCTTTTGGGTCCTTTTTTGTAATAAATTGTCCACGATCATAAATAACCTTCTATTAACATATTTTATATCATATTATATGCCAACTAATATCCATGGTTTCACAACGCACATAAACATCACCAAACTATATTTTTCTTTCAATACACCACCAAGTCCATGCACAATTTTGCAATAACAATTCCAAACATTATGTATAAACTGACCACTAGTGCTTCCTATTGCTTTGCGGCTTAATACATCGGCTACCACATTTACCTTCCCTGGATGTTATATAAAATATTCATATTATAGTCTTTTAAGAGTTCCAATCACCCTTGCTGCCTCACATTGAGGTCCTTCCGCTTAAAAATATAAAATAAATTTTCATGATCGGTATATATATATATATATATATATATATATGTGAACCCCCATAAGTAGTAGCGCTATATTACTGCAATCTCAAACTCTCACATGTGGATGCAAGTGTCTTAAGGCATAAGCTATCGCTCTGCCATGCTGAATCAATATACCCCCAAGCCGACTCCTAAGGTATCAGAATATACCACATATCCTTCTATACCTTCGAGACATACTAATACGGGTGTGGGAGTTAATTTATCTTCCAACTCTTGGACATTCTTCTCACATGCATCATTCCACTAAAACTTAGTGGCCTTACATGTTAGCTTTGTTCTCCTATGGCCTTGGCCAAAAATCCCTTCTTTTTTTTTTCCACTGCTTCAATCATTGACATATCTACTCTTATCCTAGTGACCCAAGAATGCTACAAATTTTAACCAAAATTCACATTTTTTTTTTCGCAATTAATGGAGTAACATATGATTTATGTAAAAATACTGTACCTGCATCTACATCAGGAGAAGCCTCCAAATTTTGTCAATTCGCTAAGGTATAGGTACGGTTCTGGGTTTCATTAGCATCAACTGTACCTCTAGAACCTCTACCACGCCCTATAGGCTGTACTCCTAATGATGATAACGCAGCGGTTGATCCCGTAGGTTGCGCCGCACTACCTGTGCCCCTTTGTAGACACTCGCTCATCAGATGCCCCGACATACCGCACTGAAGGCAAACATTCTGTCCATACCAGTATTCACCTGAATGAAACTTCCCGCAGTGCTGGCACAACTGACGAGAAAATTTTGCTGTCTGTGAACCTTGATCCACACTACTTTACCCCGCATGACTGCCTCTAGACCCTCAAAATTGAGGTGGAGTACCTATTGTGGAATAAGAAAATGATGGTCTAGGCGGTCTAGAAAACATCCGAGGCCTAGATTCTCCTTGGGACACCATAGACTGTCCCATAGGTCTAGCCCTTTTTGATGGCCCTCTCTCAGACTCCTGTGTCCTTTTTCTTTGCCTCTGGTCCTCCATTTTCTGTGCGAAAGCTTGAATTCTGTCTATGTCCATATGTTTGTTCAAAGCAGCAATGGTACAGTCCCTCACTAAATATGGCTCTAATCTGTCCACACATCGATGGACTCTGTCTGTCATTGTGGCCACTACATTTGGAGCATATCGAGCCAAGAAATTAAACTACAGACGGTATTCTCTAACACTCATATTCCCTTGGTGAAGATTTAGAAACTGGTCTGCACGTGCCTCCCGGATCTCATATGGAAGGTAATGATCAAGAAATGCCATTTTAAATTCTTCCCAACCTACTGGAAGTGCCTCAATACCCCTTGATCTTTTCCAGTCCTCATACCACAATATAGCTTTACCTTTCAATCTATAAGCTGCCAACTCAACTGTTTCTACACCAGTCACGTGCATAACATCTAAAGCTCTTTGAATTTGATCCATGAAATCCTGTGGATCTGCTTTCGGATCTGACCCAGTGAATATGGAAGGGTCTAATTTCAGAAAATCCTGTGTCCTCCGACTAGATGCTCTAGCCTCACTGTCATTGCCTGTCATTGGACCAACTTGTCCTTGAGTTTGTTCAGCAACTAGTTGAGTCAACATATGCACTGCTTTTCTTAAATCTTTGTCAGTGACATTTACAGAAGGTTCTACCGGTACATTTCTACCCCTCAACTCTTTTGGAGCTGGAAAAGTAGAAGAAGACCGCGATGTAATTTCAACGTCAGCCCCACCTTGACTAGATTGGTCAGGTGGTGAGTTACTCATTTTTTCTTCGGCAGGCATATCTACCTGCTTACCTTTGCCTCTACCTCGTCTTGTAACCGACATTTTTACTATAAACAAGAAAACCAATTCCAATGGTCAGATATGATTTCACTAACAACATTGGCTCTATTGCACGATCTAGAAATGAAGAAAAGAAACAACTCCTAAATGTCCCATGGCCTCCTACTTATAAATGTGGTGCACAATACATCCATAAGTAAGACTCTACTCAGACATGTCTTTGTAGACACCCTTAGGACGACCTGCTCTGATACCACTTTTATCACACCCCAAATCCCATTGAGGCTGACTGGCACCTAAAGCCGTTGAGGCCCGAGAGAACCAATCTTTGCTCATGTCCATTCATATGCATGTCTCTGTATGAACATCACTTTATCTCATGCAATTATGCGGAAGTCATGGAAATATATTCTATATATATGAAACTTGGCTGTTAGAGCCATCAAGTCAAAATGGACATACACCTCTTACATTCATCTTCCCACATATGTCTACAAAGCCTCTAATAGATATAAGTACCTAACCAACCTACAGTCGGGACAAGTCCCCGCTCTGTACAACATTTACAATACCAAAACAAATGTACACTATGACTCAAAAAGCCCCGAACCAACTGGAGCTCACCATAGATCTGCAAATGACTCGTAACCTACTGTGGCGGTCTACTAGCACCTGTGCCTGTAGCAAGTAAGGTAAATTCCCCAAAGGGGTCAGTACGAAGAATGTACTGAGTATGTAAGGCTATAAGAAACTGCATCATACATAAGAATGTCAATGGAATAAAATATAAGAGACTAGTTAATGTGGATAAACCATCGTTCTGTATATGTGGAACCATGTATTTTACATTCCTTACTTTCCTTGCTTTTACGTTCATTAGTAGTAGTAGTCATCCACCTTTTCGGTGGGTAGTCATCCACCAATTGGTGGGTAGGTCATCTACTTTATCAGTGGGTAGTCATCCACTTTATCAGTGGGTAGTCATCCACCTTATCAGTGGGTAGATACTATTAGAGTATGCTCGAGCTAGGCTTATGTGCCCCATTGAGTCATCCCAATTCTCAAACAATAACCCTTATATGCATTACTTTATTCCTTTACTTTTGTGAGATTTATACATTTTCTTGTGAGAGATTGATACATTAGCGGCCATAGCATTATTGGAACTTTGGAACATAACATTATTGGATAAGCTACTCAAGAATGAAAAGATTCTCTTTACATTATCTCTTCCTTTGAGATAGTTCTTTTAGTAGTTACAACATTATGAGAGCTTTGGAACTTCAGTCAATAGATAAGAAACCTGAGCTAGGAATATTTTAGAACACTTCGGAATGGAACAAATACAATGTTAATGTAAACACTATGTGTTGCAGAAGGGTATGGAAAGAGTAACCTTACATACCTTATCTCCTCAGTATGAATACACAGTCCGATATGTGAATACAATAATACAGCTCCTTGCTTACGTGTTACTCTATAACACAAGTACATAACGAAGCTCATGTTAACAACCAACTACCTTACAAGTGCATACGACGATAATGAATTACGTGACTGTCGTATAACGTCATTTCGCCCTCTTACAATACCATTTACTGCATCACCATACCAATAATACCATAACAATCCACACATTTACCAAGACATCATAAACCAATAACAATTCAAACCAAGTTTACCCTTTACACTTCCTCATTAACACTACATTACCTTTTCCCCATCTAGTCACTCGATAGCTTTAACAATAACGCATTAACAACAATACATAATTGATACCATTCAAAATACCTCCGTTATACTCCTTTAAAGTCATTCAAAAGGTAACATAAGTTGATAATTGCATCCATGAAGGGTATAGGGGCTTCGGGGGGTTAAAGGGATGCAAAAGCAATCAAATCGGGGTTCTGGGCTGACCTGTGAAGCCACCTACGCCTGAAGGTGGCTGAGGTATGCCCGTAGGTTCCCTTTGGCAGTGGACAGAGGCACCTGCAAAGTCACCTGCGTTCACAGGTGCTTCGTCTGCGAGGGCGGGTGCCCGTTTTGGCCAAAAAGGGTCTCTTTTGGGTCTTTTTTTGTAATAAATGGTCCATGATCATAACTAACTTTCTCTTAACATATTTTATATCATATTAGATTCCAAAGAAAATCCATGGTTTCACAACACACATGAACATCACCAAACTACATTTTTCTTGCAATACACCACCAAGTCCATGCACAATTTTGTAATAACAATTCCAAACATTATGTACAAGGATAAAACAAGTTAAGGATATAATCACATCTCACATTTCAATATTGAATCCATCAATTTCACTTTCTTCAAGACCACAAGTCCATTTTTAAGTCTGCAAGGCAAAACCCTTTTCCGATTGTAAAAATAGAAAGTTTTACACATAGTGAATTGTCCAACACTTTACCAACATAACCAACATGATTTATACACCATATTAAGCATATATATTCTAAACCATGAAAGTAAATACCTACCAAAGCTTGCAAGATGATGATCTTGGCCAAAGAGAATAGTTGTTTAGGGTTTGTGTGTAGAGAGCAATGTGGTGGAAAATTCTAGAATGAGACATGTGTATTGATATGAATAAAATCTGATTTTTCCTTGCTTTATATAGCACTTAATGGTCATACTTATCCAATTAAAAGCATGTTTTCTTGGTCAAACACAAGAATGAGTCATTCCCATTTTTGGGCCATGTCTTCTATATCATTTTGGGCCTCATTTGAGCCCAATGGCACATGATTCCCTTAAGCCCAACAAATTAATGCATAATTCACCAATTCTCTCATGTTTAAATAGTTACATAAATGTTAACTTAGTCTTATAGGTTAAGAAAGGTACGGGGTGTTACAATGCCTTACGTGTTATTTATGCTTGCATTATTTTTGGAGCTCAGTCGGTCGTTGCCTACTGAGTACCACGTGTTTGGTACTCATACTAAACTTTTACAACCTACAGGTTATAATACAAGTTATAGCCATTGGTGTGTGTATCGTATGGAGCAGGTATGGATCAGATATTTAGGGTGAGCTCCTAACGTTTTGGAGTATCCCTACCCTCCCTCTTATTGTTAGACTGTTCTCTATGTTATGTCAAAGACGACTTATATATATACACTTTTCCTATATTTTATTTGTACTCCTGTTGTATTAGATGCTTTTGTACTGGCTCCACCATGTTTTGGGGTTATATTAGGCTTGCTATTGTATTTATTCCATTGTTTCCTTTATTTCTATCAGTAGTCCATTACTAGTTGTACCAGACTATGGGTTGGCTTACCTACTGGTGGGTTATAGTAGGTGCCATAATAACCTGAGAAATTGGATTGTGACAAATTTGTATCATAGCCTAGGCTTATCGGTGTTGATGGTACAAGGGCTAAGTGCTTAGTAGAGTCCTACGGATCAGTGCAGAGACGTCTGTATCCTATATTCGGGAGGCTGCAGGGCATTCTTAGGAAATTCTATTCTTGACTCCCTATCGTGTGTCCGTACTTTTATGTGCCTCTAAGTACTTCTTTGGACTCCATTCTCTTCCAGATGGATCGTATGAAGCTGTCGATAGATACAGACATGACTTATATCCGTACTAATAGAGTTTTAGCTCAGCTTCGATCCAGAGAGCTAGAGATTGATATCGAGGATCTTCAGCGTCCGCTAGAGGGTCTGGGGTCAGCCCAGGTTCCAACAGAGTTTGTAACTGCCTCAGCTGTTCTGGGTTTTGTATTAGCAGTTTTGAGTCTATTTCTAGATACCTCCCAGCTAGAGGTAATGTCGGGTCCATCAAGTAGTTCTCAGACCAAAGTTGAATTTATTGGTGTTCACTAGGGTTCTCTTTCTGTTTCAGAGTATGAGATTAGGGTTCTTTAGTGGGCCAAACATACTCCTATTTTATTTCCTATTGAGCATGAGACGGTGCAGAGATTTATCAGAGTGTTGACTTTACCACTCCATTTGGCATCGGAGCATTTGATAGTAGCTGGGTTTTCTTTTTCTGAGGTTATTGATCATGCAAGGGCTACAGAGAGGGCTTGCTTTGAGGCATATGGAGGTGGCAGTATAAAGTCATGTTAGCAGTTCAGAGTTAGGGGTATTCCATCTGGAGGTCAGAATATTTCCAACAGAGGTGAGCACCATCTACAGCCTATTAGACCTGCACAAGTAGCACCTCAGCTTATGGATAGCTCTCAGGTAAATCATGGTGGTATCAGTGGATAGAGTTCTGGTCAAACATCACGGAGTATTCAATCTAGGTCTTCAGGCCGTGGCGGCCGTTCTAGATCAGTAGGTTCAGTGCATCTGAGAGTTATAGGAGCATGTTTTGATATGGTGGGATTGGTCATTTGTCTAGGGAGTGCCCAGGTGCGGTTCAATCATCCAGTTATGGTTAGATTATAGTTTCTACCAGGTTAGAGAGTTAGGGTTTTTTTATGACTACAGAGAGATTGGTCACTGGTACAGAGAGTGTCCCTGGAATGGTATCACTAGTCATCCAGATCATCTAGATCAGTCTCACAGTATGGTGGCACCTTCAGTTAGAGGTAGTGCACCTAGTGTCTCAGATGATCATTCAGACGCTCAGTCCTAGTTCGGACATGCTCATATTCGCGCTCCTTCGGGTACACCAGAGTTATGATTTTGAATTTCCACTGTGATAGGTGTGCCTTTGATTCTCTACCTATAGTTACTATTTGAGTTGTGTTGGGGTTTTCATACCCATTGGTGGTTATATGCCTTGACACTTCTATATTAACTATTATATGCCTTGGTGTTTTCATAGTGATTGATGTATGACTTTGTGTAGATTTAGGCACATATGACTACCCCCGTAGATGATTCTTTAGTAGTGGATCAGTGTGGTATTGTCCTAGGGGTGTAGTAATTGGGTAGATAGTATTAGGGTACGCTCGAGTTAGGCTTATGTGCCCCATTGAGTCATCCCAATTCTCAAACAATAACCCTTAAATGCATTACTTTATTCCTTTACTTGTGTGAGATTTATACATTTTCTTGTGAGAGATTGATACATTGGCGGCCATAGCATTATTGGAACTTTGGAACATAACATTATTGGATATGCTACTCAAGGATGAAAAGATTCTCTTTACATTATCACTTCCTTTGATATAGTTCTTTTAGTAGTTACAACATTATGAGAGCTTTGGAACTTCAGTCAATGGATAAGAAACCTGAGCTAGGAATACTTTAGAACACTTCGGAATAGAACAAATACAATGTTAATGTAAACACTATGTGTTGCAGAAGGGTATGGAAAGAGTAACCTTACATACCTTATCTCCTCAGTATGAATACACAGTCCTATATGTGAATACAATAATCCAGCTCCTTCCTTACGTGTTACTCTACAACACAAGTACATAACGAAGCTCATGTTAACAACCAACTACCTTACAAGTGCATACGACGACAATGAATTACGTGACTGTCATATAACGTCATTTCGCCCTCTTACAATACCATTTACTGCATCACCATACCAACAATACCATAACATTCCACACATTGACCAAGACATCATAAACCAATAACAATTCACACCAAGTTTACACTTTACACTTCCTCATTAACACTACGTTACCTTTTCTCCATCAAATCACTCGATAGCTTTCACAATAACACATTAACAACAATACATAATTGATACCATTCAAAATACCTCTGGTATACTCCTTTAAATTCATTCAAAAGGTACCATAAGTTGATAATTGCATCCATGAAGGGTATAGGGGCTTCGGGGGGTCAAAGGGATGCAAAAGCAATCAAATCGGGGTTCTGGGCTGACCTGTGAAGCCACCTACGCCTGAAGGTGGCTGAGTTTCTCCCGCAGGTGACCTGTGGCAGTGGACAGAGGCACCTGCAAAGTCACCTGCACCCACAGGTGCTTCGTCTGCGAGGGCGGGTGCCCGTTTCGGCCAAAAAGGGTCCCTTTTGTGTCCTTTTTTGTAATAAATGGTCCATGATCATAACTAAATTTCTATTAACATATTTTATATCATCTTATATGACAATGAACAGCCATGGTTTCACAACGCACATAAACATCACCAAACTACATTTTTCTTGCAATACACCACCAAGTCCATGCACAATTTTGTAAAAACAATGCCAAACATTATGTACAAGGATAAAATAAGTTAAAGCTATAATCACACCTCACATGTCAATATTTAATCCATCAAGTTCACTTTCTTCAAGACCACAAGTCCATTTTCAAGTCTGTAAGGCAAAACCCTTTTCCGATTGCAAAAATAGAAAGTTTTACACATAGTGAACTGTCCAACACTTTACCAACATAACCAACATAATTTATACACCATATTAAGCATATTTATTCTAAACCATAAAAGTAAATACCTACCAAATCTTGCAAGATGATGATCTTGGACAAAGAGAATAGTTGTTTAGGGTTTGTGTGTAGAGAGCAATATGGTGGAAAATTCTAGAATGAGACATGTGTATTGATATGAATAAAATCTGATTTTTCCTTGCTTTATAAAGAACTTAATGGTCATACTTATCCAATTAAAAGCATGTTTTCTTGGTCAAACACAAGAATGAGTAATTCCCATTTATGGGCCATGTCTTCTATATGATTTTGGGCCTCATTTGAGCCCAATGGTACATGATTCCCTTAAGCCTAACAAATTAATGCATAATTCACCAATTCTCTCATGTTTAAATAGTTACATAAATGTTAACGTAGTCTTATAGGTTCGAAAAGGTACGGGGTGTTACAATGCCTTACGTGTTATTTATGCTTGCATTATTTTTGGAGCTCAGTCGGCCGTTGCCTACTGAGTACCACGTGTTTGGTACTTATACAACACTTTTACAATCTACAGGTTTTAATACAAGTTATAGCCGTTGGTGTGTGTATCGTACGGAGCAGGTATGGATCAGAGATTTAGGGTGAGCTCCTAACATTTTGGAGTATCCCTACCCTTCCTCTTATTGTTAGACTGTTCTCTATGTTATGTCAGAGACGGCTTATATATACACTTTTCCTATATTTTATTTGTACTCCTGTTGTATTAGATGCTCTTGTATTGGCTCCACCAGGTTTTGGGGTTATATTAGGCTTGCTGTTGTATTTATTCCATTGTTTCCTTTATTTCTATCAGTAGTCCATTACTAGTTGTACTGGACTACGGGTTGGCTTACCTACTGGTGGGTTATAGTAGGTGCCATAATAACCTAAGAAATTGGATTGTGACAAATTGGTATCATAGCTTAGGCTTACCGGTATTGATGGTACAAGGGCTAAGTGTTTAGTAGAGTCCTCCGGATCAGTGCAGAGACGTTTGTATCCTATATTTGGGAGGCTACAGGCATTCTTAGGAAATTCTATTCTTGACTCCCTGTCGTGTGTCCGTACTTTTATGTGCCTCTAAGTACTTCTTTTGAATCCATTCTCTTCCAGATGGATTGTATGAAGTTGTCGATAAATACGGACATGACTTATATGCGTACTACTAGAGTTTTAGCTCAGCGTCGATCCAGAGAGTTAGAGATTGATATCGAGGATCTTCAGCGTCAGCTAGAGGGTCTGGGGTCATCCCAGGTTCCAATAGAGTTTGTAACTGCCTCAGCTGTTCAGGGTTTAGTGTTAGCGGTTTCGATTCTATTTCTAGATACCTCCCAGCTAGAGGTAATGTTGGGTTCATCAAGTAGTTCTCAGACCAGAGTTGAATTTATTGGTGTTCAGCAGGGTTCACTTTCTGTTTCAGAGTATGAGATTAGGTTTCTTGAGTGGGCCAAACATACTCCTATGTTATTTCCTACTGAGCATAAGATGGTGCAGAGATTTATCAGAGGGTTGACTTTACCACTCCGTTTGGCATCGAAGCATTTGATAGTAGTTGGGTTTTCTTTCTCTGAGGTTGTTGAACATGCAAGGGCTATAGAGAGGGCTTGCTTTGAGGCATATGGAGGTGGAAGTATAAGTTCATGTTAGCAGTTCAGTGTTAGGGGTATTCCATCTGGAGGTCAGAATCTTTCCAACAAAGGTGAGCACCATCTACAGCCTATTAGACTTGCACAAGTAGCACCTCAGCTTATGGATAGCTCTCAGGTGAATCATGGTGGTATCAGTGGATAGAGTTCTGGTCAAACATCACGGAGTATTCGGTCTAGGTCGTCAGGCCGTGGCGACCGTTCTTGATCAGTAGGTTCAGTGCATCTGAGAGTTCTAGGAGCATGTTTTGATATGGTGGGATTGGTCATTTGTCTAAGGAGTGCCCAGGTGCGGATCAGTCATCCAGTTATGGTTAGCTCATAGTTTCTACCAGGTTAGAGCTTTAGGGTTTTTTTATGACTACAGAGAGATCGGTCACTGGTACAGAGAGTGTCCCTGGCATGGCATCATTAGTCATCCAGATCATCTAGATCAGTCTCACAGTATGGTGGCACCTTCAGTTAGAGGTAGTGCACCTAGTGTCTCAGATGATCATTCAGACGCTCAGTCCTAGTTCGTACATGCTCATATTTGTACTCCTTCGGGTACACCAGAATTATGATTTTGAATTTCCACTATGATAGGTGTGCCTTTGATTCTCTACCTATAGTTACTATTTGAGTTGTGTTGGGGTTTTCATACCCATCGGTGGTTATATGCCTTGACACTTCTATATTGACTATTATATACCTTGGTGTTTTCATAGTGATTGATATATGACTTTGTGTAGATTTAGGCACATATGAATACCCCCGTAGATGATTCTTTAGTAGTGGATCAGTGTGGTATTGTCCTAGGGGTGTAGCAATTGGGTTAAAGTCATATTTTTCCTTAGTATTGTGGCCTTATTGTGGCCTTAGATTGGTACTTGTTGTTGATTTTTATTTTTATACCACCTGCATCTTATGCTATTGTTATTATGGTCATTGGTTTGACCTTTACTAATTCTTAGTTGATAAATGGCTAGACTAGCGTTGTCTAGTTAGCATTTTTCCTTTCTTGTGATTCTTATTTCGTTGGATTTGATGGCTACCTTGATTGGTTTGCCTTCCCTTTTTGTTAGCAAGGTTGTCTATTGATCAGATTGTGAGAGTGAAGGTAAGTTTGACCTTCTAGGGCTTTGTTATGACTTAAGTAGTGGTAGTCTTCTTCTATAGCCCATTTCTTTTAGTGATGCATTTGGGATTTGTCCTTCGTATTTGGATAGTTCATCACCCAGTAGTGATCTTGACCTTGATGTTGATTTTGAGTTGGGGTTGGCGATTCGGTTCTAGCACGCATTTCTGAGATTAAGAGGTCTGAGACTTACTTTCTGATTTGTTGGATTCGTCTCTTGGTGATCGTCTTGATCTTAGGTTTGGTGTGGCTCAGTTCTTCTTATGCTATGGTTTATGGTTCAGCCGAGTAAAAGGTTATATAATTGGGAAAATTAAAAAAATTCTTATTTCAGCACTTGTTCGGCCTTATATGACGTCACGGAGTGCTTCTTCTTGACGATTTGCACCTATGGATATTCGTTGCCATAGATTGAGTATTGGTTGACCAAATCCATACTAAAGTTGTATTTCACCGATTTGTAGTAAATGGGTGATTTTGGAAATTTCCATTTAGACTTTAGTTCGACCTACTATGGTTTTGCGGATTGCTTCTACTCAGTGGTATGTTCTTGGTTACCAGTTGTTGGTTACCAAAGCGACCGTATTTGGGAGTGAGTATTTGTTGCCGTTGATTGGCTATTGGATTTGGCCAGATATCAGTTGGATTATACAGTTCGAGTTGTTTGAGTTCTGGCTCTTACTAGTATTATTTGCAGCCTTGGCAAGTTCTTTCTTATGCCTTATTGCCTTATGCCCTCTAGCCGTTGTGGAGTTGATTTCTTGCCTCTCTATCATGTTGTATTCCCTAGTTGGGATTATGTTCTTCTGCGATATTTCAGTTTTAGCCTTGCGGAGATTGTTGGGCATGTGCTTGATTTCTGGTAGCGAGGTCGGTTTGAGTATTTGGCCTTTATAAAGGCTTGTTGGCTCTAGTTGTGGTTCTTGACCTTATTAGTATGGCGGCTTTAAAGTTAAAATGGGTTTTGGAGTTTGGATGCTTACTCATCAACAAGATCGATTTGGACAGTTGAGAGCTAGTAGTTCAGCTTCAGTGTTAGGGTTTTAGCTTGGGATTGCATGACTTGGTTGCATCCCCATTTTGAGGTTTTGCTTCAGTTGGGCATTCATTTATGGGCTGGCTAAGCCTACTCTTACCTATCAATTCGGTTCTCTTCAGTCCAGATAGTCCATTGGCACGACATTAGTTGTTACTGCTTCTGACTTTGGTTCTTTAGTTTTGGTCAGAATTTTGGACTACCTGCTCAGTAGAGGTAGTATGCTCAAGTTGGATTTAATATGGTTCCACCCACGGTCGATGGGGCATTCTGGAGCAGATCATTCAGTTTCGATGGTTTATGCCTCAGACTCATGACTATCAATTTTGAGGGTCATCCAGACCAGTTGTAGCTTTGGCCTAAGTATGCAGACCTTGGTCACCTCTATTTGTGCATCCTGGTAACACCTTATGTGCTTATTCTTGCGCTTGCCATTATGGTCTGTTGGTAAGTCAGCTTTAGCCTTTCAAGGACAGTGTGATAGGATCACGCGGACAAGACTCGGATGACATTTTGCATGGTTTGGAGTTGATAACAGATTTGGAAAAGCAAAAGAAGGTTAGGTTTGGATATTGGAGTTGTTGTATGATCTTGGCCTTGGATTGCCTCTTGCCTGGTTGACTTGTTGCTTATTTGCGCTTGTATCGGTGTGATGTTAGCGTGTTATAGTTTGGTTTGTGAGCATCAACCGTTCTTGGTTCAGTTGGAGGCCAGTTGGTTTTTGAGGTTGAGTTTTGGTTATTTGGAAAGCGAAATAAGGAGTTGGTTGAAAAAGAGATACCTTGGGTGAAATCCCTTTGAAGTGTTGCTTCTGCTTAGAGGTTACCTGAGGAGTCATACTCGAGGCATGCGAGCCCAGTACCTCATCCCTTTGAGCTTTTGGGTTCTTTCTATCAATTGCCTTTTTGCAGACGAAAGTCCTTTTAGTAGTGGATATTGTAATGACCCTTCAGGTTATTTTCTTAATTTTTGTGCGTTCTAGTAATTTGAACCTTCCCATAGCGGCTACAGGTCATTTATGACCTGTCAAAACTGTCGGTTTGGTTATCGGACAGTCTGTTTGGGTTTCAGACTCATTTTTCTATTTTGTAGCATTCGTTGTTAAGGATTTGGTCTCGAACCAAAAGCTCGAGTTGCTAATCTCAGATACAAATTCCAACAGTGCCAACAACTTTGGAACATTAATTTTAGGCTAGGAGGACCCTTGGTCTGGGTCCCGAGGCTTTCAGACTCATTTTGGGCTATTGCGTATATATGGTGAAAAATAAAACTATAGGTGTGGGCCCCACATTTAATCAAAACAACCTCGGATGGAAATTTAATGGTTCTGTTGAGTCTGAAATATTGAATTTCGTATGGTAGCATAGTTCATTTGCACACACGGGGTTTCAAATGAATCTCGAGCACTTGATCGGAGTCCATTTTGGACTTAGCTAAAATCTGGTAGCTGATATCTGGTGAGACCGCTGAAGTGGTCAACGAGCCATTTTAGTGGTACGAAACCGCTTTAGCAGCCTTGTCCATTTCAGCGAGGACCGCTTAAGCGCTCCCTTGTCCGCTTAACCGATGGGGTGCCACTTCAGAGGCCTCAGCACTTTTATCGATGACCGCTTAAGCGATCAAAGTACGCTTTAGCAGTAGCCGCTCAAGAGGCCAGGTGTCCAATTTAGTGGCACCTGAGGGCTGTTATATCCCCTTCTTTACTTGAGTTTCTCTCATTTTCTCAATCTTTTTCCCCCATTGTTGAGAGCATGATGAGTGAGAAAGAGTGGGGATTCACCCAATGAAGCTAAGGTAAGTTAGCTCATCACTCCTTGGTCATTATTAGTCATTTTACCCGATGAATTCCGTCCCATTTCATTGTAAGTTCTTAGAAATTAGGTCTTTGAAATCCTAATCTTTGGGGACTGATATGGGCCTCAATTTGTGTTCTTTTTGTGCTCAACTTTTGAGCACACATTCTTTGTCCTTCAAGGGACCTCGTGACGGATTCAATTTTGGAATTCTATTAGCGAACCCCACGGGCCTATGTTTGACCCGATTTTGGGCCTGAAGTTTTATATTATAATATAGATATCGTTTTACCCGTAATGAGTGTAGGTTACTATTTTGATAGTGTGACATCAATTCAAGATCGTGGAGCACGGACGGACGAATTATGGAAAATTCAAGTATTGCAGTTCGACATCGAGGTAGGCTTCGGTCTACTTTCCTCTATGAGATTGTGTATATTGTAGATTGCATGCTAGGTAAGGATTATAGGATATGATTATGACTAGTAAATCATGACTTAGCCTATTTAGGGAATCCGGGGTATAAGTGTGACCCGAACCTTAGCATAGGTTGCTTTTTATGGCCATAGAATCCTATTACCCTTGATTATAAGAATGATAACCATAGTTGATGATTAAAGATCCTTTAGTATAAGGTTTACCATTCAACGTAGTGAATTGGGTAGTATTTTCTCGATTAAATTCTTTAGTGACTTTACGCCCTCATTTACTGTAGTTACTCGAGTTATGAGGAATAATTATGTCGATTATGTATTTTGAGCTCGAGACCATAGTTACAATGCCAGTTGGACTCCAGGTGAGTATTTTATCCCTAAAGGGGACATGATTCTAGATTACAGATGCTTAGGCGCTTATGGTAGTATTGTTTGGATACTGGTGATGGCATGCATATTTTTAGGCGCATTCATTCCCACTAAGTGGTACGATTCCAACCAAAACCTTAATTTTACTAGTATTTTTAAAAAAGGGATTTATTCCCACTTTTCACTTTAAATATGGATCATTTTATTACGGGAATCGTACCACTTTATTTACTGGATTATGAGCTTTTGGGACTAAAAATGAGGTTTTAGAACTTCAACTGAGGATGATTCCAGTCCATTATTTTTCCACTCATTTTACCACTACTATTTACTTTGGTCGAGGGATATTCCGACCCTTTGTACATGATTATGATGATTTAGTCCCGAGCATGATCTCGAATAATGGATTTACAAATTTATATCCTTTTAGTCGCGGTTCGAGTCCGTGCACTGATTTTATATATATATCTCTTCGATATTGGATGGAGTAGCTTGATTATGATTTTTATTGGAAGTCCTGGATCGATACCAGGCAGTGTATATGGATTTCCCAAATCCCCTAGGAGGCCCCTTCGTTCGAGTGTCATCGTGCCGGAGAAGTTTGGTTGTTGTAGGTCCTACCTTTGAGAGCTAAGTGAGCTGGAGGAGGTGTATACATTTGGTACGATATGGTTTGAGATTGCAGAACCGGTTAGAGTCCGGTGTCCCTGATATGGTTATGGTATTTTTTTTATGTTGCATTCATCTATTCATATCCATTGCCTATCACTAGTATAGTGGTTTGGAGCCTGTATCTATCGGTCTTATAGGGGTTGTATAGGTACGGATTATGGTTGTTGTTTTTTGAGTGTTTCTGTGAACCTTCTGGGCTTATGGAGGTCCGGTTAGGTACTTGTTTGCCCAGACTAGCTGGTTACTTTATTATTGGTTATTATGGTTAGTTCGTGGCACGGTGGTTGTGGATTGGTACCCGAGTTGAAGGTACGTTTTTGATTCCTTTATTCTTGTAGTGAGTTACATTATGGCTTGGTTATCTCATATTTAGTCATGCCTAGTTAGCGATCTTGGTTATGCTAGAGTTAATTTCCCTACTTGATTATGGGCCTTGAGATGTTAAGGTGATTCCCTAAGGTTGTTACCACTGAGCTAGTCCTATACGTATATATATATATATAAATAGTGTTACCTTATATCCATCTTTTCTTTCCTATTCATATCGTATATGTATTCTTTGGCATTGTATACTACAATATATCTTTCTACCACTCTTCATTTGTATATTGACTAGTGATATACGGTATTCCACCTTAGGCGGCCCTGGTTGTTGTCAGAATAGGATAGTTGATCCTTATTGCTCCAGTAGCATTATTATGCTTAGTTCTTGAAGAGTTGCCCGCTGTTTATATTCATGTCTTACGTGTTATTTATGCTTGCATTATTTCTGAAGCTCAGTCGGTCGTTGACTACTGAGTACCACTGTTTGGTACTCATACTACACTTCTGCAGCCTACAGGTTATAGTATGAGTTATCGCCGTTGGTGTGTGTATCGTACGAAGCAGTTATGGATTGGAGATTTAGGGTGAGCTCCTGATGTTTTGGAGTATCCCTACCCTCCCTCTTATTGTTAGACTGTTCTCTATGTTGTGTTAGAGACGGCTTGTATATATACACTTTTCCTATATTTCATTTGTACTCCTGTTGTATTAAAAGCTTTTGTACTGGCTCCACCAGATTTTGGGGTTATACTAGCCTTGCTATTGTATTTATTCCGTTGTTTCCTTTATTTCTATCAGTAGTCCATTACTAGGTGTTCCAGACTTCGGGTTGACTTACCTACTAATGGGTTATAGTAGGTGCCATCATGACCTGAGAAATTAGATCGTGACAGTTTGTGACCAACAGCTTTTCGATCCAAGGGTGAACACCTGCTTTTTGGCAGCCATTAGATCCTCTCATTGATCATGTCCACTCATTTGGGAAATGACACTCTTTTATTAATTAGTTTTGAGATATTCATTCTAGATTTTGATTTTTGGTTTTACGGTGACTTTTGAATCCTTGGGATGATGTAATAGGTAGTTGTCTTCCGTACATTAGTATTTTTATTATTTTTATTGGAGATTCATTATTCTTTAGTCAGATATCATTTAAAAATGAGTAATTGTTCGGTTAAGAGTTTGGGTTTAATGATTCACCCACCCAGGTGGTTAGTGTGGGTGTCACTCACGACCCTTTGGGTCGTGACAAAAAATAACTCTTGTATTATTCTTATACCAAATAATTAGTTGTATAGAAGGTTCAACGAATATTCTAATTTGTTTTGTGGTGCAATTTGATGATAAAGTCGAATAGATACTTCAAATTGTCTTTGTTTATTGTTGGAAAAATTATTTAGGCTTTCTTAGTAGTAATATTTATAAAAATAATCTAATAGGTCACTAGGCAATGCTTAAGGACTGATTGATAATTGGGTAAAAAACTATTGATCAATTGATAAGCCCAAATTATAACTCCTTTAAGAAGTGTAAGCGATCGTTGTCAAATATATAACCCAACAAAAGTTGGGGTCGAATCCCACAGGAAATATAGTGATAACTAAGTCGTATGTAACAGTTGATTATTAGTAGATAATTTCCATGAAATGGGGGATTTTGATAAAAGATTTTTGAATAAAGTTTCAATTTTTTTCGAGTAAGCAATGTTCAATTTAAAAAATATTAATCAGTAGAGAAGATGAACTAGACTTGTGTTCACCATGGCCATATTAGCAATTACACGTCGATTACTGTTTAGGATTCTCATGATATCGAAAAATATAAAGTTATCGATTTCTAGCATACACCCAAATATTTCTCAACCTAAGTAGATGTTTATCACTTTAATTCTTCCGAACTTAAAGCTCAACGTGCAAAAATTTGAGTCAACTTCGAGTTGGTTAATCTTGTTATAACATTAACCATTAGACGGAGGTTAAAAGATCTAAATCTTCATTGATAATTTTTTTCCCATTTTAATTTCTTATTTCAAGCATATTAACCCTGAGACATGTTCTAATGTTTGCAACCATTAGAAATCAATTAATACGAAAGAATTATCAATGTATTTTCGAATAACAATCGAATCCCAACAACAATCAATGTTGAGTTTGCTAATTCACCGTGGATCCCACAACCCTAGTTGTAGGAGTTTCGATGCTCATAGCTTTGAGAGAAAATAATAATAAAGAATTCATAGATTAGAAAACTACCCTTGCTAAAATATTTATCCAACTTCAACTGTCTTTCAAAGATGAACAAAGTTGCTAAAAACCCAAGAACAAATTCAAAACTTTAAAATATTTTCATAGTATCTTGTAAAGTAACAACGGCTATTTATAGTACAGTAAATCATGAATTCAAAATAAAATCCATAATTGGCCCACTCAGAGGTGACGATGAGGTTGACGGCTCGTCAACTTGCATCGTCAACTCGCTTCTTCTTAACCCAATTTCTACTTGAGGTGGATGACGAGGTTGACAGGTTGTCACTGGGTTGATAGTTCGTCAACTCTAGTCATCAACTAGTAACTCCTTGACTTCGATTCTACTTAGGGTTGACGAGCTTGGTGAAGGCTCGTCACTTAATTGGTTGCTCGTTAACTAATCTTTTTAGCTCATTTTCTCTTGTTTTCTCATATATCAACTTATCCTGCACAAAGAAGTAAATACCATTAAAAACAACAAAAGTTGCTTAAGAACTTACAGTTATTCTTAGTCAAAAGCCTCAAATGTGCCGCTAGATTACCGACACATTATCAATTAGTTAAGATTTTTTTTTTATTGATCATTGTTTGGGAAAATGGAATTCGATTACTCACATACAATTTGATACTATACACAAAATTAATATTATAGATTTAACATGAAGATTATGACTATATAAAACTCTTTAGGGGTGAACAAAATCGAACCACAAATCGGAAACTGAATCAAACAGGAAAAAAATTTGACTAATGGTTTGGTTTGACTTGGTTTGGTGGTGGAACAACAAACCCGACTATAATTGGTTTGGTTTGATTTTAACTAAAAAAAGTCAAACTAAACCGAACCAACCCGATATTATATTTATATAATTTTTAAAAATAATTAATGCGATGTAATTTATAAATATTTCTTAAACTTTTTCATTGTTTTTTAACTTTCAGCATATCATTTCAAGTTTAAACACAAAATTTTGAATGATCCAATAAGTTTTATAGCCAATAAATATTAGTAACTCAAATAAAGCCCAAACCAATATTAATGCTTGCAAAAGTAGTCAATGAAACTCTAGAAATAATAATAATGTTGGATATCTATTCTTTAGTTTTGCATAAATACATAACCTAAATTTATTTTTCTATTTATTATTTAGTCATGTAATTAATACTTACTAGACTTATCTTAGCATGACTTAATATTTTTAAAATTATGATTATTTTTATGATGATTTTTTAGTATGCAGTATTTAAGTTATACGATTTTATTATTATTTTTTGTTGAATATTTATTGTCATCACTTATTTCATGTTTTATGTTATTTTTTTATGAAACACCTAAGACATTTGTATCTTGCTTGGACTAAAGAAATATTTGAAGCATAAGTTAATTATATGTTTGTACGAAGATTTTACTGAAAAAACAGAAAAACCCAAAAAAATCCGAGGTTAAAAATCCAAATTTTATTGGTTTAGTTTGGTATATAAATTTAAAAACCCGAGGCAAATGATTTCATTTAGTATTTAAAAAATCCGATCCAACCCGGTCATGTACACCACTAAAACTCTTCTTGCAAAAATATTACATAAGTTGGACGTTGTAAATAATAGGTGAACGTGTGTCAATTGTGACATAGAGAATGTTAATTACGAAGGAAATGAATGTATCGAACGTCTTTACCTATTTCATGGAGAAAAAAGAGTTTTAATTTGTTTTTCTACAATATCTTAGATATTCTTTAAGGCTTGAAAAAGGAGTTATTATCGTATATATTATCGTATAATCGTTTTATGCATGTACCAAGGAATTAGTAATTTTAAAAAATGACAAATTATTCAATTTCTAGTATTAATGTCATAGTATATTTACTATTGTTGTAAGTCAATGGTTGACCTCTCCAACGACAGTGAAAAAATAGTTTGTTCAAAATAAAATATATGGGACTAGTTGATTAACGGGGTACAACAAAGAGAAATTTCATAAATGACTACAGTTGCCACATTAATAATGTGTAGTTATAATTTAGGTATTTATCATTTATAGGAAGTGTTTGAGCCTTGAGGTGTCATGAACTGTATTCATTCTATTCATATGCACATTTAGGTGTATCAACTATTACCGTCCGAATGTATACGAGAATACAAACAATAAAAAAATATAAAAAACTATATTTATTTGCTCTAATTTTGCTTGTATTCATTCGCTCTACTATACCAGTTGCAACCAACTTGTATTCATTCGCTCTAAGGTTATATTAACACATACAAATCTTGATGGACAAAGTAAGGATATGTTGTGTGCATTTACTTAATTTCATTTGGTACACTAAAGGCAGAATACTGAAATACAAGGATGTATTTAAGGATACAAACAATAAAAATACATTATATAATCAAGGTAAAATACAAAAATACAGTGATTGTCGAAAATCTTCCTTCATGATATATAAATACAAGCAAAAACAAAAATATAACAAAGATTTGCAAGAAGTTTTTGAGGTGCAAAATCAAGACGAAAATACAAAAATGCCGAGACTTGCCAAAAAAGTCCTAAGGCCGAAGCTTCAGATGTAGTGATCATAGGTACTATTCTTGTCTTTGACTGCATGGCTACTACTTTGTTTGATCTAGGTTCCTCATTCCTGTATGTTTTTGTCAAATTTTCTTTGGACGTACATGGTTTGTGAAATATTTGATACTCCTTTGTATGTGTCTACGCCAGTTAGAGTTTTGGTAGTTGTTGATCAGGTTTATCGGGTTTGTTTTGTGTTGTCCCTGGGATATTAGACTTAGTATGATTTGGTAATTCTAGATATGCTAGATTTTGACATCATCTTGGGGATGAGTTAGTTATCTCCAAACCATGTGATTCTTGACTATCATATCAAGACAATCACTGTATCTATACCCAGGATGGATAGATAGAGTGGGAGGGTGATTATAAGGTTGCTCCTCTGATACTCATATCTTTGATTTGTGCCAAGAACTTAGTTGGGAAGGGGTGTCGGGCTTTTCTAGCTCATCTTAGAGACACTAGTGTTGAGGTCCCTCTTATTGTATTAGTTTTGATGGTGTGTGAGTTTTTAGAAGTGTTTCCTGATGATCTACCTAGTATGCCACCTGATCATGACATTAATTTTTATATAGACCTAGAGTCGGGCACTCGTCCCATCTCTATTCCACCCTATAGGATGAAAACAGCTGAGCTAAGAGAGCTAAAGGCTTAGTTACATTAATTATTGGGTAAGGTTTTCATTCATGCTCATGTTTCTCCTTGGGATGCTCCTGTCCTATTTGTTAAGAAGAAGGATGGCAGTTTATGTATGTTCATATATTATTTGATTACAATTTATAACAAGTATCCATTGCCCAAGATAGATGACTTGTTCAATAAGTTACATAGTTCTTTTATTTTTTCCAAAATTGACTTGAGATCCGATTACCATCAGCTTATAATCCGGGCCAAAGACACACCAAAAACTGCATTCCAAACTTGCTATGGTCAATATGAGTTTTTAATGATGTCCTTTTAGTTGAATAATGCCTCAGCTACTTTTATGGGGTTGATAAATGGGGTGTTCAAACCTTAGTTGGATTCATTTGTTATTGTGTTTATCGATGATATTTTGGTGTACTCCAAAAGTAGGAAGGGGCAAGAGGCTCACCTACATATCGTATTGGGTTGCTTAAGATGAAGAAACTATATGCAAAATATTCTAAGTATGAGTTTTGGTTGTCTTATGTGTCCTTCTTAGTGCATATGGTTTCTAAAAAAAGGGGTATGGTGGACCCATAAAAGATTGAGACAGTTAAGAATTGGACTAAGCCTACCTCTGTGATTGAAATTTACAGCTTTATAGGGTTAGCTAGTTACTATCGCAGGTTCGTGAAGGGATTTGCTTCGCACTTGACTCGATTGACTCAGAATGAGGTACCTTTTGTATGGACTGATGCGTGTGAAGAGAGCTTTCAAAAGCTTAAGAATTTTTTGATTCGGCTTCTATTCTTCCCTTTCCCATTGAAGTAAAAACTTTATTGTGTATTGTAATGCTTCACATTCCGATTTGCGTGTTGTGTTGATACAGGACAAGAATATGATTGCCTATGTTTCAAAGCAACTAAAGTTCATGAGAAGAATTATCCCACCCATGATTTGGAGTTGGCAATGGTGGTGTTTGCTCTCAGAATGTGGCGATATTACTTGTATTAGGTGAAATATGAGGTGTTCACCGATCACCACAGCGTACAACATATCTTTACTCTAAAATATTTGAATCTAAGACAGTGAAGGTAGATGGAACTACTCAAGGATTATGACATCTTGATTCTCTATCATTCTAGCAAGGCCAATATGGTAGAGTATGTGTTGAGTCAGAAGGCAGGTAGTTTATCATGTTTGGATATTTCTAGACATCCATTGGATAGATAGGTTAAGACCTTAGCTAATAGTCTTATGAGATTACAGGTGACCGATAGAGGAGGATTGCTAGCTCATGTAGAGGTAAGGTCTACTTTTCTTGACCAAATTAAGGCTAGACAATTTGAAGATGTAAAATTGAGTAAGATTTGCCACAAGGTGTTGCAAGGTGAGGCCAAAGAGGCCATTCTTGATGATGAAGGTGTGCTATAGATTAGAGGATGAGTTTGTATGCCTCGTGTAGATTATTTGATTCTGACCATTCTTGTGGAGGCACACAGTTTGAGGTACTCTATACATCTTAGTGAAACCAAGATATACCATGATTTGAGGAAGCACTATTGGTGGTGTCGTATAAAGACGGATATAGTAGATTTTGTGGCTAAGTGTCAGAACTCCCAATAGGTGAAGTATGAGTAACAAAGTCCTGCTGGTACTCTTCAAAGGATACCCATTCCTGAATGGAAGTGGGAAAGGATAGCCATGGATTTTTTTGTTGGCCTTCCTATGACTTTGGGAAATATGATTCGATATGGGTGATTGTGGACTAGTTGGCTAGGTCTACACACATCATTCCAGTGCAGGTGACTTATAATGTAGTCAAGTTAGTCAAGATTTATGTAAAGGAGATTGTATAAATGCATGGTGTACCCGTTTCTATTATTTCGGATAGAGATACGCAGTTTACCTCTAACATTTCAAAAAAAATTCAGGAAGAGTTTGGCACTAGATTGATTCTTAGTACAACCTTTCATCCTCAAACTGATGTGCAGTCTGAGTGGCTGATTAAAGTGTTGAAAGACATACTTCAAGAGTGCGTGATGGATTGGTGGTCATTGTTACCAGTTCTTACTGTTGTGTGAGTTAGTGTACAATAATAGCTATCACTCAAGCATAGACATGGCTCCTTTTGAAGCTCTATATGGGAAAAGATGTAGATCTCCCATTAGGTGGTTTAATGCCTTCGATTGATACCTTGGGGAACAGATTTGTTGATTGAGTCAATGGAGAAGGTGATGTTCATTCAAGAAAAGCTAGTGGCAGCTCAAAATCGACAGAAGGAATATACAGATAGAAAAGTGAGAGATATGCATTTCAAGAAAGGTGAGCATGTTTTGCTCAAAGTCTCACCCATGAAGGGTGTAATGCATTTCGAAAAAAGAGGTAAGATTAGTCCAAGGTACATTATACCATTTGAGATTTAAGATGTTGTAGGGCTGGTGTCTTATAGGTTGGCTCTACTTCCTAGTTTGTCAGAAGTCCATCCTGTATTTTATGTTTCAATGCTAAAAAAGTATCATGGAGATGGTGATTATATCATCTGTTGGGATTTGTTGTTTTTAGATGAGGATCTCTCTTATGAAGAGGAACCTATTTATATTCTTGATATGGATATTCAGAAGTTGAGAACAAAAGTGATTTTGTCTGTAAAAGTTTATGGAAGAACCGTCCTATTAAGGAGGCCACTTGGGAGACTGAAGCGGGCATGCACAAGCGTTATCCTTAATTGTTCATCGATTTAGGTAATTCTCGCTTGTTTTCCTCTCTTAGTTCTAATTTTCATGTGGGGATGAATGATTTTTTAATTGGTCTTTGATACAATGACCCATTTTGTTGTTATAGCATTGATTGAGGTATAAGCGCCCACGTAGAGATTGCCTTAGGATGAGAGTTGTGAAAATCTCAGACAAGGGTGAATTTAGATGAAATCTGAGCAATGTGTAGTATGGAGACCCTTAGTGTCTCAAGGAGGTTCGTATGTTGGCCTTATTAGTATGACGTGACATATAAGAAGTGTCACACCTAGAATTCCAATGGGGCGTACTGTCACCCGAAGCCTCTAAGGCCCGAGAGAACCAATCTTCATTCATGTACACCCATAAGCATGTCATTAAATGAACAACACTCTATCATATATGGCTACAAGATACTAATGGCGGAAGTCATGGAGAACATCTGATATATAGATGAAACTTGGTCGTTAGGGCCACCACGACAAAAATATACATTTTTTACATTCCTTTATTTGTCCTACAACCTCTACAAAGCCTCTAATCGATGCATATACATAACCAACCTAATGTTGGGACAAGTCCCCGCTTTATACAATATTTAAACAGTGCCAAAACCAATGTACACATGTGACTCGGAAAGCCCCGAACTGAACTGGAGCTCACCAATAATCCGTAGATGATCCATAGCCTACTGTGGAGGTCTACTAGCACCTGTGCCTGCAGCAAGTAAGGTAAGTCCCTCAAGGGACGTCAGTACGAAAGAATGTACTGAGTATGAAAGGCTATAGGAAACTGTATGAAACATAGGATCTCAGATGGAATCAAATACAAGTAAATAAGCATTATGGATAAACTACCGTTCTGTATATGTATGGAACCATGTACATTACATTCATTACTTTCTTTTGTTTTACGTTTTTTTACGTTCATCATCATTACCATTCATCCAGATGATCAGTGGGCCATAGCATAATAATCCACCTTATTGGTGGGCCATAACATAATCATCCACCTTATTGGTAGGCCATAACATAATCATCCACCTTATTGGTGGGCCATAACATAATCATCCACCTTATTGGTGGGCCATAACATAATATAATGTATCATATCAACAATCATCGGGATCGTCTCTAGCTGGGCTTTCACCCATTTGAGCTACCACCTGGCCTCTAAGAAACACATATACATTACTTCATTCCTTTAATTGTGTGAGATTGATACATTGGTGGTTATAACATCATTATTGAAACTTTGAAACAATAGATCACAATTATGAAACATATGAATAACACTTGGTGACAAACCTGGAGTAAGATACTGTACACATTTTTAGAATAGAAACAAGTACGGTAACGATGTGAACAATAGGTGCTGCCAAAGAATATGGAAAAAGAGAAACCTTACATACCTTATCTTCCCAAAATGAATACAACAATTCTATATGTTAATACAATAGTTGTAACTCCCCGTACCTTCCTAACCCTACTTGACGGCATTGAATAATGTTTACCTAGGTGTCGAGAGCTATAAGCATGTATTTGGTAATGTTAATGATGAGAAAATTGAAATTTGGCCTCGTACATGTGATTAGCCCTTTGTATGAGGTGTTTTGTGATTATCGTGGAGAATTTGTGGGGTTCAAAATGAGTCTAAGAGGACCTCTAAACAAATTATATAAAGGGTAAGAAGTAAGTTAAAGAATAGGACTTGAAGTATCTAACCAAATCCGCGAAGAAAAGTTGAAAAATGGAATTTTTTGAAAAACTAAGTGTGGAGCACGCTAGAGGGAGTGACACGCCACTCTGGGCTAAAATTTTTAGTCCAAAGGCAGAAAGTTGGTGCGCCCAAGGGCGTGCCAGGCTGGTTTTGCCACTTTTTCAAAGTTGGAAATTTTCTTTAAGTCCCAAGGGTGCCCGGGGACGTACCGAGCCAATTTTTGCCACGTTTCTTCTACAACCATGAGTATATACATGGAATGAATGAAATATTATATTGTTATGATAAAATTACTCGAGAACGAATTTGGCATCAAAATGACAGTTTTGCCCTTATGGTCAAAATGGGCCATACGTGGCTAGAATCGCTTGTTTTTGGGATTGAGGCTAAAAATATAAATCCCGTGAGTAGGAATATTGTCGTAACATGTATGAAATAATTTAAACATGATAAATTATTGATTTCATTGGGTTAAGTGATTTGGGCTCAATAAAAGCCCAAAAAGAGGAAGAATACACGGGCCAAGAATGGGTCAAACGACCCATTCTTCCATTGACTAAGACAAACATAGCATTAAATGCCAAGAGTGGCTAATGATGACTCCAAGGGCTATATAAAGACCCAAAAAATCAGATTTTATTCATTTGGAACTCTCATGCTTTTTAGATATTTTCTCAACATTTCTCTCAAAACCTAAGAACTCAAAGCCAACTTTTGGAGCAAGATCATCATTTTTCAAGCTTGGGTAAGTGATTATTCTTATGGATTAATTTATTATATGCATGGGAGAGTATATAAATCATGTTGGTTATGCTTGGAAGTGTTGAACATGGTGCTTTGTGTTTTTGGTAAAAGATGTGATATCCATGGAATTGTAACTTGAAATATGACTTGTGACTTTGATGAAAGAGCATGGTATGGACAAAATATGAACATGTATGGTGTGATTTTGTTATTAAACTTGTTATTTTTCTATAAGTGTAAAATATGGGATTTTGGCCGATATGTGCTATGAAGTGTATTAAGGTGAATTGATGGATTATTTGTGATATGGTGTGGATGAGAAAGTGTAAAGAAGAAGTGTTGCGGTGAAATGTTATTGATTATCATGTATTGGTCAATGAATGGAATATTGTGGGATTATTGGTATGATAATTTCATCAATGGTATTGTCAAGGGGGAATGACATTTTAAAGGCAAAAATGTATCCCATTGACGTTATATGCATTTGTAAGGTAGTTGGTGGTTAATGTCAATTCTGTTATGTATTTGTGTTGTAGAGTGAAACATAAAGAAGGAGAGGGACTATTGTATACGCATCTAGGATTGTATATTCGTATTGATAATACAAGGTATGTAAGGTTACTCTATTCATATCTTTTTTTGTAAATAGTATTCACATTGACATTACGTTTGTCCTATTCCGAAATGTACTAAGGTATCCAATATCCGGTTATCAATGGTCATTATCACATAGTTCATATTCATTGATCAATTGTGAACCACATGTCTCATATTCATGGTTAATGTTCCAAAAGCTCAATAAGGTTATGTTCTAATGTTCCAATAGTGATTATACTCATGTCTCTTGTTCAAGGATTTTTGTCTAATGGTTCCAATGGTTCCAATGGTACTATGGTTCTAATAACATTATGTTTCTCACAATGTTTATTTACATGTCTCTCACTCATTGGTTAATGATCCAAAGCTTCATATACAGTTATGACTATCATTGTATCAATCTCAAAGTAAAGAATAAAGTAATGCAAATATGTGGTCAATGATCAAGTATGGGTGGTAGCTTTGGGGGCAAATGCCTAGATCAAGCCGATCCCAAGATTCGTTGGATCAGGGGACAGTCCTAGAGGCATACGCCTAGCTCGGACCGATCCTGACAGGGGGGCAGCTCTAGGGTTAATAACCTAGCTCAAGCCGAACCTGAAATGTTGGTTTATGGGTGGCAGCTCTAGAGGTAATAACCTAGCTCGAGCCGATCCCTATATATATTAATTCATGGGTGGAAACTCTAGGGGCATAAGCCCAGCTTGAGCCGATCCCAACATAATGAGATGTTATGTTAAAACCCACTGTTCAGTCGGGGCCCGGGTATCACAAGTCACAGGAAAAAATGAATAATCATAGAAATAAAGATACAAAGAAAGTAATGAAAGTAAAATACATGGTTTCCAAAGTTCAGTATAATGACTTATACATATTGATCATTCATTTGTATTTGAGTTCATTGACATATTTAGTAATCATACAATTTCATTTGAGCCTTACATACTCAGTACATTCTTCGTACTGACCCCTCTTGGGGGATTTACCTTATTTGCTGCAGGCGCAGGTACTAGTAGGCCTCCACAGTAGGTTGCCAGTTGTTGCGGATCATTGGTGAGCTCCAGTTTGTTCGGGGCTTCTCCGAGTCACAGCTGCACATATGTTTTGGTGTTGTATGTGTTGTCCAAAAGCATGGACTTGTCCTGACTTTCAGTTGGTTTTGGTAAATGTCTATGTAGAGGCTTTTGTAGACATGTGTGGGTGTATGAATGTAAGGTGGTATATGACGTTTTGACTTGATGGCCTCAACGGCCAAAGTTTCACATATGTATATATATATTAATATGTCCCATGTTCCATTCTTTCCGTTATTCGTTTTTCATGTTCTTACGTAATGGTGATGTTGCCTATGACATGCATATGAATGAATATAAGCAAAGCTTGGTTCTCTCGGGCCATGTCGGCTACGGGTGCCAATCCATCCCGATGGGATTCGGGGTTTGACAAAAGTGGTATCAGAGCAAGTCGCTCTAAGGGTGTCTACAAAGCCGTGTCTGAGTAGAGTCTTACTTATCGATGTGTTGTGCACCACATTTATAAGTAGGAGGCTACGGGACATTTAGGATGTTGTTTCTTTTCTTCACTTCTAGATCGTGCAATAGAGCCAGTGTTGTAAGTTGAATTGTATCTGATCATGGTAATTATTTTTCTTTGGTATAGTCAAAATGCCAATTGCGAGAAAAGGTGGAGGTAAAGGGAAGCAGGTAGATGTGCCTGCTGAAGAAGGAATGAGTAGATTGCCACCTGACCAAGCCAGTCAAGGTGGAGCAAATGCTGAAATTTCATCGCGGTCTTCATCTACTTTTCCAGCCCCAGAAGAGCCGATTGGTAGAGAAGTACCCGCAGAACCACCAATGAATGCCACAGATAAGGATCTTAGAAACGTAGTGCATATGTTGCCACAGTTAGTGGTAGACTAAGGTCAAGGACGTGCTGGTCCAATGACACATGATGATGATGCAGCTAGAGTGGCGAGTCGCAGAACACAGGATTTTCTAAAACTGGACCCTCCTATATTCACTGGGTCAGATCCGAAAGCAGATCCACAGGACTTCGTGGATCAAATTCAGAGGGCCTTGGAAGTTATGCACGTGACGAGGGTAGAGACAGTTGAACTTGCTGTGTACCTATTGAAAGGAGAGGCAATATTGTGGTACGAGGATTGGAAGAAATCCCATGATATTGGTGTAAATCCACCTAATTGGGAAGAATTTAAAATAGCTTTCCTTGATCATTACCTTCCCTATGAGATCCGTGAGGCACGTGTGGATCAGTTTCTATATCTCCGTCAAGAAAATCTGAGCGTCAGGGAATACAGTTTGCAATTTAATTCCTTGGCTCGATATGCGCCAAATGTGGTGGCTACAATGACAGATAGAGTCTAGCGATGCGTGGATAGGTTAGAGCCATACCTGGTAAGAGATTGCACCATTGCCGCCTTGAACAAGGACATGGACATAGCTAGAATACAAGCCTTCACCTAGAAAATGGAAGATCAAAGACAGAGACGAAGGGTACATGAATTTGACAGGGGACAGTCCAAAAGGGCTAGACATATGGGACCACCTATGATGTCCCAAGGAGGATCTAGGCCCCGTATGTTTCCTAGACCACCTAGACCATCGTTCTCCTATTCCACAGGGGGTACTCATTCTCAGTTTCAAGGATCTAGAGGTGGTCCATCTGGGCAGAGTAGCGGAGAGGCAGTAGGTTTTGCTCGTCAGCAGTGTCAGCACTGCGGGCGTATTAATGCAGGTACATGCCGAGTGGGGACAAATGCTTGTTTTTGGTGCGGCATGATGGGACACATGATGAAAGAGTGTCCCCAAAGGAGCATGGGTGGTATAGCACGACTGGTAGGATCGGCCGTTGTGTCATCAGCATCGGTTCCTTCACTGGGTCGAGGTGTGCAGCCTGTTGGCTGTGGTAAGGGTGACAGAGGAGCAGCCAGTACTAGCGGGGTCCAGAATCGCACTTATGCCTTAGTGGACCGACAGAATTCAGAGGCTTCCCCTGATGTTGTCACATTATCCATATTCTCATATAATGTATATGCATTGATTGACCCAGGTTCTACATTTTCCTATGTTACTACATTGGTTGCTGCGAAATTTGCAAAGGCACTAGAATTATTAATTAAGTCAATTGAAGTGTCTACACCGGTCGGTGAATATATTGCTGCAAAGAGAGTATATCATAACTGTGTGGTAACTGTGTGCGGTCATGATACACTGGCCGATCTTATTGAACTAGATATGGTGGATTTTGATGTGATAATGGGAATGGATTGATTGACCTCTTGTTATGCTATGGTAGATTGCCGGGCCAAGAAGGTGCATTTTTGTTTTCCACAAGAAAATGTTCTTGAATGGCAGGGTAATGTAGGGGCACCACGAGGGAGATTTATTTCCTATCTGAAAGCCAGGAAAATGATTGCTAAGGGTTACATATGTCATTTGGTACGGGTGAAAGATAATGATGTGGAACCACTAACTCCGCAGTTGGTTCCAGTGGTCAATGAATTTTTAGATGTATTTCCAGAGGATCTTCCAGGCTTGCCCCCAGAACGGGAAGTAGAATTTGGCATTGATGTGATTCCAGGCACTCAACCTATTTTTATTCCCCCATATAGAATGGCTCCAGCAGAACTGCGTGAATTGAAGGAGCAGTTGAAAGACTTGCTGGACAAGGGCTTCATTAGGCCTAGTATGTCCCCGTGGGGTGCACCGGTATTATTTGTACGAAAGAAAGATGGCACGTTGACATGTACATTGACTATCGATAGTTGAATAAGGTAATGATCAAGAACAAATATCCTCTCTCTCGAATTAATGATTTGTTTGATCAGTTACAGGGTGCCAAGTCTTTTTCAAAGATCGACTTGAGGTCGGGTTACCATCAAGTCAGAGTTAGAGAAGGAGATGTACCCAAGACAGCTTTCCGAACATGGTATGGCCATTATGAATTTTTAGTTATGTCGTTTGGACTAACAAATGCACCAGCGGTGTTCATGGATTTGATGAATAGGGTGTTTAAGCCATTCCTGGACGTGTTTATCATGGTGTATATAGATGACATCCTAGTTTATTCCAGAACATCGGAGGACCATGCTAATCACTTACGACAAGTGCTACAGATTCTCCGTGAGCGTAAGTTGTATGCCAAGTTCTCCAAGTGTGAGTTTTGGTTAAAATCAGTTGCACTCTTGGGTCATATTGTGTCAAATGAAGGAATACAGGTTGATACACTAAAGATTGAAGCAGTGAAAAACTGGCCAAGACCTACGACACCCACAGAGATTCGTAGTTTTCTTGGACTGGCAGGTTATTACAGACGATTTGTGGAAGGTTTTTCCTCTATTGCTGCACCGTTAACAAAGCTTACACATAAGGCAGTTAAATTTCAGTGGAATGATGCGTGTGAGAAAAGCTTCCAAAAGTTGAAAGATAAATTAACCTCCACACCAGTTTTAGTGCTTCCTAAAGGTACCGAAGGTTATGCAGTGTATTGTGATGCTTTCGGGGTTGGCCTCGGATGTGTATTGATGCAACATGGTAATGTCATAGCATATGCCTCACGACAGTTGCAGCCACATGAGAAAAATTATCCCACACATGATCTTGAATTAGCCGTAGTAGTTTTTGCTTTAAAGATATGGCGTCATTATTTGTATGGGGTTCATGTTGATATCTATATGGATCACAAAAGTTTGCAATATCTCTTTAAGCAGAAGGAACTCAATTTGAGGCAACGAAGGTGGTTAGAACTCTTAAAAGACTATGATATTGATATTTTCTATCATCCAGGCAAAGCAAATGTAGTAGCTGATGCATTGAGCCGCAAGGCAGTAGAAAGCACTAGTGGCCAGTTGGCTGAAAAGCAAGAGATAATCAAAGATTTACATCAATTATCCAGCTTGGGAGTTCGCCTTATAGAATCTCAAAGTGAAAGGTTTATTGTGCAAAATGCAGCGGAATCCTCCTTAATAGCTGAAGTGAAAGAGAAGCAGTTTGCGGATTCTATGTTATTGCAGCTAAAGGAAAATGTACAGCAGAATTTGACAAAGGCATTTGATCTTACACAAGAAGGGATACTCCAATGCCAAGGTAGATTATGTGTACTAGATGTATATGAGTTGAGGAAAAGAATTGTGACAGAGGCGCATCACTCGCGCTATTCTATTCATCCGGGTGCTACAAAAATGTACCATGATTTAAAGGCAGTGTATTATTGGGGAAATATGAAAAAGGACATTGCAGAATTTGTCGCTCAATGCCCGAATTGTTAACAAGTGAAAGTAGAGCATCAGAAACCAGGAGGTTACATGCAATGTATCAATCTTCCGGTCTGGAAATGGGATATGATCAATATGGACTTCATCACAGGTTTGCCTCGTACATTGCGGAAGTTTGATTCTATATGGGTCATAGTGGACAGGCTTACCAAATCAACACATTTTCTACCAGTCAAGACCACCTATACAGCTGAGGATTATGCGAAGTTGTATGTGAAAGAGATAGTACAATTGCATGGTATTCCACTTTCCATTATATCAGACAGAGGAGCACAATTCACAGCGCACTTTTGGAGATCTTTTCAGCAGAGTTTGGGCACACATGTGAATTTGAGTACGGCTTTCCATCCTCAGACTGATGGACAAGCAGAACATACTATTCAGACACTTGAAGATATGCTACGATCTTGTACGTTAGATTTTCAAAGCAGTTGGGATGACCATTTGCCTCTTATTGAATTTGCTTACCACAATAGCTCTCATTCAAGTATTAAAATGGCACCTTATGAAGCCTTGTACGGAAGGAAATGTAGATCACCAATTGGATGGTTTGAAGTGGGTGAAACTGCTTTACTTGGACCAGATATTATTCATCAGGCTATGGAAAAAGTTAAAGTGATCCAACAGCGGTTATAAACGGCCCAAAGTCGTCACAAGTCATATGCCGATGTTAGAAGAAGAGGGCTTGAATTCGCCATAGATGATTGGGTATTTTTAAAGGTGTCACCGATGAAAGGGGTAATGCGGTTCGGAAAGAAAGGGAAATTGAGTCCACGTTACATAGGCCCATATGAAATCATTAGAAGATTTGGGCAAGTTGCGTATGAATTAGCACTACCTCAAGAACTTTCCTCAGTCCATCCAGTGTTTCATGTTTCGATGCTTCAAAAATGCATAGGAGATCCATCTCGTATTGTTCCAATTGAAGATGTTCAAGTTACAGAGGATCTTACTTATGATGAGGTACCCATTGCTATTGTAGATCGACAAGTAAAAAGATTGAGGAATAAATACATAGCTTCCGTGAAAGTCCTGTGGCGAAATCAACAAGTAGATGAGGTCACATGGGAAGCGGAAGAAATGATGAAATCCAAATACCCCCATCTATTTCAAATGGATGAAGAAGTTCAAAGTGCGGAAGTGTAACAATAACAAGTAAGTATCTATGAGCCTTAAGTGTTTATGTATATGTATGCTAATATGGAGATGTATTTGTTGTAATTGAAGCGATATCGTTAACATTCGAGGATGAATGTTCCGAAGGGGGGAATAAGGTAATACCCCGTACCTTCCTAACCCTACTTGACGGCATTGAATAATGTTTACCTAGGTTTCGAGAGCTATAAGCATGTATTTGGTAATGTTAATGATGAGAAAATTGAAACTTGGCCTCGTACATGTGATTAGCCCTTCGTAGGAGGTGTTTTGTGATTTTTGTGGAGAATTTGTGGGGTTCAAAATGAGTCTAAGAGGACCTCTAAACAAAGTATATTAAGGGTAAGAAGTAAGTTAAAGAATAGGACTTAAAGTATCTAACCAAATCCGCGAAGAAAAGTCAAAAAATGGAATTTTTTGAAAAACTAAGTGTGGGGCACGCTAGAGGGCATGCCACGCTGCTATGGGCTAAAATTTTTATCCCACAAGCATCAAGTTGGCGCGCCCAAGGGCGTACCAGGCTGGTTTTGCCACTTTTTCAAAGTTGGAAATTTTCTTAAGTCCCAAGGGTGCCCGGGGACGTACCGAGTCGATTTTTGCCACGTTTCTTCTACAACCACGAGTATATACATGGAATTAATGAAATATTATATTGGTATGATAAAATTACTCGTGAACGAATTTGGCATCAAAATGACAGCTTTGCCCTTATGGTCAAAATGGGCCATACGTGGCTAGAATCGCTTGTTTTTGAGATTGAGGCTACAAATATAAATCCCATGAGTAGGAATATTGTCGTAACATGTATGAAATGATTTAAACATGAGAAATTATTGATTTCATTGGGTTAAGTGATTTGGGCTCAATAAAAGCCCAAAAAGAGGAAGAATCCATGGGCCGCCAAGAATGGGTCAAATGACACATTCTTCCATTGACTAAGCCAAACATAGTATTAAATGCCAAAAGTGGCTAAGGATGACTCCAAGGGCTATATAAAGACCCAAAAAATCAGATTTTATTCATTTGGAACTCTCATGCTTTTTAGATATTTTCTCAACATTTCTCTCAAACCCTAAGAACTCAAAGCCAACTTTCGGAGCAAGATCATCATTTTTCAAGCTTGGGTAAGTGATTATTCTTATGGATTAATATATTATATTCATGGGAGAGTATATAAATCATGTTGGTTATGCTTGGAAGTGTTGAACATGGTGCTTTGTGTTTTTAGTAAAAGATGTGATATCCATGGAATTGTAACTTGAAATATGACTTGTGACTTTGATGAAAGAGCATGGTATGGACAAAATATGAACATGTATGGTGTGATTTTGTTATTAAACTTGTTATTTTTCTATAAGTGTAAATTATGGGATTTTGGCTGATATGTGCTATGAAGTGTATTAAGGTGAATTGATGGATTATTTGTGATATGGTGTGGATGAGAAAGTGTAAAGGAGAAGTGTTGTGGTGAAATGTAATTGATTATCATGTATTGGTCAATGTATGGAATATTGTGGGATTATTGGTATGATAATTTCATCAATGGTATTGTCAAGGGGGAAATGACATTTTAAAGGCAAAAATGTAACTCATTGACGTTATATGCATTTGTAAGGTAGTTGGTGGTTAATGTCAATTCCGTTATGTATTTGTGTTGTAGAGTAAAACATAAAGAAGGAGAGGGACTATTGTATACGCATCCAGGATTGTATATTCCTATTGAGAATACAAGGTATGTAAGGTTACTCTGTCCGTATCTTTTTGTGGGAAATAGTATTCACATTGACATTACGCTTGTCCTATTCCGAAATGTGCTAAGGTATCCAATATCCGGTTATCAATGGTCATTATCACATAGTTCCTATTAATTGATCAATTATGAACCGCATGTCTCATATTCATGGTTAATGTTCTAAAAGCTCAATAAGGTTATGTTCCAATGTTCCAATAGTGATTATACTCATGTCTCTTGTTCAAGGATTTTTGTCCAATGGTTCCAATGGTACTATGGTTCTAATAACATTATGTTTCTCACAATGTTTATTTACATGTCTCTCACTCATTGGTTAATGATCCAAAGCTTCATATACAGTTATGACTATCATTGTATCAATCTCAAAGTAAAGAATAAAGTAATGCAAATATGTGGTCAATGATCAAGTATGGGTGGTAGCTTTGGGGGCAAATGCCTAGCTCAAGCCGATCCCGAGATTTGTTAGATCAGGGGGCAGTCCTAGAGGCATACGCCTAGCTCGGAACGATCCTGACAGGGGGGTATCTCTAGGGTTAATAACCTAGCTCGAGCCGAACCTGAAATGTTGGTTTATGGGTGGCAGCTCTAGAGGTAATAACCTAGCTCGAGTCGATCCCTATATTTATTAATTCATGGGTGGCAGCTCTAGGGGCATAAGCCCAGCTTGAGCCGATCCCAACATAACGAGATGTTATGTTAAAACCCAATGTTCAGTCGGGGTCTGGGTATCACAAGTCACAGGCAAAGATGAATAATCATAGAAATAAAGATACAAAGAAAGTAATGAAAGCAAAATACATGGTTTCCAAAGTTCAGTATAATGACTTATACATATTGATCATTCATTTGTATTTGAGTTCATTGACATATTTAGTAATCATACAGTTTCATTTGAGCCTTACATACTCAGTACATTCTTCGTACTGACCCCTCTTGAGGGATTTACCTTACTTGCTGCAGGCGCAGGTACTAGTAGGCATCCACAGTAGGTTGCCAGTTGTTGCGGATCATTGGTGAGCTCCAGTTTGTTCGGGGCTTCTCCGAGTCACAGTTGCACATATGTTTTGGTGTTGTATGTGTTATCCAAAAGCATGGACTTGTCCCGACTTTCAGTTGGTTTTGGTAAATGTCTATGTAGAGGCTTTTGTAGACATGTGTGGGTGTATGAATGTAAGGTGGTATATGACATTTTGACTTGATGGCCTCAACGGACAAAGTTTCACATATGTATATATATATAAATATGTCACATGTTCCATGTTTTCCGTTATTTATTTTTCATGTTCTTACGTAATAGTGGTATTGCCTATGACATGCATATGAATGAATAGAAGCAAAGCTTGGTTCTCTTGGGCCATGTCTGCTACGGGTGCCAATCTGTCCCAATGGGATTGGGGGTGTGACAACAGTCCAGATCCTTCCTTACGTGTTACACTACCACACAAGTACATAACGAATCTCACGTTAACAACTAACTACATTACAAGTGCATAAGAAGACAATGAACTACGTGACTGCCATATAACGTCATTTCACCCTCTTACAATACCATTTATTGCATCACCATACCAATAAAACCATATCATGCCACACATCCACCAAGACATCATAAACCAATAGCATTTCATACCAAGTGTATACTTTACACTTCCTCTTCAATACAATGTCACATTTACCTCACTACGTCACGTAAACACCTTTCATAACAACATATTAAATACAATCCATAATTGATATCATTCAAAATACCTCCGGGATACTCCTTTAAAGTCATTCAAAAGGTACCATAAGTTGATAATTGCATCCAAAAAGGGTAGAGGGGTTTCGGGGATCAAAGAGAGAAAAAAACATGCAAAACGGGGTCCTGGAGGGACCTGTGGGGTAACCTTCGCCCACAGCTGGGTGACATGCGGTCACAGGTGCCCATTTGGCCCAGTCCAGGGCCACCTGCGTTGGCATCTGTGCCTGCAGGTGCCCCATCCGCGAGGGCGGGTGCCCTTTTCAGCCTCCAGGGGTCATTTTCGGGTCCTTTTTTGCAATGAATGGTCCATGGTCATAATTAATCTTCCCATTTAATACATTAGGTTAACTTGGATGCCAACGAACAATCATGGTTTCAAAATGCACATGAAGATCACCAAAACTACAGCCTCCTTTCATTACACCACCCATTCCATGTACAATTTTCACAACAACAATTCCAAATGTTATACACAAAGAGAAATCAAGTTAGGGACATAAACACATCATACATGTTGATATTTCATCCACACCATTCACTTCCATCAAAACCTCAAGTCTCCTTTCAAGTTCAAGTCACATAGATGATAAATCTTTTAGCAAGAAAGCAAAAGTACACTACTCAACACTTTTAGACATAACCATCATGATCTACACAATCTCTCATGCATCTCATATATTAAATCACAAGATTAAACACTTACCCAAACTTTCAAGGTGATGATCTTGTCCACAAGACATGGTTGCCTTAGGGTTTGTATGAAGAGAAATGAAATATCTATTTTTTTGGAAAAGTCTAGAATTGGCATGTGCCCTTTAGTGAATAAAAATCTGATTTTCCACCTTATATATTCCTTTTAATCTTATCTTTAGCCACACTTTGATCAATAATTGATGGTTTACTTGGTCAAAGAAAGAATGGATCATTTTCCCATTTTGGGCAATGTCTTTTGCTCAATTATTGGGCCTTTATTGAGCCCATTAACACATGTGAATTCATCCCACTACAATTAATGTGTAATACCCAAACCATCTCATGTTTAAATAATTCCATAAATGTTACGGTAGTCTCATAGGTTTAGAATGTACAGGGTGTTACATCCTTCCCCCCTTAGAAACATTCGTCCTCGAATGTTAGTAACATTATCACATTGAAACAAAGTTAGCTCTAAGTGTATCCTTCATGTTATCATATACACATAATGCTTGTAAAGACTTACTTGTTATTGCTTCAACTCCGCACCTTGAACTTTTTCTTCCGTTTGAAATAAATATGGGTACTTCGACTTTATCATTTCTTCGATTTCCCATGTGATTTTTTTCTACTTGTTGATTTCTCCAAAGTACTTTCACCGAAGCTACTTCTTTATTCCTTTACCTCTTCACTTGTCAATCCAGAATGGCCATAGGTATCTCTTTCATAGGTGAAATCTTTCGTAACTTGTACCTCTTCAATGGGAGTAATACGAGATGGATCTTCTATGCACTTTCGAAACATCGAAACATAAAACACTGGATGAACTATGGAGATTTCTTAGGTAATTCAAATTCATACGCGACTTGACCAAATCTCCGAACAATATTATATGGCACGCTATATAGGGCCAACTTTCCTTTTTTTTTCCAAATCTCATTACCCCTTTCATTGGTGACACTTTCAAGAATACCCATCACGTATGGAAAATTCTAACTCCCTTCTTCTAATATTGGCATATGACTTGGGTTGACTTTGGGACGTTTGTAGCCTCTGTTGTATCACCTTAACATTCTCCATAGCTTGATGAATAAGATCTGGCCCAAGTAAGGCAGTTTCACCTGCTTCAAATCATCCAATTGGTGATCTACACTTCCTTCTATATAAAGCTTCCTAAGATGCCATTTTGATACTTGAATTATAGTTGTTATTGTAGGTAAATTCAATAAGAGGTAAATGATCATCCCAACTGCTTTTAAAATCTAACGTGCAAGCTCGTAGCATATGTTCAAGTGTTTGGATAGTACGTTCTGCTTGCCCATCTGTTTGAGGATGAAAAGCCATACTCAAATTCACTTGGGTTCCCAAACTCTTCTGAACAACTTTCCAAAGGTGTGTAGTAAATTGAGCTCCCTGTCTGATATAAAAGAAATTGAAATCCCAGGTAGTCGAATTATCTTTTTAATATACATACTCGCATAAGCTTCGACTGCGTAGGTAGTCTTGACAGGTAAAAAGTGTACTGATTTGGTAAGCCTGTCCACTATCACCCTTATGGAATTAAATTTTCGCAGTGTACGAGGCAAACTTGTGATGAAATCCATGTTAATCATGTCCCACTTCCAGACTGGAAGATTGATACATTGCATATAACCTCCAGGTTTTGGATGCTCTACTTTTACTTGTTGACAATTGGGACATTGAGCTACAAATTCTTCAATGTTCTTCTTCATATTACCCCACCAATACAATTCCTTCCAATCTTGATACATTTTAGTTGCTCCCGGATGAATAAAATACCATGAATGATGTGCCTCTGTCATAATCCACCTTCTTAGCTCATCCACATCAGGTACACACAATCTATTCTGACACTGACGTACTCCTTCTTGCGTAAGATCAAATGCCTTTGTCAAACCTTGTTGGACATTTTCTTTCAATTGCAGTAACATAGGATTTGCATACTGCTTCTCTTTCACTTCAACTACTAGTGAAGATTCTGCTGCACTTTGCTTAATAACCCCAGCGTCTGAAGATTCAAGAAGACAAACCCCCAAACTGGCTAGTTGATGTAAATCCTTGACTTTACCTTTCTTTTTTTGTCCACTGGCTATTAGTGCTTCCTATTGCTTTACGAATTAATGCATCAGCTACCATATTTACTTTCCCAGATGGTATAAATATTGATATCATAGTTTTTAGTAGGTCGAGCCACCTTCGCTGTCTCCAGTTTAGGTCCTTCGTCTTAAAAATATACTACAAACTTTCATGTTCAGTATATATATCAACGTGAACCCCATACAAATAGTGGAGCCATATCTTTAAAGCAATTATCACAGCTGCAAACTCAAGATCATATGTGGGATAATTTCTCTCATGTGGACATAATTGTCTTAAGGAATAAGCTATTACATTACTGTGCTGCATCAATACACATCCTAAGCCGACTCCTGAAGCATCATAATATACTGCATACCCTTCTGTACCTTCAGGAAGTACCAACACAGGTGTAGAAGTCAATTTATTTTTCAAATCTTGGAAACTCTTTTCACAAGAATCATTCCACTGAAACTTGGTCGCCTTGTGTGTTAACTTTGTCTAGGGTGCCGAAATGAAAGAAAACCCTTCAACAAATCTTCTGTAATAACCTACTAACCCAAGGAAGCTACGAATTTCCATAGGCGTCATAGGCATTGGCCAATTCTTCACCGCTTCTATCTCCTGGGTATCAACCCGTATTCCTTCATCCTATACAATGTGACCCAAGAACGCTACTAATTTTAACCAAACTCGCATTTAGAGAACTTTGCATATAACTTACGATCACTAAGAATCTGTAACACCTGTCGTAAATGATTAGCATGGTCCTCTTGTAATCTTGAGTAAACCAAAATATCATCTATAAACACTGTCACGAACTCATCTAGAAATGGCTTGAACACCCTATTTATCAAATCCATAAAAACAACTGGTGCATTTGTTAGTCCAAATGACATAACTAAAAATTCATAGTGACCATACCATGTTCGGAAAGCTGTCTTGGATATATCCTTCTCCCTAACCCGTAGATAATAAGAACCCGATTTCAAGTCAATCTTTGAGAAACTTTTGGCACCTTGTAATTGCTCAAATAAATCATCAATTTTGGGGAGGGAATATTTATCCTTGATTGTCACCTTATTCAGTTGCCGATAATACTCTCTTTCATACAAATAACACTGGTGCACCCCAAGGGGACATACTAGGGCTTATGAACCCCTTGGATATCATTTTCCTTGCCTTAAGATAGGAAATAAATTTACCCCTCGGTACTCCAATATTACTCCTCCATTCAAGGACGGTCTTTTGTAGGAAATGGAAATGTACCTTCTTAGCTCGGCAATCCACCGTGGCATAACAAGAAGCCAACCAATCCATACCCATTATAACATCAAAATCTACCATTTCCAGCTCAATAAGATCAGCCAACGTAGCATTATCACAAACAGTTACTATATAATTACGATATACTCTCCTCACTATAATAAATTCACCAACAGGTGTAGATACTTCAAGTGGCCTAACTAATAATTTCGGTGTTCTTTTGAATTTTTTCAGCAATCAATGGAGTAACATATGATAAGGTAGAACTTGGATTAATCAATGCATATACATTATGTGAAAAGACGGATAATGTACCTATCACTACATCAGGAGAAGACTCCAAATTCTGCTGATCCGCAAAAGCATAGGTACGGTTCTGTATTCCACTAGAACTGGCTGCTCCTCTAGCACCTTTACCACGACTAGCAGGCTGCACACCTTGGCCTAAGGAAGGAACCGATGATGATGATGATGCAACGGTTGATCCAGTAGATCGTGTCATACTAACCGTTCCCATTTGTTGGCACTCTCTCATTATGTGCCCTGACCTACCACACCAAAAGCAAACATTCATTCCAAACCAATATTCACCTGAATGAAACTTTCGGAAGTGCTGGCACAGCTGACAAAAATACCTCGATTGGCTCATATTTCCTTGTTCTCGATACCCCACTGTCTGTGAACCCCGAGTCCCACTACTTTGCCCAGCTTGACTGCCTCTAAACCCTCAAAATTGAGATGGAGTACCTGTTGTAGGGTAAGAACATGATGTACTAGGTGGTCTAGGAAAAACCCGAGGCCTAAATTCTCCTTGGGACATCGTGACCTGTCCCATAGGTCTAGCCCTCTTTGACGGACCTCTTTCAAATTCCTGCACCCTTCCCCTTTGTCCCTGATCCTCTATTTTCTATGCAAAGGCTTGTATTTTGGCTATGTCCATATCTCTGTTCAAAGCATCAATAGTACAGTCCCTCACCAAATATGGCTCCAATCTATCCACATACCGATGGACTCTGTCCTCCATCGTGTCTACTACATTAGGGGCATATCGAGCCAACGAGTTAAATCGAAGACTGTACTCTATGACACTCATATTCCCTTGACAAATATTTAAAAATTGATCCACACGAGGCTTTCATATCTCATATGGGAGATAATGATCAAGGAATGCCATTTTAAATTCCTCCCATCTAGATGGAAGTGCACCTATACCCCAAGATCGTTTCCAACCTTCGTACCATAATATAGCCTCGCCTTTTAGTCTATATACTGCAAACTCCACTGTTTCTATACCAGTCACATGCATAACATCTAGAGCCCTTTTGATTTGGTCCACGAAGTCCTATGGGTCTTCATTCAGATCTGACCCGGTGAACGTGGGAGGGTCTAATTTCAAAAAATCCTGTGTCCGACGACTAACTGCCCTATCCGCGCCATCACTACTTGTTGTTGGACCAACTTGTCCTTGACTCAGTGCAGCAACTATATGAGTCAACATTTGCACTGCATTTCTTAGATCCCACTTAGTATCATTAACCGGTGGTTCGGCATGTTCTTCTCTCCTTCTCGGCTCTTCTAGAGCTGGAAAAGTAAAGAAAGCCTGCAATGCAAACTCAGTTTCAGCCCCACCTTGACTAGCTTGGTCAGGTGGTGTTCTACTGGTTCCTTCTCCGGCAATCCCATCTATCTTCTTACCCTTTCCCTAACCTCGTCTTGTAATCAGCATTTTACTATACAAAAGAAAACCAACCTCAATGGTCAGATATGATTCCACCTACAACATTGGCTCTAATGCACGATCTAAGAAATAAAGGAAAAAAAAAAAACTCCTAAATGTCCCGTAGCCTCCTACTTATAAATGTGGCATGCAACACATCCATAAGCAAGACCTTACTCAGACACGGCTTTGTATACACCCTTAGGACGACCTGCTCTTATACCACTTTTGTCACGCCTCAAATTCCTACAGGGCGGACTGGCACCCAAAGCCGTTAAGGCCCGAGAGAACCAATCTTCACTCATGTACACCCATATGCATGTCATTAAATGAACAACACTCTATCACATATGGCTACAAGATACTAATGGTGGAAGTCATGGAGAACATCTGATATATATATATATGAAACTTGGCCGTTAGGGCCACCACGACAAAAAGATACATTCCTTACATTCCTTCATTTGTCCCACAACATATACAAAGCCTCTAATCGATGCATAGACATAACCAACCTAAAGTCGGGATAAGTCCCCGCTTTATACAATATTTATACTGTGCCAAAACCAATGTACACATGTGACTCGAAAAGCCCCAAACCAAACTGGAGCTCACCAATAATCTGTAGATGATCTGCAGCCTACTCTGGAGGTCTACTAGCACCTGTGCCTGCATCAAGTAAGGTAAGTCCCCCAAGGGACGTCAGTACAAAAGAATGTACTGAGTATGTAAGGCTATAGGAAACTGTATGAAACATAGGATCTCAGATGGAATCAAATACAAGTGAAGAAGCATTATGGATAAACTACTGTTCTGTATATGTGTGGAACTATGTACATTACATTCATTACTTTATTTTCTTTTACGTTATTTTACGTTCATCATCATTACCAATCATCCAGCTCATCAGTGGGCGATAGCATAATCATCCACCTTATTGGTGGGCTACAACATAATCATCCACCTTATTGGTGGGCCATAACATAATCATCCACCTTATTGGTGGGCCATAACATAATCATCCACCTTATTGGTAGGCCATAATATAATATAACGTATCATATCAACAATCATAAGGATCGTCTCTAGTTGGGCTTTCACCCATTTGAGCTACCACCCGGCCTCTAAGAAACACATATATGCATTACTTCATTCCTTTACTTGTGTGAGATTGATACATTGGTGGTTATAACATCATTATTGTAACTTTGAAATAATAGATCACAATTATGAAACATATGAATAAAAATTGGTGACAAACCTGGAGTGAGATACTGTAAACATTTTTAGAATAGAAACATATACGGTAACAATGTGAACAATAGGTGCTGCCAAAGAATACAGAAAAAAAGAAACCTTACATACCTTATATTCCCAATATGAATACAACAATTCTATATGTGAATACAACAGTCTAGATCCTTCCTTATGTGTTACTCTACAACACAAGTACATAACGAAGCTCACGTTAACAACTAACTACATTACAAGTGCATAAGATGACAATGAACTACGTGACTGCCATATAACGTCATTTCACCCTCTTACAATACCATTTATTACATCACCATACCAATAACACCACATCATGCCACACATCCACCAAGACACCATAAACCAATAGCATTTCATACCAAGTTTATACTTTACACTTCCTCTTCAATACAATGTCACATTTACCTCACTACGTCACATAAACACCTTTCACAACAACGCATTAAAGACAATCCATAATTGATACCATTCAAAATACCTCTGGCCTACTCCTTTAAAGCCATTCAAAAGGTACCATAAGTTGATAATTGCATCCAAAAAGGGTAGAGGGGTATCGGGGATCAAAGAGAGACAAATACATGCAAAACAGGGTCTTGGAGGGACCTGTGGGGTCACATGCGCCCACAGGTGGGTGACATATGGACACATGTGACTATTTGGCCCTATCCAAGGCCACCTGCATCGGCATCTATGCCTGCAGGTGCCCCGTCCGCGAGGGCGGGTGCCCTTTTCAGCCTCCAGGGGTCATTTTTGGGTCCTTTTTCGCAATAAATGGTCCATGATCATAATTAAGCTTCCCATTTAATATTTTAGGTTAACTTGTATGCCAAAGAACAACCATGGTTTCAACATGCATATGAACATCACCAAAACTACATCTTCCTTTCATTACACCACCCATTCCATGCACAATTTTCACAACAATAATTCCAAATGTTATACACAAAGAGAAATCAAGTTAGGGACATAAACGCATCATAAATGTTGATATTTCATACACACCATTAACTTCCATCAAAACCTCAAGTCTCCTTTCAAGTTCAAGTCACATAGATGACAAATCTTTTAGCAAGGAAGCAAAAGTACACTACTCAACACTTTTAGACATAACCATCATGATCTACACAATCTCTCATACATATCATATATTAAATCACAAGAGTAAACACTTATCCAAACTTTCAAGGTGATGATCTTGTCCACAAGAGATGGTTGCCTTAGGGTTTGTATGAAGAGAAATGAAATATCTTTATTTTTTGGAAAAGTCTAGAATTGGCATATGCCCTTTAGTGAATAAAAATCTGATTTTCCACCTTATATAGTCCTTTTAATCTTATCCTTAGCCACACTTTGATCAATAATTGATGGTTTACTTGGTCAAAGAAAGAATGGATCATTTTACCATTTTGGGCCATGTCTTTTGCTCTATCATTGGGCTTTTATTAAGCCCATTAACACATGTGAATTCAGCCCACTACAATTAATATGTAATACCCCAACTATATCATGTTTAAATAATTCCATAAATATTACGGTAGTCTCATACGTTCAGAAATGTACAGGGTGTTACAAGAAGTTTAGGAATTGATAAAAACTTTTGGAACAAAATTTAAGTGTTTAGAACTCCGATTGTGGTGTATGTTGCAATAGGATAGATCCATGTTGTTATAAATAGATGGTTGTATTATAAAAGAGAGAAAATCTGGGAATTCCACCGAGTTACAATAAAAGCTCTAATGTAGCAGCCTCAGTGTTGCAACATCATTACAACTATAGCAATCGGTGGCAGCATGTGTCGAACCGCCATAGTAGGCTTTTTGGCTGTTATTGAGGGTAGTGGGCCGCTATCGGGGATGTCAGGCAGTGTTAATGTCTGGGTTTTCTGATTTTTTATGTTATTTCTCCCAAAAATCTCCAAAATTTATCCAAGGCTGTGTGAGGCAATTTTCTCCAATTTTGGGCGATTTCTATCATTGAGGTAAGTTTGTTCCACCATTCTATTATAGATTAACTCCTTTAATCTCCAGAATCACTAGAAATATGAATTATGAATAAATTCATAGGTTAAGCCTTAAAAGTGATGAACTAAATAGAATTGCCCATTTGTAGGCTTAAAATCAATTCTAAATGGTTCTAGGTTGCTAGACTTAACTTTCTAACGTAGAATTCTTCCTTTTAAACGTGAGTTACGGGGAAGTCGGGTGGATTAATGGGTGAAAACCTCAAATTGGTGGTTTAGGATTTGAACTAGGTAAAAACCTATGAGTTTTAGTCCCTAATGCTTATAATTGGAGAATAAGTTATTGATTTATCCTTATTTACTGTTTTTAGACTAAGAATAGTCCGAAACTGCGAGAAAAGGGGAAGCTTTAGCAGATAAGATATTTTGGGCTTACGTTTGAGGTAGGTTATGGTTTGAATTGTAGTTATAGACTTAATTTGAATGCTATGCCTAACCATGAGTTGAATAATTATGAATTGGACTTTGGGCATACTTGTGATTGGTGAGTTGATTAATAGTTGGTTATATACGTAAAATGATAATACTTGAATTTGTTTAAGTGTCTAAGTAAGATGTATTTTGCATAATTAGTGAATTTTATCATATCCTTATTGATACTTTTGTAATATTTAGAGGGTTAGGTACCAGGCTGGTACAATACATGGACTGGGCTCGTCCCCTGTAGGTCATGACTATTGGGCATATAAGACCCCTTAGTATGTGTGTACAAATCTTATAATTGATTTGATAGTTGTAATGCATTGTTCATATTATTGATCCACTTATTTTTTTTCATGCAATGTAAGTAAAAAATAATTGGATTAATAATATGAACAAATCATTACAACTATCAAATCAATCATAAGATGCAACACTGCATAATTGTTGTGACTAATAGAAGTAGCATTACACTACTTATGAGATGATTAGATGAATGTGACTTGGTGTGTTACACTAGTGTAAGTAGAGGGTCATAGGATCCTCCTTGTTGTATATTGAACTTAATTTTTGAGGTGGTGATACAAATATGTTGATAGGATAAGATTGGTAATATTGTGTTATTTGATTTTGTAAGATGTTATTTTGTGAATAGAGGTGTTTGGGGTACAATTACTTGTTATGTTATGATTGCTAGTTGCTCTTATTTAATTTTTGTTTATGTATGAGTTTTAATACATGTAGGCCGATGATGCCTACCAGTACATAGTGTTTGTACTGATACTAACTGTACTCTTCTTTTGTTGAATACAAACAGTGATTCAGCGACTGAAATAAGACCTCGAATATAGTTCGTGTAATAACCCTCAAGGTCATTTTCTTGATTTATAAGCATTTTGGTATTTCGTGCCTTCCCATAGCGGCTACAGGTAATTTAAGACTTGTCGAAACTGTCGGTTTGGTTATCGGACAGTTCGTTTGGGTTTTAGACTCATTTTTCTACTTTGGAGCTTTTGTTGTTAAGGATTTGGTCTTGGACCAAAACTCCTAGTAGACGATCTCAGATGGAAATTCCAACAGCACCATTAACTCCAAAATGTTGATTTTAAGCTGAGTGACCCTTGGTCCGGGTTTCGAGGCTTCCAAACTCATTTTGGCAATTAGGTAGATTTGGTGAAAAGTGAAACTATAGGTATGGGCCCCACATTTATTCGAAATAACCTCGGATGTAAATTTTGATGGTTCTGTTGTGTCCGAAATATCAAATTTGGTATGGTAGCATAGTTTGTTTGTGTGCACGGGGTTCCGAATGAATCTCGAGCAATCGATCGGAGTCCATTTTGGACTTAGCTAAAATCTGGTAGTTGATATCTGGTGTGACCGCTAAAAAAGTCAAGGAGCCGCTTTAGAGATTGCCATTTTAGAAGTATCAAGCCACTTTAGCAGCCTTAGCCATTATGGCGAGGATCATTTACGGGCTCCCTTGTCCGCTTAAGCGACGGGGTGATGATTTAGTGGCCTCAGCCCTTTTATCGGTGACCGCTTCAGCGGTCAAAGTCCGCTTTAGCGGTAGCCGCTTAAGTAGCCAAGTGTCCGCTTTAGCGACACATGAGGGTTGTTATATCCCATTCTTCACTTGAGTTTCTCTCATTTTCTCAACCCTTTTCCCTCATTGTTGATAGTATGAGGAGTGAAAAAGAGTGGGGATTCCCCATTGAAGCTAAGGTAAGTTAGCTCATCACTCCTTGGTCATTATTCGTCATTTTACCCATTGAATTTCGTCCCATTTCATTGTAAATTCTTAGAAATTAGGTCTTTGAAACCCTAATCTTTGGGGACTGATGTGGGCCCCAATTTGTGTCCCATTTGTGCTCAACTTTTGAACACACATTCCTTGTCCTTTGAGGGACCTCGTGATGGATTCAATTTTGGAATTCCATTAGCGGGCCCCACGGGCCCATGTTTGACCTAATTTTTGGCCCGGTGTTTTATATTACAATATAGGTATCATTTTACTCGCAATAATGTGTAGGTTACTATTTTGATAGTGTGACGTTGATTTGGGATCGTGGAGCAAGGACGGTTGAATTATGGACGATTCAAGTATTGCGGTTCGGTATCGAGGTAGGCTTTAGTCTACTTTCCTCTATGAGATTGTGTATAGTGTAGATTGCATGCTAGGTAGGGATTATAGGATATGATTATGATGAGCAAATCATGACTTAGCCTATTTAGGGAATCCGGGGCATATGTGTGACCCGAACCTTAGCATAGGTTGATTGTTATGGCCATAGAATCCTATTACCCTTGATTATAAGAATGATAACCATAGTTGATGATTAAAGATCCTTTAGTATAAGGTTTACTATTCAACTTAGGGAATTGGGTAGTATTTCCCCGATTAAATCCTTTAGTGACTTTACGCCCTCATTTACCGTAGTTTCCCGAGTTATAAGGCGTTATTATGTCGATTATGTATTTTAGGCCAGAGGCCATTGTTAAGATGCCAGTTGGACTTCAGGTGAGCATTTTATCCCTAAAAAGGACATGATTCTAGAGTACAGACGCTTAGGTGCTTATAGTGGTATTGTTTGGATATTGGTGATGGCATGCATACTTTTCGACACATTCATGCTCACTTAGTGGTACGATTCCAACCAAAACCTTGATTTTACTACTATTTATAAAAAAGGGATTTATTCCCACTTTTCACTTTAAATAAGGATCGTTTTATAACAGGAATCATACCACCTTAATTACTGGATTATGAGTTTTTGAACTAAAAATGTAGTTTTAGAATTTCGACCAAGGATGATTCTGTTACATTATTTATCCACTCATTTTACCACTACTATTTACTTTGGTCGAGGGATATTCTGACCCTTTGTGCATGATTATGATGATTTAGTCCTGAGCATGATCTCGGGCAATGAATTTACAGATTTATATCCTTTTAGTCGCGGTTTGAGTCCGTGCACTAATTTTATATATATCTCTTTCTAGTATTGGATGGAGTATATTGATTATGTTGTTTATTGAAAGTCCTGGATCGAGATCAGACAGTGTATATGGATTTCCCGAATCCCCTAGAGGGCCCTTTCGTTGGAGAGACGTCGTGCCGGAGAAGCTTGGTCGCTGTAGGTCCAACCTTTGCAAGCTAGGTCAGCTGGAGGAGGTGTATACACTTGGTGCGGTATGGTTTGAGATTGTAGAATCGATTCGAGTCCGGTGTCCCCGATATGGTTATGGCATTTCTGTTTATGTTGCATTCATCCATTCATATACATTGCTTATCACCAGTATAGTGGGTTGTCACCTGTATCTATCGGTCTTATGGGGGTTGTATAGGTACGAGTTATGGTTGCTGTTTGTTGAGTGTTTCTGTGAACCTTTCGGGCTTTTGGGGGTACGGTTAGGTACTTGTTTGCCCGGACTAGCCGGTTACTTTATTATTGGTTATTATGGTTAGTTCGTGGCAGGGTGGTTGTGGATTAGTACCCGAGTTGAAGGTACATTTCTGATTCCTTTATTCTTGTAGTGAGTTACATTATGGTTTGGTTAACTCATATTTAGTCATGCCTGGTTAGGGATCCTGGTTATGCTAGAGTTGACTTCCCTACTTAATTATATGCCTTGAGATGTTAGGGTGATTCCCTCAGGTTGTTACCACTAAGCTAGTCCTATATGTATATATATATATATGTATATATATATATATATATAAATGGTGTTACTGTATATCCCTCTTTTCTTTGCCTATTCATACATTCATATGCATGTCTCTATATGAACATCACTTTATCTCATGAAATTATGCGGAAGTCATGGAAACATATTCTATATATATGAAACTTGGCCGTTAGATCCATCAAGTCAAAATGGACATACACCTCTTACATTCATCTTCCCACATGCGTCTACAAAGCCTCTAACAGATACAAGTACATAACCAACCTACAGTCGGGACAAGTCCCTGCTCTGTACAACATTTACAATACCAAAACAAATGTACACTATGACTCGAAAAGCCCCGAACCAACTGGAGCTCACCATAGATCTACAAATGACTCGTAGCCTACTGTGGAGGTCTACTAGCACCTGTGCCTGCAGTAAATTTTTCAAAGGGGTCAGTACGAAGAATGTACTGAGTATGTAAGCCTATAAGAAACTGCATCATACATAAGAATGTCAATGGAATAAAATATAAGAGACTAGTTAATGTGGATAAACATCGTTCTGTATATGTGGAACCATGTATTTTACATTCCTTACTTTCCTTGCTTTTACGTTCATTATTAGTAGCAGTCATCCACCTTTTTGGTGGGTAGTCATCCACCAATTGGTGGGTGGGTCCACCTTATCGGTGGGTAGTCATCCACCAATTGGTGGGTAGGTCATCCACTTTATCAGTGGGAAGTCATCCACCTTATCGGTGGGTAGTCATCCACCAATTGGTGGGTAGGTCATCCACTTTATCAGTGGGTAGTCATCCACCTTATCGGTGGGTAGATAGTATTAGGGTATGCTCGAGCTAGACTAATGTGCCCCATTGAGTCGTCTCGATTCTCAAACAATAACCCTTATATGCATTACTTTATTCCTTTACTTTTATGAGATTTATACATTTTCTTGTGAGAGATTGATACATTGGCGGCCATAGCATTATTGGAACTTTGGAACATAACATTATTGGATATGCTACTTAAGAATGAAAAGATTCTCTTTACATCATCACTTCCTTTGAGATAGTTCTTTTAGTAGTTACGACATTATGAGAGCTTTGGAACTTCAGTCAATAGATAACCTGAGCTAGGAATACTTTAGAACACTTTGGAATGGAACAAATACAATGTTAATGTAAACACTATGTGCTACAGAAGGGTACAGAAAGAGTAACCTTATATACCTTATCTCCTCAATATGAATACACAGTCCTATATGTGAATACAATAATCCATCTCCTTCCTTACGTGTTACTCTACAACACGAGTACATAACGAAGTTCATGTTAACAACCAACTACCTTACAAGTGCATACGACGACAATGAATTACGTGACTGTCGTATAACATCATTTCGCCCTCTTAATCACCATACCAACAATACCATAACATTCCACACATTGACCAAGACATCATAAACTAATAACAATTCACACCAAGTTTACCCTTTACACTTCCTCATTAACACTACGTTACCTTTTCTCCGTCAAGTCACTCGATAGCTTTCACAATAACACATTAACAACAATACATAATTGATACCATTCACAATACCTCTGGTATACTCCTTTAAAGTCATTCAAAAGGTACCATAAGTTGATAATTGCATCCATGAAGGGTATAGGGGCTTCGGGGGGTTAAAGGGATGCAAAAGCAATCAAATCGGGGTTCTGGGCTGACCGGAGAAGACACCTGCACCTGCAGGTGGATGAGGTGCACCCGTAGGTGACCTTTGTCAATGGCCATAGGCACCTACGAAGTCACTTGCGGCCGCAGGTGCTTCGTCTGCGAGTGCGGGTGCCCGTTTCGGCCAAAAAGGGTCTCTTTTGGGTCCTTTTTTGTAATAAATGGTACACAATCATAACTAACCTTCTCTTAAAATATTTTAGATCATATTAGATGCCAACGAAAATCCATGGTTTCACAACGCACATAAACATCACCAAACTACATTTTCTTTCAATACACCACCAAGTCCATGCATAATTTTTCAATAACAATTCCAAACATTATGTACAAGGATAAAACCAGTTAAGGATATAATCACATCTCACATTTCAATATTGAATCCATCAAGTTCACTTTCTTCAAGACCACAAGTCCATTTTCAAGTTTGCAAGGAAAAACCCTTTTCCGATTGCAAAAATAGACAGTTTTACACATAGTGAATTGTCCAACATTTTACCAACATAACCAACATGATTTATACACCATATTAAGCATATAATATGCTAAACCATGAAAGTAAATACTTACCAAAGCTTGCAAGATGATTATCTTGGCCAAAGAGAATAGTTGTTTAGGGTTTGTGTGTAAAGAGCAATGTTGTGGAAAATTCTAGAATGAGACATGTGTGTTGATATGAATAAAATCTGATTTTTCATTGATTTATATAGCACTTAATGGTCATACTTATCCAATTAAAAGCATGTTTTCTTGGTCAAACACAAGAATGGTTCATTCCCATTTTTGGGCCATGTCTTCTATATGATTTTGGGCCTCATTTGAGCCCAATGGCACATGATTCCCTTAAGCCCAACAAATTAATGCATAATTCACCAATCCTCTCATGTTTAAATAGTTCCATAAATGTTAACGTAGTCTTATAGGTTCAGAAAGGCACGGGGTGTTACATCTTTCCCCCCTTAGGAACATTCGTCCTCGAATGTTTGTAACATTCTCTCACTGAAACAAATCTACATCCAACTGTATCCTTCATGCTCTTATCTTCATGTTCTCATATACATATGATACTTGTAGAGACTTACTTGTTATTGCTTCACTTCCGTACCTTAAACTTTCTCTTCTGTTTACAACAAATACGAGTACCTTAGATTTCATCATTCCTTCGGTTTCCCATGTGATTCCGTCTACTTGCTAATTTCTTCAATAGTACCTTTACAGAAACTACTTCTTTATTTCTTAATCCTTTCACTTATCGATTTAGAATAGTAGTAGGTACCTCTTCATATGTGATATTCTCCGTAACTTGTACATCTCTCCCATGCATTTTCGAAGCATTAAAACATGTAACATAAAATACTGGACGAACTGTGGAGACTTTTTGAGGTAGTGCTAACTCGTATGCAACTTGACTAATTCTTAGGACAATTTCATATGACATGTTATATAGGGCCAACTTTCTCTTCTTTTTTTTTTTTCAAATTTCATTATCCCTTTTCATTGGTGACACTTCCATGAATACTCAATCATATATGGCAAATTTTAATCCTCTCCTCCTAATATCGACATATAACCTCTAGATTTCTGATGCTCTACTATTGTCTGTTGACAATTCATACAATGAGCTACAAATTTTGTAATGTTCTTCTTCTTTATATTGCCTCACCAATACATTTCTTCCGAGCCATGGTACATTTTGGTTGCTCCCGAACGAAAAGAATACGGTAAATAATGTGCTTTTGTCATAATTCATTTCCTTAGCTCATGTATATACAGTACACAAACTCTACCTTGGCATTGAAGTACTCCCTCTTTATGTAAGCTCAAATATTTTTTTTCCCATTTTGCTGTACATTCTTCTTCTTTTTTTCAACTGAAATAAAATAGAATTTGTACATTGTTTTTCCTTCTCTCAGCTACAATGAAGACTCTGTTGCATTGTACTGTACACTATAATTCTTTCATCTGGTGTTTCAAGAAGACGAAGCCCCCCAAACTGTCTAATTGATGTAGATCCTTAACTATACTTTGCCTTTCCATAAACTGACCACTAGTACTTCCTATTGCTTTGCGGCTTAATACATCGGCTACCACATTTACCTTCCCTGGATGATATATAAAATATCCATATTATAGTCTTTTAAGAGTTCCAATCACCCTTGCTGCCTCACATTGAGGTCCTTCCGCTTAAAAATATAATATAAATTTTCATGATTGGTATATATATATATATATATATATATATATATGTGTGTGTGAACCCCCATAAGTAGTAGCGCTATATTACTGCTATCTCAAACTCTCACATGCGGATGCAAGTGTCTTATGGCATAAGCTATCGCTCTCCCATGCTGAATCAATATACCCCCAAGCCGACTCCTAAGGTATCACAATATACCACATACCCTTTTGTACCTTAGAGACGTACTAATACGGGTATGGGAGTCAATTTATCTTCCAACTGTTGGACATTCTTCTCACATGCATCATTCTACTAAAACTTAGTGGCCTTACGTGTTAGCTTTGTTCTCCTATGGCCTTGGCCAAAAATCCCTTCTTTTTTTTTTTCCACTGCTTCAATCATTAACATATCTACTCTTATCCTAGTGACCCAAGAATGCTACAAATTTTAACCAAAATTCACATTTTTTTTTCGCAATCAATGGAGTAACATATGATTTATGTAAAAATACTGTACCTGCATCTACATCAGGAGAAGCCTCCAAATTCTGTCGATCCACTAAGGCATAGGTATGGTTCTGGGTTTCATTAGCACCAACTGTACCTCTAGAACCTCTGCCACACCCCATAGGCTGTACTCCTAACGATGATAATGCAGCGGCTGATCCCGTAGGTCGCGTCGCACTACCTGTGCCCCCTTGTAGACACTCGCTCATCAGATGCCCCGACATACAGCACCAAAGGCAAACATTCGGTCCATACCAGTATTCACCTGAATGAAACTTCCCGCAGTGCTGGCACAACTGACGAGAAAATTTTGTTGTCTGTGAACCTTGATCCACACTACTTTGCCCTGCATGACTGCCTCTAGACCATCGAAATTGAGGTGGAGTACCTGCTGTGGAATAAGAAAATGATGGTCTAGGCGATCTAGAAAACATCCGAGGCCTAGATTCTCCTTGGGACACCATAGACTGTCCCATAGGTCTAGCCCTTTTTGATGGCCCTCTCTCAGACTCCTGTGTCCTTCTTTTTTGCCTCTGGTCCTCTATTTTATGTGCGAAATCTTGAATTCTGGCTATGTCCATATCTTTGTTCAAAGCAGCAATGGTGTAGTCCCTCACTAAATATGGCTCTAATCTATCCACATATCGATGGACTCTGTCTGTCATTGTGGTCACTACATTTGGAGCATATCGAGCCAAGGAATTAAATTTTAGACTGTATTCTCTAACACTCATATTCCCTTGGTGAAGATTTAAAAACTGGTCTGCACGTGCCTCTCGAATCTCGTATGGGAGGTAATGATCAAGAAATGCCATTTTAAATTCTTCCCAACCTGCTGGAAGTGCCTTAATACCCTTTGATCTTTTCCAGTCCTCATACCACAATATAGCTTCACCTTTTAATCTATAGGCTGCCAGCTCAACTTTTTCTACACCAGTCACGTGCATAACATATAAAGCTCTTTGAATTTGATCCACGAAATCCTGTGGATCTGCTTTCGGATCTGACCCAGTGAATATGGGAGGGTCTAATTTTAGAAAATCCTGTGTCCTCCGACTAGCTGCTCTAGCCTCACTGTCATTGCTTGTCATTGGACCAACTTGTCCTTGAGTTTGTGCAGAAACTAGTTGAGTCAACATATGCACTGCATTTCTTAAATCCTGGTCAGTGACATTTGTAGGAGGTTCTGCCGGTACATATCTACCCCTCAACTCTTCCGGAGCTGGAAAAGTAGAAGAAGACCGCGATGCAATTTCAGCTTCAGCCCCACCTTGACTAGCTTGCTCAGGTGGTGAGTTACTCATTCTTTCTTCGGCAGACATATCTACCTGTTTACCTTTGCCTCTGCCTCGTCTTGTAACCGATATTTTTATTATAAACAAGAAAACCAATTCCAATGGTCAGGTATGATTTCACTAACAACATTGGCTCTATTACACGATCTAGAAATGAAGAAAAGAAACAACTCCTTAATGTCCCGTAGCCTCCTACTTACAAATGTGGTGCACAACACATCCATAAGTAAGACTCTACTCAGACATGGCTTTGTAGACACCCTTAGGACGACCTGCTCTGATACCACTTTTGTCACACCCCAAATCCCATTGAGGCAGACTGACACCCAAATCCATTGAGGTTTGAGAGAACCAATCTTTGCTCATGTCCATTCATATGCATGTCTCTGTATGAACATCACTTTATCTCATGCAATTATGCGGAAGTCATGGAAACATATTCTATATATATGATACTTGGCTGTTAGAGCCATCAATTTAAAATGGACATACACTTCTTACATTCATCTTCCCACATACATCTACAAAGCCTCTAACAGATATAAGTACATAACCAACCTACAGTCGGGACAAGTCCCCGCTCTGTACAACATTTACAATACCAAAACAAATGTACACTATGACTCGGAAAGCCCCGAACCAACTGGAGCCCACCATAGATATGCAAATGACTCATAGCCTACTGTGGAGGTCTACTAGCACCTGTACCTGCAGCAAGTGAGGTAAATTCCCCAAAGGGGTCAGTACGAAGAATGTACTGAGTATGTAAACCTATAAGAAACTGCATCATACATAAGAATATCAATGGAATAAAATATAAGAGACTAGTCAATGTGGATAAACCATCGTTCTGTATATATGGAACCATGTATTTTACATTCTTTACTTTCCTTGCGTTTACGTTCATTATTAGTAGTAGTCATCCAACTTTTTGGTGGGTATTCATCCACCAATTGGTGGGAAGGCCATCCACTTTATCAGTGGGTAGTCATCCACCTTATCGGTGGGTAGTCATCCACCAATTGGTGGGTAGGTCATCCACTTTATCAGTGGGTAGTCATCCACCTTATCGGTGGTTAGATAGTATTAGGGTACGCTCGAGCTAGGCTTATGTGCCCCATTGAGTCGTCCCGATTCTCAAACAATAACCCTTATATGCATTACTTTATTCCTTTAATTTTGTGAGATTTATACATTTTCTTGTGAGAGATTGATACCTTGGCGGTCATAGCATTATTAGAACTTTGGAACATAACATTATTGGATATGCTACTCAAGAATGAAAAGATTCTCTTTAGATCATCACTTCCTTTGAGATAGTTCTTTTAGTAGTTACAACATTATGAGAGCTTTGGAACTTCAGTCAATGGATAAGAAACCTGAGCTAGGAATACTTTAGAAAACTTTGGAATGGAACAAATACAATGTTAATGTAAACACTATGTGCTGCAGAAGGGTACAGAAAGAGTAACCATACATACCTTATCTCCTATGTATGAATACACAGTCCTATATGTGAATACAATAATCCATCTCCTTCCTTACGTGTTACTCTACAACACAAGTACATAACGAAGCTCATGTTAACAACCAACTACTTTACAAGTGCATACGACGACAATGAATTACGTGACTGTCGTATAATGTCATTTTGCCTTCTTACAATACCATTTACTACATCACCATACCAACAATACCATAACATTCCACACATTGACCAAGATATCATAAACCAATAACAATTCACACCAAGTTTACCCTTTACACTTCCTCATTAACACTACGTTACCTTTTCTCCGTCAAGTCACTCGATAGCTTTCACAATAACACATTAACAACAATACATAATTGATACCATTCAAAATACCTCTGTTATACTCCTTTAAAGTCATTCAAAAGGTACCATAAGTTGATAATTGCATCCATGAAGGGTATAGGGGCTTCAGGTGGTTAAAGGGATGCAAAAGCAATCAAATCGGGGTTTGGGGCTGATCTGCAAAGCCAACTGCACCTGCAGGTGGCTGAGGTGAGCCTGAAGGTGACCTTTGGCAGTGGCTAGAGTCACCTGCGCCCACAGGTGCTTCGTCTGCGAGGGTGGGTGCCCATTTCAGCCAAAAAGGGTCTCTTTTGGGTCCTTTTTTGTAATAAATGGTCCATGATCATAAATAAAATTCTATTAACATATTTTATATCATATTAGATTCCAACGAACAACCATGGTTTCACAACATACATAAACATCACCAAAATATATTTTTCTTTCAATACACTACCAAGTCCATGCACAATTTTTCAATAACAATTCCAAACATTATGTACAAGGATAAAACAAGTTAAGGATATAATCACATCTCTAATTTCAATATTGAATCCATCAAGTTCACTTTGTTTAAGACCACAAGTCCATTTTCAAGTCTGCAAGGCAAAACCCTTTTCCGATTGCAAAAATAAATAGTTTTACACCTAGTAAACTGTCCAACACTTTACCAATATAACCAACATGATTTATACACCATATTAAGCATATAATATGCTAAACCATGAAAGTAAATACTTACCAAATCTTGCAATATGATGATCTTGGCCAAAGAGAATAGTTGTTTAGGGTTTGTGTGTAGAGAGCAATGTTGTGGAAAATTCTAGAATGAGACATGTGTGTTGACATGAATAAAATCTAATTTTTCATTGATTTATATAGAACTTAATGGTCATACTTATCCAATTAAAAGCATGTTTGCTTGGTCAAACACAAGAATGGGTCATTCCCATTTTTGGGCCATGTCTTCTATATGATTTTGGGCCTCATTTGAGCCCAATGGCACATGATTCCCTTAATCCCAACAAATTAATGAATAATTCACCAATCCTCTCATGTTTAAATAGTTTCATAAATGTTAACGTAGTCTTATAGGTTCGGAAAGGTACGGGGTGTTACAATGTCTTACGTGTTATTTATGCTTGCATTATTTTTGGAGCTCAGTCAGTCGTTGCCTACTGAGTACCATGTGTTTGGTACTTATACTACACTTTTGCAACCTACAGGTTATAGTACGAGTTATAGCCGTTGGTGTGCATATCGTGCGGAGCAGCTATGGATCAGAGATTTAGGGTGAGATCCTAACGTTTTGGAGTATCCCTACCCTCCCTTTTATTGTTAGACTGTTCTCTATGTTATGTCAGAGACGACTTATATATATACACTTTTCCTATATTTTATTTGTACTCCTATTATATTAGATGCTCTTGTACTGGCTCCACCAGGTTTTAGGGTTATATTAGGCTTGCTATTGTATTTATTCCGTTGTTTTCTTTATTTCTATCAGTAGTCCATTACTAGTTGTACCGAACTGTGGGTTGGCTTACCTACTAGTGGGTTATAGTAGGTGCCATAATTACCTGAGAAATTAGATTGTGACAAATTGGTATCATAGCCTAGGCTTACCGATGTTGATGGTACAAGTGCTAAGTGTTTAGTAGAGTCCTACAGATCGGTGCAGAGACGTCTGTATCCTATATTCGGGAGGCTGCAGGGCATTCTTAGGAAATTCTATTCTTGACTCCCTGTCGTGTGTCCGTACTTTTATGAGCCTCTAAGTGCTTCTTTTGACTCCATTCTCTTCCAGGTGGATCGTACGAAGTTGTTGATAGATATGGACATGACTTATATGCGTACTACTAGAGTTTTAGCTCAGCGTCGATCCAGAGAGCTAGAGATTGATATTGAGGATCTTCAGCGTCAGCTAGAGGGTCTGGGGTTAGCCCAGGTTTTGACAGAGTTTGTAACTGCCTCAGCTATTCAGGGTTTAGTGTTAGAGGTTCCGAGTCTATTTCTAGATACCTCCTAGCTAGAGGTAATGTTGGGTCCATCGAGTAGTTCTCAGACCAGAGTTGAATTTATGGTGTTCAACAGGGTTCTCTGTCTGTTTCAGAGTATGAGATTAGGTTTCTTGAGTGGGCCAAACATACTCCTATGTTGTTTCCTACTGAGCATGAGACGGTGCAGAGATTTATCAGGGGGTTGACTTTACCACTCCGTTTGGTATCGGAGCATTTGATAGTAGCTGGGTTTTCTTTCTCTGAGGTTGTTGATCATGCAAGGGCTATAGAGAGGGCTTGCTTTGAGGCATATGGAGGTGGCAGTATAAGGTCATGTCAGCAGTTCAGTGTTAGGGTTATTCCATCTGGAGGTCAGAATCTTTCCAACAGAGGTGAGCACCATCTACAGCCTATTAGACCTGCACAGGTAGCACCTCAGCTTATGGATAGCTCTCAGGTAAATCATGGTGGTATCAGTGGATAGATTTCTGGTCAAACATCACGGAGTACTCGTCTAGGTCTTCATGCCGTGGCAACCGTTCTAGATCAGAAGGTTCATTGCATCTGAGAGTTCCAGGAGCATGTTTTGATATGGTGGGATTATTCATTGGTCTAGGGAGTGGCCCAGGCGTGGTTCAGTCAGCCAGTTATGGTTAGCTCATATTTTCTACCAGGTTAGAGCTTTAGGGGTTTTTTATGACTGTAGAGAGATCGGTCACTGGTACAGAGAGTGTCCCTAGCATGGGATCATTAGTCATCCAGATCATCCAGATCAGTCTCATAGTATGGTGGCACCTTCAGTTAGAGGTAGTGCACCTAGTGTCTTAGTTTATCATTCAGACGCTTAGTCCTAGTTTGGACATGCTAATATTTGTACTCCTTCGGGTACACCAGAGTTATGATTTTGAATTCCCACCTTGATAGGTGTGCCTTTGATTCTCTACCTATAGTTACTATTTGAGTTGTGTTGGGGTTTTCATACCCATCGGTGGTTATATGCCTTGACACTTCTATATTGACTATTATATGCCTTGGCGTTTTCATAGTGATTGATGTATGACTTTGTATAGATTTAGGCATATATGATTACCCCCGTAGATGATTCTTTAGTAGTGGATCAGTGTGGTATTGTCCTAGGGGTGTAGCAATTGGGTTAAAGTCATATTTTTCCTTATTATTCCGGCCTTATTATGGCCTTAGAGTGGTACTTGTTGTTGATTTTTATTTTTATACCACCTGCATTTTATGCTATTGTTATTATGGTCATTGGTTTGACCTTTACTAATTCTTTGTTGATAAATGGCTAGACTAGCGTTATCTAGTTAGCGTTTTTCCTTTCTTGTGATTCTTATTTCGTTGGATTTGATGGCTACCTCGGTTGGTTTGCCTTTCTTTTTTGTTAGAAAGGTTGTCTATTGATCAGATTGTGAGAGTGAAGGTAAGTTTGACCTTCTAGGGTTTTGTTATGACTTAAGCAGTGTTAGTCTTCTTCCATAGCCCATTTCTTTTAGTGATGCATTTGGGATTTGTCCTTTGAATTTGGATAGTTCATCACCCAGTAGTGATCTTGACCTTGATGTTGATTTTGAGTTGGGGTTGGCGATTCGGTTCTATCACCCATTTCTGAGATTGAGAGGTCTGAGACTTACTTTCTGATTTGTTGGATTCGTCTCTTGGTGATCGTCTTGATCTTAGGTTTGGTGTGGCTCAGTTCTTCCTATGCTATGGTTTATGGTTCAGCCGAGTAAAAGTTGATATAATTGGGAGAATTCAAAAAATTCTTATTTCAGCACTTGTTCGGCCTTATATGACGTCACGGAGTGCTTCTGCTTGACGATTTGCACCTATGGATATTCGTTGCCATAGATTGAGTATTGGTTGACCAAATCCATGCTGAAGTTGTATTTCACCGAGTTGTAGTAAATGGGTGATTTTGGAAATTTCCATTTAGACTTTTGTTCGGCCTGATATGGTTTTGCGGATTGCTTCTACTCAGTGGTATGTTCTTGGTTACCAATTGTTGGTTACCAAAGCGAGCGTATTTAGGAGTGAGTATTTGTTGCCGTTGATTGGCTATTGGATTTGGCCAAATATCGATTGGATTATACAGTTCGAGTTGTTTGAGTTGTAGCTCTCACCAGTATTGTTTGCAGCCTTGGCAAGTTCTTTCTTTTGCCTTGTTGCCTTATGCCCTCTAGCCATTATGGAGTTGATTGCTTGCCTTTCTATCATGTTGTATTCCCTAGTTGGGATTATGTTCTTCTGCGATATTTCAGTTTTAGCCTTGCGGAGATTGTTGGGTATATGCTTGATTTCTGGTAGCGAGGTCGGTTTGAGTATTTGGCCTTGGTAAAGGCTTGTTGGCTCTAGTTGTGGTTCTTGACCTTATTAGTATGGCGGCTTGAAAGTTAAAATGGGTTTTGGAGTTTGGATGCTTACTCATCAACAAGAGCGATTTGGACAGTTGAGAGCTAGTAGTTCATCTTCAGTGTTAGGGTTTTAGCTTGGGATTGCATGACTTGGTTGCATCCCCATTTTGAGGTTTTGCTCCAGTTGGGCATTCATTTATGGGCTGGCTAAGCCTACTCTTACCTATCAATTCGGTTTTCTTCAGTCCAAATAGTCCATTGGCACGACATTGGTTGTTACTGCTTCTGACTTTGGTTCTTTAGTTTTGGTCAGAATTTTGGACTACCTGCTCAGCAGAGGTAGTATGATCAAGTTGGATTTAATATGGTTCCACCCACGGTCAATGGGGCATTCTGGAGCGGATCATTTAGTTTCGATGGTTTATGCCTCAGACTCATGACTATCAATTTTGAGGGTCATCCAGACCAGTTGTAGCTTTGGCCTAAGTATGCAGACCTTGGTCACCTCTATTTGTGCATCCTGGTAGCACCTTATGGGCTTATTCTTGTGCTTTCCATTATGGTCTTTTGGTAAGTCAACTTCAGCCTTTCGAGGACAGTGTGATAGGATCACGTACACAAGACTCGGATGACATTTTGCGTGGTTTGGAGTTAATAACAGATTTGGAAAAGCAAAAGAAGGTTAGGTTTGGATATTGGAGTTGTTGTATGATCTTGGCCTTGGATTGCCTCTTGCTTGGTTGAGTTGTTGCTTATTTGCGCTTGTATCGATGTGATGTCAGCGTGTTATAGTTTGGTTTGCGAGCATCAACAGTTCTTGGTTTAGTTGGAGGCCAGTTGGTTTTTGAGGTTGAGTTTTGGTTATTTGGAAAGCGAAGTAAGGAGTTGGTTGAAAAAGGGATACCTTGGGTGAAATCCCTTTGAAGTGTTGCTTCTGCTTAGAGGTTACCTGGGGAGTCATACTCGAGGCATGCGAGCCCAGTACCTCATCCCTTCGAGCTTTTGGGTTCTTTCTATCAATTGTCTTTTGCAGACGAAAGTCCTTTTAGTAGTGGATATTGTAATGACCCTCTAGGTTATTTTCTTAATTTTTGTGCGTTCTAGTAATTGGAACCTTCTCATAGCGGCTACAGGTCATTTATGACTTGTCGAAACTGTCGGTTTGGTTATCGGACAGTCTGTTTGGGTTTCAGACTCATTTTTCTATTTTGTAGCATTCGCTGTTAAGGATTTGGTCTCGGACCAAAAACTTGAGTAGCTAATCTCAGATGCAAATTCCGACAGTGCCAACAACTCCGGAACATTGATTTTAGGCTAGGAGGACCCTTGGTATGGGTCCCGAGGCTTTCAGACTCGTTTTGGGCTATTGCGTAGATATGGTGAAAAATAAAACAATAGGTGTGGGGCCCACATTTAATCGAAACAACCTTGGATGGAAATTTAATGGTTCTGTTGAGTCTGAAATATCGAATTTTGTATGGTAGCATAGTTCATTTGCACGCAGGGGGTTTCGAATGAATCTCGAGCACTCGATCGGAGTCCATTTTGGACTTAGCTAAAATCTGGTAGCTGATATCTGGTAAGACCGCTGAAGCGGTCAAGGAGCCATTTTAGTGGTACGAAACCGCTTTAGCAGCCTTGTCCATTTCAGCGAGGACCGCTTAAGCTCTCCCTTGTCCGCTTAAGCAATGGGGTGCCACTTTAGTGGCCTCAGCCCTTTTATCGGTGACCGCTTAAGCGATCAAAGTACGTTTTAGCGGCCAGGTGTCCGATTTAGCGTCACCTGAGGGCTGTTATATCCCCTTCTTCACTTGAGTTTCTCTCATTTTCTCAATCTTTTTCCCCCATTGTTGAGAGCATGATGAGTGAGAAAGAGTGGGGATTCACCCAATGAAGCTAAGGTAAGTTAGCTCATCACTCCTTGGTCATTATTCGTCATTTTACCTGATGAATTCCGTCCCATTTCATTGTAAGTTCTTAGAAATTAGGTCTTTGAAATCCTAATCTTTGGGGACTGATATGGGCCTCAATTTGTGTCCTTTTTGTGCTCAACTTTTGAGCACACATTCCTTGTCCTTCAAGGGACCTCGTGACGGATTCAATTTTGGAATTCTATTAGCGAACCCCACGGGCCTATGTTTGACCCGATTTTGGGCCCAAAGTTTTACATTATAATATGGATATCGTTTTACCCGTAATGAGTGTAGGTTACTAATTTGATAGTGTGACATCAATTCAAGATCGTGGAGCACGGACGGACGAATTATGGACAATTCAAGTATTGCGGTTCGACATCGAGGTAGGCTTCAGTTTACTTTCCTATATGAGATTGTGTATAGTGTAGATTGCATGCTAGGTAAGTATTATAGGATATGATTATGACTAGTAAATCATGACTTAGCCTATTTAGGGAATCCGGGGTATAAGTGTGACCCGAACCTTAACATAGGTTGCTTTTTATGGCCATAGAATCCTATTACCCTTGATTATGAGAATGATAACCATAGTTGATGATTAAAGATAACCATAGTTGATGATTAAAGATCCTTTAGTATAAGGTTTACCATTCAACGTAGTGAATTGGGTCGTATTTGTAACACCCCGTACATCCCCTACCCTAATTTAATGGATTGGTGACCTAGGATGTCGTTATAAACCTTAGCTTCGCAAGCACTAAGTACGTGTGTTGCATGGGTTTGGGATGAAACAATTGATATCGTACTAGTCAATATAACTATACTGTTGTAGGAGGAGTTTGAAACTTTTTGAAATATTTTGGGAACGATAAGTGAGGCTTGAACGACTTCCAAACAAAGGGTTTTAATGCTAAGAGGTAAGCTAAAGAGTTGAACTTGAAGTATCTAACCGAATCCGCAAAGAAAAGTCGAAGAAATGAAAAATTGCAAAAATTAAGGGTGGGGCGCGCCCAGGGGCGTGCCAGGCCGCTCTGGGCTGAAATTTTCAGCCCACAGGCAGCAAAGGGGCGCGCCAGGCTGGTTTTGCCAAAAAAATTTCTTCTACCAATAGTCTATAAATAGGACTCTTGGGTTATGGTATCATTATTCCTCATAGTAGGGCTACTCTTGAGTGAGTTTAGCATCCAAGTTGGGGTTAATTCGTCATCATAATTATTTTAACAAATTATGCTCAAATAAGCCATGAGCGACTAGAATTTCTATTTTTGCGATTGAGGCTACGATCGGGAATCTCATAAGTGAATATTGTCGTGACAATTATGGAATTAATTAAACATGAGATATATGATGGATTATACATTGATTTTTGTGGGCTGAGATAATATGTGTTAATGGGCCAATTTGAGGCCCAAAATAAAGCCAAAAGACATGGCCCAATGGGTCAAATGACCCATTCTTCCATTTGACGAAGTAAAACACCTCAATTATTGATTAAGTTTGGCTAAGGATGACCAAAAGGGTTATAAAAAGGGCAAGAAAAATCAGATTTCTATTCTATTACATACACATGCCTTTTCTAGAATTTTCTACACTTTTCTCTCTATCTCAAACCCTAAGGCAACCATCACTTGCTTGGACAAGATCATATAGCAAGCTTGGGTAAGTGTTTAACCTTATGATTTAATATATTAGATGCATGAGAGATTATGTAGATCATGTTGGTTATGCTTGGAAGTATTGGATATGGCACTTTTGCTTTTTGTAAGAGATGTGTCATTTATGAGATTTAAACTTGAAAAGTGACTTGAGGTTTTGATGAAAGTGCATGGTATGGATGAAATATCAACATGTATGGTGTGGTTATGTTCCTTAACTTGTTATTTTTATATAAGTGTAAATTGTGGAATTGTGGCCGATATATTGTTATGAGGTGAATTAAGATGACTTGATGGAGTAATTGTGATGTTGTGGTGATGGAGAAGTGTAAAGTATGAACTTGGTGTGACATGATATTGGTGTATGATGTATTGGTCAATGTATAGAATGTTATGGTATTTTTGGTATGAAAAATCCATGAATGGTATTGTAAAGGGTGAAATAATGTTATAGGGCAATCATGTAATCCACGGTCGTCTTATACACTTGGAATGTAGCTTGTGGTTAATGTTGGTTCCGTACTGGTGATGTAGAGTGAAACGTAAGGAAGGAGCGGAATTGTTGTACTCACATATTGGATTGTGTATTCATATTGGGAAGATAAGGTATGTAAGGTTACTCCCTTCGTGTCTTTTTGCAGCACATATTATTCACATTGACATTGTACCGATCCTATTTCGAAATGTTCAAAGGTATCCCATTTCCGGTTATTAATTATTGTTACTCACATGATCCTTATTCCTACATCAATTGTGATTCACATGACTCATGTTCTTTGATTAATGTTCCAAGTTCCAATAATGTTGCAATTATCAAAAGTATCAATCTCTCACAAATAAAAGTATCAATCTCTCATAAGTGAATGTATTAATCTCTCATGAGTGAGTGTATCAATCTCATGAAAGTAAGGAATGAAGTAATGTATACACGTGTTCCCAATGATGTTCCAATCACCAATGTATCACTCTCATAACAAAAGTAAAGAGAAGAAGCAATGCAAAGAAGTAATGCTTACATGGTTACTTTATGCTTCATCGAGTATGGATCAAATCAAAAAGGCATAAGCTCGGATGGAATAATCCCAATATTATGCTATATTATTATTATTATATTATAAGCCACCTATAAGGTGATGATAGGTATTATGTTATAAGCCACCTATAAGGTGATGATCGGTATTATATTATAAGCCACCTATAAGGTGATGATCGGTATTATATTATGAGACACCTATAACGTGATGATCGGTATTATATTATAGCCCACCTATGAGTGGATGACGGGCATTATATTATAGCCCACCAAATGTGGATGATGGTTACTATATTATGGCCCACTAATAAGTGGATGACTGATAATAAAGATGAACGTAAAGCCAAATGAAGCATGTCAAGTAATTGAAAATATGAAGGAATGTTATTTCACGACTAAAACTGACATGAATGAATGATCAAAAATTAAAGTAATGAGAGCAATGAAAGTAATGAACATGGTTCCACACATGCAAAACAGTGATTGATCCATAATTTTTATTCGCATGTATTGATCCCATTTGAGATCCTATGTTGCATACAGTTTCTTATAGCCTTACATACTCAGTACATTCTTCGTACTGACCTCCCTTGGGGGGGCTTACCTTACTTACTGCAGGCACAGGTGCTAGTAGACCTCCATTGTAGGTTGCGGATCATTTGCGGATTGTTGGTGAGCTCCAGTTGATTCGGGGCTTTCTGAGTTCATATGTACATTTATTTTGGTATTGTATATGTGTATCTGTAGAGGCTTTGTAGACTTATGTGGGAGAATGTTTGTAAGAGAGGTGTGTCCATTTTGACGTGATGGCCCTAACGGCCTAGTTTCATATATATATATAGCACATGGTTCCATAGCTTTCGCTACTAGTATCTAGTATGTATACGTGACGATGATGTTTCTTGGATGACATGCATATGAATGGACATGAGCAAAGATTGGTTCTCTCGGGCCTCATCGGCTTCGGGTGCCAGTCCGGCCCGAATGGGATTCGGGTCGTGACAAAAGTGGTATCAGAGCAGGTTGTCCTAAGGGTGTCTACAAAGCCGTGTCTGAGTAGAGTCTTACTTATGGATGTGTTGCGCGCCACATTTATAAGTAGGAGGCTACAGGACATTTAGGAGTTGTTTCTTTTCTTTAGTTATAGATCATGCAATAGAGCCATTATCGTTGGTGGAATTATATCTGACCATTATAATTGGTTTTCTTTTATATAGTAAATGCCGATGACAAGACAAGATAGGGGCAAAGATAAGCAGGTAGATATGCCTACCGGAGAAGGACTGAGTAAATCACCACCTGACCAAGCTAGTCAAGGTGGAACTGAAACTGAATTTACATCGAGAGCTTCCCCTACTCTTCCAGCTCCAGAAGAGCTGAGAGGGAGAGAAGAACCTGTTGAAACACTTGTTAATGATACTGAGCAGAATCTAAGAAACGCAGTGAAAATGTTAGCGTTTCAAATGTTAACTCATATAGTTACTGGTATAGTTGATGTATTGAATCAAAGGCAAGTTGGTCCAATGACAAGTAGTGATGGTACGGATAGGGCAGCTAGTCGGAGGACACAGGATTTTCTGAAATTAGACCCTCCCACTTTCACTGGGTTAGATTTGAATGAAGACCCACAGGACTTCGTGGACCAAATTCAAAGGGCTTTAGAGGTTATGCATATGATTGGTATAGAAACAGTGGAACTTGAAGTATATAGATTGAAAGGAGAAGCTATATTGTGGTATGAAGATTGGAAACGATCGAGGGGTATTGGTACAAATCCTGCTAATTGGGAGGAATTTAAGATAGCATTTCTTGATCATTACCTCCTATATGAGATCTGAGAGGCTCGTGCGGATCAGTTTTTAAATCTCCATCAAGGGGACATGAGTATTAGAGAATACAGTCTGCAGTTTAATTCTTTGGCTCGATATGCTCCAAATGTAGTGGCCACAATGGCCGACAAAGTCCATCGGTATGTGAGCAGATTGGAGCCATATTTGGTGAGGGACTGTACTATTGCTACGTTAAACAAAGACATGGACATAGCCAGAATACAGGCCTTTGCACAAAAGATGGAAAATCAGAGGCAACAAAGGAGGGTACATGAATTTGAAAGAGGGACTTTAAAGAGGGCTAGACCTATGAGACAGTTTATGATGCCTCAAGGAGGATCTGGACCTCAGAGTTATTCTCGCCCCCCTAGACCATTATTTTCTTCCCCTACAGTAGGTACTTCATCTCAAATTTGGGGGTTTAAAGGAGGTCAAGCTGGGCAAAGTAGTGGGACTCTAGGTTCACAGACAGTGGGACATCGAGAACAAGGAAATATGGGCCAATCGATATCTTCTCTTCAGCTGTTCCAGTGCTGCGGGAAGTTTCATTCTGGAGAATGTTGTTTTGACACGAATGTTTGCTTCTGGTGTGGTAGTTCAGGGCATATGAAGAGAGATTGCCCTTAGAGGGGTACGGGCAGTATGACATAACCTACTGGGTCAGCCGTTATGTTATCACTAGAGGAGCAGTTAGTGCTAAGGAAGTTCAGAACCATACCCATGCCTTAGTAGATTGACATAACTCGAAGATTTCTCCCGATGAAGATACAGGTACCCTACTCATATTTTGTTGTTTTTTATGAGGCATATTCATTGATTGATCTAGGTTTGATCCTATCATATGTTATTTCATTGATTGTTGTAAAGCGAATTTGAAAGGACACTAGAATTATTAGTGAAGCCAAGTGAAGTATTTACATTAGTCAGTGAATCGGGTGAACTAAAAGAGTATATCGTAATTGTATAGTAACCATCTATGGGGGCATGGGGTACATATGTCACTAAGTAAGAGTGAAAAATACTAAGGTGGAACCACCGACTCTTCAATCAGTTCCGGTGGTAAATGAATCCCTCGATGTGTGAGTTGGTATTGACGTGCTGTCAGGCACTCAACCTATTTTTATTTCCTTGTATAGTATGCCCCCGACAGAGTTAGGGGAATTAGAAAAAAAAAGAATGATGAAATGGATGATGGAATGAGGAAATGAATGATGATGATACACCCAAGACAGCATTACGAGCACGGTATTCTATTCATTCGAAAGTTCCCAAATGTACCGTGGTTTGGAAAAGATGTAGGTTACATGAAAAGAACATGGCCGAACTTGTAGCTCAATGTCCAAATGGTCAACAAGTAAACGTAGAGCATCGGAAAACTGGAAGAGATATACAAGGTATCAATCTTCCACTTTAGAAATGGGACATGATTGACATGAATTCCATCATAGATTTACCTTCTATTGAATTTGCCTACAATAATGGCTATCAAATAAGTACCAAAAAGGCATCTTACGAAGCCTTATAGGGAAATTGGCCTACATAACATGCCAAATGAGGTTACCCGAAGATTTGGGTAGATGGTACATAGTAGCACTACCCCAAGAACTCTCCACAGTTCATTCGATATTCCATAATTCGATTCTTTGAAAATATATAGGGGATCCATCTCGTATTGTTATCAGTGGAGATGTACAAATCACGGAGGATCTCACATATGAAAAGGTACTTATTGTTACCTGTTATTATTTTAGATCGGTAATTGAAGGAATTAAGACATAAAGAAGTAGCTTCCGTAAAGGCATCATTGGAGAAATTAGCATGTAGAAGAAATCACAAGGGAAACCAAAGAAATAATGGAATCTAACGTACTTGTAATTGTTGTCAACGGAGAAAAAGTTCAAGGTACGGAATTGGAGTAGTAACAAGTAAATCTTACAAGTGTTATGTGTATATGATAACATGAAGGATACACTTAGACTTAACTTTGTTTCAATGAGACAATGTTACTAACATTCGAGGACGAATGTTCCTAAGGGGGGAAGAATGTAACACCCCATACATCCCTGACCCTAATTTGATGGATTGGTGACCTAGGATGCCGTTATAAACTATAGCTTCGCAAGAACTAAGTACGTGTGTTGCATGGGTTTTGGATGAAATAATTGATATCATACTAGTCAATATGACTATTCTCTTGTAGGAGGAGTTTGAAACTTTCTGAAACATTTTGGGAATGATAAGTGAGGCTTGAACGACTTCCAAACAAAGGGTTTTAATGCTAAGAGGTAAGCTAAAGAGTTGAATTTGAAGTATCTAACCGAATCCGCACAGAAAAGTTAAAGAAATGAAAATTTGCAAAAATTAAGGGTAGGGCGCGCCCAGGGGTGTGCCAGGCCGCTCTGGGCTGAAATTTTCAGCCCACAGGCAGCAAAGGGGCGCGCCAGGCTGGTTTTGCCAAAAAAATTTCTTCGACCAATAGTCTATAAATAGGACTCTTGGGTTATGGTATCATTATTCCATCGTAGTAGGGATACTCTTGAGTGAGTTTAGCATCCAAGTTGGGGTTAATTCATCGTCATAATTATTTTAACAAATTATGCTCAAATAAGCCATGAGCGACTAGAATTTCTATTTTTGCGATTGAGGCTACGATCGGGAATCTCGTAAGTGAATATTGTCGTGACAATTATGGAATTAATTAAACATGAGATATATGATGGATTATACATTGATTTTTGTGGGCTAAGATAATATGTGTTTATGGGCCAATTTGAGGCCCAAAATGAAGCCAAAAGACATGGCCCAATGGGTCAAATGACCCATTCTTCCATTTGACCAAGTAAAACACCTCAATTATTGATTAAGTTTGGCTAAGGATGACTAAAAGGGTTATAAAAAGGTCAAGAAAAATCAGATTTCTATTCTATTACATACACATGCCTTTTCTAGAATTTTCTACACTTTTCTCTCTATCTCAAACCCTAAGGCAACCATCACTTGCTTGGACAAGATCATATAGCAAGCTTGGGTAAGTGTTTAACCTTATGATTTAATATATTAGATGCATGAGAGATTATGTAGATCATGTTGGTTATGCTTGGAAGTATTGGATATGGCACTTTTGCTTTTTGTAAGAGATGTGTCATTTATGAGATTTAAACTTGAAAAGTGACTTGAGGTTTTGATGAAAGTGCATGGTATGGATGAAATATCAACATGTATGGTGTGGTTATGTTCCTTAACTTGTTATTTTTATATAAGTGTAAATTGTGGAATTGTGGCTGATATATTGTTATGAGGTGAATTAAGATGACTTGATGGAGTAATTGTGATGTTGTGGTGATGGAGAAGTGTAAAGTATGAACTTGGTGTGACATGATATTGGTGTATGATGTATTGGTCAATGTATAGAATGTTATGGTATTGTTGGTATGAAAAATCCATGAATGGTATTGTAAAAGGTGAAATAATGTTATAGGGCAATCATGTAACCCACGGTCGTCTTATACACTTGGAATGTTGCTTGTGGTTAATGTTGGTTCCGTTATGTACTGGTGATGTAGAGTGAAACATAAGGAAAGAGCAGAATTTTTGTACTCACATATTGGAATGTGTATTCATATTGGGAAGATAAGGTATGTAAGGTTACTCCCTTCGTGTCTTTCTGCAGCACATATTATTCACATTGACATTGCACCGATCCTATTCTGAAATGTTCAAAGGTATCCCATTTTCGGTTATTAATTATTATTACTCACATGTTCCTTATTCCTACATCAATTGTGATTCACATGACTCATGTTCTTTGGTTAATGTTCCAAGTTCCAATAATGTTGTAATTATCAAAAGTATCAATCTCTCACAAATAAAAGTATCAATCTCTCATAAGTGAATGTATTAATCTCTCATGAGTGAGTGTATCAATCTTATGAAAGTAAGGAATGAAGTAATGTATACACATGTTCCCAATGATGTTCCAATCACCAATGTATCACTCTCATAACAAAAGTAAAGAGAAGAAGCAATGCAAAGAAGTAACGCTTACATGGTTACTTTATGTTTCATTGAGTATGGATCAAATCAAAAGGGCATAAGCTCGGATGGAACAATCCCAATATTATGCTATATTATTATTATTATATTATAAGCCACCTATAATGTGATGATCGGTAATATATTATAAGCCACCTATAAGGTGATGATCGGTATTATATTATAAGCCACCTATAAGGTGATGATCGGTATTATATTATAAGCCACCTATAAGGTGATGATCGGTATTATATTATAAGCCACCTATAAGGTGATGATCGGTATTATATTATAGCCCACTTATGAGTGGATGACGGGTATTATATTATAGCCCGCCAAGTGTGGATGACGGTTACTATATTATGGCCCACTAATAAGTGGATGACTGATAATAAAGATGAACGTACAGCCAAATGAAGCATGTCAAGTAATTGAAAATATGAAGGAATGTTATTTCACGACTAAAAATGACATGAATGAATGATCAACAATTAAAGTAATGAGAGCAATGGAAGTAATGAACATGGTTCCACACATGCAAAATGGTGATTGATCCATAATTTTTATTCACATGTATTGATCCCATTTGAGATCCTATGTTGAATACAGTTTCTTATAGCCTTACATACTCAGTACATTCTTCGTACTGACCTCCCTTGGGGGGGCTTACCTTACTTGTTGCAGGCACAGGTGCTAGTAGACCTCCATTGTAGGTTGCGGATCATTTGCGGATTGTTGGTGAGCTCCAATTGATTCGGGGCTTTTCGAGTTCATATTTACATTTTTTTTAGCATTGTATATATGTATAGAGTGGGTTGTTGTCCCGACTCTAGGTTGGTTATTGTTCTATATCTGTAGAGGCTTTGTAGACTTATGTGGGAGAATGTTTGTAAGAGAGGTGTGTCCATTTTGACGTGATGGCCCTAACGGCCAAGTTTCATATATATATATATATATAGCACATGGTTCCATAACTTCCGCTACTAGTATCTAGTATGTATATGTGATGATGATGTTTCCTTAATGACATGCATATGAATGGACATGAGCAAAGATTGGTTCTCTCAGGCCTCATCGGCTTCGGGTGCCAGTTCGGCCCGAATGGGATTCGATTCGTGATAGTATTTCCCCGATTAAATACTTTAGTGACTTTACGCTCTCATTTATTGTAGTTACCCGAGTTATGAGGCGTTATTATGTCGATTATGTATTTTGAGCTCGAGACCATAGTTACAATGCCAGTTGGACTCTAGGTGAGTATTTTATCCCTAAAGGGGACATGATTCTAGATTATAGATGCTTAGGCGCTTATGATGGTATTATTTGGATACTGGTGATGGCATGCATATATTTAGGCGCATTCATGCCCACTTAGTGGTACGATTCCAACCAAAACCTTAATTTTACTACTATTTCCAAAAAAGGGATTTATTCCCACTTTTCACTTTAAATATGGATCATTTTATAACGGGAATCGTACCACCTTATTTACTGGATTATGAGCTTTTGGGACTAAAAATGAGGTTTTAGAAATTCAACTGAAGATGATTCCAGTCCATTATTTTTTCACTCATTTTACCACTACTATTTACTATGGTCGAGGGATATTTCGACCCTTTGTACATGATTATGATGATTTAGTCCCGAGCATGATCTCGAATAATGGTTTTACGAATTTATATCCTTTTAGTCGCGGTTCGAGTCCGTGCACTGATTTTATATATATATCTCTTCGATATTGGATGGAGTAGCTTGATTATGATGTGTATTAGAAGTCCTGGATCGAGACCAGGCAGTGTATATGGATTTCCCAAATCCCCTAGGGGGCCCCTTCATTTGAGAGTTGTCGTACCGGAGAAGCTTGGTTGTCGTAGGTCCTACCTTTGAGAGCTAAGTGAGCTGGAGGAGGTGTATACATTTGGTACGGTATGGTTTGAGATTGCAGAACCGGTTCGAGTCCGGTGTCCCTGATATGGTTATGGTATTTTGGTTTATGTTGCATTCACCTATTCATATGCATTGACTATCACTAGTATAGTGGTTTGGAGCCTGCATCTATCGGTCTTATAGGGGGTTGTATAGGTACGGATTATGGTTGCTGTTTGTTGAGTGTTTCTGTGAACCTTCTGGGCTTATGGAGGTCCGGTTAGGTACTTGTTTGCCCAGACTAGCTGGTTACTTTATTATTGGTTATTATGGTTAGTTCGTGGCAGGGTGGTTGTGGATTGGTACCCGAGTTGAAGGTACATTTCTGATTTCTGTATTCTTGTAGTGAGTTACACTATGGATTGGTTATCTCATATTTAGTCGTGCCTAGTTAGCGATCCTGGTTATGCTAGAGTTAATTTCCCTACTTGATTATGGGCCTTGAGATGTTAGGGTGATTCTCTCAGGTTGTTACCACTGAGCTAGTCCCATACGTATATATATATATATATATATAAATAGTGTTACCGTATATCCCTCTTTTCTTTGCCTATTCATATCGTATATGTATTCTTTGGCATTGTATACTACAATATATCTTTCTTCCACTCTTCATTTGTATATTGACTAGTGATATACGGTATTCCACCTTAGGCCCTAGTTGTTGTCAGAATAGGATAGTTGATCCTTATTGCTCTAGTAGCATTATTATGCTTAGTTCTTGGAGAGTTGCTCGTTGTTTATATTCATTTCTTACGTGTTATTTATGCTTGCATTATTTCTGAAGCTCAGTCGGTCGTTGACTACTGAGTACCACGTGTTTGGTACTCATACTACACTTCTGCAGCCTGCAGGTTATAGTATGAGTTATCGTCGTTAGTGTGTGTATCGTACGGAGCAGTTATGGATTGGAGATTTAGGGTGAGCTCCTGACGTTTTGGAGTATCCCTACCCTCCCTCTTATTGTTAGACTGTTCTCTATGTTGTGTCAGAGACGGCTTGTATATATACACTTTTCCTATATTTCATTTGTACTCCTGTTGTATTAAAAGCTTTAGTACTGGCTCCACCAGGTTTTGGGGTTATACTAGCCTTGCTATTGTATTTATTCCGTTGTTTCCTTTATTTCTATCAGTAGTCCATTACTAGGTGTTCCGGACTACGGGTTGACTTACCTACTAGTGGGTTATAGTAGGTGCCATCATGACCTGAGAAATTGGATCGTGACAGTTTGTGACCAACAGCTTTTCGATCCAAGGGTGAACACCTGCTTTTAGGCAGCCATTAGATCCTCTCATTGATCATGTCCACTCATTTGGGAAATGACACTCTTTTATTAATTAGTTTTGAGATATTCATTCTAGATTTTGATTTTTGGTTTTACGGTGACTTTTGAATCCTTGGGTGATGTAATAGGTAGTTGTCTTCCGTACATTAGTATTTTTATTATTTTTATTGGAGATTCATTATTCTTTAGTCAGATATCATTTAAAAATGAGTAATTGTTTAGTTAAGACTTTGGTTTTAATGATTCACCCACCCAGGTGGTTAGTGTGGGTGTCACTCACGTGACAAAAAATAACTCTTGTATTATTCTTATACCAAATAATTAGTTGTATAGAAGGTTCAACAAATATTCTAATTTGTTTTGTGGTGCAATTTGATGATAAAGTCGAATAGATACTTCAAATTGTCTTTGTTTATTGTTGGAAAAATTATTTAGGCTTTCTTAGTATTAATATTTATAAAAATAATCTAATAGGTCACTAGGCAATGCTTAAGGACTGATTGATAATTGGGCATAAAACTATTGATCAGTTGATAAGCCCAAATTATAACTCCTTTAAGAAGTGTAAGCGATCGTTGGCAAATATATAAACCAACAAAAGTTGGGGTCGAATCCCACAGGAAATATAGTGATAACTAAGTCGTATGTAACAGTTGATTATTAGTAGATAATTTCCATGAAATGGGGGATTTTGATAAAAGATTTTTGAATAAAGTTTCAATTTTTTTCGAGTAAGCAATGTTAAATTTAAAAAATATTAATCAGTAGAGAAGATGAACTAGACTTGTGTTCACCATGTCCATATTAGCAATTACACGTCGATTACTGTTTAGGATTCTCATGATATCGAAAAATATAAAGTTATCGATTTCTAGCATACACCCAAATATTTCTCAACCTAAGTAGATGTTTATCACTTTAATTCTTCCGAACTTAAAGCTCAACGTGCAAAAATTTGAGTCAACTTCGAGTTGGTTAATCTTGTTATAACATTAACCATTAGACGGAGGTTAAAAGATCTAAATCTTCATTGATAATTTTTTTCCCATTTTAATTTCTTATTTCAAGCATATTAACCCTGAGACATGTTCTAATGTTTGCAACCATTAGAAATCAATTAATACGAAAGAATTATCAATGTATTTTCGAATAACAATCGAATCCCAACAACAATCAATGTTGAGTTTGCTAATTCACCGTGGATCCCACAACCCTAGTAGTAGGAGTTTCGATGCTCATAACTTCGAGAGAAAATAAGAATAAAGAATTTATAGATTAGACAACTACCCTTGCTAAAATATGTATCCAACTTCAACTGTCTTTCAAAGATGAACAAAGTTGCTAAAAACCCAAGAACAAATTCAAAACTTTAAAATATTTTCAGAGTATCTTGTAAAGTAACAACGGCTATTTATAGTACAGTAAATCATGAATTCAAAATAAAATCCATAATTGGCCCGCTCAGAGGTGACGATGAGGTTGACGGCTCGTTAACTCGCTTCTTCTTAACCCGATTTCTGGTTGAGGTTGACGACGAGGTTGACAGGTTGTCACTGGGTTGATAGTTCGTCAACTCTAGTCATCAACTAGTAACTCCTTGACTTCGATTCTACTTAGGGTTGACGAGCTTGGTGAAGGCTCGTCACTTAATTGGTTGTTCATTAACTAATCTTTTTAGCTCATTTTCTCTTGTTTTCTCATATATCAACTTATACTGCACAAAGAAGTAAATACCATTAAAAACAACAAAAGTTACTTAAGAACTTACAGTTATTCTTAGTCAAAAGCCTCAAATGTGCCGCTAGATTACCGACACATTATCAATTAGTTAAGATTTTTTTTATTGATCATTGTTTGGGCAAATGGAATTCGTTTACTCACATACAATTTGATACTATACACAAAATTAATATTATATATTTAATGTGAAGATTTTGACTATATGAAACTCTTTAGGGGCGAACAAAATCGAACCGCAAACCGCAAACTGAATCTGACAGGAAAAAATTTCGACTAATGGTTTGGTTTGACTTGGTTTGGTGGTGGAACAACAAACCCGACTATAATTGGTTTGGTTTGATTTTAACTAAAAAAAGTCAAACTAAATCGAACCAACCCGATATTATATTTATATAATTTTTAAAAATAATTAATGCAATGTAATTTATAAATATTTCTTTAACTTTTTCATTGTTTTTTAACTTTCAACATATCATTTCAAGTTTAAACACAAAATTTTGAATGATCCAATAAGTTTTATAGCCCATAAATATTAGTAACTCAAATAAAGCCCAAACCAATATTAATGCTTGCAAAAGTAGTCAATGAAACTTTAGCAATAATAATAATGTTGGATATCTATTCTTTAGTTTTGCATAAATACATAACCTAAATTTATTTTTCTATTTATTATTTAGTCATGTAATTAATACTTATTAGACTTATCTTAGCATGACTTAATATTTTTAAAATTGTGATTATTTTTATGATGATTTTTCAATATGCAGTATTTAAGTTATACGATTTTATTATTATTTTTTGTTGAATATTTGTTGTCATCACTTATTTCATGTTTTATGTTATTTTTTTATGAAACACCTAAGATATTTGTATCTTGCTTGGACTAAAGAAATATTTGAAGCATAAGTTAATTATATGTTTTTATGAAGATTTTACCGAAAAAACCCGAGAAAACAGAAAAACCCAAAAAAATCCGAGGTTAAAAAAACCAAATTTTATTGGTTTAGTTTGGTATATAAATTTAAAAACCCGAGGCAAATGATTTGATTTGGTATTTAAAAAATCCGATCCAACCCGGTCATGTACACCACTAAAACTCTTCTTGCAAAAATATTACATAAGTTGGACGTTGTAAATAATAGGTGAACATGTGTCAATTGTGACATAGAGAATGTTAATTACGAAGGAAATGAATGTATTGAATGTCTTTACCTATTTCATGGAGACAAAAGAGTTTTAATTTGTTTGTCTACAATATCTTAGATATTCTTTAAGGCTTGAAAAAGGAGGTATTATCGTATATATTATCGTATAATCGTTTTATGCCTGTACCAAGAAATTAGTAATTTTAAAAAATCACAAATTATTCAATTTCTAGTATTAATGCCATAGTATATTTACTATTGTTGTAAGTCAATGGTTGACCTCTCCAACGACAGTGAAAAAATAGTTTGTTCAAAATAAAATATATGGGACTAGTTGATCAACGGGGTACAACAAAGAGAAATTTCATAAATGACTACAGTTGCCACATTAATAATGTGTAGTTATAATTTAGGTATTTATCATTTATAGGAAGTGTTTGAGCCTTGAGGTGTCATGCAACTGTATTCATTCTATTCATATGCACATTTAGGTGTATCAACTATTACCGTCCGAATGTATACGAGAATACAAACAATAAAAAAATATTAAAAACTATATTTATTTGCTCTAATTTTACTTGTATTCATTCGCTCTACTATACCAGTTGCAACCAACTTGTATTCATTCGCTCTAAGGTTATATTAACACATACAAATCTTGATGGACAAAGTAAGGATATGTTGTGTGCATTTACTTAATTTCATTTAGTATACTAAAGGAAGAATAATGAAATACAAGGATGTATTTAAGGATACAAACAATAAAAATACATTATATAATCAAGGCGAAATACAAAAATACAGTGATTGCCGAAAATCTTCCTTCATGATATATAAATACAAGCAAAAACAAAAATACAACAAAGATTTGCAAGAAGTTTTTGAGGTGCAAAATCAAGACGAAAATACAAAAATATCGAGACTTGCCAAAAAAGTTCTCCTTCAAAATACAAAAATACAGTCGAAAATACAAAAAATTTAGAGAGAGAGAAGCAAGCGAGCGAGCGAGAGAGAGTAAAGTATAGCTATAAATAGTAATTTATGAAAAATATAACTATATATAGTAAATACCGTGTATATGTTAGTTACACCATGTAAAAAATCCTATGAATAAACCACTATGGATAGTGGGCTTTGATTAAAAATTACACAGCATAGATAAAATAACTACATAATTACTTAACATAGTTAATATTTAAAATAATTACATTACATGGTTAAAAGTAGTTGAAAAAATTGTTAATTATGTGGGCCTTATATAAAAATAAAGTAGCGTATATATTGGGTTAATTTAAGTTGAAAAAAATGCACTCTCACCTGTTGACTGTTTTTTCGGCTAATTAACATTGAAAAGTAATAGATATATAATTTCGTTTGTATATTGGGTTAATTTGTTGTTTTGTATATATATATATATATATAATAATTTTGATGAAAAACAAACGTTATTATATACATGTAATAGCATATACTTATACTTGATGTACAATTATAAATATACATATAGTTATTGTTTGTTTCTAGTACTAGATTCTTTTCCAATTGTTTAATTTATATTCCATATATACAATATGTAATTGTATATAAGCTAATACATATACATAACATTATAGTAATGTCGTTTGTATATACATATAATTATTAGTAATTATACATATACATAATAATTTTTATGAAAAACAAACGTTATTATATACATGTAATTACATATATCCTATCAATTTTTTATGTTTCTTTTTCCCTTTTTTTTTTTATGTTTTCAGCGTGTTCTGTCGAAAGAGGATATTGATTTTTTCTCCCTTGTTTAAACGATAATATATGGAAGGAGAATAATGTGGGAAGTTATAGATAATTAAGGGAGGAGAATATTATGGAAAGTTATATATAATTAAGGGCGTTAATTAATATCTCTCACCTTTAAAATTGCTACCTTCCATTTTTTTGTAATTGAATAATGAGAAGAAAAAAAAAAAGACAACATAGATTTGTACATATAGACATTTATATGTTTCTTACTAACTGCTGCCCATAAATTGTAATTAATAAAACTCAGACCAAGAAGTTAGTTAGAAGGTGTCTAAATTATCTATGGGTGAAATTTTGCCTATCTGAATGTTTGATAAATCTTTTTTCTTACATCTCGAATATATATATTCTACTTACTTATAAGCGGCAACAAGCAGGCAATATGTCGACATGTTTGCTTGTGCTGCATGCTTGGATGTTGTTTTTATACTTTCTTTGTTTGAATTTTTTTATTTTATTTTTCTTTCTAATCTATTATATATTTAAAAATTACATAAAAAGTACTATAATCACAATAATTAACAACTTCAAATATTTAAGACATAAAAAATTTGACTGACTCTTGAAATTTAATCATTGCCACATAAATTGGTACAGAAGAAAAAATACTATAAATCACAATAACTAACAACTCAAAATATTTAAAAGACATATATAAATTTAGTTGACTCTCAAAATTGTATCAATACCACATAAATTGGGATAGAGGTAGAAACATATATTATTTGAAAATTACATAAAATGTATTATAAATCACAATAGTCAAAACCATATAAAAATTTGATTGCCTATTTGAATTTTACCCGTGCCACATAAATTGAGATAAAAACGTAATATACATTGGGTCTTGTGTCGCACACGCACACGCGCAAGCGCGTGCGCGAGCGCGCGCGCATACACACACACACACACACAGATATATATATATATATTCTTATATTTTAGCTCTTATATACTTTAATCTGTCTTAAGCAAGGGGTCAATTGGAAACAACCTCTCTACTTCACTTCTGATGTAGAGGTATGGACTGCATACACTACCCTTTCTAGACCCCACTTTGGTGAAAATAATACATTGGGTATGTTGTTTTTGTAGTATATTTTAGTTTTAAAATTATTGTTTGTATATACCTTAATTATTCTAAAAAGATAAATTTTTTAATAATTTTATGTGGCTATTCAAATCTTGTACTAAGTTGTAGGAATTAAAGGAAAAAAAGAAAGAGAAAGTTCTCTTTCTTCTCTCTATGTTCACCTTTACTTTACTTGTTTAATCAATCCTTCTTTCTTCCATATGAATAACCTATCTACTGTAAATAGCCTAGCCTCTTCTGAGACACTTCCAATACAAACCACTACTGAATCCACTATCTCCACTACGAGCAATCGCATCGATGTATTATTAAAGTCATCATACCTATGTAAACTACAGCAAGCAGGTCAATATCAAAACCAGTTTACTCAGCAAATAGGGAAATCATCTTATCCTGCTCATGCTATGGATGATGAAGTATGCCCTCAAAAGGATCTTGATAATTCTACACCCCTCATTTCCAAGGACAAAAATCAAATCTACACACCTTGGAAACATCCTTAATTGTCTAGGTCATGGGTTACAAGGTGGGACATCAATTACTTAAACAAAAGCTCATGAATCTATGGAATCCCTCAGAGGACTTGAGCTTGGTTGACTTGGGCTCTGACTTTTATTTAATAAAGTTTCACTTTGACTAAAACATGTTGCACGCCCTTCATGGTGGGCCATGGTTCGTTCTTAATCATTTTCTATCGGTCCAACATTTGTAGCCTAAATTTATGGCCTCGAAAGCTCAAGTCTCCTACTCTGCTATTTGGCTCCGCCTACTTAAACTACTAACTGAATTATATGACTCGAATATCCACCAAAAGGTGGGCTAAAATGTAGGCACTCTACTGAAGGTGGATACCTGCACCTCTTCTACATCTAAAGGTCGATATGCTCGCTTGAGTGTTCAACTCCACTTAGAACAACCACTGCAACAACACATCTACATCGGCCTCACAAGTAAGTAATTCACTACAAGGGATTTAACCTGTTGTGTACAAATTATGGGTGGCTGGGACATCAACTAAAACTATGCCCCTTTGGGCCAAACGAAATTAATGGAACTACCGCAGGGGAAACTCCAAAGCCACCAACACTATTATCTGCACTCGTACATACCTCAACTTAGGAAGTTGTGGAGTTCAAATCCAAGACATGGAAATCTGTCATGACTAAAGGTAAGCGTCCTATTACTTCAACTCCGACGCCCATGGTGAGAAACAGTTCGATGGTGCCTACTAGAGAACTAGGTAAGTTAACATTGACCAATAATAACAGTGCAAGTAGCAAAAAGCTCCGCTCCACCAATTATGCTACTCCCTCTAATTCTAATAATCTTAATACTTTTGCTGTATTAATGGAGAATGATAATCCCTCTGCTAATCCTTTGCCAAATCACGATTTAGGGCCATATGGAATTAACTCTCGTGTCATCTCCTCCACATTGGACGAACCAACTCATACTTCAATCCACATGGACTCCATGCATGAACTTCCTACTACCTCTTCTACTAGGTCTGAAACTCTCGAAGTCACTAAGACAATCCCTATCCCCCCCGAAGATAAGCTAAATCTTTCTAATGATTTTAATTCATGTAAAGCTAACACTGATTTTCTCAATTTCTTGTTTTTGATCTATTTCAGTGTTTTATTTTGTTAGTCTTATCATAGCAGTTAGGCTATCTTCTAATTTTGCCGAATTTTGGTCTGGCATTAAATGTAAATTATTTTCTAATTTTTTATATCTTCTTCCTAAATTTGAATGTACTATTATTAGTGGTATTCCTTCTGATCCTATAAATGTTTTTTCTTCTACGGGGTATTATTCTTTATTCATTTCAAATCGTATTTATACTTATGGTCTAAATGTTGTATATGTAGTTCTAAATTAAATATGGTATCTCGTTGGGCCATTATTGATTTATGATTAACTCCTGCAAAGATGTTTGTTTGTAATCTATCTTTCCTACTATTTAATTCATCTTTTAAATCTATTATTTGTTTAAGTAAGTCTATTTGATTTTTTAAATCTATTACTTGTGTATTCAATTTGTCTTTTAAATCTATTACTTGTGTATTATCTGTTCTCACAATAAATTTGGTATAAACAATATATGGCTCAAAAGATAATAAACATTTATATAAAGCATATAACTCTTTGCGATTTATTTCCCATTTTATCTGGGGTTCCGTATAAGATCCTGAGTAATATCTACAATGGTGTTCTATTGTCTTATTATTATATTTGTATTTTAATACTCCACCGTAGCTATGTTCACTCGAATCTGTTTCCACTATGTATGTGAATTGCTTCTTTTCATCTGGAAAGTATAATTTTGGTAGTTGTTTACACATTGTTTTAATATGTCATATATGTGTTTTTATCTTGTTCATCAAAGTGATATTCAATATCCTTTTTTAATTTTTTCTGTAGTGGTTTTAAGTGTTCTGCTAGTTTAGGTATATATTCTCGTACTTGGTTAACGAGTCCTGAAAAGGATTGTAATTTCTTCTTTGTATCTAATAGTTCTTCTGAGGTGAGGATTTTTTGTACTATATGTGTTTGCATTTTTATACCATCTCTATCTATTTGTATTCCTAAAAATTCAATTTGATTTTTCATTAATTCTGCTTTTCTCTTGCTTAGGCTTATTCCTGCAGTTTCTACAATATTTGCGAATTTTTCTAATAATTGGATATGATCGTCTTGTGTTCTTGAATATAATAATATGTCATCTATATATACAATACAATTTTCTAGTTGTGTAAAGAATGTATCCATAAAGTGTTGGTATCGTCCTGGGGCATTTTTATATCCAAATGGTAAAACATTCCATTCATAAAAGCCTTGGGGCACTGTGAAAGCTGTTAGTTTTTTAGATTCGTTTTCTAATTTAAGGTGGTAAAATCGGGTGTATCTGGATGATTATCCATAGATCCTTGAATGTTTATATTTTTTTTTTGTGAAATAAAATTAAAAACTTTTATTTATATTGGGGAAATCTCAACACATGAGAAAGGGGAAGAGAGTTTTGAAACTGCTAAGCTTCTTGCTCGATGCCCTCTACCTTCTCATTACACACATATATATAATAAGAAAAGTTGGCTGCCTAACATTCCTAAGGCCAACATAAAAATTAAAAATTAAAAATTAAAAATTAAAAATTAAAACATAAGTCAAGCATACTATTTGCTTTAAGACTTTTGTTACAATAATTTTCTAATAAAACAAAATAGCATAAAGAAATATGTAAAGTAAAGGAATCTTCCTATTTCCTTTACGACTAATATACATAAAAACAAAAGGAATACTATTCACATATCTTTTCAACTTTATCTCTTTGTCTGTTGGTTGTTGGTGGACTAGCTGGTGTCCATCTGCTGGCTTTATTCTAGTTGGACTTCTGGAATATGTATTGTATCTCCTCCATTGCATTTCGAACATTTGTGATCGGTGTATTTTTGTCCAATTAACTGAAAATATCTGGTTAATAATTCTGGTGAAATAAATTCTTTCTTTAAGGCTCTTGTTGTAGGTGCTTCTTCTGGTCTGAGTAGTGAAAGAATCCATTGCTGGACTTCTTCCATATCTGCTAATCTTAACTCTCTGGAATTTGAGTATATCATAACTTGATCTCGTGATGAATATTTCCATATAGCGTTTCAATTAGAATAATTATTAACTAATTCTTGAATAATAGTTGTTAGTCCAATAAGACTCTGTAACAACGAAGGAAATACGAAGACTCGTATTAAACATACAAAGTTTTACATTTACTATTGAAGTAATTAGAACTGACAAAAATACTGTTGCAGATTACTTATCAAGACAAAGCTACCAAACGGAGCCAGATAATATTATGGAAGATATGTTAAAGGCCATTACTACACTTTGTCATAAAGTGGACAGTATTGACCTAGAAGTACAAAAGCTAAAGGTTAATGAAGTTACTCTGAAACCTAAAGCTAGTACAAGTCACCCGCATGACTCTAAAGATGCTGAGCTACGTGGATCGGAAGACGCTAAAATTCCAGATCTAGAAGGAGACGAGGGAAAACTCCTAAAAACCCATAACATTTCAACTAGTGCAGTTGCAGGTACAAGCAGGACAGTTAAAGGAAAACAAGTTAGTGGCAATTTAAATAGCTTATTTGATAAGCCATTTATCCAAAGAAAACCTACGATAAATATCCCAGAACCACAAACCACTACATATGCAGCCAGCTTATACAAAGAAAAGAAAATATACAAGAACATCTCCAGTACATATATCCACAATTTACACCAAATTCAGACATTTCTGAATCTCAAACCAAAATCCACTAATGCCACAAGACCAAATACCGATTACATAACCCAAAAATTGCAAGGATACAATAAACTAATTGCCCAACCTAAAACCAATGCGAACTTAGTACGTACATGTTACGACTATGGATTACTTAGTATAGTATATACAACTACCAGAGCAGAACTAGAAAAAATACCCGCAATATATAATGCATTCACTACATATAAACGAATTACTAAAGGATCTTTCTTTTATGTGAGATTGTATGTTGCACCAGCAGAAATACTCTACACAGAAATAAAACCTATCATCCAAGTTATCAAAATTGGACTTACAAGAGAAATGCTACTACCATAAGAAATTGGTCCACAACCAGAGATACCAGAAGGAGAAATACCAAGCTTTTTTGCAAATAAAAGACTTATTGGACTAATGTAACACCCCGTACATGTTTACCTTAGTTTTGAGAGTAAAAAAAAAAAAAAAAAAAAAGTGTGCGATGGGTAGCGTGCCACGCCGCTTTGGGCCAAATTTGTGTGCCCAGAGGCAGCAAGCTAGCGCGCCCAAGGGCGTGCCACGCTGGGTTTGGTCACTTTTCAAAGTTGGAATTTTTCTTAAAGTCCCAAGGGTGCCCGGGGACGTATTGAGCTGATTTTTTCCACGTCTCTTATACAACCATGAGAATATACATGAAATGAGTGAAATATTATATTGGTATGATAAAATTACCCGAGGACGAATTTGGGGTCAAAATGACGATTTTGCCCTTTTGGTCAAAATAGGCCATACGTGGCTAGAATCGCTTGTTTTTGGGATTGAGGCTACGGATATGAATAACATGAGTGGGAATATTGTTGTAACATGTATGATATGACTTGCACACGTGAAATTATTGATTTTACTAGGTTAAGTGAATTGGGCCCAAAAAGGACCCAAAAATGAAATAAAAGCATGGACCAAAATGGGTCAAATGACCCATTCTTGCCAAGACCTTATAGAATACCATATTAATGACTAAGGATGGACTAAAGGTCTATAAAAGGGGCCAATTATCTGATTTTATCATGAGAAACACCCATGCCTTTTCTATCTTTTTCTAGAAATTTCCCAAGAACATCTTTTTGGCTTTCAAAACCCTAAGGCACTTCTTGGAGCAAGATCATCATCTTCCAAGCTTGGGTAAGTGAATATTATTGTACTTTAACATATTATAAGCATGATAGAATATGTATATCATGTTGGTTATGGTAGAAAATGTTGGACATGACACTTTTTGGTTTTGTGAAAAAAATGTGAAATCCATGGGATTGTAACTTGAATTATGACTTGTGGTCTTGATGAAAAAGTATGGTATGGATGAAATAACAACATGTATGGTGTTATTATTGTCCTAAACTTGTTATTTTCATATAAGTGTAAATTATGGGATTTTGGCCGATTTGTTGTTGTGAGGTGTATTGAAGTAAAGTGATGGCATAATTGTGATGTTGTGATGATGGAGAAGTGTAAAATATGAACTTGGTGTGGCATGCTATTGGTTATCATGTGTTGGTCAATATATGGAATATTGTGGTATTATTGGTATAATGATTTCATAAGTGATATTGTCAAGGGGGAAATGACATGTTGGAGCTAAACATGTGACTTATTGTTATTGTATGCCATTATAAGGTAATTGGTGGTTAATGTTGGTTCGTTATGAACTTGTGTTGTAGAGTGAAAACATAAAGGAGGAGCGGGACTATTGTACACGCATCTAAAATTGTGTATTCATATTAAGAAGACAAGGTATGTAAGGTTCCTTTTTCCATATCCTTCTGCAACATGTTGTTCATATTGACATTGGACTTGTTTCAATTCCGAGAGGCTTGAAGTATATCAATTCAGGTTGACGTATATTGTTATTCATACGCATCCTATTCTTAGATGAATGATGATTCACTTATCTCTTAGTCATTGATTGGAATTTCCAAAGATGTCATAACATTGTAAATTCTAAGAGAACTATCTCAACGAGAGTAATGAGGTAAAGAGAGATTGTTTAGTTTGAATAACATTATTCCAATCATGTCTTGTTCCAAAGTCCTATAGTATGATGATTATCTTTGTACCAATCATTCATAAGTAGAAGTACCAATCTCATAAGAGTAATAAGAGAGGTGATGTGCAAGTTAGTAAAATTATGCCTCATAAGTGAAGATGTCAATCTCATGAGGAAAAAGGGGTGAAATGAGACATGTATATAAGTGTGTGCTTAGCCTTATGATCTTTAAGGTGTCACTCTCATAACTAAATAAAAGGTATAAGATTGTAAAAAGGTAATGGGCATGGTTGCTTTATGTTTCATGGAGTATGGATTACATTATAGAGGGTATAAGTTCAGTATGGAATAGTCCCAATGTTATGCTTTGTTATCTATTATAGCCCACAAAAGGTGGAGGCCCGGTATCATGTACCTACTTACATAAGATCTCATAAGAATAGTGAAGGAGGTAAAGTGCGAGCTAATGTATCTATCCCTCATAAGTTAAGGTGTTAATCTCATGAAGCTTAGGAGTAAGGTAAAGCATAGTTGTGTGTTTCAATTAGTATCATGATCCTTAATATGTTAATCTTTCATAAGTTGATATACCAATTTCTCCCACAATAGAGTGGATGTATGTGACCCCACCATGAGAGTGGATGTATATTACCCCATCATGAGAATGGATGTATGGCTCCCCACCATGAGAGTGGATGTATGATTCTCCCACCATGAGAGTGGATGTATATTGTCCCACCATGAGAGTGGATGTATGATTCTCCCACCATGAGAGTGGATGTAGGATAAACCACCAATAGCGTGGAGGTACGTTGATAGAATAGATGCATGTTCTCCCACCATGAGAGTGGATGTATGTTCTCCCACCATGAGAGTGGATGTATGTTCTCCCACCATGAGAGTGGATGTATGTTCTCCGACCATGAGAGTGGATGTATGTTACCCCACCATGAGAGTGGATGTACGTTACCCCACCATGAGAGTGGATGTATGTTGCCCCACCAATAGAGTGGATGTAGGTTAAAACCACCAATAGAGTGAATGTAGGTTAAAACCACCAATAGAGTGGATGTAAGTTAAGAGAGTAGATGTATGTTATGTTGTTACCCCCACCACTAGAGTGGATGTATGTGGATGAAGTGTTATTCTGTTATAACCTACTAACCAAGTAGATGGAGAATAGCGGTAATGAATAGAGAAGCAAGAACGAATCTCTTGGGTATAGAAGAACCTATTAGAGGCAAGTCTCTTGAGTGAAGGTAAATTCCTTGAAGGACTATAATTATAAAAGATGTTACATAAAATGATCTTGATCCACATTGATTATTCTCTCATATTTTATTCTATTGACATTCTCATGTATGATGCTATTTATTATGAGCCTTGCATACTCAGTAAATTCTTCGTACTGACCCCCTCGGGGGACTTACCTTACATGTTGCAGGTGCAGGCATTAGTAAACCTCCTCAGTAGACTGTGGATCATTTGCAGAGTTTTGGTGAGCTCCAGTTGGTTCGGAGCCTCCTGAGTCATAGTTGTATATTTGTTTTGATATTGTAAATATTGTATAACGCGGGGACTTGTCCCGACTGTTAGTTGGTCTAGTAAATGCATCTGTTAGAGGCTTTTGTAGACATATGTGGGTATGTGGATATAAGAGATAAATGTTCGTTTTGACTTAATGGCCCCAACGGCTAAGTTTCATTAATATATATATATATATATATATATAGCATATGTTCCATGATCATGTCTTCCGCATAGGTGCATAAGGTTTAATGAGATCCATACGAGAATATGCATACGAAGGTTCATGAGCAAAGATTGGTTCTCTCGGGCCATATCGGCTTCGGGTGCCAATCACGTCCCGTTGGAAGTCGGGGCGTGACAATTAACAACTATTATTCAAGAATTAGTTAATAATTATTCTAATGGAAACGCTATATGGAAATATTCATCACGAGATCAAGTTATGATATACTCAAATTCCAGAGAGTTAAGATTAGCAGATATGGAAGAAGTCCGGCAATGGATTCTTTCACTACTCAGACCAGAAGAAGCACCTACAACAAGAGCCTTAAAGAAAGAATTTATTTTACCAGAATTATTAACCAGATATTGTCAGTTAATTGGATAAAAATACACCGATCACAAATGTTCGAAATGCAATGGAGGAGATACAATACATATTCCAGAAGTCCAACTAGAATAAAGCCAGCAGATGGACACCAGCTAGTCCACCAACAACCAACAGACAAAGAGATAAAGTTGAAAAGATATGTGAATAGTATGCTTTTTGTTTTTATGTATATTAGTCGTAAAGGAAATAGGAAGATTCCTTTACTTTACATATTTCTTTATGCTATTTTGTTTTATTAGGAAATTATTGTAACAAAAGTCTTAAAGCAAATAGTATGCTTGACTTTAGTTTTAATTTTTAATTTTTAATTTTTATGTTGGCCTTAGGAATGTTAGGCAGCCGACTTTTCTTATTATATATATGTTTGTAATGAGAAGGTAGAGGGCATCGAGCAAGAAGCTTAGCAGCTTCAAAACTCTCTTCCCCTTTCTCATGTGTTGAGATTTCCCCAATATAAATAAAAGTTTTTAATTTTATTTCACAAAAAATAGATACAAACATTCAAGGAGCTATGGATAATCATCCAGATACACCCACAAACATATCTCATACCGAGGAGAACCTAAAGAAAGAATTTATTTCACCAGAATTATTAACCAGATATTGTCAGTTAATTAGACAAAAATACACCGATCACAAATATTCGAAATGCAATGGAGGAGATACAATACATATTCCAGAAGTCCAACTAGAATAAAGCCAGCAGATGGACACCAGCTAGTCTACCAACAACCAACAGACAAAGAGATAAAGTTCAAAAGATATGTGAATAGTATGCCTTTTGTTTTTATGTATATTAGTCGTAAAGGAAATAGGAAGATTCCTTTACTTTACATATTTCTTTATGCTATTTTGTTTTATTAGGAAATTATTGTAACAAAAGTCTTAAAGCAAATAGTATGCTTGACTTTAGTTTTAATTTTTAATTTTTAATTTTTATGTTGGCCTTAGGAATGTTAGGCAGCCAACTTTCCTTATTATATATATGTGTGTAATGAGAAGGTAGAGGACATCGAGCAAGAAGCTTAGCAGCTTCAAAACTCTCTTCCCCTTTCTCATGTGTTGAGATTTCCCCAATATAAATAAAAGTTTTTAATTTTATTTCACAAAAAACAGATACAAACATTCAAGGAGCTATGTATAATCATCTAGATACACCCACAAACATATCTCATACCGAGGAGAACCTAACAACCAAGGTATACCCATGTCTATACATGTGTAGCTAAATCTTATATTCCTGATAATCTCTATAGTATTATTATTGATTATCATGTAGTAGTGTAACTATATTAGAACTACTTAAGTAAGTGTTACTCATCCTTAATTTGGATGACCAAATTAAGGATTTTTATAACTAGGACGTGTTCATTCTTCAAGACTTCCGACAAGGGTGAATCTGTAGCAGTCTATTTAACTGCTGTCTGTGAAATTCAGTTTACTATCCATTAACGTCCAGTAAGTGCCTAGCATGAGGTTATTGTAGGGATATATAGTATTAATCATGTTTTTAGATATAGTACATTATAACAATCGTGGTGGTTAAAAGTCTAAGTGAGACATTGTTGGGATATATGCAATACTATGTGTTTGGATATATTATGTATAATAGGAAAATTGTTTATTCAATTTTAATAAAGATCAATAGATGATGTATTCCTTTATGTGTCTGTTAACTTATATAGTTGATGATTTAGTGTATAGAGTTTTAGTTTATATATAGTGATTAAATGGTCGGTTCTGATATATATAAGTATTTTTGTTCGCAATCTAAGATGGAAATTGGACAATTTATTGGTGTGATTAACAGAATTGTTCCAACTTCTTGTCCTAGTATATTTTGTATGCATTGAACGAGATCGGGTAGAGATAGATGTTTTACTGACAATAACATATTCTCTAAACTGTAAAATGTACTTATATTCTCAATCTTGATATAACAGTTATGAGAGATATTTCTCGAATTAAATTTCAGCAAGTTTATGTGTTCTAGCATAAACATATGTGTTTTAACATAAACGATGTGTTATCTATTATTCATATAAGCAGTAAGTAGTATGTTTCTGGAGTGCTTCCAGCCTTCCACTGTACATATGTTTTACAACCGTTATCTCAACTTTAAATGAACAATGATAATGGAAAATGCAAGCAATACGCTATCAAGAAAAAAGATTCCATATAGATATTCTTGGCTAACAACACGCACATAGAGGGATTTATCACTAAACAAAGTTAGTTACTCTTGTAGATTCGGATCTATACGGGGATGTCTGCTTATAGTTTAGTTTCGTTGAGGTTTTACTAATAAGTAGTTGCATTCGTATTAACTGTTTCATGTCCGTATAAAGAAGAGTAATTTTATTGATTCACTTGAACTTTAAAGAATTGTTGCCTATACCTACTTCTTAAATGCATTTCTGTGTCGCGTCAATAATAGATTGATTAGTTTTCTGAATTTCTTCTTTTTGTCTTTGCAACTTGTTTCTTTGTTACAGGAACTTTTTTCAAAAGAACTACCAGCTGCAAAGGTACTCGAAACTACTCCGGGAGAACCACTGGATATCTTAATAGCTATATAAGAGGAGAGATGTTTATCTGAAACCAGTTTCTCCATATGTGTAACCTGGAAAACGATATTATGTAAAAAATTATAAGAATAAAAAACCATATAAACCTAAGAAAAAATTATCCGAATGTACATGTTACAATTGTGGAAAATTAGGATATTTAGCTAAAGATTGCAAAATACCTAAAGACCCAAAAAAGAAACAAATAACGGAAATACAAATCCAAGATGATATATATACCGAACTACCATACATTGATTACGATATAGAAAGTGAAGATAGTATTTATCAATTAGAAGAAAATACTAGCTCAGAATAAGATAATGACTTAGACCAATTTTATGACTGAAAATGCTATAAGAATAATTAGACTAGAAGACCATCCAGATGAAGAATCCTCAACTCAAAAAATAATATTTGATACAAATATATTTGAACAAATTAAAAAACAAGAATCACCCTTAAGAATAAATAAAATTTTAGAAGTACCAATAATAAAAAATTGGTTTAAACCAAAAAAGGAAGAATATTACATCATAAGCCAACGTGAACACACAATAGATTGTAAATATGCCAAAGGAAAAGCAATGATACCCATTATAAATAAGAAGGAACTAAATAAAGAAATACAAGCTTTAAAAACCAAAACTCCGATAAAATATGTACACCTAGGAGCAACAGAAATACTTATAAAAGCATGTTTTAGAGAAGGAATAGATACACCAATAGAACTATATTTAGCCGATGATAGAATAATCCAACCTATAGAAAAAAGTGTAATCAGTGCAGTAAGAGGAAATTTAATATATCAAAAATTTAAATTTATTATAAGTGCTAACTATTCAGTAGCAATAAAAGACACAAATATAGACAAATCCTTAGTCTTATATTGGAAAATGTCAGGTATAGAATTAACACCAGGAAGTAAAATATTTATAGCAAGATGCAAGAATTTATACATTTTAAGTACCAAACATACTATAAAAGCAATTAATAAGATTAACAAAATAAAAATAGAAAATCCCTTTGATAATATAGTTACAGCAATTGATCATAATGATTATAGTTATAACGAGATAGATATCGATGGAGATCTAGAGAGAGTAAGAGAAAGAATAGGAACTTCAAAAAGAATGCTAGATACCCCAACAACATCATCAAGGGTGAGTACATCTAGAAGAATAGAACAAAAAATACCAATGGAAATACAACAATACCAATATTATATAACAGGAATGATAGATCAACGAAAATATTTAATCTTAATAGATACAGGAGAACAAGAAAATTATATTACAAGAGAACTAATACCAGAAAATGAAATTAATATACAAGAACAAACATGTTCTGAATTACCTATAGAGTTAAGACAGATAAAAGAAACAACAATCCAAGAATTAATCATTGGAGGAATTCCAATAAGAATACAATTTACAATATCACAAACTAACACAAATATAATTCTAGGACTCGCATGGCTAGAACAAGTTAGACCCTACAATATAGAAGATAAACAATTAGTTATTCACTATAACAATAAGAAAGTTATCATTAGTAGAACCATAATATAATGAAATGACAAAAGTATATATACTCGCCAAAATAATTGTAGAAGGATATAATAATAGATATTACACACCTATGATTGATACAGGAGCAGAAGCTAATCTATGTAAATATAATTGTTTACCAGAAGATAACTGGACAAAGCTAAAAAATCCAGTAGTAGTAACAGGATTTAACAATGAAGGAAGTATGATTACATATTCAGCTAGAAATGTTAAAACTCATAGTAGTGACACAAAGAGTAGTTTGAAATACTACACTATTGAATGATAAGTATAATAATATAAGTAGAGGTTAAAGGGAATATGATTTAAACATACATGATAATTGACCATATGGATAATAACCAGCTAGGAACGCATACATATTTACTAGATGATAATGAAGAATATAAGATATTACTTTTATATATTTTACGTGACTTAGATACTGATACAACTAAACAGATTTATGACTTGCTAATGACTTATGAATCTATAGCAGTAATGCAAGATAATTGGACAGAATTTATAGTGTCAGATATGTATAACATGTTTTTAGAAGACGATTACCTAGATTACCCAGATATAGAATAGAATGATAAACTATGATAGTTTTTTTTATTGGCTTCAGATAATAGAAGAAATAAAACTGAACGAACAGATACTTAAAATATATGTAGAAACCTACTTCATGAACTATGATCTAAAATATCTAGACTATGTTGAAGAAACCATTAAAGAATTAAAAAGACTATACCCTGTAAGGCAATTATATTTTACATCAGCTTTTATGACATGTCACCTAGGATAAAATGAACCAACAACAATTTGAAAATTGGAGACAGACAATAGATGAGCTAAGAGAAACGGAAACTTTATTACAATTTAATTTAGATATGTATATAAGAACCCAAGAAATAACATACTTAGAAAAAATATTAGAAAATGTAACCCATATGTTAGTATTAATACCACTACGTAATAGATATTACGAAGCAACATTTAGATAATGATTAATTATGAATATCTTAAATATTGGTTACAAACCATGGAAAGCATAAATAATTTAGAAAAATTATTAAAAACAAATGTAGAAACATACCAAAGAACCCAAGATATACAATACCTAGAATATATAACAAACAATGCAACAGAACTCACAAGATTAATTCCATTAAAAGAACAATATTATAATGAAGCAGTCAACCTAACATACACCCCCCAAAATGATTAACTACGAAGCACTCCAAAATTGGACACAAACTAGACAAGAAAGAAAATCTAAGCAAAATCTATTGATAACTACAATACTAAAATACTACCAAACCCATGATAGACAATATTTAGAACAAATGACAGAAACTATGAGAGAACTTAACCACTTAATTACACTAGAAAAACAGTATTATAGTGAAGCATTTACCTTATAAGATGAGCATTTACCTTATAAGATGATCCGTAATCCGCACCGAACATTTAGAAAATAATTATATCCAAGAAAGTAATAGTAAACACACTAGTCCCGCATTTATTGTTAATAAACATAGTGAACAAAAAAGAGGAAAAAGTAGGATGGTTATTGACTATCGCAACCTAAATGCAAAAACAAAAACCTATAATTATCCAATACCAAATAAAATATTAAAAATACGACAAATACAAGGATTTAACTACTTTAGTAAATTTGACTGTAAATCAGGATTTTACCACCTTAAACTAGAAAACGAATCTAAAAAACTAACAGCTTTCATAGTGCCCCAAGGCTTTTATGAATGGAATGTTTTACCATTTGGATATAAAAATGCCCCAGGAAGATACCAACACTTTATGGATACATACTTTACACAACTAGAAAATTGTATTGTATATATAGATGACATATTATTATATTCAAGAACACAAGACGATCATATCCAATTATTAGAAAAATTCGCAAATATTGTAGAAACTGCAGGAATAAGCCTAAGCAAGAGAAAAGCAGAATTAATGAAAAATCAAATTGAATTTTTAGGAATACAAATAGATAGAGATGTTTAAAAATGCAAACACATATAGTACAAAAAATCCTCACCTCAGAAGAACTATTAGATACAAAGAAGAAATTACAATCCTTTTTAGGACTCGTTAACCAAGTACGAGAATATATACCTAAACTAGCAGAACACTTAAAACCACTACAGAAAAAACTAAAAAAGGATATTGAATATCACTTTGATGAACAAGATAAAACACATATACGACATATTAAAACAATGTGTAAACAACTACCAAAATTATACTTTCCAGATGAAAAGAAGCAATTCACATACATAGTGGAAACAGATTCGAGTGAACATAGCTACGGTGGAGTATTAAAATACAAATCAATAGAACACCATTGTAGATATTACTCAGGATCTTATACGGAACCCCAGATAAAATGGGAAATAAATTGTAAAGAGTTATATGCTTTATATAAATGTTTATTATCTTTTGAGCCATATATTGTTTATAACAAATTTATTGTGAGAACAGATAATACACAAGTAAAGTGGTGGCTAACAAGAAAAATACAAGACTCTGTAACAACGAAGGAAATACGAAGACTCGTATTAAACATACAAAATTTTACATTTACTATTGAAGTAATTAGAACTGACAAAAATACTGTTGCAGATTACTTATCAAGACAAAGCTACACAAACGGAGCCAGATAATATTATGGAAGATATGTTAAAGGCCATTACTACACTTTGTCATAAAGTGGACAGTATTAACCTAGAAGTACAAAAGCTAAAGGTTAATGAAGTTACTCTGAAACCTAAAGCTAGTACAAGTCAGCCGCATGACTCTAAAGATGCTGAGATACGTGGATCGGAAGACGCTAAAATTCCAGATCTAGAAGGAGACGAGGGAAAACTCCTAAAAACCCATAACATTTCAGCTAGTGTAGTTGCAGGTACAAGCAGGACAGTTAAAGGAAAACAAGTTAGTGGCAATTTAAATAGCTTATTTGATAAGCCCTTTATCCAAAGAAAACCTACGATAAATATCCCAGAACCACAAACCACTACATATGCAGCCAACTTATACAAAGAAAAGAAAATATACAAGCACATCTCCAGTACATATATCCACAATTTACACCAAATTCAGACATTTCTGAATCTCAAACCAAAATCCACTAATGCCACAGAACCAAATACCGATTATATAACTCAAAAATTGCAAAGATACAATAAACTAATTGCCCAACCTAAAACCAATGCGAACTTAGTACGTACATGTTATGACTATGGATTACTTAGTACAGTATATACAACTACCGGAGCAGAACTAGAAAAAATACCCGCAATATATAATGCATTCACTACATATAAACGAATTACTAAAGGATCTTTCTTTTATGTGAGATTCTACGTTGCACCAGCAGAAATACTCTACACAGAAATAAAACCTATCATCCAAGTTATCAAAATTGGACTTACAAGAGAAATGCTACTACCAGAAGAAATTGGTCCACAACCAGAGATACCAGAAGGAGAAATACCAAGCTTTTTTGCAAATAAAAGACTTATTGGACTAACAACTATTATTCAAGAATTAGTTAATAATTATTCTGATGGAAATGCTATATGGAAATATTCATCACGAGATCAAGTTATGATATACTCAAATTCCAGAGAGTTAAGATTAGCAGATATGGAAGAAGTAACTCCTGCAAAGATGTTTGTTTGTAATCTATCTTTCCTACTATTTAATTCGTCTTTTAAATCTATTATTTGTTTAAGTAAGTCTATTTGATTTTTTGTTAACGATAGTTTATGACTTGCTAATGACTTATGAATCTATAGCAGTAATGCAAGATAATTGGACAGAATTTATAGTGTCAGATATTTAATGAAGTTACTCTGAAACCTAAAGCTAGTACAAGTCAGTCGCAAATCATTTTATTTATATCACTGACACAATTTAATTTAGATATGTATATAAGAACCCAAGAAATAACATACTTAGAAAAAATATTAGAAAATGTAATTGGAAAAACAACTAGTAACAGAAATAGACCAGAAGTCCAACTAGAATAAAGCCAGCAGATGGACACCAGCTAGTCCACCAACAACCAACAGAATATAATTATTTTCTAAAAGTTCGGTGATATGTAACTTAAATTCGTTAAGATCATTAAAGTTATATTTTAGAGGTTTTTGTGTTATGATACTATTGGGGTCAGTTAATTCTATTGTAATGGTAGTCTTATGTTTTTCCCATCTGTGGAGTGGGTTTTCATTGTATAGTAACTTTCGTTTATCTTGTACTGGTTTTAAAGTATTAATAGAGAATCTTATTATTTCAATGGTTGTATCTTGGTTAAGATTATTTTCTAGTTTATGTGTTATTTTCTCACTTCCTTTTATCCATGGTACTTGTTTTTTAGTTTTACCTTGTACTCTTTTAGCTCCTACTTTCTTTTTACATGGTGTTGTAAACCACCAGTGTGTCTTAGTTAGTATATGTGGATATAGGTTGTCTAAGAATGGCATTCCTAATAATATATCTCTATTAGTAAATTCATTATTGTACATTAATTCTACAGTTAAAATTTTATCCCAAATTTGTAATTTAACATTTCTAGCTGAATATGTAATCATACTTCCTTCATTGTTAAATCCTGTTATTACTACTGGATTTTTTAGCTTTGTCCATTTATCTTCTGGTAAACAATTATATTTACATAGATTAGCTTCTGCTCCTGTATCAATCATAGGTGTGTAATATCTATTATTATATCCTTCTACAATTATTTTGGCGAGTATATATACTTTTGTCATTTCATTATATTATGGTTCTACTAATGATAACTTTCTTATTGTTATAGTGAATAACTAATTGTTTGTCTTCTATATTGTAGGGTCTAACTTGTTCTAGCCATGCGAGTCCTAGAATTATATTTGTGTTAGTTTGTGATATTGTAAATTGTATTCTTATTGGAATTCCTCCAATGATTAATTCTTGGATTGTTGTTTCTTTTATCTGTCTTAACTCTATAGGTAATTCAGAACATGTTTGTTCTTGTATATTAATTTCATTTTCTGGTATTAGTTCTCTTGTAATATAATTTTCTTGTTCTCCTGTATCTATTAAGATTAAATATTTTCGTTGATCTATCATTCCTGTTATATAATATTGGTATTGTTGTATTTCCATTGGTATTTTTTGTTCTATTCTTCTAGATGTACTCACCCTTGATGATGTTGTTGGGGTATCTAGCATTCTTTTTGAAGTTCCTATTCTTTCTCTTACTATCTCTAGATCTCCATCGATATCTATCTCGTTATAACTATAATCATTATGATCAATTGCTGTAACTATATTATCAAAGGGATTTTCTATTTTTATTTTGTTAATCTTATTAATTGCTTTTATAGTATGTTTGGTACTTAAAATGTATAAATTCTTGCATCTTGCTATAAATATTTTACTTCCTGGTGTTAATTCTATACCTGACATTTTCCAATATAAGACTAAGGATTTGTCTATATTTGTGTCTTTTATTGCTACTGAATAGTTAGCACTTATAATAAATTTAAATTTTTGATATATTAAATTTCCTCTTACTGCACTGATTACACTTTTTTCTATAGGTTGGATTATTCTATCATCGGCTAAATATAGTTCTATTGGTGTATCTATTCCTTCTCTAAAACATGCTTTTATAAGTATTTCTGTTGCTCCTAGGTGTACATATTTTATCGGAGTTTTGGTTTTTAAAGCTTGTATTTCTTTATTTAGTTCCTTCTTATTTATAATGGGTATCATTGCTTTTCCTTTGGCATATTTACAATCTATTGTATGTTCACGTTGGCTTATGATGTAATATTCTTCCTTTTTTGGTTTAAACCAATTTTTTATTATTGGTACTTCTAAAATTTTATTTATTCTTAAGGGTGATTCTTGTTTTTTAATTTGTTCAAATATATTTGTATCAAATATTATTTTTTGAGTTGAGGATTCTTCATCTGGATGGTCTTCTTGTCTAATTATTCTTATAGCGTTTTCAGTCATAAAATTGGTCTAAGTCATTATCTTCTTCTGAGCTAGTATTTTCTTCTAATTGATAAATACTATCTTCACTTTCTATATCGTAATCAATGTATGGTAGTTCGGTATATATATCATCTTGGATTTGTATTTTCGTTATTTGTTTCTTTTTTGGGTCTTTAGATATTTTGCAATCTTTAGCTAAATGTCCTAATTTTCCACAATTGTAACATGTACATTCGGATAATTTTTTCTTAGGTTTATATGGTTTTTTATTCTTATAATTTTTTACATAATATCGTTTTCCAGGTTACACATATGGAGAAACTGGTTTCAGATAAACATCTCTCCTCTTATATAGCTATTAAGATATCCAGTGGTTCTCCCGGAGTAGTTTCGAGTACCTTTGCAGCTGGTAGTTCTTTTGAAAAAAGTTCTTGTAACAAAGAAACAAGTTGCAAAGACAAAAAGAAGAAATTCAGAAAACTAATCAATCTATTATTGACGTGACACAGAAATGCATTTAAGAAGTAGGTATAGGCAACAATTCTTTAAAGTTCAAGTGAATCAATAAAATTACTCTTCTTTATGCAGACACGAAACAGTTAATCCGAATGCAACTACTTATTAGTAAAACCTCAACGAAACTAAACTATAAGCAGACATCCCCATATAGATCCGAATCTACAAGAGTAACTAACTTTGTGTAGTGATAAATCCCTCTATGTGCGTGTTGTTAGCCAAGAATATCTATATGGAATCTTTTTTCTTGATAGCGTATTGCTTGCATTTTCCATTATCATTGTTCATTTAGAGTTGAGACAAAGGTTGTAAAACATATGTACAGTGGAAGGCTGGAAACACTCCAGAAACATACTACTTACTGCTTATATGAATAATAGATAACACATCGTTTATGTTAAAACACATATGTTTATGCTAGAACACATAAACTTGCTGAAATTTAATTCGAGAAATATCTCTCATAACTGTTATATCAAGATTGAGAATATAAGTACATTTTACAGTTTAGAGAATATGTTATTGTCAGTAAAACATCTATCTCTACCCGGTCTCGTTCAATGCATACAAAATATACTAGGACAAGAAGTTGGAACAATTCTGTTAATCATACCAATAAATTGTCCAATTTCCATCTTAGATTGCGAACAAAAATACTTATATATATCAGAACCGACCATTTAATCACTATATATAAACTAAAACTCTATACACTAAATCATCAACTATATAAGTTAACAGACACATAAAGGAATACATCATCTATTGATCTTTATTAAAATTGAATAAACAATTTTCCTATTATACATAATATATCCAAACACATAGTATTGCATATATCCCAACAATGTCTCACTTAGACTTTTAACCACCACGATTGTTATAATGTACTATATCTAAAAACATGATTAATACTATATATCCCTACAATAACCTCATGCTAGGCACTTACTGGACGTTAATGGATAGTAAACTGAATTTCACAGACAGCAGTTAAATAGACTGCTACAGATTCACCCTTGTCGGAAGTCTTGAAGAATGAACACGTCCTAGTTATAAAAATCCTTAATTTGGTCATCCAAATTAAGGATGAGAAACACTTACTTAAGTAGTTCTAATATAGTTACACTACTACATGATAAGCAATAATAATACTATAGAGATTATCAGGAATATAAGATTTAGCTACACATGTATAGACATGGGTATACCTTGGTTGTTAGGTTCTCCTCGGTATGAGATATGTTTGTGGGTGTATCTGGATGATTATACATAGCTCCTTGAATGTTTGTATCTGTTTTCTGTGAAATAAAATTAAAAACTTTTATTTATATTGGGGAAATCTCAACACATGAGAAAGGAGAAGAGAGTTTTGAAGCTGCTAAGCTTCTTGCTCGATGTCCTCTACCTTCTCATTACACACATATATATAATAAGAAAAGTTGGCTGCCTAACATTCCTAAGGCCAACATAAAAATTAAAAATTAAAAATTAAAACTAAAGTCAAGCATACTATTTTCTTTAAGACTTTTGTTACAATAATTTTCTAATAAAACAAAATAGCATAAAGAAATATGTAAAGTAAAGGAATCTTCCTATTTCCTTTACGACTAATATACATAAAAACAAAAGGAATACTATTCACATATCTTTTCAACTTTATCTCTTTGTCTGTTGGTTGTTGGTGGACTAGCTGGTGTCCATCTGCTGGCTTTATTCTAGTTGGACTTCTGGAATATGTATTGTATCTCCTCCATTGCATTTCGAAAATTTGTGATCGGTGTATTTTTGTCCAATTAACTGACAATATCTGGTTAATAATTTTGGTGAAATAAATTCTTTCTTTAGGTTCTCCTCGGTATGAGATATGTTTGTGGGTGTATCTGGATGATTATCCATAGCTCCTTGAATGTTTGTATCTGTTTTTTGTGAAATAAAATTAAAAACTTTTATTTATATTGGGGAAATCTCAACACATGAGAAAGGGGAAGAGAGTTTTGAAGCTGCTAAGCTTCTTGCTCGATGCCCTCTACCTTCTCATTACACACATATATATAATAAGAAAAGTTGGCTGCCTAACATTCCTAAGGCCAACATAAAAATTAAAAATTAAAAATTAAAACTAAAGTCAAGCATACTATTTGCTTTAAGACTTTTGTTACAATAATTTCCTAATAAAACAAAATAGCATAAAGAAATATGTAAAGTAAAGGAATCTTCCTATTTCCTTTACGACTAATATAAATAAAAACAAAAGGCATACTATTCACATATCTTTTCAACTTTATCTCTTTGTCTGTTGGTTGTTGGTGGACTAGCTGGTGTCCATCTGCTGGCTTTATTCTAGTTGGACTTCTGGAATATGTATTGTATCTCCTCCATTGCATTTCGAACATTTGTGATCGGTGTATTTTCGTCCAATTAACTGACAATATCTGGTTAATAATTCTGGTAAAATAAATTCTTTCTTTAAGGCACTTGTTGTAGGTGCTTCTTCTGGTCTGAGTAGTGAAAGAATCCATTGCCGGACTTCTTCCATATCTGCTAATCTTAACTCTCTGGAATTTGAGTATATCATAACTTGATCTCGTGATGAATATTTTCATATAGCGTTTCCATTAGAATAATTATTAACTAATTCTTGAATAATAGTTGTTAGTCCAATAAGTCTTTTATTTGCAAAAAAGCTTGGTATTTCTCCTTCTGGTATCTCTGGTTGTGGACCAATTTCTTCTGGTAGTAGCATTTCTCTTGTAAGTCCAATTTTGATAACTTGGATGATAGGTTTTATTTCTGTGTAGAGTATTTCTGCTGGTGCAACGTAGAATCTCACATAAAAGAAAGATCCTTTAGTAATTCGTTTATATGTAGTGAATGCATTATATATTGCGGGTATTTTTTCTAGTTCTGCTCCGGTAGTTGTATATACTGTACTGAGTAATCCATAGTCGTAACATGTACGTACTAAGTTCGCATTGGTTTTAGATTGGGCAATTAGTTTATTGTATCCTTGCAATTTTTGGGTTATGTAATCGGTATTTGGTCTTGTGGCATTAGTGGATTTTGGTTTGAGATTCAGAAATGTCTGAATTTGGTGTAAATTGTGGATATATGTACTGGAGATGTGCTTGTATATTTTCTTTTCTTTGTATAAGTTGGCTGCATATGTAGTGGTTTGTGGTTCTGGGATATTTATCGTTGGTTTTCTTTGGATAAATGGCTTATCAAATAAGCTATTTAAATTGCCACTAACTTGTTTTCCTTTAACTGTCCTACTTGTACCTGCAACTGCACTAGCTGAAATGTTATGGGTTTTTAGGAGTTTTCCCTCGTCTCCTTCTAGATCTGGAATTTTAGCGTCTTCCGATCCATGTAGCTCAGCATCTTTTGAGTCATGCGGCTGACTTGTACTAGCTTTAGGTTTCAGAGTAACTTCATTAACCTTTAGCTTTTGTACTTCTAGGTCAATACTGTCCACTTTATGACAAAGTGTAGTAATGGCCTTTAACATATCTTCCATGATATTATCTGGCTCTGTTTGGGTAGCTTTGTCTTGATAAGTAATCTGCAACAGTATTTTTGTCAGTTCTAATTACTTCAGTAGTAAATGTAAACTTTTGTATGTTTAATACCAATCTTCGTATTTCCTTCGTTGTTATAGAGTCTTGTATTTTTCTTGTTAGCCACCACTTTACTTGTGTATTATCTGTTCTCACAATAAATTTGTTATAAACAATATATGGCTCAAAAGATAATAAACATTTATATAAAGCATATAACTCTTTACGATTTATTTCCCATTTTATCTGGGGTTCCGTATAAGATCCTGAGTAATATCTACAATGGTGTTCTATTGATTTGTATTTTAATACTCCACCGTAGCTATGTTCACTCGAATCTGTTTCCACTATGTATGTGAATTGCTTCTTTTCATCTGGAAAGTATAATTTTGGTAGTTGTTTACACATTGTTTTAATATGTCGTATATGTGTTTTATCTTGTTCATCAAAGTGATATTCAATATCCTTTTTTAGTTTTTTCTGTAGTGGTTTTAAGTGTTCTGCTAGTTTAGGTATATATTCTCGTACTTGGTTAACGAGTCCTAAAAAGGATTGTAATTTCTTCTTTGTATCTAATAGTTCTTCTGAGGTGAGGATTTTTTGTACTATATGTGTTTGCATTTTTATACCATCTCTATCTATTTGCATTCCTAAAAATTCAATTTGATTTTTCATTAATTCTGCTTTTCTCTTGCTTAGGCTTATTCCTGCAGTTTCTACAATATTTGCGAATTTTTTCTAATAATTGGATATGATCGTCTTGTGTTCTTGAATATAATAATATGTCATCTATATATACAATACAATTTTCTAGTTGTGTAAAGTATGTATCCATAAAGTGTTGGTATCTTCCTGGGGCATTTTTATATCCAAATGGTAAAACATTCCATTCATAAAAGCCTTGGGGCACTGTGAAAGCTGTTAGTTTTTTAGATTCGTTTTCTAGTTTAAGGTGGTAAAATCCTGATTTACAGTCAAATTTACTAAAGTAGTTAAATCCTTGTATTTGTCGTATTTTTAATATTTTATTTGGTATTGGATAATTATAGGTTTTTGTTTTTGCATTTAGGTTGCGATAGTCAATAACCATCCTACTTTTTCCTCTTTTTTGTTCACTATGTTTATTAACAATAAATGCGGGACTAGTGTGTTGAAATACATCACCTACATTGCTGAAAAGAGGATCCAGCAGTGTCTTAGCATTTGGAGTTGCTATAACTCTCAGGTTTGGGAACTTCCGTGAGAGAGGCTTTAATGTCTTTAGATGACAATGATCATTGAGGCTTTGTGTAATTAGTAAGCAGTCTATCACCGGAAAGTCATCAAGCTGCTCTAGAAACACATAAGAACCAGACAATTTCAGTAATATATCCAGACCAGTCCCAGGTAAAGGTTATTAGTTGCAGAAGCAAATAGCCAATAGCTAGATAATGGGGAAATGCCCCATTCCACTGAAAGAAGTACCTGGAAATTCTTCAGAACTTTTTTGGAAGCATTATATAGCAGAGGAATTCCAAAATCCAAATTACCCACCAAGATTGGATCAACCAGAATTTTTAGTCCTCCCACTTCCCACAACTAGCTATTTCCCTAAACAAAACATTCATGACTCTTAGAAAGGCAATAATAATAATAATAATAATAATAATAATAATAATAATAATAATCACTATATACAACAATATCAAGATAGAAAATGCACCTCCAAGTAAGTTAGTCTGAACATATCAATCTCGGAATAATTGGACTCCACAGCTTTCTTATCAGAAACCAAGGCACAGAAGATTGTTTGCAACCTATAAAGCAAACATGTTCATGAATTGGGATCCACTTCAGAATTGCAGTGCAGATTTATACAAAGAAATTAAAAAAGGAAACCTAGGAGCTGAGAGCTTGAATTTGGTAGAATCAACATAAAAGGGAACATTTTGAGTTGCAGAGAAACGGACAAATGATGAGGGTATCTCTTTACTAGGTCTGCAGGTGAAGTATGGAACAAAATTGTATTGAATAGCCATGGATTAAGAAAACTAAAGTTGAGTTGATGTTATGAACTAACTTTTTTTGTTGTTTTTCGGTATGGACCGTTCGCTGAGCATGGATATTAGAGAATTGATTATATCCACAACGAATGCACAAGACACACTAATTATAGTAATATATACTCCTAAAATAAAAATACTCTCCTTTCTTTATCTCTTATTTTTTACCTACTTTATTGCTTCAGATTATTAATTTTTTAATTTAATTTTAAAATACGAGCCTCTAATTTCACTCGCGTCTTTCCAAGTTGAGTCAACTTCGTCTGTTGTATCCAAGGCTTAAGGTAAGACTGCCTTTACCTAAAAGGCTTGCCCTTATGAGTGCATGTGAGACTTAGAAGTCGTTTGGTAGAGTATATTAAAAAAAGTAATGTATACATTAGCTTTGTATATTACTAATATCTTATTCGATACACTTTTTCATCCTATGAATTACTAATGTTTGCATTAGTTATACACTCTATTATGCATTAAGGAGTGTATTACTAATGCATGAAAATCCTTGGTATTAGTAATGCAATGGATTCTAATGCATGCATTAGTATGGTTAAAGTTACAATTGTCCCTCAAAATCTTTTATACATCCTCTCCATCATATTTATGGAGGATATTTTTGTAAAAAGTAATTTATTTTTAGAAATTATGCAATTCATGTTATTTTTAATACACCAAACCAAACACTGCATAAGAAAAAAGTAAGCATAACTAATGCAAATATAACTAACACAAGCATTACTAATGCAAGTATTACTAATACACTATATTTTGCACTATTCTTATACACTCTACCAAATGACCCCTTAATGATATAAGTATATGGTATTAGTACTGTTCTCCGCCCACAAAATTGTGATTTTATTTTACTCTCTTTAAGGTATGTTGTCTCTTTGTGCTATATTTTGGATTAACTATAAAGTTTTTTTTTTGGTCAGATTATGTCACGACCCAATATTTGGGTCATGATGGCGCCTATCGTAACCCACCAATAGGCAAGCCAAACCCTAGTCCGGAGAAACAAACGACGGGCTAACGGGCGGAATCTCATAAAATAGAGAAGAAGTGGAAGTAACCATATTTATAAACATGCTAAGACTGAGAAGGAAGAGGACAATGTATATAAAGTCCAGAACCCCTCCCAAGACCTGGTGGGGTCAGTACATGAGCCACTACTAACATACCCAAAATACAAGACAGAAACCAAACATGTATAATAAGTACAATAGTCTTGAGAGCAAAAGACTATACAGTAGAGGATGGAGAAGGATCTGCCTCGGACGTCAGTAAGCTCACCCTGCTCCGGAATCAGTGCTGAGAAAAGAGTCACGTCAAAACCGTCGACCGGTGCCTGGATCTGCATCGGGAAAAAAGATGCAGAAGTGCAGTATGAGTACCAGGGCAACGGGTACTCAGTAGGCATCATCGTCCGACTGAGCTTAATATAATATAAGCAAGCTAAAGTGCAGGGGGCATGCTAAGTCCGGGGTACAAGCAATAGATACATAAGTAACGGCCGAGGCGTATAGATATGCTCAGGAAAATATAAGTGCGATATATAATAACGAGTAAATAAATGCGTAAGTAAACACACAAGTCAAACATAACCTATCTGGGCCCCCATAAGCCCGATAGGCACACGGAAGAAAACAATAACCCAGTCTGGCCCCCATAAACCAGCGGGACACACAAGAAAAGTAAATGCATAGTCACCAGTGTCTCGAGGCTGTATCAGTATCCAGTAACCACAATAACCAACAGGAGTGCACCGGGCTTGAACCGGCACCAATGGGTAATAACAAGAGGACAGACGTCGGAGTCGAACCGGAAGCAGTGGGTAATAACAAGAGGCCACATATATATCATATCTGCCGGACTCGAACCGGAACTCATAGAACAACAACATCATAATAACGATACCCAGTACCAAAACTCTCCAATCATATCATAACCAGATGCCGGACTCGAACCGGAACTCATAATAATCAGTGGCCGGACTCGAACCGGAACTCATAGTGTACCACAATCCGGGGCCGGACTCGAACCGGAACACCCAATAGTCAATAACCAAAATCATCATACCTGAATCAGTAGCCGGACTCGAACCGGAGCTCATCATAGCCAGTAACCAGAACAGAATCAAAGGTCATATCATATCAAATAAACGGGGAATGCCTTAGTGCCAAGTCATTACTATTATATAGGTACAGAAGCTAACTCTACAACATGCTACAAGTCAATCTCGGGGTCCTTCTAGGTCAACTACCTACTATAAAAATATGTATATAAAAGTCTGGGTATACATTACAAGTCATGGAAAGGCGGTTCAGCGTTCTAAGTCAAACTAGCCGACCCCAATCAAATACGGTGCTATCAGGGACGAACAAAGCTAGACTGTCCAACCGGGTATAATCGGGGTGACTCAATCCCGTCATAACCCTAATAGTCATATAGGACTTATCTAAGCCCAAAGATGTCAAAGTTTCGACAAGCCGACAAAAAGGGTAACGGGGCCCGCTACCGGGTCCCGAAAACCAAGTCTGGTTATACTTGTCTAAGTCTGGGCTAAGTCTGTCTAAGACTGGACTAAGGTCCAACAATAACATTCCCAGACTAGCAACAACAACAACAATACTATCCGACCCCAAATAGGTCATCTGTGGGGTACCACGAGGATAACGGGCCTGGAATATATCCGAATAGCCCTATCCGGCCTAGAAGGCCTAAATCACAGCAAACCACCACCACCAAGTCTATAATACCAGCCCACAATACCAGCACAATAGCATACATATATCACACATAAGCCCAATCTAAGTGCAAAGGAAGGTAAACCTAGCCTACCTGGACGCCGCCGCAAGCTTGCTAAAAGAATCAGCTATTCAGGAGCCTTCCCCTTTCGAGAGGCCTCAGACTGCTGCCACGCTACCAAAAAAATAATAAACTACATGTCAAAACATGACTATTGATACCTATATTGCATTAGTTCGGAAAAATGTCTGAACCGTTCCCGTGGGGCCTGCTTGCAGAATCACAAAACTGAAACCGTCATAGCGTCCCAAACAACTCCGTGACCAATAGTCACAACTAACACCATTCAATTTGAGCTCAAAATGTAGCTCAAACATCAATATCAATCCCAAAATATAACAATTTAAATACACAACTTTAAGCTAAAACTGACTGAAAACTTACTATATAAAGACGTTATACTATCAACCACGCGATCCCCGAGCTTGAATAACTTAATGTAGATATTTGATTTTCTTTATCAAAATCGTGCAGTACCGCAGGTCAATTAATGAGCATATATGTCAGCCACCGCGATAAGAGATGCCATTTTCCAAGTAATCTGACTACTAAAATTTACTAAAATTTACACCTTAAAACTCTAAGACAAGGATTTGTGACTTTTCTATAATATATTAACATAGTGCTAGACTTACAAATCAACCGCTGATGTTAAAGTGAAAACTAATACATAATGGTCCTATTTGATAACTATATGGTGGATGAATGACTTGTCTTTACTGGTGAGGGACACATTGTACTAAATGTCCTCATCTTCCACATAGGTATGTGGTGTCACCACCATGACACCATATGTATTTATTTTACATGGTTATATATATATACTCGGGTATTGCATAAGTCCGTGGTAAAATAAATACAACTTTCTAACTATACCACAAGTTATAGAAAATTATTTCTAACAAAACCTCTATAAAATAAAAATATTATTTTAACATATTTAAATTCACTATCTCCGCTTAAGTTATTAATAACTTATTAAACTATTATAAAATAGTATAGATATATCATAACGAAAGAATTTTATAAAGTTCAAAAATATTTTCAAGAGGTAATTACCTATGTCATTTTACCAACTTTTAATTTAATTTAATATTTTACAATGTGCTCGGTCTAAATAATATTCTCAAACGAACTGCCCGGGAGCCGAACTGTCAGTCCCAGCAAGTCATAAATAACTTGGGGCAGTTATAGAAAAGCTCTAAACGCTGAGAACACACGAAAACGAGGAAAATGACCGGGAAGGTCATTACAATATCCACTACTAAGAGGACTTTCGTCCGCGAAAGTCAAGAATAAGCACATACCTGAAGACGTGAACAAGTAGGGATACTGGGTTCGCATATCGCGTTCAAGCTCCCAAGTAGCCTCCTCAACCGGACGGTGACGCCACTGTACCTTAACCACTGGAATGTCCCGGGAGCGTAACCGTCTGACATCTCTGGCTAAAATGGACACAGGCTCCTCCACAAACGTTAGTTTCTCGTCTAACTGAACTGAGTCCCACTGAAGCACATGCGTCTCATCTGGAATATATTGTCGTAGCATAGAAACATAAAATACTGGGTGGATAGCTGAAAATGCCGGAGGTAAAGCTAACACATAAGCCACCTCTCCAACGGTTCGTAAAATCTCAAAGGGTCCAATATATCTGGGGCTAAGCTTACCCTTCCTACCAAACCGCATCACGCCCTTCATGGGCGATACTCGTAAGAAGACCCTATCACCCACCCTGAATTTCAATGGACGACGTCTACGGTCAGCATAACTCCTCTGTCTACTCTGAGCTGTCCGCAGCTTGTCCTGAATTACTCGAACTCGGTCCAAAGATTCTCGGAGCAAATCTGTTCCACGAGGATTGACTTCTGAAGTTTCGAACCAGCCAATTGGAGATCGACACCGTCTGCCATATAAAGCCTCAAACGGAGCCATTTGAATGCTGGAGTGGAAGCTATTATTATACGCGAACTCGGCTAAAGGTAAGAATTGATCCCATTGACCCCCAAAGTCTAACACACAAGCGCGGAGCATATCCTCCAATACCTGAATCGTCCTCTCCGACTGCCCGTCTGTTTGAGGGTGAAATGCAGTGCTGAGGTCCACTTGGGTACCCAATTCTTCCTGGAAAGTCTGCCAGAAAGTGGAGGTAAACTGAGACCCTCAGTCTGAGATAATAGATATTGGCACTCCATGTAGGCGGACCACCTCCTGAATATATACACGAGCTAACCTTTTAGCACTATAGGAGACTCGAACAGGGATAAAGTGTGCAGACTTAGTCAATCGGTCCACAATAACCCAAATACTATCAAAACCACGGGAGGTGCGAGGTAATCCAACAATGAAATCCATAGTGACCCGCTCCCATTTCCACTCGGGAATGGGCAATTGCTGAAGCATTCCACCAGGTCTCTGGTGCTCGGCCTTTACCTGCTGACAACAAAGGCATCGGGCTACAAACCCTGCTATATCTCTCCGTATACCGCTTCACCAATAGTGTTGTCTCAGATCTCTATACATCTTAGCTGTCCCGGGGTGAATAGAATATCTAGAACTGTGAGCTTCACGCAAAATCAACTGAATTAAATCTTCAATCCTCGGAACACAAATACGACCGTCAAACCTCAGAACACCATCAGAACCCAAGGTAGCTCTCTCAGACTTACCCTTCAATACCTGATCTCGAATTCTACGGAGACCGCTATTCTCAAATTGACGACTCTGAATCTGCTCCAGCAAAGTAGATCTCGCACCAACACAAGCGATAACCCTCCTGGGGTTAGAAATATCCAAACGCACCATCGAGTTAGCCAAGGACTGAATATCCAAAGCCAACGGCTGCTGAGAGACTGGAATGAAGGCTAAGCTACCCATACTCACTGCCTTCCGGCTCAAGGCGTCCGCTACCACATTCGCCTTGTCCGGATGATAGAGAATAGAGATATCATAGTCCTTTAACAATTCAATCCATCTGCGCTGCCTCGAATTAAGATCCCTCTGAGTCATGATATGCTGAAGACTGCGGTGGTCTGTAAAGATCTCACAATGCACACCGTATAGATAATGCCTCCAAATCCGCAATGCAAATACTACCGCTGCTAATTCTAAGTCATGAGTGGGATAATTACGTTCGTGCACCTTCAGCTGCCTCGATGCGTAAGCAATGACACGACCCCGCTGCATCAAAACACATCCCAAACCGATACCAGATGCATCACAATACACGGTGAAACCCTCGCCTTCAACTGGAAGAGTCAACACAGGGGCAGAAGTAAGTCGATCCTTGAGCTTCAGAAAGCTTGCCTCACAATCCTCAGACCACTGAAATGGAACCTCCTTCCTGGTCAGTCTGGTCATAGGAGATGCAATAGACGAGAAGCCCTCAACAAACCGTCTGTAATATCCTGCCAACCCAACAAAACTGCGTACCTCAGTAGGCGACGTGGGCCTAGCCCAACCTCGAATAGCCTCAACCTTTGCTGGATCTACCATGATACCGTGTCTGGATACAACATGCCCCAAGAAAGCTACAGACTCAAGCCAGAACTCACACTTTGAGAACTTGGCATAAAGCCGATGATCTCTCAAAGTGTGGAGCACAATCCTCAAATGCTGCTCGTGCTCCTCGCTGCTCTTTGAATAAACCAAGATGTCATCAATAAACACAATCACAAAAGAGTCTAAGTATGGCCTGAATACACGATTCATCAAATCCATGAAAGCTGCTGGGGCATTAGTCAACCCAAAAGACATCACCAGGAACTCATAATGGCCGTACCGAGTCCTGAAGGCTGTCTTTGGGATGTCCTCAACCCTAACTCTCAACTGATGGTATCCAAATCTTAAATCTATTTTTGAGAATACCGCTGCACCTTGAAGTTGATCAAACAAATCATCGATACGAGGCATGGGATACTTATTCTTCACCGTCACCCTATTTAGCTGCCTGTAATCAATACACATACGCATAGATCCATCTTTCTTCTTTACAAACAGAACTGGAGCACCCCACGGAGATACACTTGGCCTGATAAAACCCTTCCCCAGAAGATCCTCAAGCTGACTACTCAACTCTCTCAACTCAGCAGGAGCCATACGATAAGGAGCCATAGAAATAGGTCGAGTGCCCGGCTTAAGGTCGATAATGAACTCTATATCACGCTCAGGAGGAAGGCCAGGTAAGTCAGTCGAGAATACATCAGGAAACTCACGAACAATTGGGACGGAGTCAAGTGACGGACTCTCAATGCTAGCATCCCGAACATAAGCAAGGAATGAATCACATCCCCTCGACATTAATCTACGAGCACGAACATATGAAATAATCCCTGTCGGTGTGCGGCTAACAGAACCCTGCCACACCACCGGGGGTACACCAGGCATGGCTAAGGTAACGGTCTTGGTAAAGCAATCCAAGACTGCATGATGAAAAGACAACCAGTCCATGCCCAGAATCACATCAAAGTCTACCATGGCCAATACAATAAAATCAACCTGAGTCTCAAACTCCTGAATAGTCACCAGACAAGATCTATATACCCGATCCACTACTAAGGAATCACCAACGGGGGTAGATACACGTAAGGGCATAGATAATAACTCAGAACACAAACCCAACCGTGGTGCATAATAAGTAGATACATAAGAAAACGTGGATCCAGGATCAAATAATGTAGAGGCTGGCTGATGGTATACGGAAATCGTACCTGTAATCACTGCATCCGAAGCCTCAGCCTCCGGTCTAGCCGGCACGGCATACAACTGACGCTGGCTACCACTAGTCTGAGCACCGCCCTGACCACCAGTCCGACCTCCCTGCGCTCTACCTCGAGAACCCTGGGGACCACCCCGACGACCCTGTGCACCACCTCTACCTGCTGGAGGTATAGATCTGAGGGGCTATGCTGTCTGAACTGAAGGCTCAATCGCCATACGCTGAGGACACTCACGCGCAAAATGACCGACAACCCCACAAGTGTAGCATGCTCCTGGCTCCCTGCTCGGCCTAGAAGGTCCGGCTGAGCTGGTATGACCACCTCTAGACGATGAACTGGACTGACCACGTCCTTGAGGCTGGCTAACAAAACCACTATAGGTGGGCTGACCCCTATCAGATATTTGCAAAGCTGACTGTACGGGCCTACTGGGCTGACTCTGTCGCTGAAAAGACTGCTGCTGCTGCTGAGGGTACCTACCCTGAAACTGGAACCCACGACCTCTGAACTGTGAACCACTATGGCTCCCACTGAAACTACCCTGAACAGGAGGTCTCTTATCGCTGCCCCCTTGGGCCTCGCGATCCATCTCCTCAATAGAGTATACATGCTCGGTAATCTCTGCGAATGACTTCCCTGAAGTCACTAAACTCTGGGTAGCTCTGCGGAGTGGCAATCTCAGTCCCCTGACAAAGCATCTAACTCTCTCATACTCATCAGGCAAAATAGAAGTAGCATGCCTAGAAAGATCATGAAACCTCGCCTCATACTCGGCGACAGATAACGAACCCTGAGTCAATCTGGAGAACTCATCTCTAAGTCGCTCCCACATAGTACGGGGCATATACTTTCCCAAGAAAATCTCAGAGAACTGGGTCCAAGTAACCGGCGGAGATCCTGCTGGCCTGGAATCAAGATATCCCCTCCACCATCTCCTCGCTGCAGTATCAAACTGATATGCCACAAAATCAACACCACGAGACTGTACCAATCCCAAATTCCGCAATCTATCCTCGCAGCTGGACAAGAACTCATATGCATCCTCACCCGGAGTACCAGCAAATCTCGGTGGAGTCAACCTCAAGAAATGCCCCAACATCCTCTGCTCATCAATAGACATAACAAGATGATCTGTAACCGGCTGTGGAGCTACCGGCGCTGGCGGAATCTCAACTCTGGGTGCTGCAGCTGCAGGCTGTGCCCCAACATCAACTCCCTGTACTGCTGGTTGGGCTCCCTCAGCTGACAGACCTCCAACTATCCCCAACAACTGAAGTAATGTACCTCGGAGCAAAGAAGCATCAATATATCTAGGTGGAGCCTGGGCTGCTCCCTGGCCCATCGGCTGCTGTGGAGGCGGAACATCTGTAGCTCTAACGGGATCGGGTAATTGATCCCTAGCATGATCTCGGCCTGGGGCTGCTGCTCTGCCCTGCCCCCGACCTCTGGGTCGACCTCGGTCCCTAACTGGAGCCCTCGTTGTAGGCTCGGGGTCCTGACCCTCGGGTCTCGCACCCTGCGTCCTAACCATCTGCATAAAGAGTGAACCAAATGAAAATTAGAAACCAACATAGACTTAACGCACGAACATGAGTCAAGAAAATGAGAGACTCCCCTAAGAATGCTCCATAGCCTCCTGAGGATAGGATACAGGTATCCCCGCACCGATCCGCAAGACTCTACTACACACTGGCTCCTGTACCGACACTACCCGTACAACCTAGGCTCTGATACCAAGCTGTCACGACCCAATATTTGGGTCATGATGGCGCCTATCGTAACCCACCAATAGGCAAGCCAAACCCTAGTCCGGAGCAACAAACGACGGGCTAACGGGCGGAATCTCATAAAACAGAGAAGAAGTGGAAGTAACCATATTTATAAACATGCTAAGACTGAGAAGGAAGAGGACAATGTATATAAAGTCCAGAACCCCTCCCAAGACCTGGTGGGGTCAGTACATGAGCCACTACTAACATACCCAAAATACAAGACAGAAACCAAACATGTATAATAAGTACAATAGTCTTGAGAGCAAAAGACTATACAGTAGAGGATGGAGAAGGATCTGCCTCGGACGTCAGTAAGCTCACCCTGCTCCGAAATCAGTGCTGAGAAAAGAGTCACGTCAAAACCGTCGACTGGTTCCTGGATCTGCATCGAGAAAAAAGATGCAGAAGTGCAGTATGAGTACCAGGGCAACGGGTACTCAGTAGGCATCATCGGCCGACTGAGCTTAATATAATATAAGCAAGCTAAAGTGCAGGGGGCATGCTAAGTCCGGGGTACAAGCAATAGATACATAAGTAACGGCCGAGGCGTATAGATATGCTCAGGAAAATATAAGTGCGATACATAATAACGAGTAAATAAATGCGTAAGTAAACACACAAGTCAAACATAACCTATCTGGGCCCCCATAAGCCCGATAGGCACACGGAAGAAAACAATAACCCAGTCTGGCCCCCATAAACCAGCGGGACACACAAGAAAAGTAAATGCATAGTCACCAGTGTCTCGAGGCTGTATCAGTATCCAGTAACCACAATAACCAACAGGAGTGCACCGGGCTTGAACCGGCACTAATGGGTAATAACAAGAGGCCAGACGCCGGAGTCGAACCGGAAGCAGTGGGTAATAACAAGAGGCCACATATATATCATATCTGCCGGACTCGAACCGGAACTCATAGAACAACAACATCATAATCACGGTACCCAGTACCAAAACTCTCCAATCATATCATAACCAGATGTCGGACTCGAACTGGAACTCATAATAATCAGTGGCCGGACTCGAACCGGAACTCATAGTGTACCACAATCCGGGGCCGGACTCGAACCGGAACACCCAATAGTCAATAACAAAAATCATCATACCTGAATCAGTAGCCGGACTCGAACCAGAACTCATCATAGCCAGTAACCAGAACAGAATCAAAGGTCATATCATATCAAATAAACGGGGAACGCCTTAGTTCAAAGTCATTACTATTATATAGGTACAGAAGCTAACTCTACAACATGCTACAAGTCAATCTCGGGGTCCTTCTAGGTCAACTACCTACTATAAAAATATGTATATAAAAGTCAGGGTATACATTACAAGTCATGGAAAGGCGGTTCAGCGTTCTAAGTCAAACTAGCCGACCCCAATCAAATACGGTGCTATCAGGGACGAACAAAGCTAGACAGTCCAAACGGGTATAATCGGGGTGACTCAATCCCGTCATAACCCTAATAGTCATATAGGGCTTATCTAAGCCCAAATATGTCAAAGTTTCGACAAGCCGACAAAAAGGGTAACGGGGCCCGTTACCGGGTCCCGAAAACCAAGTCTGGTTATACTTGTCTAAGTCTGGGCTAAGTCTGTCTAAGACTGGACTAAGGTCCAACAATAACATTCCCAGACTAGCAACAACAACAACAATACTATCCGACCCCAAATAGGTCATCTGTGGGGTACCACGAGGATAACGGGCCTGGAATATATCCGAATAGCCCTATCCGGCCTAGAAGGCCTAAATCACAGCAAACCACCACCACCAAGTCTATAATACCAGCCCACAATACCAGCACAATAGCATACATATATCACACATAAGCCCAATCTAAGTGCAAAGGAAGGTAAACCTAGCCTACCTGGACGCCGCCGCAAGCTTGCTAAAAGAATCAGCTATTCAGGAGCCTTCCCCTTTCGAGAGGCCTCAGACTGCTGCCACGCTACCAAAAAAATAATAAACTACATGTCAAAACATGACTATTGATACCTATATTGCATTAGTTCGGAAAAATGTCTGAACCGTCCCCGTGGGGCCTGCTTGCAGAATCACAAAACTGAAACCGTCATAGCGTCCCAAACAACTCCGTGACCAATAGTCACAACTAACACCATTCAATTTGAGCTCAAAATGTAGCTCAAACATCAATATCAATCCCAAAATATAACAATTTAAATACACAACTTTAAGCTAAAACTGACTGAAAACTTACTATATAAAGACGTTATACTATCAACCACGCGATCCTCGAGCTTGAATAACTTAATGTAGATATTTGATTTTCTTTATCAAAATCGTGCAGTACCGCAGGTCAATTAATGAGCATATATGTCAGCCACCGCGATAAGAGATGCCATTTTCCAAGTAATCTGACTACTAAAATTTACTAAAATTTACACCTTAAAACTCTAAGACAAGGATTTGTGACTTTTCTATAATATATTAACATAGTGCTAGACTTACAAATCAACCGCTGATGTTAAAGTGAAAACTAATACATAATGGTCCTATTTGATAACTATATGGTGGATGAATGACTTGTCTTTACTGGTGAGGGACACATTGTACTAAATGTCCTCATCTTCCACGTAGGTATGTGGTGTCACCACCATGACACCATATGTATTTATTTTACATGGTTATATATATATACTCGGGTATTGCATAGGTCCGTGGTAAAATAAATACAACTTTCTAACTATACCACAAGTTATAGAAAATTATTTCTAACAAAACCTCTATAAAATAAAAATATTATTTTAACATATTTAAATTCACTATCTCCGCTTAAGTTATTAATAACTTATTAAACTATTATAAAATAGTATAGATATATCATAACGAAAGAATTTTATAAAGTTCAAAAATATTTTCAAGAGGTAATTACCTATGTCATTTTACCAACTTTTAATTTAATTTAATATTTTACAATGTGCTCGGTCTAAATAATATTCTCAAACGAACTGCCCGGGAGCCGAACTGTCAGTCCCAGCAAGTCATAAATAACTTGGGGCAGTTATAGAAAAGCTCTAAACGCTGAGAACACACGAAAATGAGGAAAATGACCGGGAAGGTCATTACAGATTATTTGAGCATTAGATCTCTACTTTAACTACGAGAAGATTAACATTTGGCAAAGTTCTTTTGGCGTACCATATTTACATGATCAATGACAAATTCATTCGACCACACCATAATATCCATTTTAGTCATGACCAAACCTTTTATAAACAAGAATCATTTCTTACTTTTACCCTTTGGTAGATCATGATAAAACATACTACAACATCAATGACTTTTTTATAACAAATTAAAATTCTTTATTTCTCTCAAACCTTCCGTAGAGGTGAGTTTTTGGTATTTATCAACCATACATAAGCACATCCTTATTCATAACCCTTAACACATATAGACACATTCATTTTCAAGAATACCCGAGCATTTACAATGCTTATTACAAGTCACATTCTTTTCAAGGAATGGACAATAATAATATGTACTTGCTTCACAAATTTTGATTAGAAGCTCATTGTCTTGCCTTGACAATTATCATATTTCTATAACACATCTCAACTTCACTTGGAAAGGTCTATATATTCTTTTCTTTTGATAGAAGATTTTATAACAGTTATCGAATTAGCTCGCACGACAACCGTGTGCCCAATATCTTCCATACCAAATTGGTGGTAAAATTACCTTCACCTTTTGAAGGACTGTTTGGAGAACCCATAGTGTTCTTCCTTTGGTTATTATCAAAATGATGACTATTATTTTGTCCTTTGCCACATTATCAGCACGAGTCTCAAAGATTAAAGGTAATGAATTATTTTTCATTTCTATTATATTGACAATATTCATTTTATGCCCTTTCACGATCCAATTTCTCGAGTCATGATGGCATCTACTTTTATCCACCATCAGGTAAGCCAAACCATAGCCCGGAACGATAAGTAACGGACTAACCGACGGAAGACAAGACAATAAAGGAAATAGACATGATATGAATTTATAAAACAACTAAAAGCAGTGGTAAATAACATGAACAAACTATTCAACAAAAGGAGGAGGACAAAATATACAAAATAAGTTTCTCCCACGATCTGGTAAGATCGATACAAGAGCCACTAAATCAAAATACAGTACAAGACAGTGCCACATATACAACATAGTCTCAGGATATACAAAAAGACTATCCAAACACAGTAGAAGGAGGAGGATCAGCTCTGGACTCTAAAAGCTCACTCTATCTCCAAACAGCAGCACGACTCGAGGATAACGTTAGTGGCTGTGACTCATACTCGGATATGCATCAAGAAAAAGATGTATAAGTATAGTATGAGTACCAAAACAACGGGTACTCAGTAGACATCATCGGCCGACTGAGCTAAATTATAGTAAAAGCATAAATAAAGTGCGAGAAAGTAAACTAACGACAGAAATAAAGGAGTGGAAATGAAAATAGTAGATCATGCCGAGATGATACGATAAATACATAAAACAAGTAACTCGAGAGCGGAAATAAAGTTTAGCTATAACCTAACTGGGCCCCCACAAGCCTAGAAGGCACAATCAAGAAAAAAATCCAACCGAGTCCCCATAAGCCCGGTGGATACAAACAAGGAGTAACACTAATATGAAGATGGAATAACCACAATAATAATAATAATATGAGCCAACGGATGATAAGCGTACCTGAAACTCCTTTTCGATCATAATTCCAAGCCTTACGGTCCTTTCCAAATTTTCAATCCCAAATCAATATCCGTATAAATCATAAATATCGAACTCGAATTGGAACTAGTGGATAATATTATAATAGTAAAATGTCAGACTTGAACCAAAACTAATGAACAATAATAAAGCTACTATATGTCGGACTCGAACCGAAACTGATAAATAAACTAAAAAGTAATTACGATCGAAGAGCATAACTCCTATTAAGTCCAACTAGTCATAATCTCTAAGGTCAGGCGGTCAAGTCTGTAAAGGTGATACACGTCCTAATCACTAAGCCAAGAGTGTAATTTACGACCAAATACTACCCCACCTGGGTTAACAAAGCCAAAAAAGTTTCCTGAAAATGACTAAGTCATCCTAAACTCAAGAATTAGCCTAAGGTAACGAATGGAGGTTATTTAGGTCAACAAGGAGCTATCCTAGGCAATTTATACAAAAGAAAAGTCAGTGGGGCCCACTACCAGTTCCAAAAACCCAACATAAGGGAAGCATCTACCCAAACCTAGTCTAAGGCTTTTCAATCTTATCCCAAGGCGCTAAGTATGCTAAAAACAATTCTAAGGCTAATCATAGGCTAATACAAGGGAGGACGGGGCTAAATTCTGCCTAAAAGAGCCCCTAACTAGCTAAATCAGTCAATAAATGCTAAAATGATAATTGGGTCATAAGTTCCCACCCATAGTTGACACAATACTACACTAGTACTATAATGAAGCACAGTCTAAGAGAAAAGTAAGCCTGGCCTACTTGGGCACAGCCGAAAGCTCGTATAATCCTCTACTACAGAGCTTTTCCCTTTTGAGAAGCCTCCGATTGCTGGCACGTTGTCAAAATAAGGTTCTACACGTCAATATAAGAATATCGATATCCATATTGCGTATATACTCTGGGTCAGAAATCATAAAATTAAAACCGACACAACATCCATCTTAGCTCAAAGATCATTTGTCGCAAATTTAGGAAAAATATGAGTCCAATTCTGTACTAAAATAGTCCCAACAGAATTTGGAGAAACAAAAATTTAAGCAGAAATTAAATCAAAACTTACAAGATAACGATGCTAAAATGGTCACAACTACCTCCCCGAGCTAATACCAGCTTTAATTATGGATTAACACACTATTTTTGAGCTCCCAATCAGTCTATAATGGTGTTTAACACTTGAAAAATGGAGTTGGAAATGAAGGGAATTATTTATATACTCCCAGGGGTCCTTTGCCATAATGGGACCTCCGTCGTGAATGTGGGAGCTGGCCCAGACAGATCTTCACGAACGCGACCAGTCCACCGCGATTGCAAATAAGAAGGCTAGACCGTGAACGCAAATGAACTATGCTACCCTACTAAACTCAGCATTCCAAACTCAATGACACCATTGAAACTTCCATGTGATGTTTTTTCGATAAAAAGTGGGCCCCACACCCTAGGGTCCATTTTAGCCAAAATCCATCTAATAGCCCAAAATGAGTCCGAAAGCCTCGAGACCTGGACCAAGGGTACCCCTAGCCTAAAATTGATGTTTTGAAGCTAATGTGACTTTCAAAATTAGAATTCAGGGCCATTTACCTGAAGTTTATGCCCAAGATCCTATTTTTAACAGCGAAAGCTCCAAAATAGTGAAATGGATCTAAAAACAAACGAACTACCCGTTAACCAAACTGTCAGTCGCAATAAGTCATAAATAACTTAGCGCAGCTATAGGAAAGCTATAAACATAGAAAAGCATGAAACTGCAAGAAATGACCTGGAGGGTAATTACAACATCCACTACTAAAAAGACTTTCATTTATGAAAGTAAAGGATTAAGAAGTACCTGAAGGCTGGAACATGTAGGGATACTGGATCCTCATCTCACGCTCGATATCCCAGGTAGCCTCCTCGACTAGATGGTGTTTCCACTGAACCTTAACAAAGGAATGTCTCTGGAATGTAACTATCTAACATCTCTGGCTAAGATAGATACTGGCTCCTTAATAAAGGTCAACTTCTCATCCAACTGAACTGAGTCCCACCTAAGCACGTGACACTTATTTGGAATGTCACCCCATAACATAGATACATGAAAAACTGGATGGATGGTTGAAAAGGCTGGAGGCAAAGCTAACTCATAAGTTACCACCCAACTATATGAAGTATCTCAAATGGTCTGATATACCTAGGGTTGAGCTTGCCCATCCTCCCATACCTAATCACGCCATTCATAGGTGATACTCAAAGAAAGACTCGGTCATCAACTCTGAATTTCAAGGCACAAAGTCTACGATCAGCATAACTCTTTTGCCTACTCTGAGCTGCCTGAAGCCTATCCTGAATCACCTGAACCACCTGAACCCTATCCAAAGTCCCACAAAACAAATTAGTACCACAGGGCCTAAACTCTAAAGTATCAAACCAACCCACCAGAGATTGATAACGCCTACCATATAATGCCTCGAATGGTGCCATCTAAATACTCGAACTCCACTAAGGCTAGAAACCGCTCCCATTAACCTTTAAAGTCCATAACACATGTGTGAAACATATCCTTCAAAACCTGAATAGTCCACTCTGACTGTCAGTCAGTTTGGGGATGAAAAATGATGCTAAGGTCAACCTGGGTACCCAACTCCTCCTGAAAGGCCCTCCAAAAGCTACAATTGAATTAGGAGCCTTTATCTGAGATAATAGACACGGGTACTCCATGAAGACGAATCACTTCTCAAATATAGATACGGGCCAACCTCTCAGCACTGAAGGAAACCTGAATAGGGATGAAATAGGCAGACTTGGTCAATCTATCTACAATGACCCAAATGCTATCGGAACCACGAGAGGTGTCAGGCAAACCACCCACGAAATCCATAGTAATCCGCTCATATTTCCACTCTGAAATGGGTAGCCTCTGAAGCAATCCACCAGGTCTCAAATGCTAGGCCTTCACCTGCTGACAACACAAGCACCAAGCCACAAAGTCCGCTATATCTCTCCTCAGACTGCTCCACCTGTAATGCTACCTCAAATCCTTATACATCTTAGCTATCCGGGGGTGAATAGAATATTCTGAGTAGTGAGCCTCCCAAAGTATCAACTAAATCAAGTCTCCTTCCCTTGAAACACAAATTTGACCATCGAATATCAAAATGCCCTCAGACTCTAGGGTAGAACTCCTGGACTCACCTCTCAACACCTGATCTCAAATGCCACATAGTCTGCTATCCTCAAACTCTCACCCCCGAATCTGCTCCAACAAGCTAGGCCTAGCCTCAATGCTAGCGAGAATCTTCCTGGGGTTTGAAATATTAAGTTGAACCATCATGTTGGCTAAAGACTGAATGTCTAAGGCTAACGTTCACTCAAAAATTAAAATGAAGGCCAAGCTACCCATACTCATTACCTTCCAGCTCAAGGTGTCCATTACCACATTTTTCTTGCCCAAATGGTATAGAATAAGAGGTCGTAGTCCTTCAGTAACTAAATCCACCAGCGTTGTTTTGTATTAAGCTCCTTTTGGGTCATAATGTACTAAAGACTATGGTGGTCACTGAAGATCTCTTAGTGAACACCATACAAGTAATGCCTCTAAATCTTAAGCACGAAAACTATCGCCACCAACTCCAACTCATGAATGGGGTAGTTGCGCTTATGCACCTTCAGCTATCTCAAAGTATAAGCAATAACTCAGCCCCGCTGTATTAGAACACACCCCAAACCAACACCAGAAGCATCATAATAAACAGTAAACCCCTCACCCTCAACTGGAAGAGTCAAAATAGGGGTTGAAGTAAGAAAGTACTTGAGCTTAAGAAAGCTCGCCTCATAACCATCAAACCATTAAAATAGAACCTCCTTCCTAGACAAGCTAGTCATAGGGGGTGTAATAGTAGCAAATCTCTCGATGAACCACTTGTAGTAGACTGGCAACCCAATAAAACTACGAACCTCAGTAGGAGACGTAGGCTTAGCCCAATCACGAATAGACATTCCCAAGAAAGCTACAAACTCCATCCAGAACGTGCACTTTGAGAATTTGGCATAAAGCCTATGATCTCTCAAAGTGTGGAGCATATTCCTCAAATGCTACTCATGGTCCTCCCTACTCCTCAAATAAACAAGGATATTATCGAGGAAAACTATTATAAAGGAGTCCAAATAAGGCCTGAAAATATGTTCATCAAGTTCATGAACGCAGCTGGGGCATTGGTCAACCAAAAAGACATCACTAGGAACTCATAATGGTCATAACGAGTCCTGAAGGCTGTCTTAGGGATGTCTTCTGCCCAAATCCTCAACTGATGATAGCCAGACCTCAAATCAATCTTAGAAAACATTGTTGCACCCTAAAGTTGATCAAATAAATCATTGAAATGAGGCATAGAATATTTATTCTTCACTATCACCTTATTCAGCTTCCTATAATCGATACACATAAGCATAAAATGATCCTTCTTCTTCACGAATACAATAAGAGCACCCCAAAGCATTACACTTGGCCTAATAAAACCCTTACCCAGAAGATCCTGAAGCTGAGTATTTAGATCCTTTAGCTTAGCAGGAGCCATACGGTAAGGTGCTATAAAAATACGTACGGTGCCTAGATCAAGGTTAATAGCAAACTCAATATCACGCTCAGGAGAAATGCGATGTTGGCCGGTAGGAAAGATGTTAGGAAATTCACAAACTATAAGAATAGAATCAAGCGAAGGACTCTCCACTCTAATATCATAAACATAAGTCAAGAATGACTCACAACCCCTCGATACCAGTCTCCTAGCCTGAACATAAGAAATAATACCCATTGGCCCTCGGCTAAAAGAACGCTACCATACAATCGAGGGTATGCTAGGAATGGCTAAGGTAACGGTCTTGGCAATGCAATGCAATATCGCATGATAGGGGGATAACCAGTTCATGCCCAGAATCATATCGAAATCAAACATATCTAGCACAATAAGGTTAGCCTGCATATCATACTCTCAAACAGTCATAATACATGATCTATAAACTCATTCCACTACTAAAGAACCACCTATAATTATAGCTACATGTAATGACACCAATAATATCTCCCAAGACAACCCTAACTGTGGTGCATAATAAGCAGAAACATATAAATATGTGGATCCTGAATCAAATAAAGTAGAAGGTGGATGATGACACACTGAAATTGTACCTTTAATAACAGCATCAGAAGACTCTACCTCCAGTCTATAAGGAATAACATATAGGTGACCCCATCCACCACTAGACTGGGCGTCTGCCCAACCATCAGTCCTACCTGTCTGAGGACCACCTATGGAACCCTGGGGACTACCCCTGCAACCCTATGCACCACCCCTAGATGGAGGTGGTACTGATCTGATCATCTGAGCACTCTGAGCTGAAGGCTCAATCATCCCAAGCCGGGGACACTCTCTAGAGAAATGGCTGACTATACAACAATAATAGCATGCCTCAAACACTTCGCTCTATCTAATCCAGAATGGCTATATCGGCCTAAAGACCCTGACTGTGCACCCCTCAAGGACTAACCACTGCTTTGACTATTGTAGTCACTATAACCAGGCTGACCACTATTAGAAATCTGAAGTGCTGCCTGAACGGGCCTACTAGATTGACCCTGGTGCTGGTAAGACTGATGCTGGGGGTATCTCCCCTGAAACCCTCAGCCTCTGAACTGTGAGCCACTATTAGTCCTACTAAAACATCCCTGATGACGCTGCCTCTTATCGATGCCCCTTTGTGCCTCGCGATGTATCACCTCTAAAGTTTGGGCATAATCAGTAATATCCACGAATGACCTACCACAACAACTAAAATTTGAGTAGCCATATGAAGTAGAAGTCTTAATCCTCTGACAAAACATCTAATCCGTTCGTACTCGATTGGTAAAATCATAGTAGCATGCATACCAACTCATGGATCCTCGCATCACACTCAACAACCAACATAGAACCCTGCTCCTAGCCTATAAACTGAACCCTCAAATGCTTGCGTAGGTTGTGAGGCATATACTTCTCTAAGAAGGCCTCAGAGAACTGAGTCCATATCATAGGGGGTAAACTAGCTGGCCTGGAATCCATATAACCTCTCCATCACTGTTTGGCTACCGATCAAACTAGAATGTGGTGTAATCTACACCATGAGCCTCTACCAAGCCAAAATTACAGAGGCTCTCCTCACTACTAGTCAGAAATTCAAATGCATCCTCGTCCGGGCCCACTATAACTCTAGGTGGTGCCAATCTCAGAAATCATCCCAGTATCTTTTGCTTCTCCATAGTCATGACTGGCTGGGCCATTGCCAGCTGTGGAACTACTAGTATTGGGGGAACCTCTACTCTAGGAGCCACAGCTATAGGTTGTGTACCTAAATCAGTACCACCCTGGGCTGCTATTTAAGCCTCATTTATTGGTGGACCACCTACTAATCCTAATAGCTGAATAAAAACATCTCTTAGAACTGAGGAAGATATAAATCCAGGCGAGGCTTGGGTTGCACCCTAGCCTACCTGTTGTAGGGGTGGCTGAACCTCTGGAGATACCTCTAGTTCGGGAGTAATAATAGGGTCAAGTGAAGGCTTCATCTCCTAACCCCTATTTGGTGATGTAGTTATAGCCTGGCCTCGACCTCTGGGTAGACCTCGGCCTCTAACTGGTGCTCTGGCTACAGGCTTATGGTCTTTAGGAACCAATATAGACTCAACACACGAAAATGAACCAAAAGGCAAGATTTTCATAAGAATATCCTGTAGCCTTCCAAAGATAGGATACGAACGTCATCGTACCAATCCATGAGACTCTACAAGACACTTGATATTGTACCAACAATACCAATGAACCTAGGCTCTGATATAAAACTTTCACGACCTAATTTCTTGAGTTATGGTGGCACCTATTTTATCCCACCAGTAGGTAAGCCATACCATAGCCCGAAACTATAAGTAATGGGCTAACTGGCGAAAAATAAGGAAAATACATGAAACAGACATACTAACAGTGAAAAGTAATAATATATAAATACTAATATACTATACACAGAGAAAAAGGGACAAAATATACATAATGATATCCCCCACAACCTGGTAAGGTCGGTAAAAGAGTCACTAATTAAAAATAGAGTACTAGACAGTACTAAATATACAATATAGTCTTAGAATATAAAAAAGACTATCTAAAATAGCAGAAGGAGAAGGATAAGCTCCAGATTCTGAACCCTCACCCTATCTTCAAATTAACAGCAAGCTCAAGTATAACGTCAATGATGGTAGTGCATACTCGAATCTGCGTAAGGGAAAAATATGTAGAAGTATAGTATAAGTACTAAAATAATGGGTACTCAGTAGGCATCATAGGCCGACCGAGCTAAATCACAGTAAAAGAGTAAGTAAAGTACGAGTACGTAAATGTAAGGCAATAAATAGGATAAAAATGGAAGTAATTGATAATGTAGGGAGAATACAATATATATACAAGATAAGTAACTCAAAGCAATAAATAAATCTAACAATAACCTAACTGGGGCCCCATTAGACCAGAAGACACAAGCTAAAAAAAACCCAACCAAGCCCCCATAAGCCTAAAGGCTACATGCAAAGAGTAACACTAATTATAACTATAGAATAACGACAATAGTAAGTGTAATGCAAGCCAATGCACCGTAACCGTACTTGAAGCCCTTTCTAATCATAACCCAAGTCTTACCGATCCTTACCGGGTTTCAATGCCAAATCAGTGTCCAAATAGATCATAAATACCAGCCTTGAATTAAAACTAGAGAATAGTATCTTAGTAGTAAAATGCCACGTATAGATCATCAATTCCTGACTTAAACCAGAACTAGAGAACAATACCATGATAGTAAAAAAATGTCAGAATTGAACCAAATCTGATAAGTAATAAAAGAGTTGTTAGGTACCGAACTTGAACCAGAACTGATACATAAACAAAAGGTAGTAATGATCCAAGGTTATAGCTTCTCATAAGGATATGGTTCAAAGTCAAATACTACTCCAACCGGGGTAACACGACTAGTTAGGGCTTAAATAATTGATTGAGTCGTCCTAAAGTTCAAGAATCAGTCCAAGGTAACAAAAAGAGGGCATTTAGGTCAACGAGGAGATATTCTAGGCATTATATCTAAATAAAGGGCCCACTATCCATCCCAAAATCCCGGCCTAAGGCAAACACCTACCCAACCTAGTCTAAGTCTATTCAATCCCATCTCGAGGCACTAAGTATACTAGAACTAGTTCTACAAGATAAGCATGGACAGATATAAGGGAAAATAGGGGCGAATTCTACCGTAAAGGGCCTCTAAGCGGCTAAATTAATCAACGAGTGCTACAATAATAACCGACCCATAATTACCAACCTATAGCTAGCACCATACTACAAAAATACTATAATAAAGCTTAAAATAGAAGCAAAGTAAGCCTAGCCTACCAGGACGCTGCCGTAAGCTCGAATAATCCTCTACTCCGGAGCTTTCACATTTTGAGAAACCACCAACTGCTGCCACGCTATCAAAATAATGATCTACACATTAAGATGAGAATATCAATACCCATATTATGCATAAACTCTCTGGATAAAAAATTAGACTAAAATCCCACGTGGGGCCTACTTGCGAAATCACAAAATTAAAACCCTCAAAACATCTCTCTCACCTCAAGGATCATTTGCCCCATAAAGTGAGCATAATCTGAGTCCAAATCAGCCCCAAACCTGTCCCACACCAAATGAAGAAATCAAGAACTAAATTAGAGAATTAAGCGATGAAATAACTGAGAACTTACGAGAAAGATGACGATACAATGCCTACAAACATGACTCCAAGCATATCCCAGCTCCCCCATGTGATTTTTCCACAATTTCTAAGATCAAGAGGTCTTTGATGGTGATTTTCAACTTAGAATAAAAGCTAGAAATGAGGAGGCTAAAATATATATATATATATAAGTACCAGCAATGGCCGCTTTAGCGGCTAACTGACCGCTAAAGCGGTCATCACTAAAGCGGAGAGAAGGGCGCTAAAGCGACCCAGCCTCAGCTGGCCAACCACCGTTAAAGTAATCCAGAGCCACTTAAGCAACTCCTGCTAAAGCGGTGCCAAGATGCTAAAGCGGCTACTGCTAAAGTTGTCTCTAGGCCGCTAAAGCGGCTGCACCAGTAGACTTGGCACCAACCAAATTTGCTAAGTCCTAATAGACTTCGATCGGGTGCTCGAGATTGGTTTGGAATCCTGTACATGCAAATGAACTATACTACCCTACCGAATTTGGTATTCCAGACTTAAAGGAACCATCGAAATTCCCATCTGGGGTTGTTTCAACAAAAAGTGGGTTTCAAACTAATGGATCTATTTTTAACCAAAATCCTCCTAATAGCCCAAAATGAGTTTGGAAGCCTCAGGACCCAGACCAAGGGTCTCCTTAGCCCAAAATTGACATTTCAGAGCTGATGAGATAGTTAGAATTGGCATTCAAAGTTGTTTACCTAAGGTTTTAGCCCAGACCCATTTCTCAACTTCAAAAGCTCTAAAACAGGGAAATGGCTCTAAATAAAATGAACTGCTGCCCGATAACTAAACTCTCAGTCTCAATGAGTCATAAATGACTTGGTCCAGCTGTGGGAAGACTTTAAATACAGAAAAATCACAAAAATATAGGAAATGACCTGGAGGGTCATTACAACATCCACTACTAAAAGGACTTTTATCCGCGATAGTAAAGGACTTAAAAGTACCTGAAGGCTCGAACAGGTAGGGATACTGGGTTCTCATCTCACGCTCGATCTCCCAGGTAGCCTCCTCAACTGGACGGTGTCTCCATTGAACCTTAACCATAGAAATATCTCTAGAATGCAACCATCTGACATCTCAGGCTAATATAGATACTGCCTCCTCAACGTAGGTCAACCTCTCATCCAAATGAACCAAGTCTCACTGAAGTATGTGAGACTAATCCATAATATAACACCGCAAAATAAATACATGGAAAATTGAATGGATGACCGAAAAGGCTGGAGGCAAAGCTAACTTATATGCTACCTCTTCAACTGTCTAAAGTATCTCAAATGGTTTGATATACTAGGGGTTGAGCTTGCCCCTATTCCTGAATCTTATCACGCCCTTTATGGGCAATACTCGAAGAAGGACCTGGTTGCAAACTCTGAACTTCAAGTCCACGATCAACATAGATCTTTTGCCTGCTCTGAGCTGCCAGTAGCCTATTGTGAATCACCCAAACCCGATCCAAAGACTCACAAAGCAAATCTGTACCATAGGGCTTAACCTCTGAAGTCTCAAACTAACCAACCAGAAATCGACAATGCCTACCATACAATGTCTTAAATGGTGTAATTTGAATACTTGAATGGTAGCTATTATTATAAGAAAACTCCACCAAAGCTTAAAACTACTCCCACTAACCTCCAAAATCCATAACATCAGCGCAGAGCATATTCTCCAAAACCTGAATAGTCTACTCTGACAGACTGTCAGTCTGGGGATTTAAAGCAGTACTATGGTCAACCTTGGTACCCAACTCCTCCTGAAATGTCCTTCAAAATCTAGAAGTAAACTGAGAGCCTCTATCTGAAATAATAGATATGGGTATCCCATGAAGGTGAACCACCACTCAAATATAAATATGAGCCAACCTCTCGGTACTGAGGGAAGTCTAAATAGGGATAGAATGTCTAGATTAGGTAAATCAATCCATGATGACCCAAATTCTATCAGAACCATGAGAAGTGCGAGGAAAACTACCCATAAAATCTATGGTAATTCGCTCCTATTTCCACTCAGAAATGGGTAGTCTCTGAATCAATCCACTAGGTCTCAAATGCTCGACCTTCACCTGCTGACAACATAAAAACTGAGCCACAAAGTTTGCAACATCTTTCCTCATACCTTTACACTAGTAATGCTACCTCAAATCTTTATACATCTTAGTTGTCTCAGGGTGAATAGAATATCTAGGGATATGAGCCTCCTGCAGTATCAACTAAATCAAGTCTCTAACCCTCAGAACACAAATGCGATCGTCGAATCTCAAAATTTTCTCAGAATCTAACGTAGCCCTCCTAGACTCACCTCTCAATATTTGATATTGAATTCCACATATTCTACTATCTTTAAACTGTCGACCCCAAATCTGCTCCAACAAGGTGGACCTAACCTCAACACTAGCAAGAATCTTCCTGGGGTCTGAAATGTTAAGCCAGATCATCATGGTGGATGAGGACCGAATGTCCTAGGCCAACGGTTGCTCCGAAATTAAAATTAAGGCCAAACTACCCATACTCACTGCCTTCCGGCTTAAGGCATCCGCTACCACATTCGTCTTGCCTGGATGGTATAGAATAGAGATATCATAGTCCTTCAGTAACTCAATCCACCTGTGTTCTCTCGAATTAAGCTTCCTCTGAATCATAATATACTAAAGACTATGATGGTCAGTATATATCTTGCAGCAAACACCATACAAGTAATACCTCCAAATCTTAAGCGTGAAGACTACCACTGCCAACTCCAAATCATAAGTAGGGTAGTTGCACTCGTGCCCCTTCAGCTACCTTGATGCATATGTAATAACTCTGCCCACTATATTAGAACACACCCCAAACTAATACCAGAAGAATCACAATACACAGTTAATCTCTCTTTCTTAACTAGAAGAGTCAATATAAGAGCTGAAGTGAGTATGTCCTTGAGCTTAAGAAAGCTTGCCTGACAGCTGTTGGACCACTGAAATGGAACCTCCATCCTAGTCAATCTAGTCATAGGGGCTATAATAGTAGAAAATCTCTCGACAAACATCCTGTAGTATCCTGCTAACCCAATAAAACTGTGAGCCTCAGTCGAAGATATAGGCCTAGAACAATCACGAATAGCCTCAATCTTCACCGAGTCTACCATAATCCCTTCCTTAGATACTACGTGTCCTAGGAATACAAAAGACTCGAGCCAGAACTTGCACTTTGTGAATTTGGCATAAAGCCTATGATCTCTCAAAGTGTGGAGCATAGTCTTTAAATATTGCTCGTGCTTCTCCCTACTCCTCGAATATACTAGGATATCATCAATGAAGACTATCATGAAGAAGTCCAAATGGCCTAAAAATGCAGTTCATCAAGTCTATGAACGTAACTGGGGCATTTGTCAACCCAAAAGACATCACCAAGAACTCATAATAACCATAGCGAGTCCTGAAGGATGTCTTAGGGATGTCCTCTGCCCGAATCCTAAACTGATGGTAGCCAGACCTTAACTCAATCTTAGAAAACACTACCACACCCTGAAGCTAGTAAAATAAATCATTGATACGAGGCATATGATACTTATTATTCACTGTCACTTTATTCAACTGCCTATAATCAATACACATATGCATAGAACCATCCTTCTTCTCACAAACAAAATAGGAGCACCCCAAGGCGATACACTCAGCCTAATAAAACCCTTACCCAAATTATCCTAAAGCTTAGTATTTATCCCGTTTAGCTCAGCAGAAGCCATATGGTAAGGTGATATAGAAATACGTCAGGTGCTCAGCTCAAGGTCAATAGCAAACTCAATGTCTTACTCAGGAGAAAGGTCAGGTAGGTCGATAAAAAATACGTTAGAAAAGTCACAAACTATAAGAACAGAATCAAGAAAAGGACTCGCTGCACTAATAGCACAAACATAAGCTAAGAACGACTCACAACCCTTCGATACCAGTCTCTTAGCTCAAACATAAGAAATAATCCCCATTGGCGTGCAGCTAAAAGAACCCTGCCAAACAACTGGGGATATGTCTGGCATGGCTATGGTAACGGTCTTGACAAAGCAATCCAAGACTACATGATCGGGGGATAACAATTCCATGCCCAAAATCACATCAAAATCAAACATATCTAGCATAATAAGGTCAGCCTACATATCATAATATCGAATGGTCATAATACATGATCAATAAACTCGATCCACAACTAAAGAATCACCCATGGGGGTAGCTACACAAAATGGCACTGATAATGGCTACCTAGACAACCCCAACCGCGGTGCATAATAAGAAAAAACATATAAATATGTGGATCTCGAATCAAATAAAGTGAATATGATAGTAAATAAAGTCAGAATCCAACCAAATCTGATAAGTAACAAAAGAGCTGCTAGGTATCGTACTTGAACCAGAACTGATACATAAACTAAAGGTAGTAACGATCCAAGGTTATAGCTTCTCATAAGTCCAAATAGTCCTAAAATCCCAAGTCAGGCGGTCAAGTCTATAAACGATACGGGTTTTAGCCACTAAGTCTAAGGATATGGTTCAAAGTCAAATACTACTCCAACCGGGGTATCACGACTAGTTAGTGCTAAAATAGTTGATTGAGTCCTTCTAAAGTTTAAGAATCACTCCAAGGTAATGAAAATAGGGCATTTAGGTCAACGAGGAGCCATTCTAGGCATTATATCTAAAAGAAGGGCTTGTAGGGCCCACTACCCGTCCTAAAAACCCAACCTAAGATAAACACCTACCCAACCTACTCTAAGTTTCTTCAATCCTATACCGACACACTAAGCATACTAGAACTATTTCTACAGGATAAGCATGGACTGATATAAGGGAAAATGGGGCTGAATTCTACCAAAAAGGGCCCCTAAGTGGCTAAATTGATCAATAAGTATTAAAATAATAACCGAGCGCTAATTACCCACCCATAGCTACCATAATACTACACTAATAATATAATAAATCTTAGTCTAGAAGTAAAGTAAACCTAGCCTACCTGGACACCACTGTAAGGTCGAATAATCCTCTACTCCAGAGCTTTCCCCTTTCGAGAAGCCTCCGACCATTACCACACTATCAAAAGAATGATGTACGTATTAATACAAGAATATTTATACCTATATTGTGCATAAATGCTTTGGGTAAAAAATTAAACTAAAATCCCACGTGGGCCACTTGTGGAATCACTAAATTGAAACCGTCACAGCGTCCTTCTCATCTCAAGGATTATTTGCCCTATAAATTGAGAATAATCCGAGTCCAAATCATCCCCAAACCAGTCCCATACCAAATGATAAAATCAAGAACTAAATTAGAGAATTAAGCGATGAAATAGCTGGGAACATACGAGAAAGATGAAGATAAAATGCCTACAAACACGACCCCAAGCTAATCCCAGCTCTCCTATATGATTTTCCCATAATTTTTGAGCTAAAATGGTCTTTAATGGTGGTTTTTAACTTAGAATAAAAGCGGTAAATAATGAGGATGAAATATATATATAAGTACCAGCGATGGCTGCTAAAACGCCGAGGAGGGCGCTAAAGCAACCCAACCTCAGCTGGCTAGCCCCCGCTAAAGTGGTCTAGAGCCTCTTAAGAGGTTGCCACTAAATCGATGCCAAGCCGCTAAAGCGGTCTCTAGGCCGCCAAAGTAGTTGTACCAGCAAACTTGGCACCAACCAAATTTGCTATGTCTGAATGGACTCCAACTGGTGCTCGGGATTGGTTTAGAATCCCGTGCATGTAAATGAGCTATGCTACCCTACCAAATTTGACATTCTGGACTCAACCAAATCATTAAAATTTCCATCCAGGTCATTTCGACAAAAAATGGGTCCTACACCCATGGATCATTTTTAACCAAAATCCTGCCGATAGACCAAAACGAGTCTCCTTGAGACCCAGACCAAGGATATCCCTAGCCTAAAATTGACATTTTGGAGCTGATGAGACTGTCAAAATTGGCATTCGGGGCCGTTTACCTGAGGTTTTTGCTCGAGACCTATTTCTCAACTTTAAAATGTCCAAAATAGGGAAATGACTCTAAAAACCAAACGAATTGCTTGGTAACCAAACTGCCAGTCCCGGTAAGTAATAAATGACTTGGACAGCTGTGGGGAGGTTCTAAATATAGAAAAAGTATGAAATTATATAAAATAATTTGAAGGGTCATTACAATAACTCCTATTAAGTCCAACTAGTCATAATATCTAAGGTCAGGCGATCAAATCTATAAAGATGATATGGGTCCTAATCACTAAGCCAAGAGTGTAATTTACATCCAAATACTACCCCACAAGAGCTAACAAAGACAAGAAGGGCTACTGAAAATGACTAAGTCATCCAAAACTCAAGAATCAACCTATGGTAATGAATGGAGGTTATTTAGGTCAACAAGGAGCTATCCATCCAAAAGAAGGGAAGACAGGTTCAAATTCTACCAAAAAGGGCCCTTAACTAGATAAATTTGTTAATAAATGCTAAAACGACAACTGATTCATAAGTACTCACCCATAGCTGGCACAATACTACACTAGAACTATAATAAAGCACAATCTAAGAGGAAGTAAACCTAGCCTACCTGGGCACCGCCGAAAGCTTGTATAATCCTCTACTCTAGAGATTTTCCCTTCTAAGAAGCCTCCGATCATTGCCATGCTATCAAAATAAGTTTCGACATAATAATATTAGAATATTGATACTAATATTATGTATATATGCATTGGATCATAAATCAAACTAAAATCCCCCATAAGGCCCACTTGTAAAATCATGAAATTGAAGGCATCATAGCATCCCTCTTAGCTCAAGAATCGCTTGCCCCAAAATTTGGTAAAATCCGAGTCCAATTCAGTACTAAAATAGTCGCAACAAAATTCGGAGAAACAACAACTTAAACTACTAATTTAAGCCAAAATTGAATAAAAACTTATGAGACAATGATGCTAAAATGGTCACAACCACCTCCCTGAGCTAATACCAGCTTCAATTATAGATTAGCACACTATTTTTGAGCTCCCAATCAGTCTACAATGAGCTTTAATACTTGAAAAATAGAGCTGGAAATGAAGGGAATTATTTATATACTACCAGGGGTCCTTCGCAATTGCGGTACCCCCATCGCGAATGAGGGAGATGGCCCGGACAGACCTTCACAAATGCGACTGTCCATTGTGATCACAAAGAAAAAGGCTAGACCGGCTATGTTGGCCCTTTCTTTGCTAACACAAAGGCTGGCCTGCGTATGTGGAGGTCAAAATCCTTGACCCTCACGAATGCAGCCAAGGCCACACAAGCGCGAAGGTTATTTTTGGCCTGCACCAGATGCACCAGCACCAACAACTTTGCTAAGGTTCTAAATATTTGATCGGGCCCTTAGGATTCAATTGGGATCTCATGAATGCTAATGAACTATGCTACCCTACGAAATTTGGCATTCCAAATTGAATGATACCATCAAAACTTCAATTTGAGATCATATCAATAAAAAATGGGCCCCATACCCAAGGGTCTATTTTAGACAAAATCCACCTAATATCCCAAAACAAGTACGAAAGCCTCAAAACCCAGATCGAGGGTCCCCTAGCCTAAAATCAATGTTTTAGAGTTAATGAGACTGTCTGAATTGGCATTAGGGTCCATTTACCTAGAGTTTAGGCCCTAAACCCTATTTTTAACAGTAAAAGCTCCCAAATAGGGAAATGACTTTAAAAACCAAGCGAACTACCCGATAACTGAACTGTCAGTCCCAGAAAGTCATAAATGACTTGGGGAGGCTATAGGAAAGCTCTAGATGCAGAAAAAGTACAAAAGTGTAGGAAATTACTTGGAGGGTCATTACATGCCCCAAATTGAGCAGTCCAAACATATGTCTCTCGACCGCTGGCGTGCTTACTCTTATTGTGATTATGTGTATTTTCTTAAGGAAAAATATAAAATATAGGACAACTATATATGTGATACTAGATTAAGTGTGCGGCCATATTTTGCCATGCTTGTTTATTAAATTCGCATACATAAACCATTTATTTTGAAACAAGTTGATGACATATTTATAACTAGATATATGTAATAAAATATATATTATTATATTGATTTTCTCTAAATGTAATCTCCCACTACCTTTCATAATTATGAGTAGTAATACCCATAACTCCACCACCTCCACATTGATCATCCACAACTCTATAATCTTCCCCACATTCTCAATGGTTATATGTCATGTTTATGACACCCTTTGATGTTCCTATATGTAGCCCTATAAATAGAGGCATAAGGATTTGTATTGTCTACACTTGAACATTTGGAAGAATAAGAAAACTCTCCTCTATTATCTCTCTCATTTCTTGTCTATTTTCTTACTACATACTATCACTCTTTTAGCTTAGTCTTAATATACGTTGTCAGCACGAGTCTCAAAAATTAATGGTAATGAATTATTTTTCATTGTTTTTATTATACTGAAAATATTCATTTTATGCCCCAATCTGAGCAGTCCAAACATATGTCTCTCGGCCGCTGGGGTGCTTACTCTTATTATGATTTTATGTATTTTCTTAACAAAAAGTATAAAATATAGGACAACTATATATTTGATACTAGATTAAGTGTGCAACCATATTTTACCACGCTTGTTTATTAAATTAGCATGCATACATTATTTATTTTGAAACAAGTTTGATGACATATATATAACTAGTAACTGTAGATTCAGTTGTGTGTGGTTATTTAATCCAGTCTAGTACATTATAATCTATTTTGATGTATAAATATTAGATTTATTTATGTTTTTGTTCTTGAAGAAAGCATCAAATTTCAGCCCTTGATTTCCTTCTAACTAATATTTTCACTAGTATTCGTACCTGCGCGATGTGCAGAAAATATTAAAAAATTATAAAAATTGTTACATTACTTAGTTGTACATTAACTTATATTTATTTTTAGAAAATTCCACTATTATCATGTTTTACAATATAGTGTACTTACTTAAAAATATCCATTTAACTAATTAAATGAATTAAATAATTGTCGAATTTCAATAAAACTTATTTAAACTTAAATTAATGAGTAATCTAAGGAAAGGGAAACTTTTGGGAGAGTTCTAGCCTCTCGGATGTATAGGAATAATGAAATCTGATTTGAGTTTGATGAAGACAGTTGCTCCTTGAGCCTCTACATTTAAGAAAAGAAGAAAGGCACGACATTGTTAACAATCTGTGTAACCCAATCTATATATGCAGTTATTCTCGCCAAAACTATACTTGCAAACATTTGTTTCTTGACTTCACTCGAGTCATCCCTTTTCTTTGTTTCTTCTTAAATGGATACTTTTTTTGCACTTTTAACTTTGTTGCAATACTCATATTTTTCTGTTCTTGTTTGTTTTTTTAAACATAAAAAGAGAGAATCATTACTTGAACTTTTCAGTGTATGGGGTGTATATCCTGCAACAACATCGTACAGAATCAGTAAAATTAAGTAAATGATATTTCATAAAACAATATAAATATCCAAAATCATGGCAAAGATGATGCAAGATACATTTTTTCAAGAAATAAAAGGCAGCCTGGTGAACTAAAGATATCTCTGTGCACGGATCCAGGAAAAGAGTTGTATTTGTTTAGTATTCTTAACAAAATATCATACAACATGAAAGCTAAATCACTTAAACAGAACGTCCTTGTCAGCACCTCCTCTCACCATAATAATTATACCTGATATACAAACCTTCAAATTCCAAGGAATGAATGAATATCAATTTTGAAGAAGATTCACAAACAGGTTCTGTCTAATGTGTAGTAGAAAAATCTCCACTTCTATAAAATAACAAAATGAACCATTTCGAATGCACATTAAATTTAAGATCTATAACACAATAACACAAGCTAAACATAACCATCATTTGCAACTATACAAAATTTTAACTTTTAGCATGAAAAAGTAAAACAAACATTGATAACAAAATTCAATGTGAAAGAAGAAAAATGGGATTACAGCGGAACATGACAAAAAATAAGAAGATGCATCTCATGACTTAATATCTAGAAAACCTAAAAATAAAGAGCGTCTTGCAATTTGTTAGAGTTAAGAGGTAAAATAAAAATGTAATATTTCTTAACAAGTTAACGTTCAATTGATAAGAAAATTAGGCAAATCACACTTGGAGCCAATTAATCATTAACTCTAAAATGGTTCAATCAAATTTGATAATATAGCTTAGATGTGGGAATGATATTGATATTCACTCCATTCTAGAGCAGAGGCTGATTGGTCAACAATTTAGGGCCATGAGGCAGTTTACTAACCATTGTGGTAGAAGAAGTGTTCAGTAAAAAAGAGCAGTAACAAACCAATTTTGCTTGTTGATTAGTACCACAATGTAAAATCTAAAGACAATGAGTGCACATCTGAATATAAAATAAGTTAAAAGTTTAAATTAAAATCTTCTATATACATAGTGTTCCAATCTGAGCAGTGGTGAATATACACCCCCTTGCATATGATACCTACTAATTTTTTCAAGTTAGATTCAAATGGAAAAGCATATAATCTTCATCATGTACTTAAAGTAGAAAACACGAAACAAATTATGAAGGTTTTGTAATGACTTGTTCCATTTTTACTAAAGGCACCTCGTCCAAGGGCACGAAGTACAGGAATTTTTGTAACATATGGTCTCAGAATAGTGCATAAATACTTAGTTGAAAAATTTCAGAATTTGAATTTTGAGGTGGGCTGACATCATTTTGCTATTGCGGAATTTTACCACTATAGCAGCACCGTGATAGTGGTCGATCGTTGGGGCCCAGAATCAGTCCTCCATTTTTTTATTTTGTTTCTACTTTTCAGTTGCAAATAGAATGAGGTTTACTTCTAAAATCCTCTAGGGTTGCCTCATAACCTTGGAGTAATGGAGAGAGAGAAATATGCTTAAGCGGAGTAAAACCCATCATTTTCGTATGGATTTCACGCCAAAAATCACTCGCACAGAGTCAGAAGGTATTCATGCCTCCATAGCAGCTGGTTGGCATCTAGGATGGCTAGGTTTAATTGAGCAGTATAGACCTCGATTTGAAAACTTATGCATGAAATATATTGATGGGAGATTCCATGTTTAGGCTTGAGGGCATGATGTCTGGATGACTAAAAATAGTAATTCTAGATTTGCTTGAATACTACTAGATGTCGTGTGTAATATTGAGATTATGATATGAACTGATGTGTATTATTTTTGATACTAAACCAATTTATGGATAATTGTAATGTTGTTTTGCTTTGAAGTTGTGTTAGAACTAATGAAAACTGATTTAGAAAGGATTGGTAACTCGGTGTAAATTAAATAAGCATGTCATGTGGAGATCACTTAGTAATAACTTAGGGTTAAGATGGAAAGTTGGATGTATTAAGGTGCGAACCAAGTGTGTGGATGCGTATCTTTGATATTAAAAGTTCTAGATAAGCCCTCAATTGATATACGAAATATCGGTATGGTATGTGACCTAGTAGGTGATGGCTAAATATAGTTGAAAACCCAAAGGGTTCGTGACCAGGGACCCTCGCGATTGCAATGGGTAATCACTGGTCCTATATATTGTTGAAATTCATGATTTTTACCCATTTCTTAACCCTTTTCCACCATTTTTGAGACCTACAAGCTCAAGGGAGTGGGGAAATTGATCAATTGGAGGTTGGAATGTGTAGAGGACATTGAGTTGATCATTTTCCATTAATTCCTTCATAAGTTTTTGGCCTAAATCCTCCATTTAATTCTTGTTTTCTCACTTATTTTCATTATCTGTCGGGGTTGATTGATCCCCAATTGATGCTCGTACACATTCCTTATCCTTCGAGGGACCTCATGACGAATTCAATTTTGAGATTCCATTTACAGGCCCCATGGGCTTATTTTTGACCCAATTTTGGGCCTGTAGTTTTATATTACAATATGAATATCATTTTACTCCTATTAACGTTTAGAGTATTATTTTGATAGAGTGACAACATTTCGTGATTGTGGAGCAAGGACGAGCAATTTATGGATGGTTCGAGATTGCGGTTAGACTTCAAGTTAGGTTTTGGTCTACTTTTCTCTATGAGATTTTGTATTGTATAGATTGAATGCTAGGTAGGGATTATAGGAGGGGATTATGACTAGTACAACATGACTTAACCTATTTAGGGAATTTGGGATTGAAATATGACCCAATCTTAGCCTAGAATACCTGTTATGGTCATAGGATCCTATTACACTTAATTATATGCTTGTTTAGCCTTAGGTTGACATTAAGGATCCTTTAGTATGAGACTTATGTTATCATCTAGTGATTTGAACCATATTTCCTGATTAGCTCCTTCTAGTAGTTGTGTGCCCTAATTTACTGTAGTTTCCTGGATCATGGTGCTTTTAGCATGCTAGTTATGTATTGTTGGGATCGAAGTCGTGGTTATAATATCAGTTGGACTCTAGGTGAGTATTCTATCCTTAAAAAGGACATGATTCTAGTTTATAGACACTTAGACGCTTATGATTGTATTACTTGGATACTGGTGATGGCATGCATATTTCAGGCGTATTTATGCTCACTTAGTGGTTTGATTCCAACCAAAACCTTGATTTTTGTACTGTTTTCTAAAAAGGGATTTATTCCCACTTTTCACTTTTAAAATAGATTCTTTTACAATGGCAATCGTACCACTTTATTTAACAAATTAGGAGCTTTTGGAACTGAATATGATATTTTGGAAATTAGACCGAGGTTAATTTTGGTCCATTATTAATCCACTCTTTTACCACTAATATTTACTTCGATCGAGGGATTTTCTGACCCTTTCTACATTATTATGCTGATTTAGTCTCAAACTCGATCTCGAGTAATAGATTTACAAATTTATACACTTTTAGTCTCAATTCGAATTCGAGCACTTATTATACTTATATATATATATATATATATATATATATATATGACACTGGATGGAGTAGATTAACTATAATGGTTACTAGAAGTCCTGGTTTGGGACCAACCAATGTATACTAATATCCCGAGTCCCCTATGGGCCCCTTCATCTTTGAGCCATAGTGCCAGAGAAAGATAGTCACCATAGGTCATGCCTTTGGAAGTTATTGAGCTGGAGGAGGTGTATACACTTGGTATGTTATGGAACTCGAATTGGATATGGTATTATAGATTTATGTTTGCATTCATTCACTCATATGCATTACCTATCACCAGTATAATTATTTGGTGCTTATATCTATCAGCCTTATGAGGCCATGGTTAGGTTATTATTTGTCTGGACTAGTCGGTTACTTTATTATTAGTTATTATGGTTAGATCATGACAAGTTGGTTATAGACGGGTACTCGAGATTATCGGTATATTTCTGATTCCTTCTCTCTATTGTAGTAAGATACGTTATTGTTAGATTGTCTCATGATTAGTCTTATTTTGATTAGAGACCTCGATTATGCTAGTATTAGCTTTCCTTTTTTATTTATGACCCTCGAGATGTTAGGTTGGCTCCCTCCGGATATTACCTTTGAGTTTAGTCCTATATATGTGTGTGTATATATATATATATATATATATATGATATTACCATATATCCCTCTCTTTCCTTATCTATTTATATTGTATATGTATCATTTAGACTTGTATTACTACTATATATCCTTTTTTCACTCTTCAGTTGTATATTGGCTAGTGATATACAGTATTGCACTTTAGTTCCTGGATACTATTAGAGTAGAATAGTTTATACTTATTGCTCTATTAGCTTGCTTTACATGTTATTTATGCTTGCATTATCTTTGGAGCCCAGTCGGCTGATGCCTACTGAGTACCATATGTTTGGTACTCATACTACACTTCTGTAACCTGCAGATCATATTACAAGTTCTCACCGTTGATGTATGCTTCGTGCAGAGCATCCATGGATCAGAGATTCGGGGTGAGCTCCTAACGTTCAGAGTATTCCTACTCTCCTTCATATTGTTAGTTTGAACTCTATTTTGTATTTTAGAGATGGCTTTGTATATATATTGACTCTATATTCCACTTTATACTCCTGTTGTATTAGAAGCTCTTGTACTGACTTCACCAGTTCTTGGGGCTGTAATCTATATTAGTCTCTTGATTAAATTTCTTTCAGCTATTTTTTTCAATTTTATAGGTAGTTTGTTACTAGCTATTTTGGACTACGGGTTGGCTTACCTATTGGTGAGTTATAGTAGGTGCCATCATGATCTGAGAAATTAGGTCGTGACAAATTGGTATCAGAGCCTAGGTTCACCGGTGTTGTTGGTACAAGAGCTAAGTGCCTAGTAGAGTTCTACGGATTGGTACAGAGACGTCTTTATCCTATCTTCGAGAGGCTATAGGAAATTCTTAGAAAATTTTATTCTTGACTCCTTGTCTTATGTTTGTACTTTTATGAATCTCTAAGTACTTTTTTTGGACTCCATTCTCTCCTAGATGGATAGTACGAGGTTGTCGAAAGATGTAGATTGAACTTCTATGCGCATTGCTGAAGTTTCAACTCAGCATTGGAATAGGGAGTTAAAGATTGAAATTGAGGACTGCCAACATCAGCCAGTGATGATACTCGATACATCGAGTGATTCTAAGGCCAGAGTTGGGTTTACTGACATTCATGAGGGATCTTTATAAGTTTTAGAGTATGAGATAGGGTTTATCGAGTGGGCCTAATATACGTCTATGTTACATGGTACAGTGCATAAGATGGTGTAGAGATTTATCAGAGGATTAGCTTTACCATTTCGTTTGGCATTAGAGTATTTGATAGTAGCTGGGTCTTCTTTCTCTCAGGTTGTCAATCATGCGAGGACTACAGAAATGGCTTGTATTAAGACATATGGAGCTAGTAGTAAGAGGTCATATCAGCAGTTCAGTGGTTGTGGTATTCCATTTGGAGGTAAGAATCTTCCTAGTAGAGGTCAGCACTATTTTCCACATAAAATGCCTGTACTGGTAGCACCTCAGCTTATGGGTAGCTCTCAGGTAGATCGTGGTGGTCTCAGTTGAGAGAGTTCTACTTAGGCAGTGTGGGTTATTTGGTCTTGGTTGTCAGGTCGTGGCGACCGTTCTGGGTCAGTAGGTATAGTACACCAGAAAGTCCTAGGGGCATATTTCGACTATGGTAAGATTGGTCATTGGTCTAACGAGTTCCCCAGGCATGAGTTGGTCAGCTAGTTTGGGACAACTCATGTTTCTCGCCAGGTTAGATCTTCAGGGGTTTGTTACGACTGTAGATAGATAGGTCACTAGTCCAGAGAATATCCCCAGTGTGGGATTATTAGTCATTTAACTCATCCAAATTAGTCTCATAGAGTTGTGGTATCTTCGGATAGAGGTAGCACACTTAGTGCTTCAGTATATCATTCAGACGCTTAGTTTGAATTTGGACTCATTCAGATTCATATTCTTTGGGAAGATCTGGGCTATGCCTTCAGATTTCCATTGCGATAGGTGCACCTTTGATTTTCTACCTTTAGTTTCTATTTGAGTTAAGTTGGGGTTTTCATACCCATCAATGATTATATTCCTTGGTATTTTATGTTGGTTTTTGTATGCCTTTGTGTAGATTCGTGCTTATGTGACTACCCCCGTAGATAATTTTTTTTAGTACTGGATTGAGTGGGTCGGTGTGATGATTTCCTTGGGGTGTAGTAGTTGAGTTAAAGTCCCTCTCCTTTGGTATATTGACCTTAATTGGTCCTAGAGTGGTACTGCTGTTGCTTTTTATTTTGTGCCAACTGTACTTTATACTAGTGTTGCTTTTGTTATTGTTATTACATATTGGTAATTGATTCTTACTTGATAGACAGCTAGACTAGCGTTATCTACTAGTTAGTATCCCTTTCATGCGGTTCCTCTGTTGGTTTAGAACCTTGGTTGGTTGATTTCCCCTCTCTATTGGTAAGGTTAGATCAGTTGTTAAAAGGGTTGTGGGAAGGAAGGTTTGGCCTTCCATGGTTTCATCGTGATTCTAGCTTGGGTAATTCTTTTCTATAGCCCGCTCCTATTATTGATAAGTCTGAGGCTTGCATTCTGGTTTATTGGGTTCATCTCCTGGTAGGAGTCTAGATCTTGGTATTGGTGTTGAGTTGGGTACTACATTCTTTTGCGAGGTAGTTTATGGTTCAATTGAGTTAAGGTTGGTTTACATGGGTAAATTAAGAAACTTCTCATTTTAGTATTTGTTCGGCCTAACATGACTTTGTGGAATGCTTCTGCTTGGTGATATGGGCTTGTGTAGCAGCTGTTAGTAACCAAAGTGGATGTCTTTTGGGAGCGAGTATTTGTTGCCATAGATTTATTATTGGTGTGACCAAATTTAGGCTAAGACCATGATTTTTTGAGTTGCTTAAGTTTTGGCTACTGTTAGTACACTTTGCAGCCTTGGTGAGTTCTGGGTTATGCCTTGATGTGTTATGTCCTTAGCGGATGAGGATTTGATTACTTGTATCTCCAGCCTATGGTTTTTTTCAGTTATGGTTATGTTCTTTGGCAACATTTTAGTTCTAGTTCTTGCGGGAACCATTGGGTATATGCTGGATTTATGATAGCGAGATTGATTTGAGTATTTGATCATAGTGAAGACTTGTGGGCTTCAGTTTTGGATTTTGAATACTTTGAATGGCGCCTGAAGGTTATGATAGATTTTTAAATATGAACACTTACTCTTCAATAGGATCAATTTGGATAACTAAGATAAAATAGTTCAGCTTTGATGTAGCGATTACATCTTTGAGTTGAGTAACTTGGTTGCATCTCTATTTTTGAAGTTTAATTCAGTTGGGACTTTGTCGACAGGTTGACTAGATCTATTTATTACCTACGGGCTCAGTTTTCTTTAGTTCAGAAGGATTATGCTTGATAAATGCTTGGGGGATAGTTCGTTCGCACATGGTATTAGCTTTTACTACTTTTGGCTTAGATTCTCAGTTGTCGTCAGAATTCTGAATGTCTACTCAGCGGAAAAAATGTACTCAAGTTGGGATTGGCGTGGTTTCGCCCATAGTTAGTGGGGCTTTCTGGAGCGAATCATTTGGTTTTGAGAGTTTGTGCTTCAGACTTTTGACTATCATTTTCAAGGGTCATCTAAACAAGTTGTAGCTTTGGTAAAAGATCACAGGCTTGATCATCTCCATTTGTGTATCCAGGTAGCACCTTATGGACTTATTCTTATACTCGCCATCATAGATTTTTGGTAGATCAACTTCAGTATTTCGAGGTTAGTATGATGTGATTATATGGATAGTACTCATATGATGTTGGAGAGCTTCGTGTAGTTCAGAGTAGACATCATGTTTTGAAAAGCAAGAAAATATTAGATTTGGAAGTTGGTGTCGGCTGTATGATTCATACCATGGATTGTCTTTAGCCTCGTTAAGTATCCACTTGGTTGTGCTGTATCGGTGTGATGTTTGTATGCGGTGGTTTGGACTTGCGTGCTTCAGTCGTGTTTGGTTTAGTTGGAGGCCAGTTGGTTGTTGAGGTTGAGTTTTTATTTATTTAGGAAGTTAGGTAAGGATGTAAAGGAAAAAGTGATGCCTTTAGCAAAATCCCTTAGAAGCATTAGTTTTCCTTGGAGGTTTTCTGAAGAGTCTTACTCGGGGCATACTGGCCTAGTACCTCATCCTTTTAAGCTTTCGAGCTCTTTCTATCCATTGACTTTCGCGGATGAAAGTCCTTTTAGTAGTGGATATTGTAATGACCCTTCAGGTCATTTTTTTGATTTCCATACATTTTTAGCATTTCGTACCTTCCCATAATGGCTACAGGTTATTTATGACTTGCCATAACTGTTGGTTTAGTTTTTAGATTGTTCATTTGAGTTTTAGGTTCATTTCTCCGTTTTGGAGCTTTTGATGTTAAGGAATTGGTCTCGAACCAAAACTTATAGTAAACAAACTCGGCTGAAAATTCTAACAGTGCCGTTAGCTCAAGAACATTGATTTTAGGCTAGGGGTACCCTTGGTCCGGGTCCAAAAGCTTCTGGACTCGTTTTGAGCTATTGTGTAGATTTGATGAAAAGTGGAACTATGGGTGTGGGGCCTAATTTTTATCGAAACGACCTCCATTGGAAGTTTTGATGGTTTTGTTGATTTTGGAATGTCAAATTTGGTATGATAGCATAGTTTGTTTGTGCGTACGGGGTTCCGAACGAATCCCGAGCACCCGATCGAAGCCCGTTGGACTTAGTATTTTTGCTGGTTTTCTAGCAGCTGGTGCAAGGGTATTTTACCCTTCGCATTTGCAAGTAGTAGGCCGCATTCGCAAAGTGTCAGGACTTTGACTATCACGTTCGCGAGCCTAGGCATCGTGTTTGTGAAATTTTACCCTGGTAGCCTTCGCATTCGTTGCTCGTCGCCTGCGTTCACGAAGAGCAATTCTCTTGTCTCTCACGTTTGTGATCAGGGACCCTCGCGATCGTGATAGGTAATCCCTGATCTTATATATTGCTAAAATCCATAATTTTCACCCATTTCTTAACCTTTTTCCACCATTTTTGATTCCTAAGAGTTTAACAGAGTGTGGGAATCGAGCAATTGGAGTTGGGAATGTGTAGAGGACGTTGAGGTGATCATTTTCCATTAATTCCTTCATAAGTTTTTGGCCTAAATCCTCCGTTCAATTCTTGTTGTCTCTCTTATTTTCACTATCTTTCAGGGCTGATTTGAGCCCCGATTTATACTTCATTTGTGATCAAGTTTTGAGCACACATTCCTTATCCTTCGAGGAGCCTCGTGATGGATTTAATTTTGGAATTTCTTTAGCGGGTCCTACGGGCCTATTTTTGACCAGATTTTGGGCCTGGAGTTTATATTACAATATGCATATCATTTTACTCCTATTAATGTGTATATTATTATTTTGATAGTGTGGCAACATTTTGGGATCATGGAGCAAGGATGAGCAATTCGTGGATGGTTCGAGATTGTGGTTCGGCTTCGAGGTAGGCTTCGGTCTACTTTTCTCAGCGAGATTGTGTATTGTATAGATTGCATGCTAGGTAGGAATTATAGGAGGGGATTATGACTAGTCCATCATGACTTAACCTATTTAGGGAATTTGGGATAGAAATGTGACCCAAATCTTAGCCTAGAATACCCGTTATGGTCGTAGGATCACGCTTGATTATATGCTTGTTTTGCCTTAAGTTGACATTAAAGATCCCTTAGTATGAGACTTATGGTATTATTTAGTGATTTGGACCATATTCCCCGATTAGCTCCTTCTAGTAGCTGTATGCCCTAATTTACCATAGTTTCTCAGATCATGTTCTTTTAGCATGCTAGTTATTATTATTGGGCCCGAGGATGTGGTTACGATACCAATTGGACTCCAAGTGAGTATTCTATCCTTAAAAAGGACGTGATTCTTGTTTATAGATGCTTATGGTTGTATTTTTTGGATACTGTTGATGACATGCATACTTTTAGGTGCATTTATGCTCACTTAGTGGACGATTCCAACCAAAACCTTGATTTTACTGTTGTTTTCTAAAAAGGGATTTATTGTAACACCCCGTACATTTTCAAACCCATGAGACTTCTTTAACATTTATGGAATTATTTAAACATGAGAGGGTTGGTGAATTATGCATTAATTTGTTGGGCTTAAATGAATCTTGTGCTATTGGGCTCAATTGAGGCCCAAAACTAGATAAAAAGACATGACCCAAGTGGAAATGACCCATTCTTGGCATCGACCAAGTAAGCAAAGCATTTATGATTAATGTGTGGCTAAGGATGAGACTAAAAGGTACTATAAAAGGGCACAAAAATCATATTTGTATTCAACAAGACACACATGCCATTTCTAGACTTTTCCAAAATATTTCTCATCTCACACAAACCCTAAGTCATCACTCTTTTGGACAAGATCACTCTCTTGCAAGCTTTGGTAAGTATTTATTCTCATGGTTTAGTATATGATATGTTTAATATGGTGTATAAATAATGTTGGTTATGTTGGCAAAGTGTTGGACAGTTCACTATGTGTAAAACTGTCTATTTTTACAATCGAAAAAGGGTTTTTCCTTGTAAACTTGAAAATGGACTTGTGGTCTTGAAGGAAGTGAACTTGATGGATTAAATATCAAAATGTAAGATGTGATTATATCCTTAACTTGTTTTATCCTTGAATATAGTGTTTGGAATTGTTATTGCAAAATTGTGCATGGACTTGATGGTGTATTGAAAGAAAAATGTGGTTTTGGTGATGTTCATGGGTGTGGTGAAACCATGGTTGTTCGTTGGCATCTGAGTTGACCTAAAATATGTAAATATAAGCTTATTTGTGGCCATGGACCATTTATTAAAAAAAAGGACCCTAAAATGACCCCTGGAGGCTGAAACAGGCATCCGCCCTCGCGTCTGGAGCACCTACGGGCGCAGATACCAACGCAGGTGGCTTTGGAAAAGGACAGAGGGGCACGTGCGGCCGCATGTCATCCACTTTCAGGCGCAGGTGGCTCCACAGCCCAGTCTAGAATTCCGTTTTGTATGTTTTTGTCTCTCTTTGATCCCCAAAGGCCCCTATACCCTTTTTGGATGTAATTATCAACTTATGATACCTATTAAATGACTTTAAGGGGTCGTTTGGAAGCATGTTGGATTATATCAATTATGGATTGTTGTTAATATGTGGTTACGAAAGGTATTGAGGTAACTTGATGGAATAATTGTGACGTAGTTTTAATGAGGAAGCGTAAAGGGTGAACTTGGTGTGAAATGTTATTGGTTTATGATGTCTTGGTCAATGTGTGGAATGTTATGGTGTTGTTGGTATGAAAAAGCCATGAATGGTATTGTAAAGGGTGAAATAATGTTAAAGGGCAATCATGTAACCCACGGTCGTCTTATACACTTGGAATGTTGCTTGTGGTTAATGTTGGTTCCGTTATGTACTGGTGATGTAGAGTGAAACATAAGGAAAGAGCGGAATTGTTGTACTCACATATTGGATTGTGTATTCATATTGGGAAGATAAGGTATGTAAGGTTACTCCCTTCGTGTCTTTCTGCAGCACATATTATTCACATTGACATTGTACCGATCCTATTCCGAAATGTTCAAAGGTATCCCATTTCCGGTTATTAATTATTGTTACTCACATGTTCCTTATTCCTACATCAATTGTGATTCACATGACTCATGTTCTTTGGTTAATGTTCCAAGTTCCAATAATGTTACAATTATCAAAAGTATCAATCTCTCACAAATAAAAGTATCAATCTCTCATAAGTGAATGTATTAATCTCTCATGAGTGAGTGTATCAATCTTATGAAACTAAGGAATGAAGTAATGTATACACGTGTTCCCAATGATGTTCCAATCACCAATGTATCACTCTCATAACAAAAGTAAAGAGAAGAAGCAATGCAAAGAAGTAATGCTTACATGGTTACTTTATGTTTCATTGAGTATGGATCACATCAAAAGGGCATAAGCTCGGATGGAACAATCCCAATATTATGCTATATTATTATTATTATATTATAAGCCACCTATAAGGTGATGATCGGTATTATATTATAATCCACCTATAAGGTGATGATCGGTATTATATTATAAGCCACCTATAAGGTGATGATCTGTATTATATTATAAGCCACCTATAAGGTGATGATCGGTACTATATTATAAGCCACCTATAAGGTGATGATCGGTATTATATTATAGCCCACTTATAAGTAGATGATGGGTATTATATTATAGCCCACCAAGTGTGGATGACGGTTACTATATTATGGCCCACTAATAAGTGGACGACATATAATAAAGATGAACGTAAAGCCAAATGAAGCATGTCAAGTAATTGAAAATATGAAGGAATGTTATTTCACGACTAAAAATGACATGAATGAATGATCAACAATTAAAGTAATGAGAGCAATGGAAGTAATGAACATGGTTCCACACATGCAAAACGGTGATTGATCCATAATTTTTATTCATATGTATTGATCCCATTTGAGATCCTATGTTGAATACAGTTTCTTATAGCCTTACATACTCAGTACATTCTTCATACTGACCTCCCTTGGGGGGGCTTACCTTACTTGTTGCAGGCACAGGTGCTAGTAGACCTCCATTGTAGGTTGTGGATCATTTGCGGATTGTTGGTGAGCTCCAATTGATTCGGGGCTTTTCGAGTTCATATGTACATTTGTTTTGGTATTGTATATGTGTATAGAGTTGGGTGTTGTCCCGAATCTAGGTTGGTTATTGTTCTATATCTGTAGAGGCTTTGTAGACTTATGTGGGAGAATATTTGTAAGAGAGGTGTGTCCATTTTGACGTGATGGCCCTAACGGCCAAGTTTCATATATATATATATAGTACATGGTTCCATAACTTCCGCTACTAGTATCTAGTATGTATACGTGACGATGATGTTTCTTGAATGACATGCATATGAATGGACATGAGCAAAGATTGGTTCTCTTGGGCCTCATCGGCTTCGGGTGCCAGTCCGGCCCGAATGGGATTCGGGTCGTGACAGTACTTCCCCGATTAAATCCTTTAGTGACTTTACGCTCTCATTTATCGTAGTTACCCGAGTTATGAGGCGTTATTATGTCGATTATGTATTTTGAGCTCGAGACCATAGTTACAATACCAGTTGGACTCCAGGTGAGTATTTTATCCCTAAAGGGGACATGATTCTAGATTACAGATGCTTAGGCGCTTATGGTGGTATTATTTGGATACTGGTGATGGCATGCATATATTTAGGCGCATTCATGCCCACTTAGTGGTACGATTCCAACCAAAACCTTAATTTTACTACTATTTCCAAAAAAGGGATTTATTCCCACTTTTCACTTTAAATATGGATCATTTTATAACGGGAATCGTACCACCTTATTTACTGGATTATGAGCTTTTGGGACTAAAAATGAGGTTTTAGAACTTCAACTGAGGATGATTCCAGTCCATTATTTTTCCACTCATTTTACCACTACTATTTACTATGGTCGAGGGATATTTCGACCCTTTGTACATAATTATGATGATTTAGTCCCGAGCATGATCTCGAATAATGGTTTTACGAATTTATATCCTTTTAGTCGCGGTTCGAGTCCGTGCACTGATTTTATATATATATCTCTTCGATATTGGATGGAGTAGCTTGATTATGATGTTTATTGGAAGTCCTGGATCGAGACCAGTCAGTGTATATGGATTTCCCAAATCCCCTAGGGCGCCCCTTCATTCGAGAGTTGTCGTACCGGAGAAGTTTGGTTGTCGTAGGTCCTACCTTTGAGAGCTAAGTGAGCTGGAGGAGGTGTATACATTTGGTACGGTATGGTTTGAGATTGCAGAACTGGTTCGAGTCCGGTGTCCCTGATATGGTTATGGTATTTTGGTTTATGTTGCATTCATCTATTCATATGCATTGACTATCACTAGTATAGTGGTTTGGAGCCTGCATCTATCGGTCTTATAGGGGGTTGTATAGGTACAGATTATGGTTGTTGTTTGTTGAGTGTTTCTGTGAACCTTCCGGGCTTATGGAGGTCCGGTTAGGTACTTGTTTTCCCAGACTGGCTGGTTACTTTATTATTGGTTATTATTGTTAGTTCGTGGCACGGTGGTTGTGGATTGGTACCCGAGTTGAAGGTACATTTCTGATTTCTTTATTCTTGTAGTGAGTTACATTATGTCTTGGTTATCTCATATTTATTCATGCCTAGTTAGCGATCCTGGTTATGCTAGAGTTAATTTCCCTACTTGATTATGGGCCTTGAGATGTTAGGGTGATTCCCTCAGGTTGTTACCACTGAGCTAGTACTATACGTATATATATATATGTATATATATATATATATATATATAAATAGTGTTACCGTATATACCTCTTTTCTTTGCCTATTCATATCGTATATGTATTCTTTGGCATTGTATACTACAATATATCTTTCTTCCACTCTTCATTTGTATATTGACTAGTGATATACGGTATTCCACCTTAGGCCCTAGTTGTTGTCACAATAGGGTAGTTGATCCTTATTGCTCCAGTAGCATTATTATGCTTAGTTCTTGGAGAGTTGCCCGTTGTTTATATTCATTTCTTACGTTTTATTTATGCTTGCATTATTTCTGAAGCTCAGTCGGTAGTTGACTAATGAGTACCACGTGTTTGGTACTCATACTACACTTCTGCAGCCTGCAGGTTATAGTACGAGTTATCGTCGTTGGTGTGTGTATCGTATGGAGCAGTTATGGATTGGAGATTTAGGGTGAGCTCCTGACGTTTTGGAGTATCCCTACCCTCCCTCGTATTGTTAGATTGTTCTCTATGTTGTGTCAGAGACGGCTTGTATATATACACTTTTCCTATATTTCATTTGTACTAAGTCGTATGTAACAGTTGATTATTAGTAGATAATTTCCATGAAATGGGGGATTTTGATAAAAGATTTTTGAATAAAGTTTCAATTTTTTTCGAGTAAGCAATGTTAAATTTAAAAAATATTAATCAGTAGAGAAGATGAACTAGACTTGTGTTCACCATGGCCATATTAGCAATTACACGTCGATTACTGTTTAGGATTCTCATGATATCGAAAAATATAAAGTTATCGATTTCTAGCATACACCCAAATATTTCTCAACCTAAGTAGATGTTTATCACTTTAATTCTTCCGAACTTAAAGCTCAAAGTGCACAAATTTGAGTCAACTTCGAGTTGGTTAATCTTGTTATACATTAACCATTAGACGGAGGTTAAAAGATCTAAATCTTCATTGATAATTCTTTTCCCATTTTAATTTCTTATTTCAAGCAAATTAACCCTGAGACATGTTCTAATGTTTGCAACCATTAGAAATCAATTAATACGAAAGAATTATCAATGTATTTTCGAATAACAATCGAATCCCAACAACAATCAATGTTGAGTTTGCTAATTCACCGTGGATCCCACAACCCTAGTTGTAGGAGTTTCGATGCTCATAACTTCGAGAGAAAATAAGAATAAAGAATTCATAGATTAGAAAACTACCCTTGCTAAAATATATATCCAACTTCAACTGTCTTTCAAAGATGAACAAAGTTGCTAAAAACCCAAGAACAAATTCAAAACTTTAAAATATTTTCAGAGTATCTTGTAAAGTAACAACGGCTATTTATAGTACAGTAAATCATGAATTCAAAATAAAATCCATAATTGGCCCGCTCAGAGGTGACGATGAGGTTGACGGCTCGTCAACTTGCATCGTTAACTCGCTTCTTCTTAACCCGATTTCTGCTTGAGGTTGACAGGTTGTCACTGGGTTGATAGTTCATCAACTCTAGTCATCAACTAGTAACTCCTTGACTTTGATTCTACTTAGGGTTGACGAGCTTGGTGAAGGCTCGTCACTTAATTGGTTGTTCGTTAACTAATCTTTTTAGCTCATTTTCTCTTGTTTTCCCTTATATCAACTTATCCTGCACAAAGAAGTAAATACCATTAAAAACAACAAAATTTGCTTAAGAACTTACAGTTATTCTTAGTCAAAAGCCTCAAATGTGCCGCTAGATTACCGACACATTATCAATTAGTTAAGATTTTTTTTATTGATCATTGTTTGGGCAAATGGAATTCGTTTACTCACATACAATTTGATACTATACACAAAATTAATATTATAGATTTAACGTGAAGATTATGACTATATGAAACTCTTTAGGGGTGAACAAAATCGAACCGCAAACCGCAAACTGAATCAGACAGGAAAAAAATTCGACTAATGGTTTGGTTTGATTTTAACTAAAAAAAGTCAAACTAAACCGAACCAACCCGATATTATATTTATACAATTTTTAAAAATAATTAATGCGATGTAATTTATAAATATTTCTTTAACTTTTTCATTGTTTTTTAACTTTCAACATATCATTTCAAGTTTAAACACAAAATTTTGAATGATCCAATAAGTTTTATAGCCCATAAATATTAGTAACTCAAATAAAGCCCAAACCAATATTAATGCTTGCAAAAGTAGTCAATGAAACTCTAGAAATAATAATAATGTTGGATATCTATTCTTTAGTTTTGCATAAATACATAACCTAAATATATTTTTCTATTTATTATTTAGTCATGTAATTAATACTTACTAGACTTATCTTAACATGACTTAATATTTTTAAAATTGTGATTATTTTTATGATGATTTTTCAATATGCAGTATTTAAGTTATACGATTTTATTATTATTTTTTGTTGAATATTTATTGTCATCACTTATTTCATGTTTTATGTTATTTTTTTATGAAACACCTAAGATATTTGTATCTTGCTTGGACTAAAGAAATATTTGAAGCATAAGTTAATTATATGTTTGTATGAAGATTTTACCGAAAAAAACCCGAGAAAACAGAAAAACCCGAAAAAATCCGAGGTTAAAAAATCCAAATTTTATTGGTTTAGTTTGGTATATAAATTTAAAAACCCGAGGCAAATGATTTGATTTGGTATTTAAAAAATCCGATCCAACCCGGTCATGTACACCACTAAAACTCTTCTTGCAAAAATATTACATAAGTTGGACGTTGTAAATAATAGGTGAACGTGTGTCAATTGTGACATAGAGAATGTTAATTACGAATGAAATGAATGTATCGAATGTCTTTACCAATTTCATGGAGAAAAAAGAGTTTTAATTTGTTTGTCTACAATATCTTAGATATTATTTAAGGCTTGAAAAAGGAGGTATTATCGTATATATTATCGTATAATCGTTTTATGCATGTACCAAGAAATTAGTAATTTTAAAAAATCACAAATTATTCAATTTCTAGTATTAATGTCATAGTATATTTACTATTGTTGTAAGTCAATGGTTGACCTCTCCAACGACAGTGAAAAAATAGTTTGTTCAAAATAAAATATATGGGACTAGTTGATCAACGGGGTACAACAAAGAGAAATTTCATAAATGACTACAGTTGCCACATTAATAATGTGTAGTTATAATTTAGGTATTTATCATTTATAGGAAGTGTTTGAGCCTTGAGGTGTCATGCAACTGTATTCATTCTATTCATATGCACATTTAGGTGTATCAACTATTACCGTCCGAATGTATACGAGAATACAAACAATAAAAAAATATAAAAAACTATATTTATTTGCTCTAATTTTACTTGTATTCATTCGCTCTACTATACCAGTTGCAACCAACTTGTATTCATTCGCTCTAAGGTTATATTAACACATACAAATCTTGATGGACAAAGTAAGGATATGTTGTGTGCATTTACTTAATTTCATTTAGTACACTAAAGGCAGAATAATGAAATACAAGGATGTATTTAAGGATACAAACAATAAAAATACATTATATAATACAGTGATTGCCGAAAATCTTCCTTCATGATATATAAATACAAGCAAAAACAAAAATACAACAAAGATTTGCAAGAAGTTTTTGAGGTGCAAAATCAAGACGAAAATACAAAAATACCGAGACTTGCCAAAAAAGTTCTCCTTCAAAATACAAAAATACAGTCGAAAATACAAAAAATTTAGAGAGAGAGAAGCAAGCAAGAGAGAGAGAGAGAGAGAGAGAGAGAGAGAGAGAGTAAAGTATAGCTATAAATAGTAATTTACCAAAAATATAACTATATATAGTAAATACCGTGTATATGTTAGTTACACCATGTAAAAAATCCTATGAATAAACCACTATGGATAGTGGGCTTTGATTAAAAATTACACAGCATAGATAAAATAACTACATAATTACTTAACATAGTCAATATTTAAAATAATTACATTACATGGTTAAAAGTAGTTGAAAAAATTGTTAATTATGTGGGCCTTATATAAAAATAAAGTAGCGTATATATTGGGTTAATTTAAGTTGAAAAAAATGCACTCTCTCACCTGTTGACTGTTTTTTCGGCTAATTAACATTGAAAAGTAATAGATATATAATTTCGTTTGTATATTGGGTTAATTTGTTGTTTTGTATATATATATATATATATATATATATATATATAGTAATTTTGATGAAAAACAAACGTTATTATATACATGTAATAGTATATACTTATACTTGATGTACAATTATAAATATACATATAGTTATTGTTTGTTTCTAGTACTAGATTCTTTTCCAATTGTTTAATTTATATTCCATATATACAATATGTAATTGTATATTGTAACGACCCATTTTGTCGTTACTAAATAAACCATTCCTCAATATTAACTTGAGTCCAAAATAGTCATCATTTTATTCATTGTATCACCTCAAGCTTTTCGGCAAAGATTTTAGTCTTTCGATGTGTCTAAATAGACTCAAGCCTGATGAATTTAATTATTCATGAATCCTAATATCAATCCTTTAATTTGTAAGTTCTTTAGATATGAATTAAGGTCGTACAATATCCCTAACACAAAGTTAAGTTGAAAACATTTTTTAACCAATAGAGTTTCGATATGAGTTTTTATTAGGGCCAAATTAAAACGATAATATCTCCTAGAATATAAGGATTTAGGGGTCCCAATACCCACCAAATCAAAGATCTCTGAGTCTTCTTTCCAACACAATAAACTGTTCGTCAATCCGAGTTTAGAATAAAAAGTTATGACCGTTTTACTGAACACTGTCCGGACTGAAACGGTAATTCGCTGTAGCGAAAATTCTGGTGGTATTTAAATCATATTTAGCCGATTTTCAGGTCCAAAACTCCAAAACTTCATTCCCCAACCCTAGAGAGGTGATTTTTCAAGGTTTAGGGTGAAAGTCCTTCGTGGAGGTAAGTTTTTCCATCATCTTCTTCGTCTTTTAATCCTTTAACATCCTAGAATTATTAGAAAGACCTTCAATGGTGAAATTTTGGGTTAGAACCTTTAATGGTGGATTTTTGGGAAAAACTTATGGGTGTTCTTAATATCATCTAGAACTAATTCTAGATTATAAATTAATGATTTCTAACATGAACTTGATAAACTAGATTATGTATTTTGTTGGTTGGAAATCTTGAATTCCATAAAGATGAGACCTTTAGCATAAAAACTCCATTAATGGAGATGGGTTAAGTTTGAAAGAACTAGTTAATAGTTAATTGACCTTGGAGAATGATATAAACCTGGAATTAGGGTAGAATTAGTGGGTTTTGAATTCCCAAAGATATTTATTTAAAGAGTAATTGATTAATTACTCTTATAATTGTTTGATATTTAGATGATTGATCATTCCGAAGCATGAAGAAAGGGAATGAGCATCCTTGACATGACTTGTTGATTCAAAAAGCTTGGCGTCCAGGTAGGCTAGGTTAATGAGTAGAAGACTGTGTTATTTCATATTTTCATAATTTATAATTGATGGGAGAAAGCATGTCTAGGCCTGCAGACATGGAGTTGAGGTGGATAAAGACATAAGAACTTTACTTTAATCACGAAAACTATGTTATTGATTGATTATGTGCTATTTATGATATTATGTGGTATGTGCCTAAAAGGGGATTGTTGTGAATGAAGTATGTGGACATGATGTTTTTTAGTTGTTCTAGTGATGAACCTAATTGAGTTATAAAGGTATAAGTTGCATATTGTGCCATGATAATGGTGAGGCCTAAGGGATAGATGACTTGAATCATTGTGTGCATTATATTATGCGGAGAGAGGTAGAGAATAATGATAAGGTTGAATGTGCTAGTTGTGGGTGGTGATGTTAGAACCCAAGTTGTGGTATTTGAGTAGGTTATGGTTTAACTGGAGTTTAGACTCAACTTAATTATGTGTATGCTCCTAAATTGGATGCTTGTTGATTGGTCTTAGGACATATTTAAATTGATGATATTTGGATTGTTGATACTTGCATGAATAATTATGAAAAATCGAACTTGATCGAATTGCCTTATGATTATAAGTGTACTTGTAAATTTAGTACGCCGTGTTGTATCCTGAGAGATAGTATGAAGTTGATAAAATATACATAATATGGTTATGGAGGATCGGGTACCACGCCGGTACGGATATGGATGTTGGTATTACTTATTTATGGAGGATCGGGTACCACGCCGGTACGGTACATGGACTTAGATTGTCCCCTGCAGGTCATGACTAGTTGGGCAGAAATAAGTCCCTTAGCATGTGTGTACAGACTATTGTTGATAAATGAAAAATCTTGATTCATAATGATAATGTGATTGAAAAGAATGCCTTGAGTAAAGAAGGCTTGTGATATACCTTCATACAGGTTGAAAAGTGAATGATGAATATTTATTAAGAACAGAAAAGTGGAAAGATTGTTAGTAGCAATGTGGCCAACGTTAAATTTCGGTATTACTGTAAGACGTGATTGGATCGGGTGCCACGAGCCGGCATGGTAATATTAATAATAAAGGAATTGATAATGAAGTGATCTAAAGTGATGAATCCAATGATTAATCTCAAAGAAACGATCCTAAAATTTCAATAATTGAATTAATCCTTCTCCAAGAGTATCTATAAGGTTTGCTAATGAAACTTGAGTTCTCTTGTGTGTTTTACTGAGATGTGAGTTGATTTGTATTTCCTATTTGACTGTATCCTTGAGATTGATTGTGTGACATGTACTTGGAAAAGTGAAACTCTGTGCTTACTTGCTATATGTTGGTCGACTTACTTTATTTATACTTGGTGTAATCGTGGCTTACCCGATTTGCTAGTTATTATTCTTTAATGTTATAAAAGAGTGTTTGGTTGTTAGCCCGAGAGTTTAGTGTGAGTTGTCTATGATTACTAGGTTGATCCTATAGATGTGGGTAATGGAAGAGGTAACGCGAATAAAGGGGTGATAGTGATGGTTAAGTGTTGGATTGTGATGGATGGTGTGAATTAATGAAGCTAGACTATGCTAGTGGTGAATATAATCTCGTTAATAGAGTTAAGGAATTGTAAATTATATAGGCAAAGTGTTAAAATGATATTACAACCTTAGTTGAATTCTACTATATTTAAGATGTCATGATTTCTTTTCTTTGATTCTATTTTATGATTATGTGGACTAACACTGGTCGGCCGATGATGCCTACCAGTACGTGTGTTTGTACTGACCCTACTCTTCTACATTCCTTCTTGGGGTGTAGACTGGATGCAGGTTAGTTTGCAGTTACTAGATGGATGACGATATTCAGCACTAACTTCTGCACTTCTTTTCTGGCAGATGTTGGAGTCTTTGTGTTATTTATTTTATTGTCAGTCTATTCTATAATAGGTAGCTCTTGTACATGTCTGACCAGGTCTTGGGGTAGTGAAGGACAGTTGTAAGAAGTTTTTGGAAAAGTTTATTTATTGGTATTTAATTTACTTTGTTATATTTAATTCATTATTCTCTTAAAAACAGAAGTCTTCCGCATATTTTTGGTTGGGTAATAAGGGTTCTCCTAGCTACTTAGGATAGCGTAGGTGCTCGCACGGTCCGTTAGTTTGGGTCGTGACATATATAAACTAATACATATACATAATATTATAGTAATGTCGTTTGTATATACATATAATTATTAGTAATTATACATATACATAATAATTTTTATGAAAAACAAACGTTATTATATACATGTAATTACATATATCCTATCAATTTTTTATGTTTCTTTTTCCCTTTTTCTTGATTTTTTCAGCGTGTTCTGTCGAAGGAGAATATTGATTTTTTCTCCCTTGTTTAAACGATAATATATGGAAGGAGAATAATGTGGGAAGTTATAGATAATTAAGGGAGGAGAATATTGTGGAAAGTTATATATAATTAAGGGCGTTAATTAATATCTCTCACCTTTAAAATTGCTACCTTCCGGTTTTTTGTAATTGAATAATGAGAAGAAAAAAAAAAGACAACATAGATTTGTACATATAGACATTTATACGTTTCTTACTAACTGCTGCCTATAAATTGTAATTAATATAACTCAGACCAAGAAGTTAGTTAGGAGGTGTCTAAATTATCTATGGGTGAAATTTTGCCAAAAAATAAATCTGAATGTTTGATAAATCTTTTTTCTTACATCTCGAATATATATATTCTACTTACTTATAAGCGGCAACAAGCAGGCAATATGTCGACATGTTTGCTTGTGCTGCATGCTTGGATGTTGTTTTTATACTTTCTTTGTTTGAATTTTTTAATTTTATTTTTCTTTCTAATCTATTATATATTTAAAAATTACGTAAAAAGTACTATAATCACAATAATTAACAACTTCAAATATTTAAGACATAAAAAAAATTGACTGACTCTTGAAATTTAATCAGTGCCACATAAATTGGTACAGAAGAAAAAATACTATAAATCACAATAACTAACAACTCAAAATATTTAAAAGACATATATAAATTTAGTTGACTCTCAAAATTGTATCAATACCATATAAATTGGGATAGAGGTAGAAACATATATTATTTGAAAATTACATAAAATGTATTATAAATCACAATAGTCAAAACCATATAAAAATTTGATTGCCTATTTGAATTTTACCCGTGCCACATAAATTGAGATAAAAACGTAATATACATTGGGTCCTGTGTAGCACACGCACACGCGCAAGCGCGTGCGCGCGCGCGCGCATACACACACACACAAATATATATATATATATATATATATATTCTTATATTTTAGCTCTTATATACTTTAATTTGTCTTGAGCAAGGGGTCAATTGGAAACAACCTCTCTACTTCACTTCTGATGTAGAGGTATGGACTGCATACACTACCCTTTCTAGACCCCACTTTGGTGAAAATAATACATTGGGTATATTGTTTTTGTAGTATATTTTAGTTTATATTTTAGTTTAAAAATTATTGTTTGTATATGCCTTAATTATTCTAAAAAGATAAATTTTTTAATAATTTTATGTGGCTATTCAAATCTTGTACTAAGTTGTAGGAATTAAAGGAAAAAAAGAAAGAGAAAGTTCACTTTCTTCTCTCTATGTTCACCTTTACTTTACTTGTTTAATCAATCCTTCTTTCTTCCATATGAATAACCTATCTACTGTAAATAGCCTAGCCTCTTCTGAGACACTTCCAATACAAACCACTACTGAATCCACTATCTCCACTACGAGCAATCGCACCGATGTATTATTAAAGTCATCATACCTATGTAAACTACAGCAAGCAGGTCAATATCAAAACCAGTTTACTCAGCAAATAGGGAAATCATCTTATCCTGCTCATGCTATGGATGATGAAGTATGCCCTCAAAAGGATCTTGATAATTCTACACCCCTCATTTCCAAGGACAAAAATCAAATCTACACACCTTAGAAGCATCCTTAATTGTCTAGGTCATGGGTTACAAGGTGGGACATCAATTACTTAAAAAAAAGCTCATGAATCTATGGAAGCCCTCAGAGGACTTGAGCTTGGTTGACTTGGGCTCTGACTTTTATTTAATAAAGTTTCACTTTGACTAAAACATGTTGCACGCCCTTCATGGTGGGCCATGGTTCGTTCTTAATCATTTTCTATCGGTCCAACATTTGTAGCCTAAATTTATGGCCTCGAAAGCTTAAGTCTCCTACTCTGCTATTTGGCTCCGCCTACTTGAACTACTAACTGAATTATATGACTCGAATATCCACCAAAAGGTGGGGCAAAATGTAGGCACTCTACTGAAGGTGGATACCTGCACCTCTTCTACATCTAAAGGTCGATATGCACGCTTGAGTGTTCAACTCCACTTAGAACAACCACTGCAACAACACATCTACATCGGCCTCACAAGTAAGTAATTCACTACAAGGGATTTAACCTGTTGTGTACAAATTATGGGTGGCTGGGACATCAACTAAAACTATGCCCCTTTGGGCCAAACGAAATTAATGGAACTACCGCAGGGGAAACTCCAAAGCCACCAACACTATTATCTGCACCCGTACATACCTCAACTTAGGAAGTTGTGGAGTTCAAATCCAAGACATGGAAATCTGTCATGACTAAAGGTAAGCGTCCTATTACTTCAATTCCGACGCCCATGGTGAGAAACAGTTCGATGGTGCCTACTAGAGAACTAGGTAAGTTAACATTCACCAATAATAACAGCGCAAGTAGCAAAGGGCTCCGCTCCACCAATTATTCTACTCCCTCTAATTCTAATAATCTTAATACTTTTGTTGTATTAATGGAGAATGATAATCCCTCTGCTAATCCTTTGCCAAATCACGATTTAGGGCCCTATGGAATTAACTCTCGTGTCATCTCCTCCACGTTGAACGAACCAACTCATACTTCAATCCACATGGACTCTATGCATGAACTTCCTACTACCTCTTCTACTAGGTCTGAAACTCTCGAAGTCACTAAGGCAATCCCTATCCCCCCCGAAGATAAGCTAAATCTTTCTACTGATTGTAATTCATGTAAAGCTAACCTTGCACCCTCTTCAAAACACGCTAATATTCAATTCACCTCCATGCCACGTGCTCCACTCTCGACCCCTTTAAACTCCACCACCCAGTCGTCCTCCCATGCAAACTCTGAACTCCCTAGCTCTCCCTAATATAATGACTTCCTACAACAAGTTTTGCCCCTTCAAACGCCTTCATATCCACCACAAAACCTTAAGACCTTTTCATCTGATACAACCCAATCCTTCCATGGAGAATATTAGAGAGAATCGCCTGATTTTCACTTCCAACAACCCTTAACCACCTTTGCCACCTCGTTCATAGCTGGAACTTGCTCTGACAGGTTATGCATTGACCTTGAACATGCACATCAATGGTCAACAAGTACTGGTAATGGTTCAAAACCCCTCTGATCTTGCTCAAATTATCATGGAGGAGATGAGGCTGGACTAGAGGCAAATACCCACCAACACTGGTTGATGAACCCGCCAGAGAATCCAACGACATGCATGTCCCTCCCATGAACAATCTGGTGGCACCAGACTTTCCCTTCTACCCGTTACTTTATTAAAAGGAGTAATTCATTCCATGGATCCAACAACACCTAACCATGCTTCCCATGGAACCAATGCCCTTGCATGCACCCCCTTCACCTTGGATGGACGACCAACCCTTACAAGCTCAGGTAATTCCTTTAGGCAGTATTTTAAATAACCAACAAGAGAAAGAGGAGCCACATGTAGATTAGATGAGTGGTCCAGAGATGGAAACGACATACCTGGGATAGGTACGTGTCTTTCTCCTAAAAGAACAGCTTACAAGAAGGGTACACATAAACTGTCCCCAAAACATGCCGAGGTGCTCTCTTCATATAAGGCCTATGATGAACCCGACAGTAGGGAGGTATGTAATGATCTTGAGTCCCTCGACGAGGGACACACCTTTCAATAGGCATAACCTCCCTGTAAATTCCCTTTCCCATGTTAAAACTATGAATTTTATCATTTGGAATTATAGGAGATCTCAATCCCCGAAATTTAGACTACAGTTTAGGCAACTCATAGATTGTCATAGGCCTGCTATGGTAGTTCTTCTTGAAAATCATTGGGATAACCACCAATTTATACCTTAGGAGTTTCATTTTTCTAATGTCATAGCGGTTCCGGGAACAAGTTATGCAGGAGGCATCGCCATCCTTTGGCATGCGATCTTCTCAACATTACTGAGGTGGGGTTTACACCTCAAGAAATCCACTGCAAAATCTAGGTAAAACCTTCTATTCTCTGTTATATACGATAGTAACAACCTTTGTAATCGTCCCCTTCTTTGGGATGATTTAAGAACTGTGGCCGATTCTTTTAATGGACCTTGGCTTCTTGGTGGTGACTTTAATGAAGTCGTCTTTGCTAATGAAAATTTTTGGGGGAAATCTATTAATAATAATAGGGTGAACCAGTTTTTGGATTGCTTAAATTATTGAGGTATGCTAGATCTAGGGTTTTGGGGTAGCAAATACACTTGGTCATATAATAGACAATCGGGCAATTTGATATTGGAAAGACTGGAGAGAATTGCCTCTAACTATGAATGGATGCAACTTTACCCTGAGGCTTACGTCGGTCATCTCCCTCATACTCACTCTGATCACTCGCCGCCTCTTTTGGAACTAACCCCTTTGTTAGAATCCCTCGTAATCCGAAATTTCCCTCTTTAATTGCTTCCTATTGGATTTCCTCTAATAATCTGCTTCTTCCCGCTATAGCATCCTTTAAACTCAGTGTTATGGCCTGGAACAACCATATGTTTGGTAATAGTTTCTACCATAAAAAAAGGCCCCTTGCAAGAATTGAAGGCCTAAAGTCTTCCCCATCTTACCCTACTAGTATATTCCTTTAAAACTTAGAGCATGAACCTTTACATGATTATAATTTGCTGTTTCTAATGAAGGACGATTTTTGGAAACTTAAATCTAGGGTTCAGTGGTTGAATGAGGGAGATGCGAACACTAAGTTCTTCTATCTTTCTACTCTTCAATGAAGGCGTAGGAACCGTATTCTTAGCCTGCGTGACTCTGTGGAGAATTGGCTCTATGAAAGAGAAAAGATTCAGGATCATGCTACAAATTATTATGCTTCTTTGTACACTACTGACTTGATTGCCTCTCAACTAAACTACTCTTAAGCAGACAACCACTTCGTGCCTCCTACTGCTAACAAACAGCTAGTAGCAACTCTGAATCACAAGGAATTACTCTATGTTGTTCGGAATTACTCTATGTTGTTCATTCCTTCAATCCTTACAAGGCTCCAGGCTCGGATGGCCTTCATCCTTTTTTCTACCAAAACTATCTGCCCATAATAGGCCCATTTTTAGAAGCCTTTTGTGCTGAAGTATTTTGAACCTTTCCTATTCCACCGGAAATAAACTCCACCTATATCTGCCTAATTTTGAAAGTTTTCTCAGCCTCCTCAATTACTCAATATAGGCACATTAGTCTTTGTAATACTTTATACAAAATTATTACAAAGGTTGTGGTAAATCGTATCAAAGGCCTACTCCCTGATATTATTGGACCCACTCAATCAAGCTTCCTGACCAATAGGAGACCATTTGATAATGCAATAATAGTGTAAGAGCTCCTCTATTACTTTAAAAATACTAAGTGTCGGAACTCTTTCATGCTCATGAAAATCGACTTAGAGAAATCTTTCGACTGCTTAGAATGGACCTTTATACATGACACACTATTATTTTTTAAATTTCCTTCTGAAATAGTTCATCTTATCATGTCATGTATAACTTCTACTTCTACTTCAATCCTTCTCAATGGGTCGCCAACCCCACTCTTCTACCCATCAAGGGGAATTAGGCAGGGCGACTCGCTTTTTCCTTACATTTTTATTATATGTATGGAGAGATTAGCCAGATCTATTGATGCAGCTGTGGGATGTAAGTTTTGGTCTCCAGTTAAATTGTCTCCTAGAGGCCCTCTCCTCTTTCATCTGCTTTTCGCCGATGAAATCCTTTTTTGTGAGAAAATAAATGATCGCCGCTTTTTAAATGCTTCTGGCCAAAGGATAAACCTCTCAAAATCCAAAGTATTTTTCTTAGCAAATACGGGCCAAACGGTCAAGGACACCGTCTCTTCTTACTTTGGAATGGCTGAGGGCACTTCCTTTGGGAAATATTTAGGGTTTCCTATCTTTATCGCTAAGCCCGTCAAGCAAGACTTCCAGTTCATCATAAATAATTTTAAGAATAGATTGGCGGGTTGGAAGGGCAAACTTTTAAGCCAGGCGGGTCATGCTACTTTCATAAAATCTGTCCTCAACTCTCTTCCCAATCATGTCATGAATATAGTTAAAATCCTCTCCCAAATTACTCATGAGTTGAAAAGACATCAACGAAACTTCTTATGGGGAACTACCCCATTGAAAAAGAAGCTTCATTTGGTCAACTAGGCTACCGTTAAAACCCAAAAGAAAACGGGGGGTTGGGTATCCATGATCTCACTACCAAGAACAATGCACTTCTAGCCTCCACCTCTTGGAGGCTATTCCACTCTCAGAATTCTATGTGGACGGCTGTTTTGCGTAGTAAATACCTTTATCCAGGCGCTTCCACAAAATCTAAGTCTAGAGTTTGGAAATCCTTTCGCTTGGGTTGGTATTACTGCCAAAAAGGAGCTCTTTGGAGGCCTCCCAATGGGCAACATATAACTTTTTGGAAAGAGGCTTGCGTGAAACCTTAGGTTCCTATTAAATCTCTTATTCAAGGACCTCTCCCCCTGGAGGAAGAATACAAAACCATAAGTGATCATCGTTCTAGTAACACTTGGAACTTTTTGTGCTTACCTTTTGTTCTTACCGACTCAGTTTTTGCCATCATGAACTCCGTTCATTTCCCCTTGTATTCCAACACCTTTGATCGTATGGTTTGGGGTTTAAATGATAATAGGGCCTTCACTATTCTATCTTACTTCCAAGCATTATTTAATACACCTTATTCTAGCTTTATCACTGCCTCCTCCACGCCCATCATTTTCTTCGATTGGATATGAAAGACATACCTCCTAAATTGAAACATTTCCTTTGGCTTTTACTTCACAATCGTCTTCCTACTGCATCTTACCTTCACAACATCTCTATTATCAATTCATCTAGCTATAGGATTTGTGACATAGGACATGAAGAATCAACTCACCATCTTTTCATTACTTGCCACTATGCAGTCCAATTTTGGGATGCTTTAGGCCGCTCTGATCACATACACCTTCTAACTCTGACAGACCTTCATTCTCACTCATGGCTGCGTTCTCTAATTTATTACCCTTTGTCCCACCTGCACATTCCCTCCAAAGTCATCATTCCTTTCGGCTTGTGGTCAATTTGGACTCAAAGAAACAAACATATTTTTGAAGGAAGAACCTATAGCCCTACCGCTAATCTTTCCCTTGCCCTTGCTCTTGCTCATGAATTTTGGTTCTTGGCGGGCAAGCAACACCCCACATTACGAAGGTCCCTCTTTACATAAAATGCAATCCCCCCACTCACCATGGAATCATGCTTAACACTGATGGTGCAATGGGTCTTCACATTGATGGGGCAACATTGGGTGGTTTTTTTTTAAGATGTAGCAGGATTAGGGTTTACAGCAAGTGGTCCTCTCACATCCCCTCTTGAAATTGAAATGTTGGCTTTGCTGAAAGGCATGCAATTGGCAATTCAATTTAATTTCCAACCCTTGAAAATTAATGTAGACTGCAAACAATTAACATGCTTACTATTATCTGATAGCACTAACGATTCCCCTTTATTGGCTTACTGCAGGTGCCTTCTTCGTCGGTTGGGTAATCCTTTGGTACATCATGTCTACAGAGAGCAAAATCGGCTAGCTGATAGTCTTGCTAGGATGACCACAACTACTTCTACTACAACTACTACTGCTATTTCTATGCTATTTTGGACACCTCTGTTAACTTTAATGGAGATTTTGGGAACGGACAAGCAAGAAGGTCTTAGTACTAGATGGGTTCACCCATCAAATTCTATAATATATACGACTAGTGCTAACAATAGTCTAAGTACTTCTCATGGTAGTGGAGGTCTGTGGATAAATAATGTAAACAATGTGGCAACGCCATGAACGATAAGCTCTCTGTAGTTTTTGTTATGATGCTATATAATATATGAGTACCTACTTTACCAAAAAAAAATAATCTAGTACTAAATAATCCAGGTTACACATATGGAGAAACTGGTTTCAGATAAACATCTCTCCTCTTATATAGCTATTAAGATATCCAGTGGTTCTCCCGGAGTAGTTTCGAGTACCTTTGCAGCTGGTAGTTCTTTTGACAAAAGTTCCTGTAACAAAGAAACAAGTTGCAAAGCCAAAAAGAAGAAATTCAGAAAACTAATCAATCTATTATTGACGCGACACAAAAATGCATTTAAGAAGTAGGTATAGGCAACAATTCTTTAAAGTTCAAGTGAATCAATAAAATTACTCTTCTTTATGCGGACGCGAAACAGTTAATCCGAATGCAACTACTTATTGGTAAAACCTCAACGAAACTAAACTATAAGCAGACATCCCCGTATAGATCAGAATCTACAAGAGTAACTAACTTTGTGTAGTGATAAATCCCTCTATGTGCGTGTTGTTAGCCAAGAATATCTATATGGAATCTTTTTTCTTGATAGCGTATTGCTTGCATTTTCCATTATCATTGTTCATTTAGACTTGAGATAACGGTTGTAAAACATATGTACAGTGGAAGGCTGGAAGCACTCCAGAAACATACTACTTACTGCTTATATGAATAATAGATAACACATCGTTTATGTTAAAACACATATGTTTATGCTAGAACACATAAACTTGTTGAAATTTAATTCGAGAAATATCTCTCATAACTGTTATATCAAGATTGAGAATATAAGTACATTTTACAGTTTAGAGAATATGTTATTGTCAGTAAAACATCTATCTCTACCCGGTCTCGTTCAATGCATACAAAATATACTAGGACAAGAAGTTGGAACAATTCTGTTAATCATACCAATAAATTGTCCAATTTCCATCTTAGATTGCGAACAAAAATACTTATATATATCAGAACCGACCATTTAATCACTATATATAAACTTAAACTCTATACACTAAATCATCAACTATATAAGTTAACAGACACATAAAGGAATACATCATCTATTGATCTTTATTAAAATTGAATAAACAATTTTCCTATTATACATAATATATCCAAACACATAGTATTGCATATATCCCAACAATGTCTCACTTAGACTTTTAACCACCACGATTGTTATAATGTACTATATCTAAAAACATGATTAATACTATATATCCCTACAATAACCTCATGCTAGGCACTTAGTGGACGTTAATGGATAGTAAACTGAATTTCACAGACAGCAGTTAAATAGACTGCTACAGATTCACCCTTGACGGAAGTCTTGAAGAATGAACACGTCCTAGTTATAAAAATCCTTAATTTGGTCATCCAATATCAACTCAGTAACTTTTTTCGAGTTATCTTTGATCCTATGGTAAGCTAATGGACAAGGCCAATAGTTCAAATGTAGCTGAACAACTGTTCCAGACAAATGGACAGGAAGAAATAGACATTGTTTTGCAAGAGATTATTTCAGTTTGGCCTCTAATAATGATTTTTGTGCAATTCGCAAAGCAATAATTATGTACCAGCAGGAGATTTGATTTCTCAGTCTGTTTATTGGTTTCACTGCCTTCCTACTTGCTGCAAACTTCTGTCATCTAGGACCAATATTTAATAAAGTTCTTCTTTGTTGAAGTACAAAGAGACGCAGAAAGGGAAAACAAGAAATATGTCAGGGTTAATTAGTAAAGCCAATTATTTTTGTAAAACTTTTATCATATTAGTCCTGCATTATAAGTTCAATTTCCAATTGTCCTGTACCATCGAAAGCCTTACCGCCTGTACAACATAGAGTTACATGTTGACCTTGTTAAGAGTTGTTGCCCATTACTCTCTTTTAATAGGAATACAGAAGCACCCCACCCTCCAACAAAAAAGCACCCAGAAGCCAGCAGTGATGTTTCTGTAAGATGAAGTAATTCCAAGCTGGGAAAAGAGAACACATAGGGTGTGTTCGATATAAAGGAAAATATTTTCCATGAAAAATGTTTTATTGGAAAATATTTTCTAGGAAAATAAGTACTTCTTATTTATTTTTTCTGTTCTGTATGTAAGCAATAAATATTATTATAAAACCAAATCTAGACAAACACTATGGGTTTTGGGAGCGGGGATAGAGGTGTGGGGTGGTGAGGATGGGGGCTATGGGGTAGAGGTGAAGATGAGATGTGTTGGAGGGTAGGGAGGACACGATCAATGTGGAATACCACTTGTGAAGCTTGTTTTCCCTACTTCCATTAGGGAAGTCATTTTCCTTATTTTTAAGTAACTTGTTTTCCTAGAGAAAATGTTTTTCAAAAATTTGACCAACCGAACATGGAAAACTTGAAAAACATATGAACACACTACCAAAAAACTACTTTTATTTCATTGAGATTTCCCACTGAAAAATGTTTAGTGGTTATTCCCACAAATATTTTGATTATATCAGTGAGAAGAGAAAAAAATTGTAGTGTTTTCACATGGAAAAAAATAGGAAGCTTCCCAGTGTTTCAATAAGAATTTGTCACCATGCGTTTTCCAAGTGAGCTGGTTGGGAAAATCATGTTTTATAACACAAATAGTGACATCCATAATGTACAATCTGTCCAGCTCACCTATGCAAATAGACCACCCTTGATTGTTCTAATGATGAGTGAAGGATAAGGCAGCTACCAGACTGTTAAATGTTCACATGATGAAGTTATAATAAAGTACCTTGAATGATTCAATTGTTCCTTCAGCTTGAACAACACTAACATGATGAAGTTATAATAAAGTACCTTGAATGATTCAATTGTTCCTTCAGCTTGAACAACACTAACATGATGAAGTTATAATAAAGTACCTTGAATGATTCAATTGTTCCTTCAGCTTGAACAATACTAGCGAGAAACCCTTTGCTGTCGAGGTCACCATTCTTCATCGGCACAACAAACCTATAAAAGAAAAGCATAATGTGAGATATTTACTTAGAAACATTATTGGATGAATTTCTTTGTTTTTGGAGAAACTGAGAAAAATAAATTCAAGCACACGTTATTTTTCATTTTTCAGGCACATGAGAATTTTTCAACTTCAACTTTAATACAAAAAATTATATTAGCACAAACTGGCTTTAGATTTCAACGTCACATACTTTGCAGAAAGACATTTTGCAAGTTGAACTGCATCTTCTTGTCCGGAAACCAATGTAAAGTTTGGTAGAAGTTGCTTTATGACAGGAGTAATAACAATGTCTGCCTTTTCTTTCTCTAAGAAGGTCTTGCTATAGACACAGTGGGGTTCATAGTAGAGAGTAAGAGCACCTTTTGGAGAAGTGACAAGATATCTGGGAATACATTATTAGAAGAGTTAAGTGCAAAGCAGTTATCATTGTTACGGAGTGGAAAGGAGAAGAATGATATGGCATAATCAAATCTACCCATTCTCAGGTCGCTTCCAAGGAGGTCCAAGAACTGGCCCTGCAGTAGCCTTAATTTTAACCTGGACGCCACTGCTCACTTCAATCTCAGAATCCTGGCCAAGTTCCAAGTAGATGACCTGAAAGTTTTAGAAGCAAAACTAAGTTTTCAGGAAACAACATTTAAGTCTGGAATTCGAGCAGTAGTTTTTCTTCTCTAAAAAGAGGGTTGCAGGTAGCCATGATGATTGATGAATGTTGAAATCTTCAGAATTAAGTGTTTATATATGTTTCTTCAATGTCTTGTCACATAATGTTTCCTAACATCGCATTGTCCTAACCAGTCCGCGCAGAGCTTCTTCGCTGATCTCTACTAGAAATATCCCCTCACTATCTTACTATCCACACGGAAGCATAATTTTTCTGTTGCACTTTAACAGTGCTAATTGTGTTCAGCACCCCTGATAAAATTAGCTAGCAGCTAAGCAGTCTTTGGGACATAAATGATCAAAAATGTGAAGATAACGATTCATATTTTTACAAACTAAGAATCAACTTAAGAGGAGACATTTGACTGCTCTTACGCACATGTAACTGCTCTTTAGATCTCTTCTAATTTTTTCTTAGCGACAACCAAACTTACTAGGTTTCTCTGATTTTACCCCAGTGTTGACTCATATATGTAAAGCATTTTGAACCTAATACTAAACCCATTCCCAAACAAGAAAACCTACCCCCATCATATATTTGTTACTCAAGATTTTCCAAAATCATCAACCGTCCATTTCCCTCTTTTAGTTTCCAAATGAAGTGAGAAGTAACTAAAGAAAAAGAAGAATGACCACCAATCGGATAAGAAGTAACTTAAGGTAAGAGTATCTTCTTACCATATTCCTTTGTTAAAATCATAAACTTCATTGTGTGTTCAGATTCTCCTTCTGAAAAACTGATTAACCATCATATAATTAAAAGATCGTGTCAAAAGAATTGATTTAGAGATCATAAAAAGAACTCTTGCTGTTACAGTGCATTCTGTTTCCAACCTTAATACATGCAGCACTGAACCATTTATACAGTTTCTCCTGATACATCGGAGCTATTCATCCTCTCGTCTAGCAGCTTGCTCAGTCTTTCTTCTATTTTAAGTAAATCTCACATGACCGCTAGTTTCAGTAACTTCTACTAGGTTGTTTTGGTCAGAAAACATCCTATGGCTTAAGCAACATAAATAGAAGTCTCAGTCTTTTGCCATACTGCTATTTTTTTAGTCAAGTGAAAATAACTTTTTTAGCCAAGAGCAAACATGTTTGACTTGTTACAAATTGTTTTATCAAGAAACTATATCATATCAGACAGATACTCTCATTTTCACTTTTTTGGAAGCAGATGTACAATATATGTTCCTTTTGCCTTGTGAAAAAAGCTGAAATACATCACCTACATTGCTGAAAAGAGGATCCAGCAGTGTCTTAGCATTTGGAGTTGCTATAACTCTCAGGTTTGGGAACTTCCGTGAGAGAGGCTTTAATGTCTTCAGATGACAATGATCATCGAGGCTTTGTGTAATTAGTAAGCAGTCTATCACCGGAAGGTCATCAAGCTGCTCTAGAAACACATAAGAACCAGACAATTTCAGTAATATATCCAGACCAGTCCCAGGTAAAGGTTATTAGTTGCAGAAGCAAATAGCCAATAGCTAGATAATGGAGAAATGCCCCATTCCACTGAAAGAAGTACCTGGAAATTCTTCAGAACTTTTTTGGCAGCATTATATAGCAGAGGAATTCCAAAATCCAAATTACCCACCAAGATTGGATCAACCAGAATTTTTAGTCCTCCCACTTCCCACAACCAGCTATTCCCCTAACCAAAACATTCATGACTCTTAGAAAGGCAATAATAATAATAATAATAATAATAATAATAATAATCACTATATACAACAATATCAAGATAGAAAATGCACCTCCAAGTAAGTTAGTCTGAACATATCAATCTCGGAATAATTGGACTCCACAGCTTTCTTATCAGAAACCAAGGCACAGAAGATTGTTTGCAACCTATAAAGCAAACATGTTCATGAATTGGGATCCACTTCAGAATTGCAGTGCAGATTTATACAAAGAAATGAAAAAAGGAAACCTGGGAGTTGAGAGCTTGAATTTGGTAGAATCAACATAAAAGGGAACATTTTGAGTTGCAGAGAAACGGACAAATGATGAGGGTATCTCTTTACTAGGTCTGCAGGTGAAGTATGGAACAAAATTGTATTGAATAGCCATGGATTAAGAAAACTAAAGTTGAGTTGATGTTATGAACTAACTTTTTTTGTTGTTCTTCGGTATGGACCGTTCGCTGAGCATGGATATTAGAGAATCGATTATATCCACAACGAATGCACAAGACACACTAATTATAGTAATATATACTCCTAAAATAAGAATACTCTCCTTTCTTTATCTCTTATTTTTTGCCTATTTTATTGCTTCATATTATTAATCTTTTAATTTAATTTTAAAATACGAGCCTCTAATTTCACTCGCGTCTTTCCAAGTTGAGTCAACTCCGTCTGTTATATCCAAGGCTTAAGGTAAGACTGCCTTTACCTAAAAGGCTTGCCCTTATGAGTGCATGTGAGACTTAGAAGTCGTTTGGTAGAGTATATTAAAAAAAGTAATGTATACATTAGCTTTGTTTATTACTAATATCTTATTTGATACACTTTTTCATCCTATGTATTACTAATGTTTGCATTAGTTATACACTTTATTATGTATTAAGGAGTGTATTACTAGTGCATGAAAATCCTTGGTATTAGTAATGCAATGGATTCTAATGCATGCATTAGTATGGTTAAAGTCACAATTGTCCCTCAAAATCTTTTATACATCCTCTCCATCATATTTATGGAGGATATTTTTGTAAAAAGTAATTTATTTTTAGAAATTATGCAATTCATGTTATTTTTAATACACCAAACCAAACACTGCATAAGAAAAAAGTAAGCATAACTAATGCAAATATAACTAACACAAGCATTACTAATGCAAGTATTACTAATACACTATATTTTGCACTATTCTTATACACTCTACCAAATGACCCCTTAATGATATAAGTATATGGTATTAGTACTGTTCTCCGCCCACAAAACCCGTTAAGGGAGAAGGTACAAATTTGTGATTTTATTTTACTTTCTTTAAGGTATGTTGTCTCTTTGTGCTATATTTTGGATTAACTATAAAGTTTATTTTTGGTCAGATTATTTGAGCATTAGATCTCTACTTTAACTACGAGAAGATTAACATTTGGCAAAGTTCTTTTGGCGTACCATATTTACATGATCAATGACAAATTCATTCGACCACACCATAATATCCATTTTAGTCATGAATCTTTTATAGGCAAGAATCATTTCTTACTTTTACCCTTTGGTAGATCATGATAAAACATACTACAACATCAATGACTTTTTTATAACAAATTAAAATTCTTTATTTCTCTCAAACCTTCCGTAGAGGTGAGTTTTTGGTATTTATCAACCATACATAAGCACATCCTTATTCATAACCCTTAACACATATAGACACATTCATTTTCAAGAATGCCCGAGCATTTACAATGCTTATTACAAGTCACATTCTTTTCAAGGAATGGACAATAATAATATGTACTTGCTTCACAAATTTTGATTAGAAGCTCATTGTCTTGCCTTGACAATTATCATATTTCTATAACACATCTCAACATCACTTGGAAAGGTCTATATATTCTTTTCTTTTGATAGAAGATTTTATAACAGTTATCGAATTAGCTCGCACGACAACCGTGTGCCCAATATCTTCCATACCAAATTGGTGGTAAAATTACCTTCACCTTTTGAAGGACTATTTGGAGAACCCATAGTGTTCTTCCTTTGGTTATTATCAAAATGATGACTATTATTTTGTCCTTTGCCACATTATCAGCACGAGTCTCAAAGATTAAAGGTAATGAATTATTTTTCATTTCTATTATATTGACAATATTCATTTTATGCCCTTTCACGACCCAATTTCTCGAGTCATGATGGCATCTACTTTTATCCACCAGCAGGTAAGCCAAACCATAGCCCGGAACGACAAGTAACGAACTAACCGGCGGAAGGCAAGACAATAAAGGAAATAGTCATGATATGAATTTATAAAACAACTAAAAGCAGCGGTAAATAACATGAACAAACTATTCAACAAAAGGAAGAGGACAAAATATACAAAATAAGTTTCTCCCACGATCTGGTAAGATCGATACAAGAGCCACTAAATTAAAATACAGTACAAGACAGTGCCACATATACAACATAGTCTCAGGATATACAAAAAGACTATCCAAACACAGTAGAAGGAGGAGGATCAGCTCTGGACTCTAAAAGCTCACTCTATCTCCAAACAGCAGCACGACTCGAGGATAACGTTAGTGGCTGTGACTCATACTCGGATATGCATCAAGAAAAAGATGTAGAAGTATAGTATGAGTACCAAAACAACGGGTACTCAGTAGACATCATCGGCCGACTGAGCTAAATTATAGTAAAAGCATAAATAAAGTGCGAGAAAGTAAACTAACGTCAGAAATAAAGGAGTGGAAATGAAAATAGTAGATCATGCCGAGAGGATACGATAAATACATAAAACAAGTAACTCGAGAGCGGAAATAAAGTTTAGCTATAACCTAACTGGGCCCCCACAAGCCTAGAAGGCACAGTCAAGAAAAAAATCCAACCGAGTCCCCATAAGCCCGGTGGATACAAACAAGGAGTAACACTAATATGAAGATGGAATAACCACAATAATAATAATAATATGAGCCAACGGATGATAAGCGTACCTGAAACTCCTTTTCGATCATAATTCCAAGCCTTACGGTCCTTACCAAATTTTCAATCCCAAATCAATATCCGTATAAATCATAAATATCGAACTCGAATTGGAACTAGTGGATAATATTATAATAGTAAAATGTCAGACTTGAACCGAAACTAATGAACAATAATAAAGCTACTATATGCCGGACTCGAATCGAAACTGATAAATAAGCTAAAAAGTAATTACGATCCAAGAACATAACTCCTATTAAGTCCAACTAGTCATAATCTCTAAGGTCAGGCGGTCAAGTCTGTAAAGGCGATACAGGTCCTAATCACTAAGCCAAGAGTGTAATTTACGACCAAATACTACCCCACCTGGGGTAACAAAGCCAAAAAGGTTTCCTGAAAATGACTAAGTCATCCTAAACTCAAGAATTAGACTAAGGTAACGAATGGAGGTTATTTAGGTCAACAAGGAGCTATCCTAGGCAATTTATACAAAAGAAAGGTCAGTGGGGCCCACTACCAGTTCCAAAAACCCAACATAAGGGAAACATCTACCCAAACCTAGTCTAAGGCTTTTCAATCTTATCCCAAGGCTCTAAGTATGCTAAAACCAATTCTAAGGCTAATCATAGGCTAATACAAGGGAAGACGGGGCTAAATTCTACCTAAAAGAGCCCATAACTAGCTAAATCAGTCAATAAATGCTAAAATGATAATTGGGTCATAAGTTCCCACCCATAGTTGACACAATACTACACTAGTACTATAATGAAGCACAGTCTAAGAGAAAAGTAAGCCTTGCCTACTTGGGCACAGCCGAAAGCTCGTATAATCCTCTACTAAGGAGCTTTTCCCTTTTGAGAAGCCTCCGTTTGCTGGCACGCTATCAAAATAAGGTTCTACACGTCAATATAAGAATATCGATATCCATATTGCGTATATACTCTGGGTCAGAAATCATAAAATTAAAACCGACACAACATCCATCTTAGCTCAAGGATCATTTGTCGCAAAATTTAGGAAAAATATGAGTCCAATTCAGTACTAAAATAGTCCCAACAGAATTTGGAGAAACAAAAATTTAAGCAGAAATTAAATCGAAATTTACGAGATAACGATGCTAAAATGGTCACAACTACCTCCCCGAGCTAATACCAGCTTCAATTATGGATTAACACACTATTTTTGAGCTCCCAATCAGTCTATAATGGTGTTTAACACTTGAAAAATGGAGTTGGAAATGAAGGGAATTATTTATATACTCCCAGGGGTCCTTTGCCATAATGGGACCTCCGTCGTGAATGCGGGAGCTGGCCCAGACAGATCTTCACGAACGCGACCAGTCCACCGCGATTGCAAATAAGAAGGCTAGACCGTGAACGCAAATGAACTATGCTGCCCTACTAAACTCAGCATTCCAAACTCAATGACACCATTGAAACTTCCATGTGATGTAGTTTCGATAAAAAGTGGGCCCTACACCCTAGGGTCCATTTTAGCCAAAATCCATCTAATAGCCCAAAATGAGTCCGGAAGCCTCGAGACCTGGACCAAGGGTACCCCTAGACTAAAATCGATGTTTTGGAACTAATGTGACTTTCAAAATTAGCATTTAGGGCCATTTACCTGAAGTTTATGCCCAAGATCCTATTTTTAACAGCGAAAGCTCCAAAATAGTGAAATGGATCTAAAAACAAATGAACTACCCGTTAACCAAACTGTCAGTCCCAGTAAGTCATAAATGACTTAGGGCAGCTATAGGAAAGCTCTAAACATAGAAAAGCATGAAACTGCAAGAAATGACCTAGAGGGTAACTACAACATCCACTACTAAAAAGACTTTCATCCATGAAAGTAAAGGATTAAGAAGTACCTGAAGGCTGGAACATGTAGGGATACTGGATCCTCATCTCACGCTCGATATCCCAGGTAGCCTCCTCAACTAGATGGTGTTTCCACTTAACCTTAACAAAGAAATGTCTCTGGAATGTAACTGTCTAACATCTCTGGCTAAGATAGATACTGGCTCCTTAATAAAGGTCAACCTCTCATCCAACTGAATCGAGTCCCACCTAAGCACGTGAGACTTATTTGGAATGTCACCCCATAACATAGATACATGAAAAACTGGATGGATGGTTGAAAAGGCTGGAGGCAAAGCTAACTCATAAGTTACCACCCCAACTATATGAAGTATCTCAAATGGTCTGATATACCTGGGGTTGAGCTTGCCCATCCTCCCATACCTAATCACGCCATTCATAGGTGATACTCAAAGAAAGACTCGGTCATCAACTCTGAATTTCAAGGCACAAAGTCTACGATCAGCATAACTCTTTTGCCTACTCTGAGCTGCCTGAAGCCTATCCTGAATCACCTGAACCACCTGAACCCTATCCAAAGTCCCACAAAGCAAATTAGTACCACGGGGCCTAACCTCTAAAGTCTCAAACCAACCCACCAGAGATTGATAACGCCTACCATATAATGCCTCGAATGGTGCCATCTAAATACTCGAACTCCACTAAGGCTAGAAATCGCTCCCACTGACCTTCAAAGTCCATAACACATGTGTGAAACATATCCTTCAAAACCTGAATAGTCCACTCTGACTGTCAGTCAGTCTGGGGATTAAAAATTATGCTAAGGTCAACCTGGGTACCCAACTCCTCCTGAAAGGCCCTCCAAAAGCTACAATTGAATTGGGAGCCTCTATCTGAGATAATAGACACGGCTACTCCATGAAGACGAATCACTTCTCAAATATAGATACGGGCCAACCTCTCAGCACTGAAGGAAACCTGAATAGGGATGAAATAGGCAGACTTGGTCAATCTATCTACAATGACCCAAATGCTATCGAAACCACGAGAGGTGTCAGGCAAACCACCCACGAAATCCATAGTAATCCGCTCATATTTCCACTCCGAAATGGGTAGCCTCTGAAGCAATCCACCAGGTCTCAAATGCTAGGCTTTCACCTGCTGACAACACAAGCAACAAGCCACAAAGTACGCTATATCTCTCCTCAGACTGCTCCACCTGTAATGCTACCTTAAATCCTTATACATCTTAGCTATCCGGGGGTGAATAGAATATTCTGAGCAGTAAGCCTCCCAAAGTATCAACTGAATCAAGTATCCTTCCCTTGAAACACAAATTTGACCATCGAGTATCAAAATGCCCTCAGACTCTAGGGTAGCCCTCCTGGACTCACCTCTCAACACCTGATCTCAAATGCCACATAGTCTGCTATCCTCAAACTGTAACACCTCGTATACTCCCAACCCAATGTGATGACGATAAACAATAAGTACTTTGGTGTCGAGAAGCCATAAGTATGTATTTGGTAATGTTAACAATGAGCAATTTGAAATTTGGCTTCGTACATGTGATTAGCCTTTCATAAGAGGTGTTTTGTGATTTTTGTGGCACATTCGTGGGGTTCAAAATGAGGCTAAGAGGACCTCTAAAAAAAGTATATTAAGGTTAAGAAGTGAGTTAAATAATAGGACTTGAAGTATCTAACCGAACCCGCGAAGAAAAGTCGAAAACAAAAATTTTGGAAAAAAAATAAGGAGGGGAGGGGCCAGGGGCGTGCCATGCCGCTCTGGGCTGAAATTTTCAGTCCATAGGAAGTAAAGGGGCACGCCAGGCAGCGTGCCACGCCGCCCCTGCGCACCTTTCAAAAGTTGGAAATTTTGTTTAAGTCCCAAGGGTGCGGGGACGTATCAAGCCGATTTTTGCCACGTTTCTTCTACAATCATGATCATATACATGAAATGAGTAAATTATCACATTGTTATGATAAAATTACTCGAGAACGAATTTAGGGTCAAAATGACGATTTTGCCCTTTTGGTCAAAATGGGCCATACGTGGCTAGAATCGCTTGCTTTTGGAATTGAGGCTACGAGTATGAATTGCATGAGTAGGAATATCATTGTAACACATATGAAATGAGTTAAACATGATAAAATGTTGATTCCATTGGGTTGAGTGAATTGGGCTCAAAAAGGGGGCCCAAAGTGAGAAAGAAAGCATGGGCCAAGAATGGGTCAAATGACCCATTCTTCAATTGACCAAGCATTAAATGCCAAGAGTGGCTAAAGATGGAATTGAGGTCCTATAAAAAGGGACCAAAACCTGATTTTTATTATGAAAAACACACATGCTTTTCTCTCATTTTCTAGAAAATTCCCAAGAACACTTCTTTGGCTCTCAAACCCTAAGGCACTTCTTGAAGCAAGATCATCATCTTACAAGCTTGGGTAAGTGATTATTCTTGTACTTTAACATATTATAAGCATTAGAAAATATGTATATCATGTTGGTGATGGTTGAAAATGTTGGACATGGCACTTTTGGCTTTTGTGAAAGATGTGAAATCCATGGGATTGTAACTTGAATTATGAATTATGACTTTGATGAAAGTGCATGATATGGATGAAATAACAACATGTATGGTGTTATTATGGTATTAAACATGTTCTTTTTCTATAAGTATAAATTATGGGATTTTGGCCGATTTGTTGTTATGAAGTGTATTGAAGTAATTTGATGGAAGAATTGTGATGTGGTGGTGATGGAAAAGGATAAAATATGAGCTTGGTGTAACATGCCATTGGTTATCATGTGTTGGTCAATGTGTGGAATATTGTGGAATTCTTGGTATGAAGATTTTATAAATGGTGTTGTCAAGGGGGGAAATGACATGTTCGAGTTGAACATGTGACTTATTGTTGTTGTATGCCATTATAAGGTTATTGGTGGTTAATGTTGGTTCCGTCATGTATTTATGTTGTATAACAAAACATAAGGACGGAGCGGGACTATCGTATGCACGTCTAAGATTGTGTATTCGTAAGTAAGAATACAAGGTATGTAAGGTTACTCTTTCCGTATTCTTCTACAACATATTGTTCCTATTGACATTGGACTTGTTTCAATTCCGAGTGCCTTGAAGTATATCAATTCAGGTTGACATATATTGTTATCCATATGTGTCTTATTCTTAGATGACTTATGATTCACTTATCCCTTGTTCATTGATTGAAGTTCCGAAGATGTCATAACGTTGTAAGCCTTAAAAGAACTATCTCAAGAGGGTAATAATATAAATGAATCTATGTATTCTTGAAAAGCATTTTTTTCCAATCATGTCATGCTCCAAATCCTATATTGTGAGGATCATCTTAGTACCATTCTCATAAGAGTAATGAGAGAGATGATGTGCAAGGTAGTGTGATTATTACTCATAAGTGAAGATGTCAATCTCATGAGTTAAACGCGTGAAGTGAAATGTGCATATAATTGTGTGCTTTACTGTCATTAGCTCTAGGGTGTCACTTTCCTAGCTAGACAAAAGAGGTATAAGATTGTAAAGAAGTACGGCGCTTGGGTACTAGACGTTTCATTAGGTATGGATCACATTCTAAAGGTTATAAGTTCTAGATGGAATGATTCCAATACTATGCTATGTTAGTCACTATAGACCACCAAAGGTGGAGGGCCGGTACTATACGCTTACTTATATAAGATCTCATAAGAAGTAGCAAAAGTTTCCAATAGCATCGTGATCCTCAATAGGTCATACAAATGTGTATATTCTACCTCCAAGTTCCGGGAATGTGATGTGCTAAAGTCTAGTAATGTTATGCTTATGTTTGTACCAATCTGGTAAAAAGTTGAGGTATAATTATGACATTATCCATGGGGTGAAATGAACACCTGCATGATGGTCCTCTATATATTATCCATGGGGTGCAATGTACACCTGCATGATGGTTCTCTATACATTATCCATGGGGTGCAATGTACACCTGCATGATGGTTCTCTATACATTATCCATGGGGTGCAATGTACACCTGCATGATGGTTCGCCTTATATTATCCATGAGGTGTAATATACACCTGCATGATGGTTCTATGAATTTCCCACTGATCAGTTGGGCCAGGGCAGTGTATGATTAATAAGTAATTAAATCCACCAAGAGAGTGGGTGTGTGTGGCTGAATGTTATTCTTTCGTAATTTACTAACCAAGTAGTAGAACAATAGTGGTCATGAATAGAGGAGAAGAGTCTCTTGAGGGTAGATGAATATGAAAGATATTCTATGAATAGTAAGGATATAAAATGAATGTCCTAAAATGTTCATAACGAAAGCAATAGACAAGTTTCCAATTAGAATGATGGTTTACCCATATTGAAAATTCTCTCATATTTATTTCATTGACATTCTCATGTATGATGTAATTTCTCTAGCCTTACATACTCAGTACATTTCTCGTACTGACCCCCTCGGGGGACTTACCTTACATGTTGCAGGTGCAGGTATTAGTAGACCTCCTCAGTAGACTGTGGATCAGTTGCAGAAGTTTTGGTGAGCTCCACTTGATTCGGAGCTTTCTGGGTCATAATTGTATAGTCATTTTGATGCTGTAAAGGTGGTATAAATAGATGTATCTGTTAGAGGCTTTGTAGACATATGTGGGTATATGAATGGAAGATGTATTTTCAATTCGATGTAATGGCTCCAACGGCCAAGTTTGATATTTCTATTTATGGCATATGTTCCCATATTCATATCTTCTGCATAGTTGCATGAGGTATAATAAGAGTCATACGCAGATGTACATACGAAGATTCATGAACAAAGATTGGTTCTCTCGGTCCATATCGGCTTCGGGTGCCAGTCCGGTCCGAATGGGATTTCGGGTCGTGACACAAACTCTCACCCCCGAATCTGCTCCAACAAGCTAGACCTAGCCTCAATGCTAGCGAGAATCTTCCTGGGGTTTGAAATATTAAGTTGAACCATCATGTTGGCTAAAGACTGAATGTCTAAGGCCAACGTTCACTCAGAAATTTAAATGAAGGCCAAGCTACCCATACTCATTACCTTCTAGCTCAAGGTGTCCATTACCACATTTGTCTTGCCCGAATGGTATAGAATAAGAGGTCGTAGTCCTTCAGTAACTCAATCCACCAGCGCTGTTTTGTATTAAGCTCTTTTTGGGTCATAATGTACTAAAGACTATGGTGGTCAGTGAAGATCTCTTAGTGAACACCATACAAGTAATGCCTCTAAATCTTAAGCACGAAAACTACCGCCACCAACTCCAACTCATGAATGGGGTAGTTGCGCTCGTGCACCTTCAGCTGTCTCAAAGCGTAAGCAATAACTCAGCCCCGCTGTATTAGAACACACCCCAAACCAACACCAGAAGCATCATAATAAATAGTAAACCCCTCGCCCTCAACTGGAAGAGTCAAAATAGGGGCTGAAGTAAGAAAGTACTTGAGCTTAAGAAAGCTCGCCTCATAACCATCAAACCATTAAAACAGAACCTCCTTCCTAGACAATCTAGTCATAGGGGGTGTAATAGTAGCAAATCTCTCGATGAACCACTTGTAGTAGACTGGCAACCCAATAAAACTATGAACCTCAGTAGGAGACGTAGGCTTAGCCCAATCACGAATAGACATTCTCAAGAAAGCTACAAACTCCAGCCAGAACATGCACTTTGAGAATTTGGCATAAAGCCTATGATCTCTCAAAGTGTGGAGCATATTCCTCAAATGCTACTCGTGCTCCTCCCTACTCCTCAAATAAACAAGGATATTATCGAGGAAAACTATTACAAAGGAGTTCAAATAAGGCCTGAAAATGTGTTCATCAAGTTCATGAACGCAGCTGGGGCATTGGTCAACCAAAAAGACATCACCAGGAACTCATAATGGTCATAGCGAGTCCTGAAGGCTGTCTTAGGGATGTCTTCTGCCCAAATCCTCAACTGATGATAGCCAGACCTCAAATCAATCTTAGAAAACATTGTCGCACCCTAAAGTTGATCAAATAAATCATTGAAATGAGGCATAGAATATTTATTCTTCACTATCACCTTATTCAGCTTCCTATAATCGATACACATAAGCATAAAATGATCCTTCTTCTTCACGAATACAATAAGAGCACCCCAAAGCATTACACTTGGCCTAATAAAACCCTTACCCAGGAGATCCTGAAGCTGAGTATTTAGCTCCTTTAGCTTAGCAGGAGCCATACGGTAAGGTGCTATAAAAATACGTACGATGCCTAGATCAAGGTTAATGGCAAACTCAATATCACGCTCAGGAGAAATGCGATGTTGGACGGTAGGAAAGATGTTAGGAAAGTCACAAACTATAGGAATAGAATCAAGCGAAGTACTCTCCACTCTAATATCATAAACATAAGTCAGGAACGACTCACAACTCCTCGATACCAGTCTCCTAGCCTTAACATAAGAAATAATACCCATTGGCCCTCGGCTAAAAGAACGCTGCCATATAATCAAGGGTATGCTAGGAATGGCTAAGGTAACGGTCTTGGCAATGCAATGCAATACCGCATGATAGGGGGATAACCAGTTCATGCCCAGAATCATATCGAAATCAAACATATCTAGCACAATAAAGTTAGCCTGCTTATCATACTCTCAAACAGTGATAATACATGATCTACAAACTCATTCCACTACTAAAGAACCACCTACAATTGTAGCTACATGTAATGACACCAATAATATCTCCCAAGACAACCATAACTGTGGTGCATAATAAGTAGAAACATATAAATATGTGGATCCTGAATCAATAAAGTAGAAGGTGGATGATGACACACTGAAATTGTACCTTTAATAACAGCATCAGAAGACTCTACCTCCAGTCTATAAGGAATAATATATAGGTGACCCCATCTACCACCAAACTGGGCGTCTGCCCGACCATCAGTCCTACCTGTCTGAGGACCACCTATGGAACCCTGGGGACTACCCCTGCAACCCTATGCACCACCCCTAGATGGAGGTGGTAATGATCTGATCATCTGAGCACTCTGAGCTGAAGGCTCAATCATCCCAAGCCGGGGACACTCTTTAGAGAAATGGCTGACTATACCACAATAATAACATGCCTCAAACACTTCGCTCTATCTAATCCAGAATGGCTATATCGGCCTAAAGACCCTGACTGTGCACCCCTCAAGGATTAACCACTGCTTTGACTATTGTAGTCACTATAACCGGGCTGACCACTATTAGAAATCTGAAGTGCTGCCTGAACGAGCCTACTAGATTGACCCTGGTGCTGGTAAGACTAATGCTGGGGGTATCTCCCCTGAAACCCTCAGCCTCTGAACTGTGAGCCACTATTAGTCCTACTATAACTTCCCTGATGACGCTGCCTCTTATCGATGCCCCTTTGTGCCTCGCGATGTATCACCTCTAAAGTTTGGGCATAATCAGTAATATCCACTAATGACCTACCCACAACAACTAAAATTTGAGTAGCCATACGAAGTAGAAGTCTTAATCCTCTGACAAAACATCTAATCCATTCGTACTCGGTTGGTAAAATCATAGTAGCATGCATACCAACTCATGGATCCTCGCATCACACTCAACAACCAACATAGAACCCTGCTCCTAGCCTGTAAACTGAACCCTCAAACGCTTGCACAGGTTGTGAGGCATATAGTTCTCCAAGAAGGCCTCAGAGAACTGAGTCCATATCATAGGGGGTAAACTAACTGGCCTGGAATCCATATAACCTCTCCATCACTGTTTGGCTACCGATCAAACAAGAATGTGGTGTAATCTACACCATGAGCCTCTACCAAGCCAAAATTACAGAGGCTCTCCTCACTACTAGTCAGAAATTCAAATGCATCCTCGTCCGGGCCCCCTACAACTCTAAGTGGTGCCAATCTCAGAAATCGTCCCAGTATCTTTTGCTTCTCCATAGTCATGACTGGCTGGGCCATTGCCAGCTATGGAACTACTAGTATTGGGGGAACCTCTACTCTGGGAGCCACAGCTATAGGTTGTGTACCTAAATCAGTACCACCCTGGGCTGCTATTTAAGCCCCATTTATCGGTGGACCACCTACCAATCCTAATAGCTGAATAAAAACATCTCTTAGAACTGAGGAAGATATAAATCCAGGCGAGGCTTGGGTTGCACCTGTTGTAGGGGTGGCTGAACCTCTGGAGATACCTCTAGTTCGGGAGTAATAATAAGGTCAAGTGAAGGCTTTATATCCTAACCCCTATTTGGTGCTGTAGTTATAGCCTGGCCTCGACCTCTGGGTTGACCTCGACCTCTAACTGGTGCTCTGGCTACAGGCTTATGGTCTCTATCCCCAACCATCGTAGCCCAAATCCTAGCCATCTGTGAAAGTGTAAAACAAATGATAATTTAGGAACCAATATAGACTCAACACACGAAAATGAACCAAAATGCAAGATTTTCATAAGAATATCCTGTAGCCTTCCAAAGATAGGATACGAACGTCATCGTACCAATCCATGAGACTCTACAAGACACTTGATATTGTACCAACCATACCAATGAACCTAGGCTCTGATATAAAACTTTCACGACCTAATTTCTTGAGTTATGGTGGCACCTATTTGATAACAAATCAAAGAGGGAAGAACAAGAAGAAAAGAAAACAAAAGAAGGATATGTGGATTAATATTCAAACTCTTGAATTTATGGGCAACAAGGGACTTGATACCCTCACCTCCCAATTGAATTCAACAATTTAAACACAAACCCTAGTTTGAGAAAATCAAAGGAAACCAAGAAACCACAAATGAGTAACCTTCGATTAACCAAACCAAAAAGTTCACCAACAATTCCAAGATTCACACTACAAAAATTACCAACTAATGCTAGGCTTCACCTAGAAACTACAAGCTAAATGCTAGGCTTCACCTAGAAACTACAAGCTTCAAAGCTCAATATTCAATATTCATCAAAAGTCCCATGTAAAATAAGGAATTATCCTATTTATACTAGATAAATAAAATACAACTAGTTATTACAAATATGCCCTTAATAAGAGACAAGGGCCTTGTTTGGTGACTCTTGTTGTGAATTCTTCAATTTAAAATCTATCCACTTGTAAAAATAGCCTCTTTTCTTTATCCACATCACTCCCATGGACTCTTAAGCTTTCCTTTTCACGAACATTCTACGTGTCATCCACGTCATCCATGCTCGTTTCAACCATGCAATCCACGCTAGTATCATTCTCCCCTTCTTGAAAAGGATTCGTCCTCCAATCCAAACCTTGCAAACACATGAGAAGGACAAAAAAACCAAAGCATCCTCAAAGTTTGAGGGTTAGTACAAGGGTTAGCAACAATATCACCATGCCAAGGAGGCACAAATTTGAGATAAACCAAATATCCATTGCTTTCAATAAAGCCAATCCATCATTCATGGAGCAAAGGTTTTGGGTATGATAAACATCAAGAGACAAGGCAAACACAAAGGTCTTTGTGGCATCAAGAACTCCAAAAGATGGTACCACATTTAACTTGGGAGCCATAAGACATAATTGTTTCATTATGTCACAAAAAGGCTACACCAAAAGTGGTGTAATCACCCACAAAGGTTCATCGGGGTCAAAGAAGCAAAAGACCCACATATCTCTACCTACATACAAAATAAATCCCATACCATCATGGGTATCATCATAAGAAAAGAGGTAGTAGAGAAAGGTGCTACTATTATGAACCTCATCTAGGGTACTCCATGAGTTAAGGGTACCGGTAGATAAGAAGAGACATTTTAAGAACCAAATAACCCTCTCTATCAAGCAATTTGCTAAAGAAAGGAAGTGCACTAATGAAGCCATGCTACTAGAATAGTCGAGGAATATATTAGGAGTCAAATCACTCCATGCTAAATAATACTCCTAAGGAGTTGGGGTCCTTCCTATCATAGCACCAAGCATGCTTCCAAGAGTCCTATTTGAAACTTCAACTTGTCCAACCCTATGAAGGTGACAAGGAACTTTCAATATCCATGGACTTTCCAAAAAACAAATGATCAACTTAGCATCCACAAGCATGAGACCACATTTGAGAAAAGGGTCATCATATGCAAACAAGTAGTAAAGAAGGGAATAAAGGACATTTAACTCATCTCGCGGGTTCTCAAATGCAAATACACACCTTAAAGATTGAATGGTAACAAGAAAGTATTCACAATTGGAAACACAAGAGGGCAAGATTAGGCATTTCAAGTACACTTCATTTTCCTTCCTCAAACAAACTCCCATAAGGAGTGGATCAACAAGTGGAGCCATGCTTCTTGAGAGATTGAAGGAACTATAGGATACACTTCCTATGTTCACTAATCTTAGCATGCTCCTAAGAATCCATCCTAACACTTCAACTTGTCTAACCACATAAGTGTAACAAGGACTATAATACATAAATTGGGCATCACGGAGGCCCCAATAATTCTTTCCCAAACAACAAGTATGGTTGGCATTCAAAACATAAAACTCAAATAACTTAAGCATAGCCAAAACCAACCATGAAAACATTGGAACTATATCATCACTCTCATGGTAGGGTATGGGATCATATAATTTCAAAAACCTAACTACCATAGGAAAAATGTCATCATGACTCCAAGGATTGCTTGGAATAGGAGGAGGTAGATACATACCTTGGGAACAAGGGTTGGAGATTGTTTTCTTGTCTTGTACATATGCTTCACAAGGATCGTCCACCCGCTTCTTTGTAGGAGGTTCCTTGGTAGGTAACTCCCCTTCTTGAGCCAATTCTTTCTCCTCCTTCTCGAGTTCTTCTTCTCTCTTAAGTTCTTCCCGGAGCTCTCTCATTATCTTGAAGTCCTCACTCACTTGATAGGGTGTTAATGGAACAAGAGTGTGGTCCTCCAAATACAAATGAGTATTTGTTGGACTCCACTTGATATCGAACATCCCTATCGGCTAGCCAAGGTCTACCAAACAACATATGACAAGATTGCAAAGGCAAAACATCACATAACACCTCATCTCTATACTTGCCAATGCTAAAATTCACAATCACTTGCTTGGTTACCTCTACTTCACCATTCTCAATGAGCCATTGAAGTTTGTATGGCTTGGGGTGTCTTTGTGTAGGAAGCTTCATTCTATCAACCATAGAGCAACTCACCACATTAGTACTACTCCTACTATCAATGACCAAGGAACATACCCTATCAATTATGATACGGGTGGGACAAGCTGTCCAACGAGTACCCGACCATTCACAGGAAGCCAAGCTCGGGAATTACAAAAACTCCAAGCCTTGTTCATGCAAATGGCCGTGTGTGAGTTGGTGATTGAACCACCTAAGGATCTAAATGTTTTAAAGTGTGAATAGGGACCTTGAAAGTGTAAGTCACAAGGCCCACATGGAACACTCCAAGGCCGGCTGCCCCCAAGGGCTAAACTTGTCATTTTATCTTTCATTTTGGATGTAATATAAATAGACCCTGTTAGTGTTATTAGCCCTAGTTCACTCATTATATTTTTGAAGATAAAACTCTTGTAACACTAAGGACTTCTCTCTCACCATTGGAGAAGCTCCAAAACCGAAACTCACAAGTGGAGTTACACTTGTGTTGCATCTTGGCTAGAAACAAGGATCTTGAGGTCATTGAGTTCCTCTTGGTCTAAGTAAGAACTTGGTGTTTATATTCATTAGTCTTAGGGTCCTTTCTTGATGTTAGGGTTCTTAGTCTCTTGAATATTATATTTCAAGTTAACTATCTTTCATTATCTTGTTGTTGTTGTGTTTGTGATCTTGAAGTCTAGTGAAGCTGTGTGGGGCTCTTTCGATTCACTAGCACTTGTTGTTCAACTTGTTATTCTTGTGTTGGTGGGCTGATTTTCGTGGCTGGTTGTGCCTATTTGTGTGTTGTGGACTTGATCTTGTATCAAATCATATTGAACCTTGCATGGAATAGATTCACACTTTGATCAAGTTCCTCTTTAGAAAGATCCCCCATGATTTGATTTAGTTCACAAGAAGGGTTTAAATCCTTCTTCAATTGCTCATCATCTACATTCGAAGTTGTGTCATCATGCCTAACCTTAGGCTTATCACAATCGTTCCCAACCACATACTCTATCATATTTTTAGAACAAGGTCCATCACACAAGATCATATTTGACCTCCTTTGTGGACACTCTCTAGCAATATGTCCTTCACCTTGAAATTTATAACATCGAATGATAGAAGGATAAGAAGATTGAGGTACATCATGCTTACCTCCATAAGCTTGATCTTCCCCTTTTGTGTTGTAGTTAGCTTGAATAGCTTGACTACCATCTTGGAACATTGGAAGACTCACCATGTTGTGACCCATCCCTTGATTTGGAACACCTTGACCACCATATCGATCACTTCGGTCTTCACACCTTTCTCTTTCATCCCTATACCTATCATCACTATTCGATTTCCCTTGACATCTCATGCCTTGGTTTGTACCAAAGCCTTCGGGTCCTTCCCACCATTCATTCGGATTATCCTCTTCACACATTTCATCATAAAGAGGATTTTGATAATATATATCTTGGTAGGGTACTTGTGGGTAGTGTTGTTGGTTTGGAACATAGGGTACATGCAAGGATGCATGTGATATATTTCGTGGAGGTGCTTGACTTCTAACTTGGGTTTCCACAGAAGAAAGACTCCTTTGTGGTGGATGATATGGTTGTGTATTTGGATATGGGGTGACTTTCCTAACATAACACGGGTTCATTTGGAATGTAGTTTGAGGGTAGGTTTGGTTCCAATTTGGTCGGGGGTAGTGTAGGTTGGATTCTTGACCCTAGGACCCTCTTGTTTCTTCACTTTGACTAGTCATAGGTGTAACAACCCGTATACTCCCAACCCAATGTGATGACGATAAACAATGGGTACTTCGGTGTCGAGAAGCCATAAGTATGTATTTGGTAATGTTAACAATGAGCAATTTGAAATTTGGCTTCGTACATGTGATTAGCCTTTCATAATAGGTGTTTTGTGATTTTTGTGGCGCATTCGTGGGGTTCAAAATGAGGTTAAGAGTACCTCTAAACAAAGTATATTAAGTTAAGAAGTGAGTTAAATAATAGGACTTGAAGTATTTAACCGAACCCGCGAAGAAAAGTCAAAAACAAAAATTTTGGAAAAAAAGTAAGGAGGGGCGCGCCCAGGGGCGTGCCACGCCGCTCTGGGCTGAAATTTTCAGTCCATAGGCAGTAAAGGGGCGCGCCAGGCAGCGTGCCACGCCGCCCCTGCGCACCTTTCAAAAGTTGGAAATTTTGTTTAAGTCCCAAGGGTGCCCGGGGACGTATCAAGCCGATTTTTTCCACGTTTCTTATACAATCATGATCATATACATGAAATGAGTAAATTAGCACATTGGTATGATAAAATTACTCGAGAACGAATTTGGGGTCAAATGACGATTTTGCCCTTTTGGTCAAAATGGGCCATACGTGGCTAGAATCGCTTGCTTTTGTAATTGAGGCTACGAGTGTGAATAGAATGAGTGGTAATATTGTTGTAACACATACGAGGTGATTTAAACACGATAAATTATTGATTTTATTGGGTTAAGAGAATTGGGCCCAAAAAGAACCCAAAAATGAAAAGAAGACATGGCCCAAAAGTGGGTCAAAATACCCATTCTTGTGTTGACTTCTCAATAATGGACTTAATGGCTAAGGATAACTTTAAAAGGTTATAAAAGGTGTCCAAAAATCAGATTTTAATTCATTGTACACACACATGCTTTTCTCTCATTTTCTAGAAAATTCCCAAGAACACTTCTTTGGCTCTCAAACCCTAAGTCACTTCTTGAAGCAAAGATCATCATCTTACAAGCTTGGGTAAGTCATTATTCTTGTACTTTAACATATTATAAGCATGAGAAAATATGTATATCATGTTGGTGATGGTTTAAAATGTTGGACATGGGACTTTTGGTTTTTGTGAAAGATGTGAAATCCATGGGATTGTAACTTGAATTATGACTTATGACTTTGATGAAAGTGCATGATATGGATGAAATAACAACATGTATGGTGTTATTATGGTCTTAAACATGTTCTTTTTCTATAAGTATAAATTATGGGATTTTGGCCGATTTGTTGTTATGAGGTGTATTGAAGTAATTTGATGGAAGAATTGTGATGTGGTGGTGATGGAAAAGGATAAAATATGAGCTTGGTGTAACATGCCATTGGTTATCATGTGTTGGTCAATGTATGGAATATTGTGGAATTCTTGGTATGATGATTTTATAAATGGTGTTGTCAAGGGGGGAAATGACATGTTCGAGCTGAACATGTGACTTATTGTTGTTGTATGCCATTATAAGGTTATTGGTGGTTAATGTTGGTTCCTTCATGTATTTATGTTGTAGAAAAAAACATAAGGACGGAGTGGGACTATCGTATGCACGTCTAAGATTGAGTATTCGTAAGTACGAATACAAGGTATGTAAGGTTACTCTTCCCGTATCCTTCTTCAACATGTTGTTCATATTGACATTGGGCTTGTTCTATTTCTAAAGGTTGTGAAGTACATCGATTCAGGTTGACATATATTGTTATCCATATATGTCCTATTCTTAGATGAACTATGATTTACTTATCTCTTATCCGTTGACTATTCATTGACTGAAGTCTCAAGGATGTCATAATGTTGCGAGTCCTAAAAGGACTATCTCAAGAGAGAGTAAAGTATGACGAGAATCTATGAATGCTTGCTTAGCATGTCCAATCATGTCATGACCCAATGTTTCGCATGTCTCTTATACATTGACTATTGTTCCAATGGTTCCAACATGTTGTGTGTCAAACAATGTTATGGCAAGTGAATATAACAATCTCTCACAACTGAATGAATCAATCTCTCACACGTGAATGTACCAACCTCTCAAGAGTAATGAAATACGTAATGTGCAAGTGAATGTATCAATCCCTCACAAGTAAAGAGACCAATCTTCCATAAGTAGAAGTACCAATCTTATAAGATCAATGAAGGAAGTAATATGTGAGCTAGTTTAACCATCCCTCATAAGTTAAGGTATTGATCTCATGACGTAGAAGAGAAGTGAGGTAATATATATTTGTGTGCTACAAATAGTGTCTCAGTATATAAATTCTCAATAGATGAAGTATGTATCTCTCATAAGAAGATGTGTGCTAGTGAGCTCATGAAGTGAAGGAGTGAAGTATAAGTGTGTGCCTTAACGTCATGACCCTTAATGTGTCATTTAATATGTCATTCTCATAACCATAAGATTGTAAAGGAGTAATGTGCGTGGTTGTTACATGTTTCATTGAGTAGGGGTTTCAATCTAAAGGGTATAAGTTCAATATAGGAAATCCCAATATTATGCTATGTTAGTTAGTGCATTCCACCAAAGGTGGAGGCCCAGTATCATAAGATCTCATAAGAGTAGTGAAGAGGTAATGGACGAGCTAATATCTATCCCTCACAAGGTAAGATGTTGATCTCATGAAGGCAATCTCTCATAAGTAAATACATAGATCCCTCATAAGGAAAGAATAAAGTAATGTATAGTCGAATAGACTAGGAGGCAATCATGACATGAGTCTAAGTACCAATAGAGCTAGATACACGTCTCATATTCATTCGTAATGTTCTAAAAGTCCAATGGGGTTATGTTCCAAGGTTTCAATAGAGGTTATACTCATGTGTTCTATTCATTGATCATTGTGCAAGGGGTCCAATAGTGTTATGTTTCCATAGAGGCTATGTGTCAATAGTGTTTATTTACATGTTTCACTCATTGCTTATGCAAAAGTACCAATCTCTCACAAGTTAAAGTATCAATCTCAAAAGTAAAGAAATGAAGTAAGAGCAAAGTAATGATGATGAAGATGTTATTTTATCCATGGGGTGAAATGAACACCTGCATGACGGTTCTCTATACATTATCCATGGGGTGAAATGAACACCTGCATGATGGTTCTTTATGACATTATCCATGGGGTGAAATGAACACCTGCATGATGGTTCTTTATATATTATCCATGGGGTGAAATGAACACCTGCATGATGGTTCTCTATACATTATCCATGGGGTGCAATGTACACCTGCATGATGGGTCTATGAATTTCCCACTGATCAGTTGGGCCCGGGCAGTATATGATTACGAAGTGATTAAGTGAAGTAAGGTAAGGTAGAGAAGCATGTAGAGTGTAGATGTATATGAAAGATATTCTATGAATAGTAAGGATATAAAATGAATGTCCTAAAATGTTCATAACGAAAGCAATAGACAAGTTTCCAATTAGAATGATGGTTTACCCATTATTTCTTTGACATTCTCATGTATGATGTAATATCTCTAGCCTTACATACTCAGTACATTTCTCGTACTGACCCCCTCGAGGGACTTACCTTACATGTTGCAGGTGCAGGTATTAGTAGACCTCCTCAGTAGACTGTGGATCAGTTGCAGAAGTTTTGGTGAGCTCCACTTGATTCGGAGCTTTCTGGGTCATAGTTGTATATTCATTTTGATGCTGTAAAGGTGGTATAAATAGATGTATCTGTTAGAGGCTTTGTAGATATATGTGGGTATATGAATGGAAGATGTATGTTCAATTCGATGTAATGGCTCCAACGGCCAAGTTTGATATTTCTATTTATGGCATATGTTTCCATATTCATGTCTTCCGCATAGTTGCATGAGGTATAATAAGATTCATACACAGATATACATACGAAGATTCATGAACAAAGATTGGTTCTCTTGGGCCATATCGGCTTCGGGTGCCAGTCCGGTCCGAATGGGATTTCGGGTCGTGACAATAGGGAACCTCCTTTCAATCATACTATCCATCCTTCTCACCCTTTCCTCCACACTTCCAAACCTTTCGTTTGTTTCAACTACCCTTTCATTCACATTGGTCACTCTCCTTGACACATTGACATATGTCCTCATGTGGTTTACCGAGCTCCTTCTTCCATGGCTATAAGGAGAGTGATTAGACATTGTACCTACAAAACTCAACAAACAATATTAGTGGTAAAAGCCTCATGTCACTCATATATAAACTCTCAACTCACCTCCTAAAGTGTCGTCTCAAAATTGGTAGTGAACTAGCTTGGTTCGATCTATTCAAGATCACCTATCCTTTGTGGTGGAGTGGATTCTTGTGACTCTTAAAAGAAGGACGACTCAATTGAAGGTAGAAGGACTTCTCGATTGAAGGTAGAAGGAATTGAATCAAGAAGTTTATCTACGAATTAAGATGAGAAAAGTAGAAGAAATGAAGCACGAAAGAAAACGGACTCAAAAAAAACTAAGTAACAAAAGTAGAAAAGTTACTTGTGTTACTTAATTTGAAGGATCAAAAAAGTTATTTGATGTATTAAAACTAGTTAAAAAGTGATTAAATATGTTAATTACTTGTTAATTAGTTAGGAAATTGAAAGAGAAAGAGAACAAAAAAAGAATCGCGAAATTTGGACATTTAGAAAAATTTTGAGGCCTTGAAGAAGTTCATCACTTTAAAGGGGTTTAATTTGATGATTTGATGATTAAAACTAGTTAACAAGTGATTAAAGATGTTAATTACTTGTTAAATAGATGAGGAATCTAAGTAGAAAGAGAACAAAAAAAGAATCACGAAGTTTGGACACTTAGAACAATTTTTAGGTCCAAAAACTTTAGGATCCAAAAAAAAACTAAGTGTTGAAACCTGAAAAATCAGCTCTCTGAAGTTGACTTGCACGCGCCACGTGGCGCGAGTGGACTGTGGAGCTCTGAGTTGGCTGCTGCGTGGCGGTCAATGGTTGACTTTGACCATTGATTGCTGACGTGGCAGTCCACGTGGATTTCTTTCATTTTATTTTTTTTTTTCAAAATCCACAAGTGGACCTACTAACACTTGACCAACTTTGACCTTAGATTTTTGGGATCAAAGTGTACTTTTCAACCTTCTTCCTCAAGAACAAGATGAAGAATCTCAAGAACACCTACAAAATGTCAATCTTCATAACTTCTTCGTTTCAACTCCAAATTCAATGAAATTTTCGCCCATGTGTTCCTTTCAACACCACGAACAAACCCCACTAATTTTTAACCTTCAAAACTAAGCCAAAAATAAACCCACTTTTCAAAATTGATAAAGTTTCAAAAGCTTCAAACCCTTCAATGGTAACTTCAATTCTAAACCTCCAAATAGCACGAAATTCGAGATCTAGGCGCAAAAAACACTAGAGAATCAAGATCTAGTATCAAAAATAACAAATCAAAATAATTTTTTTTTTTTTGGATTTTTGGATTTTTGAAGAAATCAAAATCCCAAGATTAAGATTTGTGAAAACAAACCTTAACCTAGGCTCTTGATACCAAAATGATAACGAATCAAAGAGGGAGGAACAAGAAGGAAAGAAAACAAAAGAAGGATATGTGGATTAATATTCAAACTCTTGAATTTATGGGCAACAAGGGACTTGATACCCTCACCTCCCAATTGAATTCAACAATTTAAACACAAACCCTAGTTTGAGAAAATCAAAGGAAACCAAAAAACCACAAATGAGTAACCTTCGATTAACCAAACCAAAAAGTTCACCAACAATTCCAAGATCCACACTACTAAAATTACTAACTAATGCTAGGCTTCACCTAGAAACTACAAGCTAAATGCTAGGCTTCACCTAGAAACTATAAGCTTCAAAGCTCAATATTCAATATTCATCAAAAGTCCCATGTAAAATGAGGAATTATCCTATTTATACTAGAGAAATAAAAGACAACTAGTTATTACAAATATGCCCTTAATGAGAGACAAGGGCCTTGTTTGGTGACTCTTGTTGTGAATTCTTCAATTTAAAATCTAGCCACTTGTACAAATAACCTCTTTTCTTTATCCACATCACTCCCATGGACTCTTAAGCTTTCCTTTTCACGAACATTCTACGTGTCATCCACGTCATCAATGCTCGTGTCAACCATGCAATCCACGCTAGTATCACTATTTTATCCCACCAGTAGGTAAGCCATACCATAGCCCGAAACTATAAGTAATGGGCTAACTGGCGAAAAATAAGGAAAATACATGAAATAGACATACTAAGCAGTGAAAAGTAATGATATATAAATACTAATATATTATACACAGAGAAAAAGGGACAAAATATACATAATGATATCCCCCACAACCTGGTAAGGTCGGTAAAAGAGCCACTAATTAAAAATAGAGTACTAGACAGTACTAAATATACAATACAGTCTTAGAATATACAAAAGACTATCTAAAATAGCAGAAGGAGAAGGATAAGCTCCAGATTCTGAACCCTCACCCTATCTTCAAATTAACAGCAAGCTCAAGTATAACGTCAATGATGGTAGTGCATACTCGAATCTGCGTAAGGGAAAAATATGTAGAAGTATAGTATGAGTACCAAAATAATGGGTACTCAGTAGGCATCATAGGCTGACCGAGCTAAATCACAGTAAAAGAGTAAGTAAAGTACGAGTACGTAAATGTAAGGCAATAAATAGGATAATAATGGAAGTAATTGATAATGTCGGGAGAATACAATATATATATATACAAGATAAGTAACTCAAAGCAATAAATAAATCTAACAATAACCTAACTGGGGCCCCATTAGCCCAGAAGGCACAAGCTAAAAAAAACCCAACCAAGCCCCCATAAGCCTAAAGGCTACATGCAAAGAGTAACACTAATTATAACTATAGAATAACGACAATAGTAAGCGTAATGCAAGCCAACGCACAGTAACCGTACCTGAATCCCTTTCTAATCATAACCCAAGTCTTACCGGTCCTTACCGGGTTTCAATGCCAAATCAGTGTCCAAATAGATCATAAATACCAGACTTAAATTAAAACTAGAGAATAGTATCTTAGTAGTAAAATGCCACGTATAGATCATCAATTCCTGACTTAAACCAGAACTAGAGAACAATACCATGATAGTAAAAAAATGTCAGAATCGAACCAAATCTGATAAGTAATAAAAGAGTTGTTAGGTACCGAACTTGAACCAGAACTGATACACAAACAAAAGGTAGTAATGATCCAAGGTTATAGCTTCTCATAAGGATATGGTTCAAAGTCAAATACTACTCCAACCGGGGTAACACGACTAGTTAGGGCTTAAATAATTGATTGAGTCGTCCTAAAGTTCAAGAATCAGTCCAAGGTAACAAAAAGAGGGCATTTAGGTCAACGAGGAGATATTCTAGGCATTATATCTAAATAAAGGGCCCACTATCCATCCCAAAATCCTGGCATAAGGCAAACACCTACCCAACCTAGTCTAAGTCTATTCAATCCCATCTCGAGGCACTAAGTATACTAGAACTAGTTCTACAAGATAAGCATGGACTGATATAAGGGAAAATAGGGGCGAATTCTACCATAAGGGGCCTCTAAGCGGCTAAATTAATCAATGAGTGCTACAATAATAACCGACCCATAATTACCAACCTATAGCTAGCACCATACTACACAAATACTATAATAAAGCTTAAAATAGAAGCAAAGTAAGCCTAGCCTACCAGGACGCTGCCGTAAGCTCGAATAATCCTCTACTCCGGAGCTTTCACCTTTTGAGAAACCACCAACTGCTGCCACGCTATCAAAATAATGATCTACACATTAAGATGAGAATATCAATACCCATATTATGCATAAACTCTCTGGATAAAAAATTAGATTAAAATCCCACGTGGGGCCTACTTGCGAAATCACAAAATTAAAACCCTCAAAACATCTCTCTCACCTCAAGGATCATTTGCCCCATAAAGTGAGCATAATATGAGTCCAAATCAGCCCCAAACCTGTCCCACACCAAATGAAGAAATCAAGAACTAAATTAGAGAATTAAGCGATGAAATAACTGAGAACTTACGAGAAAGATGATGATACAATGCCTACAAACATGACCCCAAGCTAATCCCAGCTCCCCCATGTGATTTTTCCACAATTTCTAAGATCAAGAGGTCTTTGATGGTGATTTTCAACTTAGAATAAAAGCTAGAAATGAGGAGGCTAAAATATATATATATATATAAGTACCAGCAATGGCCGCTTTAGCGGCTAAATGACCGCTAAAGCGGTCATCACTAAAGCGGAGAGAAGGGCGCTAAAGCGACCCAGCCTCAGCTGTCCAACCACCGTTAAAGTAATCCAGAGCCACTTAAGCAACTCCTGCTAAAGCGGTGCCAAGATGCTAAAGCGGCTACTGCTAAAGTTGTCTCTAGGCCGCTAAAGCAGCTGCACCAGTAGACTTGGCACCAACCAAATTTGCTAAGTCCTAATAGACTTCGATCGGGTGCTCGAGATTGGTTTGGAATCCTGTACATGCAAACGAACTATACTACCCTACCGAATTTGGTGTTCCAGACTTAAAGGAACCATCGAAATTCCCATCTGGGGTTGTTTCAACAAAAAGTGGGTTCCAAACCAATGGATCTATTTTTAACCAAAATCCTCCTAATAGCCCAAAATGAGTTTGGAAGCCTCAGGACCCAGACCAAGGGTCTCCTTAGCCCAAAATTGACATTTCAGAGCTGATGAGATAGTTAGAATTGGCATTCAAAGTTGTTTACCTAAGGTTTTAGCCCGAGACCCATTTCTCAACTTCAAAAGCTCTAAAACAGGGAAATGGCTCTAAAAATAAAATGAATTGCCCGATAACTAAACTCTCAGTCTCAATGAGTCATAAATGACTTGGTACAGCTGTGGGAAGGCTTTAAATACAGAAAAATCACAAAAATATAGGAAATGACCTGGAGGGTCATTACAACATCCACTACTAAAAGGACTTTTATCCGTGATAGTAAAGGACTTAAAAGTACCTGAAGGCTCGAACAGGTAGGGATACTGGGTTCTCATCTCACGCTCGGTCTCTCAGGTAGCCTCCTCAACTGGACTGTGTCTCCATTGAACCTTAACCATAGAAATATCTCTAGAATGCTACCGTCTGACATCTCAGGCTAATATAGATACTGGCTCCTCAACGTAGGTCAACCTCTCATCCAAATGAACCAAGTCTCACTAAAGTATGTGAGACTAATCCATAATATAGCACCGCAAAATAAATACATGGAAAATTGAATGGATGACCGAAAAGGCTGGAGGCAAAGCTAACTTATATGCTACCTCTTCAGCTGTCTAAAGTATCTCAAATGGTTCGATATACTAGGGGTTGAGCTTGCCCCTATTCCTGAATCTTATCACGCCCTTTATGGGCAATACTCGAAGAAGGACCTGGTTGCAAACTCTGAACTTCAAGTCCATGATCAACATAGCTTTTTTGCCTGCTCTGAGCTGCTAGTAGCCTATTGTGAATCACCCAAACCCGATCCAAAGACTCATGAAGCAAATCTGTACCATAGGGCTTAACCTCTGAAGTCTCAAACTAACCAACCAGAAATCGACAATGCCTATCATACAATGTCTTAAATGGTGTAATTTGAATACTTGAATGGTAGCTATTATCATAAGAAAACTCCACCAAAGCTTAAAACTACTCCCACTAACCTCCAAAATCCATAACATCAGCGCAAAGCATATTCTCCAAAACCTGAATAGTCTACTCTGACAGACTGTCAGTCTGGGGATGAAAAGCAGTACTATGGTCAACCTTGGTACCCAACTCCTCCTGAAATTTCCTTCAAAAGCTAGAAGTAAACTGAGAGCCTCTATTTGAAATAATAGATATGGGTATCCCATGAAGGTGAACCACCTCTCAAATATAAATATGAGCCAACCTCTCGGTACTGAGGGAAGTCTAAATAGGGATGGAATGCCTAGATTAGGTTAATCAATCCATGATGACCCAAATTCTATTAGAACCATGAGAAGTGCGAGGAAAACTACCCATAAAATCTATGGTAATTCGCTCCTATTTCCATTCAGAAATGGGTAGTCTCTGAATCAATCCACTAGGTCTCAAATGCTCGACCTTCACCTGCTGACAACATAAAAACTAAGCCACAAAGTTTGCAACATCTTTCCTCATACCTTTCCACTAGTAATGCTACCTCAAATTTTTATACATCTTAGTTGTCTCAGGGTGAATAGAATATCTAGGGATATGAGCCTCCTGCAGTATCAACTAAATCAAGTCTCTAACCCTCAGAACACAAATGCGATCGTCGAATCTCAAAATTTTCTCAGAATCTAACGTAGCCCTCCTAGACTCACCTCTCAATACTTGATATTGAATTCCACATATTCTACTATCTTTAAACTATCGACCCCAAATCTGCTCCAACAAGGTGGACCTAACCTCAACACTAGCAAGAATCTTCCTGGGGTCTGAAATGTTAAGCCAGATCATCATGGTGGATGAGGACCGAATGTCCTAGGCCAACGGTTGCTCCGAAATTAAAATTAAGGCCAAACTACCCATACTCACTGCCTTCCGGCTTAAGGCATCCGCTACCACATTCGTCTTGCCTGGATGGTATAGAATAGAGATATCATAGTCCTTCAGTAACTCAATCCACCTGTGTTCTCTCGAATTAAGCTTCCTCTGAATCATAATATACTAAAGACTATGATGGTCAGTAAATATCTTGCAGCAAACACCATACAAGTAATACCTCCAAATCTTAAGCGTGAAGACTACCACTGCCAACTCCAAATCATGAGTAGGGTAGTTGCATTCGTGCCCCTTCAGCTACCTTGATGCATATGTAATAACTCTGCCCACAGTAGTAGAACACACCCCAAACCAATACCAGAAGAATCACAATACATAGTTAATCTCTCTTCCTTAACTAGAAGAGTCAATATAGGAGCTGAAGTGAGTATGTCCTTGAGCTTAAGAAAGCTTGCCTGACAGCTGTTGGACCACTGAAATGGAACCTCCATCCTAGTCAATCTAGTCATAGGGGCTATAATAGTAGAAAATCTCTCGACAAACATCCTGTAGTATCCTACTAACCCAATAAAATTGTGAGCCTCAGTCGAAGATATAGGCCTAGACCAATCACGAATAGCCTCAATCTTCACCGAGTCTACCATAATCACTTTCTTAGATACTACGTGTCCTAGGAATACAAAAGACTCGAGCCAAAACTTGCACTTTGTGAATTTGGCATAAAGCCTATGATCTCTCAAAGTGTGGAGCATAGTCTTTAAATGTTGCTCGTGCTTCTCCCTACTCCTCGAATATACTAGGATATCATCAATGAAAACTATCATGAAGAAGTCCAAATGGCCTAAAAATGCAGTTCATCAAGTCTATGAACGTAACTGGGGCATTTGTCAACCCAAAAGACATCACCAAGAACTCATAATAACCATAGCGAGTCCTGAAGGATGTCTCAGGGATGTCCTCTGCCCGAATCCTAAACTGATGGTAGCCAGACCTTAAGTCAATCTTAGAAAACACTACCACACCCTGAAGCTGGTAAAATAAATCATCGATACGAGGCATATGATAAATATTATTCACTGTCACTTTATTCAACTGCCTATAATCAATACACATATGCATAGAACCATCCTTCTTCTCACAAACAAAATAGGAGCACCCCAAGGCGATACACTCAGCCTAATAAAACCCTTACCCAAATTATCCTAAAGCTTAGTATTTATCCCTTTTAGCTCAGCAGAAGCCATATGGTAAGGTGATATAGAAATACGTCAGGTGCTCAGCTCAAGGTCAATAGCAAACTCAATGTCTTACTCAGGAGAAAGGTCAGGTAGGTTGATAAAAAATACGTTAGAAAAGTCACAAACTATACGAACAGAATCAAGCAAAGGACTCGCTGCACTAATAGCACAAACATAAGCTAAGAACGACTCACAACCCTTCGATACCAGTCTCTTAGCTCAAACATAAGAAATAATCCCCATTGGCGTGCAGCTAAAAGAACCCTGCCAAACAACTGGGGATATGCCTGGCATGGCTAAGGTAACGGTCTTGACAAAGCAATCCAAGACTGCATGATAGGGGGATAACCATTCCATGCCCAAAATCACATCAAAATCAAACATATCTAGCATAATAAGGTCAGCCTACATATCATAATATCGAATGGTCATAATACATGATCAATAAACTCGATCCACAACTAAAGAATCACCCATGGGGGTAGCTACACAAAATGGCACCGATAATGGCTACCTAAATAACCCCAACCGCAGTGCATAATAAGAAAAAACATATGAATATGTGGATCTCGAATCAAATAAAGTGAAATTAGTTGATGGCATACTGAAATCATACCTGTAATAATAGCATCCGAAGACTCCATCTTCGGCCTACCAGGAATATCATATAAGTGACCCCATCCGTCACCAGACTAGGCTCCTACTTGACCACCAGTCCTACCTGCCTGAGGACCACCTCTGGAACCTAAAGGACCACCCCTGCGACCCTGTGTACCACCCGTAGCTGAAGGTAGTACATATCTAATCGGCTGAGCACTCTAAGCTGAAGGCTCAATCATCCCATGTCGGGGACACTCTCTGGAGAAATGGTAGACTGTACTATAATCATAACATGCCTTGGGAACTCTACTCTATCTAAAAGGTTCGACTGATCCAGAATGACCACCTAAGCCTAAAGACCCTAACTGTACACCACTCAAGGTCTAACCACTATTATGACTTTTGTAGTCACTATAACCTGGCTGACCACCATTGGAAATCTAAAGTGTTGCCTCAATAGGCCTACTAGACTGACCCTGGTGCTGATAAGACTGATGCTGGAGGTACCTCCCTTGAAACCCTCAGCTTATTTGTGAGCCATTATGGCTCCCACTATAACTACCATAATGACGCGGCCTCGTATCGCTGCCTCCTTGGGCCTCGCGATGCATCTCCTCCATAGTCTGGGCATAATCAGCAATATCCACAAATGACCCACCCGCAAAAACTAAACTCTGAGTAGCCATGTGAAGTGGAAGTCTCAATCCTATGACAAAGCATCTAATCCGCTAGTACTCGATCGGTAAAATCATAGTAGCATGCCTAGACAACTCATGGAACCTTGCATCATACTTGGCAACCAACATAGAACCCTACTCCAAGCCTGTAAACTAATCCCTCAAACCCTCACGTAGGTTGCGAGGCATATACTTCTCTAAGAAGGCCTCAGAGAACTGAGTCCATGTCATAGGGGGAGATCCATCTGGCCTGGAATCCATTTAACCTCTCCACCACTGTCTGGCAGCCTGATCAAATTAAAAGGTGGTTTAATCCACACCGCGAGCCTCTACCAAGCCCAAATTACAGAGCCTCTCCTTATAACTGGTCAAAAATTTAAATGCATCCTCACTTGGGCCCTTACAAATTTGAGAGGAGCCAATCTCAGAAATCATACCAGCATTTTATGCTCCTCCGCTGTCATGACTAGATGGAGTACTATTGGCTGTTGAACAACCGGTGCTGGGGGAACCTCTACTTTGGGAGCCTCTACGCTCCTAAATTAATACCACCATAGGTTATTGTCTGGGCCCCATCTATCGATGGACCACCTACTAATCCCAATAGCTGAACCAAAGCATCTTTGAGAAATGAGAAAGATATAAACCCAAGTAGGGCCTGGGCTACCCCTTGGCCCACCTGTTGCTGGGGTGGCTGGACCTCTGGAGCTACCTCTGGCTAGAGAGCAGTAATAGGGTCTAGTGAAGACTCTCTGTCTTGGCCCCTAGTTGGTGCTACTGCTCTAGCCTAGCCTCAACCTCTGGGTCAACCTTGGCCTCTAACTGGTGCTCTGGCTACAAGCTCGAAGTCCTTATCCCCGGCCATCATAGCCCGCATCCAAGCCATATGCAAAAGAGTGAAACAAATGAGAATTTAGGAACCAATATAGACTCAATGCATAAAAATGAACCAAAAAGGCAAGATTTTCCTAAGAATATCCCGTAGCCTTCCGAAGATAGGATACGAACATCATAGTACCAATTCATCGGACTCTATAAGATACTTTTTCTTGTACCAATAATACCGGTGAATCTAGGCTTTGATACCAAACTGTCATAACCCAATTTCTTAAGTCATGATGGTACCTACTTTATCCCACCAGTTGGTAAGCCACACCATAACCCGAAACTATGAGTATTGGGCTAACCAACAAAATATAATAAAAATACATGAAAGAGACACACTAAGAAGTGAAAAGTAATGATATATAATATACATAGACAAAAAGGGACAAAATATACAAAATGAGATCCTCCACGATCTGGCAAGGTCAGTACAAGAGCCACTAGTAAAAATAGAGTACTAGACAGTGCTAAATATATAATATAGTTTTTGAATATTCAAAAGACTATCCAAAATAGCATAAGGAGAAGGATCAACTCTGGACTCTGAATGCTCACCCTATTTTTGAATAAATAACAAGCCTGAGGATAACATCAACAATGGTAGGTTGTACTTGAATCTACGTCTGGGAAAATACAGAAGTATAGTATGAGTACCGAAATAATGGGTATTGATAAGACTGACCCTGGGGGTACTCCCCTGAAACACTCAGCCTCTGAACTGGCAGCCACTGTTGGTCCTACTAAACTTCCATGATGACACCGCCTCTTATCGATTCCCCCTTGGGCCTCATGATAAATCACCTACCCTTAACAACTAAACTCTGAGTAGCCATGCGAAGTGTTATGCTCAATACTCTAACAAAGCATCTATTCCGCTTATGCTCGATCGGTAAAATCATAGTAGCATGCGTACCAATTCATGAAACCTCACATCAAACTCAGAAACCGACATAGAACCCTGCTCCAAGCCTATAAACTGATCTGTCAAACACTCGCACAGGTTGTGAGAAATATACTTCTCCAAGAAGGCCTCGGAGAACTAAGTCCATGTCATAGAGGGAGAACCAACTGGACTAGAATCCATATAACCTCTCATCCACTGTCTGGATACTCGATCAAACTAGAATGTAGCGTAATCCATACAACGAGCCTCTACCAACCCCAAATTACAGAGAATCTCCTCACAACTGGTCAAAAACTAAAATGCATCCTTATCCAGAGCCACTACAAATCTTGGTGGTGCCAATCTCAAAAATCATCCCAGCATCTTTTGTTCCCCTGCTGTCATGACTAGCTGGGCCACTGCCGATTATGTAACTACCAGTACTGAGGGAACCTCTACTCTAGGAGCCGCAGCTGCAGGCTGCACTCCTAAATCAATACCAGCCTAGGCTGTTATTTGAGCCCCATCGGTCGGCGGACCACCTACTAATCCCAATAGCTAAACAAAAGCATCTCTGAGAACTGAGGAAGATATAAACCCAGATGAGGCCTGGGCTACCCCTGGGCGCACCTGCTGCTGGGGTGGTTGAATCTATGGAGCTACCTCTAGCTCAAGAGCAATAATAGGGCCAAGTGAAAGATCCCTATCATGACCCTTTGTTGGTGCTACAGTTATAGCCTGGCCTCGACCTTTGGGTCAACCTCGACCTTTAACGGGTGCTCTTGTTGTAGGCTTAGGGTCCCTATCCCCTACCATCGTAGCTCGCATCCTAGTTATCTGTGAAAGAGTAAAACAAATGATAATTAAGGAACCAATATAGACTCAACACACAAAAATGAACCAAAAAGGGAAGATTTTCCTAAGAATATCTTGTATCCTCCCACAGATAGGATATGAACGTCATTGTACCAATCCATGGGACTCTATGAGACACTTGATGTTGTACCAACAATATCAGTAAACCTAGGCTCTGATATCAAACTGTCATGACCCAATTTCTCGAGTCATGGTGGCACCTACTTTATCCCACCAGTAGGTAAGCCACACCAAAGCCCGAAACTATAAGTTATGGGATAACTAGCGAAAGATAAGGAAAATACATGAAATTGACATACTAAGCAACAAAAATTAATGATATATAAATACTAATTTACTATACACAAAGAAAAAGGGTCAAAATATACAAAATAATATCCCTCACGACTTGGTAAGGTTGGTACAAGAGCCACTAATTAAAAATAGAGTACTAGATGGTGGTAATTATACTATATAATCTCAGAATATATAAGAGACTATCTAAAATAGCTGAAGGAGAAGGATCAGCTCCGGACTCTGAACGCTCACCCTATATTTGAATTAACAGAAACCCAAGGATAACATCAATGATGGTAGCTCATTCTTGGATCTGCATCAGGGAAAAATATGTAGATGTTTAGTATGAGTACTAAAACAACGGGTACTCAGTAGGCATCATAGGCCGACCGAGCTAAATCACAATAAAAGAGTTAGTAAAATACATATACGTAAATCTAAGGCAATAAATAGGGATAGAAATAGAAGTACTAGATCATGTCGGGAAAATACAATGTATATGCAAGATAAGTAACTCAAAGAAATAAATAAATCTAACTATAACCCAACTGGGCCCCCATAAGCATAGAAGGCACAAACAAGAAGAAAATAACCTTACCTAGCCAAATAAGCTTGGTGGGAACACGCAAAGAGTAACACTAATTTTAATGATAAAATAACAATGATAGTAAGTGTAATGCAAGCCAATTCATAGTAAGCGTACCTAAAGATCCTTTCCGGTCATAACCCAAGTCTACCGATTCTTATCGGGTTTCCAATGCCAAATTAGTGTCCAAATAGATCATAAATACCACACTTGAACTGGAGAATAGTAGCTTAGTAGTAAAATGCTGCGTATAGATCATAAATGCCTGTCTTGAATTGGAACTAAAGAGCAATACCATGATAGTAAATAAAGTCAGAATCCAACCAAATCTGATAAGTAACAAAAGAGCTGCTAGGTATCGTACTTGAACCAGAACTGATACATAAACTAAAGGTAGTAACGATCCAAGGTTATAGCTTCTCATAAGTCCAAATAGTCCTAAAATCCCAAGTCAGGCGGTCAAGTCTATAAGCGATACAGGTTTTAGCCACTAAGTCTAAGGATATGGTTCAAAGTCAAATACTACTCCAACCGGGGTAACACGACTAGTTAGTGCTAAAATAGTTGATTGAGTCCTTATAAAGTTTAAGAATCATTCCAAGGTAATGAAAATAGGGCATTTAGGTCAACGAGAAGCCATTCTAGGCATTATATCTAAAAGAAGGGCTTGTAGGGCCCACTACCCGTCCTAAAAACCCAACCTAAGATAAACACCTACCCAACCTACTCTAAGTTTCTTCAATCCCATACCGACACACTAAGCATACTAGAACTATTTCTACAGGATAAGCATGGACTGATATAAGGGAAAATGGGGCTGAATTCTATCGAAAAGGGCCCCTAAGTGGCTAAATTGATCAATAAGTATTAAAATAATAATCGAGCGCTAATTACCCACACATAGCTACCATAATACTACACTAATAATATAATAAATCTTAGTATAGAAGTAAAGTAAACCTAGCCTACCTGGACACCACCGTAAGCTTGAATAATCCTCTACACCGGAGCTTTCCCCTTTTGAGAAGCCTCCGACCATTACCACACTATCAAAAGAATGATGTACGTATTAATACAAGAATATTTATACCTATATTGTGCATAAATGCTTTGGGTAAAAAATTAAACTAAAATCCCACGTGGGCCGCTTGTGGAATCACGAAATTGAAACCGTCACAGCGTCCTTCTCATCTCAAGGATTATTTGCCCTATAAATTGAGCATAATCCGAGTCCAAATCATCCCCAAACCGGTCCCATACCAAATGATAAAATCAAGAACTAAATTAGAGAATTAAGCGATGAAATAGCTGGGAAAATACGAGAAATATGAAGATAAAATGCCTACAAACACGACCCCAAGATAATCCCAGCTCTCCTATATGATTTTCCCATAATTTTTGAGCTAAAATGGTCTTTAATGGTGGTTTTTAACTTAGAATAAAAGCGGTAAATAATGAGGATGAAATATATATATAAGTACCAGCGATGGCCGCTAAAACGCCGAGGAGGGCGCTAAAACAACCCAACCTCAACTGGCTAGCCCCCGCTAAAGTGGTCTAGAGCCTCTTAAGAGGTTGCCACTAAATCGATGCCAAGCCGCTAAAGCAGTCTCTAGGCCGCCAAAGTAGCTGTACCAGCAAACTTGGCACCAACCAAATTTGTTATGTCTGAATGGACTCCAACTCGGTGCTCGGGATTGGTTTAGAATCTCGTGCATGTAAATGAGCTATGCTACCCTACCAAATTTGACATTCTGGACTCAACCAAATCATTAAAATTTCCATCCAGGTCATTTCGACAAAAAATGGGTCCTACACCCATGGATCATTTTTAACCAAAATCCTGCCAACAGACCAAAATGAGTCTGGAAGCCTTGAGACCCAGACCAAGGATATCCCTAGCCTAAAATTGACATTTTGGAGCTGATGAGACTGTCAAAATTGGCATTCGGGGCCGTTTACCTGAGGTTTTTGCTGGAGACCTATTTCTCAACTTTAAAATCTCCAAAATAGGGAAATGACTCTAAAAACCAAACGAACTGCCTGGTAACCAAACTGCCAGTCCCGGTAAGTCATAAATGACTTGGACAGCTGTGGGGAGGTTCTAAATACAGAAAAAGTATGAAAACATACAAAATAATTTGAAGGGTCATTACAATAACTCCTATTAAGTCCAACTAGTCATAATCTCTAAGGTCAGGCGATCAAATCTATAAAGATGATATGGGTCCTAATCACTAAGCCAAGAGTGTAATTTACAGCCAAATACTACCCCACCAGAGCTAACAAAGACAAGAAGGGCTACTGAAAATGACTAAGTCATCCAAAACTCAAGAATCAACCTATGGTAATGAATGGAGGTTATTTAGGTCAACAAGGAGCTATCCATCCAAAAAAAGGGAAGACAGGTTCAAATTCTACCAAAAAGGGCCCCTAACTAGATAAATTTGTTAATAAATGCTAAAACGACAACTGATTCATAAGTACTCACCCATAGCTGGCACAATACTACACTAGAACTATAATAAAGCACAATCTAAGAGGAAGTAAACCTAGCCTACCTGGGCACCGTCGAAAGCTTGTATAATCCTCTACTCTAGAGCTTTTCCCTTCTAAGAAGCCTCCGATCATTGCCATGCTATCAAAATAAGGTTCTACATAATAATATTAGAATATTGATACCAATATTATGTATATATGCATTGGATCAAAAATAAACTAAAATCCCCCATAGGGCCCAATTGCAAAATCATGAAATTGAAGCCATCATAGCATCCCTCTTAGCTCAAGAATCGTTTGCCCCAAAATTTGGGTAAAATCCGAGTCCAATTCAGTACTAAAATAGTCGCAACAAAATTCGGAGAAACAACAACTTAAACTACTAATTTAAGCCAAAATTGAATAAAAACTTATGAGATAATGATGCTAAAATGGTCACAACCTCCTCCCTGAGCTAATACCAGCTTCAATTATGGATTAGCACACTATTTTTGAGCTCCCAATCAGTCTACAATGAGCTTTAATACTTGAAAAATAGAGCTATAAATGAAGGGAATTATTTATATACTACCAGGGGTCCTTTGCAATTGCGGGACCCCCATCGCGAATGAGGGAGATGGCCCAGACAGACCTTCACAAACGCGACTGTCCATTGTGATCACAAAGAAAAAGGCTAGACCGGCTATGTTGGCCCTTTCTTTGCTAACACAAAGGCTGGCCTGCGTATGTGGAGGTCAAAATCCTTGACCCTCATGAATGCAGCCAAGGCCACACAAGCGTGAAGGTTATTTTTGGCCTGCACCAGATGCACCAGCACCAACAACTTTGCTAAGGTTCTAAATATTTGATCGGGCCCTTAGGATTCATTTGCGATCCCATGAATGCTAATGAACTATGCTACCCTACCAAATTTGGCATTCCAAATTGAACGATACCATCAAAAATTCAATTTGAGATCATATCAATAAAAAATGGGCCCCATACCCAAGGGTCTATTTTAGCCAAAATCCACCTAATAGCCCAAAACAAGTACGAAAGCCTTGAAACCCAGATCGAGGGTCCCCTAGCCTAAAATCAATGTTTTAGAGCTAATGAGACTGTCTGAATTGGCATTAGGGTCCATTTACCTAGAGTTTAGGCCCTAAACCCTATTTTTAACAGTAAAAGCTCCCAAATAGGGAAATGACTTTAAAAACCAAGTGAACTACCCGATAACTGAACTGTCAGTCCCAGAAAGTCATAAATGACTTGGGGAGGCTATAGGAAAGCTCTAGATGCAGAAAAAGTACAAAAGTGTAGGAAATTACCTGGAGGGTCATTACATGCCCCAAATTGAGCAGTCCAAACATATGTCTCTCGACCGCTGACGTGCTTACTCTTATTGTGGTTATATGTATTTTCTTAAGGAAAAATATAAAATATAGGACATCTATATATGTGATACTAGATTAAGTGTGCGGCCATATTTTACCATGCTTGTTTATTAAATTCGCATACATAAACCATTTATTTTGAAACAAGTTGATGACATATTTATAACTAGATATATGTAATAAAATATATATTATTATATTGATTTTCTCTAAATGTAATCTCCCACTACCTTTCATCATTATGAGTAGTAATACCCATAACTCCACCACCTCCACATTGATCATCCACAACTCTATAATCTTCCCCACATTCTCAATGGTTATATGTCATGTTTATGACACCCTTTGATGTTCCTATATGTAGCCCTATAAATAGAGGCATAAGGATTTGTATTGTCTACACTTGAACATTTGGAAGAATAAGAAAACACTCCTCTATTATCTCTCTCATTTCTTGTCTATTTTCTTACTTCATACTATCACTCTTTTAGCTTAGTCTTAATATACGTTGTCAGCACGAGTCTAAAAAATTAATGGTAATGAATTATTTTTCATTGTTTTTATTATACTGAAAATATTCATTTTATGCCCCAATCTGAGCAGTCCAAACATATGTCTCTCGGCTGCTGGGGTGCTTACTCTTATTATGATTTTATGTATTTTCTTAACAAAAAGTATAAAATATAGGACAACTATATATGTGATACTAGATTAAGTGTGCAACCATATTTTACCACTCTTGTTTATTAAATTAGCATGCATACATTATTTATTTTGAAACAAGTTTGATGACATATATATAACTAGTAACTGTAGATTCAGTTGTGTGCGATTATTTAATCCAGTCTAGCACATTATAATCTATTTTGATGTATAAATATTAGATTTATTTATGTTTTTGTTCTTGAAAAAAGCATCAAATTTCAGCCCTTGATTTCCTTCTAACTAATATTTTCACTACTATTCGTACCTGCGCGATGTGCAGAAAATATTAAAAAATTATAAAAATTGTTACATTACTTAGTTGTACATTAACTTATATTTATTTTTAGAAAATTCCACTATTATCATGTTTTACAATATAGTGTACTTACTTAAAAATAATTGTTGAATTTCAATAAAACTTATTTAAACTTAAATTAATGAGTAATCTAAGGAAAGGGAAACTTTTGGGAGAGTTCTAGCCTCTCGGATGTATAGGAATAATGAAATCTGATTTGAGTTTGATGAAGACAGTTGCTCCTTGAGCCTCTACATTTAAGAAAAGAAGAAAGGCACGACATTGTTAACAATCTGTGTAACCCAATCTATATATGCAGTTATTCTCGCCAAAACTATACTTGCAAACATTTGTTTCTTGACTTCACTCGAGTCATCCCTTTTCTTTGTTTCTTCTTAAATGGAGACTTTTTTATGCACTTTTAACTTTGTTGCAATACTCATATTTTTCTATTCTTGTTTGTTTTTTTAAACATAAAAAGAGAGAATCATTACTTGAACTTTTCAGTGTATGGGGTGTATATCCTGCAACAACATCGTACAGAATCAGTAAAATTAAGTAAATGATATTTCATAAAACAATAGAAATATCCAAAATCATGGCAAAGATGATGCAAGATACATTTTTTCAAGAAATAAAAGGCAGCCTGGTGAACTAAAGATATCTCTGTGCACGGATCCAGGAAAAGAGTTGTATTTGTTTAGTATTCTTAACAAAATATCATACAACATGAAAGCTAAATCACTTAAACAGAACGTTCTTGTCAGCACCTCCTCTCACCATAATAATTATACCTGATATACAAACCTTCAAATTCCAAGAAATGAATGAATATCAATTTTGAAGAAGATTCACAAACAGGTTCTGTCTAATGTGTAGTAGAAAAATCTCCACTTCTATAAAATAACAAAATGAACCATTTCGAATGCACATTAAATTTAATATCTATAACACAATAACACCTAAACATAACCATCATTTGCAACTATACAAAATTTTAAATTTTAGCATGAAAAAGTAAAACAAACATTGATAACAAAATTCAATGTGAAAGAAGAAAAATGGGATTACAGTGGAACATGACAAAAAAGAAGAAGATGCATCTCATGACTTAATATCTAGAAAACCTAAAAATAAAGAGCGTCTTGCAATTTGTTAGAGTTAAGAGGTAAAATAAAAATATAATATTTCTTAACAAGTTAACGTTCAATTGATAAGAAAATTAGGCAAATCACACTTGGAGCCAATTAATCATTAACTCTAAAATGGTTCAATCAAATTTGATAATATACCTTAGATGTGGGAATGATATTGATATTCACTCCATTCTAGAGCAGAGGCTGATTGGTCAACAATTTAGGGCCATGAGGCAGTTTACTAACCATTGTGGTAGAAGAAGTGTTCAGTAAAAAAGAGCAGTAACAAAGCAATTTTGCTTGTTGATTAGTACCACAATGTAAAATCTAAAGACAATGAGTGCACATCTGAATATAAAATAAGTTAAAAGTTTAAATTAAAATCTTCTATATACATAGTGTTCCAATCTGAGCAGTGGTGAATATACACCCCCTTGCATATGATACCTACTAATTTTGTCAAGTTAGATTCAAATGGAAAAGCATATAATCTTCATCATGTACTTAAAGTAGAAAACACGAAACAAATTATGAAGGTTTTGTAATGACTTGTTCCATTTTTACTAAAGGCACCTCGTCCAAGGGCACGAAGTACAGGAATTTTTGTAACATATGGTCTCAGAATAGTGCATAAATACTTAGTTGAAAAATTTCAGAATTTGAATTTTGAGGTGGGCTGACATCATTTTGCTATTGCGGAATTTTCCCACTATAGCAGCACCGTGATAGTGGTCGATCGCTGGGGCCCAGAATCAGTCTTCCATTGTTTTATTTTGTTTCTACTTTTCAGTTGCAAATAGAATGAGGTTTACTTCTAAAATCCTCTAGGGTTGCCTCATAACCTTGGAGTAATGGAGAGAGAGAAATATGCTTAAGCGGAGTAAAACCCATCATTTTCGTATGGATTTCACGCCAAAAATCACCCGCACAGAGTCAGAAGGTATTCATGCCTCCATAGCAGCTGGTTGGCATCTAGGATGGCTAGGTTTAATTGAGCAGTATAGACCTCGATTTGAAAACTTATGCATGAAATGATTGATGGGAGATTCCATGTTTAGGCTTGCGGGCATGATGTCTGGATGACTAAAAATAGTAATTCTAGATTTGCTTGAATACTACTAGATGTCGTGTGTAATATTGAGATTATGATATGAACTGGTGTGTATTATTTTTGATACTAAACCAATTTATGGATAATTGTAATGTTGTTTTGCTTCGAAGTTGTGTAAGAACTAATGAAAACTGATTTAGAAAGGATTGGTAACTCGGTGTAAATTAAATAAGGATGTCATGTGGAGATCACTTAGTAATAACTTAGGGTTAAGATGGAAAGTTGGATGTATTAAGGTGCGAACCAAGTGTGTGGATGCGTATCTTTGATATTAAAAGTTCTAGATAAGCCCTCAATTGATATACGAAATATTGGTATGGTATGTGACCTAGTAGGTGATGGCTAAATATAGTTGAAAACCCAAAGGGTTCGTGACCAGGGACCCTCGCGATTGCAATGGGTAATCACTGGTCCTATATATTATTGAAATTCATGGTTTTTACCCATTTCTTAACCCTTTTCCACCATTTTTGAGACCTACAAGCTCAAGGGAGTGGGGAAATTGATCAATTGGAGGTTGGAATGTGTAGAGGACATTGAGTTGATCATTTTCCATTAATTCCTTCATAAGTTTTTGGCCTAAATCCTCCATTTAATTCTTGTTTTCTCACTTATTTTCATTATCTGTTGGGTTTGATTGATCCCCAATTGATGCTCGTACACATTCCTTATCCTTCGAGGGACCTCATGACGAATTCAATTTTGAGATTCCATTTACAGGCCCCATGGGCTTATTTTTGACCCAATTTTGGGCCTGTAGTTTTATATTACAATATGAATATCATTTTACTCCTATTAACGTTTAGAGTATTTTTTTGATAGAGTGACAACATTTCGCGATTGTGGAGCAAGGACGAGCAATTTATGGATGGTTCGAGATTGCGGTTCGACTTCAAATTAGGTTTTGGTCTACTTTTCTCTATGAGATTGTGTATTGTATAGATTGCATGCTAGGTAGGGATTATAGGAGGGGATTATGACTAGTATAACATGACTTAACCTATTTAGGGAATTTGGGATTGAAATATGACCCAATCTTAGCCTAGAATACCTGTTATGGTCATAGGATCCTATTACACTTAATAGGATCCTATTACACTTAATTATATGCTTGTTTAGCCTTAGGTTGACATTAAGGATCCATTAGTATGAGACTTATGTTATCATCTAGTGATTTGGACCATATTTCCTGATTAGCTCCTTCTAGTAGTTGTGTGCCCTAATTTACTGTAGTTTCCTGGATCATGGTGCTTTTAGCATGCTAGTTATGTATTGTTGGGATCGAAGTCATGGTTACAATATCAGTTGGACTCTAGGTGAGTATTCTATCCTTAAAAAGGACATGATTCTAGTTTATAAACACTTAGACGCTTATGATTGTATTATTTGGACACTGGTGATGGCATGTATATTTCAGGCGTATTTATGCTCACTTAGTGGTTTGAGTCCAACCAAAACCTTGATTTTTGTACTATTTTCTAAAAAGGGATTTATTCTCACTTTTCACTTTTAAAATAGATTCTTTTACAATGGCAGTCGTACCACTTTATTTAACAAATTATGAGCTTTTGGAACTGAATATGATATTTTGGAAATTAGACCGAGGTTAATTTTGGTCCATTATTAATCCACTCTTTTACCACTAATATTCACTTCGATCGAGGGATTTTCCGACCCTTTCTACATTGTTATGCTGATTTAGTCTCAAACTCGATCTCGAGTAATAGATTTACAAATTTATACACTTTTAGTCTCAATTCGAATTTGATCACTTATTATACTTATATATATATCTATGACACTGGATGGAGTAGATTAACTATAATGGTTACTAGAAGTCCGGGTTTGGGACCAACCAGTGTATACGAATATCCCGAGTCCCCTATGGGCCCCTTCATCTTTGAGCCATAGTGCCAGAGAAAGATAGTCACCATAGGTCATGCCTTTGGAAGTTATTGAGCTGGAGGAGGTGTATACACTTGGTATGTTATGGAACTCGAATTGGATATGGTATTATCGATTTATGTTTGCATTCATTCACTCATATGCATTACCTATCACCAGTATAATTGTTTGGTGCTTATATCTATCAGCCTTATGAGGCCATGGTTAGGTTATTATTTGTCTGGACTAGCCGGTTACTTTATTATTGGTTATTATGGTTAGATCATGACAACTTGGTTATAGACGGGTATTCGAGATTATCGGTATATTTCTGATTCCTTCTCCCTATTGTAGTAAGATACGTTATTGTTAGATTGTCTCATGATTAGTCTTATTTTGATTAGAGACCTCGATTATGCTAGTATTAGCTTTCCTTTTTTGTTTATGACCCTCGAGATGTTAGGTTGGCTCCCTCCGGATATTACCTTTGAGTTTAGTCCTATATATGTGTGTATATATATATATATATATATATATATATATATATATATATATATGATATTACCATATATCCCTCTCTTTCCTTATCTATTTATATTGTATATGTATCATTTAGACTTGTATTACTACTATATATCCTTTTTTCACTCTTCAGTTGTATATTGGCTAGTGATATACAGTATTGCACTTTAGTTCCTGGATACTATTAGAGTAGAATAGTTTATATTTATTGCTCTATTAGCTTGCTTTACATGTTATTTATGCTTGCATTATCTTTGGAGCCCAGTCGGCTGATGCCTACTGAGTACCATATGTTTGGTACTTATACTACACTTCTGTAACCTGCAGATCATATTACAAGTTCTCACCGTTGATGTATGCTTCGTGCAGAGCATCCATGGATCAGAGATTCGGGGTGAGCTCCTGACGTTCAGAGTATTCCTACTCTCCTTCATATTGTTAGTTTGAACTCTGTTTTGTATTTTAGAGATGGCTTTGTATATATATTGACTCTATATTCCACTTTATACTCCTGTTGTATTAGAAGCTCTTGTACTGACTTCACCAGTTCTTGGGGCTGTAATCTATATTAGTCTCTTGATTAAATTTCTTTCAGCTATTTTTTTCAATTTTATAGGTAGTTTGTTACTAGCTATTTCGGACTACGGGTTGGCTTACCTATTGGTGAGTTATAGTAGGTGCCATCATGATCTGAGAAATTAGGTCGTGACAAATTGGTATCAGAGCCTAGGTTCACCGGTGTTGTTGGTACAAGAGCTAAGTGCCTAGTAGAGTTCTACGGATTGGTACAGAGATGTCTTTATCCTATCTTCGAGAGGCTATAGGAAATTCTTAGAAAATTTTATTCTTGACTCCTTGTCTTATGTTTGTACTTTTATGAATCTCTAAGTACTTTTTTTGGACTCCATTCTCTCCTAGATGGATAGTACGAGGTTGTCGAAAGATGTAGATAGAACTTCTATGCGCATTGCTGAAGTTTCAACTCAGCATTGGAATAGGGAGTTAAAGATTGAAATTGAGGACTGCCAACATCAGCCAGTGATGATACTCAATACATCGAGTGATTCTAAGGCCAGAGTTGGGTTTATTGACATTCATGAGGGATCTGTATAAGTTTTAGAGTATGAGATAGGGTTTCTCGAGTGGGCCTAACATACGTCTATATTATATGGTACAGTGCATAAGATGGTGTAGAGATTTATCAGAGGATTAGCTTTACCATTTCGTTTGGCATTAGAGTATTTGATAGTAGCTGGGTCTTCTTTCTCTCAGGTTGTCAATCATGCAAGGACTACAGAAATGGCTTGTATTGAGACATATGGAGCTAGTAGTAAGAGGTCATATCAGCAGTTCAGTGGTTGTGGTATTCCATTTGGAGGTAAGAATCTTCCTAGTAGAGGTCAGCACTATTTTCCACCTAAAATGCCCGTACTGGTAGCACCTCAGCTTATGGGTAGCTCTCAGGTAGATCGTGGTGGTCTCAGTTGAGAGAGTTCTACTTAGGCAGTGTGGGTTATTTGGTCTTGGTTGTCAGGTCGTGGCGACCATTCTGGGTCAGTAGGTATAGTACACCAGAAAGTCCTAGGGGCATATTTTGACTATGGTAAGATTGGTCATTGGTCTAACGAGTGCCCCAGGCATGAGTTGGTCAGCTAGTTTAGGACAACTTATGTTTCTCGCCAGGTTAGATCTTCAGGGGTTTGTTACGACTGTAGATAGATAGGTCACTAGTCCAGAGAATATCCCCAGTGTGGGATTATTAGTCATTTAACTCATCCAAATTAGTCTTATAGAGTTGTGGTATCTTCGGATAGAGGTAGCACACTTAGTGCTTCAGTATATCATTCAGACGCTTAGTTTGAGTTTGGACGCATTCAGATTCATACTTCTTTGGGAAGATCTGGGCTATGACTTCAGATTTCCATTGTGATAGGTGCACCTTTGATTTTGTACCTTTAGTTTCTATTTGATTTAAGTTGGGTTTTTCATACCCATCAATGATTATATTCCTTGGTATTTTATGTTGGTTGTTGTATGCCTTTGTGTAGATTCGTGCTTATGTGACTATCCCCGTAGATAATTTTTTTTAGTACTGGATTGAGTGGGTCAGTGTGATGATTTCCTTGGGGTGTAGTAGTTGAGTTAAAGTCCCTCTCCTTTGGTATATTGGCCTTATATGGTCCTAGAGTGGTACTGCTGTTGCTTTTTATTTTGTGCCAGTTGTACTTTATACTAGTGTTGCTTTTGTTATTGTTATTACATATTGGTAATTGATTCTTACTTGATAGACAGCTAGACTAGCGTTATCTACTAGTTAGTATCCCTTTCATGCGGTTCCTCTGTTGGTTTAGAACCTTGGTTGGTTGATTTCCCCTCTCTATTGGTAAGGTTAGATCAGTTGTTAAAAGGGTTGTGGGAAGGAAGGTTTGGCCTTCCATGGTTTCATTGTGATTCTAGCTTGGGTAATTCTTTTCTATAGCCCGCTCCTATTATTGATAAGTCTGAGGCTTGCATTCTGGTTTATTGGGTTCATCTCCTGGTAGGAGTCTAGATCTTGGTATTGGTGTTGAGTTGGGTACTACATTCTTTTGCGAGGTAGTTTATGGTTCGGTTGAGTTAAGGTTGGTTTACATGGGTAAATTAAGAAACTTCTCATTTTAGTATTTGTTCGGCCTAACATGACTTTGTGGAATGCTTCTGCTTGGTGATATGGGCTTGTGTAGCAGCTGTTAGTAACCAAAGTGGATGTCTTTTGGGAGCGAGTATTTGTTGCCATAGATTTATTATTGGTGTGACCAAATTTAGGCTAAGACCATGATTTTTTGAGTTGCTTAAGTTTTGGCTACTGTTAGTACACTTTGCAGCCTTGGTGAGTTCTGGGTTATGCCTTGATGTGTTATGTCCCGATCGAAGCCCGTTGGACTTAGTATTTTTGTTGGTTTTCTAGCAGCTGGTGCAGGTGTATTTTACCCTTCGCATTTGCGAGTAGTAGGCCGCATTCGCAAAGTGTCAGGACTTTGACCATCACGTTAATGAGCCTAGGCGTCGTGTTTGTGAAATTTTACCCTGGTAGCCTTCGCATTCGCTGCTCGTCGCCTGCGTTCACGAAGAGCATTTCTCTTATCTCTCGCGTTTGTGATCAGGGACCCTCGCGATCGCGATAGGTAATCCCTGATCTTAAATATTGCTAAAATCCATAATTTTCACCCATTTCTTAACCTTTTTCCACCATTTTTGATTCCTAAGAGTTTAACAGAGTGTGGGAATCGAGCAATTGGAGTTGGGAATGTGTAGAGGACGTTGAGGTGATCATTTTCCATTAATTCCTTCATAAGTTTTTGGCCTAAATCCTCCGTTCAATTCTTGTTGTCTCTCTTATTTTCAATATCTTTCAGGGCTGATTTGAGCCCCGATTTATACTTCATTTGTGATCAAGTTTTGAGCACACATTCCTTATCCTTCGAGGAGCCTCGTGATGGATTTAATTTTGGAATTTCTTTAGCGGGTCCTACGGGCCTATTTTTGACCAGATTTTGGGCCTGGAGTTTTATATTACAATATGCATATCATTTTACTCCTATTAATGTGTAGATTATTAATTTGATAGTGTGGCAACATTTTGGGATCATGGAGCAAGGATAAGTAATTCGTGGATGGTTCGAGATTGTGGTTCGGCTTCGAGGTAGGCTTCGGTCTACTTTTCTCAACGAGATTGTGTATTGTAAAGATTGCATGCTAGGTAGGAATTATAGGAGGGGATTATGACTAGTCCATCATGACTTAACCTATTTAGGGAATTTGGGATAGAAATGTGACCCGAATCTTAGCATAGAATAGCCGTTATGGTCGTAGGATCACGCTTGATTATATGCTTGTTTTGCCTTAGGTTGACATTAAAGATCCCTTAGTATGAGACTTATGGTATTATTTAGTGATTTGGACAATATTCCCCGATTAGCTCCTTCTAGTAGCTGTATGCCCTAATTTACCATAGTTTCTCAGATCATGTTCTTTTAGCATGCTAGTTATTATTATTGGGCCCGAGGATGTGGTTACGATACCAGTTGGACTCCAAGTGAGTATTCTATCCTTAAAAAGGACGTGATTCTTGTTTATAGATGCTTAGATGCTTATGGTTGTATTGTTTGGATACTGTTGATGACATGCATACTTTTAGGTGCATTTATGCTCACTTAGTGGACGATTCCAACCAAAACCTTGATTTTACTGCTGTTTTCTAAAAAGGGATTTATTGTAACACCCCGTACATTTCCGAACCCATGAGACTACTTTAACATTTATGAAATTATTTAAACATGAGAGGGTTGGTGAATTATGCATTAATTTGTTGGGCTTAAATGAATCTTGTGCTATTGGGCTCAATTGAGGCCCAAAACTAGATAAAAAGACATGACCCAAGTGGAAATGACCCATTCTTGGCATCGACCAAGTAAGCAAAGCATTTATGATTAATGTGTGGCTAAGGATGAGACTAAAAGGTACTATAAAAGGGCAGAAAAATCATATTTGTATTCACCAAGACACATATGCCATTTCTAGACTTTTCCAAAATATTTCTCATCTCACACAAACCCTAAGTCATCACTCTTTTGGACAAGATCACTCTCTTGCAAGCTTTGGTAAGTATTTATTCTCATGGTTTAGTATATGATATGTTTAATATGGTGTATAAATCATGTTAGTTATGTTGGCAAAGTGTTGGACAGTTCACTATGTGTAAAACTGTCTATTTTTACAATCGAAAAAGGGTTTTGCCTTGTAAACTTGAAAATGGACTTGTGGTCTAAAAGGAAGTGAACTTGATGGATTAAATATCAACATGTAAGATGTGATTATATCCTTAACTTGTTTTATCCTTGAATATAGTGTCTGGAATTGTTATTGCATTGTGCATGGACTTGATGGTGTATTGAAAGAAAAATAAGGTTTTAGTGATGTTCATGGGTGTGGTGAAACCATGGTTGTTCGTTGGCATCTGAGTTGACCTAAAATATGTAAATATAAGCTTATTTGTGGCCATGGACCATTTATTACAAAAAAGGACCCTAAAATGACCCCTAGAGGCTGAAACAGGCATCCGCCCTTGCGCCTGGAGCACCTACGGGCGCAAATACCAATGCAGGTGGCTCTGGACAAGGCCAGAGGGGCACCTGCGGCCGCATGTCATCCACCTACAGGCGCAGGTGGCTCCACAGCCCAGTACAGAATTTCGTTTTGTATGTTTTTGTCTCTTTTACCCCAAAGGCCCCTATACCCTTTTTGGATGTAATTATCAACTTATGATACCTATTAAATGACTTTAAGGGGTCATTTGGAAGCATGTTGGATTATATCAATTATGGATTGTTGTTAATATGTGGTTACGAAAGGTATTGAGGTAACTTGATGGAATAATTGTGACGTAGTTTTAATGAGGAAGCGTAAAGGGTGAACTTGGTGTGAAATGTTATTGGTTTATGATGTCTTGATCAATGTGTGGAATGTTATGGTGTTGTTGGTATGGTAATGAAGTGGATTGTATTGTAAAGGGTGAAATGACGTTATATGGCAGTCATGTAGCTCATTTTTCATTTTATGCACTTGTAAGGTAGTTAGTTGTTAACGTGAGCTCCGTTATGAACTTGTGTTGTAGAGTAACACATAAAGAAGGAGCTGGATTATTGTATTCACACATAGGACTGTGTATTCATATTGGGAAGAAGGTATGTAAGGTTACTCTTTCCGTATCCTTCTGCAGCACATAGTATTCACATTTTCATTGTACTTGTTCTATTCCAAAATGTTCTAAGGTATATCATTTCAGGTTGCCATCTATTGTTATTCAAATATCTCGTATTCATTGACTATTGTTCAAAAGTTCCAACAATGTTACAACCACTAATGCATCACTCTTCCAATAACATATCATTCTTATAATATAAGAATTGAAGTAATGCATACTTGTTGAGTACGGTTAGCAACCCAAAGAGGTAAAAGCCTAGCTAGGGGAAATTCCCAAATGAATATTGAGTACGGGTAGCAACCAAAGGGGTAAAAGCCTAGCTAGGGGCAATCCCGAATGAATATTGGGAACGGGTGGCAACTCGAAGGGGCGTAAGCCTAGCTAGAGGTGATCCCAAACGGGTTGCAACTCAAAGGGGCAGAAGCCTAGCTAGAGGCGACCACGAAAGATTATATGAATGATATTACATGAGAAATATTTCATGAATGATTGTGACAATGATATGTGCGAAAACAAAAGAAATGAATGCAATGTATACGACTCCACACATGTATATTACGGTGGCTAATCTATATTGCCCATCCACTGGTACTTGATTTCATTGAAGTCCTTGTATCTTATGCAGTTACTATTAGCCTTGCATACTCAGTACATTCTTCGTACTGACGTCCCTTGGGGGACTTACCTTACTTGTTGCAGGTACAGGTGCTAGTAGACCTCCACAGTAGGTTGCGGGTCATTTACAGATCTTTGGTGAGCTCCAGTTGGTTCGGGGCTTTTCGAGTCACAGTTGTGCACTTGTTTTGGTGTTGTAAATGTTGTATAAAGCGGGAACTTGTCCCAACTTTAAGTTGGTTATGTGTATGCATCTATTAGAGGCTTTGTAGACGGATGTGGGAATATGAATGTAAGGGATGTACGTCCATTTTGACTTGATGGCCCTAACGACCAAGTTTCATATATATATATATATGTATCATATGTTTCCATGACTTCCACTATTAGCATCTAGTATGTATGCGTGCGTAATGGTGATGTTTCTTGAATGACATGCATATGAATGGACATGGATGAATATTAGTTCTCTTGGGCCTCATCGGCTTCGGCCAGTCCGCCTCGTTGGAATTCGGGGCGTGACAAAAGAGGTATCAGAGCAGGTTGTCCTAAGGGTGTTTACAAAGCCGTGTCTGAGTAGAGTCTTGCTTATGGATGTGTTGTGCACCACATTTATAAGTAGGAGGCTACGGGACATTTAGGAGTTGCTTCTTTTCTTTATTTCTAGATCGTGCACTAGAGCCAATGATGTAAGTGGAATCGTATCTAACCATTGGGATTTGGTTTTCCTTGACGAGGTGGGGGCAAAGGTAAGCAGGTGGATATGCTTGCCGGAGAAGGAACAAGTAAATCACCACCTGACCAAGCTAGTCAAGGTGGGGCTGAAGCTGAATTTGTATCGCGGGTTTCTTCTACTTTTCCAGCTCCAGAAGAGCCGAGAAGGAGAGAAGAACCTGCTGAACTACCTGTGAATGTTACTGACCAAGATTTGAGAAATGCAGTGCATATGTTGACTCAGATAGTTGTGGCACAAACTCATGGACGAGCTGGTACAACGACAAGTGAGGATGAAGCGGCTAGAGTAGCTAGCCGGCGGACGCAGGATTTTCTATTATTAGACCCTCCCACTTTCACCGGGTCAGATACGAAGGCAGATCCACAAGATTTTGTGGACCAAATTCAAAGGGCTCTCGATGTTATGCACGTGACTGGTGTAGAAATAGTTGAGCTTGCAACCTATAGATTGAAAGGAGAAGCTATATTGTGGTATGATGATTGGAAGAGATCTTGTGGTATTGGTACAATTCCAGCGAGTTGGGAAGAATTTAAAACGGCATTTCTTGATCATTATCTTCCCTATAAGATTCGGGAGGCACGTGCCGACCAGTTTTTAAATCTCTGTCAAGGGAATCTGAGTGTTAGAGAATACAGTCTGCAGTTTAATTCTTTGGCTCGATATGCTCCAAATGTAGTAGCCACAATGACAGACAGAGTCCATTGATATGTGGACAGATTGGAGCCATATTTGGTAAGGGACTGCACTATTGTTTCCTTGAACAAAGATATGGATATAGCTCAAATTCAGGCTTTCACACAGAAGATGGAGGACCAAAGGCAAAGAAGAAGGGTACACGAATTTAAACGAGGGTCGTCAAAGAGGGCTAGACCTATGGGATAGTCTATGGTGTCCTAAGGAGAATCTAGGCCTCATATTTTTCCTAGACCGCCTAGACCATCGTTTTCTTCCCCTACAACAGGTGCTTTACCCTAGTTCCGATGGCTTAAAGGCAGCCATTTTGGGCAGAGCAGTGTGGTTCGAGGGTCACAAATGGAAGGATTTTCTCGCCAACCGTATCAGCACTATGGGAAGTCTCATTTAGGTGAATGCCGGGTTGGAATGAATGTTTGCTATTTTTGCGGCATGCCGGGGCACATGGTGAGAGAGTGCCCATAAAGGAGAATGGGTTGTATAGCACAACCTATGGGATCAACCGTTGCATCATCATCATCGGTTCCTTCCCTAGGTAGAGGTGTACAGCCTGCGGGTCGTGGTAGAGATCTAGAGGAGAAGCCAGTTCCAGTGGAATCCAGAATTACACCTATGCTCTAGTGGACCAAAAGAATTCAGAGGCTTCTCCTGATGTCGCCACAGGTACATTATCCATATTTTCGTATAATGTATATGCATTGATTGAACCGGGTTCTACATTGTCATATGTTACTCCGTAGATTGCTGCAAAATTTGAAAGAACACCAGAATTATTAATTAAGTCATTTGAAGTGTCCACGCCTGTCGGTGAATCTATTATAGCTACGAGAGTTTATCGTGATTGCGTAATTACTGTTTGTGGTCATGATACACTAGCTAATCTTATTGAACTAGAAATGGTGGATTTTGATGTTATAATGGGTATGGATTGGTTGGCTTCTTGTTATGCCACGATGGATTGCCGAGCTAAGAAAGTACATTTTGATTTTCCACAAACGAATGTTCTTGAATGGAAGGGAAATGTAGGGGCACCGAGAGGAAAATTTATTTTCTACCTTAAGGCAAGGAAAATGATAGCCAAGGGGTACCTATGTCACTTAGTGAGAGTGAAAGATACTAACGTGGAACCACTAACTCCTCAATCGGTTCCATAGGTCAATGAATTCCTCGATGTATTCCCGGACGATCTTCCAGGTTTACCCCCAGAACGGGAAGTAGAGTTTGGTATTGAAGGAGTAATTAAAAGGCTTGCTGGACAAGGGCTTCATCAGACCTAGTATATCCTCGTGGGGTGCACCAGTATTATTTGTATGGAAGAAAGATGGCACATTGAGAATGTGCATTGACTATCGGCAATTTAATAAGGTAACGATCAAGAACAAATATCCGCTCCCCAGAATTGACTATTTGTTTGATCAGTTATAGGGCGCCAAATGTTTTTCAAAGATTGACTTGAGGTAGGGTTACCATCAAGTCAGAGTTAAAGAAAAAGATATACCTAAGATAGCTTTTTGAACACGGTATGGACATTATGAATTTTTAGTTATGTCGTTTGGACTAACAAATGTACCAGCTGTTTTCATGGATTTGATGAATAGGGTGTTTAACCCATTTATAGACGTGTTCGTGACAATGTTTATAGATGACATCTTGGTTCATTCATGATCACAAGAGGACCATGCTAATAACTTACGATAGGTGTTACAGATTCTCCGTGAGCGTAAGTTGTATGCAAAGTTCTCTAAATGTGAATTTTGGTTAAAATTCGTCGCATTCTTGGGTCACATTATGTCAGATGAAGGGATACGGGTTGATACAAAGAAGATTGAAGCAGTGAAAAATTGGCCAAGGCCTACGACGCCTATGGAAATTCATAGCTTCCTTGGGTTGGCAGGTTATTATCGAAGGTTTGTTGAAGGTTTTTCTTCCATTGCTGCACCTTTAACAAAGCTTACACACAAGGCTATCAAATTTCAGTGGAATGATGCATGTGAGAAAGGTTTCCAAGAGCTGAAAGAAAAATTGACCTCTACACCGGTATTGGTACTTTCGGAACGCACAGAAGGGTATGCTGTATATTGTGATGCTTCCAGAGTTGGCCTAGGGTGTGTATTAATGCAGCATGGTAATGTAATAGCATATGTCTCACGATAGTTGTGACCACATGAGAGAAAATATCCCATACATGATCTTGAGTTAGCAGCTGTGGTATTTGCTGTAAAGATATGGCGCCATTATTTGTATGGAGTACATGTTGACATCTACACTGATCACAAGAGTTTGCAATATATCTTTAAGCATAAGGATTTAAATCTGAGGCAGCGGAGGTGGCTTGAGCTATTGAAATACTATGATATTGATATCCTATATAATCCAGGAAAAGCAAATGTGGTAGCTGATGCGTTGAGCTGCAAGGCAATGGGAGGCACTAGTGTCCATTTGACAGAAAAGAAAGACTTAGTCAAAGATCTACATCAACTAGCCAGTTTGGGGGTTCATCTTCTTGAATCCTCAGATGAAGGGGTTATTGTACAAAATGCGGCAGAATCTTTATTAATAGCTGAAGTGAAAGAGAAGCAGTTTGTGGATCCTATGTTATTGCAGCTGAAAGAAAATGTACAACAGGGTATGACAAAGGAATTTGATCTTACGCAGGAACGAATACTTCAATGCCAAGGTAGATTATGTGTACCGGATATAGATGAGCTGAGATGGCGCATTATGACAAAGGCGCATCATTCATGTTATTCTATTCATCCAGGAGCTACCAAAATGTACCGTGATTTGAAAGAAATGTATTGGTGGGGAAACATGAAGAAGAACATTGTAGAATTTGTAGCTCAATGCCCGAATTGTCAACAAATAAAGGTAGAGCATCAGAAACCAGAAGGTTACATGCAATGTATCAATCTTCCAGTCTGGAAATGGGACATGATTAATATGGATTTCATCACAAGTTTGCCTCGTACACTGTGGAAAGTTTATTCTATATGGGTCATAGTTGACAGGCTTACCAAGTCAGCGCACTTCCTACCAGTCAAGACCACCTATACAGCGGAAGATTATGTAAGGTTGTATGTTAAAGATATAGTGCAATTACATGGAATTTCGATCTCCATTATATCAGACAAGGGAGCTCAATTTACTGCACATTTTTGGAGATCTTTTCAGAAGAGCTTGGGTACACAAGTGAATTTGAGTATGGCTTTACATCCTCAGACAGATGGACAAGCAGAACGTACTATCCAGACACTTAAAGATATGCTACGAGCTTGTACGTTAGATTTTCAAGGCAGTTGGGATGACCATTTGCCTCTTATTGAATTTGCTTACAACAATAGCTATCATTCAAGTATTAAAATGGCACCTTATGAAGCTTTGTACGGAAGGAAGTGTAGATCACCAATCGGATGGTTTGAAGCGGGTGAAACTACTTTACTTGGGCCAGATCTTGTTTATCAAGCTATGGAGAAAGTTAAAGTGATCCAAAAACGGCTACAAATGGCCCAAAGTCGACACAAGTACTATGCTGATGTTAGAAGAAGAGGGCTCGAATTTGCTATAGGTAATTGGGTATTTTTGAAGGTGTCACCGATGAAAGTGGTAATGCGATTTGGGAAGAAAGGGAAGCTGAGCCCTCAATATATAGGGCCATATGAAATTGTCTGAAGATTTGGGCAAGTTGCGTATGAATTGGCACTACTCAAAGAACTCTCCACAGTTCATCCAGTATTTCATGTTTCGATGCTTCAAAAGTGCATAGGAGATCCATCTCGTTTTGCTCCTATTGAAGATGTACAAGTTACGGAGGATCTCACCTATGAAGAGATACATATTGATATTCTGGATAGACGAGTGAAGAGGTTAAGAAATAAAGACATAGCTTCTGTAAATATACTTTGGAGAAATCAGCAAGTAGAAGAGATCACATGGGAAGCTGAAGAAATGATGCAGTCAAAGTACCCTCATTTGTTTCAAATGGAAAAAAAAGTGTAAGATATGAGATCGTAGCAATAACAAATAAGTATTTATAAGCATTAAGTATATATATATATAAGATAACATGAAGAATTATCCTAGACTTGTAATTGTTTAAATTGAATAATGTCATTAACATTCGAGGACGAATGTTTCTAGGGGGGGAAGGATGTAACACCCCGTACATTTCCAAACCCATGAGACTAATTTAACATTTATGAAATTATTTAAACATGAAAGGGTTGGTGAATTATGCATTAATTTGTTGGGCTTAAATGAATCTTGTGCTATTGGGCTCAATTGAGGCCCAAAATTAGACAAAAAGACATGGCCCAAGTGGAAATGACCCATTCTTGGCATTGACCAAGTAAGCAAAGCATTTATGATTAATGTGTGGATAAGGATGAGACTAAAAAGGACTATAAAAGGGCACAAAAATCAGATTTTTATTCACCAAGACACACATGCCATTTCTAGACTTTTCCAAAATATTTCTCATCTCACACAAACCCTAAGTCATCACTCTTTTGGACAAGATCACTCTCTTTCAAGATTTGGTAAGTATTTATTCTCATGGTTTAGTATATGATATGTTTAATATGGTGTATAAATCATGTTGGTTATGTTGGCAAAGTGTTGGACAATTCACTATGTGTAAAACTGTCTATTTTTGCAATCGGAAAAAGGTTTTGCCTTGTAAACTTGAAAATGGACTTGTGGTCTTGAAGGAAGTGAACTTGATGGATTAAATATCAAAATGTAAGATGTGATTATATCCTTAACTTATTTTATCCTTGAATATAGTGTTTGTAATTGTTACTGCAAAATTATGCATGGACTTGGTGGTGTATTGAAAGAAAAATGTGGTTTTAGTGATGTTCATGGGTGTGGTGAAACCATGGTTGTTAGTTGGAATCCGAGTTGACCTAAAACATGTAAATATAAGCTTATTTGTGGCCATGGACCATTTATTACAAAAAAGGACCCTAAAATGACCCCTGGAGGCTGAAACGGGCATCCGCCCTCGCGTCTGGAGCACCTGCGGGCGCAGATGCCAATATAGGTGGCTCTGGACAAGGACAGAGGGAAACCTGTGGCTGCATGTCATCCACCTGCGGGTGCAGGTGGCTCCACAACCCAGTCCATAATTCCGTTTTGTATGTTTTTGTCTCTTTTTGATCCCCGAAGGACCATATACCCTTTTTGGATGTAATTATCAACTTATGATACCTATTAAATGACTTTAAGGGGGTTTTTGGAATCATGTTGGATTATATAAATTATGGATTGTTTTTAATAGGTGGTTGCGAAAGGTATTGAGGTGACTTGATGGAATAATTGTGACGTAGTGTTAATGAGGAAGCGTAAAGGTTGAACTTGGTGTGAAATGTTATTGGTTTATGATGTCTTGGTCAATATGTGGAATGTTATGGTGTTGTTGGTATGGTAATGCAGTGGATTGTATTGTAAAGGGTGAAATGACATTATATGGCAGTCATGTAGCTCATTGTCATTTTGTGCACTTGTAAGGTAGCTAGTTGTTAACGTGAGCTCCATTATGAACTTGTGTTGTAGAGTAACACGTAAAGAAGGAGATGGATTATTGTATTCACACATAGGATTGTGTATTCATATTGGGAAGATAAGGTATGCAAGGTTACTCTTTCCGTATCCTTCTGCAGCACATAGTATTCACATTGTCATTGTACTTGTTCTATTCTGAAATGTTCTAAGGTATATCATTTCAGGTTACCATCTATTGTTATTCAAATATCTCGTATTCATTGACTATTGTTCCAAAGTTCCAACAATGTTACAACCACTAATGCATCACTCTTACAATACCGTATCACTCTTAGAATATAAGAATTGAAGTAATGCATACTTGTTGAGTACGGGTAGCAACCCAAAGGGGAAAAAGCCTAGCTAGGGGCAATTCCCGAACGAATATTGAGTATGGGTAGCAACCCAAAGGGGTAAAACCCTAGCTAGGGGTAATACTGAATGAATATTGGGAACGGGTGGCAACTCGAAGGGGCGTAAGCCTAGCTAGAGGTGATCCCGAACAAGTGGCAACTCAAAGGGGCGGAAGCCTAGCTAGAGGCGACCCTGAAAGATTATATGAATGATATTACATAAGAAATATTTCATGAATGATTGTGACAATGATATGAGAGAAAACGAAAGAAATGAATGCAATGTATACGACTCCACACATGTATATTACGGTGGCTAATCTATATTGCCCATCCACTGGTACTTGATTTCATTGAAGTCCTTGTATCTTATGCTTGTATCTTATGCAGTTACTATTAGCCTTGCATACTCAGTACATTCTTCGTGCTGACGTCTCTTGGGGGACTTACCTTACTTGCTGCAGGCACAGGTACTAGTAGAGCTCCACAGTAGGTTGCGGGTCATTTGCAGATCTTTGGTGAGCTCCAGTTGGTTCGGGGCTTTCCGAGTCACAGTTGTACACTTGTTTTGGTAAATGTTGTATAAAGCGGGGACTTGTCCCGACTTTAAGTTGGTTATGTGTATGCATCTATTAGAGGCATTATAGACGAATGCGGGAATATGAATGTAAGGGATGTACATCCATTTTGACTTGATGGACTTAATGACCAAGTTTCATATATATATATATATATATATATATATATATATATATGTCATATGGTTCCATGACTTCCGCTATTAGCATCTAGTATGTATGCATGCGTAATGATGATGTTTCTTGAATGACATGCATATGAATAAACATGGTTGAAGATTGGTTCTCTCGGGCCTCATCCGCTTCGGGTGCCAATTCGCCCCATTGGAATTCGGGGGGTGACATTTATTCCAACTTTTCACTTTCAAAATGAATTCTTTTACAACAGGAATCGTACCACCTTATTTAATGAATTATGAGGTTTTGGAACTAAATATGCTATTTTGGAAATTAGATCGAGGTTGATCTTGGTCCATTAATAATCCACTCTTTTACCACTATAATTTACTTTAGTCGAGGGGTTTTTTGACCCTTTCTACATTATTATGCCAATGTAGTCCCAAACTCGATCTCGGGTAATGGATTTATAGATTTATACTCTTTTAGTCTCGATTCAAGTTGTAGCATTTATTATAATTATATATATATCTACGCTACTGGACGGAGTATATTGATTATGATGGTTACTGTAAGTCCTGGTTCGGGACCAGGCAGTGTATACGGATATTCCAAGTCCCCTATGGGCCTCTTCATCCGTGAACCACAGTGTCAGAGAAGGATGGTCGTCATAGGTCCTGCCTTTACGAGCTACTAAGCAGGAGGAGATGTGTACTATTGGTATGTTATGACACTCAAATTGGATACGGTATTATCAGTTTATGTTGTATTTATTCACTCATATGCATTACCTATCACCCGTATAATTGTTTGGTGCTTATATCTATCGGCCTTATGGGGGGTTGTATAGGTATAAGCTATGGTTACTTTTTATTGAGTGCTTGCTTTAACCTTTCAGGCTTATAGGTGCTCGATTAGGTTATTGATTGTCTGAACTAGCCGGTTACATTATTGTTGGTTATTATGGTTAGTTCGTGACAGGTTGGTTATGGACTGGTACCCGAGATTATCGGTATGTTTTTATTCCTTCTCTCTATTGTAGTAAGATACGTTATTGTTAGATTGTCTCATGATTAGTCTCATTTTGGTTAGAGACCTCGATTATGCTAGTATTAGCATTCCTTCTTGGTTATGACCCTCGAGATGTTAGGTTGGCTCCCTCAGGATATTACTTTTGAGTTTAGTCCTATATATGTGTATATATATATATATATATATATATATATATATATATATATATGGTATTACCGTATATCCCTCTCTTTCCTTATCTATTTATATTATATATATATCCTTTGGCCTTATATTACTACTATATATTCTTCTTTCAATCTTCAGTTGTATATTTTCTTGTGATATACGGTATTGCACTTTAGTTCCTGGATACTGTTATAATAGGATAATTTTTCCTTATTGCTCCATTAGTATTATAATGTTTAGTTTCTTGGATAGCTGCCTGTAGTTACATTCCTGCTTTATATGTTATTTATGCTTGCATTATCTTTGGATCTCAGTCGGTGCCTACTGAGTACCACGTGTTTGGTACTCATACTACACTTTTGCAGCCTGCACATCACAGTATGAGTTCTTGCTGTTGATGTGTTCTTCGTGCAGGGCAGCCATGGATCGGAGATTTGGGATGAGCTCCTGATGTTCAAAGTATTCCTACTCTCCCTTATATTGTTAATTTGACCTCTATTTTGTATTTTAGAGATGGCTTTGTATATATATTGACTCTTTTTTCCACTCTATACTCTTGTTATATTAGAAGCTCTTGTACTGACTTCACCAGTTCTTAGGGTTGTAATCTACATTAGTCTTATGATTAAATTCCTTTTCGTTGTTTTCTTCATTTCTATGGGTAGTCTGTTACTAGCTGTTCTGTACTACGGGTTGGATTACCTACTGGTGGGTTATAATAGGTGCCATCATGACCTGAGAAATTGGATCGTGGCACTATTCTTTCTAGTGGTGCCGCGCGAGGGCTGATATCATGAATTATTGACATATTGAGTTAATTCTGAGCTCATTTATACCTGTATTGAATTGATCATTATCTTCATACTATTTGGTTTTGAGCATCACAACCTCATTTCATTTATACATATTCATGAAATTTGTACCATTGAGCAAACACTTATTTGACAGAAAATAAGACACTTTATAAACTACCCATACCGAGGGATGTGCCTGTAAGGTTGATTGAGACATGAAATTGAAATTATAATAGTATATGTGTTGCGAACCACCAATGGGTCCTATCCTGAAGCATTGAGTCTTGGAAGGTGTATACAAAAGTCCCACCATCATTGCATTGCATTGCATTTGCATCTTCTATGTTTCTTTTATGCACTCATTGATGTGTAGTTAGTTCCCTTATATATTTCGTGTGTAGTTGTTCCTTTTTAATCTTATATTATAGAATTATTAGTGGAGACGGTGTAAGCTACCATTTGGGAACCTTTCTGTTTGCAGGTGACGTTCTCATAGTATCTTTTACTTGTTTTGGTTTCTATTTTGCTCAGTCATGCTATGATTCCTACTGAGTATAAGTGGACCGTACTCACTCCTACTTTTTTACCTTTTTGATGTAGATTCCAGTACGAGTGCGACTCTCGGTGGCTGATCTTGTGTTGTTCGGTGTTGATATTTGAGTTACTAGTGAGCTCCATAGTTCGGCACACATTCCAGACCCCTTCTTATCTTAGTTGTCTTTATTTTTTTGTGGAGGAAGATCTATGTATTTTAGTTATTCAGAGTTGTACTAGATGCACTTATGACACTTATATCCTGAGGTTTTATTGTATTTTGTTTAGACTTCAGCTATGTTTATATATTTTGGCCTGACTTCATTCTAGAAGTCTCATTTTTATCTTTTTAATTTGTATTTGGGATTTTCCTTTCCTTTTTGGGTATTCGACTTACCTACTAAGTCTGGATCGAGGTAGGTATCATCATGACCTCAATTTTTGGGTTGTGACAATTTCATACCACATAAAACAATAAAGCAATTTTTGAGAAATTTTTTGTAAGACTTTATCGAAAATTGAGTAAAAAATTATTTGTGATTAAAACAGAATAGGTATTGCACCAGATACAGCTAAACAAAAATAAAAGAAGAGTATGACATTACTTTTGAGATTTAGAAGCACGAGGATGTACCAAATGATCATCTCCCGTAGATTCACAAAGAACCCTTATTTATATGGATATTGATGGGTTTGTTCCTAAATATGAATGTTGAATTACAATTTGTTTCTCCATCATCAGGTATTTTCTTTTGCCTGTTCAATCAAACAATGAAAAGATGATAAGTTTATGAATCTATTACAACTATCTTCAACAGACCTAATAAGAAAAACAAAACTACTAAGGTCTAACAGAAGAGGAAATCAAGTCATTAGAGGTGGTGCATATTGCAAATTTCAGCCTATGTTGTTGCTCCATCTCCTGAATAGCAAATGAAATTTCTTATTTCTTATTTAAATAGAAAAAAGATAAAGAAGTTTGAAGGAGTAATTAGGGTTTCGATTGTAAGAGGAAAAATCAAGTTAATTTAAAGGAAAAGAAATGCTACATGAAGAAGGAGAATGCTACAAAACAGAAAACGACCAAAAATATACGATGCATGCATTCATCCATTTTAACACTAACGTCTGAGAATGTGTAAGTAGGAAGGGATTTATATTTGACGTCGGCAACTTTCCAATTCAAAAAATTAAATTAAAATAAAAAAATAAGTTAGTCAAGTAATATGAACCACATTCACTTTCTACCCTTTCTTATCATGAATAAGCTCTGAAATCCCATTAATCAATAGATAATTAAATCTGTCAAACTATAAGTCATTAAATCACTAATAGAGTGCAGAAACCTCTATTTATTACATCTTCAGGACCTAAAGACACCGTACAAGAACATCTACAAATACTGATGTCTATAACTAAAGATTGTCCAAAATACAGAAATAAACAAGGAGTGTCTTAGTCCCGAAACAAGAGACATGAACAATAAACTGAAGATCCAAAGCAGCCCGATCATCGTTTTCACCCTTAAATCAGAATTTGGAACTGCTGGCAAGAGCTGAGGTTTCATCTCAAATGCTGAAACACGTTCTACACTCAATAAAAGGAAGATCACATGTAACATCAGTACATCAACAAGTACTGATAGGCATCATAGGCCGACTAAACTCAACACCATACAAATAAGCAAACCAAATAAGTGCAACTGCGATCATCACAGAACCCATAATCAAAGACATCAACATATTTATGACTATTTACTTTAGAGGAATTACAGTCTCACATTACATACATTTACACTCAGCCATTTTCAACAACAAGTTGCATCACAACACATGATTATAACCGAACATTCAATGCACATGAATGAAGTATGAATGAAAGATGTGGACATCATCTCTTTCTCTTCTCAATATCATCAACATCATCAATATCATCATGAACATCATGATTTCAATAACATCATCATCTCATAAACATCATCATCATCAATAACATCAGGAACATCATGATTTGTATATATCATCATCATAACCTTCTCAACAATATCAATATGTATGAATATGCAATGCAGTCAATAATCACAAGTAGTGCTCAAAAGCAATCACAATTACTTAATTCAAATATAAGCACCAAGTCAAGCAAGTCTAATTGCTACAATAAATCCTAACCTACCTTGATTCCATGCTCAAAATCACTTCTAGGCCACAAGCTTGCCTTTCCTTTCCATTTCATTCCAACTTGTTCTTGATCTATAACAACACAATTACAGACCCATTTCAATAAATTCATCTTTTTTTAACCACTAGGTATTAATAACTAATAATTTTGACTATAAAATTGCCTTAATTCATTATTTTAGGGTTTTCTACCCCTTAAACCTCATGAACCCTACTTAATTTAGCATGAACAACTATGATTCTACTCCTATTAGTGCTTTCTAATACCCTAGAACCATTACCTATTGATTTTATACTCATTTCCATGAAATTACATCAATTTCATAAATTAGGGCTAAACACCAATTTCCACCATGAAAAAGTTTCTAAAGTTTTTCAGGGATTCTAAGAAGTAATTTCAAGTTTAGAATGTAAGAAACTTACCTCCAAAGATGAAAACTTCTAAAACCTTGCAAAAATCACTTTTTCAGAGCCTTGGTTTGTTTTTCAAAAAGTGGGGAATGAAAATACGTTTCTTATTTTAAAACTATAAAAACACTACGTGTTACTGCTGTAGAAGTTAAGTTACCATTGTAGTGGTATTGGTGTTGTGATAAAGTTACCACAACAGCGGTTCACAACTATTACAGGCTATCGCTGCTGCGATACATTTTTCAGTGCAGCGATACTGCTGCAACGGTTCCTTTTTTATGTAGCAGTCTCGACGTAGAATCTTGGGGCCATTCTTTTGTTATGCCTATTTTACAACACATTCCTCAAAATATGACATCGTGAACCAACCCTTCCTTGATAAACTATATAACTAGAGTTCTATAACTCTATTTTACATGCTGGATGTTGCTATGGCTTTCGAAACTCATCATCTATATATAATTCAAGCAAAACATCCCCATCGATGCTCATATTAACACCAGATTTCCTTATACTAGTACACCCTCATAAATAGTCCAATACTAGGCTAGCCCTGAATTTCTTAAAAATTATCTAAGGGATGACTTGGCAAAAGTTTTGCCTCCTATTTTAGTGTAATGATGATTTGGGTCATTTCTTTACATACCAATTTGCCACTCATTCATCCCCGAATGACAGCTAACCTAAATTAACATAGCTTAGCAAGGTAAAAAAAAATACCTGAGTCAATGAACAAGTGCGGATATCATTTGTGCATGTCCACCTCTGTCTCCGAAGTTGCTTGCTAAATAGTATGGTTTGTCCATTGAACCTTTACACATGAAATGATCCTGGTTCTCAACTTTCTCGCATCTCTATTCAATATGGAAATTGGTTCTTCTTCGTAAGATAACTTTTTATCAAACAACTCGGAGTCCTAACGAATGATGTAATCACTATCCTCGTGATACTTTTTTAACATGGACACGTGGAATACCGAGGGAACCCCAGACATGCTAGGAGGAAAGTCTATCTTGTATGCTACTTGTAACACCCCGTATATTTCCGAACCTAATTGATTACCGTATTATTTATGGAATTATTTAAACATGAGATGGTTGGTGTATTACACTTTAATTTTAGTGGGATGAATTAATCTTGTGATTATAGGCTCAAATGAGGCCCAAAAAAAAAATTAAGTAAAAGACATGGCCCAAAAGGGGAAATGACCCATTCATATTTTGACCAATTGATTACCGTAATATTCTCTCCTCTCTCAAACCCTAAGCAACTAATCCCTTTGGATAATATCATCTCTTTGAAAGCTTTGGTAAGCATTTAATCTTATGGTTTAGTATATTATATGTATAATATGGTGTGTAAATCATGTTGGTTATGTTGACAAAGTGCTGAGAAATCCACTATGAATAAAATAGTCTACTTTTGCTTAATCGGTAAAGAGTTTTGCCTTATAAACTTGAAAGGAGACTTGTGGTCTTGAAGGAAGTGAATTTAATGGATTAAATGTCAACATGAATTATGTGGTTATATCCCTAACTTGTTTCCTCTTTGTGTATAACATTTGGAATTGTTGTTGTGAAATTGTGCATGGAACCGGTGGCGTATTGAAGGGAAAAATGTAGTTTTGTGATGTTCATGTGCGTTGTGAGACCATGGTTTTTTTTTGGCATCCAAGTTAACATAAAATATGAAAATATAAACTTACTTATGGCCATGGACCATTTATTATTAAAAAAGGACCCAAAAGAGACCCATTTTGGCCGAATCGGGCATCCGCCTTCGCGGATGGGGCACCTGCGGGCATAGATGACAATGAAGGTGGACCTGGACAAGGCTAATGGGCACCTTCGGATGCACCTCACCCACCTTCAGGAACAGGTGGCTTCGCAGGTCCCTCCAGAACTTAGTTTCGATTGTTTTTGCTTCTGTTTGACCCCCCAAGGCCCCGTTATGTACTTGTGTTGTAGAGTAATACGTAAGAAAGGATCTGAATTGTTGTATTCACATATAGGATTGTGTATTCATATTTGTAAGATAAGGTATGTAAGGTTTCTCTTTTCCATATTCTTTAGCAGCTCCTATTGTTCTCATTGTTACCGAACTGGTTTCCATTCCAAAATGTTCTAATGTATCTTATTTCAGGTTTGTTATAAATCGTTATTCACATGTCTCTTAGTCATTGACTATTGTTCCAAAGCTCCAATAATGTTATGACCACCAATGTATCAATCTCACAAAAGTAAAGGAAAGAAGTAATGAATATATGGTTACTTTATGGTTATTGTATGGTTCTTTGAGACTGGGTGGTAGCTCAAAGGGGCGAAAGCCTAGATAGAGATGATCCCGATATTATTGGATCAGGGGGGAAGCTCACAGGGGTAAAAGCCTAGCTCGAAGCTGAACCCGCTTCATTGATTTATGGGTGGTAGCTCAAAGGGGCGAAAACCTAGCTAGAGACGATCCCGAGATTATTGGAACAGGGGGGAAGCTCAGTGTGGCAAAAGCCTAGCTTGATGCCAAACTTGACAGGGGGTAGCCCAAAGGGGTAAAAACCTATCTAGGGCCGAACCTGATTTATTGATTTATGGGTGGCAATCTAAGAGGCATAAGCCTGGATGGAACGATCCTAATGTTATGATATGATTTTCCCACTGATCAGCTTGGGGCCCGGGCATTATATGAGGGCAATGGTAATGGTATCCCACACATACAGAATGGTGGTTCATCCATATTGAGTACCCACTTGCATTTTTGACTCTATTTGAGTTTCTATATTTCACGCAGTTACTTATAGTGTTACATACTCAGTACATTCTTTTGTACTGACGTCCCTTGGGGGACTTACCTTACTTGCTACAGGCACAGGTGTTAGTATACCTCCATAGTAGGATACAGGTCATCTGCAGACTGTTGGTGAGCTCCATGTTGATTTGGGGCTTTCCGAGTCACATGTGTACATATGTTTTGGTACTATGTAAATGTTGTATAAAGCGGGGACTTGTCCCGACTTTAGTCTTGGGTCTGTATCTGTTAGAGGCTTTGTAGATGTTGTCGGACAAATGAAGGAATGTAAGGAATGTATGTTTTTAACGTGATGGCCCTAACAACCAAGTTTCATATCTATATGAATATCTTTCCATAACGTCCATCTTTGACATCTTGTAGTTGTCTAACAAAATATGGTTCATTTAGCGATGTGCGTATGAATGAAGGTTGGTTCTCTCGGGCCTTAATGACTTCGGGTGCCAGTCCGCCCCAATGAGATTTGGAGTGTGACAAAAGTGGTATCAGAGCAGGTCGTCCTAGGGTATATACAAAGCCGTGTCCAAGTAGAGTCTTGCTTGTGGATGTGTTGTGCACCATATTTATAGGCAGGAGGCTATGGGGCATTTAGGAGTTGTTTCTTTTCTTCATTTCCTAGATCGTGCAATAGAGCCAAAGTTATAGGTGGAATCATATCTGACCATTGAAATTGTTTTTCCTTTGTTATAGTAAAATGCCATTTAGAAGGAGAAACAAGGGTAAAAGTAAGAAGCTAGATCGGATTGTCAGAGAAGGAAGTAGTAAATCACCACTTGAACAAGTTAATCCAGGTGAAGCTGAAAATGAGTTTGCATCGCGGGCTTCTTCTCCTCTCCCATTTCCAAGAGGGCACAAAGGAGAGAAGAATCCCTAGAACCACCTGTGAATGCTACTGAGTAGGATTTATGAAATGCGGTGCACATGCTGACTCAGATAGTCGCTGCACAAAATCAAGGACAAGTTGGTCCAGCTTTGTCACAAAAGAGGGAGGATCAAAGGCATAGGAGAAGGGCGCGAGAATTTGGAAGAGGGTCGTCAAAGAGGGCTATACCTATGGGACAGTTTATGGCGTCCAAGGAGAATTTAGGCCTAGGGTTTTTAATAGACCGCCTAGACCATTATTTTTTTACCCTACAACAATTACTCCATCCCAATTTTGAGGGTTTAGAGGTAGCCATTTTGGACAAAATAGTGGGATTCGAGGTTTACAGACAGTAGGATTTTCTCGTCAGTCATGTCAGCACTGCAGAAGATTTCATTTTGGTGAATACCGATTTGGAACAAATGTTTTCTTTTGGTGTGGTATGTCGGGGCACAAGATGAGAGAATGCCCACAAAGAGGCATGAGTAGTATGGCGTGCCCTACGGGATCAACTGTTGCATCATCCTCATCGGATGTACATCTTACGGGGCATGGTAGAGGTGCTAGAAGAGCAGCTATTTCTAGTGGGGTATAGAACTGTACCTATGCTTTAGCGGATTGGTAGAATTTGGAGGCTTCTCCTGATGTAGTGGCAGGTACATTATCCGTCTTTTCTCATAATGTATATGCATTGATTTATCCGGGCTCTACCCTATCATATGTTACTCCATTGATTGCTAAAAAATTTGAGAGAACACCAGAATTATTAGTTAAGCCATTTGAAGTATCTACACCAGTTGGTGAACCTATTGTAGCTAAAAGAGTCTATCGTGATTGCATAATAACTGTTTGTGGTCATGATACGCTGGTTAATCTTATTGAGCTGGACATGGTAGATTTTGATGGGTATGGATTGGTTGGCTTCTTGTTATGCCACGGTAGATTACCGAGCTAAGAAGGTACATTTCTATTTTCCACAAAAGACCGTTCTTGAATGGAGGGGTAATGTTGGAGCACCAAAAGGTAAATTTATTTCCTATCTTAAGGCAAGGGAAAGGATATCCAAGGGGTACATATGTCACTTAGTAAGAGTGCATGATACCGATGTGAAGCCACCGACTCTTCAATCGGTTCTAATGGTAAATGAATTCCTTGATGTATTTCCTGAAGATCTTCCAGGTTTGCCTCCAGAACGGGAAGTAGAGTTTGGTATTGATGTGATGCCAGACACCTAGCCTATCTCTATTCCTCCGTATAGAATGGCCCCGGCAGAGTTACGGGAATTGAAGGAGCAATTGAAAGACTAATTGGAAAAGGGATTCGTAAGGCCTAGTATGTCCCCTTGGGGAGCACCAGTGTTATTTGTATGAAAGAAAGATGGCACATTGAGAATGTGTATTGATTATCGGCAACTGAATAAGGTGACAGTCAAGAATAAATATCCCCTCCCCAGAATTGATAATTTGTTTGACCAATTATAGGGTGCCAAATACTTCTCAAAGATTGACCTAATATCGGGATATCATCAGGGAAGGATTAGAGAGAAAGATATACCCAAGACAACTTTTCGAACATAGTATGGTCATTATGAATTTTTAGGTATGTCATTTGGGCTAACAAATGCACCAGCAGTTTTTATGGATTTGATGAATAGGGTGTTCAAGTCATTTTTAGATGTATTCGTGGCCGTGTTTATCGATGATATTCTGTTTTATTCAAGAGGACCATGATAATCACTTACGGTAGGTGTTATAGATTCTTCGTGATCGTAAGTTATATGCAAAGTTCTCTAAATGTGAATTTTGGTTAAAATCGGTAGCATTCTTAGGTCATATTGTGTCGAATTAAGGAATAAGGGTTGATACGCAAAAGATAGAAGCGGTGAAGAATTGGCCAAGGCCTACGACGCCTACAGAGATTTATAGATTTCTTGGATTGGAAGGTTATTATAAAAGTTTTGTCGAAGGGTTTTCTTTCATTTCGGCACCTTTAGCAAAGCTAACATACAAGGCAACCAAGTTCCAGTGGAATGATGCATGTGACAAGAGTTTCCAAACTATGAAGGATAGATTGACGTCTACACCCGTATTGGTACTTCTGAAAGGTACAAAAGGGTATGCGGTATATTGTGATGCTTCCAGAGTTGGCCTAGAATGTGTATTGATGCAGCACGGTAATGTAATAGCCTATGCCTCACGACAATTGCGACCACATGAGAGAAAGTATCCAACATATGATCTTGAGCTAGCAGCTGTGATATTTTCTTTAAAGATATGGCACCATTACTTGTATGGGTTCATGTTGATATATATACTGATCATAGGAGTTTGCAATATATCTTTAAGCAGAAGGATCTTAATTTGAGGCAGCGAAGGTGGCTGGAATTACTAAAGGAATATGATATTGATATATTATACCATCCAGGGACAGCAAATGTAGTAGCTGATGCATTGAGCCGTAAAGCAATAGGAAGCACTAATTGCCAGCTTACGGAGAAATGAGATATAGTCAAGGATCTACATCAACTAGCTAGTTTGGGAGTTCGCCTTCTTAAAACTCCAAATGAAGAAATTATTGTGCAGAATGCGGAAGAATCTTCATTAGTAGCTGAAGTGAAAGAGAAACAGTATGCGGATCCTATTTTGTTGCAGCTGAAAGAGACTGTACAACAAGATTTGATAATGGTATTTGATCTTACGCAAGAGGGAGTGCTTCAGTGCCAAAGTAGATTGTGTGTACCAGATGTGGATGAGCTAAGGAAATGGATTATGACAGAGGCACATCATTCACGGTATTCTATTCATCCGGGAGCCACCAAAATGTATCATGATTTGAAAGCAGTGTATTGGTGGGGTAACATGAAGAAGAACATTGCTGAATTCGTAGCCCAATGTCCCAATTGTCAACAAGTAAAAGTAGAGCATCAGAAGCCTGGGAGTTACATGCAATGTATTAATCTTCCAGTTTGGAAGTGGGACATGATTAACATGGATTTCATCAAAGGTTTGCCTCGTACACTGCAGAAATTTGATTCCATATGGGTAATAGTTGATAGGCTTACTAAGTCAGCGCATTTCCTACCTATCAAGACCACTTATACAACTGAAGATTATGCACGGTTGTATGTTAAAGAGATAGTTCAATTGCATGTAATTCTAATCTCTATTATATCAGACCAGGGAGCCCAATTTACGACACATTTTTAGAAATCTTTTTAGAAGAGTTTGGGTACCCAAGTGAATTTAAGTATGGCTTTTCATCCTCAGACAGATGGACAAGCAGAACGTACTATCCAAACACTTGAAGATATGCTACGAGCTTGCACAATGGACTTTAAAAGTTGTTGGGATGATCATTTACCTCTTGTTGAATTTGCTTACAATAATAGCTATCATTCAAGTATCAAAATGGCTCCTTACGAAGCTTTATATGGAAGGAAGTGTAGATCACCAATTGGGTGGTTTGAAGCGGGTGAAACTACCTTATTTGGGCCAGATTTTGGTCATCAATCTATGGAAAAAGTTAAGGTGATACAACAACAGCTACAGATAATGCAAAGTCGACATAAGTCATATGCCGATGTTAGAAGAAGGGGGCTAGAATTTTCCATAGGTGATTGGGGATTCTTGAAAGTGTCACCAATGAAAGCGGTAATGAGATTTGGAAAGAAGGGAAAGTTGAGTCCACGTTACATAGGGCCGTATAAGATTGTCCGCAGATTTGGTTAAGTTGCATATGAATTAACACTACCCCAAGAACTCTCCATAGTTCATCCAGTATTTCATGTTTTGATGCTTCGAAAATGCATAGGAAATCCATCTCAAATTGCTCCCACTGAAGATGTGCAAGTTATGGAAGATCTCACACATGAAGAAGTGCCTACTGCTATTCTGGATCGACAAGTCAAGCGGTTAAGGAATAAAGACGTAGCTTCCATAAAGGTACTTTGGAGAAATCAACAAGTAGAAGAAATCACATGGGAAGCCGAGGAAATGATGAAGTCTAAGTACCCGCATCTGTTTCAAATGGAAGAAAAAGTTCAAAATGCGGGATTGGAGCAATAAACAAGCATTGTGTGTATATAGTAACATGAAGGATAAACTTAGACTTGAATTTTAAATTGGATAATGTTACTAACATTCGAGGACGAATGTTCCTAAGGGGGAAGGATGTAACACCCCATACATTTCCAAACCTAATTGATTACCGTAACATTTATGGAATTATTTAAACATGAGATGGTTGTTGTATTACACATTAATTTTAGTGGGCTGAATTAATCTTGTGATTATGGGATCAAATGAGGACCCAAAAAAAATTAAGTAAAAGACATGGCCCAAAAGGGGAAATGACCCATTTATCTTTTGACCAAGTAAACACCTCAATTATTGATCAAAAGTTGCCCCTGATGGGTCCTTTGAAGACACTGGAATGGCTGAATTATAAGGCTGAGAAGAAATACTACCTCTCAAGAAAGTACCACTAAACTGGCCTGAGGTCCGAGCCTTTTTGTCTTCTGCTTTCACTTCTCCTATTTCTTGAGTGCTTCAGCCTTCTTAGAGAATTTCACTACATCCTGAAAAGACTTACCAGATGTATCCACAAACATACTTCTCTAGAAAGACATTCTGAAACTATGCCCAATTAAGTGGTGGTAAGGCAACCCTTCACTCAATGAATGACCTCCACCATTGCTTGGCTTTGGCCTGCAATTGGAAAGAAAAAAACTCCACCCTATACCATTCAATATTACCCATCTTATGTAGGCATTCATGACAATCCAACTAAAACTCAATAGAATTTTCAAAATCTGTACCCTAAAATACTAATGGTTTTATCTTTATGAACTTACAGAAAAGTCCATGTTCATCATCTGACATAATCGGTCCAAGTACCAGTCGGGATATATCCTTATCTCTGAGCCCCCATCTATCCTGGGTGCCATAATAGATATATGTTGTAAGGCTAGGGATGGGAATGCTGGAATAGCCAGAGTAACATTAATCCCTACCAAAATGCTTAAGTACCCCAATACTTGTTAAATCAATCCTGCAATTATACGTACCTGAGCTGCACCATTTTGTGCACGCACTTTAGTTTCAGGGATCACTATTTCTTCTTCCTCAATCACCATGTCATCCTCCTGAACTAACTCTAGAGCACCCTGTGGATGGGGAGGGGAGGGATTCCTTTTTTCTAGCCGGTCCTTTGGATACCCGAGCTCTACCCCTGATAGGTGCTTCCCCTTGTCCCCCTTTCCTGGCCATGCTCCTTAGGCTTGGCCTGCCCTGAACTGCAGCCTCTATGGCTGGTACAGGTGCTACTACTGGTGCTGGTGCTGGTGCTAGAGCAGCAGCTGTGGCTCTATATAAATGTGTATTCACCATCTAATAAATAAGAATGGACAAGTTAGATACCAAGTTGGATCACCATATACCAATTAGAATCAAGTAACACCACGAAGGGAAGTGTAACACACCGTACGTTTCTGAGTCTAGCTGACTACCATAATATTTATGGAAAAATGTAAACATGAGAGATTTTGTGAATTATGTATTAAATTGTGGGCATTAACAAGTCTTGTACAATTGGGCCCAAAATAAAGCCCAAAAACTATAAGAAAGACATGGCCCAAGTGGGAATTTGACCCATTCTTGCCTAGTCTTCCATTGACCAAGTAAACACACCAAGTGTGTGGATGAGGTTAATTATAAAGGGACTATATAAAGAAGAGAAGATCAGATTTTTATTCCATTTGGACTCTCATTTTTTTTTTTAGAATTATCCAAAGCCTTTTGCTCACACAAACCCTAAGCTCTCATCTTTTTGTGGCCAAGATCATCAACTTGTAAGGCTTGGTAAGTGTTTCATATGATGGTTTAATATATTTTATGCATGATATATGGTTTATATTATGTTGTTTATGTTGGTGGAGTATTGAGAAGTTCACAAGGTATGAAATGTTACATGTTTGCTAAATCGGAGGATAGTTTTGTCTTGTAAACTTGAATATGTATTTGTGGTTTTGAAGGAAGTGAACTTGATGGAGTAAATATTGACATGTGGGATTTGATTATAGTCTTATATTGTTTTATTCTTGTGTATAATGTTTGGGATTGTTATTGTGAAATTGGTTATGGTTTTGGTGACGTATTGACCGTGAAGTGTAGTTTTGGGTGTTGTTATGTGTGTTGTGAAACCATGGATGGTTTTTGGTGTTCAAGATGATCAAAAATATGTCAAAATAAGTTTGGTTATGATCATGGACCATTCATGGAATTAAAACACCCAAAAGAGACCATTTCGGACCAAAACGGGCATCCGCCCTCGCAGACGAGGGCACCTGCGGGCGCAGATGCCAACGCAGGTCAGCCACCTACGGGCGCAAGTGGCTGTGCAGGTCATCCCAATTTTCCGTTTTGTATGTTTTCGCATCTAGTCGACCCCCGAAGGCCCCTATACCCTTTTTGATGTAATTATCAACTTGTGATGTCGTATTAATGAATTTAAAGTATCGTATGGAGGTGTGTTGTACTATATTAAGTATGGATGGTTGTTTATATGTTTTTATTAAGGAGTAATTGTGACGGAATGACTTGTCCAAAGTTTTGCCTTCTATTACAGTGTAACGACGATTTGGGTCGTTACAAAGGCAAGGATAAATTTTGCATTAAAAAATAATTTGTATTCAAATTCAAATAGCTAAGGTGAAAGATTTAGCCAAATTTATTAGGGAAAATTCAAATGCAATTTAAATAACTGCCAACATTTGATTTTATTAAAAAGACTAAATTCAAAATTAGTAACTAATAACTAACTAAACTATTTATTGTCATAAACTATCAAGTGGCTTATTCTTATACGGCCACTTGGCTAAAGTGAAGGCTTATTCTCTCTTTTTAATAATATATAGATATAGATAATCTCAATTCATCATATACGAGACTTTATGATTTACCGGGTTGCAGATTTGTCTTATTAGACCTTCATGAAATATTTGAGTAAGTTAAGTTTTTTTTTAAATTTCTATTTGAAATCATTTTAATCTAATGACTGTGTTAGCTTATATGAGCCCACCATAAGGTTAGGCACCTGATACATTGCATGGTCATTGTATAAAGAATAACGAACAACAACAAAAATAGAATAATAAACAACAGTAAGGAAATAACACAAGATACTTACGTGGAAACCTTCTTGCTCAAGGGAGTAAAACCACGACCTACCCCAGTAGGATTTATCAACCTCTTCACCATCATCAAGCAAATATTTAGATTGCAAACTTATGTAATCTAGGAATTAACCTCTTAATCCCTAACCCCCTGTAATAACTTTATTGCAACTATTCTTCATAATAACTCTATTACAAAGACTCAATCTAGGAATTAACCTCTTAATCCCTAATCACTTACAATAACTCTATTGCAACTCTTCTTCATAATAACTCTACTGCAAAGACTCCATCAGCTAACTATAGCTAAAAACCCCAAATAAAAAGAACAAATAAAGTGACTACCCATACAGATCTCTTGAAAAGATGTGAGTTTACAATTGTAAGAATAAAAATTATAAGACTCAATCAACCTAGAAACAAAAGCATTTTTCACTATGAGCAGAAGAGTTTCTAGGATATTGAAGCTTTGTCTTCACTGGATAAGAACTTGGTTTTTGCTGAAGAGAGAATGCTCCTCTATTGTATTTACAAAAACTAGGTTTTCCTCACACATAATGATGTATATATAGAGAGAAAATGTGAGGGAAAACCTTAATTGTTTCTCATTGATTGATAAAGGGACTGCAACAACTTTTCTGCAGCTTTGTCAAAGTTGGTAATAGCTTTATAGTTGTGGACATTTGTAGACTACTGTAGAGTTGAATTGTATGGATTGTCCTGGTATGCGTACCTGGTCCCTTTATCTAGTCCCTATGAAATAAGATCTTTATCAATCATACAACTTATTCCCCCTGAAATCTTGATTCCCTTGTTACTTCTGAGATCAGCTTGGTACGTGTCTAGTCCTCATCTAGTCCCTTAGCAGGTACGTCTATGATTCATCAATTTCCCCCTTTAAAATGATGAGGAACACATAAATCAAATTTTCCCAAAAATATTTGCACACACACGATTTCATGAACTAGTTCCAATTTCCTACTGCAGTACTACCAAAAATGAGCTGACCTTGTACTCATGCATTTCTGGTACCACGTCCCCTCATAAATTTTTTCAATCATCAAAACCATATACACCAGGTCCCCCCAAGAGGTTTGCCAATTATCAAAACCACATATACATCAAATACAAATTCCCCCCTTTGACAAACACTTTCCATATTTACCGAGAAAAGTTCCATATCAAGTTAGCTCCAATTTTCCTTATCAACAACAATTAGTTCCCCCTATCATATTATTCCCTCTATCACTAGTTCCCATTACCAATTTCCTCTATCACCATTATTTCCCTATTCACCAAGATCTTGTCCCTTTTGGAATCACTAAAAAGAACAAATAGTAAACAAAGTAACAGAAAAACTCAACACATGTTAACAGATGGACACTGAGGCAATACTAGCATGAGGAAAAAGAATGGATAAGAAATAAAGAAATGGGAAATAACCAGACATATGTAAAATGTTTTGTTAATTCCACTAAGAACATACATAAAAGAAGAGAGCAGTTAACTTTCCACGTATGGTCTGAAATAAAGCTTAGCCAAAAGATAGATGATAGGAACATACATTAGGAAGGAAGAAAATATAAGGGTTGATTCAAGAGGAGTCAAACAAAGTCTTCATCATAGAGTTCATAAGGGCATTGGTATCTTCATGATCTTAGAGAATCTTTAGGATCAGGTCCCCAAATTTTATTTGCAACTAAGATACTTCAATTTTTGAGAAGCTGATTCCTGAAAAAGAGCCATCAGGACACCTGGTCCCTGTCAGACTTGGAGGACCCTTACATGCAATTCAGTGATTTCAGGATCAAACACCCAACCACGAAACATATTTTGCTTTTTAAGAATTTTTTATATTTCTTCATGAGTGAACTCTTTTGCAAGAATTTTCTGCTTTTGATGACTCAATTAGGGCACCAAGTCCCTCATCAATTGAAACATCAATATCCTTTTCCTTTTGTATCCTGACTTCCTTTCTTTTCCTTTTGGAGACCCAAATTCTTGTGAGGCAAAAGTAGTTTCATTACCAACACCAATGCTACCTATTCTAGTATCACCTCTTGCTATTGATGTCAAGCATTGAGCTACTAATTACTCTCCCATAGCTAGAATATTTGATGACTTTCCCCTTTTTCTCTATAAATTTCCCTCAAACAACTGCTCCCCAGATCTATCTGACATTACTATATCAGATTAAACCTTTTCCTTTTATCTGGACACAGTAGAGGAACCAGGTTCCTAAATATGTGCAGTCTCCTACGTGATATTTACTTCCTTCCTTTCTTTTACATTTTTACCAACCTCTACTAGGCTTTGTTGAGTGACCTGACCCTGATCTTGAACATTATGATTTTCATCAAAATGTTTACTTGAAGAAGTATGATCACCAGATAAGTTTAAGGGGGATTTAAAGTTCTTAGAAGGTGGTTCAGTGAGAAGAGTTGGGTTTGGGAGTAAAGAGTTTAGAAAAAACTGTCAGATCAAGGGTTTGAGGAATTTTTTGTTATTCTTTAGAAGATGTGTTAAAATGAAAGAACGATTCAGCTTATGCCTATAAGAAAAGAAGAATCAATGTGTCATTTCAAGGAAGAGATATTACAATTGAGTTTCAAATGAAATGACAACATTATAGAAGAGTGGGAAAGAGTGAAAGAAATCTATGTGCAGTTTCTAAGCTTTTATGAGTGTAGTTAGTGGTACTAACCTGTGAAGAAGAACCTTGTCCCTCTTCTAAACTTTTAAGCACATACTTTGAGCTACTTAGATGATCTCCACTATTTGTTTTCTCCGTTCTTGCCATGCGTTCATACCTATAATGGTATAGAGTTGTGTTAGACATAGTTAATAAACCCTTACCTGGATACCTGCAATATGATCATAGCCACTAGAGAGAGATTTTAATGAAGAGGGGATCATTTTATCTTTATCAATCCAAGATTAAAATTAATCTTTTCAAGTTGTTCCCTTCTCAACGCCTTTAAGAAATTGTCAGATACCTGGTCCTTCTACCTAGTCCTCTATGAGATCCATGAAAATCCAAGAAAATGAGTCATTCCTCAGGTGCTCTTTCTCAACATTTTCTTGTAGCCTTCAAAGGGGATTCCTTTGGATAGGACTGAGATCTTGCACAAAAACCCACACTAACCATGACGTCAGACCTGCTAGCCATAAAAAAATAATAATGATGCAATGATGTCTTTATACATTATTTAATTCATTAGAGAACCAGCTCCCTCAGTATCAATCGAGTGACAGTTGCTATATGAGTGTCAATAGGCTTGGCATTTTACATATCAAAACACTTAAGCAGCTCTTTAATGTACTTTGTTGACTGATCATGATACCTTCAAACTTTGTTTGAGGAAAAATTTTGGATTACCCTTCATGATCATTTCAAATTCACTTCCCACGATCTTTGAAATTTCTCCACAAAAAGAGTAAAATATGTTACCAAAAGTGATGTCATTAACATAGACCTAAACAAGCAGTATGTTCCTTCTTTTTTACATAGGCACTACAAACTTTGATTTATGAAAACCTTATCTTTGGCAGACGATGGACTAGGTCCTTTGAGATAAACTTGTTCATTAATAAGAACTGACATGCCCTAACCTTCTATGCCACAAACCAACATCATCATTCAATGCAATAATGCACATTTTCTATCATGAACAAGAGATCTTCCAATTTTTTAAACATCATGAATATAACTACTTTTTTCATTTCCAAAGGAGGCACTTCCTCCCTGAAAAGCCTTGGGTGAGAGGAAATCTTTTATTCTTCTAGTCATGTACATCGAGAAATATCCATTCGTAAAACAACTTTGCCTACCTCCTCTCACTCTTCCTTACATGAAGGGTCAACTGCTAGATTTAGGAACCCAAATGAGTTTAGGTCCCCAGAAGGGTGAAAGAGGATAGATGAGATTTCTTTTCAACCATATTGGCAAGACAAATTTCTTCTTCCTTGGGGGAGTAGGTCCCTTCCTGGTATGCATATCAGGCTCTTCAGCATGTCCTCTACTTTCCACAAAAGCTTGATTCTTCTTCTTAGCAGAGATTCTTGCATGACAAAAGTCCTTGTAGTGACCATTATTTCCGCAGTGAGTGCATAGCCAGCTGTCATGATTAGAGACATACTTACTCTTAGGGTTATAAGAAGCAACACTTCTCTTCTTCTTGAAGCCAATACTTTCTCTAGAGTTTGATACAATGTTTATTGGATGCGCAAAAGCTTTTGAGGAGGCTGTCCAACAAAGAGAATATTCAAGATCAGCCTTGATCCTAACTAGGTCCCTCTCCAGTTCCTTATTTCTCTCAAGATTGGTAGTAAGATCTAGTTTGGACTGATTTAGTTTGGCTTCAAGTTCAGATTGTAACTTACTTCCTTCTTCCTTTCCTTTATAACTATTGTGGGAGTAATCTTTCAGATAGTAGTAATCTTTCAGCCTTTTACTCAGACTTTCATTTTCATTAGAGATGGAGAGAACCTCTTCTTTCTAATTCAAATATTTTATTTGATCGTATGGATTTTCCAACTTCAGCTTCAGCAAGAATCTCTTTTAAAGATTCCTTATATTTGATAAGCCCATAATATGCATCGGTCAACGTTCTAGCTAAGGCCCTCAACTCTTTCCTATAGTAATCTTGAATATTTTGTTTGACACCAAGAAAACTCATCTTAGCTTTATCTTCATCATCTGAGTCACCCATGAGAGAAAATAAAGAGTAAATTTTTTATGACATATCCTTAACCATCATCATAGAAGTATCCTCTACTTCTCTTTCACTTTTTTTGAATTTGTTAGGGCCCGATCCCTCTTTCTTATTTTCTCTGAATTATTCTTGATGCAGTCCTTGTAGTCAAGCTTAAGAAGAGGATAATCTTTGATGAAATAACATCTCCCCAACTGTTCGTAGGATCTCAAATGGTCCAATATACTTAGGGCTGGGCTTGCCCCTCCTCCCAAACCTTATCACGCCCTTCATGAGTGATACTCGCAGAAAGACCCAGTCACCAACTCTAAACATCAAGGCACTAAGTCTATGATCAACATAACTCATCTGTCTGCTCTGAGCTGCCTGTAGCCTATCCTGAATCAGCTAAACCTAGTCCAAAGACTCATGAAGTAAATACATACCATGAGGCCTAACCTCAGAAGTCTCAAACCAACCAACCGAATACCAACAATACCTACCATACAACACCTTGAGTGGTGTCGTCTGAATACTCAAACGGTAGCTGTTATTATAAGCAAACTCCACCAAAGCTAAAAACTAGTCCCACTAACCTCCAAAATCTAACACACAAGCACAGAGCATATCCTCTAAAGCCTTAATAGTGCATTTTGACTGCCCGTCAGTCTGGGATAAAAGGTGGTACTAAGGTCTACCTGGGTACCCAACTCCTCCTGAAATATCCCTCAGAAGATAGAAGTGAAATGAGAGCCTCAATATGAAATAATAGATACGGGTACCCCATAATGGCTAACTACCTCCTTAATATATACAGGACAACCTCTTAGTACTAAAAAAAGTTTGAACAAGGATGAAATAGGAAAACTTGGTCAATCGATCCATGATGACCCAAATGCTATCAGAACCAAGAGAAGTGCGAGGCAAACTATCTATGAAGTCCATAGTGATCTGCTCCCATTTCCACTAGGGAATGGGTAGCCTCTAAAGTAATCCACCAGATCTTTGATGCTCGGCCTTTACCTGTTGACAATATAGGCACTGAGCCACAAACTTCGCTATGTCTCTCTGTATACTATTCCACCAGTAATATTGCCTTAGATCTTTATACATCTTTGCTGTCCCGGGGTAAATAGAATTTCTGAAGTTATGATCCTCTTGAATTATTAATTGAATTAGATATTCGACCCTCGAAATATAAATCCAGCCATTAAATCTAAGAACACCCTCAGAATCTATGGTAGCCCTCCTGAACTCACTCCTCGTCACCTGACCTCAAATGCTACGGAGCCTGCCATCGTTAAACTGATGACCTCGAATATACTCCAACAAAGTAGATCTAGCCTCAACACCAGAAAGAATCCTCTAGGGGTTAGAAATATCAAGATGAACCATCATGTTGGCTAAGGACTGAACATCCCAAGCCAACGGCCGCTGTGACGGTGTAGGCCTTCTCCAGTCTTAAAAAGTAGACCCCTTTCCTCCTTTGATCTTCTAAAAACTTCTCAAATTATTTCTTTTGAACAAAATTTATAGGCCCTTCAGACATCTCACCTGGTCCACATAGAATTTTAAACACTAAATCTCAGACCCGCCTCAACTCATCTATCAATATCTTAAACAGTCCTGTGACTTATGTCCTACAAGAATTAGTGTCCACCTGAGGTGACTTCCCTGAATCAATCTTCCACTTCTTGCTTTTGGCAATCATTCCTTCACTATACTTTTTCAAGGGAAAAATCAGCATTTTTGGCTCCACCTAATTATCTTTTGGGTACTCATCTACCCCATCCCAACTACAAAAGTTAGTAATCAAAGAAGGAAACATGAGTGTGGGGCTATATTGGTTCACATGTCTCTCACTCATGGTTAATGATCCAAAGCTTCAAGTAAGTTATAACTACCATTGTATCAATCTCAAAGTAATGAATGAAGTAATGCATATGTGGTTAATGATTAAGTATGGGTGGTAGCTTTGGGGGCAAAATGCCTAGCTCAAGCCGATCCCGAGATTGTTGGATCAGGGGGCAGTCCTAGAGGCATAAGCCTAGCTCGGACAGATCCTGACAGGGGGTAGATCTAGAGGTAATAACCTAGCTTGAGCCGAACCTGATAGATTGGTATGGGTGGAAGCTCCAGAGGTAATAACCTAGCTCGAGTCGATCCCGATCTATATTTATTCATGGGTGGCAGCTCTAGGGGCATAAGCCTAGCTCGAGCCGATCCTAACATAACGTTATGTTATGTTAAAACCCACTGTTCAGTCAGGGCCCAGGTATCACAGGTCACAGGCAAAGATGAATAATCATAAAAGAAAATATACAAAGAAAGTAATGAAAGCAAAATACATGGTTTCCAAAGTCCAGTATAGTGACTTATCTATATTGGTTATGCATTTGTAAATGAGCTCTTTGACGTATTTATGATTCATGCAGTTTCATTTGAGCCTTACATACTTAGTACATTCTTCGTACTGACGTCCCTTGTGGGACTTACCTTACTTGCTGCGGGCACAGGTACTAGTAGGCCTCCGCAGTAGGTTGCCAGTTGTTGCGGATCATTGGTGAGCTCTATTTAGTTCGGGGCTTCTCCGAGTCACAGTTGTACATAGGTTTTGGTGTTGTATATGTTGTATAAAGCGGGGACTTATCCTAACTTTTAGTTCGTTTTGGTCAATGCATTTGTTAGAGGCTTTTGTAGACGTATGTCGTTGTATTAATGCAATGTGGTATATGACGTTTTTGACTGGATGGCCTCAATGGACAAGTTTCACATATGTATATATATGTGTCCCATGTTCCATGTTTTTTTTTCGTTATTCGCCTTTCATGTTCTTAAGTTTTGGTGGTGTTGCCTATGACATGCATATGAATGAATGGAAGCAAAGCTTGGTTCTCTCGGTCTATGTCGGCTACGGGTGCCAATCCGTCCCGATGGAATTCGGGGCGTGACACCAATCTTTGATAAAAGTCTGGGAGAGTTTCGGGGACAAAGTCAAGTGAAATTCCTCGTATGGGGAATAACTTCTTTCTATCCAAGTCTTAGTATTATTGGTTCTGACATTCATGAGATATAAAATGAGTCTGATCAAATCTTCTCCAAATACTTCTTCATCAACTAAACCTATATTTGGATTTATTTTTTATTATCGATTCCTGAAAATGGCACACAAGCATAGACACTCAAGATTAGCATGTAATATAATGCAATGCGATACATTTAATCTATTAAAATGAATTAAAACTGAATTCGGGACTTATACACCATGTTTTATTTTTTCAAAACCTAAAAAAATTAGACCTCAAATACCGCTTAAGCGGTAAGAGGTTGCTTTATCGAACTGCCGCTTAAGCAGTTAGAGGCCACTTTAGTGGACCTTGATTAAGTGAAAGAAGGGATGCTTAAGCAGAACCTTCAACCCCAACAAACCCAAATCAGATTTCCAGAGGGATTTAGCACAACCACTTCAAACACACATGTCAAACTCGACATTAAACATAAAAGACACCAAATACACTTCTCGTTAGTTATCAATTCATGACAAATTAAAGAGCAAGCCAAAAAAATACTTTCAAACCTGTACGACCCAAACAATCATTACACTAAAATCGAGAGTAAAACCTTCACCTAATTTCCCCATAGACCAAATTTTGAAATTCAAGGTTGTCCTAGTTTTTTCAAGGTTGTCCTAGTTTTAGGGATATTTTAAGTATGTGGTGGTTAAGGGAAATCTTGTAGTTATTAGAGTGTTCATTGGTGCTTGTTAGAGGACATGTTTAGAAAGTTGTAGAAATTTTTGGTCCATAGAACGGGTTAGTAGAACTCTGGTTATAATGATTATCTTGAATGGGTCAATTCGTAATGTCAAAAAACAAGAAATGTGTTATGAAATTGCCAGAGTTGGGACTGAATCCTGAGATACTAATTTGGTGTTCCTGCAGTAGCATCATTGTAGCGGTAGAAGTGCTACTGCAATGACAATCCATTTTGGTCTAGGTGCCGCTGCAGCGACAAAAGTGCCACCGCATTGACAAAAGTGTAAAAAATTAGTTTTAAGTTAGAAACATCATTTTAATTCCTATTTTTCTAAAACTTGTTCAAGGGGTAAGCTAAGGTGATTTTTTGCCAATTGTTTTTTTTTAATTTTTTAGGTAACTTAAATTTACTCCTTTAGATTCTTAGGATTGTAAGAATCATAGCCTAGGTTGATTTGAGAGTTAGGTCTAAGTTTATGAACTGATGGGAATTGGTATGCAATGACTTGATTTTTAGTTGTTATAAATCCTAGGGAGCTAGAAAACATTTCCTAGGGTAGAATTCTTCCTTGTAATAATAAAATATAGAGAATGTAAGGGGATTAAAGGTTAGAAAACCCTAGAATGATGAACTAGGTAAAGTTTATAAGTTGAATTTGATGGATATGAGTTATAATACATAGAAGGGTGAATTGTTGTGTTGAAACTTGTGTATTGTTGTTGTTTATAGATCAAGAACGGTCAAAATAAAAAATAAAAAAAAGGGCAATACTGTGGTGTAATATTGTTTTCGGGCAAGAAATTGAGGTTATAGTTTAATAGTAGTAAATACTTGCTTGACTCTATTCTAATATGTGAGTTTGATGTATGTGATTCGCTTTCAGGCATTACTTGTTATTGTTGACTATATCATGCATTGAGCATTAGATTTTGAGATAATATTAGATGTAGTTGGATTGGGTGTCATGCCGACACTTTTATTTAGATCGAGTGTCATATCAACAATATTATCGGATCGAGTACTAGACCGGTACTGGTACATGGACTGATCTTGTCCCCTACAGGTAATAGCTGAGAGCACCTTCTAACTCTAGTATGTGTGTACATCTTGCATGCATGCAATCATCATTTTCATTGTACATATATTGTGAGGATCTTTGTTGAAAGAATTTGCCTATGTTTAATTAATGTACTTATATGCCTATATCCTGATGAAATGAAGTGTTATGACTGTACTTTGTTTTCAATTAATTGTGACGTGTTTGTTGATTGCTTTTTTACTTGCATTTCACATACCTATTTGTATGGTGTTGGGTTGAGCTGGTCGATGATGCCTACCAGTACTTTGTTGTTGTACTGATACTACCTGTACTCTTTTTTTTTGTTAAGTGCAGAGCGTGTTTAAATATTGGATATGAGAACTCGACTCCAGTTCATAATTTAGACATCAATTCAATGGTGAGCACCAGGTCTAGGAAGCCATTAGATCATCTTTATATTGTTCATGTCCTTTTTTGGGGACAAAGACATTCTTTTTATTTCATATTCTGGATATTGTTTAGACTTTGTTTTGGATATCTTTAGAGTTCTTGTACGGTGACTTTCGGGTCTCGAGGGTTGTAATAATAGAGATACTTCCACACACTTTTTTGTTTGGTAATGAGCTATTTTGTTTATTAATATGTTTTGTAAGTCAGATAGTAGTAAATTAATAGAGATGATTTGGGTGACTTATTTGGTAATTGGTTATGGTTTAGATATGATGGTTTTCTCACCGTAGAGTTAGGGTTGGTACCATACATGATCGATTGGGTCGTGACAAAGATAGTATTAGAGCACTGGGTTTGTGGATCTCATCTTACAAGAATAGGTTTTGTAGACTCTTATGGAATGGAATGGAGACATCTGTACTTTTTTTGGAGAGGCTAAAGGACTGTTGGAAATAATTTTCACTTCTTTCTTCCTTTGGTGCTAGCACTTGATTCCAATTGGTATCTGGTGATCCAAATTAGTTTCTAATCGCCTTCACTCTTATTTTCATAGATGGTGAACACTCGTTTAACTAGAGAGATAGAAGATGCAATAGTATAAGCATCAATCATTGAGGCTACGATTCAGGGTGGGCCTTGAGTTAGGGGCTGGGTAAGAAGAAGAAGATGAGAAGCAACACCTATAAGGGCTGGAGCCCGGGTAGACGAAGGACATGCTAGGAAATAAACAGGTTATGTTTGAGGAGGAGGAAGTGGTAGTTCCCGAGAATGTGGTACCCATGCCGAATGGTGCAGCTCAGATTCCTATGTATGTAGAGTTGATTTCGTAGGTGTTGGGGTTTTTGAGTATTTTGTCTGGCACCGATACTAATCCAATAGTTACATCATTTCTATCCTCAGCCTTGAAGCATGCCATTGCTATAGCACCTCAGATGGAAAAATGGATTTGAGAAAGGAATGTTTTCCCTATATATATTGGACCAGCGATGACTAATAATGAGCATAGACTATTTTGTAAGTTCATGAAGATGAAAACTCTAGTTATTTGTGACCTTCCAGATATAGTCAGAGGCCAAGTAATGGTAGAGCTTTTTTGTTGAGTATAGGTTTAGTGTACCTCCACTTACTTGGGCTCAGTTCCAGACTATATTCCTTGAGAAACCTATCAGGATTTGATGAAGGATGTGCTCTTGAGACTTGAGCAAGGTGATATTTCTGTGGCATTCTATGAGGCCAAGTTTCATTCCTTGTCTTGCTATGCACTATAATTGATTACTTTAGAGGAGGAAAGGATTAGATATTTTGTTAAGGGTTCGAATATAGGTCCTCAGGTGGCTACATTGCAAGTGTCCATATCTGGAAAGACTTTTCAGGAAGTGGTAGAGTTTGTGAAAAAGGTGAAAAGTGTTAAGAAACAAGGAGAGGTGAAGGATTAGTAAAAAAATACCCAAAAATTAGGTCATTTCAGTGGTACATATTGAGGAGCCGTGGTTTGAAAAGTTACTCTTTTTGGCTATTCCATTCAACTATGTCTATGTCCATAGGGGGGCCATCAAGAATCAGTTATCAACCTTTACGGACAGATAGTTATACACTTTCAGTATCTTTAGTCCAATGGCCTGCCTTAGACATCAGATGACACGAGGGTGGGTTCATAGTCGGAGGTGTTGTCCTAACTACTTATCTGTAGGTCAGTTGACTCAGCAACCAGCTTCTAGTGCCTTAGTCCCAGCAGGTCATAGTGGTGGAGGATATGGTAGGGGTTGTCAACATGAGGGCATGGTAGTTATGCTAGAGGGAGGGGTGGCTACCAAGCGAACCGTAGTGGAGGCCAGGATGGTCAAGATGGCGCACAAACTGATAGAGGTGGTGGTCAAGGTGGTGATAAGCCTCATCTTTATGTTATTTTGGCCCGTCCTAAAACTGAAGCTTTTGATTTTATGATCACAAGTACTATTCTTGTCTGTGATCATATGGATTCTGTGTTATTTGATCCTGGATCTACTTTATCTAATGTGTCTATGAAATTTTCCTTGGGATGAGACATAAAATGTGAATTTCTTAAGGCATCTATGAATGTGTCTACACTAGTTAACGTTTTTGGAAGTGTTGATTAGGTTTACTGGTCATGTCCTTTGATGTTTATTATGTATAAAACTTTTTCATACTTAGTGATCTTAGATATGGAGGAGTTTGATATTATTTTGGGGATGAGTTGGTTGTCTCCTCATCGTGCTATTCTTGATTGTTATGCAAAGATTGTCACTGTATCTACTCCTCGGATGGAAAGGTTACAGTGGGAAGGTACTCTTAAGCCTACTCCTTTGAGAATCGTGTCAGCTATTCATGCCCAAAATTTAGTTAAATAAGGGAGTAGGGAGTTCCTAGCTTATCTTTAAGATGATAGTTCGGTAGTCCCTCCTATTGCTTCAGTTTTAGTAGTGTGTGAATTCTTAGAGGTGCTCCTTGATGATCTCCATGGTGTGCCACCCAACTGTGATTTTAACTTTTATACAGACATAGAGCTAGGAACCCACCCCATATCTATACCTCTTTATAGGATGGCAGCGGCAGAGTTAAGAGAATTGAAATCCCAATCGCAAGAGTTGTTGGGAAGGGTTTTATTCGTCCGAGAATTTTGCTTGGGATGTTCCTATACTTTTTGTGAAAAAGAAGGATGGTAGTATGCAGATGTACATAGACTACCGATAGTTGAATAAGGTGAAGATTCGTAGCAAGTATCCTTTGCCTAGGATAGATGACTTATTCGACCAGTTGTAAGGAGCCACGGTGTTCTCAAAGATTTATTTAAGGTCAGGTAACCATCAACTTAAGATCAAGGCAGAGGACATCCTAAAGACCACTTTACAGACTCATTATAGTCATGCTAGCCCCAGTAAGTCATAAATGACTTATGGCAGCTGTAGGAAAGCTCTGAATGCAAAAAAGGCATGAAGACAACATCCACTACTAAAAGGAATTTCATCCGTGAAAATAAAGGATTAAGTAGTACCTGAGGGATCGAACAGGTAGGGATATTGGATTCACATCTCACACTCGGTCTCCCAAGTAGCCTCCTCGATTGGGCGGTGTCTCCACTAAACCTTAACCATAGGAATGTCTCTGGAATGCAACTGTCTAACATCTTTGGCCAAGATAGATACAGGCTCCTGAATAAAAGATCAACCTCCCTTCCAACTTAACCGAATCTCACCGAAGCACGTAAGACTCATCCAAAATATAACACTGTAATATAGATACATAGAAAAATAGAAGGATGACTGAAAAGGCTGGAGGCAAAGCTAACTCATAGGCTACCTTCCCAACTGTCTAAAGAATCTCAAATGGTCCGATATACCTGGGGTTGAGCTTGGCCCTCTTCCCGAATCTCATCATCCCCTTCATGGGTGATACTTGAAGAAAGACCAGAAAGACCCGGTCACTAACTTTAAATTTCAAGACACGAAGTCTATGGTCAACATAACTCTTCTGCTTACTCTGAGATGCCTAAAGCCTATACTGAACCACATGAAGCCGGTCTAAGGATTCGCAAAGCAAATCAGTACCATGGGGACTAACCTCTGAAGTCTCAAACCAACCCACCAAAGATCGACAATGTCTACCATACAATGCCTCAAGTGGTGCCATACTCGATTGGTAGCTATTATTATTGACAAACTCTACTAAGTCTAGAAAGTGCTCCCACTAACCTCCAAAGTCCACGACACATGTGCGGGATATATTCTCCAAAACCTAAATAGTACACTCCGATTGTCCATCATTCTGGGGATAAAAAGCGGTGCTAAGGTCAACCTGGGTACCCAACTCCTCCTGAGAGTGAACTAGGAGCCTCTATTTGATATTATAGACATGGGCACTCCGTGAAGATGAACCACCTCTCGAACATAAATTCAGGCTAACTTTAGGCATTGAAAGAAGTCTAAATAGGGATGAAATGGGCAGACTTGATCAATCAATGAATGATAACCTAAATGCTATTAGAACCACAAGAAGTGTGAGGCAAACCACCTACACAATCCATAGTAATCCACTCCCATTTCTACTCAGGAATGGATAGTCTCTAAAGTAATCCATCTAGCCTCAAATGCTTGCCCTTCACCTGCTGGCAACACTAGGACCGAGCCACAAAGTCTTCTATATCTCTCCTCATATTGCACCACCAATAATACTACCTCCAATCTCTATACATCTTAGTTGTCTCTGGGTGAATAGAATACCTGGAGTTCTGAGCCTCCCAAAGTATCAACTAAATCAAGTTTCCAACCCTCAAAACACAAATGCGATCTTTAAATCTCAAAATGCCTTCTAAATCTAAGGTAGCCCTCCTAGACTAACCTCTTAGCACCTAATCTCAAATGCCACATAGCCTGCTATCCTCAAAATGTCAGCCCTAAATCTGCTCTAACAAGGTAGACCTAGCTTCAACACTAGCAAGCATCCTCTTAGGGTTTTAGATATCGAGTCTAACTATCATGTTTGTTAAGGACTAGAGGTCTAAGGCCAATAGTCACTCAGAAACTAAAATAAAGGCTAGGCTACCCATACTCACCTCCTTCTGGCTCAAGGTATCCACAACTATATTTTCCTTACCTGAATGGTATAGAATAGAGAGGTCGTAGTCTTCAGCAACTCAATCCACCTGCACTGCCTCAAACTAAGCTTCTTCTGGGCCATAATGAACTGAAGACTATGGTGGTTAGTGAATCTCTCACAGTGAACACAATACAAGTAATGCCACTAAATCTTAAGCATAAAAATTACTGCCGCTTATTCCAAATCATAAGAGGGATAGTTGCACTTGTGCACCTTCAGCTACCTCGATGCATAAGTGATAACTCAGCCCTGCTGCATCAGAACACACCCCAAACCAACACCAAAAACATCACAATAAACAGTAAACCTCTCGCCGTCACTTGGAAGAGCCAGAATATAAGCTGAAGTGAGAAAGTCCTTGACCTTAAGAAAGCTTTCTTAACAACTATTGGACCACTAAATTTGAACCTCCTTCCTAGTCAATCTAGTCATATGTTCTGCAATAGTAGCAAATCTCTAGATGAAATGCCAGTAGTAGCCTGCTAACCCAATAAAACTATAAAACTCAGTTGTATATGTAGGCCTAGCCCAATCACAAATAGCCTCAATCTTTATTGGGTCCACCATAATCCCACCCTTAGAGACTACGTGTCCTAGGAATGTAACAGACTCAAAGCAGGAATTCGCACTTTGAGAATTTGGCATAAAGCCTATGATCTCTCAAATTGTGGCGCACACTCCTCAAATGTTGCTTATGCTCCTCTCTACTCCTTGAATATACCAAAATATCATCAATGAAGACTATCACAAATGGGTCAAGATAAGGCCTAAAAGTGTAGTTCATCAAGTCCATGAATGCAGCTGGGGCATTGGTCAACCCAAAAGACATCACGTGAAACTCGTAATGGTTATAGCAAGTCCTGAAGGCTGTCTTAGGGAGGTGCTCTTCTCAAATCCTCAACTAATGATAGCCAAACCTCAAATGAATCTTAGAGAATATTGCCGCACCCTGAGGCTTGTCAAATAAATCATCAATACGAGGCGTAGGATACTTAGTCTTCACTGTCAACTTATTCAACTACTTGTAATTGATACACATATGCATAGAACCATCCTTCTTTTTCAAGAATAGAACAGGAGCAACCTAAGGTGATACACTCGGCCTAATAAAACCCTTACCCAGAAGGTCTTGAAGTTGAGTATTTATCTTCTTTAGCTTAGTAGGATGGTATGGTAAGGTGCCATAGAAATAGGTTGGGTGCTCGACTCAAGCTTAATAGCAAACTTAATATCATGCTCAGGAGGAAGGCCAGGTAGGTCAGTAGGAAAGACATCAGAAAAGTCTCATGCTATAGGAATAGAATCAACTTAAGGACTCTCCACACTAACATCACGAACATAAGTAATAAATAACTCACAACCACTTGATACTAGTCTATTATCCCAAATATAAGAAATGATCCCTATTGGCTCGCAGCTAAAAGAACCCTGCCACACAACTGGGGGTATGCCAGGAATGGCTAAGGTAACAGTTTTAGCAAAACAATCCAAGATCGCATGATAGGGGCATAACCAGTTCTTGCTTAGAATAAAATCTAAATCCACCATATCTAAACAATAAGGTCATCCTGAGTGTCATACTCCCAAACAGTTACAATACATAATCTAAATCCTTGATCCACTATAAAAGAATCACCCATAGGAGTAGCTACATGCAAAGGCACAAATAATGGCACCCAAGACAACCACAACTATGATACTTAATAAATAGAAACATGTGAAAAGGTGGAGCCTGGATCAAATAAAGCAAAGTTGGCTGATGGCATATTGAAATCGTACCTGTGATCAGAATATTTGATGCCTCAGACTCTAGCCTACCAAGGATAACATATAAGTGACCCCATCCACCTCCGAACTGGGTACCTGCCCGACCATCTATCCTACCTACATAAGGACCTCTTTTAGAACCCTGGGGACCACCCCTATGACCCTGTGCACCACCCCTAGCTAGAGGAGGTACTGATCTGATCGGTTGAGCACTCTGAGCTGAAGGCTTAATTATCCCATATTGGGGATACACTCTAGAGAAATGACCGACAATACCAAAATCATAAAATGCCTCAGGCACTCTACTATTTCTAGAAGGTTCAACTAATCCAGAAGGGCCACCTCAGTCTGAAGACCCTGACTGTATACCCCTCAAGGACTAACCACTGCTCTGATCACTTTAGTCACTATAACCGGGATGACTCCTATTAGAAATCTAAAGTGCTACATAAATAGGCCTACTAGACTGACCATGGTGCTAAGGGCACCTCCCTTGAAATCCTCCACCTCTAAATTGTAAGCCGTTGTGGCTCCCACTATAACTGCTTTACAGATGAGGCCTTTTATCATGCCACCTTGGGCCTCGTTATGCATCTACTCTATCATCTTTTCTTAGTCAAAAATATACATAAAAGACCTTTTATTAACAACTAGACTCTGATTAGCCATCCGAAGAGGAAGTCTCAGCCCTCTGATGAGACCTCTGACAAAACACTGAATCCGCTCATACTCGGTAGGTAGGATCATAGTAGTATGTTTAGACAACTCATGGAACCTCGCCTCATACTTAAGAACCTTCATAAAACCCTACTCCAAGCCTGTAAACTGATCCCTTAGACGCTCATACAGAGGGCGATCCTTATACTTATCCAAGAAAGCCTCAAAGACCTAAGTCCATGTCATAGGTGATGATCCAGCTAGCCTAGAGCAATATAACTTCTCAACAACTGTCTGGCTTCCTGATCAAACAAAATATTGGTGTAGTCCACACCATAAGCCTCTACCAGGCTTAATTTATGGAGGCCCTCCTTGCAACTAGTTAGAAACTCAAATGCATCTTCGCATAGGATGCCTACAAACCTGGATAGAGCCAACCTAAAAAATTGGCCCAACATCTTCTACTTCTCTATAGTCACAACTAGCTGGGGGAACCTATACTCTAGAAGCCGCAGCTGCAGGTTGCGCTCCTAAATCAATACCAGCCAGCGCTACTGACTAAGCCCCATCTTGTCACGCCCCGAATTCCAATGAGACAGACTGGCACCCGAAGCCGATGACGCCCGAGAGAACCAATCTTTGCTCATGTCTATTCATATGCATGTCACTCAATAAGCAGCACCATCACATAGAGATATAAGATGTTAATAGCAGAAGTCATGGAGACATGTGATATATACATATAAGAAACTTGGCCGTTAGGGCCTTCAAGTCAACATAGACATACATTCTTTCATTCATCTCACCACGTCCGTCTACAAAGCCTCTAAAAAATGCATATACATAATAATCCGAAAGTTGGGACAACTCCCCACTTTATACAACATTACAGTACCAAAACAAATGTACATATGAGACCCAGAAATCCCCAAACCAACTGGAGCTCACCAATGATCGGCAAAAGATCCACAACCTACTGTGGAGGTCTACTAGCACCTGTGCCTGCAGCAAGTAAGGTAAGTCCCCCAAGGGACGTCAGTATGAAGAATGTACTGAGTATGTAAGGCTCATATGAAACTGTATGATACATAATTACTTCAATGAACTCAAATACAAATGAATAACGAATATGGACAAGTCACCATTCTATACGTTGGGAACCACGTGTATTGCTTTAATTATTTTCTTTGCTTCTTTACTTCTATGTTTGTTCATCATCACTTGTGTCACTATGTACCCGGGCCCCGACTGATCAGTGGATCTTAACATAACATAACGTTATGTTGGGATCAGCTCGAGCTAGGGTTATTCCTCTAGAGCTACCACCCATAAATCAACACATTGGGCTCGGCTCGAGCTAGGTTATTACCTCTAGAGCTGCCACCCATAAACCAATATATCAGGTTCTTCTTGAGCTAGGTCATTACCTCTAGAGCTACCCCCTGTCAGGTTTGGTCCGAGCTAGGCTTATGCCTCTAGGACTACCCCCTGATCCAATAATCTCGGGATCGGCTTGAGCTAGGCATTTCGCCCTCAAAGCTACCATCCATACTCAATCATTAACCACATATGCATTACTTCATTCTTTAATTTTGAGATTGATACAATGATAGTCATAACATTATTGGAAAAATAACATTATTAGGAACATGGGATCTTTGGAACATTAGTCAATGAACATGCGACATGTGAATCACAATTGATCAATGAGTAGGAAACATGTAATAATAACAATTGGTAACCAGATATAGGATACCTTAGAACATTTTGGAATGGACAAATAAAATGTCAATGTGACTACTATGTGCTGTAGAAGGATATAGATAGAATAACCTTACATACCTTATCTTCCCAATATGGATATACAATCCTAAATGTGCATACAATAGTCCAGCTCCTTTCTTACGTTTCACTCTATAACACAAGTACATAACAGAGCTTACATTAACCACCAACTACCTTACAAATACATATAACGATAATGAGTTGCATGATTGCCTTAGCATGACATTTCCCCCTTGACAATACCATTTATGAAATTATCATACCAACTATACCACAATATTTCATACATTGACCAATACATCATAAACCAATAGTATGTCCCACCAAGTTCATACTTTACACTTCTCCATTAATACGACGCCATAATTACTCCATCAAATCACCTCAATACACCTCATAACAACATATCAGCCAAAATCCCATAATTTACACTTATAGAAAAATAACAAGTTTAGAAACATAATCACACCATACATGTTGATATTTCATCCATACCATGCACTTTCATCAAAACCACAAGTCACTTTTCATGTTTAATTCACAAAGATGACACATCTTTTACAAAAGGCAAAAATGCATTATTTATACTTTTGGACATAACCATCATGATCTACATACTCTCCCATGCATATAATATATTAATCCATAAGAATAATCACTTACCCAAACTTGTAAAATGATGATCTTGCCCAAAGAAGTGCCTTAGGGTTATTAGGGTTTGAGAGAAAATATCTTGTAATTGTCTAGAAAGGCATGAGAGTTAAAGTGAATAAAATCTGATTTTTGTGCCTTTACAATGCCCTCAAGTCATCCTTATCCATTCCTTGTCATTAAATTCCATATTTCTTGGTCAACTTTTGAAGAATGGGTCATTTACCCTTTGGGCCTATACATTTTGGCTTCATTTTGGGCTTTAAATTGAGCCCAATAACACATGTCATATTAACCCATCAAATTTAATGTATAATACACCATATATCTCATGTTAAAATAATTCCATATATGTCTCGATAATATTCACACACGAATTTCATGTTCGTAGCCTCAATTTCAAAAATAAGAAATTCTAGCCACTCTTAGCTTATTTGAGCATAATTTGATAAAATATTTGTGACGAAGAGTTAACCCCAACTCGGATGATAAACGCGCTCAAGATTAGTCCTACTAAGATGGAGTAATGATACCATGACTCAAAAGTCTTATTTACATCATAATAGTCGAAGAAAAATTTTGGTGAAAAGATTCCTGGCACGCCGCTTGGCGCGCCCCAATGCTGCCTATGCCAGAAAAATTTCTGGCAACGACGGCCTGGCACGCTTCCTGGAACGCCCCAGGGCTGCCTGTGCCAAAAAAAATTCAGCTAGAAGCAACCTGGCACGCCCCTGGGCGCGTCCCACACCCAAAATATGATTTTTTTCCTTTCTTCGACTTCTCTTTGAGGATTTGGTTAGATCCTGTAACACCCCGTACCTTTCCAACCCTACTTGATGACATTCAATAATTTTTACTTAGCTGTCGAGAGCTATACGCATGTATTTTGTAATATTAATGATGAGAAAATTTAAATTTGGCCTCGTACATGTGGTTAGCCTTTCATAGGAGGTGTTTTGTGATTTTTGTGGAGCACTTGTGGGGTTCAAAATGAGGCTACGAGGACCTCTAAATAAAGTATATGAAGGCTAAGAAGTAAGTTAAAGAATAGGACTTGAAGTATCTAACCAAACACGAGAAGAAAAGTCAAAAAACAAAATTTTCGAAAAAATTAAGGAGGGGCGCGCCAGAGGGAGTGTCAGGCCACTCTGGGCCAAATTTTTGTGCCCATAGGTAGCAAGCTAACGCGGCCAAGGGCGTGCCAGGATGGATTTTTCAGTTTTTCGGAAGTTGGAATTTTCTAAGTCCCAAGGGTGCCCGGGGACGTATTGATCCAATTTTTGCCACGATTCTTATACAACCATGAGAATATACATGAAATGAGTGAAATATTATATTGGTATGATAAAATTACTCGAGAACGGATTTGGTATCAAAATGACGATTTTACCCCTGTAGTCAAAATAAGCCATACGTGGCTAGAATTGCTTGCTTTTGGAATTGAGGCTACAAATATATATTTCGTGAGTGGGAATATCTTTGTAATGTGTATATAATGGATTAAACATTTATGTGAGTGATTTAAGATGATATGGGTTATTGGGCCTAATTTGAGACCAAAATAAGCAAAACATGCAAAGGCCTAATGGGTCAAAATGACCCATTCTTGCCTTGACTTGACAATGTTGGAATTAATGGCTAAGGATGAATTTATGAGATTATAAAAGGTGGACAAAAATCAGATTTTAATTCATTATACATACACATCACTTTCTCTCATTTTCTAGAGTTTTCAAGATAACTCTTTTGGTGGCTCTTCAAACCCTAAGGTATTTTTGGACAAGATCATCCTCTTCCAAGATTGGGTAAGTTATTATTATTGTACTTTAACATATTATAAGCATGATATATTATGTATATCATGTTGGTTATGGTTGGAAGTGTTGGACATGACACTTTTGGTTTTTTGTGTTTTTGCTAAAGATGTGTTATTCATGGAATTATAACTTGAAATATGACTTGTGGGTTTGATGAAAGAGCATGGTATGGATGACTTAACAAAATGTATGGTGTTATTATGATCCTAAACTTATTATTTTTCTATAAGTGTAAATTATGGGATTTTGGCCGATTTGTTGTTATGAGGTGTATTGAAGTAAATTGATGGCATAATTGTAATGTTGTGATGATGGAGAGTGGGAAGTATGAACTTGGTGTGACATGCTATTGGTTATCATGTATTGGTCAATGTATGGAATATTGTGGGATTATTGGTAAAATAATTTCATAAATGGTATTGTTAAGGGGAAAATGATGTGTTAAAGCCAAACATGTGACTTATTGTTATTGTATGCCGTTGGAAGGTAATTGGTGGTTAATGTTGGTTACGTTATGTACTTGTGTTGTAGAGTGAAAAATAAGGACGAATCGGTACTATTGTATGCACACTTAAGATTGTATATTCGTATTGAGAATACAAGGTATGTAAGGTTACTCTTTCCGTATCCTTCTACAACATATTGTTCCTATTGACATTGGGCTTGTTTCAATTCCGAGAGGCTTGAAGTATAGCAATTCAGGTTGACGTATATTGTATCCATATGTGTCCTATTATTATATGAATGATGATTCACTTATCTCTTATTCATTGACTGAAGTTCTAAAGATGTCATAACGTTATAATTCCTAAAGGAACGATCTCGAGAGGGTAACAATGTAAGGGAACCTAGTTATTCTTGAAAAGCATTCTCCAATCATGTCATGTTCCAAAGTCCTATAGTATGATGATTATCCTTGTACCAATCTTTCATAAGTAGAAGTATCAATCTCATAAGAGTAATAAGAGAGGTGATGTGCAAGGTAGTAGAATTAGTTCTCATAAGTGAAGATGTCAATCTCATGAGTTAAACGAGTGAAGTGAGATGTGTACATAAGTGTGTGCTTTAATTTCATGACCTTTAATGTGTCACTCTCATAATTATGGAGAGAGTATAAGAGTGTAGAGAGTAAGGCGCATGGCTACTATATTGAGTATGGATCACATTCTAGAGGGTATAAGTCCAATATGGAATAATCCCCATATTATGTTATGTCATTTAGTATAACCCACCAAAGGTGGAGGTCCGATATTATATACTATCATGATCCTTAATGTATTAATCTCTCATAAGTTGATATATGTCAATCTCTCCCATGTATGTTCCCCCACCATAGAGTGGATGTATGTTCTCCCACCATAGAGTGGATGTATGTTCCCCCACCATAGAGTGGATGTATGTTCCCCCACCATAGAGTGGATGTATGTTACCCCACCATGAGAGTGGATGTATGTTACCCCACCATGAGAGTGGATGTATGTTACCCCACTATGAGAGTGGATGTATGTTACCCCACCATGAGAGTGGATATACGTTACCCCACCATGAGAGTGGATGTATGTTCCCCCACCATGAGAGTGGATGTATGTTGCCCCACCATGAGAGTGGATGTATGTTGCCCCACCAATAGAGTGGATGTAGGTTAAAACCACCAATAGAGTGGATGTACGTTAATAGAGTAGATGTATGCTATATCATTACTCCCCACCACTAGAGTGGATGTATGTGGATGAGTGTTATTCTTTTACAACCTACTAACCAAGTAGATGAACAATAGTGGTAAGGAACATGGAAGCTAACAAGAATCTCTTGCACATAGAAGAATCTATTAAGGGCAAGTCTCTTGAGTGAAGGTAAGTTTCCCTTGAAAAAGAGTAATTATAAAAGTATAGGATGATGGTTTATCCGTATTGACTATTCTCTTATATTTTATTCGATTAACCTTCTCATGTATGTTGTTATTTCTTATGAGCCTTACATACTCAGTACATTCTTCATACTGACCCCCTCGGGGGAACTTACCTTACATGCTGCAAGTGCAGGCATTAGTAGACCTCCTCTGTAGACTGGGATCATTTGCAGCGTTTTGGTAAGCTCCACTTGGTTCGGAGCTTTCTGGGTCATAGTTGTATAATTGTTTTGATGTAGAAAGCGGGGACTTGTCCTGACTTTAAGTTGATCTTGTTGATACATCTGGTAGAGGCTTTTGTAGACATATGTGGGTATGTGTATGTAAGAGACGAATGTCCGTTTTGACTTAATGGCCCCAACAACCAAGTTTCATAAAGATGTATTTATATAGCATATGTTCCATGTCCATGACTTCCTCATAGTCGCATGCTAAGATTCATACGAGGTTACGCATACGAATGTCCATGAGCAAAGATTGGTTCTCTCGGGCCATATCGGCTTCGGGTGCCAGTCCGGCCCAAATGGGATTTTGGGTCATGACAGATTCTTCAAGTTCAAGTCTTTTGCTTACCTCATAACCTTAATATCCATTGCTTGGAAGTCCTCCAAGCCTCATTTTTCACCCCACAAATGCTCCACGAAGTCACAAACCCAATATCAAATGTTCCATTAATCACACTACAAAATACATACTTATGGCTCTCGAAACCTGAGTACGCATTGTTCAAAGTTGTCAAGTAGGGTTGGGAAGGTACGGGGTGTTACATTATTCCCCCCTTAGGAACATTCATCCTCGAATGTTAACAACATCGGTTCAATTACAACCAATGTATTTCTATTATTAGCATATATACACATTCACTTAATGCCCATAGATACTTACTTGTTATTGCTCCACTTATGCACTCTGAACTTTTTCTTCCATTTGAAATAGATGGGGGTACTTGGACTTCATCATTTCTTCAGCTTCCTATGTGATCTCCTCTACTTGTTGGTTTCGCCAAAGTACCTTTACGGAAGCTATGTCTTTATTCCTCAACCGCTTCACTTGTCTATCCAGAATAGAAATGGGCATCTCTTCATAAGTGAGATCCTCCGTAACTTGGAAATCCTCAATGGGAACAATACGAGATGGATCCCCTATGCACTTTCGAAGCATCGAAACATGGAATACTGGATGGACTGAGGAGAGTTCTTAGGGTAATTTCAATTCATAAGCAACTTGCCCAAATCTTCTGATAATTTCATATGGACCTATGTAGCGTGGACTTAACTTTCCTTTATTTCCAAATCTCATTACCCCTTTCATCAGCGACACCTTTAAGAATACCCAATCGCCTATGGCAAATTCAAGCCCTCTTCTTCTAGCATCATCATAGGACTTGTGTCGACTTTGGGCCGTTTGTAGCCGTTGTTGAATCACTTTAACTTTCTCCATAGCCTGATGAACAAGATATGGCCCAAGTAAAACAGTTTCACATGCTTCAAACCATCCGATTGGTGATCTACATTTCCTTCCATACAAAGCTTCATAAGGTGCCATTTTAATACTTGAATGATAGCTATTGTTGTAAGCAAATTCAATAAGAGGCAAATGGTCATCCCAACTGCCTTGAAAATCTAAAGTGCATGCTCGTAGCATATCTTCAAGTGTTTGGATTGTACGTTCTGCTTGTCCATCAGTCTGAGGATGAAAGTCGTACTCAGATTCACCTGTGTACCCAGACTCTGCTGAAAAGATCTCAAAAAATACACAGTAAATTATGCTCCTCTATCTGATATAATGAAGATCGAAATCCCATGTAATTGCACTATTTCTTTAACATACAATCTTGCATAATCCTCAGCTATACTGGTGGTCTTGACTGGTAGGAAATGCGCTGACTTGGTAAGCCTGTCAATTATAACCCATATAGAATCAAATTTTTGTAGTGTATGAGGCAAACCTGTGATGAAATCCATATTAATCATATCCCATTTCCAGACTGGAGGATTGATACATTGCATGTAACCTCCTGGTTTCTGATGCTCTACCTTTATTTGTTGACAATTCGAGCACTGAGCGACAAATTCTGCAATATTCTTCTTCATATTTTCCCACCAATACACTTCTTTTAAATCATGGTACATTTTAGTAGCACCCAGGTGAATAGAATAGCACAAATGATGTGCCTCGGTCATAATTCGTTTCCTCAATTCGCCTACATCCGATACACATAATCTACCTTGGCATTGAAACACCCCTTCTTGTGTAAGATCAAATGCCTTTATCAAATTCTGTTGTACATTCTCATTTAGTTGCAATAACATAGGATCTGCAAACTGCTTCTCTTTCACTTCATCTATCAATAAAGATTCAGTCGCATTTTGTACAATAACCCCTTCATATGAGGATTTGAGAAGACTAACCCCCAAGCTGGTTAATTGATGTAGATCTTTAACTAAATCTTTCTTTTCTGTCAATTGGCCACTAGTTCCTCCTATTTCCTTATGGCTCAGTGCATCAGCTACCACATTTGCTTTTCCTGGATGATATAGAATAACAATATCATAATCCTTCAATAGCTCAAGCCACCTTGTTTGCCTCAAATTGTGTTCCTTTTGCTTAAAGATATACTGTAAGCTTTTGTGATCAGTATAGATATCAACATGAACTCCATACAAATAATGACGCCATATCTTTAAAGCAAATACCACCGCTGCTAATTCAAGACCATGTGTGGGATAGTTTCTCTCGTGTGGCCGCAAGTGTTGTGAGGCATATGCTATGACATTACCGTGTTGCATCAATACACACCCTAGGCCGATTTCAAAAGCATCACAATACACTGCATAACCCTCGGTGCCTTCCGAAAGTACTAACACCGGTGTAGAAGTCAATTTATCTTTCAGCTCTTGGAAACTTCTCTCGCATGCATCATTCCAAATAAATTTAACTGCCTTATGTGTAAGCTTTGTTAACGGTGCAGCAATGGAGGAAAACCCTTCCACAAATCTTCGGTAATAACCTGCCAACCCAAGGAAGCTATGAATTTCCGTAGGCGTCGTAGGCCTTGGCCAATTTTTCACCGCTTCAATATTTTGCGTATCAACCTGAATTCCTTCATCAGAAACAATGTGACACAAGAATGCTACGGATTTCAACCAAAATTCACACTTAGAGAATTTTGCATACAGCTTACGCTTTCGAAGGATTTGTAATACCTGTCGTAAGTAATTAGCATGATCCTCTTGTGATCTCAAATAAACTAGGATGTCATCTATAAATACCGTCAAGAACACGTCTAAAAATGGCTTAAACACCCTATTCATCAAATCCATGAACACAACTGGGGCATTTGTTAGTCCAAATGATATGACTAAAAATTCATAATGGCCATACCGTGTTCGGAAAGCTGTCTTGGGCACATTTGTTTCTCTAACTCTAACTTGATAGTAGCCCGACCTCAAGTCAATCTCTGAAAAACACTTGGCACCCCATAACTGATCAAACAAATCATCAATTCTGGGGAGGGTATATTTGTTCTTGATTGTTACCTTATTCAATTGCCGATAGTCGATGCACATTATCAATGTGCCATCTTTCTTTCGTACAAATAATATCGGTACACCCCATAGAGACATACTAGGCCTAATGAATCCCTTGTCCAGCAAATCTTTCAATTCCCCCTTTAATTCACGCAATTCTGCTGGAGCCATTCTATACGGAGGAATAGAGATAGGATGAGTGCCTAGAATCACATCAATGCCAAACTCTACTTCCCGTTCTGGGGGTAAGCCTGGAAGATCCTTTGGAAATACGTCAAGAAATTCATTGACCACTGGAACCGACTGCGGAGTTAGTGGTTCCAAATCATTATCTTTCACTCGTACTAAGTGACATATGTACCCCTTGGCAATCATTTTCCTTGATTTCAAATAGGAAATAAATTTGCCTCTCGGTGTCCCCACATTACCCTTCAACTCAAGAACATTCTTTTGTGGAAAATAAAAATATACTTCTTTCGCTCGGCAATCCACCGTGGCATAACAAGAAGCCAACCAATCCATTCCCATTATTACATCAAAATCCACCATTTCTAGTTCAATGAGATCGGCCAGTGTATCATGACCACACACAGTTACCACACAATTACGATATACTCTTTTTACAGTAATATAGTCACCAACTGGTGTGGCTACCTTAATTGACTTAGTTAATATTTTTGGTGTTCTTACGAATTTTGCAGCAATCAATGGAGTAATATATGACAATGTAGAACCCGAATCAATCAATGCATATACATTATACGAAAATATGGTTAATGTACCTGTGACGACATCAGGAGATGCCTCTGAATTCTGACGGTCCACTAGAGTATAAGTACGATTCTGGACTCCACTAGTACTGGCTGCTCCTCTTGTACCTCTACCACGATCAACAGACTACACACCTCGGCCTAAAGAAGGAATCGATGATGATGACACAACAACTGATCCCGCTGGTCGTGCTATACCACCCCTGCTCCTCTGGGGACACTCTTTCATCATGTGCCCCGTTATACCGCACTAGAAGCAAGCATTCATCCCTAACCGGCATGTACCTAAATGAGTACGCCCACAGTGCTGACACTGCTGACGAGGAAATCCTGCTGCCTGTGATCCGTGACCACTACTCTGCCCAGATTGACCACCTCTAAACCCTCGAAATTGAGAGTGAGCGCCTGTTGTGGAATAGGAGAATGATGGTCTAGGCGGTGTAGGAAACATCCGAGGCCTAGATTCTCCTTGGGATGCCATAGACTGTCCCATAGGTCTAGCTCTTTTGGACTGTCCTTTATCAGATTCATGTACCCTTCTTCTCTGTCTCTAATCTTCCATTTTCTGTGCGAAGGCCTGTATTCTGGCTATGTCCATATCTTTGTTCAAGGCAGCAATGGTGCAGTCCCTTACCAAGTATGGCTCTAATCTATCCATATATCGATGGACTCTATCTGTCATTGTAGCCACTACATTCGGAGCATATCAAGCCAAGGAATTAAACTGAAGACTATATTCTCTAACACTCATGTTCCCTTGACGTAGATTTAGAAACTGATCTGCACATGCCTCCCGGATCTCATAGGGAAGGTAGTGATCAAGGAATGCCATTTTAAATTCTTCCCAACCAGCTGGAAGTGCATCAATATCCCTCGACCTTTTCCAGTCCTCATACCACAATATAGCTTCACCTTTTAATCTAAAAGCCGCAAGTTCAACTGTTTCAACGCCAGTCATGTGCATAACTTCTAGAGCCCTTTAGATTTGATCCACGAAGTCCTGTGGATCTGCTTTCGGATCTGACCCAGTGAATATAGGAGGGTTTAGTTTCAGAAAATCCTGTGTCCTGCGACTCGCCACTCTAGCCGCATCATCCTCATTTATCGTTGGACTAGCTCGTCCTTAACTTTGTGGGGCTACTAACTGAGTCAACATATATACTGCATTTCTTAGATCCTGGTTAGTGGAATTCATTAGTGGTTCTGCGGGTACTTCCCTACCGATTGGCTCTTCTGGAGCTGGAAAAGTAGAAGCAGACTGTGACGCAATTTCAGTATTTGCTCCACCTTGACTAGCTTGGTCAGGTGGTGATTTACTCATTCCTTCACCGACAAGCATATCTACCTTATTACCTTTACCTCTACCTCTTCTTGTCATCAGCATTTTACTATAATAAAGAAAATCGATGACACTGGTCAGTTATAATTTCACCTACAATAGTGGCTCTATTGCACGATCTAGAAATGAAGGAAAGAAACAACTCCTAAATGTCCCGTAGCCTCCTAATTATAAATGTGGTGCACAACACATACATAAGCAAGACTCTACGCAGACACGGCTTAGTAGACACCCTTAGAATGACCTGCTCTGATACCACTTTTGTCACGCCCCAAATTCCAACGAGACGGACTGGCACCCGAAGCCGATGAGGCCCAAGAGAACCAATCTTTGCTTATGTCTATTCATATACATGTCACTCAATAAGCAGCACCATCACATAGAGATGTAAAATGTCAATAGCGGAAGTCATGGAGACATGTGATATATACATATAAGAAACTTGGCCGTTAGGGCCTTCAAGTCAACATGGACATACATTCTTTCATTCATCTCACCACGTCCATCTACAAAGCCTCTAACAGATGCACATACATAACCATCCCAAAGTCGGGACAAGCCCACGTTTTATACAACATTACAGTACCAAAACAAATGTACATATGAGACCAGAAAGGCCCCGAACCAACTGGAAGTCACCAATGATTGGCAAAAGATCCACAACCTACTGTGGAGGTCTACTAGTACCTGTGCCTGCAGTAAGTAAGGTAAGTCCCCCAAGGGACGTCAGTACGAAGAATGTACTGAGTATGTAAGGCTCATATGAAACTGTATGATGCATAATTACTTCAATGAACTCAAATACAAATGAATAACCAATATGGACAAGTCACCATTTTGTACGTTGGGAACCATGTGTATTGCTTTCATTATTTTCTTTGCTTCTTTACTTCTATGTTTTTCATCATCACTTGTGTCACTATGTACCCGGGCCCCGACTGATTAGTGGGTCTTAACATAACATAATTTTATGTTGGGATCGGCTCGAGCTAAGCTTATGCCTCTAGAGCTACTACCCATAAATCAACATATTGGGCTCAGCTCGAGCTAGGTTATTACCTCTAGAGCTGCCACCCATAAACTAATATATCAGGTTCAGCTCGAGCTAGGTCATTACCTCTAGAGCTACCCCCTGTCAGGTTTGGTCCGAGCTAGGCTTATGCCTCTAGGACTACCCCATAATCCAATAATCTCGGGATCTGCTTGAACTAGGCATTTTGCCCCCAAAGCTACCATCCATACTCAATCATTAACCACATATGCATTACTTCATTCTTTGCATTTGAGATTGATACAATGATAGTCATAACATTATTGGAAACATAACATTATTGGGAACATGGGATCTTTGGAACATTAGTCAATGAACATGAGACATGTGAATCACAATTGATCAATGAGTAGGAAACATTTGATAATAACAATTGGTAACCGGATATAGGATACCTTAGAACATTTCAGAATGGACAAATAATATGTCAATGTGACTACTATGTGCTGCAGAAGGATACGGATAGAGTAACATTACATACCTTATCTTCCCAATATGGATATACAATCCTAAATGTGCATACAATAGTCCAGCTCCTTTCTTACGTTTCACTCTATAACACAAGTACATAACGGAGCTTACATTAACCACCAACTACCTTACAAATGCATATAACGATAATGAGTTGCATGATTGCCTTAACATGACATTTCCCCCTTGACAATACCATTTATAAAATTATCATACCAACAATACCACAATATTCCATACATTAACCAATACATCATAAACCAATAGCATGTCCCACCAAGTTCATACTTTACATTTCTCCATTAACACGACGTCATAATTACTCCATCAAATCACCTCAATACACCTCATAACAACATATTGGCCAAAATCCCATAATTTACACTTATAGAAAAATAACAAGTTTAGAAACATAATCACACCATACATGTTGATATTTCATCCATACCATGCACTTTCATCAAAACCACAAGTCAACTTTCATGTTTAATTCACAAAGATGGCACATCTTTTACAAAAGGCAAAAATGCATTATTTACACTTTTGGACATAACCATCATGATCTACATACTCTCACATGCATATAATATATTAATCCATAAGAATAATCACTTACCCAAACTTGTAAAATGATGATCTTTCCCAAAGAAGTGCCTTAGGGTTATTAGGGTTTGAGAGAAAATATCTTGTAATTGTCTAGAAAGGCATGAGAGTTAAAGTGAATAAAATATGATTTTTGTGTCTTTATATAGCCCTCAAGTCATCCTTAGCCATTCCTTGGCATTAAATTCCATATTTCTTGGTCAATTTTGGAAGAATGGGTCATTTACCCTTTGGGCCTATGCATTTTCGCTTCATTTTGGGCTTTAAATTGAGCCCAATAACACATGTCATCTTAACCCATCAAATTTAATGTATAATCCACCATATATCTCATGTTAAAATAGTTCCATATATCTCTCGATAATATTCACACACGAATTTCATGTTCGTAGCCTCAATTTCAAAAATAAGGAATTCTAGCCACTCTTAGCTTATTTGAGCATAATTTGATAAAATAGTTGTGACGAAGAGTTAACCCCAACTAAGATGCTAAACGTGCTCAAGAGTAGTCCTATTGATATGGAGTAATGATACCATGACTCAAAATTCTTATTTACATCATAATAGTCGAAGAAATTTTTTTACGAAAAGCATCCTGGCACGCTGCTTGGCGCGCCCCAATGTTGCCTATGCCAGAAAAATTTCTGGCATAGGCGGCCTGGCACGCTGCCTGGCGCACCCCAGGGCTGCCTGTGCCAAAAAAAAATTTCGGCCAGAAGCGGCCTGGCTTGCCCCTGGGCGCCCCACACCCAAAATGTGATTTTTTTCCTTTCTTCGACTTCTCTTTGCAGTTAGATCCTTCAAGTTCAAGTCATTTGCTTACCTCATAACCTTAATATCCATTGCTTGTAAGATCTCCAAGCCTCATTTTTCACCCCAAAAATGCTCCACGAAGTCACAAACACCTCCTACAAAGGAATAATCATATGTACTAGGCCCAATATCAAATGTTCCATTAATCACACTACAAAATACATACTTATGGCTCTCGAAACCTAAGTACGCATTGTTCAAAGTTGTCAAGTAGGGTTGGAAAGGTACGGGGTGTTACACGTCTATCGGTAGACCACCTACTAACCCCAATAGTTGAACCAAAGTATCTTTGAAAACTGAGGAAGATATAAACCCAGTTGGGGCCTGGGCTGCCCCCTGGCCCACCTGCTGCTAAGGTTATTATACCTCTATAGCTACCTCTAGCTCAGAAGAAATAATAGGGTTTAGTGAAGGCTACCTATCCTGAACCCTAACTGGTGCTGCAACTCTATCCTGGCCTCGATCTCGACCTCTAACGGGTGCTCTGGCTATAGGCTCGGGGTCCCTATCCCCGACCGTCATAGCCCGCGTCCTAACAATCTGTGAAAGAGTGAAACAAATGATAATTTAGGAACCAATATAGACTTATTGCACGAAAATGAACAAAAAATGTGAAATTTTCATAAAAATATCCTATAGCCTCCTGAAGATAGGATACAGATGTCATCATACTGATCTGCGGGACTCTAATAGACACTTTCTCTTATACCAACTATACTGATAAATCTAGGTTGTGATACCAAGTTGTAATGACCTAATTTCTCGAGTCATGATGGCACCTACTTTAACTCACCAGTAGGTAAGCTAAGCCATAGCATATAATGACAAGTAATGGGCTAACTAGCGGAAGATAAGAGAATACAAAATGTAGGCATGCAATGGAAGCACTACATAGTAAAAGATAGCAATATTTATAAATACGAAGATACTATACAAGGGGAAAATAGACAAAAAATATACAAAAAGAGTCTCCCCAAGACCTGGTAAGGTTGGTATAGGAGCCACTAAACCAAAATAGAGTACTAGATTGTGTCTTATTTAGATATAGTCCCAAAATATATAAAAATACTATCGAAAAACAATAGAGGGAGGAGGAACAACTTCGAACTATAAAATCTCACCCTTTATTTTAATCCACAGTAAGCATGGGGATTACGTTAATGATGGTGGCTCGTACTCAAATCTGCATCAGGAAAAAGATGTAGCAGTATAGTATGAGTACCAGAACAATGGGTACTCAGTAGGCGTCATAGGCCGACCAAGCTAAATTATAGTAAATTGTAATAAAATGCGAGAATGTAGACAAAAGTCAGAAATAAAGGGTATAAACATAAAATAATGGACCATACAAATCTGATGTGATACATATAAGATAAATAACTCAAAGAACTGAAATAAAGTCTAACTATAACCTAATTAGGGCCCTATAAGCCCAGAAGGCACAAATAAGAAAGGAAATAACCCCGTCGAGCCCCTATATGCCCGGTGGGTACAAGCAAAGAGTACACTATTATGAAGATAAAATTATCGGCAACAATAGGCATAATGTGAGCCAATGAGTAGAAGTGTACCTGAAATTCCTTTCTGATCATAATCCCAACTTTTACCAATTTTTACAGGAATTCCAAGCCTAAATAGGTTATTGTAAGTGTAATAGATGCTAGACTTGAACTGGAACTTACAATAAGTAACATCATGCTAGTAGGTGTCAGACTTAATCCGAAACTGCTAATAAGTAAGAACGTTCTAGATGTCGGACTTGAAATGGGACTTCCAAATAAGATAAAAGCCAAGACACTCCTGAATTTCCACTTCTTTCTTAAATCCACTAGTGATAACTACTAATTCTAGGCAGCCAATCACCTAAAGCAAGACAAGTTTAAACTACGAAGTCTAGAAATAAAGTCTAACTATAACCTAATTAGGGACCTATAAGCCCAGAAGGCTCAAATAAGAAAGGAAATAACCCCGTCGAGCCCCTATATGCCCGGTGGGTACAAGCAAAGAGTACACTATTATGAAGATAAAATTATCGGCAACAATAGGCATAATGTGAGCCAATGAGTAGAAATGTACCTGAAATTCCTTTCTGATCATAATCCCAACTTTTACCAATTTTTACAGGAATTCCAAGCCTAAATAGGTTATTGTAAGTGTAATAGATGCTAGACTTGAACTGGAACTTACAATAAGTAACATCATGCTAGTAGGTGTCAGACTTAATCCGAAACTGCTAATAAGTAAGAACGTTCTAGATGTCGGACTTGAAATGGGACTTCCAAATAAGATAAAAGCCAAGACACTCCTGAATTTCCACTTCTTTCTTAAATCCACTAGTGATAACTACTAATTCTAGGCAGCCAATCACCTAAAGCAAGACAAGTTTAAACTACGAAGTCTAGGCACTGGTCGTGGTCAAATACTACTCTATTCGAGGTAACAAGGTAATCTATATACAAGGTAACTAAGCTAGGACATAAAATAAATACTAGCCCAAGGATTTGCATAGGAATCATTCTAAGTCAAAAAGGAACTATTAAAGGCATCTACGCTTCTACACAGCCAACGGGGCCCATTACCAGTCCTTAAACCCAGTCCTAAGGTAAGCACCTACACAAACCTAGGATAAGGTTTCTCAATCATGAAACAAGGAACTAAGTACACTAAGGATAGACCAAGGGACAACCATGAACTAATATGAAGGAGACGGGGTCGAATTCTACCGAAAAGGGCCCCTAATTGGCTAAATAAGCCAATAAATACTAAAATAATAACCGAGCCATAAATTTACATCCATAGATAGCACAATACTACACTAATACTATAATGAAGCTCAATATAGAAGAAAAATAAGCCTAGCCTACCTGGACGCCGTCAAAAGAGAGCAAAATCCTCTTCTCTGGAGCTTTTTCCTTTTGAGAAGCCTCTGACCGCTTCCACGCTATCAAAATAATGATATACGTTTTAATATAGAAATATCGATACCCACATTATGTATAAATTCTTTGGGTCAAAAATCAGACAAAAAAATCCATATGGGGCGTGCTTGTAGAATCACGAAATTGAAATCATCATAGCGTCCCTCTCAGCTCAATTCTTATTTTCCCCAAAAGTTGGGTTAAATCCTAGTCCAAAGAGGACTCTAATTAGTCCCAATAATATTTGAAAATTAAGAACTAAATCAAAGAATTAAACTAGAAATTAAGTGAAAACTTATGGAATAATGATGATATAAATCCCATAAACACGCCCCCAAAGCTAATCCTAGCTCCACTATATGATTTCCCACAGTTTCAAAGAACAAGGATCCTTTAATAGTGTCCAAAACTTAGAAATTATGTTGGAAAAATGAATAGGAAAATATATATATTAAGTCCTTCTTCACAAATATGGGACCCCTATCGTGAATGCGGGTGTCTGACCAGACCGACCTTGGGGATCGCGGCCGGTCCACCGCAATCGCAAAGAAAAAGGCAAGACTGGCCTGGTCGGCATCATTTTTGTAAATGTAAAAGGCTGGCCCACAAATATGAGGTCAAAATCCTTTACCCTAGCAAACGCAGGCAAGGCCACATGAATGCAAAGGCCATTTTGGCTTGCACCAGATGCTGATGAACTAGAAATTTTGGAAGTTGTAAATTTGTGATAGAGCCCTCTAGATTCATTCAGAATCTCGTGAACACAAAGGAACTCTTCTCTCTTACCAAATTTGGCATTTCGGACTCACCTGAACCATCAAAACATCCATTTGAGATTATTTCAATAAAAAGTGGGCCCACACCCAAGGGGTCATTTTAGCTAAAATCCACTTAATAGCCCAAAATGAGTCCGAAAACCATGAAACCCAGACCAAGGGTCCCCCTTGCCTAAAATCAATGTTCCAAAGCTAATGAGACTATCAAAATTGGCATCTGTGGCCGTTTAGCTGATGTTTAGGCCCGAGACCCTATTTTTAACAACCCTTCTTGCCCTTCTTGTCGAATCGCATCACACCCTTCATGGGTGACACCTTCAAAAGTACTTTCTCCCCTTTATCAAACATTATGTCTCATACTTTTTATACGCATACTCCTTCTGTCAGCTTTGAGCTGCTATGAGATTCTCCTGTATCAATCTCACTTTTTCCATAGAGTCCTTGATCATAGCAGTTCCCCAAGGGCTCACCTTAAACGTGGAAAACTACCAAAATTGAGGACCTACATCGTCTACCGTATAAGGCCTCAAAAGGAGCCATGTATATACTAGAGTGGTAGCTATTGTTATAGGCAAGCTCACACAATGATATGTATTAATCCCATTGACCCCCGAAGTCCATAACGCAAGCCCAGAGCATATCCTCAAGCACTTGGATAGTCTATTCTGATTGATCATCTGTCTATAGGTGGAAAGTTTTGCTTAAGTCCAACCTAGAACCCAACTTACACTACAACATTTTAGGTTTTTAGCCACCCTAATAAAGTATGGTATAAACTGGAAAAAAGTGTGGCCTTTGATTAAAGGCTACACTTTTTGACTTTTGGCAATAGTTTTTTGGGGGTGGGCTAAAGAGGCGTAACCTTTTATTTTAGGCCACACTTTTTAAGTGTCGTCATAGCAGTTACGCTTAAAAAACGTGGCCAATAAGGTACAAAGACCAAGCTTTGTAGCATCTCATTATCAACATTTTTATCTAATAAAATTACTCTTGAAAAGCGTGACTTATGAATTGTTTTGTCCACACTTGTAAAGCGTGGCATTTGTTTTATTTGGCCACGCTTTAGAAGCGTGGCCTTTGATCACTCTATTGACATTCGTATAGCCATACTTTTGAAGTGTGGCAAATTTGTCTAGAATTTTTCTAGCCATAATTTTTAATTTGAATATATTATTATTTTGGTTTGTATATATTCACTAATCACATTATTATATTTAAAAATGATATCAACCACCAAATTAGCTAATAAACTATTTAAATGTATAGATTTGAAATAAACTTTAAAAAACAACATATCTTGTACTACAATAACTACACATACTTAGCCATATTTTAAAGATATATACTGGCAATAAATTTCACATAAAACCAAATGTATTCACAAATATATCACAATAGTTCAAAAATTCTTTATCATTCACTTCAATAGATGGAGTTGACTTGTAGACACCATTCAAATTCGATCACCTGCATTTTTATACACATTCAAAATAAAATTAAAAGTTAGAAAAAAAATATACTCAACACTAGTCATGGTTAATCATCCGATGAGAGCTTTGGAAGAGGAGGAACAACGTGAATTAAGATGGAAGAATCAATTTTAATAGACTAGTACATCAAGTAAATACCAACATAGAGTAGTTGGTTAAAACTAAGTATCCTAGCCTACAGAATATCCCATCATGATATCCTGAGCGAATCACCTATCTAGACAACTACAAATTTATATTCTATCACTAGTTGATGTATTGGAACCCCCTATCTGTTGGCTTCATAAATGCCAATATTGATGGTGCTAGTTGGACAAACCCTGGTAAGAGTTCCTATGGAATATGTGTGTTGGAATACATACTGAAGGCCTAATGTTTGCTCAAGCCAAGGTTATCCTAGACACAACAAACACTTAGGTAGAGGCAGTTGTAATTAGAGAAGCTTTAGCATACTATGTTGCAGAAGATTTTACTAATTGCATAATTGAGAATGACTCTCTTTTGATGAATAATGTTATAGAAGGTAGGTGGACCAAGCCCTTGCACATTAGTACAATAATATAAGATACAATAAATTTCATGGATATTTCAAAATCCAGGTGCAACATATACATAGAGAGGGAACTACATTTGCAAATTATCTAGCAAATCATGTTATGGAAGAATCAGGAAGATTATATTTCAGATCTTTCTCAGAATTACCTAAGCAAGGAAAAATATTGCTTAACGTACAAGCTCCTAATATTAGTTTTAGTGTCAAAACAATTTCAGCTAGATGTCAATAAATAAAGAAAAGCACTACTCTATTCGCAGAACTAACAGAACCGCCAAACAAATCTATTCAAATTCCAATACAACGGTTACATTCAAAATCTACCCTACACTACCATAGCCATCTAATATTGAATAGACAGTAACTTATTAAAAAACCATTAACAAGCACATACGAGAACATCTTTTGGCATAAACCATTTATTAAAGTAAAAAATGTAAATAGAAAGAAAGCAGTTATGGTTTAATTCTATCTAAACTACATGTATGATTGAATCATCCGAAGATTCTATCAAATAATTTTATCAAAACTACATGTATAGCTGCTAAGTTAAAATAGAGGCTAGTGCTAGGAGCTGGATGTCTCTACAGAAAGTTACTATTGTCATGCACAAGGTGCTGAAACTGCTTATGTAAAGTCACTTACCAATATTTTTTATTACACAAGAGAAATGATGATTTTCTTTAAAAAAGAGGCACAAATACTATTTTCAGAACATAGATGTGAAAACATTCCATTGAAACCTAAACTAAAGTAGTACAACAACATTTACTTAACCTCCCATATTGTTTATGCAGACAAACAATGGTCTTGATCTAATGCAGGCAAGAAGAATCAGATTTTTAAGAACTCTTGAATTTTAGACAAGCTAAGAAACTTAACCAATTACTTATATCTTTACTAGTTTAAAAGGGATGTAGACAAATAATTTGACGATAAATATATCCTTGGAAACTTATGAATCCTCCATGAACTAATCTAGATTACACAATTTAAACAAGAAGCGGGTTCAGGCTATAAACAAAGGTATTTTTTTATTCTAAGCATCTATTGATATAATACAAGGCATTTTAAGTGTTAAATTCTAAGCATCTATGATTAAATTCTAAGCATCTATTAATATAATACAAGGCATTTTTAGAAATTAGATGAAATAAAAATAAATTTTATGACCTAGTTAAGGTTTCCACAACAAAGGAACTGAGGAAAAATTTACCAATTAAATCTTCCATATTTGTTGGCTTGACATCAATAATATTGAAACTCTGAAAGCTTATTTCCATGTTCCAAAGGTTGATTCGGAGAGCATCAGCTGATATAAATGTTTCACCATCACTTAATGGAAAAGAAAAGGCCAGACAAATTATCATGAGCTCTTGTTAAAAAAATAAAAAAAAAACATCATGGAAAAGCAGAGCAATAACAATAATATCCTCACCTGTTATTTGAAATAGTGTTGATGTGATGGTCATGTGTAGAAGCATACACTCTTCTGCTCCTTGCAACAAGGCTGGTCTCAATACTTGTAACCTATAATTAACGTTCCAAATCTTTTAGATTCAACTAAAGTAACAATGAGGACATCATAGAAATTTTAAAAGTTAACAACTTTCTTAGGGTCAGAAGATGTAGTGGTGAACATACATGACATATATAGCTTAAGTACAACAGCCATATGTAAACGTAATGAGGAGAAGCCCCCAAGTGATAATGACAAATCATTGCTCAAGCAATTGAAAAATCTATTTGCAAGACACTGTTTCGGACTAGAAGAAACACTGAAATTGACCATTCTTCCATTTGAAGTGTAAACATGTGTTAGCTAATGGTACTATATTTTGGTTAAATGTCTATATTTATAACCTGGGTTATTCAAATAATCCTGCCAGTACACTTTGGTTTATTTGTGTGCTGATACTACACCTTCATTTACTTCTGTGAGTGCAACACATATTCCAGAGGATTTATCGAGACCTTGCCTGTGATTTCAATAGCGGCTTTTAAATTTCAGGGTGAGCAACACTTTTGGGCTACCATGATATCTCTCTTATTTAGACAGTGTCCTTTATTTAGACTATTTACTTTCATTTCATTTTTGGTGTTGTATCCCCTCTCTTGATATTCTTAGATGTTTTGGTACTAACGACTTTCGGGTCCCAGGGATTGTTATGCTTAAGTATAATATTTTTGCTTTAGTTGTATTAAGTTTTTATGCTAGTTGGATTGGTATTGCTAGATTAGTTAGCTTACTCCAATTTAAGTGTTAACCTTAAGATAACAATTGGGTTTATTGGTTCTCCCACTGGGTAAGTAGTGTGGGTGCCACTCACGATGGGCTTGGGTCGTAACAAACTTGGTATCAAAGCCTAGGTTTTATCTATCTCATTGTACAAAAATATTTCTAGTAGAGTCTCATGGAATGGTAAGAAGATGTCTGTAATTTTCTTTAGGGTGCTATGGGGCTTTAGAAAATCTATCTTTCTTGCTTCTTTCGTGCTATGACTTGATTCCAATTGGTATCTGGTGATTCAAATTGGTATTTGATCTCTTAACTCTTTTGTCCACAGATGGTGAATACTAGGTCTAAAGGAACCTGAACAGCATCCCCCACACCGGCTGCACCAGTTGAGGTGCCATCCATAAGGGAAAGGGGATGAGTAAGGGGGAGAGGAATAAAAGGACGGGGATGATCCACACCTGCCAGGAGTGGAGAACCCGCAGCTGCTGGTCAGGCAAATGAGAGGGTAGCATCCCCTCCCCCACCTCAATATTATTTTAAGGAGAGGGAAGTAGTAGAGGAGTAGGAGATGGAGCCCCAGGTGGCAGCACCAGTTGGGGTTGCAGCTTTACCTCTTATGTCTGCTGAGGTCATTCTGCAAGTGTTAGCTTTTCTGAGTGGGTTGGCTGGGACTGAAGCCACCACTACTGTTTTGGCTTATCAGGCTTTAGTTGTGCACCCTACTGTTGCTATGGCTCATAGGATGGATGAGACTTCTGGCATATATGTTTTTCCTCATCCAATTTTAGGTTCTATAATGACTGGTACTAAACATAACCTGCTAACTAAGTTCTTAAATATGAAACCTCCTATGTTTCAGGGTATAAAATCTGAGGATACTTTTGAGTTTATTATTGATTGCTACAAGAGGCTGCGTAAGATGGGTATTGTGAAGCAGCATAGGGCTTAGTTAGTAACCTTTTTGCTGGAGAAATATGCTAAGCAGTGGTCGAGAGTATATGTTGAGTGTCGGTCACCTGTTTTCCCTCTTTTGACTTGGAAGTAGTTTCATGCTCTATTTTTTTAATAAGTATGTACCTCATGCCCTCCGTGATTGCAAGAAGTATGAGTTCTTGGATTTGGAGCAGGGTGATATGTCAGTTGCAACTTATGAGGCTAAGTTTCATGTCTTGTCTCATTATGACACTCCGCTATTGACTATAGAGGAAGAAAGAATTTGGCTCTTTATTAAAGGGTTGAACTATGACCTTCAGGTGTTGACTGTGCAAATGACTTTTGCAGGAAAGGGGTTTAATGATGTTTCAGATTATGTGAAAAAGTTGGAAGGTGTGGAGCAGGCGGGATAGGCTAAGATGTTAGCCAAGAAGTCTCAAATTGTTGGGAATTTCAATAGATCCTATTCTAAGATCCAGCAGGGCTTTTCATCTTGCCCTATTCAGTAAGCTATGCCAGCTTCTACTATGATACTGACTAAAGGACCTTCTCAAACTCATGTTGTTAGAGGCCAAATGGCTTCTTATTTTTCTGCCAGGTCGTCCTTCTCAGGAGCGTGGGTGTTACTATTATAGTGTCGATGCCTCAAATTTAGGTCCCTCTACTTAAAGATATATGGTAAACTCTTATGGTGGTTATATATGTCAACATGAACCCCATACGAGTAGTGGCACCATATCTTTAAAGCAAATACTACTGCTGCTAGCTCAAAATCATGTGTCGAAAATTTTTTCTCATGTGGCTGCAATTGTCTTAAGGCATAAGCTATCACTTTACCATGCTGAATCAATACACATCCCAAGCCAATTCCTGAAGTATCACAATACACCGCATACCCTTCTGTGCCTTCTGGAAGTACCAATACAGGTGTAGAAGAAAATATTCAACTTATTCTTCAGATCTTGGAAACTCTTTTCACATGCATCATTCCATTGAAAATTGGTTGCCTTGTGTGTTAGTTTTGTTAAAGGTGCAGCAATAGAAGAAAATCCTTCAACAAACCTTCTATAATAACCTGCCAATTTGAGGAAACTACGAATCTCTGTAGGCGTTGTAGGTCTTGGCCAATTCTTCACAGCTTCTATCTTTTGAGTAACAATCGTTATTACTTCATCAGATACAATATGACCCAAGAATTCATCATATTTTAACCAAAACTCACATATAGAGAACATTGCAAATAACTTACGATCACAAAGAATCTTGCAACACCTGTCGTAAGTGACTAGCATGGTCCTATTTTAATCTTGAATAGACAAGAATATCATCTATAAACACTATCACGAACACGTCTAAAAATGTCTTGAACACCCTATTCATCAGATCGATAAAAGTTGTTGGTGCGTTTGTTAGCCCGAAGGACATAACTAAAAACTCATAATGACTGTACCGTGTTCGGAAAGCTGTCTTGGGTATTTCTCTCTCTCTGACCTTTACTTGATGGTTACCCGACCTCAAGTCAATCTTTGAGAAATATTTAGCACCTTGTAATTGATCAAGCAAATCATCAATTCTAGGGAGGGGATATTTGTTCTTAATTGTCACCTTATTCAATTGCTGGTAATCAATACACATCCTCAACATGCCATCTTTCTTGCGTACAAATAACACTGGTACACCCCATGGGGACATACTAGGCCTTATGAATCCCTTTTCTAGTAAGTCTTTTAATTGCTCCTTCAATTCCCGTAACTCTGCGGAGGCCATTCTATATGGAGGAATAGAGATAGGTTGAGTACCTGGAATCACATCAATACCAAACTCTACTTCTCGTTCTGGGGGCAAACCCGAGAGATCTTCAGGAAATACATCAAGAAATTCATTTACCACTGGAACAGATTGAAGAGTCGGTGGCTCCACGTCTGTATCTTTCACCCTTACTAGGTGACATATGTAGCCTTTGGATATCATTTTCTTCGCCTTAAGATAAGAAATAAACTTACCTTTTGGAACTCCAACATTACCCCTCCATTCAAGGACTCTCTTTTGGGAAATAAAAATGTACCTTCTTCATTCGGCAATCTACTGTGGCATAACAAGAAGCCAACCAATCCATACCCATTATAACATCAAAATCTACCATCTCTAGTTCAACAAGATCAGCCAACGTATCATGATCACAAACAATTACTATGCAATTACGATTGACTCTCTTAGCTACAATAAAATCACCAACTAGTGTAGATACTTCAAATGGCTTAACTAATAACTCTGGTGTTCTTCCAAATTTTCCAGTAATTAATGGAGTGACATACGATAGTGTAGAACCTGGATCAATTAATGCATATACATTATGTGAAAAGATGGATAATGTATCTGTAACCACATCCGGAGAAGCCTCCAAATTTTGTCGATTCGCTGAAACATAGGTACAATTCTGGGCTCCAATAGAACTAGTTGTCCCTTTACTACCTCTTCCATGACCAGTAGGATGTACACCTCTACCTAAGAAAGGAACCGATGATGATTATGCAACGGTTGATCCAGTAGGTCGAGCCATACTACCCCTGCCCCTTTGTGGGCATTCTCTCATCATATGCCCCGACATACCACACCAAAAACAAGTATTTGTCCCAAACCAATATGCTCCTAAATGAAGCTTTCCACATTGCCTACATGGCTGATGAGGAGGCCTTAATTGGCTCATATTCCCTTGTTTTTGATACCCTGCTGTCCGTGAACCTTGAATTTTACTTCTTTGCCCAAATTGGTTGCCCCTAAAGCCTTAGAATCGGGGTGGAGCACTTGTTGTAGAGTAGGTAGGTGATGTCCTAGGCGGTCTATTAAGAAACCGAGGCCTAAACTTTCCTTGGGATGCCATGAACTACCCTGTAGGTTTAGCCCTCTTGGAAGGTCCTCGTTCAAATTCCTGTGTTCTTCCCTTTTGCCTCTGATCTTCCATTTTTTGTGCAAAAGCTTGTATTCTTGGTTTATCCATGTCTCTATTCAAAGCAGCAATAGTACAATCCCTATATGGATCCAATCTATCCATATATCGCTGAACTCTATCATCCATAGTAGCTACTTCATTAGGAGCATACCTAGCCAAAGAGTTAAATCGAAGACTGTACTCCCTCACGCTTATATTACCTTGATGAAGATTTAAGAACTGATCTACACGAGCCTCTCAGATCTCAAATGGAAGGTGATGATCAAGAAATGCCATTATAAACTCTTCCCAACTAGCTAAAAGTACACCGGTGCCTCTAGATCGTTTCCAATCTTCATACCATAAGATAGCCTCCCCTTTTAATCTATACGCTGCAAGTTCAACTTTCTCTGCACCAGATACATGCATGACATACAAAGCCCTTTTGATTTGATCCATAAAGTCTTGTGGGTCTTCATTAAGATCTGATCCGGTGAATGTGGGAGGATCTAATTTGAGGAAATCCTGTGTCTGTAAAATAGCTGCCCTATTTGTACCACTCGTACCTGTAGTTGGACCAGCTTGTCCTTGACCTTGTGCAGCAACTATACGAGTCAACAATTGTACCGCATTCCTTAAATCTTTCTCACTAGTATTAATAGGTGATTCTGGGAGTACTCCTCTCCTTCCTATCTCTTCTGGAGATGGAAGAGTAGAAGAAGTCCGGGATATAAACTTATCTTGAACTTAACTTTGATTAGTTTGTCTAGGTGGTGACTTGATGGTCCCTTCTTCGGCCGTCATATCTACCTTCTTGCTTTTATTATTACACCTTCTCGTAATCGGCATCTTCACTAAAATGAGGAAAGAAAGAAACGAAAACAAATTCAATGGTTAAATATGACTCCACCTACAACTTTGGCTCTTATTGCACGATCTAAGAAATGAAGAAAAAAAGACAACTCCTAAATGTCCTGTAGCCTCCTATTTATAGATGTGGTGCACAACACACCCATAAGTAATACTCTATACAGACACAACTTTGTAGACTACCTAGATGACCCGCTCTGATACCACTTTTGTCAAGCCTCAAATCCTATTTGGGCGGACAGGCACCCGTAGCCGTAAGAGCCCAGGAGAACAAACCTATGATCATATACTTCTTGTGCATGTAATTAAGCTAACAAATGTGCTGCAGTGTATGGATATGATGTATCAATAAAGTGAACCAGGTAGGCAAATACAAAATAGATATACAGGACTTGGTCGTTGGGGCCACAACTTCTAAAAGACAAGACACTACCATGCTTAACTTTACAATGTCTACAAATCCTCTAAAAGATACATAGAAGTAGTTAAGGTTGGGACAGGTATCCGCCTTACACATAACTAATACACAATACCAAAAATATATACAACTGACTGGAAAAGCCCCGAATCAACTTGGAGCTCACCAATAGCCTTAGATGTCATGTACTCCTACTGGAGAGATCTACTAGCTCCTGTGCCTACAACATTAGGTCCCCCAAGAGGGACGTCAGTACAAAAGAATGTACTGAGTATATAAGGCTAAAAGCAACTATACATGATCCAAAAGTTTAAGTGACATCAAGTACAAGTGTATAGATAATGTTAACAACCCACCGTAGCTGGTATCTGGGGAACCACGTACATTATATTCTTTACTTTCCTTTTTCCTTTTTTCCTTTATAATCTTAATAAGCCATGTAGTACAAATGACCAACTGATCAGTGGTAAATAAATTGGGATCGGCCCATGCTAGGCTTACGCCTCTGAGCTGCCACCCATATAAATCAGTTAGGATCGGTCCATGCTAGGCTTTCGCCCCTGAGTTGCCACCCGCACTTAACCAGCTTTAAGTTGCTTACTTTATTTAGTCTTTGAGATTATTATATTGGTGGTGATAACATTATGGGATTTTTGGAATAACAGCGTTCGAGTAAAATAAAAAAAAACACGCGAATAAACATTTGATGTAATTGCCATAAAGTGAAGAAAACTTGTACACAATTGAAATGCTTAGTAGCCAAACTAATAGATAGATCTTAGTGGACTAAGATGGGAATACTAGAAATTGGCTAGTGAAGGTATACATGCCAACTTGACAATAAACATATATTGAGGTACGTGAAGACATTACAGAGTGGAAACAAGGTCGTTAACTACGTGGACATTTTATTCTGCCAAAGGATACGAAAAAGAGTAACCTTATATACCTTATCATCCCACCACAAAACTATAATGATTCAGCTCTTCCTTTAAGTGTTACTCTACAATTTAAGTACATAATGGAACTAACATCAAAAACTAATTACATTACAAGTTTACAAGACGGTAATTAGTTACTTAACGGGAAGTAAAAACCGTTCAACTTCCTAAACACATGGTGTATCACCCCCCCTTCTTTATACTGCAATACAACCTTATTACACCCCCTTACACTATAACTTACTGCCTCACAACAACAATACCACCAAAACCGTCCACAAACCAATACAAATGTTACAAACCGATAGGATTTCCTACCAAGTTCATACTTCACATTACCACCTTAATGCAAATCCACATATTTATTCAATCAAGACTCCTAAATTCCTTCGACCATAATGTAACACCCCGTACATTTCTGACCCTACTTGATTGGTGATCTAGGGTTTATATGCCTTATTTGAACCATGTTTACCTTAGGTTTGAGAGCAATAAGTACGTATTTTGTATTGTTTTGATGTAGTATTTGATATTGTGCTAGTATCCGAAAAGAAAAGTCAAAGAAAGTAAGAAAATCAAAGATTAAGTGTGGGGCGTGCCAGGCAGCGTGTCAGGCCGCTTTTTGCCAAATTTCTTCTCCGACCACTAGTCTCTAAATAGGGAGCTTGGATTATTGTATCATTATTCCATCTTGGTGGGATTACTCTTGGATGATTTTTTGGCATCCAAATGAGGGTTAATTCTTCTTCCTTTTTATTTTTATTTCTTTTTTATAATTTTTATCAATTTATGATAAATTAAGCCATGAGTGGCTAAAATCGCTTATTCTTGGGGGTTGAGGCTACGAACATGAATCTCGTGAGTTGAATATCATCTTAAAATTTATGGAATTCCTTAAGCATGAGATAGTTTGTGGAACATGAATTAAATATGATGGGCTAGATTCATCTTGTGATAATGGGCTCAATTTAAGGCCCAAATTTAAATCAAAAGACATGGCCTAAATGGGGCAAATGACCCATTCTTGTGTTGACCAAGTAAACATAGCATGTAATGGCCAAGGAGTGGATAAGTATGAATTGAGGGCCTATATAAAGGCACAAAAATCAGATTTTTTTCCACAAAAACACACATGCCATTCTAGACATTTCCAAGATATTTCTTTTATCTTCAAAACCCTAAGCGATCTCTTTGGACAAGATCATCATTTGGAAAGCATGGGTAAGTGTTTATTCTTGTGATTTAATATATTATATGCATGATATATTGTGTAGATCATGATGGTTATGACTAAAAGTGTTGAGTAGTGCACTTTTGCTTTTTGCTAAGAGATGTGTCATCTATGTGACATGAACTTGAAAAGAGACTTGAGGTTTTAATGGAAGTGAATGGTGTGGATGAAATATCAACATTTATGGTGTGGTTATGTCCTTAAATTGTTTGTTTTCTATGTGTATAACTTGTGGGATTGTTGTTATGATACGTATTGAGGTGACTTGATGGAGTAATTGTGACGTAGTGTTAATGAGGAAGCATAAAGGATAAACTTGGTGTGAAATGCTATTGGTTTATGATGTCTTGGTAAATGTATGGAATGTTGTGGTATTGTTGGTATGACAATGCCGTGAACTGTATTGCAAAGGGTGAAATGACGTTATAGGGAAATCATGTAACTCATTGTCGTCTTATGAACTTGTAAGGTAGTTAGTTGTTAACGTGAGCCCCGTTATGTACTTGTGTTGTAGAGTAAAATGTAAAGAAGGAGCTGGATTATTTTATTCACATATAGGACTGTGTATTCATATTGGGAAGATAAGGTATGTAAGGTTACTCTTTTCGTATCCTTTTGCAACATATATTGGTCACATTGACATTGTACTTGTTCCATTCCAAAATATCCAAAGGTATTGTTATATAGTATTACTCACAGAACCAATTGTGATTCACATGTCTCATGTTCATTGAATAATGTTTCAAAGTTCCAATAATGTATAAGCACCAATGAATCTGTCACGACCCAAAATCCCATTCGGGCTGGACTGGCACCCGAAGCCGATATGGCCCGAGAGAACCAATCTTTGCTCATGAACCTCCATATGCATATTCTCGTGTGAATCGTATTATTCCTCATGCAACTATGCGGAAAACATGAACATGGAAACATATGCTATATATATTCAGAGACTTGGCCGTTGGGGCCATCATGTCAAAATGAACGTACATATCTTACATCCAACTTCCCACATAAGTCTACAAAGCCTCTACAGGTACATAACTATGACAAACCTAGAGTCGGGACAACATCCCGCTCCATGCTAATATACAATATCAAACCAATATGCATAACGACTCAAAAAAGCCCCGGATCAACTGGAGCTCACCAATAAACTACGGATATCTCGTCGTCTACTGCGGAGATCTACTAACACCTAGGCCTGCAGTATGTAAGGTAAGTCCCCAAAGGGGGGTCAGTATGAAGAAAGTACTGAGTATGTAAGGCCATATGAAACTATACAATACATAAGTACTTCCAAGAAATTAAGCGTAAGAGAATAATCAAAATGAATAGACCTCCAACCTGGATGTGTGGAACCATGTTCATTACTTCCATTTTTTCATTACTTGGTCATTCAGTCGCATCATTATCTTCCTTATCATAACGCAAGGCTATAGTCTCATCTCTTCTACAACTATCTCCATTATTGTTCACTCAACTAGTTAGTACCAGGCCTCCACCTTTGGTGGGCTATAATAAATAAGTATATAGTACCGGGCCTCCACCTTTGGTGGGCTATAATATATAAGTATATAGTACCGGGCCTCCACCTTTGGTGGGCTATAATATATAAGTATAATACCGGACATCCACCTTTGGTGGGCTATAATAAATAATACCGGGCCTCCACCTTTGGTGGTCTATAATATATAAGTCTAATACCGGACATCCACCTTTGGTGGGCTATAATAAATAATACCGGGCCTCCACCTTTGGTGGGCTATAATATATAAGTCTAATACCGGACATCCACCTTTGGTGGGCTATAATAACTAACATAGCATGATATTGGGATCTTTCCATCCGAGCTTATGCCCTTTTGATTGAATCCATACTCAATGAAACATAGAGTAACCATATGCACATTACTTCGTTACAATCTTATCTCCTTAACATAGTTATGAGAGTGACACATTAGAGATCATGACATTAATTGAAACACACCCTAATATACACATTTCATTTTGCTCCTTTACTTCATGAGGTTGGCATCTTCACTTATGGGGAAATAATTATATTAACTTGCACATCACCTCCCTTCTTACTCTTATGAGATTGGTACTTTTACATGTGAAAGATTGGTACAAGGATAATCGTAATATTCTTAGACTTTGGAACACAAACATACATTACTTTACGTCCTTACTCTTGTAAGATTGACATCTTTACTTGCGAAGAATAGATACATTCACTTGTGAGAGATTGTTATATCAACTTGCCATAACATTATTTGAAACACAACATCTTTGGAACCATTGGGACAATAGTCAATGAATAAGAGACATGTGTATAAACACTATTGGAACTTTGGAACATAACATGATTGGGACAATGTCATACTAACTACACAAGCCCTCTTTATCTCACTACTCTCGTTGAGATAATTCTCTTAGAATCCACAACATCATGACAGCTTAGAAACTTCAGTCAATAAATAAGAGATATGTGAATCATCATACATCTAAGAGTAGGACACATGTGAATAACAATATATGTCAACCCTCGTTGGAACACTATAGAACCCCTTTGAACTATAACACTTTGGAACTTTTGACATGTTAACCAATGAACATGAGTCAACCAATGGACATGAGTCATATTATTCACCATTGACCAATGAAATAGGAACATATGAGTAACACTAGTTTATAACCGGAAATGGGATACCTTTGAGCATTTCGGAATAGAATAAGTACTACGACAGTGTGAACACCATATGCTGCAGAAGGATGTAGAAGAGTATACTTACATACCTTATCGTCTTACTATGAATACTCAAGCCTATATGAAGATACGCAAGTCCAGTTTCCTCTTCATGTTTCACTCTACAACACAAGTGTACATCGGCGCTTACATTAGCAACTAGTTACTATACAACATACAAAGCAACAATGAGCTATATGACTGTCGTGTAACGTCATGTAACCCCTTACAATACAATCCACTACATTCTCATAGCAACAACATCATAACATTCCACACATTGACCAAAACCTCGTACATCAATAGCATTTTACATCGCACTTACCCTTTAAGCTTTGCATTAGCATTCCGTCACAATTTCTCCTATCAACTTGCCTCATAACAACATATAAACAACAATACATATTTTATACAGTCCAACACACCTCCATACGATACTTTAAAGTCATTAAAATGACATTACAAGTTGATAATTACATCCAAAAAGGGTATAGGGGCTTCGAGGGATCAACGGGAGATGAAAAAATACAAAACAAATTCTGGAGGTGACCTGCGCTGCCACCTACGCCCGCAGGTGGCTGAGGTGCACGCTCTTATGCCCTCTGGCTGCTGCGTTGGCATCTGCGCCGGCAGGTGCCTCCGTCTGCGGGGGCGGATGCCCATTTTGGTCCGAAATGGTCTTTTTGGGGTCTTTTCATGCAATGAATGGTCCATGATCGTAACCAAACTTATTTTAACATATTTTTGATCATATTAAACATCAACTAACAGCCATGGTTTTGGAACACACAAAAACATCACCAATACGACATTTTTCCTTCACTTACACCACCAATTCCATGAACAAATTTGCTACGACAATCCCAAATGTTACACATAAAGGATAACAAAGTAAAGACATAAACAAACCATACATATTGATATTAAATCCACCAAATCCACCTCCTTCAAGACCACAAGTCCATTCTCAATTTTATAAGACAAAACTCCTTGCCGATTCGAGCCAACATGTATTATTTCACACATAGTGAATTCTCCATACATCACCAACATAACCAACATGTTTTACACCATATCCCATGCATATAATATATCAAACCATGAGAATAAATACTTACCAAAGCTTTAAAATGGATGATCTGGCCCTCAAATGGTTGCTTTAGGGTTTGGTTCAAGAGAGCAAATGTTATAGAAAATTTCAGAATGGGACATGTGTGAAGATATGAATAAAATCTGAGTTTTCATGATTTATATAGTCCCTCAAGTCTCTTCTTATCCCATTATCAACATTAATTATCATGTTTGAATGGGTCAAATGGAAGAATGGATCTTTTTCCTCCATTTGGGCCATGCATTTGGGCTTAAGTTGAGCCCATTTGCATATATTAATTTGGCCCAACAATTTCATGTACAAATCCTTTAAAATCTCAATAATGTTTAATTAATTCCATGTAAATCATGGGAATCAATTTGGTTCGGAAATCTACGGGGCGTTACACCTCCTGCGAAGGTCTAATCCCATGCACTAGGCCCAATATCCATTATCTCATCAGTAACATTACAAAATACATAATTTTGGCTCTCGACACTTGAGTAACCATTGTTCAACATCGTCAAGAAGGGTTTGGTAGATACGGGGTGTTACATTCTTCCCCCTTAGGAACATTCGTCCTCGAATTTTAACAATATCGTCTCATGTTAGATGTAACAAATGCATCTCTATACATATACTCATATAGATATTTACTTAGTTTTTCTACACTTCTGTGTGCTTGTTCCTCTATATAAAAACGATAAGCCATGCTTACATTCACTTGGGTTTCCAACTTCTTCTGCAGAGATTTCCACAAATGTGTTAACTTGGTAAGCCTATCCACTATTACTCTTATGGCATCACATCTGTTTCTAACTAAAAAGAATCTCTACATAGCCTATAACCTTCAGATTGCAATCACTTTACCTTTACTCGTTATCACTTCGATTACTGAAGTATAACTTTCATAATATTCATTTCATGGAATCTTGTCAATAAGTCGCCTCCAAATCATGGTACCTATTGATTACTCCCTACTAAATGGCATATCGTGAATGATGTGCTTTACCATAATGCATTTCTTTAGCTCATATATATATTCGATACATAAAATTTTCCTGACACTTCAATCTGTTGCCGATAATTAATGCACATTCTCGACGTGTCATCCCTCGTCGTTACAATTTACACTGGTACACCCTACGGGGGTAGACTAGTATCTTTCACATTAGTAGCTTTAACTTTAGTATCCTTCACTCTCACTGAATGACATATATGCCTTCCATTCAAGAAACTCCTTTGTGGAGAATTGAAAATGAAATTTCTTTGCTCGGCAATCTATTATGGCCTAATAAGAAGCCAACCAAGTCATACCCATTGTGACATTAAAATCTATCATGTCCATCTCAATGAAATTAGTCAATGTAACGTGATCACACATTTACTATACAATTGCGACATACTCTTTTAGATATAAGAAATTCACCAACTGGTGTGGACACCTCAATGGACTTGACTAGTAATCCTAGTGTTCCTTCAAAATTTTTCCACAGTCAATGGTTTAACTTATGATAGGGTATACCCCGGATCAATTGATGCATATTCATTAGGTAAAACTATAGATAACATACCTGTCATTATATCAAGGAGAGCCTCTAAATTCTTCTGACTCCGTAGGTCATGGCATACTACCCGTGGCCTTCTGTGGGCATTCTCTCTTCATGTGTCCTGGCTTTTTACACCAAAAGCAAACATCCATCTCAAACCATCATTCACCTGAATGAAACTTTCTGCAACACTGGCACTGCTGACAAAAAGATCCTGCTGTCTGCGAACCCCGTGTTCCACTACTCTGCCCAACCTAACTACCTCTAGATCCTCAAAATGGAGGTGGATCACCTGCTGTAGGGTAGGAAAATGATGGTCTAGGTGGTCTAGGGAAAACCCAAGGCCTAAATTCTCCTTGGTACACCATGAACTATCCCATGGGTTTAGCCCTCTTTGACGGCCCTGTCTCAGATTCTTGTATCTTTCCCCTTTGCCTTTGATCCTCCATCTTTTGCGCAAAGGCTTGTATTCTGTCTATATCCCTGTCTTTATTTAATGCAGCAATAATACAGTCTCTTACCAAGTAGGGCTCCAATTTGTCTACATACCGATGAACTCTATCGGCCATAGTTGCTACCATATGAAGAGCGTATCTAGCCAATGAGTTAAACCGAAGACTGTACTCCCTGACGCTCATATTTCCTTGATGAAGATTTAAAAATTGATCCGCACGAGCCTCGCGGACCTCATATGGAAGGTAATGATCAAGGAATGCCACCCTGAATTCCTCCCAACTAGCTGGATTTGTACCGATACCTCTGGATCATTTCCAATCTTTGTACCATAATATAGTCTCTCCTTTCAGTCTATATGCTGCAAGCTCCACCGTTTCTACACCCGTAATATGCATAACATCTAGAGCTCTTTGAATTTGATCGATAAAGTCTTGTGGATCTTCATTAAGATCGGATCTGGTAAATGTGGGAGGATCCAATTTCAGGAAATCCTGTGTCCGCCGACTAGCTATCCTAGCCGCACCATCATCACTTGTCACTGGACCAACTCGTCCTTGACTCTGGGCAACAACTATCTGAGTCAGCATTTGCACTGCATTTTTCAAATCCTTTAACTCCTGCCTAGTAACATTAACAGGCGATTCTGGGGATACTTCTCTCCTTTGTGGCCTCCCTGGAGAAGGGGGAGGAGAAGGTGCCCATGATGTAGACTCAGTTTTAACCCCATATTGAATAGCTGGGTTAGGTGGGGATTTACTAGTTCTTTCTCCCACTTGCATATCTACCTGCTTATCTTTGCCCATACCTTGTCTTGTAATCGACATTTTTACTATATCAAAGGAAACCAATTACAATGGTCAGATGTAATCCCACCTATGACAATGGCTCTATTGCACGATCTAGAATGAAAAAATGAAACAACTTCTAAATGTCCCATAGCCTCCTACTTATAAATATGGCGCGCAACACATCCATAAGCAAGACTCTACTCAGACACAGCTTTGTAGACAACCCTTAGAACGATCTGCTCTGATACCACTTTTGTCACGACTCGAAATCCCATTCGGGCCGGACTGGCACCCGAAGCCGATATGGACCTAGAGAACCAATCTTTGCTCATGAACCTTCATATGCATATTCTCGCGTGAATCGTATTATTTCTCATTCAACTATGCAGAAAACATGAACATGGAAACATATGTTATATATATTAAGAGACTTGGCCGTTGGGGCCATCATGTCAAAATGAACGTACATATCTTACATCCAACTTCCCACATAAGTCGACAAAGCCCCTACAGGTACATAACTATGACAAACCTAGAGTCGGGACAACATCCCGCTCCATGCTAATATACAATATCAAACCAATATGCATAACGACTCAAAAAAGCCCCGGATCAACTGGAGCTCACCAACAATCTACGGATGTCTCGTCGTCTACTGCGGAGATCTACTAACACCTGGGCCTGCAACATGTAAGGTAAGTCCCCCAAGAGGGGTCAGTACAAAGAAAGTACTGAGTATGTAAGGCCATATGAAACTATACAATACATAAGTACTTCCAAGAAATTAAGCGTAAGAGAATAATCAAAATGAATAGACCTCCAACCTGGATGTGTGGAACCATGTTCATTACTTCTATTTTTTCATTACTTGGTCATTCAGTCGCATCATTATCTTCCTTATCATAACCTTCATATTTATATATTCATGCAAGGGCTATAGTCTCATCTCTTCAACAACTATCTCCATTATTATTCACTCAACTAGTTAGTACCGGGCCTCCACCTTTGGTGGGCTATAATAAATAAGTATATAGTATCGGGCCTCCACCTTTGGTGGGCTATAATATATAAGTATATAGTACCGGGCCTCCACCTTTGGTGGGCTATAATATATAAGTATAATACCGGACATCCACCTTTGGTGGGCTATAATAAATAATACCGGGCCTCCACCTTTGGTGGGCTATAATATATAAGTCTAATACCAGAAATCCACCATTGGTGGGCTATACTAACTAACATAGTATGATATTGGGATCTTTCCATCCGATCTTATGCCCTTTTGATTGAATCCATACTCAATGAAACATAGAGTAACCATATGCACATTACTTCGTTACAATCTTATCTCCTTAACATAGTTATGAGAGTGACACATTAGAGATCATGACATTGATTGAAACACACCCTAATATACACATTTCATTTCGCTCATTTACTTCATAAGGTTGAAATCTTCACTTATTGGGAAATAATTATATTAACTTGCACATCACCTCCCTTCTTACTCTTATGAGATTGGTACTTTTACATGTGAAAGATTGGTACAAGGATAATCATAATATTCTTAGACTTTGAAACACAAACATACATTACTTTACGTCCTTACTCTTGTAAGATTGACATCTCTACTTGCGAAGGATAGATACATTCACTTGTGAGAGATTGTTATATCAACTTGCCATAGCATTATTTGAAACACAACATCTTTGGAACCATTGGGACAATAGTCAATGAATAATAGACATGTGTATAAACACTATTGGAACTTCGGAACATAACATGATTGGGATAATGCTATACCAACTACACAAGCCCTCTTTACCTCACTACTCTCATTGAGATAATTCTCTTAGAATCCAAAACATCATGACAGCTTAGAAACTTCAGTCAATAAATAAGAGATATGTGAATCATCATACAACTAAGAGTAGGACAAATATGAATAACAATATATGTTAACCCTCGTTGGAACACTATAGAACCCCTTTGAACTATAACACTTTGGAACTTTTGACATGTTAACCAATGAACATGAGTCAACCAATGGACATGAGTCATATGATTCACTATTGACCAATGAAATAGGAACATGTGAGTAACACTAGCTTATAACCGGAAATGGGATACCTTTGAGCATTTCGGAATAGAATAAGTACTACGACAGTGTGAACACCATATGCTGCAGAAGGATTTAGAAGAGTATCCTTACATACCTTATCGTCTTACTATGAATACTCAAGCCTATATGAAGATACTCTAGTCCAGCTTCCTCTTCCTGTTTCACTCTACAACACAAGTGTACATCGGCGCTTACATTAGCAACTAGTTACTATACAACGTACAAAGCAACAATAAGCTATATGACTATCGTGTAATGTCATGTAACCCCTTACAATACAATCCACTGCATTCTCATACCAACAACATCATAACATTCCACACATTGACCAAAACCTCGTACATCAATAGCATTTTACATCGCACTTACCCTTTAAGCTTTGCATTAGCATTCTGTCACAACTTATCCTATCAACTTGCCTCATAACAACATATAAACAACAATCCATATTTTATATAGTCCAAAACACCTCCATAAGATACTTTAAAGTCATTAAAACGACATTACAAGTTGATAATTAAATCCAAAAAGGGTATAGGGGCTTCGGTGGATCAACAGGAGACGAAAACATACAAAACAAATTTTGGAGGTGACCTGCGCTGCCACCTACGCCCGTATGTGTCTGAGGTGCGCTCTCAGATTCCCTCTGGCAGCATCCAGAGGCATCTGCATTGGCATCTGCGCCCGCAGGTGCCTCCGTCTGCAGGGGCGGATGCCCGTTTTGGTCCGAAATGGTCTTTTTGGGGTCTTTTCATGCAATGAATGGTCCATGATCGTAACCAAACTTATTTTAACATATTTTTGATCATATTAAACATCAATGAATAGACATGGTTTTGCAACACACAAAAACATCACCAATACGACATTTTCCCTTCTCTTACACCACCAATTCCATGAACAAATTTGCTACGACAATCCCAAATGTTACACATAAAGGAGAACAAAGTAAAGACATAACCAAACCATAAATATTGATATTAAATCCACCAAATCCACCTCCTTCAAGACCACAAGTCCATTTTCAATTTTATAAGACAAAACTCTTTGCCAATTCGAGCCAACATGTATTATTTCACACATAGTGAATTCTCCATACATCACCAACATAACCAAAATGTTTTAAACCATATACCATTCATATCATTTATTAAACCATGAGACTTACCAAAGCTTGGAAATGGATGATCTTGCCCTCAAATGGTTGCTTTAGGGTTTGGTTGAAGAGAGCAAATGTTGTAGAAAATTCTAGAATGGGACATGTGTGAAGATATGAATAAAATCTGATTTTTCATGCTTTATATAGTCCCTCAAGTCTCTTATTATCCCATTCTCAACATTAATTATCATGTTTGAATGGGTCAAATGGAAGAATGGATCTTTTTCCTCTATTTGGGCCATGCATTTGGGCTTAAGTTGAGCCCATTTGTATATATTAATTTGGCCCAACAATTTCATGTACAAATCCTTTAAAATCTCAAGCATGTTTAATTAATTCCATGTATATCACAGGTATCAATTTGGTTCGAAAATCTACGGGGTGTTACACCTTCTGCGAAGGTCTAATCCCATGCACTAGGCCCAATATCCATTACCTCATCAATAACATTAAAAAATACATACTTTTGACTCTCGACACTTCAGTAACCATTGTTCAACATCGTCAAGTAGGGTTTGGTAGATACGGGGTGTTACTGAATCGCTCTTATAATAAAAGAACGGAAGTAATGCTTAATTGTTTGAATAATCTTCAGTAACATCCCAGGGGCGACAAAAAATCCTAGCATGGGTTATCACAATAACATCCTAGGGGCGACAAAAAATCTTAGCATGGGTTATCACAGTAACATCCCAGGGGAGACAGAAAAGCCTAGCATGGGTTATCACAGTAACATCCCAGGGGCGACAGAAAAGCCTAGCCTGGGTTAAATCACATCCCAGGGGTTAAAATACCTAGCATGGGTTATCCTTTTTTACCACTGAACAGTTGGTCATTTGTTTATCATATGCTTTAAAATTTCTTAACGCATAAAAGGATAACGTTAAGTGATGGACGATAATGATGAACGAATGTAAAGGCAAAGAAAGTAATTAATGTAATGTACATTGTTCCACACATACAGAATGATGGTTTATCCATGTTGGCTATTCTCTTATATTTGTTTCCCTTGTTGTTCTTATGTATGATGCAGTTTCTTATAGCCTTACATACTTAGTACATTCTTCGTACTGACGTCCCTTGGGAGACTTACCTTACTTGCTGCAGGCACAGGTGCTAGTAGACCTCCACAATAGGTTGCAGGTCATTTGCAGATCATTGGTGAGCTCCAGTTGGTTTGGGGCTTTCCGAGTTACATGTGTACATTTGTTTTGGTATTGGAAATATTGTATAAAGCGGGGACTTATCCCAACTTTAGGTTGGTTATGTCCATGTATCTGTAGAGGCTTTGTATATGTTGTGGGGGAAAATGAAGGAAATGTAAGGAATATATGCGTTTGGCCATCGTTTCGTATATATATCATATATTTTTTGTGACTTCTTCCATTAGCATCTTATATCTCTATGTGATGGTGATGCTTATTGAGTGACATTCATATGAGTGTATATGAATGAAGATTGGTTCTCTCGGGCCTTAACGGCTTCGGGTGCCAGTCCGCCCCGTTGGAATTCGAGGCGTGACAAAAGTGGTATCATAGAAGGTTGTCCTAAGGGTGTCTACAAAGCCGTGTCTGAGTAGAGTCTTGCTTATGGATATGTTGTGCACCACATTTATAAGTAGGAGGCTACGGAAAATTAAGGAGATTGTTTTTTTTCTTCATTTCTTAGATTGTGCATTTGAGCCAATGTTGTAGGTAGAATAGTATCTGACCATTGAAGTAGGTTTCCTTTTGTTATAGTAAAATGCCAATTACAAGACAAGATAGGGGAAAAGATAAGAAGGTAGAGATACTTGCCGGATAAGGAACTAGTAAATCACCACCTGACCAAGCTAGTCAGGGTGGGGCTGAAACTGAATTTGCATCACGGGCTTCTTCTACTTCTCCAACTCCAGAAGTGCTGAGAAGGAGAGAAGACCCTGACGAAACACCTGTTAATGCTACTGAGTAGGATATAAGGAATGCGGTGTACCTATTGACTCAGATAGTCATTGCACAAAATCAAGGACAGGTTGGTCCAGTCTTTACACAAGAGAGGGGTAATCAAAGGCAAAGGAGAATGGCACAAGAATTTGAAAGAGGGCCGTCAAAGAGGGCTAGACCTATGGGACAGTTCATGGAATCCCAAGGAGAATTTAGGTCTTGGGTGTTTAGCAGACCGCCTAGACCATTATTTCCTCATTCGACAGTAAATGCTTTACCTCGATCCCAAGGGTTTAAAGGCAACCAGTTTGGGCAAAGAAGTGAGATTCAGGGTTCACGAGCAGTAGGTTATCAAGCACAAGGAATTAGGAGGCAACCGAAGTCTCCTCGTCAGCCGTATCAGCACTGTGGAAGGTTTCATCTAGGTGAATGCCAGTTGGGGACGACTGTTTACTTTTGGTGCAGTATGTCGGGGCATAAAATGAGAGAGTTTCCATAGAGGGGCACAGGTAGTACGGCACAACCTACGGGATCAGCCGTTGCATTATCATTGTCAGGTGTACAACCTATGGGGCGTGGCAGAGGTTCTAGAGGGACAGTTAGTGCTAGTGAAACCCAGAACCATACCTATGCCTTAGCGGATCAAAAAAATTTGGAGGCTTCTCCTGATGTAGATACAGGTACACTATTCATATTTTTTTTTACATAAGGTATATGCATTGATTGATTCGGGTTTTACCCTATCATATGTTACTCCCTTGATTGTTGAAACAAAAAATAAAAGAACACCAGAATTATTAATGAAGTCAATTGAAGTATCTACACCAGTTGGTGAATCTATCATTGCAAAAAAAGTATATCGTAATTATGTAGTAACTGTGTGTGATCATGATATGTTGGCTGATCTTATTGAACTGGAAATGGTGGATTTTGATGTCATAATGGGTATGGATTGGTTGGTTTCTTGTTATACCACAATAGATTTTTGAGCTAAGCGAGTACATTTTCATTTTCCACAAACGAATGTTCTGGAATGGACGGGTAATGTGAGGGCACCGAGAGGTAAATTTATTTCCTACCTTAAGGCAAGGAAACTGATAGCCAAGGGGTACATATATCACTTGATGAGAGTGAAAGATACTGACGTGGAACCACCAACTCCTCAATCAGTTCCAATGGTAAACGAATTCCTTGATGTATTTCCTGAGGATCTTCCAGGTTTACCTACAGAACGGGAATTCAAGTTTGGTATTGATGTGATGCAAGCCACTCAGCCTATCTCTATTCCTTCATACAGAATGGATCCAGTAAAATTATGAGAATTGTAAGAGCAATTAAAAGACTTGCTGGACAAGGGATTCATAAGGCCTAGTATGTCCCCGTGGGGTGCACCGTATTATTTGTACGAAAGAAAGATGGCACATTGTTAATGTGCATTGACTATCAGTAATTGAATAAGGTAAAGATCAAAAACGAATATCCCCTCCCTAGAATTGACGATTTGTTTGATCAGTTACAAGGTGCCAAATTTTTTTCAAAGATTGACTTGAGATCGGGTTACCATCAAGTCAGAGTTAGAGAAAAAGATATACCCAAGACAGCTTTTCGAACACGGTATGGCCATTATGAATTTTTGGTTATGTCGTTTGGGCTAACAAATGCACCAGCTGTTTTCATGGATTTGATGAATAGGGTGTTTAAGCCATTTCTAGACGTGTTTGTGATGGTGTTTATAGATGACATCCTAGTTTATTCAAGAACACAAGAGGACCATGCTAATCGCTTACGACAGGTGTTATAAATTCTTCGTGAGCGTAAGTTGTATGCAAAGTTCTCTAAATGTGAATTTTGGTTAAAATCCATAGCATTCTTAAGCCATATTGTGTCAGATGAAGGAATTCGGGTTGATACACAAAAGAGTGAAGCGGTGAAAAATTGGCCAAGGCCTACGATGCCTACAGAAATTCATAGCTTCCTTGGGTTGGCGGGTTATTATCGAAGGTTTGTTGAAGGTTTTTCTTCCATTGCTACACCTTTAACGAAGCTTACACACAAGGCAGTCAAGTTTCAGTGGAATGATGCAATTCTCCAAGAACTGAAAGATAAATTGACTTCTACACCGGTATTAGTACTTCTGGAAGGTACAGAAGGGTATGTAGTCTATTGTGATGCGTCCAAAGTTGGCCTAGGATGTGTATTGATGCAGCACGGTAATGTAATAGCATATGCCTCACGACAGCTATGGCCACATAAGAGAAACTATCCCACACATGATCTTGAGTTAGCAGCCGTGGTATTTGCTTTAAAGCTATGGCGCCATTATTTGTATGGAGTTCATGTTGACATCTATACTGATCACAAAAGTTTTCAATATATCTTTAAGCAGAAGGATTTAAATCTGAGGCAGCGGAGATGGATTGAACTATTGAAAGACTATGATATTGATATCCTATATCATCCAGGAAAAGCAAATGTGGTAGCCGATGCATTAATCCGCAAGGCAATAGGAGGCACTAAGGGCCATTTGATGGAGAAGCAAGACCTAGTCAAAGATCTACATCAACTAGCCAGCTTGGGAGTTCGTCTTCTTGAATCTCCAGATGAAGGGGTTATTGTGAAAAATGCAGCAGAATCTTTATTCGTAGCTGAGGTGAAAGAGAAGCAGTATGTGGATTCTATTTTATTGCAACTGAAGGAGAATGTACAACAGGGTCTGACTAAGGCATTTGATCTTACGCAAAAAGGAGTACTTCAATGCCAAGGTAGATTATGTGTACCAAATGTAGATGAGCTGAGGAGACGAATTATGACGGAGGCGCATCATTCACGATATTCTATTCATTCGGGAGCTACCAAAATGTACCATGACTTGAAAGAAATGTATTGATGGGGAAACATGAAGAAGAACATTGCAGAATTCGTAGCTCAATGTCCAAATTGTCAACAAGTAAAAGGTAGAGCCTCAGAAACCTGGAGGTTACATGCAATGTATCAATCTTCCAGTCTGGAAATGGGACATGATTAATATGGATTTTATCATAGGTTTGCCTCGTACACTGCGGAAATTTGATTCCATATGGGTAATAGTTGACAGGCTTACCAAGTCAGCGCATTTTCTACCAGTCAAGACCACTTATACAGCTGAAGATTATGCAAGGTTGTGTGTTAATGAGATAGTGTGATTACATGGGATTTCAATCTCCATTATATCAGATAGGAGTGCACAATTTACTGCACATTTTTGGAGATATTTTCAGAAGAGCTTGGGTACACAAGTGAATTTGAGTACGGCTTTTCATCCTCAGGCAGATGGACAAGCAGAACGTACTATCCAAACACTTGAAGATATGCTATGAGCTTGCACGTTAGATTTTAAGGTAAGTTGGGATGATCATTTACCTCTTATTGAATTGGCTTACAATAATAGCTATGATTCAAGTATCAAAATGGCCCCTTATGAAGCTTTATACGAAAGAAAGTGTAGATCATCGATTGGATGGTTTGAAGAGGGTGAAACTGCTTTACTTGGACCAGATCATGTTCACCAAGCTATGGAGAAATTTAGGGTGATACAACAACGGCTACAAACTGCCCAAAGTCGACACAAGTCATATGCTGATGTTAGAAGAAGAGGGTTCGAATTCGCCATAGGTGATTGGGTATTCTTGAAGGTGTCACCGATGAAAGGGGTAATGCGATTTGGAAAGAAAGGGGAGTTGAGTCCCCATTATATAGGGCCATATGAAATTGTACGAAGATTTGGGCAAGTTGCATATGAATTGGCACTACCCCAAGAACTCTCCACAGTTCATCCAGTATTTCATGTTTCGATGCTTCGAAAGTGTATAGGAGATCCATCTCGTATTGCTCCCATTGAAGATGTACAAGTTATGGAGGATCTCACCTATGAAGAGATACCTATTGCTATTCTGTATAGACAAGTGAAGAGGTTAAGGAATAAAGACGTAGCTTCCGTAAAGGTACTTTGGCAAAATCAGCAAGTAGAAGAGATCATATGGGAAGCTGAAGAAATGATGAAGTCAGAGTACCCGTATTTGTTTCACACGGACGAAAAAGTTCAAAGTGCGGAAGGGAAGCAATAACAAGTAATTATCTATAAGCATTATGTGAATATGTCTATATGCTAACATAAAGGTACATTTGTTGTAAATGGAAGATGTTATTAACATTCGAGGATGAATGTTTCTAAGGAGGGAAGGATGTAACACCCCGTACATTTCCGACCCTACTTGATTGGTGACCTAGGATTTATATGCCTTATTTGAACTATATTTACCTTAGTTTTAGGAGAAATAAGTACGTATTTTGTATTGTTTTGATGGAGTATTTGATATTGTGCTAGTATCCACAAACAAAAGTCGAAGAACGGAAGAAAATCAGAGATTAAGTGTGGGGCGTGCCAGGCAGCGTGCCAGACTGCTTTTTACCAAAACTTTTCAAGCATAGGCAGCATAGGGGCGCTCCAGGCAGCTTGCCAGACTGCTTTTTGCCAAATTTCATCTCCGACCACTAGTCTCTAAATAAGGCTCTTGGGTTATTGTATCATTATTCCATCTTTGTGGGACTACTCTTGGATGATTTTGGCATCCAAATGAGGGTTAATTCTTCTTCCTTTTTATTTTTATTTCTTTTTTATAATTTTTATCAATTTATGATAAATTAAGCCATGAGTGGCTAAAATCGCTTATTCTTGGGGGTTGAGGCTACGAACATGAATCTCATGAGTTGAATATCGTCTTAACATTTATCGAATTCCTTAAGCATGAGATAGTTTGTGGAACATGCATTAAATTTGATGGGCTAGATTCATCTTGTGATAGTGGGCTCAATTCAAGGCCCAAATTTAAATCAAAACACATGGCCCAAATGGGGCAAATGACCCATTCTTGTGTTGACCAAGTAAACATAGAATTTAATGGCCAATAAGTGGATAAGGATGAATTGAGGTCCTATATAAAGGTACAAAAATTAGATTTTATTCCACAAAAACACACATGCCATTCTAGACATTTCCAAGATATTTCTTTTATTTTCAAAACCCTAATCCATCTCTTTGGACAAGATCATCATTTTGCAAGCTTGGGTAAGTGTTTATTCTTGTGATTTAATAGATTATATGCATGAGAGATTGTGTAGATCATGATGGTTTTGACTAAAAGTGTTGAGTAGTGCACTTTTACTTTTTACTAAGAGATGTGTCATCTATGTGACTTGAACTTGAAAGGAGACTTGAGGTTTTAATGGAAGTGAATGGTGTGGATGAAATATCAACATGTATGGTGTGGTTATGTCCTTAACTTGTTTGTTTTCTATGTGTATAACTTGTGGGATTCTTGTTATGAAATGTATTGAGGTGACTTGATGCAGTAATTGTGACGTAGTATTAATGATGAAGCATAAAGGATAAACTTGGTGTGAAATGCTATTGGTTTATGATGTCTTGGTAAATGTATGGAATGTTGTGGTATTGTTGGTATGACAATGCCGTGAATTGTATTGTAAAGGGTGAAATGACGTTATAGGGAAATCATGTAACTCATTGTCGTCTTATGCACTTGTAAGGTAGTTAGTTGTTAACGTGAGCCCCGTTAATTACTTGTGTTGTAGAGTAAAACGTAAGGAAGGAGCTGGATTATTGTATTCACATATAGGACTGTGTATTCATATTGGTAAGATAAGGTATGTAAGGTTACTCTTTCCATATCCTTCTACAACACATATTGGTCACATTGACATTGTACTTGTTCCATTCCGAAATATCCAAAGGTATTGTGATTCACTTGTCTCTTGTTCATTGAATAATGTTTCAAAGTTCCAATAACGTATAATCACCAATGTATCGCTCTTATAATGATAGAACGGCAGTAATGCATAATTGTTTGAATAATCTTCAGTAAGATCCCAGGGGCGGCAGAAAAGCCTAGCATGGGTTATCACAGTAACATCCCAGGGGCGACAAAAAGGCCTAGCATGGGTTATCACAGTAACATCACAGGGGCAACAAAAAAGCCTAGCATGGGTTATCAGAGTAACATCCCAGGGGCGACAGAAAAGCCTAGCATGGGTTAAATCACATCCAGGGGTTAAAATACCTAGCATGGGTTATCCTCTTTTACCACTGAACAGTTGGTCATTTGTTTATCATATGCTTTAAAATTTCTTAACGCAAAGAAGGATAATGTTAAGTGATAGACGATAATGATGAACGAACGTAAAGGCAAAGAAAGTAATGAATGTAATGTACATGGTTCCATATATACAGAACGATGGTTTATCCATGTTAACTATTCTTTTATATTTGTTTCCCTTGATTTTCTTATGTATGATTCAGTTTCTTATAGCCTTACATACTTAGTACATTCTTTGTACTGATGTCCCTTGGGGGACTTACCTTAATTGTTACAGGCACAAGTGCTAGTAGGCCTCCACAATAGGTTGCAGGTCATTTGCAGATCATTGGTGAGCTCCAGTTGGTTCGAGGCTTTCCGAGTTACATGTGTACATTTGTTTTGGTATTGGAAATGTTTTATAAAGCGGGGACTTGTCCCAACTTTAGGTTGGTTATGTCCATGTATCTGTAAAGGCTTTGTAGATGTTGTGGGGCAAATGAGGAAAGGTAAGGAACGTATGCTTTTGACTTGATGGCCCTAACGACCAAGTTTTGTATATATATCATATATTTTCCATGACTTCCGCCATTGGCATCTTATATCTCTATGTGATTGTGATGCTTATTGAGTGACATGTGTATGAGTGTATATGAATGAAGATTGGTTCTCTCGGGCCTTAACGGCTTCGGGTGCCAGTCCGCCCCATTGGAATTCGAGGCATGACAAACAACATACCAAATACAGTCCACAATGGTTTGAAAATTCACTTTAACATAACAAGAGAGTATTCTCTTTTTACTATACCAAACATTCAATATATAAACACGTATAAACATTTTCACCAAGCTATACATAAAAAGGAATGAATTAGGGGCAGAACCACACTTTAACATACTGAAATTTCATCCTCTTAATTTAATTTCCTCAAGACCTTAAGCTCCTTTTCAAGTTTAAACCATAAAGAAGGCAAATCCTTTAGAAACCAAGTACTAGTGGATTGCCACAATTAAAGGGGACTGCCCTATCCTTTTTAAACATAAAGAACATGATTTCTATACTCCCTTACGCAAATATTACACTAATCTATAAGTGTAAACACTTACCAAGGCTTGCAATGTGGAGGATTTATCCAAGAACCCTAGGGGAAATAGGGGTGGCTGGTTGGGGTTTGAGAGAGGAGATAGTTTTTAATTAAAAAACTTGAATTTGGCGAGTGAAATGTGAAGAAAATAAGCTGAATTTTTGCTTTGTATACTCCCTCTTTTAACCTCCTCTCTAAGGCTATACTTAGCCAAATTTTAGTAAAAAATAGTCCAAGTAGGTGATGCACCTACTTGGCTATACAAGTTGCTCAAAAAGTCCAAGTAGGTGATGCACCTACTTGGTTTATTTAAGCTGTCCAAAGCAGCCCACCTACTTGGGTTATTTTTAGTTGGATCATGTCATGTTGGTCCTTGATTAATCTTAGGTTTGGGGTTGTTCATCCTTCCTTTTTGCCTTTACTTAGTTTGGGCCTCAATTGAGTCTATGAACATATGTCTCAATTCAGCCCAATAATTTAAGTAGGTGATACACGTACTATCTTAATTAAGTCACGGAAGCACCTCACTTATGTTCTCCCCTTTTTCCAATGTTTTAAATCTTTTTGCCTTAATCCACCACTTAACTTTAACTTTACACTTAAATACGTCCTCATTATCTCAAGTTTAAATACTTTTATCCATGCTAGGTTGGTCGTATAAGTTTTGGAAATGTACGGGGTGTTATACATTTGACATGCTTCCTTATCATTCCTTGTACCTACAAAATGAGCAAACAAGTTCTCACTAACACTCGTAAGTTTCTCACCTTTGTATGCCTCACAATTAGATCAGCTAGTGTTGAAGATTGCTTATACTTTGGTGGTACACAAGGTGTCGATTACTACTCTTGGTCGGAGTAGATTCTTGTTTAAAGAAAGATGGACGACTTGATTATAAGCAAAAGGACTTGAATTAAGAAGTTAAATACGAAATAAAACTAGAAAAGCACAAAAAATAAAAATGGACTAAGAAAGAAAAATGGACTCAAAGAACTAATCAACAACTAAGTAGGATGATTACGAGTTGATAATTAGCTTAGGAATCAAAGAAATGAATTTAGGAATCAAGAATTGAAACTAGGAAGTTAGAACCTAAGCAAAATGAGTTTTGAAGTCATTGAGGTGCGTTCAAGTGACCCACCCCCGCAGGTGGTGACCTGACCTCGGAGGTGAGGGAACAAATGAAAATAGATTGACCTGCTTTGGTCACCTGCCCATGCAGATGTAGGCACAGGTGGCTAGATAGCACACCTGGAAACTCTGATTTTTCACCTTTTTATAGGCCCACTTGGTTTCTCTTTCCTCTAACCTTCCCTTTTTGGAATATTCTTTGGTACTAACACTTTTTTCTTGATTCTCTTGGCCCTCGTTTAGATCTAACAACAACTTTTGATAAATTTTCCTCTTGAAGATATGAATTTCTTCAAGAACACCAAGAACAATATGAAGATCCAAAATTTACGACTTTCTCATTTTTGCTCGAAATTCTACAAAATTTTAACCCTAGGTTCCCTTCAACGTGGGAACATTTTTCAATAATTTTCAACCCTCAAATCCACACCAAAATTTTCAGATTTTAAACCCATTTTCACATTTCTTCAAGCTTTAAACCCAAAAATGGTGGATTTTCCAAAATTTCTCTAAACAACACCAAAACTTAGATCTAGGGCCCTTTTGATATGAGAATCACGTTTTAGTAACCCTTATCCCTCAACTTCAATCAAATTTGTAGATCTAAGAACACACTTCACCTTTTCTTCAAGCTCAAGAACACAACAATGGGGTTTCTTCAAATCCACTCAAATCATGCCCGAATTTTAGATTCCCACTCTAATATACTATATGGGACTAAATCTAGAATAGAAACTTCATGAAGGACTCAAAAACACAATTTTTTGTTTGTAAAACCATTTTTCCTTTTTTTTTTTTGTATTTTTTAATTTTCTAGATAACAAAACCCAAGATTGAATTCGTGGGAACGAACTTAAGCTCGGCCGTGATACCAAATGATAACCCCAAAAATACAAAAAGAGGGAAAAAGTACCAAAACTAAAGAAACTATAGAATCAAAATGCAAAAAGTAATGGATAGAGGATAAAGATAGATAGATAGACACAAGAAGATAAAGAAGAGGGCAACCTATGCATATATCAAATCCAAGACCTTCTTTTTGATTACCTAAAAACACCTATCTCTTACGATGGCCAAGAGGGAATCGTAACTCCCTCGAAACCACCGTTTCTAAACAAAAGGTCAACACAAGCTTTTCCAAGCTCTCATGCTCCCTCAAGTGACATAAATTCAATATTCATCAAAAACGAGGAGATGAAATGGCTAAGGCACCTATTTATAGTATTTGCCTTTGCACAAATAACCTATTACAAAAATAACCCAAAAGTGTCTATTTTGGAAATAACCCACAAGGGCTCTCTTTATTCCTTGTGCCACGGTTTCCTTCGGTTCCAAGCTATCCTCCATATGTGATATTGCTCTACTTGAAGTGCAAAATGGACCCTCCACCCACGCCCTTGTTGCCTTAAGCTCTTTGGGGTTCGGGTCCCTTGTTGTTGCTGTTGAAATACAAGCCAAGAAAGGTTGACGCAAATTTGGTTTGTATCAATTCTAAATATTGGGTTTGTTATCTAGAAGATCAAAAAATAAAATTGTGTCAAAAACGTTTTTACAAAAACCCCAAAAAAGATTTTTGAGTTGTTGAGTTATTCTTATTGTTTCTATACTAGATTTAATTTTCTCTAGTATATTAGAGTCGGAACCTTGAGTTTTGAGCTTTATTTGAGTGAAGTTAAAGAAACCCTATTGTTGTGCTCTTGAGTTTGAAGAAAATTGAAAAGGGGTTTTTCGATCTTGTGATTTTGGTGTGGATTTGAGGGTTAAAAACAGTTGAAAAGCATTTTCCAAGCCAAAAGAACCCTAGATCTGAAAGTTGGTTTGATTTGGAGAGATTTTTGAAGATCCACCATTTTTGGGTTTGAAGCTTGAAGAAATATGCAAGTGGGTTAGAAAAATCTAAAAATTTTGGTTGGGTTTTGAGGCTTCAAATCACTTGGGTTGTGTTTTAAGGTTGAAAGGAGTTCGGGTTTAAAATTTCATCAAGTTCCGAGCTAAAATGAGAGAGTTATGAATTTTGGATCTTCATAAAAGTTCTTGGTGTTCTTGAGGATCTTCAAATCTTCAAAAAGAAGAATCCTCAAAAGGTGTTTTTAGATCAAAAAAAGGGCTAAAAGAATAAATCAAAAGGTGTTAGTACCAAAGAATATTCCAAAAAGGAAAGGTACTAGGAAAGAGAAATCAAGAGGGCCGCCCACAAAAAGTTAAAAATGAGATTGGCCTTCGAGGCCAACCCAACCCAACCCGCTATTACGGTTGGGTTGGGTTATAATTTTTAGCTCATTTAAAACTGGGGCTTATAAGCCCAGCCCAAGTCAGCCCGATGACCCCTGAGGCTTGACTAAGGTCGGGCTGGGCTGGCCCGTGGGCCAAAATACTTTTAATTTAAATTAAGAATTTAAATGAAGATTGTGAAAAGAAGTAAAAACTAAGACTAGTAACTATTGAATTAGTTTAATATCTTACACAGTACATTATTTATTTAGCGTTAAATCCTAATCACCAAGTATAGATGTTTCATTCATGATTGCTATTCAATTTAAACTTACAATTTTAAAAAAAAATTGTGAACAAAAAGAATTAAAAACTATAAATAATGATCACTGAATAAGTTCTTGCTAGTATCTTACACAATATTTTACTCATTTAGCGTTAAATCCTTAATACTAAAATTCCTAACCACCATTATAAAAATTACATTTTCTATGAAATGTTCAAACACTTGTTGCCACTCGAAATCCATTGCACAACTTTACTCAAATTCAAAGCGTTAGTATTTTTAAGTAAATTGAAATATTATATCTATTTTTTGATGATGTTTATTGAATTAAATCTACATATGAATTTAGATGAAGGTGATTTTAATTAAGACAACTTTATCGATGAATTCAAATGTACTTGACGATGTATTGGTGTTGAATATGTTATAAGTTAAGTAGAATATGTACTTCCATATAATCATATGTTAGAAATTTTAAAAAATTGTCATACCTATAAGTTAAAATGTATATTGAAAAGAAAAAAGTTAAGAAAAAAAATGGTAAAAATAAAGTGCTAGCTGCCCCAACCCGCAACCCTTTTAGGAATGGGTTGGGCTATACATTTTAAGGCCCTTTAAGATAAAGGGCCGACCCATCCTCGCCCATCAAATACTTTGGCCTGCGAGGATTGGCCTGGGTTGGTTTGGGCCAACCCATTTTGACAGGTCTAGCTTCAGCTGGTCTGCCCAGGGTACCTGCACCCTCACCTGCAGGGGCTAATGGCCAATGTAGATGACACTGGTTTGACATACGTTGCCACCTGGGAGGGGGGGGGGAGGAAGGTCGATCACCTACGGGAGCAGGTCATCCCAACGCACCTCAACACTTCCAAATCTCATTTTGCTCAAGTTTGTTTAGTTTCATTTCTTGATTCCTTATTTCAATTTTTGATTCCTAAACTAATTAACAACTAGTAATTCATCTACTTAGTTGGTTGATTTGTTCTTGAGTTCGTTTTCTTTCGTTGTCCTATTTCTTTTATGCTTTTCTCTTTTTGTTTCTTTGTTATTTCTTTATTCAAGTCTGTAGTTGTTTGTTTGAGTCATTTATTCTTCTTCAAAAGAAGAATCCATTCCGACCACGAGTAGTAATTGACACCATGTCTTCCATTGGAGTAGAAACAATCTTTCAACACTAGCAACTCCTATTATGAGGCATACAAAGGTGAGAATCTTATGAGTGTTGGTGAGGAGCTTTTACTACTAACCTAATTTGCTCATTTTTGTAGGTACACGGAGTTATAGGGAAAGTATGTCTTCGGTGGCCTCGAATACTTGTGACTATGACATAAGAGACTATTATTGTGGTGAAGAAGGATATGGCTATGACGAAGATGGAGATTATGGAGGCTATGGATATAACCATGATCAAGAGCCATGTGGGAATGAGAGCTACTATCCTGAAGAAGGATATGAGGCTAATGGTGAGTTTAGCTCTTATGTAGAGTATAATGAGGATGAAGAGCCTTGTGATTGTTCTTATGATGATAATGAAGCATGTGAGTAGTCTTCTACTTACCACTCCTAGCATGAAGAATATATGAGGTATAATCCTTTCTCCAATACACCTTATAAGAGTTATGGTAGGAATGTACATGAGGATTGCGAAGATTCATATTCCTCGTCTTGTAGTACTTTTTATCGAATTATGAGTGGTTACACTAATTAAAGTAGAAGTCATCTAATAGGAAGAAGATAATGTGCATCTCCAATGTCTAGGGGTACTACATCCTATCGTTCTTGTTCTAGTTCTCAAATATTGAGAAGTCAGAGCCAAGGTGGATATAGGGAACATGATAGAAGTTTCCTTCCCATCAAAGTCAGTCTTCCTATTTTCAAAGGAGAGTGTGTTCTCAAGATCTATCTTAGTTGGGAATGGAAGTGTGAGTTGGTTTTCCAAGCCCATGATTGGAGTGAAGTTGTGTGAGCCACATATGCTAGTAAACACCTTCAAGGGCTTGCATTGATTTGGTGGGATTTCTATAAGCGAAGTCAAAAAATGTATGGTGACACCACACTTCCCACATGGAGTAAATTGAAAATGTTCTCGAGGTTCAAGGTTGGAGGGGTACAAGGGTCTCTATAATATTGATCCAAGGAGATAAGTCCTTACAAAAAATATGGATATTTGTGGGGTTCTGGGATGCATTCTTGTCTTAGATAATTGGTGCTATGCAAACTACATCACTCCTTTTATGGTCTAATACTTGAGTATACCTCAAGTTATGAAGTGTTATCCATATTTCTTGCAAGATCATGGAGTTATCAAAAGTGTAAAGGTTTTCTTCACCCATAATGGATACTATAAGAAGGTTTGATGTAATGTATTGCATATGGACTTTGGTCATTTATGTTTGGGGGCCAATTGGTTTGAAATACATGGAGTTACAAATGAGAAAAATTGGTCCAATATTGTAGTGGACCAATGGGGTAATCATCTCTTTCCACCTACCCTTCCCAAGCCTCGAGAAAATGTGACCACTTACCCCAAGTCCCTTGATAAAGAGAGACAAAAGATTAAGAGGAGTAGGGAGTGCAAAGTGGTAACCCAAGAGCAGAAAAAAAAGAGGCTGTGAGTGAAGTGAGGGGGTTACTGTCACACCTCAAATCCCATTAAAATGGACAGGCAGCTGATGCCCTAAAGACTCGAGAGAACCAACTTATAATCGTATTGTACAAGCAAATAACTATAATAGTAATGGGGCATTGATAAATATATACAAGCAATAGAAATGATAAAAGAATAACATAAAGATAGGCCCAAAACATATATACGTGACTTGGTCGTTGAGGCAACAACTATTAAGAAACCAAACATAAATGCACTTTATACACTAGTCTACAAAGACTCTATAAGATCGACAAACATGGTCTAGGTCAGTACAGGCCCCGCCTTACCATTAACTATTATACAATACCAAAATATATACCAAAGACTCGGTAAAGCCCCGAATTAACTTGGAGCTTACCAACAACATTTGAGTGCCCTGTGCTCCTACTGAGGAGGTCTACTGGCTGGAGTAGTTGTACCTGTGGCATGAAACATAGAGCCCCCATGAGGGACGTCAATACGAAAGAATGTATTGAGTATGTAAGGCATAAAGTGACTATAGGTAAGACAAGATCTTAATGAAATCAGATATCAATATATAACTTTATAGATAAGAATAAAAGACCACCTTTGCTTATATTTATGGGATCATGTACATTAGATCTTTTACTTTACTTTATCCTTCTTTGCATTATGAAGTTGTAAGGCATATGATACAAATGACCAGCTGATCAGTGGTAAAAGAGGATGACCCATGCTAGGTATTTTAACCCCTTGGATACGGTCTTCATAAATACATAAATCGGGATCGACCCATGCTAGGCTTTCCTTTCACCCCTGGGATACCACCCGTGATATTGGGATCGACCCATACTAGGTGTTCCTTCTACCTCTGGGATACCACCTAAGAATATATAGATTCTCTTTACATCATTTCTTTAATCTTAGAGATAGTTCTTTTGGTGGTCATAACATTATTCAGTTTTAAACTATGGACCAGTAGTGAGAGACATGTAAATATGCATTTAAGGCGGTAAAAATGACATAGGGAGAAAATGTAACATCAATGTATTAGATTTCATGCCAAAGAACATAGAATCGAATAGCCTTACATACCTTGTTGTACAACTCCAAGATCACCCCCAAATTAAACTCCTACCCTTAGGACTACTTATCTATAATAAAGTAAGTTGTAAAACTAGTATTAGTAACTAATCAACACATTTAAGCGACTTAACCTCACCCAAACAGTGGCCGGGCAATAAGCCTATAATTAATTTATTAAAGGGTGTTCTTTCAACCCTTACTCCTCCAATTACATTCACATACTATACAAATACATATAAGGTCCCTCGAAAAAACTTTAGCATCATTACACCCCCAAAACAGTATACAAAGTATAGTGGGCAGTAAGCTTACACAATATTTAGTTTGGCGGTGTATCACCACATCCTCCGTCTATAATTCAATACAAGTTAGTTACATCCTTTCCCAACATCAACCAAGATGTCCCCAAAAAATGCATATAAAACAACTCCTAAAACAGCCCCAATATCCTTTATCATAGCAACCAAATATTGAACTCATCATCCCTTGAGTTCTTGACAACAATATATACATAATTCTCTACCAAAATATGTATATAGGAAGGGGGAAAAATAGGTGGTAGCCTTACCTTAATTTTGTGATAGTTTATTCTCTTAACTTGTATTTCTTCAATATCTTGGTTCGTTCACACAAATACCATAGGAGAAGGGAAAATCTCCTAATAACCAAGAAAAATGGGACTGGCAATGATACAAGTCGAATCGGCATCAACCTCCTAAGGCCTATACCCCGAGGTCAACTCAAGGGAGTCCAAGCCATGACCACCTCAAGAACGCCAAGACGTGTTTGGAGTACCCTTGTTGAGATTTGAGTTTTTGAAGAAAGTGAAGTAGATTTCAAATCTAGAATTTTGGGAGTGGAATTGAAGGTTTAAAGTTGTTGAGTTTTTACCCATACCAAAAGGAGATTGGGTTTCAAATTTTGTGAGATTTGGAGTTAGATTGAGAGAGATATGAATTTTTGAATATTTATCTTGTTCTTGATGTTCTTCATAAATTCATATCTTATTGACAAAGAATAAAAGAACTATGCAAACAATTACCTAAATTATACTTTCCAGATACAAAGAAACAATTTGTATACATAGTAGAAACAGACTCAAGTGACCATAGTTATGGAGGAGTATTAAAGTATAAGTATTTAAATGAAACTATCGAACATCATTGTAGATATTATTCAGGATCTTATACGGAACCACAAATTAAATGGGAAATAAATCGAAAAGAATTATTTGCTTTATATAAATGCTTATTATCATTTGAACCATATATTGTGTATAACAAATTTATTGTCAGAACAGATAATACCCAAGTAAAATGGTGGCTAACAAGAAAAATACAAGACTCAGTTACTGCAAAAGAAATACGACGACTTGTATTGAATATACAAAATTTTACTTTTACAATTGAAATAATTAGCACTAACAAAAATACTGTTGCAGACTACCTATCAAGACAAGGCAACTCAGACCGAACCAGAAAAAGATAGTACAATGGAAGCTATGCTAAAAGCCATTACTACACTTTGTTCCAAAGTGGAAAGTATTGAGCTAGAAATGAACAAGCTAAAGCTTAATGAAGTTAATCTGAAAGCTAAAGCTACTAATAGTCAGCCGCATGACTCAAAAGATGCTGAACTACGTCCACAGGCAGACGGTAAACAGACAGAACTAGAAGGAGACGTTGAGAAACTCCCTAAAACTCATAACAAGTTTGTTAATGCAGCTACAGGCAAAGCTAGTACAGGAGCAAGCAGCTCAACCAGCCAACCTACGAAAAAACAAAACACCAACCTAAACAGTCAATTCTCAAAACCATTTATCCAAAAATTCCAATCCACAAATAATCCCAGTCCACAAACATCCAGCTATGCATCTAGCTTAAGTCATAATAAAGATATATATAATCACCTCTCCAGGACATATATCTGCAATATCCACAAAATCCAAACACATTTAAATCTAAATCCAAGGTCAACCACAACCACTGACCCAGAAAAAGACTATATAACCCAAAAGTTACAAGGTTACAATAAACTCGTAGCCCAACCAGATACAAATGCAAACCTAGTCAAGACATGTTATGATTATGGACTATTAGCTACCGTATACACCAAGGATGGACATGAAATTCAGAAAATACCAGAAATATACAATGCATTCTCCACCTACAAAAGAATTACCGGAGGGACATTCTTTTATATAAGATTTTATACTGCACCAGCTGAGATATTATTTGACGAAATAAAACCAAACATACAAGTAGTCAAAATTGGACTAACTAGAGACATGATTTTACCAGAAGAAATTGAACCACAACCAGAGATACCTGAAGAAGAAATACCGCAATTCTATGCAAATAAAAGACTTATCGGTTTACAAGTTATTCTCCGAGAACTAGCCAATAATTATACAAACGGACATGCTATTTGGAGCTACTACTGTAGAAACCAAGTTATGATTTATGTCAACTCAAGAGAACTACGACAAGCAGACATGGAAGAAGTTAGACAATGGATAATTTCCTTGTTAAAACTAGAAGACACACCTACTACAAGAGCACTGAAAAAGGGATTTATTTCAACACATCTATTAACCAGATATTGTCAATACATTTGACCAAAATATGCAGACCATCAATGTTCACAATGTAATGGAGGAACTACTGTCAATATACCAGATGTTCAACTAGGATAAAACAAGCGGAGCAGGATGACCATCTAGTCAAGCATCATCTACCGACAACCTACCGACAAGAAGCAACTATGTAATATATTACTTTTGCTTTACACGTTTTCTTTTTTGTCGTTTAGTAATAATACGCGTTTTTCTTTTAGAAAAAGATAGATTCTTTCCATGTTTTTAGATAGGATAGACAAGCATAGTACTGTATATTACTTTATTTTACGCGTTTTACGCGTTTTTGTAAGAAAAGTCGTAAAGTGCACAGTAACTAGTACTGTACACGCATTTTCTTTTTCTTTTTGAATAATTGAGGATGCTTTAGTAAGCACCTCTTATGTATATAAATAGAGAAGCAGAAGAGAAGGGAGGGCATCGAGCAATCGAAACCTAAATCCCTCTCATGTGTTGAGACCCCCTACTATAAATAAAAATCTTTTCAAATATCTACCGCTTTCAACAAACTATGGAGGATTCCAACATACAGACTTCAATATCACATACCACAGAGGAGATAATAACTACGGTACACTCATATTTACTTATGTGTAACTAAATCCTATATTCCTGCTAATCTCTAGATTATTATTAATGTTTATCATATAGTAATTTGATTATGTTATATTATTCGAGTAAGTTTGCTATGGTTAGGTAAGCTAAGAGTTAGGTAAGCCCAGACTAAGCCATCCTAGAGGTCGAAACCGGAAAAGGCTAGGAATGCCGTGAACAGGGTAGTAGACCAGAGTTGAGGCATTGTTAGGGTAACTGATCAAAGCTGAAACCCATAGTAGTGACACAAAGAATAATTGAACATACTGAATTGCTTAGTGATAAATATAATAATAAGATTAGAGGTTAAAGGGAATATGATTTGAACACACATGAACTGATAAATATGGCACAAACTAGTCGAAACATAGAAGACTACCAGATTAGAACACCTAAATATTTAATTAATGACGATCAAAATTACAAAATATTACTACTGTATGCATTAAAAAATTTAGATAAAGATTCAACACAGAAAATATATAACTTACTATTTACCCATGAAATTATAGAACTAATGAAAGAAGAATGGTTCGATAATATACTAAACAATGATGAAGATGAAGATTATAAAAATAATGACATATACAACGACATAGACTCAGAAGGATATTTAGATTTTAATTAAAATAATGAACCAAGAACATCTAGAGAACTGGCAAAAAACTATAAATGAATTAAGAGACAGAGAAACTTTAATACAATATAATCTAGATAGCTATATACAAACCCAGAATGTTGTTTACCTAGACTTAATAGTAGAAGATATTAACCAAATATTAAGATTAATTAGACAAAAAGATAATTATTATAATTCCGCATTTCAATCATGACTAAGAAAAACAAAGACATAAGGGACCCCCCCCCATTAGTATCAGAGCATAGGAACAAAATTAAAAAATTAGAACACAATAATAAAATAATTCACCCCGATATAAGAACCAAAAGCAATAACAGTAAGAAAACCCAACTGATAAAACAAACGAATAAACTGAAAGGACTTGACTATGGAGAAGAATTAACTTTTGATGACCCCAGATATATAAGACTTAATAAACAAATAAACATAGATAATAAACTACAGAAACTCAGAAAAGAATTAAAAAATTTTTATGAAGAATATGAATATACTAGGATGCCGGTACTAATAGACATGATCTCATACATAGAGTCTAAGTATGTTAAACAACTTAGGAAACAACAAGAATACAGTTATGTCAAATAAGTCACCAAATATAAAAATTACTAAACCAATAAAAACAAACTATTTAACAAAAAAGATTCAAAAAAAATACAGAAGAAATATTCAAAGAAAACAAAAACTTAAAGAAATTACACAAATAATTAAGGAAATAAATAATTTAAATAAAGCCATGACTAAATTAGTTATAGCACTAGACAAAATAACTATAACAATAAAACAAACCATAAATGGACAAGCCTGAATCAAGTAACCCAGTTTATCAAAATCCCAATATACCAAGAATACTAAGAAAAGCAGAATTACTTAGGCAAATCATAGATATACGAGATGAAATTAACCATAGGAAAGATAGGTTAAACTATAATATATTTGCAGGAGTAACCCAAAAATCAATAATTGCACAAAGAAAAACAATAAATGATTTAGAATTACAATTACATGTTTTAGAACATAAATACGCATATGAATAAAGAAGAATATCCAGTGGAAGAAAAAACATATATAGGAACAGAAGGATTACAAATAATCATAGTACATTCAAATTTAGGACGCAGGTATAGAAAAATAGGAACAAAATTACATTTAATGCCAGATAATAATTCAGCAAAGCTAGAAGATAGTCTAACAGAAATGGTAAGAATACAAAAAGAAAATGGTGAAATAGATAAAAAATTAGAAATTGAAAAAATACGTAACGATGCTAAAAAAGAAATAGAACAATTAAAACTTAAACAAATCAAAGAAGAATCACAAGAGGAATCACACCAAGATATAAGCCCAAGTATTTTCCAAATAGAATTTGAACCATCTACAAAAATAAAAGAATTAGAAAAAGAATTAGCTTTACTTAAACAAATATATGCAAAGAAAGTTAAAGAAAGAGAAGAACGTCAAAAATTATTCAAAATAAAACAATTAGAAAAAGAACAACAATTAGCTGAAGAATTAGAAAAACTAAAAGAAAAAATACAAATGGAAGAAACTAACCCGGATGTTACAGAAGAATTCACAACGTTAAGTATAAAAACATAGACAACATAGACGAAGAACAATCTGAAAACCAAGAAATAAGTGAAACCTACACAGAAATTATGGACCAAATCACAAACACTAACTTAGAAATAAACACAACAAATGCTAAACCAAATGTGAATACCATAAAAAATGAAGCAAGTACTAGTAAAACATCATATGATAAAAGACGATTTAATAACCCTAGAACAACAGGACCAACCTATTGGACAGTAACAGACGATAATAGATATGAAGCAATATGGAATAGTAGACTTAATACAAAATGGATGCCTAATAAAGTACCAGAACAATCACAATTTCTAGATTTAGACTGTGTAATAGATACTAATAAAACAATACAGTTATGGATAGGACACATTGCAAAACAACTAGTTGATAATAAAATATCCGTAGCAGATACACCAGGATATATAGAGAGAACATTAGTAGGAACAGTAAAATTATGGCTACATAATATAACAGAAGAAAGTAGAGCAACTCTAAGAAATAATAAAGACAAAGATGGCACAATTACAACGTCAAATATAGCAATCTTAGACAAATATGAATTTGGAATAAGAAATGAATTTGGAAGCATGACTACCGAAATAGCAGAGCAAGAAAAGGATAAAAACCTAAATAGACAATTAATGAATAAATTAACAATATGTAATATGTGTTACACGGACCAATATACATGTGCTTTTAAGGATTATTACTACAAAGGAATATATAATCATGAGGAAGCAATAGAAGTTAGAAAATCATATTTTACAAAATTACCTGAACCATTTAGTACGAAAATAATAGCTGATTGGGAAGGAGCAAGTTTAACAGATACTTTAGGAGCAAGAATAAAATATTTACAAACATGGTTTATAGGATTATGTGATAATTACAAAGATAGAAGAAAACTAGATAAAGTATTAGATAAAAATATGAAAGCATGTTGTACACAAAAAATAGCACCACAGTTTGGATGTAAACAATCCAAACATAAATATAAAAAATGATTTAAAAAATATAAGAGTTTTAAATCCAAGTATAAATACAAACAACCAAGGAAAAGATATTATGTAAAAAACTATAAAAAGAAAAGACCATACAAACCAAAGAAAAAATTATCTGAATGTACATGCTATAATTGTGGAAAGCTAGGTTGCTATGGTTAGGTAAGCTAAGAGTTAGGTAAGCCCAGACTAAGCCATCCTAGAGGTCGAAACCGGAAAAGGCTAGGAATGTCGTGAACAGGGTAGTAGACCAGAGTTGAGGCATTGTTAGGGTAACTGATCAAAGCTGAAACCCATAGTAGTGACACAAAGAATAATTGAACATACTGAATTGCTTAGTGATAAATATAATAATAAGATTAGAGGTTAAAGGGAATATGATTTGAACACACATGAACTGATAAATATGGCACAAACTAGTCGAAACATAGAAGACTACCAGACTAGAACACCTAAATATTTAATTAATGACGATCAAAATTACAAAATATTACTACTGTATGCATTAAAAAATTTAGATAAAGATTCAACACAGAAAATATATAACTTACTATTTACCCATGAAATTATAGAACTAATGAAAGAAGAATGGTTCGATAATATACTAAACAATGATGAAGATGAAGATTATAAAAATAATGACATATACAACGACATAGACTCAGAAGGATATTTAGATTTTAATTAAAATAATGAACCAAGAACATCTAGAGAACTGACAAAAAACTATAAATGAATTAAGAGACAGAGAAACTTTAATACAATATAATCTAGATAGCTATATACAAACCCAGAATGTTGCTTACCTAGACTTAATAGTAGAAGATATTAACCAAATATTAAGATTAATTAGACAAAGAGATAATTATTATAATTCCGCATTTCAATCATGACTAAGAAAAACAAAGACATAAGGGACCCCCCTTCTGTAACATCCGGGTTAGTTTCTTCCATTTGTATTTTTTCTTTTAGTTTTTCTAAAATTTCAGCTAATTGTTGTTCTTTTTCTAATTGTTTTATTTTGAATAATTTTTGACGTTCTTCTCTTTCTTTAACTTTCTTTGCATATATTTGTTTAAGTAAAGCTAATTCTTTTTCTAATTCTTTTATTTTTGTAGATGGTTCAAATTCTATTTGGAAAATACTTGGGCTTATATCTTGGTGTGATTCCTCTTGTGATTCTTCTTTGATTTGTTTAAGTTTTAATTGTTCTATTTCTTTTTTAGCATCGTTACGTATTTTTTCAATTTCTAATTTTTTTATCTATTTCACCATTTTCTTTTTGTATGCTTACCATTTCTGTTAGACTATCTTCTAGCTTTGCTGAATTATTATCTGGCATTAAATGTAATTTTGTTCCTATTTTTCTATACCTGCGTCCTAAATTTGAATGTACTATGATTATTTGTAATCCTTCTGTTCCTATATATGTTTTTTCTTCCACTGGATATTCTTCTTTATTCATATGCGTATTTATGTTCTAAAACATGTAATTGTAATTCTAAATCATTTATTGTTTTTCTTTGTGCAATTATTGATTTTTGGGTTACTCCTGCAAATATATTATAGTTTAACCTATCTTTCCTATGGTTAATTTCATCTCGTATATCTATGATTTGCCTAAGTAATTCTGCTTTTCTTAGTATTCTTGGTATATTGGGATTTTGGTGACTTATTTGACATAACTGTATTCTTGTTGTTTCCTAAGTTGTTTAACATACTTAGACTCTGTGTATGAGATCATGTCTATTAGTATCGGCATCCTAGTATATTCATATTCTTCATAAAAAAAAATTAATTCTTTTCTGAGTTTCTGTAGTTTATTATCTATGTTTATTTGTTTATTAAGTCTTATATATCCGGGGTCATCAAAAGTTAATTCTTCTCCATAGTCAAGTCCTTTCAGTTTATTCGTTTGTTTTATCAGTTGGGTTTTCTTACTGTTATTGCTTTTGGTTCTTATATCGGGGTGAATTATTTTATTATTGTGTTCTAATTTTTTAATTTTGTTCCCATGCTCTGATACCAAGGGGGGGGGGGGCCCTTATGTCTTTGTTTTTCTTAGTCATGATTGAAATGCGGAATTATAATAATTATCTCTTTTTCTAATTAATCTTAATATTTGGTTAATATCTTCTACTATTAAGTCTAGGTAAGCAACATTCTGGGTTTGTATATAGCTATCTAGATTATATTGTATTAAAGTTTCTCCAAAATAGCAGAGCAAGAAAAGGATAAAAACCTAAATAGACAATTAATGAATAAATTAACAATATGTAATATGTGTTACACGGACCAATATACATGTGCTTTTAAAGATTATTACTACAAAGGAATATATACTCATGAGGGAGCAATAGAAGTTAGAAAATCATATTTTACAAAATTACCTGAACCATTTAGTACGAAAATAATAGCTGATTGGGAAGCAGCAAGTTTAACAGATACTTTAGGAGCAAGAATAAAATATTTACAAACATGGTTTATAGGATTATGTGATAATTACAAAGATAGAAGAAAACTAGATAAAGTATTAGATAAAAATATGAAAGCATGTTGTACACAAAAAATAGCACCACAGTTTGGATGTAAACAATCCAAACATAAATATAAAAAATGATTTAAAAAATATAAGAGTTTTAAATCCAAGTATAAATACAAACAACCAAGGAAAAGATATTATGTAAAAAACTATAAAAAGAAAAGACCATACAAATCAAAGAAAAAATTATCTGAATGTACATGCTATAATTGTGGAAAGCTAGGACATTTAGCTAAAGACTGTAAAATACCTAAAGATATAAAAAAGAAACAAATAACAGAAATACAAATAAAAGATGATAAATACACTGAATTACCATATATAGATTATGATATAGAAAGTGAAGATAGTATATATGAAATAGATGAAATGAACGAATTAGATAACATGACGGACCATGATGAGGACATAATAGAACAAATAAATAACGAAGATACAAACATCGAAGAATATATAAATGACTGAAAAAGGAGTAATTGAAAAAGATGACTACCAAAATGAAGAAACTTCAAATCAGAAAGTAATATTTGATACAACTATATTTAACCAAATTAAAAAACAAGAAATATCACTTAAAATAGATAATGTTTTAGAAGTACCCATAATAAAAAATTGGTTCAGAAAACCAAAAGAAGAATATTATGTTATAAGCCAAAAAGAACATACAATAGATTGTAAATATGCAAAAGGAAGAGCAATGGTACCAATAATTAATAAAAAAGACCTTAACAAAGAAATACAAGCTTTAAAAACTAAAAATGAAATAACTCATGTACACCTAGGAGCAATAGAAATATTACTAAGAGCATGTTTTAGAGAAGGAATAGATACACCAATAGAACTATATTTAGCAGATGATAGAATCAAATTTCCTATAGAAAAAAGCATAATTAGTGCAGTAAAAGGAAACCTAATATATCAAAAATTTAAATTTACAGTAAACCCAAATTACTCAGTAGCGATAAAAGATAAAAATATTGATAAATCATTGGTATTATATTGGAAAATGTCAGGAATAGAACTAACACCAGGAAGTAAGATATTTAAAACACGATGTAAAAATCTATACATATTAACAACACAACATACGGTAAAAGCAGTTAGCAAAATAGATAAAATAAAAATCGAAACACCCTTTGACAATATAGTAACAGTAATTGATAATAATGAATATAGTTATGAAGAATTAGATATAAACCAAGAATTAGACATTGTAAATGAAAGAATAGGAAAATCAAAAAGAATGATAGATACCCCAACAACATCATCTAGAATGAGCACATCCAGAAGACTAGATGTAACACCCCATACATTTTCAAAACTTATACGATCAACCTAACATGGATAAAGGTATTTACACTTGATATAATAACGACATACTTGAGTGTAAAGTTAAAGTTAAGTGGTGGATTAAGGTAGAAGGATTAAGACGTTGGAAAAAGGGGAGAACATAAACGAGGTGCTTCCGTGACTTAATTAAGATAGTAGGTGTATCACCTATTTAACCTATTGGGCTGCATTTGGACCTATGTTAATGGACTGAATTGAGGTCCAAACTAAGTACATAAAATAGGTGAGATGACCAGCCCAACACCTAAATATCACTAAGGCCCAACATGCTATGATCCAACTAGAATTAGCCCAAGTAAGTGGACTGTTTTGGACAGCTTATATAGCCAAGTAGGTGCATCACCTACTTGGACTATTTTTGACCAAAAAATTGGATAGGAATGAGCTAAAAGAGGTGGCTAAGAGGGTGTATAAAGATCTGGAATTCAGCTCAATTATCCATTCATTTCATTTTCCAAAAACAGAATATTGAAACACTCCCAAACCCTCCCAAAACAGAAGCAGCCGCCCTAGTTTTCCTTTAGGGTTCTTAGACTAATCTCCTATTTTTCAAGCCTTGGTAAGTCTTTAACCTTATATATTAATGTAATATATGTATAATAGGTTGTGTAAAACATGTTGGTGGTGTTTAAAATGTATAGGTCAGTCCCTTAATTAAGTTGGCAGTCCACTTGTGTTAGTTTTGATGAATCTGTCTTCCTTGTGGCTTGGACTTGTATAGGGGCTTAAGGTGTTGAAGAAATTAAGTTATGATGATGAAATTACAGTATATTAAAGTGTGGTTCTGCCCCTTAATCGTTCCTTTTATGTATGGCTTGATGGAAATGTTTATATGTGTTGGTAAATGGAACGTTTGTTGTAGTGAAAAGAGAATACTCTTTTGTTATGTTAAACTGAATGTTGGAACTGTTGTGGAACGATTTTGGTATGCTACTGTGGAAGGAAGTATTGTGACCTTATGGGGTGAATATATGGAGTTTCGTTGGAGTGTAAATGTAAAGGATAAACTAGGTAGGTAATCCTACCGGTTTGTAACGGTTATGTTGGTTTGTGGACTGTTTTGGTGGTGTGTGGACTGATTTGGTGTTGTTGTTTTGGAAAAGCCGTAAGTTATAGTGTAATGTTGTGTAATAATGTTATTTAGTAGTATAATGAAGGGGGGAGTGATGCACAATGTGTTTTGGAGGTTGGATAGTTTCTACTTTCCGTTAAGCACCTACTTACCGTCTTGTGAACTTATAATGTAGCTAACCATTAATGTTTGCTCCATTATGTACTTGTGTTGTAGAGTAACACATAAGGAAGGAGCTGAATTAGTGTAGTTACATATTGGGAAGATAAGGTATGTAAGGTTACTTTGTCCGTACCTTTCTGTAGCATATAATGTTCACATCAACGTTACACTTGTCCTATTCCGAGATGTACCAAGGTGTCCTATTTTCGGTTATCCATGGTTATTGTCACATGTTTCCTATTCATTGCACAATGGAGAATCTTGTCTCATAGTCAGTGCTAAGGTTCCAAAGGTCCAACAAAGTTGTGTTCCAATGTTCCAATAGTGATTATATTCATGTCTCTGTTATGCTCCAAAGTTCAAAGTGAGACTATAACTATCATTGTATAGACCTCATTGTACCAATCTCAAAGTAAAGAACAAACTAATGCATTTGTGGTCAATGATCAAGTATGGGTGGCAAGTCTAGGGGCATAAGCCTAGCTCGACTCGATCCCGATGTATTGATTTATGGGTGGCAGGTCTAGGGGCATAAGCCTAGCTCGACCCGATCCCGATACATTGATTTATGGGTGGCAGGTCTAGGGGCGTAAGCCTAGCTCGACCCGATCCCAACATGATGATATGTTATGTAAAGACCCACTGATCAGTCGGGGCCCGGGTACAGTATGACACATGTAATGACAAGTAAGCATTGAAGGAAAGAAGCAATCAAAATAATACACATGGTTCCCAAAATACAGAATGGTTACTTATTCATTAGATTATTCATATGGATCTGAGTTCATTAAAATATTCATGTGTTGTATAGTTTTATGTGAGCCTTACATACTCAGTACATTCTTCGTGCTGACCCCTTTGGGGAATTTACCTTACTTGCTGCAGGCGCAGGTTCTAGTAGACCTCCACAATAGGTTACAGGATATTTACAGCTTTTGGTGAGCTCCAGTTGTTCGGGGCTTTCTCCAGGTCAAAGTTGTACATATGTTTTGGTGTTGTATATGTCGTATAAAGCGGGGACTTGTCCCGACCTTTAGCTCATTTTGGTCAATGCACTTGTTAGAGGCTTTTGTAGACGGATGTGGGTATATGTATATAAGATAACGCATGAAGTCTTATTTTGATGGCCTCAACGGCCAAGTTTCACATATGTATATTTGTATATGTCATATGTTCTATGAATTTTCGTTGTTAGCATAATAAGTCCTCACGTGTTAAAAGTGTTTCTGATGGCATGTATACGAATGCACATAAGTACAGGTTGGTTCTCTCGGGCCTTATCGGCTATGGGTGCCAATCAAGTCTCGATGGGATTCGGGGCATGACAAAAGTGGTATCAGAGCAGGTCGTTCTAAGGGTGTCTACAAAGCCGTGTCTGAGTAGAGTCTTACTTATCAGTGTGTTGTGCACCACATTTATAAGTAGGAGGCTACGGGACATTTAGGATGTTGTTTCTTTTCTTCATTCTAGATCGTGCAATGCAATAGAGCCAATGTTATAAGTTGAAATGTGTCTGACAATAGTAATTGTTTCTCTTTGATATAGTAACAATGCCGTTCACGAGAAGAGGTAGAGGTAAAGGGAAGCAGGTAGATGTGCCTGCTGACGAAGGAATGAGTAGACTACCACCTGACCAAGCTAGTCAAGGTGGAGCAAATGCTGAAATTTCATCGCGGTCTTCGTCTACCTTTCCAGCTACGGAAGATACAATTGGTAGAGAAGTACCTGCAGAACCACCGATTAATGCTACAGATCAAGATCTTAGAAATGCTGTACATATGTTGACACAGTTAGTGGCGGCACAAAGCCAGGGACAAGCTGGTACAATGACAAATGAGGACGATGCGGCTAGAGTGGCAAGTCGCAGGACACAGGACTTCTTGAAACTGGACCCTCCTATATTCACTGGGTCCGATCCAAAAGCAGATCCACAGGACTTCGTGGATCAAATTCATAGGGCCTTGGAAGTGATGCATGTATCGGGGGTAGAGACAGTTGAACTTGCAGCGTACAGGTTGAAGGGAGAAGCGATATTGTGGTACGAGGATTGGAAGAAATCCCGTGATATTGGTGCTAATCCACCTACGTGGGAAGAGTTTAAAGAGGCTTTCCTTGATCATTACTTGCCCTATGAGATCCGTGAGGCACGTGCGGATCAGTTTCTAAATCTCCGTCAGGGAAACCTAAGCGTCAGGGAATACAGTTTGCAATTTAATTCCTTGGCTCGATATGCGCCAAATGTGGTGGCTACGATGACAGATAGAGTCCATCGATACGTGGACAGACTAGAGCCATATTTGGTACGAGATTGCACCATTGCTGCCTTGAATAAGGACATGGACATAGCGAGAATTCAGGCCTTCGTGCAAAAAATGGAAGACCAACGACAGAGGAGAAGAGTGCATGAATTTGATAGGGGACAGTCCAAAAGGGCTAGACCTATGGGACCACCTATGATGTCCCAAGGAGGGTCTAGGCCTCGTATGTTCCCTAGACCACCTAGATCGTCATTTTCTCATTCCGTGGCAGGTTCTTATTCTCAGTCTCGAGGGTTTAGAGGTGGTTCAGCTGGGCAGAGTAGTGGGGTTCACGGATCACAGGCAGCAGGTTTTCCTCGTCAGCAGTGTCAGCACTGCGGGCGTATTCACTTAGGCACATGTCGGTCAGGGATGAATGTCTGCTTTTGGTGTGGTATGCCAGGGCATATAGCGAGAGATTGTCCACAGAGGAGCATGGGTGGTATGGCACGACCGGCAGGATCAGCCGTTACATCATCAGCATCGGTTCCTTCTTTGGACAGAGGTGTACAGCCGGTTGGCCGTGGTAGGGGTGCCAGAGGAGCATCCAGTACTAGTGGTGTCCAGAATCGCACTTATGCTTTAGTGGACCGACAGAATTCAGAGGCTTCCCCTGATGTTGTCACAGGTACATTATCCATATTCTCATATAATGTATATGCATTGATTGACCCTGGTTCTACATTGTCCTATGTTACTCCATTGATTGCGGCAAAATTTGCAAAAGCACCAGAATTATTAATTAAATCAATTGAAGTATCTACACCGGTGGGTGAATGTATTGTTGCAAAAAGAGTATATCGAAATTGTGTGGTAACTGTGTGTGGCCATGATACATTGGCCGACCTTATTGAATTGGACATGGTGGATTTTGATGTGATAATGGGGATGGATTGGTTGGCTTCTTGTTATGCCACGGTAGATTGCCGGGCCAAGAAGGTACATTTTCATTTCCCACAAATGAATGTTCTTAAATGGAAGGGTGATGTAGGGGCACCACGAGGAAAATTTATTTCCTATCTGAAAGCCAGGAAAATGATTGTTAAGGGATACATATGTCATTTAGTACGGGTAAAAGATACTGAAGTGGAACCACTAACTCCGCAGTCGGTTCTGGTAGTCAATGAATTTCTAGATGTATTTCCAGAGGATCTTCCAGGCTTGCCCCCAGAGCGGGAAATAGAATTTGGCATTGATGTGATTCCAGGCACTCAGCCTATTTCTATTCCTCCATATAGAATGGCTCCAGCAGAATTGCGTGAATTGAAAGAGCAATTGAAAGATTTGCTGGATAAAGGCTTCATTAGGCCGAGTATGTCATCGTGGGGTGCACCGGTATTGTTTGTACGGAAAAAAGATGGCACGTTGAGAATGTGTATCGACTATCGGCAACTTAATAAGGTGACAATTAAGAATAAATACCCCCTCCCTAGAATTGACGATTTATTTGATCAATTACAAGGTGCTAAATGTTTCTCAAAGATTGACTTGAGGTCGGGTTACCATCAAGTAAAGGTCAGAGAGAGAGATGTACCCAAGACAGCTTTTCGAACACGGTACGGTCATTATGAGTTTTTAGTTATGTCCTTTGGACTAACAAATGCACCAGCAGCTTTTATGGATCTAATGAATAGGGTGTTTAAGCCGTTTTTAGACGTGTTCGTGATAGTATTTATAGATGATATTCTTGTCTATTCAAGATCAAAAGAGGACCATGCTAGTCACTTACGACAGGTGTTACAGATTCTTCGTGATCGTAAGTTATATGCAAAGTTCTCTAAATGTGAATTTTGGTTAAAATCTGTAGCATTCTTGGGTCATATTGTGTCGGATGAAGGAATAAGGGTTGATACTCAAAAGATAGAAGCTGTGAAGAATTGGCCAAGACCTACAACGCCTACAGAGATTCGTAGTTTCCTCGGGTTGGCAGGTTATTATAGAAGGTTTGTTGAAGGATTTTCTTCTATCGCTGCACCTTTAACAAAGCTAACACACAAGGCAACTAAGTTTCAATGGAATGATGCATGTGAGAAGGGTTTCCAAGATCTGAAAAATAAGCTGACCTCTACACCTGTATTGGTACTTCCAGAAGGGATAGAAGGTTATGCGGTGTATTGTGATGCTTCAGGAGTTGGCTTGGGATGTGTATTGATGCAGCATGGTAAAGTAATAGCTTATGCCTCCAGACAATGGTGGCCACATGAAAAAAATTATCCAACACATGATCTTGAGTTAGCAGCAGTGGTATTTTCTTTAAAGATATGGCGCCACTATTTGTATGGGGTTCATGTTGACATATATACCGACCATAAGAGTTTGCAATATATCTTTAAGCAGAAGGACCTAAATTTGAGGAAACGGAGGTGGCTTGAACTATTGAAAGATTATGACATTGATATTTTATATCATCCGGGGAAGGCAAATGTGGTAGCTGATGCATTAAGTCGTAAGGCAATGGGGAACACTAATGGCCAGCTTAGAGGAAAACAAGGGTTAATCAAGGATCTACATCAATTAGCTAGCTTAGGCGTTCGCCTTCTTGAAACTCCAGAGGAAGGAGTTGTGGTGCAAAATGCGGCCGAATCATCATTAGTAGTTGAAGTGAAAGAAAAGTAGTATGCAGATCCCATTCTATCACAGCTTAAGGAGAATGTACAGCAAGGTATGACAAAGGCATTTGAGCTTACTCAAGAAGGAGTACTTCAGTGCCAAAACAGACTATGTGTACCTAATGTAGATGAGTTAAGACGAAGGATTATGACAGAGGCACATCATTCCAGGTATTCTATTCATCCGGGATCAACTAAAATGTACCACGATCTTAAAAGAGTGTATTGGTGGGGTGATATGAAGAAGCATATTGCAGAATTTGTAACCCAATGTCCAAATTGTCAACAAGTAAAAGTAGAGCATCAGAAGCCTGGAGGTTACATGCAATGTATCAATCTTCCAGTCTGGAAGTGGGATATGATTAATATGGACTTCATCACAGGTTTGCCTCGTACATTGCGGAAATTTGATTCTATATGGGTTATAGTTGATAGGCTTACCAAATCCGCACATTTTCTACCAGTCAAGACCACTTATACAGCTGAGGATTATGCAAAATTATATGTTAAAGAGATAGTGCGGTTGCATGGTATTCCACTCTCCATTATATCAGACAGGGGAGCCCAATTTACTGCACACTTTTGGAAATCCTTTCAGAAGAGTTTGGGAACCCAAGTGAATTTAAGTACAGCTTTTCATCCTCAGACAGATGGACAAGCAGAACGTACTATCCAAACACTTGAAGATATGCTACGAGCTTGTGTATTAGACTTTAAAGGTAACTGGGATGATCATTTACCTCTTATTGAGTTCGCCTACAATAATAGCTATCATTCAAGTATCAAAATGGCGCCTTATGAAGCCTTATACGGGAAAAAATGTAGGTCACCGATTGGGTGGTTTGAAGTAGGTGAGACTATTTTATTTGGACCAGATCTTGTTCATCAAGCCATGGAAAAGGTTAAGGTGATACAACAACGGCTAGGAACAGCCCAAAGTCGACACAAATCATATGCCGATGTTAGAAGAAGGGGGCTAGAGTTTGCTATAGGTGATTGGGTATTTTTGAAAGTGTCACCAATGAAAGGGGTAATGAGATTTGGGAAGAAGGGAAAACTAAGTCCACGTTATATAGGGCCATATAAGATTATCCGAAGATTTGGCCAGGTTGCTTATGAATTGGAACTACCCCAAGAACTCTCCACAGTTCATCCAGTGTTTCACGTCTCAATGCTTCGAAAGTGCATAGGAGATCCATCTTATATTACTCCTACTGAGGAAGTACAAGTTACGGATGATCTCACCTATGAAGAAGTACCTATTGCTATTCTAGATCGACAAGTGAAGAAGTTAAGAAATAAAGAGGTAACTTCTGTAAAAGTGCTTTGGAGGAATCAACAGGTAGAAGAGGTTACATGGGAAGCTGAGGAAATGATGAAATCTAAGTATCCTCAATTATTTGAAACCGAAGTGGAAGCCTTAGATGCTGAATTGGAGCAATAACAAGTAAGTATATAAATATATAAGTGTTATATGGTAGTATAAAGATTACACTTAAGCTTGAACTCGTTTAAGCTGAATAGAGATGATACTACCATTCGAGGACGAATGTTCCTAAGGGGGGGAGGATGTAACACCCCATACATTTTCAAAACTTATACGATCAACCTAACATGGATAAAGGTATTTACACTTGATATAATAACGACATACTTGAGTGTAAAGTTAAAGTTAAGTGGTGGATTAAGGTAGAAGGATTAAGACGTTGGAAAAAGGGGAGAACATAAACGAGGTGCTTCCGTGACTTAATTAAGATAGTAGGTGTATCACCTATTTAACCTATTGGGCTGCATTTGGACCTATGTTAATGGAATGAATTGAGGTCCAAACTAAGTACATAAAATAGGTGAGATGACCAGCCCAACACCTAAATATCACTAAGGCCCAACATGCTATGATCCAACTAGAATTAGCCCAAGTAAGTGGACTGTTTTGGACAGCTTATATAGCCAAGTAGGTGCATCACCTACTTGGACTATTTTTGACCAAAAAATTGGATAGGAATGAGCTAAAAGAGGTGGCTAAGAGGGTGTATAAAGATCTGGAATTCAGCTCAATTATCCATTCATTTCATTTTCCAAAAACAGAATATTGAAACACTCCCAAACCCTCCCAAAACAAAAGCAGCCGCCCTAGTTTTCCTTTAGGGTTCTTGGACTAATCTCCTATTTTTCAAGCCTTGGTAAGTCTTTAACCTTATATATTAATGTAATATATGTATAATAGGTTGTGTAAAACATGTTGGTGGTGTTTAAAATGTATAGGGCAGTCCCTTAATTAAGTTGGCAGTCCACTTGTGTTAGTTTTGATGAATCTGTCTTCCTTGTGGCTTGGACTTGTATAGGGGCTTAAGGTGTTGAAGAAATTAAGTTATGATGATGAAATTACAGTATATTAAAGTGTGGTTCTGTCCCTTAATCGTTCCTTTTATGTATGGCTTGATGGAAATGTTTATATGTGTTGGTAAATGGAACGTTTGTTGTAGTGAAAAGAGAATACTCTTTTGTTATGTTAAACTGAATGTTGGAACTGTTGTGGAACGATTTTGGTATGCTACTGTGGAAGGAAGTATTGTGAACTTATGGGGTGAATATATGGAGTTTCGTTGGAGTGTAAATGTAAAGGATAAACTAGGTAGGTAATCCTACCGGTTTGTAACGGTTATGTTGGTTTGTGGACTGTTTTGGTGGTGTGTGGACTGATTTGGTGTTGTTGTTTTGCAAAAGCCGTAAGTTATAGTGTAATGTTGTGTAATAATGTTATTTAGTAGTATAATGAAGGGGGGAGTGATGCACAATGTGTTTTGGAGGTTGGATAGTTTCTACTTTCCGTTAAGCACCTACTTACCGTCTTGTGAACTTATAATGTAGCTAACCATTAATGTTTGCTCCATTATGTACTTGTGTTGTAGAGTAACACATAAGGAAGGAGCTGAATCAGTGTAGTTACATATTGGGAAGATAAGGTATGTAAGGTTACTTTGTCCGTACCTTTCTGTAGCATATAATGTTCACATCAACGTTACACTTGTCCTATTCCGAGATGTACCAAGGTGTCCTATTTTCGGTTATCCATGGTTATTGTCACATGTTTCCTATTCATTGCACAATGGAGAATCTTGTCTCATAGTCAGTGCTAAGGTTCCAAAGGTCCAACAAAGTTGTGTTCCAATGTTCCAATAGTGATTATATTCATGTCTCTGTTATGCTCCAAAGTTCAAAGTGAGACTATAACTATCATTGTATAGACCTCATTGTACCAATCTCAAAGTAAAGAACAAAGCAATGCATTTGTGGTCAATGATCAAGTATGGGTGGCAAGTCTAGGGGCATAAGCCTAGCTCGACTCGATCCCGATGTATTGATTTATGGGTGGCAGGTCTAGGGGCATAAGCCTAGCTCGACCCAATCCCGATACATTGATTTATGGGTGGCAGGTCTAGGGGCGTAAGCCTAGCTCGACCCGATCCCAACATGACGATATGTTATGTAAAGACCCACTGATCAGTCGGGGCCCGGGTACAGTATGACACATGTAATGACAAGTAAGCATTGAAGGAAAGAAGCAATCAAAATAATACACATGGTTCCCAAAATACAGAATGGTTACTTATTCATTGGATTATTCATATGGATCTGAGTTCATTGAAATATTCATGTGTTGTATAGTTTTATGTGAGCCTTACATACTCAGTACATTCTTCGTGCTGACCCCTTTGGGGAATTTACCTTACTTGCTGCAGGCGCAGGTTCTAGTAGACCTCCACAATAGGTTACAGGATATTTACAGCTTTTGGTGAGCTCCAGTTGTTCGGGGCTTTCTCCAGGTCAAAGTTGTACATATGTTTTGGTGTTGTATATGTCGTATAAAGCGGGGACTTGTCCCGACCTTTAGCTCATTTTGGTCAATGCACTTGTTAGAGGCTTTTGTAGACGGATGTGGGTATATGTATATAAGATAACGCATGAAGTCTTATTTTGATGGCCTCAACGGCCAAGTTTCACATATGTATATTTGTATATGTCATATGTTCTATGAATTTTCGTTGTTAGCATAATAAGTCCTCACGTGTTAAAAGTGTTTCTGATGGCATGTATACGAATGCACATAAGTACAGGTTGGTTCTCTCGGGCCTTATCGGCTACGGGTGCCAATCAAGTCTCGATGGGATTCGGGGCATGACACTAGAATATGACACACCTATGGAAATACAACCATACCATTATTATATAACAGGAATGCTAGGTCAAAGAAAATATCTAATATTAATAGATACGGGAGAACAAGAAAACTACATTACTAGAGAATTAATAGTAGAAAATGATATTAAACTACACGAACAAGAATGTCTAGATTTACCTAAAGAACTTAGACAAACAAAAGAAACAACAACACAAGAACTAATTATTGGAGGAATACCTATTAGTATACCCTTTACGATAACAAAAATAAATACAAATATTATTTTAGGATTAAATTGGTTAGAACAAGTTAAACCCTATAAGATAGAGGATAAACAATTAATAATTCATTATGACAAAAAGCCTATCATAATTTCACGAACCATAGTAGAAATATGACAAAAGTATATATATTAGCAAAAATAATAGTAGAAGGATATAATAGCAGATATTATACACCAATGATAGACACAGGATCAGAAGCTAATCTTTGTAGATATAATTGTTTACCAGAAACAAAATGGGAAAAACTAAGAGATCCGACAGTATTAACAGGATTTAATGATGAAGGAAGTATGATTACCTATATAGCCAAAAATGTAAAAATACAGATATGGGATAAAATACTAACTATACAAACAATGTACAATTATGAATTTACAACAAGAGATATGATAATAGGAATGCCTTTTATAGACAAACTATATCCTCATATATTAACTAAAAAATACTGGTGGTTTACAACACCCTGTAACTACAAAGTAGCAGCTAAAAGAGTACAAAATAAACCTAGAAAACCGACTCCATGGATTAAAGGAAGTGAAAATATAGTACAAAAATTAGAAAACAACCCAAATACAGAAAAACATGTAGAAATAATAACCTTTTCTATAAATACATTACAACCAATACACCAAAAACTAGAATTACTATATAGTGACAATCCCCTTAAAGGATGGGATAAACATAAAACTACAGTTACAATAGAATTAATTAATGAAAATAGTATAATCACCCAGAAACCATTAAAATACAATTTTGATGATTTAAAAGAATTTACACTTCATATTAATGAATTACTCACAAATAACTATATCCAAGAAAGTAACAGCAAACATACTAGTCCTGCGTTTATTGTAAATAAACACAGTGAACAAAAAAGAGGAAAAAGTAGAATGGTTATTGATTATCGCAATCTAAATGCCAAAACTAAAACCTATAACTACCCAATACCAAACAAAATATTAAAAATAAGACAAATCCAAGGATATAATTATTTTAGTAAATTTGACTGTAAATCAGGATTTTACCACCTAAAATTAGAAACAGAATCTAAGAAATTAACAGCCTTCACTGTACCACAAGGATTTTACGAATGGAACGTACTACCTTTTGGATACAAAAATGCACCAGGAAGATATCAACAATTTATGGACACATACTTTACACAATTAGAAAATTGTATAGTATATATAGACGATATATTGCTATACTCTAGAACAGAAGACGAACATATCCAATTATTAAACAAATTTATAAATATTATAGAAACCACAGGAATAAGCTTAAGTAAAAGTAAAGCAGAAATAATGAAAAACCAAATAGAATTTCTAGGAATACAAATAGATAAAGATGGAATAAAAATGCAAACCCATATAGTTCAAAAAATAATTACTTCAGAAGAACTTTTAGATACAAAAAAGAAATTACAATCCTTTTTAGGATTAGTAAACCAAGTACGCGAATATATACCAAAATTAGCAGAACATTTAAAACCATTACAAAAGAAATTAAAAAAGGATGTTGAATATCACTTTGATAATACAGACAAAACACATATACAAAGAATGGGGGGGGGGATCCCTTATGTCTTTGTTTTTCTTAGTCATGATTGAAATACGGAATTATAGTAATTATCTCTTTGTCTAATTAATCTTAATATTTGGTTAATATCTTCTACTATTAAGTCTAGGTAAGCAACATTCTGGGTTTGTATATAGCTATCTAGATTATATTGTATTAAAGTTTCTCTGTCTCTTAATTCATTTATAGTTTTTTGCCAGTTCTCTAGATGTTCTTGGTTCATTATTTTAATTAAAATCTAAATATCCTTCTGAGTCTATGTCGTTGTATATGTCATTATTTTTATATTCTTCATCTTCATCATTGTTTAGTATATTATCAAACCATTCTTCTTTCATTAGTTCTATAATTTCATGGGTAAATAGTAAGTTATATATTTTCTGTGTTGAATCTTTATCTAAATTTTTTAATGCATACAGTAGTAATATTTTGTAATTTTGATCGTCATTAATTAAATATTTAGGTTTCTAATCTGGTAGTCTTCTATGTTTCGACTAGTTTGTGCCATATTTATCAGTTCATGTGTGTTCAAATCATATTCCCTTTAACCTCTAATCTTATTATTATATTTATCACTAAGCAATTCAGTATGTTCAATTATTCTTTGTGTCACTACTATGGGTTTCAGCTTTGATCAGTTACCCTAACAATGCCTCAACTCTGGTCTACTACCCTGTTCACGGCATTCCTAGCCTTTTTCGGTTTCGACCTCTAGGATGGCTTAGTCTGGGATTACCTAACTCTTAGCTTACCTAACCATAGCAAACTTACTCGAATAATATAACATAATCAAATTATTATATGATAAACATTAATAATAATCTAGAGATTAGCAGGAATATAGGATTTAGTTACACATAAGTAAATATGAGTGTACCGTAGTTATTATCTCCTCTGTGGTATGTGATATTGAAGTCTGTATGTTGGAATCCTCCATAGTTTGTTGAAAGCGGTAGATATTTGAAAAGATTTTTATTTATAGTAGGGGGTCTCAACACATGAGAGGGATTTAGGTTTCGATTGCTCGATGCCCTCCCTTCTCTTCTGCTTCTCTATTTATATACATAAGAGGTGCTTACTAAAGCATCCTCAATCATTCAAAAGAAAAAGAAAACGCGTGTACAATACTAGTTACTATGCACTTTACGACTTTTCTTACAAAAACGCGTAAAACGCGTAAAATAAAGTAATATACAGCACTATGCTTGTCTATCCTATCTAAAAACATGGAAAGAATCTATCTTTTTCTAAAAGAAAAACGCGTATTATTACTAAACGACAAAAAAGAAAACGTGTAAAGCAAAAGTAATATATTACATAGTTGCTTCTTGTCGGTAGGTTGTCGGTAGATGATGCTTGACTAGATGGTCATCCTGCTCCGCTTGTTTTATCCTAGTTGAACATCTGGTATATTGACAGTAGTTCCTCCATTACATTGTGAACATTGATGGTCTGCATATTTTGGTCCAATGTATTGACAATATCTGGTTAATAGATGTGTTGAAATAAATCCCTTTTTCAGTGCTCTTGTAGTAGGTGTGTCTTCTAGTTTTAACAAGGAAATTATCCATTGTCTAACTTCTTCCATGTCTGCTTGTCGTAGTTCTCTTGAGTTGGCATAAATCATAACTTGGTTTCTACAGTAGTAGTTCCAAATAGCATGTCCGTTTGTATAATTATTGGCTAGTTCTTGGAGAATAACTTGTAAACCGATAAGTCTTTTATTTGCATAGAATTGCGGTATTTCTTCTTCAGGTATCTCTGGTTGTGGTTCAATTTCTTCTGGTAAAATCATGTCTCTAGTTAGTCCAATTTTGACTACTTGTATGTTTGGTTTTATTTCGTCAAATAATATCTCAGCTGGTGCATTATAAAATCTTATATAAAAGAATGTCCCTCCGGTAATTCTTTTGTAGGTGGAGAATGCATTGTATATTTCTCGTATTTTCTGAATTTCATGTCCATCCTTGGTGTATACGGTAGCTAATAGTCCATAATCATAACATGTCTTGACTAGGTTTGCATTTGTATCTGGTTGGGCTACGAGTTTATTGTAACCTTGTAACTTTTGGGTTATATAGTCTTTTTCTGGGTCAGTGGTTGTGGTTGACCTTGGATTTAGATTTAAATGTGTTTGGATTTTGTGGATATTGCGGATATATGTCCTGGAGAGGTGATTATATATATCTTTATTATGACTTAAGCTAGATGCATAGCTGGATGTTTGTGGACTGGGATTATTTGTGGATTGGAATTTTTGGATAAATGGTTTTGAGAATTGACTGTTTAGGTTGGTGTTTTGTTTTTTCGTAGGTTGGCTGGTTGAGCTGCTTGCTCCTGTACTAGCTTTGCATGTAGCTGCATTAACAAACTTGTTATGAGTTTTAGGGAGTTTCTCAACGTCTCCTTCTAGTTCTGGCTATTTACCGTCTGCCTGTGGACGTAGTTCAGCATCTTTTGAGTCATGCGGATGACTATTAGTAGCTTTAGCTTTCAGATTAACTTCATTAAGCTTTAGCTTGTTCATTTCTAGCTCAATACTTTCCAGTTTGGAACAAAGTGTAGTAATGGCTTTTAGCATAGCTTCCATTGTACTATCTTTTTCTGGTTCGATCTGAGTTGCCTTGTCTTGATAGGTAGTCTGCAACAGTATTTTTGTTAGTGCTAATTATTTCAATTGTAAAAGTAAAATTTTGTATACTCAATACAAGTCATCGTATTTCTTTTGTAGTAACTGAGTCTTGTATTTTTCTTGTTAGCCACCATTTTACTTGGGTATTATCTGTTCTGACAATAAATTTGTTATACACAATATATGGTTCAAATGATAATAAGCATTTATATAAAGCAAATAATTCTTTTCGATTTATTTCCCACTTAATTTGTGATTCCGTATAAGATCCTGAATAATATCTACAATGATGTTCGATAGTTTCATTTAAATACTTATACTTTAATACTCCTCCATAACTATGGTCACTTGAGTCTGTTTCTACTATGTATACAAATTGTTTCTTTGTATCTGGAAAGTATAATTTAGGTAATTGTTTGCATAGTTCTTTTATTCTTTGTATATGTGTTTTGTCTGTATTATCAAAGTGATATTCAACATCCTTTTTTAATTTCTTTTGTAATGGTTTTAAATGTTCTGCTAATTTTGGTATATATTCGCGTACTTGGTTTACTAATCCTAAAAAGGATTGTAATTTCTTTTTTGTATCTAAAAGTTCTTCTGAAGTAATTATTTTTTGAACTATATGGGTTTGCATTTTTATTCCATCTTTATCTATTTGTATTCCTAGAAATTCTATTTGGTTTTTCATTATTTCTGCTTTACTTTTACTTAAGCTTATTCCTGTGGTTTCTATAATATTTATAAATTTGTTTAATAATTGGATATGTTCGTCTTCTGTTCTAGAGTATAGCAATATATCGTCTATATATACTATACAATTTTCTAATTGTGTAAAGTATGTGTCCATAAAGTGTTGATATCTTCCTGGTGCATTTTTGTATCCAAAAGGTAGTACGTTCCATTCGTAAAATCCTTGTGGTATAGTGAAGGCTGTTAATTTCTTAGATTCTGTTTCTAATTTTAGGTGGTAAAATCCTGATTTACAGGCAAATTTACTAAAATAATTATATCCTTGGATTTGTCTTATTTTTAATATTTTGTTTGGTATTGGGTAGTTATAGGTTTTAGTTTTGGCATTTAGATTGCGATAATCAATAACCATTCTACTTTTTCCTCTTTTTTGTTCACTGTGTTTATTTACAATAAACGCAGGACTAGTATGTTTGCTGTTACTTTCTTGGATATAGTTATTTGTGAGTAATTCATTAATATGAAGTGTAAATTCTTTTAAATCATCAAAATTGTATTTTAATGGTTTCTGGGTGATTATACTATTTTCATTAATTAATTCTATTGTAACTGTAGTTTTATGTTTATCCCATCCTTTAAGGGGATTGTCACTATATAGTAATTCTAGTTTTTGGTGTATTGGTTGTAATGTATTTATAGAAAAGGTTATTATTTCTACATGTTTTTCTGTATTTGGGTTGTTTTCTAATTTTTGTACTATATTTTCACTTCCTTTAATCCATGGAGTCGGTTTTCTAGGTTTATTTTGTACTCTTTTAGCTGCTACTTTGTAGTTACAGGGTGTTGTAAACCACCAGTATTTTTTAGTTAATATATGAGGATATAGTTTGTCTATAAAAGGCATTCCTATTATCATATCTCTTGTTGTAAATTCATAATTGTACATTGTTTGTATAGTTAGTATTTTATCCCATATCTGTATTTTTACATTTTTGGCTATATAGGTAATCATACTTCCTTCATCATTAAATCCTGTTAATACTGTCGGATCTCTTAGTTTTTCCCATTTTGTTTCTGGTAAACAATTATATCTACAAAGATTAGCTTCTGATCCTGTGTCTATCATTGGTGTATAATATCTGCTATTATATCCTTCTACTATTATTTTTGCTAATATATATACTTTTGTCATATTTCTACTATGGTTCGTGAAATTATGATAGGCTTTTTGTCATAATGAATTATTAATTGTTTATCCTCTATCTTATAGGGTTTAACTTGTTCTAACCAATTTAATCCTAAAATAATATTTGTATTTATTTTTGTTATCGTAAAGGGTATACTAATAGGTATTCCTCCTATAATTAGTTCTTGTGTTGTTGTTTCTTTTGTTTGTCTAAGTTCTTTAGGTAAATCTAGACATTCTTGTTCGTGTAGTTTAATATCATTTTCTACTATTAATTCTCTAGTAATGTAGTTTTTTTGTTCTCCCGTATCTATTAATATTAGATATTTTCTTTGACCTAGCATTCCTGTTATATAATAATGGTATGGTTGTATTTCCATAGGTGTGTCATATTCTAGTCTTCTGGATGTGCTCATTCTAGATGATGTTGTTGGGGTATCTATCATTCTTTTTGATTTTCCTATTCTTTCATTTACAATGTCTAATTCTTGGTTTATATCTAATTCTTCATAACTATATTCATTATTATCAATTACTGTTACTATATTGTCAAAGGGTGTTTCGATTTTTATTTTATCTATTTTGCTAACTGCTTTTACCGTATGTTGTGTTGTTAATATGTATAGATTTTTACATCGTGCTGTAAATATCTTACTTCCTGGTGTTAGTTCTATTCCTGACATTTTCCAATATAATACCAATGATTTATCAATATTTTTATCTTTTATCGCTACTGAGTAGTTTGGGTTTACTGTAAATTTAAATTTTTGATATATTAGGTTTCCTTTTACTGCACTAATTATGCTTTTTTCTATAGGAAATTTGATTCTATCATCTGCTAAATATAGTTCTATTGGTGTATCTATTCCTTCTCTAAAACATGCTCTTAGTAATATTTCTATTGCTCCTAGGTGTACATGAGTTATTTCATTTTTAGTTTTTAAAGCTTGTATTTCTTTGTTAAGGTCTTTTTTATTAATTATTGGTACCATTGCTCTTCCTTTTGCATATTTACAATCTATTGTGTGTTCTTTTTGGCTTATAACATAATATTCTTCTTTTGGTTTTCTGAACCAATTTTTTATTATGGGTACTTCTAAAACATTATCTATTTTAAGTGATATTTCTTGTTTTTTAATTTGGTTAAATATAGTTGTATCAAATATTACTTTCTGATTTGAAGTTTCTTCATTTTGGTAGTCATCTTTTTCAATTACTCCTTTTTCAGTCATTTATATATTCTTCGATGTCTGTATCTTCGTTATTTATTTGTTCTATTATGTCCTCATCATGGTCCGTCATGTTATCTAATTCGTTTATTTCATCTATTTCATATATACTATCTTCACTTTCTATATCATAATCTATATATGGTAATTCAGTGTATTTATCATCTTTTATTTGTATTTCTGTTATTTGTTTCTTTTTTATATCTTTAGGTATTTTACAGTCTTTAGCTAAATGTCCTAGCTTTCCACAATTATAGCATGTACATTCAAATAATTTTTTCTTTGGTTTGTATGGTCTTTTCTTTTTATAGTTTTTTACATAATATCTTTTCCTTGGTTGTTTGTATTTATACTTGGATTTAAAACTCTTATATTTTTTAAATCGTTTTTTATATTTATGTTTGGATTGTTTACATCCAAACTGTGGTGCTATTTTTTGTGTACAACATGCTTTCATATTTTTATCTAATACTTTATCTAGTTTTCTTCTATCTTTGTAATTATCACATAATCCTATAAACCATGTTTGTAAATATTTTATTCTTGCTCCTAAAGTATCTGTTAAACTTGCTGCTTCCCAATCAGCTATTATTTTCGTACTAAATGGTTCAGGTAATTTTGTAAAATATGATTTTCTAACTTCTATTGCTTCCTCATGAGTATATATTCCTTTGTAGTAATAATCTTTAAAAGCACATGTATATTGGTCCGTGTAACACATATTACATATTGTTAATTTATTCATTAATTGTCTATTTAGGTTTTTATCCTTTTCTTGCTCTGCTATTTCGGAGAAACTTTAATACAATATAATCTAGATAGCTATATACAAACCCAGAATGTTGCTTACCTAGACTTAATAGTAGAAGATATTAACCAAATATTAAGATTAATTAGACAAAGAGATAATTATTATAATTCCGCATTTCAATCATGACTAAGAAAAACAAAGACATAAGGGACCCCCCCCCCAATTGGTATCAGAGCATAGGAACAAAATTAAAAAATTAGAACACAATAATAAAATAATTCACCCCGATATAAGAACCAAAAGCAATAACAGTAAGAAAACCCAACTGATAAAACAAACGAATAAACTGAAAGGACTTGACTATGGAGAAGAATTAACTTTTGATGACCCCAGATATATAAGACTTAATAAACAAATAAACATAGATAATAAACTACAGAAACTCAGAAAAGAATTAATTTTTTTTTATGAAGAATATGAATATACTAGGATGCCGGTACTAATAGACATGATCTCATACACAGAGTCTAAGTATGTTAAACAACTTAGGAAACAACAAGAATACAGTTATGTCAAATAAGTCACCAAATATAAAAATTACTAAACCAATAAAAACAAACTATTTAACAAAAAAGATTCAGAAAAAATACAGAAGAAATATTCAAAGAAAACAAAAACTTAAAGAAATTACACAAATAATTAAGGAAATAAATAATTTAAATAAAGCCATGACTAAATTAGTTATAGCACTAGACAAAATAACTATAACAATAAAACAAACCATAAATGGACAAGCCTGAATCAAGTAACCCAGTTTATCAAAATCCCAATATACCAAGAATACTAAGAAAAGCAGAATTACTTAGGCAAATCATAGATATACGAGATGAAATTAACCATAGGAAAGATAGGTTAAACTATAATATATTTGCAGGAGTAACCCAAAAATCAATAATTGCACAAAGAAAAACAATAAATGATTTAGAATTACAATTACATGTTTTAGAACATAAATACGCATATGAATAAAGAAGAATATCCAGTGGAAGAAAAAACATATATAGGAACAGAAGGATTACAAATAATCATAGTACATTCAAATTTAGGACGCAGGTATAGAAAAATAGGAACAAAATTACATTTAATGCCAGATAATAATTCAGCAAAGCTAGAAGATAGTCTAACAGAAATGGTAAGAATACAAAAAGAAAATGGTGAAATAGATAAAAAATTAGAAATTGAAAAAATACGTAACGATGCTAAAAAAGAAATAGAACAATTAAAACTTAAACAAATCAAAGAAGAATCACAAGAGGAATCACACCAAGATATAAGCCCAAGTATTTTCCAAATAGAATTTGAACCATCTACAAAAATAAAAGAATTAGAAAAAGAATTAGCTTTACTTAAACAAATATATGCAAAGAAAGTTAAAGAAAGAGAAGAACGTCAAAAATTATTCAAAATAAAACAATTAGAAAAAGAACAACAATTAGCTGAAGAATTAGAAAAACTAAAAGAAAAAATACAAATGGAAGAAACTAACCCGGATGTTACAGAAGGGGGGTCCCTTATGTCTTTGTTTTTCTTAGTCATGATTGAAATGCGGAATTATAATAATTATCTCTTTGTCTAATTAATCTTAATATTTGGTTAATATCTTCTACTATTAAGTCTAGGTAAGCAACATTCTGGGTTTGTATATAGCAATCTAGATTATATTGTATTAAAGTTTCTCTGTCTCTTAATTCATTTATAGTTTTTTTCCAGTTCTCGAGCTGTTCTTGGTTCATTATTTTAATTAAAATCTAAATATACTTCTGAGTCTATGTCGTTGTATATGTCATTATTTTTATAATCTTCATCTTCATCATTGTTTAGTATATTATCGAACCATTCTTCTTTCATTAGTTCTATAATTTCATGGGTAAATAGTAAGTTATATATTTTCTGTGTTGAATCTTTATCTAAATTTTTTAATGCATACAGTAGTAATATTTTGTAATTTTGATCGTCATTAATTAACTATTTAGGTTTCTAATCTGGTAGTCTTCTATGTTTCGACTAGTTTGTGCCATATTTATCAGTTCATGTGTGTTCAAATCATATTCCCTTTAACCTCTAATCTTATTATTATATTTATCACTAAGCAATTCAGTATGTTCAATTATTCTTTGTGTCACTACTATGGGTTTCAGCTTTGATCAGTTACCCTAACAATGCCTCAACTCTGGTCTACTACCCTGTTCACGGCATTCCTAGCCTTTTCCGGTTTCGACCTCTAGGATGGCTTAGTCTGGGCTTACCTAACTCTTAGCTTACCTAACCATAGCAAACTTACTCGAATAATATAACATAATCAAATTACTATATGATAAACATTAATAATAATCTAGAGATTAGCAGGAATATAGGATTTAGTTACACATAAGTAAATATGAGTGTACCGTAGTTATTATCTCCTCTGTGGTATGTGATATTGAAGTCTGTATGTTGGAATCCTCCATAGTTTGTTGAAAGAGGTAGATATTTGAAAAGATTTTTATTTATAGTAGGGGGTTTCAACACATGAGAGGGATTTAGGTTTCGATTGCTCGATGCCCTCCCTTCTCTTCTGCTTCTCTATTTATATACATAAGAGGTGCTTACTAAAGCATCCTCAATCATTCAAAAAGAAAAAGAAAACGCGTGTACAGTACTAGTTACTGTGCACTTTACGACTTTTCTTACAAAAACGCGTAAAACACGTAAAATAAAGTAATATACAGTACTATGCTTGTCTATCCTATCTAAAAACATGGAAAGAATCTATCTTTTTCTAAAAGAAAAACGCGTATTATTACTAAACGACAAAAAAGAAAACGTGTAAAGCAAAAGTAATATATTACATAGTTGCTTCTTGTCGGTAGGTTGTCGGTAGATGATGCTTGACTAGATGGTCATCCTGCTCCGCTTGTTTTATCCTAGTTGAACATCTGGTATATTGACAGTAGTTCCTCCATTACATTGTGAACATTGATGGTCTGCATATTTTGGTCCAATGTATTGACAATATCTGGTTAATAGATGTGTTGAAATAAATCCCTTTTTCAGTGCTCTTGTAGTAGGTGTGTCTTCTGGTTTTAACAAGGAAATTATCCATTGTCTAACTTCTTCCATGTCTGCTTGTCGTAGTTCTCTTGAGTTGGCATAAATCATAACTTGGTTTCTACAGTAGTAGCTCCAAATAGCATGTCCGTTTGTATAATTATTGGCTAGTTCTTGGAGAATAACTTGTAAACCGATAAGTCTTTTATTTGCATAGAATTGCGGTATTTCTTCTTCAGGTATCTCTGGTTGTGGTTCAATTTCTTCTGGTAAAATCATGTCTCTAGTTAGTCCAATTTTGACTACTTGTATGTTTGGTTTTATTTCGTCAAATAATATCTCAGCTGGTGCAGTATAATATCTTATATAAAAGAATGTCCCTCCGGTAATTCTTTTGTAGGTGGAGAATGCATTGTATATTTCTGGTATTTTCTGAATTTCATGTCCATCCTTGGTGTATACGGTAGCTAATAGTCCATAATCATAACATGTCTTGACTAGGTTTGCATTTGTATCTGGTTGGGCTACGAGTTTATTGTAACCTTGTAACTTTTGGGTTATATAGTCTTTTTCTGGGTCAGTGGTTGTGGTTGACCTTGGATTTAGATTTAAATGTGTTTGGATTTTGTGGATATTGCGGATATATGTCCTGGAGAGGTGATTATATATATCTTTATTATGACTTAAGCTAGATGCATAGCTGGAGGTTTGTGGACTGGGATTATTTGTGGATTGGAATTTTTGGATAAATGGTTTTGAGAATTGACTGTTTAGGTTGGTGTTTTGTTTTTTCGTAGGTTGGCTGTTTGATCTGCTTGCTCTTGTACTAGCTTTGCCTATAGCTGCATTAACAAACTTGTTATGAGTTTTAGGGAGTTTCTCAACGTCTCCTTCTAGTTCTGGCTGTTTACCGTCTGCCTGTGGACGTAGTTCAGCATCTTTTGAGTCATGCGGCTGACTATTAGTAGCTTTAGCTTTCAGATTAACTTCATTAAGCTTTAGCTTGTTCATTTCTAGCTCAATTTCTTAATTGTACTAAGATTATGGGTGGTTCAACCGTTGATACTATCTTTGAGGCACTCCTAGGGCTACAATGAAATATGGATCAAATGATTGGATGAATGTTACCCACGAATGAGAACTTGTCAAGTATTAAGGGTAGGATGGAAAATCATGGGGATCCTTTAAAGGCCTCTAATTTAACTCCTCTACTCCATGCCTAAACTACCATCCCTACACCGGCGTTCGTCAATCAAAATTGTGCTCTAAGACATCAAAAACATTTTCCATTGCATGTTCCATCACCCTGAACAAAAATAAACCGAGCTCCAGAAAACGTTGTTCGACCACTCCAAATCCAATTATGCAAAGACCCTTTCTATCTTAGGTCCACTAACTATGATACTAGCATTTTACCTAGTATCACTCCTTCTGTTGTTCAGGTACATGAACAAATAATTTCAAAGGAAGATGCAAGGAGATTTCCTTATGAAAATAAGCTTGAATCCCTAATGGAGTTCTTCCCCAAGGATTCCAAACTTGTAAAGACAAGCCGACAAAAGATTTGGATTCGAGGTTGAATCCTTTTCAAGAAAGGGAGGATGATACAAGCCGAATTGGAATCAACCTCCTAAGGCCCATACCCCGAGGTCAACTCAAGGGAGTCCAAGCCATGACCACCTCAAGAACGCCAAGACGTGTTTGGAGTACCCTTTTGGAGCTCCCACTAGAACAATATCATGTGTGGATGATAGCTTGGGGCGCGGGAGGAGCTATATTTGATGATATCATCCGAGGGATTATTGAGCAACATGGCATTTAGATAATAGCTTGGGCCATGGGAGAGAATATGCGCCAACATATGGTCATTTGGCATTAAGGGTCACTTTTGGGCCAACTTGGTATTTAGGGTCACTTTTGGGCCCATTATGTAATAAAGCCCATGGCTATAAATAGTTAGCTTTCTTTTCATTTTAGGTTGATGAATGATGATGTGATTTTACACTTGAGGGTGTTTATGTTAGCTTGTTGGGAGCTTTCCTTGTTGATTAGAAATGTTGGTTGTTTGAGGTCCAATTCCTCTTTCGGTCTTCGTAAGAGATTGGTGCTTTGAAGTAATCAAAAGGAAGATTTGAGGGTTTAACATACTCTCTTTTTGTCCTATCTTTTATTCATTGTGTCTATCTATCTATCCTGTTTACTTTCTATCTTTGTTTTCATAGTTTCTTCGTCTCTTCATATTTTGTTTCGTATCAGCAAAACTTATAGAGGGCTATCTTATAATTTAAACATGAAGAACATAATTTCCATAGTCTTCTTGAGATAAGCTTATGATTTTTTCACTTACCTTTATCTTGGAAGGAAGGTAAACTCCAAGAACCCGAATGGAAACTTAGGGCTGCTATAGAAGCTAAGAGAGAAAGAGAGAAAACTCTAGAAAGCTGAATTTTTGTCTAAGTTAAAATGGGTCAAATGAGCTAGTTTCAATCCCTTTAAAGGGAGTTGCTCTTGGCCGACTTTCTTTGCTAATTTGGGTCATATTTTTTCAAGTATTTGGTGCACCTACTTGCCAATTATACAACCTTTGTGGATCTGAAACTGTTGGGCCTTGGCTTCCTATTCTTCTTTTTTCTCTCTTTTAACTTGGGACAGAATTAATTCAAGTGTTCTTGGCCCAATAAGCTAGTCAAAGAAGTCTTAGTAGGTGATGCACCTACTTGGTTATTAGATTGGTCAATAATTCAAAGTAGTTGATGCACCTACTTGTCACCTACTAGCTTAATTTAAGTCAAGCAAATAGCTCACTTATTTTATTCCATATTTTAAGTCTTAACCCCTTATGTTAACTTAATAATTATATACACTTGGACACTTTAATCTTTGAGGTAGAATACCACCTTACTATCTCGCATTTAAACACTTTCGTTTGGGTTAACTGGCGTATACATGCTGAAATGTTTGGGCCACTATAATATCCTTTAAATCCTCTTTAAACCACCATTAATCACTTAAGAAAATTGGTCTGTTACCTATACAATAAGGTTACCTCTAGTCTCATATCAATAGAACAAGTACACGCAAAACACGAGATGTTACAATTACCACAAATCCAATCTAACTTTATTTGTCCTTCTCTTAGTAAGGACACTTGTGCAGGTACTAATGTTGCAAATGGAGGAGGAATACAAGCTTCAAACATTAGGTTTGATTAAAAAGATCGGGATATTAATTTGGACCTATGCCTTAAACCATATAAAGAGTATTCCGACATGGTGAAAGGAACCTTGCACCAAGGTAAAGAAGAATCTTCTCATGAGCTTCAAGGTAACATAGCTAACTCTTGCACTTTAGTAAATATGAGTGACAATTGTGTGGCTAGTAGCCAATTGAGTGTGAGTGATAGTTTGTCTACATGTGAGCTTAATGATTTGTTACCTCATGATGATAATGTACATGTTGAGAGTGCGGATACACTAGTTGATCATATTGATGACCGAATTGGGTCTTCTTGTAAGATAGATTTGAGTCCACCTAGTGTTGAAGCCTTTGTGTTGAATGCTAGTACATTGTCTTATGAAAATTGTATTGATCAACTTGCTTGTGAATCTAGTCCACTACTTGAGGGTGTTTGTGATGTGATTAGTGAACCTAAAGTTAGTGATGATGTTGATAATGTTGATCATTTGAATAGGAGTGAACCCTTGAGCATGCCATTAAATGAAAATTCTATTACTTGCTTGGATCATAGGGATGATCATGTGTTTTAAACTTCTTCAAAATTTGATAATTGTCTTTTTGAGTGTAACACCCCATACCTTCCCAACCCTACTTGATGACATTGAATAATGTTTCCTTAGGTGTCGAGAGCTATAAGTATGTATTTGGTAATGTTAATGATGAGAAAATTAAAATTGGGCCTCGTACATGTGGTTAGCCTTTCATAGGAGGTGTTTTGTGATTTTCGTGAAGCATTTGTGGGGTTCAAAATGAGGCTAAGAGGACCTCCAAACAAAGGATATTAAGGGTAAGAAGTAAGTTAAAGAATAGGACTTGAAGTATCTAACTGAACCCGCGAAGAAAAGTTGAAAAACTAAATTTTAAAAAAATTTAAGGTTGGGGGGCGCTAGAGGGCGTGCCAGGACACTCTGGGCCAAAATTTTTAGCCCAGACGCAGCAAGCTGGCACGCCCAAGGGAGTGCCAGGATGGGTTTTTCCATTTTTCAAAGTTGGAAATTTTCTTAAGTCCCAAGGGTGTCCGAGGACGTACCGAGCTGATTTTTGCCACGTTTCTTCTATAACCACGAGTCTATACATGGAATGAATGAAATATTATATTGGTATGGTAAAATTACTCGTGAACGAATTTGGAATCAAAATGACGGTTTTGCCCTTGTGGTCAAAATGAGCAATACGTGGCTAGAATAACTTGTTTTGGGGATTGAGGCTACGGATATGAATAGCGTGAGTGGGAATATTGTTGTAACACATATGAGATGAATTAAACACGAGAAATTATTGATTTTATTGGGTTAAGTGAATTGGGCTCAATAAAGGGCCCAAATTGTGAAAGAAGACATGGGCCAAAAATGGGTCAAATGACCCATTCTTGCCTTGACCTTCTAGATACAACATTAAATGTTATATGAGTGGCTAAGGATGGAATTAAAGGCTTATAAAAGGGACCAAAAATCTGATTTTATTCATCACAAGTCTCATGCCTTTTAGACCAAAAGATAAGCTATTTTCTCTCAAAACCCTAAGAACTCAAAGCCAACTTTTGGAGCAAGATCATCATTTTTCAAGCTTGGGAAAGTGCTTATTGTTATGGATTAATATATTATATGCATGGGAGAGTATGTAAATCATGTTGGTTATGCTTGGAAGTGTTGAACATGGTACTTTGTATTTTTGTAAAAGATTTGTGATCCATGGGATTTAAGCTTGAAATATGACTTGTGACTTTGATGAAAGAGAATGGTATGGATAAAATATGAACATGTATGGTGTGATTTTGTTATTAAACTTGTTATTTTTCTGTAAGTGTAAATTATGGGACTTTGGACGATATGTGCTATGAATTGTATTAATTGATGGATTATTTGTGATATGGTGTGGATGAGAAAGTGTAAAGGAGAAGTGTTGTGGTGAAATGTTATTGATTATCATGTATTGGTCAATGTATGGAATATTGTGGGATTATTGGTATGAGAATTTCATCAATGGTATTGTCAAGGGGGAAATGACATTTTAAAGGCAAAAATGTAACTCATTGACGTTATATGCATTTGTAAGGTAGTTGGTGGTTAATGTCAATTCCGTTATGTATTTGTGTTGTAGAGTGAAACATAAAGAAGGAGTGGGACTATTGTATACACATCTAATATTGTATATTCGTATTGAGAATACAAGGTATGTAAGGTTACTTTGTTCGTAACTTTCTGCGGCAAATAGTACTCACATTGACATTACGCTTATCCCATCCCGAAATGTGCTAAGGTATCCTATATCCGGTTGTCAATGGTCATTATCACATAGTTCCTAATCATTGATCAATTGTGAACCACATGTTTCATATTCATGGTTAATGTTCCAAAAGCTTAATAAGGTTATGTTCCAATGTTCAAATAGTGATTATACTCATGTCTCTTGTTCAAGGAATATTGTCCAATGGTTCCAATGGTGTTATGGTTCTAATAATGTTATGTTTCTCACAATGTTTATTTACATGTCTCTCACTCATTGGTTAATGATCCAAAGCTTAAAGTAAAGTTATAACTATCATTGTACCAATCTCAAAGTAATGAATAAAGTAATGCATATGTGGTTAATGATCAAGTATGGGTGGCAGCTTTGGGGACGAAATGCCTAGCTCAAGCCGATCCCGAGATTGTTTGATCAGGGGGAAATCCTAGAGGCATAAGCCTAGCTCGGACCTATCCTGACAGGGGGCAGCTCTAGAGGTAATAACCTAGCTCGAGCCGAACCTGATAAATTGATTGATGGGTGGCAGCTCTAGAGGTAATAACCTAGCTGGAGCAAATCCCGATATATATTGATTCATGGGTGGCAGCTCTGGTGGCATAAGCCTAGCTCGAGCTGATCCCAACATAACGATAAGTTATGTTAAAAACCCACTGTTCAGTCGGGGCCCGAGTATCACAGGTCACAGGCAAAGATGAATAATCATAGAAATAAAGATGCAAAGAAAGTAATGAAAGCAAAATACATGGTTTCCAAAGTTCAGTATAGTGACTTATCCATATTGCTCATTCATTTGTATTTGAGTTCATTGACATATTTACATATCATACAAGTTTCATATGGCCTTATATACTCAGTACATTCTTCGTACTAACCCCTCTTGGGGGATTTACCTTACTTGCTGCAGGTGCAAGTACTAGTAGGCCTCCACAGTAGGTTGCCAGTTGTTGCGGATCATTGGTGAGCTCCAGTTAGTTCGGGGCTTTTCCGAGTCATAGTTGTACATATGTTTTGGTGTTGTACATGTTGTTTAAAGCGGGGACTTGTACCAACTTTTAGTTCATTTTGGTCAATGCACTTGTTAGAGGCTTTTGTAGACATATGTGGGTATGGGAATGTAAGATGTATGTTTAGTTTGACGTGATGGCCCCAACGGCCAAGTTTTATATTTATATATATGGCATATGTTTCCATGTTCATGACTTTCGCATAGTTGCATGAGATATAATAAGATTAATATGAGGATATATATGAATGTTTATGAGCAAAGATTGGTTCTCTCGGGCCATATCAACTTCCGGTGCCAATCACGTCTCAATAGGATTCGGGGCGTGACAAAAATGGTATCAAAGTAGGTCTTTCTAAGGGTGTCTACAAAGCTGTGTCTGAGTAGAGTCTTACTTATCGATGTGTTGTGCACCACATTTATAAGTAGGAGGCTACGGGACATTTAGGATGTTGTTTCTTTTCTTCACTTCTAGATCGTGCAATAGAGCCAGTGTTGTAAGTTGAATTGTATCTGATCATGGTAATTGTTTTTCTCTTTGGTATAGTCAAAATGCTAATTAAGATAAGAGGTAGAGGTAAAGGGAAGCAGGTAGATGTGCCTGCTGAAGAAGGAATGAGTAGATTGCCACCTGACCAAGCCAGTCAAGGTGGAGCAAATGCTGAAATTTCATCGCGGTCTTCATCTACTTTTCCATCTCCAAAAGAGCCGATAGAGAAGTACACGCAGAACCACCAATGAATGCCACAGATCAAGATCTTAGGAATGCAGTTCATATGTTGACACAGATAGTGGCAGTACAACGTTAAGGACGAGATGGTCCAATGACACATGATGATAATACGGCTAGAGTGGTGAGTCGCAGAACACAGGATTTTCTGAAATTGGACCCTCCTATATTCACTGGGTCAAATCCGAAAGAAGATCCACAGGACTTCATGGATCAAATTCAGAGGTCTCTGGAAGTTATGCACGTGACGGGGGTAGAAACAGTTGAACTTGCTGCGTACAGATTGAAAGGAGAGGCTATATTGTGGTATGAGGATTAGAAGAAATCTCGTTGTATTGGTGTAAATCCACCTAATTGGAAAGAATTTAAAGCGGCTTTACTTGATCACTATCTTCCATACGAGGTCTGAGAGGCTCGTGCGAACCAGTTCTTAAATTTGTGGCAAGGTGACATGAGCGTCAGAGAGTACAGTCTACAGTTTAACTCTTTGGCTAGGTATGCACCAAATGTGGTAACTACCATGACCAATAAAGTTCATCGGTACGTGGATAGATTGGATCCATACTTGGTCCGGGATTATACTATTGCGGCATTGAATAAGGATATGGACATAGCTAGAATACAAGCCTTTGCACAAAAGATGAAAGTTCAGAGGCAAAGGAAAACAACACAGGAATCTGAAGGGGGGCCAGCAAAGAGGGCTAGATCTATGGGGCAGTCTATGGCATCCCAAGGAGAGTTTAGCCCTAGGAGTTTTCATAGACCGCCTAGACCATTATCTTCTTATTCCACAGCAGGCCCTCAATCTCAATTTCGAGGATCTAGAGGCAGCCATTTTGGGCAGAGTAGTGTGGGTCAGGGTTTATAGACATCAGGGTTTTCTCGCCAGCCGTGTCAGCACTGCGGGAAGTCTCATTTAGGTGAATGCCGAGTTGGAATGGATGTTTGTTATTTTTGCGGCGAGCCAGGGCACATGATGAGAGAGTGCCCACAAAGAGGCATGGGTGGTATAGCATAACCTACGGGATCGACCATTGCATCATCATCACCGATTCCTTCCCTAGGCAGGGGTGTACAACCTATTGGTCGTGATAGAGATATTAGAGGGGCAACTAGTTCTAGTGGAACTCAAAATCATACCTATGCTCTAGTGGACCGGCAGAATGCGGAGGCATCCCCTGACGAAGATACAAGTATATTATCCATATTTTTGAATGATACATATATCAGTTAAGTCAATTGACATACCTCCACCTGTTGGTGACTTTATTAGAGTCAAATACACATATCATAATGGTATAGTAGAATGATTAAGTACTCTTAAAGAGTTACTAATGAAAGAGGTAATGGGATATGGAAAGAAAGGGGAAATTGTCTTATACAACATGCCATGTGAAGTTGCCGGAAGTGCATAAGGGTTCCATTTCGTATTACTCCCATTGAAAATATACAAATTACGAAGGATTTCACTAGGAAGAGATACCAATTGTTATTTTAGACTGACAATTGAGAAATACGTAAATTCTGTAAAAGTTTTTGTGAGAGACCAATAAGCTAAAGAAATCGAATGTGAAGTTGAGAAAACAAAAAGATGAAATCGACGACCCTTATTTGTTTCAAAGGGAAGAAAAAGTTCAAAGTGTGGAAGTAGACCTATAACAAGTAAATATCCATGAGCCTTAAGTGTTTATGCGTACATATGCTAATATAGAGATGCATTTGTTGTAATTAAAGCGACATCGTTAACATTCGAGGACGAATGTTTCTAAAGGGGGGAGAATGTAATACCCCGTACCTTCCCAACCCTACTTGACAACATTGAATAATGTTTCCTTAGGTGTCGATAGCTATAAGTATGTATTTGGTAATGTTAATGATCAGAAAATTGAAATTGGGCCTCGTACATGTGGTTAGCCTTTCATAGGAGGTGTTTTGTGATTTTCGTGAAGCATTTGTGGGGTTCAAAATGAGGCTAAGAGGACCTCCAAACAAAGGATATTAAGGGTAAGAAGTAAGTTAAAGAATAGGACTTGAAGTATCTAACCGAACCCGCGAAGAAAAGTCGAATAACAAAATTTTAAAAAAATTTAAGGTTGGGGCATTCTAGAGGGCGTGCCAGGCCACTATGGGCCAAAATTTTTAGCCTAGAGGCAGCAAGCTGGCGCTCCCAAGGGTGTGCCAGGATGGGTTTTTCCATTTTTCAAAGTTGGAAATTTTCTTAAGTCCCAAGGGTGCCCGGGGAAGTACCGAGCTGATTTTTGCCACGTTTCTTCTACAAACATGAGTCTATACATGGACTGAATGAAATATTATATTGGTATGGTAAAATTACTCATGAACGAATTTGGCATCAAAATGATGGTTTTGCCCTTGTGGTCAAAATGAGCAATACGTGGCTAGAATCACTTGTTTTGGGAATTGAGGCTACGGATATGAATAGCGTGAGTGGGAATATTATTGTAACACGTATGAGATGAATTAAACACGAGAAATTATTGATTTTATTGGGTTAAGTGAATTGGGCTCAATAAAGGGCCCAAATTGTGAAAGAAGACATGGGCCAAAAATGGGTCAAATGACCCATTCTTGCCTTGACATTCTAGTTACAACATTAAATGTTATATGAGTGGCTAAGGATGGACTTAAAGGCTTTTGAAAGGTACCAAAAATCTGATTTTATTCATCACAAGTCTCATGCCTTTTAGACCAAAAGATAAGATATTTTCTCTCAAAACCCTAAGAACTCAAAGCCAACTTTTGGAGCAAGATCATCATTTTTCAAGCTTGGGTAAGTGCTTATTGTTATGGATTAATATATTATATGCATGGGAGAGTATGTAAATCATGTTGGTTATGCTTGGAAGTGTTGAACATGGTACTTTGTATTTTTGTAAAAGATTTGTGATCCATGGGATTTAAGCTTGAAATATGACTTGTGACTTTGATGAAAGAGCATGGTATGGATAAAATATGAACATGTATGGTGTGATTTTGTTATTAAACTTGTTATTTTTCTGTAAGTGTAAATTATGGGATTTTGGACGATATGTGCTATGAAGTGTATTAAGGTGAATTGATGGATTATTTGTGATATGGTGTGGATGAGAAAGTGTAAAGGAGAAGTGTTGTGGTGAAATGTTATTGATTATCATGTATTGGTCAATGTATGGAATATTGTGGGATCATTGGTATGAGAATTTCATCAATGGTATTGTCAAGGGGGAAATGACATTTTAAAGGCAAAAATGAGACGTTATATGCATTTGTAAGGTAGTTGGTGGTTAATGTCAATTCCGTTATGTATTTGTGTTGTAGAGTGAAACATAAAGAAGGACCGGGACTATTGTATACGCATCTAAGATTTTATATTCGTATTGAGAATATACGGTATGTAAGATTATGCTGTCCGTAACTTTCTACAGCAAATAGTACTCACATTGACATTAGACTTATCCCATCCCGAAATGTGCTAAGGTATACTATATCCGGTTGTCAATGGTCATTATCACATAGTTCCTAATCATTGATCAATTGTGAACCACATGTTTCATATTCATGTTTAATGTTCCAAAAGCTCAATAAGGTTATGTTCCAATGTCCAAATAGTGATTATACTCATGTCTCTTGTTCAAGGAATATTGTCCAATGGTTCCAATGGTGTTATGGTTCTAATAATGTTATGTTTCTCACAATGTTTATTTACATGTCTCTCACTCATTGGTTAATGATCCAAAGCTTAAAGTAAAGTTATAACTATCATTGTACCAATCTCAAAGTAATGAATAAAGTAATGCATATGTGGTTAATGATCAAGTATGGGTGGCAGCTTTGGGGACGAAATGCCTAGCTCAAGCCGATCCCGAGATTGTTTGATCATGGGGAAATCCTAGAGGCATAAGCCTAGCTCGGACCTATCCTGACAGGGGGCAGCTCTAGAGGTAATAACCTGGCTCGAGCCGAACCTGATAAATTGATTGATGGGTGGCAGCTCTAGAGGTAATAACCTAGCTGGAGCAAATCCCGATATATATTGATTCATGGGTGGCAGCTCTGGTGGCATAAGCCTAGCTCGAGCTGATCCCAACATAACGATAAGTTATGTTAAAAACCCACTGTTCAGTCGGGGCCCGGGTATCACAGGTCACAGGCAAAGATGAATAATCATAGAAATAAAGATGCAAAGAAAGTAATGAAAGCAAAATACATGGTTTCCAAAGTTCAGTATAGTGACTTATCCATATTGCTCATTCATTTGTATTTGAGTTCATTGACATATTTACATATCATACAAGTTTCATATGGCCTTATATACTCAGTACATTCTTCGTACTAACCCCTCTTGGGGGATTTACCTTACTTGCTGCAGGTGCAAGTACTAGTAGGCCTCCACAGTAGGTTGCCAGTTGTTGCGGATCATTGGTGAGCTCCAGTTAGTTCGGGGCTTTTTAGAGTCACAGTTGTACATATGTTTTGGTGTTGTACATGTTGTTTAAAGCGGGGACTTGTACCAACTTTTAGTTCAATTTGGTCAATGCACTTGTTAGAGGCTTTTGTAGACATATGTGGGTATGGGAATGTAAGATGTATGTTCAGTTTGACGTGATGGCCCCAACGGCCAAGTTTTATATTTATATATATGGCATATGTTTCCATGTTCATGACTTCCGCATAGTTGCATGAGATATAATAAGATTCATACGAGGATATGCATACGAATGTTTATGAGCAAAGATTGGTTCTCTTGGGCCATATCGGCTTCGGGTGCCAATCATGTCTCGATAGGATTCAGGGCGTGACATTGAGAGTGAACTTACATGTTCTAATTATCCTTCTTGCATTAATCCTTCTCTCTTTAAGTACAATTTCTTATTGGAGGATGATGAAATCACTCCTTGTGGATTACCTAGTGGTGAGGATCATGTTAGTGATGTCGCTCCTCTTGAGGGTTATATTCTATGTAACAACCCACTATAGTGTGAAACATTTCTCCTAAAGATGGAAATCTTTTCTTGGAAGATGAGAGTATTCTTATGGGAATGGAATGTGAAGAAATGGAAGGTGTTCTTTGTGTCCTAATTATTTCTTCTTCTTTGACTGTTCCAATTCTTGAGCATACTCTTGATAATGTTCTTGCATGTAGTAATGAGCATGCACTTGAGGACACCTTAGGTGAAATCAATTTGCGTGACACCTTTCTTTACTCTCTATTTTCCTTTGATGATGCTTATGCTAGTGTGGAGAGTATAAATTTTTGTATTGGTGGCACCTTTAGATAAAAAGAGTGTTTTCTAGACTCATGTCTATGGCTGCTTTATCCATTTGACCTCGGTGACCATTTGGAATGTGGTGGTTGTAAGACACCCACTTGGTGCTTGGTTATGATGACAAGCAAGACTTGGTTGGAGTTGTTGGTACTATTCCTTATGATAGAGGGTCTTTCTTAAGGATTTCTAATCCACTTGAAGGACCAAATTTGTGTAAGGGAAAGGTCTCCAAAAAAGTTAAATGCTCTTTAAAGAAGGAGAACAATGAAAAGATCCAAGAGAATTCACCATTGTATGTTTCCATTCTTGACCAAGGTATTACTACTTGTAGGTCGGAGAGTGAGCCTTGTTTTTAAAACACCTTGGAAGAATTCCAATTATGCAATACCTTTCTTTATTACCTTTTTGTATATGACGTTATTCATGATCGTGTTGAATCAATATCTTATGTGAGCATGGAATGTTTTGAAGGGGAGAGCATTGTGAGCTTAAATGCAATATGTTTGTTGACTTGTATGGGGAATACCTTTGTATTTGACCCCGATGATGATTTGGGAGTAATCCAATTCTTGGAGAGAGCTAGTGCATTGAGTGGAGTCTTAATTTGAAATGATCTTGTTCATGACCTTGCACTTAGATTTGGGAATTATCATGTGACTTTTGACTTAAAAGGGGTTTTGTGCTTGTGGAAACATAGAACCAATGTGGATTTTCATGAGTGGTTGACTAATCACCTTGGTTCTATTGACTTTTCCCTTTGTCAGAGACTCTTGAATGGCCAAGTAGCCTTTATTTTGTGGGTTTACACACCCTTGATTGATCATTTTGATTCTTGGCTATCACTACAAGAAAAATGGTCATTAGGGACGAGAAAATTGGTCCCTAATAGTCTGATTCTGGTCCCTAAAAGTTAATAGGGACGGGAAAAATCTGGTCGCCACCCGTCCCTATAGGCTCCGATGCTAAAGGTCTATAGTGACGAGATTTATTTACTGGTCCCTAAAACGTTTTTGTGACCAGAGAAATTCCAGTACCTAAATTACTTTTAAGGACCATATCTCTGGTCCCTAAACCGATAAATCAATTGGTGCTAAAATATTTAGGGACAAGTCAACTGGTCCTTAAAGGTCTTTCGCGACCACAACTATTGTCATGAATTGCTGGTCCCAAATGTTCTATTTACAATTTTGATGAAAAAGCTAGTATTAAAGAAATATGGAAGTTAAGTAATACAGATAATCAAATGCATATAAACAAAGTTATCACTAGAATTAATTAAAAATAGAATTGTCTGACTAGTACTTCTGATAACAAAAATATACAAGTCATAATTCTATTTACACAACTCATTACCCACAAAGGCTAACATACTAGTAAATACTTTATTGTTTTCTCCAATAGTCCAAGCAAAACAATAATCAATTTGTCAACTTGTTTATCTTTCGAATTGCCTCTCGACTTGCAAACTAAGCCTCCAAAATCCTGTAAATTAAAATATATAAATAAAATTTGTTTAAAAAAGAGAAATATGTTCACAACCAAATCACATAAAACTACAATTAATAAGAAATAAAAGAATACATTCTAGATTTTCAATTCCTAATTGCTTTGCCATTACATAGAACAAAATATGTTGGTACCAATTGCATTGGTCAACTAAATTAGCCCAAATGGCTCAACATCATTCAAGCAGTTGTTAGACAACTACTATATAGTCATACTCTTCCATTTGCAAAATGTTTGTTATGGACTGTTAAGTGCAAAATGTTTGTTATGGATTGTTAATATTAATCAGTAGGCACAACCATATTGTAATAATAACAAAGCACAATGCAACAATAACTTATACACAACAGATTCACCATATTGTGAGAATACTGCATACTTGTATCATTTTATAATGCTCAAACCCATGTTTGAATTGAAATTGAGATACTGATGCAAGTTCTTCCCTTCTGAATCAGATAGATTCATATCTGAAAGAGGTTGACAATAAGTTCTTTCAAAATTGACTATTTGCCCCTCTGTTAGAGGTGTTCCAGAAATGTCTACAATATCAAATACATAATATATAACTCTAAAATGTGTTACTAGTTGATATTCAAGGGAGATCAGATGAAAGAATTGCAACTTTTAGAAATAATAGGGAGAATACTGAGGAATGTAAGAGTTGGTAAGGAATGTCATATTTAATATATATAACTTTTGAAGTCCATCTAAGAAATTAGGACAATCCATTTGGCATTGCGGTGTTACCTGAAATATCATGATGCTCATGAATCTCATAATCTGTCACCCATAATACATCTCTGAGGAATATATTCAGGTCAGCAAGACAAGAAAATTCAACATCAATTACTAGAGAACCTTTGTTAAGTATCTAATTTTCCTTGAGTATCTGTAAATTACAAGAACATACCTAGTGTAAATTAAAGAGATAAATTCATCTACCAATCAAAAGGGTGAAATCCATGGAGACAGAAGGAAGACAACGACTATATTTTTTATGAGATGCGTAAACTGCCATCAACCAAAAAAGACAAAAGTGCAAGCAAAAATGAACATTACCTGATCATATATCTATTAAATTTACGTATAAAAAGAAATTTTTTTCACATAATCTTGAAATTTCTATAGAATCAATATAGGTATTAGAAATATAAAACCAATAGACTCTTGAATTGAATAAGAAAAGAGTGAGTGCTTGATGTCCTCAATTATGAGAACATGTCCCTCAATTAGGATAAGCAAGGACAAACATTCAAAAGCAGGAGACATCGATCCAGCAACACACTTCGAATGATTAACAAACCATTCTTAAGAGCATCACTTAAGTTTGCTAAGGTCTCAACACAAAGCAACTTCAAAAAAATCAACTCCCTTTGAAAGATAAGCAAGGGAAAGCATTCAAAAGCAGGAGACGTCCAACAACATACTTCTATTGACTAACAAACCGAGGTGAAGGAAAATTTACATCCAAAAGAATAATTGGATTGTCACCTGAATTTCAGTGAATGAAGAAACAATCCTTTCCTCTCCAGTCTGGTTACAACGCAAGTCATAGTTATGTGAATCATTGAAGTTCTAGAGGTATTTAACAAGTAACTAGATTACAAACTCTTTTAATCGGTCATATGGAAATCAAAAATCTTATGCAAAACTACAATAAGCATAAAACAATCAAAGACAAGCAGAAGAGATCTTTACAACACCAACTCCTACAAAGCATATTATGCAGCAACTGAAAAGATCAGATAAATTACACAAAACCTAATTTAATCAAAGGATACTAATATTAGCTTAAAGACAATGTAAACTTTGAGTGCAAACAAAGAACTTAGCATACTAAAATTAAAAGAGGAAAAGAGGGACCTTAATTACCTGAAAATGATAGACACAGAGTGTAGCATAAAACATCACCGAGCATCTAGACTCTGAGAAATTTCAGATATGGGATACATGATTTTAGAGAGTTCTCATGCTCATGGACATGTCTACAAGCTGGAGAACATCGATAGATGAGAAAAAGACATCCCAAACAATACAAATTAAAAACTCAATTGGTCGAAAAATCCAAAGGCTACCAGAACTACTTTCCGGCAAGGTCCAACAACGACGAAAGAACACAAGCACAAAATCCACCAGTGTCAGATATTGAATTTTTGGGCAAATAGCGGCATTGAAAATTAAGAAAATGAGCAAGAAAAAAAACATGAAATCCACTGTGGATATGAAAACAAAATTCCTATGTAACTACGTGACCTCATTTCTAGTTCCAATTTGAAAACAAAGTTACACTGAGGAGTTTTGTTTTGTTTACCTGAGCGTTATTTCAGTCGCTATTGTTCAAAGCTTATGGAAGAATGATGAACCCAGTGCACATAGCATGGAAGAATAACTGGAACGTGTCACAGTCGGTGGTAGAAACTTTGCTTAAAGGTGGGGGGTTATGGATGAGGCGGCGAAGGATCTAGATCTGGGACTTTCATCAGGATTATCGCCAAGGATGATCGTGGCTACCATCGGTAAACTGAACTGGCAAACGGAGAAACGAAGAGCGGCGATGCCTTTAATGATTTTGTGTACCACCAAAATCCATAACAAGGACATGAAATGAAGCTTCTTAGATTGGTCTTTAGGGTTTCATCTAAAGAGAGGGGAAACCTTTTTACCACTATAATATTTGTCAAGTGCTTATAGTTGCTGATGTGCCTATAGTTGCTTATTTTTTCTTATTAGGGACCGGTTATTTATGTTTTTATTTATTTAAAGAATAAAAATATAATTAGGGACTAGAAATTAATCTCATCCCTTAAAAGTATATCATTAGGGACCACATTTTAAATCCGTCACTAAATCTTGGTCCCTAATAACCCATTTTCTTGTAGTGTATATGTTAAGTGTGTTCCTCCTTGGCTTATTGATAAGTTTGATGTTGCTAACCCTAACCCTCATGCCATGAGTATATTGTGCTTGCTTGTTTTCCCTATTGTTTTGCAAGGTTTGGATTCGAGGTTGAATCCTTTTCAAGAAGGGGAGGATGATACAAGCCAAATCGGTGCTAACCTTTCAAGGACTATAATTCAAGGCTGATACAAAGGGACCTAAGCTAAGATCATATCAAGGATGCAAGGATATGTTTGGAGGACCATTTTCAATCTCCTAAGAGTTCAACACCACATGTGGAGGATAGCTTGGAGCCAGGAACCAAATTCACCTTAAGACTTCAAAAAATGATAACGACCTCAATCAAGTGACTAAAATTGATATCAAAAATATGGATTTAAACAAAAAAATTAAAGTATAGTTGAGAAATAAGAGATGAGAAGTGAAGAAAGAAAGGCTCAAGTGAAACAACAATTAAACCAAAAGAGAAGAGAACTCAATCAAATGCACGAGAAACCAAATTGAATCCACAATATGACAACTCGATAATTAATCAAGCGAAGAAGATAACACAAGCAATTCAGGAATCCACCCTAATCACTCGATCTATGCTAACAATTGGAATTGAACCCAATCACTACCCTAATCTAGAGTAACTAAATATCAATTTCTATTTAAGACAATTCAATCATCAAAAATCTAATGAATAAAATAACCTGGGCAACTATTTATACTTATTACCTTTACACAAATAGCCTATTACAAAAATAACCCAAAAGTGGCTATTTAGGAAATAACCCACAAGGGCCCTTCTTCATTGCCCAAATGGCATCTTTATCGCTCATGGCCTTGTGTATTTATTGCTCCATGGCTTCCTACGGGCTCCAAGCTATCATCCACATAAGGAAGCCCAGCCTAATATGCCCCACGCTAACCGTGCTCGTATCATTCTCCCTATCTTCAAAAGGATTCATCCTCAAATTCAAACCTTGTAAAAATATGAGAAGGAAAAACAACAAACATATCCTCATAGCATGAGGGTTAGCAATAATAAATCTATCACCATGCCAAGGGTTCACACATTTAACATAAAACCAAGAATCAAAATGAGCCACAAATGATTTGTAACCCAACAAAACAAGAGATACTTTGCTACATAGGAAACATTGACAAAGGGGTAAATCAAAAGAACCATGGTGTTTAGGCAACCACACATGAAAATACTCTTAAAAAATACATTATCACTATGTGGTACTTGCGCCCTTCACCTGCGCCTACATGTGACTGACCTGTGCCCACAAATGGTACTTCTGCCCTTCACCTGTGCCAGCAGATGGCCATCTGCGTAGGCATGTGGGCCAAAGCTGCCAGCTTGCTCTCTTTTGATAAAATGGGTCACTTTTGGTCCCATAAATATAATAAAAGGCCCAAGGATATAAATATTAGTTCCTTCCTTCATTTTCATAAGTTTTTGTTGAATTAAGATGAGATAGACATTTTGAGAATATGAGAGCTAGGATTAGCTTGTTTTGAATTATTATTTTGAAACGTTGGTTACGTGGGAGTTTGATTTCCTCATGGTTTACATATGTGAATTGGTGCTTGTAGAATTAATTCCTTGCCTTGTTATCTTAGTTTGTTATCGTGATTTTTGCACTTTATTTCTCTCCTCGCATTTTTGTGGATATCACATTATCAACACAAGGTAAAGAATTATGAGGCACATATATATATAACCTATTATTCACACTCAATTGGCTAGGAGACACACAATGATCTTTCACATTTACTAAAGTGCAAGAGTTAGCATTATTACCTTGAATCTTATGGGATGACTCTTCTTTACCTTGGGGTGAAATTCCCTTACAAGCTTTGGAAACATCTAAGATTGCCCTCAACACTTCTTCAAGGGTAATCTCTTTTTGGGGAGCTTGTGCTCCTCCATTTGCCATGTTTGTACCTACATAAGAATCCTTACCAAGAGAAGGACAAACAACAAAGTTAGATTCGGTTTGTGGTAACCCCCTTACTTCACTCTTCACAACCTCTCCTTTTTCCACTCTCGGGTTACCACTTCGCACTCCCTTAATCCTCTCAATATTTTATCTCTCATAATCAAGGGACTTGGAGTAAGTGGATATATTTTCTTGAGGCTTGGGAAGGGTTGGTGGGAAAAGATGTGTCACGCATCGAATTCCAATCGGGCGGACTGGCACCCGAAGCCGATAAGGCCCGAGAGAACCAATCTTAATCCATGTCCATTCATATGTATGTCATTCAAGAAACATCACCATCACATATAGATATAAGTTGCCAATAGCGAAAGTCATGGAAACATGTGATGTATACATATAAGAAACTTGTCCGTTAGGGCCACCATGTCAAAATGGACACACATCCCTTACATTAATATTCCCACATACGTCTCCAAAGCCTCTAACAAATGTATACACATTACCAACTTAAGGTCGGCACAAGTCCACTCTTTATACAACATTTACAATACCAAAACAAATGTACGACTGTGACTCAGAAAGCCCTGAACCAACTGGAGCTCACCAAAGATCTGCAAATGACCTGCAACCTACTCAAGAGGTCTACTAGCACCTGTGCCTGCAGCAAGTAAGGTAAGTCCGACAAGGGACGTCAGTACGAAGAATGTACTGAGTATGTAAGGATCATATAAAACTCTATGATATAAAAGTACTTCCATGAAATCAAATATAAGAGACTAGTCAGTACAAATAACTGGTCTGCATATGTGGAACCATGTAAATTACGTCCTTTACTTCTTTTGCCTTTACATTTATTCATCTTTATCGTTCTACCTATGCTAGGCTGTTATGTCACCCCTGGGATGAGATTAACACATGCTAGGTATTTTAACCCCTAGGATGTGATTAACCCATGCTATGCTTTTCTATCGCCCCTGGGATGTTATTATGATAACCCATGCTAGGCTTTTATACCGCCCCTGGGATGTTATTAACCCATGCTAGGTACTTTGACCCCTGGGAAGTTATATTAACCTATGCTAGGCTTTTATGTCGCCCCTGGGATGTTATTAACCCATGCTAGGTAATTTGACTGTAACACCCCGTACCTTTCCAACCCTACTTGATGACATTCAATAATGTGTACTTAGGTTTCGAGAGTTATACACATGTATTTTTATAATATTAATGATGAGAAAATTTAAATTTGGCCTCGTACATATGGTTAGCCTTTCATAGGAGGTGTTTTGTGATTTTTGTGGAGCACTTGTGGGGTTAAAAATGAGGCTACGATGACCTCTAAACAAAGTATATTAAGGCTAAGAAGTAAGTTAATGAATAGGACTTGAAGTATCTAACCAAACCCGCGAAGAAAAGTCGAAAAACAAAATTTTTGGAAAAATTAAGGAGGGGCGCTCCAGAGGGCGTGCATGGCCACTATGGGAAAAATGTTTGCTCCCAGAGGCAGCAAGCTGGCGCGCCCAAGGGCGTGCCAGGATGGATTTTTCAGTTTTTCGAAAGTTAGAATTTTCTAAGTCCCAAGGGTGCCCGGGGACGTATTAGCCGATTTTTGCCACGATTCTTATACAACCATGAGAATATACATGAAATGAGTGAAATATTATATTGGTATGATAAAATTACTCGATAACGGATTTGGCATCAAAATGACGATTTTACCCCTGTAGTCAAAATAAGCCATACGTGGCTAGAATTGCTTGTTTTTGGAATTGAGGCTACAAATATAAATTTCGTGAGTGGGAATATTGTTGAAATGTGTATATAATGGATTACACATTGATGTGAGTGATTTAAGATGATATGGGTTATTGGGCCTGATTTGAGACCAAAATAAGTAAAACATGCAAAGGCCCAATGGGTCAAAATGACCCATTCTTGCCTTGACTTGTCAATGTTGGAATTAATGGCTAAGGATGAATTCATGAGGTTATAAAAGGTGGCCAAAAATCAGATTTTAATTCATTATACATACACATCACTTTCTCTCATTTTCTAGAGTTTTCAAGATAACTCTTTTGGTGGCTCTTCAAACGCTAAGGTATTTTTGGACAAGATCATCCTCTTCCAAGCTTGGGTAAGTGATTATTATTGTAATTTAACATATTATAAGAATTATATATTATGTATATCATGTTGGTTATGGTTGGAAGTATTGGACATGACACTTTTGGTTTTTTGTGTTTTTGCTAAAGATGTGTTATTCATGGAATTATAACTTGAAATATGACTTGTGGGTTTGATGAAAGATCATGGTATAGATGACTTAACAACATGTATGGTGTAATTATTATACTAAACTTTTTATTTTTCTATAAGTGTAAATTATGGGATTTTGGCCGATTTGAGGTGTATTGAAGTAAATTGATGGCATAATTGTGATGTTGTGATGATGGAGAGTGGGAAGTATGAACTTGGTGTGACATGCTATTGGTTATCATGTATTGGTCAATGTATGGAATATTGTGGGATTATTGGTACAATAATTTCATAAATGGTATTGTCAAGGGGAAAATGACGTGTTAAAGCCAAACATGTGACTTATTGTTATTGTATGTCGTTGGAAGGTAATTGGTGTTTAATGTTGGTTAAGTTATGTACTTGTGTTGTAGAGTGAAACATAAGGACGGAGCGGGACTATTGTATGCACACTTAAGATTGTATATTCATATTGAGAATACAAGGTATGTAAGGTTACTCTTTCCGTATCCTTCTACAACATATTGTTCCTATTGACATTGGGCTTGTTTCAATTCCGAGAGGCTTGAAGTATAGCAATTCAGGTTGACATTTATTGTATCCATATGTGTCCTATTCTTAGATGAATGATGATTAACTTATCTCTTATTCATTGACTAAAGTTCTAAAGATGTCATAACGTTGTAATTCCTAAAGGAACGATCTCGATAGGGTAACAATGTAAGGGAACCTAGTTATTCTTGAAAAGCATTCTCCAATCATGTCATGTTCCAAAGTCCTATAGTATGATGATTATCCTTGTACCAATCTTTCATAAGTAGAAGTACCAATCTCACAAGAGTAATAAGAGAGGTGATGTGCAAGGTAGTAGAATTAGTTCTCATAAGTGAAGATGTCAATCTCATGAGTTAAACGAGTGAAGTGAGATGTGTACATAAGTGTGTGATTTAATGTCATGACCTTTAATTTTTCACTCTCATAATTATGGAGAGAGTATAAGAGTGTAGAGAGTAAGGCGCATGGCTACTATATTGAGTATGGATCACATTCTAGAGGGTATAAGTCCAATATGGAATAATCCCCATATTATGTTATGTCATTTAGTATAACCCACCAAAGGTCGAGGTCCGATATTATATACTATCATGATCCTTAATGTATTAATCTCTCATAAGTTGATATATGTCAATCTCTCCCATGTATGTTCCCCCACCATAGAGTGGATGTATGTTCTCCCACCATAGAGTGGATGTATGTTATCCCACCATAGTGGATGTATGTTCCACCACCATAGAGTGGATGTATGTTACCCCACCATGAGAGTGGATGTACGTTACCCTACCATGAGAGTGGATGTACGTTACCCCACCATGAGAGTGGATGTATGTTACCCCACCATGAGAGTGGATGTATGTTGCCCCACCATGAGAGTGGATGTATGTTGCCCCACCATGAGAGTGGATGTATGTTACCCCACCAATAGAGTGGATGTAGGTTAAAACCACCAATAGAGTGGATATACGTTAATAGAGTAGATGTATGTTATATCATTACTCCCCACCACTAGAGTCGATGTATGTGGATGAGTGTTATTCTTTTACAACCTACTAACCAAGTAGATGAACAATAGTGGTAAGGAACATGGAAGCTAACAAGAATCTCTTGCACATAGAAGAATCTATTAAGGGCAAGTCTCTTGAGTGAAGGTAAGTTTCCCTTGAAAAAGAGTAATTATAAAAGTATAGGATGATGGTTTATCCTTATTGACTATTCTCTTATATTTTATTCGATTGACCTTCTCATGTATGTTGTTATTTCTTATGAGCCTTACATACTCAGTACATTCTTCGTACTGACCCCCTCGGGGGAACTTACCTTACATGTTGCAGGTGCAGGCATTAGTAGACCTCCTCTGTAGACTGGGATCATTTGCAGCATTTTGGTGAGCTCCACTTAGTTCGGAGCTTTCTGGGTCATAGTTGTATAATTGTTTTGATGTAGAAAGCAGGGACTTGTCCCGACTTTAAGTTGATCTTGTTGATACATCTGGTAGAGGCTTTTGTAGACATATGTGGGTACGTGGATGTAAGAGATGAATGTCTGTTTTGACTTAATGGCCCCAACGGCCAAGTTTCATAAAGATGTATTTATTTAGCATATGTTCCATGTCCATGACTTCCGTATAGTCGCATGCTAAGATTCATATGAGGTTACGCATACGAATGTTCATGAGCAAAGATTGGTTCTCTCGGTCCATATAGGCTTCGGGTGCCAGTCTGGCCCGAATGGAATTTCGGGTCGTGACATTGACCCCTTGGATGTTATATTAACCCATGCTAGGCTTTTATGTAGCCCCTGGGATGTTATTAACCCATGCTAGGTACTTTGACCCCTGGGATGTTATATTAACCCATGCCAGGCTTTTATGTCGCCCCTGGGATGTTATTAAGAATATACAAATACATTTCTTCATTCTTTCATTAGAAGAGTAGTACATTACTTCATTTCTTTACTTCTATGAGATTGACACGTTGAGGATCATGACATTATTGGAAGCACACATATATGCATTACTTCACTTCCTTTCCTCTTGCAACCAACAAATATGCGTTACTTTATTTCTTACTTTTGAGGGATTGATACATTCGTTGTCATAACATTATTGTAACTTTAGAATGTAACATTATTGGAAATGCTACTCAAGAATGAATAGATTCTCCCTACATCATTACTTTTCTTGAGATAGTTCTTTTAGTCGTTACAATATTATGAGAGATTTGGAACTTCAGTCAATGAATAAGAGACATGTGAATCACAATCAGTCTAAGAATAAGAAACATGTGAATAACAATATATGTCAACTTGAACTGGGATACTTTAGAACACTTCGGAATGGAACAAGTACAACGTCACTGAGAACATTATGTGCTGCAGAAGGATACGAAAAGAGTAACCTTACATAACTTCACTTCCAAGTATGAATACACAAGCCTATATATGAACACAATAGTCTAGGTCCTTCCTTACGAGTTACTCTACAGCACAAGTACATCACGAAGCTCCCGTTAACAACTAACTACATTACAAGTGCATAAGACGACAATGAATTACGTGACTGCCATATAACGTCATTTCACCCTCTTAAAATATCATTTATTGCATCACCATACCAACAATACCATAACATTCCACACATTGACCAAGACACCATAAACCAATAACATTTCACACCAAGTTTATCCTTTACACTTCCTCATTAACACTACGTCACAATTACTCCATCAAGTCATCTCAATACCTTTCACAATCACACATGAACAACAATACATAATTGATACTATTCAAAATACCTCCGTTAAACTCCTTTAAAGTCATTCAAAAGCTACCATAAGTTTATAATTGCATCCATAAAGGGTATAGGGGCTTTGTGGGGTCAAAGGGATGCAAAAACATGCAAAAAAAACTTTTGGGCTGACCTGCAAATCCACATGTGCCCGCAGGTGGATGATTTAAGGCCAAAGGTGACCCTTTTTAGTGTCCATAGTCACCTGCATTTGCACCTGCACCCGCAGGTGCTCCAGACGCGAGGGTGGATGCCCGGTTCGGCCAAAAAGGGTCTCTTTTGGGTCTTTTTTTGTAATAAATGGTCCATGATCATAAATAAGTGTCTTAAAATATTTTAGATCATCTTATATGATAACGAACATCCATGGTTTCAAAACTCACATAAACATCACCAAACTACATTTGTTCTTTCAATACGTCACCAATTCCATGCACAATTTCACAACAACAATTCCGAATGTTATACATAAGGAGAAATAAATTTAGGGACATAAACACATAATAAATATTTATATTTAATCTATAAAATTCACCTCCTTCAATACCACAAGTCCATTTTAAATTTTACAAGGAAACCCCCTTTTTCGATTGCATAAATAGACAGTTTTACACATAGTGAACTGTCCAACACTTTACCGACATAACCAACATGATTTATACACAATATTAAGCATATCATATATTAAACCATGAGAATAAATACTTACCAAATCTTTAAAGAGGATGATCTTGTCCCAAGAGATCGTTGCCTTAGGGTTTAAGTGTAGAGAGAAAACATTTTTTTTGTAGAAAAGTCTAGAAATCTCATGTGTCCTTAAAATAAATAAAAAATCTGATTTCTTTGCCTTTATATATTCACTTAATGGTCCTTCTTAACCAAACACTTGGTCCAATAATAATTGTCTACTTGGCCAAGATGAATGGGTCAAATTTCCCATTTGGGCCATGTATTTTACTTTAGTTTTGGGCCTCATTTCAATGACACAAGATTAATCTAGCTCACCAAATTTAAAGTATAATACCCCAACAATCTCATGTTTAAATAATTCCATAAATGTTACGGTAATCAAAAAGGTTCAGAAATGTACGGGGCACTATATTCTTCCCCCCTTAGAAACATTCATCCTCGAATGTTAATAACATCATCTCATGTACATCCAATGGATCTCTATATAACCACATATATATACATATACACAATACTTCCTTGTTATTGCTCTGATTCCGCACTTTGAACTTTCTCTCCCATTTGAAACAAATGAGGGTATTTAGACTTCATCATTTCTTCAGCTTCCCATGTGATTTATTCTACTTGTTGATTCCTCCAAAGTACTTTTACGAAAGCTACTTATTTATTTCTTAACCTTATCACTTGTCATCGATCTAGAATAGCACTAGGTACCTCTTTATATGTGAGATCCTCCGTAACTTGTACATCTCCACTGGGAGCAATACGAGATGGATCTCCTATACACTTTTAAAACATCAAAAATGAAATACTGAATGAACTGTGGAGAGTTCTTGGGGTAGTTCTAATTTATATGCAACTTACCCAAATCTTTGGGTAATCTCATATGGCACGTTATATAGGGCCAACTTCCTTTGTTTTTGAATCTCATTACCCATTTCATTGGTGACACTTTCAAAGATACCTAATCACCTATGGAAAATCTAATTCCCTTATTCTAATATCGGCCTATGACTTGTGTCGACTTTAGGCCATTTGTAGTCGCTATTGTTTCACCTTAACTTTCTCTATATCTTGATAAACAAGATCTGACTCAAGTAAAGCAGTTTCACTCGTTTCCAACCACCTAATTGGTGATCTACACTTTCTTTCCATACGAAGCTTTGTAAGGTGTCATTTTGATCATTGAATGATAGCTATCATTGTAGGCAAATTCAACAAGAAATATATGATCATCTCAACTACCTTTTAAGTCCAATGTGCAAGCTCGTAGCATATCTTCAAGTGTTTGGATAGTACGTTCTGCTTGTTTATCTGTTCGAGGATGAAAAGTCGTACTTAAAGTCACTTGGGTTTCCAGACTCTTCTAAAAAGATTTCTAAAAGTGTGCAGTAAATTGAGCTCCCATGTCTGATATAATAGAAATTGGAACCCCATGGAATCGTACTATTGTCACGACCCGAAATCCCATTCGAGCCGGACTGGCACCCCAAGCTGATATGGCCCGAGAGAACCAATCCTTGCTTATGAACCTTCGTATGCATAACCTCGTGTGAATGGTGTTATACCTCATGCAACTATGCGGAAAACATAATTATGGAAACTTGGCCATTGGGGCCATCGAGTAAAAATGGACATTTATCTTTTACTTTCATAACCCACACATGTCTACAAAAGCCTCTAACAGATACATTTATAAGACCAACTTAAAGTCAGGACAAGTCCCCGCTTATACAATATTTACAATGCCCAAAACAAATATACAACTATGTCCTAGAAAGCTCTGAACCATGTGGAGCTCACCAAAACTCTGCAAATGATCCCCAGTCTACAGAGGAGGTCTACTAATGCCTGCACCTGCAATATGTAAGGTAAGTCCCCCGAGGGGGTCAGTACGAAGAATGTACTGAGTATGTAAGGCTCATAAAAAAAATATCATCATACATGAGAATATCAATAGAATAAAATACAATAGAACAGTCAATGTGGATAAACCATCATTTTATATAATAACTTCTATAATTATTTTCTTTCAAGGGAAAAATTACCTTCACTCAAGAGACTTGCCTCTAATAGATTCTGCTATACCCAAGAGATTCTTTCTTGCTTCTATATTCACTACCACTATTGTTCATCTAAGAATAACATTCATCCACATGCATCCACTCTAGTGGTGGGGTAACAATATAACATACATCTACTCTATTGGTGGTTTAGCATACATCCACTCTATTAGTGGGGCAACATACATCCACTCTCATGGTGGAGCAACATACATTCACTCTATTGGTGGTTTAGCATACATCCACTCTATTAGTGGGGCAACATACATCCACTCTCATGGTGGGGCAACATACATCCACTCTCATGGTGGGGATAACATACATCCACTCTATGGTGGGATAACATACATCCACTCTATGATGGGTTAGCATACATCCACTCTATGGTGGGTTAACGTACATCCACGCTCATGGTGGGTTAGCATACATCCACTCTATAGTGGATTAACGTGCATACACTCTCATGGTGGGCTAGCATACATCCACTCTATGGTGGGTTAACGTACATCCACTCTCATGGTGGGTGAACATACATGGGAGAGATTGATATATCAACTTATGAGAGATTAATACATTAAGGATCATGATACTAATTGAAACACACAACTATGCTTTACCTCACGCTTATACTTCATGAGACTAACACCTTAACTTGTGAGGGATAGATCTATTAGCTCGCACTTCACTTCCTTCACTAATCCTATGAGATCTTACATAAGTAAGTATATGATACCGGACCTCCACCTTTGGTGGGTTATAATAAATAACAAATCATAATCTAGGAATTATTCCATGTTGAACTTATGCCCTCTAGAGTGTGACCCATACTCAATCAAACCTATAGCCATCATGCGCTTTACCTCTTTACAATCTTATACCCTCTACTTATTTATGAGAATGACACTCTAAAGGTCATGGCATTACATCACACACTTATATACACATCTCACTTCACTCCTTTACCTCATGAGTTTGACATCCTTACTTATGAGGAATAATTATACTAGCTTGCACATCACCTCTCTTATTACTCTTATGAGATTGGTACAAGGATAATCATCATACTATAGGACTTTGGAACATGACATAATTGGAACATGCTTTTCAAGAATAAGTAGATTCCCTTACATCTTACATTCCTTGAGATAGTTCTTTTAGGAATTACAACTTCATGACATCTTTGGAACTTCAATCAATGATCAAGAGATAATTGAACCATAAGTCATCTAAGAATAGGACACATATGAATAACAACATACGTCAACCTTAATTGATATACTTCAAACCTCTCAGAATTGAAACAAGTCCAATGTCAATAGGCACAATATGTTGTAGAAGGATACGGAAAGAGGAACCTTACATACCTTGTATTGTTAATACGAATACACAATCTTAGACGTGCATACAATAGTCCCGCTCCGTCCTTGTGTTTTTCTCTACAACGCAAGTTCATAAAAAAACCAACATTAACCACCAATTACCTTACAATGGCATACAATAACGATAAGTCACATGTTTAGCTTTAACATGTCCTTTCCCCCTTGACAATACTATTTATGAAATCATCATACCAATAATCCCACAATATTCCATACATTGACCAACACATGATAACCAATAGCATGTCACACCAAGTTCATATTTTATACTTCTCCATCACCACCACATCACAATTATTCCATCAAATTACTTTAATACACCCCACAACAACAAATCGGCCAAACTCCCATAATTTACACTTATAGAAAAATAACAAGTTTAGGACAATAATAACACCATACATGTTGTTATTTCATCCATACCATGCTTTTTCATCAAGACCACAAGTCATAATCCAAGTTACAATCCCATGGATTTCACATCTTTTACCAAAACACAAAACACCATATTCAACACTTCCAAGCATAACCAATATGATATACATAATCTGTCATGATCATAATATGTTAAAGTACAAGAATAATCACTTACCCAAGCTTGGAAAATGGTGATCTTTCTCCAAAAATGACTTAGGGTTTGAGAGCCCAAAAGGGTGTTCTTGAGAGTTCTAGAGAAAAAGATAGAAAAGCATGTGTGTTATTATGTATTAAAATCTGATTTTTGGTCTCCTTTTATAGACCTTGGGAGTCATACTTATCCACTCTTGGCATTTAATGCTAAGTGTGGCTAAGTCAATGGAAGAATGGGTCATTTGACCCATTCTTGGCCCATGCTTTCTTGCACAATTTGGCCCATTTTGAGCCCAATGCACTTAACCCAATAAAATCAATACTTTCTCATGTTTAAATCATCTCATACGTGTTACAAAAACATTCCCATTCATCAAATTCATACTCGTGGCCTTAATTCCAAAAACAAGCAATTCTAGCCATGTATGGCTTATTTTGACTACAGGGGTAAAATCGTCATTTTGATGCCAAATTCGTTCTCGAGTAATTTATCATAACAACATAATACCTTACTCATTTCATGCATATACTCATAATTGTAGAAGAAACGTAGCAAAAATCGGCTCGGTACGACCCCAAATACCCTTGGGACTTAGAAATTTCCAACTTTCGAAAAAGTGGAAAAACCAGCGTGGCACGCCCTTGGGTGCACCAACTTACTGCCTCTGGGAACAAAAATTTGGCCCAAAGCGGCGTGGTATGCTCCCCATCGCGCCACTACCTTGAATTTTATTTTTTTATTTTTTTATTATTATTTTTTTTTTTACTTATTGCTCTCAAAACTAAGGTAAACATGTACGGGGTGTTACATTCTTCCCCCCTTAGAAACATTCATCCTCGAATGTTAACGATATCGCTTTAATTACGACAAATACATCTCTATCTTAGCATACACATACATAGACACCTAATGCTCATAAATACTTACTTGTTATGACTCCACTCCCGCACTTTGCACTTTTTCATCCTTTTGAAACAAATATGGGTACGTCGATTTCATCCTATTTTGTTTTCTCAACCTCTCATGCGATCTCTTCGACTTGTTGATTTCTCCAAAGAATTCTTATAAAATGTACGTCTTTATTTATTAACCTTCACACTTGTCGGTTTAGAATAGCCATAGCTATCTTTTCCTCGTGAGATCCTCCGAACTTTGTATATTTCCAATGGGAACAATATGTAAGGAAACTCTTATACACCTTCACCAATTTCACATGGCATGTTGTATAGGGTCAATTTTCCCCTTTTTCTGAATTTCATTATACCTTTCATGATCACAAACATCTACTATACCATTACAATATGTATGTTCTTTTCATTTTACTAAACTCACCGACAGGTGGACATATTTAACCCCAGTGTGCTATTAAATTCACGGCAGTCGATGGAGCAACATACGATAGAGTAGAGCTCTAATCAACCAATACATATACATCATGTAAAATATGGTAATATACCTAAATACTTGTACCGTCTTCAGGAGGTGCTTCCTCATTCTGCCGGTCCACTAAAGCGTAAGTGCGATTTTGAGTTCCACTGGGACTGGCTGCTCCTCTGGCACCTCTACCGCGACCATCAGACTGTACACCAACTGTCGGTGCCACATCGGCTGATTCGGTAGGCCGTGTCATACTACCCGTAGGCCTCTGTGGGCATTCTCTCATCATGTGTCCTGGCCTACTACATACAAAGAAAACATTCATATCAAACCGGCATTCTCCTGCATGAAATCTCCCACATCGCGGGCACAACTGACGAGAAGATCTCGTTGCATGTGATCCATGAATCCCACTACTCTATTCATATCGACCACCTTTAGACTCTCGGAATTGAGAATGAGCACCTACTGTGAAATAAGAGGATGAGGGTCTAGGTGGTAACATTCGAGATCCAGATTCTCCGGGGGACACCATAGACTGCCCCATAGGTCTGGGCCTTTTTGATGGCCCTTCCTCAGATTTCTGTGCCCTCTTTCTTTGCCTTTGGTCCTCCATTTTCTGCGCAAAGGCCTGTATTCTAGCTATGTCCATATCTCGATTTAAGGCAGCAATAGTGCAGTCTCGTACCAAATAAGGCTCCAATCTGTCCACATAGCGATGGACTCTATCTTCCATAGTGGCTACCACATTTGGAGCATATCTAGCCAAGGAATTAAACTGCAAATTGTATTCTCTAACACTCATATTTCCTTGACGCAAATGGAGAAACTGGTCTGCACGTGCCTCCCGAATCTCATATTGGAGGTAATGATCAAGGAATGCCATTTTAAATTCTTCCCAATTAGCTGGGAGTGCAGGACCCCTTGATCTTTTCCAGTCCTCATACCATAAGATAGCCTCGCCCTTCAGTCTATAAGCTGCTAGCTCAACTGTTTCTACACCTGTTACGTGCATCACCTTTAATGCTCTTTGAACTTGGTCCACAAAATCCTGTGGATCTGCTTTCGGATAGGACCCTGTGAATATGGGAGGGTCTAATTTTAAAAAGTCCTGTGTTCTGCAACTCGCCACCCTAGCCGCATCATCCTCATTTATCATTGGGCCAGTTCGTCCCTGTGTCTGTGCAGCAACTAGCTGTGTCAACATATGTACTGCATTTCTCAAATCCTGATCAGTGGTATTCATTGGTGGTTTTGCAGGTACTTCTCTACCTCTTGGCTCTTTTGGAGCTGGAAAGGTAGAAGAAGACCGCGATGCAATTTCAGCGTCAGCTCCACCGTGACTAACTTGGTAAGGTGGTAATCTACTCATTCCTTCTTCAGCAGGAACATCCACCTGCTTCCCTTTACCTCTACCTCTTCTCGTGATTGGCATGTTTACTATACCAAAGAAAAACAATCACCATGGTCATATACAATTCAACTTACAACACTGGTTCTATTGCACGATCTAGAAGTGAAGAAAGGAAACAACATCCTAAATGCCCCGTAGCCTCCTACTTATAAATGTGGTGCACAACACATTGATAAGTAAGACTCTACTCAGGAACGGCTTTGTAGACACCCTTAGACCGACCTGCTCTGATACCACTTTTGTCACGATCCGAAATCCCATTCGATCCGGACTGGCACCCCAAGCCGATATGGCCCGAGAGAACCAATCCTTGCTTATGAACCTTCGTATGCATAACCTCGTGTGAATGGTGTTATACCTCATGCAACTATGCGGAAAACATAATTATGGAAACTTGGCCGTTGGGGCCATCGAGTCAAAATGGACATTTATCTTTTACTTTCATAACCCACACATGTCTACAAAAGCCTCAAACAGATACATTTACAAGACCAACTTAAAGTCGGGACAAGTCCCCACTTATACAATATTTACAATGCCCAAAACAAATATACAACTATGTCCCAGAAAGCTCCGAACCAAGTAGAGCTCACCAAAACTCTGAAAATGATCCCCAATCTACAGAGGAGGTCTACTAATGCCTGCACCTGCAATATGTAAGGTAAGTCCCCCGAGGGGGTCAGTACGAAGAATGTATTGAGTATGTAAGGCTCATAAAAAAAATATCGTCATACATGAGAATATCAATAGAATAAAATACAATAGAATAGTCAATGTGGATAAACCATCATTTTATATAATAACTTCTATAATTATTTTTTCTTCAAGGGAAAAATTACCTTCACTCAAGAGACTTGCCTCTAATAGATTCTGCTATACCCAAGAGATTCTTTCTTGCTTCTATATTCATTACCACTATTGTTCATCTAAGAATAACATTCATCCACATGCATCCACTCTATTGGTGGGGTAACAATATAACATACATCTACTCTATTGGTGGTTTAGCATACATCCACTCTATTAGTGGGGCAACATACATCCACTCTCATGGTGGGGCAACATACATTCACTCTATTGGTGGTTTAGCATACATCCACTCTATTAGTGGGGCAACATACATCCACTCTCATGGTGGGGCAACATACATCCACTCTCATGGTGGGGCAACATACATCCACTCTCATGGTAGGGAGAACATACATCCACTCTATGGTGGGAAAACATACATCCACTCTATGATGGGTTAGCATACATCCACTCTATGGTGGGTTAACGTACATCCACGCTCATGGTGGGTTAGCATACATCCACTCTATAGTGGATTAACGTGCATACACTCTCATGGTGGGCTAGCATACATCCACTCTATGGTGGGTTAACGTACATCCACTCTCATGATGGGTGAACATACATGGGAGAGATTGATATATCAACTTATGAGAGATTAATACATTAAGGATCATGATACTAATTGAAACACACAACTATGCTTTACCTCACGCTTATACTTCATGAGACTAACACCTTAACTTGTGAGGGATAGATCTATTAGCTCGCACTTCACTTCCTTCACTAATCCTATGAGATCTTACATAAGTAAGTATATGATACCGGACCTCCACCTTTGGTGGGTTATAATAAATAACAAATCTTAATCTAGGAATTATTCCATGTTGAACTTATGCCCTCTAGAGTGTGACCCATACTCAATCAAACCTATAGCAATCATGCGCTTTACCTCTTTACAATCTTATACCCTCTACTTATTTATGAGAATGACACGCTAAAGGTCATGGCATTACATCACACACTTATATACACATCTCACTTCACTCCTTTACCTCATGAGTTTGACATCCTTACTTATGAGGAATAATTATACTAGCTTGCACATCACCTCTCTTATTACTCTTATGAGATTGGTACAAGGATAATCATCATACTATAGGACTTTGGAACATGACATAATTGGAACATGCTTTTCAAGAATAAATAGATTCCCTTACATCTTACACTCCTTGAGATAGTTCTTTTAGGAATTACAACTTCATGACATCTTTGGAACTTCAATCAATGATCAAGAGATAATTGAACCATAAGTCATCTAAGAATAGGACACATATGAATAACAACATACGTCAACCTTAATTGATATACTTCAAACCTCTCGGAATTGAAACAAGTCCAATGTCAATAGACACAATATGTTGTAGAAGGATACGGAAAGAGGAACCTTACATACCTTGTATTGTTAATACGAATACACAATCTTAGACGTGCATACAATAGTCCCGCTTCGTCCTTGTGTTTTTCTCTACAACGCAAGTTCATAACGAAACCAACATTAACCACCAATTACCTTACAATGGCATACAATAACGATAAGTCACATGTTTAGCTTTAACATGTCCTTTCCCCCTTGACAATACTATTTATGAAATCATCATACCAATAATCCCACAATATTCCATACATTGACCAACACATGATAACCAATAGCATGTCACACCAAGTTCATATTTTAAACTTCTCCATCACCACCACATCACAATTATTCCATCAAATTACTTTAATACACCTCACAAAAACAAATCGGCCAAACTCCCATAATTTACACTTATAGAAAAATAACAAGTTTGGGACCATAATAACACCATACATGATGTTATTTTATCCATACCATGCTTTTTCATTAAGACCACAAGTCATAATCCAAGTTACAATCCCATGGATTTCACATCTTTTACCAAAACACAAAACACCATATTCAACACTTCCAAGCATAACCAACATGATATACATAATCTGTCATGCTCGTAATATGTTAAAGTACAAGAATAATCACTTACCCAAGCTTGTAAAATGGTGATCTTTCTCCAAAAATGACTTAGGGTTTGAGAGCCCAAAAGGGTGTTCTTGAGAGTTCTAGAGAAAAAGATAGAAAAGCATGTGTGTTATTATGTATTAAAATCTGATTTTTGGTCTCCTTTTATAGACCTTGGGAGTTATCCTTAGCCATTCTTGGCATTTAATGCTAAGTGTTTCTAAGTCAATGGAAGAATGGGTCATTTGACCCCCATTCTTGGCCCATGCTTTCTTGCACAATTTGGCCCATTTTGAGCCCAATGCACTTAACCCAATAAAATCAATACTTCCTCTTGTTTAAATCATCTCATACGTGTTACAACAATATTCCCATCCATCAAATTCATACTCGTGGCCTTAATTCCAAAAACAAGCAATTCTAGCCATGTATGGCTTATTTTGACTACAAGGGTAAAATCGTCATTTTGATGCCAAATTCGTTCTTGAGTAATTTTATCATACCAAGATAATACCTTACTCATTTCATGCATATACTCATAATTATAGAAGAAACGTAGCAAAAATCGGCTCAGTACGACCCCGAATACCCTTGGGACTTAGAAATTTCCAACTTTCGAAAAAGTGGAAAAAACAGCATGGCACGCCCTTGGGCGCGCCAACTTACTGCCTCTGGGCACAAAAATTTGGCCCAAAGCGGCGTGTAACTCTCCCCATCGCGCCCCAACCTTAAATTTTTTTTATTTTTTTTTCCACTTATTACTCTCAAAACTAAGGTAAACATGTACGGGGTGTTACAACTATCTCTTAAACATACAAATTTGCATTATCTTCAGCTGTATAAGTGGTCCTAATTGGTAGGAAATGCGCTGACTTGGTAAGTCTGTCAACTATGACCCATATGGAATCAAATTTCCACAGTGTACGAGGTAAACCTGTGATGAAGTCCATATTAATCATATCCCATTTCCAGACTGGAAGTTTGATACATTGCATGTAACCGCCAGGTTTCTGATGCTCTACTTTTACTTGTTGACACTTGGACACTGATCTACAACTTTTGCAATGTTCGTTTAATGTCACCCCTCCAATACATTCCTTTCAAATCATGATACATTTTTGTTGCTTCCAAATGGATAGAATACCGTGAATGTTTGCTTCTGTCATAATTCATTTCCTTAACTCATCTATATCCGATACACAAAATCTACCCTAGGTGTTGTAGTACTCTCTCTCGTGCGTAAGATCAAATGCCTTCATCAAACCTTGTTGTCATTCTTTGTCAGCTGCAATAAAAATAGGATTCGCATACTGGTTTTCCTTTACTTCATCTACCAATGAAAACTCTGCCACATTTTACACTATAATTCTTTCATCTGGAATTTCAAGAAGATGAACCCCCAAGCTGTCTAATTGATAGAGGTTCGTGAATATACCTTGCTTTTCCGTCAACTAGCTATTAGTGCTTCCTACTACTTTGCGACTTAATGCATCAGCTACCACATTTGCTTTTCCTAGATGATATAAGATATCGATATCATAGTCTTTTAAAAGTTCCAGCTACCTCAGATTTAAGTCTTTCTTCTTAAGGATATATTGCAAACTTTTATGATCAGTATATCTATGTCAACGTGAACCCCATACAAGTAGTGGCGCCATCTGTTTAAAACAAATATCACAACTGCTAACTCAAGATCATGTGTTGGATAAGTTCTTTCATGTGGACACAGTTGTCTTGAAGCATAAGCTATACAATATACTGCATACCCCTCTGTGTCTTCGAGAAAGTACTAATATAGGTGTAGAAATCAATTTATCATTCAGCTCTTGGAAATCTTCTCACATGCATCATACCACTGAGACTTGATTGCATTGTGTGTTAGCTTTGTCAAGGATGCAGAGATAGAAGAAAATTCTTCAAAAAATCTCCTATAATAACCAACCAATCCAAGAAAACTGTAAATCCCTTTAAACGTCGTAGGCCTTAGCTAATTATTTTTTTCATCGCTTCTATCTTTTGTCTATCAACCCTGAGTCCTTCATCCTATAAAATGTGACCCAAGAATGCTATGGATTTTAAACCAAATTTTACCTTTAAAGAACTTTGCATATATCTTACGGTCATGAAGAATCTGTAATACCTGCCGTAACTGTTTAGCATGGTTCTCTTGTGATCTTAAGTAAACCAAAATATCATCTCCAAACACGGTCACAAACACATCTAAAATGGCTTGAACACCCTATTCTTCTAATCCATAACAACTGCTGGTGCATTGGTTAGCCCAATGGCATAACTGAAAATTCATAATGGCCATACCGTGTTCAGAAAGCTTTCTCGGGTATATTTTTTTTTCTCTAACCCTTACTTGATGACAATCCAATCTTAAGTTAATCCTTGATAAGCATTTGACACCTTATAACTGATCAAATAGATCATCAATTCTGGGGAGGGGATATTTAATCTTACTGTTACCTTATTCAGTTGTCGATAATCAATACGCATTCTCAATGTGCCATCTTTCTTTCGTATATGTAGCACTGGTGCTCCCCAAGGGGGCATATTAGATCTTATGTATCCTTTGTCTAACAAGTCTGTTAATTACTCATTTTAATTCCCGTAACTCCGCTGGAACCGCTCTATATGGAGGAATAGAATGCCTGGAATCACATCAATACAAACTCTACTTTCCGTTTCAGGAAACACGTCCAGGAATTCATTTACTACGGGAATCGATTGAAGAGTTGGTGGCTTCACATAAGTATCCTGCACCATTACTAGATGGAATATGTATCCCTTTGGGTATTATTTTCTTTACCTTAATATAGGAAATGAATTTTCCTCTCGGTGCTCCCACATTGCCCTTCCATGTGGAAAATGAAAATGAAAATATAACTTCTTAGCTCGGCAATCTACTGTGGCCTAACAAGAAGCCAACCAATCCATACCCTTATAACATTACAATCTACCATTTCTAGTTTCAATAAGATCAACCAGTGTATCATAACCACAAACAGTTACTATACAATTACGATATACTCTTGTAACTACAATAGATTTACCAACTGGTGTAGAGTCTTCAAATGGCTTTTTTCCACCATCAATGGAGTCACATATGATAATGTAGAATACAGGTCAATCAATGCATATACCCCATTGTCTGTGAATCCTTAATCTCACTTCCTTGTCCAAACTGATTGCCTCTAAACCCTTGGGATCGAGGTAGAACATTTACTGGAGAATGAGGAAATAATGGTCTAGGCGGTCTGTTAAACACCCGAGACCTAAATTCTCCTTAGGAAACCGTAAACTATCCCATAGGTCTAGCCCTTTTTGATGGACCTCTTTCATATTCTTGTGCTATTCTCCTTTGCCTTTGATTACCCCTCTTTTATGCAAAGGCTGGACCAACCTGTCCTTGATTTTGTGTAACGACTATATGAGTCAACAGGTGCACCGCATTCCTTATATCCTGTTCAGTAGCATTAACATTAACAGGTGTTTTGGTAGGGTCTTCTCTTCTTCTCGGCTCTTCTGGAGCTAGAGAAGTAGAAGAAGCCCGTGATGCAAATTCAGTTTCAGCCCTACCCTGACTAGCTTGGTCAAGTGGTGATTGACTAGTTCCTTCTCCAGCAAACATCTCTACCTCCTTATCTTTTCCCCTATCTTGTCTCGTAATCGACATTTTACTATAAATAAGAAAACCAATTCCAATGGTCAGATACGATTCCACTTACAACATTGGCTCTATTGCACGATCTAGAAATGAAGAAAATAAACAACTCCTAAATGTCCCGTAGCCTCCTACTTATAAATGTGGCGCGCAATACATCCATAAGCAAGACACTACTCAGACACGGCTTTGTAGACACCCTTAGGACGACCTGCTCTGATACCACGTTTGTCATGCCTCGAATTCCAACGGGGCGGACTGGCACCCAAAGCCGATAAGGCTAGAGAGAACCAATTTTCATCCATGTCCATTCATATGTATGTCATTCAATAAACATCACCATCACATAGAGATATAAGTTTCCAATAGCGGAAGTCATGGAAACATATGATGTATACATATAAGAAACTTGGATGTTAGGGCCACCATGTCAAAATGGACATACATCCCTTACATTAATATTCCCACATACGTCAACAAAGCCTCTAACAGATGCATACACATAACCAACTTAAGGTCGGGACAAGTCCCCACTTTATACAACATTTACAATACCAAAACAAATGTACGACTGTGACTCGGAAAGCCCCGAACCAACTGGAGCTCACCAAAGATCTGTAAATGACCTGCAACCTACTCAAGAGGTCTACTAGCACCTGTGCCTGCAGCAAGTAAGGTAAGTACCAAAAGGGACGTCAGTACGAAGAATGTACTGAGTATGTAAGGCTCATATGAAACTGTACGATACAAAAGTACTTCCATGAAATCAAATATAAGAGACTAGACAGTACAAATAAAACACCGGTCTGCATATATGGAACCATGTACATTACGTCCTTTACTTCTTTTGCCTTTACATTTATTCATCTTTATCGTTCTACCCATGCTAGGTATTTTAACCTCTGGGATGTGATTAACCCATGCTAGGCTTTTCTATCGGCCCTGGGATGTTATTATGATAACCCATGCTAGGCTTTTATACCGCCCCTGGGATGTTATTAACCCATGCTAGGTACTTTGAATCCTGGGATGTTATATTAACCCATGCTAGGATTTTATGTCACCCCTGGGATGTTATTAACCCATGGGGATGTTATATTAACCCATGCTAGGCTTTTATGTCGCCCCTGGGATGTTATTAACCCATTCTAGGTACTTTGACCCCTGGGATGTTATATTAATCCATGCTAGGCTTTTATGTCGCCCTTGGGATGTTATTAAGAATATACAAACAATGATACATTTCTTCATTCATTCATTAGAAGAGTAGTACATTACTTTATTTCTTTACTTCCATGAGATTGACACGTGGAGGATCATGACATTATTGGAAGCACACATATATGCATTACTTCACTTCCTTTCATCTTGCAACCAACAAATATGCGTTACTTTATTTCTTACTTTTGAGGGATTGATACATTCGTTGTCATAACATTATTGGAAATGCTACTCAAGAATGAATAGATTCTCCCTACATCATTACTTTTCTTGAGATAGTTCTTTTAGTCGTTACAATATTATGAGAGCTTTGGAACTTCAGTCAATGAATAAGAGACATGTGAATCACAATCGGTCTAAGAATAAGAAACATGTGAATAACAATATATGTCAACCTGAGTTGGGATATTTTAGAACATTTCAGAACGGAACAAGTACAACATCAATGAGAACATTATGTGCTGCAGAAGGATACGAAAAGAGTAACCTTATATACCTTCAGTTCCAAGTATGAATACACAAGCCTATATATGAACACAATAGTCCAGCTCCTTCCTTACATGTTATTCTACAACACAAGTACATCACGAAGCTCCCGTTAACAACTAACTACATTACAAGTGCATAAGACGACAATGAATTACGTGACTTCCATATAACATCATTTCACCCTCTTACAATACCATTTATTGCATAACCATACCAGCAATACCATAACATTCCACACATTGACCAAGACACCATAAACCAATAACATTTCACACCAAGTTTATCCTTTACACTTCCTCATTAACACTACGTCACAATTACTCCATCAAGTCATCTCAATACCTTTCAGAATCACACATGAACAACAATACATAATTGATACCATTAAAAATAACTCCGGGACACTCCTTTAAAGTCATTCAAAAGCTACCATAAGTTGATAATTGCATCCATAAAGGTACCCTAACAATCTCATGTTTAAATAATTCCATAAATGTTACGGCAATCAAATAGGTTCAGAAATGTACGGGGCGTTACAAGATGATTTCCCCATTGGTCCACTAAGCTTGGGCCAATTTTGCTAGTTTGGAACTCCATATCTTTCAAACCAATTGGTGCCCAAACATAAATTACCAAAGTCCATAGGTAACACATTACACCAAACCTCCTCATAATATCCATTACGGGTGAAGGAAACCTTTACACTCTCGGTAACTCCATGGTCTTGCAATAAATATGGATAACTCTTCGTAACTAGAGGAATCCTTAAGTATTCGATCATAGAAGGAGTGATGCAGTTTGCATAGAACCAATCATCTAAGACAACAATGCATTCCAGAATCCCATAAATATCCACCTTTCTTGTAAGGACTTGTTTCCTTGGATTAACATTAGAGAGCTCTTTGTTCCCTCTCGTCACATACTTGAACCTCAAGAACCTTTTTAATTCACTCCATGTGGGAAGTGTGGTATCATCATACATTCTTTGACCTCACTTATAGTCATCCCACCAAATCAATGTAAGCCCTTGAAGGTATTTACTAGCATATGTGGCTTGCACAACTTCGCTCAAATCATGGTCTTGGAAAACCAACTCACACTTTCATTCCCAACTATGTCTTGGGATCACACTATCTTTTGAAAATAGGAAGAGTGACCTTGATGGGATGGAGACCCTTATTATAATCCTTATATCAACCTTTTTCTCCTACTTCCCCATGTTTGAACACTAGAACAAGAAGGATAAGAAGTAGTGCCCTTAGACATTAGAGATGCATACTCTCTTCTTCCCTTCGAATGACTTCTACTTGAACTAACATGACCACTCACACCACTTTTACTAGGGTAAGAAGTACCATAAGACCAAGAATATGATTCCTCACTCGTCTCATGAACATTTCCACCATAATTTTTATAAGGTGGGTAGGAGAAGGTATTATACCTCACATCATCTTCATGTTTGGAGTGAGAAGTGTAAGACTCATCACATGCCCTATCATTATTATAAGAACCATCACAAGGCTCTTCTTCCTCTCCATATTCACCATAAGGGATAGATTCATCATTTGCCCCATATTTTTCCCCAAAATAGTATATCTAATTCCCATACGGCTCTTGATAATTTCTATATTCAAAGCCTATATAATCACCATAATAGCCATAGCCTTCATTATTACAATCATAGTCCCCCATGTCGTAGTCACATGTATCCGAGGCTATCGAAAACATACTTCCTTATAACTCCTTTGTACCTACAAAATGAGCAAACAGGGTTCGTAGTAAAAGCTCCTCACCAACACTCATAAGATTCTTACCTTTGTATCCTCACAATTGGATCGGCTAATGTTGAAGATTGTTTATATGATAAGAATCAAAGAGGGAAGAACAAGAAGGAAAGAAAACACAACAAAGATATGTGGTTTAATATCTAAGTATTGAAATTCTGGGCAACAAGGGGCTTGATACTCTCACCTCCCAATTGATTTCAACACCCAAAAACAAACCCTACTTTGAACAAATTAAATGAACGAAATACCACAAATGGGTAATCCTTAAATTAATTCAAAACAAAGAAGTTCAACACCAATTTCAAGATTCCACCAACTAAACACTCACTAATTAACCACTAATTCCTTAAGGGAATATGCCAAGAAGAAGACTACAATTTAACAATATTGTTCAATATTCATCAAAATCTACCATGCAAAATGAGAAATTATCCTATTTATACTTAAAACATAAAAGACAACTAGTTATTACAAATATACCCTTAATGACACAAAGGCCTTGTTTGGTTGTCTTCTTTGTGGATTCTTGAATTTAAAGTCTAGCCAGTTACATAAATGGCCTCTTTTCTTCATCCACTTCACTTTCATGGAATCCTATGCTTCCCTTTTCACGAACATCGTATGTGTCATCTATGTTATCCATGCTCGTGTCAACCATTCCATCCATGCTAGTATCATCCTCCCCTTCTTGAAAAGGATTCGTCCTCCAATCCAAACCTTGCAAACACATGAGAAGGACAACAACCAAAAAATCCTCCAAGTAAGAGGGTTAGTACAAGGGTTAGCAACAACATCACCATGCCAAGGAGCTAGGAATTTGACATACAACCAAATATCCTTTGCTTTCAATAAACATCGAGAGACAAGGCAAACACAAAGGTCTTTATGGCATCAAGAACTTCAAAAGATGGTATCACATTTAACTTGGGAGCCACAAGACACAATTGTTTTATTGTCTCGCAAGAAGGCCACAACAAAAGTGGTACATTCACCCACTAGAGCTCATTTAGGTCAAAGAAGTGAAAAACCCATATATCTCTTGTCACGCCTTAAATTCTATTGGGGCGGACAGGCACCCGTAGGCATAAAGGCCCGAGAGTACTAACCCTTAACCTTGTACTTACCATGCATTGCCATGAACATTTAAGGATGCTGCCAAATATGGATACTAAGCTTTAATGAAAATAAACCACATAGCCAAGCCCAAAACTATATATACATGACTTGGTCGTTGGGGCCACAATGACTGGAAGACAAGGCACAACCACACTTTACTTTATCGTCTACAAAGCCGCTAAAAGAGATATAAACTTAGTTAAGGTCAGGATTAGCCCCCGCCTTACACTTAGCTACAATACAATACCAAAACATATGTAAGAGACTCAGAAAACCCTGAATTAACCTGGACCTCACCAACAACTGTTGGATCTCCTGTACTCCTACTGGAGGGGTCTACTAGCTGAAGTACCTATGTCTGCAGCATGAAATGCAGGTTTCCCCATAAGGGACATCAGTACGAAAGAATGCACTGAATATGTAAGGCAAAGAGTAACTAATATGTAAAGTGAGAGCTCAAATGAAATCAGAACAAGTGTAAACCATAGTAGACCACCTTTACCTGTATCTGTGGAATCATGTAGATTACATTCTTTTCTTCACTTTACCATTCTTACTTTATAATCTTTGTAAGCCATGTGATACAAATGACCAACTGATCAGTAGTAAATACATCAGTTGGGATTGGCCCATGCTAGGCTTATACCCCTAAGCTGCCACCCATATATAAATGAATTGGGATTGGCCCATGCTAGGCTTACGCCCCTGAGCTGCCACCCGTACATAACCAAATTTGCATTTCTTAGTTTATTACATTTGAGATTGTTACTTTGGTGGTCATGACATTACTGAGTTTGGGATAGTAGTCCACTAGTAAGAGATATGTGAATAAACACTCGATGCAGTAACAATGAGGTAGGGAGCAATTTGTATACAAATGAAATGCTTAGGAGCTAAAATAAAAAATAAATCTTATTTAACTAAAAGGAGAACTCTTGAAACTTGCTAGTGAAAGTAGACATCCAGACTTAATAATAAGCACATATTGAAGTATTTCAACATGTTAGGGAGTGGGAACAAGGTCGTTAGCTACATGGGAGATTGTACACTGCCACTATGTATCATTTACTAAAGGAGAACTTTGGAAGCTTACTTTGTAACACAAGTGTTGGATTTCATGCCAAAGAATACGGAATAGAGTAGCCTTACATTCCTTGTTGTATAACTCTGGTATTATCCTGAATTAACCTCCTTCCTTTCAGATTACTTATCTACAATGAAGTACGTGGTAAAACTAGTATTAATAAATAATTAACAAATTTGGGCTATTCAACTTCACTCAAAATAGTAGTCGGGCAGAGCTCGTAATTCACCAAATCAAGGGTGTTCTTTCAACCCCTTCTTCTCTAATTACATTTGTACAACACACGAATTCTTATAAGATCCCTGGAGACTCCTTTGGCTTCATTATATGTACAAAACAGTCCACAAAGTATGATAGGCAACAAGCCTATACAACATCTAATTAAATTATGTATCATTACACCCTCCTTTTATATGTCAATACCAACAACTCACATCCTTTTTTCATATCAACCAAGCCATCCCCAAATATAGACATAAAACAACCCCTAAAATAGTCCCAAAATCATTTATTATAGCAACCCAATATAGAACTCATTATCCCTTGTATTCTTAACAACAATATATACACAATTCTCTACCAAAACATGTATATAGAAAAGGGCAAAATGGGCAGTAACTTTACCTTAATTTATGGAATTTATCCACTAAATTTGTACGTCTTTCAAGAGCTTGAATTATCCTTCAAAGCTAACCAACAAGAGAATAAGACCTCTTAATAACCAAGGGACATGGGGCAGCTAACATGGAGGAAAGGTAGTACTATACTTTTAAGCATAATCAACATGATTTCCTAGTTTTCAATAGAAGAAACCAGCTAAATCAATTAGTATTTTCTCCTACCTTAGCTAGCAAAGGTGAGGGTTCCTTCAAGAACCCTAAGAAGAATATAGGGGCTGCTATTTTAAGCCTTAAGATGAAAGTGAGAAAGCTGAAGTTAAAGGATGGAATTTGTGTTAAAAATGAGTAAAAGCACCAACTATATTGGTCTTATATTGATCCCTCTAGAACCTCCTCTTTTAACTACATTTTCAGCCACAAATTGGTCCAAGTGGGTGGTGTACCTACTTAAGGGTTCAAGCAGCTCAAAAGGTAAAAGTAGGTGATACACCTACTTACTTTATCAATGTCTAAAATGGACCTTCAACTCATTGAACTTTTGGGCAGATTTTAGGTTTTGGACTGCCCATTCTCCTCTCCTTTTATTTTACCTAGTTTGGGCCTTAAAAGTGCCCATTAATATAGTCCTTAATCTGATCTATTAGCTTAAGTAGGTAATACACCTTTTTGGCAGATTTAACTTGGCCCAAATCTGATCTATTGCCTTAGGTCCTTTAACATAGTCCATATAGCTCAAGTAGGTGATTCACTTGCTAGCTTAATTAAGTCAAGCAAGCACCTCAATAGTTAATTCCATTTTTTAGTTATTAATCCCTTTAATTTAACTTACAACTTGTTTACACTTGTTCACTTTAAATTTTAGATTTAAATATCTACTCATGATCCCAAGTTTAAATAGTTGCATCGACGTTAACTTAGTCGTGTCACATTAAAATGTACTGGTAGTTCCTTCCAACCCATCTTACCTTCACTAGTCATATAGGAAATTGAGTCTATTACCCATACCATAAGGTTATATCTAGTGACATATAAGTAGAACTAGTACACATAGGATACGGGGTGTTAAATCGTCTCCCCTTAAGAACATTTGTCCTCGAATATTAGCATGATTATCCAATCTAAACAAGTTCAAGCCTAAGTTTAATCTTCCTGTTACAACATAATATTTATATGTATATACTTACTTATTATTGCTCCAATTCAGCATCTTGGATTTTCTTTTCGGATTCGAATAAATGAGGGTACTTAGATTTCATCGCTTCTTCAGCTTCCCACGTAATCTCTTCTACTTGTTGGTTCCTCCAAAGTACCTTTACGGAATCTAATTGTTTATTTCTTAACTTCTTAATTTTTTGATCCAGAATAGAAATGGGTACTTCTTCATAAGTGAGATCTTCCACAACTTTTATAGCTTCAGTAGGAGTAATACAAGATGGATCTCCTATACACTTTCGAAGCACTAAGACTGTCACGCCTCAAATCCCATTGGGGCGGACTGGCACCCGAAGCCGTTAAGGCCCGACAGAACAAACTTCTGATCGAGTATATTCATATGCAAGTCACCAAATGAACAACATTTTATTCCATATAGATACAAAATATCAATGACGGAAGTCATGGAAAGACATTCAAATAGATATGAAACTTGGCCGTTAGGGACACCATATCTAAAGGGTCATACATTTCTTTGTTTGACTTATAACGTCTACAAAGCCTCTAACAGATACATAACCAAGCTTAAAATCGGGACAATTCCCTGCTTTATACAACAATTACACAATACCAAAACAAGTGTATACAAGTGACTAGGAAAGCCCCGAACCAATCTGGAGCTCACCAATAGTCTGCAGATGACACGTGTCCTACTGTGAAGGTCTACTAGCTCTTGTGCCTGTAGCAAGTAAGTTAGGTCCCCCAAAGGACGTCAGTACGAAAGAATGTACTGAGTATGTAAGGCCATAAGTAACTGTATGAGATATAGAAACTCAAATAAAATCAAATACAAGTGAATAGATAATATGGTAAACCACCATACTGTATATGTGGAACCATGTACATTGACTTCACCACTTTGCTTTTACGTTCATATCAATATCATCATCAATCATACAATGCCCAGGACCAACTGATCAGTGGTAATATCAATGGGATCGGCTCGAGCTAGGCTTATGCCCCCCCAGACCTGCCACCCATAAATCAATAAAGCAGGTTCAGCTCGAGCTAGGTTTTCACCCCTAGAGCTGCCCCCTGTATCCAATAAATTAGGTTTGGCTTGAGCTAGGATTTCGCCCTCAGAGCTTCCCCCCTGTACTCAATAATCAACCATATATGCATTACTTTATTCTTTACTTTTGAGATTGATACATTGGCGGTCATAACATTATTGGAGCTTTGGAACAATAGTCAATGAATAAGAGACATGTAAATAACAATTGCAAACAACCTGAAATGAGATAGTTTGAAACATTTTGGAGTAGAACAAATTCGGTAACAATGAGAACAATAGGTGCTGCCAAAGAATACGAAAAGAGTAACCTTACATACCTTATCCTTCCAACGTGTGACTATAATAGTTAAGCTCTTCCTTAAAGTTCTACTCTACAATATGAATACATAATGGAGCTTACATTAAAAGTCAACTACATGACAAGTTCACAAGGTGATAATAAATTACTCGACTGCCATATAACTTCATTCCATCCTTCTACAATACAATTTACTACTTCACCATACCAAAAACACCAAACCAGTCCACACATCAACCTAGATATCACAAACCAATAGGAATTCACACCAAGTTTATACTTTACATTTCTTTCTCAACACATCGTCACATTTACTCCATCAAGTCACCTAAATACCTTTCACAACGACACATTAAAACAATCCACAATTAATACAATCCAAAATGCCTCCGAAATACCCCTTTAGAGCTCTCCAAAGGTACCATGAGTTGGTTAATTCATCTAAGAAGGGTAGAGGGGCCTTGGAGGGTCAAAAGAAGCAAAAACTAGCCAAACGAAATTCTGGAAAGACCTACGGAGCAACCTGTGCCCGAGGTGATGATGTGCGGCCATAGGTTCCCTCTTGGACCTATCCAGGGCCACCTGTGAAGTGACCTGCGAGGGCATGTGCTTCATCCGCGAGGGCGGATGCCCAATTTTGCTGAAATGGGTCATTTTTAGGTCCATCTTTGTAATAAATGGTCCATGGCCATAAATGAGATTCTCTTTTCATATTTTAGGTTAACTTAGATGCTAATGAACAATTAGGGTTTCAACATGCACATAACATCACCAAAAATATATTCTACTTTCACTACACCACAAGTTCCATGCACAATTTTATATCAACATTTACACATGTCATACACAAGGAGTAAACAAGTTAGGGACATAAACACATCCTAACATGTTGGAATTTCACCCATCAAATCACTTTCTTCAAGACCTTAAGTCTATTTTCAAGTTTAAACCACATAGAAGGCAAATCCTTTAATAAAGGAGAAAAAGTGGATTGCTTAGCAACACCTTTTAAACATAACCAACATGATATACACAACCCCTCATGCATATAATATATTAAACCATAAGAGTATATACTTACCAAGGCTTGCAAAGGGAATCTCTTGTCCAAAGGGGTGATTGCTTAGGGTTTGATAGAGGAGAAATATCTCTTGGAAAAATCTAGAATTCGCAAGTGTGTTTTGGTGAATAAAAGCTGATTTTTTAGCCTTATATAGTCCCTCTTAAACACCTCGCTTTATGGTAATCCTTATCCAAACTTTGGTCAAAGATGAGGTGTTTACTTGGTCAAATCTAGAATGGATCATTTCCTTTTTGGGCCATGTCTCATTTACTTAATTTTTGGGCCTCAATTGAGCCCATTATCACAATATTAATTTAGCCCAATAAAGTTAGTGGGTAATTCACCAACTATCTCAAGTTTCAATAATTCCATAAATGTAAGGTAGTCAAATAAGTTCAGAAATGTATGGGGTGTTACATCCTTCCCCTTTTAGGAACATTCATCCTCGAATGTTAGTAACGTTATCCAATTTAAACAAGTTCAAGTCTAAGGTCATTTTTCATATTATCACATAGACATAATACTTTTATATACTTACTTGTTATTGCTTCAATTCCGCATCTTGAACTTTCTCTTCAGTTTGAAATAAATGCGGGTACTTAGACTTCATCATTTCCTTGGCTTCCCATGTGATTTCTTCTACTTGTTGATTTCTCCAAAACACTTTTACAGAAGATACTTCTTTATTTCTTAATCTCTTAACTTGTCTATCCAGAATAGCAATAGGTACTTCTTCATAAGTGAGATCTTCTGTAATTTATACATATTCAGTGGGAGCAATACGAGATGGGTCTCCTATGCACTTTCGAAGCATTGAAACATGAAACACTGGATGAACTGTGGAGAGTTCTTGGGGTAGTTCTAATTCATATGCAACTTGACTAAATCTTCGGATAATCTTATATGGTCCTATATAACGAAGACTTAGCTTTCCTTTCTTTCCAAATCTCATTACCACTTTCATTGATAACACTTTCAAGAATACCCAATCACCTATGGCAAACTCTAGCCCCCTTCTTCTAACATCAGTATATGATTTATGTCGACTTTGGGCCATCTGTAGCCGTTGTTGTATCACCTTAACCTTCTCCATAGCTTGATGAACAAGATCTGGCCTAAATAAGGCAGTTTTACCCGCTTCAAACCATCCAATTGGTGATCTACACTTTCTTCCATATAGAGCTTCGTAAGGTGCCATTTTGATACTTGAATGATAGCTATTATTGTAGACAAATTCAATAAGAGGTAAATGATCATCCCAGCTACCTTTAAAGTCCAATATGCACGCTCATAGCATATCTTCAAGTGTTTGTATGGTACGCTTTACCTATCCATCTATTTGAGGTGAAAACCTGTGTTTAAATTCACTTGGGTACCCAAACTCTTCTGAAAAGACTTTTAAAAATTTGTAGTAAATTGAGCTCCCCTGTTCGATATAATAGAGATTGGAATTCCGTGCAATCGAACTATGTCTTTGATATACAACCTCGCATAATCTTTAGCTGTGTATGTGGTCTTGACCGGTAGGAAATGTGCTGACTTGGTAAGCCTGTCAACTATTACCCATATGAAATCAAATTTCCGAAGTGTACGAGGCAAACCTGTGATGAAATCCATGTTAATCATGTCCCACTTACATATTGGAAGATTTATACATTGCATATAACCTCCAGGCTTCTGACGCTTTACTTTTACTTGTTGACAATTTGGACATTGAGCTACAAATTCTATAATGTTCTTCTTCATGTTACCCCACCAATACATTTCTTTCAAATCATGATACATTTTGGTGGCTCCCGGATGAATATAATACCATGAATGTTGTGCCTATATCATAATCCATCTCCTTAGCTCATCTACATCGGGTACACACAATCTACCCTGGCACTGAAGTACTCCCCCTTGCGTAAGACCAAATGCCTTTGTCAAACCTTGTTGTACATTCTCTTTCAGCTGCAATAAAATAGGATCCGAATATTGTTTTTCCTTCACTTCAGCTACTAATGAAGATTCTGCCGCATTTTGCACCATAATTTCTTCATTTGGAGTTTCAAGAAGACGAACCCCCAAGCTAGCTAGTTGATGTAGATCTTTGATTATTCCTTGTCTTTCTGTGGACTGTCCATGAATGCTCCCCATTGCCTTACAACTTAATGCATCAGCTACTACATTTGATTTCCCTGGATGATTATGTGCCTCTACCATAATCCGTCTTCTTAGTTCATCTACATCAGGTACACATAATCTACTTTGGCACTGAAGCACTTCCTCTTGAGTAAGATCAAAGGACCTTGTCAAATCTTGTTGCACATTCTTCTTCAGTTGCAGTAAAATAGAATCCGCATACTATTTTTCCTTCACTTTAGCTACTAATGAAGATTCTGCCGCATTCTGCACCATAATTTCTTCATTTGGAGTTTCAAGAAGATGAACCTCCAAGCTGGCTAGTTGATGTAGATCCTTGACTATACCTTGATTTTCCGTGAGCTGGCTATCAGTGCTTACTATTGCTTCACAGCTTAATGCATCGGCTACTATATTTGCTTTCCCCGGATGGTATAAGATATCAAGATCATAATCTTTTAGTAGTTCCAGCCACCTCCACTGCCTCAACTTTAGGTCCTTCTGCTTGAAAATATACTGCAAACTCTTATGATCAGTATATATGTCAAGATTAACCCCATACAAATAGTGGCGCCATATCTTTAAAGCAAATACCACAGCTACCAGCTCAAGATCATGTGTCAGATAATTTCTCTCATGTGGTCGCAACTGTCTTGAGGTAGAAGATATTACATTACCGTACTGCATCAATACACATCCTAAGTTGACTCCTGAAGCATCACAATATACCACATACCCTTCTGTGCCTTCTGGAAGTACCAACACAGGTGTAGAAGTCAACTTATTCTTCAGATCTTGGAAACTCTTCTCACATGCATCATTCCACTGAAACTTGGTTGCCTTGTGTGATAGATTTGTTAAAGGTGCCGAAAAGAAAGAAAACCCTTCAACAAATATTCTATGATAACCTGCCAACCCGAGAAAACTACGAATCTCTGTAGGCATCGTAGGTCTTGGCCAATTCTTCACAGCTTCTATCTTTTGAGTATCAACCCTTATTCTTTCATCTGACATAATATAACCCATAAATGCTATAAATTTTAACCAAAATTCATACTTATAGAACTTTGCATATAACTTATGATCATGAAGAATCTGTAACACCTGTCGTAAGTGATTAGCATGGTCTTCTTGTGATCTTGAATAAACCAAAATATCATCTATAAACACTGTCACAAACACATCTAAAAATGGCTTGAACACCCTCTTTATCAAATCCATAAAAACTGCTGGTGCATTTTTTAACCTAAATAACATAAATAAAAACTCATAATGACCATACCATGTTCGGAAAGATGTCTTGGGTATATCTTTTTCTCTAACCCTTACTTGATGATAACCCGATCTCAAGTCAATCTTTGAGAAGCATTTGGCACCCTGTAATTGGTCAAACAAATCGTCAATTCTGGGGAGGGGATATTTATTCTTAACTGTTACCTTATTCAGTTGTCGATAATCAATACACATTCTCAACGTGCCATCTTTCTTTCATACAAATAACACTGGTGCACCCCAAGGGGACATACTAGGCCTTATGAATCCCTTTTCCATCAAGTCTTTCAATTGTTCCTTTAACTCTCGTAACTCTATTGGGGCCATCCTATTCGAAGGAATAGAGATAGGCTGAGTGCCTGGAATCACATTAATACCAAACTCTATTTCCCATTCTGGAGGCAAACCTGGAGGATCTTCAGGAAATACATCAAGGAATTCATTTACCACAGGAACCGATTGAAGAGTTGGTGGCTTCACATCGGTATCTTGCACTCTTACTAGGTGGCATATGTACCCCTTGGATATCATTTTCCTTGTCTTAAGATAGGAAATAAATTTACCTCTCGGTGCTCCAACATTACCCCTCCATTCAAGGACGGTCTTTTGTGGGAAATAGAAATATACCTTCTTAGCTCGGCAATCTACTGTGGCATAACAGGAAGCCAACCAGTCCATACCCAATATAACATCAAAATCTACCATTTCTAGCTCAATAATATCAGCCAACGTATTATGATCACAAACAGTGACCATACAATTATGATAGACTCTCTTAACTATAATAGACTCACCAACGGGTGTGGATACTTTGAATGGCTTAGCTAATAATTCTGGTGTTCTTTTGAATTTTTCAGCAATCAATGGAGTAACATATGATAGGGTGGATATCGGATCAATCAATGCATATACATTATGTGAAAATACAGATAATGTACCTGTAACTACATCAGGAGAAGCGTCCGAATTTTGACCATCCGCTAAGGCATAGGTACGGTTCTGGACTCCACTAGAATTAGATGCTCCTCTAGCACCTTTACCATACCCCATAGGCTGTACACCCAACGATGATGATGCAACAACCGATCCCGTACGTCGCGCCATACTACCCATGCCCTTTTGTGGACACTCTCTCATCATGTGCCCCGACATACCGTACCAAAAGCAAATGTTTATTCCAATCTGGCATTCACCTAAATGAGGCTTCCTGCAGTGCTGACACAGCTAGTGAGAAAACCTCAAATGGCTCATACTTCCTTATTCTCGATACCCTGTTGTGTGTGAACCTCGAATCCCACTACTTTGCCCAACTTGACTGCCTCTAAACCCTCGAAATTGGGATGGAGTACCTGTTGTAGGATAAGAAAATAATGGTCTAAGTGGTCTATTAAAAACCCAAGGCCTAAATTCTCCTAGGGACGCCATGAACTGGCCCGTAGGTCCAGCCCTCTTTGACGTTCCTCTTTCAAATTCTTGCGTTCTTCTCCTTTCCCTCTGATCCTCCATATTTTGTCCAAAAGCTTGTATCCTAGCTATATCCATGTCTTTATTCAAAGAAGCAATAGTACAATCCCTAACCAAATATGGATCCAATCGATCCATATACCGGTGAACTCTATCGGCCATAGTAGCTACCATATTAGGAGCATACCTGGCCAAAGAGTTAAACCAAAGACTGTACTCTCTGATGCTCATATTTCCTTGACGCAGATTTAAGAACTGGTCTGTACGAGCCTCTCGGATCTCATATGGAAGGTAATGATCAAGGAATGCCGCTTTGAATTCTTCCCAACTAGCTGGAAATGAACCAATACCCCTAGATCGTTTCCAGTCTTCATATCATAATATAGCCTCTCCTTTTAATCTATATGCTGCAAGCTCAACTATTTCTATACCAGACACATGCATAACATCTAAATCCCTTTGAATTTGGTCCATGAATTCTTGTGGGTCTTCATTAAGATCTGACCCAGTAAACGTGGGAGGATCTAATTTCAGAAAATCCTATGTCTGCCGACTAGCTGCCCTAGCCGCACCGTCATTACTTGTCGTTGGGCCAACTTGTCCTTGATTTTGTGCAGCAACTATACGAGTCAAAATTTGCGCCGCATTCCCTAAATCCTACTCAGTAGCATTAATAGGTGGTTCTGGGGATACTCCTCTCCTTCCTGGCTCTCCTGGAAATTAAAGAGTAGAAGAAGCCCGCGATGCAAACTCATCTTCAGCCTCACCTTAATTAACTTGTTCAGGTGGTGATTTACTGGTTCCTTCTCCGGCAATCATGTCTACCTTCTTACCTCTACCCCTACCTCTTCTTGTAATCGGCATTTTGCTATAACGAAAGAAAAATAATTTCAGTGGTCAGATATGATTCCACCTACTTTGGCTCTATTGCACGATCTAGGAAATGAAGATCAGAAACAAATCCTAAATGTCCCATAGACTTCTCCTTGTAAATGTGGTGCACAACACATCCATAAGTAAGACTCTACTCGGAAATGGCTTTGTAGACACCCTAGGACGACCTGATCTGATACCACTTTAGTCACGCCTCAAATCCCATTGGGGCGGACTGGCACCCGAAGCCATTAAGGCCCAAGAGAACCAACCTATGATCGAGTACATTCATATGCATATCACCAAATGAACAACATTCATTTCCATATAGATACAAAATATCAATGATGGAAGTCATGGAAAGACATTCAAATAGATATGAAACTTGGCCGTTAGGGCCACCACATCTAAAGGGTCATACATTTCTTCGTTTGACTTATAACGTCTACAAAGCCTCTAACAGATACATAACCAAGCTTAAAATCAGGAAAAGTCCCTACTTTATACAACAATTACACAATACCAAAACAAGTGTATACAAGTGACTAGGAAAGCCCCGAACTAATCTGGAGCTCACCAATAGTCTGCAGATGACACGTGTCCTACTGTGAAGGTCTACTAGCTCTTGTGCCTGTAGCAAGTAAGTTAGGTCCCCCAAAGGACGTCAGTACGAAAGAATGTACTGAGTATGTAAGGCCATAAGTAACTGTATGAGATATAGAAACTCAAATGAAATCAAATACAAGTGAATAGATAATATGGATAAACCACCGTACTGTATATGTGGAACCATGTACATTTCCTTCACCACTTTCCTTTTACGTTCATATCAATATCATCATCAATCATACAATGCCCAGGACCAACTGATCAGTGGTAATATCAATGGGATCGGCTCGAGCTAGGCTTATGCCCCCAGACCTGCCACCCATAAATCAATAAAGCAGGTTCAGCTCGAGCTAGGTTTTCACCCCTAGAGCTGCCCCCTGTATCCAATAAATTAGGTTTGGCTTGAGCTGCGTGGGCAAGTGCTTCATCCGCGAGGGCGGATGCCCAATTTTGCTGAAATGGGTCATTTTCAGGTCCATCTTTGTAATAAATGGTCCATGGCCATAAATGAGATTCTCTTTTCATATTTTAGGTTAACTTAGATGCTAATATAAAATTAGGGTTTCAACATGCACATAACATCACGAAAACTATATTCTCCTTTCACTACACCACAAGTTCCATGCATAATTTCATAACAACATTTCCACATGTCATACACAAGGAGTAAAAAAGTTAGGTACATAACCACATCCTACCATGTTGAAATTTCACCCATCAAATTCACTTCCTTCAAGACCTTAAGTCCCTTTTCAAGTTTAAACCACATAGAAGGCAAATCCTTTAATAATGGAGCAAAAGTGGATTGCTTCACAACACCTTTTAAACATAACCAACATGATATACACAACCCCTCATGCATATAATATATTAAACCATAAGAGTATATACTTACCAAGGCTTGCAAAGGGCAGATCTTATCCAAAGGGGTGATTGCTTAAGGTTTAAGTTAGTAGAAATATCTCTTGGAAAAATCTAGAATTTGCAAGTGTGTTTTGGTGAATAAAAGCTGATTTTTCAGCCTTATATAGTCCATCTAAAACACCTCTCTTTATGTTCATCCTTAGCCAAACTTTGGTCAAAGATGAGGTGTTTGCTTGGTCAAATCTAGAATGGATCATTTCCTTTTTGGGCCATGTCTCATTTACTTAATTTTTGGGCCTCAATTGAGCCTATTAGCACAATATTAATTTAGCCCAATAAAATTAGTGGGTAATTCACCAACTATCTCAAGTTTCAATAATTCCATAAATGTTAAGGTAGTCAAATAAGTTCAAAAATGTACTGGGTGTTACAGAGACGTGAAACACCTAATGAACTGTTGAGAGCTCTTGGGGTAGCTCTAAATCATATGCAACTTGGCCAAACCTTTGAATAATATTATATGTCCCTATATAACGTGGACTTAGTTTTCCCTTTTTACCAAACCTCATTACCCCTTTCATTTGTGACACCATTAAGAATACCCAATCTACTATAGCAAATTCTAGCCCTCTTCTTCTAATATCTGCATATGATTTGTGTCAACTTTGAGCTATTTCTAGCCACTATTCATCTTAACTTTTTCCATAGCCTGATGAACAAGATCTGGCCATAACAAGGCAGTTTCACCCGTTTGAAACCATCCAATTGGTGATCTACACTTCCTTCCATATAAAGCTTCATAAGGTTTGATACTTGAATAATAGCTATTATTGTAGGCAAACTCAATAAGTGGCAAATGATCATCCCAACTACCTTTGAAGTCCAATACACAAGCTCGCAGTATATTTTCAAGTGTTTGAATGGTACGTTCTGCTTGTCCATCCGTTTGAGGATTAAAAGTTATACTTAAATTCACCTGAGTTCCCAAACTCTTTTGAAATGACTTTCAAAAGGTTGTAGTAAATTGAGATCCTCTATCATATATAATAGAGATTGGGACTCTGTGTAGCCGACCTATCTCTTTAATATATAATTTTGCATACTGTTTAGCTGTATAAGTGGTCTTAACTAGCAGGAAGTGTGCTGATTTGTTAAGTCTATCAACTATTACCCATATGGTATCAAACTTACGAATTATGAGAGGAAAACTAGTGATGAAATCCATGCTGATCATGTCCCACTTCTAAATTGGATGATCCATACGTTGCATATAACCTCCGGGTTTTTGGTGCTCTACTTTTACTTGTTGACAACTTGGACATTGGGCTAAAAATTTTGTAATGTTCTTCTTCATGTCACCCCGCCAATACACTCCTTTCAATACATGATACATTTTAGTTGACCCCGTATGGACGGAATACCTTGAATGATGTGCCTCCATCATAATCCTCTTTCTTATCCCATCAACATTAGGTACACATAATCTATTTTGACACCAAAGTAATCCATCTTGCATAAGCTCAAATGCCTTTGTCATACCTTATTGTACATTCTCCTTAATCTATAATAGAATAGGGTCTGCATACTGCTTCTTTTTCACCTCAGCTACTAATGAAGATTCTACCGTATTTTGTACAATAACTCCTTCATCTGGAGATTCAAGAAGACAAACTCCCAAGCTAGATAGCTGGTGTAGATCTTTATTCATCCCTTGTATTTTTGTGGACTGCCTATAAGTGCTAACCATTGCCTTACGACTTAACGCATCAGCTACTACGTTTGCTTTCCCCAAAATATCAATATCATAATCTTTAATAGTTCAAGCCACCTCCGCTACCTCAAATTTAGGTCCTTTCCTTCTGCTTAAATATATATTGCAAACTCCTATGGTCGGTATATATGTGAACATGAACCCCATACAAGTAGTGGCGCCATATCTTTAAAACAAATACAACCGCAGCTAACTCAAGATCATGTGTTGGATAATTTTACTCATGTGGCCGCAATTGTCTTAAGGAATAAGCTATTACTTTACCATGCTGCATCAATACACATTCTAATCCAACTCCTGAAGCATCACAATACACTACATACCCTTTTGTACCTTTTGGAAGTACAAATACGGGTGTAGAAGTCAACTTATTCTTCAGCTCTTGGAAACTCCTTTCACATGTGTCATTCCATTGAAACTTGGCTGCTTTGTGTGTTAACTTTATTAAAGGTGCAAAAATAGAAGAAAGACCTTCAACAAACCTTCTATAATAACCTGCCAACCCAAGGAAACTACGAACCTCTGTAGGTGTTGTTGGTCTTGGCCAGTCCTTTACGGCTTCTATCTTTTGAGTATCAACCCTTATTCCTTCATTAGATATAATATGGCCCAAGAATGCTATAGATTTTAACCAAAACTCACATTTAGAGAACTTTGCATACAACTTACACTCACGAAGAACCTGTAACACCTGCCGTAAATGATTAGCATAACCCTCTTTTGATACAAGCCAAATCGGTGTAAACTTTTTAAGGACTATAATTCAAGGCAGACACAAAGGGATCCTATCCATGATCATCTCAAGGATACAAGGATACATTTGGAGGACCCTTTTCAAGCTCCCAAGAGTTCAATACCATGTGTGGAGGGTAGCTTGGTATCAAGAGAATCAAATCACCTCGATACCTCTACTAGAAGGCAAACACGAGAACTACAAACACTCCAAGGTTTATTGATGAATCTGGATGTTTTAAAGCCATCTTGAAACCATTTAAGCAGTGTTGTGCGATGCCTAATACATTCAAGAAGGATCGAAATCCATTGGAGAGGTTATCGGAGAGTTAAGAGAAGCCAAATAGTGACCTAGAGCCACCTGCACCCTGAACTGTGGCCGCAAGTCATCCATCTACGCCAGCAGGTGGCCATTTTGGCCGTTCCAGTGGAACCTGCGCCCTGACATGCACCAGCAGGTGCCCCATCTGCATGGGCGGATGCCCAATTTGCTGAAATAGGTCACTTTTGGGCCCTTTAAATGTAATAAAAGGCCCAAGCCTATAAATACTAGTTCTTTTTCATTTTTAGAGAGCGTTTGATGAACTAATATGAGATATACACTTAAGAGTGTGAGAGCTAGGATTAGCTTGGTTTGAACTATCATTTTGAAATGTTGGTTACATGGGATTTTGATTCCCTCGTGGTTTACGTATATGAATTGGTGCTTGTAGGATTAATTCAATAGAGGTTTTGGGTTTAAAATACCCTTTGGTTTCTTTGATTTTCCTATCTTTGTTTCATTCAATCTATCTTTACTTTCTTGCCTTGTTATCTTAGTTTGTTTTCATGATTTTCGTACTTTATTTCTCTTCTCGTATTTTGTCTAGTAGTATTTGGTATTAGAGCTGAGCTTGAGTTCATTTCTATGAATTCAATCTTGGGTTTTGTAACAAAAAAAAGAGGTCCAAAAAACATTTTTTCAAAAAATCCCAAAAAAACTATTTTGTTGTTTTGAGTCTTGTTGAAGTTTCTCTTGTTAGATTTGTTTCCTCTAACAATATTTAGGTCGGAATCTGAATTTTGAGCTTATTTGGAGTAGATTTGAAGAGAAATCCCATTGATGTTCTTAAGGTTGAAGAAAGATAAAAGTGAGTTTTCAAATATGGAATTTTTGGTGTGGATTTGAAGGTTACAAATTGTTGAAAGTTTTTCCCCTAGTTGAAGAGAACACATACCTGAAATTTCATGTAAATCTGAGCTAAAACCAGTTAGTTTGGAAATTTGGTGCTCTTAATGTTCTTAAGGATCTTCATATATTCAAGGGGAAGATTTATCAAAAAAGTGTTGTTAGATCCACAAAGAAAGAAAGATAATGGCGTTTGAGTGTTAGTACAAGAGAATATCCAAAAGAAAAAAGAATATTCTAAGAGAGAGTGCAAAAAGGGCCCACAGAGTTGAAAATCAGAGGTTTCCAGGTGATCTGCCCAGACCACCTGCAAATTCTCCTGCCCACTCAGGTCATTCACCTGCCCACGTAGGTCACCAATGCAGGTGACTTCCAGCAGCACTGTTTAGTAACATGCGAAGCCACTTGCAAGGGCATGTGAACCAACTGCGCCCACAACTTTGAAAACGCATGTCAACCACTTCAAAACTCATTTTGCTTAGGTTCAAAAATCCTAATTCCATTTCTTAATTTCTAATCTCATTTATCTATTCCTAACTAATTAAAAACTACTATTTGATCTACTTAGTTGAATAATTAGTCTTTGAGTCCGTTTTCTTTCTTCGTCCATTTCTTTTGTGCTTTTCTCTTTTTGTTTCATTGTTATTTCTTGGTTCAAGTTCGTGTTTATTTGTTTGAGTCATTATTTCTTATTCAAACAAGAATCCATTTTGACCACGAGTAGCAATTGACACCAAGTCCTCCGTTGGAGTAAAAACGATCCTTCAACGCTAGCGACGCCTATTGTGAGGCAAACAAAGGTGTGTACTCCGAGAGGTTGTAAGGTTAATTTTCTTAATTCTAACTTGTTTGTTGTTCTTTGTTTAGTATCTCTTCTTAATAGGTACCATGGCTCTAGGTGACAATACTTCTAATGAGATCTTAACGGCAATCAAATCCTTGGATCATAGAATGAAATCCATGGAAGGTTAAATGACCACACTCCAAGGAAGTTTGTCAAATATGACTAGGAGGATATCCAACATGAGTGGGAGTATAGACAACATGGTGCCTTTGACACCCATCAAGTGATTATGAGAGATCTTTGAGAAACATTTAAGAGGGTGGAAATTGCGAAAGTGGAGAAGGACTTGGCTCAAGGAAGAGAGTTGACTAAGATTGATGAGCCAAGGAATTGCTTGAAAGAAGAATATTCTCATGAGCTTGAAGGTAACAAAGCTAACTCTTGAACTTTAGTAAATGCGAATGACCATTGTGTTTCTAGTAGCCAATTGAGTGTGAATGATAGCTTGATTATTTGTGGGTCTAATGATTCTTTGCCCCGTGTTGACAATGTACATGTTGAAAGTGTGGATACACTAGTTGATCCTACTGATGACCGAATTGACTCTTCTTGTAAGATCGATTTGTGTTCACCTAGTGTTGAAGCCTTGGTGTTGAATGATGGTACATTGTCTAGTGAAAATTGTATTGATCAACTTGCTTGTGAATCGATCCCACTACTTGAGGGTGACTGTGATATGGTTAGTGAACCTCAAGTTAGTGATGATATTGATAATGTTGTTCAATTGAATAGGAGTGACCCTTTGACATGCTTTTTAATGAAAACCCTATTACTTTCTTCGCTCATAAGGATGATCATGAGATTGAAACTTCTTCAAAATTTGATAATTGTTTTTTTGAGAGTGAACTTACATGTTCCAATTCTCCTTCTTATATTGATCCATCTCTCTTTAAGTATAATTTCTTATTTGTGGATGATGAAATCACTCCCTGTGGATTACCTAGTGGTGAGGATCATGTTAGTAATATAGTTCCTCTTGAGGGCTATATTCTATATAACAACCCACTATGGTGTGACAACATTCCTTCTAAAGATGGAAATCTCTTCTTGGAAGATGAGAGTACTCTTATGGGAATGGAATGTGAAGAAATGGAAGGTGCTCTTTGTGTCCCAATTATTTCTTCCTCTTTGAGTGTTCCAATTCTTGAGCATACTCTTGATAATGTTCTTGCACGAAGTAGTGAGCATGCGCTTGAGGACACCTTAGATGAAATCAAATTGCGTGACACATTTCTTTACTCTCTATTTGCTTTTAATGATGCTTATGCTAGTGTAGAGAGTATAACTTGGTGGCATCTTTGGGGAAAAAGAGTGTTTTCTAGACACATGTCTATGGCCGCTCTATCCATTTGACCCCAGTGACCATTTAGAATATGGTGGTTGTAGGATACCCCACTTGGTGCTTGGTCAAGATGACAAGCAAGATTTGGTTGGAGTTGTTGGTACGATTCCGTATGATAAAGAGTCTTTCTTGAGGATTTCTAATCCACTTAAGAGACCAAAGTTGTGTAAGGGAAAGGTCTCCAATAAAGTTGAATGCTCTTTAAAGAAGGGGAACGATGAAAACATCTAAGAGAATTCACCATTGTGTGTTTCCATTCTTGACCAAGGTTTTACTACTTGTGAGTTGGAGAATGAACCTTGTTTTGAAAACACCTTGGAAGAATTCCAATTAAGTGATACCTTTCTTTATTACCTTTTTACATATGATATTATTCATTATTGTGTTGAATCAATATCTTATGTGAGCATGGAATGTTTTGAAGGGGAGAGCATTGTGAGCATAAATGCAAAATGTTTGTTGACTTGTATGGGGAATACCTTTGTATTTGACCCCGGATATGCTTTGGGAGTAATCCCATTCTTGGAGATAGCTAGTGCATTGAGTGGAGTCTTAAATTGGAATGATATTGTTCATGACATTGCACTTAGCTTTAGAGATTTTCATGTGCCTCTTGACTCAAAGGGGATTATGTGCTTTTTTAGACCTGGAACCAGTGTTGTTTTTCATGAGTGGTTGACTAATTACCATGGTTCCTTTGGATTTTCCCTTTGTCAAAGTCTCTTGAGAGGCCAAGTGGCTTTTATTTTATGGGATTACACACCCTTGATTGATCCTTTTGAGTATTGGCTATATGTTAAGTGTGTTCCTTTGTTGCTGCTAACCCTAACCCTCATGCCATGAGGATAACGTGCTTGCTTGTTTTCCCTATGGTTTTTTAAGATTTGTATTCGAGGTCGAATCCTTTTCAAGAAGGGGAGGATGAGACAAGCCAAATCGGCGTAAACCTTTTAAGGACTATAATCCAAGCCGACACAAAGGGATCCTAGCCATGATCATCTCAAGGATACAAGGATATATTTGGAGGACCCTTTTCAATCTCCCAAGAGTTCAATACCATGTGTGGAGGGTAGCTTGGAGTCAAGAGAATCAAACCACCTTGAGACCTCTACTAGAAGGTAAACACGAGAACTACAAACACTCCAAGGTTTATTGATGAATCTGGATGTGTTTTAGACCATCTTGACACTATTTAAGGAGTGTTGTGTGATGCCCAATGCATTAAAGAAGGATCGAAAGCCATTGGAGAGGTCGTCGAAGAGTTAAAAGAAGCCAAACGGTGACCTGGAGCCACCTACACCCTGACCTATGGCCGCAAGTCATCCATCTTTGTGTCATTCAATCTATCTTTACTTTCTTGCCTTGTTATCTTAGTTTGTTTTCATGATTTCCGTACTTTATTTCTCTTCTCGTATTTTGTCCGGTATCATCTTTCAATCTTGAATACACAAGAATATCATTAATAAATAGGGTGAAAATCATTTACACCCCTTAACTTTAACTTAAAAATCTAACTCCTTCCTCAACTTTGAGAAATAATCATTATCCCCCCGTTATCCTATATAATGTCTATTTTATCCTTGGCATTTGCAATCTTCTATTTATATAATATCTTTTATATTATTTATTATTTATTTATTTTACTGAGGTGTTAATATCCTTCATTTTGGAAGGTCTTTAAGTTGGAATGGTTGACTTTGGTCAACATTTGGAGATCTGAGGGTCGTATCAGAATTCAGTCAGTTTCATCAGCTGCACAACGTTGATTTTGAGTTAGTAGCATGGTTGATTCAGGTCCTGATACGATACAAAATACAAAAATACGATGAAACTACAACACAAGGGTAAAATAGGAAATACAAAAATATGAGACGAAGCACAAAGGGAAAAACAAAGACAATAAAGATAAAGGATAGATAGATAGACACAATACGATAAGAAAAGGACAACCAAAGGTATTCCAAATGAAAGACCTTCCTTTATATTACCGTAAACACCTATCTCTTACAAAGAACAAAGAGGAATTGGACCTCAACAACCAACACTTCTAGACAATCAAGAAAGCTCCCAACAAGCTAACATAAACACTCTCAAGTGTAACATTCATCATCAATAATCATCTACCCTAAAATTAAAAGAAAGCTAACTATTTATAGCCATGAGCCTTATTACATAATGGGCCCCAAAAGTGACCCTAAATGCCAAATGAGCCCAAAAGTGACCCAAGTGCTAAATACTCTCATCAACAAGACTTATTCAACGCCCAACATCATCATGGTGGGTCGACATACTTCCTCATCTCTAAAGGGGCGCCAATTGCCTTGATTGAACATCCTTTGGACAATTTGGGGTGTATCATCCTCTTCTTTTTGAAGAGGATTTATCGTCAAATACGAGAAAACATTATTTTCAAGCTCAAAATCCCCAAGAAAGTCTTTGAAATTGGGATAGTTCTCAACTCGCTTAGCCAAGAAAAGTGGAATGCTAATCTCTCCTTCTTGAGGCCAAACATCTTCAATGGGCACTTTGTTGGCAAGCATATTTGGGACGATGATATCCCTATCACATGGATCTCCTTCATCCTCCATATTTTCATCAACATTATTAACCCCATCTATGAGTTTCTCTTCTTGCTCCACGTCATCTTTGTAGTAAGGATTACCTTCCCGAAGTATGATGACTCTCCGGGTAGGACACTCACTCATTTGGTGACCCCATCCTTGACACTTAAAGCATTGAGTACCCTTAAGATTAGTATTACCTCCTTCTCTAAGGGGATATCTTGGAGCATTCTTCTCAAAGGGCTTCTTTTCAAAAGATCTCTTGAACTCGGAACCTTGAGTCCATGTTGATGACACTTGATTTCCCGCCTTGGGGTGGATGGATTTCTCCAACTTAATATCTTGTTCAACATCAATAGCCGCTTCTAAGAGATCATCCATCCGGGAAAACTTGTGTATTGACAATCTAGAGGCAATCTCTTAATTCAATTCCACTTTGAATTGGATCTTGGTGTGCTCTTCATCCTCGTTGTAATCACGCTTCAAGAGTAGATTTTGGAATTCATCATAGTATGCTTCAACACTCTTGTCTTCTTGTCTCAAATTGTATAACTTGGCAAGCAACCCTTGTCTATACCTCTCCGGCACGTACTTGGCTCTCATAAGGGCCTTCATCACTTCCCATGGTTGATAATTACCTCCATGAAGAACCCCTTACATTCTCTTAGCCAACTCCCACCAAGTCAATGCATAACCTTCAAATTGGGCAACGACATATGTAGTCTTCTTAACATCGGGCAAGTCATTAGCTTGGAAGATCCTATCACATTGCGACTCCCACTTGAGGTATCCTTCGGGATCACTACCTCCTTGAAAACTAGGAAGAGTGACCTTGATAGAGTTGAGACTGCCTTGATCTCTTAGTCCATGTCCTTGGGCGCCATACCCATATCCTTCTTCTACTTGTTCCTCAAACTCTCCTTGGACTCCTAGGGCTTGGTTGGGTAGCATTTGGTTAAGTGGAGCTTGGTAAGGTGGGTTTGGGTTTTGGGGTCTTTGATAGTGTGGTACTTGGCCTTGAGGTACTTGATAGGGTAGGTAGTAGGGTGGATTTAGACCTTATGGGTTCAAACCTTGTGGTATTTGGTAGTTTGGGAATTGGTTTTGTGGTGCTTGGTAGGGTGGAGCGGGCATTTGTGGAGCTTGAGGTTGTGGCATTTGTTGAGGTGGGTTAAATTTTAGTGGTCGGGCTACATGTCGTGGAGTTTGATCAACCGTAGGTAAGGGAACATTACCTTGTTAGGGAGGGTAAAACATGTTGTGGAGAGTCCTAGGAGATACGGTAGCCGAAGTTTCTTGGACTTGTCCACTGGAGGAAGCTTTGAGATTGTTTTGAGGGGTTGCATTTGAAGAGTTGTGGTTCCCTCCCATATTTACCATCCTTCCCTCCATGTTTGATACTCTCTCATCCATGCCCGACATTTTATCAGTTATCACATCCACCTTTTAACTCAACCCCATGAGGGCCTCCAATATAGCATCAAGATTGGTTCCACCTGAAGTAGGTTGAATTTCATCTCCTGAAGCCATGGTACCTATTCACAAGACACTCAACACAACTAACAAACAAGGTTAACGTTAGCAAACTCACAATCACTAGTGCTTTCACACTTAGATTGCCTTACAATTATTTTAACTTGTTGGTCTTGCTTGTTCACGTTGGTATAGGAAGTGTCAATTGGATTTCCTTGGATAAGAAGTATTTTGTTGAGAGAAGAAAGGACGACTCAATTTTGAACACAAAAGAACTTGACTCAAGAAGTTAAATAAGAAAGAAACGATGAAAGCACACAAAGAGAAAGAACAAGAAAGAAAATGAACTCAAGAACTAATCAACAACTAAGTAGGATGATTACTAGTTGACATTTAGTTGTTAAGAATCAAAGGAAGTGATTAGGAATCAAGAAAATGAAACTAGAAGGTTAGAACTAGAGAAGGATAGGTTTTGGAGTTGTTCACCTGCGTTGGGTGAGGTGCGGATGCACCTAGGGACCTGCCCTCGTAGGTGGGGTTTCGCAGGTGAAAACAGAAGGCTGCCTAGTGGTATGCGTGATGACCTGCGGCCACAGGTCCCTCACCTGCATGGGCAAATGCGGGTGCAGATGCCCCTGGACAGGTCAATTGAAGCTTCGCGTTTTCAGCTCTTGTGGGCCTTTTTTGCACTCTCTCTCTTAGAATATTCCTTTTTCTTTTGGATATTGTCACACCCGGAATCCCATCAAGGCATGATTGGCACCCGCAGTCGATATGGCCCGAGAGAACCAACCTTTGCTCATGAACATTCGCATACATAATCTCATATGAATCTTATTACACCTTGTGCAACTATGCGGAAGTCATATACATGAACATGGAAACATATGCTATACATATATTTATTTAGGAAACTTGGCCGTTGAGGCCATTAAGTCAAAATAGACATTCGTCTTCTACATACTCGTCACTTACATCCATATACCCACATATGTCTACGAAAGCCTCTAACAGATGCATCAACAAGACCAACTTACAGTCGGGACAAGTCCCCGCTTTATACAATTTATATAACATCACAACAAATATACATCTATGACTCAGGGGGCTCCGAACCAACTGGAGCTCACCAAATATCTGCAAATGATCCCCAGTCTACAGACGAAGTCTTCTAATGCCTGCACCTGCAACATGTAAGGTAATTCCCCCGAGGGGGTCAGTACGAAGAATGTACTGAATATGTAAGGCTCATAAGAAATTCATCATACATAATAACAACAATAATGGAATCACAGAAATGTGAATAAACTCTCTTTATTTATGTGGGAAACCATGTACATTACGTTCTTTCTTTACTCCTCTTGTCTTCATCTTTTATTCATCTTTATTGTTCTACCCATGCTAGGCTATTCTGTCGCCCCTGGGATGAGATTAGCCCATGCTAGGTACTTTGACCCCTGGGATGTTATGTGAACCCATGCTAGGCTTTCGTGTCTCCCCTGGGATATCATTAACCCATGCTAGGCTTATCGCCCCTAGGATGTTATATTAACCCATGCTAGGCTTTCGTGTCGCCCCTGGGATGTACCGTCATAACCCATGCTAGGCTTTTATATCGCCCCTGGGATGTATCGGGATCTACCCATGCTAGGCTTTTCTGTCGCCCCTGGGATACCACCCGTGTTATTGGGATCAACCCATGCTAGGTATTTTAACCCCTGGGATACCACCCATGCTTACTTCTTAATTATACACCTCTTATTTCTCTTGTTAGTCTTACTTCGATTCTTAAGAGTGATTGAGATATTGAAGATCATGACATAATAGGAATCACACATATACATCTTACTTCTTCACTCTTGCTTCATGAGATTGACATCTTCACTTATGAGGGATAGATATATTAACTTGCTCATCACTTCTCTTATTACTCTTGAGAGATCTTATGAAATTTGTACTTTTACTTATGAAAGATTGATACAAAGATAATCATCATAATTGAGGGCTTGAATCATGTCATGATTGGAAAATACTATTCAAGAATAACTAGGTTCTCTTATGTTATTACTCTCTTGAGATCGTTCATTTAGGAATGATAACGTTATGACATTTTTGGAACTTCACTCAATGAGCAAGAGACAAAAGAATCATCATGCATTGGAGAATAGGACACATATGAATAACAACATACATCAACCTGAATTTGAGATACTTCAAACCTCTCGGAATTGAAACAAGTCCAATGTCAATGTGAATAACATGTTGCAGAAGGATATGGAAAAAGGAACCTTACATACCTTGTATTCTTAATACGAATACATAATCTTAGACGTGCATATAATATTCCTGCTCCTTCCTTATGTTTCTCTCTACAACACAAGTTTATAACAAAACCAACATTAACCACCAATTACCTTATAATGGCATACAACAACAATAAGTCACATGTTTAGCTTTAACATGTCCTTTCCCCCTTAACAAAACCATTGATAAAATCATTATTCCAAAAATCCTCCAATATTCCCAACATTGACCAATACATGATAATTGAGACATTTCACCACAACACTTCTCCTTTACACTTTCTTATCCATACCACATCACAAATAATCCATCATTTTACCTTAACACAACTCATAACACATATCGGCCAAAATCCCACAATTTCCACTTATAGACAAGAACAAATTTAATACCAACAATAACACCATACATGTTCATATTTTGTCCATACCATGCTTTTTCATCAAAGGCACAAGGCCTAATTCAAGTTCAAATTACCAAGATAGCACTTTTTTTTTTACCAAAAACACCAATACACTATTCACCTCTTTGCCAACCTACATATCATGATATACATAATCTCCCATGCATATAATATGTTAAACCATAATAACAAACACTTACCAAGGCTTGAAATAGGATGCTCTTTGCCAAAGAGTCCAAAGGAATATTTGCTTTAGGGTTTGGAAGAGTAAAGAAATGTTTAAGAAATATCCAAAAAGGTATGAGAGTCTTTGGGGAATAAAATATGATTTTGGGGCCTTTATATAGACCCCAAGTCATACTTAGCCACATTTGGCATTAATTGATATGTTTACTTGGTCAAATATTGGAAGAATGGGTCATTTTGCCTTTGGGCCTTCTCTTTTGTTCCATTTTGGGCCCTAATTTTGGGCCCAATTGCACATGTAGCTTAGCCCATCAACTTTCATGTAAAATTCACCATATATCACATGTTTAAATAATTCCATAATGTCACGACAATATTCTCTTACGAGTTTCTCATTCGTCGCCTTGATCGCAAAAGTAGGAATTCTAGTCACCCTTGGCTTCATTAGACATTTTGGATCACTATTCATGTTTCATGATTTGATCATGGGAGAGTATGTAGGAATGTATTGAAGTGTTTGAATCTTTAACAACACTCAAAGAACTCCAAGGAACCAAAAGAAACCATCGAAGAATCGTCATAGAATTGCATTTCAAAACGGGTCCGGAAAGGCACAAAATTTGTACCTTGCGCCACTGCTGTAAAGCAAGCTGTGGCGCAAGATTTGCACCCTCTCTGATCTCAGGGGCTTGCGCCACACCCCCTGAAACAGGGCAGTGGCGCAAGTTTCCATGTATTGCTGAATTTTTCGGCAATTTTTCCAACACTTGCGTATCGTCCAATACCTTATCAAAACACTATAAAATACTTACTTAGTGACCTTAACCATCAAGTAAACATGACTCCAAGTCACCAAATGAGGTTAAAATGTGTACGGGGTATGACATAAACGCTTCAAGAAGTCACAAAACTCTTCCTATGAAAGGCTCGTCATATGTACATGACCAAATTTTAATTTTTCTCATCTTTAACATTTCCAAATACATACTTATAACTCTCGACACTTAAGTAAACATTCTTCACTATCATCAAGTAGGGTTGGGAAGGTACGGGGTGTTACAGATATTCTTTTGTACTAACACCCAAACACCTTTCTCTTGCTTCCTTTTTGGATCTAACAAACCCTTTTGAACAACAAGATATGAATTTATGAAGAACACCAAGAACAAGATGAACTTTAAAAATTCATAACTTCTTCGTTTTAGCTTAGAATTTGACGAAATTCGAAATCTAAGCCCTCATCATCATGGGTAACAACTAACAACAACTTTAAGCCTTCAATTCCACTCTCAAAATTCCAGATTTCAATACGTACTCACTTTCTTCAAAAACTCAAGACTTAACAATGGTAGAGGCTTCAAATCAACTCCGATTAAGCTCAAACTTGAGATTTAGACTCTAATAGTGTTAGGGAACAAGAATCTAACACCAAAAACACAAGAAAACACCAAAATCAAAAACTCAAAATTTGGACAAGGCCCAAAAACGCAAAACCCTAATTTTTTTGTGATTTTTTGATTTACTTTCGATAACACACCCAAGACTAGAATCGTGGGAACGATTCTAAGCTCGGCTCTAATACCAAATGATACGATACAAAATGCAAAAAGACGATGAAACTATGAACACAAGGGTAAAATAGGAAATACAAAAATATAAGACAAAGAACAAAGGGAAAAACAAAGACAATAAAGATAAAGGATAGATAGATAGACACAATACGATAAGAAAAGGACAACCAAAGGTATTCCAAATGAAAAACCTTCCTTTATATTACCGTAAACACCTATCTCTTATGAAGAACGAAGAGGAATTGGACCTCAACAACCAACATTTCTAGACAATCAAGAAAGCTCCCAACAGGCTAACATAAACACTCTCAAGTGTAACATTCATCATCAATAATCATCTACCCTAAAATGAAAAGAAAGCTAACTATTTATAGCCATGGGCCTTATTACATAATGGGCCCAAAAGTGACCCTAAATGCCAAATGAGCCAAAAAGTGACCCAAGTGCCAAACACTCTCATCAACAAGACTTCTTCAACGCCCAACATCATCATGGTGGGTCGCAATACTCTTCCTCGTCTCTAAAGGGGCGCCAATTGCCTTGATTGAAGATCCTTTGGCCAATTTGGGGTGTATCAGGTCTAGAGGCATCCAGTGTGATTTTGAGTGTTTAGATGAGATGTTGGAAAGTTATGGCCTAATGTTGAGTTTGGTCAACATCTGATGAAAATGACCTTCGCTGAAAATTTTGACCACACCGTTGAGTCCGGAATGTCAATTTGGTTTAGTAGCATAGTTGGTTTATTTCTTGAGGTCCCAAACGAATCCCTAGGATCCATTAAGAAATTTTTGGCTTTAACCTTTACTGTTGATGCCTGGTGCAGCAAATCCTTCTTTGCATTCGCAAGCCTCTATCACATTCGCAAAGAAGGAAGTATTTCTAGTCATCCTGATCACGTAGGTGGGCTCGCGATTGCTAAGAGTAGACAAGATAGGGGTCTGGAATTGCCTTCATATTTGCATTGATAACGACACGTTCGCAATGGAATTGGGTCGGGTTGGTCACGAACGCAACCAGGCCCTCGTGATCGCATAGAAGACAGTCTGTGGCAGCTTTAAATAGTTTTTTTGGGGGGATTAAACCTCATTTTCCACCATTTTTGAACTTGGGAGCTCGGATTTGAACATTTTTAAAGGTGATTTTTAATATTTTAACATTGAGTCGTGAAAATATCTCTCACTTTTCTTTTTTCGACGATATTAATATTTTTTATAGAATTTTTTATATAGATTAAAAGTAAAAATATCATAATTTTAAAGATTTAAAAATAAATAAATAAACAAAGGCTAATATAAGGGTAGGAAAAAAGGGGGGACACTGACTATTTTTCAAAGTTAGGGGGGGAGTTTGATTTTTAAAGTAAAATTGGGGATGTAAATGATTTTCACGCTTAATAAATACTATCATGAACACATCTAAGAATGGCTTGAACACCCTATTCGTCAAATCCATAAAAGTTGCTGGTGCATTTGTTAGCCCAAATGACATAACTAAAAACTCATAATGACCATACCATGTTTGAAAAGCTGTCTTGGGTATATCTTTCTCTTTGACCCTCACTTGGTGGTAACCCAACCGCAAATCAATCTTTGAGAAACACTTAGCACCTTGTAACTGATCAAATAAAACATCGATTCTTGGAAGGGGATATTTGTTCTTAATAGTCACCTTATTCAGTAGCTGGTAGTCAATACACATTCGTAGCGTGCCATCTTTATTACGCAGCACAAATAACACTGGCACGCCCCAAGGGGACATACTAGGCCTTATGAATCCTTTTTCTAGTAAGTCTTTCCATTTCTCTTTCAACTCCCTTAATTCTACCGGAGCCATTCTATATGGAGGAATAGAGATTGGTTGAGTATCTGTAATCACATCAATACCAAACTCTACTTCTCATTCTGGAGGAAAACCTAGAAGATCTTCAGAAAATACATCGGGAAATTCATTTACCACTGGAACTGATTAAAGATTTATTTGATCCGCATCTATATCTTTCACTCTCACTAGATGACATATGTACCCTTTAGACATCATTTTCTTTGCCTTAAGATAAGAAATAAATTTACCTCTTTGCGCCCCAATATTACCCCTCCATTCAAGGACTACCTCTTTTGGAAAATAAAAATTCACCCTCTTAGTTCGGCAATCTACTGTGGCATAATAAGCAGCCAACCAATCCATACCCATTATAACATCAAATTCGACCATTTCTAGGTCAACAAGGTCGGCCAATGTGTCATGATCACAAATAGTTACTATGCAAACTCTTCTAGCTATAATAGACTCACCAATCGGTGTATTATGACAAACTCTTCTAGCTATAAGACTCACCAATTGGTGTAGACACTTGAAATGGATTAACCAGTGATTCCAGTGTTCTTTTGAACTTTCTAGCAATCAATGAAGTGATATATGATAGTGTAGAACCCGGATCAATTAATGCATATACATTATGTGAAAAGACAGACAATGTACCTGTAACCACATCAGGAGAAGCCTCCAAATTTTGTCGACCCGCTAGAGCATATATACGATTCTAAACTGTAATAACACTAGCTGCTCCTTTAACACCTCTACCACGACCTGTAGGCTGTATACCCCTACCTAAAGAAGGCATCGATGATGATGATGTAATGGCTGATCCAGTAGATCGTGCCATACCACTCATGCCTCTTTGTGGGCACTCTCTCATCATGTGCCCCGACATACCACACCAAAATCAAGCATCTATCCCAAACTGGCATGCACCTAAATGAAACTTTCCACATTACCTACATGGTTGTCGAACCCTTGCTCTTGATACCCCATTATTCGTGAACCTTGACTCTCACTTCTTTGCCCAAACTGGTTACCCCTAAACCATTAGAATTGGGGCAGAGCATTTGCTGTAGAGTAGGAAAATGATAGCCTAGGTGGTCTATTAGAAAACCAAGGCCTGAACTCACTTTGGGATGACATAAATAGCCCCGCAGGTCTGGCCCACTTGGGATGCCCTCTTTCCAACTCTTCTGTTCTTCTTCTTTGCCTTTGATCCTCCATTTTTTATGCAAAAGCTTGTGTCCTTGCTATATCCATATCTTTATTCAAAGCAGCAATAGTACAATCTCTAACCAGATACAGATCCAATCTATCCACATATCGATGAACTCTATCATCCATAGTAGCTACTACATTAGGAGCATACCTAGCCAAAAAGTTAAATCAAAGACTATACTCCCTCACTCTCATATTCCCTTGACGAAGATTTAAAAACTGATCTGTACAAGCCTCCCAAATTTCAAATGGAAGGTAATGATCAAGAAATGCCTCAGTGAACTTTTTCCAACTAGTTGAAGGTGCACCTGTACCCCTACATCATTTACAGTATTCAAACCATAATATAGCCTCCCCTTTAATCTATATGTTGTTAGCTCGACTGTCACTTTACCAGATACATGCATAATATCCAAAACCCTTTGTATTTGATCAATAAAGTCTTGTGGGTCTTCATTCAGATCTCACCCGGTAAATGTGGGAGGATCCTATTTAAGGGAATCCTGTGTCCATAGACTAGTTGCCCTATCAGCACCACTAGTACCTGTAATTGGACTAGCTTGTACTTGACCTTGTCCAATAACTATACGAGTCAAAAATTGCACCACATACCTTAAATCTTGTTCAGTAGCATTAATAGGTGATTTTGATGGTACTTATCTCCTTCTTAGCTCTTCCGGAGATGGAGGAGTAGAAGAAGTCCGCGCTGCAAACTCATCTTGAGCCTCACTTTAATTAACTTGTCTAGGTGATGACTTGCTATCCCTTCTCCGACAGCAACATCTACTTGCTTACTTTTATTCTTACTCCTTCTTGTAATGGGCATCTCTACTATAATAAGAAAAAAACCAAATTCAATGATCAAATATGACTCCACCTACAACCTTGGCTCTATTGCACGATCTGAGATAAGAAGAAAAAGAGACAACCCCTAAATGTCTCGTAGCCTCTTGTCTATAGATGTGGTGTACAACACACCCATAAGCAAGACTCTACATAGACACGACTTTGTATCCCCTAGGATGACCTGCTCTGATACCACTTTTGTCAAGCCTCAAATCCTATTGGGGCGGACAGGCACCCGTAGGCATAAAGGCTCGAAGCACCAACCCATAACCTTGTACTTACCATGTATTTCCATGAACATTTAAAGATGCTTCCAAATATGGATATTAAGCTTTAATGAAAATAAACCACGTAGTCAATCCCAAAACTATATATATATGACTTGGCTGTTAGGGCCACAATGACTAGAAGACAAGGCACAACCACACTTTACTTTATCATCTACAAAGCCTCTAAAAGAGATATAAACTTAGTTAAGGTTGGGATAAGCCCCCGCCTTACACTTAGCTACTATACAATACCAAAACATATGTAAGATACTCGAAAAGTCCCAAATCAACTTGGAGCTCACCAACAGCTATTGGATATCCTGTATTCCTACTGGAGGGGTCTACTAGCTGAAGTACCTATGCCTGCAGCATGAAATGCAGGTTCCCGTGTGAGGGACATCAGTAAGAAAGAATGTACTGAATATGTAAGGCAAAGAGTAACTAATATGTAAAGTTAGAGCTCAAATGAAATCAGAACAAATGTAAACCATAATAGACCACCTTTACCTGTATCTTTGGAATTATGTATACATTCTTTTCTTCACTTTACCATTCTTACTTTATAATCTTTGTAAGCTATGTGACACAAATGACCAACTGATCAGTGGTAAATACAGAAGTTGGGATCGACCCATGCTAGGCTTACACCCCTGAGCTGCCACCCATATATAAATTACTTGGGATCGGCCCATGCTAGGCTTACGCCTACCCCTGAGCTGCCACCCGTACATAACTAAATTTGCGTTTCTTAGTTTATTAACTTTGAGATTGTTACATTAGTGGTCATGACATTATTGAGCTTTGGGACAGTAGTCCACCCGTAAGAGACATGTGAATAAACACTCGATGCAGTAGCAATGAGGTAGGAAGTAATTTTACACAAATGAAATGCTTAGGAGCTGAAATAACATATAAATCTTATTTAACTAAAAGGAGAACTCCTGAAACTTGCTAGTGAAAGTAGACGTGCAGACTTAATAATAAACACATATTGAAGTATTTTAATATTTTAGGGAGTGGGAACAAGGTCGTTAGCTATATGGGAGATCGTACGCTGAAACTATGTATCATTTACTCTAGGAGAACTTTGGAAGATTACTTTGTAAAACAAGTGTTGGATTTCATAGCAAAGAATACGGAATAGAGTAGCCTTACATACCTTGTTGTATAACTCCGGTATTACCCCGAATTAACCTCCTTCCTTTCAAATTAGTTATCTCTATTGAAGTATATTGTAAAACTAGCATTAGTAATTAATTAACCAATTTGAGCTATTTAACTTCACTCAAAACAGTAGCCGAGCAGCACGCCCATAGTTCACCAAATCAAGGGTGTTCTTTCAACCCCTTCTCCTCTAATTACATTTGTACAACACACGAATTCATATAAGATCCCCGGAGACTCCTTTGGCTTCATAACATGTACAAAATAGTCCACAAAGTATGATAGGCAGCAAGCTTATACAATATCTAATTAAGTGGTGTATCATTACACCACTAAATCCATAAGTATTTTCTCTTACCTTAGCTAGCAAAGGTGAGGGTACCTTCAAGAACCCTAGGAGGAATATAGGGGCTGCTGTTTTAAGCCTTGAGAGAAAAGTGAGAAAGCTAAAGTTAAAGGCTGGAATTTTTGTTAAAAATGAGTAAAAGTACCAGCTATATTAGTCTTATATTGATCCCTCTAGAACCTCTTCTTTTAACTCCATTTTCAATCACAAATTGGTCCAAGTAGGTGATGCACCTACTTAAGGGTTCAAGTTGGTCAAAAGGTCAAAGTAGGTGATATACCTACTTGCTTTATCAATGTCTAAAATGGACCTTCAACTCATTGGGCTTTTGGTCATATTTTAGGTGTTGGGCTGCCTATTCTTCTCTTCTTTTATTTTACTTAGTTTGGGCCTTAAAAGAGTCCATTAATATAGGCCTTAATCTTATCCATTAGCTTTAGTAGGTAATACACCTCTTTGGAACATTTAACTTGGCCCTAGTCTGATCCATAGCCTTGGCTCCATTAACTTAGTCCATATAGCTCAAGTAGGTGATTCACCTACTAGCTTAATTAACTCAAGCAAGCACCTCAATAGTTAATTCCATTTTAAGTTCTTAATACCCTTAATTTAACTTACAGCTTGTGTACACTTGGTCACTTTAAACTTTAGATTCAAATACCTATTCATGATCCCAAGTTTAAATAGTTGCATCGACGTTAACTTAGTCGTGTCACATTAAAATGTACGGGCAGTTCCTTCCAACCCATCTTACCTTCACTAGTGATTTAGGAAATCGAGTCTACTACCCGTACCATAAGTCTATATCAAGTGACATATAAGTAGAACTAGTACACTTAGGATGCGGGGTGTTACATCTCTTTATCTATGGCAAACAAATACTACACCAACATGGGTGCCATCATGAGAAAAGAGGTAGTAGAGAGAGGTGTGGCTATCATAAACATCATCTAGGGTACTCCAAGAGTTAAGGGTACCAGTAGATAAGGAGAGAAATTCCAAGCACAATTTCACCCTCCCTATCAAACACTTTCCAAGAGTCCAAGTAGAAAATCCATCTTTTCTAACCCTATGAAAGTGACTAGAGGGTTTCAATAACCATAAACTCTCAAACACCAATATGTCAAACAAGGATGTAAGCATATAAAGGAAGGAATAAAGTATACTCAACGCATCTTGAGGTGTCTTAATTGTAAATATGCACCTTAAAGCTTGAGGTCAACAACAAAGTATTCACAATTTGAAAAACAAGAGAGCAAGATTAGGCATTTCAAGTACACTTCACTGCCCTTCCTCAAACAAACTCCCCCAAAGAATGGATCAAGAAATGGAGTCATGCATCTTGAAAAGTTGAAGGAACTATAAGATGCACTTCCTATGTTTACTAATCTTAGCATGCTCCTAAGAATCCATCCTAACACCTCAACTTGTCTAACCACATAAGTGTGATAAGGAGTAGAATACATAAATTGGGCATCACACATGCACCATGGATTTTTTTCCAAACAACAACTATGGTTGGCATTCCAAACATAAAAATCACACAACTTAATCATAGCCAAAACCAACCATGAATACATTAGAACTATATCATCACTCTCATTGTAGGGTATGATATCATACAATTTCAAGAATCTACCTACCATAGGGAAAATGGCATCATGACTCCAAGAATTACTTGGGATAGGAGGGGAAGAGTACATACCTTGAAGATGAGTCTTTGAGTGTGCATTCTTGTTCACCATGCTTGGTTTTCCAAACCTTTCCCTCCAATGCATCATCTTGGACCAAATGGGTCAGTCCACCCACTTCTTTATAGCCATAGGATTCGATGTTTCACCCTTTTTCATCAATTCCCCACGATCCTACAAAAGCTTGTTCATGTTATTATCATGAGTCAATTCTCCATGGCTCTCTCTAAGGTAGGGATCCTTAGAAATGAGCTCCATTAGGCCTTTCTCCCCATAATTGTGAGGAATTTTCTTCAAGTCCTTCGTTGGAACAATTAGGGAGTCTTCACTTCAAACCTCCATATTTTCCTCAACATAAGAGGGATTGTCATACACCAACAAATCAAAATCATCCTCTTGTATGAGTCCTCCTCTCCTAATAAGGCAAGCAAAATTGACTCTCTCTTCAATCATTTCCACCTCATCCCTCGAGGTCACTCCCTTATTCTTACCTTTACATTCCTCACCCTCACTCCATTCACCATAATCATCCTCTTTCTTGGTTCTATATCTATCCCGAAGTGCAATAATTATCCTCATGTTGGGACACTTACTAGCAACATGCCCCCTTCCTTGACATCTAAAGCATTGAATGGTAGAAGGTCGAGGGAAGTTAGTCTTAGTATGGTTACCTCCTTGTGGCTTCTCACTTGCTTTAGATTTGTAATCAAACTTGACTTGCATGTCTTGACCACTACCCTTAGCTTCACCCATAGAAGATGTCATCCACCAATTATCTCTATTCTTGTCTCATGTGGAAGTTAAAGAACCCTTGGCCTTGTAGGACTTTTCTTATTTCAAATCTGCTTCTATATTTGAGGTATCATGTAAGGCCACTTCAAGAGTATCATAGTGTTTGAGCTTCAAAGACTTCAAAATATCATACCTCAAATTTTCCATGAATCAAATCACCGTACACTCCAAGCTTTCTTCAAGTTTAGACTTCATCCTCAAGTTTTCAAAGTCATTGTAATACTCTTACACACTTTTGGAACCTGGCCTCAATATATACACCTTCTTGAGCACTTCTTGATAGTAGTTTGGAGTCAAGTACCTTATCTCTATAAGTGTAATCAACTCTAGCCACGTAGATAACTCATAGTTGTGATGGCTCTCCCTTTCCCTTCTTTTGGACTCCCACCAAGTAGATGCATACCCTTCAAATTGTGTGAGAGCATACTTTTCCTTCAAAGTTTCCAAAATATTATTTGTGAGAAAGATTCGTTCACTTTGAATTTTCCATTCCAAGAACTCATCCGGGTCATTACTTTCTTTGAACCTTGGAAGTGTGACCTTGATCGTGTTCAAGCCTCGATCTTAACTATTTCTCTCCCTAAACCTAGCTCCTCTATTTTCTATCCTATCACCTCGATATCCCATCCTATCTTCTCTATTCCCAATCCTATCTCCTCTTTCCCATAGTCTTGACCTCTCATGCCTTGATCCCACCTCAATTCCTGAGGTCGAACTCCTTTCCTTGGTACTCCATAACCACCCCTACCTCCATGCTCCCAACATTCATTATTATTGAACTCATCATTCATTTCATCATAGAGGGGATTTTGGTATTGGTAGTATTGGTACGAAATTCGTGGTGCATTTTGTGGAGGTGATGTATGGGAGTGGGACCCATGTAAAGTTGCATTTGATGTGTTTTAGAGTGGAGTTCGATATTGAATTTGGTTGTCCACAAAAGATTAGTTCTCTTGTGGTTGATGATAGGGTTCTTGATATGGATATGTTATAGGTTGTCTTGGAAAATTTGGAGTGTTGTTCTTTTGGAAGGTAGGTTGTTGGAAGTTTTGGGTTTGATTTAGTAAAGGGTAACATAATCCATGAGCTTGACCCAGAGTAATGGTGGTGGATTGTATCGATGCCCCCTTTACCCCCTCATCTTATATTTGAATTGAGTTCCTCACTCCACCCACACCAATTTTTCCTCCATACCTCCCATTCTTCCATTCATTTCCACCCTCATTCCATTCATACCCGCATTCATATTCGCTATTTGTTTGGTGAGGTGGGTGATAGCCTCTATGCTATGGTTCGAGGCTTCACCACTTGGAATTGCATTCGACATGGTACCTACAAAACTCAACAAAAAATGTTAGTAGAAAAATCCTCACGTCACTTGTATGTAAACTCTCAACTCAACTCCTAAAGCATCATCTCAAGATTGGTAGTGACCTAACTTTGTGTGATCAATTCAAGATTACCTATCCTTTGTGGTGGAGTGGATTCTTGTGACTCTTGAAACAAGGATTATTCTATTTAAGGTAGAAGGGCTTGAATCAAGAAGTTTATCTACGAATTAAGATGAAAAAAGTAGAAGAAAAGAAGCAAGAAAGAAAACGGACTCAAAAAAACTAAGTAACAAAAGTAGAAAAGTTACTTGTGTTGCTTAATTTAAAGGATCAAAAAAGTGATTTGGTATTTTAAAACTAGTTAAAAAGTGATTAAATATGTTAATTACTTCTTAATTAGTTAGTAAATCGAAGGATAAAGAGAACAAAAAAAGAATCACAAAATTTGGACACTTGAAAAAATTTTGACGCCTTAAAAAAGTTCATCACTTTAAAGGATTTGATTTGATGATTTGATAATTAAAACTAGTTAAAAAGTGATTAAAGATGTTAATTACCTGTTAAATAGTTGAGAAATCGAAGGAGAAAGAGTTTAAAAAAAGAATCACAAAGTTTGGACACTTAAAAAAAATTTGGATCCCAAAAACTTTAGGACCCCAAAATAAAACTAAGTGTCAAAACCTGATTTTTCAGCCTCTGAAAGTGTATCTCACTTGCTGAAGTGAGAGTGGGGAAAGGCTTTTGACAACTTGCTGATATGGCTTCTTGCGTGGCTGCTGCGTTGGTAGGTTGACTATTGACTATTGACCATTGACTGCTACATGGCAGTCCACGTGGAATATAATTTTTTTTTTTAGATTTTGATTTTTTTTTCAAATTTCCACAAGTGGTCCTACTAACACTTTGACTGTATTTGACTTGAAGATTTTGGATTAAAGTATACTTTTTCTATCTTCTTCTCCAAAAACAAAATGAAGATGCTCAAAAACACAAGAAAAACCTCAATCTTCAAATACTCATAACTTCTTTGTTTTTACTCCAAATTCAATGAAATTTTCTCCCACGTGCTCCTTTCAACGCCACAAACAATCCCCAATAAATTTTATCTCTCAACTTCAAGCCAAAAATAAACCCACTTTTCAAGTTTCAAAAACTCAAAAGCTTGAAAATCCTTTAATGGTAACTTCACTTCTACAACTCCGATTTGAATGAAATTTGAAATCTACACTCAAAAAACACAAAGGAATCAAGATCTAGTGTCAAAAACAAAAATCAAAACAAAAAAAATCTGGATCTTTTTTGGATTTTTGGATAATTTTTGATTATTTTTTTTTTTGGATTTTTAGATTTTTGAAGAAATCAAAATCCCAATAATAACATTTGTGAAAACAAACCTTACTTGAGGTAACCTTTTTGTATTAGAACAAGTCTCTTAAGTGATTAGTGATGGTTCAAGATGGATTTAAAGGATATTATAACGGCCCAAGACATTTCAGCATCTATACGCCAAGTTAACCTCGATGGAAGTATTTAAACGTGATATAGTAAGGTGGTATTCTGCCCAAAGATTAAAGTATCCAAGTGTATATAAGTATTAAGTTAACATAAAGGGATGAAGAACTACTTTGACCTATTGACCAAACCTAAGAACTAAGTAGATACCTCACCTACTAAGACTCCTTTGACCAGCCTATTGGGCCAAGTACACCACAACCTACTTGAATAAATTCTGGCCCAAAATGATAGGAAAAAAATGTGGAGAATAGGCAGCCAAGGCCCAACAATTTTAAGTCCACAAAGGCCCAAGTCCAATGGACAAGTAGGTGCAGCTAATTGATAATATATGGATCCATGAAAGTCGGCCAAAGTAGGTCCCCTTTAAAAGGGTTAAGATCAAATCATTTGGTCCATTTTAACTTAGGCAAAAAAATCAGCTTTCTAGGATTTTCTCTCTTTCACTCTAGTAGCTTCTACATCAGACCTATAATTCCATTAGGGTTCTTGGGATTTCTTTTCTTTCCAAGATAAAGGAATCAAGATATTAAAGAGATACAAGTTAAGAGAATAAACCATCACAAAAACTAAGGTAAGACTAATGTCTATTTTTTCCCCTTTCTATATACATATTTTGGTGGATAACTGTGTATATATTATTGTTAAGAACTCAAGAGATTATGAGTTCAATATTGGGTTGCTATAATAAAGGACTTTGGGACTATTTTAGGGGTTGTATTATGTGTATATGTTGTGATAACAAATCAAAGAGAGAAGAACAAGAAGGAAAGAAAACAAAAGAAGAATATGTGGATTAATATTCAAACTCTTTAATTTATGGGCAACAAGGGGCTTGATACCCTTACCTCCCAATTAAATTAAACAATTCAAACACAAACCCTAGTTTGAGAAAATCAAAGAAAGCCAAGAAACCACAAATGAGTAACCTTCGATTAACCAAACCAGTAGTTCACCAACAATTCCAAGATCCACACTACTAAAATTACCAACTAATGCTAGGCTTCACCTAGAAACTACAAGCTTCAAAGCTCAATATTCAATATTCATCCAAAAACCTCCATGTGAAATGAAGAATTATCCTATTTATACTAAAGTAAATAAAAGACAACTTGCTTTTACAAATATGCCCTTAATGAGAAACAAGGGCCTTGTTTGGTGACTCTTGTTGTGAAGTCTTGTATTTAAAATCTAGCCACTTGTACAAATGGCCTCTTTTCTTTATCCACATCACTCTCATGGACTCTTAAGCTTTCCTTTTCAGGAACATTCTACGTGTCATCCACGTCATCCATGCTAGTATCATTTTCCCCTTCTTGAAAAGGATTTGTTCTCGAATCCAAACCCTATAAACACATGTGAAGGAAAACAACCAAAGAATCCTCAAAGTTTGAGGGTTAGTACAAGGGTTAGCAACAATATCACCCTACCAAGGAGGCATAAATTTTAGATACAACCAAATATCCTTTGCTTTTAATAAAAGTAATCCATCATTCAAGGAGCAAAGGTTTTGGGTATGATAAAAATCAATAGAAAAGGCAAACACAAAGATCTTTGTGGCATCAAGAACTCCAAAAAATGGTACCACATTTAACTTGGGAGCCATAAGACATAATTATTTCATTGTCTCACAAGAAGGCCACACCAAAAGTGGTGCCATCACCCACAAGGGTTCATCAGGGTCAAAGAAGCAAAATACCCACATATCTCCACCTCCATGCAAAATAAATCCCATACCATCATGGATATCATCATAAGCAATGAGGTAGTAGAGAAAGGTGTTTAACTAATTATTCTCATCTAGTGAGTGCTAAAGATAAGGACACCGATAGATAAGAAGAGACATTTTAAGCACCAAACAACCCTCTCTATCAAGAAACTTCCTAAAGAAAGGAAGTGCACCAATGAAGCCATGGTACTAGAATAGTCGAGGAATCTATTAGGAGTCAAATTACTCCATGCTAAATAATACTCGCAATAAGTTGGGATCCCTCCTATCATAGCACTAAGCATTCTTCCAAGAGTCCTATCTGAAACTTCAACTTGTCCAACCCTATGAATATGGCAAGGATCTTTCAATATCCATGGACTCTCCCAAAAATAAATGATCAACTTAGCATCCACAAGCATGAGACCACATTGGAGAAAAGGGTCATCATATGCAAATAAGTAGTAAAAAAATGAATAAAGGGCATCAACTCATCCTAAGGATTCTCCATTGTTAATACGCACTTTAAGGCAAGATTATTAGTAAAACGTATTCACAATTTGAAACACAAGAGGACAAGATTAAGCATTTCAAGTACACTTTATTGTCCTTCCTCAAACAAACTCCCACAAGGAGCATGCTCCTAAGAATCTATCCTAACACCTCAACATGTCTAACCACATAAGTGTGACAAGAAGTAGTTGACATCCAAAACATGAAGCTTACACAATTTAAGCATAAAAGAAATAAACCATGAAAGAATCTTAGAGACTTCAATCTTCTCATGGTATGGTAAGGGATCACTCATTTCCAATATTCTACTTACCATAAGGAAAATATCATCATGTCTCCAAGGATCACTAGGAATAGGAGGGGGTAGATACATACCTTGGGAATAAGAGTTGGAGATTATTTTCTTGTCTTGTACACATGTTTCACAAGAATCGTTCACCTGCTTCTTTGTAGGAGGTTCCTTGGTAGGTAACTCCCCTTCTTGAGCCAATTCTTTCTCCTCCTTGGCAAGTACTTCTCTTTTAAGTTCTTCCCAAAGCTCTCTCATTATATTGTAGTCCTCACTTACTTGATATGGTGTTAATGGAACAAGAATATACTTTCATCCTCTAAATACTAATGAGTATTTCTTGGACTCCACTTGATATCAAAAATCTCTATCGGATAGCCAAGGTCTACCAAACAACATATGACAAGATTGCATGGTAAAAACATCACATAACACCTCATCTCGATACTTGCCAATGCTAAAATTCATGACCACTTGTTTGGTTATCTCTACTTCATCATTTTCAATGAGCCATTGAAGTTTGTATGGCTTGGAGTGTCTTTGTATAGGAAGCTTCATTCTATCAACCATAGTGCAACTCACTACATTAGTGCTACTCCTACCATCAATGACCAAGGAACATACCCTATCAATCATCTTGAACCTTGCATAGAATAGGTTCACACTTTGATCAAGTTCCTCGTTAGAAAGATCCCCTATGATTTGATTTAGATCACAAGAAGGGTTCAAATCCTTCTCCAATTTCTCATCATCTATATTCAAAGTTGCATCATTATGCCTAACCTTAGGCTCATCATAATCATTCCCAACCTCATACTCTATCATATTTTTAGCATAAGGTCCATCTCACAAAATCATATTTGACCTCCTTTGTGGACACTCTCTAGCAATATGTCCTTCACCTTGACGTTTATAACATCGAATAATAGAAGGAGAAGAATATTGAGGTACATCATGCTTACTTCCATAGGCTTGATCTTCCCCTTTTGTGTTGTAATTAGCTTGAATAGCTTGACTACAATCTTGGAACATTGGAAGACTCACCATGTTGTGACCCATCCCTTGATTTGAAACACCTTGACCACCATATTGATCACTTCGGTCTTCACACCTTCCTTCTTCATCCCTATACCTATCATCACTATCCAATTTCCATTGACATCTCATGCCTTGGTTATTACCAAAGCCATTGGGTCCTTTCCACCATTCATTCAGGTTAACCTCTTCACACATTTTATCATAAAGAGGGTTTTGATAATATATATCTTAGTAAGGTACTTGTGGGAAGTGTTGTTGGATTGGAACATAGGGTACATGCAAGGATGCATGATACAAGTGGGATTACCACAAAGATTCTAACTCATGGAAATTGGTGCCCCTTTCGAGATGAGAAAGAGTATTGTGACCCACCATGATGATGTTGGGTGTTGAAGGATGAGTATTTGGCACATTGGGTCACTTTTGGGCCCATATGGCATTTAGGGTCACTTTTGGGCCCATTACATAATAAGGCTCATGGCTATAAGTAGTTAGCTTTCTTTTCATTTTAGGAGAAATTGATGAATGATGATGTCAGTTTACACTTGAGGGTGTTTATATTAGCTTGTTGGGAGCTTTCTAGATTGTGAGAAACTTCGATTGTTAGAGGTTCATTTCCTCTTTCAGTCTTCGTAAGAGATTGGTGCTTGTGGTAATTGAAAAGAAGGTATTTGGTTTGAAATACCTTTGGTTGTCCTTTTCTTATCATATTGTGTCTATCTATCTATCTTTTCCCTTTATTGTCTTTGTTTTCCTTTTGTTCTTCATTTCGTATTTTCATATTTCCCATTTTACCCTTGTATCCATTGTTTTTGCAATTTCTTTATTTTCTTTGTCTTTTTGTATTTTGCATCATATCATTGGTATCAGAGCCAATCTGAGATTCATTCTTATGAATTCAATCTTGGATGTGTTATCGAAACAAAATCTAAAATCCCAAAAAAAAAAATTGTTTTCATGTTTTTATCCATTTTTCAAATTTTGAGTTTTTGATTTTGGTGTTTTTTTGTGTTTTTGGTGTTAAATTCTTGTTCCCTAACACTATTAGAGTCCAAATAATAAATTTGAGTTGAATTGGAGGTGTTTTGAAGTCCCTACCATTATTGAGTAAAAGCTTGAAGATTTTTTGAAATGGGTCTTCAAATATGAAATTATTGGAGTGGAATTGAAGGTTGAGAGGTATTGGGATTTGTTTGCCATACCAAAAGGAGTTTGGATCTCAAATTTGGTGCGAATCCGAGCTAAATTGAGAGAGATATGAATTTTTGAATATTCAAGTTGTTCTTGGTTTTCATCCCAAAATTCATATCTTCAAGAGGAAGATTTGTCAAAAGTTTTTGTTAGATCCAAATAAGAAAAAAGATAAAGGTGTTTGGGTGTTGGTACAAAAGAATATCCAAAATAAAAAGGAATATTCTAAGAGAGAGAGTGTAAAAAGGGCCCGCAAGAGCTGAAAATGCGGAGCTTCAATTATGCTGTCCAGGGGCACCTGCGCCCGTACCTGCTCACGCAGGTTAGGACCTGCGGCTGAAGGTCACAACAAAGGTGAAGGCAGACTCCCTGGAAGGGACCTGCAAAATCCCACCTGCGAGGGCAGGTCCTCAGGTTCGTCCGCACCTCACCAAACGCAGGTGAAAAACTCCAAATCACACTCTTCACTAGTTCTAACCTTCTAGTTTCATTTTCTTGATTCCTAATCACTTACTCTAATTCTTAACAACTAAATTTCAGCTAGTAATCACTCTATTTTGTTGTGATTAGTTCTTGAGTCCACTTTCTTTCTTGTTTCTTTTCTTTGTGTGCTTTTATCATTTTGTTCTTAGTTAACTTCTTTGATTCAAGTTCTTTTGTTCTTTAATCGAGTCATCCATATTTTCTTCATCCAATTTCTCAAATGTACTAAGGACCATGGATGGAGCAACCTTTGATACCTTAGTGGAGGCCATCATGGGGTTGCAACAAAATGTGAATGGATTGATTGGGGATTGGTCACACATGAAATAGAGGGTGGCAAATTTGAGGTGTCTTACTCCCTAAAAAACCTCAAGCGCACAAAGCACTTCCACTATCACCACCCAGGGGATCATCCACCAAAATTGTGTTCCAAGACCTCAAGAACATGTTCTATCACCCCAAATCCAATTATGCAAAGATCCTTTCCATCTTAGGCCCACTAACCACGCTACTAGCATTTTACCTAGTATCACTCCTTCTATTGTGCAGGTTCATGAACAAATACATCCAAAGAAGTGTGATGTGTGATGGATTGGGTTGGATGTTGAATCCTTTTCAAGAAGGAGAGGATGATGTAAGCACAGTTAGCACTAAGAAAATCCAAATCACTGTGGATACAATCCGAGCTTCATCTTGGGAAGAGCCTCCTAAAGATTAATATCGCGTGTGGATGATAGCTTGAAACATAGGAGATGTGTTGTTAAAGGATCCATGTGATGAAGATGTAAAAGTTATGAATCCTACCAATGCCAGGGGTTTCCCCAAGAATCTTGATCTTGAAAATGATGTCTTCTTGAATTTGAGGACAAATTCTCTTCAAGAAGGAGAGGATGATACAAATGGGATTACCCTAAAGATTCTAACTCATGGAAATTGGGGGCCCTTTCGAGATAAGGAAGAGTATTGTGACCCACCATGATGATGTTGGGTGTTGAAGGATGAGTATTTGGCACATTGGGTAACTTTTGGGCCCATATGGCATTTAGGATCACTTTTGGGCCCATTATGTAATAAGGCCCATGGCTATAAGTAGTTAGCCTTCTTTTCATTTTAGGAGAAGATGATTATTGATGATGAATATTACACATGAGAGTGTTTATGTTAGCTTGTTGGGAGCGTTCTATATTGTGAGAAACGTCGATTATTAGAAGTCCATTTCCTCTTTTGGTTTTCGTAAGAGATTGGTGCTTGTGGTAATTTAAAGGAACGTCTTTGGTTTGAAATACCTTTGGTTGTCCTTTTCTTATCATATTATTTCTATCTATTTATCTTTTCCCTTTATTGTCTTTGTTTTCCTTTTGTTCTTCATCTCATATTTTCGTATTTCCCATTTTACCCTTGTATTTGTTGTTTTTGTAGTTTCTTTATTTTCTTCGTCTTTTTGTATTTTGTATCGTAGCAATGCATGTGATTCATTTCGTAGAGGTTCTTGGCTTCTAACTTGGGTCTCCATAAAATAAGGACTCTTTTGTGGTGGATGATATGGTTAGGTATTTGGATATGGGGTTACTTCCCTAGCATAGCTCGGGTTCATTTAGAATGTAGCTTGAGGGTAAGTTTGGTTCCAATTTGGTTGGGGGTAGTATAGGTTGGAATATTGACCCGAGGTCCTTCTTGTTTCTTCACTTTGACTTGTCATAGGGAACCTCCTTTCCATTATACTATCCATCCTTTTTCACCCTTTCCTCCATACCTCTAAACCTCCTATTTGTTTCAACCATCCTTTCATTTACATTGGTCACTCTCCTTGATACATTGGAATTTGTCACCATATTGTTCACCGAGATCCTTGCTCCATGGTCATAAGGAAAATGAGTAGACATTGTACCTACAAAACTCAACAAACAATATTAGTGGTAAAAGCCTCACATCATTCGTATGTAAACTCTCAACTCATCTCCTAAAGCGTCGTCTCAAAATTGGTAGTGAACTAGCTTTGCTTGATCAATTCAAGATTACCTATCCTTTGTGGTGGAGTGGATTTTTGTGTCTCTTAAAATAAGGACGACTCGATTGAAGGTAAAAGGACTTGAGTCAAGAAGTTTATCAATGAATTAAGATGAGAAAAGTTGAAGAAAAGAAGCACGGAAGAAAACAAACTCAAAAAAAACTAAATAAAAAAAGTAAAAAAAGTACTTGTGTTGCTTAATTTTGATGAATCAAAGAGATGATTTGATGTTTAAAAACTAGTTAACAAGTGATTAAATAAGTTAATTACTTGTTAATTTGTTAGGAAATGAAAGGAGAAAGAGAACAAAAAAAATCAAGAAATTGTTAACAAGTGATTAAAGATTTTAATTACTTGTTAAATAGTTGAGTAATCGAAGGACAAAGAGAACAAAAACAGAATCACAAAGTTTCGACGCTTGGAAAAAATTTTAGGTCCAAAAAACTTTGGGACCCCCAAAAAAACTAAGTGTTGAAACCTGAAAATTTTAGCTCTCTGAAGTTGACATGCAAGCACCAGGTGGCGCGAGTGGGCTGGTGGGGCGCTGAGTTGGCTGCTGGTTGGAGTCAATGGTTGACTTTGACCATTGACTACTGACTTGGCAGTCCATGTGGATTTTTTTTTTGTAATTTTTTTGATTTTTATTTTTCAAATTTCAATTTTTTTTTTAAAAAATTCCACAAATGGACTTACTAACACTCGATCAACGTTGACTTCAAAATTTTTGGATCAAAGTGTACCTTTTTATCTTCTTCTTCAAGAACAAGATGAAGATGCTCAAGAACACCAACAAAAACCCCAATATTCACATCTTCATAACTTCTTCGTTTCAACTCCAAATTCGATCAATTTTTCACCCAAGTGTTCCTTTCAGCGCCACGAACAAACTCCACTAACTTTTAGCCTTCAAAACAAAGCCAAAAATAAACACACTATTCAAAATTGACCAAGTTTAAAAAGCTTCAAACCCTTCAATGGCAACTTCACTTTTATAACTCCGAATTGAATGAAATTTGAGATTTAGACTAACTAGACACTAGAGAATCAAGATCTAGTGTCAAAAACAACAAATCAAAACAAAAAAATTTCAGATTTGTTTTGGACTTTTGGAATTTTTTTTTTTTTTGGATTTTTGAAGAAATCATAATCCCAAGATTCTGATTTGTGGAAACAAACCTTAACCTAGGCTCTTGATACCAAAATGATAACGAATCGAAAAGAGAGGAACAAGAAGGAAAGAAAACAAAAGAAGGATATGTGGATTAATGTTCAATCTCTTGAATTTATGGGCAACAAGGGACTTGATACCCTCACCTCCCAATTGAATTTAACAATTCAAACACAAACCCTAGTTTGAGAAAATCAAAGGAAACCAAGAAACCACAAATGAGTAACCTTCTATTATCCAAACCAATAGTTCACCAACAATTCCAAGATCCACACTACTAAAATTACAGACTAATGCTAGGATTCACCTAGAAACTACAAGTTTCAAAGCTCAATATTCAATATTCATCCAAAAACCTCCCTACAAAATGAAGAATTATCCTATTTATACTAAAGTAAATAAAAGACCACTAGCTTTTACAAATATGCCCTTAATGAGAGACAAGGGCCTTGTTTGGTGACTCTTGTTATGAATTCTTGTATTTAAAATCTAGCCACTTGTACGAATGACCTCTTTTATTTATCCACATCACTCCCATGAACTCTTAAGCTTTCCTTTTTACGAACATTCTACGTGTAATCCACGTCATCCATGCTCGTGTCAACCATGTGATCCATGCTAGTATCATGTTGGGCACAGCTTGGTTGATCTTAAAAAAGTATGTGAGTAGTTGGTATTGACACATAAAAGAATGGTGTAATGATACACCACTTAATTAAATGTTGTGTACGATCTTCTGCCTATCACACTTTGGAACTGTTTTGTACATATTATAAAGCCAAAAGAGTTTTCGGGAATCTTATATGAATTCGTGTGTTGAACAAATGTTATTGGAGGAGAAAAGGTTAAATGAACACCCTTGATTTGATAAATTATAGGGTTACAAAAATAAATTATAGGGTTACTATAGTCTTAACTTGTTTTAAATTAGATGTGATTATAGTCTTAACTTGTTTTATCCATGTGTATAATGTTTGGAATTGTTGTTGTGAAATTGGTTATGGATTTGGTGACGTATTGAAAGGGAAGTGTAGTTTTGGTGTTGTTTATGTGTGTTATGGAACCATGAATGTTCGTTGGCATCCAAGTGACCAAAAATATGTAAATAAAAGCTTACTTATGGCCTTGAACCATTTATTACCCAAAAGGACCTAAAAAGGACCCATTTTGGCCGATTTGGGCATCCGCCCCCGCAGATGAAGGTACCTGCAGGCGCAGATGCCCCTGGACACTGCCAAGGGCCATCTGCGACTACATGTCAGCCACCTTCGGGTGCAGGTGACTTCGCATGTCACACCAGAAAGTCATTTTGTATGGTGTTGTCTCTCTTTGATCCCTGAAGACCCCTATACCCTTTTTAGATGTAATTATCAACTTATGATACCATTTTAATGACTTTAAAGGGTCGTATGGAGGCATGTTGGACTATATTAAGTATGAATTGTTGTTCATATGTTGTTATGAAGGAGTAATTGTGATGGAATGATAATGAGGAGACATAAAGGGTAAACGTGGTGTGTAATGCTATTGATGTATAATGTCTTGGTCAATGGGTGGAATATTATGGTGTTGTTGGTATGATAATGCAGTGGATTGTATTGTGAAGGGTGATATGACGTTATATGGAAGTCATATAACTCATTGTCGTCTTGTATACTTGTATGGTAACTAGTTGTTAAACGTAAGCTACGTTATGTACTTGTATTATAGAGTGAAACGTAAGGAAGGAGTTGGAATATTGTGTTCATATATAGGCTTGTGTATTCATACTTGGAAGTGAAGGTATGTAAGGTTATTCTATCCATATCCTTCTGCAGCACATAGTAGACACATTGATATTTTAATTGTTTCATTCTGAAATGTTCCAAGGTATCCTATTCCCAGTTACCAATTGTTGGTTTATGGGTGGAAGCTCTAGAGGTGATAACCTAGATCGAGCCGAGCCAGATATATTGATTTATGGGTGGTAGCTCTAGAGACATAAGCCTAGCTCGAGCTGATCTCAACATAACGTTATGTTATGTTAAGACCCACTGATCAGTCGGGGCCCGGGTACATTGTGATACAAGTGATGATGAATAAGCATGGAAGTAAAGAAGCAAAGAAAGTAATGAAAGCAATGTACAAGGTTCCCAACATATAGAATGTTAACTTATCCATCTTGATTATTCATTTGTATTTGAGTTCATTGACGTATTTATGTATCATACAGTTTCTTATGAGCCTTACATACTCAGTACATTCTTCGTACTGACGTCCCTTGTGGGACTTACCTTACTTGCTGCAGGCGCAGGTGCCAGTAGACCTCCACAATAGGTTGCCAGTTATTTGCAGATCCTTGGTGAGTTCCAGTTGGTTCGGGGCTTTTCGAGTCACAGTTGTACATGTGTTTTGGAATTGTACATGTTGTATAAAGCGCGGACTTGTCCCGAATTTCAGTTGGTCTTGTAAATGCATCTGTTAGAGGCTTTTGTAGACATATGTGGATACATGAACGTAAGAGATGTATGTCCTTTTTGATTTAATGGCCCTAACGGCAAAGTTTCATATATATATATATATATCACATGTTCCATGATTTCCGTTTTTAGCATTTTATGTTCTTACGTGATAATTATGTTTCTTATGGCATGCATATGAATGGACTTGAGAAAATATTGGTTCTCTCAGGCCTTGTCGGCTTCGGGTGCCAGTCCACCCCGTTGGGATACGGGGTGTGACACATGTGTTGCAAGTGAGCTTTCTAAGTGCTCTTTCTAGTTAAAGATAGATAGTGGCAGTGTACCATCTTCAATTTAGCCAATGGTCTTGTTCCCATTCCTTAGTGTGTTAGAATACTCTGATATTTTTTTATTATTAATCTACCTGTTTATTCTTTCAAGAATTAGTACGGGAATGGTGCCTCCGGTAATAATCTTAGTAAACTCTCTGTTTAGTCAAGTAAAGTTCATTGTGTCGTTTAAGCTCCTAAATGATACATTGATGTTACCCTTGATCCCTATGTCATTGTTACTGTCACGACCCGAATTCCAATGGGACGGACTGACACCCGAAGCCGATGAGGCCCGAGGGAACCAATCTTTGCTCTTATCTATTCATTTGCATGTCATAAGAAACACCACCATCACGTATAGAGATATAAGATGCTAATAGCGGAAATCATGGAACATGTGATACATACATATGTGAAACTTGGCCGTCAGGGCCATCAAGTCAAAATGAACATACATCTCTTACATTCATATACCCACATACGTCTACAAAAGCCTCTAACAGATGTGTACACATAACCATCTTAAAATCGGGACAAGTCCCCACTTTATACAACATTTACAATACCAAAACAAATGTACAACTGTGACTCGGAAAGCCTCGAACCAACTGGAGCTCACCAAGGATCAGTAGATGACCCCAACTTACTGTGGAGGCCTACTAGTACCTACACCTGCAGCATGTAAGGTAAGTCCCCCAAGGGACGTCAGTACATTTGTACTGAATATGTAAGGCTCTTATGAAACTGTATGAAACATAAAATACTTCAATGAACTCAAATACAAATGAATAACCAATATGGATAAGTCACCATTGTATATGTTGGTAACCATGTGTATTGCTTTCATTACTTTCCTTTGCTTCATTAATTCTATGTTTGTTCATCATCACTTGTGTCACTATGTACCGGGCCCCGACTGATCAATGGGTCTTAACATAACATAACGTTATGTTGGGATTGGCTCGAGCTAGGCTTATGCCTCTAGAGCTACCACCCATAAATCAATACATCGGGCTCGGCTCGAGCTAGGTTATTACCTCTAGAGCTGCCACCCATAAAGCAATCTATCAGGTTCGACTTGAGCTAGGTTCTTACCTCTAGAGCTACCCCCTGTTAGGTTCTGTCCGAGCTAGTCTCATGCCTCTAGGACTACCCCCTGATCCAATAATCTCGGGATCGGCTTGAGCTAGGCTTTTACCCCCAAAGCTACCACCCATACTCAATCATCAACCATATATGCATTACTTCATTCTTTACTTTAAAGATTGATACAATGATAGTTATAACATTATTTGAACTTTGGAACATAACATTATTGGAACTTTGGAACATTAGTCAATGAAAACGAGACATGTGAATCATAATTGATCAATGAGCAGGGAACATGTGATGATAACAATTGATATCCAAAAATAGGATACCTTAGGACATTTCAGAATGGAACAAATACAATGTCAATGTGAATACTATGTGCTGCAGAAGGATACAGATAGAATAACCTTACATACCTTCACTTCCAAGTATGAATACACAAGCCTATATATGAATACAATAGTCCAGCTCCTTCCTTATGTTTCACTCTACAATACAAGTTCATAACAGAGCTTACGTTAACAACTAGTTACCGTACAAGTGTAAAAGACGACAATGAGCTATATGACTGCCATATAACATCATTTTACCCTTTATAATACAATCCACTACATTATCATACCAACAAAACCATAACATTCCACACATTGACCAAGACATCATAGACCAATAGCATTTCACACCACTTTTACCCTTTACGCTTCCTCATTATCATTACGTCACACTTACTCCATCAAATTGCCTCATAACAACATATGAAAAACAATACATAAGTAATATAATTAAACATGCCTTCCTACGACCCCCTTAAAGTCATTAAAAAGATATCATAAGTTGATAATTACATTCAAAAAGGGTATAGGGGCCTTCGGGGATCAAAGAGAGAGAAAACCATACAAAATGACTTTCTGGGGTGACCAGCAAAGCCACCTGTGCATGCAGGTCGATGAAATGCGTCCACAGGTGACCCTTGGAAGTGTCCATGGGAACCTCCGTTGGCATCTGCGCCGGCAGGTGCCTTCTTCTGCGGGGGGGGATGCCTAAATCGGCCAAAATGGGTCTCTTTTGGGTTCTTTTGTGTAATAAATGGTACAAGGCCATAAGTAAGCTTTAATTTACATATATTTGGTCACTTGGATGCCAAAAACACCCATGGTTTCACAACACACATGAACATCACAAAAACCACACTTTTCCTTCACTACACCACCAAGTCCATGCACAATTTTACAATAACAATTACAAACATTATGTACAAGGATAAAACAATTTAAGGCTATAATCACATCCCACATGTCAATATTGAATCCATAAATTTCACTTACTTCAATACCACAAGTCCATTTTCAAGTTTATAAGGCAAAACCCTTTTTCGATTACAAAAATAGACAGTTTTACGCATAGTGACCTATCCAACACTGTGCCAACATAACCAACATGATTTATACATAATATTAAGAGTATCATATAGTAAACCATAAAAATAAACACTTACCAAAGCTTCCTAAGGAGTGATCTTATCCATCAAGTAGTTGCCTTCGGGTTTGTGGGAGAAGAGAGATATTTGGAAAAATCTAGAAAATGGCATGTGTGCTTTTATGAATAAAAATATGATTTTTCTTCACTTATATAGTCCCTTCGTATTCATCCTTATCCATACATTTAATGTGTTTACTTGGTCCATGGAAGAATGGGTCAAATTCCATTTTGGGCCATGTCTTTTTATGATTTTTGGGGCCTCATTTGGGCCCAATGGCACATGATTCACTTAAGCCCAACAAATATATGCATAAATCACCAATACTCTCATGTTCAAATCAATCCATGAATTTTACGGGGATTAACTAGGTTCAGAAACATACGGGGTGTTACAGTTACTTCCTTAAATACATATTAAACATGTCTCTTACTATTGGTCCATAGTCCAAAACTTAATAATGTTATGACGACCAAAAGAATAATCTCAAAGATTAAAGAAATAATGTAAAGTGAGTGTGCCTATTTTTGGGTGGTATCCCAAGGGTGGAAGAAAAATGTAGCATGGGTTGATCCTAATACGACGGGTGGTTTCCCAGGGGTAAAAAGAAAGCCCGGGATGGGTTGATCCCGATTTATGTATTTATGAGGACCATATCCCAGGGGTTAAAATACCTAGCATGGGTTATCCTCTTTTATCACTGATCAGCTGGTCATTTGTATTATATGCCTTACAAAGTTTATAAAGTAAAGAAGTGAAAAGTAAAGAAAAGAATGTAATGTATTTGTTGTTTGGGTCTATCTATGCTGGTCTTTCATTGTTGTAGCTTATATATATTTGTCAAGTTTTTTTTATTTTCATAGTTATATCCATGTTAAGCACAGGACAAAAGTGGTATCAGAGCAGGTCATCCTAGGGAGTCTACAAAGTCGTGTCTATGTAGAGTCTTGTTTATGGGTGTGTTGTGCACCACATCTATAAGTAGGAGGCTACAGGACATTTAGGAGTTGTTTCTTTTCCTTCATTTCTTAGATCGTGCGTTAGAGCCAATGATGTAGGTTAATTTGTATTTAACCTTGAATAAATTTTTTTCTCTATATAGTGAAGATGCCAATTACAAGGAGTAAGAATAAAAATAAGCAAGTGGATATGGCTGCTCTAGAAGGGACCAGCAAGTTGCATCCTCAGAATCACCTATTAATACTACTGAGCAAGATTTAAGAAATGCAGTGCAATTATTGACTCGTATAGTTGCTGGACAAGGTCAAGGACAAGCTGGTTCTATGGGTACTAGTGGTGCGGATAGAGTAGCCAATCTACAGACACATGATTTTCTTTAAGTGGACCCTCCCACATTCACTGCGTCAAATCTTAATGAAGACCTATAAGAATTTATTGATCAAATACAAAGGGCTTTGGATGTCATGCATGTATCTGGTAAAGAGACGGCTGAGCTAGCAGCGTATAGATTAAAAGGGGAGGCTATATTATGGTATGAATACTGGAAATGATCTAGGGGTACAGGTGCACCTTGTAACACCCTTTACCTTCCCGACCCTACTTGATGACTTTGCACAAAGTTTACTTAGGTGTCAAGATGCCATAAGTATGTGCTTTATAGTGTCATTGATGAAACATTTGATATTGGGCCTAATATGTGTGATTAGACCTTAGTCGGAGGTGTTTGTGACTTCGTGGAGCAATTGTGGGGTGAAAAATGAGTCTTGGAGGACTTCCAAGCTATGGATATTAAGGTTAGGAGGTAAGGAAAATACTTGAACTTGAAAGATCTAACCAAATCAGCAAAGAAAAGTCGAAGAACGGAAAAAAAATCACATTTTGGGTGTGGGGCGCGCCCAGGGGCGTGCCGGGCCGCTTCTGGCCAAAATATTTTTGGAACAGGCAGCCCTGGGGCGCGCTAGGCAGCATGCCAGGCCGCTCTGGGCTGTTTTTTTTATGCCACAGGCAGCAAAGGGGCGCGCTAAGCAGCGTGCCGGGGTGGTTTTCGCCAAAATTTTTCTTCGACTATTATGATGTATATAAGACTTTTAAGTCATGGTATCATTACCCCATCATAGTAAGACTATTCTTAAGTGCGTTTAGCATTCGAGTTGGGGTTAATTCTTTGTCACAAGTATTTTAACAAATTATGTTCAAATAAGCCATGAATGGCTAGAATTCCTTATTTTTGAGAATGAGGCTACGAACATGAATTACGTGAGTCGAACATTGTTGTAACATTTATAGAAATATTTAAACACGAGAGAATTGGATATTTCACATCGAAAAGCTATTATGTGCAATTGGTCTCAATTCAAGGCCCTAAATGGATTAAAATACATGGGCCCAAAAAGGCAAATGACCCATTCTTCTATATTTGACCAAGTAAACACTATATTAAATGCCAAGTGTGGATAAGTATGACTTGAGTACTATAAAAAGGCCCCAAAATCAGATTTTTATTCCAAGAGACACACAACACATTTCTCGAATTATCAAGACAATTCTCTTTTGGCTCTTCAAACCCTAAGTCACCTCTTGGGAAAGATCATCATTTCTTAAGCTTGGGTAAGTGATTATTCTTGTACTTTAGTATATAATATGCATGAGATATGGTGTAGAACATTATGTTTATGTTGGCAAGTGTTGAATAGTGAACTTTTGCTTTTTACTAAAGATGTGCCATTCTTGTTATTTAAACTTGAAAAAGAACTTGAAGTTTGAATAAAAGTGAATGGTATGGATGAGATATCAACATGTATGGTGTGATTATGATCCTTAACTTGTTATTTTTCAATAAGTGTAAATGATGGGATTTTGGCCGATATGTTGTTGTGAGGCGTATTGAGGTGATTTGAGGGAGTATTTGTGACGTTGTGTTGATGAAGAAATGTAAAGAACAAACTTGGTACGAAATACTATTGAATTGTGATAATTTGGTCAATGTTGGGCATGTCAACAATGCCGTAAATGGTATTGTAAAGGGTGAAATGACATTATACGGCAGTCATATAGCTCATTGTCGTCTTGTACACTTGTAAGGTAGTTGATAGTTAATGTAAGCTCCGTTGTGTACTTGTGATGTAGAGTGAAACATAAGGAAAGAGCGGGACTATTGTATGCACATTTAAGATTGTATATTCAATTGATAATACAAGGTATGTAAGGTTATTTTATCTGTATCCTTCTGCAGCACATAGTAGATACATGGACATATTAACTGTTCCAATCCGAAATGTTCTAAGGTATCCTATTCCCGGTTACCAATTGTTGTTATCACATGTTTCCTATTCATTGAACAATTGTGATTCACATGTCTCGTATTCATCGACTAATGTTCCAAAGATCCCATGTCCCTAATAACGTTATGTTTTTCAATACTGTTTATTCACATCTTTCTCACTCATTGATTAAGGATCCAATGCTTCAAATAATGTATGACTATAATTGTACCAATCTCAAAAGTAAAGACTGAAGTAATGCATATATGGTTAATGATTGAGTATGGGTGGTAGCTTTGGGGGCGAAAACCTAGCTCAAGCCAATCCCAAGATTATTGGTTCAGGGGGTAGTCCTAGAGACATAAGCCTAGCTCGGACCAAACCTGACAGGGGGTAGCTCTAGAGGTAATAACCTAGCTCGAGCCAAACCTGATATGTTGGTTTATGGGTGGCAGCTCTAGAGGTAATAACCTAGCTCGAGCCGAGCCCAATGTATTGATTTATGGGTGGTAGCTCTAGAGGCATAATCCTAGCTCGAGCCAATCCCAACATAACGTTATGTTATGTAAAGACCCACTGATAAGTCGGGGCCCAGGTACATAGTGACACAAGTGATAATGAATAAGCATAGAAGTAAAGAAGCAAAGAAAGTAATGAAAGCAATGTCCAAGGTTTCCAACATACAGAATGTTAACTTATCCATATTAAGTATTCACTTGTATTTGAGTTTATTGACGCATTTACATATCATACAGTTTCTTATGAGCCTTACATACTCAGTACATTCTTTGTACTGACGTCCCTTGTGGGACTTACCTTACTTGCTGCAGGCGCAGGTGCTAGTAGGCTTCCACAGTAGGTTGCCTGTTGTTTGCGGATCATTGGTGAGCTCTAGTTAGTTATGGGCTTCTCCGAGTCATAGTTGTACATGTGTTTTGGTATTGTACATGTTGTATAAAGTGGGAACTTGTCCCGACTTTGAGTTGGTCTTGTAAATGCATCTGTTAGAGGTTTTTGTAGACGTATGTGGGTGTATGAATGTAAGAAGATACATGTCGTTTTTTACTTGATGGCCTCAATGGCCAAGTTTCACATATGTATATATATTACATGTGTCCATGATTTCTGTTATTAGCTTTTTTTGTTCTTACGTGATAGTGGTGTTTCCTATGGCATGCATATGAATGAATAAAAGCAAAGCTTGGTTCTCTCGGGCCTTATCGGCTATGGGTGCCAATCCGCCCCGTTGGGATACGGGGCGTGACACACCTTCAGCTAATTGAGAAGTGTTCAAAGCGGAATTTTTTGATAATTACCTTCTATTTGAGATCCGAGAGGCCCATGCAGATCAGTTTTTGAATCTCTCAAGCCTTATCTTCTATGGGTGCCAATCCGTCCCGTTGGGATACGGGGCATAATAAAAGTGGTATCAGAGCAAGTCGTTCTAAGGGTGTCTACAAAGCCATGTCTGAGTAGAGTCTTACTTATTGATGTGTTGTGCACCACATTTATAAGTAAGAGGCTATGGGATATTTAGGAGTCGTTTCTTTTCTTCATTTCTAGATCGTGCTATAGAGCCAGTGTTGTAAGTTGAATTGTATCTGACCATTGGAATTGATTTTCTTTGATATAGTAACAATGCCGATCACAAGAAGAGGTAGAGGTAAAGGTAAGCAGGTAGATATACCTGCTGGAGAAAGAATGAGTAGATTACCACCTGACCAAGCTAGTCAAGGTCGAGCAAATGCTGAAATTTTATTGCGGTCTTCCTCTACTTTTCTAGCTCCGGAAGAGCCAGTCGGTAGAGAAGTACCCGTAGAACCTCCAATGAATGCCACGGATCAGGATCTAATAAATGCAGTACATATGTTAACTCAGTTAGTGGCGGCACAAAGTCAAGGACAAGCTGGTCCAACGACAAATGAGGATGATGCGGCTAGAGTGGCGAGTCGGAGAACACATGATTTTCTAAAACTAGACCCTCCTATATTCATTGGGTCGGATTCGAAAGAAGATCCACAGGACTTCATGGATCAAATCCATAGGGCTCTAGAAGTTATGAACGTGACTGGTGTTGAAACAGTTGAACTCGCGGCCTATAGATTCAAAGGTGAGGCGATATTGTGGTATGAAGATTGCAAGAAGTCTCATGGTATCGGTGCAATGCCACCAAATTGGGAAGAATTTAAAGCAGCATTCCATGATCGTTACCTCCCATATGATATTCGGGAGGCACGTGCAGATCAGTTTCTAAAACTCCGTCAGGGAAATTTGAGCGTTAGAGAATACAGTTTACAATTTAATTCCTTGGCTCGATTTGCTCAAAATATGGTAGCTACAATGACAGACAGAGTCCATCAATACGTGGACAGATTACAGCCATATTTGGTAAGGGATTGTACCATTGTTGCCTTGAATAAGGATATGGACATAGCGAGAATACAAGCCTTCGCCCAGAAAATAGAAGATCAAAGATAGAGAAGAAGGGCACATGAATCTGACAGAGGACAGTCCAAAAGGGCTAGACCTATGGGACAATCTATGATTTTCCAAGGAGGAACTAGGCCTCGGATGTTTCCCATACCGCCTAGACCATCATTCTCTTATTCCACAACAGGTGCTCACTCTCAATTTTGAGGGTCTAGAGGTGGTCAATCTGGGCAGAGTAGTGGAGTTCACGGATCACAGGCAGCAAGATTTCCTCGTCAGCAGTGTCAGCACTGCGGATATATTCATGTAGGTACATTTTGGTTGGGGACAAATGCTTGCTTTTAGTGCAGTATGACGGGGCACATGATGAAAGAGTGTCCCCAGAAGAGCATGGGTGGTATGAAACGACCAGCAGGATCGGCTGCTGCATCATCATCATCGGTTTCTTCTTTAGGCTGAGGTGTGCAGTCTGTTGGTCGTGGTATAAGTGCCAAAGGAGCAGCCAGTACTAGTGGGGTCCAGAATTGCACTTATGCTCTAATGGACCGACAGAATTCGGAGGCTTCTCCTGATGTCGTCACAGGTACATTATCCATATTTTCATATAATGTATATAGATTGATTGACCCAGGTTCTACATTATCCTATGTTACTCCATTGATCGCTGCAAAATTTGCATAGGCACCAGAATTATTAATTAAGTCAATTGAAGTGTCTACACCGGTTGGTGAATATATTGTTGCAAAAAGAGTATAACTTAATTGTGTGGTAACTGTGTGTGGTCATGATACATTGGACGACCTAATCGAACTAGACATGGTGGATTTTGATGTGATAATGGGGATGGATTGGTTGGCTTCTTGTTATGCCACGGTAGATTGCCGGGCCAAGAAGGTGCATTTTTGTTTGCCGCAAGAAAATGTTCTTGAATGGTAGGGTAAGGTGGGGGCACCAAGACGAAAATTTATTTCCTATTTGAAAGCAAGGAAAATGATTGCCAAGGGGTACATATGTCACTTAGTACGAGTGAAAGATAATGATGTGGAACCACTAACTCCGCAGTTGATTCCAGTGGTCAACGAATTTCTTGATGTATTTCCAGAGGATCTTCCAGGCTTACCCCCAGAAAGGGAAGTAGAGTTTGGCATTGATGTGATTTCAGGCACTCAGCCTATCTCTATTCCTCCATATAGAATGGCTCCAGCAGAATTGCGTGAATTGAAGGAGCAGTTGAAAGATTTGCTGGACAAGGGCTTCATCAGGCCTTGTATGTCCCCGTAGCGTGCACTGGTATTATTTGTATAGAAGAAAGATGGCACATTGAGAATGTGCATCGACTATCGACAATAGAATAAGGTAACGATCAAGAACAAATATCCCCTCCCTCGAATTGTTGATTTGTTTGATCAGTTACAAGGAGCCAAGTGTTTTTCAAAGATTGACTTGAGGTCGGGTTACCATCAAGTCAGTGTTAGAGAAGAAGATGTACCCAAGACAGCATTTCGAACACGGTATGGCCATTATGAATTTTTAGTTATATCATTTGGACTAACAAATGCACCGACTGTGTTCATGGATTTGATGAATAGGGTGTTTAAGCCATTTCTAGATGTGTTCGTGACGGTATTTATAGATGACATCCTGGTTTATTCAAGATCACCAGAGGACCATGCTAATCACTTACGACAGGTGTTATAGATTCTCCGTGAGCGTAAGTTGTATGCAAAGTTCTCCAAGTGTGAGTTTTGGTTAAAATCCATCGCATTCTTGGGTCACATTGTGTCAGATGAAGGGATACAGTTTGATACACAGAAGATTGAAGCAGTGAAAAATTGGCCAAGACCTACGACACCCACAGAGATTCGTAGTTTTCTTGGACTGGTAGGTTATTACCGAAGATTTGTGGAAGGTTTTTCCTCCATTGCTTCACCGTTAACAAAGTTTACACATAAGGCAGTTAAATTTCAGTGGAATGATGTGTGTGAGAAAAGCTTCCAAGAGTTGAAAGATAAATTAACCTCCACACCAGTTTTAGTACTTCCCTAAGGCACCGAAGGTTATGCAGTGTATTGTGATGCTTTCGGGGTTGGCCTCGAATGTGTATTGATGCAGCACGGTAATGTCATAGCATATGCCTTACGACAGTTGCGGCCACATAAGAAAAATTATCCCACACATGATCTTGAATTAGCAGCGGTGGTTTTTTCTTTAAAGACATGGCGTCATTATTTGTAGGAAGTTCATGTTGATATCTATACTGATCACAAAAGTTTGCAATATATCTTTAAGCAGAAGGAACTCAATTTGAGGCAATGAAGGTGGTTAGAGCTCTTCAAAGACTATGATATTGATATTCTCTATCATCCAGGTAAAGCAAATGTGGTAGCTGATGCATTGAGCCGCAAGGCAATGGGAGGCACTAGTGGTCAATTGACAGAAAAATAGGATTTAGTCAAAGATTTACACCAATTATCCAGTTTGGTGGTTCGTCTTCTTGAATCCTCAGATGATGGAGTTATTGTGCAAAATGCAGCGGAGTCCTCCTTAATACATGAAGTAAAAGAGAATTAGTTTGAGGATTCTATGTTATTGCAGCTGAAAGAGAAGATACAACAGGGTTTGACTGCGGCCTTCGATCTTACGCAAGAAGGGGTACTTCAATGTCAAGGGAGATTATGTGTGTCGTATGTAGATGAGTTGAGGAAACGAATTATGGCAGAGGCGCATCACTCACGCTATTCTATTCATTCGGGTGCTACAAAAATGTACCATGATTTAAAAGAAGTGTATTGGTGGGGAAATATGAAGAAGAACATTGTAGAATTTGTCGTTCAATGCCCGAATTGTCAACAAGTGAATGTAGAGCATCAGAAACCAGGGGGTTACTGTAACACCCCGTACCTTCCCGACCCTACTTGATAACCTTGAGCCATGTTTACCCTAAGTTCGAGAGCAATAAGTATGCAATTTGCATTATCGTCGATGGAACATTTGATATTGTGCTAGAAAATGTGATTAGACCTTTTTCGTGGGTGGTGTTTGTGACTTTGTGGAAAATTTGTGGGGTGAAAAATTGAGGTTTAAGGGACATCCAAGCAAAGAATCTTAAAGCTAAGAGGTAATCAAAGGTTGGGACTTGAAAGATCCAACCAAATCCGCAAAGAAAAGTCAAAATTAAGAATTTGGCATGAGGCGCTGCAGAGGGCGTGCCACGCTGCTCTGGCCCAAATTTTTGTTTCCACAGGCAACAAAGGGGAGCGCCAAGCGGCGTGCCAGGGTGGTTTTCGCCAAAATATTTCTTTGACTATTATGATGTATATAAGACCTTTGAGTCATGGTATCATTACTCCATCATAGTAGGACTATTCTTAAGTGCGTTTAGCATTCGAGTTGGGGTTAATTCTTCGTCACAAGTATTTTAACAAATTTTAACAAATTATGTTCAAATAAGCCATGAGCGACTGGAATTTCTATTTTTGCAATTGAGGCTACGATCGGGAATCTCGTAATTGAATATTGTCGTGACAATTATGGAATTAATTAAACATGAGATATATGATGGATTACACATTGATTTTTGTGGGCTAAGATAATATGTGTTAATGGGCTCAAAGGAAGGCCCACAATGAATTAAAAGACATGGTCCAATGGGGTCAAATGACCCGTTCTTGCTTTGACAAGTCAATTATTGACTTAAGTGGCTAAGGATGAGTTAAAGGGGCTATAAAAGGGAAAGGAAATCAGATTTTATTCATAAGAAGGCACATGTATTTCTAGACTTTTCCAAGAAACCAAAAAAAAGACATTTTCTCTCAAATTCTCAAACCCTAAGTCATCTCCTTGAGCAAGATCATCATTCTACAAGCTTGGGTAAGTGTTTATTCTTATGAATTAATATATTATGTACGTGAGAGGTTATGTATATCATGGTGGTTATGTTGGCAAGGTGTTGAATAGTTCACTTTGGCTTTTTGCTAAAAGATGTGCGTTCTTGTGAATTAAACTTGAAAAAGGACTTGATGTTTTGATGAAAGTAAATGGTGTGGATGATACCTCAACATGTATGGTGTGGTTATGTCCATAACTTGTTATTTTTCTCTATGAGTTAATTGTGGAATTTTGGTATAAAATGTATTGGAGTGATTTGATGGATTCATTGTGATGTGGTGTTAATGAGAACATGTAAAGGAGGAACTTGGTGTGAAAAGCTATTGGTTTATGATGTTTTGTTCAATGTATAGAATGTTATGGTATTATTGGTATTAAAAGACCATGAATGGGATTATAAAGGGTGAAATAATGTTATAGGGCAATCATGTAACTCATGGTCGTCTTATACACTTGGAATGTAGCTTGTGTTTAATGTTGGTTCCGTTATGTACTTGTGATGTAGAGTGAAACGTAAGGAAGGAGCGGAATTGTTGTACTCATATATTGGATTGTATATTCATATTGGGAATACAAGGTATGTAAGTTTATTTTTTCGTATCCTTCTGCAGCATATAGTAGTCACATTGACAGATTATTTGTCCCATTCTGAAATGTCCTAAGGTATCCTATATCCGGTTACCAATTGTTATTATCACATGTTTCCTACTCATTGATCAATTGTGATTCACATGTCTCATGTTCATTGACTAATGTTCCAAAGGTCCTATGGTTCCAATAATGTTATGTTCCAAAGTTCCAATAAGTGTTTATACACATGTCTCTTATTTATTGACTATTGTTCCAATGCTTCCAATAATATTATGTCAAGTGAATGTAACAATCTCTCATAAGTGAATGTACCAATCTGTCACAAGTAAAGGTATCAATCTCAAAAGTAAAGAATAAAGTAATGCATATATGTGGTTAATGATTGAGTATGGGTGGTAGCTTTGGGGGCGAAATGCCTAGCTCAAGTCGATTCCGAGATTATTGGATCAGGGGGCAGTCCTAGAGGCATAAGCCTAGATCAGACCGATCCTGACAGAGGGTAGCTCTAGAGGTAAAAACCTAACTCGAGCCAAACCTGATAAGTTGATTGATGGGTGGCAGCTCTAGAGGTAATAACCTAGCTCGAGCCGAACCCGATGCTTTGATTTATGGGTGGTAGATCTAGAGGCATAAGCCTAGCTCGAGCCGATCCCAACATAACGTTATGTTATGTAAAGACCCACTGATCAGTCGAGGCTTGGGTACATAGTGACATAAGTAATCATGAGCAGGCAAAGAAGTAAAGAAGCAAAGAAAGTAATGAAAGCAATACACAAGGTTTTCAAAGTACAGAAGGGTGACTTATCCATACTGATTATTCATTTGTATTTGAGTTCATTGAAGTATTTATGTATCATACAATTTTATATGGCCTGACATACTCAGTACATTCTTCGTACTGACCCCCTTGAGGGGGTGGATTTACCTTACTTGTTGCAGGCACAGGTACTAGTAGACCTCCACGGTAGAGTCTGGGTTATTTGCAGATTTTTGGTGAGCTCCAGTTGGTTTGGGGATTTCCTAGTCATATTGTATGCTAATTTTGGTATTGTAAATACTGTATAAAGCGGGGACTTGTCCCGACTCTATCTTGGCTATGTATATGTATCTGTAGAGTCTTTGTAGACATATGTGGGATGAGGAATGTAAGAGATGGATGTCCATGTTGACTCGATGGCTCTAACGGCCAAGTTTCTTATATGCATATATCACATGTTTCCATAACTTCCGCTATTGACATTTTATACCTCTATGTGATGGTGTTGCTTATTGAGTGATATGTATATGAATAGACATGAGCAAAGATTGGTTCTCTCGGGCCTCATCAGCTTCGGGTGCCAGTCCGTCCCGAATGGGATTCAGGGTGTGAAAGTTACATGCAATGTATCAATCTTCCAGTCTGGAAATGGGATATGATTAACATGGATTTTATTACAGGTTTGCCTTGTACACTGTGGAAATTTTATTATATATGGGTCATAGTTGATAGGCTGACCAAGTCCACTCATTTTTTACCAGTCAGGACCACCTATACAGTTGAGGATTATGCAAGATTGTATGTTAGAGAAATAGTGCGGTTAAATGGGATTCTAATCTCCATTATATCAGACAGGGGAGCTCAGTTTACTGCGCATTTTTGGAGATCCTTTCAGCAGAGTTTGGGTACACAGGTGAATCTGAGTACGACTTTTCATCCTCAGACTGATGGACAAACAGAACGTACTATTAAAACAATTGAAGATATGCTACGAGCATGTACGTTAGATTTTCAAGGCAGTTGGGATGACCATTTTCCTCTTATTGAATTTGCTTACAACAATAGCTATCATTCAAGTATTAAAATGGCACCTTATGAAGCTTTGTACGAAAGAAAATGTAGATCACCAATTAGATGGTTTGAAGCGGGTGAAACTGCTTTACTTGGGCCAGATCCTGTTCATCAAGCTATGGAGAAAGTTAAAGTGATCCAACAGCAGTTACAAATGGCCCGAAGTTGCCACAATTCATATGCTGATGTTAGAAGGAGAGGGCTTGAATTCGCCATAGGTGATTGGGTATTTTTAAAGGTGTCACCGATGAAAGGGGTAATGCGGTTCGGAAAGAAAGGAAAGTTGAGTCCGCGTTATATAGGTCCATATGAAATTATTAGGAGATTTGGGCAAGTTGCGTATGAGTTGGCACTACCCCAAGAACTCTCCTCAGTCCATCCAGTGTTTCATGTTTCGATGCTTCGAAAGTGCATAGGGGATCCATCTCATATTGCTCCCATGGAGGATGTCCAAGTTATGGAGGATCTTACTTATGAAGAGGTACCCATTGCTATTCTAGATTGACAAGTAAAGAGGTTGAGGAATAAAGACATAGCTTCCGTAAAAGTCCTTTAGAGAAATCAACAAGTAGAGGAGATCACATGGGAAGCTGAAGACATGATGAAATCCAAGTACCCCATCTATTTTCAATGGACGAAAAAGTTCAAAGTCCGGAAGTGGAGCAATAAAAAGTAAGTATCCATGAGCCTTAAGTGTTTATGTATATGTATGCTAATATAGAGATGCATTTATTATAATTGAAGCGACATTGTTAACATTCGAGGATGAGTGTTTCTAAGGGGGGAAGAATGTAACACCCCGTACCTTCCCTACCCTACTTGACGACTTTACACAAAGTTTACTTAGGTGTCGAGATGCCATAAGTATGTGTTTTATAGTGTCATTGATGAAACATTTGGTATTGGGCCTAATATGTGTGATTAGACCTTAGTTGGAAGTGTTTGTGACTTCGTGGAGCAATTGTGGGGTTAAAAATAAGGCTTGGAGGACTTCCAAGCTATGGATATTAAGGTTAGGAGGTAAGCAAAAGACTTGAACTTGAAGGATCTAACCAAATCCGCAAAGAAAAGTCGAAGAATGGAAAAAAATCACATTTTGGGTGTGGGGCGCGCCCAGGGGTGTACCGGGCCGCTTCTGGCCAAAATTTTTTTGGCACAGCCAACCCTGGGGCGCACCAGGCAGCGTTCCAGGCCGCTCTGGGCTATTTTTTTAATTCCACAGGCAGCAAAGGGGCGCGCTAAGAGGCGTGCCGGGGTGGTTTTCGCCAAAATTTTTCTTCGACTATTATGATGTATATAAGACTTTTAAGTCATGGTATCATTACCCCATCATAGTAGGACTATTCTTAAGCGCGTTTAGCATCCGAGTTGGGGTTAATTCTTCGTCACAAGTATTTTAACAAATTATGTTTGAATAAGCCATGAATGGCTAGAATTCCTTATTTTTGAGAATGAGGCTACAAACATGAATTACGTGAGTCGAACATTGTTGTAACATTTATAGAAGTATTTAAATACGAGAGAATTAGAGATTTCACATCGACAAGCTATTATGTACAATTGGTCTCAATTCAAGGCCCTAAATGGATTAAAATACATGGTCCCAAAAAGGCAAATGACCCATTCTTCTATATTTGACCAAGTAAACATTATATTAAATGCCAAGTTTGGCTAAGGATGACTTGAGTACTATAAAAAGGGCCCAAAATCAGATTTTTATTCCAAGAGACACACATCACATTTCTAGAATTATCAAGACAATTCTCTTTTGGCTCTTCAAACCCTAAGTCACCTCTTGGGCAAGATCATCATTTCTCAAGCTTGGGTAAGTGATTATTCTTGTACTTTAGTATATAATATGCATGAGAGATGGTGTAGAGCATGATAGTTATGTTTGCAAGTGTTGAATAGTGAACTTTTGCTTTTTACTAAAGATGTGCCATTTTTGTTATTTAAACTTGAAAAAGAACTTGAGGTTTCAATAAAAGTGAATGGTATGGATGAGATATCAACATGTATGGTGTGATTATGATCCTAAACTTATTATTTTTCTATAAGTGTAAATGATGGGATTTTGGCCAATATGTTGTTGTGAGGCGTATTGAGGTGATTTGAGGGATTATTTGTGACGCTGTGTTGATGAAGAAATGTAAAGAACAAAATTGGTCCGAAATGCTATTGAATTGTGATATTTTGGTCAATGTTGGGCATGTGGTGGTATTGTTGACATGAAAATGTCGTAAATGGTATTGTAAAGGGTGAAATGACATTATACGGCAGTCATATAGTTCATTGTCGTCTTGTACACTTGTAAGGTAGTTGATTGTTAATGTAAGCTCCGTTGTGTACTTGTGATGTAGAGTGAAACATAAGGAAGGAGCTGGACTATTGTATGCACATTTAAGATTGTATATTAAATTGAGAATACAAGGTATGTAAGGTTATTTTATCTGTATCCTTCTGCAGCACATAGTAGATACATGGACATATTAACTGTTCCAATCCAAAATGTTCTAAGGTATCCTATTCGCGGTTACCAATTATTGTTATCACATGTTTCCTATTAATTGAACAATTGTGATTCATATGTCTCGTATTAATCGACTAATGTTCCAAAGATCCCATGTCCCCAATAACGTTATGTTTTTCAATACTATTTATTCACATGTCTCTCACTCATTGATTAAGGATCCAATGCTTCAAATAATGTATGACTATCATTATACCAATCTCAAAAGTAAAGACTGAAGTAATGCATATGTGGTTAACGATTGAGTATGGGTGGTAGCTTTGGGGGCGAAAGCCTAGCTCAAGCCAATCTCGAGATTATTGGTTCAGGGGGTATTCCTAGAGGTATAAGCCTAGCTCGGACCAAACCTGAAAGGGTGTAGCTCTAGAGGTAATAACCTAGCTCGAGCCGAACCTGATATGTTGGTTTATGGGTGGCAGATCTAGAGGTAATAACTTATCTCGAGCCGAGCCCGATGTATTGATTTATGGGTGGTAGCTCTAGAGGCATAAGCCTAGCTCGAGCCGATCCCAATATAACGTTATGTTATGTAAAGACCCACTGATCAGTCAGGGCCCGGGTACATAGTGACACAAGTGATGATGAATAAGCATAGAAGTAAAGAAGCAAAGAAAGTAATGAAAGCAATGTACATAGTTTCCAACATACAGAATGTTAACTTATCCATATTAAGTATTCACTTGTATTTGAGTTCATTGACGCATTTACATATCATACAGTTTCTTATGAGCCTGACATACTCAGTACATTCTTTGTACTGACATCCCTTATGGGACTTACCTTACTTGCTACAGCGTAGGTGCTAGTAGGCCTCCACAGTAGGTTACCAGTTGTTTGCGGATCATTGGTGAGCTCCAGTTAGTTTGGGGCTTCTCTGAGTCGCAGTTGTACATGTGTTTTGGTATTGTACATGTTGTATAAAGCGGGAACTTGTCCTGATTTTCAGTTGGTCTTGTAAATGCATCTGTTAGAGGCTTTTGTAGACGTATGTGGGTGTAAGAATGTGAGAATATACATGTCGTTTTTGACTTGATGGCCTCAATGGCAAAGTTTCACATATGTATATATATTACATGTTCCATGATTTTCGTTATTAGCTTTGTTTGTTCTTGCGTGATAGTGGTGTTTTCTATAGCATGCATATGAATGAATAGAAGCAAAGCTTGGTTCTCTCGGGCCTTATCGGCTACGGGTGCCAATCCGCCCCATTGGGATATGGGGCGTGACATACCTTCAGCTAATTGGGAAGTGTTCAAAGCGGCATTTCTTGATAATTACCTTCTATTTGAGATCCGAGAGGCCCATGCAGGTCAGTTTTTGAATCTTCACTAATGGAATATGAGCGTGAGACAATACAGTCTTCAGTTAAACTCTTTGGCCAGGTATGCTCCTAATGTTGTAGTTATTATGAAATATAGAGTTCATCGATATGTGGATAGATTGGATTTATATCTGGTTAGCGATTATACTATTACTTCCTTGAATAAAGACATAGATATAGCAAGGATACAAGCTTTTGCACAAAAAATAGAAGATCAAAGACAAACAAGAAGAACACAAGAGCCAGAAAGAGGGTACTCCAAGAGGGCTAGGTCTGTGGGGCAGTTTATGTCATCCCAAAGTGAGTTCAGGCCTCAATTTTCTAATAGACAGCCTAGGCCACCATCTTCCTACTTTATAGCAAGTTCTCCACCCTAGTTTCAAAGATTTAGGGGAAATCAATTTGGGCAAAGAAGTGAGAGCCAAAGTTCAGTAGCGCGGAACCAAAAGCATGAAAACATAATCCAATCAAGACCACCTAGAGAGCCTTGTAAACAATATAAGAGGCATCATCTAGGTGCATGCTGGTTTGGGACAAATGTTTGTTATTGGTGCGATACACTAGGCCATATGATGAAAAATTGCCCTCGAAGGGGAATGGGTGGTATGGCACAAACTACTAGATCATATATTACATCATCATCATTAGTGCTTCCTTTAGGTAGAGGTCAAAAGATACCTGTTAGTCATGGTAGAGGTGGTAGAGGAGCAGCTAGTTCTAGCAGAGTCCAAAATTGTTCCTGATGTGGTTACAGGTACATTGTACATCTTTTCACATAATATATATGCATTAATTGATCTTGACTCTACACTATCATATGTCACTCCATTAATTGCTGGAAAGTTCAAACGAACACTGAAATCATTGGTAAGCCATTTGAAATGTCTACACCGGTTGGTGAATCTATTACAGTTAGAAGAGTTTATCGTAATTGCATAGTTACTGTTTGTGATCATGACACATCGGCTGGGCTTATTGAGCTAGAAATGGTAGACTTTCTTATTATGATAGGTATAGATTGGTTGGCTTCTTGTTATGCCACATTATATTGTCAATCTAAGAAGGTGCATTTTCATTTTCCAAAGGAGGCAGTCCTTGAATGAAGGGGTGATATCGGGGCACCAAGAGGTAAGTTTATTTCTTATGTTAAGGCAAATAAGATGATGTCCAAAGGGTACATATTTCATCTAGTAAGGGTGAGAGATACAGAAGCAGAGCCACTGACTCTTCAATCCATTCCAGTGGAAAATGAATTTTCTGATGTGTTTCCTGAAGAGCTTTCTAGTTTACCTCCAAAACGAGAAGTAGAGTTTGATATTGATGTGATCCCAAGTACTCAACCTATTTCTATTCCTCCGTATAGAATGACCCCGACAAAATTGCATGAATTAAAGGAGCAATTAAAAGACTTGTTAGAAAAAGGATTCATAAGGCCTAGTATGTCCCCTTGGGGCGCACACGTGTTATTTGTATGTAAGAAAGATGGTATGTTGAGAATGTGTATTGACTATCGACAACTAAATAAGGAGACAGAATAAATATCCACTCCCTAGAATTGATGATTTGTTTGACCAGTTACAAGGTGCTAAGTGTTTCTAAAGATCGACTTGAGGTCAGGTTATCACCAAGTGAAAGTGAAGGAGAAAGATATACCTAAAACAGCTTTTCAAACACGATATGGTCATTTTGAGTTTTTAGTTATGTCATTTGTCCTAACCAATGCACCAGTAGCTTTCATGGATCTGATGAATAGAGCGTTCAAGCCATTCTTGGATGTGTTTATGATAGTATTTATAGATGATATTATGGTGTATTCAATATCAAAAGAGAACTATGCTAATCATTTGCACAGGTGTTACAGATTCTTCGTGATCGTAAATTATATGCAAAGTTCTCTAAGTGTGAGTTTTGGTTAAAATCAGTGGCGTTCTTAGGGCATATTGTATCTGATGAAGGGATAAGAGTTGATTCTCAAAAGATAAAAGCCGTGAAGAACTGTCCAAGACCTACAACGACTACGGAGGTTCGTAGTTTCCTAGGCTTGGTAGGTTATTATAGAAGGTTCGTCGAGGGATTTTCTTCAATTTATGCACCAATAACCAAGCTAACACACAAAGCAACCAAGTTTCAATGGAATGATGTCTGTGAAAGAAGCTTTTAAGAACTGAAAAATAAGTTAACCTCCACGCCTCTATTAGTACTTCCAGAAGGTACAGAGGGGTATGCAGTGTATTGTGATGATTTAGGAGTGGGTCTAGGATGGGATGTGTATTGATGCAGCATGGTAAGGTAATAGCATACGCCTCAAGACAGTTGCGTCCATATGAGAAGAATTATCCAACACATGATCTTGAGCTAGCCGCGGTTATATTTGCTTTAAAGATATGGTGCCATTACTTATATGGGGTCCATGTTGATATATATACTGGACATAAGAGTTTACAATATATATTTAAGTAGAAGGACTTAAATCTGAGCTAGCGAAGATTTCTTGAGATATTAAAGGACTATGACGTTGATATCTTGTATCATCTAGGAAAATCAAATATGGTAGCCGATGCTTTAAGTCATAAGACAATGGCAAGCACTTATGGGCAGTCCATGAAAAGACAAGGGAAAACTAAAGATCTAAACCAACTAGCTAGATTGGGAGTTTTCCTTCTTGAATCTCCAGATGAAGGAGTTATTATGCAAAATTGATAACGAACAAAATACGAAAAGAAGAACTAGATATGAAAATGAGATAAACAAGGAGTCAAAAGGAAAAAGATAGAAAGATGAAGAAATAGATAGACACAAAGAAGGAAATTGAATGAAAATTAAAGGTATATTAAACCCCAAATCCTTAACCAAATTATCCTACAGAGCACCTAAATCCTACACAGACAACAAAGGAATCGAACTACAGAGCAACCAACGTTTCCAAGCGATTGTTTAACGTAAGCTAATCCTTGATCACTCACACTCTCAAGTGTATAATTGTTCATTAGCATCAAATTTAACCTAAAAATGAAGAAGAAGCTACTATTTATAGCCATGGGCCATTTATTACAACTATGGGCCCAAAAATTACCCATTTCTAACAAATAGCAAGCCCAGCCGATTTGGGCCACCTACCCACACAGATGGGCATATTTCCACTTAGCTCAGGGGTATAGATTCCACTTCCTTCCACATATGGAAGCATGTCCTTCGCCTGTGGGCGCAGGTGAGCTCGCAGGTCTCTCCAGGGCCTCTTTTAGCTCGTCTTTGCTTCCCTTTGGCCTCTCCAAGGCCCCTCTACCATTTTTAGATGTAACTCTAACTCATGGAACCCTTTGGATAGCACTAAGGGGTCTTCAAACACCTCTTGCTTCATGATCATTCCATCAAAAGTTTTGTAGGCATTTTGGATTGTATCATCCTCCCCTTCTTGAAAAAGATTCGTCCTCGAATCTAAGTCCTAAAAGCACCAGAGATGAACAAACAACCAATATTTCCTCAAAGTACGAGGGTTCGTACAAGGGTTAGTATCAACATTTATATGCCAAGGGGACACCCGCTTGATGTATAACCATCTATCCTTCATGTTCAATGAAAAGAACTCATCATACAAGGCACAAATGTGTTGGTTGCAATAAGTATCATGCAATTCTCCCAAGGCAGTGGCACCTGCACCCTAACCTACGTGGGAAGGCGATCCACCTACATGGGCAGGTGGCCCAATTCGGCTGAAATTAATAGTTTGTGGAAATGGGTCACTTTTGGGCCCAAGTATGTAATAAATGGCCCATGGGGTATAAATAGTAGAACCTAGTCTTTATTTACTTAGTTTTACTTTGAATATTGATGAAAAATGCTCTTGAGAAAGTTTTTGGTGAGCTATTGTTGAAGGTTTTCTTAGCAACGTGTGCTTTCGAGGGCGTTTTGATTTCCTTTTAGTCACCGTAGGAACTAGGTGTTAGTAGATACATATAATTTAGGGGTTATAGGGTTTAATATATCCTATTTTTCTTAATTGCTCATCTTCTTGTGTCTAATTTTTCATCTATCCATTGATTAGCTTTTCAATTCTTAGTTAAATTCTAGTTTTTGTAGTTTTCTGATTATCATTAGGTATAAGAGCTTAGATTAGGGTTGTTTCCACAATCCTAAGTTTTGGGATTGATATTTCAAAAAAAAAAAAAAACATTTTTGGCCAAAACCAAAAAAATCCAAAAATATTTTTGTTTTGAGTCCTTCTTGAAGTTTCTCTGCTAGATCTTGTTTCTCTAGTATATTTGAGTTGGAATCTTGAGCTTTAGCTTTGATTTGAGGTGATTTAGAAGAAAAAAATCCATTGATGAACTTGTGTTCTTGAGCTTGAAGAAATGGGGGGGGGGGGGGGGTCCCTTCTATCTTTGCTTTTATTTGTGTTTTGATCTATCATGATTGAAATGCGGAATTATAATATATATCTCTTTGTCTAATTAATCTTAATATTTGGTTAATATCTTGTACTATTAATTCTAGATACGCTTCTTCTTGGGTTTGTATATATTTATCTAAGTTATATTGTATTAAAGTTTCTCTTTCTCTTAATTCATTTATAGTTTTTTGCCAATTTTCTAAATGTTCTTGGTTCATTTTGTTAAAATCTAAATATCCTTCTGATTCTATGTCATCGTATATATCACTAGTTTTATAATCTATATCTTCATCAGTGTTGACTATTAATAAACTATCTAATAATGCTTCTTTCATTAAGTCTATAAGTTCATGGGTGAATAGTAAGTTATATATTTTTTGTATTGAATCCTTATCTAACGTCCTTAGTACATATAGTAGTAATATTTTGTAATTGTTATCTTCATTGAGTAAGTATTTAGGTGTTTTTTCTTGGTCATTTTCTATATCAGGTGAGGTGTTTTTATCCTGTGATGGAATGTTTTTACTAGATGTAGCCATATTTTTATTCATGTGTGTTCAAATCAGATTCCCTTTAACCTCTAATCCTATTATTATATTTATCACTAAGCAATTCAGTATGTTTAATTATTCTTTGTGTCACTACTATGGGTTTCAGCCTTGATCAGTTACCCTAACAATGCCTCAACTCTGGTCTACTACCCTATTCACGGCATTCCTAGCCTTTTCCGGTTTCGACCTCTAGGATGGCTTAGTCTGGGCTTACCTAATTCTTAGCTTACCTAACCATAGCAAACTTACTTGAATAATATAACATAATCAAACTGCTATATGATAAACATTAATAATAATCTAGAGATTATTAGGAATATAAGATTTAGTTACACATAATTAAATAAGGGTGTACCGTAGTTGTTATTTCCTCTGTTGTATACGAGATTGAAGATTGTATGTTGGAATCCTCCATAGCTTAACTGAAAATAAATAGATTACTGAAAGATATTTTATTTAGTGAGTTCTCAGCACATGAGAGGTTTTAGGTTTCGAATGCTCGATTGCTCAATTGCTCGATGCCTCCTCTCATCTGCATCTTCCTCTTTTTATATACATAGGAGAGGTTTACTATTTAGCCTCAATAATTTACAAAAACGCGTAAAGGTACAGTACTACTGTATGCTTTACGACTTTCTAAAAAGAAAACCGCGTTACTGTATGAAAACGCGTAAATAAAGTCAAAAAGTAAATAGTACCTATCTATCCTATCCTATCTTGTCCCTATTTTACATAAAGAAAGAAAAACGTGTAATACTTTACATTATGACTAAAAGACAAATAAGTACAATATATCACATAGTTGCTTTCTTTTGTATCTTGTTGGTAGGTGATGTTTGACTAGCTGGTCATTTTGCTCCGCTTGTTTATCCTAGTTGAACATCTGGTATATTGACAGTAGATCCTCCATTACACTGCGAGCATTGGTGATCTGCGTATTTTGGTCCAACGTATTGACAATATCTGTTTAATAGATGAGTTGAAATAAATCCCTTTTTAAGTGCCCTGGTAGTAGGTGTTTCTTCTGGTTTTAACAAGGAAATTATCCATTGTCGGACTTCTTCCATGTCTGCTTGTCTTAGTTCTCTTGAGTTGGCATAGATCATTACTTGGTTTCTGCAATAGTAGCTCCATATAGCATGTCCATTTGTGTAATTGTTTGCTAGTTCTTGTAAAATAACTTGTAAACCAATAAGTCTTTTATTTGCATAAAATTATGGTATTTCTTCTTCAGATATTTCTGGCTGTGGTGCTATTTCTTCTGGTAAAATCATATCTTTAGTCAGTCCTATTTTGACTACTTGTATGTTTGGCTTTATTTCATCGAATAGTATCTCCGCTGGTGCAGTATAAAATCTGATGTAAAAGAATGTTCCTCCGATAATTCATTTATAGGTAGAAAATGCGTTGTATATTTCTGGTATCTTTTGTACTTCATGTCCGTCCGTAGTGTATACGGTAGCTAATAGTCCATAGTCATAGCATGTCTTAACTAGATTTGCACTTGTATCTGGTTGGGCTATAAGTTTATTGTAACCTTGTAATTTTTGGGTTATATAATCTTTTTCTGGGTCAGTAGTTGTGGTTGACCTCGGATTTAAATTTAAATGTGTTTGGATTTTGTGGATGTTGCGGATATATGTTCGGGAAAGGTGATTATATATTTCTTTATTATGGCTTAAGCTGGATGCATAGCTTGAGGTTTGTGGACTGGGATTATTTGTAGATTGGAATTTTTGGATAAATGGCTTTGAGAATTGGCTGTTTAAGTTGGTATTTTGTTTTTTGGTAGGTTGGCTAGTTGAACTTGAGCTGCTTGCTCCTGTAGTTGCTTTGCCTGTAGCTGCATTAACAAACTTGTTATGAGTTTTATGGAGTTTCTCAACGTCTCCTTCTAGTTCTGGCTGTTTACCGTCTGCCTGTGGACGTAGTTCAGCATCTTTTAAGTCATGCGGCTGACTGCTTGTAGCTTTAGCTTTCAGATTAACTTCATTAAGCTTTAGCTTGTTCATTTCTAGCTCAATACTATCCACTTTGGAACAAAGTGTAGTAATGGCTTTTAGCATAGCTTCCATTGTACTATCTTTTTCTGGTTCGGTCTGGGTTGACTTGTCTTGATAAGTAGTCTGCAACAGTATTTTTGTTAGTGCTAACTACTTCAATTGTAAAAGTAAAATTTTGTATATTTAATACAAGTCTCCGTATTTCTTTTGTAGTAACTGAATCTTGTATTTTTCTTGTTAGCCACCATTTAACTTGAGTGTTATCTGTTCTAACAATAAATTTGTTGTATACAATATAAGGTTCAAATGATAATAAGCATTTATATAAAGCAAATAATTCTTTTCGATTTATTTCCCATTTAATTTGTGGTTCCGTATAAGATCCTGAATAATATCTACAGTGATGTTCGATAGTTTCATTTAAATACTTATATTTTAATACGCTTCCATAACTATGGTCACTTGAGTCTGTTTCTACTATATATACAAATTGTTTTGTTGTATCTGGAAAATATAGTTTAGGTAATTTTGTACATAGTTCTTTTATCCTTTGAATATGGTCTATATCGTCAAAATGATATTCAATATCCTTTTTTAATTTCTTTTGTAAGGGTTTCAAATGTTCTGCTAGCTTTGGTATATATTCTCGTACTTGATTTACTAATCCTAAAAAGGATTGTAATTTCTTTTTGGTATCTAAAAGTTCTTCTGATTCAATTATTTTTTGTACTATATGCGTTTGCATTTTTATCACATCTCTATCTATTTGTATTCCTAAAAATTCTATTTGGTTTTTCATTATTTCTGCTTTACTTTTGCTTAGACTTATTCCTACAGTGTCTATGATATTTATAAATTTGTTTAATAATTGTATATGTTCATCTTCTGTCCTAGAGTATATTAATATATCGTCTATGTATACTATACAATTTTCTAATTGTGTAAAGTATGTATCCATAAAGTGTTGATATCTTCCTGGTGCATTTTTATATCTAAATGGTAGTACGTTCCATTCATAGAATCCTTGTGGTACTGTGAAAGCTGTTAATTTTTTAGATTCGTTTTCTAATTTTAAGTGGTAAAATCCTGATTTACAATCAAATTTACTAAAATAATTGTATCCTTGAATTTGTCTTATTTTTAATATCTTGTTTGGTATTGGGTAGTTATAGGTTTTAGTTTTTGCATTTAAATTGCGATAATCAATAACCATTCTACTTTTTCCTCTTTTTTGTTCACTATGTTTATTAACAATAAAAGCGGGACTAGTATGTTTGCTGTTACTTTCTTGGATATATTTATTTGTGAGTAATTCATCAATATGAAGTGTAAATTCTTTTAAATCATCAAAATTGTATTTTAATGGCTTTTGTGTGATTATACTATTTTGGTCAATTAATTCGATAGCAATCGTGGTTTTATGTTTGTCCCATCCTTTAAGAGGGTTGTTACTATACAGTAATTCTAGTTTTTGTTGTATTGGTTGTAAGGTATTTATAGAAAAAGTTATTATTTCTATTTGGGTTTCTGTATTAGGATTATTCTCTAATTTTTGTATTATATTTTTATTTCCTTTAATCCATGGAGTTGATTTCCTTGGTTTATTTTGTATTCTTTTAGCTGCCACTTTGTGGTTACAAGGTGTTGTAAACCAACAATGTGTTTTAGTTAATATATGAGGGTATAGGTTGTCTATAAAAGGCATTCCTAATATCATATCTCTTGTTGTAAATTCATAATGATACATTGTTTTTATGTTCAATATTTTGTCCCATATTTGTATTTGTATATTTTTTGCTATATGAGTTACCATGCTTCCTTCGTTATTAAATCCTGTAAATACAGTGGGGTTTTTTATTTTTTCCCATTTTGTTTCTGGTAAACAATTATACCTACATAGGTTAGCTTCTGGTCCTGTGTCTATCATTGGTGTATAATATCTGCTATTATATCCTTCTACTATTATTTTTGCTAGTATATATACTTTTGTCATATATCTACTATAGTTCTTGAAATTATGATAGGCTTTCTGTCATAATGAATCATTAATTGTTTATCTTCTATTTTACAGGGTTTAACTTGTTCTAACCAATTTAATCCTAAAATAATATTTGTATTCATTTTTGTTATTGTAAAGGGTATAATAATAGGTATTCCTCCTATAATTAGTTCTTGGGTTGTTGTTTCTTTTGTTTGTCTAAGTTCTTTAGGTAAATCTAGACATTCTTGTTCTTGTATTTTAATATCATTTTCTATTATTAATTCTCTAGTAATGTAATTTTCTTGTTCTCCTGTATCTATTAATATTAGATATTTTCTTTGGCCTAGTATTCCTGTTATGTAATAATGGTATGGTTGTATTTCCATAGGTATGTCAAATTCTAGCCTTCTAGATGTACTCATTCTGGATGATGTTGTTGGGGTATCTATCATTCTTTTTGCTTTTCCTATTCTTTCATTTACTATTTCTAATTCGTTGTTTATATCTAATTCTTCATAACTATAATCATTATTGTCAATTGCAGTTACTATATTATCAAAGGGTGTTTCTATTTTTATTTTATCTATTCTACTAACTGCTTTTACCGTATGTTGTGTTGTTAATATGTATAGATTTTTACATCGTTCTGTAAATATCTTACTTCCTGGAGTTAATTCTATTCCTGACATTTTCCAATATAATACTAATGATTTGTCAATATTTTTATCTTTTATTGCTACTGAGTAATTTGGGTTTACTGTAAATTTAAACTTTTGGTATATTAGGTTTCCTTTTACTGCACTGATTATGCTTTTTTCTATAGGAAATTTAATTCTATCATCTGCTAAGTATAGTTCTATTGGTGTATCTATTCCTTCTCTAAAATATGCTTTTAATAATATTTCTATTGCTCCTAGGTGTACATATGTTATTTCACTTTTAGTTTTTAAAGCTTGTATTTCTTTGTTAAGTTCCTTTTTATTAATAATTGGTACCATTGCCTTTCCTTTTGCATACTTACAATCTATTGTATGTTGGCTTATAACATAAAATTCTTCCTTTGGTTTTCTAAACCAATTTTTTATTATAGGTACTTCTAAAACATTATCTATTTTAAGTGGATTTCCTAGCCAAAATGAATTAGTGGGAAAATTTGAAGTTCTTGGTGTTCTTGAGGATCTTCAAATCTTAAAGAAGAAGAACCCTCAAAAAAGTGTTGTTTGATAGAAGAAAGAAAGAAGAAAGGAAATAAAAGTTGTTGGTACAAAGGGATATCCAAAAGGAAAAGAATATTCCAAGAAATAGAGTCAAAGAGGGCCCATAAGAGAGAATTTTGGAGTTCCCAGGTGCACTGCCCAGCCTCACCTGCGCCCAACCTAAGCACACAGGCAGGCCATCTGCGGCCACAGGTGACTAACGCAGGTCACCTACTGAGTTTCTATTTTCACGTGCGTTTTCCCACCTGCGTGTGCAGGTCACAAGCTGTGTCCACAGGTCGTCCAAAACTTACCTCGACACTTAAAAATTGACTTTGCTCAGGTTCCATCCTTTTAGTTTCATTCCTTGATTCCTAATCTTAATTATTGATTCCAAAACTAATTAACCACTAGTAATTCACCTACTTAGTTGGTAGATTAGTTCTTGAGTCGCTTTCTTTCTTTGTCCTATTTCTTTGTGCTTTTCTAGTTTTATCTCATCGTTAATTCTTGATTCAAGTCCGTATGAATTTATTTTGAGTCTTTCAAACAGGAATCCAATCCGATCAAGAGCAGCAATTGACACCTCGATTACCACCCAGAGAATAAGCCATTCTTCAACATTTGTGGATCCACGTGTGAGGCTTACAAAGGTGTGTAGAGTTGTGAGGTTATTTCTTTAACGCTAACTTGTTTATTGTTTGTGTTTAGTGTCTATTTTGATACAAGCCAAATTGGCATCATGCTTTCTTGGAATATATTTCAAAGGCAACAACAAGGGAACCCAACCACAAAGATCTTAAGGCCACAAAGACTTGTGTGGAGGGTCCATTTTGAGCTCCAAGTAGAACAATGTCACATATGGAAGTTACGTTGGAGTCAAGGAATGATCATGAAGCGAGAAGTGCTTGACGACCCCTTAATGTTATCCAAAGGGTTCTATGTATTGGTGATTATATCCAAGAAGGGTCAAGGGGCCTTGGAGGGGGGGGGGTCAAAGAAATGCGAAAAGGAGCAAAATGACTCACTTTTGGAGTCTGTGAGCTCACCTGCGGCCACAGGTGAGTGAGGTGCGCCCGCAGATGGCCAAAATAGGTCACACTAGTGGCATCTGCACCGACAACCTGCGTGATCAGGTGCCCATCTGCGTGTACAGATGAGCCAAGGCGGTCAACACTTGTTTTGATGTTAAATGGGTCACTTTTGGGCCAATTAAATGTAATAATACTCCCAAGACTAAAAATACTAGTTCTCTTTCCGTTTTAGTTATCTTTTGATGAATTAAGATGAGATATACACTTGAGAGTGTGAGAGCTAGGATTAGCTTATTTTGAATTATCATTTTGAAATGTTGGTTACGTGGGAGTGTGATTCCCTCGTAGTTTACATATGTTAATTGGTGCTTGTAGGATTAATTCAATAGAGGTTTTAGGGTTTAAAATACCCTTTAATTTCTATGATTTTCCTATCTTTGTGTCATTCCATCTATCTTTACTTTCTTGCCTTGTTATCTTAGTTTGTTTTCATGATTTCTATCCTTTATTGCTCTTCTCGTATTTTGTACGGTATCATTTGGTAACATAGCCGAGCTTGAGTTCTTCCCTACGAATTCAATCTTGGATTTTGTTATCTAGAAAATCAAAACAAAAAAAATTGTGTCAAAAACGTTTTTACCAAAAATCTCAAAAATATTTTTGTGTTTTTGAGTCATTTTTATAGTTTCTATACTAGATTTGTTCCATCTAGTACTATCAAGGTTGGAATCTTGAGTTTTGGGTGTGTTTTGAAGAGATTGGAAGAAAAACTCCATTGTTGAGCAAAACTTGAAGAAAAAGAAAAAAGTGGGTTTTGAAATCTGAAAGTTTTGGTGTTTATTTGGGTGTTAAAAATTGCTGGAAAGTGTTCTCAAAGTTGAAGGGAACTTAGATATGAAATTGCGTGCAATTCGGATCAAAAACGAGTTAGTTTGGAAATTTGGTGTTCTTCGTGTTCTTGAGGATCTTCATATCTTCAAGGGGAGGATTTATCAAAAAAAGTGTTGTTAGATCAACAAATAAAGAAAGAGAAAGTTGTTTGGATGTTAGTACAAGAGAATATCCAAAATAAAAAGGAATATTCTAAGAGGGAGAGTGTAACACCTCGTACCTTCCCAACCCTATGTGATGACGTTGAATAATGGTTACTTAGGTGTCGAGATGCCATGAGTATGTATTTTGTGATGTTAGTGATGAGAAAATTGATATTGGGCCTCGTACATGTGATTAAACTTGCGTAGAAGGTGTTTGGTGACTTCATGGAGCATTTGTGGGGTTAAAAACGAGGCTTGGAGGACCTCTAAACAAAGGATATTAAAGGTAAAAAGTAAGTTAAAGAATAGAACTGGAAGTATCTAACCAAATCCGCAAAGAAAAGTCAAAGAAATGAAAATTTCAAAAAAAAAAAAAGGGGTGGGGCGCGTTAGAGGGCGTTCCAGGCCGCTCTGGGCTAAAATTTTTAGCCCAGAGGCAGCAAGCTGGCGTGCCAGGCTGGTTTTGCCCACCTTTCAATGTTAGAAATTTTTCTTAAGTCCCAAGGGTGCCCGGGGACGTATCGGGCTGATTTTTGCCACGTTTCTTCTACAACCACGAGCATATACATGAAATGAGTGAATTATTATATTGGTATGGTAAAATTACTCGTGAACGAATTTGGCATCAAAATGACGATTTTACCCTTTTGGTCAAAATAGGCCATACGTGGCTAGAATCGCTTGTTTTTGGGATTGAGGCTACGAATATAAATCCCGTGAGTGGGAATATCATCGTAACGCGTATGAAATAATTAAACATGAAATATATGATGGATTACACATTGATGATAGTGGGTTAAGATGATATGGGTTATTGGGCCTAATTTGAGACCCAAAATGAGCAAAACATGAAAGGCCCAATGAGTCAAATGACCCATTCTTGCCTTGACTTGTCAATGATTGAATTAAATGGATAAGGATGACTTTAATAGGTTATAAAAGGTGGCCAAAAATCCAATTTTTAATCTCAAAGGGGCACATGCTATTCTAGACATTTCTACAATATTTCCACAAGACATTTCTCAAGCTCTTCAAACCCTAAGGTATTTTTGGACAAGATCATTATCACGCCACGAATCCCATCGAGACGTGATTGGCACCCATAGCTGATAAGGCCCGAGAGAACCAACCTGTACTTATGTTCATTCATATGCATGCCATCAGAAATACCCTTATCACGTAGGAGCTTATGATGCTAATAACAAAATTCATGGAACATGTGACATATATACATATATGAAACTTGGTCGTTGAGTCCATCAAGTCAAAAACGACATGTACCTTTTACATTTATACACCCACATCTGTCTACAAAAGCCGCTAACAAGTGCATTGACCAAAACGAACTAAAAGTCGGGACAAGTCCCCGCTTTATACAACATGTACAACACCAAAACATATGTACAACTTTGACTCAAGAAGCCCCAAACTAACTGGAGCTCACCGATGATCGACAACAACCGGGAACCTACTGTGAAGGCCTACTAGAACCTGCGCCTGCAGCAAGTAAGGTAAATCACCCAAGAGGGGTCAGTACAAAGAATGTACTGAGTATGTAAGGCCATATGAAACTTGTATGATATGTAAACATGTCAATGAACTCAAATACAATAAATGATCAATATGGATAAGTCACAATACTGTACTTTGGAAACAATGTATATTGCTTTCTTTACTTTCTTTGTTCCTTTGATTCTATGGTTACTAATCATTGCCTGTGAACTGTGATACCCGGGCCCCGACTGAACAGTGGGTTTTAACATAACATATCGTTATGTTGGGATCGTATCGAGCTAGAATTATTCCCCCAGAGCTTCCACCCTAAGAATCAAAGCATTGGGTTCGGCTCGAGTTATGTTATTACCTCTAGAGCTGCCACCCATAAACCAACACATCAGGTTTGGCTCAAGCTCGGATTATACCTCTAGAGCTGCCCCCTATCAGGTTCGGTCGGAGCTAGGCTTATGCCTCTAGGACTATAACACCCCGTACCTTCCTAACACTACTTGACAACATTAAGTAATGTTTACTTAGGTGTCGAGAGCCATACGTATGTATTTGGTAATGTTATGAATGAGAAAGTTGAAATTTGACCTCATATATGTGATTAGCCCTTCGTAGGAGGTGTTTTGTGATTTCCGTGGAGAATTTGTGGGGTTCAAAAAGAGGCTAAGAAGAACTCTAAACAAAGTATATTAAGGTTAAGAAGTAAGTTAAATAATGGGACTTGAAGTATCTAACCAAACCCGCGAAGAAAAGTCGAAAAACAAAATTTTTGAAAAAATTAGGGCCAGGCGCGCCAGAGGGCGTGCCAGGCCGCTCTGGGCCAAAAATTTTATTGCACAGGCAGCAACCTGGTGCGCCCAGAGGCGTGCCAGGATGGATTTTTAAGTTTTTCGAAAGTTGGAAATTTTCTAAGTCCCAAGGGTACCCGGGGACGTACCGAGCCGATTTTTGCCACATTTCTTCTACAACCCTGAGTATATACATGAAATGAATGAAATATTATATTGGTATGATAAAATTACTCTAGAACGAATTTGGCATCAAAATGACGGTTTTACCCTTTTGGTCAAAATAGGCCATACGTGCTAGAATCACTTGTTTTTGGGATTGAGGCTACGGATATGAATAGTGTGAGTGGGAATATTGTTGTAACACGTATGAGATGATTTAAACATGAGAAATTATTGATTTTATTGGGTTAAGTGAATTGGGCCCAAAAAGGACCCAAAAATGAAAAGAAGACATGGCCCAAAAATGGGTCAAAAGACCCATTCTTGCCTTGACCTTCTAGAACCCAACATTAAATGTTAAAGAGTGGCTAAGGATGGACTTTAGGGCCTATATAAATGGCAAGAAATATGATTTTTATTGCCTTCAAAGTCTCATGCCTTTTTAGATATTTCTCAAACATTTCTCTAGTTCCAAACCCTAAAGCAAATATTTCCTTTGGGACTCTTTGGTAAAGATCATCCTATTACAATCATTGGTAAGTATTTATTCTCATGGATTAACATATTATATGCATGATATATTATGTATATCATGATAGTTGTGTTGGCAAGGTGGTGAATAGTGTATTTTTGCTTTTGGTGAAAGATGTGCCATCTTTGTGATTTGAACTTGAAAAGAGACTTGATGTCTTGATGAAAGAGAATGGTATGGATAAAATATGAACATGTATGGTGTGATTTTTTTATTAAACTTGTTATTTTTTCATAAGTTTAAATTGTGGAATTTTTGCCGATATGTGCCATGAGGTGTATTAAGGTAAGTTGATGGATTATTTATGATGTGGTGTGGATAAGAAAGTGTAAAGGAGAAGTGTTGTGGTGAAATGTATTGATTATCATGTATTTGTAAATGTTGGGAATATTTTGGGATTTTTGGAATAATAATTTCATCAATGGTTTTGTCAAGGGGAAATGAAATGTTTAAAGGCAAACATGTAACCCATTGATGTTATATGCATTTGTAAAGTAGTTGATGGTTAATGTGACTCCCGTTATATATTTGTGTCATAGAGTGACACATATAGAAGGAGTGGGACTATTGTATGCACATCTAGGATTGTATATTCGTATTGAGAATACAAGGTTTGTAAGGTTACTTTGTCCGTATCTTTCTGCGGCAAATAGTATTCACATTGACATTACGCTTGTTCCATCCCGAAATGTGCTAAGGTATCTCATATCCGGTTATCCACGGTCATTGTCATATATTTCCTACTCATTGATCATTGGTGAATCGCATGTCTCATATTCATGGTTAATGTTCCAAAAGCTCAAATAAGGTTATGTTCCAATGTTCCAATAGTGATTATACTTATGTCTCTTGTTCAAGGAATATTTTCCAATGGTTCCAATGGTGTTATGGTTCTAATAATGTTATGTTTCTCACAATGTTTATTTACATGTCCCTCACTCATTGGTAAATAATCCAAAGCTTCAAGTAAAGTTGTGACCATCATTGTATCAATCTCAAAGTAATGAACAAAGTAATGCATATGTGGTCAATGATCAAGTATGGGTGGCAGCTTTGGGGACAAAATGCCTAGCTCAAGCCGATATCGAGGTTGTTGGATCAGGGGGCAGTCCTGGGGGCATAATCCTAGCTCGGACCGATCCTGACAGGGGGCAGCTCTAGGGGTAATAACCTAGCTCGAGCCGAACCTGAAATATTGTATGGGTGGCAGCTCTAGAGGTACTAACCTAGCTTGAGCCGATCCCGATATATATATTGATTCATAGGGTGGAAGCTCTAGGGGAATAAGCCTAGCTCGAGACGATCCCAACATAACGCTATGTTATGTTTAAAACCCACTATTCAGTGGGGCCCGGGTATCACAGGTCAAAGGCAAAGATGAATAATCATGGAAGTAAAGATACAAAGAATGGAATGAAAGCAACATACATGGTTTCCAAAATACAGAATAGTGACTCATCTACATTGTGACCTATCTATATTGGTTATGCATTTGAACTTGAGTTCTTTGACATATTTTCATATCTTACAAGTTTCATATGGCCTTACATACTCAGTACATTCTTCGTACTGACCCCTCTTGGGAAATTTACCTTACTTGCTGCAGGCGCAGGTACTAGTAGGCCTCCACAGTATGTTGCCAGTGTTGCAGATCTTTGGTGAGCTCCAGTTAGTTCGGGGTTTCTCCGAGTCACAATTGTATATATGTTTTGGTGTTGTACATGTTATCTAAAGCGGGGAATTGTCCCGACTTTTAGTTCATTTTGGTCAATGCATTTGTTAGAGGCTTTCGTAGATGGATGTGGGTGTATAAATGTAAAAGGTATATGTCATTCTTGACTTGGTGGCCTCAACGGCAAAGTTTCGCATATGTATATATATATCATATTCCATGAATTCCATTGTTGGTATCTATAGCTATTAAGTGATTATGGGTTTCTTATGGCATGCACATGATTGAATAGAGACAAAGCTTGGTTCTCTTGGGCCTTGTCGGCTACGAGTGTCAATCCATCCCGATGGGATTCGGGGCATGACAAAAGCGGTATCAGAGCAGGTCGTTCTAAGGGTGTCTACAAAGCCGTGTCTGAGTAGAGTCTTACTTATCAATGTGTTATGCACCACATTTATAAGTAGGAGGCTATGGGACATTTAGGATGATGTTTTTGCTCTTCACTTCTAAATCGTGCAATAGAGCCAGTGTTGTAAGTTGAATTGTATCTGATCATGGTCATTGTTTTTCTTTGGTATAGTCAAAATGCCAATGACGAGAAGAGGTAGAGGTAAAGGGAAGCAGGCGTCCACCTGCTGAAGAAGGAATGAGTAGACTACAACCTAACCAAGCTAGTCAAGGTGGGGAAAATGCTGAAATTTCATCGCGGTCTTCGTCTACTTTTCCAGCTCCGGAGGAGCAAGTTGGTAGAAGAAGTACCCGCGGAACCACCAATGAATGCCATAGATCAGGATCTTAGAAATGCAGTTCATATGTTGACACAGTTAGTGGAAGCCCAGAGTCAAGGACGAACTGGTCCAATGACATATGATGATTATGCGGCTAGAGTGGCGAGTCGCAGAACACAGGATTTCCTAAAATTGGACCCTCCTATATTCACTGGGTCAGATCCGAAAGAAGATCCACAGGACTTCGTGGATCAAATTCAGAGGGCCTTGGAAGTTATTCACGTGATAGGGGTAGAAACAGTTGAACTTGCTGCGTACAGGCTGAAAGGAGAGGCGATATTGTGGTACGAGGATTGGAAGAAATCCCGTGATATTGGTGCAAATCCACCTAATTGGGAAGAGTTTAAAGTGGCCTTCCTTGATCATTAATTGCCTTATGAGATCCGTGAGGCACGTGCGAATCAGTTTCTAAATCTCCGTCAAGGAAATTTGAGTGTTGGGGAATACAGTTTACAATTTAATTCCTTGGCTCGATATATGCCAAATGTGGTGGCTATGATGACAGATAGAGTCCATCGATACGTGGACAGACTAGAGCCATATTTGGTAAGGGATTGCACCATTGCTGCCTTAAACAAGGACATGGACATAGCGAGAATTCAGGCCTTCGCTCAGAAAATGGAAGATCAAAGGCAGAGATGAAGGGTACATGAATTTGACAGGGGACAGTCCAAAAGGGCTAGACCTATGGGACCACCTACGATGTCCCAAGGAGGATCTAGGCTCCACATGTTTCCGAGAACACCTAGACCATCGTTCTCTTATTCCACAGGGGTGCTCACTCATAGTTTCGAGGGTCTAGGGGTGGTCCATCTGGGCAGAGTAACGAAGTTCACGGATCACAGGCAACAGGTTTTCCTCGTCAGCAGTGTCAGCATTGCGAGCGTATTCATACAGGTACATGCAGAGTGGGGACAAATGTTTGTTTATGGTGCGGCATGACAGGACACATGATGAGAGAGTGTCCCTAGAGGAGTATGGGTAGTGTAGCACGACCGACAGGATTGGCCGTTGCATCATCAGCATCGATTCCTTATTTGGGCCGAGGTGTGCAATCTGTTAGCCGTCGTAGGGGTGCCAGAGGAACAGCCAGTATTAGTGGGGTCCAGAATCGCACTTATGCTTTAGTGGACCGACAGAATTCAGAGGCTTCCCCTGATGTTGTCACAGGTACATTATCCATATTCTCATATAATGTATATGCATTGATTGACCCTGGTTCTACATTTTCCTATGTTACTTCATTGGTTGTTGAGAAATTTGCAAAGGCACCAGAATTATTAATTAAATCCATTAAAGTGTCTACAACGGTCGGTGAATATATTATTGCAAAAAGAGTATATCGTAATTGTGTGGTAACGGTGTGTGGTCATGATACATTGGCCAATCTCATTGAATTAGACATGGTGGATTTTGATGTGATCATGGGAATGGATTGGTTGGCCTCTTGTTATGCTACGGTAGATTGCCGGGCCAAGAAGGTGCAATTTTGTTTTCCGCAAGAAAATGTTCTTGAATGGAAGGGTAATGTAGGGGGACCACGAGGAAGATTTATTTCCTATTTGAAAGCCAAAAAAATGATTGCTAAGGGTTATATATGTCATCTAGTACGGGTGAAAGATACTGAAGTGGAACCACTAACTCCGCAGTCGGTTCCAGTGGTCAGTGAATTTCTGGATGTATGTGAAAGAGATAGTACGATTGCATGGTATTCTACTTTCCATTATATCAGACAGGGGAGCACAGTTCACAGCACACTCTTGGAGATCTTTTCAGCAGAGTTTGGGTACACAGGTGAATTTGAGTACAGCTTTCCATCCTCAGACTGATGGACAAGCAGAACATACTATTTAGACACTTGAAGATATGCTACGAGCATGTACGCTAGATTTTCAAGGCAGTTGGGATGACCATTTGCCTTTTATTGAATTTTCTTACAACAATAACTATCATTCAAATATTAAAATGGCATCTTATGAAGCTTTGTACGGAAGGAAATGTAGATCACCAATTGGATGGTTTGAGGCCGGTGAACCTGCTTTACTTGGGTCTGATATTGTTCATTAGGCTATGGAGAAATTTAAAGTGATACAACAACGGTTACAAATGGCCCAAAGTCATCACAAGTCATATGCCGATGTTCGAAGAAGAGGGCCTGAATTCTCCATAGGTGATTGGGTGTTTTTAAAGGTGTCACCGATGAAAGGGGTAATGCGGTTTGGAAAGAAAGGGAAATTGAGTCCACGTTACATAGGCCCATATGAAATTATTAGAAGATTTGGGCAAGTTGCGTATGAATTAGTACTACCTCAAGAACTTTCCTCAGTCCATCCGGTATTTCATGTTTCGCTGCTTCAAAAATGCATAGGAGATCCATCTCATATTGTTCTAATTGAAGATGTTCAAGTTACAGAGGATCTTACTTATGAAGAGGTACCCATTGCTATACTAGATCGACAAGTAAAAATATTGAGAAATAAAGACATAGCTTCTGTGAAAGTCCTTTGGCGAAATCAACAAGTAGAGGAGGTCACATGGGAAGCGAAAGAGATGATGAAATCCAAGTATCCCCATCTATTTCAAATGGACCAAGAAGTTCAAAGTGCGGATGTGGAGCAATAACAAGTAAGTCTCCATGAGCTTTAAGTGTTTATGTATATGTATGCTAATGTAGAGATACGTTTGTCATAATCGAAACGATACTATTAACATTCGAGGACGAATGTTCCTAAGGGGGGAAGAATGTAACACCCTGTACCTTCCTAACCCTACTTGATGACATTAAGTAATGTTTACTTAGGTGTCGAGAGCCATACGTATGTATTTGGTAATGTTATGAACGAGAAAGTTGAAATTTGACCTCATATATATGATTAGCCCTTCGTAGGAGGTGTTTTGTGATTTTTGTGGAGAAGTTTTGGGGTTCAAAAATAGGCTAAGAAGACCTCTAAACAGAGTATATTAAGGTTAAGAAGTAAGTTAAAGAATGGTACTTGAAGTATCTAACCAAACCCGCGAAGAAAAGTCGAAAAACAAAATTTTTGGAAAATTTAGGGCCCAGACGCGCCAGAGGGCGTGCCAGGCCGCTCTGGGCCAAAAATTTTATTGCACAGGTATCAACCTGGCGCACCCAGGGGCGTGCCAGGATGGATTTTTCAGTTTTTTGAAAGTTGGAAATTTTCTAAGTCCCAAGGGTACCCGGGGATGTACCGAGTAGATTTTTGCCACGTTTCTTCTGCAACATTGATTATATACATGAAATGAATGAAATATTATATAGGTATGATAAAATTACTCTAGAACGAATTTGGCATCAAAATGACGATTTTACCCTTTTGGTCAAAATAGGCCATACGTGGCTAGAATCACTTGTTTTTGTGATTGAGGCTATGGATATGAATAGCGTGAGTGGGAATATTGTTGTAACACGTATGAGATGATTTAAACACGAGAAATTATTGATTTTATTGGGTTAAGTGAATTGGGCCCAAAAAGGACCCAAAAATGAAAAGAAGACATGGCCCAAAAATGGGTCAAAAGACCCATTCTTGCCTTGACCTTCTAGAACCCAACATTAAATGTTAAAGAGTGGCTAAGGATGGACTTGAAGGCCTATATAAAGGTCAATAAATCTGATTTTTATTGCCTTCAAAGTCTCATGCCTTTTTAGATATTTCTCAAACATTTCTCTAGTTCCAATCCCTAAAGCAAATATTTCCTTTGGGACACTTTGGTAAAGATCATCCTATTACAATCATTGGTAAGTATTTATTCTCATGGATTAACATATTATATGCATGAGATATTATGTATATCATGATAGTTGTGTTGGCAAGGTGGTGAATAGTGTATTTTTGCTTTTAGTGAAAGATGTGCCATCTTTGTGATTTGAACTTGAAAAGAGACTTGATGTCTTGATAAAAGAGCATGGTATGGATAAAATATGAACATTTATGGTGTGATTTTGTTATTAAACTAGTTATTTTTCGATAAGTGTAAATTGTGGTATTTGGGTCGATATGTGCCATGAGGTGTATTAAGGTAAGTTGATGGATTATTTGTGATGTGGTGTGGATAAGAAAGTGTAAAAGAGAAGTGTTGTGGTGAAATGTATTGATTATCATGTATTTGTAAATGTTGGGAATATTTTGGTATTTTCGGAATAATAATTTCATCAATGGTTTTGTCAAGGGGAAATGACATGTTTAAAGGTAAATATGTAACCCATTGATGTTATATGCATTTGTAAAGTAGTTGATGGTTAATGTGAATCTCGTTATATATTTGTGTCGTAGAGTGACACATAAATAAGGAGAGGGACTATTGTATGCAAATCTAGGATTGTATATTCGTATTGAGAATACAAGGTATGTAAGGTTACTTTGTCCGTATCTTTCTGCGGTAAATAGTATTCACATTGACATTACGCTTGATCCATCCCGAAATGTGCTAAGGTATATCATATCCGGTTATCCATGGTCATTGTCATATATTTCCTACTCATTGATCATTGGTGAATCTCATGTCTCATATTCATGGTTAATGTTCCAAAAGCTCAAATAAGGTTATGTTCCAATGTTGCAATAGTGATTATACTTATGTCTCTTGTTCAAGGAATATTGTCCAATGGTTCCAATGGTGTTATGGTTCTAATAATGTTATGTTTCTCACAATGTTTATTTACATGTCCCTCACTCATTGGTTAATGATCCAAAGCTTCAAGTAAAGTTGTGACCATCATTGTATCAATATCAAAGTAATGAACAAAGTAATGCATATGTGGTCAATGATCAAGTATGGGTGGCAGTTTTGGGGGCAAAATGCCTAGCTCAAGCCAATCTCGAGGTTATTGGATAAGGGGGCAGTCCGGGGGGCATAAGCCTAGCTCGGACCGATCCTGATAAGGGGCAGCTCTAGGGGTAATAACCTAGCTCTAGCCGAACCTGAAATGTTGTATGGGTGGCAGCTCTAGAGGTACTAACCTAGCTCGAGCCGATCCCGATATATATATTGATTCATAGGGTGGCAGCTCTAGGGGAATAAGCCTAGCTCGAGATGATCCCAACATAACGCTATGTTATGTTTAAAACCCACTGTTCAGTCGGGGCCCGGGTATCACAGGTCAAAGGCAAAGATGAATAATCATGGAAGTAAAGATACAAAGAATGGAATGAAAGCAATATACATGGTTTCCAAAATACAGAATAGTGACTCATCTACATTGTGACTTATCTATATTGGTTATGCATTTGAACTTGAGTTCTTTGACATATTTTCATATCTTACAAGTTTCATATGGCCTTACATACTCAGTACATTCTTCGTACTGACCCCTCTTGGGGAATTTACCTTACTTGCTGCAGGCGTAGGTACTAGTAGGCCTCCATAGTAGGTTGCCAGTGTTGCAGATCTTTGGTGAGCTCCAGTTAGTTCGGGATTTCCCCGAGTCACAGTTGTACATATGTTTTGGTGTTGTACATGTTATCTAAAGCGGGGACTTGTCCCGTCTTTTAGTTCATTTGGGTCAATGCATTTGTTAGAGGCTTTTGTAGACGGATGTGGGTGTATAAATGTAAAAGGTATATGTTGTTCTTAACTTGGTGGCCTCAACGGCCAAGTTTCGCATATGTATATATATATCATGTTCCATGAATTCCATTGTTGGTATCTATAGCTATTAAGTTATTATGGATTTCTTATGGCATGCACGTGATTGAATAGAGACAAAGCTTGGTTCTCTCGGGCCTTGTCGGCTACGAGTGCCAATCCGTCCCGATGGGATTCGGGGCCTGAAAAGGACTGCCCCCTGATCCAACAATCTTGGGATCAGCTTGAGCTAGGCATTTCACCCCCAAAGCTGCCACCCATACTTGATCATTAACCACATATGCATTACTTTATTCATTACTTTGAGAGTGATACAATGATAGTCATAACATTATGCGAAGCTTTGGATCATTAACCAATGAGTGAGAAACGTGTAAACAATTTCAAAAACATCACCTTATTGGAATCAATGAACAAGATATGTGAGCATAACCAATATTGGAACTTTGGAACACAACTTTATTAGGCTTTTGGAACATTATCAATGAATAGGAGATATGTGATTCATAATTTATCAATGAATAGGAAGCTTGTGATAATAACCATTGGTAACCGAAAATAGTATACCTTAACACATTTCGGAATAGGACAAGTGTAACGTCAATGTGAATTCTATATGCTACAAAAAGATACGAACAAAGTAACCTTACATACCTGCACTTCCAAGTACGAATACACAAGTCTATGTATGAACACAATAGCCCAGCTTCTTCTCTACGTCTTACTCTACAATACAAGTTCATACCGGAACTTACATTAGCAACTAGTTACTATACAGGCGTACAGGACAACAATGAACTATATTACTAACGTATAACATCATTTAACCCCCTTAAAATACACTCCAAGGCATTATCATATCAACAACACCACAACATTACACACATTGACCAAGAGATCATACATCGATAGCATTTCACACCACACTTACCCTTTACGCTTTTCTCTTTATCATTCCGTCGCAATTACTCCTTCATAACAACATATGAACAACCATACATACTTAATACAGTCCAACATACCTCCATACGATACTTTAAAGTCATTAAAACGACATCACAAGTTGATAATTACATCCAAAAAGGGTATAGGGGCCTTCGGGAATCAACTAGAAACGAAACCACTCAAAATGGAAAACTAGGATGACCTGCATTGCCACCTACACCCGAAAGTGGATGAGGTGCACGCGCAGATGGCCTCTGGAAAATTCCATGGGCATCTGCGTTGGCATCTGCGCCCGCAGATGCCCTCGTCTGCGGGGGCGGATGCCTGTTTTGGTCTGAAATTGCCTTTTTTGGGTCTTTTAATGCCATGAATGGTCCATGATCATAAACAAACTTATTTTGATATATTTTTTATCATCTTATACACCAACATTCATCCATGGTCCCACAAGACACATAACAACACCCAAAACTGCACTTTACGACCAATACATCGCCCAAAACAATAACCAATTTTACAATAGCAACTCCAAACATTATACACAAGAACGAAACAAGGTAAGACTATAATAACATCTAATATGTCAATATTTAATCCATCAAGTTCAATTCCTTCATGACCATAAGTCCATGTTCAAGTTCACAAGACAAAAACCATTCTCCGATTGCAAAAAGAGACAGTTTTACACATAGCACACTGTCCAACACTTTGCCAACACAACCAACATGATTTATACACCTTCTTAAACATATTATATACTGAACCATGAGAATAAATACTTACCAAAGAGTGATCTTTGCCCAACAAGTAGATGCCTTAGGGTTTTTGTGTGAGAGATAATGTTTAAGAAAAATGTTAAAAAGGCATGTGTGTATCTAATGAATAAAAATATGATTTATGGGTTTATATAGTCCCTTTTGAATTATTATTATCCACACACTTGGTGGTTTTACTTGGTCAATGGATGAGCAATGCAAGAATGGGTCAAAAATTCTTTTGGGCCATGTCTTCCTTATGATTTTGGGCTTCTTTTTGGTCCCAATTGTGCAAGACTTTTGAATGCCCACATATAGATACATAATTCATAAATTCTCTCATGTTTCCATATTTACATAAATTTTATGGTTGTCAGCTAGACTTAGAAACGTACAGGGTGTTACATTCTCCCCCTTAGGAACATTCGTCCTCGAATGTTAGTGTTATTATTCAAGGTAAACAATTACAAGTGTAGAAGCGTTATTCATGTCATCATATAGAGATATACTCAAAGCTTATAAATACTTACTTTTCATTCTTTCCTTTGGAACAAATGAGGGTACTTGGATTTCATCCTTTCTTCAGCTTCCCATGTGACCTCTTCTATTTGCTGATTTCTCCAAAGTACCTTTACGGATGCTGTATCTTTATTCCTCAGCCTCTTCACTTGTCTATATAGAATGTAAATAGGTATTTCCTCATAGGTAAGATCCTCTGTAACCTGTACATCATCAATAGGAGTAAAACAAGATAGATCTCCTATGCATTTTTGAAGCATCGACACATGGAATACTAGATGAACTGTGGAGATTTCTTGAGGTAGCGCCAACTCATACGCAACTTGCCGAAATCTTCTAATAATTTCATATGGGCCTATATACCGTGGACTCAATTTCCCTTTCTTTTCGAATCGCATTACCCCTTTCATTGGTGACACCTTCAGAAATACCTAATCACCTATGGCGAACTCAAGTCCTCTTCTTCTTACATAGGCATATGACTTGTGTCGACTCTGGGCCATCTGTAATCATTGTTGAATCACTTTAACCTTCTCCATAGCCTGATGAACAAGGTCTGGCCCAAGTAAAGCAGTCTCACCTGCTTCAAACCACCCAATTGGTGATCTACATTTTCGTCTATATAATGCTTCATAAGGTGCCATTTTAATACTTGAATGATAGCTATTGTTGTAAGCAAATTCAATAAGAGGCAAATGGTCATCCCAACTGCCCTGAAAATCTAACGTACAAGCTTGTAGCATATCTTCAAGTGTCTGAATAGTACGTTCTACTTGTCCGTCAGTCTGAGGATGGAAAGCCGTACTCAAATTCACCTGGGTGCCCAAACTCTGCTGAAAAGATATCCAAAAGTGCACTGTGAACTGTGCTTCTGTCACGCCACGAATTCCAATGAGGCATGATTGGCACTCGTAGCCGATAAGGCTCGAGAGAACCAAGCTTTGCCTATGTTCATTCATATGCATGCCATAAGAAACCCATGATCATAAGAGCTTAACCCTAATAACAATGGAATTTATGGAACATGTGATAAATATACACATATGTGAAACATGGCCGTCGAGGCCATCAAGTCAAAGTCGATATGTATCTCTTACATTTATATACCCACATACGTCTACAAAAGCCTCTAACAGAACATTTACCAAAACCAACTAAAAGTCGGGACAAGTCCCCACTTTATACAACATGTACAACACCAAAACATATATACAACTATGACTCGGAGAAGCCCTGAACTAACTGAAGCTCACCAATGATCTGCAACAACAGGTAATCTACTGTGGAGGCCTACTAGTACCTGCACTTGCAGCAAGTAAGGTAAATCCCCTAAGAGGGGTCAGTACGAAAAATGTACTGAGTATATAAGGCCATATGAAACTTGTATGATATGTAAATATGTCAATGAACTCAAATACGAATGAATGATCAATACGGATAAGTCACGATACTGAACTTTGGAAACCATGTATATTGCTTTCATTACTTTCTTTGAAACTTTACTTCAATGATTACTCGTCTTTGCTTGTGAAACAGTGGGTTTTAACATAACTTAACGTTATGTTGGGATTGGCTCGAGCTGGGCTTATGCCCCCAGAGCTGCCACCCTAAGAATCAAAGTATTGGGTTCGGTTCGAGCTAGGTTTATTAACTCTAGAGTTTACACCCATAAACCAACATATCAGGCTCGGTTCGAGCTAGGTTTATACCTCTAGAGCTTCCCCCTGTCAGGTTCGGTCCGAGCTAGGCTTATGTCTCTAGGACTGCCCCCTGATCCAACAATCTTGGGATCGGATTGAGCTAGGCATTTTGCCCCCAAAGCTGCCACCCATACTTGATCATTAACCACATATGCATTACTTTATTCATTACTTTGAGATTGATATAATGATAGTTACAACTTTACTTGAAGCTTTGGATCATTAACTAATGAGTAAGAGATGTGAAAATAACATTATTTGGAAATATAGCCTTTTGGGAAGCATAACACTATTGGAACCATTGGAACACAACTTTATTGGCTTTCGGAACATTATCAATGAATATGAGACCTGAGATTCATAATTGATCAGTGAATAGGAAACTTGTGATAATAGCCATTGGTAACCGGGAATAGTATACCTTAACACATTTTGGAATAGGACAGGTGTGACTTCAATGTGAATTCTATATGCTGCAGAAAGATACGGACAAAGTAATCTTACATACCTGCACTTCCAAGTATGAATACACAAGTCTATGTATGAACACAATAGTCCAACTCCTTCTTTACGTCTTACTCTATAATACAAGTTCATACCGGGATTTACATTAGCAACTAGGTACTATACAGGCGTACAAGACAACAAAGAAACTATATGACTGCAGTATAAGGTCATTTCACCCCTTACAATACAATCCAATGCATTATCATATCAACAACACCACAACAGTACGCACATTGACCAAGAGTTCATACATCGATAGCATTTCATTCCACACTTACCCTTTACGCTTTTCTCTTTATCATTCCATCACAATTACTCCTTTATAATAACATATGAACAACTATACATAATTAATACAGTCCCAAACCCCTCCATACGATACTTTAAAGTCATTTAAACAACATCACAAGTTGATAATTACATCCAAAAAGGGTATAGGGGCCTTCGGGGATCAACTAGAGACGAAAGCACCCAAAATGAAAATCTGGAAGGACCTGCGCTGCCACCTGTACCTGAAGGTGGCTTAGGTTCACGCGCATATGGCCTCTAGGAAATTCCATGGGCATCTGCGTTGGCATCTGCGCCCGCAAATGCCCTCGTCTGTGGGGGCGGATTCCCATTTTGGTCCGAAAAGGCCTCTTTGGGTCTTTTATGCAATGAATGGTCCATGATCATAAACAAACTCTTTTAACATATTTTTTGATTATATTGAACACCAACAACCATCCATGGTCTCACCACACACATAACAACACCCAAAACTGCACTTTACGGCCAATACGTCACCAAAACCATAACCAATTTTACAATTGCAACTCCAAACATTATACACAAGGACAAAACATGGTAAGACTATAATAACATATCATATTTAAATATTTAATCCATAAAGTTCAATTCCTTCATGACCATAAGTCCATGATCAAGTTCACAAGACAAAACCATTCTCCGATTGCAAAAATAGACAGTTTTACACATAGCACCATGTCCAACACTTTGACAACAAAACCAACATGATTTATAAATCATATTACACATATTTTATACTGAAACATGAGAATAAAAACTTACCAAAGTGTGATCTTGGCCCAACAAGTAGTTGCCTTAGGGTTTGTATCTTGAGAAACAATGTTTAAGAAAATGTTAAAAAGGCATGTGTATATCTAATGACTAAAAATATGATTTATGGGTTTATGTAGTCCCTTTTGGGTGATCCTTATCCACACACTTGGTGGTTTTACTTGGTCAATGGATGAGCAATGCAAGAATGGGTCAAAAATTCTTTTTGGGCCATGTCTTCCTTATGATTTTGGGCTTCTTTTTGGGCCCAATTGTGCAAGACTTATTAATGCCCACAAATTTTAATGCATAATTCATCAAATCTCTCATGTTTTCATATTTCCATAATTATTACGGTAGTCAGCTAGACTCGAAAATTTACGGGGTGTTACATTCTTCCCCCCTTAGAAACATTTGTCCTCGAATGTTAGTGTTATCATTTCAAAGAAACCAATTACAAGTTTAGGAGCATTCTTCATGTCATCATATAGAGATACACTCAAAGCTTATAAATACTTACTTTTCATTCTTCCTTTTGGAACAAATGAGGGTACTTGGATTTCATTATTTCTTCAGCTTCCCATGTGACCTCTTCTATTTGTTGATTCCTCCAAAGTACCTTTACGGATTCTATGTCTTTGTTTCTCAACCTCTTCACTTGTCTATCCAGAATGGCAATAGGTATCTCCTCATAGGTAAGATCCTCTGTAACCTGTACCTCATCAATAGGAGTAAAACGAGATGGATCCCCTATGCATTTTTGAAGCATCGATACATGGAACACCGGATGAACTGTGGAGAGTTCCTGGGGCAGCGCCAACTCATATGCAACTTTCCAAAATCTTCTAATAATTTCATATGGGCCTATATACCGTGGACTCAATTTTCCTTTCTTTCCAAATTGCATTACCCTTTTCATTGGTGACACCTTCAGAACTACCCAATCACCTATGGCGAACTCAAGTCCTCTTCTTCTAACATCGGCATATGACTTGTGTCGACTCTGGGCCGTCTGTAATCATTGTTGAATCACTTTAACCTTCTTCATAGCTTGATGAACAAGATCTGGCCCAAGTAAAGCAGTCTCACTTGCTTCAAACCACCCAATTGCTGATCTACATTTTCTTCCATATAATGCTTCATAAGGTGCCATTTTAATACTTGAATGATAGCTATTGTTGTAAGCAAATTCAATAAGAGGCAAGTGGTCATCCCAACTGCCCTGAAAATCTAATGTGCATGCTCGTAGCATGTCTTCAAGTGTTTGGATGGTACGTTCTGCTTGTCCATCTGTCTGAGGATGGAAAGCCGTACTCAGATTCACCTGTGTACCCAAACTTTGCTGAAAAGATCTCCAAAAATGTGCAGTAAACTGTGCTCCTCTGTCTGATATAATGGAAAGTGGAATACCATGTAACCTCACTATATCTTTAACATATAACTTTGCATAATCCTCAGCTGTATAAGTGGTCTTGACTGGTAGGAAATGCATAGACTTGGTAAGCTTGTCCACTATAACCCATATAGAATCAAATTTCCACAGTGTACGAGGCAAACCTATGATGAAATCCATATTAATCATATCCCATTTCCAGACTGGAAGATTGATACATTGCATGTAGCCTCCTGGTTTTCGATGCTCTACTTTCACTTGTTGACAATTCAGGCACTGAGCAACAAACTCTGCAATGTTCCTTTTCATATTTCCCCGCCAATACTCTTCCTGTAAATCATGGTATATTTTAGTAGCACCCGAATGAGTAGAATAGCGCGAATGATGCACCTCTGTCATAATTCGGCTCCTCAGCTCATCTATATCTGGTACACATAATCTGCCTTGGCACTGTAGCACCCCTTCTTGTGTAAGATCAAATGCCTTTGTTAAATTCTGTTGTACATTTTCCTTGAGCTGCAATATCATATGATCTGCAAACTGCTTTTCTTTCACTTCAGCTGTCAACAAAGACTCAGCTGCATTTTGTACAATAACCCCTTTATTTGAGGATTCAATAAGGAGAACCCCTAAGCTGGCTAATTGATGTAAGTCTTTGATTATCTCTTTCTTTCCCGTAAATTGGTCATCAATGACTTCTGTTGTCTTGCGGGTCAATGCATCAGCTACCACATTTGCTTTTCCTGGGTGGTATAAAATGTCAATATCATAATCCTTCAACAACTCAAGCCACCTTATTTGCCTCAAATTGAGTTCCTTTTGTTGAAGATATATTGTAAACTTTTGTGATCAGTATAATTATCAACATGAATTCCATATAAATAATGACGCCATATCTTTAAACAAATACCACCGCTGCTAATTCGAGATCATGTGTGGGATAGTTCCTTTCATGTGGCCGCAACTGTCGTGAGGCATATGCTATGACATTACCGTGCTGCATCAATACACATCTGAGGCCAACCTCGGAAGCATCACAATACACTGCATACACTTCTGTACCTTCAGGAAGTACTAACACTGGTGTGGAGGTTAATTTATCTTTCAACTCTTGGAAGCTTTTCTCACACGCATTATTCCACTGGAATTTAACTGCCTTATGTGTAAGCTTCGTTAGAGGTGCATCTATGGAAGAGAAACCTTCCATAAATCTTCTGTAATACCCTGCTAGTCCAAGAAAATTATGAATCTCTGTGGGTGTCGTAGGTCTTGGCCAATTTTTCACTGCTTCAATCTTTTGTGTATCAACCTGTATCCCTTCATCTGACACAATGTGACCCAACAATGCGACTGATTTTAACCAAAACTCACATTTGGAGAACTTTGCATACAACTTACGCTCACGGAGAATCTGTAATACTTGTCGTAAGTGATTAGCATGGTTCTATGGTGATCCTGAATAAACCAGGATATCATCTATAAATACCGTCACGAACACGTCTAGAAATGGCTTAAATACCCTATTCATTAAATCCATGAACACAGCTGGTGCATTTGTTAGTCCAAATGACATAACTAAAAATTCATAATGGCCATACCGTGTTCGAAAAGCTGTCTTGGGCACATCTTCTTCTCTAACTCTGACTTGATGGTAACCCGACCTCAAGTCTATCTTTGAAAAACACTTGGCACCCTATAACTAATCAAATAAATCATCAATTTGAGGGAGGGGATATTTGTTCTTGATCGTTACCTTATTCAATTGCCGATAGTCGATGCACATTCTCAACGTGCCATCTTTCTTCCGTACAAATAATATCGGTGCACCCCACGGGGACATACTAGGCCTAACAAAGCCTTTGTCTAACAAATCTTTTAATTGCTCCTTCAATTCACGCAATTCTACGGGAGCCATTCTATACTGAGGAATAGAGATAGGCAGAGTGCCTGTAATCACATCAATGCCAAACTCTACTTCCCGTTCTGGGGGCAAGCCTGTAAGATCTTCTGGAAATACATCCAGAAATTCACTGACCACTGGAACCGACTGCGGAGTTAGTGGTTCCACTTCAGTATCTTTCACACGTACTAAATGACATATGTAACCCTTAGCAATCATTTTCCCTGCTTTCAGATAGGAAATAAATCTTCCTCGTGGTGCCCCTACATCACCCTTCCATTCGAAAACATTCATTTGTGGGAAATGAAAATGTACCTTCTTGTCCCGACAATCTACCGTGGCATAACAAGAGGCCAACCAATCCATTCCCATAATCACATCAAAATCCACCATGTCTAGCTCAATGAGATCGGCCAATGTATAAGAGCTTAACCCTAATAACAATGGAATTTATGGAACATGTGATAAATATACACATATGTGAAACTTGGCCGTCGAGGCCATCAAGTCAAAGTCGACATGTATCTCTTACATTTATATACCCACATACGTCTACAAAAGCCTTTAACAGAACATTTACCAAAACCAACTAAAAGTCGGGACAAGTCTCCGCTTTATACAACATGTACAACACCAAAACATATGTAAAACTGTGAATCGGAGAAGCCCCAAACTAACTGGAGCTCACCAATGATCCGCAACAATAGGTAGTCTACTGTGGAGGCCTACTAGTACCTGCGCCTGCAGCAAGTAAGGTAAATCCCCCAAGAGGGGTCAGTACGAAAAATGTACTGAGTATGTAAGGCCATATGAAACTTGTATGATATGTAAATATGTCAATGAACTCAAATACAATAAATGATCAATATGGATAAGTCACAATACTGTACTTTGGAAACCATGTATATTGCTTTCTTTACTTTCTTTTTTCCTTTGATTCTATGGTTACTCATCATTGCTTGTGAACTGTGATACCCGGGCCCCGACTGAACAGTGGGTTTTAACATAACATATTGTTATGTTGGGATCGGCTCGAGCTAGACTTATGCCCCCAGAGCTGCCACCCTAAGAATCAAAGTATTGGGTTCGGCTCGAGCTAGGTTATTACCTCTAGAGCTTCCATCCATAAAACAACATATCAGATTCGGCTCGAGCTAGGATTATACCTCTAGAGCTGCCCCCTGTCAGGTTCGGTTAGAGCTAAGCTTATGCCTCTAGGAATGCCGCCTGATCCAACAATCTTGGGATCGGCTTGATCTAGGCATTTTGCCCCCAAAACTGCCACCCATACTTGATCATTAACCACATATGCATTACTTTATTCATTACTTTGAGATTGATACAATGATAGTCACAACTTTACTTGAAGCTCTGGATCATTAACCAATGAGTAAGAGATGTGAAAATAATATTATTTGGAAATATAGCCTTTGGGGAAGCATAACACTATTGGCACCATTGGAACACAACTTTATTGGCTTTCGGAACATTATCAATGAATATGAGACCTGAGATTCATAATTGATCAGTGAATAGGAAACTTGTGATAATAGCCATTGGTAACCGGGAATAGTATACCTTAACACATTTTGGAATAGGACAGGTGTGTGACTTCAATGTGAATTCTATATGCTGCAGAAAGATACGGACAAAGTAACCTTACATACCTGCACTTCCAAGTATGAATACACAAGTCTATGTATGAACACAATAGCCCAGTTCCTTCTTTACGTCTTACTCTACAATACAAGTTCATACCGGGATTTACATTAGCAACTAGGTACTATACAGGCGTACAAGACGACAATGAACTATATGACTGTTGTATAACATCATGTCACCCCTTACAATACAATCCAAGGTATTATCATATCAACAACACCACAACAGTACCCACATTGACCAAGAGTTCATACATCGATAGCATTTCATACCACACTTACCCTTTACGCTTTTCTCTTTATCATTCCATCACAATTACTCTTTTATAACAACATATGAACAACTATCCATAATTAATACAGTACAACACCCCTCCATACGATACTTTAAAGTCATTTAAACAACATCACAAGTTGATAATTACATCCAAAAAGGGTATAGGAGCCTTCAGGGATCACCTAGAGATGAAAGCACCCAAAACGAAAATCTGGAAAGACCTGCGCTGCCATGTATGCCCAAAAGTGGCTGAGTTGCAAGCTCAGATGGCCTCTGGGAAATTCCAGGGGCATCTGCGCCCGCAGATGCCCTCGTCTGCGGGGGCGGATGCCCGTTTTGGTCCGAAATGGCCTCCTTCGGTCTTTTTATGCAATGAATGGTCCATGATCATAACAAAACTCTTTTTAAAATATTTTTTTGATCATATTGAACACCAACAACCAGCCATGGTCTCACCAAACACATAACAACATCCAAAACTGCACTTTACGGCCAATACGTCACCAAAACCATAACCAATTTTACAATTGCAACTCCAAACATTATACACAAGGACAAAACATGGTAAGACTATAATAACATCTCATATGTCAATATTTAATACATCAAGTTTAATTCCTTCATGACCATAAGTCCATGATCAAGTTCACATGAGAAAACAATTCTCCGATTGCAAAAAGAGACAGTTTTACACATAGCACACTGTCCAACACTTTGACAACAAAACCAACATGATTTATACATCATATTACACATATTATATACTGAAACATGAGAATAAATACTTACCAAAGTGTGATCTTGGCCCAACAAGTAGTTGTCTTAGGGTTTGTATCTTGAGAAATAATGTTTAAGAAAATGTTAAAAAGGCATGTGTATATCTAATGACTAAAAATATGATTTATTTGTTTATATAGTCCCTTTTGGGTGATACTTATCCACACACTTGGTGGGTTTACTTGGTCAATGGATGAGCAATGCAAGAATGGGTCAAAAATTCTTTTTGGGCCATGTCTTCCTTATGATTTTGGGCTTCTTTTTGGGCCCAATTGTGCAAGACTTATTAATTCCCACAAATTGTAATGCGTAATTCATCAAATCTCTCATGTTTTCATATTTCCATAATTATTACGGTAGTCAGCTAGACTCCAAAATGTACGGGGTGTTACAGCTCCTCTGTCTGATATGATGGAAAGTGGAATACCATGCAATCGTACTATCTCTTTCACGTATAAGTTTGCATAATCATCAGTTGTATAGGTGATCTTGACCGGTAGAAAATGCGCTGATTTGGTAAGCCTGTCAGCTATAACCCATATAGAATCAAATTTCCGCAATGTATGGGGCAAACCTATGATGAAGTCCATATTAATCATGTCCCATTTCCAGACTGGAAGATAAATACATTGCATGTAACCTCCTGGTTTCTGATGCTCTACCTTTACTTGTTGATAATTCGGGCACTGCGCGACAAATTCTGCAATATTCTTCTTCATATTTCCCCACCAATACACTTCTTTTAAATCATGATACATTTTAGTAGCACCCGGATGGATAGAATGGCAGAGGCGCAGTTCATCTTCATCTGGTACACATACTCTACCTTGGCATTGAAGCACCCCTTCCTGTGTTAGATCAAATGCCTTTGTCAAATTCTTTTCTACATTCTCCTTTAACTGCATTGACATAGGATCTATAAACTACTTTTCTTTCACCTCAGCTATTAGCAATGACTCAACCGCATTTCACACAATAACTCCTTCATCTGAGGATTCAAGAAGACGAACCCCCAAGCTGGCTAATTGATGTATATCTTTGAGTATCTCTTTCTTTTCCGTCCCTTGACCACTAGTGCTTTCTACTGTCTTTCGACTCAATACGTCAGCTACCACATTTACTTTTCCTGGATGGTATAGAATATCAATATCATAATTTTTTAATAACTCAATCCACCTTCTTTGCCTTAAATTGAGTTCTTTCTGCTTAAAGATATACTGCAAGCTTTTGTGATTAGTATAGATATCAACATGAACCCCATACAAATAATGACGTCATATCTTTAAAGCAAAAACTACCGCTGCTAATTCAAGATCATGTGTGGGATAGTTTCTTTCATGTGGCCGCAACTTTCGTGAGTCATATGCTATGACATTACCGTGCTGCATCAGTACACATCCGAGGCCAACCCCGAAAGCATCACAATGCACTGCATAACCTTCAATACCTTCAGGAAGTACTAAAACTGGTGTGGAGGTTAATTTATCTTTCAACTTGTGGAAGCTTTTCTCACACGCATCATTCTACTGAAATTTAACTGCTTTGTGTGTAAGATTTATTAATGGTGCAGCAATAGAGGAAAAACCTTCCACAAATCTTCTGTAATAACCTGCCAGTCCAAGAAAACTACAAATTTTTGTGGGTGTCGTAGGTCTTGGCCAATTTTTCACTGCTTCAATCATCTGTATATCAATCTGTATCCCTTCATCTGACATAATGTGACCCAAGAATGCAATTGATTTTAACCAGAACTCACACTTGGAGAATTTTGCATACAACTTATACTCACAGAGAATCTATAGCACCTGTCGTAAGTGATTAGCATGGTCCTCCGGTGTTCTAGAATAAACTAGGATGTCATCTATAAACACTATGACGAACACATCAAGAAATGGCTTAAACACCCTATTCATCAAATCCATGGACACAACTAGTGCATTTGTTAGTCCAAACGACATAACTAAAAATTCATAATGGCCATACCGTGTTCGAAAAGCTATCTTGGGCATATCTTCTTCTCTAACTCGGACTTGATGGTAACCCGACCTCAAGTCGATCTTTGAAAAACACTTAGCACCCTTTAACTGATCAAACAAATCATCAATTCGAGGGAGGGAATATTTGTTCTTGATCGTTACCTTATTCAGTTGCCGATAGTCGGTGCACATTCTCAACGTGCCATCTTTCTTCCGTACAAATAATATCGGTGCACCCCACGGGGACACACTAGGTCGAATGAAGTTTCAATTGCTCCTTCAATTCACGCAATTCTGCTGGAGCCATTCTATATGGAGGAATAGAAACAGGCTGAGTGCCTGAAATCACATAAATGCCAAATTCTACTTCCCATTCTGGGGGCAAGCTTGGAAGATCCTCTAGAAATACGTCAAGAAATTCACTAACCACTGGAACCGACTGCAGAGTTAGTGGTTCCACTTCAGTATCTTTCACCCTTACTAAATGACATATGTAACCCTTAGCAATCATTTTCCTAGCTTACAGATAGGAAATAAGTCTTCCTCGTGGTGCCCCTACATTACCCTGCCATTCAAAAACATGTTCTTACGGAAAACAAAATTGCATCTTATTGGCCCGGCAATCTACCGTGGCATAACAAGAGGCCAGCCAATCCATCCCCATTATCACATCAAAATCCACCATGTCTAGTTCAATGAGATCGGCCAATGTATCATGACCACACACAGTTATCACACAGTTACGATATACTCTTTTTGCAACAATACATTCACCAATCGGTGTAGACACTTCAATTGATTTAATTAATAATTCTGGTGCCTTAGCAAATTTTGCAGCAACCAATGGAGTAACATAGGAAAATGTAGAACCAGGGTCAATCAATGTATATACATTATTTGAGAATATGGATAATGTACCTGTGACGACATTAGGAGAAGCCTCTAAATTTTGTCGGTCCACTAAAGCATAAGTGTGATTCTGGACCCCACTAGTACTGGCTGCTCCTCTGGCACCTCTACCCCATCCCACAGGCTGCACACCTCAGCCTAAAGAAGGAGCCGATGCTGATGACGCAACGGCCGATCCTGTCGGTCGTGCTATACCACCCATACTTCTCTGGGGACACTCTCTCATCATGTGTCCCATCATACCACACCAGAAACAAGCATTTGCTTCCACTCTGCATGTACTTGCATGAATTCGCCCGCAGTGCTGACACTGCTGATGAGGAAAACTTGTTGCCTGTGATCCGTGAACTCCACTACTCTGCCCAGATGAACCACCTCTAAAACCTCGCAACTGAGAGTGAGCACCTGCTGTGGAATGAGAAAATGATTGTCTAAGTGATCTCAGAAACATACGAGGCCTAGATCCTCCTTGAGACATAGCAGATGATCCCACAGGTCTAGCCCCTATGGACTGTCCCCTGTCAAATTCATGTACCCTTCGTCTCTGTCTTTTATATTCCATTTTCTGGGCAAAGGCTTATATCATAGCTCTGATACCAAAGTGGGGTGCGGATTAGGATCATATTTTATGATTCAAATGCTTCACTATAATATTGTTTTTCTAGTGTAATTAAGCGGTTAAGTGTTCTCATGATGTCTGTCATTTGTTCTAAATATTGTGTATTATGAGTTTGGTGGTATTTTAGGATGGTAGCTATTAATAGATTTTGTTTTGATTTTCTTTGTTGTCTAGTTTGTGTCCAATTTTGAAGTGGTTCGTAATTAATCATGTTAATTTGAATAATAATACCAATCTAAATAGTCATGGCTATCATCATCATAGTATGAAATGTTAAAGTCTAACCAACTATCTTGCATTAATTTCATTATCTCATATGTTTTTAATAGGTCATAAATTATTTTTCGTGTATCATTATTTAAATGTCTCAATGCGTATAATAAAGTTATTTTGTAGTTATCATCTTCATCTATTATGTATGTGTAAGAACTTAATTTATAAGTATCTGTTTCAGTTCTAGATTCATTGTTGTTTGTACTAGTACTGGGTGTGTCTATGTGTGTATTCATGTTTTTGCTTAAGCATATTCCCTTCTAACCTCTTTATGTATCATTATCCTTATCATGTTTTAATATATTATTCTGAACAATCTTTTCTAGTCACTACCATGTATTTCGGCTTCAATCATTTACCTTAACAGCGCCTCAACTCTGTGTACTCCCCTAAACGGCCTTCTTGCCTATCGGTTTCCACTTTAGGATGGCATAGTCTGGGCTTAACTACTCTCAGCCTATTTCCATGGCAAACTTTTCTCAAGATGTTCAATATAATGGTACTATAACATGATAAATAACAATGATATTTAAGAGATTATAAGGAATATAAAAGTTTAGCTATTCATGGTTATGAATATGAATACCTGAGTTGGTTTGTCTGAATGCTCCATATCTTAAAAAGCTTAAATATTTTATTTATGTAATTCGGAGAAGAGAGGATTTTTCTTATGAGGGTTAGTGCTCAACACATGAGGCTTGTTTCTTCCTCTTTACATTCTGCCTATTTATAAACAAATGAAGTGCCAAAAACGGCTCTTCGAAATCTGAAAAACTAAAATTACTGTGCGACTCTTACTATTTGCACAGTGACTGACTCTACTATTCACAGATCACATCCTACTTTACTTTACATATAAAACAAAAGACTTTAAGAAAAGTAATAAAACAAAAGACTTTATCGTTACATAATTACATATCTTTTTCTTTTGTCTGTTTTCTTTTTCTTTTGTCTGTCTCTTTCTTATCTGCTCTTTTTTATCTTGTCTGCTGCATTATTGATTGCTTACTCCAGCTGGACGTCTGGCATGTCAATACTATCTCCTCCATTGCATTTGGTACATTTGTGGTCTGGATATTTAGTAACTAATTTACAATACCTGGTTAATATATTTTGAGAAATAAAATTATTTTTTAATGCTCTTGTCAATGGTTTTTCTTCGGGTTTGAGTAAGGACAATATCCATTTCTGGACTTATTCCATATCTCCTTGGCGTATTTCCCTTGAATTTGAATAAATCATCACTTGGTTTCTGACATAATAACTCCATATAGCATTTCCATTTAGGTAATTGTTAGCTAACTCTTGAATAATTGTTGCAATTCCAATAGCTCTTTTGTTTGCATAAAAACTTGGTATATCATTTTCGAGTATTTCTGGTTGTTGTTCTATCTCTTCTGGGATGATCATTTCTCTTGTCATTCCTATTTTAATAACTTGTATAACTAGTTTCACTTCATTGTATAGTATTTCTGCTGGTGCTGTATAAAATTTTATATAAAATAGATCTCCTTTTGTAATTCGCTTGTATCTTGTGAAAGCACTTTATAAGTCGGGTATACCGGATAATTCTTCTCCTGTGTATGTGTATATGGTATTAATCAATCCGTATGCATAACATGATTTGATTAAATTTGCACTGGTTTTGGGTTGTGCAATTAGCTTGTTGTATCCTTGTAATTTTTGGGTTATATAATCTTGGGTTGGTTCTTGGGTTGTGATAGATCTCGGTTGTTGGTTTAGGTGTGTTTGTATTTCGTGGATATTTCTGATGTAGTTTTGAGAAATATAATTGTAAGTCTTCTTTTCACTATGTAAACTTTCTGCATATGTAGAAGTTTGTGGTGTTTTGGTACTTTGGGTAGTATATGTTTTTGGTATAAAAGGTTTTGCAAAGATGCTATTTAGGTTGGTGTTTGTATAGGGTTTCTTTGTAGCTGGTTCACTGGTACCTGCAATATTAACAGAATTGTTATGGGTTTTACGGAGTTTCCCAACGTCTCCTTCTACTTCTGGATGTTTAGAGTCTTCCGATCGACTTATCTCAGCAGATTTATAGTCATGCGGCTGACTTGTGCTGGCTGATTTCAACCTAGCTTCATTGATTTGTAACTTTTGTCTATGTATTTCAATGTCCATACTATCCACTTTTGTACAAAGTGTAGTAAGGGCTTTGAGAATATCTTCCATTGTTGTACTATCTTGTTCTATCTGTGTGGCTTTGTCTTGATAAGTGGTCTGCAATGACATTCTTGTCAGATCTGATTATTTCAATTGTAAAAGTGAAATTTTGTATATTTAATACAAGTCTTCGTATTTCCTTTGTTGTAACTGAGTCCTGTATTTTTCTTGTTATCCACCATTTTACTTGTGTATTATCTGTTCTTACAATAAATTTGTTATACACGATATACGGTTCAAATGCTAATAAACATTTATATAACGCAAATAATTCTTTTCTATTTATTTCCCATTTTAATTGTGGTTCGGTATAAGTTCCTGAATAATATCTGCAATGATGCTCAATTTTTTCATTGTCATATTTATATTTAAGTATTCCTACGTAACTGTGATCACTGGAATCTGTTTCTACAATATATATAAATTTTTTATTTTCATCAGGAAAATATAATTTGGGTAAGTTTTTACACATAGTTTTGATTTTTTGTATCTGTTTCTGATCAGTTTTATCAAAATAATACTCAGTGTCTTTCTTTAATTTTTTGTGTAATGGTTTTAGGTATTCTGCAAGTTTAGGTACATAATCTCTTACTTGGTTAACTAATCCTAAGAAGGACTGTAATTTCTTTTTTGTATCTATTATTTCGTCTGAAGCGATTATTTTTTGTACTATGTGAGTTTGCATTTTTATTCCATTTTTATCTATTTGTATGCCTAGAAATTCTATATGATTTTTCATTATTTCTGCTTTTGTCTTACTTAAACTAATGCCTGAGATATCAATCAAATGTATAAATTTTTCTAATAATTGTATATGTTCATCTTGTGTTCTTGAGTATAAAAGTATATCATCTATATATACTATACAATTTTCTAGTTGATTGAAATATTTATCCATAAAATTTTGGTATCTACCTGGTGCATTTTTATATCCAAATGGTAATACATTCCATTCGTAAAATCCTTGTGGTACTGTAAATGCTATTAAACTTTTCGAGTTATCTGTTAACTTTAGGTGGTAAAATCCTGATTTGCAATCAAATTTGCTGAAATAATTGTAACCTTGTATTTGTCTGATTTTCAATATTTTATTTGGTATTGGATAATTGTAGGTTTTAGTTTTGGCATTTAGGTTCCTATAATCAATAACCATTCTACTTTTTCCTCTTTTTTGTTCACTATGTTTAGAGACTATAAAAGCTGGACTAGAATGTTTACTGTTACTAGTTTGTATAAAGTTATGCTTAAGTAATTCGGTTACGTGTAAAGTGAATTCTTTTAAATCGTCAAAATTATATTTTAAGGGTTTCTGGGTTATTATACTATTTTCGTCTATTAATTCAATTTGTATTGTCGTTTTATGTTTGTCCCATCCTTGTAAAGGGTTTTCATTATACAAAAGTTCTAACTTATCTTGAATTGGTTTGATTTTGTTTATGGAGAATATAATTAGTTCTATTTTTTGAATAGTATTTTCGAATTCTAATTTTTGTGTAGTTTGTTCACTTCCTTTTATCCATGGTGTTATTTTCTTTACTTTATTAGGTACTCTCTTAGCTCCTATTTTTTGTTTACATGGGGTTGTAAACCACCAGTGTGTTTTTGTTAAGACGTGTGGGTATAAATCGTCTATGAATGGTATGCCTAATAACATATCTCGTTGTGAAAATTCAAAACTATATAGTTCTTTTATAGTTAATATCTTATCCCATAATTGGATTTTTACATTTTTTGCTTTATACGTTATCATACTTCCTTCATCGTTAAAGCCAGTTATTATTACTGGGGTTTTTAATTTTTCCCATTTCTCATCTGGTAGACAATTGTGTTTACATAAATTTGCTTCTGCTCCTGTATCTATCATAGGTGTATAATATCTGTTATGGTATCCTTCTACTATTATTTTTGCAAGTATATATATTTTGGGCATTATTTTAGTTCATGTTATTGTTCGTGTAATTATTACATTCTTATTCTTGTATGTTATAGTTAACTGTTTGTCTTCTAGTTTATATGGTTTAAGATTTTCTAACCAATTTATTCCTAGTGTGATATTGTTGCCTGTTTGACATATTTTAAATTGTATTGTTATTGGTATGCCTCCAATTATTAGTTCTTTTTCTACTATGTCTTCCATGTTTGCTAGTATTTTTGGTAGTTCAGTTAATTGTGCATTGGTAATGATTTCATTTTCCATTACTAATTCTTTTGCAATATAGTTTTCTTCCTGCCCTGTATTTATTAATATTAAGTATATTTGTTGGTCTATGATTCCTGTTATATAATAATGGTATGTTTTAGTATTATTGTTAATTGAATCTTGTGATATATAATTTATTCTTTTAGAAGTACTAAGTCTTGATGACGTCGTAGGTGTGTCATTAATCATTCTTTTTGAGGTACTAAGTCTGTCTTTTATTATATCTAGATCAGTATTTATATCTAATTCTTGGTAATTATATTCGTTGTTATCTATTACTGTAAGGATTTGTTCAAAGGGGTTTTCTATCTTGATTCTATTTATTTTGTTTTTTGCTTTTACTGCATGAGTTGTAGTGTATATATATAAATTTTTACATCTTGCAGTGAATATTTTACTTCCTGGTGCTAGTTCAATTCCTGACATTTTCCAGTATAAGACTAATGATTTATCTATGTTTGTGTCTGTTACTGCTACTGAATAATTAGCACTTATAATAAATTTGAATTTTTGATATATTAAATTTCTTTGACTGCACTGATAACACTTTTTTCAATAGGGTGTATAATTCTATCATCTGCTAAGTATATTTCAATTGGGGTATCTATTCCTTCTCTAAAGCAAGCTTTTATTAATATTTCTGTTCCTCCTAAGCGAACATATTTTATTGGGATTTTTGATTTTATATTTTGTATTTCTTTATTTACTAATTTTTTGTTTAAGATAGGAATTTTTGCTTTTCCTTTTATGTATTTACAATCTATAACATGTTCCTTTTGACTAATCACATAATATTCTTCTTTTGGTGGTTTGAACCATTGTTTAATTATGGATACATCTAAAATTTTAGTTATACTTAAGTCTAATTCCTTCTTTTTTATTTGGTCAAATATGTGGTTATCAAATATTAGTTTTTGTTCTGATGATTCTGCATCTTGATATTCTTCTTTGTCAATTATTTGGATATCTTTTTCAGTCATATTCTGTTTCATATTCCGATTATTCTTCCTCTGATTTAGTATCTAAAAAGTCATATATACTATCATTACTATCTAAGTCATAGTCTATATAGTCAATTTGCGTATATTCGTCATTATCTATCGTTACTTCCGATATTTGTTTTTTCTTTGGGTCTTTAGGTATTTTGCAATCTTTTGCTAAATGACCTAGCTTTCCACAGTTATAGCATGTGCATTCTGCTAATGTTTTCTTTTTCTTATATGGTCGTTTTGTTTTAGAATTCTTTACATAATACCGTCTTCTTGGTTTTTTATATTTATACCTAGTTTTATGTGGTTTATATTGAGTATAGTTTTTTCTTCTTTTATAATACTTTTTATCTATACAACCAAATTGTGGTGCTGTTTTATTTTTGCAACACGATAAGTTTTTTATTATTGTTTTATCTAAGGTAATATTTTCTTTATATTTTTCACATAAATCTATGAACCAATGTTGTAAATATTTTATTCTAGCTCCTAAGGTATCTGTTAATCCTGCATCAGTCCAATCTTTCGTTATTTTTGATCCAAAGGGTTCTGGTAATTTTTTAAAATATAGTTTTCTTATCTCAGTACTTTCTGCTGTTGTGTACATTCCTCTGTAATAATAATCCTTAAAGGCACAAGTATATTCGTCTATATAGCACATATTACATATAGCTAATATTTTACATTAAATTCCTATGTATTACTTTTTCCTTATTTTGCTCTTCTATTTCTGTAGTCATACTACTGAATTCATTCCTGATAGCTATTTCATATTTATTTAATATCTCTGTATTTGTTGTAGCGGCGGTTCCTTCACTATTTCTATTATTTCTTAATACTGCTAGACTTGCAGTGTTGAATTTTGTAGCCATAATTTAGCTGTTCCTATTAGTGTTCTTTCTATATAAGCTGGTGTTTCTGCCATTGATATTTTATTATCTACTAGCTGTTTGGCAATATATCCTATCCATAGTTGAATTGCTTTGTTTGGATCAGCGACACAATCTAAATCTAAAAAGTTGTGCTGTTCAGTTGCTTGTTTTGGTTGCCATTTTGTATTTAATCTTCGTTCCCATAATGTTTTATTTCTTCCATCTGCTTCGTAAGTATATGTGGTATAATTAGGGCTTGAGTGTTTATTTATCCTGGATGATCCTGGTTTATTGTCTATTGTTCCTGCATTAACTTCTATTTGTGTATTATTTATTTGTTCTAAAAGTTCTGTATAGGTTTCACTAGTTTCAGAATAGGTGTCATTGTTAAGTATATTACTATTATCGTCATTATTTATAGTGTTTATCCTAATATCTGGTAAATCGGGTTCAGTATTACTTTGTTCTGCTTCTTCCACTTGTATTTTATTTTTATATTGTTCTATTTCTTTCATTAACATTACTTCTTGTTCTTGTTCACGTTTCATTTCTTTTTGTTTTTGTTTATCAGCATATAATTTTTTTAACATTTCTAATTCTTTTTCTAATTCTAATATTTTATTATTTTTTATTTCCTCTAGATGGTGTAGTTCCTCTTTTGCTTGTGTTTTTATTTGGTCAATTTCATATTTCCTGTCGATTTCTTCGTTTTCTTTGGTGATTCGGACCATAGCGGTCAAACTGTCTTCTAAGCTAACTGTTTCTTTTTCTAACATTAAGTATAAAGTTTTACCTATTTTCTTATACCTTCTTCCTAAGTTTGAAAAGACTATTGCTATTTGTAATCCATCTGGGTTTGTGTATATTTTTTCATCTACTGCATATTCTTCCTTATTCATTATAATTTATGTTCGTATTTATATTCTAAATGAAACAATTGTATTTCTAACTCAAATATAGTTTTTCTTTGTGCGTTTAAAGATTGTCTATTTACTCCGGCGAATATATTGTAGTGTAATCTATCCTGTCTTTCTTTTAGTTCTTGTTGTATTTTTGTAATCTGTTCTAATAATTGTTGTCTGTATTGTGTATCCGTATTCATAGCTTGTTCTTCAGATGTTGAATTAATTTGTACTCTGTTTTCGATATTTTATCTATTAGATAAGATAGCCTATTAGTATCTTGTTTATTGGTGTGTAAAGCTTTATATTCTGGATATAGTATGTTTAATTTCTTTCTAATTTTTCGTAGATTCTTATTTTGCTTTCGTTGTTGTTTATTTATTTTCTGTACATTGATTTTTAACTTTGTTTGTTCTTCAGTATCTGTATTATAGAGTATATCATTTATGTAAGCATGTTGATTGTTAATATGTTGATCTAAGGTAATTCCATATTCTTGATAATCTTGTAATATTTTGTCCATTCAGACAAACCAACTCAGGTATTCATATTCATAACCATGAATAGCTAAACTTTTATATTCCTTATAATCTCTTAAATATCATTGTTATTTATCATGTTATAGTACCATTATATTGAACATCTTGAGAAAAGTTTGCCATGGAAATAGGCTGAGAGTAGTTAAGCCCAGACTATGCCATCCTAAAGTGTAAACCGGTAGGCAAGAAGGCCGTTTAGGGGAGTACACAGAGTTGAGGCGCTGTTAAGGTAAATGATTGAAGCCGAAATACATGGTAGTGACTAGAAAAGATTGTTCAGAATAATATATTAAAACATGATAAGGATAATGATACATAAAGAGGTTAGAAGGGAATATGCTTAAGCAAAAACATGAATACACACATAGACACACCCAGTACTAGTACAAACAACAATGAATCTAGAACTGAAACAGATACTTATAAATTAAGTTCTTACACATACATAATAGATGAAGATGATAACTACAAAATAACTTTATTATACGGATTGAGACATTTAAATAATGATACACGAAAAATAATTTATGACCTATTAAAAACATATGAGATAATGAAATTAATGCAAGATAGTTGGTTAGACTTTAACATTTCATACTATGATGATGATAGCCATGACTATTTAGATTGGTATTATTATTCAGATTAACATGATTAATTACGAACCACTTCAAAATTGGACACAAACTAGACAACAAAGAAAATCAAAACAAAATCTATTAATAGCTACCATCCTAAAATACCACCAAACTCGTAATACACAATATTTAGAACAAATGACAGACATCATGAGAACACTTAACCGCTTAATTACACTAGAAAAACAATATTATAGCGAAGCATTTGAATCATAAAATATGATCCTAATCCGCACCCCACTTTGGTATCAGAGCTATGACTAAAAATTATATGACTAAGGATACTAAGAATACTTGTTATACCCTATAAACATATTAATGGACAAAATATTACAAGATTATCAAGAATATGGAATTACCTTAGATCAACATATTAACAATCAACATGCTTACATAAATGATATACTCTATAATACAGATACTGAAGAACAAACAAAGTTAAAAATCAATGTACAGAAAATAAATAAACAACAACGAAAGCAAAATAAGAATCTACGAAAAATTAGAAAGAAATTAAACATACTATATCCAGAATATAAAGCTTTACACACCAATAAACAAGATACTAATAGGCTATCTTATCTAATAGATAAAATATCGAAAACAGAGTACAAATTAATTCAACATCTGAAGAACAAGCTATGAATACGGATACACAATACAGACAACAATTATTAGAACAGATTACAAAAATACAACAAGAACTAAAAGAAAGACAGGATAGATTACACTACAATATATTCGCCGGAGTAAATAGACAATCTTTAAACGCACAAAGAAAAACTATATTTGAGTTAGAAATACAATTGTTTCATTTAGAATATAAATACGAACATAAATTATAATGAATAAGGAAGAATATGCAGTAGATGAAAAAATATACACAAACCCAGATGGATTACAAATAGCAATAGTCTTTTCAAACTTAGGAAGAAGGTATAAGAAAATAGGTAAAACTTTATACTTAATGTTAGAAAAAGAAACAGTTAGCTTAGAAGACAGTTTGACCGCTATGGTCCGAATCACCAAAGAAAACGAAGAAATCGACAGGAAATATGAAATTGACCAAATAAAAACACAAGCAAAAGAGGAACTACACCATCTAGAGGAAATAAAAAATAATAAAATATTAGAATTAGAAAAAGAATTAGAAATGTTAAAAAAATTATATGCTGATAAACAAAAACAAAAAGAAATGAAACGTGAACAAGAACAAGAAGTAATGTTAATGAAAGAAATAGAACAATATAAAAATAAAATACAAGTGGAAGAAGCAGAACAAAGTAATACTGAACCCGATTTACCAGATATTAGGATAAACACTATAAATAATGACGATAATAGTAATATACTTAACAATGACACCTATTCTGAAACTAGTGAAACCTATACAGAACTTTTAGAACAAATAAATAATACACAAATAGAAGTTAATGCAGGAACAATAGACAATAAACCAGGATCATCCAGGATAAATAAACACTCAAGCCCTAATTATACCACATATACTTACGAAGCAGATGGAAGAAATAAAACATTATGGGAACGAAGATTAAATACAAAATGGCAACCAAAACAAGCAACTGAACAGCACAACTTTTTAGATTTAGATTGTGTCGCTGATCCAAACAAAGCAATTCAACTATGGATAGGATATATTGCCAAACAGCTAGTAGATAATAAAATATCAATGGCAGAAACACCAGCTTATATAGAAAGAACACTAATAGGAACAGCTAAATTATGGCTAAAAAATTCAACACTGCAAGTCTAGCAGTATTAAGAAATAATAGAAATAGTGAAGGAACCGCCGCTACAATAAATACAGAGATATTAAATAAATATGAAATAGCTATCAGGAATGAATTCAGTAGTATGACTACAGAAATAGAAGAGCAAAATAAGGAAAAAGTAATACATAGGAATTTAATGCAAAATATTAGCTATATGTAATATGTGCTATATAGACGAATATACTTGTGCCTTTAAGGATTATTATTACAGAGGAATGTACTGTAATGACCTTCCCGGTCATTTTCCTCATTTTCGTGCGTTCTCAGTGTTTAGAGCTTTTCTATAACTGCCCCAAGTTATTTATGACTTGCTGGGACTGACAGTTCGGTTCCCGGGCAGTTCGTTTGAGAATATTATTTAGACCGAGCACGTTGTAAAATGTTAAATTAAATTAGAATTTGATAAAATGACATAGTTAATTACATTTCAAAAATATTTATGATATTTATAAAATTCTTTAGTGATGATGTATCTATACTACTTTATAAAAGTTCTATAATTTATTTATATTTTAAACGGAGATAGTAAATCTAAATATGTTAAAATAATATTTTTATTTTATAGAAGTTTTGTTCAAAATAATTTTCTATTCATGATGGTATATTTAAAATATTATATTTATTTTACCACGAGCCTATGCAGTATCCGAATATATATATACGGAGAGTAAAGTAATGGATAAAGCCATGTGCATGCAACATTAATTGGCATTTGACTAAAAGACTTACTTTTTTGTTGGTCTTGTACGTGTAGTGTATATATATATATATACTCTAATATTAATTCCTTTTCTTATTTTGTCTTGTTTAAAGAAAAAAAAACTACATATAATCCACCATTTTTTTTAGCACTTTAAGCTCAACTTTAAACATTTCTAGAGAGATTCAAGGTTAGGGGTTGGTATATTTGAGTTCGTGGACTCGTTCTCGTCATTTCTACGGTACGTTTTCTTATTTTTACGGTAGTTTTAGTTACGGTGGTTGTTGGAATTGGTATTGATGTTTGAGCTAGATATTGAGCTCAAATTGAGCGGTGTTAGTTGTGACTATTGGTCATGGGGTGATTTGGGACGCTGTGACGGTTTCGGTTTTTCGATTCCACAAGTGGGCCCCACATGGACCGTTTGGATATTTTTTTGAACTAATGCAATATGGGTATCAAAATTCATGTTTTGACATGTAGTTTATTATTTTACTAGCGTGGCAGCAATCGGAGGTCTCTCGAAAGGGAAAGACTCCTATTTAGCAAGCTTTGGCAGGCGTTTGGCGGCGTCCAGGTAGGCTAGGCTTACCATATACCTAGACTGAGTTTGTTTATAGTATTTGCATATTATTATGCTAGTGTTTGGGCTGGTAGTTGTAGATTGGCATTGGCTTGCTATGATTAGGCCTTTTGGGCCGGTTAGGGCCTTGTTCGGATGTGTTTCGGGCCTGCTATCCTCGTGGTGTGCCAGATATTACTTTTATAGGGTTGGTTAATGTTGTACCGCTGTTAGTAGGGGTTTGGGGAACCTTAGCCCAGACTTGGTTCTGGAACCCCATAGTGGGCCCCGCTACTCTTCACAGTTGGTGTAGTTAGCTTTAAACCTTATTAGGCTTAGTTAAGCCCCGAGATGATCTTTTAGGATAAAATTTGTATTAAATTACCCTATTTATTCCCTTTTGACCTGTTTAGCCTTGTTAGTCCCTAATATCACCGTATTTGACCGGGGTCGGCTAGTTTGATTTAGGATGTGGAACCGCCTTGCCATGACTTAGAATGTATACCCAGACTTGTATATACATATTGTTTATGGTAGATAGTTGACCTGGAAGGATCCCGAGATTGACTTGTAGTATGTGGTGGGTTAGCTCCTTTACTTATGTTTCGAGTTTATTTTGGGGCTGGTATGTCCCTGTTTACTTGTATTTGTGTGGATTCTGGCACTACTATGTCACTTGGTTACTAATTATTATGAGTTCCGGTTTGAGTCCGGCCACTGATTATTATGAGTTCCGGTTCGAGTCCGGCATCTGGTTATGATATGATTGGAGAGTTTTGGTACTGAGTTTCGGTTCGAGTCCGGCGGTTATGATATATGTGGCCTATTATCCACTATATCCGGTTCGATTCTGGTGTCTGGCCTCTTGTTATTACCCATTGGTGTCGGTTCAAGCCCGGTGCACCCTTGTTGGTTATTCTGGTTACTGGATACTGATACAGCTTTGAGACACTGGTGACTATGCATTTACTATTCTTATGTGTCCCGCCGGTTTATGGGGGCCAGGCTGGGTTATTGTTTTCTTTCGTGTGCCTATCGGGTTTATGGGGGCCCAGATAGGTTATGTTTGACTTGAGTGCTTACTTATGCATTTATTTACTCTTTACTTAGTATCGTATTTATTTATCTCCTGAGCATATCTACACGCCTCGGCAGTAGTGTATTTACTTATTATTTATACCCCGTACCTAGCATGCACCCTCGCATTTTAGCTTGCTTATATTATATTGAGCTCAGTCGGCCGATGATGCCTACTGAGTACCCGTTGCCCCGGTACTCATACTGCACTTCTGCATCTTTTTCCCCGATGCAGATCCGGGCACAAGTCGACAGTTTTGACGTGACTCTCTTTCCAGCACTGACTCCGGAGCAGGGTGAGCTTACTGAAGTCCGAGGCAGATCCTACTCCATCTCTATTGTATAGTCTTTTGCTCTCGAGACTGTAGTACTTGTTGTATATATTTGGTTTCTGTCTTGTTTTTTTTGACATGTCTAGTAGTGGCTCTTGTACCGACTTCACCAGGTCTTGGGAGGGGTTCTCAGTTGTATATATTGTTCTCTTCCTTCTCAGTCTTGGTATGGATATATATATTTTGATTTTTTTTTTTTTTTTTTGTATTTCTAGCATGTGTATTAGTATGGTTACTTCCACTTCATCTCTGTTTCCTGAGATTCCACCCGTTAGCATGTCGCTTGTCGCTCCGGGCTAGGGTTTGGCTTGCCTATTGGTGGGTTACGGTAGGCGCCATCAGGACTCGAAAAATCGGGTCGTGACAGCTTGGTATCAGAGCCTAGGTTTCACTGGTATTGTTGGTGCATGAGCCGATGTTTAGTAGAGTCTCGCGGATCGGTACGGAGACGTCCGTATCCTATCTCCGGGAGGCTACCGAGCATATTTAGGGTAAATCTTATTTCTTTGATTCGCCTCAGTGCGTTGGTGTCTCTGTTGGTTTCTAATCTCTATTTGGTTCATTCTTTACGCAGATGGTTAGGACGCATAAGACGAGAGCCGGGGGTCGGGACCCCGAGCCTGCAGCAAGGGCTCTAGTTAGGGGTCGAGGTCGACCTAGAGGTCGAAGGCAGGGCAGAGTAGCAGCCCCAGGACCAGATCGTGCTAGGGATCCGTCACCCGATCCCGTTATAGTTCCAGATGTTCCACCGCCACAGTAGCTGGTGGGCCAGGGGGCAGCCCAGGCTCCACCCGGATTTATTGATGCTTCTTTGCTCCGAGGTACATTGCTTCAGTTGTTGGAATTAGTTGGAGGTCCGCCTACTGCGGGAGTACAGCCAGCCGCACAGGGAGTTGGTGCTGGGGCGCAGCCTGTAGCTGTGGCACCGAGAGTTGAGGTTCTACCTGTACCAGTAGCTCCACAGCCAGTTATAGATCAGCCAGTTATGTCTGCCGAGGAGCAGAAGATGTTGGGTCGCTTCCTGAGATTAGCTCCACCGAGATTTGCTGGTACTCCGGGTGAGGATGCATATGAGTTCTTGTCCAGCTGCAAGGATAGACTTAGGAATTTGGGATTGGTACAGTCTCGTGGTGTTGATTTCATGGTATATCAGTTCGATACTGCAGCAAGGAGATGGTGGAGGGGATATCTTGATTCCAGGCCAGTGGGATCTCCACCGATTACCTGGACCCAGTTCTCCGAGATTTTCTTGGGAAAGTATATGCCCCGTACTATGCGGGAGCGACTCAGGGATGAGTTCTCCAGGTTGACTCAGGGTTCATTATCTGTCGCCGAGTATGAGGCGAGATTTCATGATCTTGCTAGGCACGCTACTTCTATTTTGCCTGATGAGTACGAGAGAGTTAGATGTTTTGTCAGGGGACTGAGATTGCCACTCCGCAGGGCTACCCAGAGTTTAGTGACTTCAGGGAAGTCATTCGCAGAGATTATTGAGCATGTATACTCTATTGAGGAGATGGATCGCGAGGCCCAAGGGGGCAACGATAAGAGACCTCGTGTCCAGGGTAGTTTCAGTGGGAGCCATAGTGGTTCGCAGTTCAGAGGTCGTGGTTTCCAGTTTCAGGGTAGGTACCCTCATCAGCAGCAGCAGTCTTTTCAGCGACAGGGTCAGCCTAGTAGGCCCGTACAGTCAGCTTTGCAGATATCTGATAGAGGTCAGCCCACCTATAGTGGTTCTGTTAGCCAGCCTCAGGGGCGTGGTCAACCCAGTTCATGTCATATTGGATCTTCTAGGCCGAGCAGGGAGCCAGGAGCATGTTATACTTGTGGGGTTTTCGGTCATTTCGCGCGTGAGTGTCCTCAGCGCAGGGCTATTGAGCCTTCAGTTCAGACAGCACAGCCCATCAGATCTGTACCGCTAGCAGGCAGAGGTGGTGCACAGGGTCGTCGGGGTGGTCCCCAGGGTTCTCGAGGTGGAGCATAGGGAGGTCGGACTGGTAGTCAGGTTGGTACTCAGACTAGTGGTAGCCAGTATCAGTTGTATGCCGTGCCAGCTAGGCCAGAGGCTGAGGCTTCGGATGCGGTGATTACAGGTACGATTTCCGTATGCCGTCAGCCAGCTTCTGCATTATTTGATCTCGGATCCACGTTTTCTTATGTATCTACTTATTATGCACCACGGTTGGGTTTATGTTCTGAGTTATTATCTGTGCCCTTACGTGTATCTACCCCCGTTGGTGATTCTTTAGTAGTGGATCGGGTATATAGATCATGTCTGGTGACTATTCAGGAGTTTGAGACTCAGGTTGATTTTATTGTATTGGCCATGGTAGATTTTGATGTGATTCTGGGCATGGACTGGTTGTCTTTTCATCATGCAGTCTTGGATTGCTTTGCCAAGACCGTGACCTTAGCCATGCCTGGTGTACCCCCGGTAGTGTGGCAGGGTTCTGTTAGCCGCACACCGACGGGGATTATTTCATATGTTCGGGCTCGTAGATTGATGGTGAGGGGTTGTGATTCATTCCTTGCTTATGTTCGGGATGCTAGCATTGAGAGTCCGTCACTTGACTCTGTCCTTATTGTTCGTGAGTTTCCTGATGTATTCCCGACTGACCTACCTGGCCTTCCTCCTGAGCGTGATATAGAGTTTATTATTGACCTCGAGCCGGGCACCCGACCTATTTCTATGGCTCCGTATCGTATGGCTCCTGCTGAGTTGAGGGAGCTGAGTATTCAGCTTAAGGATCTTTTGGGGAAGGGTTTTATTAGGCCGAGTGTGTCGCCTTGGGGTGCTCCAGTTCTTTTTATAAAGAAGAAGGATGGGTCTATGCGAATGTGAATTGATTACAGGCAGCTAAATAAGGTGACAGTAAAGAATAAGTATCCGATGCCTCGTATTGACGATTTGTTTGATCAGCTTCAGGGTGCCGCGGTGTTCTCAAAGATAGATTTGAGATCTGGATATCATCAGTTGAGAGTTAGGGCTGAGGACATCCCAAAAACAGCCTTCAGGACTCGGTACGGCCATTATGAGTTCCTGGTGATGTCTTTTGGATTGACTAATGCCCCTGCAGCTTTCATGGATTTGATGAATCGGGTATTCAGGCCATACTTGGACTCCTTTGTCATTGTGTTTATTGACGACATCTTAGTTTATTTGAGGAGTAGCGAGGAGCACGAGCAGCATTTGAGGACTGTGCTCCACACTTTGAGAGATCATCGGCTTTATGCCAAATTCTCAAAGTGTGAGTTCTGGCTTGAGTCTGTAGCTTTCTTGGGGCATGTTGTATCCAGACAGGGTATCATGGTAGACCCAGCGAAGATTGAGGCTATTCGAGGTTGGGCTAGGCCCACGTCGCCTACTGAGGTTCGTAGTTTTGTTGGGTTGGCAGGTTATTACAGACGGTTTGTTGAGGGCTTCTCGTCTATTGCATCTCTTATGACCAGACTGACCAGGAAGGAGGTTCCGTTTCAGTGGTCTGAGGATTGTGAGGCAAGCTTCCTGAAGCTCAAGGACCGACTTACTTCTGCCCCTGTGTTGACTCTTCCAGTTGAGGGCGAGGGTTTCATCGTGTATTGTGATGCGTCTGGTATCGGTTTGGGGTGTGTTCTGATGCAGCGGGGTCGTGTTATTGCTTATGCATCGAGACAACTGAAGGTGCACGAACGTAATTACCCCACTCATGACTTGGAATTAGCAGCGGTAGTATTTGCACTGCGGATTTGGAGGCATTATCTATACGGTGTGCATTGTGAGATCTTTACAGACCACCGCAGTCTTCAGCATATTATGACTCAGAGAGATCTTAATTCGAGGCAGCGCAGGTGGATTGAGTTGCTGAAGGACTATGATATCTCTATTCTCTATCATCCGGGCAAGGCGAATGTGGTAGCGGACGCCTTAAGCCGGAAGACAGTGAGTATGGGTAGCTTAGCCTTCATTCCAGTCTCTCAGCGGCCATTAGCTTTGGACATTCAGTCCTTAGCTAACTCGATGGTTCGATTGGATATTTCTGACCCCAGGAGGATTGTTGCTTGTGTTGAGGCTAGATCTACTTTGCTGGAGCAGATTAAGGGTTGTCAGTTTGAGGATAGCGGTCTCTGTAGCATTCGAGATCAGGTATTGAGGGGTGAGTCTGAGAGAGCTACCTTGGGTTCTGATGGTGTTCTGAGGTTTGACGGTCGTATTTGTGTCCCGAGGGTTGGAGATTTGATTCAGTTGATTCTGCACGAGGTACACAGTTCCAGATATTCTATTCACCCTGGGACAGCTAAGATGTATCGAGATCTGAGGCAGCACTATTGGTGGAGTGGTATGCGGAGAGACATAGCAGGGTTTGTAGCTCGATGCCTTTGTTGTCAGCAGGTAAAGGCCGAGCACCAGAGACCTGGTGGTCTACTTCAGCCGTTACCCATTCCTGAGTGGAAGTGGGAGCGGATCACGATGGATTTCGTTGGTAGGTTACCTCGCACCTCTCGTGGCTTTGATAGTATTTGGGTTATTGTAGATCGGTTGACTAAGTCCGCGCACTTTATCCCTGTTCAAACTTCCTATAGTGCTGAGAAGTTAGCTCGTGTATATATTCAGGAGGTAGTTCGCCTACACGGAGTACCGGTGTCTATTATCTCAGACCGAGGGTCTCAGTTTACCTCCAGTTTCTGGCAGGCTTTCCAGGAGGAGTTGGGTACTCAAGTGGACCTCAGTACTGCGTTTCATCCTCAGACCGACGGGCAATCAGAGCGGACTATTCAGGTGTTAGAGGATATGCTCCGTGCTTGTGTGTTAGACTTTGGGGGTCAGTGGGATCAGTTCTTGCCTTTAGCGGAATTCGCGTATAATAATAGCTTCTACTCCAGCATTCAGATGGCTCCGTTTGAGGCTTTGTATGGTAGACGGTGTCGGTCTCCAGTTGGATGGTTTGAGACTTCAGAAGTCAGTCCTCGTGGCACAGATTTGCTCCGAGAGTCTTTGGACCGAGTTCGGGTGATTCAGGACAGGCTGTGGACAGCGCAGAGTAGACAGAGGAGTTATGCTGACCGTAGACGTCGTCCGTTGAGATTCAGAGTTGGTGATAGGGTCTTCTTACGAGTATCGCCAATGAAGGGCGTGATGCGATTCGGTAGGAGGGGCAAGCTTAGCCCCAGGTATATTGGACCCTTTGAGATTCTTCGGACAATCGGGGAGGTAGCATATGTACTGGCCTTACCTCCGACCTTTTCAGCTATCCACCCAGTAGTTCATGTTTCTATGCTGCGACAATATATCCCAGATGAGTCGCATGTGCTTCAGTGGGACTCGATTCAGTTAGACGAGAAGTTAGCATTTGTTGAGGAGCCTGTGTCCATTTTAGCCAGAGATGTCAGACGGTTACGCTCCCGGGAAATTCCAGTGGTTAAGGTACAATGGCGTCACCGTCCAGTTGAGGAGGCTACTTGGGAACTTGAACGTGACATGCGAGCCCAGTATCCCTACTTGTTTACGTCTTCAGGTATATGCTTATTCTTGACTTTCGCGGACGAAAGTCCTTTTAGTAGTGGATATTGTAATGACCTTCCCGGTCATTTTCCTCATTTTCGTGCGTTCTCAGCGTTTAGAGCTTTTCTATAACTGCCCCAAGTTATTTATGACTTGCTGGGACTGACAGTTCGGTTCCCGGGCAGTTCGTTTGAGAATATTATTTAGACCGAGCACGTTGTAAAATGTTAAATTAAATTAGAATTTGATAAAATGACATAGTTAATTACCTTTCAAAAATATTTATGATATTTATAAAATTCTTTAGTGATGATGTATCTATACTACTTTATAAAAGTTCTATAATTTATTTATATTTTAAACGGAGATAGTAAATCTAAATATGTTAAAATAATATTTTTATTTTATAGAAGTTTTGTTCAAAATAATTTTCTATTCATGATGGTATATTTAAAATATTATATTTATTTTACCACGAGCCTATGCAGTATCCGAATATATATATACGGAGAGCAAAATAATGGATAAAGCCATGTGCATGCAACATTAATTGGCATTTGACTAAAAGACTTACTTTTTTGTTGGTCTTGTACGTGTAGTGTGTATATATATATATACTCTAATATTAATTCCTTTTCTTATTTTGTCTTGTTTAAAGAAAAAAAAACTACATATATTCCACCATTTTTTTTAGCACTTTAAGCTCAACTTTAAACATTTCTAGAGAGATTCAAGGTTAGGGGTTGGTATATTTGAGTTTGTGGACTCGTTCTCGTCATTTCTACGGTACGTTTTCTTATTTTTACGGTAGTTTTAGTTACGGTGGTTGTTGGAATTGGTATTGATGTTTGAGCTAGATATTGAGCTCAAATTGAGCGGTGTTAGTTGTGACTATTGGTCATGGGGTGATTTGGGACGCTGTGACGGTTTCGGTTTTTCGATTCCACAAGTGGGCCCCACATGGACCGTTTGGATATTTTTTTGAACTAATGCAATATGGGTATCAAAATTCATGTTTTGACATGTAGTTTATTATTTTACTAGCGTGGCAGCAATCGGAGGTCTCTCGAAAGGGAAAGACTCCTATTTAGCAAGCTTTGGCAGGCGTTTGGCGGCGTCCAGGTAGGCTAGGCTTACCATATACCTAGACTGAGTTTGTTTATAGTATTTTCATATTATTATGCTAGTGTTTGGGCTGGTAGTTGTAGATTGGCATTGGCTTGCTATGATTAGGCCTTTTGGGCCGGTTAGGGCCTTGTTCGGATGTGTTTCGGGCCTGCTATCCTCGTGGTGTGCCAGATATTACTTTTATAGGGTTGGTTAATGTTGTACCGCTGTTAGTAGGGGTTTGGGGAACCTTAGCCCAGACTTGGTTCTGGAACCCCGTAGTGGGCCCCGCTACTCTTCACAGTCGGTGTAGTTAGCTTTAAACCTTATTAGGCTTAGTTAAGCCCCGAGATGATCTTTTTACCCTATTTATTCCCTTTTGACCTGTTTAGCCTTGTTAGTCCCTAATATCACCGTATTTGACCGGGGTCGGCTAGTTTGATTTAGGATGTGGAACCGCCTTGCCATGACTTAGAATGTATACCCAGACTTGTATATACATATTGTTTATGGTAGATAGTTGACCTGGAAGGATCCCGAGATTGACTTGTAGTACGTGGTGGGTTAGCTCCTTTACTTATGTTTCGAGTTTATTTTGGGGCTGGTATGTCCCTGTTTACTTGTATTTGTGTGGATTCTGGCACTACTATGTCACTTGGTTACTAATTATTATGAGTTCCGGTTTGAGTCCGGCCACTGATTATTATGAGTTCCGGTTCGAGTCCGGCATCTGGTTATGATATGATTGGAGAGTTTTGGTACTGAGTTTCGGTTCGAGTCCGGCGGTTATGATATATGTGGCCTATTATCCACTATATCTGGTTCGATTCCGGTGTCTGGCCTCTTGTTATTACCCATTGGTGTCGGTTCAAGCCCGGTGCACCCTTGTTGGTTATTCTGGTTACTGGATACTGATACAGCTTTGAGACACTGGTGACTATGCATTTACTATTCTTGTGTGTCCCGCCGGTTTATGGGGGCCAGGCTGGGTTATTGTTTTCTTTCGTGTGCCTATCGGGTTTATGGGGGCCCAGATAGGTTATGTTTGACTTGAGTGCTTACTTATGCATTTATTTACTCTTTACTTAGTATCGTATTTATTTATCTCCTGAGCATATCTACACGCCTCGGCAGTAGTGTATTTACTTATTATTTATACCCCGGACCTAGCATGCACCCTCGCATTTTAGCTTGCTTATATTATATTGAGCTCAGTCGGCCGATGATGCCTACTGAGTACCCGTTGCCCCGGTACTCATACTGCACTTCTGCATCTTTTTCCCCGATGCAGATCCGGGCACTAGTCGACGGTTTTGACGTGACTCTCTTTCCAGCACTGACTCCGGAGCAGGGTGAGCTTACTGACGTCCGAGGCAGATCCTACTCCATCTCTATTGTATAGTCTTTTGCTCTCGAGACTGTAGTACTTGTTGTATATATTTGGTTTCTGTCTTGTTTTTTTTGACATGTCTAGTAGTGGCTCTTGTACCGACTTCACCAGGTCTTGGGAGGGGTTCTCAGTTGTATATATTGTTCTCTTCCTTCTCAGTCTTGGTATGGATATATATATTTTGATTTTGATTTTTTTTTTTTGTATTTCTAGCATGTGTATTAGTATGGTTACTTCCACTTCATCTCTGTTTCCTGAGATTCCACCCGTTAGCCTGTCGCTTGTCGCTCCGGGCTAGGGTTTGGCTTGCCTATTGGTGGGTTACGGTAGGCGCCATCAGGACTCGAAAAATTGGGTCGTGACATGTACACAACAGCAGAAAGTACTGAGATAAGAAAACTATATTTTAAAAAATTACCAGAACCCTTTGGATCAAAAATAACGAAAGATTGGACTGATGCAGGATTAACAGATACCTTAGGAGCTAGAATAAAATATTTACAACATTGGTTCATAGATTTATGTGAAAAATATAAAGAAAATATTACCTTAGATAAAACAATAATAAAAAACTTATCGTGTTGCAAAAATAAAACAGCACCACAATTTGGTTGTATAGATAAAAAGTATTATATAAGAAGAAAAAACTATACTCAATATAAACCACATAAAACTAGGTATAAATATAAAAAACCAAGAAGACGGTATTATGTAAAGAATTCTAAAACAAAACGACCATATAAGAAAAAGAAAACATTAGCAGAATGCACATGCTATAACTGTGGAAAGCTAGGTCATTTAGCAAAAGATTGCAAAATACCTAAAGACCCAAAGAAAAAACAAATATCGGAAGTAACGATAGATAATGACGAATATACGCAAATTGACTATATAGACTATGACTTAGATAGTAATGATAGTATATATGACTTTTTAGATACTAAATCAGAGGAAGAATAATCGGAATATGAAACAGAATATGACTGAAAAAGATATCCAAATAATTGACAAAGAAGAATATCAAGATGCAGAATCATCAGAACAAAAACTAATATTTGATAACCACATATTTGACCAAATAAAAAAGAAGGAATTAGACTTAAGTATAACTAAAATTTTAGATGTATCAATAATTAAACAATGGTTCAAACCACCAAAAGAAGAATATTATGTGATTAGTCAAAAGGAACATGTTATAGATTGTAAATACATAAAAGGAAAAGCAAAAATTCCTATCTTAAACAAAAAATTAGTAAATAAAGAAATACAAAATATAAAATCAAAAATCCCAATAAAATATGTTCACTTAGGAGGAACAGAAATATTAATAAAAGCTTGCTTTAGAGAAGGAATAGATACCCCAATTGAAATATACTTAGCAGATGATAGAATTATACACCCTATTGAAAAAAGTGTTATCAGTGCAGTCAAAGGAAATTTAATATATCAAAAATTCAAATTTATTATAAGTGCTAATTATTCAGTAGCAGTAACAGACACAAACATAGATAAATCATTAGTCTTATACTGGAAAATGTCAGGAATTGAACTAGCACCAGGAAGTAAAATATTCACTGCAAGATGTAAAAATTTATATATATACACTACAACTCATGCAGTAAAAGCAAAAAACAAAATAAATAGAATCAAGATAGAAAACCCCTTTGAACAAATCCTTACAGTAATAGATAACAACGAATATAATTACCAAGAATTAGATATAAATACTGATCTAGATATAATAAAAGACAGACTTAGTACCTCAAAAAGAATGATTAATGACACACCTACGACGCCATCAAGACTTAGTACTTCTAAAAGAATAAATTATATATCACAAGATTCAATTAACAATAATACTAAAACATACCATTATTATATAACAAGAATCATGGACCAACAAATATACTTAATATTAATAAATACAGGGCAGGAAGAAAACTATATTGCAAAAGAATTAGTAATGGAAAATGAAATCATTACCAATGCACAATTAACTGAACTACCAAAAATACTAGCAAACATGGAAGACATAGTAGAAAAAGAACTAATAATTGGAGGCATACCAATAACAATACAATTTAAAATATGTCAAACAGGCAACAATATCACACTAGGAATAAATTGGTTAGAAAATCTTAAACCATATAAACTAGAAGACAAACAGTTAACTATAACATACAAGAATAAGAATGTAATAATTACACGAACAATAACATGAACTAAAATAATGCCCAAAATATATATACTTGCAAAAATAATAGTAGAAGGATACCATAACAGATATTATACACCTATGATAGATACAGGAGTAGAAACAAATTTATGTAAACACAATTTATGTAAACACAATTGTCTACCAGATGAGAAATGGGAAAAATTAAAAACCCCAGTAATAATAACTGGCTTTAACGATAAAGGAAGTATGATAACGTATAAAGCAAAAAATGTAAAAATCCAATTATGGGATAAGATATTAACTATAAAAGAACTATATAGTTTTGAATTTTCACAACGATATATGTTATTAGACATACCATTCATAGACGATTTATACCCACACGTCTTAACAAAAAAACACTGGTGGTTTACAACCCCATGTAAACAAAAAATAGGAGCTAAGAGAGTACCTAATAAAGTAAAGAAAATAACACCATGGATAAAAGGAAGTGAACAAATTACACAAAAATTAGAATCCGAAAATACTTTTTTTTTTTTTTTTTTTTTTACAGTCCTTCTTTTTTATTTGGTCAAATATGTGGTTATCAAATATTAGTTTTTTTTCTGATGATTCTGCATCTTGATATTCTTCTTTGTCAATTATTTGGATATCTTTTTCAGTCATATTCTGTTTCATATTCCGATTCTTCTTCCTCTGATTTAGTATCTGAAAAGTCATATATACTATCATTACTATCTAAGTCACAGTCTATATAGTCAATTTGCGTATATTCGTCATTATCTATCGTTACTTCCGATATTTGTTTTTTCTTTGGGTCTTTAGGTATTTTGCAATCTTTTGCTAAATGACCTAGCTTTCCACAGTTATAGCATGTGCATTCTGCTAATGTTTTCTTTTTCTTATATGGTCGTTTTGTTTTAGAATTCTTTACATAATACCGTCATCTTGGTTTTTTATATTTATACCTAGTTTTATGTGGTTTATATTAAGTATAGTTTTTTCTTCTTTTATAATACTTTTTATCCATACAACCAAATTGTGGTGCTGTTTTATTTTTGCAACACGATAAGTTTTTTATTATTGTTTTATCTAAGGTAATATTTTCTTTATATTTTTCACATAAATCTATGAACCAATGTTGTAAATATTTTATTCTAGCTCCTAAGGTATCTGTTAATCCTGCATCAGTCCAATCTTTCGTTATTTTTGATCCAAAGGGTTCTGGTAATTTTGTAAAATATAGTTTTCTTATCTCAGTACTTTCTGCTGTTGTGTACATTCCTCTGTAATAATAATCCTTAAAGGCACAAGTATATTCGTCTATATAGCACATATTACATATAGCTAATTTTTTGCATTAAATTCCTATGTATTACTTTTTCCTTATTTTGCTCTTCTATTTCTGTAGTCATACTACTGAATTCATTCCTGATAGCTATTTCATATTTATTTAATATCTCTGTATTTGTTGTAGCGGCGGTTCCTTCACTATTTCTATTATTTCTTAATACTGCTAGACTTGCAGTGTTGAATTTTGTAGCCATAATTTAGCTGTTCCTATTAGTGTTCTTTCTATATAAGCTGGTGTTTCTGCCATTGATATTTTATTATCTACTAGCTGTTTGGCAATATATCCTATCCATAGTTGAATTGCTTTGTTTGGATCAGCGACACAATCTAAATCTAAAAAGTTGTGTTGTTCAGTTGCTTGTTTTGGTTGCCATTTTGTATTTAATCTTCGTTCCCATAATGTTTTATTTCTTCCATCTGCTTCGTAAGTATATGTGGTATAATTAGGGCTTGAGTGTTTATTTATCCTGGATGATCCTGGTTTATTGTCTATTGTTCCTGCATTAACTTCTATTTGTGTATTATTTATTTGTTCTAAAAGTTCTGTATAGGTTTCACTAGTTTCAGAATAGGTGTCATTGTTAAGTATATTACTATTATCGTCATTATTTATAGTGTTTATCCTAATATCTGGTAAATCGGGTTCAGTATTACTTTGTTCTGCTTCTTCCACTTGTATTTTATTTTTAGATTGTTCTATTTCTTTCATTAACATTACTTCTTGTTCTTGTTCACGTTTCATTTCTTTTTGTTTTTGTTTATCAGCATATAATTTTTTTAACATTTCTAATTCTTTTTCTAATTCTAATATTTTATTATTTTTTATTTCCTCTAGATGGTGTAGTTCCTCTTTTGCTTGTGTTTTTATTTGGTCAATTTCATATTTCCTGTCGATTCTTCGTTTTCTTTGGTGATTCGGACCATAGCGGTCAAACTGTCTTCTAAGCTAACTGTTTCTTTTTCTAACATTAAGTATAAAGTTTTACCTATTTTCTTATACCTTCTTCCTAAGTTTGAAAAGACTATTGCTATTTGTAATCCATCTGGGTTTGTGTATATTTTTTCATCTACTGCATATTCTTCCTTATTCATTATAATTTATGTTCGTATTTATATTCTAAATGAAACAATTGTATTTCTAACTCAAATATAGTTCTTCTTTGTGCGTTTAAAGATTGTCTATTTACTCCGGCGAATATATTGTAGTGTAATCTATCCTGTCTTTCTTTTAGCTCTTGTTGTATTTTTGTAATCTGTTCTAATAATTGTTGTCTGTATTGTGTATCCGTATTCATAGCTTGTTCTTCAGATGTTGAATTAATTTGTACTCTGTTTTCGATATTTTATCTATTAGATAAGATAGCCTATTAGTATCTTGTTTACTGGTGTGTAAAGCTTTATATTCTGGATATAGTATGTTTAATTTCTTTCTAATTTTTCGTAGATTCTTATTTTGCTTTCGTTGTTGTTTATTTATTTTCTGTACATTGATTTTTGCCTTTGTTTGTTCTTCAGTATCTGTATTATAGAGTATATCATTTATGTAAGCATGTTGATTGTTAATATGTTGATCTAAGTTAATTCCATATTCTTGATAATCTTGTAATATTTTGTCCATTAATATGTTTATAGGGTATAACAAGTATTCTTAGTATCCTTAGTCATATAATTTTTAGTCATAGCTCTGATACCAAAGTGGGGTGCGGATTAGGATCATATTTTATGATTCAAATGCTTCGCTATAATATTGTTTTTCTAGTGTAATTAAGCGGTTAAGTGTTCTCATGATGTCTGTCATTTGTTCTAAATATTAGTGTATGTCATTGTTAAGTATATTACTATTATCGTCATATTTATAGTGTTTATCCTAATATCTGGTAAATCGGGTTCAGTATTACTTTGTTCTGCTTCTTCCACTTGTATTTTATTTTTAGATTGTTCTATTTCTTTCATTAACATTACTTCTTGTTCTTGTTCACGTTTCATTTCTTTTTGTTTTTGTTTATCAGCATATAATTTTTTTAACATTTCTAATTTTTTTTCTAATTCTAATATTTTATTATTTTTTATTTCCTCTAGATGGTGTAGTTCCACGAAATAATAGTAATTCTTTTTCGACAGGAAATATGAAATTGACCAAATAAAAACACAAGCAAAAGAGGAACTACACCATCTAGAGGAAATAAAAAATATTAGAATTAGAAAAAGAATTAGAAATGTTAAAAAAATTATATGCTGATAAACAAAAACAAAAAGAAATGAAACGTGAACAAGAACAAGAAGTAATGTTAATGAAAGAAATAGAACAATATAAAAATAAAATACAAGTGGAAGAAGCAGAACAAAGTAATACTGAACCCGATTTACCAGATATTAGGATAAACACTATAAATAATGATGATAATAGTAATATACTTAACAATGACACCTATTCTGAAACTAGTGAAACCTATACAGAACTTTTAGAACAAATAAATAATACACAAATAGAAGTTAATGCAGGAACAATAGACAATAAACCAGGATCATCCAGGATAAATAAACACTCAAGCCCTAATTATACCACATACACTTACGAAGCAGATGGAAGAAATAAAACATTATGGGAATGAAGATTAAATACAAAATGGCAACCAAAACAAGCAACTGAACAACACAACTTTTTAGATTTAGATTGTGTCGCTGATCCAAACAAAGCAATTCAACTATGGATAGGATATATTGCCAAACAGCTAGTAGATAATAAAATATCAATGGCAGAAACACCAGCTTATATAGAAAGAACACTAATAGGAACAGCAAAATTATGGCTACAAAATTCAACCACTGCAAGTCTAGCAGTATTAAGAAATAATAGAAATAGTGAAGGAACCGCCGCTACAACAAATACAGAGATATTAAATAAATATGAAATAGCTATCAGGAATGAATTCAGTAATATGACTACAGAAATAGAAGAACAAAATAAGGAAAAAGTAATACATAGGAATTTAATGCAAAAATTAGCTATATGTAATATGTGCTATATAGACGAATATACTTGTGCCATTAAGGATTATTATTACAGAGGAATGTACACAACAGCAGAAAGTACTGAGATAAGAAAACTATATTTTAAAAAATTACCAGAACCCTTTGGATCAAAAATAACGAAAGATTGGACTGATGCAGGATTAACAGATACCTTAGGAGCTAGAATAAAATATTTACAACATTGGTTCATAGATTTATGTGAAAAATATAAAGAAAATATTACCTTAGATAAAACAATAATAAAAAACTTATTGTGTTGCAAAAATAAAACAGCACCACAATTTGGTTGTATAGATAAAAAGTATTATAAAAGAAGAAAAAACTATACTCAATATAAACCACATAAAACTAGGTATAAATATAAAAAACCAAGAAGACGGTATTATGTAAAGAATTCTAAAACAAAACGACCATATAAGAAAAAGAAAACATTAGCAGAATGCACATGCTATAACTGTGGAAAGCTAGGTCATTTAGCAAAAGATTGCAAAATACCTAAAGACCCAAAGAAAAAACAAATATCGGAAGTAACGATAGATAATGACGAATATACGCAAATTGACTATATAGACTATGACTTAGATAGTAATGATAGTATATATGACTTTTCAGATACTATATCAGAGGAAGAATAATCGGAATATGAAATAGAATATGACTGAAAAAGATATCCAAATAATTGACAAAGAAGAATATCAAGATGCAGAATCATCAGAACAAAAACTAATATTTGATAACCACATATTTGAACAAATAAAAAAGAAGGAATTAGACTTAAGTATAACTAAAATTTTAGATGTACCAATAATTAAACAATGGTTCAAACCACCAAAAGAAGAATATTATGTGATTAGTCTAAAGGAACATGTTATAGATTGTAAATACATAAAAGGAAAAGCAAAAATTCCTATCTTAAACAAAAAATTAGTAAATAAAGAAATACAAAATATAAAATCAAAAATCCCAATAAAATATGTTCACTTAGGAGGAACAGAAATATTAATAAAAGCTTGCTTTAGAGAAGGAATAGATACCCCAATTGAAATATACTTAGCAGATGATAGAATTATACACCCTATTGAAAAAAGTGTTATCAGTGCAGTCAAAGGAAATTTAATATATCAAAAATTCAAATTTATTATAAGTGCTAATTATTCAGTAGCAGTAACAGACACAAACATAGATAAATCATTAGTCTTATACTGGAAAATGTCAGGAATTGAACTAGCACCAGGAAGTAAAATATTCACTGCAAGATGTAAAAATTTATATATATACACTACAACTCATGCAGTAAAAGCAAAAAACAAAATAAATAGAATCAAGATAGAAAACCCCTTTGAACAAATCCTTACAGTAATAGATAACAACGAATATAATTACCAAGAATTAGATATAAATACTGATCTAGATATAATAAAAGACAGACTTAGTACCTCAAAAAGAATGATTAATGACACACCTACGACGTCATCAAGACTTAGTACTTCTAAAAGAATAAATTATATATCACAAGATTCAATTAACAATAATACTAAAACATACCATTATTATATAACAGGAATCATGGACCAACAAATATACTTAATATTAATAAATACAGGGCAGGAAGAAAACTATATTGCAAAAGAATTAGTAATGGAAAATGAAATCATTACCAATGCACAATTAACTGAACTACCAAAAATACTAGCAAACATGGAAGACATAGTAGAAAAAGAACTAATAATTGGAGGCATACCAATAACAATACAATTTAAAATATGTCAAACAGGCAACAATATCACACTAGGAATAAATTGGTTAGAAAATCTTAAACCATATAAACTAGAAGACAAACAGTTAACTATAACATACAAGAATAAGAATGTAATAATTACACGAACAATAACATGAACTAAAATAATGCCCAAAATATATATACTTGCAAAAATAATAGTAGAAGGATACCATAACAGATATTATACACCTATGATAGATACAGAAGAAAAAGCAAATTTATGTAAACACAATTGTCTACCAGATGAGAAATGGGAAAAATTAAAACCCCCAGTAATAATAACTGGCTTTAACGATGAAGGAAGTATGATAACGTATAAAGCAAAAAATGTAAAAATCCAATAATGGGATAAGATATTAACTATAAAAGAACTATATAGTTTTGAATTTTCACAACGAGATATGTTATTAGGCATACCATTCATAGACGATTTATACCCACACGTCTTAACAAAAACACACTGGTGGTTTACAACCCCATGTAAACAAAAAATAGGAGCTAAGAGAGTACCTAATAAAGTAAAGAAAATAACATCATGGATAAAAGGAAGTGAACAAATTACACAAAAATTAGAATCCGAAAATACTATTCAAAAAATAGAACTAATTATATTCTCCATCAACAAAATCAAACCAATTCAAGATAAGTTAGAACTTTTGTATAATGAAAACCCTTTACAAGGATGGGACAAACATAAAACGACAGTACAAATTGAATTAATAGACGAAAATAGTATAATAACCCAGAAACCCTTAAAATATAATTTTGACGATTTAAAAGAATTCACTTTACACGTAACCGAATTACTTAAGCATAACTTTATACAAACTAGTAACAGTAAACATTCTAGTCCAGCTTTTATAGTCTCTAAACATAGTGAACAAAAAAGAGGAAAAAGTAGAATGGTTATTGATTATAGGAACCTAAATGCCAAAACTAAAACCTACAATTATCCAATACCAAATAAAATATTGAAAATCAGACAAATACAAGGTTACAATTATTTCAGCAAATTTGATTGCAAATCAGGATTTTACCACCTAAAGTTAACAGATAACTCAAAAAGTTTAACAGCATTTACAGTACCACAAGGATTTTACGAATGGAATGTATTACCATTTGGATATAAAAATGCACCAGGTAGATACCAAAATTTTATGGATAAATATTTCAATCAACTAGAAAATTGTATAGTATATATAGATGATATACTTTTATACTCAAGAACACAAGATGAACATATACAATTATTAGAAAAATTTATACATTTGATTGATATCTCAGGCATTAGTTTAAGTAAGACAAGAGCAGAAATAATGAAAAATCATATAGAATTTCTAGGCATACAAATAGATAAAAATGGAATAAAAATGCAAACTCACATAGTACAAAAAAATAATCGCTTCAGACGAAATAATAGATACAAAAAAGAAATTACAGTCCTTCTTAGGATTAGTTAACCAAGTAAGAGATTATGTACCTAAACTTGCAGAATACCTAAAACCATTGCACAAAAAATTAAAGAAAGACACTGAGTATTATTTTGATAAAACTGATCAGAAACAGATACAAAAAATCAAAACTATGTGCAAAAACTTACCCAAATTATATTTTCCTGATGAAAATAAAAAATTTATATATATTGTAGAAACAGATTCCAGTGATCACAGTTACGTAGGAATACTTAAATATAAATATGACAACGAAAAAATTGAGCATCATTGCAGATATTATTCAGGAACTTATACCGAACCACAATTAAAATGGGAAATAAATAGAAAAGAATTATTTGTGTTATATAAATGTTTATTAGCATTTGAACCGTATATCGTGTATAACAAATTTATTGTAAGAACAGATAATACACAAGTAAAATGGTGGATAACAAGAAAAATACAGGACTCAGTTACAACAAAGGAAATACGAAGACTTGTATTAAATATACAAAATTTCACTTTTACAATTGAAATAATCAGATCTGACAAGAATGTCATTGCAGACCACTTATCAAGACAAAGCCACACAGACAGAACAAGATAGTACAACAATGGAAGATATTCTCAAAGCCCTTACTACACTTTGTACAAAAGTGGATAGTATGGACATTGAAATACATAGACAAAAGTTACAAATCAATGAAGCTAGGTTGAAATCAGCCAGCACAAGTCAGCCGCATGACTATAAATCTGCTGAGATAAGTCGATCGGAAGACTCTAAACATCCAAAAGTAGAAGGAGACGTTGGGAAACTCCGTAAAACCCATAACAATTCTGTTAATATTGCAGGTACCAGTGAACCAGCTACAAAGAAACCCTATACAAACACCAACCTAAATAGCATCTTTGCAAAACCTTTTATACCAAAAACATATACTACCCAAAGTACCACAACACCACAAACTTCTACATATGCAGAAAGTTTACATAGTGAAAAGAAGACTTACAATTATATTTCTCAAAACTACATCAGAAATATCCACGAAATACAAACACACCTAAACCAACAACCGAGATCTATCACAACCCAAGAACCTACCCAAGATTATATAACCCAAAAATTACAAGGATACAACAAGCTAATTGCACAACCCAAAACCAGTGCAAATTTAATCAAATCATGTTATGCATACGAATTGATTAATACCATATACACATACACAGGAGAAGAATTATCCGGTATACCCGACTTACAAAGTGCTTTCACAAGATACAAGCGAATTACAAAAGGAGATCTATTTTATATAAAATTTTATACAGCACCAGCAGAAATACTATACAACGAAGTGAAACCAGTAATACAAGTTATTAAAATAGGAATGACAAGAGAAATGATCATCCCAGAAGAGATAGAACAACAACCAGAAATACCCGAAAATGATATACCAAGTTTTTATGCAAACAAAAGAGCTATTGGAATTGCAACAATTATTCAAGAGTTAGCTAACAATTACCTAAATGGAAATGCTATATGGAGTTATTATGTCAGAAACCAAGTGATGATTTATTCAAATTCAAGGGAAATACGCCAAGGAGATATGGAAGAAGTCCAGAAATGGATATTGTCCTTACTCAAACCCGAAGAACAACCATTGACAAGAGCATTAAAAAATAATTTTATTTCTCAAAATATATTAACCAGGTATTGTAAATTAGTTACTAAATATCCAGACCACAAATGTACCAAATGCAATGGAGGAGATAGTATTGACATGCCAGACGTCCAGGTGGAGTAAGCAATCAATAATGCAGCAGACAAGATAAAAAAGAGCATATAAGAAAGAGACAGACAAAAGAAAAAGAAGACAGAAAAAAGAAAAAGATATGTAATTATGTAACGATAAAGTCTTTTGTTTTATTACTTTTCTTAAAGTCTTTTGTTTTATATGTAAAGTAAAGTAGGATGTGATCTGTGAATAGTAGAATCAGTCACTGTGCAAATAGTAAGAGTCGCACAGTAATTTTAGTTTTTCAGATTTCGAAGAGCCGTTTTTGGCACTTCATTTGTATATAAATAGGCAAAATGTAAAGAGGAAGAAACAAGCCTCATGTGTTGAGCACTAACCCTCATAATAAAAATCCTCTCTTCTCCGAATTATATAAATAAAATATTTAAGCTTTTTAAGATATGGAGCATTCAGACAAACCAACTCAGGTATTCATATTCATAACCATGAATAGCTAAACTTTTATATTCCTTATAATCTCTTAAATATCATTGTTATTTATCATGTTATAGTACCATTATATTGAACATCTTGAGAAAAGTTTGCCATAGAAATAGGCTGAGAGTAGTTAAGCCCAGACTATGCCATCCTAAAGTGGAAATCGGTAGGCAAGAAGGCCGTTTAGGGGAGTACACAGAGTTGAGGAGCTGTTAGGGTAAATGATTGAAGCCGAAATACATGGTAGTGACTAGAAAAGATTGTTCAAAATAATATATTAAAACATGATAAGGATAATGATACATAAAGAGGTTAGAAGGGAATATGCTTAAGCAAAAACATGAATACACACATAGACACACCCAGTACTAGTACAAACAACAATGAATCTAGAACTGAAACAGATACTTATAAATTAAGTTCTTACACATACATAATAGATGAAGATGATAACTACAAAATAACTTTATTATACGGATTGAGACATTTAAATAATGATACACGAAAAATAATTTATGACCTATTAAAAACATATGAGATAATGAAATTAATGCAAGATAGTTGGTTAGACTTTAACATTTCATACTATGATGATGATAGCCATGACTATTTAGATTGGTATTATTATTCAGATTAACATGATTAATTACGAAGCACTTCAAAATTGGACACAAACTAGACAAGAAAGAAAATCAAAACAAAATCTATTAATAGCTACCATCCTAAAATACCACCAAACTCGTAATACACAATATTTAGAACAAATGACAGACATCATGAGAACACTTAACCGCTTAATTACACTAGAAAAACAATATTATAGCGAAGCATTTGAATCATAAAATATGATCCTAATCCGCACCCCACTTATTCATATCAACACACATGCCTTTTTCTAGAATATTCAAGACATTTCTCTCTACTCACAAACCCTAAGCCTTCATTCCTTTGGACAAGATCACTCTCTTGCAAGCTTTGGTAAGTATTTATTCTTATAGTTTAATATATGATATGCTTAATAGGTTGTATAAATCATGTTGGTTATGTTGGCGAAGTGTTGGACAGTTAACTATGTGTAAAACTGTCTATTTTTGCAATCGGGAAAGGGTTTTGTCTTGTAAACTTGAAAATGGACTTGTGGTCTTGAAGAAAGTGAACTTGATGGATTCAATATTGAAATGTGAGAGGTTATTATAGCCTTAACTTGTTTTATCCTTGTGTATAATGTTTGGTATTGTTATTGCAAAATTGTGCATGAATGTGGTGGTGTATTGAAAGAAAAAAGTGGTTTTGGTGATGTTCATGTGTGTTGTGAAACCATGATGGTTCATTGGCATCCAAGTGAATTAAAATATGTAAATAGAAGCTTATTCATGGCCATGGACCATTTATTACATAAAAAGGACCCAAAAGAGACTCTTTTTGGCCAAAACGGGCACCTGCGGGCGCAGATGCCAATGCAGGTACCCCTGGACAGGGCCAAGGGTCACCTGCGGCCGCATGTCAGCCACCTACGGGCGCAGGTGGATTCTTAGGTCAGCCCAGAAACTCGTTTTGTGTGTTTTTGTCTCTCTTTGCTCCCCGAAGGCCCCTATACCCTTTTTGGATGTAATTATCAACTTATGATACCTTTTGAATGACGTTAAGGGGTCGTTTGGAGGTATGTTGGATTATAACATTTATGTATTGTTGTTAATATGTTGTTATGAAAGGTATTGAGGTGACTTGACAGAATAATTGTGATGTAATGATAATGAGGACGCGTAAAGGGTAAACTTGGTATGAAATGCTATTGGTTTACGATGTCTTGGTCAATGTGTGGAATGTTATGGTGTTGTTCGTATGGTAATGCAGTGGATTGTATTGTAAAGGGTGAAATGATGCTATATGGCAGCCATGTAGCTCATTGTCGTTTTGTGCACTTGTAAGGTAATGACGCTATATGGCAGTCATGTAGCTCATTGTCGTTTTGTGCACTTGTAAGGTAACTAGTCGTTAACGTGAGCTCTGTTATGAACTTGTGTTGTAAAGTAACATGTAAAGAAGGAGTTGGATTGTTGTATTCACACATAGGACTGTGTATTCATATTGAAAAGATAAGGTATGTAAGGTTACTCTTTTCGTATCCTTCTGCAGCATATAGTGTTCACCTTGTCATTGTACTTGTTCATTTCTGGAATGTTCTAAGGCATCTCATTTCAGGTTATCATCTAGTGTTAATCACATATACCTTATTCACTGATCTATTGTTAATCATGTGTCACATAACTGTGGACATGGCTCCAAAGTTCCAATAATGTTACATTCAAAAGTTCCAATAATGACATGACTATTGAATGAACTATTGCGAAAGTTAAAGAAGTGAGGTAATAAAGTCTTTATTCTTGGGTGGTATCCCAGGGGTTAAAATACCTAGAATGGTTCGATCCCAATACCTCGGGTGGTATCCCAGGGGTGAAAATAACACCTAGCATGGGTCAATCCCGCCACTACGGGTGGTATCCCAGGGGCAAAAGAAAAGCCTAACATGGGTCGATCCTGAATAATTAATGAGTACCCACTGATCAGCTTGGGGCCTGGGCATTATATGAATGGAAGGATGTGTAATAAATGAAGGAGAGAGTGATGAATGAATGAATGTAAAAGTAAACAAAGTAATCAACGTAATGTACATGGTTCCACCCATACAGAAAGGTGACTTATCCATATTGATTATTCACTTGTATTTGATTCCATTGACATTTTTATGTATCATAAAGTTTCATATAAGCCTTACATACTCAGTACATTCTTCATACTAATGTCCCTTGGGGAACTTACCTTATTTGTTGCAGGCACAGGTACTAGTGGACCCCCACAGTAGGTTGCCGATCATTTGCAGATCTTTGGTGAGCTCCAGTTGGTTCAGGGCTTTCCGAGTCACAGTTGTACACTTGTTTTGGTATTGTAAATATTGTATAAAGCGGGGACTTGTCCTGACTTTAAGTTGGTTATATACATGCATCTGTTAGAGGTTTTGTAGACGTACGTGGGAATATGGGTGTAAGGGGATATATGTCCATTTTGACTTGATGGCCCTAACGACCAAGTTTCTTATATGTATATATCACATGTTTCCATAACTTCTGCTATTAGCATCTAGTAAGTATACGTGATGGTGATGTTTCTTGAATGACATGCATATGAATGGACATGGATGAAGATTGGTTCTCTCGGGCCTCATCGTCTTCGGGTGCCAGTCCGCCCTGTTGGAATTCGGGGCGTGACAGACAACCACCACCATGGGATTCTTTTAAGGCTCTCATGAGGAGAAAGTATATGCTGGAAAGGTATAGACATGAGTTACTTGCCAAGTTGTACAATTTAAGGCAAGGGAACAAGAATGTCTTAACCTACTTTGATGAGTTTCAACAATTGATATTGAAACTTGAGTATCAAGAGAATGTGGAACATGTCGTCATCCTCTTCAAGGTTGGTTTGTACAAAGAAATTTCCTCATCCATGACTTGCCATAAGTTTGCTTCCTTAGAAGAAATCTTTCAAGCGGCCTTGTAAGTTGAGAGAGACATCAAGGAGAGGACCTCTCTCAAACCCAAAGGGTACTCATCCACTAATCCATGGAGTAAGAGCGAAGAGGTAGCCCAACCTTCTTCGGGATAAAATAAGCATAAAGACATCAACAAGTCTTATGACAAAAAGCCCGTTGAGAAGACTACTCCAAAGTATCCACCAAGGAATCAAGGTAACAAGGATCTAACTCCTAATTATAAAGGTTTTCAATGTTTTAAATGCCAAGGTTGGGGACACAAATCAATTGAGTGTCCTAATCGGAGGAATGTAATCCTTAAAGAAGGGAGGATATTTTATCTTAGGGAGGTGGGACAAGAAGATGATAATGAAGGAGAGGCCCAAGAAGGAGAGAGCTTAGGAGAAAATGAGCAGGTAGAGGAAGGAAATAAGGATGCTTGGCCTCAAGATGGAGCATTTGAGGTCCCAAACTTTATGTTAAGACGAGTGATGATTAGTAAGGCCTTAGATGACCCTAGTAAAAGGGAAAATCTATTTCATATTAAATGTCTTATCAAGGAGAATATGTGCTCATTGGTAATTGATAGTAGGAGTTGTGCAAATGTTTCATTGATAGTAGGAGTTGTACAAATATAGCTAGTGCTACCATGGTTAATTTCTTGAAGTTACCAACAACCAAGCATGTCACACCGTACAAGCTACAATGGTTAAATGAGTGTGGAGAATTAAAAGTGACTAGACAAGTTGTGATCCTGTTCAAGATTCGGAATTACCAAGATGAAATATTATGTGATGTCATCCCCATGCAAGCTTGTCATATTTTGTTTGTAAGACCATGGCAATAGGATCGTTCAACCAAACATGATGGGAGAACCAATCGGTATTCTCTTGAGTTGAATGGTCAGAAATTTACCCTTCACCCTATTCACCATCACAAGTGAACAAGGTACATCAAAGAATGAGAAAGTTGAAGGAGAAGGGGAGGAGGAACCCCATGAAGAGGAGAGTGATAAAGCAAAAGAGAGGAGAAAGTTGAAGGGGAAGGCCCAAATGGTGATGTTGGCTAGAAACAAGGACTTGTTTTAGAAGGCTAATGATGAGGAGCCCTAGTCCTTTTAGCCCATGCTTTTCATACTAACCACTATACTTCTCCTATTCCCCATTCTATTTCTCTTATTTTATAGGAATTCAAATATATATTTCCAAAGGAGCTACCAAAAAGGGTTACCCCTATTTCAAGGAATTGAGCATCAAATAGACTTCATGCCGAGCTCACAATTGCCTAACAAAATGGCTTATCAAAGTAACCCAATGGACACCAAAGAGCTCCAAAGGCAAGTTGAGGAACTTCTCAACAAAGGATATGTCAAGGAAAGCATGAGCCCATGTGCGGTCTTGGTATTATTGGTGCCAAAGAAAGATAGGACTTGGCACATGTGTGTTGATTGTAGGACCATCAATAAGATAATAGTAAAGTATTGCCACACCCTATACCTAGATTAGACAATATGTTAGATGAATTGAATGGTTCTTATGTGTTTTCAAAGATTGATCTTAGGAGTGGGTACCATCAAATCTGGATGAGTCCCGGTGATGAGTGGAAAATCGCCTTCAAGACCAAGTTTTGTATCTATGAATGGATGGTTATGCCATTTGGACTCACCAATGCTCCTAGTACCTTTATACAGTTATTGAACCATGTGATGAAACCGTTTATAGGGAAATTTGTTGTGGTATACTTTGATGATATTTTAGTTTATAGCATGTCCATAGATGACCATGCTAAGCATTTGAGATGTGTTTTTGCTATACTTAGAAAGGAACAATTGTTTACTAATCTTGAGAAATTCTCCTTTTATGTTGATGAGGTTGTTTTTTTGGGCTTTGTTGTAATCTCCCGGGGTGTTGAAGTGGATGAATCCAAGATAGACGCTATAAAAAATTGGCCAACCCCACAATCCATTGGTGATGTGAGAAGTTTCCATGGATTGGCTAGTTTCTATAGAAGGTTTGTCAAAGGGTTTAGCACTATAGGTGCCCCGTTGACCGAGGTAATTTGAAAGAATAAGCCTTTTAAGTAGGGTGACGAGCAAGCAAAGGTGTTTGAAACTTTAAAAACAATGCTTAGCTCTGCCCCATTATTGCAATTGCCTAACTTTGGAAAAATGTTTGAAGTCGAATGTGATGCTAGTAAGGTAGGCATTGGGGCCATCCTAATGCAAGACCAAAGGCCCATTGCATACTTTAGTGAAAAGCTCAAAGGAGCAGCCTTGAACTACTCTACGTATGATCTTGAGTTGTATGCCTTGATTAGAGCTTTGGGTAATTAGCAAAACTACTTGTGGCCTAAGGGGTTTGTGATTCAGACCGACCATGAGGCTTTGAGACACCTTAGGGCCCAAGACAAATTGAACAAACGGCATACCAAGTGGATTGAATTCTTAGAAACTTTCCCTTATGTAATCCAATACAAAAAGAGAAAGGAGAATGTTGTGGCCAATGCCTTGTCCTAAAAACATGTGTTACTTAGTACTTTGTCTTCTAAATTGATTGGATTTTAATGCTTGAAGACATTATATCCCGAGGACCCAAGTTTGCTTAAATCTTCAAGGATTGTGAGAAATGGGAAAGGGAAAATGGCTAAGGGAACTTCTATACCCTACTCAAAATTTAATGGATTCCTATTCAAAGGAAAGAGGTTGTGTATTCCCTCTATCTCTTGGAGAGAGTTGTTTGTAAAAGAGGCACACGATGGTGGTAGAATGGGTCACTTTGGAATTGACAAGACCCTTGGAATCCTAGAGGAACAATTCTATTAGCCCAAAATGCATCATGATGTTGCACGAATTTATGGTCAATGTATGGATTGTAGAAGTGTAAATTCACACCTTCTCCCTCAAGGATTATATACCCCACTTCCCACTCCCATACATTTATATCTTGACATATCTATGGATTTTGTATTGGGTTTGCCTAGGACAAGGAGGGGAAGAGATAGTATCTTTGATGTGGTTGATTGATTCTCAAAAATGGCTCATTTTATTCTGTGTCATAAATGTGATGATGCCTCCAATGTGGCATCCTTGTTTATAGAACATGTTGTCAAGATACACGAAATTCCCCGGACCATTGTTAGTAATAGGGACTCAAAGTTCCTTGGTCACTTTTAGAGGTCATTGTGAGGTAGATGTGGCATCAAATTGCTTTTCTCAACGTCTTTCCACCAACAAACCAATGGTCAAACCGAGGTTGTGAATAGGACCTTGGGTTCTATGCTACGTACCATGGTCAAAGGAAAAATGGCCTCTTGGGAGGATCACTTACCCTTAATCGAATTTGCTTACAATCATGTTATTCACTCGACTACTGGTATGACTCCCTTTGAATGTGTCTATGGTTTTAACCCCCTAACCCCTTTAGATCTCACTCCTTTATCTAGTGATGTTGTGATTATTTTAGATGGGAGCAAAAGGACGGAAGCAATGAAGAAGATGCATGAGAAGGTGAGAATTCACCTTGAGAAGATGAATCAAGTAATAGAAAAAAGAGTGAACAAAGGGAGGAGAAGGCTTGTACTTGAACTAGGTGATTGGGTATGGGTACACCTCCGAAAAGATCGGTTTCCCACCCAAAGAAAGGCTAAGTTGATGCCTAGAGGTGATGGCCCATTCCAAGTGCTTGAGCGTATAAATGATAATGCTTACAAGATTGACCTCCCACCAGAGTATCAAGTGCATAACACATTTAACATGTGTGATCTCTCACCTTTTAATATGATAGAGAATGAGAATTTGAGGTCAAATTCTTCTCAATATGGAGAGGATGATGCAATCCAAATCCGCTCTAAACCATTCACTAGAAGTCAAGCACGAGAGTTCCAAGCACTCCAAGGAATGTTCATGAAATGAGAGGTACTTGACGACATCCTACTACCATCCAAAGTGTGCTACGTGTTGGTGATTGCATCTAAAGATGATCAAGGTACCTTGGAAGGGCCAAACAAAAGCAAAGAATATAAAAATGATGCACCAATGGTATCTGCTTTCTCACCTACGGCCGTAGGTGATGAGATGCGCCAGCAGGTGGCCAAGGCAGCCCAGGCAGTGGCACCGACTCCTTGACATGCATGGGAAGGTGGTCAACCTACGTGGGCAGGTGGCCCAATTCAGCTGAAATTAATAGTTTGTGGAAATGGGTCACTTTTGGGCCCAAGTATGTAATAAATGGCCCATGGGGTATAAATAGTAGAACCTAGTCTTTATTTCCTTAGTTTTTCTTTGAATATTGATGAACAATTCTCTTGAGAGAGTTTTTGATGAGCGATTGTTGAAGGTTTGCTTAGCAACGTGTGGTTTTGAGGGCGTTTAGATTCCCTCTTGGTCACCATAGGAATTACGTGTTAGTAGATACATGTAATTTAGGGGTTCTAGGGTTTAATATATCCTATTTTTCTTAATTACTCATCTTTTTGTGTCTAATTTTTCATTTATCCATTGATTATCTTTTCAATTATTCGTTAAATTCTAGTTTCTATAGTTTTTTGGTTATCAAACATGGTTGTCTTTATAAACAAAGAGATAAGAGTGAAAAGAGCTAAGATCATTTAATGTGCTATCAAAGATAAGAACACAAGAAGGTAATAACAAGAAACTCAAGCACCTCACATCTATCTCATCCAAACAACTTCCCAAGGAAAGAGCACTTACTAGCGGGGTCCATCCTAGTGCTTCAACTTGTCTATCCACATAAGTGTGACAAGTAGTTGGGAACAAGAGTTTTTTAATCAAGTAGGTAATATGGACCCTTATCAAAGAAACAAATAAATTGGGCATTTGGATTTCAAAGCCCACACAATTTAAGCACAAGGGACATATGATAAATGTCATCATGATTCCAAGGATTGCTTGGAATAAAAGGGGGTAGGTACATACCTTTGGATCAAGGCTTTGAACTTTCTCGCTAAGTGGTAGGTAGGTAACTCCATCATTTGATCCATGGGTTTAGATGTTTTACCCCTTGCTAGCAAGTAACTATCAACCCATAGGAGTTTTCTTAGAAGCCTACTTTGAGTCAAACCTTCATCAATTTTGGAGTCCTTAGATAAGAACTCATCTAGGCCTTCAAATGCATAATTGTGAGGAACTTCCATTGGATCCTCATTTGGAAGTATTCCCTTATGACCCTGCAAAATATAAGTATTGGTGCTAAGTAAATTGCTAGCACCAGGGTTAGCAAACAACAAGGGTTTGAGAAGAACACAAGGTTTCCCTCCTTGAGCTAAGTCCATTTCCTCCTCTTGGCTTGGATCCTCTAAAGCCTTACTACTCACCTCTCACCTCATCATAAAGTTAGAATTCATTATTTCTCCTTATTGAGGCCAAACATCTTCATGGGTAGCCTTCATCATCATACCAATAAGCACATTAATTTCCCCTTCATTGGGATCTCCCGCAAGTTCCCCCTTCATCTTCAAAGTCTTCACCCTCTTGGGTTTCTTACTCACCACCATCTTCTTGGTCCACCTTATCTCCAACAAAGTAAGCCTTACCTTACACCAAAATGATGTTTCTTCAATTGGGACACTCACCTTATGTCCCCAACCTTGACATTTAAAACAAACAATACCTCTAGAATTAGTGTTTAGGTATTGGTTACCTTTATTCTTTGGCAGATACTTTGAAGTAGTCTTCTCAAAGGGTTTCTTCTCATAGGATTAATTGAAGTCCTTATTTTTGTTCCACTCAGATGAACTAGAAGATGTGTAGCCTTAGGATTGAAAGACTTTTTTTCTTTGGTGCTCTTCTCAACCTCAATGGCTACTTCGACAAGGCCTTCTATGTTCTCAAACTTGTGGACAACTAGTTGAGAAGAGGTATCATATTCCAACCCTCCTTTGAAACGAGCCATAAAATGGTGTGGTGGTTCAACAATCTCAAGTCGAAGGATCCAGCTTTGGAATTCTTCATAATAGTCTTCCACACCTTTACCTCCTTGCTTCAAGTTGTATATCTTGGTGAGTTGTTCTTGTTTTACCTTGTTGTTACATAGTTTCCCCTCATAAGCACTTGTAATTGGTCCCAATCCAGAAGATTAGGGTTACCATCTCTTTCTCGTTGTAACCTTTGGGTTTCCCACCAAGTAGAAGCTACCCTTTAAATTGAGTAATTGCATGGGCGACATTTTTTTTACCGGTTAACTCATTGAGCTGAAAGATCCTATCACATTGAAATTCCCAATCAAGGTAGGCCAATGGATCACTAGTTTTTTTGAAGGTAGGAAGAGTGATCTTGATGGAGTTAAGATCCGTGTCTCGACTTGCATTACCTCCTTAATCCCATTGACAATCTACTTGATCTTGGGGTTGGTTTCCCAAATTTCCTCTACCATGGGGAACTAGACCAAACCGTCCTTCTCGTCCTTTATACCCTCCTCCATGAGCTTCTCGCCTATTTTGTACAAATTTTGTGAATAGGGATGCTTCATCTATCACCTCATCTCCTCCTTGGAGTCCCTCTCCTCCTATATCCTTGGTTAAGTGGGGCTTGGGGTGGTGGATTTTGGTTAACGGGTTCATTTTGTGGAGCGATGATACAAGACAAATTGGCGTCAACCTTTCTTAGCTTGTATTTCAAGGGCGACAACAAGGGATCCAAGCTACAAAGAGCTCAAGGACCCAAGGACGTGGTTGGAGGGTCCATTGTGCACTTCAAGTAGAGCAATATCGCATATGGAAGATATCTTGGGTCAAAGAAGCCATTGGAGAGTCAAGAGGAGCTCGAAGACATCCTAGAGTGGTCTGCGTCCTCTCCTGCACCCGCAGGTGGGTGACCTGTGCCCACAGATGCCATCTTCACCCACTATCTGTGCCAACAGGTGGTCACCTGTGGGGCATGTGGTCCAAAGCGGCCAACTTGTCCTATTTTGTTGAATTTGGTCACTTTTGGGCCCATATATGTAATAAAAGGCCCAAGGCTATAAATACTAGGATCTAGTTTTATTTTCATTAGTTTTTTGATAAATATTGAATTTATGTCTCTTGAGAGAGCATGAGAGCTTGGAAAAGGTTGTGTTGACCTTTTGTTTAGAAATGGTAGTTTCGAGGGCGTTACGATTCCCTATTGGTCATCGTAAAATATAGGTGTTTTTAGCTAATCAAAAGGGAGGTCTTGGATTTTATATATCCATAGGTTTCCCTCTTTTTTATCTTCTTGTATCTATTTATCTATCTTTATCTCTATCCCTTTATATTTTTGTGTTTTTGAGTTTTTCTTGAAGTTTCTATACTAGATTTAGTCCAATCTAGTATATTTGAGTCGGAATCTTAAGTTTAATCTTAAGTTTTGAGCTTGATTTGAGTAGATTTGAAGAAACCCTAATGTTGTGTTCTAAAATTGAAAAAGGGTTTCTCGATCTTGTGATTTTGGTATGGAATTGAGAGTTAAAAATAGTTGGAAAGCATTTCCTAAACCAAAAGAACCCTAGATCTGAAAGTTGGTGTGATTTGGAGAAATTTTTGAAGATCCACCATTTTTGGGTTTGAAGCTTGAAGAAATATGCCAGTGGGTTTGAAAATCTAAAGAAATTGGTTAGGATTTGAGGCTTAAAATCATTTAGGTTATGCTCGGAAGGATGAAAGGAGCTTGGGTTTAAAATTTCATACAATTCCGAGTTCGTTTGAGAGAGGTTCAAATTTTGGTGTTCTTAAAGTTCTTGGATGTCTTCATATCTTCAAATGAAGAAGATATCAAAAAGCTCTTGTTTGATCCTAGAAAGGAAGGGAAAGAAAACAAAAGGTGTTAGTACAAAGGAATATCCAAAAAGGAAAAGGAATATTCTATGAGAGAGAACCTAAGAGGGCCCACAAAAGCTGACAATTCAGAGTGTCCAGCTAGTCTGCCAGGGCACCTGCACCCTCCATCTGCTCGTGCAGATGGTACCTGCGGCTACAGGTGGGCTAATGCAGATGACACTGCTTTGGTCTGCCTTTCTACCTGTGAGGGCATGTCCCTATCTGCGTAGGCAGGTCGTCTGAACACACCTCAACCTTTCAAAAACCAATTTTGCTCAGGTTCCATTGTCTTAGTTTCATTTCTTGATTCCTTATTTCATTTCTTGATTCCTAAACTAATTATCAATGGGTAATTTTCCTTACTTAGTTGATTGATTAGTTCTTGATTCCGTTCTTTCTTAGTCCGTTTTCGTTTGTGCTTTTCTAGTTTAGCTTCATAGTTAACATCTTGTTTCAAGTCCTTTAGTTTAAATTGATTCATCCATTCTTCTTCAAACAAGAATCTATTCCAGCTAAGAGTAGCAATCAACACCTTGTATACTACCGAAGTATAGGCAATCATCACTACTAGCTGCTCCAATTGTGATGCAATTAAAAGGTGTGTAAACACGAGTGATTGTGAGCTTTATTTTGCGAATGCTAACATTTTTTATTGTCTTTGTTGAGTGTCTTAATTGCTAGGTACAATGGCATTGGAAAAGGAAACACCAAATTGTGTGGGAGGTGTTACTTTGGGACCCGTAATGGAGGTAGACTTGAGCTTATCTTTTGATTCAGGGCAAATTGTGAGAGACCTTGTGAAAGAGGAACTAGACCAAAGTGTGAATTTGTTTCATATGCGGGTTAAGGTGATGGAGACCCTATGTTCCTTAGTCATTGATGGGAGGAGTTTCACTATTGTTATTATCTTGCAAATGTGTTGATTTCTTAAAACTCCCTACACAAAGGCACCCCAAGTCGTACAAGCTAATGTGTTTAGATGAGAGTGGTCCAATAGAGGTGACCAAACAAGTGGTCATTAGATTTAGCTGGGGCAATTTTTAAGAAGAAGTGCGATGTGATGTGGTGCCCTTGCGAGGTTGTCATATATTGCTTGGTAGGCATGGCAAGATGATAGGGTTGCCCAATATCAAGAGAAGTCCAATAGGTACTCGATTGTATTGGGAGGACGAAAGATTACCATCATACCCTTAATAATACAAGCCAAATTGGTGTTAACCTTTCAAGGAACCCAAGCCACGATCATCTCAAGGATGCAAGAATATGTTTGGAGGACACTTTTCAAGCTCCTAAGAGTTCAACACCATATGTGGAGGATAGCTTGGATCAGGGAGCTAATATCACCTCAAGACCTCTACTAGAAGGAAAGAACGAGAACTACAAACACTTCAAGGATCATTGATGAAGCTAGATGTATTTGAACCTATCTTGACACTATTTAAGGAGTGTTGTATGTTTCCCAATGCATTCAAGTAGGATTGAAAGCCATTGGAGAGGTCATCGGAGAGTTAACAGGAGCCAAACGGTGACCTAAGTCACCTGCACCCTGACCTGCGGCCGGAGGTCATCCACCTGCTCCAGCAGGTGGCCATTTTGACCCTTACAACAGCACTTGTACCCTGACATACGCCAGCAGGTGGTCCATCTGTGTGAGTGGATGCCTGATTTGCTGAAATGGGTCAGTTTTGGGCCAATTAAATGTAATAAAAGGTGCAAGTCTATAAATACTAGTTCCTTCTTCATTTTAAGAAACTTTTGATAAATTAAGATGAGATATATACTTGCGAGTGTGAGATCTAGGATTAGCTTATTTTGAATTATTATTTTGAGATATTGGTTATGTGGGAGATTGATTCCCTCATGGTTTATGTATGTGAATTGGTTCTTGTAGGATTAATTCAATAGAGGTTTTAGGGTTTAAAATACCCTCTGGTTTTTTTGATTTTCCTATCTTTGTGTCATTCAATCTATCTTCACTTTCTTGCCTTGTTATCTTAGTTTATTCTTGTGTTTTCTGTGTTTATTTCAACTTTCGTATTTTAGGTGTTATCACTTAACACCTGAGCAAGTGAGTAGGTACTATGAGATCATAAAGGGATTTTGGGAAGTATTAAAGGAGGAGGAAGTTGAGAAGCGTGAAAGGGAATTCGTCCCTTGTATAAGGAAAGAACGGCTTGGCTCAAAGAAGAGAGTTGAGAAAGATTGATAAGCCAAGTAGTTGCTTGAAGAAAGTGGATAAGGAACACTTAATTATGGGACTTGTCAATACTAATCCCTTGTTACCCACTAACCATGATACTTGCATTTTACCTAGTATCACCCCTTCTATTAAGCAGGTTGATAGCATCCGTGGAAGCTCAATGTCATTAAGGGGCAGAGAATATCAAAACATTTTAATGGGCCTCAATTAGCAATGAAAACAATTCTTATGATGGAAGAATAAGTACAACACAATGTTGATCTTTGGAGGCCCAAATTGAAGACCAAAAGGAGTTGGAATTACGGCCCAAAATCTGTCCAAAGAAGGAGAAATTTCAGCAGCCCAAAGTTGTGTTCTAGAAGCTTATTTAATGCTTTGCTGACTACATTTATAGCCTTAGTGGAACAAAGTATTGGTAGTCTTCTATGCACCTAGGTAATTTCAGCTTATTTAATTTAGTTTGACCACCTAGGAAGTCTAGAATGTCTTTTAGATTGCAGCACCATTTACTCCTATATAAAGGAGTGTTTTCTTCTTTATTGTAACTAAGTTTGATTTAAATTAATAGTAGCAGCCTTTTGGCTTGTGGAGACCTTTTAAGGTTCGCTTTTGGGTTATGCCCTTTTTGTTCTACTTTGAACCATATCTTGGATTTCTTCAAATGGTAAGATTCCTCGTTTGAGTTCCCTTCCTCCTATTCTAATTATTCTACTTCTTTATTGATTCGCTATTTCTATTAAACAAGGTTTCAAGTATCTAATATTTGAGTTTGTATTCTTGTTTTCCAGAATCAATTCCCCCCCTCTTTCTAAAGTTCTTATTTATAAGTCTTCCGCTACCCATGCTTTTATCAAGTGGTATCAAAGCATTGGATGGTTGAGTATTCTTATACTCACCCGATCTACTGATTTGATCAATTGAAAATAAAAAAAAAGAAATCTGGAAAAAAAAAGTTACTGTAGCTTGAACAGTACCTGGGAAAAAAAGCAAAAAAATGGTCATGTGAATAGTGATGTGAACAGTACTTTTAGTGTTCTTCACTTGTTCATCGTCTTTAACAATACTTTATCTTGTGATATAGTTACTTTGAATATTGGAAAAATCTAATCTTGTTATTATTTGAAAATCTCACTTGATTCAAGGCTTCTTTGACTATCATCAAGAAACTCAAAGTCATTTTGGGAGATTTCAAAGATTATATCATCTCCTTTGGATTCAAAAACTCATTCAAAATGTTCTAGATTTTCTTGGAATGTATTCACTATATTTGGTTTCCTTTTTTTTGTTTCCTTGCTAGAGACATTAAGTATTTGTTCATACTTACTGTGATCTAGTCATTGTGTGCGTTTTTCTTTATTTTGTACCAATTTGTTTTGTATTTTTCTCTTTGTTTTCATTGTGTATTTCTTTGTTTCCAGTCCGTTAGAAGTTTTTTGTCCTTTCTTTGTTTGACATAAACTCCATTCTTGAACCAAACTTTGGAACTTACTTTTGAAGTGTTTGAGTTGCTGGTTTATTGAAGAACTTTAAGGAGCGTCCCTTGAGTGGTAAAAGGCAAGAGTGGTGAGATTATTTGAGGAAAAATCCTAATTGAGTGATATACGAGTGTTGAGAGGTAGTACTTGAGTGATACACGTAAGGGTGTGTGATATATGTTCTTGGTGAGGTCATTTTGGTTTCTAACAATTTTTTGTTTTTAAGTAATTAATTTTCAGGTTTTTGGAAGGTTATGCTACATTGGTAAATATCAAAAGAAAGGAAGAAGATAAAAGATTGAAAGAAAATGATGATGAGATCTTTCATAAGGGGTTGCAAAAGCTCTTTGAAATGATGAAGAGAGCAAATAATGAGTGGTATGAAAGAAAGAAGAATCCTGGAAAAGACCATGAGCTTACTAGAGGTAACAAGATTTTCCAAACTAGAATGGAAGTATTACTAAGATTGACATGAATATTTGTCACAAATTTGTTAGTGCTTACTTTGTTCAAAAGGTTGGTTTGCCTTGTGTTAAGCATGATTCACCCTACATCTTAAAAGGAGTGAAGGTGGACAAGAGAGTGTTAGTGCCATTAACTCTTGGGAGATACAAGGATCATGTTTTGTGTGATGTGGTTCCCTTATTCACATGTCATGTCTTATTGGGAAGGCCATGGTATCTCTATAGAAATGCTTCATATGATCAAGAAAAGCATAGGTATTCCTTAGTGAGAGATGATGGAAAAAAGACTGCCCTTGTTTCATTGACACCTATGGAGATTAAAGAAGATGAATTAAGGGTGAGAAGATCAATGAAGGTGTTTGAAAAGGAAAAGGAAAAGGAATGCAAAAGGGGAAATAAAAATAGATTTGAGAAGCCTAAAATTAAAGTTGATCTTAGAAGTCCTCCAAGGGATAAAAAAGGGATTCTTGGAAAGTACATGGGAGCTAGTGCATTGACAAACTTCTTTGCACCAAATAAATATGAGGGTGAGAGAAGTAAGGGTGAGAAACTTGACAACTCAAGATAGGAAAAAACAGATAAAGTGATGAGTGAAGAGAGTGAGTTGTCAAAAGGTAAGAATGAGTGGAAAGAATTGAGTGAAGTGAGTTTAAGAGGTAAAATAGAGAGTGAACCATTGCATTTGAGAGATAAGAAAAAAGAAGAGATTAAAAGAATAGAGTGCTTAAGTGTGAAAGATTCTTGTTCAAGCTCTAACGAATTAACTCTTTGTGTTTCTAGTGTTTTTGTTCCAAATGTGCAGGTTATTGAAAAGTAAATCAATGAAGAGTTGGAATAACAATTGCATAAAGAAAGGAAATCCAGTTCCAAAGAATATTTGGAAAGTATACATGCCAATGATTCATGGAAACAATTGCAAGTTGAAGACGAGTTTGAGCTTGAAGATCTCATGTGGTATGGCCTTGTCAATGATCTATTTGTTGCAAAAGAAATTGAGCATGTACCACAATCTGATGAGTCCAAAGTTATAAGTGAAGGTATAAATCAAATTGAGAGTGAACCTTACTTTGTTGATTATTTTTCTCATGTGAGTAATCTGCCACAATATGATGAAAGAGAAGTGCAAGATAACTTGAGTGGACAAATCCAATGGATTTGGGATAGGATGAATCTTGTTCACATTCCAATATGCTAAATCTTTCTTGTTTTAATATCACCTCTCAGTCGATGCAGAAATTTAAGGATGAACCTTGTGAAGAGGAAGATGGTACCTCATTTGAAGAAGAAACTAACATTGGCCAAAATTTGAAAATGTACAATAACCCATTATGGGAAGAGATTGGAGAAGACTTTGAAGTGTTCTGTAATCCCTTATGGTGTGAGAATACCAATGGAGAAGTTGCAAATGAAGACAATAAGACACATAAAGCTTTTGGTGCCAAAAATAAGAATATTGAGCTAATTGATGAAAGTAATAGCTCAAGAATGTTGCTAACTTTATATCTTTGTCTTATTTTGAAGATCCTTTTTTGCAGGTTTAATCCAAGTCACTTCTCAAGCAACTCACTTTGGATCCATATCTTGACTATGGTATATCCAATAACAAGGTTAAATTGCTTTGCAAGACCAAATATGGAATGTTTGTTTGGTATTCAAATGCTTTTAGTCTAGGTAATGATCCTCTCTTGTTTAAGGAGCTTATGAATTGTATTTTTAGTTTTTGTGTTGGTGATTACATTATTCTATTGGATGAAGCAGTGCATGGATATTTAAAATGGGTGTTTGCGCATAAAATAACTAAATGGGTTAAGTGGTTGCATGGTTACTATCTAATGTTATTTTTACCAAATAAGTTGCCTACTTCGTTTGTTTACCTCCAACTTATTATGATAATCTGGTTGGTTGAAGGCATTGGTGATTTGAGGATAAATCTTCTTCAAGTGTGGGCGAATGATAGCAACCATGGAGGCTCAAAATCTATTGAAGGAGCAGCTATAGTCAATGTCAAAATTTGAAGACGAATCTTCTTTAAGAAGAGGAGAATGATAGCATCCGTGGAAGCTCAATGTCATTAAAGGGCAGAGAATATCAAGACATTTTAATGGGCCTCAATTAGCAATGAAAACAAGTCTTATGATGGAATAATAAGTACAACACAATGTTAATCTTTGGAGGCCCAAATTGAAGACCAAAAGGAGTTGGAATTACGGCCCAAAATCTGTCCAAATAAGGAGAAATTTCAGCAGTTCAAAGTTGTGTTCTAGAAGCTTATTTAATGCTTTGTTGACTACATTTATAGCTTTAGTGGACCAAAGTGTTGGTAGTCTTCTATGCACCTAGGTAATTTCAGCTTATTTAATTTAGTTTGACCACCTAGGAAGTCTAGAATGTCTTTTAGATTGTAGCACCATTTACTCCTATATAAAGGAGTGTTTTCTTCTTTATTGTAACTAGGTTTGATTTAAATTAATAGTAGCAGCCTTTTGGCTTGTGGAGAAGGTTCTCTTTTGGGTTATGCCCTTTTTGTTCTACTTTGAACCATATCTTGGATTTCTTCAAATGGTAAGATTCCTCGTTTGAGTTCCCTCCCTCCTATTCTAATTCTTCTACTTCTTTATTGATTCACTATTTCTATTAAAGAAGGTTTCAAGTATCTAATATTTGAGCTTGTATTCTTGTTTTCCATAATCAATTCCCCCTCTTTCTAAAGTTCTTATTTACAAGTCTTCCGCTACCCATGTTGTTATCACATGTTCATGAACTTTCAAAGGAGGATACAAGAAGAGCTCCTTAAGAACATATTCTTGAAGACCTAACAGAGTTCTTGGCTAAGAATTCCAACTTCAGGAAGAGTGATGAGAACTTCCCAAGGGGGTAAATGAGCTCCTATATTGAACACCAAGGTGAAGACCATACTTTGTATGAGCTACAAGGTAACAATGCTAACCCTTGCACTTCTCTAAACTTGAAATGTCATGATGTGGCTAGTAGCCAAGTGAGTGTAATTAGTGGCTTGTCTAATATAGAGTCTCATGAGTCTTCCCTTTGTGATACTCTTGGTAGTGCTAAATTGCATGATGATCAAGTTCTTGTTGTGAGTTTGCAAACACTAGTTGATCCTATAGATGATCAAATTGACTCTTCTAGTAAGATCAATTTGTGTCCACCTAGTGCTAGCACTTGTAACTTGAATGAGGTCCTATTGTCATCTGATAAGGTTCTACTTATTCTTTGTGTGCTTCCTTTATTAAGGATATTTATGGTGATGATCCTGAATACAATAGTTAGTACATGCTTGAGGACACCTTAGATGAAGTTAACTTGTGTGACACCTTTCTCTACCCTCTCTTTGCTTATGACATTGTCAATGATAGTATAGAGGGTATGTCTATTTGTGAGGTTGACACCTTTGGGGAAAATGGCTATTGTATTGACCCATGTTCTTGAATACTTCTCCCATTTGACCCTGGTGACCTCTTGGAGTATGGTGATTCTTATACACCCAACTTGGTGCTTGGTCAAGGCGACAAGCAAAGTTTGAATGAGGCTGCTGGTAGCCTTCCCTATGATGAAAAGTCTTTCTTGAGGATTTACAATCCACTTGGTAGACTCTAGTTGTGTATGGGAGACATGTCCAACAAAGATGAGTGTTCTTTAAAGAAGGAGAGCAATGAAATGGTCCAAAAGAATTCTGCATGGTGTGTTTCCAATCATGACCAAGGCTTTATTACTTGTAGGTCAAAGAGTGAGTCTTCTCTTGAAAACACTTTGGATGAGTTCCATTTATGTGACACCTTTCTTTAGATTACCCCTTACTCAAAGGTGGTATCATTCTTGGTGAACTATTGATTTGGTTAATCGAAGGTTACTCATTTGTGGTTTCTTGTTTTCCTTTGATTTTCTCAAACTAGGGTTTGTGTTTGAATTGTTGAATTCAATTGGGAGGTGAGGGTATCAAGTCCCTTTTTCCCCATAAATTCAAGAGTTTGAATATTAATCCACATATCCTTCTTTTGTTTTCTTTCCTTTTTGTTCTTCCCTCTTTGTTATCATTTTGGTATCAGAGCCAAGTTAAGGCTCGTTTTCACAAATCTTAAAATTGGAATTTTGATTTCTTCAAAAATCCAAAAAAAAAATAAAATAAAAAATTGTTTTGATTTGTTATTTTTGACACTAGATCTTGATTCTCTAGTGTCTTGTGAGTCTAAATTTCAAATTTCATTCAATTCGAATTTATAGAAGCGAAGTTGCCATTGAAGGGTTTGAAGCTTTTGAAACTTGGCCAATTTTGAAAAGTGGGTTTATTCATGGTGTGAAAAGAAATGCGTTGGTGAAAACTTCATTGAATTTGGTGCAAGAACAATTCATTGAAAATATAATAATCGGGATCGACCCATGCTAGGCTTTTCTTTCACCCCTGGGATACCACCCGTGAATATAAGAATTGGGATCGGCCCATGCTAGACTTTTCCCTCTGAGCTACCACCCATAAGCCCGAGAATTGGGATCGGCCTATTCTAGGCATTTGCCCTTGAGCTGCCACCCATATATAAACAGATTGGGATCGTCTCATGCTAGGCGTTTGCCCCTGATATGCCACCCACATATAAACAAATTTACTTTATTTTATTTTTTTAATCTTTGAGATTGTTATTTTGGTGGCCACAATATTATTGAGCTTTGGGACTATAGACCAGTATTAAGAAACATATGAATATGCACTCAAAACAGTAACAATGATGCAGGAAGCATTTGTAATGGCAATGTAATACTTAGGAGCTTAAATGACACAACCAGCACTTTAACATTTCAAATGAAAGCATAGGTACATATCGTGTGAAGGCATCTAACTCAATCTAAGAGATAACCACTCTAGACAGCTATACGATAGCTAAGTAAATGATATCAAATGAAAGATATACATGAATATGAGAATCAATGAAGCTTGTGGACAGATTTAATGTAGGGACAAATACACATTCCATGTTAGGAGATGTAAATCGTAGAAAGGAAACAAGTAAGAATTCGATGCGATAACATTATAGACTACAACAATGGAAGTGATGTTCAAAGAAGGGAACGTCCAAATATGTGAGTAAATGAAGTACATTATTAAAATAGACAATTGAAGTAAGTTGGCAGTAAATGGGCAGATTGCGTACCTAACATGTGAGTACACTTTCCAGGTGTAATCTAGGATCTTATTGACACATATAAGAGAAATATGTAACAAGGGTTTGATTTGAAAGAGTGAACACACAAATCTAGTAATAAACAAATATTGAAGTACTTTGACACATTTGTGAGATCATAGGGAGTAGGAATAAGATCATTAGTGATGCTGAAAATCGTACATTATTTCTATATATATTTTACTAGGAAGAGCACTTGGGAAGCTCACTTTGTTGGTAGTAGCACAAGTATGAGATTTCATGCCAAGGAATATGGAATCGAATAGCCTTACATATCTTATCTTCCGACCAATGTGACTACAGCAATTCAGCCTTTCCTTTAAGTGTAACTCTACAATATAAGTACATAATGAAGATAATATTTGAAGCTAATCACATTATAAGCCTACAAAATAGTAGCTAAACACCTGGCGGGTAGTAAGACCGTCCAAACCCCCAAACAAATGGTGTATCACCACTCCCTCCTTCTATACTTCAATAGAACTCCATTCAACCATCCTATAAGGGGGCCCTCTGCCTTATAACAATAATACATATAAAACAACCCATAAACAGTCCCAAAATCTATAAACCACTAGAATAACTCCCTAAGTTCACACCCTTCATTTCCACCTTAATACAACCTCACACCACCACTATATAAGGTCACCCAACTACTTCCCAACAATATTACGCACAAAACAATCTAAAACAGTCCCAAAATTAATTTTTACATAATAGAAGAATATTTCCAATCACCACCTTATGAGTTCTAGGCAAAATTCATATAAAATTCTCCACCAAAATATACATATGGAGGGACGAAATTGGGGCAGATCCTTACCTCAAAATTCTGAAATTTTATCCTCTTAATTTATACTCCTTCAAGAACTTGGATTTTCTTTCAACTTAAACTAAAAAAGGAGAGAAAATCCTTCTATAACCACAATAAAATGGGGTAACCAGCTTGGGAAGAGAGATGCCTATACTTTAAACATGAAGATCATGATTTCCTAGTCTTCAATGATAAAATTAAGCTAAACCATGAATATACTTAGTTACCTTGGCTGGAAAAGAGAGGAAACCATCAAGAACCCTAAGGGAACTAGTGACGGTTGTGTGAAGCTTGAGAGAAAAGTGAGAGAGAGAGATGGAGTTAAATCAAAATCTTGTATGTTAAAATGAGTAAAAAGATCAGCCAATATTGATCTTATAAGGAGACTTCTAGACTACCTCTTTTTAGCTCATTTCCAGCCATATATTGGTCAAACATAGTCCAAGTAGGTGATGCTCCTACTTGGTTTATTTCTAATTGGATCACATCATATTGGGACTCAGACAAATTTAGGTATTAGGCTGGTCATCCTTCCCTTTTTCTTTTACTTAATTTGAGCCTCAAATGATTCCATTAATATGCCTCAATTTGGTCCAATAGTCTAAGTAGGTGATGCACCTACTTTTTACCTACTAGCTTAATTAAGTCAAGCAAGCACCTCACTTATTTCATCCTATTTTTCAAAAACCTTAATCCCTCTGCTTTAACTTAGCACTTAACTTTAACTTTAAGCTCAAATACCTCCCTGCTATTTCAAGTTAAAATAATTTTGTCAATGCTAAGTTGGTCATATATATAATGTACTGGGTGTTACATCATCCTCCCCTTTGTATCATTCATCCTCGAATGAAAGGTATAACTAATAGCTTGGCTAACCTGGAATTTCCCAAGAAAGTTTTCCAGAGATTCCCTTATGAATAGAACAATCCCTGTCGGCTAACCAAAATCACGTATAAACAAGCCTCATGGGGTGTCTCAATAAATATAATACATGAAATGATAATATGACAAATAAAACCCCTTTCTTGACCATGTAATTTATTGAAGACTATATTAGTGTAACATGGTTTCCCTCATTTCTTCTATAAACAAGTAGAGCACATAGAATTAAGGATTTAATATACCTGAACACACGACATGCTATTACATATCAAATGAACAAATGTTAGTAGAACTTAGGATCATATAAAAGGAGCACATGATGTAAGATCCTTCTGTTGATGTTTGGAAAGAGGAGGGGCATTTAGGATTTCTACCATCTTCTACTCCTAAGTAGCTTATTCTATATTCTAGTTCTTCCACAACACTTTAATGGAGGTTATACCTCTACAGGGACTTGTTTAAATGATAGGTCCTTGTTGACTTTACTATCTTTAAGGGAAAATAATGAAGAATGGATCTCTCACAAATTTCTGTAGAATGGACACATGAAATCATTGGCCTAACATATCGAGGGTTCAACTTTCCCTTCTTCTGTATCTTATGACACTTTTTAGAGGTGAGTCTTATAAGAACACATAGCTACTAATGTGAACTCTAAAGTTTTTTGTCGCACCTTTGGATAGGGCATTATGCTAAGCCATTTTCTAGGGTTATGCTAGATTCACATATATGCCCAACCTTTTCTGACCAAGATCCTCATTTCATCAAGATACAGGGAAACCTTATCCCAACATTTTCAATACTTGAATTAATATGCACAAAGAGGCATATAATAAATGGACAAATATGTCGCATATAGTCTATGACACATAAGCGGATTAGCACAAAAGGGGCACTTAACATATGAACTTGTGAACCTAATAAGTGTATGAGATGTGCGTAATTGAGCTATAGAAATATGTGATTCATGTGCAAGTAAGCTACGAAAGCACGTATTAGATGTACATATAAACTATTAAGTAGAGTGTAAGCAAATGAACTATAAGACATGTAGCATATAAAAAGATGAATTATAAGTCCAATAGTATGCGAACAAGGGGGGTAACACATGGAGTAATTTGGACTAGATGCACATAATGCATAAATACTAAAACTCCAAAATCATATATAACATATAAGCAAGTAGACTATAGAATATGTAGCTATATAAGAAAGTGAACTATGAAACAAAAATCATGTTGAGCAAGTGGAATATATCACATGGATAGGTAGACTAACATGTCAACAAGTACGCATATGAAATATGAGCAAGTGAGCAAGTGGCACATGGGCAGATAAATATTAGGCCTGTAAGGCTTAAGCAAGTAGGCTACTAGGTGTAGCATATAAGGAAATGGTTTGTTAAGCATATAACATGTAGACAAGTGATTTGTGATACATATAACCAACGATCATTTATTTATAATGCCTATAGCATATGATTAATCAATCTATAATGCACATGAAATATGGATAAGTGATTTGTGGCAAGTAAGTCATGTGATATATAACATCTAGGGAAAGGTCCTAGGAAACATATAGCAATAAGTAAGGGTTCTATTAAATGGGTAACACCTACATGCAAGTATTCTATGACACACGTAACAAGTGAGAGAATAATCCACAGAGGGAAAATTGATACGAGCATGGATAGCGTAGAGCACATTAGGATGGGCTTCCACATATGGATGATAGCTTGGAGCCCGAAGGAATCCATGGAGCAAAAAATATACAAGGTCATGGGATATAAGATGTCATTTGAACAATCAAGAAGGGCCCTAGTGGTTTATTACTAATATAGTCACTTTTGGGCTATTTATGCAATAGGCTATTTGTGAAAAGGCAAGGACTATAAATAGTTGCCTTAGCCATTTTCTTTACTTAGATTTTGGATGATTGAATTGTCTTGAATAGACTTGATATTTAGTTACTCTAGGTTAGGATAGTAATTGGGTTTAATTCCATTTGTTAGCTTAGATCGAGTGATTAGGGTGGATTCCCGAATTGCTTGTGTTATATTCTTTGCTTGATTGATCATCGAGTTATCATATTGTGGATTCAATTTGGTTTCTCGTGCATTTGATTGAGTTCTCTTTCTCCATTGATTTAATTGTTGTTCAATTGGGCCTTTCTTGCTTCACTTCTCATCTCTTATTTCTCAACTATCCTTTAATTTTGTTGTTTAATTCAGCATTTTCAATAACGATTTTAGTCACCTCGATTAGAACCTTTATCACAAATGACTTGTGAATAGATGAGTTATGGAACATGTAGCATATATATTATGTAACAAACTAGATCCTCTAAAAATTAGGAGTCATCATATGGGATCACTCTACCACATTAAGTGCAAGCACACTATCACTAGTGCTAAATAATGGGTGGGATAGTTCTGCTCATGTTCTTTATTCACCTCAAAGCACATACAATTGATTTCCTCATGTTACCTTTCAACCTCTCAAGGATTCTTCTTATAGGTTTTCTAACCGTTGGAACTTAATTGTCTCCTAAGTAAATATAAATACTAAGACCAAGGTAGAAAAGAGATCCTCAATAATTCATTTGGAGCAGGAGGTCGAGGTCAACCTTATCTTTGTTATTGACCTATGATACATCATTACACTCAATGTCTAGTATCTTATGAAAGTTTTAAATATGTAAATGAATAGTGAAACTTAAAGACACTATAGCATATAAACTCTTATCTAAAGCAAGTCACACATAAATGTCAAGTACATGTGAACTTATATCATGATTATAAATAAATTGAGGGTTAGCCACTTTGGGCTTAACTAGATAAGTTTGTCTATGCAAAAAAAAAATTCCATAACAAGTGAGGGTTAATAACTTATGGATTAACAAGCGATAGTAATCCAATACCTTTAGCTAGGTAGTTTAGTTATTTACTAAGTGAATTACAACATCAGAGAGTCAAGTGAACAAATGGTACTTTATACTGCATGGCAATTTTAATAGGCCATCAAAACTCTATACATATACTAAATAAACTATCTATTCTTTTAATAGGGACAATACAGATGCATTCCAAGGCATTATGCTCAGCCAAATGTATAGATATTTTGATTGCCCTCTCTATTCTTGTAGTTGATAAGACTAGGTATCAAAACTTACATCGATAGTAGAATGACCTCTCTATGGTATCTTGTAAAACCCATAACACCCATATTCCTATTTTCAGGGGATCTTCCATACCCCATTTCTTGTATAGGCTGTATGTACATACTCAACCTAAGTCATTTAGATGTCACTCTTACCTATTTTGTATCTAACAAATACCTTTCTTAACCAAAAATACTAGCTTCATGCATTTTGATCCCACTATAAACAACCTAATAGATCACAACTTTAGTCTAACTAATCAATTTTCTTTTTTCAACCTTAAGTTGTTGTCACATACTAATCCTCTATAGCCATAACATAGATTGCAGTAGGAACCAAGTATTCATATACTTTTATATAGAACAATTGAAATGCTTATCCTTAAGCTTTCTAACCACAAAAAGCATCACACGTGTTATTATTACCTATCCGTGGTGGTTATATACACATATCTTATAAAGGACAACTACTGACATATCTCGAATAATATCTAGTAATCGTCTAAGCCCTATCAATCAATTAGGTACATCTCTAGTATCTACTTTGCATTAATATATTTACCTATCATACCATGCTATTGTCCTCTTTTAACTAATAAAAAGCTAGTTCAACGACTTTTATTCCCAATACATGTGTAACCCTAAAAATCTATATATTTACTAACTCAGACCCACAGTATTAAATCTTATATCCATTGAAGGAGTCATATGGAGAAAATCTCAAACTCAAGAACCATTCACGTCCTTTTAAGAAGTCACACTAGGAAATGTTGCAGCCTAGACTAGGTAACCATTTATTATATATATATATATATATATATAAAATATTAATAACCCTATTATATCTCTCTCAAATAAATCAAGATGATACAAATAGTACAAATGCATCCTTATGAGCAAGCACATAAATCTTTACAATTCTTTCTATTGGGGACAGTGAGGGTCTGACTAAATCGGCTCACCTAATTTGAATTTTGATAACTTGAGACCCTTCTGTGCAGGATAGTACAAATAGTATGAATGCAGCCTCTTGGGCATTAGTGGTGTTGGGTTTTTAGCCGCCATTGACCTTAGCCATAGTAGGCATAATATGAATAACATAGATCGGAGTATGAGTGGGAATAGACTTCTTAACTTCACTCTATCATAAAATCTGGATTATAATAGAAAGTAACATTTTCTAAATGTCCAAGCATCCCCCTAATTATAAATGTGGTGCACATCACATTTATATGTAAGGCTCTACTAGACACGACTTTATAGATTCCCTAGAACGAACTGCTCTGATACCACTTTTGTCACACCCCAAACCTGGGGAGGAGGATAACTACTATAAAAACACATGCTATATAGATGACCTAGGATGAGAAAATAAATCACTATGTAAATGGAATTGCTAATAAGAAGTTGTATTTACAATATCAACCAACTGGCCAAACTAATACATATGACAAGTGAAACTATAAATACATATGATAGCTTTACAATGTCTATAAAGCCTCTAATGAAATCCATCTATACAACTATTAAAATGTAGGCCAAAGACTTGGCAATGCCCCGAATCTACCAGGAGCTCACCAACTACCGTTGAGTATCTTGTGCTTCTATTGGAGAGTTCTACTAGCTGGGTGTATATACCTATAGCATAAGATATAGTGTCCCCCGTGAGGGACATCAGTACAAAAAAACGTACTGAATATGTAAGGCATGGAATTAACATATGTAAAATGAGAGCTCAATGAAATCGAGTGTTAGTATGTCAACATATAGATAAGGATGCAGGACCACATTTACTTGTACTTGTGGAATCATTTACATTACATTCTTTTCTTCAGTTTATCCTTCTTTTCTTTGCTTTAAAATCTTTGTAATCCATGTGATACATATGACCAGCTGATCAATTGTAAATATAATAATTGGGATTGACCCATACAAGGATTTTCTTTCACCCCTGGGATACCACCTATGAATATAAGAATTGAGATCGGCCTATGTTAGGCTTTCGCCCTTGAGCTTCCACCCATAAGTCCAAGAATTGGGATCGGCCCATGCTAAGCTTTTGCCCCTGACCTGCTACCTATATATAAATAGACTGGGATCGACCCATGCTAGGTTTTTTTATAGCATCCGTGGAAGCTCAACAACATTAAATGCTAGAGAATATCAAGACAATTTTAAAGGGCCTTAATTAGCAATAAAAACAAGTCTTATGATGGAAGAATAGGTCCAGCAGAATGTTGATCTTTGGAGGCCCAAATTGAAGACCAAAAGGAGTTGGAATTATGGCCCATAATCTGTCCAAAGAATGAGAAATTTCAGCAGCCCAAAAATGTGTTCTAGAAGCTCATTTAATGCTTTGTTGACTACATTTATAGCTTTAGTGGACCAAAGTGTTGGTAGTCTTCTATGCACCTAGGAATTTCAGCTTATTTAATTTAGTTTGACCACCATTGAAGTTTGGAATGTCTTTTAGATTGCAGAACAAATTACTCCTATATAAAGGAGTGTTTTCATTTTCATTGTAACTAAGTTTGATTTAAATTAATAGCAGCAGCCTTTGGCTTGTGGAGACCTTTTAAGGTTCGCTTTTGGGTTATGCCCTCTATGTTCTTCTTTGAACCATAGCTTGGTTTCTTTAATGGTAAGATTACTCGTTTGAGTTCCCTCCCTCCTTTTCTTATTCTTCTTCTTCATATAATTGATTCACTACTTCTTTTACTATTAAATGAGATTTCAAGTATCAAATACTTGAGCTTGTATTCTTGTTTTCCAGAATCAATTCCCCCTCTTTCTAATTTTCTTGTTTTATAAGTCTTCCGCTATCCGTATTGTTATCAAGTGGTATCAGAGCTTTGCATGGTTGGTTATTCTTATACTCACCCGATCTACTGATTTGATCAATTGAAAACCTAAAAAAAAGGTTACTGTAGCATGAACAGTAACCCAAAAAAAGAGTAAAAAAAATTGGTCTAGTGAATAGTGATGCGCACTGTACTTTTAGTGATATTCAGTTGTTCATGGTTTGTTTAATGCTTTATCTTATGATTTAGTGACTTTGAATGTTGGAAAATCTGATCTAGTTCTTATCTGTTGAAAACTTCATTTGTTTTGAAGCTTCTTTGACTTTTGATCATCAAGAAGCTCAAAAGTCACTTGGGGGATTACAAAGTTCCTGTACCACTTTTGGATAAAATCTCACTTGTTGTGCTATATATTCTTGAAAGTTATTACTCACTGCATTTGGGTTCCTTTTCTATTCTCTAGCTAGATGCTTTAAGTATTTGTTCATACTTAGCGTAATCTAGTGATTTTGAGCTTATTTCTTTTCGTGCCAATTTGGTTCATGATTTTCACTTTATTTTCGTTGTGTATTTCTTGTTTCCAGTCCGTAATAGTTTTTATAGCCCTTTTCTTTGTTTGAATTAAACTCCATTCTTGAACCAAACTTTGGAACTTACTTTTGAAGTATTTGAGTTGTTGGTTCATGGAAGAACTTTAAGGGGTATCCCTTGAGTGGTAAAAGGCTTAGTGGTGAGATTATTTGACGGGAAAAGCCTATTTGTGTGATACATGAGTGTTGGTAGCAGTACTAAGTGATACACGTAAAGATGTGATACATGTTATTGGTGAGGTCATTTTACTTTATAATAATCTTTTGTTTTTAAGTAATTTTCAGGTCTTTGGAAAGTTATGGCTACATCGATAAATACCAAAAGAAAGGAAGAAAATAAAAGATTGAAAGAAAAGGGTGATAAGATCTTTCATAAGGGGTTGCAAAAGCTATTAGAAATGATGAACAGAGCGAATGATGAATGGGATAAAAGAAAGAAGAATCCTGGAAGAGACCATGAGCTTATTAGAGGTAACAAGATTTTCCAAACTAGAATGGAAGTATTGTATAATGTGTGTGCTACTAAGATTGACATAAATGTTTGTCACAACTTTGTTAGTGCTTACTTTGTTGAAAAGGTTGGTTTGTCTTGTGTTAAGCATGATTCACCCTACACCTTAAAAGGTGTGAAGGTAGACAAGAGAGTGTTAGTGCCATTAACTCTTGGGAGATACAAGGATCATGTTTTGTGTGATGTGGTTCCCTTATTCATATGTCATGTCTTATTGGGAAGGCCATGGTATCTCTATAGAAATGCTTTATATGATCAAGAAAAGAATCGGTATTCCTTGGTGAAAGATGATGAAAAAAAACTACACTTGTTTCTTTGGAACCTATGGAGATTCAAGAAGATCAATTAAGGGTGAGAAGATCAATAGAGGTGTTTAAGAAGGAAAAAGAACGCAAGAGGGGAAACAAAAGCAGGTTTGAGACTTAGAAGTCCTCCAAGGGATAAAAGATGAATTCTTGGCAAGTACTTGGGAGCTAGTGCATTGACAAACTTGTCTGTACCAAATAAATTTGAGGATGAGAGACAAAAGAAAGAGAGAAGTAAGGGTGAGCAACTTGACCACTCAAGAGAGGAAAAAAGAGAGAAAGTGATAAGTGAAGAGGGTGAGTTGTCAAAAGGTAAGAATGAGTGGATAAAATTGAATGAAGTGAGTTTAAGAGGTAAAATAGAGAGTGAACCAGTGCACTTGAGAGATGAGGAAAAAGAAGAGATTTAAAAAATAGAGTTCTTAAGTGTAAAAGATTCTTGCTCAAGCTCTAACCAATTAACTCTTTTTGTTTCTAGTGGTTGTATTCCAAATGTGCAGGTTATTGAAAGGAAATCTGTAATGACCTTCCCGGTCATTTTCCTCATTCTCGTGCTTTCTCAGCGTTTAGAGCTTTTCTATAACTGCCCCAAGTTATTTATGACTTGCTGGGACTGACAATTCGGTTCCCGGGCAGTTCGTTTGAGAATATTATTTAGACCGAGCACGTTGTAAAATGTTAAATTAAATTAGAATTTGATAAAATGACATAGTTAATTACCTTTCAAAAATATTTATGATATTTATAACATTCTTTAGTGATGATGTATCTATACTACTTTATAAAAGTTCTATAATTTATTTATATTTTAAACGGAGATAGTAAATCTAAATATGTTAAAATAATATTTTTATTTTATAGAAGTTTTGTTCAAAATAATTTTCTATTCATGATGGTCTATTTAAAATATTATATTTATTTTACCACGAGCCTATGCAGTATCCAAATATATATATACGGAGAGCAAAATAATGGATAAAGCCATGTGCATGCAACATTAATTGGCATTTGACTAAAAGACTTACTTTTTTGTTGGTCTTGTACGTGTAGTGTATATATATATATATACTCTAATATTAATTCCTTTTCTTATTTTGTCTTGTTTAAAGAAAAAAAAACTACATATATTCCACCATTTTTTTTAGCACTTTAAGCTCAACTTTAAACATTTCTAGAGAGATTCAAGGTTAGGGGTTGGTATATTTGAGTTCGTGGACTCGTTCTCGTCATTTCTACGGTACGTTTTCTTATTTTTACGGTAGTTTTAGTTACGGTGGGTGTTGGAATTGGTGTTGATATTTGAGCTAGCTATTGAGCTCAAATTGAGCGGTGTTAGTTGTGACTATTGGTCACGGGGTGATTTGGGACGCTGTGACGGTTTTGGTTTTTCGATTCCGCAAGTGGGCCCCACATGGACCGTTTGGCTATTTTTTTGAACTAATGCAATATGGGTATCAAAATTCATGTTTTGACATGTAGTTTATTATTTTGCTAGCTTGGCAGCAATCGGAGGTCTCTCGAAAGGGAAAGACTCCTATTTAGCAAGCTTTGGCAGGCGTTTGGCGGCGTCCAGGTAGGCTAGGCTTACCATATACCTAGACTGAGTTTGTTTATAGTATTTGCATATTATTATGCTAGTGTTTGGGCTGGTAGTTGTAGATTGGCATTGGCTTGCTATGATTAGGCCTTTTGGGCCGGTTAGGGCCTTGTTCGGATGTGTTTCGGGCCTGCTAGCCTCGTGGTGTGCCAGATATTACTTTTATAGGGTTGGTTAATGTTGTACCGCTGTTAGTAGGGGTTTGGGGAACCTTAGCCCAGACTTGGTTCTGGGACCCCGTAGTGGGCCCCGCTACTCTTCACAGTCGGTGTAGTTAGTTTTAAACCTTATTAGGCTTAGTTAATCCCCGAGACGATCTTTTAGGATAACATTTGTATTAAATTACCCTATTTATGCCCTTTTGACCTGTTTAGCCTTGTTAGTATCTAATAGCACCGTATTTGACCGGGGTCGGCTAGTTTGATTTAGAATGCGGATCCGCCTTGCCATGACTTAGAATGTATGCCCAGACTTGTAGTACGTGGTGGGTTAGCTCCTTTACTTATGTTTCGAGTTTATTTTGGGGCTGGTATGTCCCCGTTTACTTGTATTTGTGTGGATTCTGGCACTATTATGTCACTTGGTTACTGATTATTATGAGTTCCGGTTCAAGTCCGGCCACTGATTCAGCATGATGGTTAATTATTATGAGTTCCGGTTCGAGTCCGGCCACTGATTATTATGAGTTTCGGTTCGAGTCCGGCATCTGGTTATGATATGATTGGAGAGTTTTGGTACTGAGTTCCGGTTCGAGTCCGGCGGTTATGATATATGTGGCCTATTGTTATTATCCACTATGTCCGGTTCGACTCCGGCGTCTGGCCTCTTGTTATTACCCATTGGTGCCGGTTCAAGCCCGGTGCACTCCTGTTGGTTATTGTGGTTACTGGATACTGATACAGCCTCGAGACACTGGTGACTATGCATTTACTTTTCTTGTGTGTCCCGCTGGTTTATGGGGGCCAGACTGGGTTATTGATTTCTTCCGTGTGCCTATCGGGCTTATAGGGGCCCAGATAGGTTATGTTTGACTTGTGTGTTTACTTACGCATTTATTTACTCGTTATTATGTATCGCACTTATATTTTCCTGAGCATATCTATACGCCTCGACAGTTACTTATGTATTTGTTACTTATACCCCGGACTTAGCATGCACCCTCGCATTTTAGCTTGCTTATATTATATTAAGCTCAGTCGGCCGATGATGCCTACTGAGTACCCGTTGCCCTGGTACTCATACTGCACTTCTGCATCTTTTTCCCCGATGCAGATCCAGGCACCAGTCGACGATTTTGACGTGACTCTTTTCTCAGCACTGACTCCGGAGCAGGGTGAGCTTACTGACGTCCGAGGCAGATCCTACTCCATCTCTATTGTATAGTCTTTTGCTCTCGAGACTGTAGTACTTGTTGTATATATTTGGTTTCTGTCTTGTTTTTTTTTGACATGTCTAGTAGTGGCTCTTGTACCGACTTCACCAGGTCTTGGGAGGGGTTCTCAGCTGTATATATTGTTCTCTTCCTTCTCAGTCTTAGCATGTTTATAAATATGGTTACTTCCACTTCTTCTCTGTTTTATGAGATTCCGCCCGTTAGCCCGTCGCTTGTTGCACCGGACTAGGGTTTGGCTTGCCTATTGGTGGGTTACGATAGGCGCCATCATGACTCAAATATTGGGTCGTGACAGCTTGGTATCAGAGCCTAGGTTTCACTGGTATTATTGGTGCATGAGCCGATGTTTAGTAGAGTCTCGCGGATCGGTACGGAGACGTCCGTATCCTATCTCCGGGAGGCTACCGAGCATGTTTAGGGTAAATCTTATTTCTTTGATTCGCCTCAGTGCGTTGGTGTCTATGTTGGTTTCTAATCTCTATTTGGTTCATTCTTTACACAGATGGTTAGGACGCATAATACGAGAGCCGGGGGTCGGGACCCCGAGCCTGCAGCGAGGGCTCCAGTTAGGGGTCGAGGTAGACCTAGAGGTCGAAGGCAGGGCAGAGTAGCAGCCCCAGGACCAGATCGTGCTAGGGATCCGTCACCCGATCCCGTTATAGTTCCAGATGTTCCGCCGCCACAGCAGCCGGTGGGCCAGGGGGCAGCCCAGGCTCCACCCGGATTTATTGATGCTTCTTTGCTCCGAGGTACATTGCTTCAGTTGTTGGAATTAGTTGGAGGTCCGCCTGCTGCGGGAGTACAGCCAGCCGCACAGGGAGTTGGTGCTGGGGCGCAGCCTGTAGCTGTGGCACCGAGAGTTGAGGTTTTACCTGTACCAGTAGCTCCACAGCCAGTTATAGATCAGCCAGTTATGTCTGCCGAGGAGCAGAAGATGTTGGGTCGCTTCCTGAGATTAGCTCCACCGAGATTTGCTGGTACTCCGGGTGAGGATGCATATGAGTTCTTATCCAGCTGCGAGGATAGACTTAGGAATTTGGGATTGGTACAGTCTCGTGGTGTTGATTTCGTGGCATATCAGTTCGATACTGCAGCGAGGAGATGGTGGAGGGGATATCTTGATTCCAGGCCAGTGGGATCTCCACCGATTACCTGGACCCAGTTCTCCGAGATTTTCTTGGGAAAGTATATGCCCCGTACTATGCGGGAGCGACTCAGGGATGAGTTGTCCAGGTTGACTCAGGGTTCATTATCTGTCGCCGAGTATGAGGCGAGATTTCATGATCTTGCTAGGCACGCTACTTCTATTTTGCCTGATGAGTACGAGAGAGTTAGATGTTTTGTCAGGGGACTAAGATTGCCACTCCGTAGGGCTACCCAGAGTTTAGTGACTTCAGGGAAGTCATTCGCAGAGATTATTGAGCATGTATACTCTATTGAGGAGATGGATCGCGAGGCCCAAGGGGGCAGCGATAAGAGACCTCGTCTCCAGGGTAGTTTCAGTGGGAGCCATAGTGGTTCGCAGTTCAGAGGTCGTGGTTTCCAGTTTCAGGGTAGGTACCCTCATCAGCAGCAGCAGTCTTTTCAGCGACAGGGTCAGCCTAGTAGGCCCGTACAGTCAGCTTTGCAGATATCTGATAGGGGTCAGCCCACTTATAGTGGTTCTGTTAGCCAGCCTCAGGGGCGTGGTCAACCCAGTTCATCTGCTAGAGGTGGTCATATTGGATCTTCTAGGCCGAGCAGGGAGCCAGGAGCATGTTATACTTGTGGGGTTTTCGGTCATTTCGCACGTGAGTGTCCTCAGCGCAGGGCTATTGAGCCTTCAGTTCAGACAGCACAGCCCATCAGATCTGTACCGCCAGCAGGCAAAGGTGGTGCACAGGGTCGTCGGGGTGGTCCCCAGGGTTCTCGAGGTGGAGCACAGGGAGGTCGGACTGGTAGTCAGGTTGGTACTCAGACTAGTGGTAGCCAGCGTCAGTTGTATGCCGTGCCAGCTAGGCCAGAGGCTGAGGCTTCAGATGCGGTGATTACAGGTATGATTTCCGTATGCCGTCAGCCATCTTCTGCATTATTTGATCCCGGATCCACGTTTTCTTATGTATCTACTTATTATGCACCACGGTTGGGTTTATGTTCTGAGTTATTATCTGTGCCCTTACGTGTATCTACCCCCGTTGGTGATTCTTTAGTAGTGGATCGGGTATATAGATCATGTCTGGTGACTATTCAGGAGTTTGAGACTCAGGTTGATTTTATTGTATTGGCCATGGTAGATTTTGATGTGATTCTGGGCATGGACTGGTTGTCTTTTCATCATGCAGTCTTGGATTGCTTTGCCAAGACCGTGACCTTAGCCATGCCTGGTGTACCCCCGGTAGTGTGGCAGGGTTCTGTTAGCCGTACACCGACGGGGATTATTTCATATATTCGGGCTCGTAGATTGATGGTGAGGGGTTGTGATTCATTCCTTGCTTATGTTCGGGATGCTAGCATTGAGAGTCCGTCACTTGACTCTGTCCTTATTGTTCGTGAGTTTCCTGATGTATTCCCGACTGACCTACCTGGCCTTCCTCCTGAGCGTGATATAGAGTTTATTATTGACCTCGAGCCGGGCACCCGACCTATTTCTATGGCTCCGTATCGTATGGCTCCTGCTGAGTTGAGGGAGCTGAGTATTCAGCTTAAGGATCTTTTGGGGAAGGGTTTTATTAGGCCGAGTGTGTCGCCTTGGGGTGCTCCAGTTCTTTTTGTAAAGAAGAAGGATGGGTCTATGCGAATGTGTATTGATTACAGCCAGCTAAATAAGGTGACAGTAAAGAATAAGTATCCGATGCCTCGTATTGACGATTTGTTTGATCAGCTTCAGGGTGCCGCGGTGTTCTCAAAGATAGATTTGAGATCTGGATATCATCAGTTGAGAGTTAGGGCTGAGGACATCCCAAAAACAGCCTTCAGGACTCGGTACGGCCATTATGAGTTCCTGGTGATGTCTTTTGGATTGACTAATGCCCCTGCAGCTTTCATGGATTTGATGAATCGGGTATTCAGGCCATACTTGGACTCCTTTGTCATTGTGTTTATTGACGACATCTTGGTTTATTCGAGGAGTAGCGAGGAGCACGAGCAGCATTTGAGGACTGTGCTCCACACTTTGAGAGATCATCGGCTTTATGCCAAATTCTCAAAGTGTGAGTTCTGGCTTGAGTCTGTAGCTTTTTTGGGGCATGTTGTATCCAGACAGGGTATCATGGTAGACCCAGCGAAGATTGAGGCTATTCGAGGTTGGGCTAGGCCCACGTCGCCTACTGAGGTTCGCAGTTTTGTTGGGTTGGCAGGTTATTACAGACGGTTTGTTGAGGGCTTCTCGTCTATTGCATCTCCTATGACCAGACTGACCAGGAAGGAGGTTCCGTTTTAGTGGTCCGAGGATTGTGAGGCAAGCTTCCTAAAGCTCAAGGATCGACTTACTTCTGCCCCTGTGTTGACTCTTCCAGTTGAGGGCGAGGGTTTCACCGTGTATTGTGATGCGTCTGGTATCGGTTTGGGGTGTGTTCTGATGCAGCGGGGTCGTGTTATTGCTTATACATCGAGACAACTGAAGGTGCACGAACGTAATTACCCCACTCATGACTTGGAATTAGCAGCGGTAGTATTTGCACTGCGGATTTGGAGGCATTATCTATACGGTGTGCATTGTGAGATCTTTACAGACCACCGCAGTCTTCAGCATATTATGACTCAGAGAGATCTTAATTCGAGGCAGCGCAGGTGGATTGAGTTGCTGAAGGACTATGATATCTCTATTCTCTATCATCCGGGCAAGGCGAATGTGGTAGCGGATGCCTTAAGCCGGAAGACAGTGAGTATGGGTAGCTTAGCCTTCATTCCAGTCTCTCAGCGGCCATTAGCTTTGGACATTCAGTCCTTAGCTAACTCGATGGTTCGATTGGATATTTCTGACCCCAGGAGGATTGTTGCTTGTGTTGAGGCTAGATCTACTTTGCTGGAGCAGATTCAGGGTTGTCAGTTTGAGGATAGCGGTCTCTGTAGCATTCGAGATCAGGTATTGAGGGGTGAGTCTGAGAGAGCTACCTTGGGTTCTGATGGTGTTCTGAGGTTTTACGGTCGTATTTGTGTCCCGAGGGTTGGAGATTTGATTCAGTTGATTCTGCACGAGGCACACAGCTCCAGATATTCTATTCACCCTGGGACAGCTAAGATGTATCGGGATCTGAGGCAGCACTATTGGTGGAGTGGTATGCGGAGAGACATAGCAGGGTTTGTAGCTCGATGCCTTTGTTGTCAGCAGGTAAAGGCCGAGCACCAGAGACCTGGTGGTCTACTTCAGCCGTTACCCATTCCTGAGTGGAAGTGGGAGCGGATCACGATGGATTTCGTTGGTAGGTTACCTCGCACCTCTCGTGGCTTTGATAGTATTTGGGTTATTGTAGATCGGTTGACTAAGTCCGCGCACTTTATCCCTGTTCAAACTTCCTACAGTGCTGAGAAGTTAGCTCGTGTATATATTCAGGAGGTAGTTCGCCTACACGGAGTACCGGTGTCTATTATCTCAGACCGAGGGTCTCAGTTTACCTCCAGTTTCTGGCAGGTTTTCCAAGAGGAGTTGGGTACTCCAGTGGACCTCAGTACTGCGTTTCATCCTCAGACCGACGGGCAATCAGAGCGGACTATTCAGGTGTTAGAGGATATGCTCCGTGCTTGTGTGTTAGACTTTGGGGGTCAGTGGGATCAGTTCTTGCCTTTAGCGGAATTCGCGTATAATAATAGCTTCCACTCCAGCATTCAGATGGCTCCGTTTGAGGCTTTGTATGGTAGACGGTGTCGGTCTCCAGTTGGATGGTTTGAGACTTCAGAAGTCAGTCCTCGTGGCACAGATTTGCTCCGAGAGTCTTTGGACCGAGTTCGAGTGATTCAGGACAGGCTGCGGACAGCGCAGAGTAGACAGAGGAGTTATGCTGACCGTAGACGTCATCCGTTGAGATTCAGAGTTGGTGATAGGGTCTTCTTACGAGTATCGCCAATGAAGGGCGTGATGCGATTCGGTAGGAGGGGCAAGCTTAGCCCCAGGTATATTGGACCCTTTGAGATTCTTCGGACAATCGGGGAGGTAGCATATGTACTGGCCTTACCTCCGACCTTTTCAGCTATCCACCCAGTATTTCATGTTTCTATGCTGCGACAATATATCCCAGATGAGTCGCATGTGCTTCAGTGGGACTCGGTTCAGTTAGACGAGAAGTTAGCATTTATTGAGGAGCCTGTGTCCATTTTAGCCAGAGATGTCAGACGGTTACGCTCCCGGGAAATTCCAGTGGTTAAGGTACAATGGCGTCACCGTCCAGTTGAGGAGGCTACTTGGGAACTTGAACGTGACATGCGAGCCCAGTATCCCTACTTGTTTACGTCTTCAGGTATATGCTTATTCTTGACTTTCGCGGACGAAAGTCCTTTTAGTAGTGGATATTGTAATGACCTTCCCGGTCATTTTCCTCATTCTCGTGCGTTCTCAGCGTTTAGAGCTTTTCTATAACTGCCCCAAGTTATTTATGACTTGCTGGGACTGACAATTCGGTTCCCGGGCAGTTCGTTTGAGAATATTATTTAGACCGAGCACGTTGTAAAATGTTAAATTAAATTAGAATTTGATAAAATGACATAGTTAATTACCTTTCAAAAATATTTATGATATTTATAACATTCTTTAGTGATGATGTATCTATACTACTTTATAAAAGTTCTATAATTTATTTATATTTTAAACGGAGATAGTAAATCTAAATATGTTAAAATAATATTTTTATTTTATAGAAGTTTTGTTCAAAATAATTTTCTATTCATGATGGTCTATTTAAAATATTATATTTATTTTACCACGAGCCTATGCAGTATCCAAATATATATATACGGAGAGCAAAATAATGGATAAAGCCATGTGCATGCAACATTAATTGGCATTTGACTAAAAGACTTACTTTTTTGTTGGTCTTGTACGTGTAGTGTATATATATATATATACTCTAATATTAATTCCTTTTCTTATTTTGTCTTGTTTAAAGAAAAAAAAACTACATATATTCCACCATTTTTTTTAGCACTTTAAGCTCAACTTTAAACATTTCTAGAGAGATTCAAGGTTAGGGGTTGGTATATTTGAGTTCGTGGACTCGTTCTCGTCATTTCTACGGTACGTTTTCTTATTTTTACGGTAGTTTTAGTTACGGTGGGTGTTGGAATTGGTGTTGATATTTGAGCTAGCTATTGAGCTCAAATTGAGCGGTGTTAGTTGTGACTATTGGTCACGGGGTGATTTGGGACGCTGTGACGGTTTTGGTTTTTCGATTCCGCAAGTGGGCCCCACATGGACCGTTTGGCTATTTTTTTGAACTAATGCAATATGGGTATCAAAATTCATGTTTTGACATGTAGTTTATTATTTTGCTAGCTTGGCAGCAATCGGAGGTCTCTCGAAAGGGAAAGACTCCTATTTAGCAAGCTTTGGCAGGCGTTTGGCGGCGTCCAGGTAGGCTAGGCTTACCATATACCTAGACTGAGTTTATTTATAGTATTTGCATATTATTATGCTAGTGTTTGGGCTGGTAGTTGTAGATTGGCATTGGCTTGCTATGATTAGGCCTTTTGGGCCGGTTAGGGCCTTGTTCGGATGTGTTTCGGGCCTGCTAGCCTCGTGGTGTGCCAGATATTACTTTTATAGGGTTGGTTAATGTTGTACCACTGTTAGTAGGGGTTTGGGGAACCTTAGCCCAGACTTGGTTCTGGGACCCCGTAGTGGGCCCTGCTACTCTTCACAGTCGGTGTAGTTAGCTTTAAACCTTATTAGGCTTAGTTAATCCCCGAGACGATCTTTTAGGATAACATTTGTATTAAATTACCCTATTTATGCCCTTTTGACCTGTTTAGCCTTGTTAGTATCTAATAGCACCGTATTTGACCGGGGTCGGCTAGTTTGATTTAGAATGCGGATCCGCCTTGCCATGACTTAGAATGTATGCCCAGACTTGTAGTACGTGGTGGGTTAGCTCCTTTACTTATGTTTCGAGTTTATTTTGGGGCTGGTATGTCCCCGTTTACTTGTATTTGTGTGGATTCTGGCACTATTATGTCACTTGGTTACTGATTATTATGAGTTCCGGTTCAAGTCCGGCCACTGATTCAGCATGATGGTTAATTATTATGAGTTCCGGTTCGAGTCCGGCCACTGATTATTATGAGTTTCGGTTCGAGTCCGGCATCTGGTTATGATATGATTGGAGAGTTTTGGTACTGAGTTCCGGTTCGAGTCCGGCGGTTATGATATATGTGGCCTATTGTTATTATCCACTATGTCCGGTTCGACTCCGGCGTCTGGCCTCTTGTTATTACCCATTGGTGCCGGTTCAAGCCCGGTGCACTCCTGTTGGTTATTGTGGTTACTGGATACTGATACAGCCTCGAGACACTGGTGACTATGCATTTACTTTTCTTGTGTGTCCCGCTGGTTTATGGGGGCCAGACTGGGTTATTGTTTTCTTCCGTGTGCCTATCGGGCTTATGGGGGCCCAGATAGGTTATGTTTGACTTGTGTGTTTACTTACACATTTATTTACTCGTTATTATGTATCGCACTTATATTTTCCTGAGCATATCTATACGCCTCGACAGTTACTTATGTATTTGTTACTTATACCCCGGACTTAGCATGCACCCTCGCATTTTAGCTTGCTTATATTATATTAAGCTCAGTCGGCCGATGATGCCTACTGAGTACCCGTTGCCCTGGTACTCATACTGCACTTCTGCATCTTTTTCCCCGATGCAGATCCAGGCACCAGTCGACGGTTTTGACGTGACTCTTTTCTCAGCACTGACTCCGGAGCAGGGTGAGCTTACTGACGTCCGAGGCAGATCCTACTCCATCTCTATTGTATAGTCTTTTGCTCTCGAGACTGTAGTACTTGTTGTATATATTTGGTTTTTGTCTTGTTTTTTTTTACATGTCTAGTAGTGGCTCTTGTACCGACTTCACCAGGTCTTGGGAGGGGTTCTCAGCTGTATATATTGTTCTCTTCCTTCTCAGTCTTAGCATGTTTATAAATATGGTTACTTCCACTTCTTCTCTGTTTTATGAGATTCCGCCCGTTAGCCCGTCGCTTGTTGCACCGGACTAGGGTTTGGCTTGCCTATTGGTGGGTTATGATAGGCGCCATCATGACTCAAATATTGGGTCGTGACAAAATCAATGAAGAGTTGGAACAATAATCGCATAAACCAAGGAAATATAGTTCCAAAGAAGATTTGGAAAGTGTACAATCCAATAACTCATGGAAACAATTGCAAGTTAAAGATGAGTTTGAGCTTGAAGATCTCATGTGGTATGACCTTTTCAATGATCTATTTGTTGCAAATGAAATTAAGCATGTACCACAATCTGATGAGTCCAAAGTTATAAGTGAAGGTATAACTCAAATTGAGAGTGAACCTTACCTTGTTGATTATTTTTCTCATGTTTGTAATTTGCCACAAAATGATGAAAGAGAGCAAGATAACTTGAGTGGATAAATCCAATGGGATTTAGGAGAGGATGAATCTTTTTCACATTCCAATATGCTAAATTTTTCTTATTTTAGTATCACCTCTCAGTCCATGCAGAAATTTGAAGAAGAACCTTGTGAAGAGGAAGATGGTGCCTCATTTGAAGAAGAAACTAACATTGGCCAAGATTTGGAAGTGTACAATAACCCATTATGGGAAGAAATAGGAGAAGAATTTAAAGTGTTCACTAATACCTTATGGTCTGAGAACACCAATGGAGAAGTTGCCAATGAAGACAATGAGACGCATAAAGCTTTTGGTGCCAAAAATTAGAATATTGAGCTAAATGATGAATGTAATATCTCAAGTTTGGAAAAGGATAAGTGCTCACAGGTTGCTACCTTTATATCTTTGTCTTATTTTGAAGATCCTTTTTCGTAAGTTCAATCCAAGCCACTTCTCAAGGAAATTTCTTTTGATCCATATCTTGACTATGGATATCCAATAGTGAGGTTAAGTTGTTTAAAAAGAGAAAATATGGTATGTTTGTTTGGTATTCATATGCTTTTGGTCTAGGTAATGATCCTCTCTTGTTTAAGGAGCTTATGAATTGTTTTTTTTTTAGTTCTTATATTGGTGATTACATTGTTTTATAGGATGATGCAGTGCGTAGATATATAAAATGGGCATTTGTGCATAAAAGAAATAAGTAGGTTAAGAGGTTACATGGTCACTATTTAGTGTTGTTTTTACCAAATAAGTTTTCTACTTCGTTTGTTTACCTCCAACTTATACTGATAATTTGGTTGGTTATAGGCATTGGTGATTTGAGGATAAATCTTCTTCAAGTGTGGGGGAATGATAGCAACCATGGAGGCTCAAAATCCATTAAAGGAGCAGCTAAGTCAATTTCAAGATTTGAGGACGAATCTTCTCTAAGAAGGGGAGAATGATAGCATCCGTGGAAGCTCAACATCATTAAATGACAGAGAATATGAAAACACTTTTAATAGGCCTCAATTAGATATAAAAACAAGTCTTATGATGGAAGAATGGGTCCAGCACAATGTTGATCTTTGGATGATACCCGAAAAACTATGGAAACTAGAATTTAACTAAGAATTAAAAAGATAATCAATGGATAGATGAAAAATTATGCACAAGAAGATGAGTAATCAAGAACAATAGGATATATTAAACCCTTGAAACCTCAAATTACATTCATCAACTAACACGTAATTCCTACGGTGACCAAGAGGGAATCGAAACGCCCTCAAAACCACACGTTGCTAAGCAAACCTTCAACAAACGCTCTCTAAAAACTCTCTCAAGAGTATTGTTCATTAATATTCAAGAAAAACTAAGGAAATAAAGACTAGGTTCTACTATTTATACCCCATGGGCCATTTATTACATACTTGGGCCCAAAGGTGACCCATTTCCACAAACTATTAATTTTCAGCCGAATTGGGCCACCTGCCCACGCAGGTGGACCACCTGCCCATGCAAGTTAGGGCGCAGGTGGCACTGCCTAGGCTGCTTTAGCCACCTGTTGGCACATCTCATCACCTGCGGTCGCAGGTGAGAAAGCATATGTCATTGGTGCATCGTTTTGCTCTTCTTTGCTTTTGTCTTGCCCTTCCAAGGTCCCCTGGTCCTCTTTAGATGCAATCACCAACATGTAGCGCCTTTTGTATGGTAGTAGGATATCGTCAAGTACCTCTCATTTCATTAACATTCCTTGGATCTCTCGTGCTTGACTTCTAGTAAATGGCTTAGAGCGGATTTGGATTGTATCACCCTCTCCATCTTGAGAAGGATTCGTCCTCAAATCCAAATCCTGAAAACACATGAGGCAAACAAGAAACCAATATATCCTCAAAGCACAAGGCTTAAAAATAATGTTTCCACACCAAGAGGACACACATTTGACATACAAATAACAAGTCTTTGTTTTTGAAGGAGCAAACTCATCATGCCCAAGTATGTGCCATGGACTCTTTCCAAAGTAACAAAGGGATAGGATACCCAACTTGGGGCGTCCTCTAAATTTAAGCTTAACTTTGGCAATCCACAAAGAAATTTGAGAGTCGCCAACACTTACATGATAGGATATGAAGTCATAAAACCTAAGATCTTGTCTACCATATGGGCAATGTCATCATTACTCCAAAGATTGGTTATAACAAAAGGGATTAGACACATACCTTTGAAGCATTGGAACTCCCTCTTCCAATTCATGGGGATAAATGATTCACCCCTTGCCATCAAGTATCTATCATCCCATAGGATTTTGATTAAGAACCTCCCTTGGAACAAGCCTTCCTCAACTTCAAAGTCCTTAGATAAGAACTCCTCTAGGCCTTCAAGCCTATGCTTGGGATGAACCTTCTTGGGGTTCTCATGATCCTGCAAAGGAGAGACATTGGTACTAGGAAAAATGCTATGTAACACCCCTTACCTTCCCAACCCTACTTGACTATGTTGAATAATGTTTACTTGGGTGTCGAGAGCTATAAGTATGTATTTGATAATGTTAACAATGAAAAAATTAAAATTTGGCCTCGTACATATGATTAGCCTTTCATAAGAGGTGTTTTGTGATTTTTGTGGAGAATTTGTGGGATTCAAAATGAGGCTAAGAGGACCTCCAAACAAAGGATATTAAGGGTAACAAGTAAGTTAAAGAATAGGACTTGAAGTATCTAACCAAACCCGCGAAGAAAAGTCGAAAAATGAAATTTTCAAAAAAACTAAGGGTGGGGCGCGCCAGAGGGTGGGCCAGGCCGCTCTGGGAAATTTTTTTATCCCAGAGGCAGCAAGATGGCGCGCCCAAGGGCGTGCCAGGCTGGTTTTGCCCACTTTTCAAAGTAGGAAATTTTCTTAAGTCCCAAGGGTGCCCGGGGATGTACCGGGCCGATTTTTGCCATGTTTCTTCTACAACCACGAGCATATACATGAATGAATGAATTATTATGTTGGTATGGTAAAATTACTCGTAAACGAATTTGGCATCAAAATGACGGTTTTACCCTTATGGTCAAAATAGGCCATACGTGGCTAAAATCACTTGTTTTTGGGATTGAGACTAAGATTATGAATCACGTGAGTGGGAATATTATCTTAACACGTATGAAATGATTTAAACATGAGAAATTATTGATTTTATTGGGTTAAGTGAATTGGGCTAAATAAAAGGCCCAAAAATAGAAAGAAGACATGGGCCAAAATGGGTCAAATGACCCATTCTTCACCCTTTGACCACTTAAACATGGCATTTAATGCCAAGAAGACTTGAGGGCCTATAAATAAGTGGAAAATCTAATTTTTATTCAAAGGAATACACAACACATTTCTAGAAATTTCCCAAAATTTCTCTCAACTCTCAAAGAACCCTAAGCCAACTTCTTGGAGCAAAAGCATCAATTTTCAAGCTTGGGTAAGTACTTATTCTTACGGATTAATATAGTATATGCATGGGAGAGTATGTAAACCATGTTGGTTATGCTTGGAAGTGTTGAATATGGCACTTTGTGTTTTTGTAAAATATGTGTTATCCATGGGATTTACACTTGAAATATGCCTTGTGATGTTGATGAAAGAGCATGGTATGGATGAAATATCAACATGTATGGCGTGATTATGTTATTAAACTTGTTATTTTCATATAAGTGTAAATTATGGGATTTTGGCCGATATGTGCTATGAGGTGTATTAAGGTGAATTGATGGATTATTTGTGACATAGTGTGGATGAGAAAGTGTAAAGGAGAAGTTTTGTGGTAAAATGTTATTGATTATCATATATTGGTCAATGTATGGAATATTGTGGGATTATTGGTATGATAATTTCATCAATGATATTGTCAAGGGGGAAATGACATTTTAAAGGCAAACATGTAACTCATTGACGTTATATGCCTTTGTAAGGTAGTTGGTGGTTAATATAAATTCCGTTATGTATTTGTGTTGTAGAGTGAAACATAAGGAAGGAGTGGGACATTGTATGCACATCTAAGATTATATATTCGTATTGAGAATACAAGGTATGTAAGGTTACTCTGTCCGTATCTTTCTGCAGCAAATAGTATTCACATTGACATTACGCTTGTCCCATCCCGAAATGTGCTAAGGTATCCTATATCCGGTTATCAATGGTCATTATCACATATTTTCTACTCATTGATCAACTATGAATCACATGTCCCATATTCATTGACTAATGTTCCAAAAGCCAATAAGGTTGTGTTCCAAAGTTCCAATAGAGGTTATACTCATTTCTCTTATTCATTGATTATTGTTCAATGGTTCCAATAGTATTATGTTTCCAATAAGGTTATGTTTCTGATAATATTTATTCACATGTCTCTCACTCGTTGGTTAATGATCCAAAGCTTCAAGTAAGGTGGTGACTATCATGGTATCAATCTCAAAGTAATGAATAAAGTAATGCATATATGTGGTCAATGATCAAGTATGGGTGGTAGCTTTGGGGGCGAAATGCCTAGCTCAAGCTGATCTCGAGATGATTGGATCAGGGGGCAGTCCTAGAGGCATAAGCCTAGATCAGACCGATCCTGACAGGGGGCAACTCTAGGGGTAATAACCTAGCTCGAGCCAAACCTGATATATTGGTATGGGTGGCAGCTCTAAAGGCATAAGCCTAGCTCGAGCCGATTCCGATATATACTGATTCATGGGTGGTAGCTCTAGAGGTATAAGCCTAGATCGAGCAGATCCCAACATAACGTTATGTTATGTTAAAAACCCACTGTTCAGTCGGGGCCCAGTTATCATAAGTCACAGGCAAAGATGAATAATTATAGAAACAAAGGAAATAATGAAAGCAATATATATGGTTTCAAAAGTACAGAATAGTGACTTATCTATATTGGTCATTCATTTGTATTTGAGTTCATTGGCATACTTACATATCCTACCATTTCTTATGAGCCTTACATACTCAGTACATTCTTCGTACTGACATCTCTTGTGGGACTTACCTTACTTGCTGCAGGCGCAGGTACTAGTAGACCTCCACAGTAGGTTGCCAGTTGTTACGGATCATTGGTGAGCTCCAGTTAGTTTGGGGCTTCTCCGAGTCACAGTTGTACACATGCTTTGGTTTTGTATAGGTTGTATAAAGCGGGGACTTGTCCCGACTTTCAGCTGGTTTTGGTAAATGTCTATGTTAGAGTATTTTGTAGACGTATGTGGGTGTATGAATGTAAGGTGGTATATGACGTTTTTGACTTGATGGCCCCAACCGCCAAGTTTCACATATGTATATATATATATGTCACATGTTCCATGAATTCTTTTATTGGCCTTATTGTTCTTACATAATGGTGGTGTTTCCTATGACATGCATACGAATGAATAGAAGCAAAGCTTGGTTCTCTCGGGCCTTGTCGGCTACGAGCGCCAATCCGTCCTGATGGGATTCGGGGCGTGACAAAAAGTGGTATCATAGCAGGTCATTTTAAGAGTGTCTACAAAGCCGTGTATGAGTAGAGTCTTACTTATCGATGTGTTGTGCACCACATTTATAAGTAGGAGGCTTCGGGACATTTAGGATGTTGTTTCTTTTCTTCACTTCTAGATCGTGCAATAGAGCCAGTGTTGTAAGTTGAATTGTATCTGATCATAGTAATTGTTTTTCTTTGGTATAGTCAAAATGCCAATCACGAGAAGAGGTAGAGGTAAAGGAAAGCAGGTGGATGTGCCTACTGGTAAAGGAATGAGTAGATTACCACCTGACCAAGCTAGTCAAGGTGGAGCAAATGCTGAAATTTCATCGCTGTCTTCATCTACTTTTCCAGCTCCGGAGGATCCAGTTGGTAGAGAAGTACCCGCAGGCCCACCAATGAATGCCACAGATCAGAATCTTAGAAATGAAGTTCATATGTTGACACAGTTAGTGGCAGAACAGAGTCAAGGACGAGCTGGTCCACTGACACATGGTGATGATGCGGCTAGAGTGGCGAGTCGCAGAATACAGGATTTTTTGAAAATGGACCCTCCGATATTCACAGGGTCAGATCCGAAAGCAGATCCACAGGACTTTGTGGATCAAATTCAGAGGGCTTTGGAGGTTATGCAAGTGCCGGGGGTAGAAATAGTTAAACTTGCTGCGTACAGACTGAAAGGAGAGGCGATATTGTGGTATGAGGACTGGAAGAAATCCCATGATATTGGTGCAAATCGACCTACATGGGAAGAGTTTAAAGTGGCTTTCCTTGATTATTACCTTCCCTATGAGATCCGTGAGGCACGTACGGATCAATTCTTGAATCTTCGTCAAGGGAACCTGAGTGTCAAAGAATATAGTCTGCAATTTAATTCCTTGGCTCGATATGCTCCAAATGTGGTGGCTACGATGACAGATAGAGTCCATCGATACATGGACAAATTAGATCCATATTTGGTAAGGGATTGCACCATTGCTGCCTTGAACAAAGACATGGACATAGCTAGAATTCAAGCCTTCGGCCAGAAAATGAAAGATCAAAGACGGAGAAGAAGGGTACATGAATTTGACAGAGGACAGTCCAAAAGGGCTAGACCTATGGGACCATCTATGATGTCCCAAGGAGGATCTAGGCCTCGTATGTTTCCTAGACCACCTAGACCATCGTTTTTTCATTCCACAGCAGGTACTCACTCTCAGTTTTGAGGGTTTAGAGGTGGTCCAGCTGGGTAGAGTAGTGGATTTCACGGATCACAGGCAGTAGGTTTTCCTCATCAGCAGTGTCAACACTGTGGGCGTATTCATGCAGTTACATGCCGTGTGGGGACAAATACTTATTTCTGGTGCGGTATGAGGGGACACATGATGAAAGAGTGTCCCCAGAGGAGCATGGGTGGTATAGCAAGACTTGCAGGATCGGCCGTTGTGTCATCAGCATCGATTCCTTCTTTGGGCTGAGGTGTGCAGCTTGTTGGCCGTGGTAGGGGTGCCAGAGGAGCAGCCAGTACTAGTGGGGTCCAGAATTGCACTTATGCTTTAGTGGACCGATAGAACTCAGAGGCTTCCCCTGATGTTGTCACAGGTACATTATCCATATTCTCATATAATGTATATGTATTAATTGACCCGGGTTCTACATTTCCCTATGTTTACTCCATTGGTTGCTGCAAAATTTGCAAAGGCACCAGAATTATTAATTAAATCAATTGAAGTGTCTACACCGGTCGGTGAATATATTATTGCAAAAAGAGTATATCGTAACTGTGTGGTAACTATGTGTGGTCATGATACGTTGGCCGATCTCATTGAATTAGACATGGTGTATTTTGATGTGATCATGGGAATGGATTGGTTGGCCTCTTGTTATGCCACGGTAGATAGTCGAGCCAAGAAGGTGCAATTTTGCTTTCCGTAAGAAAATGTTCTTGAATGGCAGGGTAATGTAGGGGCACCACGAGGAAGATTTATTTCCTATTTGAAAGCCAGAAAAATGATTGCTAAGGTTTATATATGTCATTTAGTACTGGTAAAAGATACTAAAGTGGAACCACTAACTCCGCAGTCGGTTCCAGTGGTCAATGAATTTCTTGATGTATTTCCAGAGGATCTTCCAGGCTTACCCCCAGAACGGGAAGTAGAATTTGGCATTGATGTGATTTCAGGCACTCAGCCTATCTCTATTCCCCCATATAGAATGGCTCCAGCAGAACTGCGTGAATTGAAGGAGCAGTTGAAAGATTTACTGGACAAGGGCTTCATCAGGCCTAGTATGTCCCCGTGGGGTGCACCGGTATTATTTGTACGGAAGAAAGATGGCACTTTGAGAATGTGCATTGACTATCGGCAGTTGAATAAGGTAACGATCAAGAACAAATATCCCCTCCCTCAAATTGATGATTTGTTTGATCAGTTACAGGGTGCCCAGTGTTTTTCAAAGATTGACTTAAGGTCGGGTTACCATCAAGTCAGGGTTAGGGAAGAAGATGTACCCAAGACAGCTTTTCGAACACGGTATGGCTATTATGAATTTTTAGTTATGTCATTTGGACTAACAAATGCACCAGCTGTATTCATGGATTTGATGAATAGGGTGTTTAATCCATTCCTGGACGTGTTCATCACGGTATTTATAGATGACATCCTGGTTTATTCAAGATCACCAGAGGACCATGCTAATCACTTATGACAAGTGTTGTAAATTCTCTGTGAACGTAAGTTGTATGCCAAGTTCTCTAAGTGTGAGTTCTGGTTAAAATCAGTTGCATTCTTGGGTCATATTATGTCAGATGAAGGGATATAGGTTGATACACAAAAGATTGAAGCAGTGAAAAATTGGCCTAGACCTATGACACCCACAGAGATTCATAGTTTTCTTGGACTGGTAGGTTATTACCGAAGATTTGTGGAAGGTTTTTCCTCCATTGCTGCACTGTTAACAAAGATTACACATAAGGCAGTTAAGTTTTAGTGGAATGATGCGTGTGAGAAAAACTTCCAAAAGTTGAAAGATAAATTAAGCTCCACACTAGTTTTAGTGCTTCCCAAAGGTACCAAAGGTTATGCAGTGTATTGTGATGCTTTTGGGGTTGGCCTCGGATGTGTATTGATGCAACACGGTAATGTCATAGCATATGCCTCATGACAGTTGCGACCACATGAGAAAAATTATCCCACACATGATCTTGAATTAGCAACGGTGGTTTTTTCTTTAAGGATATGGCTTCATTATTTATATGGAGTTCATGCTGATATCTACATGGATCACAAGAGTTTGCAAGCAAAGAAGGTGGTTAGAGCTCTTAAGAGACTATGATATTGATATTCTTTATCATGCAGGCAAAGCAAATGTGGTAGCAGATGCATTGAGCCGCAAAGCAGTAGAAAGCACTAGTGGCCAGTTAACTGAAAAGCAAGAGATAATCAAAGATTTACATCAATTAGCCAGTTTGGGGGTTCGTCTTCTTGAATCCTCAAATGAGGGAGTTATTGTGCAAAATATAGCGGAATCCTCCTTAATAGCTGAAGTGAAAGAGAAGCAGTTTGCGGATTCTATGTTATTGCAGCTAAAAGAGAATGTGCAACAGGGTCTAACTACGGCATTTGATCTTACATAAGAAGGGGTGCTCCAATGCCAAGGTAGATTATGTGTGCCGGATGTAGATGAGCTCAGGCAACGAATTATGACAGAGTCGCATCATTCGCTCTATTCTATTCATTCGGGTGCTACTAAAATGTACCATAATTTGAAAGAAGTGTATTGGTGGGGAAATATGAAGAAGAACATTGCAGAATTTGTTGTTCAATGCCCGAAATGTCAACAAGTGAAAGTAGAACATCAGAAACCAGGAGGTTACATGCAATGTATCACTCTTCTAGTCTGGAAATGGGATATGATTAATATGGACTTCATTACAAGTTTGCCTCGTACATTGCAGAAATTTGATTCTATATGGGTTATAGTGGACAGGCTTACCAAGTCAGCGCATTTTCTACCAGTCCAGACCACCTATACAACTGAGGATTATGCAAGATTGTATGTTAGAGAAATAGTGCGGTTGCATGGTATTCCACTTTCCATTATATCAGACAGAGGAGCACAGTTTATAGCGCACTTTTGGAGATCTTTTCAGAAGAGCTTGGGTACACAGGTGAATCTGAGTACGGCTTTCCATCCTCAAACAGATGGACAAGCAGAGCATACTATTCAAACACTTAAAGATATGCTACAATCTTGTACGTTAGATTTTCAAGGCAGTTGGGATGACCATTTGCCTCTTATTGAATTTGCTTACAACAATAGCTATCATTCAAGTATTAAAATGGCACCTTATGAAACTTTGTACGGAAGGAAATGTAGATCACCAATTGGATGGTTTGAAGCGGGTGAAACTGCTTTACTTGGGCTAGATATTGTTCATCAGGAAATGGAGAAGGTTAAAGTGATCCAACATCGGTTACAAACGGCCCAAAGTCGCCACAAGTCATATACCGATGTCAGAAGAAGAGGGCTTGAATTCGCCATAGGTGATTGGGTATTTTTAAAGGTGTCACCGATGAAAGGGGTAATGCGGTTTGGAAAGAAGGGGTAATTGAGTCCACGTTACATAGGCCCATATGAAATTACTAGGAGATTTGGGCAAGTTGCGTATGAGTTGGCACTACCCCAAGAACTTTCCTCAGTCCATCCGGTATTTCATGTTTCGATGCTTCAAAAGTGCATAGGGGATCCATCTCGTATTGTTCCCGTTGAATATGTTCAAGTTACATAGGATCTTATTTATGAAGAGGTACCCATTGCTATTCTAGATCTACAAGTAAAAATATTGAGGAATAAAGACATAGCTTCGTGAAAGTCCTTTGGAGAAATCAACAAGTAGAGGAGATCACATGAGAAGCAGAAGAAATGATGAAATCAAAGTATCCCCATCTTTTTCAAATGGACCAATAAGTTCAAAGCGCGGAAGTGGAGCAATAAAAAGTAAGTATCCATGAGCCTTAAGTGTTTATGTATATGTATGCTAGTATAGAGCTGCATTTGTCGTAATTGAAGAGATATTATTAACATTTGAGGACGAATGTTCCTAAGGGGGGAAGAATGTAACACCCCTTACCTTCCCAACCCTACTTGACGACGTTGAATAATGTTTACTTGGGTGTCGAGAGATATAAGTATGTATTTGATAATGTTAACGATGAAAAAATTGAAATTTGGCCTCGTACATGTGATTAGCCTTTCATAAGAGGTGTTTTGTGATTTTTATGGAGCATTTGTGGGGTTCAAAATGAGGCTAAGAGGACCTCCAAACAAAGGATATTAAGGGTAAGAAGTAAGTTAAAGAATAGGACTTGAAGTATCTAACCAAACCCGCGAAGAAAAGTCGAAAAACAAAATTTTCAAAAAAACTAAGGGTGGGGCGCGCCAGAGGGCGTGCCAGGCCGCTCTGGGAAAAAACTTTTAGCCCACAGGCATCAAGCTGGCGCGCCCAAGGGCGTGCCAGGCTGGTTTTGCCCACTTTTCAAAGTTGAAAATTTTCTTAAGTCCCAAGGGTGCCCGGGGACGTACCAGGCCGATTTTTGCCACGTTTCTTCTACAACCACGAGCATATACATGAAATGATTGAATTATTATGTTGGTATGGTAAAATTACTCGTAAACGAATTTGGCATCAAAATGACGATTTTACCCTTATGGTCAAAATAGGCCATACGTGGCTAGAATAACTTATTTTTGGGATTGAGGCTACGAATATGGATCACGTGAGTGGGAATATTATCGTAACAAATATGAAATGATTTAAACATGAGAAATTATTGATTTTATTGGGTTAAGTGAATTGGGCTAAATAAAAGGCCTAAAAATAGAAAGAAGACATAGGCCAAAATGGGTCAAATGACCCATTCTAAAAATAGAAACAAGACATAGGCCAAAATGGGTCAAATGACCCATTCTTCATCCTTTGACCACTTAAACATGGCATTTAATGCCAAGAAGACTTGAGGGCCTATAAATAAGTGGAAAATCTAATTTTTATTCAAAGGAATACACAACACATTTCTAGAAATTTCCCAAAATTTCTCTCAACTCTCAAAGAACCCTAAGCCAACTTCTTGGAGCAAAAGCATCAATTTTCAAGCTTGGGTAAGTACTTATTCTTACGGATTAATATAGTATATGAATGGGAGAGTATGTAAACCATGTTGGTTATGCTTGGAAGTGTTGAATATGGCACTTTGTGTTTTTGTAAAATATGTGTTATCCATGGGATTTACACTTGAAATATGCTTTGTGATGTTGATGAAAGAGCATGGTATGGATGAAATATCAACATGTATGGTGTGATTATGTTATTAAACTTGTTATTTTCATATAAGTGTAAATTATGGGATTTTGGCCGATATGTGCTATGAGGTGTATTAAGGTAAATTGATGGATTATTTGTGACATGGTGTGGATGAGAAAGAGTAAAGGAGAGGTTTTGTGGTAAAATGTTATTGATTATCATGTATTGGTCAATGTATGGAATATTGTGGGATTATTGGTATGATAATTTCATCAATGGTATTGTCAAGGGGGAAATGACATTTTAAAGGCAAACATGTAACTCATTGACGTTATATGCCTTTGTAAGGTAGTTGGTGGTTAATATAAATTCCGTTATGTATTTGTGTTGTAGAGTGAAACATAAGGAAGGAGTGGGACATTGTATGCACATCTAAGATTATATATTCGTATTGAGAATACAAGGTATGTAAGGTTACTCTGTCCGTATCTTTCTGCAGCAAATAGTATTCACATTGACATTACGCTTGTCCCATCCCGAAATATGCTAAGGTATCCTATATCCGGTTATCAATGGTCATTATCACATATTTTCTACTCATTGATCAACTATGAATCACATGTCCCATATTCATTGATTAATGTTCAAAAAGCCAATAAGGTTGTGTTCCAAAGTTCCAATAGAGGTTATACTCATGTCTCTTGTTCATTGGTTATTGTTCAATGGTTCCAATAGTATTATGTTTCCAATAAGGTTATGTTTCTGATAATATTTATTCACATGTCTCTCACTCGTTGGTTAATGATCCAAAGCTTCAAGTAAAGTGGTGACTATCATGGTATCAATCTCAAAGTAATGAATAAAGTAATGCATATATGTGGTCAATGATCAAGTATGGGTGGTAGATTTGGGGGCGAAATGCCTAGATCAAGCCGATCCCGAGATGATTGGATCAGGAGGCAGTCCTAGAGGCATAAGCCTAGCTCCGACCGAGCCTGACAGGGGGCAGATCTAGGGGTAATAACCTAGCTCGAGCTGAACCTGATATATTGGTATGGGTGGCAGCTCTAGAGGCATATGCCTAGCTCGAGCCGATCACAATATATACTGATTCATGGGTGGTAGCTCTAGAGGCATAAGCCTAGCTCAAGCCGATCCCAACATAATGTTATGTTATGTTAAAAACCCACTATTCAGTTGGGGCCCGGGTATCACAAGTCACAGGCAAAGATGACTTATCTATATTGGTCATTCATTTGTATTTGAGTTCATTGGCATATTTACATATCCTAAAGTTTTTTATGAGCCTTACATACTCAGTACATTCTTTGTACTGACGTCCCTTGTGGGACTTACCTTACTTGCTGCAGGCGCAGGTACTAGTAGTCCTCCACAGTAGGTTGCCAGTTGTTGCGGATCATTGGTGAGCTCCAGTTAGTTCAAGGCTTCTACGAGTCACAGTTGTACACATGCTTTGGTTTTGTATAGATTGTATAAAGCGGGGACTTATCCTGACTTTCAGCTGGTTTTGGTAAATGTCTATGTTAGAGGCTTTTGTAGACGTATGTGGGTGTATGAATGTAAGGTGGTATTTGAAGTTTTTGACTTGATGGCCCCAACGGCCAAGTTTCACATATGTATATATATATATGTCACATGTTCCATGAATTCTATTATTGGCCTTATTGTTCTTACATAATGGTGGTGTTTCCTATGATATGCATACGAATGAATAGAAGCAAAGCTTGGTTCTCTCGGGCCTTGTCGGCTATGAGTGCCAATCCGTCCCGATGGGATTCGGGGCATGACATGCTAGTACCAAGATTAGCATGTAACAAGAATTTGGGGTTGGCAAGTTCCACAACTAAGTACTTCTTTCCCTCTTCCTCCAACTCACTCCTTCGCTTAATTTCGTCACATAGCTCCTTATGTGTAGCCAACATCACCAGTGACCCTTTCTCCTTCAACTCCCTCATTGCTTGGGAAACTTCATTTACTTGCAAAGGGGAAAGTGGATGAAGGGTGAATTTTTGGCCATTCAACTCAAAAGAATAACAATTTGTCCTCCCATCATGTATGGTTGAACGATCATATTTCCATGATCTTCCAAGCAAAAGGTGACAAGCATGCATGGGAATCACATCACATAACACTTCATTATCATAATTTCTAATTTTGAATCGGATCACAACTTGCCTATTTACTTTCAATTCTCCTCACTCATTTAACCATTGGAGCTTGTATGGTGTGGCATGTTTGGTAGTGGGAAATTTCAAAAGGTCAATCATGGTGGCCCTTTCAACATTAGCACAACAGTAACACCCCGTACATTTTCGAACCTATGTTATTACCATAACATTTATGAAATTAATTAAACATGATATTGTTGGGGTATTACACCTTAAATTAGGTGGGCTGAATTAATCTTGTGCTATTGGGCTCAATGGAGGCCCAAATTTACACCAAAAGACATGGCCCAAAAAGGGAATAATGATCCATTCATCTTGACCAAGTTAACAAATAAATTATTGACCAAAAGTAGTGAATAAGGATGAATTTAAAGGGTCGATAAAAGTTGAAAAATCAGATTTTATTCACCATTCCACACATGTGGAAAATCTAGAATTTTCCCAAGGATATTTTCTCTTCACCTTCAAACCCTAAGGCAACTACACTTGTTTGGACAAGATCATCTCTTTGAAAGCTTGGGTAAGTGTTTAATATTATGATTCAATATATTATATGGTTAATATGGTGCATAAATCATGTTGGTTATATTGGCAAAGTGTTGGACAGTTCACTATGTGAAAAACAGTGCACTTTTGCTTAATCGGTAAAGGGTTTTGCCTTTTAAACTTGGAAGTGGACTTGTGGTATTGAAGGAAATGACTTTGATGGATTAAATATCAACATGTAAGATGTGGTAATTTCCTTAACTTTATTTCTCTTTGTGTGTAACATTTGGAATTGTTGTTGTGAAATTGTACATGGAACCGGTGGCGTATTGAAAGGAAAATGTAGCTTTGGTGATGTTTATGTGCATTGTGAAACCATTGATGTTAGTTGTCATATAATATGATCTAAAATATGTTAATAGAAGCTTTGTTATGATCATGGACCATTCATTGCAAAAATGGACCCCAAAATGACCCCCCTGAGGCTGAAACGGGCATCAGCCCTCGCGGGTGGGGCACCTGCGGGTGCAGATGCCAATGCAGGTGACTCTGGACACTTCTAAGAGGCACCTTACGATGCACATCAACCACCTTCAGGTGCAAGTGGCTTCGCAGGTCAGCTCAGAACATCATTTTGTATGTTTTTGTCTCTCTTTGACCCCCCGAAACCCCTATACCCTTCTTTGATGCAATTATCAACTTATGGTACCTTTTGAATGACTTTAAAAGAGTATCACGGAGGTATTTTGAGTGGTATAAATTATGGATTGTCTTTCATGTATTGTTGTTAAAGGTGTTTACGTGATGTAGTGAGGTAATTGTGACATTGTATTGAAGGGGAAATGTAAAGTATGAACTTGGTGTAAAATGCTTTTGGTTTATGAGGTGTTGGTCAAGGTGTGGAATGTTGTGGTGTTGTTGGTATGATAATGCAGTGAGTTGTATTGAAGAAGGATGAAATGACACTATATAGCAGTCACGTAGCTCATTGTCGTTTGATGCACTAGTAATGTAGTTAATTGTTAACATGAGTTCCATTATGTACTTGTGTTGTAGAGTAAAATGTAAGGAAGGAAATAGATTATTGTAATCACATATAGGACTGTGTATTCATATTGGGAAGATAAGGTATGTAAGGTTACTCTTTCCGTATCCTTATGCAGCACATATTGTTCACATGGTCATCATACTTTTTCCAGTACGAAATGTTCTAAGGCATCTCATTTCAGGTTTTCATGTATTGTTATTCTTATGTTCCTTATTTGTGGATCAATTGTTGTTCATATGTCTCTTAATCATGGACAGATGTTCCAATGCTCCAATAATGTTGTGACTATCAACATATCAATCTCTCAAAAATAAGAAATAAAGTAATGCATATTTGTTGGTTGTAAGAGTACGGGTGGTAGCTCTAGAGGAATAAGCCTAGCTTGAGCCAATCCCGAGATTATTAGATCAGGGGGTAGTCCTAGAGGCATAAGCCTAGCTCAGATCGATCCTGACAGGTGGTAGCTCTAGAGGTAAGAACCTAGCTCTAGTCGAACCTGATATATATTGGTTTATGGGTGGTAGCTCTAGAGGTGATAAACCTAGCTCGAGCCGAACCCGATATAGATTGATTTATGGGTGGCAGCTCTAGAGGCATAAGCCTAGCTCGGGCCGATCCCAACATAACGTTATGTTATATTAAGACCCACTGATCAGTTGGGGCTAGGGTACGATATGATATAAGTGATGATGAATAAAAAAAAAATAAGGAAAATAATGAATGTAAGGTACATGGTTCCACATATTCAAAATGATGGTTTATCCATATTGACTATTCTCTTATATTTGATCCCATTGATGCACTTCTGTATGATGCAGTTTTCTTATAGCCTTACATACTCAGTACATTCTCCGTACTGACGTTGCTTGGGGGATTTACCTTACTTGCTGGAGGCACAGGTGCTAGTAGACCTCCTCAGTAGGTTGCAGATCATTTACAGGCCTTTGGTGAGCTCTAGTTGGTTCGTGGCTTTCTGAGTCATTATGTAAATTTGTTTTTGGGTGTTGTATAAAGCGGGGACTTTTCCCGACTTTAGCTTGGCTATGTATATGTATTTGTAGAGGATTTGTAGACGGTTGTGGGAAGACGAATGTAAGAGATGTATGTACATTTTGACTTGATGGCCCTAACGGCCAAGTTTCATATACAGTATGTTTTCCATGACTTCCGCCATTGGCATCTGGTAGCTATATGTGATAGTGATGTTCATTGATTGACATGCGTATGAGTGTACATGAGCAAAGATTGGTTCTCTCGGGCCTAAAAGGCTTTGGGTGCCAGTCCGCCTCGTTGGAACTCGAGGCGTGACAAAAGTGGTATTAGAGCAGGTTGTCCTAAGGGTGTCTACAAAGCCGTGTCTGAGTAGAGTCTTGCTTATGGATTTGTTGTGCACCACATTTATAAGTAGGAGGCTGCGGGACATTTAGAAGTTATTTCTTTTCTTCATTTTTAGATCGTGAAATAGAGCCAAAAGTGTAAGTGGAAAAATTATATCTGACCATTGGAATTGGTTTTCTTTGATATAGTAAAAATGTTGATGACAAGAAGAGGTAGAGGCAAGGGTAAGCAGGTAGATATGATTGCTGGTGAAGGACTGAGTAAATCACCACCTGACTAAGCTAGTCAAGGTGGAGCTGACACTGAATCTGCATCGCGGGCTTTTTCCACTTTTCCAGCTCCAAAAGAGCCGAGAAGGAGAGAAGTATCTTCAAAATTGCCCATTAATACTATTGAGCAGGACTTAATGAGTGCGGTGCAAATATTGACCCGTGTAGTTGCTGCACAAGCCCAAAGACAAGCTTTTGTGCAGCAAAAGAAGGGACAGAGGCAGAGGAGGAGGATACAAGAATTGGAAGGAGGATCGTCAAAAAGAGCTAAACCCATGGGATAGGTCATGGCGTCCCAAGAATGATTTGGGCCTCATATTTTTTTCAAACCACCTAGGCCATCACTTCCCCATTCCACAAAAAATTCTCCCCCTCTATTCCAAGGGTTTAGAAGTAACAAGTTTGGGCAAAAAAGTGAGGTTCAGGATTCACGAACAGTGAGGTATTGAGCACGAGGAAGTATGAGCCAATCGAGGTCTCCTCATCAGCAGTGTCAGCGCTGCAGAAGGTATCATTTAGGTGAATGTCGGTTGGGAACAAATATTTGCTTTTGGTGTGGTGTGCCAGGGCACATGGTGAGAGAGTGCCCACAAAGAGGCATGGGTGGTATGACACGCCCTACGGTATCAGCCATTGCATTATCATCGTCAGATGTACAACCCACTGGTCGTGGTAGAGGGGCTAGAGGAGCAGCTAGTTCTAGTGGAATTCCAGACCGTACCTATGTCGTGACGGATTGGCAGACATTTGAGGCTTCTCCTGATGAAGTGACAGGTATATTATCTGTCTTTTCACATAATGTATTTGCATTGATTGATCCGGGTTTTACCCTATCATATGTTACTCCATTGATTATTGAAAAAAAAAATTGTGAAAAGACACTAGCATTATTAGTTAACCCATTCGAGGTATCTACACCAAAAGGTGAATCTATTGTAGCTAAAAGAGTGTATCGTAACTGTATGGTAACTGTGTGTGGTCATGATACATTGGCCGATCTTATTGAGTTGAACATGGTGGATTTTGATGTTATAATGGGAATGGATTGGTTGTCTTCTTGTTATGCCACGGTAGATTGCCGGACTAAGAGGGTATATTTTCATTTTCCACAAGAAGGTGTTCTTGAATGGAAGGGTAATGTGGGGGCACCGAGGGGAAAATTTATTTCCTATATTAAAGCAAATAAAATGATAGCCAAGGGGTATATATGTCAATTAGTCCGAGTGCAAGATACTGATGTGGAACCACCAACTCCTCAGTCGGTTTTGGTGGTTAATGAATTCTCGATGTATTTCCTGACGATCTTCCAGGTATACCCCTAGAATGGGAGGTAGAGTTTGGTATTGATGTAATTCCAGGCACTCAACCTATCTCTATTCCTCCATATAAAATGGCTCTAGCAGAATTATAGGAATTAAAAAAAAGGGAGAGAGTAGTTAAAAGACTTGTTGGACAAGGGATTCATAAGGCCTAGTATGTCTCCGTGGGGTGTACCAGTGTTATTTGTACGAAAGAAAGATGGCACATTGAGAATGTGTATTGATTGTCTCCAACTGAATAAGGTGACAGTTAAGAATAAATATTCCCTCCCCAGAATTTATGATTTATTTGAGTAATTACAAGGTGCCAACGATTTCTCACATATCGACTTGAGACCAGGTTCTTATTAGGTACGGGTTAGGGAGGAAGATATACCCAGGACAACTTTTCGAACACGGTATGGTCCTTATGAATTTTTAGTTATGTCAATTGGGTTAACAAATGCACCTGCAATTTTTATGGATTTGATAAATAGGGTGTTCAAGCCATTGTTAGATATGTTTGAGACCATGTTTAGAGATGAGATTCAAGGTCACAAGAGAGCCATGCTAATCACTTGATATAGGTGTTACGGATTATTTGTGACCGTAAGATATATGCGAAGTTCTCTAAATGTGAATTTTGGTTAAAATCTGTAGCATTCTTGGGTCGCATGGTATCAGATGAAGGAATAAGGGTTGATACAAAAAAGATAGAAGCCGTGAAGAATTGGCCAAAACTTACGACGCCTACAGGGATTCATAGTTTTCTTGGGTTGCCAGGCTAGTACAGAAGGTTTGTTGAAGAGTTTTCCTTCCATTTTAGCACCCTTAACAAGCTAACACACTAAGAAATCAAGTTTCAGTGGAATGATGCATGTGAGAAAAGTTTCCAAGAGTTGAAAGATAAATTGACTTCTACACCTGTATTAGTGCTTCCCGAAGGCACAAAAGGGTATGCAGTATATTATGATGCTTCAGGAGTTGGCTTAGGATGTGTATTGATGCAACACGGTAATGTAATAGTGTATGCCTCACGACAGTTGCGTCCACATGAGAGAAATTATCCCACATGCGATCTTGATTTAGCAGTCGTGATATTTGCTTTAAAGATATGGCGCCACTATTTGTATGGGGTTCACGTTGATTTATACCGATCATAAAAGTTTGTAGTAGTATATTTTTAAGCAGAATGACCTAAACTAGGAACTAAATTTGAGGCAGCGAGAGTGGATGGAACTCGTAACAGACTACGACACCAAAAGTGGTTGGAAGATTATGATAGTAATATCTTATACCATCCGGGAAAAGCAAACGTGGTGACCGATACATTAAGTTGCAAATCAATAGGAAGCACTAGTAGCCAGTTGATGGAAAAGTAAGGTATAGTCAAGGATCTACATCAATTAGACAGCTTGGGGGTTCATCTTCTTGAAACTCCAGATGAAAGAATTATAGTGTAAAATGTGGCAGAGTCTTCATTAGTAGCTGAAGTAAAGGAAAACCAGTATGCAAATCCTATTTTTATTGCAGCTGACAGAGAATGACAACAAGGTTTGATGAAGACATTTGATTTTACGCACGAGAGAGAGTACCTCAATGCCCAGGGTAGATTTTTTATACCGGATATAGATGAGTTAAGGAAATGAATGATGACGGAAGCAAATCATTCACGGTATTCTATTCATCCGGGAGCAAGCGAAATGTACCATGATTTAAAAGAGATGTATTGGTAAGGTTACATGAAAAGAACATTGCAGAATTTGTAACTTAATGTCAAAACTGTCAACAAGTAAAAGTGGAGCATTAGAAACCTGGAGGTTATATGCAATGTATAAATCTTCCAGCTTGAAAAGAGGGATATGATTAACATGGGTTTTATCATAAGTTTGCCTCGTACATTTTGAAAATTTTATTCCATGTGGATGATAGTTGACAGGCTTACCAAGTAGCACACTTTTTACCTGTCAGGACCACCTGTACAGCTGGAAATTATGCAAGGTTGTATGTTAAAGAGATAGTACGATTACATGAGATTCAAATTTCTATTATATCAGACAAATAGACAAACAGAACGTACCATACAAACACTTGGAGATATGTTACGAGCTTGTACATTAAACTTTAAAAGTAGTGGGGATGGTCATTTAACTCTTATGGAATTTGCCTACAATAATAGTTATCATTCAAGTATCAAAATGACACCTTATGAAGCTTATATGGGAGAAAGTGTAGATTACCAAGTGGATGGTTTGAAGCAGGTGAGACTGCTTTATTCGGGCCAAATCTTGTTCATCAAGCTATAGAGAAAGTCAAGGTGATACAACAGAGGCTACAAACAGCCCCAAAGTCGACACAAGTCATATACCGATATTAGAAGAAGGGAATTAGAATTGGCCATAGGTGATTGGGTAGTTTTGACAGTGTCACCAATGAAAGGGGTAATGAGATTTTGAAATAAATGAAAGTTGGCCCTATATAACGTGCCATATGATAACCCGAAGATTTGGGTAAGTTGCATATAAATTAGCACTACCCCAAGAACTCCCCACAGTTCATTCAGTGTTTCATGGTTCAATGCTTCAAAAATGCATGGGAGAGATGTACAAGTTACGGAGGATATCACATATGAAGAGGTAACTACTACTATTCTTGATATATAAGTGAAATAATTAAGAAATAAAGAAGTAGTTTCCATAAAGGTACTATTGGAGAAATCAGCAAGTAGACGGAATCACATGGGAAACCGAAGGAATGATGAAATCTAAAGTACTCGTATTTGTTGTAAACAGAAGAAAAAGTTCAAAGTACGGAATTGAAGCAATAACAAGTAAGTATCTTTAAGTATCATGTCTATATGAGAACATTAAGGATACACTTAGATTTAAATTTGTTTCAATGAGATAATGTTACTAACATTTGAGGACGAATGTTCCTAAAGGGGGAAGGATGTAACACCCCGTACATTTTCGAACCTATGTTCCTACCATAACATTTATTGAATTGATTAAACATGATATTGTTGGGTTATTACACCTTAAATTAGGTGGGATGAATTAAGCTTGTGCTATTGGGCTCAATGGAGGCCCAAATTTACACCAAAAGACATGGCCCAAAAAGGGAATAATGATCCATTCATCTTGACCAAGTTAACAAATCAATTATTGACCAAAAGTAGTGTCTAAGGATGAATTTAAAGGGTCTATAAAAGGTGAAAAATCAGATTTTTTTCACCATTCCACACATGTGCAAAATCTAGAATTCTCCCAAGGATATTTTCTCTTCACCTTCAAACCCTAAGGCAACTACACTTGTTTGGACAAGATCATATATTTTAAAGATTGGGTAAGTGTTTAATCTTATGGTTCAATAAATTATATTCTTAATATGGTGCATAAATCATGTTGGTTATATTGGCAAAGTGTTGGACAGTTCACTATGTGTAAAATAGTGCACTTTTGCTTAATTGGTAAAGGGTTTTGCCTTTTAAACTTGGAAGTGGACTTGTGGTCTTGAATAAAGTTACTTTGATGGATTAAATATCAACATGTAAGATGTTTTTATGTCCTTAAATTTCTTTCTCTTTGTGTATAACATTTGGAATTGTTGTTGTGAAATTGTACATGGAACCAGTGGCGTATTGAAAGGAAAATATAGTTTTGGTGATGTTTATGTGCGTTGTGAAACCATGGATGTTCGTTGGCATCTAATATGATCTAAAATATGTTAATATAATCTTAGTTATGATCATGGACCATTCATTGCAAAAAAAGACCCTAAAATGACCCCCGGAGGCTGAAACGGGCATCCACCCTCGCGGGTGGGGCACCTGCGGGCGCAGATGCCAACACAGGTGACTCTAGACACTGCCATGAGGCACCTTCGGACGTACCTCAACCACCTGCGGGCGCAGGTGTCTTCGTAGGTCAGCCCAGAATGTCGTTTTGTATGTTTTTGTCTCACTTTGACCACCCGAAACCCCTGTACCCTTCTTTGATGCAATTATCAACTTATGGTACCTTTTGAATGACTTTAAAAGAGTATCCTGTATGTATTTTGAGTGGTATCAATTATGGATTGTCCTTCATGTATTGTTGTGAAAGGTGTTTACGTGATGTAGTGAGGTAATTGTGACATTGTATTGAAGGGGAAATGTAAAGTATGAACTTGGTGTAAAATGCTTTTGGTTTATGAGGTGTTGGTCAAGGTGTGGAATGTTGTGGTGTTGTTGGTATGATAATGCAGTGAGTTGTATTGAAGAAGGATGAAATGACCTTATATAGCAGTCACGTAGCTTATTGTCATTTGATGCACTAGTAATGTAGTTAATTGTTAACGTGAGTTCCGTTATGTACTTGTGTTGTAGAGTAAAATGTAAGGAAGGAGCTGGATTATCGTAATCACATATAGGACTGTGTATTCATATTGGGAAGATAAGGTATGTAAGGTTACTCTTTTCGTATCCTTCTACAGCACATATTGTTCACATGGTCATCGTACTTGTTCCATTCCGAAATGTTCTAAGGCATCACATTTCAGTTTGTTATGTATTGTTATTCTTATGTTCCTTATTTGTGGATCAATTGTTGTTCATATGTCTCTTAATCATGGACTGATGTTCCAATGCTCCAATAATATTGTGACTATCAACATATCAATCTCTCAAAAGTAAGAAATAAAGTAATGCATACTTGTTGGTTGTAAGAGTACGGGTGGTAGCTCTAGAGGCATAAGCCTAGCCCGAGCCTATCCCAATATTATTGGATCAGGGGGTAGTCCTAGCGGTATAAGCCTATCTCGGATCGATCCTGACAAGTGGTAGCTCTAGAGGTAAGAACCTAGCTCGAGCCAAACCTGATATATATTGGTTTATGGGTGGTAGCTATAGAGGTGATAAACCTAGCTCGAGCTGAACCCAATATATATTGATTTATGGGTGGCATCTCTAGAGGCATAAGCCTAGCTCGGGCCGATCCCAACATAAACTTATGTTATATTAATACCCACTGATAAGTTGGGGCCCGGGTACGATATAATATAAGTGATGATGAATAAAAAAAGAAAGCAAGGAAAATAATTAATGTAAGGTACATGGTTCCACATATACATAATGATGGTTTATCCATATTGACTATTCTCTTATATTTGATCCCATTGATGCACTTCTGTATGATGCAGTTTTTTTATAGCCTTACACACCGAGTACATTCTCCGTACTAACGTCCCTTGGGGTACTTACCTTACTTACTACAGGCACAGGTGCTAGTAGACCTCCTCAGTAGGTTGTGGATCATTTACAGGCCTTTGGTGAGCTCTAGTTGGTTTGGGGATTTTCGAGTCATTATGTAAATTTGTTTTTGGGTGTTGTATAAAATGGGGACTTTTCCCGACTTTAGCTTGGCTATGTATATATATCTATAGAGGTTTTGTAGACGGTTGTGGGAAGAAGAATTTAGGAGATGTATGTCCATTTTGACTTGATGGCCCTAATGGCCAAGTTCCATATACAGTATGTTTTCCATGACTTCCGCCATTGGCATCTGATAGCTATATGTGATAGTGATGTTCATTGATTGACATGCGTATCAGTGTACATGAGCAAAGATTGGTTCTCTTGGGCCTCAACGGCTTTGGGTGTCAGTCCGCCTTGTTGGAACTCGGGGCATGACAACAACTTCCACTATCGATTACCAATGAGCAAACATGTTCTTTAATAAGGCACTTTGAGTGGAATAGGTTTTCTTTTTGACTCGGATCATCTATTGCCTTACTAGTCATCACTCTTCTCACAACAATGTTTGGAACCTCAAATTCTCCATCTTGAGGCCAAGCATCCTCATATTCTTCCCCACCATGCTCTTCATTCTCAAACTTTCTCTTTTCGTGGGGATCCTCATCACCTTTCTCCCCTTTTTCCACTTCTTCTCCAAGGTAATACATCTTCTTTCTCTAAGGATAACGTTCCTCCAGTTCGTACACTCATTCACCTTATGGCCCCAACCTTAGCATTTAAAACATTGAAAACCTTTAGACTTAGTAGTTGGATACTTATTACCTTCATTCCTTGGTGGATACCTTGGGGTGATCTTCTCAACAGGCTTATTGTCATAGGGCCCTTTCAGATCCTTGTCCTTGCTCCATTCCGATGAAGGTTGAGCTACTTCTTTGTTCTTTTCCCAAGAATTAGTGGATGAGTATCCTTAGGGTTTGAAATATGTTCTCTCCTTGATATCTCTCTCAACTTCCAAGGACTCTTGAAAGATTTTTTCTGAGGTAGCAAACTTATGGCAATTCATGGATGAGGAGATTTCTTTGTTCAAACAAACCTTGAAGTGGATAACGGCATGTTCCACCTTCTCTTGATACTCAAACTTCAAGATCAATTGTTGAAACTCATCAAAGTAGGTTAAGACATTCTTGTTCCCTTGCCTTAGATTGTACAACTTGGCAAGTAACTCATGTCTATACCTTTCTGGCACATACTTTCTTCTCATAAGAGCCTCCAAAGCATCCCATGGAGGTGGTTGTCCCTCATTTAAGACATTTTCAAACCGCTTGGCATATTACCACCATGTGATAGCAAATCCTTCAAATTGGGCTATGGCATAGCAGCTCTTCTTGTCACCGGTTAGATCATTGACTTAAAAGATTCTTTGACAAGTAGACTAAGATTCTTTGACAAGTAGACTCCCATGTTAAATAAACTTTGGGATCACCCTCTCCTTTGAAAGTTGGAAGACTAGTCTTGATTGAATTTGTCACGCCTCAAATCCTATTGAGACTGACAGGCACCCGATGCCCTAAAGGCCCGAGAGAACCAACTTGTACCTTGTGACTACCATGCATGTAATTGTGATAATTATAAGGCTTTGAAAAGTATAGGTAAGACTCCCTAGTAAAAGACCAACATACATAGGCCCATAATGGATATACGTGACTTGGCCGTTATAGCCTTAATTACTAGAGAATAATACACAACTGTGCTTTACTTTAACAATAGTCTACAAAGCCTCTAAAGGATATACAACTTTATATTAGGTCGGGACAAGACCCCGCCATACCCTTAACTATAAAATAATATCAAATATATGCTACAGACTCGGCAAAGCCGCAAATCAACCTGAAGCTCACCAAAAGCCGCTGAGTATTCTGTGCTTGTATTAGGGAGATGTATTAGCTGGAATACCTATACCTATGGAATGAAACATAGTGTCCCCCATGAGGGACGTCAGTATGAAAGAATGTACTGAATATGTAAGGCATAAAGGAACCATATGTGAAACAAGAGCTCAAATGAAACCAGGTACAACTGTATAGATATTCATAGAATACCACCTTTTCTTATACTTGTAGAATCATATACATTGCATTTTTTCCTTTGCTTAACTCTTTTTTGTATTATTAACTTTATAAGGCATGTGATACAAATAACCAGCTGATCAGTGGTAAAAAAGGATTACCCATGCTAGGCATTTTAACCCCTGGGATACGGTCCTCATAAATATACAGATCGGGATCGACCCATGCTAGGCTTTACTTTCACCTCTGGGATACCACCCGTAATATTGGGATCGACCCGACTAGGTGTTCCTTCCACCCCTGGGATACCACCCATCAATACAAATATTGGGATCGGCCCATGCTAGGTATTATAACCCCTGAGCTTCCACCCATAAATACATAAGTTCATTTTACCTTGTTTTTTTAATCTTTGAGATTGTTCTTTTGGTAGTCGTAACTCTTTTGAGCTTTTGGAACTATGAACCAGTAGAAGAAGACATGTGTACAGTATGATTGAGACATCAACAATGATATAGGAAACAAGTGTACCATCAATGTAGTAATACTTAGGAACTTATATGACACCATGAACATCATCACTAGACATAAAACACATTCACAAATGAGCCATGAATACATGTGACAAGTAAGGAGATGAGGAAATGTAACAAAGGAGCTATTAAGGTGCATAACTAGTGAGCGACTGATGCTACATAACACGTATTATTTGTGGAAGATTCAAGTGATCTTGCATAGCATATAGCAATTGGGTAGATTCAAGTGTAGAAATCTAGACATTTCAAATGGGGGAATATATGCATACCAAGTGGAGACATCTAACTCCTCAAATGAAGATGTTCGGACTGTATAATAAATACTTACTAGGTGATAACAATTAAAAGGGTACATAAACATGAGGACTATTGAAGCACATGGGCAGATTCCAATTAGGAACAAATGTACATTCCTAGTAAGGACATATAAACTATATATTTAAATAGGTAAGGACTCTATAAGGTCACCTTATACCCAAACATGATGAGAGTAATACCCAAAGAATGGAACATGTGAGCCAAAAAAAGTATATGATCAATTAGACAATTGAAGCAATTTTGGACAGATTGTATATCCAACATATGATACTCTTAACATGTGTAATTTAGGATTTTATTGACTCATTTTTAGACCACGGACAGTAAGTAAAAGGGCCATTAACTACAATGGGGATTGTACACCATCACAATGTATCTTTTACCTGAAAGTTCATCTAAGAAGCTCACTTTGTTGGTACACTAGTATAAGACTTCATGCCAAAGAATATGAACTAGAATAGCCTTACATACCTTGCTGCACCACCCAAATATTACAATGAATTATCCTTCTTTCCTTTATGAATTCTCCTTCTTTCCATTAAGGCATTAATCTACAATATAAGTATATAATGAAGCTAATATTAATAGCTAATCATAATGTAATCCTTGTGAAACAGTAGCTAAACACTTTGGCGGGTAGTACGACTATCCAGCCCCTAAACAGTTGGTGTATCACCACACCCTCCTCCTATACTTTAATGTAACTCCACCCAACTATTCTATAAGGTTGTCTACTGCTTCTCAAAAACAACACACATAAACAGGCCCTTGACATTCCCAAATCCTTCAACACCATAAGAAAAATTATTGAACTCATGGCTTCCGATCACCATCCCGTGAGTTCTTAACAATTACTCATATAAAATTCTCCACCCAAACCTATACATAAAGAGGGACGAAATTGGGGCAGTAACCTTACCTTTGTTTTTGAAATTTAATATCTTAAATTATACTCCATCAAGACTTTAAGCTTCCATTCAAGTTGAACCAAATACTACTTGAGATCTCTCTGAAGTTTAAGAGAAGTGGACTGCCAAGTTTGGGGGAAAAGGAGTTGTCCTACACTTCAAACACAAACAGCTTGATTTCCATTACTTTCCATGGTAAAATTAAACTAAATCATAATTATTTTCACTTAACTTTAAACAAGTAATAAGAGGAAATCCCAATAACCCTAATAGAAATTTTAGGGCTACTATATGAAACTTTGAGAGGAAGAGAGAGAGCTAGAGATAATTCTGAATTTTAACTATGTAATAATGAAGAGAAAATGAACTAATTTGGACCCTATATTTCCCTCACATCACCGCCTCTTTCCCCTTCATTTATGGCCACAATTAGCCAAGTAGGTGATGCACCTACTTGGCCATTTTAAGCTGGTCATAATTCCAAGTAGGTGATGCACCTACTTGGTTTATTTTAAGCTCCTCCTTTATGTGGGCTTAACAATATTGGGCCTTGGGCAGATTGGGGTTTTGGGCTGCCCATTCTCCTCCTTCTCATTCACTTAATTTGGGCTAGATTTGTCAAGTAGGGGATGGGTGAACTTGGGCTAATAAACTGGTCAAAATATTCATAGTAGGTGATGCACCTACTTAGTTCTTAGTTCGGTCAATAAACCAAAGTAGGTGATGCACCTATTTGTCACCTGCTAGATAAATTTAAGTCAAGAAAGCAACTCACTTATTTATTCAATATTTCTATATATTAACCCATTTACTTTAACCTCACACTTATATATACTTGTCCATCAAGTTAACTTGGCCAAACCCAAGCTGAAATGTATGGGGCTTTATAGTAACCTAAAATTCTAGTTTAAACCGTTACTAATCACTTAAGAAACTTGGTACCTAACCTATAAAATGAGGTTACATCAGAGCCATATGACTAGAACTAGTATACTCAGAATACGGGGTGTTACATTACTATCTCGAGTTTAAACAATTTTTGTCAAGTTCACTTAGTTGTATATGTATTAAAAGGTAGGGGTGTTACAGAATTGATCCCATTATCTCAACCTCCATTTCCACCTTGATTATCATTGTAATTCCATTGGTTCTCACCTTGGGGACGATTCCCTAAGTTTCCTCTTCTATATGGTGCCGAACCAAATCTTCCTCCTCGACCTCAGAATCCTTATTGAGGCAATGGTCTATTCCTCCAATATTTTGCATGCACGGACTCTTTATCGTACTCTTCAAACTCAACTTGTGGGTCCTCTTCTCCTACTCCCTCAACTTGGATGGGTTGATTTTGTTTACGTGGTATTTGGAGTGGGGGATTTTGGTTTAGTGGAACTTGAGGTAGTGGGTTTTGGTTTGGGGGTGCTCGGGGTATGCCTTGGTTATACGGGATTTGGTCTTGCGGTCCTTCTTGATTGGATTTGTTGAATTGGGGTTGTAGTGGACGGATGGGATTTTGGTTATGTGGATAGACAGTGGCTTGGGTGAGGGGGTCTTGTGTTTACCTCGACGGATTGAATATTTGGTAGAGTGTTTCCGGGTAGATAGTAGCGGATGTGTATTGAGCATTCCGCTAGATGAGGCATGGTATTTTTGAGGAGTGGATTGGGTGGAATTTAGATGACCTTCCATGTTCACGATCTTTCCACCCATGGCAGACACACTTCCTTGGAAGGTGATCATATGACCTTCCATGGCTCCCATTCTACCATCCATAGATTCTATTTTATGGTTTAATGATTCAATTGCCGCCAAGATTACATTCGAAGTGTTAACATCCCTAGTTGGTGGTGCTTCACCCTCCGAGGCCATTATACCTATTAGAAATGACACTAAACACAAACAACAATCAAGTTAGCGTTAAATAAATAGCCTCACAACTCTACACACCATTGTATGCCTCACACTTGGATTAGTAAATGTTGAAGAATGGCTTATTCTCCGGGTGGTAGTCAAGGTGTCAATATCTACTCTTGATTAGATCAGATTCTTGTTTGAAAGACTCAAAAGAAATATTTATGGACTTGAATCAAGAATTAACGACGAAATAAAAACTAGAAAAGCACAAAAGAAATAGGACAAAGAAGGAAAACGGACTCAAGAACTAATCAACCAACTAAGTAGGTGAATTACTAGTTTTTAATTAGTTTTAGAATCAATAATTGAGAGTAGGAATAACGGGGTGAAACTAAAAGGATGGAACCTGAGCAAAGTTGATTTTTAAGTGTCGAGATACGTTTTAGTTGACCTATGGAAGCAGCTTGTGACCTGCCCACGCAGGTAGACAAACGTAGGTGAAAATAGAAACTCGGCAGGTGACCTGCGTTAGTCACCTGCGACCGTAGATAACCCTCCTACGTGCGTAGGTTGGGCGCAGGTGAGGCTGGACAGTGCACCTGGAAACCCCGAGATTCTCTCTCCTATGGGCCCTCTTTGACTCTCTTTCTTGGAATATTCTTTTTCCTTTTGGATATCCCTTTGTACCAACAACTTTTCTTTCCTTTCTTTTTTATTTCTTGGATCAAACAACACTTTTTGAGGATTCTTTTTCTTGAAGATTTGAAGATTCTCAAGAACACAAAGAACTTCAAATTTTCCAACTAATTCACTTTGGCTCAAAAATCCATAAAACTTTAGATCTAGGGCCCCTTCAACGGGAGAAACACCTTTTTAACAATTTCAACCCTCAAATCCACACCAAATCAACAAGATCTAAAACCAACTTTTCTATTTTCTTCAAGCTCAAGAACACAAGTCCATCAATGGGGTTTTTCTCTAAATGATAGCCAAAAAACTATGGTAACTAGAATTTAACTAAGAATTAAAATGATAATCAATGGATAGATGAAAAATTAGACATAAGAAGATGAGTAATGAAGAACAATAGGATATATTAAACCTTAGAACCCTCAAATTATATTCATCAACTAACACCTAATTCCTACAGTGACCAAGAGGGAGTCAAAACGCTTTTGAAACCACACGTTGCTAAGCAAACTTTCAACAAACGCTCACCAGAAACTCTCTCAAGAGCATTGTTCATCAATATTCAAGCAAAAACTAAGGAAATAAATACTAGGTTCTACTATTTATACCCCATGGGCCATTTATTACATAATTGGGCCCAAAAGTGACCGATTTTCACAAACTATTAATTTCAGCCGAGTTGGGACACCTGCCCATGCAGGTGGACTACCTACGCATGCAAGTAATGGTGCAGGTTCCACTGCCTAGGCTTCTTTGGCCTCCTGCTGGCGTATCTCATCACCTACGGCCGCAGGTGAGAAAGCAGATGCCATTGGTCCATCGTTTTGCTCTTCTTTGCTTTCGTTTGGCCCTTCCAAGGTCCCTTGATCCTCTTTAGATGCAATCACCAACATGTAGCACCCTTTGGATCATAGTAGAATGTCGTTAAGTACCTCTTATTTCATGAACATTCCTTGGAGCACTTGGAGCTCTCATGATTGACTTCTAGTGAATGGTTTAGAGAGGATTTGGATTCTATCATCCTCTCCATATTGAGAATATTTGACCTCAACTTCTCATCATCTACCATGTTAAAAGGTGAGAAATCAGACACGTTGAATGTGTTGTGCACTTGATACTCCGGTGGGAGGTCAATCTTGTAAGCATTATCATTTATACGTTAAAGCACTTGGAATGGGCCATCACCTCTAGGCATTAACTTAACCTTCCTTTGGGTGGGAAACCAATTTTTCTAGAGGTGTACCCGTAACCAATCACCCGGTTCAATTACAAGCCTCCTCCTCCCTTTGTTCACTCTTTTGGCTATTGCTTGATTCATCTTCTCAAGGTAAATTCTGACCTTCTCATGCATCTTCTTCATTGCTTCCATCCTTTTGCTCCCATATAAACTAATCACAACATCACTAGACAAAGGCGTGAGATCTAAAGGGGTTAGGGGATTAAAACCATAGACACATTCAAAGGGAGTCATACCAATAGTCGAGTGAATAACACGATTGTAAGTAAATTCGACTAAAGGTAAGTGATCCTCGCAAGAGTCCATTTTTCCTTTGACCATGGCGCGTAGCATAGAACCTAAGTTCCTATTCACAACCTCGATTTGACCATCGGTTTGTGGGTGGAAAGACGTTAAGAAAAGCAATTTGGTGCCAAGCCTACCCCACAAAGACCTCCAAAAGTGACTAAGGAACTTAGAGTACCTATCACTAACAATGGTCCAGGGAATTCCGTGTATGTTTACAACATGTTCTATAAACAAGGATGCCACATTGGAGGCATCATCAAATTTGTGTCACGGAATAAAATGAGCCATTTTGGAGAACCGATCAACCACAACAAAGATACTATCTCTTCCCCTCCTTGTCCTAGGCAAACCCAATGCAAAATCCATAGATATGTCAAGTCATGGATGTAGAGGGGTGGGAATTGGGGTATATAATCCTTGAGAGAGAAGGCGTGACTTCTAACTTCTACAATTCATACATTGACCACAAATTTGTGCAACATCATGACACATTTTGGGCCAATAGAATTGTTCCTTTAGGATTCCAAGGGTCTTGTCAATTCCAAAGTGACCCATCATACCCCCATTGTGTTCCTCTCTCACAAAAACTCTCTCCAATAGCTAGAGGTCACACACAACCTCTTTCCTTTGAATAGGAATCCATCAAATTTTGAGTAGGGTATAGAAGTTCTATCCCTAAGACATCTTTCCCTTTTCCATTCATCACAATCCTTGAAGATTTGAGCATACTTGGGATCCTCGGGATATAATGTCTTCAAACATTCAAATCTAATTAATTTAGAAGACAAAGTACAAAGTAACACATGTTTTCGGGACAAGGCATTGGCCACAACGTTCTCCTTTCCCTTTTTGTATTGGATTACATAAGGGAAAGTTTCTAAGAATTCAATCCACTTGGCATGCCATTTGTTCAATTTTTCTTGGGCCCTAAGATGTTTCAAAGACTCATGGTAGGTTTAAATCACAAATTCCTTAGGCCACAAGTAGTGTTGCCAATTTCCCAAAGCTCTAATCAAGGTATATAACTCAAGATCATACATAGAGTAGTTAAAGGTTGCTCCTTTGAGCTTTTCACTAAAGTATGCAATGGTCTTTTGGTCTTGCATTAAGACGGCCCCAATACCGACCTTGCTAGTGTTACATTCGACTTCAAACATTTTTCCAAAGTCGGGCAATTGCAATCAAGGGGCAAAGCTAAGCATTATTTTCAAAGTTTCAAACGCCTTTGCCTGCTTGTCACCCCACTTAAAGGGATTATCCTTTCGAATTACCTCGGTCAATGGAGCGGCTATGGTACTAAACCCTTTGACAAACCTTCTATAGAAACTAGCCAATCCATGAAAGCTTCTCACATCACCAATGGATTGTGGAGTTGGCCAATTTCTTATAGCGTCTATCTTGGATTCATACACTTCAACACCCCGAGAGCTTACAACAAAGCCCAAAAAAGACAACCTCGTCAACACAAAAGGAGTATTTCTCAAGATTAGCAAATAATTGCTCTGTCATGCCCCGAATTCCAACAAGACAGACTGGCACGCGAAGTCGTTGAGGCCCGAGAGAACAAATCTTTACTCATGTACACTCATATGCATGTCTCTGTGTGAATAGCATTCTGTCACATATAACTATAAAATATAAATGGTGAAAGTCATGGCAACATATGCTATAGATATGAAACTTGGCCGTTAGGGCCATCAAGTTGAAATGGACATACATCTCTTACGTTTTTTTCCCACCTACGTCTACAGAGCCTCTAACCAATGCATGTACATAACCAACCTATAGTCGGGACAAGTCCCCGCTTTATACAATATTTACAATACCAAAACCAAAACCAATAGACACATGAAACTCGAAAAGCCCCGAACCAATTGGAGCTCACCAATGAATGGCGAATGATCTGAAACCTACTGTGGAGGTCTACTAGCACCTATGCCTACAACAAGTAAGGTAAGTCCCCCAAGGGGGTCAGTACGAAGAATGTACTGAGTATGTAAGGCTATAAGAAACTACATCATACATAAGAATGTCAATGGCATAAAATATGAGAGAATAGTCCATGTGGATAATCCATGATTTTTTCTTATATGTGGAACCATGTACATCGCTTCTGTTATTGTCATTTTTGATTATTCTTTCAAATCCTTATCATTCATATACTACCTTTCATATACACCTTCATTCAAGAGAATTACCTTTACTCAAGAGACTTGCCTCCAAGAGATTTGTCTTTATTCAAGAGATTCTTCTATTCAAGAGATTCTTTCTTTGCTTTTAGGCTCATCATCATTATTATTATTAGTCATCCACTCTATCGGGGGTCATAATATAATACCACTCATCCACCTTATCAGTGGGGCATAATATAATACCGCTCATCCACCTTATCGGTGGGGCATAATATAGTACCACTCATCTACCTTATCAGTGGGGCAAAATATAATATATATACATATATACACTTCTTCATTCCTTATTTGTGAGAGATTGATACTTTTACTTGAGAGAGATTGATACTTTTACTTGTGAGAGATTGATACTTTTACTTGTGAGAGATTGCTACATTGAGGATCATGACATTATTGGAAACACATAGATGCATTACTTCATTCTTTTACATTCATGAGATTGATATGTTGATAGTCACAACATTATTGGAGTTTTGGAACATCAGTCCATGATTAAGAAACTTATGAATAACAATGAATCCACGAATAAAGAACATGTGAATAACAATACATGACAACCTGAAATGAAATGTCTTAGAACATTTCGGAATGGAACAATTATCATGACAATGTGAACACTATGTGCTGCAGAAGGAAATGGAAAGAGTAAACTTACATACCTTATCTTCCCAATATGAATATACAATCCAATATGTGAGTACAATAATTCAGCACCTTCCTTACATTTCACTCTACATCACAAGTACATAACGGAACTTACGTTAACCACCAACTTCCTTACAAGAGCACAAGACAACAATGAGTTACATTTTGCCTTATAACGTCATTTAACCCTTCCCAATACCATTCACGGAATTTTCATACCAACAATACCACAACATTCTACTCATTGACCATAACATCATAAACCAATAGCATTTTAATACCAAGTTCCTCCTTTACACTTTCTCATTAACACCACATCACAATCAATCCATCAAGTTACCTCAATATATTTCATAACCAAAATTCCATAATTTACACATATAGAAAAATAACAAGTTAAGGACATAACCACACCATACATGTTGATATTTCATCCATACCATGCACTTTCATCAAAACCTCAAGTCCTTTTTCAAGTTTAGTTCACAAGGATGCACATCTTTTAGGAAAAAGCAAAAGTGCACTATTCAACACCTTGCCAACATAACCACCATGATATACATAATCTCTCATGCATATAATATATTAAATCATAAGAATAAACACTTACCCAAGCTTGTAGAATGATGATCTTGCCCAAGGAGATGACTTAGGGTTTGAAAGTGCAGAGAAAAAATCTCTTTTTGGTTTCTTGGAAAAGTCTAGAAATACATGTGTGTTACAATGAATAAAATCTGATTTTTGGTGCCTTTTATAGGCCCTTGAAGTCATCCTTATCCATTTGGCTCAATAATTGATTAGTCAAAGCAAGAATGGGTCATTTGACCCATTGGGCCATGTCTTTTAATTCATTTTGGGCCTTCCTTTGAACCCATTAACATATATTAACTTAGCCCACCAAATTCAACGTGTAATCCATCATATATATCATGTTTAAATAATTCCATAAGTTTCACAACAATACTCATTTCACGAGACTCATATTCATAGCCTCAATCTCCAAATAAGAAATTCTAGCCACTTATGGCTTAATTGAACATAAAAGGGTAAAAATGTAATTTGGATGCCAACATCGTCCAAGTGTAGTCCTACCAAGATGGAATAAATATATAATAACCCAAGAATCACATTTATAGGCTCGTGATTGGAGAAGAAATTCAGCAAAAAGCAGCCCGGCACGCCCCCAGGCGCCCCTAGGACTTAGAAAAATTTCCAACTTTTAAATGGTGTGCAGGGGCAGGATGGAATGCTGCCTGGTGAGCCCCTTTGCTTCCTGTGGCGACCCCTTGCTGCCTGTGGCCTGAAAATTTTAGGCTAGAGCCGCCTGGCACGCCCCTGGGCGCGCCTGGCCCAAAACTTTTTTAAAAATTCCTTTCTTCGACTTTTCGTTGCGGATTTGGTTAGATACTTCAAGTTCTAATCTTTAGCTTGCCTCTTGTCTTTAAGAACCTTTATTTAGGAGTCATTCCAGCTCCATTTATCACTCTGAAAATGTTTCAAAAAGTTTCCAACTCCTCATACAAGAGTCTAAACACATTGACTAGTACGATATCAAATGTTCCATCAAAAACCACTACAACATACGTACTTAGTGCTCTCGAAGCTAAGGTTTATAACTACACCCTAGGTCACCAATCAATCAAATTAGGGTTGGGAATGTACGAAGTGTTACATGCTCCTTTCTAAGCACTTCAAAAACACATCTCAAATGCTTAGCATGGTCATCTATGGAGTTTCTATAAACTAAACTATCATCAAAGTATACCATAACAAACTTCCCTATAAACGATTTCATCACATGGTTCATTAACCACATAAAGGTACTAGGAGCGTTTGTGAGTCCAAATGACATAACCATCCATTCATAGAGACCAAACTTGTTCTTGAAGGCGATTTTCCATTCATCACTGGGACTCATCCAGATTTGATGGTACCCACTCCTACGATCAATCTTTGAAAACACACAAGAACCATTCAATTAATCTAACATATCATCTAACCTAGGGATAGGGTGGCGATACTTTATCATTATTTTGTTGATATCCTAGCAATCAACACACATACGCCAAGTCCCATCTTTCTTTGGCACCAATAATACCGAGACCGCACATGGGCTCATGCTTTCCTTGACATATCCTGTGTTGAGAAGTTCCTCAACTTGTTTTTTTAGCTCTTTGGTGTCCGTCGGGTACTTCTATGAGTCGGTTTGTTAGGTAATTATGAACCCGGCACTAGGTCTATTTGATGCTCAATTCCCCGAAGTGGGGGTAACCCTTGTGGTAGCTTCTTTGGAAACACATTTTCGAATTCCTGCAAAATAAGAGAAATAGAATGGGGAATAGGAGAAGTAGAGTGGTTAGTATAAAAGTCATAGGCCAAAAAGAGGATGGGCTCCTCATCATTAGCCTCCTCAAACAAGTCCTTGTTTCTTGACAACATCACCATTTAGGCCTTCCCCTTCAACTTCCTCCTTTCTTTTGTGTCATGCCCCGAATCCCATCGAGACGTGATTGGCACCCGTAGCCGATAAGGCCCGAGAGAACCAGCCTGTACTTATGTGCATTCGTATACATGCCATCAGAAACACTCTTAACACGTGAGGACTTATTATGCTAACAACGAAAATTCATAGAACATATGACATATACAAATATACATATGTGAAACTTGGCCGTTGAGGCCATCAAAATAAGACTTCATGCGTCATCTTATATACATATACCCACATCCGTCTACAAAAGCCTCTAACAAGTGCATTGACCAAAATGAGCTAAAAGTCGGGACAAGTCTCCGCTTTATACGACATGTACAACACCAAAACATATGTACAACTGTGACCTGGAGAAAGCCCCAAACAACTGGAGCTCACCAAAAGCTGTAAATATCTTGTAACCTACTGTGGAGGTCTACTAGAACCTGCGCCTGCAGCAAGTAAGGTAAATTCCCCAAAGGGGTCAGTACGAAGAATGTACTAAGTATGTAAGGCTCATATAAAACTATACAACACATGAATATTTCAATGAACTCAGATACATATGAATAATCCAATGAATAAGTAACCATTCTGTATTTTGGGAACCATGTGTATTATTTTGATTGCTTCTTTCCTTCAATGCTTACTTGTCATTACATGTGTCATACTGTACCCGGGCCCCGACTGATCAGTGGGTCTTTACATAACATATCGTCATGTTGGGATCGGGTCGAGCTAGGCTTACGCCCCTAGACCTGCCACCCATAAATCAATGTATCGGGATCGGGTCGAGCTAGGCTTATGCCCCTAGACCTGCCACCCATAAATCAATACATCGGGATCGAGTCGAGCTAGGCTTATGCCCCTAGACTTGCCACCCATACTTGATCATTGACCACAAATGCATTACTTTGTTCTTTACTTTGAGATTGGTACAATGAGGTTGATACAATGATAATTATAATCTCACTTTGAACTTTGGAACATAACAGAGACATGAATATAATCACTATTGGAACATTGGAACACAACTTTGTTGGACCTTTGGAACCTTAGCACTGACTATGAAACAAGATTCTCCATTGTGCAATGAATAGGAAACATGTGACAATAACCATTGATAATCGGAAATAGGATACCTTGGTACATCTCGGAATAGGACAAGTGTAACGTCGATGTGAACATTATATGCTACAGAAAGGTACGGACAAAGTAACCTTACATACCTTATATTCCCAATATGTAACTACACTGATTCATCTCCTTCCTTATGTGTTACTCTACAACACAAGTACATAATGGAGCAAACATTAATGGCTAGCTACATTATAACTTCACAAGACGGTAAGTAGGTGCTTAACGGAAAGTAGAAACTATCCAACCTCCAAAACACATTGTGCATCACTCCCACCTTCATTATACTACCAAATAACATTATTCCACAACATTACACTATAACTTACTGCTTTTTCAAAACAACAACACCAAATCAGTCCACACACCACCAAAACAGTCCACAAACCAACATAACCGTTACAAACCGGTAGGATTACCTACCTAGTTTATCCTTTACATTTCCACTCCAAAGAAACTCCATATATTCACCCCATAAGGTCACCATACTGCCTTACACAGTAGCATACCAAAATCATTCCACAACAGTTCCAACATTCAGTTTAACATAACAAAAGAGTATTCTCTTTTCACTACAACAAACGTTCCATTTACCAATACATATAAACATTTCCATCAAGCCATACATAAAAGGAACGATTCAGGGGAAGAACCACACTTTAATATACTGGAATTTCATCATCATAACTTAATTTCTTCAACACCTTAAGCCCCTATACAAGTCCAAGCCACAAGGAAGACAAATTCATCAAAACTAACACAAGTGGACTGCCAACTTAATTAAGGGACTGCCCTATACATTTTAAACACCACCAACGTGATTCCCACAACCTATTATACATATATTACATCAATATATAAGGTTAAATACTTACCAAAGCTTGCAAGTGGAAGATTTGTCCAAAGGGGTGGTTGGTTAGGGTTTGAGAGAGAAGAGAGTAATTTAATTTAAATGCTGGAATTTGGCAAGTGAATTGTGAAGAAAATAAGCTGCATTTCAGATTTATATACTCCCTATTAGAACCGACTTTATAAGGCTATACTTAGCCAATTCTTGGTCAAAAATAGTCCAAGTAGGTGATGCACCTACTTGGCTATATAAGCTGTCCAAAACAGTCCATTTTCTCACCTTTTTTCTACTTGGATCATGTCTTGTTGGGCCTGAATTAATAGTAAGTGTTGGGCTGGTCATCTTTCCATTTTTCTGTACTTAGTTTGGGCCTCAATTGAGTCCATTAATAGATGTCCAAATACATCCCAATAGCTTAAGTAGATGATACACCTACTATCCTAATTAAGTTACGGAAGCACCTCGTTTATGTTCTCCCCTTTTTCCAACGTCTTAATCCTCCTACCTTAATCCACCACTTAACTTTAACTTTACACTTAAGTATGTCCTTACTATCTCAAGTTTAAATACTTTTATCCATGTTAGGTTAGTCGCACAAGTTTCAAAAATGTGCGAGGTGTTGTACTTGAATCCAAGAACTAGTTATTCCATCACCTATTGCCATAAGTCTGTACCATTTTCCATATAAGTAAGAGTAGTGTCTATAGAATACGGGGTGTTACATTTTGCTTCATCACTCTTCTGTTCATGGGGTTCCTCCTCCCCTTATTTACTACCCTTGTCCTTCAACTCTCTCATTCTTTGATGTACCTCATTTATTTATGATGGTTAAAGAGGGTGAAGGGTAAACTTATGACCATTCAACTCAAGAGAATACCGGTTGGTTTTGTATCATGTGTGGTTGAACGTTCGTATTACCATGGTCTTCCAAGTAAAATATAACAAGCTTGCATAGGGATGACATCACATAGTATATCATCATGGTAATTCCCAATCTTGAATCAGATCACAACTTGCCTAGTCTCTTTTAATGCTCCACACTCGTTTAACCATTGAAGCTTGTATGGTGCGGCATGCTTGGTTGTGGGTAACTTCAATAAATTAACCATGGTGGCACTAGATACATTTGCACAACTCCCACTATCAATGACCAATGAGCATACATTCTCTTTGATAAGACATTTAGTATGGAATAGATTTTTCATTTGACTAGGGTCATCTAAGGCCTTACTAATCATTACTCGTCTTACCGCAAATTTTGGAACCTCAAACTCTCCATATTGAGGCCAAGCATCCTCATTTAATTCCTCTATTTGCTCATCTTCTTCTAACCTCTATCTTTCTTTGGCTTCTCTTTCATTATCATTTTCTTGTCCCACCTCTTCCCCAAGGTAAAATATCCTTCCTTCTCTAAGGATCACATTCCCCCGATTAGGGCACTCATTAGCTTTATGTCCCCAACCTTGGCATTTAAAACATTGAAAACCTTTAGAATTAGGAGTTGGATACTTGTTACCTTCATTCCTTGGTGGGTACTTTGGAGTTGTCTTCTCAACGGGCCTTTTGTCATAAGACTTATTGACATCCTTGTTCTTGTTCCACCCCAAAGAAGGTTGGGCTACATCTTTGCTCTTACTCCATGGATTGGTGGATGAGTACCCTTTGGGTTTGAGAGATGTCCTCTTCTTGATGTCTCACTCAACTTCTAAAGCCGCTTGAAAGATTTTTTCTAAAGTAGTGAACTTATGGCACGTCATGGATGAGGAGATCTCTTTGTTCAAACCAACCTTGAAACGGATGACTGCATGTTCATTCTCTTGGTACTCAAGTTTCAAGATCAATTGTTGAAATTCATCAAAGTAGGTTAATACATTCTTGTTTCCTTGCCTTAGATTGTACAATTTGGCAAGTAACTCATGTCTATACCTTTCCGGCACATACTTTCTTCTTATGAGAGCCTTCAAAGCATCCCATGGTGGTGGCTGTACCTTATTTAAGACATTCTCAAATCGCTTGGCGTATTCCCACTATGTGATAGCAAATCCCTCGAATTGGGCTATGGCATAACAATTCTTCTTGTCATCGGTGACATCATTAACTTGAAAGATTCTTTCACAAGTAGACTCCCATGTTAAATAAGCTTCGGGATCAATTTCTCCTTTAAAATTTGGAAGACTAGTCTTGATTGAATTGATCCCATTATCTCGACCTCCATTGCCACCTTAATTATCATTGAAATTCCATTGGTTCTCACCTTAGGGACGATTCCCTAAGTTTTCTCTTCCATAAGGTGTCGGACCAAATCTTCCTCCTCTACCTCGGAATCCTTGTTGAGGTAAGGGTCTATAACTCCAATACTCCGCATGCACGGCCTCTTCATTATACCTTTCAAACTCAACTTGTGGGTCCTCTTCTCCTACTCCCTCAACCTGAATGGGCTGATTTTTGTTACGGGGTATTTGGAGTGGGGGATTTTGGTTTAGTAGAGCTTGAGGTGGAGGGTTTTGGTTTGGTGGTCCTTGGGGTAAGTCTTAGTTATGGGGAATTTGGTCTTGTGGTCCTTCTTGATTGGCTTGGTTGAATTGAGGTTGTAGTGGACGGACGGGGTTTTGGTTATGTGGATAGATAGTAGCTTGGGTGATGGGCTTTTGTGTTTGTCTCAGTGGATTGAACATTTGGTGGAGTGTTTTAGAGGAGATAGTAGCGGATGTGTCTTGAGCATATCCGCTAGATGAGGCATGGTAGTTTTGAGGAGTGGATTGGGTGGAGTTTAGACGACCTTCCATGTTCACGATCTTTCCACCCATGGTAGACACACTTCTCTAGAGGGTGGTCATATGACCTTCCATGGCTCCCATTCTACTGTCCATGGATTCCATTTTACGGTTTAATGATTCAATATCCGCCAAGATAGCATTTGAAGTGTTGACATCCCTAGTTGGTGGTGTTTCACCCTCCGAGGCCATTGTACCTATTAGAAAAGACACTAAACATAAACAACAATCAAGTTAGCATTAAATAAATAACCTCACAACTCTACACACATTTGCATGCCTCACACTTGGATTCGCAAATGTTGAAGAATGGCTTATTCTCCAGGTGGTAGTCGAGGTGTCAATCTCTACTCTTGATCGGATCAGATTCTTGTTTAAAATACTCAAAAGAAATATTTACCGACTTGAATCAAGAATTAAAGACGAAATGAAAACTAGAAAAGCACAAAAGAAATAGGACAAAGAAAGAAAATGAACTCAAGAACTAATCAACCAAGTAGGTGAATTACTAGTTGTTAATTAGTTTTAGAATTGAGAATTGAGATTCGGAATCAAGGGATGAAACTAAAAGGATGGAACTTGAGCAAAGTTGATTTTTAAGTGTCGAGATGCGTTTTGGTTGACCTGTGGACGTTGCTTGTGACCTGCCCACGCAGGTGGACAAGCGCAGGTGAAAACAGAAACTCAACGGTGACCTACGTTAGTCACCTGTGGCCGCAGATGGCCCTCCTGCGTGCGCAGGTTGGGCACATGCGAGGCTGGACAGTGCACCTGGAAAATCTGAGATTCTCTCTCCTGTGGGGCCTCTTTGACTCTCTTTCTTGAAATATTCTTTTTCCTTTTGAATATCCCTTTGTACCAACAACTTTTCTTTCCTTTCTTCTTTCTTTATGGGATCAAAAAACACTTTTTTGAGGATTCTTCTTCTTGAAGATTTGAAGATCCTCAAGAACACCAAGAACTACAAATTTTCCAACTAATTCATTTTGGCTCGAAAATCCACAAAACTTCAGATATAGGACCCTTTCAACGTGAGAAACACCTTTCTAACAATTTCAACCCTCAAATCCCACACCAAATCAACAAGATCTAAAAACCCACTTTTTTATTTTCTTCAAGCTCAAGAACACAAGTTCATCAATGGGTTTTTTCTCTAAATCACCTCAAATCAAGGCAAAAGCTCAAGATTCCGACCTCAATATTGTTCGAGGCGACAAATCTAACTATAGAAACTCAAATAAGACTCAAAACAACAAAATATTTTTGGGATTTTGCTGAAAAACGTTTTTGAACCTCTTTTTTTTTGTAACAAAACCCAAGATTGAATTTGTGGAAACGAACTTAAGCTCGGCTCTGATACCAAATGATAGCCAAAAAACTACGGAAACTAGAATTTAACTAAGAATTAAAAAGATAATCAATGGATAGATGAAAAATTAGACACAAGAAGATGAGTAATCAAGAACAATAGGATATATTAAACCCTAGAACCCTCAAATTACATTCATCAACTAACACCTAATTCCTACGGTGACCAAGAGGGAATCAAAACGCCCTCAAAACGACACGTTGCTAAGCAAACCTTCAACAAACGCTCACTAAAAACTCTCTCAAGAGAATTTTTCATCAATATTCAAGCAAAAACTAAGGAAATAAAGACTAGGTTCTACTATTTATACCCCATGGGCCATTTATTACATAATTGGGCCCAAAAGTGACCCATTTCCACAAACTATTAATTTCAGCCGAGTTGGGCCACCGGCCCACACAGGTGGACCACCTACACACGTAGGTCAGGGCACAGGTGCCACTGCCTAGGCTGCCTTGGCCTCCTGCTGGGGCATCTCAACACCTATGGCCATAGGTGAGAAAGCAGATGCCATTGGTCCATCATTTTGCTCTTCTTTGCTTTCGTTTGGCCCTTCCATGGTCCCTTGATCCTCTTTAGATGCAATCACCAACATGTTGATGGTAGTAGGATGTCGTCAAGTACCTCTTGTTTCATGAACATTCCTTGGAGCACTTGGAGCTCTAGTGCTTGACTTCTAGTGAATGGGTTAGAGCGGATTTGGATTGTATCACTAAATCATCTCAAATCAAGACTAAAGCTTAAGATTCCGACGTCAATATTGTTAGAGAAGACTAATCTAACAATAGAAACTCAAACAAGACTCAAAACAACAAAATATTTTTGGGATTTTTCTGAAAAATGTGTTTGAACCTCTTTTTTTTTTTGTAACAAAACCCAAGATTGAATTCATGGAAATGAACTCAAGATCGATACCAAATGATACCTGGAAAACTACAAAAACTAGAATTTAACTAAGAATTAAAAAGATAATCAATGGATAGATGAAAAATTAGACACAAGAAGATGAGTAATCAGGAACAATAGGATATATTAAACCCTATAACAATCAAATTACATTCATCAACTAACACCTAATTCCTACGGTGACCAAGAGGGAATCGAAACACTCTTGAAACCATACGTTGCTAAGCAAACCTTAAACAAACGCTCACCGAAAACTCTCTCAAGAGAATTGTTCATCAATACTCAAGAAAAACTAAGGAAATAAAGACTAGGTTCTACTATTTATACCCCATGGTCCATTTATCACATACTTGGGCCCAAAAGTGACCCATTTCCACAAACTATTAATTTTCAGCCGAATTGGGCCACCTGCCCACGCAGGTCAGGGCGCAGGTGCCACTGCCTAGGCTGCCTTGGCCACTTGCTAGCGTATCTCATCACCTACGGTCGCAGGTGAGAAAGCAGATGCCATTGGTGCATCGTTTTTCTCTTCTTTGCTTTCGTTTGGCCCTTCTAAGGTCCCTTGATCCTCTTTAGATGCAATCACCAACACGTAGCACCCTTTGGATAGTAGTAGGATGTCGTCAAGTACCTCTCGTTTCATGAACATTCCTTGGAGTACTTGGATCTCTCGTGCTTGAATTCTAGTGAATGGCTTAGAGCGGATTTGGATTGTATCATTGGAGGCCCAAATTGAAGACCAAAAGGAGTTGGAATTATGACCCAAAATCTTTCCAAAGAATGAGAAATTTCAGCAGCCCAAAAATGTATTCTAGAAGCTCATTGAATGCTTTATTGACTACATTTATAGCTTTAGTGGACCAAAGTGTTGGTAGTCTTTTATGCACCTAGGAATTTTAGCCTATTTAATTTAGTTTGACCACCCTTGAAGTTTAGAATGTCTTTTAGGTTGCAGCACAAATTACACCTATATAAAGGAGTGATTTCATCTTCATTGTAACTAAGTTTGATTTAAATTAATATCAGTTGCCTTTGGTTTGTGGGGACCTTTTAAGGTTCTCTTTTGGGTTATGCCCTCTATGTTCTTCTTTGAACCATATCTTGGTTTCTTTAATGGTAAGATTCCTCATTTGAGTTCCCTCCCTCTTTTTCTAATTCTTCTTCTTCATATAATTGATTCACTACTTTTACTATTAAATGAGATTTCAAGTGTCAAATACTTGAACTTGTATTCTTGTTTTCCAGAATCAATTCCCCCTCTTTCTAATCTTTTTATTTTATAAGTCTTCCGCTATCCATGTTGTTATCACTTTTACCCCTGAGCTGCCACCCACATATAAACAAATCTACTGTATTTTATTTATTTAATCTTTGAGATTGTTATTTTGGTGGCCACAGTATTATTGAGCTTTGGGGCTATAGACCAGTATTAAGAAACATATGAATATGCACTCGAGATAGTAACAATGATGTAGGAAGCATTTGTAATGGCAATATAATACTTAGGAACTTAAATAACACAACCAGCACTTTAACATTTCAAATGAAAGCATAGGTGCATATCGAGTGAAGGCATCTAACTCAATCTAAGAGATAACCACTCTAGATAGTGATATGATAGCTAATTAAATTATATCAAATGAAAGAGATACATGAATATAAGAATCAATGAAGCTTGTGGATAGATTTAATGTAGGGAAAAATACATATTCCATGTTAGGAGATGTAAACCCATAGAATGGAAACAAGTAAGAATTCGATGAGATAACATTATAGAGTACGACAATGGGAGTGATGTCCAAAGAAGGGAATGTGTAAATATGTGAGTAAATGAAGTATATTATTAAAATAGACAATTGAAGTAAGTTGGCAGTAAATGGGCAGATTGTGTACCTAACATGTGAGTACACTTACCATGTGTAATCTAGGATCTTATTGACATATATAAGAGAAATATGTGACAAGGGTTTGACTGGAAAGAGTGAATACACAAATCTAGTAATAAACACATATGAAGTACTTTGACACATTTGTGAGATCATAGGGAGTAGGAACAAGATCATTAGTGATGTTGAAAATCGTACATTATTTCTATATATCTTTTACTAGGAAGAGCACTTGGGAAGCTCACTTTGTTGGTAGTAGCACAAGTATGAGATTTCATGCCAAGGAATATGGAATCGAATAGCCTTACATACCATATCTTCCAACAAATGTGACTACAACAATTCAGACTTTCCTTTAAGTGTAACTCTACAATATAAGTACATAATAAAGCTAATATTAGAAGCTAATAACATTATAAGCCTACTAAATAGTAGCTAAACACCTGACGGGTAGTAAGACCGTCCAAACCACCAAACAAATGGTGTATTACCACACCCTCCTTCTATACTTCAATAGAACTCCATTCAACCATCCTATAATAGGACCCCCTGCCTCATAACAATAATGCATATAAAATAACCCATATATAGTCCCAAAATCTATAAACCACCAGAATAAATCCCCAAGTTCACACCCTTCATTTCCACATTAATACAACCTTATACCACCACTCTATAAGGTCACCCAACTGCTTCCCAACAACAATACACACAAAATAATCTAAAACAACCCCAAAATTATTTTTTACATAATAGGAGAATATTTCCAATCACCACCCTATGAGTTCTAGGCAAAATGCATACAAAATTCTCAACCAAAATATACATAAGGAGGGACGAAATTGGGGCAGATCCTTACCTCAAAATTCTGGAATTTTATCCTCTTAATTTGTACTCCTTCAAGAACTTGGATTTTCTTTCCACTTAAACTAAAGAAGGAGAGAAAATCCTTCTATAACCACAAGAAAATGGGTTAACCATCTTGGGAAGAGAGCTGCCTATAGTTTAAACATGAAGATCATGATTTCCTACTCTTTAATGATAAAATTAAGCAAAAACCATGAATATACTTAGTTACATTGGCTGGAAAGGAGAGGAAACCATCAAGAACCCTAAGGGAACTAGTGACGATTGCGTGAAGCTTGAGAGAAAAGTGAGAGAGAGAGAGATGGAGTTAAATCAAAATCTTGTATGTTAAAATGAGTAAAGAGATCAGCCAATATTGATCTTATAAGGAGACTTCTAGACTACCTCTTTTTAGCTCATTTCTAGCCACATATTGGTCAAACATAGTCCAAGTAGGTGATGCTCCTACTTGGTTTATTTATAATTGGATCACATCATATTGTGCCTTAGACAAATTGAGGTATTAGGCTGGTCATCCTTCCCTTTTCTTTTACTTAATTTGGTCCTCAAATGAGTCCATTAATATACCTCAATTTGGTCCAATAGTCTAAGTAGGTGATGCACCTACTTGTTACCTACTAGCTTAATTAAGTCAAGCAAGCACCTCCGTTATTCCATCCAATTTTTCTGAAACCTGAATCCCTCTACTTTAACTTAGCACTTAACTTTAACTTTAAGCTTATATACCTCCCTACTATCTCAAATTAAAATAATTTTGTCAATGTTAAGATGGTCATATATATAATGTATGGGGTGTTACATCATTCCCTTTTTTGGATCATTCGGCCTCGAATGAAAGGTATAACTAATAGCTTGGATAACCTAGAATTTCTCAAGAAAGTTTGCCAGAGATTCCCTTATGAATAGAACAATCCTAAAATTTGTCGGCTAACCAAAATCACGTATAAACAAGCCTCATGGGGCGTCTCAATAAATATAATACATGAAATGATAATATGATAAATAAAACCCATTTCTTGAACATGCAATGTAATGAGGACTATTTTAGTATAACGTGGTTTCCCTCGTTTCTTCTATAAACAAGTAGAGCACATAGAATTAAGGAATTTAATATACCTGAACACAGGACATGCTATTACATATCAAATGAACAAATGCTAGTAGAACTTAGGATCATATAAAGGGGGCACATGATGTAAAATCCTTCTGTTGATGTTTGGAAAGAGGAGGGGCATTTAGGATTTCTACCATCTTCTATTCCTAAGTAGCTTATTCTATATTCTAGTTCTTTCACAATACTTCAATGGAGGTTATTCCTCTATAGGGACTTGTTTAAATGATAGGTCCTTGTTGACTTTACTATCATTAATGGAAAATAATAAAGAATGGATCTCCCATAAATTGCTGTAGAATGGACAAATGAAATCATTGGCCTAACATATCGAGGGCTCAACTTTCCTTTCTTCCATATCTTATGACGCTTTTCAGAGGTGAGTCTTATAAGAACACATAGCTTGTAACACCCCGTATGTTTCCGAACCTATACGACTACGTTCACATTTATGGAATTAGTTAAACATGAGAGATTTGATGAATTATACATTAAATTGTTGGACATTAATGAGTCTTGTACCATTGGGCCCAAATGAGGCCCAAAAATCATAAGAAGACATGGCCCAAAATGGAAATTTGACCCATTCTTCCATTGCTCTTTCATTGACCAAGTAAACCATTAAATGAGTGGCTAAGGATGATTGTCAAGGGACTATATAAGTCAAGAAAAATTATATTTTTATTCATAGAGACACACATGCCTTTTCTAACATTTTCTCAAACATTATCTCTCACACAAAACCCTAAGGCAACTACTGGGTTAATCTCATCCCAGGGGCGACACAAAAGCCTAGCATGGGTTAACATAACATCCCAGGGGTCACAGTACCTAGCATTGGTTAATCTCATCCCAGGGGCGACACGAAAGCCTAGCATGGGTTAACATAACATCCCAAGAGTCAAAGTACCTAGCATGGGTTAATATCATCCCAGGGACGACAGAACAGCCTAGCATGGGTAGAACAATAAAGATGAACATATGTGAAGACAAGAGAAGTAAAGAACGTAATATACATGGTTCCTCACATACAGAAAGAGAGTTTATTCACATTCACTATTTCTCTTATATTGACTCCATTGTTGTTATTATGTATGATGCAGTTCTTATGGCCTTGCATACTCAGTACATTCTTCGTACTGATCCGTCTCGGGGGACTTACTTTAATTGCTGCAGGCACAGGTGCTAGTAGACCTCCTTTGTAGGCTGTGGATCATTTGCAGATTTTTGGTGAGCTCCAGTTGGTTCGGGGCTTTCCGAGTCACAGTTGTACATTTGTTTTGATGTTGTAAATGTTGTATAAATTGGGGACTTATCCCGACTTTAAGTTAGTCTTATAGATGCATCTGTTAGAGGCTTTTGTAGACATATGTGGGTATATAAATGTAAGAGATGAATGTCCATTTTGACTTGATGGCCCCAACGTCCAAGTTTTATATATATATATATATATATAGCATATGTTTCCATGTCCATGACTTCTGCATAGTTGCACGAGGTATAATAAGATTCATACGAGGATATGCATACGAATGTACATGAGCAAAGATTGGTTCTCTCGAGCCATATCGGCTTCGGGTGCCAGTCCGCCTCAATGGGATTTGGGGCGTGACATAGCTATTAATGTAAACTCTAAAGTTTTGCGTCGCACCTTTGGATAAGGCATTATGCTAAGCCATTTTCTAGGGTTGTGCTAAAATTCACATATATGCCCAACCTTTTCTGACTAAGATCCTCATATCATCAAGATACAGGGAAACCTTATCCTAATATGTTCAATACTTGAATTAATAATCACAAAGAGGCATATAATATATGGACAAATATGTCACATATTGTCTATGACACATAAGCGGATTAGCACAAAAGGGGCACTTAACATACGAACTTGTGAACCTAATAAGTGTATGACATGTGCGTAATTGAGCTATAGAAATATGTGATTCATGTTCAAGTAAGCTACAAAAGAACATATTAGATGCACATATTGATAACCCCTTAAATAATGAAGTTGAAAATAACCACAAAACTCAAAAAAATGATGGAATCAAAAATACGAAAAGTAAAGGATAGATAGATAGAGATAGAAAGATAGACACAAACAAAGGAAATCAACGAAATTAAAGGATACATTAAATCCAATAACCTCAAATGATTAATCCAAATAAGGCACCTAACTCATACGAACGACCACGAGGGAATCATAACGCCCTCGCAACCACCGTTTCTAGGGAAAAGTCAATACAAACTTTTCCAAGCTACACTCATGCTCCATAAGGAGTCACACAATATCACTATCATCAAAAAAACTAAGGAAAATGAAAAGGAATTAGTATTTATAGCCTTGGGCCTTTTATTACATTTAATGGGCCCAAAAGTGACCCATTTCAGCAAATTGGGTATCCGCCCACGCAGGTGGGGCACCTGCTGGCGCATGTCAAGGTGCAGGTGCCTATTGAAAGATACATTTCAAGCACATAGAACCTCTCTTCTTCAAACAACTTCCAAGAGTCTCACTTGACACTTCAAATTGTCTAACCCTATGAAGGTGACAAGAAGTCTTTAACAACCATAGACTCTCCCACAAACAAGTAATCAACTTAGCATCCACAAGTTGTGGTCCACACAACTTAAGCACAAGTGTGTCAAATAAGGATGCAAGTATATAAGCAATACCCTAAAAAGGCAATGACATATTTGCCCTAGTGTCCTGAAGAATGATACCACCTGTAAGTAAGGGGTCATTAATTGCAAACAAGAAATAAAGAAAGGTGTCACATAAAGGGAACTCATCCAAAGTGTTTTTAAGAGAAGACTCACTCTTTGACCTACAAGCAGTAAAGTCTTGGTCATGAATGGAAACAAACTATGGAGAATTCTTTTGGTCCATTTCATTGCTCCCCTTTTTTAAAAAAGACTCATCTTTGTCGGACATGTCTCCCATGCATAATTTGAGCCTATTAAGTAGATTGTAAATCCCCAAGAAAGACTTTCCATCATAGGGAAGGCTACCAACAACCTTATTCAAAATTTGCTTGTCATCTTGACCAAGCACCAAGTTGGGTGTATAACAACCACCATATTCCAAGAGGTCACCGGGGTCAAATGGGAGAAGTGTCCAAGAACATGGGTCAAGACAATACCCATTATCCCTAAAGGTGTCAACCTCACAAATAGACATACCCTCTATACTATAGTTGATAGTATTATAAGCAAAGAGAGGGTAGAAAAAGGTGTCACGCAAGTTAACTTCAACTAAGGTGTCCTCATGAATGCAATCATTATTAGATTCAAGAACTTCACCATGAGTATCCTTAATGAAGAAAGCACACAAAGAAGAAGTAGAAGCACTTTCTAAACAAATAACACCTTCTTTTTCAAGGGAAAAATCCTCTAGTAGACACAAACCACTACCAACATCAAGGAGGTCATGACTCAAGTGATTACAAGAATCACACAATTCATCCTCACATTTATCAAACATTGGTGGAGTGTCATACAAAGGATTACAACCAAATTCATTTTCACAAGAACAATCACTAATTGTGTTTCTCAAATATTCAAGCAAGTCAAAATTATCTTTACACAAACGATCATTCTTTTTCAAAAGTGAGAGGTCACTATCAAAAATTGGATAGTTAGCACAATCTTCACTCAACCATATATTCTTAATAGATTTCAAGAAATAGGATAACATGTGAATCTTAAGCGTACCATCCTTCTTTGCAAGCACATCAAAATGCACACCACTAGATGCCATACTAGGAGTAATCTCACAATTACGAATCAAGACATTTTTTTAGAGAGGATCATTAACCAAAGGTGGGGAATTAAACATGCAAGTTCACTCTCAAAAAGATACATGTCATCTTTCACAATATCCTCATACACATGATAAACTCTATCAACTATATTACTATCTTGAGGCTCATCAAGCACACATCAAATATGCTCAAGTAGTGGATTAGATTCACAAACAAGTTGATCAATGCACATACCTTCACTAGTTGTAGGAAATTCACATGCCAACATAGACTCACCTCGATTTGCACAAGGGTCAACTAGTGTGTGGATACTCTTATCACATGGCAATGGGACCTTATTCAAGTTACAAGTGCTAGCACTAGGTGGACACAAATTGGTCTTGCTAGAAGAGTCAATTCGGTCATCTATAGGATCAACTAGTGTTTGTAAACTTACAACAAGGACTTGATCATCATGCAACTTAGCACTACCAAGAGTATCACAAAGGGAAGACTCATGAGACTCTACATTAGACAAGCCACCAATTACACTCACTTGGCTACTAGCCACATCAAGGCATTTCAAGTTTAGAGAAGTGCAAGGGTTAGCATTGTTACCTTATAGCATATACAAAGTATGGTCTTCACCTTGGTGTTCAACATGGGAGCTCATGTGCTTCCTTGGGAAGCTCTCATCACATGGGAATTTATCAATTCCACTCACTCGAGTCAACTCCTCATTACTCTTCCCAAAGTTGGAATTCTTAGCTAAGAACTCCGTTAGGTCTTCAAGCATGTGTTCATAAGAAACTCTCCTTGGGTCCTCCTTTGGAAGTTCATGAACCTGTACAAGAGAAGAGGTGATACTAGGTAAAATGCTAGCCTCATGGTTAGTAGGTAACAAGGGATTAGTGTTGACAAGTCCCACAATTAAGTGTTCCTTGCCCACGTCTTTCAAGCAACTACTTGGCTCATCAATCTTACTTAACTCTCCTTTTTGAGCCAAGCCTTCCTTTCCTTATACAAGGGACAATTCCCTTTCCCTCTTCTCAACTTCCTCCTTCTTTAATACTTCCCAGAACCCTTTCATGATCTCATAGTCCTTACTCACTTGCTCGGGTGTTAAGGGTATGATGTTGATCTTTCATCCTCCCAATACAATTGATTACCTATTGGACTTCTCTTGATATTGGGCAACCCTATCATCTTACCACGACCTACCAAGTAATATGTGATAACCTCGCAAGGGCACTATATCACATCGCACTTCATCTTAAGAATTTTCCCAGCTGAATTTAATAACCACTTGCTTGGTCACCTCTATTGGACCACTCTTATCTAAACACGTGAGCTTGTAAGGCTTGGGGTGCCTTTGTGTAGGGAGTTTCAAGAAATTAACACATTTGCAAGATATAACATTAGTGCTACTCCTCCCATCAATGACTAAGGAACATAGGGTCTCCATCACCTTAACCCTTGTATGAAACAAATTCATACTTTGTTCTAGTTCCTCTTTCACAAGGTCTCCAACAATTTTCCCTAAATCAAAAGATAAGCTCAAGTCTACCTCCATTACGGGTTTAAAAGTAACACCTCCCACACGGTTTGGTGTTTCTTTTTTCGAAGCCATTGTACCTAGCAATTAAGAAACTCAACAAAGACAATAAACAATGTTAGCATTAGCAAAATAAAGCTCACAATCACTAGTGTGTACACACCTTTGATTGCCTCACAATTGGAGCAGCTAGTGTTGAAGATTGTCTATACTTCGGTAGTACACAAGGTGTCGATTGCGACTCTTGGTTGGAGTGGATTCTTGTTAAGTGGAGGACGGACGACTCTATTACAAACTAACGTACTTGAATCAAGAAATAACTACGAAACAAAACTAGAAAAGCACACAAAGAAAAAGGATGAAGAAAGAAATAGGATTCAAGAACTAATCAACAACTAAGTAGGATAATTACTAGTTGAAAATTAGTTTAGGAATCAAAAGAAAAATGAATTAAGGAATCAAGATATGAAACTAAGACAATGGAACCTGAGTAAAGTTGGTTTTGGAGTACTTGAGGTGCGTTTGGATGGGTTGTGGACGTATGTGGTGACCTGCCCCCGCAGGTGGAGATCGCAGGTGAAGGTGTGTTGGCCAGGTGCGGCTGTATGTGCCACCTGCGCCCGCAGGTGCTCCGGTCAGCTTAGCTGGAAGGTCCAATTTTTGCTCCTTCTATGGGCCCTTTTGGGTTCTCTCCCCTAAAATATTCCCTTTTCTTTGGGGATATTCCTTGTACTAACACCCAAACACTTTTCTCTTCCTTTCCCTTTGGATCTAACTCAATCTAACTCACCTTTTTGAATATTCCCCTTCAATAAGATATGAATGTCATAAGAACACCAAGAACATGGATGAACTTCAAAATTTCATATCTTCTTTGTTTTAGCTCAAAATTCAATGAAATTTGAAATCTAGGCTCTCTTTGATATGAGGAACAATCCCCAATACTCTTTAACCCTCAAATCCAAGCCAAATTTTTCAGATTTTCAAACCCATTTAAAGCTTCTTCAAGCTTCAAACTCAAAAATGGTGGATTCTCTAAAACTCCTCCAAACAACTCCAAATTTTAGATCTAGGGTCCCTTTGATATGAGAAGCACTTTCCAACTATTTTCAACCCTCAAATCCACACCAATCGAGAAACCCTTTTTCAATTTCCTTCAAACTCAAGAACACAACATTAGGGTTTCTTCAAATCTACTCAAAACATATCCAAAGCTCAAGATTCCGACTCTAATAACACTAGAGAGAAAAAATCTAGTGTTGAAACTATAAAAATGACTCAAAAACACAAATATTTTTGGGATTTTTTTCTTAAAAATGAATTTTCAAATTCTCTTTTTTTTTTCTAGATAACAGAGCCAAGATTAAATTCTTGGGGACGAACTCAAGCTCGGATCTGATACCAAATGATAATCCCCAAAATAAGGAAGTCGAAAATAACCACGAAACTCTAAGAAATGATGGAATTGAAAATACGAAAATTAAAGGATAGATAGATAGAGATAGAAAGATAGACATAAACAAAGGAAATCAATGAAACTAAAAGATATATTAAATCCAATAACTTCAAATGATTAATCCAAAGAAGGCACCTAACTCATATGAACGACCATGAGGGAATCGTAACACCTCGTAACCACCATTTCTAGGCAAAAGTCAATACAAACTTTTCCAAGCTACACTCATGCTCCATAAGGAGTCACACAATATCAATATCATCAAAAAAACTAAGGAAAATGAAAAGGAACTAGTATTTATAGCCTTGGGACTTTTATTACATTTAATGGGCCCAAAAGTGACCCATTTCAGCAAATTGGGCGCAGGTGGGGCACTTGCGGCCGCAGGTCAGGGCTTAGATGGCCCCAGGTTGTTGTTTAGCCCCCTTTAGATCTCCGATGACCTCTCTAATGGTTCTCTTTACTCCAATCTATCTTTCATACGCGATATTTCTCTACTTGAAGTGCAAAATGGACCCTCCAACCATGTCCATGTGGCCTCAAGCTCTCTGTGGTTTGGGTCACTTGTTGTTGCCCTTGAAATACAAGCCAAAAAAGGTTAACGCCGATTTAGCTTGTATCACATATAAACTATTAAGTAGAGTGTAATCAAATAAACTATAAAACATATAATATGTGAAAAGATGAATTATAAGTCCAATAGTATGCGAACAAGGGGGGTAACACATGGAGTAATTTGGACTAGATGCACATAATGCATAAACACTAAAACTCCAAAATCATATATAACATATAAGCAAGTAAACTATAGAATATTTAGCAATATAAGAAAATGAACTATGAAACACAAATCACATTATGCAAGTGGACCATATCGCATGGATAGGTAGACTAACATGTTACCAAGTACGCATATGAAATATGAGCAAGTGAGCAAGTGGCACATGGGCAGATAAATATTAGGCCTGTAAGGCTTAAGCAAGTAGGCTACTAGGTGTAGCATATAAGGAAATGGTTTGTTAAGCATATAACATGTAGACAAGTGATTTGTGATACATATAACCAACGATCATTTATTTATAATGCCTATAGCATATGATTAATCAATCTATAATGCACCTGAAATATGGACAAGTGATCTGTGGCAAGTAAGTCGTGTGATATATAACATATAGGGAAAGTTCCCAGGAAACATATAGCAATAATTAATGGTTATATGAAATGGGTAACACCTACATGCAAGTATTCTATGACATACGTAACAAGTGAGAGAATAATCCACAAAGGGCAAATTGATACGAGCATGGATAGCGTGGAGCATATTAGGATGGGCTTCCACATATGGATGATAGCTTGGAGCCCAAAGAAAACCGTGGAGCAATAAATATACAAGGTCATGGGCTATAAATATGTCATTTGAACAATCAAGAAGGGCCCTTATGGGTTATTACTAAAATAGTCACTTTTGGGATATTTATGTAATAGACTATTTGTGAAAAGGCAAGGACTATAAATAGTTGCCTTAGCAATTTTCTTTACTCAGATTTTGGATGATTGAATTGTCTTGAATAGACTTGATATTTAGTTACTCTAGGTTAGGATAGTAATTGGGTTCAATTCTAGTTATTAGCTTAGATCGAGTGATTAGGGTGGATTCTCGAATTGCTTGTGTAGTCTTCTTCGCTTGATTGATCATCGAGTTATCATATTGTGGATTCAATTTGGTTTCTCGTGCATTTGATTGAGTTCTTTTTCTCCCTTGGTTTAATTTTTGTTCAATTGGGCCTTTCTTTCTTCACTTCTCATCTCTTATTTCTCAACTATCCTTTAATTTTGTTGTTTAATTCTACATTTTTGATAATGATTTTAGTCACCTCGATTAGGATCATTATCATAAATGACCTGTGAATAGATGAGTTATGGAATGTGTAGCATATATATTATGTAACAAACCAGATCCTCTAAAAATTAGGAGTCATCATATGGGATCACTCTACCACATTAAGTGCAAGCACACTATCACTAGTGCTAAATAATGGGTGGGATAGTTCTGCTCATGTTCTTTATTCACTTCAAAGCACATGCAATTGATTTACTCATGTTACCTTTCAACCTCTCGAGGATTCTTCTTATAGGTGTTCTAACCATTGGAACTTGATTGTCTCCTAAGTCAATATAAATACTAAGACCAAGGTAGAAAAGAGATCCTCAATAATTCATTTGGAGCAGGAGGTCGAGGTCAACCTTATCTTTTTTATTAACCCATGATACATCATTACACTCGATATCTAGTATCTTATGAAAGTTTTAAATAAGAAAATGAATAGTGAAACTTAAAGACACTATAGTAGATAAACTCTTATCTGCAGCAAGTCGCACATAAATGTCAAGTACATGTGAAATTATATCATGATTATAAAACATTTGAGGGTTAGCCACTCTAGGCTTAACTAGATAGGTCTGTCTATGCAAAAAAAAAAAAAATCCATAACAAGTGAGGGTTAATAACTTATGGCTTAACAAGCGATAGTAATCCAATACCTTTAGCCAGGTAGTTTAGTTATTTACTAAGTGAATTGCAACATCAGAGAGTCAAGTGAACAAATGGTACTTTATACTTCATGGCAATTTTAATAGGCCATCAAAACTCTATACATATGCTAAATAAACTATCTATTCTTTTAATAGGGACAATACAGATGCATTCCAAGGCATTATGGTAGGCCAAATGTATAGATATTTTTATTGCCCTCTCTGTTCTTCTAGTTGATAAGACTAGGTATCAAAACTTACATCGATAGTAGAATGACTTCTCTATGGTATCTTATAAAACCCATAACACCCATATTCCTATTTTCAAGGGATCTTCCATACCCCATTTCTTCGATAGGCTATATGCACACACTCAACCTAAGTCATTTAGATGTCACTCTTACCGATTTTGTATCTAACAAATACCTTTCTTAACCAAAACTACTAGCTTCATGTATTCTGATCCCACTATAAACAGCCTAACTGATCACAACTTCGGTCTAACTAATCAATTTTCCTTTTTCAACCTTAAGTTGTAGTCACATACTAATCCTTTATAGCCAAAACATAGATTGCAGTAGGAAACAAGTATTCATATACTTTTATATAGAACAATTGAAATGCTTATCCTTAAGTTTTCTAACCATAAAAAAGATCACACGAGTTATTATTACCAATTCGGGGTGGTTATATACACATATCTTATAAAGGACAACTACTGAAATATCCCGGATGATATCGGGTAATCGTCTAAGACCTATCAATCAGTTAGGGACATCTCTAGTATCTACTTTGCATTAATACATTTACCTATCAAACCATGCTATTGTCCTCTTTTAACTAATAAAAAGCTAGTTCAACGGCTTTTATTCCCAATACATGTGTACCCTGAAACTCTATATATTTACTAACTCAGACCCATAGGATTAAATCCTATATCCACTAAAGTAGTCATGTGGAGAAAATCTCAGACCCAAGAACCATTCACCTCCTTTTAAGAAGTCACACTAGGAAATGTTGCAACCCAGACTAGGTAACCATTTATTATATATATAAAAAAATATTAATAACCCTATTATATCTCGCTCAAATGAATCAAGACGATACAAATAATACAAATGCAACCTTATGTGCAAGCACATAAATCTTTATAATTCTTTCTATTGTGGACAGTGAGGGTCTGACTAAATCGGCTCACCTAATCTGAATTTTGATAACTTGAGACCCTTCTATGTAGGATAGTACAAATAGTATGAATGCAGCCTCTTGGGTATTAGTGGTGCTGGCTTTTTAGCCGCCATTGACCTTAGCCATAGTAGGCATAATATGAATAACATAGATCAGAGTATGAGTGGGAATAGACTTCTTAACTTCACTCTATCGCACGATCTGGATTATAAAAGAAAGTAACATTTTCTAAATGTCCAAGTAGCCCCCTAATTATAAATATGGCGGGCAACACATTCATATGTAAGGCTCTACTAGTCACAGCTTTGTAGACTCCCTAGGACGAACTGCTCTGATACCACTTTTGTCATACCTCTAACCTGGGTGAGGCGAACAACTACTATAAGAACACATGCTATACAGATGACCTAGGATGAAAAAATGAATCGTTATGCAAATGGAATTGCTAATAAGAAGTTGTATTTACAATATCAACCAACTGGCCAAACTAATACATATGACAAGTGAAACTATAAATACATATGATAGCTTTACAATATCTACAAAGCCTCTAATGAAATCCATCTATACAACTATCAAAACATAGGCCAAAGACTCAACTAAGCCCCGAATCTACCTGGATCTCACCAACTACCACTGAGTATCATGTGCTTCTATTGGAAAGTTCTACTAGCTGGGTACATATACCTATAGCATAAGATATAGTGTCCCCTGTGAGGGTCGTCAGTATGAATAAAACGTACTGAATATGTAAGGCATGGAATAAACATATGTAAAAAGAGAGCTCAATGAAACTGAGTGTTAGTATGTCAACATATAGATAAAGATGCAGTACCACCTTTACTTACACTTGTGGAATCATGTACATTACATACTTTCTTCACTTTATTCTTCTTTTCTTTGCTTTAAAATCTTTGTAATCCATGTGATACATATGACTAGATGATGTAAATATAATAATCAGGATCGACCCATGCTAGGCTTTTCTTTCACCCCTGGGATACCACTCGTGAATATAAGAATTAGGATCGGCCTATGCTAGGCTTTCGCCCCTGAGCTGCCACCCATAAGTCCAAGAATTGGGATCGTCCCATGCTAGGCTTTTGCCCCTGAGCTGCCACCCACATATAAATAGATTGGGATCGGCCCATGCTAGGCTTTTGCCCCTGAGTTGCCACCCACATATAATTAAATTTACTTTATTTCATTTCTTTAATCTTTGAGATTGTTATTTTTGTGGCCACGATATTATTGAGCTTTGGGACTATAGACCAATATAAAGAAACATATGAATATGAACTCGAGATAGTAACAATGATGTAGGAAGCATTTGTAATGGCAATGTAATACTTAGGAGCTTAAATAACACAACCAGCACTTTAACATTTCAAATGAAAGCATAGGTGCATATCGAGTGAAGGTATCTAACTTAATCTAAGAGATAACTAATCTAGACAGCGATACGATAGCGAAGTAAATGATATCAAATGAAAGAGATACATGAATGTGAGAATCAATGAAGCTTGTGGACAGATTTAATTTAGGGACAAATACACATTCCATGTTAGGAGATGTAAATCGTAGAATGGAAATAAGTAAGAATTCGATGAGATAACATTATAGACTATGACAATGGGAGTGATGTCCTAAAAATGAAACGTGTAAATATGTGAGTAAATGAAGTATATTATTAAAATAGACAATTGAAGTAAGTTGGCAGTAAATGGGCCGATTGCGTACCTAACATGTGAGTACACTTACCATGTGTAATCTAGGATCTTATTGACACATATAAGAGAAATATGTGACAAGGGTTTGACTTGAAAGAGTGAACACACAAATCTAGTAGTAAACACATATTGAAGTACTTTGACACATTTGTGAGATCATAGGGAGTAGGAAAAAGATCATTAGTGATGCTGAACATTGTACATTATTTCTATATATCTTTTAATAGGAAGAGCACTTGGGAAGCTCACTTTGTTGGTAGTAGCACAAGTATGAGATTTCATGCCAAGGAATATGGAATCTTATAGCCTTACATACCTTATCTTCCGAAAAATGTGACTACAAAACAGTAGCTAAACACCTGACGGGCAGTAAGACTATCCAAACCCCCAAACAGATGGTCTATCACCACACCCTTCTTCTATACTTCAATAGAACTCCATTCAACCAGACTATAAGGGGACCCCTACCTCATAACAATAATACATATAAAACAACCCATAAACAGTCCCAAAATCTATAAACCACCAGAATAACTCCCCAAGTTCACACCCTTCATTTCCACCTTAATAAAACTTCATACCACCACTACATAAGGTCACCCAACTGCTTCCCAACAACAATACACAAAAAACAATCTAAAATAATCCCAAAATTAATTTTTGCATTGCAGGAGAATATTTCCAATCACCACCCTATGAGTTCTAGGCAAAACACATACAAAATTCTCCACCAAAATATACATAAGGAGGGACAAAATTAGGGCAGATCTTACCTCAAAATTCTAGAATTTTATCCTCTTAATTTGTACTCCTTCAAGAACTTGGATTTTCTTTCCACTTAAACTAAAGAAGGAGAGAAAATCCTTCTATAACCACAAGAAAATGGGGTAACCAGCTTGGGAAGAGAGCTACCTATACTTTAAACATGAAGATCATGATTTCCTAGTCTTCAATGATAAAATTAAGCTAAAACCATGAATATACTTAGTTACCTTGGCTGGAAAAGATAGGAAACTATCAAGAACCCTAAGGTAACTAGTGACAGCTATGTGAAGCTTGAGAGAAAAATGAGCGGGAGATATGGAGTCAAATCAAAATTTTGTATGTTAAAATGAGTAAAGAGATCAGCAAATATTCATCTTATAAGGAGACTTCTAGACTGCCTCTTTTTAGCTCATTTCCAGCCACATATTGGTCAAACATAGTCCAAGTACATGATGCACCTACTTAGTTTATTTCTAATTGGATCACATCATATTGTGCCTTAGACAAATTTAGGTATTAGGCTGGTCATCCTTCCCTTTTTATTTTACTTAATTTAGGCCTCAAATGAGTTCATTAATATGCCTTAATTTGGTCCAATAGTCTAAGTAGGTGATGCACCTACTTGTTACCTACTAGATTAATTAAGTCAAGCAAGCACCTCACTTATTTCATCCTATTCTTCCAGAACCTTAATCCCTCTACTTTAACTTAGCACTTAACTTTAACTTTAAGCTTAAATACCTCCTTACTATCTCAAGTTTAAATAATTTTGTCAATGCTAAGTTAGGCATATATATAATATACGGGGTGTGACACCTATTCCATGCAAGGTTCAAGATGATGGATAGGGTGTGCTCCTTGGTCATTGATGGTAGTAGTAGTATTAATTTGGTAAGTTGCACTATGGTCGATAGAATAAAACTTCCTACACAAAGACACCCCAACCCATACAAACTTCAATGGTTTATTAAGGATAGTGAAGTACCGGTTTCCAAGCAAGTGGTTGTGAATTTTGGCATTGGCGAGTATCGAGATGAGGTTTTATGTGATGTTTTACCCATGCAATCTTGTCATATGTTGTTTGGTAGACCTTGGCTAGTCTGTAGGGATGTTCGATATCAAGTAGAGTCCAATAAATACTCACTTGTATTTGAAGGATGAAAGCACACTCTTGTGCCCTTAACACCCTATCAAGTGAGTGAGGACTACAAGTTAATGAGGATGCTTCGAGAAGTACTTAAAAGAGAAGAACTTGAGAAGGAGAAAAAAGAATTGGCTCAAGAATGAGAGTTATATGAGATTGATGGTCTAAGAAGTGACTTGATAGAGGTGGACAAGGAACGCTTAATTGTGGGACTTGCCAATACCACTCCATTTTTTCCTACTAACCATAGTGCTAACATTTTGCCTAGTATCATCCCTTCTTTTTTGTAGGTTCATGTACAATTACTTTCAAAGGAGAATCTGAACAAAGTTCCTCACAAACAAAGGGTTGAAGGCCTAATGATAGAACTACCTACCAAGGCAACTCCTAAGAAGAGATAAATGGACCAAGTTTATAGGTATCAGACGATGCATTAGAGGGAGAGCATTAGAAAACCAAATGTTGTGGGCAAGCATGCAAGCTCAAAGGCCAGTCTTCTAGGTATGTATCCTTTCCCTTTTATTCCAAGCTATCCTTGGAGTCACGATGATATTTTCCCTATGGTAGGTAGATTCTTGAAATCGTATGATATTATATCCTACCATGAGAGTGATGATATAGTTCTAATGTATTCATGGTTGGTTTTGGCTATGCTTAAGTTGTGTGAGCTTATTGTTTTGGATTCCAACTATACTTGTTGTTTGGGAACGAATATATGGTGCATCCGTGATGCCCAATTTATGTATTCTACTCCTTGTTACACTTATGTGGTTAGACAAGTTTAGGTGTTAGGATGGATTCTTAGTAGCATGCTAAGAATAGTGAACATAGAAAGTTCATCCTATAGTTCCTTTAATCTCTCAAGAAGCATGGATCCAATTATTGATCCACTTCTTGTGGGAGATTGTTTAAGGAAGGAAAATAAAGTGTACTTGAAGTGCTTTATCTTATCATATTGTGTTTCAAATTGTGAATACTTCATTGTTAATATTCAAGCTTTAAGATGTGTATTTGCAATTGAGAACCCTCGAGATGAGTTGAATGTCCTTCATTCCTTTCTTTACTACGTGTTTGCATATGATGATGTTTTGATTGAATGTGGTCTTATGTTAGTGAACCTCAAGGCAAATATATCATTGTCTCTTTTGGGAGTTTCATATACACTTGCATCCTTGTTTGACAAACTTATGCTTAAGTTATGTGGCCTACAATTAGGGAATGCTAAGCGGTTTGTTTATTTATAGGGGAGTCCATGGGTATTGAAAACTCCTTGTCACCTTCATAGGGTTGGACAAGTCAAAGTTTCAAATGGGACACTCGAAAGCATGTTTGATACTCTTGGAAGCATGCTTAGCACCTTTATCTACTACCTATTTGCTTATGATGACACCTATGTTGGTATGATATTTGTTTACTATAGAGGTAGGGGTATATGGGTCCTGCATTTCATTGACCTAGATGAGCTGTTATGGGTGATTGCACCACTTTTTGTGTGGTCTTCTTGTGAGATGATGAAACAATTGTGTCTTATGGCTCCAAAGTTAAATGTGATACCACCTTTTGGAGTTCTTGATACCACAAAGATCTTTGTGTTTGCCTTGTCTCTTGATGTTTATCATACCCAAAACCTTTGCTTCTTGAATGATGGATTGCTTTTATTGAAAGCAAAGGATATTTGGTTGTATCTCAAATTTGTGCCTCCTTGGCATGGTGATATTGTTGCTAACCCTTGTACTAACCCTCCAACTTTGAGGATGCTTTGGTTGTTGTCCTTCTCATATGTTTGCAAGGTTTGGATTCGAGGACTAATCCTTTTCAAGAAGGGGAGAATGATACTAGCATGGATCGCATGATTGACACGAGCATGGATGACGTGGATGACACATAGAATGTTGGTGAAAAGGAAAACTTAAGAGTCCATGGGAGTGATGTGGATAAATAAAAGAGGTCATTTGTACAAGTGGCTAGATTTTAAATTCAAGAATTCACAAGAAGAGTCACCAAACAAGGCACTTGTCTATCATTAAGGGCATATTTGTAAAAGCTAGTTGTCTTTTATTTACTTTAGTATAAATAGGATAATTCCTCATTTTACATGGGAGTTTTTGATGAATATTGAATATTAAGCTTTGAAGCTTGTAGTTTCTGAGTGAAGCCTAGCATTTAGCTTGTAGTTTCTAGGTGAAGCCTAGCATTAGTTGGTAATTTAGTAGTGTGGATCTTGAAATTGTTGGTGAACTATTGGTTTGGTTAATTGAAGTTTACTCATTTGTGATTTTTTGGTTTCCTTTAATTTTCTCAAACTAGGGTTTGTGTTTGAATTGTTGAATTCAATTGGGAGGTGAGGGTATCAAGTCCCTTGTTGCCCATAAATTCAAGAGTTTGAATATTAATCCACATATCCTTCTTTTGTTTTCTTTCCTTCTTGTTCTTTCCTCTTTGATTTGTTATCACCACAACTTATGGATGCTAAGTTGATTACTTGTTTGTGGGAGAGTCCATGGTTGTTAAATACTTCTTGTCACCTTTATAGGATTAGATAATTTGAAGTGTCAAGTGGGGCTCTTGGAAGTTACTTAAAGAAGAGAGGTTCTATGTGCTTGAAATGTCTCTTTCTCTCCTTGTGTGTGCCTACCCATGAGCGTACCTTAGAAGAGACTAGTGTCCTTAGCACCTTTCTTTATTACCTTTTTGCATATGATGTTATTCATAACCATGTTGAATCAATATCTTATGTGCACATGAATTGCTTAGGAAGGAAAAATATCCTGTGCCAAAATGAATTGAATCCACCCTTGAGTGCATTAGCTTCTAAGTCTCTTGAGCCATGTGGTATTCTTGTAGATGGTAAAGTCATGGATGAGATTTCTATGTTTAATTACTTTCTATACTACCTCTTTGCTTATGATGACGTTCATGCTAGTCGTGGAATCATTTTATATAGAGCTAGGATCCTTCTCAATGAACTTTTCATGTCAAACACAAGGGATCCTTAGTTATGTATTAAGTGCGTGCCTCCTTGGCATGGTGATGAAATTGTTAATGTTAACGCTAACCCTCATGCCATGAGGAAATTATTATTGTTTGTTTTCCCTATGATTTTGCAAAGTTTGGATTCAAGGTCCAATCTTTTTCAAGAAGGGGAGGATGATACAAGACAAATTGGTGTCAACCTTTTGGCTTGTATTTCCAGGGTGAAAACAAGGGATCCAAGCCACAAAGAGCTCAAGGCCCCAAGGACGTGGTTGGAGGGTCTATTTTGCACTTTAAGTAGAACAATATCGTGTATGGAAGATAGCTTGGAGTCAAAGAAGCCATTGGAGAGGTCGTTGGAGAGTCAAGAGGAGCTCGACAACATCCTAGAGCAGTCTGCGCCCTCACCTGCATTCGCAGGTGAGTGACCTGCACCCACAAATGCCATATGTGCCCACCATTTGCACCAACAGGTGGTCACCTATGTGGGCATGTGGGCCAAAGCGGCCAGCTTGTCCCATTTTGTTGAATTGGGTCACTTTTGGACCCATATATATAATAAAAGGTCCAAGGCTATAAATACTAGGGCCTAGCTTTATTTTCATTAGTTTTTTGATGAATATTGAATTTATGTCTCTTGAGAGAGCATGAGTGCTTGGAAAATCTTATGTTGACCTTTTGTTTAGAAATAGTTGTTTTGAGGGCGTTACGATTCCCTCTTGGTCATCGTAAGAGATAGGTATTTTTGATAATCAAAAGGGAGGTCTTGGATTTGATATATCCATAGGTTGCCCTCTTCTTTATCTTCTTGTGTCTATTTATCTATCTTTATCTCTATCCCTTTATCTTTTTGTATTTTAATTTTATTGTTTCTTTAGTTTTCATACTTTTTCCCTCTTTTCATATTTTGGGGGTTATCAAGCTTCTTGGTTGGCTTGATTAAATTGGAGTTGTAGTGGACGAACGATATTTTGGTTATTTGGGTAAGTAGTGGTTTGGTTGATAGGATCATATACTTGCCTCGGTGGATTGAACATTTGGTGAAATGTTTTCGGGAAGATAGTAATGGAAGTGTTTGGAGCATTTCCACTTGAGGAGGCATGATAGTTTTGGGTCGTGGAGTTATTGGAGTTTAGACGACCCTCCATGTTGTCCATCCTGGTTGACACACTTTCTTAGAGTGTAGTCATTTGACCTCTTATCTCATTCATGTCTTGTCTCATACCCAAGATGGCCGCCATTATGGATTCCATGTTAACCTCTCTCGAAGAACCTTGCGCCTCATCTCCCAGAGCCATTGTACCTAGTAAGAATAAACACTAAGCAAAACCAACAAACAATTTAGCATTAATAAATCAACCTCACAATATCTTGGAGTACACACCTTTGTTTTGCCTCTCAATAGGCGTCGCTAGCGTTGAATAATCGTTTCTACTCCGATGGATGATGTGGTGTCAATTTCTACTTGTGATCGGAATGGATTCTTGTTTAAAGTAGAAATGACTCAAGCAAACTAACGTACTTGAAACAAGAAATTACAACGAAACAAAAGAGAAAAGCACAAACAGAAATGGACGAAGAAAGAAACCGTACTCTAAGACTAATCAACCAATTAAGTAGATGAATTACTAGTTGTTAATTAGTTTAGGAATCAAGAAATGAGATTAGGAATAAAGAAATGGAATTAGGATGTTATAACCTAAGCAAAATTGGTTTTGAAGGTGTTGAAATGCGATTGGATGACCTGCGGGCGCAGGTCACAACATACCCACGCAGGTAGGGCGTATGTCACTAAAACAGTGGCTAGAAATTGGCCTGCATTGGGTTACCTGTGGGCGCAGATGCCCACCTGTGGGGCACAAGTGTGGACGTAGGTGGCCCCGATAGTATACCTAGAATTCTGCCTTTTAAGCTCTTGTGGGCCCTTTTGGCACTCTCTCTCTCATGGATTATTTCCTTTTTACTTGGATATTCTTTTGTACTAACAATTTTTTTTTCCTTTCTCTTTCGTTCTTGGATCAAACTACACTTTTTGAAGATTCTTCTTCTTGAAGATTTGAAGATCCTCAAGAACACTAAGAACACCAAATTTCCAAACTAACTCATTTTTGCTACGAATTGCATGAAATTTCAGATCTAGGTTCCCTTCATCGTAGAGAATACTTTCCAATAATGTTTAACACCCAAATCCTCACCAAAACTTTCAGATTTGAAAACCCTCTTTACTTTTTCTTCAAACTCAAGAACTCATCAATGGGGTTTTCTCCAAATCTCTTCCAAACACACCAAAAAATCAAGATTCCAACCTTAATAGTACTAGATGTAACAAATCTAGTATAGAAACTACAAAAATGACTCAAAAACACAAAAATATTTTTAGGGTTTTTGTTGAAAATGTTTTTTGACTCTCTCTCTTCTTCGCTTTTTAAATATCAATCCGAAGACTTAGGATTGTGGAAACAACCCTAATCTAAACTCTGATACCAAATAATAATGGACAAAATATGAAAACAAGAACAAGATACAAAAATGGGATAAACAAGGAAGCAAAAGGGAAAAGATAGACAGATAAAGAAATAGATAGATACAAAGAAGAAAATGGAATGCAAATTAAAGGTATATTAAACCCCAAATCCTCAATCAAATTATCCTACAAAGCACTTGAATCATACGTAGATGATACAAGACAAATCGGTGTCAACCTTTCATGGCCTATATTTCAAGGACAACACCAAGGGATTCGAGCCATGAAGATCTTAAGACCACAAGGACATGTATGTGGGTCCATTTTGAGCTCCAAGTAGAGCAATATCACATATGGAAGGTAGCTTGGAGTTAAGGAAGCCCTTGGAGAGGTCGTTGAGAAGCAAAGAGGAGCTAGAGGACATTCTGGAATGACCTGTGACCTCACCTATAGCCACAAATGTCTTCTGTATGGTCATCTATGCCCCAACAAATGCAACCTGCATTCCCATCTGCGAGGGCATGTGGCCTATGCGGCCCATTTTTGTAATAAGTAGCTCATGACTATAAATAGTAGCTTTTTCTTAATTTTTAGGAAGTTTTTTATGAATTTTGAATTTATGTCTCTTGGGTGAGCATGAGAGCTTGGAAAAGCTTGTTTTGACCTTTTATTTAGAAACGGTGGTTTCAAGGGCATTACGATTCCCTCTTGGTCATCGTAAGAGATAGGTGTTTTTAGATAATCAAAAGGGAGGTCTTGAATTTGATATATCCATAGGTTGCCCTCTTATTTATCTTCTTGCATCTATCTATCTATCTTTATCCTCTATCCATTACTTTTTGCATTTTGATTTTATCATTTTTCTTGTTTTCATACTTTTTCCTCTTTTAGTATTTTGGGGGTTATCATTTGGTATCAAAGACAAGCTTAGGATTGTTCCAATGATGCTAGTCTTGGGTTGTGATATTGAAATAAAAAATCAAAAAAAAATGCTTTTGGTGTTTTTAGAAATTTTGATTTTTGTGTCTTCTTGAGTTTCTTTTGCTAGATTAGTGTTCTCTAGCATAATCGAGTCTAGATCTGAGATTTGAGCTTAATCGAAGTTGATTTGAGGTTCTACCATTGTTGGGTTGAGCTTTGAAGAAAATGAAAATGGGTCTTTAAATCTAAAAATTTTGGAGTGAAATTGAAGGTTGAAAGATATTGGGGTTTGTTCACCATACCAAAAGGAGCCCGGATCTCAAATTTGAAGCAATTCCGAGTTAAATAGAGAGATTTGGAAATTTGGAAGTTCACCATCTTCATGGTGTTCTTCAAATTTTGAAGTGGGTTTAATTTTTGGGAACAAATGGTTGGTAATTAGGGTCTACAAATGTTTGGATCTTGTTCGTGAGGTCAAAAGGAGCTTGGTTAAAATTTCATCGCATTTGAAGCTCATTTGATCGAGGGTCAAAAATTTAAAGTTCTTGGTGTTCTTGAGGATCTTAAAATCTTCAAGAATAAGATTCATCCAAAAGTTGTTGTTAGATCCAAAAGAGGGCCAAGAGAATCAAGAAAAAAGTGTTAGTACCAAAGAATATTGTAAAAAGGGAAGGTACTAGGAAAGAGAAATCAAGTGGGCCCATAAAAGGTGAAAATTTAGAGTTTCCAGGTGTGTTGTTTGGCCACCTATGCCTCCATCTGGGTGGGTAGGTGACCAAAGCAGGTCAATCTATTTTCACCTATGCCCTCACCTGCTTGGGCAGGGCACCACCTATGGGGGTGGTTACTTGAACGCACCTTAATGACTTCAAAACTCATTTTGCTCAGGTTCTAACTTCTTAGTTTAATTTCTTGATTCCTTATTTCATTTCTTGATTCCTAAACTAATTATCAATGGGTAATTTTCCTTACTTAGTTGATTGATTAGTCTTAGTGATGCAAGCCGAGCTTCATCAATATCATGTAATAAAGAATTGAAGCTTAAGAATATGCTTAAGTGGAAGTACAAGGAAGAAAGGTGAAAAAGGAAGAAAGAGGCTATGGATGCAAAAGTGGCTATTGTTGACATTCAAGCCTCATACTAAAGAAGACCCTTATTTCATTAAGGGTATTTTCATAATTACTAGTGTAGGCTATAAATAAGAGAGAGTAGCTCATTTTAGAGAGAGACTATTTTGATATGATATTTTGGGAATGTGTGAAACTCTTGTGAGAGTTAGGCTATGGCCTTGGTTGCTAAACAATGTTGATGGGATTGTTTGCTTAAGGATATCATTCCTCTTGAGGGTATCTCGATAGTAAAGGTGCTTGTTTGGATTCCTAATAGGAGGTTTTGACTTTCGTATAGTCATTGGTGCCTATTAGGTCTCATACTTGTGTCTTGCTTTTATAGATTTGGTACTTTTTGGACTTTGTATTTAAGGGTATTGGTTTTGATATAGCCATTGTTCTCATTTTTTTAATTTTGTGTCAATCTTCTATATTTAAATTTGTGTTCTTAGATTTTAGGGTTTCTTATCATTTTCTGCGTATTCCGTCACATATCATTTGGTATCAGAGCTTGGATTGGGTTTGTTTCTACAAATCTAAGTCTTGGGTTTTTTTGTTTAAAAATCTAATTATTTTTTTTGTTTTGATTTGTTGTTTTTGATACTACATCTTTATTCTCTAGTGTCTTGTGAGTCTAGAACTCAAATTTCGTTCAATTCGGAGTTGTAGAATTGATGATACCATTAAAGGGTTTTGAGCTTTTTAAACTTTGTGGATTTTGAAAAGTGGGTTTATTTTTGGCTTAGTTTTGAAAGCTAAAAATTAGTGGGGTTTGTTCGTGGCATTGAAAGGAACACATAGGCAAAAATTTCATTGAATTTGGAGCAAAAACAAAGAAGTTATGTGCATTTGAAGATTGAAGTTTTTTCTTATGTTCTTGAGCATCATCATATTGTTCTTGAAGAAGAAGGTAGCAAAAGTACACTTTGATTCAAAACAATTTTGATCAAAGTTAGTCAAAGTGTGTGTGAAAAAAAAAAATTGTCACGTCAGCAGCGTATGTTGGACACTTGGACAGTTTCAGAGAGCTGAAATTGCAGGTTTTTGACACTTAGTTTTTTTGGGGGTCCTAAAGTTTTTTGGACCTAAAAAATTTTCTAAGTGTCCAAGTTTTGTGATTCTTTTTTTGTTCTCTTTCTCTTTTGATTACTCAACTATTTAACAAGTAATTAACATCTTTAATCACTTGTTAACTAGTTTTAAACATCAAATCACTTCTTTGATTCATCAAATTAAGCAACACAAGTAACTTTTCTACTTTTGTTGCTTAGTTTTCTTTGAGTCTGATTTTTTTTTTCTTTTTTGTCGTGCTAATTTCTTTCTTGTACTTTTTTTCATTTTTATTCGTTGTTAATTTTCTTGATTCAAGTTCTTTAGATTTTATTGCGTCGTTCGTTCTTCAATTAACAAAAATTCATTCTACCCTTAAGGTTGGTTTGTGACTCTTGGCAAGTGATTGATCGAATTGAATAGAAACTTTGGCCAGATCCTTGAGTGGTAATAGGATAGAGTGTTTAATATCATTTGAATGGTGCTAGCCAAGCACAAAAGAGTGCAAATACGAGTGAAAGTGAGGACTTTTATTGCTAATCTTGTTTGCTCATTTTGTAGGTACTTGGAGTTAAAGTATGTCGTCCATAGCTTCGCATCCTTGTGATGATAACATGAAAAATTATGTTCACAGTGATGGAGGCTATGAAAATAGTCATGATCATGAGCCATTTGGATGAAAGCTACTACTTCGGGGGTGAATATAAGGAAAATGAAGCTCGTAACTCTTATTGTGCAGATAGTGGAGTAGAAGAACCTTATAGTGATTCTTATGGGGATAATGGCGAATATGAGGGCTCTCACACTATACACTATGAGGATGAAAGTGACTTGAGTTATAATTCTTCTTCTCACTTACCTTATGAGCCTTATGATGAAGATTCCCATGAAAATGATAGTGGTGATGTAGATAGTGGATATTCATATGCTTTGTCTTGTGGTACTTCTTATCCTAGTTGAAGGGGGGGGGGGGTTATGTTGGTACTTCTAGAAATGTTATATCTTATGCTTCATATCCTAATTCCAATATGTCTGGTTCTAAATACACAAATAGTGTTGGAGGTAGGATGGAAGAATCACTAAGTCTTGAAAGTAGAGAAAATTCAATGTTTCAAGATTGGGATAACCCAAAGAGGCGCATTCTTAAAATCAAAGTAAGTGTTTATGGTGATTCAGGATATGTTCTTTTACTTAATGATCATAGTTGTACCAACTTCATTGCCCCATATATGGTTGAAAGGTTGGAAATACCTTGTGTGATGAGACAAAACCCTTATTTTCAAATGGGGTATTGAGTTGATAGATGTGTGAAGGTATTTTTTTCACATGGAAAATATCAAGAGGCGGTTTGGTGTGATGTGGTTCTCATAGAGACTTGTCACATGTTCTTGGGAAATCCTTGGTTTTAAAGGCATAGGGTCTCCTATGAGCAAGAGTGGTACAAATATGTCATGGATAAAAGGGTAAAGCCCCCCTTCCCACTTTCTTCTCGCCAAAAAACTTTGGACCCTTATTCAAAATTCTTTCATGATTATGAGAGACAAAATATTAAGAGAAGTAAGAGACTGCAAAGTGACTATTCTAGAGTGGAAAAAGGAGAGGATGTGTGGAGTAATGTGAGAGAGTTACCACAAAACCAAGCTAACCTTCTTGATTGTTCTTCTTTTTGTAAGAATTCTTGTGTAGGTACAAACATGGCAATTGAAGGAACACGAGTTCCCAACAAGGAGCCTACACTTGAGGATTTAAAGAATGTGCTACTTTATTGGAGTGAGCGGATTGGCTTGCCTAAATACATGAGAGCTGAAGGTTCAGTTCAAGGTAAATAAAATCCCTTTTGTGAGCCTCAAGGTACAATAGCTAAACTTGACACTTTTAAAATTTCAAATGAACAAAGTATGGGTGATAGCTTGTCTTTATATGAACTTAATAATTCTTTTCCACATTGTGATAATGTAGATGTTGAGAGTGTTCATACACTAGTTGATCCTATTGATGAACGAATTGATTCTTCTTGTGAGATCGATTTGTGTCCACCTAATGCTGACACTTGTGACTTGAATGATAGTACATTGTCATGTGATTCTTTGCCATGTTTTGATAATGTGCTTGTTGAGAATGTGGATACACTAGTTGATCCTATTGATGACCAAATTGATTCTTCTAGTAAGATCAATTTGTGTCCACCTAGTGTTGATACATGTGTTTTGAATGATAGTTCATTATCAAGTGATATTGGTATTGATCAACTAGTTTTTGCGTGTGGTACACTACTTGAGGGATCTTGTGATGTTCTTATTGAGCATCAAGTTAGTGGTAATATTGATGAAGTTGATCAATTGAGTAGGAGTGACTCTTTGATAATATCTTTTATTGAAGATCTTATTATTTGTTTTGCTCATAGAGATCATGTGCTTGAAAGTTCTTCGAACAATGGTAATTGTCTTTTTGAGAGTGAACTGCATGTTTTAATTCTTCTTCTTGGATTGATCATTCTCTCTTTAAGTATAATATCTTGTTTGAAAATGATGAGATCACTCCTAATAAAATGCCTAGTGGTGTGAACCTTGATAGTAGTATAGTTCTTAAGGGCTATACTCTTTATGATAACCCATTATGGTGTAGAGACATTCCTTCTAAGGATGGAAATCTCTTCTTAAAATATGAGAGTACTCTTATGGGGAAGGATTGTGATGAGGAGGAAGGTGGTATTTGCTTTTCCACTACTCCTTCATCTTTGTGTGTCCCAATTTTTGATGGTACGATCAATGATTTTGAGTCTAATAGTGATCTTACATATGAGGACACCTTAGATGAAGTTGTTTTGCGAGACACCTTTCTTTACTATCTATTTGCATATGATGATACTCATGTTTGTGTGGAGAGTATATCATATGTTGATAGGAGTAACAATCGGGCAAATGGGTGTTTTTTTTACCCTATTTTATGTTATCTTTTTCCATTTGATCCCAGTGATGGTTGTCATTATGACGTAATGCTTGGTTGTAAAGGAACGTTTGGTATGAGTGAGGTTGTTGTCTTACATGGTGATAAGTATAGTAGTAACATTTATTTTCTCTCATGTGATTATTACTTGGTGTTATTATTTGATCTTATGGGCTTGAATAAGATAGGTTTGCCAACTTGTGTGGACTATCATGTGTTACTTGACTTAAAGGGGGATTTGTGCTTGTCTAAATATACAACCATTGTGGACTTACATGTGTGGTTGCCTAAACACCATTGTTCTTTTAATTCACCCCTTTGTCCATGTTATCTATGTAGCCAAATATCTCTTGTTTTGTTGGGTTATAAACCCTTTGTGGCTCATTTTGATGCTTGGTGATATGTTAAATGTGTGCACCATGAGGATCTTGTTGTTGCTTGTTTTTCCTATGGTTTTGCTAGGTTTGGATTTGAGGACAAATCCTTTTCAAGAAAGGGAGAATGATGCAAGCCGAGCTTCATCAATATCATGGAATAAAGAATTGAAGCTCAAGAATATGCTTAAGTGGAAGTACAAGGAAGAAAGGTGAAAAAAGAAGAAAGAGGCTATGGATGCAAAAGTGGCTATTCTTGTCATTCAAGCCTCATGCTAAAGAATCTCCTTATTTCATTAAGGGTATTTTTGTAATTACTAGCGTAGGCTATAAATAAGAGAGAATAGCTCATTTTAGAGAGAGACTATTTTGATATGATATTTTGGGAATGTGTGAAACTCTTGTGAGAGTTAGGCTATGGCCTTGGTTGCTAAACAATGTTGATGGGATTGCTTGCTTGAGGATACCATTCCTCTTGAGGGTGTCTCGATAGTATGCGTTCTTATTTGGATTCCTAATAAGAGGTTTTGACTTTCGTATAGTCATTGTTGCCTATTAGATCTCATACTTGTGTCTTGCTTTTATAGATTTGGTACTTTTTGGACTTTGTATTTGAGGATATTGGTTTTGATATAGCCACTGTTCTCATTTTTTTTTCATTTTGTGTTAATCTTCTATCTTTAAATTTGTGTTCTTAGATTTTAGGGTTTCTTATCATTTTTCGTGTGTTCCGTCTCCTATCACTTAGAGTCTGTTCTTTCTTAGTTCGTTTTCTTTGTGTGCTTTTTTAGTTTTATTTCATAGTGAACTTCTTGATTCAAGTCCTTTTGTTTGAATTGAGTAATCCGTTTTTCTTTAAACAAGAATCCACTCTGGCCAAGAGTAGCAGTCGACACCTTGTGTACCACCGAAGTATAAGTAATCTTCAACACTAGCCGATCCAATTGTGAGGCAATCAAAGGAGTGTGAACTCGAGTGATTGTGAGATTTTGTTTTGCTAACGCTAATGTATTTTTTTTGTTGAGTGTCTTCTTGATAGGTACAATGGAGATGAGCAGTGAAAGTCAAAATCTCATGGGAATGTTAACATAGAAACCTTAATGGAGGCCATCATGAGTGCTAGACAAGATATGAATGAGCTAAGAGGTCAACCGACCACATTCCTAGAAATTTTGTCCTCCATGGATGGGAGTTGGTCAAAAATTGAGAGTCGGCAAAACTTGGATCAAGGTAAATAGAATCCCTCTTGCGAGCTTTAAGGTAACAAAGCTAACTCTTGCACTTTAGTAAATATAAAAGATCATTATCAGGTAATTAGCCCATTAAGTGTGAGTGATAGCTTAGCTACATGTGAGCCTAATAATTCTTTGCCTCGTATTGATAATGTACATGTTGAGAGTGTGGATACACTAGTTGATCCTATTGATGACCGAATTGATTGTTCTTGTAAAATCAATTTGAGTCCACCTAGTATTGAAGCCTCTGTGTTGAATGATAGTACTTTGTCTTGTGGAAATTGTGTGGATCAACTTTTTGTGAATTTAATCGATTACTTGAGGATATTTGTGATGTTATTAGTGAACCTCAAGTTAGTGATGATGTTGATAATGTTGATCATTTGAATAGGAGTGACCCATTGAGCATGCCTTTAAAAAAAAATTCTTACTTGCTTGGCTCTTAGGGATGATCATGTGATTGAAACTCCTTCGAAATTTGATAATTGTCTTTTTGAGAGTGAACTTACATTTTCCAATTCTCCTTCTTGGATTGATCCTTCTCTCTTTAAGTATAATTTCTTATTTGAGGATGATAAAATCACTTCTATTGAGTTACCTAGTGATGTGGATCATGTTAATGATGCAGCTCTTCTTGAGGGCTATACTCTATATAACAACCCACTATGGTGTTACAACTTTCCTCCAAAAGATGAAAATCTCTTCTTAGAAGATGAGAGTACTCTTATGGGAAGGGATTGTGAAGAATTGAAAGGTGTTCTTTGTTACCCAATAGATACTTCTTCTTTGAGTTTTCCAATTCTTGAACATGCCCTTGAGGACACCTTAGAGGAAGTCAATTTGCGTGACACCATTCTTTACTCTCTATTTGCCCATAAAAGCACTTATTCTTGCGATGAGAGTATATTTTTTTGTGTTGGTAGCACCCTTGGGGGAATAAAGTGTTGTCTAGACCCATGTCAAGCTCCAAAAATAAAAGAAAAGGCCTTTCAGAAATAAGGGAGAAATTGGGTTAAGAAGAAAATATAATACCAGCAGTGACCGCTTAAGCAGCCATTGGGTCGCATAAGTAACAACCACTTAATCGGCAATTGACCACTAAAGTAATGGGTTAGGGGAGTCGGGGTCCACTTAAGCGACACTCTGCTCGCTAAAGCGGCGTTCGCTTAAGCGGACAAGGATCACTAAAGTGACACTCAGCTGGGCAGCCAAGTATCGCTAAAGTGACAGAAGGTTGCTAAAGCAACTATTGCTATAAGGTCGCTAAAGTGACAATTATTTAAGCTACCCCCAAGCTGCTTAAGCGACTGCACCTGCAGCTGGGATATCAGATTTTGCTATGTCTAATTGGACTCCGACTGGGTGCTCAGGGTTAATTCAGGACCACCTGCACTCAAATGAACTATGATACCATACCAAATTTGACATTTTGAACTCAATAGAACCATCAAAATTTCTAACGAAGATCGTTTCAACACAATATGGGCCCCATACCCATAGTTTGGTTTTAACCAAATTCTACCCAATAGCCCAAAATAAGTTCGAAAGCCGTGGGACCCGGACCAAGGATCCCCTATCCTAAAATCAATATTATGGAGCTAAAAAAACTATCAGAATTTTCATTTGAGGCCATTTACTAAGAGTTTTGGTTTGAGACCAATTCCTTAACAATAATTGCTCCAAAACAGGGAAATGAACCTAAATTCAAATGAATTGTTAGATAACCGAACCGACAACTCTGAAAAGTCATAAATGACCTGTAACTACTGTGGGAAGGCTCAAAGAACCAAAAATGTGTGGAAATCAAGAAAATAACTTAGAGGGTCATTATAGATGCCTCAAGATGTGGTTTGCATTATTTCTTCTTAATTGTTGGAGGTGAATTTCAAAGGGAGTCCTTTAACTTGGTGGAATGGGAGATATGAGGATGATTGTATACTTTAAAGAATTGACAGAGCACTAATAAATCAGCAAGTTTGAATTGTTTTGAGCATGTATAAGTGGATCTTTTGACAGAACAGGATCAAATCATGCACCTCTCTTCATATCTTTTGGGAACCAGGCTCAGAGTATTAAAAAAACCTTTCAGATTTCTCAATTTTTAGACTGAACATGTAGATTTTATAAAGATTGTTGAGCAATTCTGGAAATTTGATTTTGTGGGGCACCCTTTCCTTATTTTCAAATAGAAGGTGAAGAATATAAAGAAGACTCTATCAAAGTGGGGTAGAGAGACTTATGGGGATATTTTTAAGCAACATATTATTAGAGAGGAGATTGTAAGAATAAAGGAACAATTGTTTGAAGAAGACCTTAGTCCTAATAATAAAATTGTGTAACAGCTAGCTTAAGAAGAAGACAAAAAATACTTGCACTTTATGGAAGAATTCTAGAAGTAGAAAGCTAAAATCAACTGGCAGGTAGATAGTGACAGAAATACAAGATATTTTCACAGTCTTGTTAATGGGAGAAGAAAGATATTACAAATCAAGAGGATATAAAATTCTGATGGGGACTGGCTAGAGGAAGTAGAATAGATTGCTGAGGAGGTTGTCAGAGTATACAAGACTCAATTCACATAGGAGGAGGAAGGTACTAATTTTGAAATACTTGAGAATATACCTCAAACTGTGACTCAGGAGGGCAATAATTCTTTGATTAGTCCTCCAAGCATAGAGGAAGTTAAAATATCTATTTTTTCTATGAAGAGAAGCAGTGCAGATGGCCAGATGGATTAAATGGAAACCAAGTTTGTTGGGATATTGTGAAGAATGATGTTTTTGCTGTGGTAAGGGCTTATTTAAAAGGTGATACTTTACCTAAGTTCATTACTCACATAAATTTGGAATTAATTCCTAAAAAAGAGATAATTCAAAGTTTTTCTAATCTTAAACCTATTATCTTGAGTAACTTTATCAACAAAGTTATCTCAAAGGGAATCTAGAAAAGATTGGATCATCTCTTACCTTCTTTAATTTCTCCAAACCAGTTTGGTTTTTTCAAAGGTAGATGTATAATTCAAAATGTGTTGCTGACTCAAGAAATTATCACTAATATTAGAAAAAGAAGGAAGCCAACAAATATAGTACTCAAGCTAGACATGACTAAGGCATATGACAGAGTGTCATGGTTATATTTAGCAAAAGTACTAAGAAAAATCAGTTTCTCTAAAGTTGTTGATTAGATATGGAGGTTTATTGCAAATAATTGGTATTCAATACTAATTAATGGGCAAAGTCATGAATTTTTTCACTCTTCCAAAGGGGTCGAAGAAAGGGATCCCTTATACGCTGCTTTATTTATACTTGCTGCAGAAATATTATCTAGAGCACTAAATGCTCTATTCAATAATTGGATGTATAATGGATATAGGTTACCAAAATGGAGTGCAAATATTAACCACCTGGATTATGCAGATGATATAATTATTTTTGCTTCTGCAGATAAGGTGTCTTTAGAGATGATTATGACAGTACTATAGAAATATGAGAAGGTGTCTGGAAAGTTGATAAATAGGGAAAAAAGCTGCTTATACATGTTCAGTAAAATTTCTCAGGGTTGGTTTATGAGGTAAAGCAAATTACAGGTTTTCAAAGGAAAGCTTTTCATTTTAAGTACATAGGATGCCCTAAATTTCACTTAAGAAAGAAGAAGATGCCTTATAATGAGGTCATTAAAAAGGAGAAGGATAGGTTGCAAACTTGGAGAGAAAAGCCATTCTCATCTCTAATATCTTACAGAGTATTCCAGTTTATCTTTTCTCTGCATTAGTGCCTACTAAATTTACTATTTAGGAACTTCACAAACTATTGCAAGATTTTTCTTGAGCAATAAAGATGAAGGCAGAAGTAGATATTAGGCAAAATGGACAGAACACTGTTTGCCTAAGGATGAAGGTGGAATTGGCTTTAGGTGTCTTTTTGATATGTCTAAGTCACTATTTGTGAAGATATGGTAGGCATTTAGGACCACAAGGTCTTTGTAGACCAGCTTTTTATGGAACAAATACTATAAGAAACATATTCCTGTGGTGGTACAATGGAGAGAAGGATCCCAGATTTGGAAAAAATATTGGAAGCAAGGGGTCACATTGAACAAAAGATTTGATGGGAGCCCAGAAATGGAGTTTATAATGTCTAGTTTTACAATTGTACTAGATTAGGATCTCTTACTCATATTGTCCCCACAGATTACTATATTGATGAAAGAATTGACGAAATCAGTTTCTTCATCAAGGATAGAGGTTGGAATGGGGATAAGATACTGTAAGTTCTTCCACAAGATATCACATAACATGTTTTATAAAAAATTAGAATATTCCATCAATCTGAGTTATGGGATAAACCTTGGTGGATGGACAATAGCAGTGGATGATTCACGGTGAAGAGTGCATGGGAAATTGTGAGACACAAGGAGCATAAGAATAATAACTTAGCAAAGCTCTGGATATAAGGTTTAACTTTTAAGATTGCTTTCTTTTAGTGGAGGGTTTGGAGGATCAAATTACCAGTGGATGATGTAGTGGATAAATGTGGAATAGCTATGGTATCAAGGTATAAATGTTATACCATCCCCAAACAAGAAACCACTAACCATCTCTTATTATAGGTCAGTTTGCTAAGGAAATATGGAAAAAATATACTGATGCAACTGGCATACAGGGGCCTTTCATTCAAGTGAATCAAGCAATAAAAAAGTGGTGGTCTACAAACTGTGTTCCTAATTTAAATCCTATCTACCAGGCAACACCAACAACAATTCTTTGGCAAGTTTAGAAGTGGAAGAACTTCATAATTTATAGAACAGAAATATCAAGGAATAAGGTGATTTATGAGATTAATTTGAACATATAGTGGATGGCAAGAAGAAGATATCCATGGCTGAAAAACATCCCTCACAGCTGGCCAGAATTAATTGATTTCATGGAAAGATACAAGACAGTAACTTGTAAAGTAATAAGTTGGAGTCCCCTCGATGAAGGTTGGTACAAGTGTAATATGGATGGAGCCTCTAAAGGCAATCCAAGAGTTAGTTCCATAGCGTAAATAATTAGGAATAGGTTGGGAGACCTTATTTATACCAAAACTGAGATTTTGTTTGATACTACAAGTGTGTATGCTGAAGCTAAAGCTATTAAACAAGGAATTAAGCATTATGGGAACAATAACATGTTCCCAATTTTGATAGTAACTGATAGTCTCACAATGAAGAAGGTACTTGATGGTGAATAGAAACTACCATGGAGTATTATTATGGAAGTGGACAGAATTAACTACTGAAGTTCTAGAGGATTGTGTTAGATTCAACAAATATACAGAGAGGGAAATAAATTGGCGGATTTTTTAGTTAACTATGTTGTTGATTTTTCAAGTACAATTATTTGTCAACATTTTTAGGATCTACCAAATCAAATAAGAAGAATTCTCAATGTAGATAAGATGAGACTTCCTAATCTAAGATTCAACACCAACATTACTAGAGAACCAGACTGAAATGCAAATAAAAAATGTACCAGCACTATTCATTTTCAGGATAGTTCAATAATTACTCAGAGAAAATGAAAGAGAAACAGTAACAATATATAATCATAGTTAAACATTGATGCATGTTTTCATGTTGATTGTTTTCACATAAATATGATTTACACAGTAGTATTAACCTCGTATAAGGTTCAACCTATGAAATTGTGGTTTTTGTAGAGGTAGTCGATAAGAAGAAGTAGATTTCAAAATAAAAGATGTGGGCTTAAGCAACAACCTGGTAACTACTATTGATGAGATCCAAAATCCCTCTGATGGACAAGATCCTTTTGGTGTGTCTCCATGGTTTCTGGTGAGAGCTTAAGGCTGTAGAATGGAATCAACCAAGTCATAGGATTGCAAGATTGAAATAGAGGTAGAAATAGGGTTGAGTTTAACTTATGATTAGAAATTGAGAATCTACAAAGACATAGCTTACCTAAGATGATGAATCTTCCTTGAAGATGAAAAATTTTTGGTGACCTACAAAGATTCAGAGAAGGCAGTAAAATGGACTGTTGAACTTCCTAGGCGAATTCTTGAAGCTTCAAAAGAGTTCAATGATAAAATTTTGTTGTCTGAAGATTTTTTCTTTGCTTTTACATTTAGAATTTGATGTAGTTTTTTATTGCTTTCCTTTTTTGTGCTAGATGGGGTCAGTAGGACTTAGGCTAGGTTTTTTGCTTTTATGTTTGTTTTGGACCTTGCTTTTTTTATTAATAAAACATGTTTGTCGCCATTTTATTTAAAAAATGCATATGTTCAATCAATCTACAATTTAGTATAAAGGATAATAAACAAAGAAATAAGAACGTTTATTGTCGAAATAATGTGGGAAAAAAGATAGAGATTGCAAAAGAAAAAAATAGTTACAGTGACTACTTACTTGTTACAGGTGTAAGACAACTCTCAATCAGTACCATAGTTTGATATTCTTAACAACATGATATGTATGAGCTATAATTATAATGACCCATATTATTGTTATTGCATATGTTAGAGAGTGGCTACCTATGTAGAGTTTTCCCTAAGGTGAAAGTTGATGAAATCTGAAACTAGGTTGGTTTTTGATGAAAACCTAGTGTTGTGTGATTAAGTGATGATTTGTGTTTGATGGTATAGTATTTGGTGGCATAGTGATCATTAATGGATTGTATAGAGGTATAGGATTATGTAAAAACTTTTAAATGGAATTTGGGTTAGTAGAACTCCAATTATTAAGGTTGCCGTGTCGAGATTAATCTAGTTTGTCAAAAATTTAGGTGTATGTTGTGAAATAGGGTAACTGCTGAAGCTCCCCCAGCTACTGGTTAGCAACCACTATCGTGGATAGGTCACCACTATAGTAAGGCCGCTGTGGAAGATGACCAATCATTGTGGCGGCATGTGTGAGGGATAGCGGACCACCATGGTGGGCCAATAATCCGGCATAAAAAGGCCATTGTAGCGGCCAAGTTCCCCACTACAGCTGTCGTCTAGAAGTTTAATGCTCAAAATTTTATTTTTTAGTGTTTTATTTCCTGAAAACTGAAGGGTTCATGCTTAGGATCGAGAGAGATGATTTTCTATTATTTTGGGACGATTTCTACCAAAAAGATAAGATTATTACTCCCTTATAACATTATTAATTCTCTTAATCTTTACAATAACTAGAATGTGGGTTTATGGTGGAATTCTTGGGTTTAAGCCCTAAATTCATGATATTTTATGAAAAACCTTATCTGTAGGCGTGAAATTGTTTAAAAATGATTCTAGGTTGTCAATTAACACTACCTAGCATAGAATTTCTCCCCTTGAACATGAATTATGAGGATTTGGGGAAACTATTGGGTTAAAAAACCCTTATGCTATGATTTAGGATATGAGAAAGGTTAAAATTAGTGGGATTTAATCCCTAACTCTTACAATGGAAGAGTAAGTGGTTAATTAGTCTTTATTATTTGTTTTTAGTCATTGATCATTCCGAGTGATTGAGGAAAGGTAAAGCTCTTGCGAACTAAGCTTGCATTTGGGTTCGTCGATTGAGGTAGGTTATGGTTTAATTGGAGTTTAGACTCAATTTGATTGTATGTATGTTCCTAAGTTGGATGCATGTTGATTGGTCTTTGACACGCTAGTAATTGATGAAAGGTGAGTTTTTGAACTTTAATGAATTAAATTATGATTATAATGTGTGCTAGTAAATATAGTACAGTATGATGTATCCTAAGATATAGTATATTTCATAAAATGCGTATAATATAATTATGGAGGATCGGGTACCACACCGGTACAAATATGAATATTGATATTACTTAATATGGAGGATCGGGTACATCGCCGATACGGTACTGATGTTCCATGAACTTATGACACTTTCATGCTTAAAACGTTTAATATTTGCAAGTACGAGGGTCTTTCTATGTAGTTATAATGGATTTTAGGTGTTTACAGGTCAAATAGGTTTAAAACAGTGGAGTATTAGAATTTGGACTGGTAAATGCAGACGACACCATGTCACGACTATGGAAACTGATCGCGGGAGTGATAAACCATTATAGGAAAGATCAGAGGACATCACTCAGGATCCTATTAGATGGAAGCCTCCAATGATCATTGTTTGATGTCACGGTTGTAAAACCTGATCATGGGAAGGATTTCCTTAAAGCAAGGTTGTAGAACCCAAGTGAAGAGGAGATCAAATAACTGTATCTCTTGACCATACCTAGAAATAACATTCGTACCAAGGTGTCATGGGATGAAGGTTCAGAAAACAAGACTGCAGAAGTTGGAGCATAAGAGGATCAGACGACCATATTGTATGGTCATAGGTAGAAGATACAGAGTCGTACCTAATGATAGTACCAGAGAATACCTGAAGATGACCAAATCCATGAGCACTAAGGACAATCGTGGAATCAAACCAAGATCGTACCTTTCATTCATCTGAGCTGACCGACACAAAAATCCTATTATATTTAGGATAGATTTTGTTTTATCTATAAATACTCTTATTAATTTTATTGTATGAGTTTACGCTATATTACATTATTGTGAGGTTCGAAGGCACATTCTTGGTCTTGGAATTGCACAAACATCGATTTTAGGTTTTGATTCAAAGTGAAATCTTTGAGTTCATTATCTTATTATTGTAAGTGCATAATTATGTCTTCTTATCATATTTATTCTTGTGTGCTTGAACTTATGAGTAGCTAAACACCACAACTAGGATTGTGAGAACTATGATTTATTAAAGAAGTAGGATTCATAGTGTGGAATAATTTTCAATCGGTGTTCATACGTGTATTGATTGTTTTAGTGGGTGTGATTGCTTTCTGGAAGTGTACAATGTTAGAAATCACTTAATCTGATTCTGGATGAAAGGATAAGTACGAATTGGAAGAAGGAATAAACAATAGAGACTTGGACCTATCAACCTGTCACGACCCGAATACCATTCGAAACGGACTGGCACCCGAAGCCGATATGGCCCGAGAGAACCAATCTTTCCTAATGTACTTTCATATGCATATCTCTTTATGAATAGCATTCTATCTCGTGTAACTTATAAAATATAAAATGCCAATGGCAGAAGTCATGGAAATATATGCTATATATGAAACTTGGTCGTTGGGGCCGTCAAGACAAAATGGACATACATCTCTTATATTCGTTCTTCCACATCTTTCTACAAAGCCTCTACAAATACTTAGCCATAACCAACCTAGAGTCGGGACAACACCCCGCTCTATAGATATATATAAAACCAAAACAAATGTACATAGCCACAAGGAAAGCCCCGAACCAACTGGAGCTCACCAATAATCTGCGGATATCTCGTAGCCTACTGAGGAGGTCTACTAGCACCAGTTCCTGCAACAAGTAAGGTAATCCCCCCCAAGGGGGTCAGTACGAAGAATGTACTGAGTATGTAAGGCCATAAGAAACAGAATCAATACATAAAAACTTCAATGGAATCAATTATAAGAGAATAGTCAATACGGATAAACCGTTGTTCTGTATGTTTGGAGTTATTTACTTTTCTTTTAATACTTTCTTTGCTTCTTTGCTTCTATGTTCATTCATCTTATTCTGTGCTATACTATACCCGGGCCCCAACTGATCAGTGGAAGATAACATAATAATCGGGATCGTCATCCATGCAGATGTTCCTCTCACCCCATGGGATACCACCCGTAATATTGGGATCATCATTCATGCGAGTGTGTCTTTCACTCCATGAGATACCATCCATGCTTTAATAATTGGGATCTCCATTCATGCGGATGTTCTTTTCATCCCATGAGATACCACCCGTAATATTGGGATCGTCAATCATTCGAGTGTTTCTTCCACTCCATGAGATACCACCCATTCTCAAAATTAACCATTAAATAATTATTCACCCTACTTCATCCTTTAGCTATAAGAATGATACATTATTGGAAACATTTATATACATTACTTTCATGATATTGATACTTTGGGTAATTATAATATGATTGGAACTTTGGGATGTAATCATTATTGGAATTTTTGGAACGAGTCCATAATTATGTAACACATGAATAACAAATGACCAACGAATAAGGAACATGTGACTAATAATAGATGACAACCTGAAATGAGATACCTTAGAGTATTTCGGAATGGAATACGTATGATAACAATGTGAGCAATACGCGCTACAGAAGGATACGGATAGAGTAACCTTACATACCTTGTCTTCTCAAAATGAATACACAATCCTATACGTGAATACAATAGTCCAGCTCCTTCCTTACATTTCACTCTACAACACAAGTACATAACGGAGTTTACATTAACCACTAACTACCTTACATATGCACATGATGACAATGAGTTACATGATTGCCTTAAAACGTCATTTCCCCCTTGACAATACCATTTATGAAATTATCATACCAAAAATACCACAACATTCCACACATCATCCAATACATCATAAACCAATAGCATGTCACACCGAGTTCATACTTTACACTCCTCCATCAACACAATATCACAATTACTCCATCAAGTCACCTGAATACACTTCATAACAACATATCGACAACAAATCCCACAAATTATATTCATCAAAAAAATAACAAGTTAAGGTCCATAATCACACCATACATGTTGATATTTCATCCACACCATTCACTTTTATCAAAACATCAAGTCGCCTTTCAAGTTCAAATCTCATGGATAACACATCTTTTACCAAAGTGCACTATTCAACACCTTTAGACATAGCCATCATGATCTACATATGCTCTCATGCATATAATATATTAAAACATAAGATTAAATACTTACCCAAGCTTGAGAGATGATGATCTTGTCCCAAGAGAATAGTTGCCTTAGGGTTTGAGAGTAGAGAGAAGAAGATATTTGTTGTGGGAAAAGTCTAGAAATGTCATGTGCCCCTTTGAGAATAAAATCTTATTTTCTTGCCCTTTTATAGCCCCTTTGGTCATCCTTAACCATTTGGCTCAATAATTGATTAGTCAAAGCAAGAATGGGTTATTTGACCCATTGGTCCATGTCTTTTAATTCATTTTGGGCCTTTCTTTGAGCCCATTAACACATATTAACTTAGCCCACCAAATTCAATGCTTAATCCGTCATATATCTTATGTTTAAATAATTCCATAAATGTTACGACAATATTCAACTCTCGTGTTTCATGCTCGTTGTTTTAATCTCAAGAATCAACAATTTTGGCCACATTGAAAATAATTTTATAAATTGCTTATGACAAAGAATTAATCCCAACTCGGATGCTAAACTTGCTCAAGAGTAGTCCTATTATGATGGAATAATGATACCATAACCCAAGATTCCTATTTATAGACTAATGGTCGAAGAAAAATTTTGGCAAAACCCAACCTGGCATGCCGCTTGGCGCGCCTCCTTGCTACCTGGGCCAGAAAAATTCTGGCCAAAAGCGGCCTGGCACGCCACCTGCAGCGCCCCACACTTTAACTTTTGATTTTGACTTTTTTTGCGGATTTGGTTGGATCTTTCAAGTCAAAATCTTTTGATTACCTCTTAGCTTTAATATCCTTTGCTTGGAAGTCCTTCAAACCTCACTTTTCATTCCCCAATTGCTCCAAAAAGTCCCAAACTCCTAAGACAAAGGTCTCATCATATGTACTAGCACACTATCAAATTTGTTTTTCATCAATAACAATACAAAATATGTACTTATTGCTCTTGACCCTAGGGCAAACATGGTTCAAGGTTTTCAAGTAGGGTCGGAAATGTACGGGATGTTACATTCTTCCCCCCTTAGAAACATTCATCCTCGAATGTTAGTACATCGTCTCGTGTACAACAAATGCATCTCTATATTAGCATATATATACCTAAACACTTAATTCTCATAGATACTTACTTGTCATTGCTCCATTTCCGCACTTTGAACTCTTTCTTCAATTTGAAACAAATGGGGGTACTTGGACTTTCTCATATCTTCAGCTTACCATGTGATCTCTTCTACTTATTAATTCCTTCAAAGGACTTTTACGAAAGCTTCGTCTTTACTCCTTAACTTTTTCATTTGTTGATCTAGAATAACAATAGGTATCTCTTCCTAAGTAATATCCTCCGTAACGTGTACATCTTCAATGGTAGTAATAGGAGATGGATCTCCTATGCATTTTCGAAGCATCAAAACATGAAACATTGAATGGACTGAGGAGAGTTCTTGGGGTAATTTCAATTTATATGCAGCTTGCCCAAATCTTTTGATAATTTTATATGGGCCTATATAGCATGAACTCAATTTCCCTTTCTTTCCATATAACCCTCCATAAGGTGCCTTTTTGATATTCAAACGATAGCTCCTATTGTAAGCAAATTCAACAAGAGGTAATTGATCGTCCTAGATACTGTTAAAGTCCTATATGCAAGCTCGTAACATATTTTTAAGTTCTTATATAATGCGTTCTGCTTATCCATCTGTCTGAGGATTTTAACTATATTTGGATTCCCAAACTCTTTAGAAAAGATTTTTCCAACAGTGTGCAGTAACTTGAGCTCCCATGACTGATACAATAGCAATTGGAATCCCCTGTAATCGTACTATTTCTTAACACACAACTTTGCATAGTATTCAGCTGTATAAGTGATCTTGACAGGTAAAACGTGTACTAAATTGGTAAGCCTGCCAACTATTGTTAATCATATCCTTCTTCCAAACTGGAAGGTTTCTATATTGCATATAACTTTCAGGTTTTTGATGCTCTGCATTTACTTGTGGATAATTCAGACAATCAGTTACAATTGTTGCAACGTTCTTTTAATGTAACCTTACCAATGCACCCCTTCCAAACTATGGTACCTTTTGGTTGCTCCCGAATGAATAGAATTCCATAAATTGAGCATTACAGTACTCCCTCTTACGTAAGATCAAATGTGTTTGTCATAGCTACAAATGAAGACCCAGTCGCATTTTACACTATAATGCTTTCATCTAGAGTCTTAAGAAGACGAATTAGCCACCTTGACTATACCTTGCTTTTCCGTAACCTGACCCTTAGTATTTTCGATTGCTTTGCGGCTTAATGCACCGATTATTACATTTGCTTTCCCCGTATGGTGTCATTTATCAACAACGTAGTCTTTTAATATCTCCAACCACCTTTGCTATCTTTAGTTTAGATCCTTTTGTTTAAAGATATATCGCAAACTCTTGTAAGCAGTATATATATCAACCTAAACCCCATACGAATAGTGGCTCCATATCTGTAAAGCAAATATCACCACTGCTAACTCAAAATCATGTGTAGGATAAGTGCTCTCCTGTGGGCGCAATTGTCTTGAGACATACGCTATTACGTTACCGTGTTACATCAATACACCTCCTATACAATGTAACACAAGAACAATACGGATTTTAACCAAACATCATGTCTAGCAACCTTTGCATATAGTTTACGGTCACGAAGAATCCGTAACACTTTTCGCAAGTGATTAGAATGGTTCTCTCGTGATCTTGAATATCATTTCCAAACGTGGTCTCAAACACATCTAACAATGGCTTGTATAGCCCTATTCATCCCCCATAAAAACTACTAGTGCAGTCATTAGTTCAAATGACATAACTCACACTCAATAATGAGAATACCATGTTTGGAAAGCTGTCTTGGGTATATCTTTCTCTTTAACCCTTACTTGATGATAACTCGATCTTAAGTCAATCTTTGAGAAATCTTTGGCACCCTGTAATTAGTCAAATAACTTATAAATTCCGGGGAGGGAATATTTATTCTTAATTGTCACCCTCTTCAGTTTTCTATAATCAATATACATTCTCAATGTGCCATTTTTCTTTTATACAAATAATACTGATGCACCCCAAAGGGATATACTAGACCTCAAGAATTTCATTTACCACCAAAACCGATTAAAGAGGCGGTGGCTTTACATCAGTATCTTTCACCCTTCCTAAGGGACATATGTATCTCTTTGGGTGTCATTTTCTTTGCCTTAAGATGAGAAACTATACCTCTCGGTGCTCCCACATTACTCTTCTATTCACGGTCATTCTTTTGTGGATTTTAAAAATGTAACTTCCTAGCTCGATAATCTACTGTGGCATAACAAGAAGCCAACCAATCCATTCCCATTACCACATCAAAATCCACCATTTCCAACTCAATATGATCGGCCGGTGTATCATGACCACTCACAGTTACCACACAATTACGATATACTCTCTTTGCAACAATGGATTCACCAATTGATGTAGATACTTCAAATGACTTAAGTAATAATACCGATGTTCTTTTAAATTTTGCTGCAATTAATGGAGTAACATATGACAATGTAGAACCCAAATCTATTAATGCATATACATCATGTGAAAATATAGACAGTATACCTGCAACTACATCAGGAGATGCCTCCGAATCCTGCCGGTCCACTAGAGCATAAGTGCGATTCTGGGTACCGCTGGAACTAGCTGCTCCTCTAGTACCTCTACCATGTCCAATAGGTTACACTCCTCTACCTAGGGAAGGTACCGATGATATGGTGCCACAGTGGAGCCCGCAGGTCGTACCATGCTTCCCAAGCCTCTTTGTGGGCAGTCCCTCATTAGGTGCCCCGTCATACCACACCAATAACAAACATTCATTCCTAGCCAACATTCACCTAAATGAAATCGTCTACAAAGCTGACATAGCGGGAGAGAAGACCCTTTTGTCTGTGAATCTTGCATCCTACTGCTTTGCCCAACTTGACTACCTCTAAATCCTCGAAATTAAGATTTAGTGTCTGCCGTGGAAAATGATGGCCTCGGTGGTTTATTAAAACTTTGAGGCCTATATTCTCCTTGGGACACCATAGGCTGTCCTATAGGTCTATCCCTCTTTGACTGTCCTCTTTCATATTCGTGTACCCTTCTTCTTTGCCTTTGATCTTCCATTTTCTGTGCAAAAGCCTGAATTCTGGCTATGTCCATATCTCTGTTTAGAGCAGCAATAGTGCAGTCTTTTACCAAATACGACTCCAATCTGTCCACATATCGATGGACTCTGTCTGTCATTGTGGATACTACATTCAGAGCATATCGTGCCAATGAATTAAACTGAAGACTATATTCTCTAACACTCATATTCCCTTGTCGGAGATTCAAAAACTGGTCTGCACTTGCCTCCCGAATATCATATGGGAGGTAATGATCAAGGAATGCCATTTTAAATTATTCCCAACTAGCTGGAAGTGCATCAATACCCCTCGATCTTTTCCAGTCCTCATACCACAATATAGCTTCACCTTTTAATCTATAAGCCGCAAGTTCAACTGTTTCCACACCGGACACATGCATAACCTCCAAAGCCCTTTGGATTTGATCTATAAAATCTTGCGGGTCTTCATTCAGATTTGATCCAGTGAAGATAGGAGGATCTAATTTCAGGAAATCCTCTTCGACTAGCTACCCTAGCCACATCATCCTCATTTGTTGTTGGACCAGCTCGTCCTTGACTTTGTACAGCGACTATCTGAGTCAACATATGCACTGCATTTCTTAAATCCTGGCCTGTGGCATTCATAGATGGTTTTGCAGGTACTTCTCTACCCTTGGCTCTTCTGGAGCTGGAAAAGTAGAAGAAGACCGCGATGCAATTTCAGCGTCAGCCCCACCTTGACTAGCTTTGTCAGGTGGTGATTTACTTGTGCCTTCACCGGCAAGCATATCTACCTGCTTACCTTTTCCTCTACCTCTTCTTGTCATCGGCATTGTTTTTACTATAAACAAGAAAATCAATTCCAATGGTCAGATACGATTTGACTTACAATATTGGAGCTATTGCACTATCTAGAAATGAAGGAAAGAAACAACTCCTAAATGTCCCGTAGCCTCCTACTTATAAATATAGTGCACAACACATCGATAAGTAAGACTCTACTCAGACACGACTTTGTAGACACCCTTAGAATGACTTTCTCTAATACCACTTTTGTCACGACCCAAATCCCATTTGGAACGGACTGGCACCCGAAGCCGATATGGCCCGAGAGAACCAACTTTGCTCATGTACCTTCGTATGTATATCTCTTTATGAATAGCATTCTATCTCGTGTAACTTATAAAAGATAAAATACCAATGTCGGAAGTCATGGAAATATATGCTATATATGAAACTTGGCCGTTGGGGACGTCAAGCCAAAATGGACATACATCTCTTACATTCGTTCTTCCACATCTGTCTACAAATCCTCTACAGATACATAGCCATAACCAACCTAGAGTCGGGATAACACCCCGCTCTATAGATATATACAAAACCAAAACAAATGTACATAGCCACAAGGAAAGCCCCGAACCAACTGGAGCTCACCAATAATCTGCGGATATCTCATAGCCTACTGAGGAGGTCTACTAGCACCTGTGCTTGCAGCAAGTAAGGTAAGCCCCCCCAAGGGGGTCAGTACGAAGAATGTGCTGAGTATGTAAGTCCATAAGAAACTACATCAATACATAAAAACTTCAATGGAATCAATTATAAGAGAATAGTCAATACGGATAAACCGTTGTTCTGTATGTTTGGAATTACATACTTTTGTTTTAATACTTTCGTTGCTTCTTTGCTTCTATGTTCATTCATCTTAGTCTGTGTTATACTATACCCGGGCCCCAACTGATCAGTGGGAGATAACATAATAATCGGGATCGTCATCCATGTGGATGTTTCTTTCATCCCATTGGATACCACCAGTAATATTGGGATCGTCATTCATGCGAGTGTGTCATTCACTCCATGAGATACCACCCATGCTTTAATAATCGGGATCACCATTCATGAGGATGTTCTTTTCATCCCATGAGATACCACCCGTAATATTGGGATCGTCATTCATGCGAGTGTTTCCTTCACTCCATGAGATACCACCCATTCTCAACATTAACCATTAAATAATTACATACTACTTCATCCTTTAGCTATAAGAGTGATACATTATTTGAAACACTTATATACATTACTTTCATTATATTGATACTTTGGGTAATTATAATATGATTGGAACTTTGGGATGTAATCATTATTGGAATTTTTGGAACAAGTCCATAATTATGTAACACATGAATAACAAATGACCAACGAATAAGGAACATGTGACTAATAATAGATGACAACCTAAAATGAGATACCTTAGAGTATTTCAGAATGGAATACGTATGATAACAATGTGAGCAATATGTGCTACAGAAAAAGTAACCTTACATACCTTGTCTTCTCAATATGAATACATAATCCTATACGTGAATACAATAGTCCAGCTCCTTCCTTACGTTTCACTCTACAACACAAGTACATAACGGAGTTTACATTAACCACCAACTACCTTACACATGCACATGACGATAATGAGTTACATGATTGCCTTAAAACGTCATTTCCCCCTTGACAATACTATTTATGAAATTATCTGTCACACCCCGAATCCCATTTGGACGGATTGGCACTCATAGCCGACAAGGCCCGAGAGAACCAAGCTTTGCCTCTATTTAATCATATACATGCCATAAGAAACCCATAAGCACATAATAACTTTGAATACCGACAACGGAACTCATAGAACATGATAGATATATACATATGTGAAACTGGGCTGTTGAGGCCATCAAGTCAAACAACATGTACCCCTTTCATTTATACACCCAAAACCGTCTACAAAAGCCTCTAACATTTGCATTGACAAAACTAAACTAAAAGTCTGGACAAGTCCCCGCTTTATACAACACGTACAACACCAAAACTTATGTACAACTGTGACTCGGAGAAGCCCCGAACTAACTGGAGCTCACCAACGATCCGCAACAACTGGCAACCTACTGTTGAGGCCTACTAGTACCTGCACCTACAGCAGGTAAGGTAAATTCCCCAAGAGGGGTCAGTACGAAGAATGTACTGAGTATGTAAGGCCATAAGAAACTCGTATGATATGTAAACATGTCAATGAACTCAAATACAATAAATGATCAATATGGATAAGTCACTATACTGAACCTTGGGAGCCATGTATGTTACTTTCATTACTTTATTTGTATCTTTGCTTCAATGATTATTCATCTTTGCTTGTGACCTATGATACCCGACCCCGACTGATCAGTGGGTTTACATAACATATAGTTATGTTGGGATCGGCTCGAGCTAGGCTTATGCCTCCAGAGCTGCCACCCTAAGAATCAATATATTGGGATCGGTTCGAGCTAGGTTTTTACCACTAGAGCTGCCACCCATACAACATATCAGGTTTGGCTCGAGCTAGGTTTATACCTCCAGAGCTGCCCCCTGTCAGGTTCGGTCCGAGCTAGGCTTATGCCTCTAGGACTGCCCCCTGATCCTGGGATCGGCTTGAGCTAGGATTATGCCCCCAAAGCTTCCACCTATACTTGATCATTAACCACATATGCATTACTTCACTTCTTTACTTTTGAGAGATTGATACCTTTACTTGTTAGAGATTGGTACATTCACTTGTGAAAGATTGATACATTCATTAGACATAGCATTTTCGGAAGCTTTGGAACCATAACCAAAATAGAAGACATATGAATAAGCATTATTGGAAACATAGCCTTATTGGAAACATAAAACCATTGGAACCATTTGACAATCATCTATGAACAAGATACATGAGCATAATCACTTTTGGAACTTTGGAAAACAACCTTATTGAGCTTTTGGAACGATACCCATGAATATGAGACAAGAGATTTACAATTGATCTATGAGTAGAAAATATATGATAATGACCATTGATAATCGCATATAGGATACCTTAGCACATTTCGGGATGGGACAAGCGTAATGTCAATGTGAATACTATTTGCTGCAAAAAGATACGGACAGAGTAACCTTACATACCTTGTATTCTCAATATGAATATACAATCTTAGATGCGTATACAATAGTCCCGCTCCTTCTTTATGTGTCACTCTACAACACAAATACATAACTAAATTCACATTAACCACCAACTACCTTACAAATGCATATAACGTCAATGAGTTACATGTTTGCCTTTAAACATGCCATTTCCCCTTGACAACACCATTGATAAAATTATTATTCCAAAAATCCCCAAATATTCACAACATTGACCAATACATAATAATCATTACATTTCACCACAACACTTCTCCTTTACACTTTCCTATGCACATCACATCACAAATACTCCATTAATTCACCTTAATACACTTCATAGCACATATCGGCCAAAATCCCACAATTTACACTTATAGAAAAGTAACAAGTTTAATAACAAAATAACACCATACATGTTCATATTTTATCCATACCATGCTCTTTCATCAAAGGCACGTCATAATTCAAGCTTGAACATCATGGGTCACATATTTTATACAAAAACACAAAGTACCATGTCCAACATTTCCAAGCACAACCAACATGATTTATATACTCTCCCATGCATATAATATATTAATCCATAACAATAATCACTTACCCAAGCTTGGAAGATGATGATCTTGCTCCAAAAGTGCCTTAGGGTTTTGAGAGCCAAAGAAGCTTTCTTGAGAATTCTCTAGAAAAAGATAGAAAAAGCATGTGTATTTCTCTTGAATAAAATCAGACTTTTTACCCTTTATATAGGCCCTTAATTTTCATCCTTAGCCACTCTTGTCATTTAATGCAATGTGTTGCATTAGTCAATGGAAGAATGGGTCATTTGACCCATTCTTGACCCATGTTTTCTTCTCATTTTGGGCCCTATTTTGAGCCCAATTCACTTAACCCACTAAAATCCATAATTCCTTATGTTTAAAACATCTTATACGTGTTACAACACTTTTCCCACTCATGTTATTCATATTCGTAGCCTCAATCCCAAAATCAAGCAATTCTAGCCATGTATGACCCATTTTGACTACAAGGGTAAAATCGTCATTTTGATGACAAATTCATTCTCGAGTTATTTTATCATACTAATACAATACTTTAATCATTTCATGTATATACTCATGGTTGTATAAGAAACGTGGCAAAAATCGGCTCAATATGTCCCCGGGTACCCTTTGGACTTAGAAAATTTCCAACTTTTAAAAAATGGAAAAACCAGTGTGGAACACCCTTGGGCGCTCCATATTTCTGCCTCTGGGCAAAAAAATTTGGACCAAAGAGGCGTGGCACTCCCTCTGGCATGCCCCACACTTATTTTTTCAAAAAATTCCATTTTTCGACTTTTCTTCGCGGGTTTGGTTAGATACTTCAAGTTCTATTCTTTAACTTACTTCTTAGCCTTAATATACTTTGTTTTGAGGTCCTCTTAGCCTCATTTTGAACCCCACAAATGCTCCATGAAAATCGCAAAACACCTCCTACGCAAGGTTAACCACATGTACAAGGCCAAATTTTAATTTTCTCATCACTAATATTACAAATTACATACTCATGGCATCTCGACACCTAAGTAACCATTGTTCAATGTTGTCACATTGGGTTGGGAGATTACGGGGTGTTACATTCTCCCCCCCTTAGAAATATTCATCCTCGAATGTTAACGATGTCGCTTCAATTACAACAAATGCATCTCTATATTAGCCTATACATATATGGACACTTAAAGATCATAGATACTTACTCAGTAGTGGTCTATTTCCACATTTTGAACCTTTTCTTCCATTTGAAACAAATATGGGTACGTCGATTTCCTCATTGCCTTTTTCCAACTTACCATGCGATCTCTTCGACTTGTTGATTTCTCCAAAGAACTCTAACAAAAAGTACGTCCTTACTTATTAGCCTTTTTCATTTGTCGTTCTAGAATAACAATAAGTATTTCAATGGAAACAATATGAAATGAAACTCTTATGCACTTTTGGCAATTTCACATGGCATGTTGTATAGGGTCACTTTTCCCTTCTTTCGGAATTCCATTATACCTTTCATGAGTAACACTTTTAAGCATACTTAATCATCTACGATCACAAACATTTTTTTTTCTTTGGTCTCCCTTCTGACTCCTTCTACGTGCTAGTACCTCAAATAGTGCCTTCACAGAAGCTTCTTCTTTATTGCTTATACATCTTTATTGGAAGCAATTCGAGATAGCTCTCCCATACACTTTCAAAGCATCGCAAGTGAACTAATGAATGAACTGTGGAGAATTCTTGGGACACCTCAAAGTCATGTACGACTCGACCATATCTTCGCTACGGCTTGCTTGTCCATCTGTCTGAAGAGTAAAAGCCATACTTACATCCCCTTGGGTTCCCACAAATGTGTTAACTTAATAAGCTTATCAATTATTACCCATGTGGCATCACATCCGTTTCCAACTAAAAGGAATCTCTACATAGCCTATAACCTTCAGATCCCAAACACTTTACCTTGTCTTGTTATTACTTCAATTACTGAAGCATAAATTTCGCAATATTCTTTTCATGTAATCTTATCAATAAGTCGCTTCCAAGTCATGGTATATATTGATTACGCCCTAATAAATAGAATATCGTAAATGAGGTGCTCTTACCATAATGCATTCCTTTAGCTCATATATATATACCCGATACATAAAAGCTACCTTGGCATTGAAGTACTCTCTCCTTATATAAGCTCAAATATTTCCTCCTTTTTTTTTCATTCTATTTCCCTGTATACTCTCCTTCCTCTTTTTTTTCCCTAAAGTATAGTAGGATTCGCATACTGTTTTTCCTTCTCTCAGCTACAATGAAGACTCTGTTGCATTGTACACTATAATCCTTTGATCCGAAGCTTCAAGAAAATTAAATCTCAACCCGTCTAATTGATGTGGATCCTTAACTATACTTTGCTTTTCCATAAACTGACCACTATTGCTTCCTATTGCTTTGCGGCTTAATACCTCGGCTATCACATTTACCTTCCTTGAATAATATATCAAACATCCATATCATAGTCTTTTAAGAGTTACAACCACTCGTGCTGCCTCACATCGAGGTCCTTCCGCTTAAGGTAACTCCTTAGCTAGGTAATCTACTATGGCACAACCCCCTTATAACATCAAAATCCATTATTTCCCTCTCAATAAGATCAAATAGTGTGTCATGACCATAAACAATTCCTCTAGTCAGATACAATTTAACTTATAACACTGGCTCTATGCACGATCTAGAATGAAGAAAAGAAACAACATCCTAAATGTCCCATAGCCTCCTACTTATAAATGTGATGCACAACACATCGATAAGTAAAACTCTACTCAGACACGGCTTTGTAGACACCCTTAGACCGACCTGCTCTGATACCACTTTTGTCACACCCCAAATCCCATCAGGACGGATTGGCACTCGTAGCCGACAAGGCCCGAGAGAACCAAGCTTTGCCTCTATTCAATCATATACATTCCATAAGAAACCCATAAGCACATAATAACTTTGAATACCGACAACGAAACTCATGGAACATGAAAGATATATACATATGCGAAACTGGGCAGTCGAGGCCATCAAGTCAAACAACATGTACCTTTTTCATTTATACACCCACAACTGTCTACAAAAGCCTCTAACAATTGCATTGACCAAAATGAACTAAAAGTCGGGATAAGTCCCCGCTTTATACAATATGTGCAACACCAAAACATATGTACAACTGTGACTCGGAGAAGCCCCGAACTAACTGGAGCTCACCAATGTTCCGCAACAACTGGCAACCTACTGTTGAGGCCTACTAGTACCTGCGCCTGCAGCAAGTAAGGTAAATTCCCCAAGAGGGGTCAGTACGAAGAATGTACTGAGTATGTAAGGCCATATGAAACTCGTATGATATGTAAAAATATCAATGAACTCAAATACAATAAATGATCAATATGGATAAGTCACTATACTGAACCTTGGGAGCCATGTATGTTACTTTCATTACTTTCTCTGTATCTTTGCTTCAACGATTATTCATCTTTGCTTGTGACCTATGATACCCGAGCCCCGACTGATCAGTGGGTTTACAAAACATATCGTTATGTTGGGATCGGCTCGAGCTAGGCTTATTCCTCCAGAGCTACCACCCTAAGAATTAATATATTGGGATCGGCTCAATCTAGGTTTTTACCTCTAGAGCTGCCACCCATACAACATATCAGGTTCGGCTCGAGCTAGGTTTATACCTCTAGAGCTGCCCCCTGTCAGGTTCGGTCTGAGCTAGGCTTATGCCTCTAGGACTGCCCCCTGATCCTGGGATCGGCTTGAGCTAGGATTATGCCCCCAAAGCTTCCACCCATACTTGATCATTAACCACATATGCATTACTTCACTTCTTTACTTTTGAGAGATTGATACCTTTACTTGTGAGAGATTGGTACATTCACTTGTGAAAGATTGATACATTCATTAGACATAGCATTTTTGGAAGCTTTGGAACCATAACCAAAATAGAAGACATGTGAATAAGCATTATTGGAAACATAGCCTTATTGGAAACATAACACCATTGGAACCATTGGACAATCATCTATGAACAAGATACACGAGCATAATCACTTTTGGAACTTTGGAAAACAACCTTATTGAGCTTTTGGAACGATACCCATGAATATGATACAAGAGATTCACAATTGATCTATGAGTATAAAATATATGATAATGACCATTGATAATCGCATATAGGATACCTTAGCACATTTCAGGATGGGACAAGCGTAATGTCAATGTGAATACTTTTTGCTACAGAAAGATACGGACAGAGTAATCTTACATACCTTTTATTCTCAATACGAATATAAAATCTTAGATGCGTATACAATAGTCCCGCTCCTTCTTTATGTGTCACTCTACAACACAAATACATAACGAAATTCACATTAACCACCAAGTACCTTACAAATGCATATAACGTCAATGAGTTACATGTTTGTCTTTAAACATGCCATTTCCCTTTGACAACACCATTGATAAAATTATTATTCCAAAATCCCCAAATATTCCCAACATTTACCAATACATGATAATCAATACAATTCACCACAACACTTCTCCTTTACACTTTCCTATCCACACCACATCACAAATACTCCATTAATTCACCTTAATACACTTCATAGCACATATCGGCCAAAATCCCACAATTTACACTTATAGAAAAGTAACAATTTTAATAACAAAATAACACCATACATGTTCATATTTTATCCATACAATTCTCTTTCATCAAAAGCACAAGTCATAATTCAAGCTTGAACCTCATGGGTCACAAATCCTATACAAAAACACAAAGTACCATGTCCAACATTTCCAAGCACAACCAACATGATTTATATACTCTCCCATGCATATAATATATTAATCCATAACAATAATCACTTACCCAAGCTTGGAAGATGATGATCTTGCTCCAAAAGTGCCTTAGGGTTTTTAGAGCCAAAGAAGCTTACTTGAGAATTCTCTAGAAAAAGATAGAAAAAGCATGTGTATTTCTCTTGAATAAAATCAGACTTTTGACCTTTATATAGTCCCTTAATTTTCATCCTTATCCACTCTTGGCATTTAATTCAATGTGTTGCATTAGTCAATGGAAGAATGGGTCATTTGACCCATTCTTGACCCATGTTTTCTTCTCGTTTTGGACCCTATTTTGAGCCCAATTCACTTAACCCACTAAAATCCATAATTCCTCATGTTTAATTCATCTTATACATGTTACAACACTTTTCCCACTCATGCTATTCATATCCGTAGCCTCAATCCTAAAATCAAGCAATTCTAGCCATGTATGACCCATTTTGACTACAAGGGTAAAATCGTCATTTTGATGCAAAATTCATTCCCGAGTAATTTTATCATACCAATATAATACTTTAATAATTTCATTTATATACTCATGGTTGTATAAGAAACGTGGCAAAAATTGGCTCAATACGTCCCCGTGTACCCTTGGGACTTAGAAAATTTCCAACTTTCAAAAAATGGAAAAACCAGCGTGGCACGCCCTTGGGCTCTCCATATTACTGCCTCTGGGCACAAAAATTTGGCCCAAAGCGGCGTGGCACTCCCTCTGGCACTCCCTACACTTAATTTTTCAAAAAATTCCATTTTTCGACTTTTCTTCGCAGGTTTGGTTAGATACTTCAAGTTCTATTCTTTAACTTACTTCTTAGCCTTAATATACTTTGTTTAGAGGTCCTCTTAGCCTCATTTTCAACCCCACAAATGCTCCATGAAAATCGCAAAACACCTCCTACGCAAGGTTAACCACATGTACAAGGCCAAATTTTAATTTTCTCATCACTAACATTACAAATTACATACTCATGGCATCTCGACACCTAAGTAACCATTGTTCAACATCGTCACATTGGGTTAGGAGAGTACGGGGTGTTACATTATCATACCAACAATACCACAACATTCCATACATCGTCCAATACATCATAAACCAATAGCATGTCACACCGAGTTCATACTTTACACTCCTCCATCAACACAACATCACAATTACTCCATCAAGTCACCTGAATACACTTCATAACAACATATCGACAACAAATCCCACAAATTATATTCATCAAAAAAATAACAAGTTAAGGTCCATAATCACACCATACATGTTGATATTTCATCCACACCATTCACTTTTATCAAAACATCAAGTCGCCTTTCAAGTTCAAATCTCATGGATAACACATCTTTTACCAAAGTACACTATTCAACACCTTTAGACATAGCCATCATGATCTACATATGCTCTCATGCATATAATATATTAAAACATAAGATTAAATACTTATGCAAGCTTGAGAGATGATGATCTTGTCCCAAGAGAATAGTTGCCTTAGGGTTTGAGAGTAGAGAGAAAAAGATATTTATTGTGGGAAAAGTCTAGAAATGTCATGTGCCCCTTTGAGAATAAAATCTGATTTTCTTGCCCTTTTATAGCCCCTTTGGTCATCCTTAGCCATTTGGCTCAATAATTGATTAATCAAAGCAAGAATGGGTCATTTGACCCGTTGGGCCATGTCTTTTAATTCATTTTGGGCCTTCCTTTGAGCCCATTAACACATAGTAACTTAGCCCACCAAGTTCAATGCTTAATCCTTCATATATCTTATGTTTAAATAATTCCATAAATTTTACGACAATATTCAACTCCCGCATTTCATGCTCGTAGTTTTAATCTCAAGAATCAACAATTTTGGCCACTCATGGCTTAATTGAACATAATTTGATAAATTGCTTATGACAAAGAATTAATTCCAACTTGGATGCCAAACTTGCTCAAGAGTAGTCCTACTATGATGGAATAATGATACCATAACCCAAGAGTCCTATTTATAGACTAATGGTCGAAGAAATTTTTTGGCAAAACCCAGCCTGGCACGCCGCCTGGCGCGCCTCCTTGCTGCCTGGGCCAGAAAAATTCTGGCCAAAAGTGGCCTGGCACGCCACCTGCAGCGTCCCACACTTAACTTTTGATTTTGACTTTTCTTTGCGGATTTGGTTGGATCTTTCAAGTCCAAATCTTTTGTTTGCCTCTTAGCTTTAATATCCTTTGCTTGGAAGTCCTAAAACCTCACTTTTCATTCCCCAATTGCTCCAAAAAGTCCCAAACTCCTAAGACAAAGGTCTTATCACATGTACTAGCACACTATCAAAATTTTTTTCCATCAATAACAATACAAAATACGTACTTATTGCTCTTGAACCTAGGGTAAACATGGTTCAAGGTTGTCAAGTAGGGTCGAAAATGTACGGGATGTTACACAACCTCTACTTAATATCTTGGCCCGACAATCTAGGATAGCTAATCTGAGATCCAAGATAGGGGTTAGTAATTGATGTTTCCCCAAATATGCCTCCAAAAAAGTATAATGCGGTTGATGTACCAAATATAGAACCTAACTAGGTTGGGGTCTATCCCACAGGACATAGGATGGAGGTCTGTTGAGTGCTTGTTCGAGTAATTGGAAAATAAGTAAAACTGGGTGTGTGTGTGTGTGTAAGAAAGTAGTAACAGTAACGATTATTGATTATTTAATTTGTTATCAATATGAGAAATCCACTAGGACTGTGATCCCTAATAATTCCTTAACTCCACCGATTGCTGAGATGGCAAAATTGTCCCGCTGTGTTGCATTCAAAATCTAATAAGATATGTTCATCTAAATGTCTCTTGACCTTGGTTAGATGAATTTCACTCTTTTCATCTCAGTCTCCGAGTGTCGCACTACTAACCCTTGTCCTGGATCTTATATAACTATCCCTATTACGACTTAAGTTATTAGAGAAAGGTTGATAGCTTCAAATCTCCATTGTTATTCCCTTTTCCTAATCTCTACCTCTCTCTTGAGTAAGTGTAGAATACTGGCGAGTTTCTAACATTTGTAACCGTTAGAAGATCAATTATAATGAAGGTAATAACAATACATGCATTCACAATGGTTCATAATTACTTTGCACTTAACCCTTTTCGTTAATTCCTCATGGTTCACACAACCCTAGTTGATGGGTTTAGCTACTCATGAGTGCAAGAACACAAGAAGAATTTAATGAAGAAAACATAATTGCACACTCACAATAAAGAGAAAACTCTGTAATCTCAATATCAATAAAACCCTAGAATCGATGTTCCAAGATTACAAAGTCAATAATATGTTTATGAACTCAAAACAATGTACTGACCAACCCCTAAGCATAGGACAATATAGGGGGATTTATAGTTACAAGGTGAATCCTATCCTAAAAAAAATAGGAAAACAGAGTCGACACTTTTCCACGGTACCAACCCACGCCACGTGGGTTGAATTATGCCACATGAGTCCTGCCTTTGAAATCAGGCTGCTCCAACTAACTGCAGGAGTTGACCTACGGTACAGACCCATGCCATGTAGGTCGACTTACGTGATGTGATTCCTTCCGTGCGTCACTCCTCTGGTGCAGGACTTGGCTCTTTCGTCTTCAAATACTTCGTTCTCGAGAATGATCCTTCCTTTTGGTCCATTTTGCCTCCAAAAACCTATTCTCCTGCAATATAGAATAGAAAACACATCATACCAACAAAATATACCCGAGTTATTACATATTTTCTTCATTTAAGCATCAAAAGTGCCATGAAATAGCAACACATCAACACCCTCAACTTAGAATGTTTGCATATCATTAGGCAAACAAAACAAAATAAACACATATGATGCTTAACTAAGAGAAACCTAAGAGACCTACGACAGTCGACTTATTGCTCCTGGCACCAAAACTTTTCTTACCCCTCTTATTTTCAAATCAAAACCACAGTGTGTATACGTGCAACATATTATCATGACACAGTGGGGACCATATTATGAACAAACAACTAAGCATATATGCAAATGACATTTTTTGAACAAATAGCAGCTAACAATGCTACCCATGTACTCTCACAACAAAGAAGTCCCATACACTCACAGTACACCAATGAATATCAAAGTAGGCACTAGGTCAAAACACTTTCTCTTACAATGAAGTTCAACCAATGTGCGTGAAATACCATAGGCTTGCCCTTAATTTCTATACCTTAGTTTTTTGGACAGTTGGACTAGAATCACTATAGGACTTTCATCGACTTGTAATGTAGGCTTGAGGACGGGTGTGGTACATATGGATATGGTAACCCAACCTTCTTGACACTACACTATTATTGGCTCCACTTTCCAACCATTCTTATTTTATTCTCCCTTATTCTCCTTCATTTATTTTCAACTTTTGGGTGTGATTTTCTTCATACTTTCAAAACACGTTTTTTTCTCTTTTTTTTTTCTTTTTGTAATTTCTATTTATTTCACTCATTTTTGTTCTTCACACCCAAATCTGTTCTCTTTTTCTTTTACTAACCTCTTCTTCATACCCAAGTTAAACTACGCACCCCTAAAATATACACCCTCAACTTAGGTGATTTGCTTGAGTTAAGGTACACAATGTCCAAGGAGGGACCAGGCCCAAGACAGGTTCATTGTAAGTCAAAATGGGAAGGTGAATAGGTTAATGAAAGAAATAGATCAATTAAGGCTCAAAATCAAGATCAAGGGATATTAACTTCATTTGGTCAGGCATTTTAGGCTAAAAATGGACTTATTCAAAAATGGCCTATGATCCTTTCCTAAACACTATCCTATAACCTAGGCAAGACTAACCGGGCAAGTTTTGGATCACATACACAAAGTAAACTAAGTAATCACCTCACACACACATAGCATAGGGTTACACTATCAACTACAACCTATCTAGTTTATGCATTGCTAGCTACCATCATGTTGCCTATAATACTAATGCCATAACAAGATCCAACTGTTGTCACAAACTAACATACTACACACAGAGTTCAAAACTAAAATTTCAGGAGGGGTGTCCTTTAAGCAATCAAAAAGCATCATTATCACTCAAAGTTTGTTCAAAATTGGACTGCACTAAGGTTCCCCTATTTTTCTCCTAATTAAACATAAAAACACATAAATAATATAAATAAAAACCTAAAAATACCGGTTCTACTATGATAGCACACTTGGGGGAAAAGAAAAACAACAACAAAACCCCCCAAGTGGTGGTATATCCCCCACCCCCAACTAAATAATGGTGCACTGCCCTTAGTGGACGGCTATCAATATGGTAAGTGGAAGGGAGTGAAGACATACCTGAGGTGCTCTAGGAGCCTGATGTGGTCCGTCCATAGCAGTATCATCTGTATGCTCTCTATGCTCCATGCTAGGTACGTCCGATAGAGGGGGTGGCTGACTAGAGGATGCTCCCTGTGCTCTCTACTCATGGTCAATCTGATTGAGATGGTACTCTACCCGGGAGGCCTTGGTCTCCCTCTAGATATCACTCTCAAACTCATCTACACTATCAGTCTGACCCTCAGGACTTTGTAGCCTCTTGCCTCTAGTAACATGAGGCTCCTCATCAGCAAACAAATCCACCTCAAAGGATGGTGCTGAGGGTAATGGTGTAGGTATGGGTGGAATGATAGGAGTTTGGCTAACTGCTAAATATCGAACCTCAGTCCTCAATGCAGCCACCTCTTTAGTCAACCCCGTCAAATCTGAGACATGCAACAGGCTACCCATCCGGTGCTCAAAACTGTCAATCTGCCCATACAACTCACACATAAAATTCTCCATAGTAGAAGTTATGCAAGACTCAACTCTCACCTCAGATGCCTCTATCGATGTCCTAACCTATGGCTTAAGCTGATATACCAACTTAGCTATCTGGGCCTCTGTGTGAGCCTGTCGCTCAGTAACCTACATCTGTCTATCCACTAACTACTACAAAAACTCTCATGAAACTACAACCATGCTAGACGAGGGTGATAGTGTTATAGGTCCAGCTTCCCCCTCATCAGTCACAGGGCCTGTGCCCTCAGTAGGCAACCTCCCAGCCTCAGGGTCACTAACAGGTGTTGAAGTACTAATTAGTTCCTTACGATCTACTTGCCCTTCAAAAAAGGCTGTGCCTGATGAAGTTGAGGACTGATACCACCTCTGGGAAACTGGAATAACACCTCATTTTTGCATAATTTCTATATCAGCGATGTAAGTCACCTCAATGGCATGATCTACTGCAGGCATCCAAACTACACCAGTACTATGACATAGGCCCTGAATCAGACATAAGAAAGAGATGATGGTCTAGTCTCTAAAGGAGCGCTCATGAATCTCCCTAATAATGTAGTTGGTGATGTTGAGTCCTATTCGGTGATGATGCTCGCTACCAGAATAGCTCGATCAAGAGTAAGAAAATTATCTACACCTGTGGGGTTGAGACGGTTTCGTACAATCGACCACCAAAACCTGCCTGTAAAATGAAGTGAGGACTTATTAATATCCAACTTCTCAGCTACCCATTTCACATCTACTCCATCCTATACGATATACTATGCAACCCACCATAGTAGCTCTAAACACTGATCAACATTCTTTATTTTGTTTTTATTTTTCACTGTCTACAAACGGTGATCAAACTCGGCAAAACTAACTGGAAGTGGATGTTCTGCACCAAACAAGAACCGGTGGATAGTTTTCTCAGAAATGTCTACACTAGTTTCATGAACTAAGGTGTGAGTCAGTGGTGGTTGGTCCCAAAATCGTTGCTCAACTAGTGTGATCAATTCAATAGATGCAGCATATGAAGCATAAAACTCAGGGACCAACTTTGGGCTGTAGCTCCTAGCAGGCTCCATCATCCACCCGAATCCAAAGAGATCAAACACTGCCTTGATCTCTGGTAGTTCTTTTAACTCATCTAACCTATATCGGGGCTATTCAATGATACTCCATATACACACACCTCACTCAGTTGGCTCTACATCCCTATCATAAATTGCCCTTATACCCTGAACACACGACCTCTTATTTTTTCTTCGTACTATAGCTGCGTCCCGCTGTGCAACCACTTGTCTCTGTGATTAAGTCATGGAATCCGGAACACCAGCCTCACCATTACCCGCAGACTCAGAATCATCTGCACCCTCAACCATCTCATCGATCCCAGGTGCCTCAACCTCATTTTTACTATCACTGGTTGCAGAAGCATCCACCCCCTCTTCAGACTAGGGGCAAATTCTGAAGACTAAATAGGATTCACCATTATAGGCTGAGTGGTGGTTCGTCCGTAGCCTGTGCCCTAGTTCGTTGTCTTATGGAGCGAGGCAAAATAATATACTTATCCTGAGCGATCTCAAAAACCTCTTCGGATCCACTTTTCTCCAGCTCTAAAGACTCATCTCGCAGCCTTGGTATGCCTTTCGGGTTCTTGGTGTAGATTCGTGAAGAGGAACCCATATCTTTGTGTTTGGGGTTTCCTTTAGGCAGCATGGTTGGGTTTTTAGTGGGGTTTGGTCGGGTTGGGTATGGGTATTGGGGTTAGGGTTCCGTGGTGTAGGGTTGGGTTGAGTTTGGTTTATTAGGGTAATGGGATTCAAATTTTCTTGCAATTGGAGTGGTTGGTACTTGGGAATTATAGTAATTATAGTATTGGAGGTGTTAATTTGGATGAATTGGGTAAATAAATTGAGTATGTGGAGGCTTGGAGAATCGGGTTTTTAGGTTTTTTAATTGAGTCATATCTGATTTTATAGGGGGTAGGCTAAAATTAGGGTTGGGTCGGGTCGAATCTTGACTTTTAATTTTGGGTCTGAGTCTCATGGTACCGACCCATGCCACATGTGTTAACCCATGTCATGTGGGTCTTTGTCATGGGTCGGGTTTCGCATCCACAAATAATCTCTAATTTCCACGATACTGACCCACGCTATGTGGGTTGACCTACGTCACGTGGGTCCCTATCCTGGGTTAGATTCTGCAACCAAAAATTTTCCTCTGATTCCCACTAGACCAACCCACATCACGTGGGTCCGTCCTGTGGTTTAAGCTGCACACTTTTCATTTCACTTCTTTCTTTTCAACTTAGACTAGTAACAATCCTTGGGTTGCGCCCAAGCAGCGCTTGATTTAACGTCACGACACGACTTAGCTAGGTTGGTTACTCAGACTTCACCAACCAGCCTATGGATTGCCTCTCATGAAGCACCTAATTTAACGTCGCAACACGACCCAACTTACTTGACTACTCAGACTTCGTCAAGACTAATATCCTTACATGTCCTTATTTCTTCCGTGATTTCCACATAGTGCTTTACACGTTGCCCATTTACCTTGAATAGAACATTACCATCTTCTTTCAGCTCAATTGCTCCATGTAGGAACACCCTAACTACCATGAATGGTCCGGACCATTTGGATTTTAACTTTCCAAGAAACAAGTGAAGCCTGGAGTTATAAAGTAGTACCAAATCTCCCGGGTGAAACTCTCATCGCTCAATCCTCCGATCATGATATAATTTCATCTTTTCTTTATACAACACTTAACTTTCATAAGCCTGGAGACAAAATTCATCCATCTCATTCATCTGTTCTAGTCTCAGTTTAGCCACTTCACTCCATTCTAGATTCAACCTTTTCAGCGCCCATAATGCCTTGTGTTCAAGTTCAACAGGCAAATGGAACGATTTACCAAACTCCAGCTGATATGGAGATGCACCAATTGGTTTCTTGAAAGCAGTTCGATATGACCATAATGCATCATCAAATCTTCTTGACCAATCATTTAAATTGGCATTCACCATCTTCTCCAAAATAGACTTTATCTCACAATTTGACACCTCAACATGCCCGCTTGTCTGAGGATGGTAAGGTGTTGCCACCTTATGTTTGACACCATATTTTTCAAGCAGGACTTTGAACTAGCCAATTACAAAAATGGGATCCTCCATCACTAATGATAACTCGGGGTGTACCGAATCGTGAAAAAATATTCTTTTTCAAGAATGTTGTGACACTTCTTCCTTCATTATTGGGAAGCGATATTGCCTCCACCCACTTAGAGACATAGTGAACAGCTACCAGAATGTATTTCATCCCATGTGAGCTCACAAATGGGCCCATAAAATCAATTCATTATACGTCAAACAATTAGAGCTCAAGAATAGTGGTCATAGGAAGTTTGTGTCTGCGTGAGATATTCCCTTGTCTGTAACATTGGTCACCAGGTCGACCATAGTCATGAGCATCTTTATAAATGTTGGGCCAGTAATACCCACATTGTAAGATCTTATGAGCAGTCCATGCACCTCCATGATGACCCCCAACTGGAGATGAATGATATGCTTCCAAAATACTCATCATCTCGAGTTTCGGAATACACCTTCGAATTATGCCATTAGCACACACACTAAATATATAAGGCTTATCCCAGAAGAAATTTTTCACTTCATGCATGAATCTCTTTTGCTGCTGATACGACATATCTTTCAGAACTAGGTCACTTGATAAAAAGTTGGCTTAATCTGCAAACCAAGGGATTAATTCTTGTGATGCTGCCAACACTTGTTCGCCTAGAAAAGTATCATCAATATCAAGATCATCCCTCATTCTACACATGTCCTCCTCCTCAAGGCGTGATAGGTGGTCTATAACCTGATTCTCAGTCCCCTTTCGGTCCTTGACCTCAAAATCAAATTCTTGCAATAGAAGTACCCACCGAATCAGTCTTGGCTTGGTGTCCTTCTTTGACATAAGATATCTAAGTGTTGCGTGGTCTGTGTGCACAATCACTTTCGTACCAATCAAGTACGATCAAAATTTTACGAAAGCAAAGACCACTGCCAATAATTCTTGCTCGGTTACAGTGTAGTTTTTCTAAGCTGGATTAAGAGCTTTGCTAGCATAATAAATCGGATGTAGAATCTTCTCACATCTTTGGCCAATCACTGCACCCAAGGCCAAACAGCTAGAATTACACGTAACCTCAAATGGCATCGTCCAATTTGGTGAAACAATGATAGGGGCTGAAATCAACTTCTCTTTCAGACACTCAAATGCTTTTAGACACACCTCATCAAATACAAATTTCACCTCCTTCTCTAAAAGCTTGCATAATGGATGTGCAATCTTATAGATATCCTCGATGAATCTTCTATAGAAAGCTGCATGTCCTAAGAAACTTTGAATTCCTTTAACCGAAAAAGGTGGAGGTAACTTTTCAATCAGCTCAATCTTGGCTTTGTCAACTTCAATACCTTTCTTTGAGATCTGATTCCCCAATACAATACCCTTATTAACCATAAAGTAGCATTTTTCCTAATTTAGCACTAAGTTGCATTCCTCACATCTTTGCAACACATTAGCAAGGCGTGCCAAACAATCATCAAATGAGTCTCCCACAACAGAGAAATCATCCATAAAAACCTCATTAGTGTCTTCCACCATGTTGGAGAAAATGGACATCATGCAACGCTGGAAAGTGGCCGGTGCATTGCATAAATCGAAGGGCATCCTTTTAAACGTGAACACCCCATATGGAAAAGTGAAAGTGGTATTATTTTGGTCCTTGTGAACAATGAAAATCTGATTATACCCTGAATACCCATCAAGAAAATAATACCACCCTTTACCAGCAAGTCGGTCTAACATCTGATCCATGAATGGCATAGAAAAGTGATCTTTTTTGGTCCAAAAATTTAGCTTTCGATAGTCCATGCAAACTCTCCATCCAGTAACTAGCCTCATTGGGATTAACTCATTATTATAGTTTGGAACCACAGTGATTCCTCCCTTTTGGGGTACATACTGAACTGGGCTCACCCAGTTGCTATCAATAATGGGGTAAACCACACCTGAATCTAACCACTTGATGATTTCTTTCTTCAGAACCTCTTGCATAGGTGGGTTCAGACGACATTGGTGCTTGATGCTTGGTATGCACTGAGGATCAAACTGGATTTTATGAGTAAAAATACCGAGTGGAATTTTGATAATGTGAGCAATGGACCAACCGATGGCCCTTTTAAACTTTTTCAACACCAAAACAAGAGCTTCCACTTGCCACTCCACCAGATTAGCAGAGTTAATCATAGGCAAGGTGTTGTTGGCTTGTAAGAATGAATAACTAAGGTGAGACAGGAGAGCCTTAAGCTCCACAACTGGAGGCTCCTCAATAGAAGGTCGAGCTGGTGGGGTCACCCTGTTTTTTAAATCAAGATCCAGTTTCTTAGGAGCATAAGTGTATTAACCCCTACCAACGAGTGAACCAACCATCTCATTGTATTTCTCAATACCATTGCTGTCAAAATTCATAATCATGTCCGCAAGAGCTTCTACCCCCAACCTTTCTTCAAGAGGCACGATAATATCACTCTCATCAACATCATCTATTACCAAAATCACCCTCATATCTTTCGATTGCTTCATGGAATGGAAAACATTGAAAGTGATCATTTACCCTAAATTTCATCTGTCATGTTTCCATGTCAACCAATGCACAACCACTGCAAGGAATGGTCATCCCAAGATGATGGGAACCTCGAAATCAACTTCACAATCTAGAATTAATCGGGAAGATGAAAGATACAACCTTCGCCAAAACATCATATAGAATGGCCACCAGCTTTTTCACAATTCTATCCATCATAAAGAGTCTCATAGAAGTCAGTTTTGGTGCTCTAAATCCTAACTGCTTGAAAATGGCTAGTGGCATCAAGTTTATGCTAGCCCCCAAGTCACACAGAGCTTTTGCAAAATTATAGGACCCAATAGTACAAGGAATTGTGAAGGCTCCCGGATCTTTCTTTTTTCTCGACAAGTGGTAATTGCATTATAATGGTTTAAATTATCTACTGGCTCAAAACTGATGGTTCTCTTCTTTGTCACCAAATCTTTCATAAATTTTACATATTATGGCATCTGTTCTAAAGCCTCGACAAGCGGAATATTTACCTATAAGTCCTTTAACATTGAGATAAATTTTTGATATTTATGCTCTTCAGCTTTATTTTTCAACCTTTGAGGAAAGGGAGGGAGAGGTCGAGGAATTTGTTTATATAATTAAGGGACCTCTTTTTCCTTCCCGTTATCAGACTTCACTTTTTTGTTAACATCATGAAGCTTTTGAACCGCATCACCCTTTGAACTCTCTGGCTCTATTTTGGTTTCTACATCAACTACCACCGGCTCATCTTTCTTACCTCTATCCACAAGTATGGATGGGTCAGTCGTGTACTGCCCACTTTTAGTAGAAATGCCCAAACAATGGCTATAATTTTTTGAATTCTGGATGTTGTTTCTTGGAAAGGTACCTGGCTAACTCTGGTTTAATGCCATCGTTATCTGCTCGAACTATTGTTCCAACTATTTAATGGCAGGCGAATGGGACTCTACTTTCTAACTTATTCTCGAAATGTCTGACCTAATCTCCTTCAAGAAATTCTCTTGACTCTCTGACCCTTTCAGTATTTTATTGAGAAAGGCTTCCATTCTTGAATTTCCATAGTCAGCATCGTGGTTTCCCGGTGGAACATATGCGCCACTCTTATCTTTATAATCATCCTTTCGCCTACAATCACCGTCACGATCCCGGTCTCTATCTCTGTATCCTGACTTGTTATAATTATCTCTATAGTAGTTCCGACCTTGATTCTTTTGCCTCGAGTTCCAAGAGTCTTGATTAGAACGTTGGTCCTTGGCTCAAAAACCCGCCACCTCTTGATCCAAGTACTTATCCTTCTCATTAGATTTATAATCGTCATGCCTAGGTATTTTACCTTGTGCACGGCATGCACCTTTTTAGTACTTCGAGCCGCAATCTGTTTGGCTAGCAAGCCAATTTCTGTCCTCAACAGTGCGACCTCTTGAGCTACGAATTCATCTAAAGCCCGTTGTGCTATCGAGGCTCCAATAGCATATGTCCCCGTAGGTGTATCTGTCTCCCGAGTATGCCATCCTTGGTTGGTCTTAGTGACATGATCTAAATTCTCTGAAGCTTGTTCCCACCTCAGACTCATAAATGCTCCGCCAGTGATAGTATCTGCTACATCCTTGGTATTGGCATTTAAAGCCCTATAGAAGATCTCAAGTAAACTCCTACCACTCATCCTATGATTTGGAATATTCTGCAGCTTCTTCTTGAACCTTAGCCATGTCTCGTAAAATGCTTTAAAATGTAGTTGTATGAAGTTGTAAATCTCATCCCTCAACTGTAGCATCTTGTAGGGTGGAAAAAATCTCTCCAGAAATTGATTTCTCAACTCTTGCCAAGTAGTGATGGAACCTCGTGGTAACTCGACCAACCACAAAGTTTCTTCTTCTGTTATAGAGAATGGAAACAATCGCAAATGAATAGCCTCTTGGTCAACTCTGGTCAAATTGTATAAAGTGACGACCTCTACAAAATTCATCACGTTCATGTTCGGATCATCTGAAGGATAACCGATGAACACACCTTTCAAGTTTAGCAGGTGGATCATGGCACTTGTAATATCAAACTCATGGCAGTTTCTTCTTCGGGATCATCATAAATCGGCACATATGGTCTTTGAGGGGGTTGTTGAACCTTCAGTCTTCTTTTTCTCTCATCAAGTATAGCTAGACATTATGTTGTTTCTTGCATTCCATGAATATTTCTATTCGCTTGTCTAAGAGCTGCTTGCCTTGCATTTTCCTCAGCCGTCAATCGAGCAGTGACTTGTTTTGTAGTTTCATGACCAACTAGCTTAATTGGATAAATATGAATATCTCCCACGGTTGCAAGATTTTGAGCTCTGTCGGTATTCACCATTCTTTTATTTGCTCTCAGTGTTCATTCTATCTCAGTATCAAGTGTAATTAGGGGATTACCTTGACTCCTAGTATTGGGCATACACCGGCGTGTGCCCTCCAGAAAAGTACAAAAAATAAAACCAATCAAATCCAACAAGCGAACTAATCAACTTCGCAACCATAATCCCCGGCAATGGGCCCAAAATTTTGATGTCGCCCAAAATATACCTCCAGAAAAATATAATACGGTCGATGTACCAAATATAGAACCCAACTAGGTTGGGGTTGATCCCATAGGGAATAGGACGAAGGTCTGTTGAGTGCTTGTATGAGTAATTGGAAAGTAAGTAAAATAGGACGAAGGTCTGTTGAGTGCTCTACCTCTCTCTCGAACAAGTCTAGAATACAGGCAAGTTTCTAATGTTTGCAATCGTTAGAAGATCGATTATAATGAAGGTAATAACAATACATGCATTCACAATAGTTCATAATTGCTTTGCACTTAACCCATTTCATTAATTCCTCATGGTTCATACAACCCTAGTTGATGGATTTAGCTACTCATGAGTGCAAGACCACAAGAAGAATTCAATGAAGAAAACATAATTGCACACTCACAATAAGGGGAAAACTCTGAAATCTCAATATCAATAAAACCCTAGAATCGATGTTCCAAGATTACAAAATCAATAATATGTTTATTAACTCAAAAATAATGGAAAATATCTCTCAAAAAAATATACTGACCAACCCCTAAACATAGGACAATATAGGGGTATTTATAGATACAAGGTGAATCCTATCCTAAACAAAACAGGAAAACCAAGTCGGCACTTTTCCACGGTACCAACCCACGCCATGTGGGTTGACCCATGCCATGTGGGTCCTGCCAGGGAAATCAGGATGCTCCAACTAACTTCAGGAGTTGATCTACGGCACAAACCCACGCCACGTAGGTCGAATAACGCGACATGGGTCCTGCTGTGAGTCACTCCTCTGGTGCAGGACTTGGCTCTTTCATCTTCAGATACTTCATTCTCGAGCATGATCCTTCCTGTTTGTCCATTTTGCCTCCAAAAACATATTCTCCTGCAATATAGAATAAAAAACACATCATACCAATAAAACATACCCGAGTTATTGCATATTTTTTTATTTTAAGCATTGAAAGTGCCATGAAATAGCAGCACATCAGTAATGCAAACTCAGGAGAAGAGAAAACTTACATAAGGATATTACTTAGACAAGAGCGTACAACGGTTCTAAGTATGCATAACCTATCAATTTTTGCATACTAAACACCGGGAGGGATTGTGAAGTATGAAGAACCTACGTAGTTATGAAGTTATTGGAGAACACTTTCCTAGTGTTTTTCTCATATTGATCACAAATCCAACAATTATTACTATTGAATTCATTATTTACAAAAAAAAAACCTTTTACTGTAGACCATTATTGATTGACTCAAATACTTATTTCTTGATATCTCGACCTATTTCTTGTGGGATCAACCCCAATCTTAGTTGGGTTCTATGTTTGATAACAACCGCTTTATACTATAGTACGGGGTGTAATTTGGGCAACATTAAATTTTGATGCCACTGTCGGGGAGTATGGTCACAGAATTGATTCATTAAGTTTGTTGGGTTGTTGGTTTCTATTTATTGATTTACTTTTCTGTTGTTTCTAGGGCACACACCGGTGTATGCCCAATGTATGAGTCAAGACAATCCCCTTATTCCAATTAATACGGAACTTGTGAGAAATTTGAGATCTAACAGAAGGATGGTTAACGAAGAAGTTCATAATAAAGGACCCCTTCTTGAGGGCTTTCACGATGATCCATCAATCTTAAATCAGCCAATACACCAACTTGGTGGTCAAGAGACTACAAAATAAATCATAGCTCAATTGATGGTTAAGGGGAATGCTAGACAAGAAGCTGCCAAATGGGCAGCTAGGGAAGAAAGGGCTAGATAAGATGAGGCAAACCGTCTAGCTACACTTGATGACCAAGAGAGACAGAGAAGTCATAGGGGTAACAACCTCCACAACAACCTGTGAAATAGTATCTGCCTCACTATGAGGATCTGGAGAAAGATTTAGACTATTTGGAGCTAGTTTAAACTGGTGCTATCATTCCACTAGAGTTACCTCCAGGGACTAAGTTTGGTATCACGAGTGCCATAATTCACTTTCTAAACTTAAAAGGGGTGTTCACTGGCCTTCCTACTGATGATACAAACATGCATGTAATAAAGTTTGTTCGGATTTACACATCTTATTATCTACCTAGAGTGACCTAAGAGGCAATTAGATTGTGGCTCTTTCCATTCTGTTTGACAGGAGAGGCCACATTATGGTTGGTCAATCTACCACGTGGATCGATCACTACTTGGAATGAATTATAGACTCAGTTCTTGGAAAGATTCTTCCCACCTTCTACAATGCTGCAGTTGAAGGATGAGATTTTTAATTTCAGACAGTTACATTTGGAGGTGTTGTATGAAACTTGGTTGAGGTTCAATAATAAACTGCAAATTGTTCCAAATCACAGGATGACTCGTAGAAACTTACTTAAGATCTGCTATAGAGCCTTAAATTCTAACGCCAAGGCTATAACAGACACTATCACTGGTGGAACATTTATTAGTCTACGTTGGGAGCACACTTATGAGATCTTAGATTGGATCATGAAAGCCAACCGGGGTTGGAATACTCAGGATATAGACAGGCCCATAGGTACTTATGCAATTAGAGCATCTGTAGAGTAGAGAGCATTAGATGAGATGGTAGCTCAAGAGGTAGCACAACTGAGGACTGAAATTGGGTTGCTGACTAAATAATTTGCAGTAGATAGAGCTAAAAAGGTGAACGTAATTAGTTCACAAGGCAAACCACATAGGTATGAGGATTCAGATTCTGAGGAGGAGGTAAAATATCTAAATAGAGGAGTGGCGGGTTTTCAAGCAAAGTGAAAAGGGTCTGACCGAGACACTTGGAACTCAAGGAAAGGGAATTAAGGTTAGACCTAGTGTGGAGACAATAATTACAACAAGTTTGAGTATAAATATAGAAGTAGGGATCGAGATGGTGATTGGAGAATAAAGGACGACTACAAGGATAAGGGTGGCCTTTATGTTCTACCTAGGAACCATGATGCTGACTCAAGCAATTTGAGGCTAGAAGACATACTTAAAAAGGTTATGAAAGGGGTAGAGAAATAGGGAAACTACCTTAAAGAGATTAAGGCGTATATTTCAGGAATAAATCAGAAGGTTGAATCGTATGCTACCGCCATAACATAGCTCGAGCAATAATTTGGTCAAATTTCTATAGCTTTGAATTAGTGATAACAAGGTACACTTTTTGAAACACCATCCAAAATTCAAAGAATTATGGTCATTACTTGGAAATTACTACTCAGAGTGGTAAGATGACCACTGATCCACCTATGTCCATGAGTGTTGAGAATGAGGTAGAATCGGTAATTGTCGATGATGAGAAGGTTGCCAAATTCGAAGAATTATTATTGGATGGTAATGTACTTGAGAAACCCCAAGTTGATAAGCATAAGGTAAGGGAAAGAAAGAGGAAGGACAAGAAGGTCCCAAAAGCATTGACTCCTATTCCATGACCTCCTCCTCCTTTTCCTCGAAGACTGAAGAAGAAAGTTGAAGAGGGAAAGTACCAAAAGTTTATGTCTATGTTGAATGATATGACAGTGAATAAACCTCTAGTTGAATCCCTCAAGCAAATGCTAGGTTACACAAAGTTTATGAAGGACTTGGTGACTAAGAAAAGGACGATGAATTTTGAGCCCGTTGACACTGTGCACCATTGTAGTGAAATAGAATCCAGATCATTGGTTGAGAAGAAAGAAGACCCTGGAGCATTCATGATTCCATGCACTATTGGATGTTTCAACTTTGCGAAAGCTTTGTGTGATTTAGGTACTATCATTAATCTAATGCCGCTAGTAGGTTATAAATAGCTGGGATTGGGGTGCCCAAACCAACTTCGATAAGACTTCTCATAGTGGATAAAAATGTAAAGAAGTCGGTGGGAATATTATGCGAGGTTTTGGTGAGGGTTTCATCCTTCATCTTTCTAATTGATTTTGTCATCCTTGACTATGAGGTTGACTTTGAGGTTCAAATTATTTTAAGGAGATCGTTCCTCACAACTGGATGTGCATTGGTTGATATGAAGACTGGGTAGATGAAGTTTTGATTGAATATTAAGCATAGTACCTTTAATGAATGCCAGTCCATGAAGTAGCCAAAGGATATACAGGTGATTTCTATGATTGATACAGTCGACAAGGATGACTTGGTATCTCCTATTGAGGATAGGCTTGGAGTCAAGTCCTTCGCAGCAACAAACACGAATTTTGAGGGTGATGATATTGAGAGTTAGGCTAAAATGGTGAGTGCACTTAATGGTAGGGGTTCATATATATGTGAACCGAAAAATCTGGATCTTGACTTGAAGAATAGAGTGACCCTACCAGTTCGACCTTCTATTGAGGATCCTTTAGTCTTGGAGCTCAAAGCTCTTCCATCTCATCTTCATTATCCATTCTTGGTAGCCAACAATACCTTGCCAGTTATAATTGTAGCAGATTTGGTAGATTGGGAGGTTGAGGCATTAGTGTCCATTTTAAGAGGTTCAAGAGGGCCATTAGATGGTCCATTATTGATATCATTGGGATTTTGCCCAAAATTTATACGCAAAAAATCCAACTTAAGCTAAATTTTATGTCGAGTATTAAGCATCAATAGAAACTGAATCCGCCTATGGAAGAGGTGGTGAAGAAAGAAATCATTAAGTGGTTAGATGCGGGTGTGGTTTATCCAATTATAGACAGCAAGTGGGTGAGCCCAGTCCAATATGTGCCAAAAAATGGTGGAATCATAATGGTTCCAAATGAGAAGAACTAGTTTATTCCTATGCGGCTGGTTACAAGGGTTTGCTTGTATCAACTATAGGAAGTTGAATGCATGGACTTAGAAGGATCATTTTCCTATGCCCTTTATGGATTAGATGTTATACCGTCTTGCTGGTAGAGGATGGTAATTTTTTCTTGATAGTTATTAGGGGTATAATCAGATTTCTATTGCTCTAAAAAATGAAGAGAAGATCACTTTCACTTGTCCATATAGGACTTTCGTATTCAAGAGGATGCCTTTTGGTCTATTTAATGTAACCGCAACCTTTCAGCATTGCATGATGGCAATTTTTTTGACATGGTTGAGAACACTATTAAGGTGTTCATAGATGACTTTTTGGTTGTAGCAGATTCATTGAAAGATTTTTTGGCATATCTCGCTAATGTTTTGAGGAGAAGCGAAGATTGTATATTGGTACTAAATTGGGAGAAGTTCCACTTTATGGTTAAAGAATAAATAGTGCCCGTTCATAAGATTTTGAAAAAGACGATTGAAGTTGAAAAGGCAAAAATTGAGGTGATCAAAAAGTTTCCTCCACCAATTTCTGTGACGGGTATTTGTAGGTTTTGGGGCATGCAGGGTTCTATAAAAGATTCATCAAGTACTACTCTAAAATTGCAAATCCTTTGTGAGAGCTGCTGGAGAAAGAGGTGAAATTTTTGTTTGATGATGCATGTCTGAAGGCGCTTAAGTGCCTAAAAGTGAAGTTGATTTCAGCCCCTATTATTGTGTCGCTAGATTGGTCCATGCCATTCGAGGTTATATGTGATTCTATTGGTATGGCCCTAGGTGTAGTCTTAGGCCAAAGGTGAGAGAAGAGCATACATCCCATCTACTATGCTAGCAAAGCACTTAACCCTATGTAGAAAAATTACACTATGACTGAACAAGAGCTACTTGCTGTGGTGTTCGCATTTGAAATTTTTTTATCTTATCTGCTTGGCATAAAAGTGATTGTGCATACTAACCACACAAATCTTAGTTACCTCATGGCAATGAATGATGTGAAACCAAGGTTGATTTGCTGGGTACTTTTGTTGCAGGAATTTGACTTTGAGGTCAAGGACAAAAAGGGGATGGAAAATCAAGTGGCTGATGACTTATAACGCCTTAAATAAGAGGCCATGTTGAAGCTGTAGGATGAGCTTGGGATTGATGATACTTATTTGGACGAGCAGGTATTAGCTGTATCACAAGATTTGATTTTTTGGTTTACAGATTTTGCAAATTATTTGGTGAGTGATGTAGTTCCTGAAGACCTATTGTTTCAGCAACGTAAGAAGTTTATGTTTGATGTGAGGAATTTATTTTGGGATGATCCATACTTATTCCAAAGTTGTGCAGATGGAGTAGTTAAGAGATGTGTTCTTGAGGGTGAGATGATGAGTATCTTAGAGGTATATCATTCGTCTTTCGTTAGGGGTCATCATGGTGGTGCGTGGACTGCGCACAAGATCTTACAATATGGATACTATTGGCCCACCATTTACAAAGATACATACGGCTATGCTAAGGCTTGTAACCAATGCCAAAGGAAGGGAAACATCTCGCGAAAGCAAGAGCTTCTAATGACCACTATTCTAGAGCTTGAGTTGTTTGATGTATGGGGCATTGACTTCATGAGCCCCTTTGTGAGTTCATATGGTATGAAGCATATTTTTGTGGCTCTTGACTATGTTTCAGAATGGGTGGAGGCAATTGCAATTCCAAACAACAAAGAGAAGAGTGTCACAACATTCTTGAGGAAGAATTTTCAGAATTGGGACACCAAGGGTTATCATTAGTGATGGAGGCTCGCACTTTTGCAATCATCTATTCAAAGTCTTGCTTGAGAAATATAATGTGAAACATAAGGTGGCAACACTTTACCATCCTCAGACAAGCGGGTAAATTGAGGTCTCCAATCATGAGATCAATTCCATTTTGTCAAAGACTGTGAAGAGCAATAGGATGGATTGGGCTAGAAAGTTAGATGATGAACTATGGGCCTACCGAACAACGTTAAAAACCCCTATTAGTGCTTCTCCTTATCAGCTTGTGTATTGTAAAGAATGCCACTTGCCTTTCAAACTCGAGCATAAGGCATTGTGGGCACTGAAGAAGTTGAATTTGGAGTGGAGCAATGTGGCTAAATTGAGACAAGAACTGCTGAATGAGATGGATGAATTCCGTCTCCACACCTATGAATGGTTAAATTTTTACAAGCAGATAATAAAGTTATACCATGATCGCAAGATTGAGTAAAGAGAATTCACCGCAGGTGATATGGTATTGCTATTTGAGTCTAAGATGAAGTTATTTCTGGGCAAGCCAAAGTCAAAGTGGAGAGGGTCATATAGAGTGATTAGAGTGTTCCCCTATAGTGCACCTGAGCTGGAGAATAAATAAGGATAAAAGTTTAAGGTGAATGGACAAAGGGTGAAACACTATCTCAAGACCATTGATGAAGTGAAAGTAATATATGATATGGATTTAGACGGTGCTTGAGAAGTCAAGCACACCCGAGTCATGTCATGATGTTAAATCAAGTGATTCATGGGAGGCATGGTGTGTTGGTGGATTTTGAGTAATCAACTTTCCGTGCCATGTCATGATGTTAAATCAAACGTGTGTTACTTGTGCAGGAATTGGGCAGAAAAGAAATTGCAGAACTGGACTCAACACTGAACCCATAAAAGGATTGTACGACCATAAGAAGGTTCCACGATCATTAGTATAGTCGTCTGCACAAAGTCCAGAGAGAGGATCTCGTAATGGCATTAGGATTATAAACTTGACACCCGTAGCCTAACTTGCATGAATCGAGTAGGTAGTGTCTGACTACATAAACCTATGCCAAGTTACTGTGAGGTATTACCTAGTCGTTATGTGTGAGTGATATAAAAATTGCCTGGTTAGTCTCGCTATAGTCGTAGGACAGAATTTTAGGAAAGGATCATAGGCCATTATTTATTTAGTCCACTAAAGAGCCTAAAAGCCTACCAAATAAATATGATATCCCTTGATCCCAAATTTTGAGCCTAAATAGAACTTTTCATTAAACTAGCCTATTCACCTTCCCAAACATTTTTACAATGAACCTCCATTGGACCTGGTCTCTCCTTGAACACTGTGTACGTCAACTCAGACAAATCGCCTAAGTTAAGAGTAGCTATTGTAGGGGTACATACAAAGATTGGATATGAAGTACAAGTTAGTAAAATGAAAAAGGATTCGAGTGTGGTAAATATGAAGAAAATGAGAAAAAAAGGAAAAAAAGGAAGATAAAAAAGAAAAAAAGAAAGAGAGGAAGTTGTGAAAATAAAACTACACCCAGGGTCCGAAAAGTTGGAAAAAGGGAAAAGAATAAAAGAAAGCAGGAAAAATGGAGCCAAAAATAGTAGAGTGCCAAGGAAGAATAAGTTACTATACCCATATGTACCATACCTGTCCCCGAGCCTACATTACAAGCCAATGAATGTCCTATAGTTATCCTAATCCGACTGTCTTAAAATTAAGGCATAGAAAATAAGGACAAGCCTATGGTATAAAACACGCATTGCCTGAATTCTTTGTGAGAGTGAGACATTTTAGTCAGTCCCAATGTTGGCATTTACGATAAATTGAGATTATTAGGGACTTCTTTGTTATGATGGCATATAGGTTGTATTATGGTTACTACTTGTTCGGGTAATGTCATTAGTTTAAGTGTTGGGTTTGTCTGTTGATAATGTGATGCCATTACTTGATCCCATTGTGTTATGGTTCATGATTTGTATGTACACAACATAAGTTGAGTTTTAATGATACTAGAGGGTATTGACTTGAATTTTTGGGAATGCGTGCTGAAACTATTTTTGTGAACATTTAACTGCCATAGTGATCTTAGTTTTTTCTTGGTTAAGATTCGTGATAGTATAGTTGTATTTTTTTTACCAGAGGACATGCAAACAGTCTAAGTTAAGGGTGTTGATGTACCATGAACTAACGACACTTTTGACGCTTAAAATAGTGAATATTTGCACTGGAAAGATCGAGGGTCTTTCTATGTGGATATAATGGGGTTTTGGGTGTTTGCAGGTCAAATAGGTTTGGAATAGTGGAGTACTGGAATTTGGACAGATAAATACAGCAAATGACACCATGTCACGACCGTGGAAGCTAATCACTATCATGCTAAACCATCATAGGAAAGATCAGAGGACATCTCTTAGGATTCTATCAGACGGAAGCCTCCACGATCGTAGGTTGAAGTCACAATTGTAAAACCTGATCGTGGGGAGGATTTCCTGAAAGCAAGTTTGTAGAACCCAAGTGAAGAGGAGATCACACAACTGGATCCCATGACCATACCTAGAAATAACGGTCTTACCAAGGTGTCGGGGGATGAAGGTTCAGAAAATAAAACTGCAGGAGTTAGAGCATAGGAGGATCAAACAACCACATTGTACAGTCATAGGTAGAAGATACGAAGTCATACCCGATGATTGTAACAGAGAAGACCTGAAGATGATTAAGTCCATGCGAAAACCATGAGCACCAAGTATGATCATGGAATCAAACCACGATCGTACATTCCATTCATACGAGCTGACCAACACAGAAATCCAGTTATGTTTAGGATAGGTTTTGTTTTATCTATAAATACTCTTATTCATTTTGTTGTATCAGTTTACGTTATGTTACATTATTGTAAGGTTTTAAGGCACATTCTTGGTCTTGGAATTACACAAGCATCAATTTTAGGGTTTTGATTCAAAGTGAGATCTTGTAGTTCATTATCTTATTATTGTAAGTGCATGATTATGTCTACTTATCAGATTTCTTCTTGTGTTCTTGCAATTATGAGTAGCTAAACAACACAAGTAGGATTTTTGGAACCATGATGGATTAACAAAGTAGAATTTGTAGTATGGAGTAATTTTCAACCGGTGTTCATATGTGTATTGATTGTTTCCTTAGGTGTGATTTCTTTATTACTCTGTAAAATATTAGAACTCACCTAATCTGTATTCTGGATGAAAGGATGAGTACAAATGGGAAGAAGGGAATAAATAATAGAAACTTAGAGTTATCAACCTCTACTTAATAGCTTTAGCTGATAATCTGGGATAGCTAATCTGGGATCCAAGCTAGGGGGTTAGTAATGCAATCTCAGCAAAAGAGAAAACTTAATTGAGGATATTGCTTAGACAAGAGCGTAAAACGGTTTTAAGTATACACAACCTATCAATTTTATATACCAAACACCGGGAGGAATTGCAAAGTATGAAGAACCTATGGAATTATAAAGTTATTGGGGAACACAGTCCTAGTACTTTTATCATATTGATCACAAATCCAACAAACCAACAATTGTTACTAGTAAAATCTTTATTTACAAAACCCTCCCTTTTACTGGAGATTGTTATTGATTGACTCAACTACTTCTTGCTTGATATTTTGACCTATTTCTTGTGGGATCAACCCCAACCTTAGTTGGATTCTATATTTGACAATAACCACTTTATACTTTAGTACAAGGTGTAATTTAGGCGACATCACGTACATGGACTAAGGGTGTCCCTTGTAGGTCATGACTAGTTGGACAGAAATAAGTCCCTTAGCATGTGTGTACAAATTAGTATGACTTGAGAGAAGGTTATATGGTTTAAAAATTGATAATGAAATAATGGTGTTCTACTTGTGAGGCTGAGATGGATATAGTTCCTACTTATACTATGATTGTTGATTTAGTGTTTTTTTATGATATGGTTGGTCCTCTTCTTGCGTACGTGGCTTGTTTATGGGCATTGTTGGCCATCCTTGATGCATTTGTTGATTCATTAAATTACTTGTTATGTGTTGATGCCTGTCTACTTGTTATTTTATTTATGTTGTGTGCATATTATTAAGTTGAGTTAGCATATGATACCTACCTGTACATAGTGGTTTGTACTAATACTACGTTGTGCTCTTCTTTGGTTGACTGTATAAAGTAATCCAAAGGCTTAGATATGACCTTTCCTATAGTGTTTGACAGTCGATCTCTATCCAAGGGTGAGCACTCGATCTCCAGCCTGCTATGCATCGTCTTTTAGGCTCTTTCCTTATTTTTGGACAACTACACTTTTCAGTAGTTGTTAGTTTTGAATACTTCTTAGACATGTTTTATTTTAGAGTTCTTTTACAATGACTTAATTATAACAATTAGTTATATTACTTAATTAGTTTTCGAGATGATTTTAATTTTAGAGTGGAGTAATTGATTATCTTATCTTAAAATATCTAAGTGTTGGGAAATGGTTTGGATTAGATCGTTCTCTCACAAGAGGGTTAGTATGGGTGCCACTCATGGCCATTTAGGTTGTGACAAAGTTGGTATCAGAGCCCTAGTTTCATTGATCACATTGTACAAGAAGATGTCTAGTAAAGTCTTGCAGAATGATACAAAAACATCTGTACTTTTCTTAGAGAGGCTATAGGATACTAGGAAAAACTCAATTTCTTCTTTCTTCCATGCTATTCCTTGATTCCAATTGGTATATGGTGGTCCAAATTGGTATCTGCCTTCATTCATTATTGTTCTCATAGATGGTGAGAACACGAGCAAATGGAGCTAGATCAGAGCTCGAGCTAGAGAAAACGGAGCTAGAGCAAATGTCTGGTGAGAACATGTTCCCATGAAATTCAGTATCTTTATAAACTTGTAATTTTATGAAGCCTCACTATATTGATATTTCATGTTTTGGACTTTGTGTTTTATGAATTCATACTCAATTCAGAATATAGAATTTGTCATATATAATTGTATTCCTTAAAGATGGCGGGTTATGAACACTTTATAACTTAGCATTCCATAGATTGATAGTTCCACATATTTTTGGATTCTTTCAGATAAAGTGTCTATCACTCAGTCTCAGACATCAGTATTATTGAGTAACTCACTTTATCAGTTTATTTTACTGCGGAGTAGTACTTAGTACCGATCAGACACAGGGATAAAGGCTCACCTGTTAGTTAGGCTGAGACCTTTAGTCAAAATCCCTAAAGGGTCACCCGCTAGATTAGGCTGATACCTTAGTCCTTTTTGGACATCAATGTTTGTACCCTTGGCAAGGTGCAAAGCACCCTTCTAGTTGGGGTTATATCATGACATAATTCTCCTGTCTTGATGGAACCTAATATAACCCACCAATAGGTAAGCTGACCCATAGCTCGAAACACAAATAATAGGCTAGTAAGAGAAAAAGATTACCAACACTAAGTAAAAGGAGAAAGAAAATCAGAAGAAAGAAGATATCCTCCAAGACCTGGTGTCAGTCGATACATGAGCCACTAATATAACAAGAGTACAAGGTAAGCATAATGTATATATAGAAGCATCTTCAAAATACATAATAAAGATCAGTCAAGTAAAAGAGAGGGAAAAGGGATAACTATAGATTCTAGGAGCTCACTCTAAATCTTCGATCCATGACAGCTCCACACGATGCACACATGAGTGGTGAGAACTTGTACTATGATCTGCAGGGTGAAGAAGTGAAGTATGAGTACCAAACATAAGGTATTCAGTAGGCATCGGCCAACTAAGCTCTAAAAGTAATGCAATTATAAATAACACATAAGGCAAGAATATACATTACATGCAACTAAATAAGAAATAAAGTACATTAAGGATAACAAAGAAGTAGAGATAAACCACCTCTTTCTACCAGTAACTAGGGATAGAAGTGTTATGTGATATATGAAGAGAAGGATAAAGGTAATATACAACAGTAGTAATGAAAGAAGAAAGTGATATACAATAAGGATAACTAGAGAAGAAGGGATATACATTAGTGCTAAGTAGGTAGCTAAACATGAGGTACTAACTAACCTATTATCCTAAATATCACAAGGGTCATAAATAAGAAGGGGGCTAACTTTAACACCATCAGAACATCTAACCCGAAATATGAATAATCACAAGGTAGTTACATAACAAGGGGAAAGAAACTAAAAAACGTACCTATAGCCTCGGGAACAAATCCATAACCATCCTTCCAAAAACTATTCAATAATACCAAAACAGTCGTACAACTGGATGACCCATACAAACAATAACCTAACCGAACTTCCATAATCTCGAAAGGTACAAATAATCACTCAACAAATAACAAACATCACCTATACCTATCCAGCCCTTATAATATCGGTAGGTACAAACACCAAACAATTATAACGGTGATAGGCAATGCATATGAATGAATGAATGCAAAGAAAGTCCAATACTACCATACCAACTGAGTGCCATATCGTACCAAGTATATACACCTTCTTCGGCTCGTCATCTTGTAAGACAGGACCCATAGGGGACTGAAGATATTCATATATACTGCCTGGTCCCATAGCTAGGACTTCCAATAATCAACCATAATAAATCGGCTCCATTAAGTACTAGAGATAAGTAAGAGTATAATAGGTGCTCGACATCGATCCGAGACAAAACAAGTAGAAATTCATAAAATCCTATGCCCGATATAGAACCAGGAATAAAGATGGTAGAATAGTGTAGAAAGGGTTAAAATCATCCTGGACTGAAATAAGTAGATAACGATAAATAAGTAGTTTGAGAATGGACTAGAATTTACCTCGATCAGTGTTTGCAAAGAAGTATGTTTAGTTTAAAGAACTACAAATCAATAATAAGGGTCGCAATACTTCTATTTTTAAAAATTTAGTTTAAGAGTGAAAAAGTGGAAATAATAGAAATTTAAGCTCTTAAGCGTCTATAAACTGAAGCCATAGCTCTCTCAAAGCACAGAAAACTAACCTGGTATCCAACTGGTGTTGTAACCAAGACCTCCGGCCCAATAATATATAGAGTAAAAGGGATATCAAGATCATAACTCAGGAAGCCAAGGTAACAAGGGCATCATTCTAGTAAAGAGGGTTTAATCGAAGAATATAGTTCATATCAATATGTGCTACCACAATCTCATATTTGGGATCCCTAATGTCAATCTAAGGTCAAAGTAAGTATGTAAGCAATCTTAACGTAACAATATAGCTATAACGGGTATTCTAGGCTAAGGCTTAAACTATAATTTTATTCTAAAGTTCCCCTAAACCGGTCAAATATCGATAAAAAGATACAAATACTCTTAAACTTATCCTATAACTCCCACTATGCATGCAATCTATACAATACACAATCTCATAAAGAAGAGTAAACTGTAGCCTACCAAATTCGGCATTCCAAACTTAATAGAACCATCAAAATTTCCATTCAAGGTCGTTTCAACAAAAAGTGGGTCTCACATCCACTGTTCCATTTTTACCAATTTCTACCCAATAGCCCAAAATGAGCTCGAAAGCCTAGGGACCCAAAACAAAGGTACTTTTTACCTAAAATCAACATTTCGGAGATAATAAACTTTCAGAATTTTCATCCAAGGCCATTTACTATAAGTTTTGGCTGAAGACAAATTTATCAACTTCAAAAGCTCCGAAATAGGGAAATTGGCTTAAAACACAAACAAACTGCTTAGGAGCCAAACTAACGGTTTCAACAATTCATAAATGACCTGTAGCCACTATGGGAAAGCTCAAAATACAGAAAATGCATGGAAATAAAGAAAATAATCTAGAGGGTCATTACAGGTTACAGGTTGGACCCCGTTTATTAGAATCATACCATTAAATAAATGTGAGCTCATATAAATAAATGAATTCCATTACCAGTATCTAAACAATAGAAATTTAAGCACTCAAGCATCTATAAACCAAAATCGTAGCTCTCTCAAAGCATAGAAATTTAAATATCGACAAAAAAATATAAATAGCCTTAAACATATCCTTAACCCCCCACCCCACATGCAATCTATAAAATACACAATATCATAGAGAAGAGTAGACCATAACTACTAAATTCAACATGCCAGACTTAACAGATCCAACAAAATTTCCATTTGAGGTTGTTCCAACAAAAAATGGGTCCGACATCCACTGTTCTATTTTTATCAATTTTCACCCAGTAACCCAAAATGATCTTGGAAACCTCGCGACCCAAACCAAAGGTACCTTTTGCCTAAAATCAATGCTCCAGAGCTAACAGAACTATAAGAATTTTTATCTAAGGTCATTTACTAGAAGTTTTGGTTGATGACCAATTTCTCAACTTTAAAAGCTCCAAAATAGGGAAATTAACTTAAAACCCAAACAAACTATCTGGGATCTAAACTGATGGTCCTGAAAAGTCATAAATGACCTGTAGCCACTATGGAAAAGCATGAAACTCAGAAAATGCATGAAAACAAAGAAAATGACCTAGAGGGTCATTATAGGTTACATGTTAGACCCTGTTTAGATCAGATAGGGTATGTTGGTTAATAGTAGCTCCCATAGTCAAGACTTAGATATTGGATAACCTTAGATTCAGTCCACTCAGTACAGTAGTTGTCAGTTATATGCTTATCTACTTTTTTCATTATATCATTTTATGTTTATCAGTTATATGTTCCATTTAGTCTCTTATGTTCAGCATGTTGAACTTTATATATTATATTGCGTATCTCACATGCCCAGTATATTCAAAGTACTATCCGCATACTTTTTTTTATACTATATTGTATTATAATATAGGTTCAAATGCTCAACAAGCAGTTCGTGGTTAACATGATCTCGTACTCATCTCAGCAGAAGAGTATAATGAGTCCTCATCTTTTGAGGAAGAAACTTATGAGTATTTATTTGTTTTAATCATTTCAATTTTTAGATAGTTAGAGTTAGCTAGGGGTTTTGTCCCAACAATTCATCTTTATTATATGCTATTAGATAGATAGTTAGTGTAATAACCCATTCCATCGTTTCTAAAAATATTTGTGGCAAAAACATGAGAACCTCTTTCACTATAAGTTATAGGACCAAATTCTTTAGTATGAGAGTGCATTGGACATGTACTAAGATCATACAATACCCCTAGCACAAAGTTGATGTCACAACCCAATTTCTTAGGTCATGATGGCACCTACTATAACCCACCATTAAGTAAGCCAACCCGTAGTCCGAAACAAATAGTTATGGACTACTGATAGAAATAAAGGAAACAACAGAATAAATACAATAGCAAGGCTATTATAACCCCAAAACCTGGTGGAGCCAGTACAAGGGCTTCTAATATAACAGGAGTACAAATGAAATATAGAAAATACATATATATATATATATATATATATACAAGCCATCTCTGACACAACATAAAGAACAGTCTAACAATAAGAGGGAGGGTAGGGATACTCCAAAACTTTAGGAGCTCACCCTAAATCTCCGATCTATAGCTGCTCCGCACGATATATACATAAACGGCGATAACTCTTACAATAACCTACAGGTTGTAGAAGTGTAGTATGAGTACAAAACACGTGATACTCAGTAGGCAACGATCTAATGAGCTCCAGAAATAATGCAAGCATAAATAACACGTAAGGCATGAATATAAACAATGGGAAACTATCCAAGAACTAAGCATAATAATGCTAATGGAGCAATAAGGATCAACTATCTTATTCTGACAACAACCAGGGCCTAAGGTGGAATACCATATATCACTAGCCAATATACAAATGAAGAGTGGAAAAAGATATATTGTAGTATACAATGCCAAATAATACATATACAATATGAATAGGCAAAGAAAAGAGGGATATACGGTAACACCATTTATATATATATACATATAGGACTAGCTTAGCGGTAACAACCTGAGGGAATCACCCAAACATCTCAAGGCCCATAATCAAGTACTAAAGTTAACTCTAGCATAACCAGGATTCCTAACCAGGCATGACTAAATATGAGATAACCAAATCATAATGTAACTCACTGAAAGAGTAAAGGAATAAAAAATGTACCTTCAACTCGGGTACCAATACACAACCAACCTGCCATGAACTAACCATAATAACCAATAATAAAGTAACCGGCTAGTCCGGGCAAACAAGTACCTAACCGGACCCCCATAAGCTCGAAAGATTCACAGAAACACTTAGCAAACAACAACCATAACCTGTACCTATACAACCCCCATAAGACCGATAGATACAGGCGTCAAACAACTATACTGGTGATAGGCTATGCATATGAATGGATGAATGCAACATAAATCAAAATTCCATAACCATATCGGGGACACCAAACTCGAACCGATTCTGCAATCTCAAACCATACCATACCAAGTGTATACATCTTATCCAGCTTACCTAGCTCATAAAGGTAGGACCTACGATGATCAAGCCTCTCCGGCACGATGGCTCTCAAATGAAGGGGACCCTTAGGGGATTCAAAAATCCATATACATTGCCTGGTCCCGATCCAGGACTTCTAATAACCATCATAATCCATAATTAAAATGAAAAGTGGGAATAAATCCCTTTTTGTAAATAGTAGTAAAATCAATATTTTGGTTGGAATCAAACCCCTAAGTGAGCATGAATGCGCCTAAAAGTATGCATGCCATCACCAGTATCCAAACAAAACTACTATAAGCGCCAAGGCATCTGTAATCTAGAATCATGTCCCTTTAGGAATAAAATACTCACATAAAGTCCAAATGGCATTGTAACCATGACCTTGGGCCCAATAATACATCATTGACATAATAACGCCTTATAACTCCAGAAGCTACGGTAAATGAGGGCGTCAAGTCACTAAAGGATCTAATCGGGGAAACATACTACCCAAATCACTAAGTCAAATGGTAAACCTTATACTAAAGGTTCCTTAATCATCAACTATGGTTATCATGCTTATAATCAAAGGTAATAGGATTCTATGGCCATAACAAGCAACCTATGTTAAGGTTCAGGTCACACTTATAGCCCGGATTCCCTAAATAGGCTAAGTAATAATACTCTAGTCATAAGTTCATCCTATGATCCCTACCTAGAATTTAATATATACCATACACAACCTTATAGAGAAAAGTAGACCGAAGACTACCTCGATGCCGAATTGCAATTCTTGAAGCATCCACAAATCGTTCGACCTTGCTCCACGATCCCGAATCGATGTCACACTATCAAAATAGTAACCTACATGTCAACACGAGTAAAATGACACCCATATTGTAATATAATACTCCGGGCCCAAAATTAGGTTAATAATGGGCTCGTGGGGCCCGCTAATGAAATCTCAAAATTGAATTCATCACGAGGTCCCTCGAATGATAAAGAATGTGTGCTCAAAAGTTGAGCACAAATGGATCATTAATCAGGGCTCAAATCAGTCCCCAAATATTAGGATTTCAAAGACCTAATTTTTAAGAATTTATAATGAAATGGGACGAAATTCAACGGGTAAAATGATGAATAAGGATTAAGGAGTGTCGAGCCAACTTACCTTAGCTCCAATGGACATTTTCCACCATTTTTCCATGTCCCATGTACTAAAAAATTTAAGGAAAAAGGTTGAGAAATGAGGGAGAAAATGGGTGAAGAAGGGGATTTATTAGCCCTCAGGTGCCGCTAAAGCGGACTTTGATCGCTTAAGCAGTCTCCGAAAAAAGGGATGAGGCCGCTAAAGCGGCACCCCATCGCTTAAGCGTACAAGGAAGCACTTAATCAGTCCTCACTGAAATGGCCAAGGCTTCTAAAGCATCTTGATACCGCTAAAGCAGCTCCTAGACCGTTTTAGTGGTCGCACCAGATATCAGCTACCAGATTTATTTATGTCCAAAATGGACTCCGATCGAGTACTCGAGATTAGTTCAGAAACCCGTGCAAGAAAACAAACTATTCTACCATACCAAATTTGACATTCTGGACACAATCAAACCATCAAAATTTCCATCCAAGGTCATTTCAATTAAAGGTGGGTCCCACATCTATAGTTCTATTTTTCACCAAATCTATCCAATAGCCCAAAATGAGTATGGAAGCCTCATGACCAGGACCAAGGGTTCCTCTACCCTAAAATCAATATTCCATAGCTGATGGCACTGTTAGAATTTTTATCTGAGATTGTCTACTAGGAGTTTTGGTCTGAGGCCAAATCCTTCACAACGAAAGTTCCAAACTAAGGAAATGAGTCTAAAACCCAAAGGGACTATTCGATATCCAAACTAAAAGTTCCAACAAGTCACAAATGACCTATAGCCTCTATGGGAATGCTCAAAACACTGGAATGCACGAAAATTATGAAAATGACCTTGAGGGTCATTACTATTAAGTTGAAAGTGTTCTTATCGATTAAATTTTGAGCTAATTTTAAACTAAGGTCAACTTAAAATGATTTTATCTCCTAGAATATAATGATTCCTAATACCTGCAAATGAAATATCTTTGGGTATTCTTTCCAATGTATCCAACCATTCATTAATCTGCTTTTGGAAAAAAAAGTTATGACCATTTTACTAAACACTGTCCGGGCTGAGAAGTTAACTATTGCAGCAAAAAAATTACCACTGCAATAGTAATTGGGCTGTATAAAATGTTATTTTTTTTAATGGGTTTTGGGTTTTTAGCTAAAACACTTTGTTCCCAAGCCCTAGGGAGGCAATTTGCCATGTCTTTTGGTGAAAATTCTTCGTTGAGGTAAGTTTTTCTATCATCTTCTTCCTATTTCAGTCCTTTAACATCTTAGAATCATTAGAATAATCTGTAATGGTGGAATTCTTGGGATTTGAACCCTAAGCTCATGATATTTTGGGAAAAACCTATGGGTTGGGTCATGACAAAGATGGTATCAGAGCCCACATTATCGGTCTCCTAGTAAAAGAGCAAATATTGAGTGGATTCCTATGGACTAGTGTGTTTACATCAACATCAAATCTATAGAAAGCTACAAGGCATCTAGGAATCTATCTCATTTTCTTCTCTCCTATCGTTCCTTGTCAGTGTTGTCTCCCCGAGTTAAATCCATTTGGTATATAGCAGATTCCAATTTGGTTTCTCAACCATCATAATCAGGTATGGTTGGTCCCAATTAGTATATTACTAACATTAAAAGGTTGGAACAGGGTGTACCAACCTGTAGAGGTCAATAAGAAGCATAGGGTTGAATTGTTATATTGTGAAATTCATTTGATATTGTGTTAAAATACTTGTACTTTAAATGTTTTTTATTCTGGTATGATAGAATGAGATGTGTATTACTTATATGGATGGGTATTGTTTGATCATACTATTACCTAGTTGTTTGATTGCCAAACTTTTTAAGTGTAAATGATTACTAAAAGTAATATGAGATGAGTGGTTGCAATAGAATATCCATGAATTGTACAGGCTAGGTATAATTTTGAAGTATGTTTTCATTTCTGTGATTTCAGATATGTATTGATTTTCCATGATTTGAAGAATGCCTTGATTTTTATTTGGTCCTTGACAATATACTTGGATATCCTCATATGGTCCGATCGTTGATGATAAAAATATCTGGGATCGTTCTGTAGTCTAGTTTTGATAATGATATTTGGGATCCTTGTATGTTCCAATTAATAATAATTATATTGGGGTTCCCTGTACGGTCTAAACCTTCGATGATTATACTTGGAATCCTTGTGTGGTCCCAATCTTTGATGATTTTAACTGGGATCCTTATGTGGTCTAAGCCTTTGATAATTATTCTAGGGATCTTGGTGTTGTCCCAACCTTTGATGATTATACTTGGGATCATCATGTGGTCCGATCCTTGATGATTATATCTTGGTCTGAAGTGCTATTAGGTCATCCTTTTGTGAATAATCTAGTTAATGAGTTGACTTGTTAATGATGCCTTAATAAGTGATTGGTTAAACTGAGACAAATTTAATTACTTGCATAACCTTAGTGACTTGAACGTAAAGTGAGTTGTGTAGTTGATGTCCCTAACATAAGGTAAATTAACTAGATATATAAAATTCGTTGTTTCCTATAATATGAAGAGAGGAGAAGATAATAATGGTTTTACTTAATATTGGTAAGTTGAACCTTAACTATGTGATTGACAATTATGTAGCTTAATTGGTTAAGTGACTTAAATGATCTTATGAGGATAAGGGCATTGGTGTCCTAAAGTAGACTAACTATTTGTACAAAACCCATAGTGGCTATAAATGAATATAATGTATTAAGTTTTAAGGATGTGAATAAAGTTATAGTTAAATAATGTTCATAGGCTTAACAAAGAGGTAAGGCTACTAGGCTGACCTTATAATAGGCTAATTATGGATTGATATTGCCATATTGGTGTGATTGGTGTTGTTGTGATGTTATAGAATTGGTTAGGGTGTAAGTAGCCCACTAAACCTTTTCCTAGTATAAGGATGACAACCTCAAAGTAGTGTGGCTTCGATTAAAAATCTGGTATTGTGTGAATTAGTGTTGAATGGTGGATCATGGTGTATTGATTGGTGGTTTTTAATGGTTAATGTATTCAGTAAGTCATAGAAACTCTCGGTGCACAAAACAAGTTGGTAGAACTCCATTTAGAGCGATTATCGTGAAAGGGTTAGTTCATAATGTCAAATTTCCAGAAGTTCATTGTGAAATGGCCTGAAATGGGACCAAGTCCTATGTTACTACCTTAGGCTGCTATAGTAGAAAAGTCACCAGTACAGCGGTAAAAGTACCGCTGCAGTGGCAAAAGTACAGTTGCAGCGGTACACAGTCTCACCCCCCTACTATCTCCATTGTCGTCCTAAATGTTCGTGCACTATAATATAGTGTGGTGTTCCAAGTTTGATAGATGACTTGTTACATAAATTTTATTACAAATAGTATTCCTTGAGTTATAGTGGTCATGCTTTGTGCCTAGAGCTTAGTGGTCTGTGGTGTGCAAGTTAGTTGGCGTTATTATGGGATGACAGTTTTGTTAGTTTTAGCAAATAGTGTTAGAATTGGATAGGAGGTTTCATCAGTTTCATAAAACATTATGTATGCTAAACTCCGAGAATCGTACTAAAGACTCTCCTTTCTACCGATGATCGTTCAGGGACGAATGGTGGGTAAATTGGTATCGAATGTAATGACCCATTTCATTGTTACTGAAAATATATGTGGCAAAAATATGATAACTTCTTTCACCATAAGTTATAGGAACAATTCTTTAGTATGGGAGTGCATTGGACATGTACTAAGGTTATACAATACCCCTAGCACAAAGTTGAGTTGAAAGTGTTCTTACCGATTAGGTTTTGAGATAAGTTTAAACTAGGGTAGACTTTAAATGAGTATATCTCCTAGAATATAAAGATTCATGGGGCCTAATACCCATTGAATGAAAGATATTTGAGTCTTCTTTCCAACGCATCCAACCATTCATTAATCCGCCTTTGGAGTAAAAAGGTATGATTATTTTTATTAAACACTATCAGAGCTGAGAAGTTTACCCGCTACAATGGTAATTTTTCCACTACAGTGGTAACTGGGCAGTATAAAACGTTATTTTTGACGGTTTTGGGGGTTTTAACTCAAAAACTTCATTTCCAAGCCCTAGGGAGGTGATTTTCCATGTCCTTGGGTGAAAATTCTTCATTGAGATAAGTTCTTCCATCATCTTCTTCCTATTTTGATCCTTTAACATCTTAGAATCATTAGAATGATCCTTAATGGTGGAATTCTTGGGGATTTGAACCCTAAGTTCATGATATTTTGGGGAAAACCTATGGTTTGGGTTAATATCACCTAGAATTACTTCTAGATTATTAATTAATGATTCCTAGCATAAATTAGTGATTGTAAAACATGAAATTGATGTTTGGGGACCTTGAATTCAATAAAAATGGAATGTTTATCCTAGAAACTCCATTAGTGGAATTGGAGATAGGTTAAATATGATAGAGTTTGTTTTTGGGGAATTAACCCTTGGGTAATGTTTTAGAGCAAGAATAAGGGTAGAATCATTGGGTTTGAATTTTTAAAGTATTTATTTAAAGAGTAATTGATTAATTACTCTTATAACTACTTTTTTTTAAAGATGATTTAGCATTCTAAGGCCTGAACGATGGGAAAGAGAATCCTTGGTGTGGCTTGCTTGTTTGAGGATCTTTGATCGAGGTAGGTCATGATTTAATGTATAGTATACTTAATTTAGATGCATGTAATAACTGTAGTGGACGGAGGGATTTCATGTCAAGGCCTACGGGCATGGAGTCATGATGGATAAAATATGAAAATAGGGTAATAATGATATAATTATATGTTATTGTTTTTTGTATGGATCTCTTGATGGGTGTTTCTGTTGTATGATTTACTTTATGAATTATAGCATTAATATATGAATGTGAATACTAATAGAAAGATTAGGTGACCTTCTAATCTTTAGAGCTATTCTTTAATACCATAAAAAGAGTGAACTCGATGTTGGATATAATTGAAGTATGAGGTATTCCTGCAAGAAGTTAGTTAGGAGAATTGATTGAGACGAGGGGAGGTGATGATATGACCTAAGAACATTAAGTCAAGTTTGGCTAAGTGTTAGGAAGTAAGACGTGTAAAAGGTGTATGATTCTAGTTAGAATTGTAAGTTGAATAGCACTTATTGGTTGAATGATCGACTAAAGGGGATAGTGCCTTGAACTTAATGATGAATTGAGTGTAGGGGTTACTAGTTAGTAACTAAACTTATTTGTTTCAATATGAATAAAAGAGGATTAGATTGGTGAAAGAAATTAGAGGATGATTTAGAGTGTAGATATCAATCTTGGTGGAATGTGAACTCTTAAAATGGATACTTGATTTATTGGTCTTCAAACATGTTTGTGATTGATGATTGAGTTTGATAATGCTCAATTGAGCAAGTGGTGAATTATCCTTTGGGAATATTTGTGATTTCCTCTGCTAGTGAATATTTATTGTACCTGGAATAATAAACTTGTGATTATTGACTACATTTACTTGATTGTCATTAATTGTAAGTTCTATTTCGATCGTTGTTGCTTGCATTTGATTTTGATTAGATTTTTACAATTCGCCTTCAGGCATTACCTATAATTATTGACTACATATTGCATTTACATTGATGGTATGGATGGTGATATTAAGGTCATGACATTTATGATGCTGATGATATTGATGTTGATGGGATGATGATGATGATGATATTGAGCTCATGATGTTCATGTTGCTGATGATATTGATATTGAAATTGATGGTGATGAGTTGAGAAGGGGAAGACAAGTTGTGCATCCTGCATACATACATTCATCATATGCATTTACATGCACATTTATATTTATATATTGTTGATGGTTCCTTGAGTAGATTGAGTTATGTTGATGATGTATCATGGTTCCTTGTGTGTATGTTAATAGTTTCTTGAGTGGACCAATTATGTTAATGGTTGTAATTGGCATGGTAGCAAAATAAGAATACGAAGTATGTTTTGGATTGTGTATAAATCATATTCCCCTATGTATATAGTTATATACGTGAGGTATATTGTAGTGCCCTTTCTTGTAAGATTGTTGATATTATCTATTGTCTTGGTGGTTGCAATCCCAGTGGTTAATGGTAGTATAATAAGGACTGGGGGTTATCTAATAAGAAGATTAATGAGAAAGAAAGAGAGAAGTATATAGAGTTATTGTAATAAGGGTAAGTGCCTAAGAATTATAGGTTAGATTAATCCCTAGACTATAGTTGGTTAATCACTCCCTAAGGGCAAAGTTATAGTGCTTAAACAAATAAAAGACGTAGGTTTTGAAAGTTAAAGTAAATTAAGTATGTTCAGATATTAACCTGTATGCTTGTTATGATCTCTTCTTATTTGCTAATGTTGTTATTTATTTTTAACCCTGGTTGACCGATGATACCTACCAGAACGTGGGGTTGTACTAATACTACACTTACTATATCTCTATTTGGGGATATAGCCATGTTACAGGTCAGTTGGATTTTCTATAGGTACAGTGATATTTATTCTGTAGCAGCTTCTGTCATCCTACTCCTACATAGATGTTGTGTATCAGGTCATTCCTCCATTTGTTTAGTACTTTTGTACAGGTTTATACTAGGTTCTGAGAAGTTGTTTAATAGAATTCCGCAATGTATCTTTTTGTAATAAAATTTTGTTGTTGAAAAAGAAAGGTTATTTATTCATGGATTTATTTATGCTTAAGATTTACTAATGTCTTCTGCAATAATTTAATGGTTGGGTGGTAAGGGTTCTCTTATCTAGGATTGAGTTGGGTAGGTGCCCAGTACGATCCATGATTTGGGTCATGACAGTTAGATTTTTAGCTTTATAGTTATATTAGATAATTCTCGTATTGACTTCAGTATTGGGTTCTATTTTGATTATTATTATATCACTCATATTTTACCTTCCGCTCAGTATTATTAAGTTGTATTCAGTTTTCTTAGTGTCATGCAAGGCCATGGGTTAGCTTGGGGTCACTTGTGATTCTAAGCACTGTGTGGCGACTAGAGAGTAGTCTTGAGTTGTGAAACTTTATATAGGAGGAGGTATAAATCTTCTATTGGGTGGTTCTATGCCTTTGAGATGAGGTCGTGGGGTACTGATCTGTTGAGAGATTCATTAGAGAAGGTTAAGTTTATCTACGAAAAACTTTTGGCGGCTCAAAGTAGACAAAAAGAGTACGTGGGTCGTAAGGTAAGAGATGTGCATTTCACGGAAGGTGAGCAAGTATTTTTCAAGGTTTCACCCATGAAGGGTGTTATGAGATTCAGTAAGCATGGTAAGTTAAGCCTAAGGTACATTGGACCTTTTGAGATTCTTATGGGTGTGGGGCCAGTGGCCTACAAATTAGCTTTGCCTCTAAGTTTGTTGAGAGTTTATCCATGTTTCATGTTTCTATGCTTAAGAAGTACCATGTACATGATGATTATATAATTTGATGGGATTCAGTCTTGATAGATGAGAACCTCTCTTATGAAGATGAGCCTGTTGCCATTCTTGATAGAGATGTTCGTAAATTGGGAACTAAAGATTGTGTCCATAAAGGTCTAGTGAAAAAATCATCCTATTGAGGAGTTTACTTGGAATATCAAAGAGGACATGCGTAGCAAGTATCTGCATCTATTCACTGATTCAGGTAATCCCTTATTTTATTTTCCCTTTTGTTCTTATTATTATTTGGTGATGAACGATTGTTTAATTGGTATCAGATGTAAAAATCCACCCCTTTGTTATAGTATATGTTAGATAGTGTCTACCTGGGTAGAGTTTTCCCTAAGGTAAGAGTTGATGAAATCTCAAACTAGGCAGATTTCTGATAAAATCCTAGTGTTGGGTGATTAAGAGATAATTTGTATTTTATGGTGTAGTATTTGGTGGCGTAGTGATCATTAATGGATTGTAGAGAGGTATAAAATTTCGTAGAAACTTTCAGAATAGAATTTGGGTTAGTAGATCTTTAGTTATTAAGGTTGCTGCATCGGGATTAATCTGGTTTGTCAAACATCCATGTGTATGTTACGACATGGGGGAACTGCTGAAGCTCCCCCGAGCTACTAATTTGCAATTGCTATCATGGTTAGGTCACCGCTATAGTGAGGCTACTGTGGTAGATGACCAGTCATTATGGTGTCACGTGCAAGGGAAGGCCGACCGCCAAGGTGGGCTGCCACAGCATGCTGCTATAGCTACCAAGTGTCTGTTGAAGTTGTCATTGAGCAGTTTAATTCTCCAACTTCTATTTTTCAATGTTATATTTCCTAAAAACTAAAGGGTTCATGCTTAGGCTTGAGAGAGGAATTTTTCTATTATTTTGGCGTGATTTCACCAAAAAGGTAAGATTTTTACTCCTTTCTAACATCGTTTAATTCATTTAATCTGTAGAATAATTAGAATGGGGATTTATGGTAGAATTCTTGGGTTTAAGCCCTAAGTTCACAATGCTTGAGGAAAAATCCTATGGGTAGGAATGAAATTGTTTTAAAACGATTGTTCATTTTTAATTAACCCTTCCTAGCATAGAATTTCTCCCCTTGAACATAAATTATGAGGATTTGGGAAAACTAATGATTGAAAAACTCTTATACTATGATTTATGCTATGAGCAGGGTTAAAATTAGTAGGGTTCAATTCCTAAGGCTTAGAATGAAAGAGTAAGTGGTTAATTACTCTTTATTATTTATTTTTAGACTTTGATCATTTTGAGGTGTTGAGGAAAGACAATGCTCTTGCGGACTAAGCTTGCTTTTAGGTTAATCGGTCGAGGTAGGTTATGGTTTAATTGAAGTTTAGACTCAATTAGATTGTATGTATGTTCCTAATACTTGTTGATTGGTCTCCGTACATGCTTGCAATTGATGATAGTTGCATTGTTGATACTTGAATGAATTGAATTATGATGATAGTTGAGTTGTTGATACTTGAATGAATTAAATTATGATTATAATGTGTGCTAGTAAATGTGTAGGTGCATTTTAATATTACAAAATTAATATTGATATGGATCATAATGGAGTGTCAATTATTGTGCATTACTTAGCACTTTCTTCCCTTACGTTAGTGGAGTATGTGAAGAGTTTCTTGTAACTCTCATGCATTAGTTTTTTGTGGTAGATAATGGTCTTTATTTCTATTGAAACTCTTGTAACCTCTAACTTATTATTCTACCTCTTAATACCTTGTAATTCTTGTAACTTGTGTAATCTATAGCTCATTCATCTACCTCATTTACTAGATGGAAGAAATACTACACTTATATAAAGGATGTTTTCTTCCTTGTGTTTTGTAGAGAGGTGAAGCTGTATATTTTAAGATATGAAATACAATAAGAAATATATTGTGTTAGTATTTTGAGGTTAGTATGGTGAAAGAGAGAGTTTAGACAAAGAAAATATTCTAAGTGTCCTACTATATTCACTATACTAAAGAGAGTAATTATATTAGTGAAAGAGAGAGTTGAGACAAAGATATATTCTAAGTCTCCAACTATATTCACTAGACAAAAGAGAGTAATTATATGTTTAAGGAAGGTGTTCTTTTGGTGGAGCTTTGGACTCTTCAACTAATTCAGAGTTGCTTGAGTTGTACATTGTGATAGGTTGATGTATCATTGGGGGGGGGGGGGAGGGGGGGACAAGTCAAGAGTGATTCTGTTAGATTGGTATAGATTATGCAGCAATAGGGTTGAATCTCATTAAAGAGAGCAAGATATTCGCACCTCAGCCTGAATATATTTGTATTCAATTTTGTTCAATTTATTTTTTCAACTCTAATTTAATTATTGTGGCATATTACATCAACAATTTTAAGGAGATTCATGATTTTGTTATAGATTAAAAAATTATGGATATCAAGATAGGAGATCTCAACAACTCCCCACTTCAATGTCACTAGATCTCTGCAAGAGATGGAAGAAAGAGATAGACAAGTAAAGTACTTTTCTACTTGCTCAAGTCAAACGGAGGAAAGATAAAAAAAAATTCTATTTAATGTAGAGGAAAGGTGAAAAAAAGTCTATTTACCTAATATTTTTCATGAATAAGTGATACTACTTCTCATGAATAATTATTTTCATTAAATTCTCGAAATAGTGGGGGGTTAATGAAATGATAAAATTTTTGAGAATGCTTTAAAACAAAAAGAGTCTTACAAGTGCATATATTAGTCTTAGAATAAATCACATGTTATTGTGATGATTGGCTTTAACATGCATGTTATCTAATAAATTTAAAAAATATTGAGTAGCCATTACATCATATATTTGGATGAGATAAATTTCATTCTTGGAATGAAAATGTAATGACCTTCCCGGTCATTTTCCTCATTTTCGTGCGTTCTCAGTGTTTAGAGCTTGTCTATAACTGCCCCAAGTTATTTATGACTTGCTGGGACTGACAGTTCGGTTCCCGGGCAGTTCGTTTGAGAATATTATTTAGACCGAGCACGTTGTAAAATGTTAAATTAAATTAGAATTTGATAAAATGACATAGTTAATTACCTTTCAAAAATATTTATGATATTTATAAAATTCTTTAGTGATGATGTATCTATACTACTTTATAAAAGTTCTATAATTTATTTATATTTTAAACGGAGATAGTAAATCTAAATATGTTAAAATAATATTTTTATTTTATAGAAGTTTTGTTCAAAATAATGTTCTATGCATGATGGTATATTTAAAATATTATATTTATTTTACCACGAGCCTATGCAGTATCCGAATATATATATACGGAGAGCAAAATAATGGATAAAGCCATGTGCATGCAACATTAATTGGCATTTGACTAAAAGACTTATTTTTTTGTTGGTCTTGTACGTGTAGTGTATATATATATATATACTCTAATATTAATTCCTTTCTTATTTTGTCTTGTTTAAAGAAAAAAAAACTACATATATTCCACCATTTTTTTTAGCACTTTAAGCTCAACTTTAAACATTTCTAGAGAGATTCAAGGTTAGGGGTTGGTATATTTGAGTTCGTGGACTCGTTCTCGTCATTTCTACGGTACGTTTTCTTATTTTTACGGTAGTTTTAGTTACGGTGGTTGTTGGAATTGGTATTGATGTTTGAGCTAGATATTGAGCTCAAATTGAGCGGTGTTAGTTGTGACTATTGGTCATGGGGTGATTTGGGACGCTGTGACGGTTTTGGTTTTTCGATTCCACAAGTGGGCCCCACATGGACCGTTTGGATATTTTTTTGAACTAATGCAATATGGGTATCAAAATTCATGTTTTGACATGTAGTTTATTATTTTGCTAGCGTGGCAGCAATCGGAGGTCTCTCGAAAGGGAAAGACTCCTATTTAGCAAGCTTTGGCAGGCGTTTGGCGGCGTCCAGGTAGGCTAGGCTTACCATATACCTAGACTGAGTTTGTTTATAGTATTTGCATATTATTATGCTAGTGTTTGGGCTGGTAGTTGTAGATTGGCATTGGCTTGCTATGATTAGGCCTTTTGGGCCGGTTAGGGCCTTGTTCGGATGTGTTTCGGGCCTGCTATCCTCGTGGTGTGCCAGATATTACTTTTATAGGGTTGGTTAATGTTGTACCGCTGTTAGTAGGGGTTTGGGGAACCTTAGCCCAAACTTGGTTCCGGGACCCCGTAGTGGGCCCCGCTACTCTTCACAGTCGGTGTAGTTAGCTTTAAACCTTATTAGGCTTAGTTAATCCCCGAGATGATCTTTTAGGATAACATTTGTATTAAATTACCCTATTTATGCCCTTTTGACCTGTTTAGCCTTGTTAGTCTCTAATAGCACCGTATTTGACCGGGGTCGGCTAGTTTGATTTAGAATGCGGACCCGCCTTGCCATGACGTAGAATGTATACCCAGACTTGTAGTACGTGGTGGGTTAGCTCCTTTACTTATGTTTCGAGTTTATTTTGGGGCTGGTATGTCCCCGTTTACTTGTATTTGTGTGGATTCTGGCACTATTATGTCACTTGGTTACTGATTATTATGAGTTCCGGTTCAAGTCCGGCCACTGATTCAGCATGATGGTTACTGATTATTATGAGTTCTGGTTCGAGTCTGGCCACTGATTATTATGAGTTCCGGTTCGAGTCCGGCATCTGGTTATGATATGATTTGAGAGTTTTGGTACTGAGTTCCGGTTCGAGTCCGGCGGTTATGATATATGTGGCCTATTGTTATTATCCACTATGTCCGGTTCGATTCCGGTGTCTGGCCTCTTGTTATTACCCATTGGTGCCGGTTCAAGCCCGGTGCACCCTTGTTGGTTATTCTGGTTACTGGATACTGATACAGCTTCGAGACACTGGTGACTATGCATTTACTATTCTTGTGTGTCCCGCCGGTTTATGGGGGCCAGGCTGGGTTATTGTTTTCTTTCGTGTACCTATCGGGTTTATGGGGGCCCAGATAGGTTATGTTTGACTTGAGTGCTTACTTATGCATTTATTTACTCTTTACTTAGTATCGTATTTATTTATCTCCTGAGCATATCTACACGCCTCGGCAGTAGTCTATTTACTTATTATTTAAACCCCGGACCTAGCATGCACCCTCGCATTTTAGCTTGCTTATATTATATTAAGCTCAGTCGGCCGATGATGCCTACTGAGTACCCGTTTCCCCGGTACTCATACTGCACTTCTGTATCTTTTTCCCCGATGCAGATCCGGGCACTAGTCGACGGTTTTGACGTGACTCTCTTTCCAGCACTGACTCCGGAGCAGGGTGAGCTTACTGACGTCCGAGGCAGATCCTACTCCATCTCTATTGTATAGTCTTTTGCTCTCGAGACTGTAGTACTTGTTGTATATATTTGGTTTCTGTCTTGTTTTTTTTGACATGTCTAGTAGTGGCTCTTGTACCGACTTCACCAGGTCTTGGGAGGGGTTCCCAGTTGTATATATTGTTCTCTTCCTTCTCAGTCTTGGTATGGATATATATATTTTGATTTTGTTTTTTTTTTGGTATTTCTAGCATGTGTATTAGTATGGTTACTTCCACTTCATCTCTGTTTCCTGAGATTCCACCCGTTAGCCTGTCGCTTGTTGCTCCGGGCTAGGGTTTGGCTTGCCTATTGGTGGGTTACGGTAGGCGCCATCAGGACTCGAAAAATCGGGTCGTGACAGCTTGGTATCAGAGCCTAGGTTTCACTGGTATTGTTGGTGCATGAGCCGATGTTTAGTAGAGTCTCGCGGATCGGTACGGAGACGTCCGTATCCTATCTCCGGGAGGCTACCGAGCATGTTTAGGGTAAATCTTATTTCTTTGATTCGCCTCAGTGCGTTGGTGTCTATGTTGGTTTCTAATCTCTATTTGGTTCATTCTTTACGCAGATGGTTAGGACGCATAATACGAGAGCCGGGGGTCGGGACCCCGAGCCTGCAGCGAGGGCTCCAGTTAGGGGTCGAGGTCGACCTAGAGGTCGAAGGCAGGGCAGAGTAGCAGCCCCAGGACCAGATCGTGCTAGGGATCCGTCACCCGATCCCGTTATAGTCCCAGATGTTCCGCCGCCACAGCAGCCGGTGGGCCAGGGGGCAGCCCAGGCTCCACCCGGATTTATTGATGCTTCTTTGCTCCGAGGTACATTGCTTCAGTTGTTGGAATTAGTTGGAGGTCCGCCTACTGCGGGAGTACAGCCAACCGCACAGGGAGTTGGTGCTGGGGCGCAGCCTGTAGCTGTGGCACCGAGAGTTGAGGTTCTACCTGTACCAGTAGCTCCACAGCCAGTTATAGATCAGCCAGTTATGTCTGCCGAGGAGCAGAAGATGTTGGGTCGCTTCCTGAGATTAGCTCCACCGAGATTTGCTGGTACTCCGGGTGAGGATGCATATGAGTTCTTGTCCAGCTGTGAGGATAGACTTAGGAATTTGGGATTGGTACAGTCTCGTGGTGTTGATTTCGTGGCATATCAGTTCGATACTGCAGCGAGGAGATGGTGGAGGGGATATCTTGATTCCAGGCCAGTGGGATCTCCACCGATTACCTGGACCCAGTTCTCCGAGATTTTCTTGGGAAAGTATATGCCCCGTACTATGCGGGAGCGACTCAGGGATGAGTTCTCCAGGTTGACTCAGGGTTCATTATCTGTCTCCGAGTATGAGGCGATATTTCATGATCTTGCTAGGCACGCTACTTCTATTTTGCCTGATGAGTACGAGAGAGTTAGATGTTTTGTCAGGGGACTGAGATTGCCACTCCGCAGGGCTACCCAGAGTTTAGTGACTTCAGGGAAGTCATTCGCAGAGATTATTGAGCATGTATACTCTATTGAGGAGATGGATCGCGAGGCCCAAGGGGGCAGCGATAAGAGACCTCGTGTCCAGGGTAGTTTCAGTGGGAGCCATAGTGGTTCACAGTTCAGAGGTCGTGGTTTCAAGTTTCAGGGTAGGTACCCTCATCAGCAGCAGCAGTCTTTTCAGCGACAGGGTCAGCCTAGTAGGCCCGTACAGTCAGCTTTGCAGATATCTGATAGGGGTCAGCCCACCTATAGTGGTTCTGTTAGCCAGCCTCAGGGGCGTGGTCAACCCAGTTCATCTGCTAGAGGTGGTCATATTGGATCTTCTAGGCCGAGCAGGGAGCCAGGAGCATGTTATACTTGTGGGGTTTTCGGTCATTTCGCGCGTGAGTGTCCTCAGCGTAGGGCTATTGAGCCTTCAGTTCAGACAGCACAGCCCATCAGATCTGTACCACCAGCAGGCAGAGGTGGTGCACAGGGTCGTCGGGGTGGTCCCCAGGGTTCTCGAGGTGGGGCACAGGGAGGTCGGATTGGTAGTCAGGTTGGTACTCAGACTAGTGGTAGCCAGCGTCAGTTGTATGCCTTGCCAGCTAGGCCAGAGGCTGAGGCTTCGGATGCGGTGATTACAGGTACGATTTCCGTATGCCGTCAGCCAGCTTCTGCATTATTTGATCCCGGATCCACGTTTTCTTATGTATCTACATATTATGCACCACGGTTGGGTTTATGTTCTGAGTTATTATCTGTGCCCTTACGTGTATCTACCCCCGTTGGTGATTCTTTAGTAGTGGATCGGGTATATAGATCATGTCTGGTGACTATTCAGGAGTTTGAGACTCAGGTTGATTTTATTGTATTGGCCATGGTAGATTTTGATGTGATTCTGGGCATGGACTGGTTGTATTTTCATCATGCAGTCTTGGATTGCTTTGCCAAGACCGTGACCTTAGCCATGCCTGGTGTACCCCCGGTAGTGTGGCAGGGTTCTGTTAGCCGCACACCGACGGGGATTATTTCATATGTTCGGGCTCGTAGATTGATGGTGAGGGGTTGTGATTCATTCCTTGCTTATGTTCGGGATGCTAGCATTGAGAGTCCGTCACTTGACTCTGTCCTTATTGTTCGTTAGTTTCCTGATGTATTCCCGACTGACCTACCTGGCCTTCCTCCTGAGCGTGATATAGAGTTTATTATTGACCTCGAGCCGGACCCAACCTATTTCTATGGCTCCGTATTGTATGGCTCCTGCTGAGTTGAGGGAGCTGAGTATTCAGCTTAAGGATCTTTTGGGGAAGGGTTTTATTAGGCCGAGTGTGTCGCCTTGGGGTGCTCCAGTTCTTTTTGTAAAGAAGAAGGATGGGTCTATGCGAATGTGTATTGATTACAGGCAGCTAAATAAGGTGACAGTAAAGAATAAGTATCCGATGCCTCGTATTGACGATTTGTTTGATCAGCTTCAGGGTGCCGCGGTGTTCTCAAAGATAGATTTGAGATCTGGATATCATCAGTTGAGAGTTAGGGCTGAGGACATCCCAAAAACAGCCTTCAGGACTCGGTACGGCCATTATGAGTTCCTGGTGATGTCTTTTGGATTGACTAATGCCCCTGCAGCTTTCATGGATTTGATGAATCGGGTATTCAGGCCATACTTGGACTCCTTTGTCATTGTGTTTATTGACGACATCTTAGTTTATTCGAGGAGTAGCGAGGAGCACGAGCAGCATTTGAGGACTGTGCTCCACACTTTGAGAGATCATCGGCTTTATGCCAAATTCTCAAAGTGTGAGTTCTGGCTTGAGTCTGTAGCTTTCTTGGGGCATGTTGTATCCAGACAGGGTATCATGGTAGACCCAGCGAATATTGAGGCTATTCGAGGTTGGGCTAGGCCCACGTCGCCTACTGAGGTTCGCAGTTTTGTTGGGTTGGCAGGTTATTACAGACGGTTTGTTGAGGGCTTCTCGTCTATTGCATCTCCTATGACCAGACTGACCAGGAAGGAGGTTCCGTTTCAGTGGTCCGAGGATTGTGAGGCAAGCTTCCTGAAGCTCAAGGATCGACTTACTTCTGCCCCTGTGTTGACTCTTCCAGTTGAGGGCGAGGGTTTCACCGTGTATTGTGATGCGTCTGGTATCGGTTTGGGGTGTGTTCTGATGCAGCGGGGTCGTGTTATTGCTTATGCATCGAGACAACTGAAGGTGCACGAACGTAATTACCCCACTCATGACTTGGAATTAGCAGCGGTAGTATTTGCACTGCGGATTTGGAGGCATTATCTATACAGTGTGCATTGTGAGATCTTTACAGACCACCGCAGTCTTCAGCATATTATGACTCAGAGAGATCTTAATTCGAGGCAGCGCAGGTGGATTGAGTTGCTGAAGGACTATGATATCTCTATTCTCTATCATCCGGGCAAGGCGAATGTGGTAGCGGACGCCTTAAGCCGGAAGACAGTGAGTATGGGTAGCTTAGCCTTCATTCCAGTCTCTCAGCGGCCATTAGCTTTGGACATTCAGTCCTTAGCTAACTCGATGGTTCGATTGGATATTTCTGACCCCAGGAGGATTGTTGCTTGTGTTGAGGCTAGATCTACTTTGCTGGAGCAGATTCAGGGTTGTCAGTTTGAGGATAGCGGTCTCTGTAGCATTCGAGATCAGGTATTGAGGGGTGAGTCTGAGAGAGCTACCTTGGGTTCTGATGGTGTTCTGAGGTTTGACGGTCGTATTTGTGTCCCGAGGGTTGGAGATTTGATTCAGTTGATTCTGCACGAGGCACACAGTTTCAGATATTCTATTCACCCTGGGACAGCTAAGATGTATCGGGATCTGAGGCAGCACTATTGGTGGAGTGGTATGCGGAGAGACATAGCAGGGTTTGTAGCTCGATGCCTTTGTTGTCAGCAGGTAAAGGCCGAGCACCAGAGACCTGGTGGTCTACTTCAGCCGTTACCCATTCCTGAGTGGAAGTGGGAGCGGATCACGATGGATTTCGTTGGTAGGTTACCTCGCACCTCTCGTGGCTTTGATAGTATTTGGGTTATTGTAGATCGGTTGACTAAGTCCGCGCACTTTATCCCTGTTCAAACTTCCTACAGTGCTGAGAAGTTAGCTCGTGTATATATTCAGGAGGTAGTTCGCCTACACGGAGTACCGGTGTCTATTATCTCAGACTGAGGGTCTCAGTTTACCTCCAGTTTCTGGCAGGCTTTCCAGGAGGAGTTGGGTACTCAAGTGGACCTCAGTACTGCGTTTCATCCTCAGACCGACGGGCAATCAGAGCGGACTATTCAGGTGTTAGAGGATATGCTCCGTGCTTGTGTGTTAGACTTTGGGGGTCAGTGGGATCAGTTCTTGCCTTTAGCGGAATTCGCGTATAATAATAGCTTCCACTCCAGCATTCAGATGGCTCCGTTTGAGGCTTTGTATGGTAGACGGTGTCGGTCTCCAGTTGGATGGTTTGAGACTTCAGAAGTCAGTCCTCGTGGCACAGATTTGCTCCGAGAGTCTTTGGACCGAGTTCGGGTGATTCAGGACAGGCTGCGGACAGCGCAGAGTAGACAGAGGAGTTATGCTGACAGTAGACGTCGTCCGTTGAGATTCAGAGTTGGTGATAGGGTCTTCTTAGGAGTATCGCCAATGAAGGGCGTGATGCGATTCGGTAGGAGGGGCAAGCTTAGCCCCAGGTATATTGGACCCTTTGAGATTCTTCGGACAATCGGGGAGGTAGCATATGTACTGGCCTTACCTCCGACCTTTTCAGCTATCCACCCAGTATTTCATGTTTCTATGCTGCGACAATATATCCCAGATGAGTCGCATGTGCTTCAGTGGGACTCGGTTCAGTTAGACGAGAAGTTAGCATTTGTTGAGGAGCCTGTGTCCATTTTAGCCAGAGATGTCAGACGGTTACGCTCCCGGGAAATTCCAGTGGTTAAGGTACAATGGCGTCACCGTCCAGTTGAGGAGGCTACTTGGGAACTTGAACGTGACATGCGAGCCCAGTATCCCTACTTGTTTACGTCTTCAGGTATATGCTTATTCTTGACTTTCGCGGACGAAAGTCCTTTTAGTAGTGGATATTGTAATGACCTTCCCGGTCATTTTCCTCATTTTCGTGCGTTCTCAGCGTTTAGAGCTTGTCTATAACTGCCCCAAGTTATTTATGACTTGCTGGGACTGACAGTTCGGTTCCCGGGCAGTTCGTTTGAGAATATTATTTAGACCGAGCACGTTGTAAAATGTTAAATTAAATTAGAATTTGATAAAATGACATAGTTAATTACCTTTCAAAAATATTTATGATATTTATAAAATTCTTTAGTGATGATGTATCTATACTACTTTATAAAAGTTCTATAATTTATTTATATTTTAAACGGAGATAGTAAATCTAAATATGTTAAAATAATATTTTTATTTTATAGAAGTTTTGTTCAAAATAATGTTCTATGCATGATGGTATATTTAAAATATTATATTTATTTTACCACGAGCCTATGCAGTATCCGAATATATATATACGGAGAGCAAAATAATGGATAAAGCCATGTGCATGCAACATTAATTGGCATTTGACTAAAAGACTTATTTTTTTGTTGGTTTGTACGTGTAGTGTATATATATATATACACTCTAATATTAATTCCTTTCTTATTTTGTCTTGTTTAAAGAAAAAAAAACTACATATATTCCACCATTTTTTTTAGCACTTTAAGCTCAACTTTAAACATTTCTAGAGAGATTCAAGGTTAGGGGTTGGTATATTTGAGTTCGTGGACTCGTTCTCGTCATTTCTACGGTACGTTTTCTTATTTTTACGGTAGTTTTAGTTACGGTGGTTGTTGGAATTGGTATTGATGTTTGAGCTAGATATTGAGCTCAAATTGAGCGGTGTTAGTTGTGACTATTGGTCATGGGGTGATTTGGGACGCTGTGACGGTTTCGGTTTTTCGATTCCACAAGTGGGCCCCACATGGACCGTTTGGATATTTTTTTGAACTAATGCAATATGGGTATCAAAATTCATGTTTTGACATGTAGTTTATTATTTTGCTAGCGTGGCAGCAATCGGAGGTCTCTCGAAAGGGAAAGACTCCTATTTAGCAAGCTTTGGCAGGCGTTTGGCGGCGTCCAGGTAGGCTAGGCTTACCATATACCTAGACTGAGTTTGTTTATAGTATTTGCATATTATTATGCTAGTGTTTGGGCTGGTAGTTGTAGATTGGCATTGGCTTGCTATGATTAGGCCTTTTGGGCCGGTTAGGGCCTTGTTCGGATGTGTTTCGGGCCTGCTATCCTCGTGGTGTGCCAGATATTACTTTTATAGGGTTGGTTAATGTTGTACCGCTGTTAGTAGGGGTTTGGGGAACCTTAGCCCAAACTTGGTTCCGGGACCCCGTAGTGGGCCCCACTACTCTTCACAGTCGGTGTAGTTAGCTTTAAACCTTATTAGGCTTAGTTAATCCCCGAGATGATCTTTTAGGATAACATTTGTATTAAATTACCCTATTTATGCCCTTTTGACCTGTTTAGCCTTGTTAGTCTCTAATAGCACCGTATTTGACCGGGGTCGGCTAGTTTGATTTAGAATGCGGACCCGCCTTGCCATGACTTAGAATGTATACCCAGACTTGTAGTACGTGGTGGGTTAGCTCCTTTACTTATGTTTCGAGTTTATTTTGGGGCTGGTATGTCCCCGTTTACTTGTATTTGTGTGGATTCTGGCACTATTATGTCACTTGGTTACTGATTATTATGAGTTCCGGTTCAAGTCCGGCCACTGATTCAGCATGATGGTTACTGATTATTATGAGTTCCGGTTCGAGTCTGGCCACTGATTATTATGAGTTCCGGTTCGAGTCCGGCATCTGGTTATGATATGATTTGAGAGTTTTGGTACTGAGTTCCGGTTCGAGTCCGGCGGTTATGATATATGTGGCCTATTGTTATTATCCACTATGTCCGGTTCGATTCCGGTGTCTGGCCTCTTGTTATTACCCATTGGTGCCGGTTCAAGCCCGGTGCACCCTTGTTGGTTATTCTGGTTACTGGATACTGATACAGCTTCGAGACACTGGTGACTATGCATTTACTATTCTTGTGTGTCCCGCCGGTTTATGGGGGCCAGGCTGGGTTATTGTTTTCTTTCGTGTACCTATCGGGTTTATGGGGGCCCAGATAGGTTATGTTTGACTTGAGTGCTTACTTATGCATTTATTTACTCTTTACTTAGTATCGTATTTATTTATCTCCTGAGCATATCTACACGCCTCGGCAGTAGTGTATTTACTTATTATTTATACCCCGGACCTAGCATGCACCCTCGCATTTTAGCTTGCTTATATTATATTGAGCTCAGTCGGCCGATGATGCCTACTGAGTACCCGTTTCCCCGGTACTCATACTGCACTTCTGCATCTTTTTCCCCGATGCAGATCCGGGCACTAGTCGACAGTTTTGACGTGACTCTCTTTCCAGCACTGACTCCGGAGCAGGGTGAGCTTACTGACGTCCGAGGCAGATCCTACTCCATCTCTATTGTATAGTCTTTTGCTCTCGAGACTGTAGTACTTGTTGTATATATTTGGTTTCTGTCTTGTTTTTTTTGACATGTCTAGTAGTGGCTCTTGTACCGACTTCACCAGGTCTTGGGAGGGGTTCCCAGTTGTATATATTGTTCTCTTCCTTCTCAGTCTTGGTATGGATATATATATTTTGATTTTGTTTTTTTTTTGGTATTTCTAGCATGTGTATTAGTATGGTTACTTCCACTTCATCTCTGTTTCCTGAGATTCCACCCGTTAGCCTGTCGCTTGTCGCTCTGGGCTAGGGTTTGGCTTGCCTATTGGTGGGTTACGGTAGGCACCATCAGGACTCGAAAAATCGGGTCGTGACAGAAAAATACCATAAATCATGTGATGACTTTTCCTTGACAAGTCACCTTATATTGAAAAAATTGTAAAGCATAATTTTGTTGATTGTATGAGCCATGCAACTCCTTTTTATTAAAAGTGGAGTGACAAATAAAAAAAGAGTTTGCTAGCCTAATAAAAAAAATGAGATATGTGGCTAATTCCACTTGGATTAATATTGTGTATGCAGAAAAAGTACTTAGCAAATAGAAGCAAACCAGGTATACTTACTTGATACGAAAGTTGAGGCTTTTTTTACAAAAGAAAAAATATTATGCTATACTTAAAAGTACTTCATGAGGAAGTTGAAAAACTTTGGTGCTAATTGGAAACAAAAATTTATTATGACTAACTCTACCATGGAGACTGAGTTTGATGCTTTAACTTCATCTAGTGAAAAAGTGATTTAGAGATTTATTATATCAATCACTTTATTTTGAAAAATTAATTTCACTACTTTTGATTAATTGTGATTGCACCAAAATTTTTGGAAGAGTACAAAATCGTTATTATAAGGGTAAATTCAGATCCTTAAAGAGAAAACACAACATTGTGAGATCATATTGATGTTAATTATGTTAATCTTGTGATAGTCTTGCAGATTTAGACCAAGGCCTTGGCAATATAAAGAGTCTGAAACACATCGAGGAGGATGGAGTTGAAGCTCACAATTCTTTTGAGTCATATAAGATGAAACCTAATCTAGGGACTAGAGATCCAATAGCCAAGTTCAATAAAAAAAAATGAATCATATGATGACTTGTTGTGAAAAGCACTATTATGTAATTCCTCCATATGATGTGAGTGAATTTTTCTATAATAATTTGTGGAGGTTTAGTTTTAAAAAACTCTTAATAAAATTTTGTATCTCGTATTAGTGGGGTGTCAAAATTATAGGACCACCCTTTACAAATTTCACCTATGTGAGTGTGAAAGTAGGCCCTTCCTATGAGAATTGAGCTTACTCTAAAAAACTTTTGAAAATTGGGATGGCACAAGGCAGTAATGTATTGGCTATTAAAGCTTATGTCAACACCTTGATTATTATATGTAAGCATTGATACTTTATTTCCCTTAAGAAGTCATAGTTCAAGTCTGAGACCACTACTAACTCTAGAATAAAGGTTACTGTTTCACTAAGTGAAGGTTCAATACAGCACATCCCTTTATTATTTATAATAGTCTTCCTTCAACTAAATTGATGAAATACTCTCTTAATCTAATATTAAAATGAGTAGAGGATTTTAGTTGCATTTTAATATTACAAATACAATATTGATATGGCTCATAATGGGGTGTCAATTGTGGTGCATTACTTAGAACTTTAATCCCTTACATTAGTGGAGTATGTGGAGAGTTTCTTGTAACTCTCATACATTAGTTTCTTTGTGGTAGATAATGGTCATACATTAGAAACTCTTGTAAACTCTAAGTTATTATTCTACATCTTAATATCTTGTAACTCTTGTAACTTGTGTAGCCTTTAGGTCATTCATCTACCTCATTTACTAGATTAAAGAATTACAACACCTTTATAAATGATGTTTTCTTTCTTGTGTTTAGTAGAGGGGTGAAGTAGTATATTGTTTGTTGTGAAATACAATAAGAAATATATCGTGTTAATATTTTGAGGTTAGTGTGGTGAAAGAGAGAGTTGGGACAAAGAAAATATTCTATGTCTCCAACTATATTTACTATACAAAAGAGAGTAATTATATTAGTGAAAGAGATAGTTTAGAAAAAAAAATATTTTAAGTCTCCAACTATATTTACTATACAAAAGAGAATTATTATACGTTGAAGAAAGATATTCTTTTGATGGAGCTTTGGACTCTACAATTAGATATTCTTTTGATGGAGCTTTGGACTCTACAATTAGATATTCTTTTGATGGAGCTTTGGACTCTACAATTAATTCAGAGTTGTTTGAGATGTACATTGTAATAGGATATTATATCCTGAAGGGGACAAGTCAAGAGTGGTGTTGCTGGATCAGTGTATATTATGCCGCAGTGGCCTTGAATCTCCTTAAAGAGAGTGAGATATTTGTGCCTCGGCCTGAATATATTTTTATTCATTTTATTTTTTCAATTGTAATTTAATTATTGTGGTATATTATACCAACAAAATGTAGCACACTGTGATGTATCTTGAGAGATATTTTATTTCATAAAATGCATAAAATATGATTATGGAGGATCGGGTGCCACTATAATGACTCTCCAGTTTATTTTTCAACTTTTTGTGCGTTTCCTGCATTTTGACTTCTCGATAGTTGCCACCTGTCATTTATGACCTACTAAAATAGGTGGTTTGGTACCTGGGTAGTTTGCTTGAGAATTTTATTAATACCAAACATGTTGTGAAATATTTGAATCAAATTAGAATTTGATAAAAGATATATTTTATTACCTTTCTAAAATATTTTAGATATTTATGAAAATATTTTAATATGATATATTTATGTTATTTTATAATAGTTTTATACCTACTAAAATAGGTGGTTTGGTACCTGGGTAGTTTGCTTGAGAATTTTATTAATACCAAACATGTTGTGAAATATTTGAATCAAATTAGAATTTGATAAAAGATATATTTTATTACCTTTCTAAAATATTTTAGATATTTATGAAAATATTTTAATATGATATATTTATGTTATTTTATAATAGTTTTATAATTTCATAATATTTTAAATGGAGATAGTAAGTCTAGTTATGCTAAAAAAATTATTATTATCTAATAGAGGCTTTATTTGAAATAATTTTCAATTAGTTATGATATATTTAAAAAGTCATATTTATTTTACCACAAGCCTATGTAATACCAGAGTGCATACGAAATGGGATAAATTTCAGTTTTGGGTTGTCACCTCCACTCCATGTGGAGTTGAGGGAGATGAACAACACATATTTACCATTGATGGTAGGTTGCCACATATGTCAACTTAGACCTATTGTAACTACTATATTATATTGATATCCAAAGTATGTTTCGGAGACAAAAAAAAGTAAGTAATTCCTCTATATCTATTTTCATCAACTTCTGCCACAATTTTCATTACGTAAAAAGCAACTTTCAAATGCAAAGAAATAACTCTTCGTCCATTTATTTTGTTCCTTTACAAAGTGATTTTCTTTCGATTGTTGTTGTATCTAAGTGTATATATATAAATATATACACACATACATAGAAGAGGAAAGTTCTATAGAAAAATATTTTGGCACGTTATTTGATCACTAATAGGAAATCAATTATCTATATTAAGTTATTTACGCTCGGACCTAGGCAAATTTTTTCTGATTCTTGGAGGTTCTTGATGTGGCAGCTTTCTAAGGTCGAGTGGAGCAAATTAGCATCTCGTGGTCAGTCCGAGACTGTTGTTTGACTTTGAGGTAGGTTACGGTCTACCTTCTTATAGATTTTGCTCTACGAGATTGTGTATAGTATAAATTCAATATGGGGTGGATTTTGGGATAGACTTAAGATTATCTTAGCTGTTTTACTATTTCTGACATTCTTTCGGAAATTTTAGAGTAGACCATTTGCTTGTACCATAGTTCTGTAACCCTGCTGAAGCAATAGGATTAGGCTAAGTATATTTGTATGTTTCTGCAATGTTGGGATTAGACTAGCGACCTTTAATGTAGGTTAGAAATAGTATCTTGGAATGGGACTAGTATGCCTCGGTTGGTTACTATTTACTATCATGGATACCCCCGATTACTCTCTTTTCCTATTGACATATACATACGTCGTTCTGTACATTGGTGGGCCTGAGGCCTTGGATAAAAACACGCGGAACATCAAGTTAGTATTCTTTGCTCTTGAAGAGCAGTGATTTATGTTATGGATATTTGGGTTATTGTGCTCTTATTATGTGTATATTGGTGATGGCATACATACCTTCACACGCGCACTTACATGCATTGTGGTACGTTTTCAAGGAAAAATATTAATTTTTACTACTATTTTCAAAAAGGGGCTATTTCTCATTTTCCTGTCACAACCTGAAATCCCATTCTGGCCGGACTGGCACCCGAAGCCGATATGGCCCGAGAGAACCAATCTTTGCTTATGAACACTCGTATGCATCTCCTCGTATGGACCTTATAATACCTCATGCAAATATGCAGAAGTCATGGATATGGAAACATATTCCATATATATATATCTATCAAACTTGGCCATTGGGGCCATCAAACCAAAATGAGCATACATATCTTACATTCTGTTCCCACATAAGTCTACAAAAGCCTCTACAGATACATAGCTATGAAAAACCTAGAGTCGGGACAACACCCCCCTCTATACTCATATACAATACCAAAATACATGTACATAGAAGCTCAGAAAGCCCCGAACCAACTGGAGCTCACCAAAAGTCGGCAAAAGACCTGCAACCTACTGTGGAGGTCTACTAGTACCTGCACCTGCAGCAAGTAAGGTAAATCCCCCAAGAGGGGTCAGTACGGAGAATGTACTGAGTATGTAAGGCCATATGAAACTGTCATAAATACATCAATAGAATCAAAATGTAAGAGGATAATCAATGTGAATAACCCATCGACTTGCATATGTGGAACCATGCAGCTTAAATAAATTAAGTTATTCTCTTTATGGTTTATTCCTCATCGCTCATATCATAACGTACCCGGGCCCCAACTGATCAGTGGGTCTTAACATAACATAACGTTATGTTGGGATCGGCTCGAGCTAGGTCTTTACCTCTAGAGCTACCACCCATAAATCAATATATATTGGGATCGACTCGAGCTAGGCTTATGCCTCTAGAGCTGCCACCCATACCAACATATCAGGTTTGGCTCGAGCTAGGTTATTACCCCTAGAGCTACCCCCTTTCAGGATAGGTCCGAGCTAGGCTTATGCCCCTAGGACTGCCCCCTGATCCAACAATCTCGGGATCGGCTTGATCTAGGCTTTCTGCCCCCAAAGCTACCACCCATACTCAACCATTAACCACCAACAAATATGAATTACGTTATTTCTTACTTTTGAGAGATGTACTTGCGAGGGATTGATTCATCCTCTTATGAGAGATTGATACAATCAATTATGAGAGATTAACGTATATATACATAGCCACAACATTATTGGAAGCTTAAGAACACAATATTATTGGGACCTTTGGAGCATGTCCATAATTATGCAACTCATGCACAACCATGACTAATGAATGAAGAATATGCGACTTAACAATAGATAACATTATTGAAACCATTAGACACAAGTCAATGAACAAGAGGTACGTGTATAACCACTATTGGCACTTTGGAACATAACCTTTTTGGGCTTTTGGAACATTGACCAACGAATATGAGACATACAATTCCCAATTGATCAATGAGTAGGAAAATATGTGATAATAACCATTGCTAACCGGATATAGAATACTTTAGCACATTTTGGGATGGTACAAATGTAATGTCAATGTGAATACTATTTGCTGCAGAAAGATACGGACAAAGTAACCTTACATACGTAGTATTCTCAGTACCAATACACAAATCTTAAATGCGCATACAATAGTCCCTCTCCTTCCTTATGTTTCACTCTACAACACAAATACATAACGGAGCCAACATTAACCATCAACTACTTTACAAATGCATATGACATCAATGAGTTACATGTTTGCCTTTAAACATGCCATTTCCCCTAGACAAAACCATTGAAGAAATTATTATTCCAAAAATCCCACAATATTCCCAACATTGACCAACACATGATAATCAATACATTTCACCACAACACTTCTCCTTTACACTTTCTTAGCCACACCACATCACAAATAATCCATCAAATGACCTTAATACATCTCATAGCACATATCGGCCAAAATCCCATAATTTAAACTTATAGAAAAATAACAAGTTTAGTAACAAAATAACACCATACATGTTCATATTTTATCCATACCAAGCTCTTTCATCAAAGGCACAAGTCATAATTCAAGCTTGAATCTCATGGATCACAAATCTTATATAAAAACACAAAGTACCATGTCCAACACATCCAAGCACAACCAACATGATTTACATACTCTACCATGCATATAATATGCTAATCCATAATAATAATCACTTACCTAAGCTTGAGAAATGATGATCTTGCTCCAAAAGTTGTCTTTGAGTCTTTAGGGTTTAGAGAAAATGTCTTGGATATTTGTCTAAAGGCATGAGACTTTATAATCAATAAAATCAGATTTCATAACCTTTATATAGGCCCCCAATTCCATCCTTATACACTCTTTAACATTTAATGTTGGGTTCTAGAAGGTCAAGACAAGAATGGGTCTTTTGACCCATTTTTTGGGCCATGTTTTCTTTTTCATTTTTGGGTCCTTTTTGGGCCCAATTCACTTAACCCAGTAAAATCAATAATTTCTCGTGTTTAAATCATATCATATGTGCTAAAACAAAATTCCCACTCACGCTAGTCGTATCCATAACCTCAATCCCAAAAACAAGTGATTCTAGCCACGTATGGCCTATTTTGACCAAAAGGGTAAAATCGTCATTTTGATGCCAAATTCATTCTCGAGTAATTTTATCATACCAATATAATACTTGAATCATTTCATGTATATACTCATGGTTGTAGAAGAAACATGGCAAAAATTGGCTCAGTACGTCTCCGGGTACCCTTGGGACTTAAGAAAATTTCCAACTTTCGAAAAATGGAAAAACCAGCCTGGCACGCCCTTGTACGCTCCAGCTTGCTGCCTCTGGGCTAAAAATTTTAGCCCATATCGGCTTTGCACGCCTTCTGGCGCGCCTGTGCCTTAATTTTTTTGAAAATTTTATTTTTCGACTTTTCTTCGCGGGTTTGGTTAGATACTTCGAGTCCTATTCTTTAACTTACTTCTTAACCTTAATAAACTTTGTTTAGAGGTCTTCTTAGCCTCGTTTTGAACCCCACAAATGCTCCACGAAAATCACAAAACACCTCCTATGAAAGGCTAATCACATGTACGGGGCCAAATTTCAATTTTCTCATCATTAACATTACCAAATACATACTTGTAGGTCTCAACACCTACGTAACCATTGTTAAATGTTGTCAAGTAGGGTTGGGAAGGTATGGGGTGTTACATTATTCCCCTCTTAGAAACATTCGTCCTCGAATGTTAGTAACATCGCCTCATGTACATCCCATGCATCTCTATCTTAACATATATATGCATATACACATAATATTCATGGATACTTCCTTGTTATATCCAAACTCCATACCTTGAACTTTCTCCCAACGTTTGAAGTAGTCACGGGTACTCTGACTTCATTATTTCTTTGGCTCCCTACGTGATTCGGTTTTTCCACTGTACTTTTACTAAAGCTATTACTATTTTCTTTTCATCTTCCCACTTATCCATATAGGGTGGCAATATATATCCTTCCATAAGTGAAATCCCGCATAGCTTGGACATAATGGATCTCATCATATGACTTGTTTTAGCTTGTAGCTACTGTAGTACCATCTTACCCTTCTCTATAGCGTAGTGAACAAAATCTAGCCCCAAATAAAGCAGTTCCACTCGGTGTAAATCACCCAATAGATGATTTAAACTTCCTTTTACATCAACCTTCATAATATACCATTTTGATACTTAACCATTAGCTATCATGATACGCACATTCAATAATCATCCTAACTACCTTTTAAGTCTCTCGTACAGGTTCGTCATACACCTTCAAGTGTTTGGATAGTATACACTGTTTGTTCGTTCGTCTGAGGGTGACAAACTGTACTCAAATTCATTCATGTACCCAAACTTCTTTGCAAAGAAACTTCAAAGAAAATGTGTAGCAAATCGAGCCCTCCTTCCTCATGGAATAGAGTTCAGAACTCCGTATAGTTGTACTTCCTCTTTAATAAACAACCTCGCATAATCTTCAACCATGCAAGTGGTCTTGAAAGACAACATGTGTAATATGTAGGTAAACTTGTCAGCTATCTCTCATGTGGAATCAAATTCCTAAAATGTATGGGATAATCCATATGCGTATGAGGCAAACTTGCGATAAAATCCATGTTAACCATGTCTTATTTTAAACTGGAAAATGTATACATGGCATATAATACCTCCAGGTTTCTGATGCTCTGCTATTACCTATTGACAATTTGGTCAAGGAGTTACAATTTCATAATGTTCTTCTTCTTTATATTGCCTTACCAATGCCTTCTTACCAAACCATGGTACATTTTGGTTTCTTCCGAATAAAATAGAATACCGTGAATGAGGTGCTTCGGTTATAATTCATTTCCTTGGTCCAACTATATTTGATATACTTGATCTACCTTGATATTGAATAATCTCTCATACACAAGGTCAAATCTCATCGAACCTTGTGATACGTTCTTTTTGCCAAACTCAAAATAGGATTCGCATGTTGCTTTTCCTTCACCTCTACGAATGAAAACTTTATCGCATTTCGCGCTATAACCTTTGATCTAGAGTTTCAAGTAAATGCATTACCAACCTATTTAATCAATATGTAGATCCTCAACCATACCTTGTGTCCCCATGAATCGACCATTAGTACTTCCTAGTGCTTTGCGGCTTAACGCATCAACCACCGCATTTGCTCTTACCGAATGTGATCTCAGTATCTTATCTTAATCTCTTACTAATTTGAGTCATCTTCCCTACCTCAGATTTAAGTCCCTCTACTTTAAGATATATACAAACTCTTATGATCGATATTTCTATATCAATATGAACCCTAAGTAGTGGTGTCGTATTTTTCAAATAACTACCACAACTTGTTATCTCAAAATCATGTGTGAGATAATCTCTCTCATATGGCTGCACTGTCGTGAGGCATACACTGTTATCTTATCATGCTGCATTGACCCTATATCTGAGGTCAACCCCTGGAGCATCACAATACAATTGCGTAACTTTTGTGCCTTCAAGAAATACTAAAACTGATGTAGAAGTTAATTTGTCTTTCAACTCTTGGGAACTTTGCTCACATGCATCGCTCTACTGAAACTTAATTGTCTTGTGTGTAAACTCTCTTCTCTTTGTTTTTGTTTTTTTCCACCGTCTCTCTCTTTTGCGTACCGACCTTTATTCCTTCTTCCTATACAATTTAACCCAAGAATGCTATAGATATATCCAAAATTTACATTTACAAAACTTCTATAACACTTGTTGCACATGATTAACGTGGTCCTCTTGTGGCCTCGAATAAACCAGAATATCATCCGTGAACATAGTCACTAATACATCCAAGAATAGTTTGACCACCCTATTCACCCAATCCATAACAACAGCTGGTACATTTGTCAGTTCCAATGGTACAACTAAGAATCATAATAGTCAGACCGTGTTCGGAAGGCTGTCTTGGGTATATCTTTGTTTCTAACTCTGACTTGGTGATAACCCGATCTCAAGTCACTCTTGTTCCAGAGAAATTGGTGCAAGAAAGAGTGAATACAATCCTTTTGATAAAAAGGAACAACACACTTGGCACCCTGTAACTGTTCAAACAAATCATCAATTCTTGGGAGGGAATATTTGTTCTCGATCGTTAATTTGTGCAGTTGCCAATAGTTAATACGTTCTCAAGTACCATTTCACTTTTGTTTTCCATATTCACACGGATGCGCCCCAAAGGACATATTTGGTCTTATGTATCTCCTGTCCACCAAATCTTTTAATTGCTCTACTTAATTCCCATAGCTTTACTGAAACCATGTTATACGAAGAAAAAAAAAATAAGCGGAAGGCTTGGAACCACATCAATAGTAAACTCTACTTCCCGTTCCGGGAGTAAGCCTAGAACTTCATCAGGAATTATATCAAGAAAGTGATTGACCACCAAAACCTCTTGAGGACTTGGTGGTTTCACATCAATCTCTCGCTCTCAGACTAGCACTGGCATACATACCCCCTTGGCTATCAATTAAGATAGAAAAATAAAAGTTTCCTTGGTGCCCCCACATTACCCTTCCACTCAGGATCATGTTCTTATGGACAATGAAAATATACCTTCTTAAGCCCGGCAATCTACCATGACATAACAAGAAACCAACCAATCCGTCCCATTACTAACATCAATATCCACCAGTTTCGATTCAATAAGATCAGCCAATATATCATAACCCCACACAATTACTACACAATCATGATGCACTCTTCTAGCTACAATACATTCACCTTTTGGTGTAGATTCCCCAAATAGGTTAACTAAAAATTCTAGTGTCTTTTTTACAAAATTTTTCTCTTCAACCATCAATGGAGTAACATATGATAGGGTAAAACCCAATTCAATCAAAGTAAATACGTTATGTGAAAAGACAGATAATATACCTGTCACATCATCCGGAGAAGCCTCATATTTCTGCCGATCCGCCACGGTGTGGGTACGACCCTGGATGCTACCAGAACTAGGTGCCCTCCTAGCACCTATGCTACGACAAGTAGGTTGTACATTTGACGATGATAATGCAACAGCAGCTACCGTAGGCCGTGTCACACCACCCACGACTCTTTGTGGGCACTCTCTCACCATATGCCCTGGTACGCCACACCAAAAGTAAACATTTGTTCCCAATCAGCATTCACCTAAATGATACTTCCTACAGCGCTGACACTGCTGAAACCAACATTCACCTAAATGGTACTTCCCGCAACGTTGACACTGCTGACGAGGAGGCCTCGATTGAATCATACTTCCTCGTGCTCGATATCCACTGTATGTAAACCCTGAATCTCACCTCCTTGCCCAAACTGGTTGCTTCTAAACCCTTGGAATAGAGGGGGAATATTTGCTGTGGAATGGGGACATAATGGCCTAGGCTGTTTGTGAAAAACCCGAGGCCCAAATCCGTCTTCGGATGCCATAACCTGTCCCGTGGGTTTAGCTCTTTTTGACGATCCTACTTCCAATTCCTGTATTTTTCTCCTTTGCCTCTGTCCCTCCTTATGCTACACAAGATCTTGTCTTTAAGCTTGTACAGCAATTACACGGGTCAATATTTTCACTGCACTCATTAAATCCTGCTCAATGGTATTGTCGGGCAGTCCCTAAAATACTACTCTCTTTCTCAGCTCTTCTGGAGCTGGAAAAGTAGGAGAAACCCGTGATGCAAATTCGGTGTCAGTACCATCTTCAGGTGGTGATTTACTCTCTCCTTCTCCGGTAAGCGTAACAACCTGCTTACCCTTTCCTTTACCTCTCCTTGTCATCGGCATTTCCTATATCAAAGAAAACCAATCACCATGGTCAGATATAATCTAACTTACAACACTGGCTCTACTGTACGATCTAGGAATGAAGAAAAGGAACAACATCCTAAATGTCCCGTAGCCTCCTACTTATAAATGTGGTGCACAACACATCGATAAATAAATATCTACTCAGACACGGCTTTGTAGACACCCTTAGAACAACCTGCTCTGATACCACTTTTGTCACAACCCAAAATCCCATTCGGACCGGACTGGCACCCGAAGCCGATATGGCCCGAGAGAACCAATCTTTGCTTATGAACACTCATATGTATCTCCTGGTATGGACCTTATAATACCTCATGCAACTATGCGGAAGTCATGGATATGGAAACATATGCCATATATATATATATATATATCAAACCTAGAGTCGGGACAACACCCCACTCTATACTCATATACAATACCAAAATACATGTACATAGCAACTTAGAAAGCCCTAAACCAACTGGAGCTCACGAAAAGTTGGCAAAAGACCTGCAACCTACTGTGGAGGTCTACTAGTACCTGCGCCTGCAGTAAGTAAGGTAAATCCCCCAAGAGGGGTCAGTACAGAGATTGTACTGAGTATGTAAGGCCATATGAAACTGTCATAAATACATCAATAGAATCAAAATGTAAGAGGATAATCAATTTGAATAACCCATCGATTTGCATATGTGGAACCATGTAGCTTACATAAATTAAGTTCTTCTCTTTATGGTTTATTCCTCATCGCTCATATCATAACGTACCCGGGCCCCAACTGATCTGTGGGTCTTAACATAACATAACGTTATGTTGGGATCGGCTCGATCTAGGTCTTTGCCTCTAGAGCTACCACCCATAAATCAATATATATTGGGATTGGTCCGAGCTAGGCTTATGCCCCTAGGACTGCCCCCTGATCCAACAATCTCGGGATCGGCTTGAGCTAGGCTTTTTACCCCCAAAGCTACCACCCATACTCAACCATTAACCACCAACAAATATGAATTACGTTATTTCTTACTTTTGAGAGATGTACTTGCGAGGGATTGATTCATCCTCTTATGAGAGATTGATACAATCAATTATGAGAGATTAACGTATATATACATAGCCACAACATTATTGGAAGCTTAAGAACACAACATTATTGGGAACTTTGGAGTATGTCCATAATTATGCAACTCATGCACAACCATGACTAATGAATGAAGAATATGCGACTTAACAATAGATAACATTATTGAAACCATTAGACACAAGTCAATGAACAAGAGGTATGTGTATAACCACTATTGGCACTTTGGAACATAACCTTTTTGGGCTTTTGGAACATTGACCAACGAATATGAGACATACAATTCCCAATTGATCAATGAGTAGGAAAATATGTGATAATAACCATTGCCAACCGGATATAGAATACTTTAGCACATTTCGGGATGGTACAAATGTAATGTCAATGTGAATACTATTTGCCGCAGAAAGATACGGACAGAGTAACCTTACATACCTGGTATTCTCAATACCAATACACAAATCTTAAATGCGCATACAATAGTCCCTCTCCTTACTTATGTTTCACTCTACAACACAAATACATAACGGAGCCAACATTAACCATCAACTACTTTAAAAATGCATATAACATCAATGAGTTACATGTTTGCCTAACAAAATGTCATTTCCCCCTTGACAAAACCATTGATGAAAATATCATACCAATAATCCCACAATATTCCATACATTGACCACAACATCATATACCAATAACACTTCACCACAACACTTCTCCTTTACACTTTCTTATCCACACCACATCACAAATAATCCATCAAATGACCTTAATACATCTCATAGCACATATCGGCCAAAATCCCATAATTTACACTTATAGAAAAATAACAAGTTTAGTAACAAAATAATACCATACATGTTCATATTTTATCCATACCATGCTCTTTCATCAAAGGCACAAGTCATAATTCAAGCTTGAATCTCATGGATCACAAATCTTATATAAAAACACAAAGTACCATGTCCAACACATCCAAGCACAACCAACATTATTTACATACTCTACCATGCATATAATATGTTAATACATAAGAATAATCGTTTACCTAAGCTTGAGAAATGATGATCTTGCTCCAAAAGTTGTCTTTGAGTCTTTAGGGTTTGGAGAAAATGTCTTGGATATTTGTCTAAAGGCATGAGACTTTATAATCAATAAAATCAGATTTCTTACCCTTTATATAGGCCCCCAATTCCATCCTTATACACTCTTTAACATTTAATGTTGGGTTCTAGAAGGTCAAGACAAGAATGGGTCTTTTGACCCATTTTTGGGCCATGTTTTCTTTTCATTTTTGGGTCCTTTTTGGGCCCAATTAACTTAACCCAGTAAAATCAATAATTTCTCGTGTTTAAATCATCTCATACGTGTTACAACAATATTCCCACTCACGCTAGTCATATCCGTAACCTCAATCCCAAAAACAAGTGATTCTAGCCACGTATGGCCTATTTTAACCAAAAGGGTAAAATCTTCATTTTGATGCCAAATTTGTTATCGAGTAATTTTATCATACCAATATAATACTTGACTCATTTCATGTATATACTCATGGTTGTATAATAAACGTGGCAAAAATTGGCTTGGTACGTCTCCGGGTACCCTTGGAACTTAAGAAAATTTTCAACTTTTGAAAAATGGAAAAACCAGCCTGGCACTCCCTTGTGTTTGCCAGATTGCTTCCTCTGGGCTAAAAATTTCATCCCAGAGCATCCTGGCACGCCCTTTAGAGCGCCTGTGCCTTAATTGTTTCAAAAATTTTATTTTTTGACTTTTCTTCGCGGGTTTGGTTAGATACTTCAAGTCCTATTCTTTAACTTACTTATTAAACTTAATATACTTTGTTTAGAGGTCTTCTTAGACTCGTTTTGAACCCCACAAATGCTCCACGAAAATCATAAAACACCTCCTATGAAAGGCTAATCACATGTACGAGGCCAAATTTCAATTTTCTCATTATTAACATTACCAAATACATACTTATAGGTCTCGACACCTACGTAACCATTATTAAATGTTGTCAAGTAGGGTTTGTAAGGTACGGGATGTTACATTTACACTTAAACACTATTTTAAAAATGGAAAGCATACCACCCTTATTGTTGGATAATGATTTTTCAGACTAAGTTGCACTATCTATGCTCCAGTTCGAGTTCAGGCACTAGCTATATTTTCACCTTATTATGGATTTTCTCTATCATTTCTGAGGGCGATTTGGTCTTAAACCATTGTTTTTAACTTACTTGATGGAATTTTGTAAATCTTTAAGGATTTTGGTCTTCTAAAATAGGAAAAAGGACTAGTTAGACTTGGTTTAGGTATGAGCTCTTAATTGTTGTCTCGTATTGTATATTTAGTTTTGGTTTGAGTCCGGCACCTAGTTTTATTACTTATTACCTATTTAGTTCCAGTTCGAATTTGTCACCTGATTTACTACTCATCTATCCATTTAGTTTTGGTTTGAGTCTGGTGCCTGATTTTACTATTTATCTATCCATTTAGTCCCAGTTCGAGTCAGCTATATATTGTTATTGATTCTGGTTAGAAATTTGGTTTGAGACTGGTATGGTTTATGGTTAGGGCTGCAGGAGGTGTATACACTAAGGTTAGACGTGACACTCATCTCATATTGCATCACTTGGTTTTTCATCACACTCATCTATTCATATGAATTGTCGTCACCAATATGATTGTTGTTTTGTACTGGCATGCTTATGGGGGCTGGTTGGGTTATGTTTGTTGTTTTTACCTGTCGTACTTATGGGGGATAGTTGGGTTTATTTATTGTTGTGTAGCTTATGGGGGTCTGGTTAGGTTATTATTTGATTATTATTGCTTAGTTTGTGACAGGCTATTTTTGGCGTGTACTCACAACTTAGTTATCTCTTGTGAACCCTCTTCTTAGCATTTTCAGCTCTAGTGTTAGATTATTATGTGTTACACTGTTAGGCTACTTTCATTCTAGTTACCTAGTTTGTATATCGTTTCCTTTCATATTACACCTTTCATATTACATACATTATTCGTTATCTCCTTTCATGTTATTTATACTTGCATTATCTTGAGAGCTCAGTCAGCCTAAGCCTCTAGGTACTGCATGTTAGGGCACTCATACTATACTTATGTATCTTTTTCCCTGATGCAAATCCTAGTATGAGTTATCACCACTGACGTATTCTTCATGCAGAGATATCTTAGATCAGAGATTTAGGGTGAGCACCCAACATCTGGAGTTGTTCCTTCTACTTTTATTTTACTGAACTATTTTTTATTTTATATTTCAAAGACGATTCTGTATATGTGGTATTTTCTTAGTACTCCTGTTATATATAGTAGCTCCTGTACCGACTAATATTAGGTCTTGGGGTGTATTTTGTATATTTTGATTCTTCACTCTTTATTATATATATCTTATGAGGCCTATTATCTGTGTTTATATTTACTTTTGGTCCTTCTATTTTATGGAATTAACCTTCATTCTATTGGCCTGTTACTTGTTGTTCCAGGCTATAGGGTTCAGCATACCTACTGGTGGGTTTAGTCGGTACCATCATGACCTGATATTTCAGGTCGTGACAGCCACACTAGTATGGATATGGATATTTATGTTACTTATTATGGAGGATCGGGTACCACAGTAGTATGGTACATAGACTAAGGATGTCCACTGTTGGTCATGACTAGTTGGGCAGAAATAAGTCTTTTAGCATGTGTGTACAGATGAGTATGACTTGAGAGAAAGTTATATATTTAACAAATTGATAATGAACTAATGGTGTTCTAATTGTTAGGATGAGATGGATATAGTTTCTATTTATGCATATTGCTGATACTCTTGGTATGTTTGTGGCTTGTTACTGGCATTGGTGGCTATCCTTGATATATTTGTTGATTGATTGAATTACTTGCAATGTGTTGATGCCTATCTACTTGTTATTTTATTTATGTTGTATGCATATTATTAGGTTGAGTTGGCCTATGATACCTACCAGTACATAGTGATTTGTACTGATACTGCCCTGTACTCTTCTTTTATTGAGTGTAGAAAGTGTTCCAGAGGTTCAAACATAACCTTTCGTTTAGCTTTTGACAGCCGATCTCGATCCAAAGGTGAGAACACCATCAACAGGATGCCATGGATAATTTTTTGGTTCTCGTCCTTCTTTCAGGACAATGAGACTTTTCAGTATTTGTTAGTTTTGGATACTTCTTAGATGTGTTTTGTTTTAGAGTTCTTGTACGATGACTTTTGGGTCTTGGGGATTGTAATAGTTAGTTAATGTATTTTTCGCGTTTAATATTACTTTACTAGTTTTCAAGATGCTTTACATTTCAAAGTGGATTAATTAATTATCTTGTCTTAAAAATGACTAAGTGTTGGATAATGGTTAGGATTAGATGGTTCTCCCACCGCAGGATTAGTGTAGGTGTCACCCATGGTCATTTGGGTCGTGACAGTAATATAAATAATAAATGAGTTCTCTATCTAAACTTGAACGAAAATGACAAAGAAAGATAGATTCGTAATATAGTTAGATGCAAACTTGATAAAAAGGACCATACTTTAATATTTTTCTTTTGTGGGTGAAGCGGCGCTTGGGAATATTAATATACCCGCCATAAAGAACATAGTTTACTGTCAACCCAAAAAATTAACCCAACAATATTTTTTAAGGCAATCCATGTGTCCATTTTAAAGTTTAACACCCTTCCATTATGCTTCTATGTCTCCTATAAAAAGCTTTGGATTCAAAACATTGCAGCCCTCCTATATTTTCTATATCAACCTTAAGCTATCCAACTTCCTCATCTTAAAAGTATTCATATATATTGAATTACTCAACATTATAATTTTTTAGATAGGATGACTAACGAATATCAGTTTGTTTACTCATTCCATGTCTTTTTGTTCACAAATTCTTTATCAATATTATCTAAACTCTAAGCTAATTAGATATAAATTTTCCTTTGAGTACTAAATCTAATTTTACTGGCATATATCAATAAATTAAGTGAACAAATTAAAGACAAAATGAATAATGTAAAACAAATTCTTCATCAACAATAAAAGACAATATTACTTATGTAAATAGAGCGATTGACATCTTCAAAATGAATCAAAGAACTGATATTCAAAATATAAGAATTGAATAAGCGATGTCGATCCTTCCTTAATAAAAAGAAGTTATGAGTGGATAAAAAGAGTAGAAGAGTAGTACTTACGTGAACTAGAAATGCTGAACAGGCATGCAAACAGATAAGTATCACTGATGGAAATCACTGACATGAAGAAGATGAAGAAACACAAAGCAACTCAAGTATATTGGTAATAGATAAACACAACCAAATGAGTAGGAGAAAGGCAAAAATTAAAGCAATAAATAAATGGGGACATGCAACTGATGAACCAAAGAAGAGATGAAATTATTACCATTTTTAGGAAGATGCACAATTGTGAGGAGGGCCAAAATGTTGATTTTTATATATTGATAAAAATTGATACTTAGATATTGAATCGAAAGATTTTTTGGTTAAAAATTCGGAAAACCTCCATCAAAGGGGTGATATTTTTACTGCTAAAATTTGAGTGGGTGCTTTAAAATATGGTTGATGTGCTATTTGAGAAAATCATCGTGAGTTTGGTTTGCAAAACATGGAGAGATCGAAGGCCAAAGAAGAGAGAAAGAAAAGGGAAGAATGATCGAGAAGCAGAGTGGCAGAAGAAAGAAAATATGCAACAGAATAAGTATATATATGTATATATATATATATTTCTATATAATAGAAGAGATGGTTTCAACATGGTTGCTTAGATGTCAATACAAATTGAGTTGAGCGTATTCTAGTCATTTAATATATAAAGATTTACACTTGTTCTCCATAGCAGCATTAAAGAGCCACTCACTTTGTAATTTGCTTTTGGGTTTGTACGTGGTCAAGAGATAGACATTGAAGAGGGTTTACTTCTTCTTCCTCTTTATTTTCCATTATGAATTTTATTGTTCTATTTTCTAAATTAATGCAGTTGGAATTTTCTAAATCAATTCTATTTTTTTTATTTTTGCCTTTGTGGAATTTGGGACTTCTTCTGTTATATTCTATTTTCTAAATTTGTGCCTTTATGAATCCGGTCAATTTACTCACATTTTCATATTCATTCCCAATTTCCTCTACTTTGTTTTTCAATTTTTGGTAATTATCTTTCCCCTTTTTGAGTTAATGGGGTTGTGTTTTCGGATTTCTTTCTATCCTTAATCGATACACCCAAAAGAAAGAAAACAAATATTGGTGAAATTACTTGCGAAATCTAAAGTTTTAGTGTCTTTATCTCTTCTATGTTATGTGCATGTGTGAAATAGGTTTCATATTTCACATACTTTTCTCTATAATTAAAGCCTTAGATTCATAGTTAAAGAAAAAATTGTATTACTTTATGAAGTGAGCGTTCAGATTATTTTGTGGGGTTTAAGCTTTTGATAGATTCATCAGCACCACATCTTTCTGTAAAGAGATCATGATTTTAGAATATTTTTTCACTTGGGTTTAGGTCCCGCCATACAGACGAGGATAATTTATTGTTGCAAGTTTAGGATTAAAAACACAATTCATCAATTTGCTTGTGATGTTGGTTATTGATAGTTTGTCCTTTTTCTGTATTTTCTCTATAATTACAGTTTCTGCGTGCTGGTACTTTGTTCGCGTGGTTGTATAATATTCCAATTGACAAGTAATATTTCTCTTATCAAGTGTGAAAGATATTATTGTTTCCTAATAGATTCAATCTTTTTTATTTTGGGTTCGTGCAATGTCGTTATTCCTCGCCCCTCCCCTATATTTTTCTTCTGTGACTATGCGTCATAGTTCAATCAGTTGAAGATCTTAGAATAAAAATTATGCCGCATTTGGCTTGGTAGTACGCTCTTGCTATCCATCTTATGTAAGAATACTCCATAAAAGTATAATCAATTCATATGTTGCTCTTGAGTTAGTCCTTTGGTGAAAGAGAACTCTTAAGAGGAAAAAGAACACAAAAGAGAAGAAGCAACTGGAACAATAAAAAAATAAAAATTGCTATTGTAGATAGCTATTTTATAGTACAAATTGTTTCAAGAATTTTCTTGCTAACAGGTTATTTATATGAAATTCTTTCTTTTATCATCGTGCTTCTTAAATTATACCTTAAAAGGAGAGATGAAGGAAATTAATTGTCTGACACATAGTTAACATCTCACATTTCTTTTTTATTTCAATTTTAACAAAAATAATGTGACACTTCTATATAATAACTATTAGTTGAGTAACTGTAGAAATCAACTTCTTCATTTGAGCTTCTATAGGTAAAATCATTGGATTATTCAATAAATTTCCTACAATTTCTACTTTCTATGTCCTCTTTTTAGACATTCAATTAGAAATTGTAACGACCTGTTTCATCGTTACTAAAAATATCTGGGATAAAGGTATAAGAATCTCAATCGTCATAGGTTATAGGATCAATCCTTTAGTATGGGAGTGCATTAGACATGAACTAAGGTCATACAATACCCCTAACACAAAGTTAAGTTGAAAGTGTTCTTACTAATTAAGTTTCGAGCTAAGTTTAAACAAGGGTCAACTTCAAATGACCACTACTCTAAAAATATAGAGAGTTATTGGACTCAATACCCACCAAATGAAATATCTTTGAGTCTTCTATATAATAACTATTAGGTGAGTAACTGTAGAAATCAACTTCTTCATTTGAGTTTCGATAGGTAAAATCATTGGATTATTCAATAAATTTCCTACAATTTCTACTTTCTATGTCCTCCTTTTAGACATTCAATTAGAAATTATAATGACCAGTTTCATCGTTACTAAAAATATCTGGGATAAAGGCATAAGAACTTCATTAATCATAGGTTGTAGGATCAATCCTTTAGTATGGGAGTGCATTAGACATGAACTAAAGTCATACAATACCCCTAACACAAAGTTAAGTTGGAAGTGTTCTTATCGATTGAGATTCAAGATAAGTTTAAACTAGGGTTAACTTCAAATGAGCACTACTCTTAGAATATAAAGATTTATGGAGCTCAATATCTATCAAATTAAAGATCGTTGAGTCTTTTTTACAAAGCCTAGACTCCAACCATTTGTTAATCCACTTCGGGAGTAAGAGGTTAATGGCCATTTTACTAAGACTGTCCAGGATGAAAAGTTGGCCGCTGCAGCAGCATCGCAACAGCAGCATCGCTGCAGTGACAATGGATTTGCTGCAGGGACAACAGGGTAGTACACAAGCTTATTTTTGACATTTTTGGGGGTTTTAACTCAAAAACTTTATTCCAAAGCCCTAGGAGGTGATTTCCATGGTCTAGGGTGGAAATTATTCGTTAAGGTAAGTTCTTCTGTTGTCTTTTTTGACTTTCAATCCAATAACATCTTAGAATCATTAGAATGATCTTTAATGGTGAATTTTTTTGGGGATTAGAATCCTAAGTTCATAAGATTTTGGGGAAAACCCATGGGTTGGGGTAATATCACCTAGAATTACTTCTAGATTATTAACCAATGATTTCTAGCATGAATTAGAGAGTTTGATGGTTCCTTGAGTGGACCGAGTTATGTTGATGATATAATGTGGTTCCTTGTGTGGACCGATTATGTTGATGGTTGTAATTGTGCATTGCAACAAAGTGTGAATAAAAGTATGTCCTGGATTAAGTATAAATATTATTCTCCTGTGTGTATAGTTATATACGTGACGTGTATTATAGTTTATCTTCTTGTGAAGTTGTTGATGTTTTATTAATTATTTTGATTGTTGCAATCCCGATGGTTAATGGTAGTAGAATAGTGAGTGAGGGTTGTCACGAAGGTGGATTAATGAGAGAAAGAGAGAGGTATAGAGTTGTTATAACAAGGTGAGTGCCCAAGTGATGTGGGTTAGGTTGAATCATGGAATTGTGTCAGTTAGTCACGCTCTGAGGTTAAATTAATAATGCTTTAATAAAGGAAAAACGTTGAGGTTGGAAGTTGAAGTAAGTTAAATATGTTAAGTTATTTAGCATGTATGCTTGTCATGATCTCTTCTTGTTTGCTTGATGTTTTTATATTTTTCTAACCCTGGTCGACCGATGATACCTACCAGTACGTGTGGTTGTACTTATACTACACTTACTATGTATTCTTTTTGGGATGTAGCCATGTTGCAGGTCAGTTCGAGTTTCTATAGGTGGAACAATGACCATTCTTCAGTATCTCTTGTCGTTCTACTCTTACATGGATGTTGTGTCTTGAGTAATTTTTCATCTGTTTAGTTCTCTTGTACCTGTTTAGATTAGGTTCTGTAGAGTTATGCAATTAGATTCCGCAATCTACTTTATAATAAGTTTTGTTTAAAATAAAGAGTTATTATTTACCAATGCTTAAGATATAATAATATTTTTTGCAATGATTAAAGGTTGAGTGGTAAGAGTTCTCTTATCTAGGGTATTGTTGGGTAGGTGCCCATACGTGATTTGGGTCAGGATAGTAAATTTCAAATGAGCACTACTGTTAGAATATAAAGAGTTATGGGACCTAATACCCACTAAATGAAAGATCTTTGAGTCTTCTTTCCAATGTCGTTGACCATTCATTAATTTGGTTCTGGAGTAAAAGGTTATGACCATTTTACTGAAGACTGTTCGAGCTAAAAAGTTGGCCACTACAGCAGCATTGCTACAACGACAATCGGGTTGCTAAGCAACAATAAGGCAGTACATAAGCTTATTTTTGATGTTTTGGGGCGTTTTAACTCAAAAACATTGTTCCAATGCCCTAGGGACAATTTTCTGAGTTCTAGGGTGGAAAAATTCTTCGTTGAGGTAAGTTCTTCCTTAATATTCTTCGTCTTTCAATCCACTAACATTTTAGAATCAAAAGAATGATTTTTAAAGGTAAAATACTTGGGGACTATAACCCTAAGTTCATGCGATTTTGGGGTAAACCTATGGGTTGGGTAATATTACCTAAAATTACTTCTAGATAGTTAACAAGCGATTCCTGGCATGAATTAGTGATTCTAAAACATGAAATTGATGGTTGGGGACCTTGAAATAAATAAAATAGAATCTTTAACTTTGAAACTCCATTAATGGGGATGGGTTGAGTATGATAGAACTAGTTAAAGGTTAATTGACTGTTGGGTAATTTGTTAGACCACAAATAAGGATAGAATTAGTGGATTGAATTCCCAAAGTAGTTATTCAAAGGATAATTGATTAATTACTCCTATAATTGTTTGATTTCTAGATAATTAGACTAATGGAGGCATGAAGGAAAGGAAAGAGCAACCTTGGTGTGGCTTGCTTGTTTCAAGATCTTTCGTCGAGGTAGGTTATGGTTTAATGTGTAGTAGACTTGGGTTATATAGGTGTAATTACTATAGTTTGACAGGAGACTTTATGTCTAGGCCTACAGGCACAGTGTTGTGATGGATAAAACGTGGAAATAATGTAATAAACATATAATTGTGTGTTGTTATGTTTTGATGGATACCTTAATAGGTGTTTGTATTTGTATGACTTACTTGATAATTTACAAGTTTAATATGTGAATGTGGGTAGAAATAGAGGAATTATGTGAACTTGTAATCTATACACCTAGTCATTAATACCTTGAAAGGGTGAATCTAATGTTGTGTCTGTTTGGAGTATGAGATATTTTGCTGGAAGATAGTTAGGAGAATTGATCATGATAAGGGGATTTGGTGTCATAACTTAAGAACCTAAAATCAAGTTTGGCTAAGTGCTAGGAAGTAGGAGGTGTGAAGGTGTATGCCTCAAACTTGAATTGTGAGTTGAATAGAGCTGGGTGGTTAAATAGTTGGCTAATAGAATAATGTCTTGAACTTAGTGATGTCTTGGGTTTAAGGGTTACTAGTTAGTAACTGACTTTACCAGTTTCAATTGGAATAAAAGAGGGTTAGATTGGTGAATGAGATAGGATGTTGAATTAGAGTGAAGATATCAATTTTAGTGGAATGTGCACTCCTAAAATGGATACTTGATTGATTGGTCTTTGGATATCTTTGTGATTAATGATTGGGTTTGATAATGCTCGTTTGAATAAGTGGTAAATTGTCCTTCGGGCATACTGGTGATTTCATGTGTTAGTGGATATTCGTTGTTTACCTGGAATAGTGAACTTGTTAATTATTAAATGCAAGTTTGGAAATTTATAACCTATAATGAGGTTGGCAAAAAGGACCTTGTTTTATATACAAATGTGGTTGATTTATCTCATTATGTTATTGAAGTGTATTTTGTGTTATTTGTTATTGTAAGATGAACCGGTAAAGATTGATCCGCATGAAATTGGTAGATTTCAGGGAGGATAAGGATGGAGATATTAGAATAAGGATAGTATAACACTTAGTTTCTAATAAAGGTTGCAAGCACTACTTGTCTGGGATCGGATGTCACATCGACACTGATAATTTGATCAGGTACAACACTGGTACTGGTACATAGACTGAGTTCTTCCCCTACAGGTCATAACTTAAGGTCCCTGCTGACCGTAGTATATGTGCACATCATAATTTAGAGAGTTTAATAGTTCATTGAGTGAATCGAGTTATGTTGATGATATATTATGGGTGTTTGTATGGATCGATTATGTTGATGATTGTGATTGTGTATGGCAGCAAAGTGTGAATATAAGGTATGTCTTTAATTATGTATAAATAATATTCTCCTGCGTGTATAGTTATATATATGATGTGTATTATAGTGTCCCTGCTTGCGAAGTTGTTGATGTTTTATTAATTGTGTTGGTTGTTGCAATCCCGATGGTTAATGGTAGTAGAATAGGGAGCAAGGGTTGTCACGAAAGAGGATTAATGATAGAAAGAGAGAGGTATAGAGTTGTAATAAGGTGAGTGCATAAGAGATGTGAGTTAGTTTGATTCATGGAATTTTGTTAGTTAGTCATGCTTTGAGGTTAAATTAATAATTCTATAATAAAGGAAGGGCAGAAAGGTTGGAAGTTGAAGTAAGTTAAGTATGTTAAGCCTATATGCTTGTCATGATATCTTCTTGTTGTCTATATATTGTTATATGTTTCTAACCCTGTTCAATCGATGATACCTACTAATACTTGTTTTTGTATTGATACTACATTTACTGGATATAGTCATGTCGCAGGTCAGTTGGAGTTTCTATTGGTGTAGTGGTGATTATTCTTCAGCAGCTTCTATCTTTCTACTCTTACATGAATGTTGTGTCTTGAGTCTTCCATCATTCGTTTAGTGCTCTTGTACCTATTTATACTAGGTTCTAGGGAGTTGTGTAATTAAATTCTGCAATGTACTTTGTAATTAGTTTGTTTTAAAAGAAAGGTTTATTATTTACTTTTACTTAAGGTTTTAACAATGTTTTCTGCAATTATTAAAATTTGAGTGGTAAGGGTTCACCTATCTAGGGTGGAGTTGGATAGGTGCCCACATGATTCTTGATTTAGGTCGTTACAGAAATGGTTGTAGCGGATGCTGAAACAATGTATTTGATAGATAACTTATTAAAAGATGATGGAATTTTTTGAGTTCCCTGGAGTTGATATGGACATCTCTGATATGACATTTTGAGTGAACTTGGACAAAAGATGTGGGTTACGAATGGAGAATGGGATAGATGAAATAAACTCTCTGGTCTATTTGCACGAAAACAGAATGTCTTGAATCCATACTTTTGGCAAATGATTAGAGAAATCATCACAATTAGAAGGATGTACTTATATTTTCTCTCACATGTCTTCTTGTAAATCTAACTCAGCCATTTTGAAATAAATTTTTCTATCACAACCCAAATTACAGGATCATACGGGCACCTACTCTTCTCTGATCAAGATAGGAGAACCCTTACCACCACCCAATTATATGCAAAAATCAAGTTCAAGCTGTATAATTAAATGACCGATTAAATCTTAATGCCAAGGTTTAGATAACTAATCAAAATTCGTTACAAAATCTCTTACAACAAACAAATACCCAAGACCTAGACTAGACATGTACAAGAGTTTCTACAAGAGATAAGACAATAAAAAACACGACTTTTGCTTGAAAGGAAAGTGCATAAGTTGATGAAGAGGACTCGCCATCCACATAAAAGACTGCTAGTCAACCTACAACACAACCTACATCCCAAGAAGGACGTAGCAAGGTAGTATCAGTGCACCAGATGTACTGGTAGGCATCATCGATCGACCAGGGTTAGATCACATAACAACATATAGAAATCACCGAATAAAATATAGTGAGTTTACACATCATTCAATAACCAATCTTTAACATCAACCTTTTATTATTAGACGACTTCCCATTATCCTCCTTATCTAACTATTCAATCAACTTAATTAGCCTCTCTTATCACTACTAAGGTGAAACCTCATTAACCATTAATCTAACTTATCGACATGATCTATGGTCATACATACTCCACTACCAATTAGATTATGTATTAGCCATACCTATATCATATCCATACAACAACAACTATGCTTTCGATCCACTTGATCCCCAAATTCCAATGAGGCGGACTGGCACCCGAATTCGTTGCGGCCCGAGAGAACCAATATTTACTCATGTACATTCATATGCATGTCTCTGTATGAATATCATTCTACCTCATATAACTTTGAAATACCAATGGCGGAAGTCATGGAAACATATGCTATATATGAAACTTGGCCGTTAGGGCCATCAAGTCAAAATTGACATACATCTCTTACATTCATTTTCCCACATACGTCTACAAAGCCTCTACAGATACAAGTACATAACCAACCTATAGTCGGGACAAGTCCCCGCTTTATACAACTTTACAATACCAAAACAAATGTACACATGTGACTCGGAAAGCCCCGAACCAACTGGAGCTCACCAATGATCGACAAATGATCCGTAATCTAGTGTGGGGGTCTATGAGCACTTGTGCCTGCAATAAGTAAGGTAAGTCCCCCAAGGGACGTCAGTACGAAGAATGTACTGAGTATGTAAGGCTATAAGAAACTGCATCAATACATAAGAACCTCAATGGAATCAAATATAAGAGAATAGCCATTATGGATAAACCATCGGCCCGTATGTTTGGAACTATGTATATTGCTTTCATTACTTTCTTTGCTTCTTTTCTTTTATGCTTATTCATCATCACCTGTGTCACAATGTACCCTGGCCCCAACTGATCAGTGGGTCTTAACATAACATAACGTTATGTTGGGATCGACTCGAGTTAGGCTTATGCCTCAAGAGCTACCACCCATAAATCAATATACCGGGATCGGCTCGAGCTAGGTCATTACTTCTAGAGCTGCCACCCATAAACCAAAATATCAGGTTCGGCTCGATCTAGGTTCTTACCTCTAGAGCTACCCCCTGTCAGGTTTGACCCGAGCTAGGCTTATGCCTCTAGGACTACCCCCTAATCCAATAATCTCGGGATCAGCTCGAGCTAGGATTATGCCTCTAGAGCTACCACCCATACTCTTGTAATTGACAACTATGCATTACTTCATTTCTTTACTTTTGAGAGATTGATATAATGATAGTCATAACAATATAGTAGCTTTGGAACATAACATTATTGGAACTTTGGAACATGTCCACAATTATGTAACACATCAGTAACATTTGATCAATGAATGAGGAATATGTGACTAACAATGGATGACAACCTAAAATGAAATACCTTAGAATATTTCGGAATGGAACAAGTACATTGACAATGCGAACACTATGTGCTGCAGAAGGATACGGAAAGAGTAACCTTACATACCTTATCTTCTCACTATGAACACACAATCCTATACGTGAATACAACAGTTCAGCTCCTTCCTTACATTTTACTCTACAACACAAATACATAACGGAGCTCACATTAACAACCAGCTACCTTACAAGTGCATAAGACAACAATGAGTTACATGATTGCCTTATAACGTCATTCAGCCCTTTACAAGACAATTCACGGCATTGTCATACCAATAACACCACTACATTCCATAAATTGACCAAGACATCATAAACCAATAGCACTTCACACAAAGTGTATCGTTTACACTTCCTCATTAACATTATGTCACAATTACTCCATCAAGTCACCTCAATATGATTCATGAAAATAATCCCACAATCCCACAAGTTAGATCCACAAGTTATAAAAATCAAAACAAAAATAAGTTAAGGTCATAACCACACCATACATGTTAATACTTCATCCATACCATTCACTTCCATCAAAACCTCAAGTCTCCTTTCAGTTTAAATCACATAGATGACACATAGAATAAACACTTACCCAAGCTTGAAAAATGATGATCTTGTCCAAAGAGATGACTTAGGGTTTGGAAGATATGAGAAATATCTTTTAGAAAATGTCTAGAAAGGCATGTGTGGTTTTTGGAATAAAAATCTGATTTTTGCCTTTTTATAACCCCTCAAGTCATCCTTAGCCAATTCTTGGTATTAAATTCCATGTTTACTTGGTCAAATTTGAAGAATGGGTCATTTCCCCTTTGGGCCATGCATTTTGGCTTCATTTTGGTCCTCAAATTGAGCCCATTAACACATGTTAACTTATCCCACCAAATTCAATGTATGATCCACCATATATCTGATGTTTAAATAATTCAATAAATTTCGCGACAACATTCACTCACGAGATTCATGTTCGTAGCCTCAATCTCAAAAATAAGAAATTCTAGCCACTCATGGCTTAATTGAACATAATTTGATAAAATACTTGTGACGAAGAATTAACCCCAACTCGAATACCAAATTCGCTCAAGAGTAGTCCTACTACGATGGAATAAGGATACCATAACCCAAGAGTCCTCTTTATAGACTAATAATCATAGAAGTAATTTGGCAAAAAGCACCCCGGCACGCTGCCGGGCGCCCTAGGGACTTAGAAAAATTTTAGCACTGGAAAAGGTGTGCAGTTGTGGCCTGGTATGTTGCCTAGCACGACCCTTTGCTTCATATGCCACAAAAAAATCAGGCCAAAGCGGCCTGGTACGCCACCTGGAGCGCCTCATACTAAATTTTTGATTTTGACTTTTCTTTGTGGATTTGGTTGGATCTTTCAAGTCCCAACCTTTTTCTTGCCTCTTATCTTTAAGATACTTTGCTTGGATGTCCCTTAAACCTCACTTTTCACCCCACAAATGCTCCATAAGAGTCATAAACACCTCTTACGAAGGTATAATCACATTTACTAGCACAATATCAAATGATCTATCAATAACAATACAAAATACATACTTGTTGCTCTCGAACCTAGGGTAAACCTGGTTCAAAGTTGTCAAGTAGGGTTGGAAATGTACGGGGTGTTACATTCTTCCCCCCTTAGAAACATTCATCCTCAAATATTAATAACATCGTCTCATGCACAACAAATGCATTTCTATATTAGCATATATATACATATACATATAATGCTCATAGATACTTACTTGTTGTTGCTCCACTTCCGCACTTTGAACTTTTTCTTTCATTTGAAACAGATGAGGGTACTTGGAATTCATCATTTCTTCAGCTTCCCATGTGATCTCCTCTAATTGTTGATTTCTCCAAAGTACTTTTATGGAAGCCACTTCTTTATTCCTTAACCTCTTCACCTGTCTATCCAGAATAGCAATCGGTATCTCTTCATAGGTGATATTCTCCGTAACTTGTACATTTTTAATGGGACCAATATGAGATAAATCTCCTATACACTTTTGAAGCATCGAAACATGAACTACTGGATGAACTGTGGAGAGTTCCTGGGGTAGTGCCAATTCATACGCAACTTGCCCAAATCTTCGGACAATTTCATATGGCCCTATATATCTGGGACTCAACTTCCCTTTCTTCCCAAATCACATTACCCTTTTCATCGGTGACACCTTCAAGAATACCCAATCACCTACGTCTAATTTGAGCCCTCTTCTTCTAACATCAGCATAGGACTTGTGTCGACTTTGGGCCATTTGTAGCCACTGTTGGATCACTTTAACTTTTTCCATAGCTTGATGAACAAGATCTGGCCCAAGTAAAGCAGTTTCACCCGCTTCAAACCATCCAATTGGTGATCTACATTTTCTTCTGTATAAAGCTTCATAAGGTGCCATTTTAATACTTGAATGATAGCTATTGTTGTAAGTAAATTCAATAAGAGGCAAATGATCATCCCAACTGCCTTGAAAATCTAACGTGCACGCTCGAAGCATATCTTCAAGTGTTTGGATAGTACGTTCTACTTGTCCATCTGTTTGAGGATGGAAAGCCGTACTCAAATTCACTTGTGTACCCAAGCTCTTCTGAAAAGATCTCCAAAAATGTACGGTAAATTGTGCTCCTCTATCTGATATAATGGAAATTGGAATCCCATTCAATCGCACTATCTCTTTAACATACAACCTTTCATAATCTTCAGCTGTATAGGTGGTCTTGACAGGTAGGAAATGCACTGATTTGTTAAGCCTGTCAACTATGACCCATATAGAATCAACTTTCTGCAGTGTACGAGGCAAACCTGTGATGAAATCCATATTAATCATGTCCCATTTACAGACTGGAAGATTGATACATTACATGTAACCTCCTGGTTTCTGATGCTCTACCTTTACTTGTTGACTATTCGGGCATTGAGCTACAAATTCTTCAATGTTCTTCTTCATGTTTCCCCACCAATACATTTCCTTCAAATCATGGTACATTTTGGCATCTCCCGGGTGAATAGAATATCGTGAATGATGTGCCTCTGTCATAATGCGTCTCCTCAGCTCATCTACATCCGGTACACATAATCTACCTTGGCATTGAAGTACTCCTTCCTGCGTAAGATCAAATGCCTTTTTCAAAACCTGTTGTACATTCTCTTTCAGCTGCAATAACATAGGATCCGCATGCTGCTTCTCTTTCACTTTAGCATTAATAAAGATTCTGTCGCATTTTGCACAATAACTTCTTCATCTGAGGATTTAAGAAGACGAACCCCCAAGCTGGCTAGTTGATGCAGATCATTAACTATATGTTGCTTTTCCATCAATTGGCCACTAGTGCTTCCTACTGCTTTGCGGTTTAATGCATCGGCCACCACATTCGCTTTTCCTGGATGATATAGGATATCAATATCATAGTCTTTTAAGAGCTCTAGCCATCTTCGTTGCCTCAAATTGAGTTCCTTCTGCTTAAAGGTATATTGCAAACTTTTGTGATCAGTGTAGATATCAACATGAACTCCATACAAATAATGGCTCCATATCTTTAAAGAGAATACCACAGCTGCTAGCTCAAGATCATGTGTGGGATATTTTCTCTCATGTGGCCGCAACTGTCATTAGGCATACGCTATTACCTTACCATTCTACATCAATACACATCCGAGGCCAACTCCGGACGCATCACAATATACTGCATACCCTTTTGTGCCTTTCGAAAGTACCAATACCGGTGTAGAAGTCAATTTATCTTTCAGGTCTTGGAAACTTTTCTCACATGCATCATTCCACTGAAATTTGACTGCCTTGTGTGTAAGCTTCGTTAAAGGTGCAGCAATGGAAGAAAAACCTTTAACAAACCTTCTATAATAACCGGCCAATCCCAAAAAACTATGAATTTCCGTGGGCGTCGTAGGCCTTGGCTAATTTTTTACCGCTTCGATCTTTTGGGTATCCACCCTGATGCCTTCAACTGACACAATGTGACCCAAGAATGATACGGATTTTAACCAAAATTCACATTTAGAGAACTTGGCAAACAACTTACGATCCTGGAGAATCTGTAACACCTGCCATAAGTGATTCGTGTGGTCCTCTTGTGATTTGGAATAAACCAGAATATCATCTATAAATACCGTCACGAACACATCTAGGAATGGCTTAAACACACTATTCATCAAATCCATGAAAACAGCTGGTGCATTTGTTAGTCCAAACGACATAACTAAAAATTCATAGTGGTCATACCGTGTTCGAAAAGCTGTCTTGGGTATATCCTTTTCTCTAACTCTGACTTGATGGTAACCCGATCTCAAGTCGATCTTTGAAAAATATTTGGCACCCTGTAACTGATCAAACAAATCATTAATTCTGGGGAGGGGATATTTGTTCTTGATCGTTACCTTATTCAATTGCTGATAGTCAATGCATATTCTCAATGTGCCATTTTTCTTCCGTACAAATAATACCGGTGCACCCCACGAGGACATACTAGGCCTGATGAAGCCCTTGTCCAGCAAGTCTTTCAATTGCTCCTTTAATTCATGCAATTCTACTGGATCCATTCTATACGGAGGAATAGAGATAGGCTGAGTGCCTGGTATCACATCAATACCAAACTCTACTTCCCATTCTGGGAGTAAACTTGGAAGATCGTCAGGAAATACATCAAGGAATTCATTAACCATCGGAACTGATTGAGGAATTGGTGGTTCAACATCAGTATCTTGTACTCAGACTAAATGACATATATACCCCTTGGCTATCATTTTTTTTGCTTTAAGATAGGAAATGAATTTTCCTCTCGGTGCCCCCACATTACCCTGCCATTCAAGAACATTTTCTGGTGGAAAATGAAAATGTACCTTCTTGGCCTGGCAATCTACCATGGCATAACAAGAAGCCAACCAATCCATTCCCATTATCACATCAAAATCCACCATGTCTAGTTTAATGAGATCAGCCAGTGTATCATGACCACACACAGTTACTACACAATTACGATATACTCTTTTTGCAATAATAAATTCACCAACTGGTGCAGATACTTCAATTGACTTAACTAAGGATTCTGGTGCTCTTTCAAATTTCGCAGCAATCAATGTAGTAACATATGATAAAGTAGAGCCCAGATCAATCAATGCATATACAGGACGTGAAAATATGGGCAATATACCTGTAACTACATTGGGAGAAGCCTCCGAATTCTGCCAGTCCAATAGAGCATAGGTACGATTCTGGACACCACTAGTACTGGCTGCTCCTCTGGCACCTCTACCATGACCAACAGACTGCACATCTCGGCCTAAGGAAGGAAACGATGATGATGATGCAACGGCTGATCCCGCAGGTCGTACTATACCACCCATGCTCCTCTGGGGACACTCTTTCATCATGTGCCCCGACATACCGCACCAAAATCAAGCATTCGTCCCTAACCGGCATATACCTGAATGAGTACGCCCGCAGTGCTGACACTGCTGATGAGAAAATCCTGCTGCCTGTGATCCGTGAATTCCACTACTCTGCCCAGATTGACCGCCTCTAAACCCTCGGAATTGAGAGTGAGTGCCTGCTATGGAATAGGAGAATGATGGTCTAGGCGGTCTAGGAAATATTTGAGGCCTATATTCTCCTTGGGACACCATAGACTGTCCCATTGGTCTAGCTCTTTTGGACTGTCCTCTTTCAGATTCATGTACCCTTCTTCTCTATCTCTGATCCTCAATTTTCTGTGTGAAGGGTTGTATTCTGGCTATGTCCATATCTTTGTTCAAGGTAGCAATGGTGCAGTCCCTTACCAAATATGGCTCTAATCTGTCCATATATCGATGGAATCTGTCTGTCATTGTGGCCACTACATTCGGAGCATATCGAGCCAAGGAATTAAACTGAAGACTATATTTTCTAACACTCATATTCCGTTGACGTAGATTTAGGAACTGGTTTGCACGTTCCTCTCAGATCTCATATGGGAGGTAATGATCAAGGAATGCCATTTTAAATTCTTCCCAACCAGCTGGAAGTGCATCAATACCCCTCGAACTTTTTCAGTCTTCATACCACAATATAGCTTCACCTTTCAATCTATAGGCCGCAGGTTCAACTGTTTCAACACCAGTCACATTTATAACATCTATAGCCCTCTGAATTTGATCCACGAAGTCCTGTGGATCTGCTTTCGGATCTGACCCATTGAATATAGGAGGGTCTAATTTTAGAAAGTCATGTGTCCTGCGACTTGCCACTCTAGCCGTATCATCCTCATTTGTCGTTGGACAGCTCGTCCTTGACTTCGTGCAGCAACTATCTGAGTCAACATATGCACCGCATTTCTTAAATCCTGGTCAGTGGCATTCATAGGCAGTTCTGCGGGTACTTCTCTACCTCTTTGCTCTTCTGGAGCTGGAAAAGTAGAAGAAGACCGCGATGCAATTTCAGTGTTAGCTCCACCTTGACTAGCTTGGTCAGGTGGTGATTTACTCATTCCTTCACCGGCAAGCATATCTACCTGCTTACCTTTGCCTCTACCTCTTCTTATCATCAGCATTTTACTATATCAAAGAAACCAATTACAATGGTCAGATATGATTCCACTTACAACATTGGTTCGATTGCACGATCTAGAAATGAAGAAAAGAAACATCTCCTAAATATCCCGTAGCCTCCTACTTATAAATGTGGTGCACAACACATCCATAAGCAAGACTCTACTCAGACATGGCTTTGTAGATACCCTTCGAACAACCTGCTTTGATACCACTTTTGTCACACCCCAAATTCCAATGAGGGGGACTAGCACCCAAAGCCGTTGAGTCCCGAGAGAACCAATCTTTGCTCATGTACATTCATATGCATGTCTCTGTATGAATATCATTCTACCTTATATAATTATGAAATACCAATGGCGGAAGTCATGGAAACATATGCTATATATGAAACTTGGCCGTTAGGGCCATCAAGTCAAAATTGACATACATCTCTTACATTCATTTTCCCACATACGTCTACAAAGCCTCTACAGATACAAGTGCATAACCAACTTACAATCAAGACATGTCCCCGCTTTATACAACTTTACAATACCAAAAAAAATGTACACATGTGACTCGAAAAGCCCCGAACCAACTGGAGCTCACCAATGATCGGCAAATGATCCGCAATCTACTGTGGGGGTCTATGAGAACCTGTGCCTGCAGCAAGTAAGGTAAGTCCCCCAAGGGACGTCAGTACGAAGAATGTACTGAGTATGTAAGGCTATAAGAAACTGCATCAATACATAAGAACCTCAATGGAATCAAATATAAGAGAATAGCCAATATGGATAAACCATCGGTCCGTATGTTTGGAACTATGTATATTGCTTTCATTACTTTCTTTGCTTCTTTGCTTTTATGCTTATTCATCATCACCTGTGTCACAATGTATCCGGGCCCCAACTGATCAGTGGGTCTTAACATAACATAAAGTTATATTGGGATCAGCTCGAGATAGGCTTATGCCTCTAGAGCTACCACCCATAAATCAATATACCGGGATCAGCTCAAGCTAGGTCATTACCTTTAGAGCTGCCACCCATAAACCAATATATCAGGTTCGGCTCGAGCTAGGTTCTTACCTCTAGAGCTAGCCCCTATCAGGTTCGGCCTGAGCTAGGATTATGCCTCTAGGACTACCCCCTGACCCAATAATCTCGGGATCGGCTCGAGCTAGGCTTATGCTTTCAGAGCTACCACCCGTACTCTTGTAACCAAAAAATATGCATTACTTTATTTCTTTACTTTTGAGAGATTGATACAATGATAGTCACAACAATAGAGTAGCTTTGGAACATAACATTATTGGAACTTTACAACATATCCACAATTATGTAACACATGAGTAACATTTGATCAATGAATGAGTAACATGTGACTAATAATGGATGACAACCTAAAATGAAATACCTTATAACATTTCGGAATGGAACAAGTACAATGACAATGCGAACACTATGTGTTGCAGAAGGATATGAAAAGAGTAACCTTACATACCTTGTCTTCTCACTATGAATACACAATCCTATACGTGAATACAATGGTCCATCCCCTTCCTTATGTTTTACTCTACAACACAAATACATAAAGGAGCTCACGTTAACAACCAGCTACCTTACAAGTGCATAAGACGACAATGAGTTACATGATTGCCTTATAACGTTATTCCTCCCTTTACAAGACAATTCACGGCATTGTCATACCAATAATACCACAACATTCTATACATTTACCAAGACATCATAAACCAATAGCACTTCACACCAAGTGTATCGTTTACACTTCCTCATTAACACTATGTCACAATTACTCCATCAAGTCACCTCAATATGATTTATGAAAATAATCCCACAACAATCCCACAAGTTAGATCCACAAGTTATACACATAGAAAAAAAAACAAGTTAAGGTCATAAACACACCATACATGTTGATACTTCATCCATACCATTCACTTTCATCAAAACCTCAAGTCTCCTTTCAAGTTTAAATCACATAGATGACACATCTTTTAGCAAAAAGTAAAAGTGCACTACTCACACTTTTAGACATAACCATCATGATCTACACCATATATCCTGCATATAATATATTAAATCACAAGAATAAACACTTACCCAAGCTTGAAAAATGATGATCTTGTCCAAAGAGATGACTTAGGGTTTGGAAGATATGAGAAATATCTTTTAGAAAATGTCTAGAAAGGCATATGCGGTTTTTGGAATAAAAATCTGATTTTTGCCTTTATATAACCCCTCAAGTCATCCTTAGACAATTCTTGGCATTAAATGAGATGTTTACTTGGTCAAATTTGAAAAATGGGTCATTTCCCCTTTGGGCCATGCATTTTGGCTTCATTTTGGGCCTCAAATTGAGCCCATTAACACATGTTAACTTAGCCCACGAAATATAATGTATGATCCACCATATATCTTATTTTTAAGTAATTCCATAAATGTCACGACAACATTCACTCACGAGATTCATGTTTGTAGCCTCAATCTCAAAAATAAGAAATTCTAGCCACTCATGGCTTAATTGAACATAATTTGATAAAATACTTGTGATGAAGAATTAACCCCAAATCGAATGCCAAACTCACTCAAGATTAGTCCTACTATGATGGAATAATAATACCATAACCCAAGATTCCTCTTTATAGACTAATAATCGTAGAAGAAATTTGGCAAAAAGCACCCTGGCACGCTCCCGGGCGCCCTAGGAACTTAAAAAAATTTTAGAACTGGAAAAGGTGTGCAGGGGTGGCCTAGCACGCTGCCTGGAGTTCCCTCTTGCTACCTGTGCCACAAAAAAATCAGGCCAAAGCGGCTTGGCACGCCACCTGGAGCGCCACATACTAAATTTTTGATTTCGACTTTTCTTTGCAGATTTGGTTGGATCTTTCAAGTCCCAAACTTTTGCTTGCCTCTTATCTTTAAGATCCTTTGCTTGGATGTACCTTAAACCTCACTTTTCACCCCACAAATGCTCCACAAGATTCACAAACACCTCTTACGAAGGTCTAATCACATTACTAGTACAATATAAAATTTTCCATCAATAACAATACAAAATACATACTTGTTGCTCTCGAACCTAGGGTAAACATGGTTCAAGTTGTCAAGTAGGGTTGGCAATGTACGGGGTGTTACATTGATAGTCCCACTAACCTCACCATCTATTATGTTTATCATTCTATCTATATACACGAAAAATAATCATTAGTAAGATAATATTCAACACATAGCAACAAACCCAAAAAACCAATACCATCCACAATTAGACCATATATGTAATGACATATTTTGTCGTTACTAAAAGCCACCTCATCTATGGGAACGGGGTACGGGGAATTTTTAAAATATAGTCCTAAACTTATACGAATGGACTTAGCAAAAAAATTTAGAATTTGAAATTTTGTGTCGGGCGAGCATTATCATGCAATAGCAGCATTGTGGTAGCAGTCGATTGGCTGCTATAGTGGGATGCCGAAGGTAGAAACCATACCCCATTTTATTTAATTTTCTCTCTCTTCTTTAGTTACAAAGAGAGAAAAAAGGCTTCTAAAAACCCTCCTAGGGTCCATAGAGTAATAGAGAGGGGGAAATATGCTTGAATAGGGTAAAACCCATGAGTTTCTCTCAAAATTCATGTAGAAAATCACTAGCACGGGGTCAAAAGATAGTGTTAATGCCTCTGTAGCAGCTACTTGGCATCCAGGTAGGCTAGGTTTAACTGAGTAGTTTAGACCTGGGTTAGAAAGCATAAGCATGAGATAAATTGATGGTAGATTTCATGTTTAGGCCTTCGGGCATGGTGTTGGGATGGATAAAAAGGGAAAAATCTGGTTGTTTGATGGAAAATTGATGCTACTTGTGTTATTGAATTCTATTAATTAGTAAAATATGCATTTTTATTGATGTTACTCATCCTTGAACATTTAAAAATGGTGTTGTATATGACAATTGGCTTAGAACCTAATAAATGCCTAACTAGAGGAAGCTGGTGATTGGTGTTGGTGAATTATGAGGAATCTATTGTAGTAACCAGAGGAATGGTAGTCTTATAAGGTATCCATGTTAGGTTGGAAGGTTGGTGTGTATTATGGTGCGGATTTATACTTTAGACATTACAAGTCCTAACTGAGGTGCAAACTATAGGTGATGGTTTAATGTAGTTGAAACCCAACTTATTTTATGTGTGCATGATAATTGCTGCTTCATAATACTTGTTACAATGCATGTTCAAGGAAAGTGAATGACTATTTGATATTCTAAGTGTTGATCACATGTAATAAATTTATATTAAAAGCTAGTTGGTTTTACAAGCGATTTTGTTGTTATCATTGTGGTTGTTATTGTTGTGATATCTATTAATTATTGTGGGATATACTGATATTTGAACACCTTCTTGGGATTGTTTGGTATAAGGTTGTCAGGTACTCGATGTTTGGAATTGGGTACATGGACAAGAGCTCATCCCCTGCAGGTTATGGCTAGTGGGCGACCATAAGACCCTTAGTATGTGTGTACAAGGTATAGGTGAGTGTGATGGTTTCTTGAGCGAACTAGGTTTATTTTTTGACTTGTTATATTTGGTTCCTTGAGTGAACCGGGCTTATGTGTTGACTGGCTATTTTTGGGTTCATGACTAAATCAGATTTATGTGTTGCCTTGCTATATTAGGTTTCTTTAGTAAACTAGGATTTATTATTATTAACGCTATTGTTGTGGGTATGTATTCTTGAGTTGAACGAGTTAAATTACTAATGATTGGCATATCTCTATACTGTCTATTTACGTGTGTATTTGAGACATGGTTGGTATGTTATGGTTGAGTCATGGTTGTTGACTTGGATTCTCATTTGTATTCACGTTCTGGACTTGAGTTGTTGTCTCTTGACTTGTAGTTGACTGAGTACTGTGGTGTTGTTGAAAAAACCTATGTGTTCTTAATAGATATATGTTACTTGAAAGGTGTTCCTGGTTGTGCTTGTGGTAGGGTATGGTCATTGATCCACTTTTTAATATTGTTGAGATTGGGTAGGTGGGGTGTTTGTGTCTTACTATTTAATTTCCTATAGCCGTAAATAAATCTCTAATTACTAGGGTGTTAATACATAACTAGAATGTCGAAACAAGGTTTAGTTACGGGATAAGGTTTGACTTGATGACGCCATGAGCGGGTGGTTGTTAGGGCTGAAATTGATAAGGGAAAGTTAACTCACAATTAGTAAGGCTAGTAAAAGCTAAAGATGTTAAGCAATTAAGGGAAGGAGTGTCTTGACTAAACAAACTCTTAAGTTTCATGTTTCCTTCGGTTATTTATATGATGTTTATGTGATTTAAGTTGTATCGACCAATGATGCTTACCAGTAAGTGTTGTTTGTACTGATACTACTCTTGTTATACACATTTTAGGGGTATAGGTTATTTGCAGGATCAATAGATGTTTTATATTTCACGCGATAAAGATCTCCAACTGCTTTATCATTATTTCCATGATGGAAGCTGGGTCATGTATACTATATCGTGTTTTCTCATACTAGCTCTTATACCTATTTAGACTAGGTCCTTGGGTTAAGTATTTACAGTTGTATTTCATGTTTTGTAAATCGGTTGTAATAAATAAAAGTATTTCATATTTCTTACTGACTTTCACAAGTATTTCAATTGAGTGGTAAGGGTTCTCCTATCTAGGTGGATTAGAGTAGGTGCCCATACGATTTGATTAGTTAGGTCATGGCAGTTGGTATCAGCGCCTAGGTTATCGGTTTCCCAGTACAAGATGAAATGTCGAGTAGAGTCCTATAGATTGGTGTGTTGACGTACACATCTAATCTTCAGGGAGCTACGAGTCATCCTAGGAAATTATTTCATTTCTTTCTCTCTCTTCATGCAGTTTGTATGCTTGCTTGTATGAGTTGAGTCCAATTGGTATCTATGGATTCTAATGGATATCTCAACAAGGCAAATGGATGTCGTTTTATTTCTTTTGGAATGTCACAAGCAATGAAATTAGAACTGGGATGGTTCCAATTGGTAACTGGCCACAGAGGTGGTGTAAAATTTCTGGATAATCGACTAGTAGTTATCCACAAAGCAAATAAAAGAACAATAAAAGGGGCTTGTTTATATAAGTGAAACTTTGGACTGATACTTATGTGAATTGTGATTTTTTAAATGACCGTAGACTTTGTTAATAGTGAAGAGTCATAACTTGTATATATGTTGATAGCTAAAGAAATTGTTTGCTATGTGGTTTAAGTGGAAACTGACTGCTAAATGCTAGGAATGAGCTTATTATTGGTGAAATGGTAAGGGGAAAATGGTACATAATTGTGGAAATGCTTGTTTCAAGTAGTTGGTATATGAATAAGTACCATCAAAAAGGGCTATTATTGCATGATTGCAGGAATTGATGTAAAATGATTTTTTGGTGATCCATAACTTATTTTAAGTAATGTGATGCTAAGTTGTTGTTTCATGAATTTTTGGGTTTGGTCTAGGAATTATAATGTAGACCATAGTGCAATTTCATACTTTATTGCTGGAAAGAGGGAATAGGAAAAAGGGAAATTGCAGAAAATTGAGAATTTCTGGGTTGCTGCAGTTGGGCAGCCATTGCGACACTGGCCCCGCTACAGTGAGCCTAGTATAGAGGGAATTTTTTGCTATAGAGGCATCGTGGTAGCGGCGTGCAGGCCGCTATAGTAGGATGGGCTGGGACAAAATCTCTGCCCTATTTTCCCCTATTTTGTTTTTCATTCCCGACCTGTATTATTAGTTAATTTAAGCTACAAGCTACCACGTGATCTATAGAAATCACATATAGCAAGGTAAACAACATGCATTCAATATTAATTGTTAAAACTACCATCGACGTGTGATAAACAATCAAAAAAAGAAAGGGGAAATATTATTCATTACATGCCCCAATTGTGGACAACCCAAATTAGAATATAGTATATATAAAAAAGGAGAGAGAATGAGCTGACATGCATAAGGGACCTAGTTAGATGCCCCATCATCATCACAGGCTGTCGGGCTGGGGACACTTATCCATTCGAATCACTCAGGAAGGAGAACTCCTATATGTCCACTGACTTCAGCTGGGCTTTCTCAGGGAATGTGCACTTGAACATGACCTTTACGGTCTTTCTTATTTGTGCGAGCATACTGTCCCGAGAGTACCTTCTCTTCTTCTCCTTATCGAGCTCTCTGCTGAGTGCTGCATAGTCTTGGGAAGTGGTAGATGGGGCTATGAAACTAGAAGGGCTTGTACCCTAGTGAGGCAGCTGGGCATGCTCCACATATCTCCTTGCGGTAGCCAAATTCACCTCCATACGACTACTGGAAATCCAGCGCTGGGAAGGAGGGGCAACATCATCATCATCGTCATTCTCTATGGCTCGACTGCTCTCGTCTTCGCCCATCTTCCTTTTCTTCTTGATCTTATACGATACCACCTTCACCTAGAAGGTATGGACGGGTGTGTCCATTTTTATATCCCTATCAGCATCCTTTCCTGGGTGCCCCAGCACATCAGCACAACTCATAGACCTATTTGGAAAGGTAGTGGCCCTTCTTGTTACCCCAGTAGAAGTCCTTTCACTCTATCACTATCAGTGGCCTCATATTCAGCTTTATCCCTAATATGGCATAGGCCACCACCAAGGCCCGATGATAGGTCACGTTGCAAGTGTTGCCCGAGGAATAAATTTTTAGGGATACAAGGTTCAGCTACCTCCAAGTATCAGTGGTAACATAAGTGCTCCTAATCCCCTCAGTAGTCGGCCAATAGATTTGGTCCCTATCCTGCTCCACAATAAGAGTGTCCCACAACCACTTCATATCCATATCCTGAGCCATTGCTAGATACTCGGCGCTGGAGATATTCGGTACCCCAAGCACCTCATTTATTGTAGTAGCATCCACGGGGACATCCAGTCCTCTAATGCAGATGGTGGGGGTGGTGTCATCCAAAAAAATAGTGCAAAGTATGCGATAGAACTTCCTAACCTAGCCCGAGACCCCAGTAGGATAAGTCTCCACGAGTGGCATCCAACCAAACTCTTAGAGATGATTATAGAATTCAGGCACATTGTCCACCACCACTCTCATCACAAAACACCTCTCATAGCAAAATATCATCCTCCGATTGTCCCGAAATCTATCTCGATAGTTTTTATCAGGGAATTTCAAGAAAGTGGGAGCATCTTCTTGATTTCAAGCCATGGGGGTAGTAAATTTGCAAACCATTATAAGAAAACAAGTTATAACTCATAGAATTATCAAGGAAATTGAAATTTCAGAAAAAGGATAAGTCTGAGTGTTTGCTAGGAGGCTACTGCTTGCAGCCTCCCACTATAGCATGTTGTATCCTGCTATTATCGGACCACTATAAAGGTAATTTTCCTGCTATTGAAAGGTCACCATAGCGAGATAAGGTTATAGAAGCCTTCATCATCCCAAAGTTCAAGAGGTGCATTAATGGCTCCTCTTGAACAAAAAATATGTTTATGGTATTCCAACCCCAAATCAGTGTTCACAAAGTATCCTAGAACTAATTTATGCAAAGCTTTGGGCATGATAACTCCAAAAACATGCCCAAATTGTCAAAATAAAACCAAGATCAACCTTTCACATTCTTCACTATTTTAAGCCCCATTTGGGTATGAATCCCATAATTCTTATGCCCAGAATTCTATAGAAGCATTGCAAATGTAAGAGAAGAACCCATGCTTCAACATTTAGCCCAAATCAACTCCAATTTCTAATTCAAAAACCAACCCCAAAAACCTATTCTTTTCAACAAATCCAAGCACAAATCATGCAAAAATATGAGTAACAAAGTAAATAGTTAAAGTATTACGATAAATACCTTATTTTCGATGGTTGGAGCAAAGTGATCGAGGAGAGGAAGGGAGTTTTTGAGTGTAAAAAGGAATAAATAAGCATGAAACCCATTTTTACCCTTTTAAACTATTTCTCCCACAATAGTGGCCCTCTCCGCTATTGCGACGCCTCTATGGCAGGAATATTTCTACTATAGCGGGATCCAGTCCCGAGGTATAGAAAATTGCTCTTTGTTAAGTTTTGAGTTAATTCCTTTTCGATATATTAGCGAGGCCCCAAAAACCTTGGGTATTCAAAAAATGTTTTGTTCCTAATAGGTTCGTGTGACTCGTAAGCAAGGGAGGTTCTTTAATGGGGTGGAGTAGTAATAAAATAAGGCTTAAAAATTTAGTACGCCAGGGAAATAAAAATTTGGTGATTCAATTAAGTGTTGTAATTACATAACTTTTGAGAGGGCGTTAAGGTTCAAGTAAGGCTCATACCTTTCTCTTCCTACTGTGATCGTTTGGAGATGAACAATGGGTAAATTGGTATCTATTGTAACGATCTATTCCATTGTCAATAAAAGGCACCTCATCTATGGGTACAAGTTACGGGAAATTCTGAAAATACAGTCCTGAACTTATACGAGTGGATTTAGCAAAAAGTTTTAAAAATTTAAAATTTTGGGTCAGAATGACATCATCCTACTATAGTGGGAATTTTCCAGCTATAGCGGTGCCATGGTAGTAGCTGCTATAGCGGGATGTCTAAGGAAGAAACTAGACCCTATTTTATTTAATTTTATTTCTCCTCTTCAGTTACAAATGGACGAAAGAGGCTTTTAAAATCTCTCCTAGGATTGACTCATGGTCATGGAGCAATGGAGATACGGAAATACGCTTGAATAGGGGAAAGCCCATGGTTTTCTCTCAGAATTCATGCTAGAACTCACTAGCACATGGTCAAAAGCTCACGTTCATACCTCCGTAATAGCTGCTTGGCATCTAAGTAGGCTAGGTTTTTAGACCTAGGTTAGAAAGCATAAACATGATGTTGATTAATGAGAAATTTCATGCTTAGGCCTTAGGACACGGTGTTAGGATGGATAAAAAAGGAAAAATCCAATTATTTGATGGAAAATTGATGTTACTTGTGTTATTAAATTTTGTTAATTAACAAAATATGCATTGTTATTGATGTTTCTCATCCTTCTATGTTTAAAAATGGTGTTGTATATGAAAATTAGCTTAGACCCTAATAAATGCCTAACTACAGGTAGTTGGTGATTGGTGTTGGTGGATTATGAGGAATCTACGCTAGTAACCAGAGGAATAGTAGTCTTCTAAGATATCAATATTAGGGTGGAAGTTTGATGTGTATTATGGTGTGGACTATAGGTGCGGATGTATACCTTAGATATTACAAGTCCCCTAACTGAGGTGCAAACTGCAGGTGATGGTTTAATGTAGTTGAAACCCAACTTGTTTTATGCGTGCATGATAACGGTTTCTTCGTCATGCTTGTTACAATGCATGTTCAAGGAAAATTAATGACTTTAAGTGTTAATCACATGCAATGCAATTTTATTAAAAGCTTGTTGGTTTTATAAGTGATTTTGTCGCTATCATTGTGGTTGTGATTTTTGTAATATCTATTGATTATTGTGGGATGTACCGGTACTTGTCCATCTTCATGGGATTAGTTGATATATGGTTGGCAGGCACTTGATGTCTGGGATTAGGTGCATAAAAAAGAGCTCGTCCCCTGCAGGTCATGACTAGTGGGCGACTATAAGACTCTTAATATGTGTGTACAAGGTATAGGTGAGTATGACGGTTTCTTGAGTGAACTGGGTTTATGTGTTGACTTGTTATATTTTGTTCTTTGAGTGAACAGGGTTTATGTATTGACTTGTTATATTTGGTTCCTTGAGTGAACCAGAATTATATATTGACTAGCTATATTTGGGTTCATGAGTTTATGTATTGTCTTGCTATATTTGGTTTCTTGAGTAAATCGGGATTCATGATTATTAACACTATTATTATAAGAATGGATCCTTGAGTGGTCAGGCTTAAATTACTAATGATTTTCATCACTCTATATTGCCTATTTACTTGTGTATTTGCGACATGGTCGGTATATTATGGTTGAGTCATGGTTGTTAACTTGGATTCTCATTGGTATTCATGTTCTTGACTTGAGTTGTTGTCTCTTGACTTGTACTTGATTGAATAATGTGGTGATGTTGAAAAAGGCTAAGTGGTCTTAACATATATAAGTTACTTAAAAGGTGTTCATGGTTGTGCTTGTGGTAGGGTATGGTCATTGATCCACTAGTTAATATTGTTGAAATTAGGTAGGTTGGTTGTTGCTGTATTGCTATTGAATTTCCCATAACCATAAATAAATCTCAAATTACTATGGTGTTAATGTATAACAAGAATCTCGGAACAAGGTTAAGTATAATATAAGAGCCTGAAATGACGAGTTGTTAAGGGTAGAAAACCTTGGGGCTAAGCATGGTTGAATTTATCTTTAGTTACGAGATTAGGTCTGACGTGATGATAACGTGAGAGGGTGGTCGTTAGGGCTATCATTGATAAGGGAAAGTTGACTCACAATTAGTAAGGCTAGTAAAAGCTAAAGGTGTTAAGGAATTAAGGGACGAAGTGTCTTGGCTAATTAAACTCTTAAGTTGCATGTTTCCTTTGGATATTTATGTGATTTAAGTGTAAAATCAACACCTAATCATCAATGCAGTTAACAATCTCACAAGAATAGTCTAATGCTACCTCAACTCACTACAACACATAAATCATTTTATTTGAACAAGGAAATAGTCCCACATTTGTAAACTATGCACCCCAATTATCAATCAAAATTTGTACACACATGCTAAGGAGGGTTATGTTTGCTCGATAGTCATGACCTGCAGGGAACCAACTTCATCCATGTACCGTACTGGCATGGTACTCGATCCTCCGATATATCATTAAATAAGTAATTTGTACTGGCACGGTACCCGACCCTCCAAATACCACAATATAATAAAATGCAATCACCATCATTCAGGATGTATCACAGTGCACAAATAATTCAAGTACACGATTTTCCATCATAAAAGACTAACTCAATTTCAATGTCATTTAACTCATGCTATTACAAACAATAACAACTAACTCTCAATAACAAGCATGCCCAACGACAATCCACAACATTTAATTTACGAATATGCATGATATCTAAATCAAGTTTACAACTACAATAGAAATATCCTAGGCTCATTAACCTTGCCAACCTTCCTTAATACATATCAAGCTTGGTGTACTTCATCACTAACTAATGAACCTCAAGAGTAATGGCATCTCTAGATTCATAAACATCCTTTCAATCCTACACGATATTATTAGTCTTACTTTAACTCCACACCTCACTCAACATTTCCATAAATAATATTCAACAATAAGACCGCCCAACCTTAATGACTACCATATCAATTACACCACTTTTTAAGGTAACTACGCCATTTTATAGTTATAAGCTCACATATTTCATTACCACTATCCAATCTACTGTAATGATCCTCCAGTTCATTTTTTTTATATTCATGTGTTTTCATAATATCGAGCCTTTCCATAGCGGCTACAAGTTACTTATGACTTACTAGAACTGTCAGTTCGGTGATCGGACATTTCATTTGGATTTTAGGCTCAATTCCCTATTTTGGAGCTTTCGTTGTTAAGGAATTGGTCTCGAACCAAAACTCCTAGTAAATGGCCTTGGATGAAAATTCTGACAGTGTTGTTAGCTACGGATCATTGATTTTAGGCTAAAGGTATCTTTGGTTTGGGTCCCGAGGATTTCAGACTCGTTTTGGGCTATTTGGTGGATCTGATGAAAAATAGAACTATAGGTGTAGGACCCACATTTAATCTAAAAGACCTCCGTTAGAAATTTTGATGGTTCCATTGAGTCTGGAATATCAAATTTGGTATGGTAGCATAGTTCGTTTTCTCTTATGGGGATCTGAACAAATCTCAAAACCCCAGTCAATGTCCGTTAGGACTTAGGAAAATTTCTGGTGTTCAGCATCTCATGCAGCCAAACCCTAGACATCACATTCACGAGGGTTGGCTACATTTGAGATGGTTATTTATTCTTGACCTTCATGTTCGTGAGCTAGCCTTTACATTCGTGAAGATTTAGCCAGCCTGTCCGGCTCAGCTTCGCTCTTCGTGTTCGTGGTGGACCGACCGCATTCATGAAGGTCTGGCCCAATTTCTTCATCATTTTTTATCCTCCTTTCACCGTTGTTTGAGCTTGTAGCATGGGAAATAGTTGTAGATCATCCATTAAGGATAAGGTAAGCTAATACAACTCCTCTTGATCATTTCCCATTATTTTCCCCATCAAATTCCATCTATTTCCTTATAAATTTCTAGAAATTAGGTCTTAAATTCCTAAACTCAAGGGGCTGATTTGAGCCTCGATTTATTCTCCATTTGTGCTTAATTTTTGAGCACACATTTCTTGCCCTACGAGGGACCTCATGATGGATTCCATTTTGGGATTCCGTTAGCACGCTCCACGGGTCCATTTGTGACCCAATTTTGGGCTCGGTTTTTTATGTAGCAATATGGGTATCATTTTATTCCTATTAATATGTAGATTATAATTTTGATAGTGTGATCACATTTCAAGATCGTGCAGCAAGGACGAGCAATTTATGGTCGATTTAAGATTGCGGTTCGGCTACATGGTAGGCTTCAGTCTACTTTTCTCTATGAGATTGTGTATTGTATAGAGTGCATGCTAGTTAGGGATTATTGGATGGGTTTACAACTTGTATATAATGAGTTTACCTGTTTAGGGATTTTAGAATAGAAATGTGACCTAAATCTTGGTCTAGGATAGTTGTTAGGGTCATAGAATCCTATTACACCCAGTTATGTACTTTTTGCCCTTAGATTAGCATGAATGATCCCTTAGTATAAATTGTATTATTGAGACACTTAATGTATTGAATGAAATTTCCCCCGATTAGACCATTCTAGTGGCTTTATGCCCTTATTTATCATAGTTTTCCAAATTATGGTGTGTATTATCATGCTAGTAATATATTGTTGGGCCCGAGGCCGTGGTTACGATACTAGTTGGACTCTAGGCGAGCATTCTATCCATAATCGAACATGACTCTAGTTTATAGACGCTTAGGTGTTTATGCTTGTATTGGTTGGATTCTAGTGATGGCATGCATACTTTTAGGCGCATTTATGCTCACTTAGTGGTATGATTCTGACCAAAACCTTAATTTTACTACTGTCTTCTAAAAAAGGATTTATTCCCACTTTATAATTTTAAAATGGATTCTATTACGATGGGAATCGTACCACCTTATTTAATAAATTATAAGCTTTTGGAACTAAAAATGTTATTTTGGAAATTAGACTGAGGTTAAATTCGGTCCATTATTAATTAACTCTTTTCACTACTACTATTTACTTCGGTCGATGAAGATTTCAACCCTTTCTATGCTATTTTGCTGATTTAGTCCTGAACTCAATCTCGGGCAATGGATTTACAGATTTGTTCTCTTTTAGTCTCGGTTTGAGTTCAAACACTTATTATACTTATATATCTCTTCGATATTGATGGAGTAGATTGATTACGATGGTTATGGAAAGTCCTAGTTTAGGACCAGGCAGTGTATATGGATATCCCGAATTCCCTATGGTCGATTTCATTCATGAGCCACAGTGCCGGAGAAGGATGGTCACCGTAGGTCCTGCCTTTATAAGCTACTTAGATGGAGGAGGTGTATACACTTAGTACGTTATGGAACATTATTGATAGATGGTACTAGACTATTCTTGTATTCATTTATTTATTTGCATCGCCTATCACCAGTATAATTGTTTGGCACTTATATCTATCAATCTTCTGGGGAGCTGTATAGGTATAAACTATGGTTGTTGTATGTTGAGTACTTGTTTGAACCTTCCAGGATTATGGGGACCCAATTAGGTTATTGTTTGTTCAGACTAGCCAATTACTTTACGGTTGGTTACTATGGTTAGTTCATGGCAGGATGGTTATGGATAGGTACCCGAGATTGTCGGTATGTTTCTGATTCCTTTTCTCTATTGTAGTAAGATACGTTATTGTTAGATTATCTCATGATTAGTCATCCTTCGGTTAGAGACCTTGATTATTTTAGTATTAGATTTCCTTCTTGGTTAGGATCCCTCGAGATGTTAGGTTGGCTCCCTCGGGTTATTACTCTTTAGTTTAGTGCTATACACGTTTATATATATATGGTATTACCATATAACCCTCTCTTTCCTTATTTATTCATATCCTATATGTATCCTCTTGGCCTTATATTACTACTATATATCCTTCATTCACTCCTCATTTGTATTGACTAGTGATATACGGGATTGCACTTTAGTTTCTTATTACTATTAGAAAAGGATGGCTTATCCTTACTGCTCTCCCTTAACACTATTATGTTTAGTTTCTTAGATAGTTGCCTTTAGTTTATGTTTCTGCTTTACATGTTATTTATGCTTACATTATCTTTGGAGCTTAGTCGGCTGATGCCTACTAAGTACCATGTGTTTGGTACTCATACCCCACTTCTGCAGCCTACAGATAAGAGTATGAGTTCTCATCATTGAAGTGTGCATCATGCGGAGCAGTCATGTATCAAAGATTTGGGGTGATCTCCTGACGTTCAGAGTATTCCTGCTCTCCCTCGTATTATTAGATTGATCTCTATTTTATCTTCAGAGACATCTTTGTGTATATATATATATATATTTATTTATCCTGTATTTCACTTATACAGATATTGTATTAGAAGCTCTTGTATTGATTCCACCAGATTTTAGGGATATAATTACTTTCTTCTTGTATTCTTTTCATTTTCATTTGGTATTTCTTCTGCTTCTCTCATTAGTCGGTTACTAGCTGTTTTGGACTACGGTCTGGCTTACCTATCTGTGGGTTATAATAGGTGCCATCATGACCTGAGAAATTGGGTTGCGATAAATTGGTATTAGAGAATATGTTTATCGGTGTTGTTTGTATAAGAGTAAAGTGTCTAGTAGAGTGTTGTGGATCGGTATAGAGACGTCTGTATTCTATTTTTTGGAGGTTACAGGGTATTTTTAGGAAATTTTATTCTTGACTCATTGTCGTGTGTCCATACTTCTATGAACCTCTAAGTACTTCTTTGACTACACTCTGTCCCAGTTAGAAAGTATGACGTGCTCGATAGATGCAGATGGGGCTTTCATGCATGTTTCCAGAGTTTCAGCTCACTGTCAGGATAGGGAGTTAGAGATGGATATAGAGGATCTTCAGCATCAGCTAGAGGGTCTAGGGCCAACCCAGGCTCCGACAGAGTTTGTGGCTGCCTCAACTTTTCATGATACAATGTTGGGGATTTTGAGTCCTTTCATGAATACTTCACAGTCAGTGGTAGTCCCTGATACATCGAGTGGTTCTCATGTAGGAGTTGGGTTTATTGGTATTCAGTAGGGATCTTTATCAATTTCAAAGTACGAGATTGGGTTTCTCAAGTGGCCAGACATACTCCTATGATATTTTCTACAGAGCATGAGATGGTGCGTGAATTTATCAGAGGATTAGCTTTACCACTGCGCTCTATGATGGAGAATTTGATAGCAGTTGGGCTCCTTTCTCTCAGGTTCTTGATCATGCGAGAACTACAAAGAGGGCATGTATTGGTATATATAGAGGTGGGGGTAAGAGGCCATATCAGCAGTATAGTGCTAGTGGTATTTCATCAGGAGGTTGGAATCCTCCCAACAGAGGTCAGCCTTACTTGTAGACTATCAGGTTTGTACAGGTAGCACCTCAGATGATAGATGACTCTCCGATCATTCGTGATGGTCATAGTGGGCAGAGTTCTGGTTAGTCATTTTGGAGTATTTGGTCTAGGTCTTCAGGTTGTAAAGGCCATTCTGGGTCATTAGGTACAGTGCATCAGAGAGTCCCAAGAGCATACTTTAACTGTGATGATATTGGTCATTGTTCTAGGGAGTGCCCCAGACGTGAGTTGGTCAGCCAGTTGAGGTCAGCTTGTGGTTCTTGTCAGGTTAAAGCTTCAGGGGTTTGTTACGACTTCAGAAAGACCATCCATTGATCTAAAGAGTGTCCCGGGTGTGAGATTATTGAGTGGTCAGTACAACTAGACCAGTCTCTTAGTGTTATGGTACCTTTGGGCAGAGGTAGTGCACTTAGTATTTCAGTTGGACATCCAGACGCTCAGTTCGGGCTTGGACGCATCAGATTTATACTTTTTCGAGCATTTCAGGGACTATGAATTTGGATTCCATCATATTGGTGGGTTTTAATTTACTATCTTTAAGTTTTTATTTAAATTGAGTTGGGGTTTTCATACCCATCGGTGGTTATATGCTTTGCTATTATTGTACTGATTGTTATGGACCTTTGTCCAGATTTTATGCATCTATGACCACCCCCATAGATATTTTTTTTTAGTAGTGGATTGATTGAATCGGTGTGATAATTTTATAGGGGCGTAGCACTTGGGTTAAAATCCCATTTCCTTTGGCATATTGGCCTTGTTATGGTACTAGAGTGGTATTGGTTGTTGTTTTTCTTTTTTTTGCCACCTGTATTTTAGACTGCTGTTATTATTGTTGTCGTTGTTTTGACATTTACTGATTCTTACATGATAGATGGCTAGACTAGCATTTCTAGTTAGTGTTCGTCTTTTTTATGATTCTTATTCGTTGACTTAGATGGCTAACTCGGTTGGCTGGTTCTCTCCCTGTTAGTGAGGTAAGGTTGGTTGTTTCCTTCTTTGTTAGCAAATTTTGATTGGTTTTGAGAAGGAGTGAAGAATGGCTTGGACTTTTATAGTTTAGTGGTGATTCTAGCGGTGGCGACCCTTGTTCTATAGCTCATTCCAATGTGGATAAGTTGAAGTTGTTCTTTTGATTTGTCTGGTTCGTCGCCCGGTAGTGGTCTTGATCTTGATGTTGATAGTGAGTAGGGTACTCTATTCTTTCTGTGATGTATGCTTGTGTATCAATTGTTGGAAACCAAAGTGGGTGCCTTTTTGGGAGTGTGTATTCATTGCCATAGATCGAGTATTAGTTTGATCTGATTCCAGCTAAGATTACATTTTATGAGTTGCTCGAGTTTTGGCTACCATTGGTACTCCTTGCAGCCTTGGTGAGTCTTGGTTATGACCTGATGTGATATGCCTTCAGTGGATATAGATTTGATTGTTTGTGTCCTTAGCTTGTGGTTTCCTCAGTTATAATTGTAATATCCCGTACATTTTAGACCCTATTTGACACTTTGGATTCATGTTTACTTAGTGTTGAGAGCAATAAGTAAGTATTTGGAGGTGCTTTGACGGGATATTGGAAGGTATGCTAGTGTTTGCAAAAAGGGAAAAAAATTCAGCAAGGTGTTAAAACTTGCGGCACTCCCTGTTTCAGGGGGTGTGGTGCAAGCCACCTGATTCAGAGGGCAACAATTTCTTGTGCCACTACTTGCTTTGCATCTAGTGGCGCAAGGCACAAAAAATGTGCCCTTCTGTGCCCGTTTTGCAACACAATGCAACGTCGATTCTTACATGGTTTCTTTTGGTTCCTTGGAGTTATTTTAGTGTTGTTAACGCTTCAAATACTTCAATACACTCCTACATACTCTTACGCAAGCAAATCATGAAACACAGGTATTTATCAAATTAAGTTCAAGTAAGCCATGGGTGGCTAGAATTCCTATTTTTGCGATTGAGGCGACGAACATGACTCTCTTAAGATAATGTTGTCGGGAAATTATGGAATTATTTAAACATGAGATATATGGTGAATTACACATTAAAGTTGGTGGGCTAAGCTAACATGTGCAATTGGGCCTAAATTGAGGCCCAAAATAGAATAAAAGACATGGCCCAAAATGGGTCCAATGACCCATTCTTGCCTTGACTTGTCAATGATTGAATTAAATGGCTAAGGATGACTTTAAGAGGTTATAAAAGGTGTCCAAAAATCAGATTTTTAATATCAAAGGGGCACATGCCATTCTAGACATTTCTACAATATATCCATAAGACATTTCTCAAGCTCTTCAAACCCTAAGGCATTTTTGGACAAGATCATCATCTTCCAAGCTTGGGTAAGTGATTATTCTTGTACTTTAACATGTTATAAGCATTAGAAATTATGTGGATCATGTTGGTTATGCTTGGAAGTGTTGAACATGACACTTTGTGTTTTTGTAAAAGATGTGTTATCTATAGGATTGTAACTTGAAATATGACTTGTGGTTTTGATGAAAGAGCATGGTATGGATGAAATATCAACATGTAGGGTGTGATTATGTTATTAAACTTTTTATTTTGTTATAAATGTAAATGGTGGGATTTTGGCCGATTTGTTGTTGTGAGGTCATTGTGATATTGTGGTGATGGAGAAGTGTAAAGTATGAATTTGGTGTGACATGCTAGTGGTTTATGATATTGGTCAATTTTGGGAATATTGTGGGATTATTGGTATTCTAATTTCATCAATGGTATTTTCAAGGGGGAAAATGACATTTTTAAAGGCAAACATGAAACTCGTTATTGTTATATGCATTTGTAAGGTAGTGGTGGTTAATGTAAATTCCGGTATGTACTTGTGTTGTAGAGTAAGACGTGAGAAAGGAGATGGACTATTGTGTTCACGTATGGGGTTGAGTGTTCATATTGAGATGATAAGGTATGTAAGGTTACTCTTTCCGTACCCTCCTGCAGTATATAATGTACACCTTGTTATTGTACGTACTCATTTCCGAAATGTCCTAAGGTATCTCATTTCATGTTATCATCTATTATTAATCATATCTACCTTATTATTGATCTATTTTCATTCATGTATCACATAATTATGGACATGATTCAAAGTTCCAATAATGTTGTGTTCTAAAGCTTCAAATAATGTGACAATTCCAAAAGTAACAATCCCATGAACGTGAAGGCATAAAGTAAAGCATCTATGTAATTTCCAATAATGATATAATCATTAAATGAACTTTTCCCAAGATTAAAGAAGTAATGTTCTAAAGAGAAGTGATGTGTTCTTGGGTGGTATCCCATGGGGTTAAAGTACCTCGCATGGGTCGATCCCAATATCTACGGGTGGTATCTCATGGGGTTAAAGTACCTCGCATGGGTCGATCCCGCTACTACGGGTGGTATCCCAGGGGCAAAGGAAAATCCTAGCATGGGTCAATCCCGAAAACTGTTGATTACCCACTGATCAGATTGGGGCCCGAGCATTGTAAGAATGGAAGGATGAGTTGGGAATGAAGAGGTGAGTGCTGAAGGAACGGATGAGTGTAAATATAAAAGAAGTAATCCATCTAATATACATATTTCCATACATTTAGAGTGATGAGTTATCCATGTTGGTTCTTTAATTATGTTTGATTCCATGGAAGTGTTGATGTATCATATAGTTTCTTATGGCCTTACATACTCACTACATTCTTCGTACTGACCCCTTTGGGGAAATTTACCTTACTTGCTGCAGGCACAGGTACTAGTAGACCTCCACAGTAGGTTGCGGATCTTTTGCCAATCTTTGGTGAGCTCCACTTGATTCGGGGTTTTCCGGGTCTCTTGTGTACATTTGTTTTGGTACTGTAATGTTATATAAAGTGGGGACTTGTCCCGAATTTAAGATGGTTATGTGTGTACTCTTATTAGAGGCTTTTGTAGACCAATGTGGGTATGTGAATGAAGAAATGTGTGTCCACCTTGACTTGATGGCCTCGACGGCCAAGTTTCACATATGTATATATAAATAAATCGTAAGTTCCATGATTTCCATTATTAGTCCCTTATGTTCCTACGTGATAGTAGTGTTTCTATGGCATGCATATGAATGAATAGAAGTAAAGCTTGGTTCTCTATGGCCTTATCGGCTTCGGGTGCCAACCACGCCTCAATGGGATTTGGGGCGTGACAATAATTATGTTCTTCGACAATATTTCAGTTCCAACCCTTACAGGAACCGTTGGATATCTGCTTAGTGTCTGAAAGTGAGATTGGTTTGGGAATATTTTTTAATTCGGATAGTAAGATTGATTTGGGAATTTGACCTTAGTAAAGACTTGCTTGCTTCAGTTGTGATTTTTGACTCTTTTGAATGAAGGCTTGGGAGTTGTGATAGATTTCATTATGTGGAAACTTACTCATCAACAAGATCGGTTTGGATAGTTGAGATTGAGTAGTTTATCTTCGGTGTCGAGATTATTCCCATAGATTGCGTAACTTGGTTGCAACCATATTTTGAAGTTTTGATTCAGTTGAGCATTCATTGACAGGTTGACTGAGCCTACTCTTTACCTATCAGTTCAGTCCTTTAGTTCAGATGATTTGACTTATATGGATGTTCGAGGGATGGTCCGTTGGCACTTGGTATTGGTTTCTGCTGCTTTTGACCTTGGTTCTCGATTTTTATCATACTTTTGGAAGTCTACTCAGTGAAAGAAGTGTATTCTTGTTGGGCTTAGCATGGTTTCACCCACAGTTGGTGAGGTATTTTGGAGCGGATCATTCAGTTTAGAGAGATTGTGCTTCAGACTTTTGACATTTGGTTTTGAGGGTCATCCAGACCAGTTAGTTGCTTTAACAGAGATCACAGACATTGGTCATCATCGTTTGAGTATTCAGGTAGAGCCTTATTGGGCATTGTACATATGCTAGTCCATGAGGATTTTCAATGGGTCAGCTTCAATCTTTCATAGATAGTGTGATGTGATTACGCGGGCAGGACTCGAATGATATTGGAGAGATTCTGTGCAGTTCAGAGTAGACATCAGGTTTGGAAAGGCAAGGAATGTTAGATTTGGAGCTTTGGAGTTCATAGTATGGCTCATGCCTTGGGTGGACTTTGGCTTGGTTGAGTTTTTGCTTGGTTGTACTAGTATCGGTGTGATGTCTGTGTTTTATGGTTTGGGTTTGCGTGCATCAGTTGTTCTCGATTTAGTGAAAGCCAGTTTTATATAAACCCTAAAAGGAAAGCTAAGATTAATAAAGAAATAAAGCACAATTTAGACTAATGAGAAGAGGATTAACAAGAAAGCAAGAGGAAGATAAATAGATAGACACAAATTGAGAATTAAAGACAACCACTTTAATAAATAAAGAGACCTTCCTTAAATATCCCAACAAGCACCTAACTCTAGGAAGAACCTCAAGGGAAATAATATCCCAAGAAACTTTTCTTTCCAAAACAAGAAACAACTAAAAGCTTAGCAAGCTCTCTTAATTCTCTCAACAATGGAGTTTTTAGTTTATAAAAATTCTCTGTCTTCCAAATATAAAAGAGGCTATTTATACTAAGCAAATAAAGAAGTAACTATGTATTACATTTCAACCCTTAATGATGTAAGGGTTTTGTTTGGGATGTCCTCTTTGTGATGAATTCAAGAATTCATCAAATCAAAGCATAATCCTCCTTCTTCTTATCAATGTATGTTCCATCAAATGCTACCATGAACATGTGGAATCCTCGGGGGGACTCCACAATGCACTCAAGTGCATCTTTCTTCATGAATAACCTTTGCCAATTTTGAAGCTCATGAGCTTGACTCTTTGTGAAAGGGCTTGTAAAAGGCTTTGGGAGCCCTTGGGTTGCATTAATCTCCCCTTCTTGAGAAGAATTTGTCTTCAAATTTAAAGGGTCTTCATCATACGCATCCATAGGAGAATGATCACAAATGTTGAATGTATTGTGCACTTGGTAATCTGGGGGAAGATCAATTTTGTAGGCATTGTCATTAAGCCTTTCAAGCACTTCAAATGGGAAATCACCTCTTGGCATTAGTTTGGTCTTTGTTTTGTCGGGAAACCTCTCCTTTCGAAAATGGACCCACACCCAATCACCCGATTCAAGGACCACCCTTTTTCTCCCCTTGTTGACTTTCTTGGCCGTTTCTTGATTCTTCTTCTCAAGTTGAAGTCTCACTTTCTCATTTAAAGCTTTCATTGCCTCGGCCCTATTGTTACCATCTAAACTCAACACAACATCTTGAGACAAAGGGGTTAGATCAAGAGGGGTTAGGGGTTTAAAACCATACACAACCTCGAATGGAGACATGCCAATAGGATTATGAGTGACACGATTATATGTAAATTCAACTAAAGGTAATTGGTCTTCCCAAGATGTGAGTTTTCTTTTGACCATGGCCCAAAGCATAGAACCAAGTGTGCGGTTCACAACTTCGGTTTGACCATCGATTTGTGGGTGACATGATGTAGTGAACAACAATTTTGTCCCAAGTCTACCCCATAACTCCTTCCAAAAGTGGCGAAGGAATTTAGGATCCCTATCACTCACTATGGATTGAGGAATACCATGCAACTTGACAACATGCTCAACAAACAAGGATGCAACATGGGGGGCATCATCACACTTGTGACATGCCATAAAATGAGCCATTTTGGAAAAATGGTCAACAACCACAAAGATGTTATCCATGCCCCTCGTAGTCCTCGGTAAACCTAATACAAAATCCATAGAAATATCAAGCCAAGGTCGTTGAGGGGTAGGGAGAGGTGTATATAATCCATGGGGAAGTAACCTAGATTTAGCACTATGACAATCAACACATTGACCACAAATTTTAGCAACATCACTATGCATTAAGCCAATAGAAATGTTCTTCAAGGATCCCTAATGTCTTGTCAATATCAAAGTGCCCCATCAAACCCCCATCATGTGCCTCTCTCACAAAAAGTTCCCTACAAGAGCTCATAGGTACACAAAATCGCTTGTTCTTGAAAAAGTAACCATTAAATGTAGCAAATGTGGTGGTAGGTTTATTCTTGAGTTGATGGTCCCTTACACATGCTCCATAATCTTGGTAGATTTGAGCAAAAATGGGATCCTTGGGGTATAATGATTTCAAGCTCTCGAAACCCAACAACTTAAAAGTTAAAGTAGAGACCAAAACATGTTTCCTTGAGAAGGAATCCACCACTACATTATCCTTCCCCTTTTTGTAATGAATCACATAAGGGAATGTTTCAAGAAATTCAACCCACTTGGCATGCCTCTTGTTTAACTTTCCTTGTCACCTAAGATGTTTCAAGGACTCATGATCGGTCCTAATGACAAACTCCTTAGGCTATAAGTAGTGTTGCCAATTACCCAAAGCCCGAATCAAGGCATAAATCTCAAGGTCATAGGTGGAGTATTTCAACGTCGCACCTCTAAGTTTCTCACTAAAGTAGGAAATGGGTTTTAAATCCTGCATCAAAACAGCCCCAATACCCACTCTACTAGTATCACATTCAATTTCAAATGTTTTATTAAAGTTGGGTAATTGCAATAATGGTGCGGAACTAAGCATTTGTTTCAAGGTGGCAAAAGACTTGGCTTGTTCCTCACACCAAAAGAAGGATGTATCATTTCGGATCACCTTAGTCAAGGGGGTGGCTATGGTGCTAAATCCTTTAACAAACCACCTATAAAAACTAGCCAATCCATGGAAACTACGCACGTCTCCAATGGACGTTGGAGTTGGCCAATTCTTAATAGCGTCTATTTTGGATTCATCAACCTCAACTCCCCTTGAACTCACAACAAAACCCAAAAACACAACTTTATCAACACCAAAAGAGCATTTAGACACATTGGCGAAGAATTGTTCTTGCCTAAGCACATCAAACACACACTTTAAATGATCAACATGCTCATCCATGGATTTACTATACACCAACACATCATCAAAGTACACCACCACAAACCTACCAATAAAAGGTTTCATCATATGATTCATCAAACGCGTAAAAGTACTAGGAGCATTGGTGAGGCCAAAAGGCATCACCAACCATTCATAGAGACCAAATTTGGTCTTGAATGTCGTTTTGCACTCATCTCTGGGTTACATCCAAATTTGATGGTAACCACTCCTAAGGTATATTTTTGAGAATATGTAAGAATTACTCAATTCATCAAGCATGTAATCAATCCTAGGAATGGGATGGCAATACATTATCATTATTTTGTTGATGGCTCGACAATCCACACACATGCGACAAGTGCCATCCTTTTTAGGAACCAAAATCACCGGTACCGCACATGGCCTCATGCTCTCCCGCACCACCCCTTTCTCAAGGAGTTCATCCACTTGCCTTTGAAGTTCCTTAGTGTACTCTGGATTGGATCTATAAGTTGACTTGTTTTGCAATTGGGACCCCGAGATGAAATCAATTTGATGCTCAATTCCCCTTATATGGGGGCAGTCCCTTTGGAAGTTATGGAGGAAACACATCTTCATAGCCCTGCAAAAGATAAGAAATAGAACTAGGGAGAGAAGAAGTTAGTTCATTAGTGAGCAAGGAATAATCCCTATACGTGAGAAGGACCACCGGTTGCCTCTCTTTTAATTCATCTCGAATCTCCTTAAAGTTTGTCAAAAGAGCCACTTTCTCTTTCCCCTTAGAACAACCTTTCCCTTCAATTTCTGCCACGACACCCCTGACTTCATTACTAGCATCCACACCCTTTCCCTTATCAGTTAACTCTCTCAACTTGTGGTACATGTCACTAACTTTTACCCGTGTCATAGGATGTAGGATGTGTGTATGCCTGTCATACTCAAAGGAATACCGCGACCATCATGATGAGTAGCTCTATCATATTGCTATGGCATCCCAAGTAAAAAATGACAAGCTTGCATTGGCACCACACCACACAAAACTTCATCTTGGTACTTGCTAATCTTGAACTTAATCACAACTTGACTATTTACCTTCAATTCCCTACAATCTCTCAACCATTGAAGTTTGTAAGGGGTAGAGTGTTTGGTAGTGGGGATGTGAAGAAAACCTACCAACGTAGTACTTGCAACATTAGCACAACTTCCTCCATCGATTATCAAGGAACACACATTTCCCTTGATTAGGCACTTAGAATGGAAAAGGTTTTCCATTTGGTTTGGATCATCCAAGGCTTTACTTATCATTGTCTATCGTACTACATAGTTTGGGATGGAGAGCTCACCTTCATGAGGTAAGTCCTTGATGAATAAGGCCCTTCTAGTCAACCCATAAGGAAAAACAACATCACTATACTCCTCACTCTCCTACTCTTCATCATCATCCCCCATGTCATGAGTATCCTCATTAACATTCCCCTCAAGAAGAGGGACACTATCAACATTACAAGAATCATAAATTATAACAACAAATGCCCTCCGATTGGGGCAGTCGCTTATTCTATGACCAAAACCTTGACATTTAAAACATCGAAGAGGTTTAGAAGAAGTACCTCCTTCAAGTGGAGCAGTTTTGAGAGTGGGCTTCTCAACGTGATAGGTTTGGACCAATTGTTTCTTGGTCACTTGTGTAGTGCCCTTGTTCTTTGACCAAGTGGAAGAGGAAGATCCCTCTTCTTTGTTATAGTTCCAAGACCCTTTGTAGCCTCTCGAGTTGTCAAGTTTCTCTTCCTTAAGCCACAACTCAATTTCAATAGTCGCTTCAAGAGTTTCATCAATATCACAATAATTATGGAGTCTCATTTTGGAAGCAATATCTTTACTCAACCCCACTCGAAATTGTTTCATATCATGCAAAGGATCTTTTTCAAAGTCTATTCTCATTTTCACAAGTTGGAACTCATCATAGTATTGTTCCACACTTTTTGTGCCTTGTTGCAAAGTGTAAACCTTCTTGAGTTGCTTTTGGTGATAATGATCGGTGACATACTTATGCCTCAAGATAGTTTTGAGTTCTTCCCAAGTGGAAGTGGGAGCTAAACCATGCAATCTCCTAGCCTTAACTTGAGTTTCCCACAAAGTAGACGCAAACCCCTCAAATTGAGCAATAGCATAAGATGCCTTTCGCACCTTATACATCTCATTAGTCAACAAGATGCGATCACATTGTATCACCTAATCAAGAAATACAACGGGATTGCTCTCACCCTTGAAAGATGGAAGAGTTACCTTAATGAAGTTAAGACTTGTGTCTCGACCCCCAAGATGTCCATGAGGTCCATTATGTCCATATGGATCCTCTCCATAGTTGTCATCATGGAATTCCCGACCTTGAAATCCCCTTTGCCTACCCAATTTAGGGATAGGACCATGTATTCCTCCTCTACCTCTATGAGCACCTTAAAATTGTACATACAAACCCCTCATTCAGTGGGCGTAGTTATCATTTACTCCCTCAAACTCATCGTGGAACTCATCACCCAATGGTTGGATATTCAGGATTGGTGGGGCATTTCAGAGTGGTTGTGGTCATTTGGTAGTCGTGGAGGCCTATTTAATAGTGGTTGGGGAACTTTTTGGGGACGTGGGGGAGCATATGGTGGGTGTTGGAAATGTTTTTGGGTGGCATTTGTGGTTTGGGTTTGAGTTGGTAGAGTGGAGGATGTGGGATAAAGCACTCGGTGAAAAGCATCGGGTGAAATTGGGGTTGAGGAGTCATGGCGAGCTCCGCTTGTGTTTCCAATGTAATTAGTAGCCGGGGGAGTGAAGAAGCATCTCGACTCCTTGCTTCAAGAGTTTCTACTTGATTACCCAACCGGTCCAACCTCTCATCCATGCGGGTTGAGAAAGCCGTGAACATGTTCAACAATTCAAGTATTATGGGATCCCGTGTTGTAATCGAGTCACCGTCTCCGTGGTTTGACATAGGCACCTAGGTAAAACACTCAAGAAAAACAATAAAACACATTAAGTTAGTCAAAAGAAAAGCTCACAAACACTCAAGAAATCGCACCTTTGTGTGTCTCACAAATTGCATCGGCTAATGGTTGTAACTTGCTTAGCTCCGATGAGTTGTAGGGTCCAATCTCTACTTGAAGGTTAAGAATGGATTTTTGATGACTCAAGAATGAAATTTCAAAAGCTAAGGACGGGAGCCAAGAAGTTTTCAAGGAAAAATAAAGAAGAAAAGCTAAAAAAAAATAAAAATAGCATGAAAAAAATTCTGACTAAAAAAATGAAGTAACAAAAGTAGAAGAATTACTTGTTGTTACTTAGTTTGAAGAATTAAAAAAAAGGATTTGATGTTTTTAAACTAGTTAACAAGTAATTAAAGATGTTAATTACTTGTTCAATAGTTGAGAAATCGAAAGAAGAAAGCGTAGGGAAAAAAATCATAGAGTTTGGACACTTAGAAAAATTTTTAGGTCCCAAAAACTTAGGACCCCAAAAAAAACTAAGTGTTGGAAAAAACATACTCTCTGAAACTTCAATACACGCGCTGCAGGTTTGGGGTTCTGATTTTACTGACGTCAGCTGCCACATGGCAGGCTGCTGTTGGTCCACGTTGGCAGTTGACTGTTGACTACTGACGTGGCTTGTCCCCGTGGAAATTAATTTTTTTCCAGAAATTAAAAATTTAATTTAATATTTTTTTTCAAATTTCCACAAGTGGACCCACAAACACCTTTGACCAAAATAGAGTTGAGATTTTTGGATCAAAGTGTACTTTCTCTCTTCTTCTCCAAGAACAATATGATGTGTAAGAACACTTAGAACACCAAGAACACAAACAAAATCCCAACACCTCCAAATCAATGCGGAATTGGCTCAAAATTTAGGAGTAGCTTCCCAAAGACGTAGGAAACAAACCCCAATGATTTTTAAGCATCAATTCTGTCTCAATCAACAAACCCGCTTTCCAAGTTTGAAAAGTTCAAAAGCTTGAAAACTCTTTCATGGTAACTTCTTTTCTACAACTCCGAATTGAGTGAAATTCAATATCTAGGCTCTAAAAACACTATAGAAGCAAGATATAGTGTAAAAAACAACAAATCACATAAAAAAAATTGGATTTTTTTTTTTTTGGATTTTTGAAGAAATCAAAATCCCAAGGGTAGATTTGTGGAAACAAAACTAAACCTGACTCTGATACCAAATGATATAAACCCTAAAAGGAAAGATAAGATTAATAAAGAAATAAAGCACGATTTAGACTAATGACAAGAGGATTAATAAGAAAACAAGAAGAAGTTTAGTAGATAGACACAAATTGAGAATTAAAGACAACCACTTTAATAAATACAGATACCTTCCTCAAATATCCCGCACCTAACTCTAAGAAGAACCTCAAGGGAAATTATATCCCAAGCAACTCTTCTTTCCAAAGCAAGAAACAACTAAAAGCTTAGCAAGCTCTCTTAATTCTCTCAACCATGGAGTTTTTAGTTTATGAAAATTCTAAGTATTCCAAATATAAAAGAGGCTATTTATACTAACCAAATAAAGAAGTAACTATGTTATTACATTTCTACCCTTAATCATGTAAGGGCTTTGTTTGGGATGTCCTCTTTGTGATGAATTTAAGAATTCATCAAATCACAGCATAATCCTTCTTCTTCTTATCAATGTATGTTCCGTCAAATGCTATCATGAACATGTGGAATCCTTAGGGGGACTCCACAATGCACTTAAGTGTATCTTTCTTCATGAATAGCCCTTTCCAATTTTGAAGCACATGATCTTGACTCCTTGTGAAAGGGCTTGTAAAAGGCTTTGGGAGCCCTTGGGTTGTATCACAGTTGGTTGTGGAGGGCCAGTTGGTTGTTACGGTTGAGTTGTGGCTAATTTTAAGGTGAAGTAAGGTCTTGGAAATAAGGATACCTTTGGTGAAATATGTCAAAAGCATTGGTTCACCTTAGAGGTTATCTGGGGAATCTTGTTAGGAGCATGAGGGCCCAGTACCTCATCCATTCCATCTTTTGAGCTCATTTGAGCTCTTTCTATCCATTGACTTTTGAGGACTAAATTCCTTTTAGTAGTGGATAATGTAATGACCCTATAGGTCATTTTCTTGATTTCTGTGCATTTTTAGTGTTTCAAGCCTTTTTATAACGGCTACACGTCATTTATGACTTATTCGAACTGTCGGTTTGGTGATCGGACAGTTCATTTGGATTTATGCTCAATTCCCTATTTTGGAGCTTTCGCTATTAAGAAATAAGTCTCTAACCAAAACTCCTAGTAAACGCCCTCGGATGAAAATTCTGACAGTGTCGTTAGCTCCAGAATGTTGATTTTAGGCCTGGGGGACCCTTGATCAGGGTTCTGAGGCTTTCAGAATCGTTTTGAGCTATTGGGTGGATTTGATGAAAAATTAATCTATAGGTGTGGGATCCACATTTAATCAAAATGACCTCCGTTGGAAATTTTGATGGTTTTGTTGAGTCTGAAATGTCAAATTTTTATGGTAACATAGTTTGTTGGCGCACATGGGGTTCCGAACGAATCTCGAGCCCCTAGTCAATGTCCGTTAGGACTTAGGAAAATTTTTAGTTTTCAACATCTGGTGCAGCCAAACCTTAGCCTTCGCGTTCGTAAGGCTTAGCCGCGTTTGCGATAGTCAATGAATCTTGTCCTTTGCTTTTTCTAGCCATCCTTTGCATTCGTGAAGAGTTAGCCAGCCTATCCGGCTTAGCTTTGCTCTTCGCATTCGTGGTGGACCAGTTGTGTTTGTGAAGGTCTGACCCAGACTGACATTACGTTCACGACTCTTGCCCCTCATTCGCCAAGGGCATTGCCCTGGCAGTATATATATTTCTCTTCCCCAATTTTTTCATCATTTTTTAGCCTTGTTTTACGATTGTTAGATCTTGGAGCGTGGGAAATAGTGGGAGATCATCCATTGAGGCTAAGGTAAGCTAATCCAAATCCTCTTGATCATTTCCTATTGTTTTCCCTATCAAATTCCATCTGTTTCCTTGTAAATTTATAGAAATTAGGTCTTAAATTCTCATACTCTGGGGATGATTTGAGCCCCGATTTATGATCCATCTGTGCTCAACTTTTGAGCACACATTCCTTGTCCTACGAGGGACCTCGTGATAGATTCAATTTTTGGACTCCATAGTGGGCCCTATGAGCCTTTTTTTATTTGATTTTGGGCCCAGAGTTTTATATAGTAATATGGGTACCGATTTACTCCTATTGACGTGTAGATTATGATTTTAATAGTGTGAAGACATTTTGGGATCGTCGAGTAAGGACGAGCAATTCTTGGGCTATTCAAGATTGCGGTTCGGCTATGAGGTAGGCTTCGGTCTACTTTTCCCTAGGAGATTGTGTATTGTATAGAGTGCATGCTAGGTGGGGATTATAGAATGGGTTTATGTCTTGTATATAATGACTTGACCGGTTCAGTGATTTTAGAATAGAAATGTGACCCAATTTTGGTCTAGGATACCCGCTAGGGTCGTAAAATCCTATTACACCAAGTTATATACTTGTTGCCCATAGATTAACTTGAATGATCATTTAATATAAATTTTATCATTGCGACACATAGTGTATTGAATGGTATTTCCCCTGATTAGATTCTTATAGTGGCTTGATACTCTTATTTACCATAGTTTCCCGAATTATGGTGTTATTATCATGCTATTTAAATATTGTTGGGTCCGAGGCCGTGGTTACGATACCAGTTGGACTCCAGGTGAGAATTTTATCCATAAATGGATATGAATCTAGTTTATAGATGCTTAGACGCTTATGATTGCATTGTTTGGATACTAGTGATGGCATGCACAATTTTAAGCGCATTTATGCTCACTTAGTGGTACGATTCCGATCAAAACCTTGATTCTACTACTGTTTTCTAACAAGGGATTTATTCCAACTTTTCACTTTTAAAATGAATTTTTTTACGACGGGATTCATACCACCTTATTTAATAAATTATGAGTTTTTGGAACTAAAAATGCTATTTTGGAAATTAGATCAAGGTTGATTCCAGTCTATTATTAATCCACTTTTTTCACCACTACTATTTACTTCTGTCAAAGAAGATTTTGACTCTTTCTACGCTATTATGTTGATTTAGTCCTGTAATAGATCTCAGAAAATGGATTTACAGATTTGTACTCTTTTAGTCTCGGTTCAAGTCTGAGCACTTAGTATACTTATATATCTCTCCGATACTAGATGGAGTAGATTGATTATGATGGTTATGGGAAGTCTTGGTTTGGGACCAGGCAGTGTATATGGATATCCCGAGTTTCCTATGGGCCCCTTGGTTCATGAGCCACAGTACCGGAGAAGGATGGTCGTCGTAGGCCCTACCTTTGCGAGTTACTGAGTTGGAAGAGGTGTATACACTTGGTACGTTGTGGCACTTGGTTGATATATTGTACAAGACTATCCTTGCATTCATTCATTTATATGCATCGCCTATCACTAGTTTAATTATTTGGCACTTATATCTATCAATCTTATTGGGGGCTATATAGGTATAAGTTATGGTTGTTGTATGCTGAGTGCTTGGTTGAACCTTTTGGGCTGATGGGGCTCGGTGAGGTTATTATTTATCCGAACCAGCCAGTTACTTTACGGTTGGTTATTATGGTTAGTTTGTGGCAGGATGGTTATGGATTGGTACCCGAGATTGTTGGTATGTTTCTGATTCCTTTTCTCTATTGTAGTAAGATACGTTATTGTTAGATTATCTCATGATTAGCCATCCTTTGGTTAGAGACCTTGATTATTCTAGTATTAGTTTTCCTTCCTGGTTAAGATCCCTCGATATGTTAGGTTGGCTCCCTCGGGTTATTACCCTTTAGTTTAGTCCTATACACGTTTATATATATATATGGTATTACCATATAACCCTCTCTTTCCTTATTTATTCATATCCTATATGTATCCTCTTGGCCTTATATTTCTACTATATATCCTTCGTTCACTCCTCATTTCTATTGACTAGTGATATACGATATTGCACTTTAGTTTCTTATTACTATTAGAAAAGGATAGCTTATCCTTACTGCTCTCCCTTAACACTATTATGTTTAGTTTCTTGGATAGTTGCATGTAGTTTGTATTCCTGCTTTACATGTTATTTATACTTATATTATCTTTGGAGCTCAGTCGGCCAATGCCTACTGAGTACCACGCGTTTGGTACGCATACCACACTTCTGCAGCCTGCAGATAAGAGTACGAGTTCTCGCTGTTGACGTGTGCATCATACGGAGCAGTCATGTATCAAAGATTTGGGGTGAGCTCCTGACGTTCGGAGTATTGCTTCTCTCCCTCGTATTGTTAGATTGATCTCTATTTTATATTCAGAGACATCTTTGTATATATATATATATATATATATCCTGTATTTCACTTATACTCATATTGTATTAGAAGCTTTTGTACTAATTCCACCAGGTTCTGGGGATATAATTGCTTCCTTCTTGTATTCTTCTCATTTTCATTTGATATTGCTTCCACTTCTCTCATTAGTCCGTTACTAGCTGTTTCGTACTACGGGTTGTTTACCTACCAGTGGGTTATAGTAAGTGTCATCATCACCTGAGAAATTGGGTCGTGACATTTACTCCCTTCACATAGTAGTCCAACAAGTACATCATACAAGGATAATGATTCTACAAGGAAAACATATATAAACACGTTTAGAATAAAAATTTATATCTTCCTACACAATCTTTTGGTAATTATCCATCCCAACATCATGGCCGCAGGCCTAAGCATAGTTTCTCCCATCAAAACTATATTTTGAACACTTAAAATTCACTGAAAAAAAATAGTGTTTAGCGACGGATTATAGCAACGAACTGATTTCTATGCTAAATAGCAATGAATTAGCTACCGGATTATAATTGTGTCGCTAAAAAATCCAAAAGTAAATTAACATCAAATATAGCGATAGATTAGCAACAGAATCTCAAATCCAGAACTAAAAGTTGGCGCTAATTTCCTCACCATAATTATATTTTACTAGCAAAGGAAGTAGCGACAGAATTTCCGTTGCAAATCTAATTATATTTATCAAACTTTTGTACGCACATTTGCAACCAAAATAATCCATCGTTATCATCTAAAATAAATTATTAAATTTTTTAATTAGCGACGAAAATGCTTATCCATCGCAATAATCTGTTGTTGGCTTATTAAATAATAAAATAATATGTGATATCCCAAATGGTATAACACAGAAAAAAATTTAAGATGGTTGAGGCACAACCTACCGTATTTGTGTGAGAATCCATTCTATTTTTGACACTTGGATAAGTGGGTCCAATTTGAACACCTTACCTCCCACTCACCACCCCATGCTCTCCACCCCTCTTCCTTTTCATTTTCCCTACCATATATTCAACTATCAAATACAATTAAAAATTTGAAACTTGTGCTCGATTTTTTCTTTAATTTACTGCACAAATACTTCATTTTAATTTATAGGTTTGTCTTAAAAAATAAAATATAAACAAAAAATAAATAAATAAAAAGAATCTCTAGTTTTTCTTTCTTATCTATGGGTTTGCTTGATAATTTTTTATCTATAGTTATGAAGGAATTTTTTTTTGGTCAGGTTATTAATTGTTGCATGCTATTTAAATAAATAATTAATACTTATTAAATATGATTTTATCTGATGAATTTATATGCTAAAGTGAATGGAAACACACTAATTTGTGTCTTGGGTTAAAGTTTGATATTATTAAAAATGTTGGATACCAAACTTATTTTTAATGTTAAAAATTTTAAAGGCGTTTCAGTTATTTTAATAGATAAGATATTATCGGCATTTTTTTGTCAAATATATCAACACCTTATTTTCAAATTCAATAGTTACGAAGGAATTTTTTTTTTTTGGTCAGGTTATTAATTGTTGCATGCTATTTGAATAAATAATTTATATTTATTTAAAATAATTTTATCTGATCAATTTATATGCTGAAGTGAATGGAAACACACTAATTTGTGTCTTGAGTTGTAGTTTGATATTATTAAAAATGTATTTTACGAAGCTTAATTTAATGTTAACAATTTTTAAAGCGTTTCAGTTATTTTAATAGATAAGATGTTATCGACATTTTTTTGTCAAATATATCAATGGCTTATTTTCAGCTTCAACATTTTTATTGTTTTATTTGTAAAATCAGCTTAAGCACTTAAAAAGTATTTTCAATCACATGTACCTAAAAATTATTTAAATTCAGCTGAACCAACCATATTCAGTTCTACTATTTTTTTTCATATTCAGCTACAGATACATATTTCCAGAAATTTAAGAAAAAAGAATAGTCAAGAGTAGATAAATTTACTTCTTGTTTGCCGCATCAGGCTTGTTTATTTCCTCTGTATGCAATTGCATGCTCTACTATTTGGTTTGTTGTGTTTTAATTTTTCTTTAGTTACCAAGAAAATAATAGTAAAACAAGTTGTTTCTTACTTATTTTTTTATGTTCGTTACGCAAGTAGAGAAAATATTTTCTAAAAGCATTTGTATATATTTAACACAAAACGTTGAGAACGAATAGGGTAAGGGGGTGGGGTAAGAAAAGAAATTTGAATATTTTTTTTAAAAAAATAAATTTTATACATTTATTTTTTTGGGTTTAGTAGGGTTTGGGGGGGGGGAGGAGGGCTGGTAAGGGATGGGGGTCAGGGTAGGTGATAGGGGGTGGGTAAGAAAAAAATTTGAAATTCTTTTTAAATAAAATTTGAGGGGTGGTAGGGGTAGGGGTGGGGATTGGGATAGGGGGGGGCGGGTAAAAAGTTTTTATTGTGGGGTGAGGTGGTGATTTTGCGAGTGAAATAAACATTCCAACTTATTTTAAATACTTTGATTAAGGAAGTCATTTTTCTTAGTTTGAAGGAACTTGTTTTCCAAAACTTTTAATAAAACGAACATGAGAAAATAGGAAAAATTTTCTTCATACCGAACACACCCTAAGTTTTCTTTTATTCTTCAGATTTCTAATTTCTGAAGAATTACATTAGGTCATGATTGACAAATAAGAAAATGAAAAAGAAGAGTGGTGGGCGAAGGAGGGGACTGGGAGGGGGTGATGACTGGTGAGTGGGATTTAAAGTGTGCAAACGGGACCCATTAATTCAAGTGTCAAAAATAGAATCGATCCTCACACAACTATTGTTGGTTGTACCTCAACCATCTTAAATTTTTTCGAATGTAACCATCTTAATTTTTTCAAAAATTAAAGCCGCTTATTATTACTGGGGTTTTTAATTTTTCCCATTTATCATCTGGTAGACAATTATGTTTGCATAAATTTGCTTCTGCTCCTGTATCAATCATAGGTGTATAATATCTGTTATGATATCCTTCTACTATTATTTTTGCAAGTATATATAGCTTGGGCATCAATTATTTAGGTTTCATGTTATTGTTCGTTTAATTATTATATTTTTGTTTTTGTAAGTTATAGTTAGCTGTTTATCTTCTAATTTATATGGTTTTAGATTTTCTAACCAGTTTATTCCTAATGTGATATTGTTACCTGTTTGACATATCTTAAATTGTATTGTTATTGGTATTCCTCCTAGTATTAGTTCTTTTTCTACTATATCTTCCATGCTTGCCAATATTTTTGGTAGTCCGGTTAATTGTGTATTTGCAATAATTTCACTTTCCATTACTAGTTCTTTTGCAATATAATTTTCTTCCTATCCTGTGTTTATTAATATTAGATATATTTGTTGATCCATAATTCCTGTTATATAATAGTGGTATGTTTTAGTATTTGGTAGATTATCATTTATTGAATCATGTGATATATAATATTTTCTTTTAGAAGTACTTAGTTGAGATGATGTTGTAGGTGTGTCATTAATTATTCTTTTTGAGGTACTAAGTCTTTCTCTTACTATGTCTAAATCTGCTTCTATATCTAATTCTTGGTAATTGTAATCATTATTAGCTATTACTGTAACAATTTGCTCAAAGGGGTTTTCTATTTTGATTCTATTTATTTTGTTTTTTGCTTTGACTGCATGAGTGGTAGTATATATATATAAATTTTTACATCGTGCTGTAAATATTTTACTTCCTGGGGCTAACTCAATTCCTGACATTTTCCAATATAAGACTAATGATTTATCTATATTTGTATCTGTTACTGCTACTGAATAATTAGCACTGATTATAAATTTGAATTTTTGATATATTAAATTTTCTTTAACTGTGCTTATAACACTTTTTTCAATAGGGTGTATAATTCTATCATCTGCTAAGTATATTTCGATTGGGGTATCTATTCCTTCTCTAAAGCATGCCTTGATTAATATTTCTGTTGCTCCTAAGTGTACATATTTTATTGGGATTTTTGATTTTATATTTTGTATTTCTTTATTTACTAATTTTTTGTTTAGTATGGGAATTTTTGCTTTTCCTTTTATGTATTTGCAATCTATAATATGTTCCTTTTGACTTATGACATAATATTCTTCTTTTGGTGGTTTGAACCATTGTTTAATTATAGGTACATCTAAAATTTTTGTTATACTTAAGTCTAATTCTTTTCTTTTTATTTGGTCGAATATATGGTTATCAAATATTAGTTTTTGTTCTGATGATTATGCATCCTGATATTCTTCTTTGTCAATTATTTGGATATCTTTTTCAGTCATATTCCGTTTCATATTCCGATTCTTCTTCCTCTGATTTAGTATCTGAAAAGTCATATATACTATCATTACTATCTAAGTCATAGTCTATATAGTCAATGTGCATATATTCATCATTATCTATCATTACTTCTGATATTTGTTTTTTCTTTGGGTCTTTGGGTATTTTGCAATCTTTTGCTAAATGACCTAACTTTCCACAGTTATAGCATGTGCATTCTGCTAATGTTTTCTTTTTCTTATATGGTCGTTTTGTATTAGAGTTTTTTTACATAATACCTTCTTCTTGGTTTTTTATATTTATACCTAGTTTTGTGTAGTCGATATTTATCTTTAGTATACTTCTTTCTTCTTTTATAATATTTTTTGTCTATACATCCGAATTGTGGTGCTGTTTTATTTTTGCAACATGACAGGTTTTTTACTATTGTTTTATCTAGGGTAATATTTTCTTTATATTTTTCACATAAATCTATAAACCAATGTTGTAAATATTTTATTCTAGCTCCTAAAGTATCTGTTAATCCTGCGTCAGTCCAATCTTTCATTATATTTGATCCAAAGGGTTCTGGTAATTTTGTAAAATATAGTTTTCTTATCTCAGTACTTTCTGCTGTTGTGTACATTCCTCTGTAATAATATTCCTTAAAGGCACAAGTATATTCTTCTATGTAGCACATATTGCATATAGCTAATTTTTGCATTAAATTCCTATGTATTACTTTTTCTTTATTTTGTTCCTCTATTTCTGTAGTCATACTACTAAATTCATCTCGGATAGCTATTTCATATTTATTTAAAATTTTTGTATTGGTCGTAGCTGCAGTTCCTTCACTATTTCTATTATTCCTTAATACTGCTAAGCTTGCTGCACTTGAGTTTTGTAGCCATAATTTAACTGTTCCTATTAGTGTTCTTTCTATATAAGCTGGTGTTTCTGCCATTGATATTTTATTATCTACTAGTTGTTTAGCAATATATCCTATCCATAATTGGATTGCTTTATTTGGGTCAGAGACACAGTCTAAGTCTAGAAAGTTATGTTGTTCAATTGTTTGTTTTGGTTGCCATTTTGTGTTTAATCTTCGTTCCCATAATGTTCTAGCTCTTTCTTCTGTTTCGTATGCATATTTAGTATAACTAGGTGGTTGCTTATTTGTTCTAGAAGTACTTGGTTTATTATCTATTGTTCCTGCATTAACTTCTATTTGTGTATTATTTATTTGGTCTAATATTTCCGTATATGTTTCACTAAGTTCAGAATGTGTGTCCTCTTGGAATGTGTCGTTCTCATTATTTATGGTGTTGATCCTAATATCTGGTAAATCAGGTTCAGTGTTACTTTGTTCTGCTTCTTCTATCTGCATTTTTGCCTTAAATTGTGCTATCTCTTTAGTTAACATTAATTCTTGTTCATGTTCTCGTTTCTTTTCTTTTTCTTTTTGTTTATCAGCATATAGTTTTTTTTAACATTTCTAATTCTTTTTCTAATTCCAATATTTTACTATTTTTTGTTTCTTCCAAATGTTGTAATTCTTCTTTTGCTTGTGTTTTGATTTTATCAATTTCATATTTTCTATCAATTTCTTCATTTTCTTTAGTAATTCGGACCATAGCGGTTAAACTATCTTCTAAACTAACTGTTTCTTTTTCTAGCATTAAGTATAAAGTGTTACCTATTTTCTTATATCTTCTGCCTAAATTTGAAAAGATTATTGCTATTTGTAATCCATCTGGGTTTGTGTATGTTTTTTCATCTATTGCATATTCTTCCTTATTCATTATAATCCGTGTTCGTATTTATATTCTAAATGGAACAATTGTATTTCTAACTCAAATATAGTTTTTCTTTGTGTATCTAAAGATTTCTTATTTACTCCGGCAAATATATTATAATGTAACCTGTCTCGTCTAATTTCTAGTTCTTGTTGTACTTTAGTAATTTGTTCTAATAATTGTTGTCTGTATTGTGTATCCGTATTCATAGCTTATTCTTCAGATGTTGGATTAATTTGTACTCTGTTTTAGATATTTTATTTATTAAGTAAGATAGTCTATTATCATCTTGTTTACTGGTAGATAAAGCTTTATATTCTGGATATAGTATCTTTAATTTCTTTCTAGTTTTTCGTAGCTTCTTATTTTCCTTTCGTTGTTGTTTATTTACTTTCTGTACATCGATTTTTGCCTTTGTTTGTTCTTCAGTATCTGTATTATAGAGTATATCATTTATGTAAGCATGTTGATTGTTAATATGTTGGTCTAAGGTAATTCCATATTCTTGATAATCTTGTAATATTTTGTCCATTAATATGTTTTTCTATATTTGTAATCATAATTTTTATACATAGCTCTGATACCAATTTGGGGGTGCGGATCAAGGATCATTTATGAATTAAATGCTTCGTTATAATATTGTTTTTCTAGTGTAATTAAGCGGTTAAGTTCTTTCATAACTTCTGTCATTTGTTCTATATGTTGGTTATTACGGGTTTGGTGGTATTTTAGGATAGTAGCTATTAATAAATTTTGTGTTGATTTTCTTTCTTGTCTAGTTTGTGTCCAATTTTTGCAGTGCTTCGTAGTTAATCATTTTAATCTGAATAATAATACCAGTCTAAATAATCATTGCTATCATCATCATAGTATGAAATAGTAAAGTCTAACCAACTATCTTGCATTAATTTCATTATCTCATAGGTTTTTAATAGATCGTAAATTATTTTTCGTGTATCATTATCTAGATGTCTTAATGCGTATAGTAGGGTTATTTTGTAATTATCATCTTCATCTATTATTAATGTGTAAGAACTTAACCTATAAGTTTCTGTTTCAGTTCTAGATTCATTCTCTTTTCTAGTTTCGTTATCTTTTGTATTACTAGTACTGGGTGTGTCTATGTGTGTATTCATGTTGTTGTCTAAACATATTCCCTTCTAACCTCTTTATGTATCATTATCCTTATCATGGTTTAATATATTATTCTGAACAATCTTTTCTGGTCACTACCATGTATTTCGGCTTCAATCATTTACCCTAACAGCGCCTCAACTCTGTGTACTCCCCTAAACGGCTTCCTTGCCTACCGGTTTCCACTTTAGGATGGCATAGTCTGGGCTTAACTACTCTCAGCCTATTTCCATGGCAAACTTTCTCAAGATGTTCAATATAATGGTACTAAAACATGATAAATAACAATGATATTTAAGAGATTATAAGGAATATAAAAGTTTAGCTATTCATGGTTATGAATATAAATACCTGAGTTGGTTTGTCTGGATGCTCCATATCTTAAAAAGCTTAAATATTTTATTTATATAATTCGGAGAAGAGAGGATTTTTCTTATGAGGGTTAGTGCTCAACACATGAGGCTTGAGACTTTCTCTTTACATTCTGCCTATTTATAAACAAATGAAGTGCCAAGAAACGACTCTTAGAAATCTGAAAAACTAAAATTCATGTGCGACTCTTACTGTTTGCACAGTGACTTGACTCTTACTATTCACAGGTCACTTCCTACATTACTTTACATATAAAACAAAAACTTTTAAGAAAAGAAAAAGCAAAAGACGTAAAGTAAAGATTTACAATTTACAATAATTACATATCTTTTTTTTTTTTTTTTTTTTGTTGTTGTTGTCTGCTGCTTTCTTCGTTCTTATCTTCTTTCTTATCTTATCTTGTCTGCTCCATTATTGACTGCTTATTCCAGCTGGACGTCTGGCATATCAATACTATCTCCTCCATTGCATTTGGTACATTTGTGGTCTGGATATTTAGTAACTAATTTACAATATCTGGTTAATATATTTTGAGAAATAAAATTATTTTTCAATGCTCTTGTCAATGGTTGTTCTTCGGGTTTGAGTAAGGACAATATCCATTTTTGGACTTCTTCCATATCTCCTTGGTGTATTTCCCTTGAATGTGAATAAATCATAACTTGGTTTCTGACATAATAACTCCATATAGCATTGCCGTTTAAGTAGTTATTTGCTAATTCCTGGATGATTGTAGCTATGCCAATAGCTCTTTTGTTCGCATAAAAACTTGGTATATCATTTTCTGGTATTTCTGGCTGTTGTTCTATTTCTTCTGGGATGATCATGTCTCTTGTCATTCCTATCTTTATTACCTGGATAACTGGTTTCACTTCATTGTATAATATTTCTGTTGGTGCTGTATAAAATTTTATATAAAATAGATCTCCTTTCGTAATTCGCTTGTATCTGGTGAAAGCACTGTGTACGTCGGGTATACCGGATAATTCTTCTCCTGTGTATGTGTATATGGTATTAATTAATCCGTATGCATAACATGATTTGATTAAATCTGCACTGGTTTTGGGTTGTGCAATTAACTTGTTGTATCCTTGTAATTTCTGGGTAATATAATCTTGGGTTGGTTCTTTGGTAGTTGTAGATCTTGGTTGTAAGTTTAGGTGTGTTTGTATTTCGTGAATATTTTTGATGTAGTTTTGAGAAATATAGTTGTAAGTCTTCTTTTCACTATGTAAACTTTCTGCATATGTAGAAGTTTGTGGTGTTGTGGTACTTTGGGTAGTATATGTTTTTGGTATAAAAGGTTTTGCAAAGATGCTATTTAGATTGGTGTTTGTATATGGTTTCTTTGTAGCTGGCTCACTGGTACCTGCAATATTAACAGAATGGTTATGGGTTTTACGGAGTTTCCCAACGTCTCCTTCTACCTCTGGATGTTTAGAGTCTTCCGATTGACTTATCTCAGCAGATTTATAGTCATGCGGCTGACTTGTGCTGGCTGATTTCAACCTAGCTTCATTGATTTGTAACTTTTGTCTATGTATCTCAATGTCCATACTGTCCACTTTTGTACAAAGTGTAGTAAGGGATTTGAGTATATCTTCCATTGTTGTACTATCTTGTTCTGTCTGTGTGGCTTTGTCTTGATAAGTGGTCTGCAATGACATTCTTATCAGATCTAATTATTTCAATTGTAAAAGTGAAATTTTGTATATTTAATACAAGTCTTCGTATTTCCTTTGTTGTAACTGAGTCCTGTATTTTTCTTGTGATCCACCATTTTACTTGTGTATTATCTGTTCTTACAATGAATTTATTATATACGATATAAGGTTCAAATGCTAACAAACATTTATATAATGAAAATAATTCTTTTCTATTTATTTCCCATTTTAATTGTGGTTCGGTATAGGTTCCTGAATAGTATCTGCAATGATGCTCAATTTTTTCATTATCATATTTGTATTTAAGTATTCCTCCGTAACTGTGATCACTAGAATCTGTTTCCACAATATATATAAATTTCCTATTTTCATCAGGAAAATATAACTTGGGTAGTTTTTTACACATAGTCTTAATTTTTTGTATATGTATCTTATCAGTTTTATCAAAATAATACTCAGTATCTTTCTTTAATTTTTTGTGTAATGGTTTTAGGTATTCTGCTAATTTAGGTACATAATCTCTTACTTGGTTAACTAATCCTAAAAATGACTGTAACTTCTTTTTTGTATCTATTATTTCTTCTGAGTCGATTATTTTTTGTATTATATGGGTTTGCATTTTTATTCCATTTTTATCTAATTGTATTCCTAGAAATTCTATCTGATTTTTCATTATTTCTGCTTTTGTCTTACTTAAACTAATTCCTGAGATTTCAATCAAATGTATAAATTTTTCTAGTAATTGTATATGTTCATCTTGTGTTCTTGAATATAAGAGTATATCATCTATATATCCTATACAATTTTCTAGTTGGTTGAAATATTTATCCATAAAGTTTTGGTACCTACCTGGTGCATTTTTATATCCAAATGGTAATACGTTCCATTCGTAAAATCCTTGTGGTACTGTGAATGCTGTTAGCTTCTTAGATTCATCTGTTAACTTTAGGTGGTAAAATCCTGATTTACAATCAAATTTGCTAAAATAATTATATCCTTGTATTTGTCGGATTTTTAATATTTTATTTGGGATTGGATAATTGTAGGTTTTCGTCTTTGCATTTAGATTTCTATAATCAATAACCATTCTACTAAATAGGATCTACCAAGGTTGTCTATTTATTTGATTCATTAAAATATTTTCATTGCATCATGTGGGAATTGTCTTGAATTAGGTTAGTATTAGTGGTGCATTTTCTTTTACCGAAAGAAATTACACCCTTAGATACTAGCAAAACTTAATTAATTCATGAGAAGAGATATTAAAGGTTTTCACCCAAAAGGATAAAAGGTAATATCTTGAACTCTCAGGTGTATTAATCAAGAGGACAATTTGTTGTAAGGAACGATTATGTCTTACTCAAGAAGAACACAGTGTATACCTTGTGCTAATGCGATAATCATAAAAGAGATTGAAAACATAAATCTTTTTTTTTTACACCTTAACTATGCCTAAAACCGTTATATTTTCAAATTTTGTCGTGGTTTGACAGTCATGAATTTCATGATCTCCAATTGACCTGAAATTTGATGGATCCACTGTAAATGACTTGATGAGGCAATATTCACTGCTTTTCTATGAATGATGCAGTATTTTCATCATTTGGAGGTCATTTAGATCAATTCTATATAGTTTGTCGGATCAAAAATTGATTTAAGTATGGAAACTCTATTTCTTTATATTGATCTTATATATGTTATATATGGAACATGATTATACTATGTTAAGAATAGAGATCAGATTAGTTTTTCTTGAATTGGTTGTCTTTCGAATTTGGCCATAGATTTGGAGATTAGAAATTTTATGAACACCAATTGACCTGAAATTTGGTAGGTTTATCAGAAACAACCCAGTAAGCAATACTCACTGCTATGCAGTGAATCAAGTCAATTTTTTGCTGTTTATGATCGTTTAGATGGTATTTTGGGCAAAAATTTTCAATTGCTGAAAATTTGAAAATTAATTTTAAGAGAAAATAACTCGGCTATGATCTAGTAGTGATAGCGATTTTTCTCTATGGTCTTCATGACTAAATTCTAGTGAAGTATTAAGTTCATGTGTTGGCTTAGACCTTCCTCCATATCGGATGAAATTAATACAAGCCACTAGATATAATCTTTAATTTTGATAATCTGTATTTAACTCTCCCTATCTGAGTAATATATGATTGAATTAATAGAATTAAGGATGATGACATTGATATTCACTCTGTTTAATTTTACAATATACTCTTCTCCCAAGTTAACTTTTTGTTCGATATTTATTGGAGTGAATATCTGACATCATATATGTATGTTGCATGAATAGTTCTTTCTCTAACGAAATTTGTTGTTTAAGATGCATGGAAATTTATGTGGTGTGTTTTGAATTTTAATATTCAATGATTACATAAACATGTTTTTTTAAAAAAAAAATAGCATTGAGATTATGTAAATAGATTTCAAAATTTTGTTCTTTGTTCTTGATTCATGTATATTAATACGCTAATGATAATATGACATAAGAATTACTGAATGGAAAAATTTTAAATCTTATTTTGACGTAAAAACATTTTCAACCGAATTGATCATGGTTTTAGAATCCAAAAAAAAAGATTACTCTGATTGATCTGAAATTTGGTAGATTTGTCGAAATCGACCTAGTAAGAAATAGGTCATTTTTTTGACAATTCGAGTGTTTAGATAGATTTTTGGTCATTTTTGGTGATACAGATTCTTTCCATAATTACCGAGATTAAATAATAGTGAAGTATTAAGTTCATGTGTTGGCTTTGACCTTCCTCCATATCGGATGAAATTAATATAAGTCACTATGTATTTAATCACTAGTTTTGATAATTTGTATTAACTCTCCTAAAAAGAGTAATATATGATTGGATCAATATAACTAGAGTTGATTTTTACTTGACTTAAACTAACAATAGACTCTCCATCTGAGTTAGGTCTGTAAAAGTTAATGGAGTAAATAATCAGTCATTGTATATGTGTATTGCATCGGTAGTTCTCCAATCTCATCGATTGGCTATTCAAGATGCATAAATACATATATACTTAATGAGCCCTGAATTTTATTATTCAGGTTATTCGATATATTATGATCTTTTTAATGTGTTATCTCAAGTTCTCAATAGACTTTACTGACCCACTTATTAATGTTTGATAATTTTTTTGACAGAAATAAGACATTATTCAAATAATGCATTGTATATGTACCTTATGTTAGAAAGAATTTAATTTCAATTTCTAATCAAATAAGAGATGGATATGTATTTATTTTTCTTGTAACTCTTGAGTTATTGAGTTTGATTAATATTTTATCTCTTGTTGTACATTGATGCATAGACTTTTTATTATTGCTATCTCTCATGAATTGAAAAATATTAATCCATCTCAGAAGAGAAAAATATTCTTTAGAGTTGAATGAAACTTATCTGTACACTAGCGTCTATGTCATTTTTTCTAGATAACATTTTGAGGTCAGTCAATATAATGGGCTTTAAAGTTCATTGAAAGTGAAGACACTACCAACTTGCGAGTCCTGTTAAGAAGAAAAAAAATGACTAAGAGATCTTTCCTCTTAAAATAATAGAGAGGTAATGATAAGTTAGAATTAATACATTCTGATTTGTGTGTTAACATGAGCATCTAGACAAAAGGTGATTTTGAGTATTGTGGAACACTCACTAAAGATTACTCATGGTACGAATATATTTATTTGATGCTTCATAAGTCTGAATGTTTTGATAAACTCAAGATATTCAAGACAGAAATGAAAAAGCATCATGAAAAATATATTAAATCATTATGATCTGATCGTAGTGCCGAATACCTCTTTGAAAAGTTCATTAATCACTTATTCGATAGACTGATTAAATTTCAATTGTCTACACTTGATACTCTATAATAGATTGGTCTAAAAGAGAAAAGATATAAACTCTTACAGAGATGATAAGATTAATTAATGATTGACTTATTCATAGTTGATTCTTTTCGTTTTGGGATATATCTTAAGAGCTATGTATTACATTCTGAATTTAGTTCCCTCCAAGTCAGTATCTTTGACAACTATAGAACTTTAGATTTGACGTAAGCCTAGTTTGTAAAAGGTTCAGATTTAGAATTGTCTAGCACACGTATTGAAAGGGAGGCATCTACAAAATTGAAAGTAAATATGTATGTATTCATTGGATATCCAAAAAGAATGAAAGAAGGTTTATTTTAATGTCCTAAATAAAATAAGGTAATTGTTAACACAAATGTCAAATTTCTAGAAAAGGATCATTTAACAAACCATGTTTCTAGAAGTAACTAGTTTTACATGAACTGATCAAATAAATAATGAATGAGTCTGTCACAACTTGATTTCTCAGGTCATGATGACACCTACTCTAACCCACCAATAGGTAAGCCAACCCATAGTCCGGAACGGCTAGTAGCGGAAGAACATAAAGAACCAAAAATAAGATCAAGTGCAAGTAGAAGAGAGTCCAAAGAAATACAACAGAATGCCCCAAGGCTGGTGAGGCTAGTACAAAATCCACTAATAATCCAGAGTACAAGCTGAACAAGATATGAATATAACTATATACAAAACCGTCTCTGAGATATAATGTAAACACCAATTTAGTAAAAGCGGGAGATCAGTTACACTCCAAACTTCTGAAGCTCACCTCCTATCTCCGATCCGCGGCAGCTCCGTATAATACACAAATTAGTAGTGATAACTCATACTATAAAATATAGGGTGTAGAAGTGTAGTATGAGTACCAACATGAGGTACTCAATAGGCATCTGCCGGCTGAGCTCCAAAGAGAATGCAAATATGAATCACATGTAAAACAGGTGTAAGCAGTGTGGGTAACTATTTATAATAGGAGATATCATAATGCTAGGACTGTAAGTCAAGCTAAGGGTAACTAACATAAGCTATCATCCTACAGGTATCTTGAGACCAGGCTATACCAACAAAAGGCTAGTCCCCATACCGTGGTGTAATAAAGAAGGAGACATGGGATAAATAACAGATATATGAAAAAAGGGTATGCAAATGATATGTAGTGATAGTAGGAAGTAAGAAGTGTATAAATATGGATATATATATACACACCACCACGGGGATAGCTGGTCATATAGTTTAAATATAGCTATGCTGGGTCGGGCTAACTAAAGGCAGCAAGCCCGGTATATCGAGAATCGTGACCAACTATGGGAGCTAATACTGACATAAGAAGGGTCCCTAAATAGGGTATGTATGTCTGCCTATAAGACTCAGAATACCTAAAGCTTACCCAAAACATAAGTACAAAATCAGGGATACTCGGGTTCGTATGTGTCCAACTATAACTAATAAGTATCGGTCCCACCGGAGTGGTTATCACCAAAAAGCCAAAGTTAAGTAATCAGAATCTAACTGGCCAGTTCAGACACATCATCACCTAACTGTCTATCATCCCTCTACCGACAATCTAGAAAGGCACATGATGTGTCATGGTTTCATGGCACTTTCGATGCTTAAAACAAAGAAAATATCCAATAACTTGGGTATGTTTTATTGGTATGATATGTTTTCTGTTCTATATTTCAGGAGAATAGGTTTTTGGATGCAAAATTGACAAAAAGGAAGGATCATGCTCGAGAACAAAGTATCTAAAAACAAAAGAGCCAAGTCCTGCACTAGAGGAGTAACTCACGGCAGAACCCACATCACGTGAGTCGACCTACGTGGTGTGGGTCTGTACCATAGGTAAACTCCTGTAGTTAGCTGGAGCAGCCTGATTTCCTCGACAGGACCCACATAGCATGGTTCAACCCACGTGGCGTGGGTCAGTACCATGGAAAAGTGCCGACTCTGTTTTTCTGTTTTGTTGAGGATAGGATTCTCCTTGTATCTATAAATACCCCTATATTGTGCTATGTTTAGGGGTTGGTCAGTACATTGTTTTGAGATATATTTTTCATTATTTTGGAGTTCATAAACACATTATTGGTTTTGTAATCTTGTAACACAAATTCTAGGGTTTTATGATATGAGATTTCAGAGTATTCTCCTTATTGTGGGTTTACAATTATGTTTTTATCATTGAATTCTTCTTGTGTTCTTACAATCATGATTAGCTAAACCCATCAACTAGGGTTTTATGAACCATAAGGAATTAATTAAATAGGTTAAGTGCGAAGCAATTCTGAACTATTGTGAATGCATGTATTATTATCACCTTCATTATAATTGATCTTCTAACTGTTGCAAAACGTAAGATACTCGCATGTATTCTAGATTTGCTATAGAGAGAGGTAGAGATTGGGAAAGGGGAATAACAACAGAGATTTGAAGCTATCAACCTTCATCTAATAACTTGAGCTGTAATAAGGATAGTTATCTGAGATACAGGACAAGGGTTAGTAGTGCGAATCTTAGAGACCGAGAGGAGAAGAGTGAAATTTGTCTAACCAAGGTCGAGAGACATTAAGATGAACTTAACTTGTTAGATTTTGCATGCAACGAAGCAGGACAGTTTTGCCAGAATAAGTAACTGGTGGAGTTAAGGAATCATTGGGGATCACAGTCCTAGTGTATTTCTCATATTGATTACGAATTCGAAAATCAACAATCATTACTGTTACTACTTGCTTATAAACCCCCCCTAATTTTACTTACTTGTCAATTATTCGGACAAGCACTCGACAGACTTTCGTCATATTCCATATGGGATTGACCCCAACCTAGTTGGGTTCTATATTTTATACATCGACCGCATTATACTTTTCAGGAGGTATATTTTGGGCGACGTCAAATTTTGGCTCCGTTGCCAGGGAGTACGGTTACTAAGTTGATTAGTTTGCTTGTTAGAGTTGATTGGTTTTATTTTTCTGTACTTTTTTGGAGGGCACACACCGATGTATGCCCAACACTAGGAGTCAATGCAATCCATTGATTCCACTTGATATGGAGCTATAACGAACACTGAGAGCAAATAAAAAAATGGTGAATATCGACGGTGCTCAGAATCCCGCAGTAGTGGGAGATATTCATAACCAGCCAATTCAGCCAGTTGGTCATGAAACTGCGGATTAATTCACTACTCAATTAATGGCTGAGGAAAATGCGAGGCAAGCAGCTCTTAGATAAGTGGATGGGATTGTCAAGGAATGCAGGAGGTAGCACAACATCTCGCTGCACTTGAAGAGAGACAAAGAAGACTGAGGGTGCAACAACCCCCTCAAAGACCATATGTGCTGGTTTATGATGATCCCGAAGAAGAGGATGTGGCTTATTTTGAGCCAATTGAGACTGGTGCTATTATTCCACCAGAGTTACCTCAAGGCACTAAGTTTGATATTACAAGTGCCATGATCCACCTGCTAAACTTGAAAGGTGTGTTCGTTGGTTTTCCTTCAGACGATCCGAACATGCACGTTATGAATTTTGTGGAGGTCTAAACTTCATAAAATTTGCCTGGAGTTGAACAAGAGGCTATTTGTTTGAGATTGTTTCCATTCTCTCTAACAGTAGAAGCGACTTGGTGGTTGGCCGAGCTACTATGAGGTTCCATCACTACTTGGCAAGATATAAGAAATCAATTTCTAGAGAGATTTTTCCCACCCTCCAAGATGCTACAGTTGAAGGATGAGATTTATAACTTCAGATAACTACATTCTGAAGCACTTTACAAAACATGGCTGAGGTTCAAGAAGAAGCTGCAGAATATACCAAATCATAGGATGAGTGGTAGGATTTTACTTGAGATCATCTACAAGGCTTTAAACGCCAATACCAAGGTTGTAGCAGATACTATCACTGGTGGAGCGTTTATGAGTCTGAGGTGGGAACAAGCTTCAGAGATTTTAGATCGTGTCACTAAGACCAACCAAGGATGGCATACTCGGGAGGCAGATACACTTGTGGAAACGTATGCTATTAGAGCCTCGATAGCATAATGGGCTTTGGATGAATCTGTATCTCAAGAGGTTGCACAGTTGAGGACATAAATTAGCTTGCTAGCCAAACATATTGCTGCTGGAAGTGCTGAAAAGGTGCATGCCGTAGGTGCACAAGCCAAAACACCTAGGCATGATGATTATGAATCTGATGAGGAGGCTAAGTACTTAGATCGAGAGGTGGCGAGTTTCCGAGCCAAGGGCCAAGGGCTCGAGGCAAGGAAATCAAGGTCAAAACTAGTATGGAGACAATTATAATAAGTCAGGATATAGAGACAGAGACTGGGATCGTGATGGTGATTGGAGGCGAAAGGATGATTATAAAGAGAAGAGTGGCGCCTATGTTCCATCGAGAAACCGTGATGCTGACTATGGAAATTCCAGAATGGAAGCCCTTCTCAATAAACTGGTTAAAGGGTCAGAGAATCAAGAGAATTGCTTAAAGGAGATTAGGTCAGACATTTCAAAAATAAGTTAGAAAGTTGAATCCTATTCGACTGCCATTAAATAGTTGGAGCAACAGTTCGGGCAGATATCGATGGTATTGAACCAGTGTCAGCCAGGTACCCTTCTGAGCAACACCATACAGAATCTGAAGAATGATAGCCATTGTTTGGCCTTACTACTAGAAGCGGGCAGTGCACGACTGACCAATCCATACCTGTGGATAATGGTAAGAAAGATGAGTCGGTGGTAGTTGATGTAGAAACTGAGGCAGAGCCAGAGAATTTAAAGAGTGATGCAGTTCAAAAGCCTTGGGATGCTGACAAAAAAGTAAAAACTGATAACAGGAAGTAAAAAGAGGTACCTCAAGTGTACAAACAAATTCCCTGATCTCTCCCTCCCTTTCCTCAAAGGTTGAAAAAGAAAGCTGAAGAGCATAAATATGAGAAATTTATCTCAATGTTAAAGGACTTATCGATAAATATTCCTCTTTTCGAGGCTTTAGAACAGATGCCAGGTTACATAAAATTCATGAAAGATTTGGTGACAAAGAAGAGAACCATCAGTTTTGAGCCGACAGATAATTTACACCATTATAGTACAATTACTTCTCGCTCATTTGTTGAGAAAAAGAAAGATCTGGGAGCCTTCACAATTTCTTGTACTATTGGGTCCTATAGTTTTACAAAAGCTCTGTGTGACTTGGGGGCTGGCATAAACTTGAGGTCGCTAGTCGTTTTCAAGCAGTTAGGATTGGGAGCACCAAAATGGACTTCTATGAGACTCCTTATGGTGGATAGAACTGTGAAAAAGCCGATGGGCATTTTGTATGGTGTTTTGGTGAAGGTTACATCTTTCATATTCCCAGCTCACTTTATGATTCAAGATTGTGAAGTTGATTTTGAGGTTCCCATCATCTTGGGAAGACCATTCCTTGCCACTGGCCGTGCATTGGTTGACATGGAAACTAGACAAATAAAATTCAGGTTAAATGATGAATATGTCATTTTCAATATTTGCCTTTCCATGAAGCAACCAAAATATATGCGGGTGGTTTCTATAATAGATGCAGTTGATGAGAGTGATATTGTAGTGCCTCTTAAAGAAAGGTTGGGGGTAGAAGCTCTTGCGGCCGTGATTATAAATTTCGACAACGATGGTATTGAGGAATACTATGAGATGGTTGGTGCACTCGCTGGTAGGGGATCATACTCTTATGCTCCTAAGAAACTTGATCTCGATTTAAAAAATAGGGTGACCCCATCGGCTCGACCTTCTATTGAGGAGCCTCTAGTTTTAGAGCTTAAGGCTCTCCCGTCTCACCTCAGCTATGCATTCCTGGGAGATAACAACAACTTTCCCATGATTATCTCTGCTAAGTTAGTGGAGTGGCAAGTGGACGCTCTTGTGTCGGTGTTAAAAAGGTTTAAGAAGTCCATTGGTTGGTCCATCACTGACATTATGAAAATTCTACCCGATATTTATACTCACAAAATCAAGCTTGATCCTGAGTGCATACCAAGTATCGAGCACCAACTTCGTCTGAACCCATCTATGCAAGATGTTATGAAGAAAGAAATTATCAAGTGGTTAGATGCGGGTGTGGTTTACCCCATTGCTGATAGCAAGTGGGTGAGCCCAGTTTAGTGTGTGCCAAAGAAGGGTGGAATCACTGCGGTTCCAAATGACAAGAATGACTTAATCCCAATGAGGCCGGTTACTGGATGGAGAGTTTGCATGGACTATCGAAAACTAAATTCTTGGACCGAAAAAGATCACTTTCCTATGCCCTTCATGGATCAGATATTAGACCATCTTGTTGGTAGGGGATGGTATTGTTTTCTTAACGGCTATTTGGGGTATAATCAGATTTTCATTGCTCCCAAAGACCAAGATAAGACCACTTTCACTTGTCCATAAGGGACGTTTGCATTCAAAAGGATGCCCTTCGATTTATGTAATGCACCGGCCACTTTCCAGCGTTGCATGATGTCCATTTTCTCTGACATGGTGGAAGACACTATTGAGGTTTTTATGGATGATTTCTCTATTGTGGGAGACTCATTTGATGATTTCTTGGCCCACCTTGCCAATGTGTTGCAAATATACGAGGAGTGCAACTTAGTGCTAAATTGGGAAAACTGTCACTTTATGGTTAATGAGGGTATCGTATTGGGGCATCAAATCTCAAAGAAAGGTATTGAAGTTGAAAAATCCAATATTGAGGTGATTGAAAAGTTACCTCCACCTGTTTTGGTTAAAGGAATTCGAAGTTTCTTGGGACATGCAGGTTTCTATAGAAGATTCGTCAAGGATTTCTCTAAGATTGCACATCCATTATGTAAGCTTTTAGAGAAGGAGGTGAAGTTTTTATTTTATGAAGCATGTCTAAAAGCATTTGAGTGTCTAAAAGAGAAGTTGATTTCAGCCCCTATCATTGTTTCACCAGAGTGGACAATACCATTTGAGGTTATGTGTGATTCTAGCGGTTTGGCGTTGGGTGAAGTCCTTGGACAAATACATGAGAAGATTCTACATCCGATTTATTACGCTAGCAAAGTGCTTAATCCAGCTTAGAAAAATTACATTGTAACTGAGCAAGAATTGTTGGCAGTGGTGTTTGCTTTTGAGAAATTTTGATCGTACTTGATTAGTATGAAAGTGATTGTGCACACAGACCACGCAACACTTAGTTATCTTATGTCAAAGAAGTACGCCAAGCCAAGATTGATTTTGTAGGTACTTCTATTGCAAAATATGATTTTGAGGTCAAGGACTGAAAGGGGACTAAGAATCAGGTTGTAGACCACCTATCATGCCTTTAGAAGGAGTCCATGCTTAGATTGAGGGATGATCTTGGCATTGATGATACTTTTCCAGACGAACAAGTGTTGGCAGCATAACAAGAATTAATCCCTTGGTTTGCAGATTTTGCCAACTTTTTGGTGAGTGGCCTAGTCTCGAAAGATGTGTCGTATCAGCAGAGGAAGAGATTCATGCATGAAGTGAGAAATTTCTTCTGGGATGAGCCTTATTTATTTAGAGTGTGTGCGGATGGTATAATTCGAAGGTGTATTCCAGAAGTTGAGATAATGTGTATTTTGGAAGCATGTCATTCATCTCCAGCTGGGGGTCATCATGGAGGTGCACGGACTGCTCATAAGATATTACAATGCGGGTACTACTGGCCCACCATCTATAAAGATGCTCATGACTATGCTCAATCTTGTGACTAATGTCAAAGACAAGGGAACATCTCGCGCAGACACGAACTTCCTATGACAACTATTCTCGAGCTCAAATTATTTGACATATGGGGAATTGATTTTATGGGCCTATTTGTGAGCTCACATGAGATGAAATATATTCTGGTAGTTGTTTACTATGTTTCTAAGTGGGTGGAGGAAATATCGCTTCCCAATAATGAAGGAAGACGTTTCACGACATTCTTGAAAAAGAACATCTTTTCACAATTCGGTACACCCCGAGCTATCATTAGTAATGGAGGATCTCATTTTTGTAATCGACTATTCAAAGACCTACTTGAAAAATATGGTGTCAAACATAGGGTGGCAACACCTTACCATCCTCAGATGAGCGGGCAAGTTGAGGTGTTAAATTGTGAGATAAAGTTTATTTTGACAAAGACGATGAATGCCAACCGGACTGATTGGGCAAGAATATTGGATGATAAATTATGGGCATATCAAACTGCATTCAAGACACCGAATGGTGCATCTCCATATCAGCTGGCGTTTGGTAAATCATGCCATTTGCCTGTCAAACTTAAACATAAGGCATTATGGGCACTAAAAAGGTTGAAGCTAGACTGGAGTGATGCGGCTAAATTGAGACTAGAACAGATGAATGAGATGAATAAATTTCATCTCCGGGCTTATGAAAGTTCAGTACAGTATAAATAAAAGATGACATTATATCATGATCAGAGGATTGAGCGATGAGAGTTTCACTCGGGAGATTTGCTACTACTTTATAATTCCAGGCTTCGCTTGTTTCCTGGAAAGTTAAAATCCAAATGGTCCAGACTATTCACGGTGGTTAGGGTGTTCCTACATAGAGTAATCGAACTGAAAGGTAATGATAATGTTCTATTCAAAGTCAATGGGCAGCGTGTAAAGAACTATGTGGGAATCACGGAAGAAATAAGGACATGTGAGGATATTAGTCTTGACAAAGTCTGAGTAGTCAAGTAAGTTGGATCGTGCCGCGATGTTAAATCAGGCGCTTCATGGGAGGCAACCCATGGGCTGGTTGGTGAAGTCTGAATAACCAACCTAGCTAAGTCATGCCGCAAAGTTAAATCAAGCACTGCTTAGGAGGCAGCCCAAAGATTGTTACCAGTCTAAGATGAAAAGAAAAAAGTGAACTGAAAAGTGTGCAGCTTAAACCATGGGAGGGACCCACGTGATATAGGTAACCCTACATGATGTGGGTCAAACCACATGGCGTGGGTCGGTACTGTGAAAATCAAACACGAAAATATAATTTAAGATCCGACCAAACCCAACCCTATTTTCGGCCTACCCTCAATAAAACCCGATACTACCTGTTTGAAAACCAAAAAAAACTCGATTCTCTAAGCCTCCACATACCCGATTTCTTTCCCCAATTCATCCAAATTAACACCTCCAATCCTATAATCACTATACTTTTCAAGTACCAACCAATCCAATTCATACCACCACCACTCCAATTGTAAGAAAATTTGAATCCCACAACACCAAACCCGACCTAACCCTACACCACAGAACCATAACCCAAAACCCATACCCAACCCAACCTTGCACCAAAGAACCCTAACCCAAAACCCATACCCAACTCGACCTAACCCCATCAAAAGACTCGACCATGCGCCTATAGGAAACCCTAAACACAAAGATATGGGTTCCTCTTTGCGAATTCGCACCAAGAACTCAGAAGGCACAACAAGGCTGCGAGATGAGTCTTCAGAGCCAGAGAAAAATAGGTTCGAAGAGGTTTATGATATTACTCAGGATATTTTTGCTCTTGTACCTCGCACCACAATACAACGAACTAGGGCACAGGCTGCATCCCGGGCTACGTCTCAGCCTATAGTGGTGACTTCTATTTAGTCTTCAGAATCTGCCCCCCAGTCTGAAGTGAGGGTGGAAGCTTCTGCAATCGGTGATACTGAAGATGAGGCTGAGGAACCTGGGACCGATGAGATTACCAAGGGTGCAGATGATTCTGAGTCTGCGGGTAGTGGTAAGGCTGGTGTTCAGGATTCCACGACTTTCTCACAGAGATAGGTGGCTGCACAGCGGGCCACAGCTGCAGTACGAAGGTAAAATAAGAGGTGATGTTCTCATGGAATGAAGTCCATTTATGAAAGAGATACAGAGCCTACTGAGCGGGGTGTGTATAGATGGAGTATCACTAAGGATCCCCGGTATCGGTTAGATGAGTTAAAGGCACTACCCAAGATTAAGGCAATGTTTGATCGCTATGGATTAGGGTGGATGATGGAGCCTTTTAGTAGCTATAGCCCAGAATTAGTCATGAGTTTTATGCTTTATATGCTATGTCTATTGAATTAATCACACCAATTGAGCAGCAATTTTGGGACCAACCATAATTGACTCACACTTTGGTTCGTGAAACCAAAGTAAACATTTTTAAGCAGACTATACACCAATTTTTGTTTGGTGCAGAACGTCCACTTCCATCTAGTACGGCTGAGTTTGATCACCGCAGGGAGACTGTGAAAAATAAAAACAAAATGAAGTATGTTGATCAACATTTAGAGCTACTACGGTGGGTTGCACAGTATATCACGGAGGATAGCGTAGATGAAAAATAGGTAGATGAGAAGTTGGATATTAAGAAGTCCTTTCTTCACTTTACGGGTAGGTTTTGGTGGTCGGTTGTACGAAACTGTCTTGATCCCACAGGTGCAGATAATTCTGTTACTCTTGACCGAGCTGTTCTGGTAGAGAGCATTATCACCGGATATGAAATCAACATCGCCCATTACATTATTAGGGAAATTCATGAGTGCGCCTTTAGAGACTATACTAGCATCCCTTTCCCATGTCTGATTCAGGGCCTATGTCATAATGTTGGTGTAGTTTGGATGCCTGCAGTAGATCACGCTATTGAGGTCACCCACATCACCGATGTAGGACTGATGCAGTAGCGAGGTACTATTTTGGTTTCCCAGAGGGGTCTCAGCCCTCTACTTTATCATGCACAACCCTTTTTGAAGGGCAAGTGGATCGTGAGAAATTGGTTAGCACTTCAGCACCTGTTAGTGACCCCGAGGCTGGGAGGTTGCCTATCGAGGTCACAGGCCCTATGACTGATGAGGGGGCAGCTGGCCCCATGGCACCATCACCCTCGTCTAGCATATTTGTAGTTTCACAAGAGTTTCTGTAGCAGTTAGTGGATAGACAGACGCAGGTTATTGAGCGACAGGCTCACACAGAGGCCCAGATGGCTAAGTTGGTATCTCATCTTAAGCCATGGGTTAGGACATCGATAGAGGTGTCTGAGGCGAGAGTTAAGGCTCTCATGACTTCTGCTATGGAGAATTTTATGTGTGAGCTGCATGGGTGGATTGACAGTTTTGAGCACCAAATGAATAGCCAGTTAAGAGAGGCCCATATCCCAGATTTTATGGGAAGGAGGTGGTTGCATTGAGGGTAGAGGTTTGAGATTTAGCAGTTAGCCACACTCCTATCATTCCACCCATACCTACACCGGTACCCTCAGTACCAGTTTTTGAGGTGGATTTGTTTGCTGATGAGGAGCCTTCTATTACTAGAGGCAAGAGGCCACGGAGTCCTGAGGGTCATACTGATAGTGGAGATGAGTTTGAGAGTGATCTTTGGAGGGAGACTAAGGCCTCCCAGGTAGAGTATTATATCAGTCAGATTGACCATAAGCAGAGAGCACGAGGAGCATCTTCTAGTCAGCCACCCCCTCTACCGAATGTACCTAGCATAGAGCAGAGAGAGCATACAGATGATCCTTTTATGGACGGGCCCACATCCGACACCTAGCGTACGGTAGGTATGTCATCACTCCTTTACACTTACCATATTGATAGCTGTGCACTGAGGGCAGTGCACCATTATTTAGTTGGGGGTGGGGGTATACCACCACTTAGGGGTTTTTGTTGCCTTATTTTTTTCCCCAAGTGTTCTATCATAGTATAACTGACATGTTTAGGTTGTTGTTTATATTATTTATGTGTTTTCATATTTAATTAGGAGAAAAATAGGGGAACCTTAGGGCAGTCTAATTTTGAACATGTTTTGAATAATAATGATGTTTTTTGATTGTTTAAAGGACACCCTCCAAAATATTTGGTTTTGAACTGTGTGTGTAGTATGTTAGTTTATGACAGTTGTGGGATCTTGTTATGGAAGTAGTATTATAGGCAATATAATGGTAGTTAGCAATGCATGAACTGGATGGGTAGTAGTCAATAGTGTAACCCTGTGCTATGTATGGGTGAGGTCATTACTGAGTTCACTTTTTTTGTGTGATCCAGAACTTGCCCTGTTAGTCTTGCCTAGGTTATAGGATAGTGGTTAGGAAAGGATCATAGGCCATTTTTGAATAATTTCACTTTTAGCCTAAATGCCTGACCAAATGAAGTAAATATCCCTTGATCCCAAGTTTGAGCCTTAATTGACTTGTTTCTTTCGTTAGCCTATCCACCTTCCCATTTTGACTTACAATGAACCTGTCTTGGACCTGGTCCCTCTTTGGACATTGTGTACCTAAACTCAGGAAAATTACCTAAGTTGAGGGTGACTATTATAGGGGTGCATAGTTTAACTTGGGTATGAAGAAAGGGTTAGTAAAAGTAAAAGAGAACAGGGTTGGGTGTGAAAAAAAAAGAGTGAAATAAATAGAAACTATAAAAAGAAACAAAAGAGAAAAAGAAAAAAAAGTGTGTTTTGAAAGTATGAAGAACATCACACCATAATCTGAAAATAAATGAAGGAGAATAAGGGAAAATAAAAGGAGAAAGATTGGAAAGTGGAGCCAAAACTAGTGTAGTGTCAAGGAGGGTTGAGTCACCATATCTATATGTACCACACCCATACTTAAGCCTACATTACAAGCCGATGAAAGTCCTAATGTGATCCTAGTCCAACTATCCGAAAAACTAAGGTATAGAAAATAAAGGAAAGCTTATGGTATTTCACACACATTGTTTGAACTTCTTTGTGAGAGAGAGTTTTTAGACCCAGTCCCTACTTTGATATTCATTAGTATACTGTGAGTGCATGGGACTTCTTTGTTGTGAGATTATATAGATTGCATTGTCAGCTGCTATTTGTTCGAAAAATGTCATTTGCATATATGCTTAGTTGTTTGTTCATAATCTGATGCCATCATTTGATCCCTGCTTTGTCATGATAATATGTTGCACATATACACACTGTGATTTTGATTTGCAAATAGAAAGGGTAGGAAAAGTTTTGGTGACAAAAGTAGTAAGTCGGTTGTCGTAGGTCTCTTAGGTTTCTCTTAGTTAAGCATCGTATGTGTTTGTTTTGTTTTGTTTTCCTGAGGACATGCAAACGTTCTAAGTTGAGGGTATTGATGTACCGTGGTTTCATGTAACTTTCGATGCTTAAAATAAAGAAAATATTCAATAACTCGGGTATGTTTTGTTGGTATGATGTGTTTTCTATTCTATATTGCAGGAGAATGGGTTTTTGGTGGAAAAATGGACAAAAAGGAAGGATCACGCTCGAGAACGAAGTATCTAAAGACAAAAGAGCCAAGTCCTACACCAGAAGAGTGACTCATGACAAGACCCACATCACGTTAGTCGACCTACGTGACGTGGGTCTGTGCTATAGGTCAACTCCTACAGTTAGCTGGAGCAGCCTGATTTCCATGGTAGGACTCACGTGGCGTGGGTAAATCCATGTAGCATGGGTCAACTCACATGGCGTGGGTCGGTACCGTGGAAAAGTGCCGACTTTGTTTTCCTGTTTTGTTTAGGATAGGATTTACCTTGTATTTATAAATACCCCTATATTGTCCTATGTTTAGGGGTTGGTCAGTACATTGTTTTGAGAGATATTTTTCATTACTTTTGAGTTCATAAACACATTATTGGTTTGTAATCTTGGAACACAAATTCTCGGGTTTTATTGATATTGAGATTTAAGAGTTTTCTCCTTATTGTGAGTTTACAATTATGTTTTCATCATTGAATTCTTCTTGTGTTCTTGAAACCATGAGTAGCTAAACCCATCAACTAGGGTTGTGTGAACCATGAGGAATTAGCGAAATGGGTTAAGTACAAAGCAATTCTGAACCATTGTGAATGATTGTATGTCATTATATTTGATCTTCTAATGGTTTCAAACGTTATAAACTCGCCTGTATTCTAGATTTGCTTGAAAGAGAGGTAGATATTAGGAAAAGGGAATAACAACAGAGATTTGAAGCTATCAACCTTCTTCTAATAACTTGAGCCATAACAAGGATAGTTATCTGAGATCCAAGACAAGGGTTAGTAGTGCGACACTCAGAGACCAAGAGGAGAAGAGTAAAATTTGTCTAACCAAGGTCGAGAGAAATTAAGATGAACTTAACTTGTTAGATTTTACATGCAATGCAGCTAGAAAGTTTTGCTAGCACAAGTAACCGGTGGAATTAAGGAATCATTGGGGATCACAGTCCTAGTGTACTTCTTATGTTGATTACGAATCCAAAAATCAACAATCATTACTGTTACTACTTACTTATAACCCCCCCCCAGTTTTACTTGCCAATTTGAAACACCCCGTATATTTTCGAACCTAGTTGATTACTGTAACATTCATGGGATTATTTAAACATGATATAGTTGGTGAATTATACATTCAATTTGTTGGGCTACATTCATCTTGTGCTAATGGGTTTAATTTAAGGCCCAAAATTAGGCAAAAGGCATGGCCCAAATGGGAAAAATGACCCATTTTACCTTTGACCAAGTTAACATATCATTTATGAACAAAGTGTGGCTAAGGATCAGACTTAAAGGGACTATAAAAGGGCACAAAAATCAGATTTTTATTCACCAAGACACACATGCCATTTCTAGAATTTTCTAAAACATTCCTCATCTTTCACAAACCCTAAACTATCACTCTCTTTAGACAAGATCACTCTTTTGCAAGCTTTGGTAAGTGTTTACTTTTATGGTTTAATATATCATGTGCATGAGAGGGTGTATAAATCATATTGGTTATGTTGGCAAAGTGTTGGACAGTTCACTATGTGTAAAACTGTCTACTTTTGCAATCGGAAAAACGTTTTGCCTTATAAACTTGAAAATGGACCTGTGGACTTGAAGGAAGTGAACTTGATGGATTAAATATCAACATGTAAGATATGGTTATATTCTTAACTTACTTTCTCTATGTGTATAACTTGTGGGATTGATGTAATTATCAACTTATGATACCTATTGAATGACTTTAAGGGGTCGTTTGGAGTCATGTTAGATTATATCAATTATGGATTGTTGTTAATATGTTGTTATGAATGGTATTGGGGTGATTTGATGGAATAATTGTGACGTAGTATTAATGAGGAAGCGTAAAGGGTAAACTTGGTGTGAAATGCTATTGGTTTATGATGTCTTGGTCAATGTGTGGAATGTTATGGTATTGTTTGTATGTTAATACAGTGAATTGTATTTTAAAGGGTGAAATGACATTATAGCACAGTCATGTAACTCATTGTCATCTTATCCACTTGTAAGATAGTTAGATGATAACGTGAGCTCCGTTATATACTTGTGTTGTAGAGTAACATGTAAGGAATGAGTTGCACTGTTGTATTCACATATAGGCTTTTGTATTCATATTGGGAAGATAACATATGTAAGGTTACTCTTTCCGTATCTTTGTGCAGCACATATTGGTCACATTGACATTGTACTTGTTCCATTCGAAAATGTCCAAAGGTATTGTCATATAGTATTACTCACAGAACCAATTGTGATTCACATGTATCATATTCATTGACTAATGTTTCAAAGTTCTAATAATTTACAATCACTAATGTATCACTCTTCTAATGAAAGAATGAAGTAATGTATAATTGTTTGTATATTCTTGAGTGGCATCCCAGGGGTGGAATAAACACCTAGCTTGGGTCAATCCTAATATCATGGGTTGTATCCCAGGGGGTCAAATACCTAGCATGGGTCGATCCCAATATCCCAGTAACATCCCAGGGGCGACAGAAAATCCTAGCATGGGTTAATCACATCCCAGGGGTTAAAATACCTAGCATGGGTTAATCACATCCCATGGGTTAAAATACCTAGCATGGGTTATCCTCTTTTACCACTGATCAGTTGGTCATTTGTTTATTAGATGCTCTGAATGTAGTGGCCACAATGGACGACAGAGTACATCGATATGTGGATAGATTGGAGCCATAATTGGTAAGGGATTGTACCATTGCTGCTTTGAACAGAGATATGGATATAGCTAGAATACAGGCGTTTGCACAGAAGATGGAGGATCAGAGGCAAATAAAAAGGGTACACGAATTTAACAGTGGTCTGTCAAAGAGGCCTAGACCTATGAGACAGTCTATGGCATCCTAAGGAGAATCTAGGCCTCGGGTTTTCCCTAGACCGCCTAGATCATCATTCTCTTATTCCACAACAGGCACTCAATATCAATTCTGAGGATTTAGAGGCAGCCATTTTGGGCAAAGTAGTGGGCTTCAAGGTTCACAAACAGCAGTATTTTCTCGTCAGCCGTGTCAGCGTTGTGGAAGGTATCATTTAGGTGAATGCCTGTTGGGGACAAATGTTTGTTTTTGGTGTGGTACGACAGGGAACATAATGAGAGAATTCCCACAAAGGGGCACAGGTGGTATAGCACGAACTACGGGATCAACCATTGAATCATCATCATCGGTTCCTTCCCTATGTAGAGGAGTGCAGCCTATTGGGCATGGTCGAGGTGCTAGAGGAGCAGCTAGTTCCAATGGAGCCCAGAATCGCACTTATGCTCTAGTGGACCGGTAGAATTCGGAGGCTTCTCCTGACGTAGTCACAGGTACATTATCCATATTTTCGCATAATGTATATGCATTGATTGACCCGGATTCTACATTGTCATATGTTACTCCATTGATTACTGCAAAATTTGAAATAACGCCAGAACTATTAATTAAGTCAATTGAAGTATCTACACCAGTTGGTGAATCTATTATTGCAAAAAGAGTATATCGTAATTGTATAGTAACTGTGTGTGGTCATGATACATTGGCTGATCTTATTGAACTAGAAATGGTGGATTTTGATGTTATAATGGGTATGGATGGGTTGGCTTCTTGTTATGCCACGGTAGATTGCCGAGCTAAGAAGGTACATTTTAATTGTCCACAAAAGAATGTCCTTGAATAGAGGGGAAATATTGGAGCACCGAGAGGTAAATTTATTTCCTATCTTAAGGATAGGAAAATGATAGACAAGGGGTACATATGGCACTTAGTAAGAGTGAAAGATACTGATGTGAAACCACTAACTCCTCAGTCGGTTCCAGTGGTCAATGAATTCCTTGATGTATTTCCTGACGATCTTCCAGGTTTACCTCCAGAACGAGAAGTAGAGTTTGGTATTGATGTGATGCCAGGTACTCAACCTATCTCTATTCCTCCGTATAGAATGTCTCCAGCAGAATTGCGTGAATTGAAGGAGCAATTAAAAGACTTGTTGGACAAGGGATTCATCAGGCCTAGTATGTCCCCATGAGGTGCACCAGTATTATTTGTACGGAAGAAAGATGGCACATTGAGAATGTGCATTGACTATCAGCAATTGAATAAGGTAACTATCAAGAACAAATATCCCCTTCCCAGAATTGATGATTTTTTGATCAGTTACAGGGTGCCAAGTGTTTTTCAAAGATTGACTTGAGATCAGGTTACCATCAAGTCAGGGTAAGAGAAAAAGATATACCCAAGACAGCTTTCCGAACACGGTATGGCCATTATGAATTTTTAGTTATGTCGTTTGGACTAACAAATGCACCAGCTATTTTCATGGATTTGATGAATAGGGTGTTTAAGTCATTTCTAGATGTATTCGTGACAGTGTTTATAGATGACATCCTGATTTATTCAAGATCACAAGAGGACCATGCTAATCACTTACGACAGGTGTTACAGATTCTTCGTGAGCGTAAGTTGTACGCAAAGTTCTCTAAATGTGAATTTTGGTTAAATCCATAGCATTCTTGGGTTGCATTGTGTCAGATGAAGGGATAAGGGTTGATATGCAAAAGATTGAAGCGGTGAAAAATTGGCCAAGGCCTATGACACCTACAGAAATTCGTAGCTTCCTTGGGTTGGAAGGTTATTATCAAAGGTTTGTTGAAGGGTTTTCTTCCATTGCTGCACCTTTAACGAAGATTACACACAAGGTAGTCAAGTTTCAGTGGAATGATGCATGTGAGAAAAGTTTCCAATATCTGAAAGATAAATTGACTTCTACACCGGTATTGGTACTTTCGGAAGGCACAGAAGGGTATGCAGCATATTGTGATGCTTCCGGAGTTGGCCTAGGGTGTGTATTGATGCAGTACGGTAATGTAATAGCTTATGCCTCACGACAGTTGTGACCACATGAGAGAAACTAACCCACACATGATCTTGAGTTAGCAGCTGTGGTATTTACTTTAAAGATATAGTGCTATTATTTTTATGGGGTTCATGTTGATATATACACTGACCACAAAAGTTTGCAATATATCTTTAAGTAGAAGGACTTAAATCTGAGGTAGCGGAGATGGCTCGAACTATTGAAAGATTATGACATTGATATCTTGAATCATCCAGGAAAAGAAAATGTGGTAGTCGATGCATTAAGTCGTAAGGCAATAGGAGGAACTAATGTTCAATTGACAAAAAAGAAATGTATAGTCAAAGATCTACATCAACTAGCCAGCTTGGGAGTTCGACTTCTTGAATCTTCAGATGAAGGGGTTATTATACAAAATGCGGCAGAATCTTTATCAATAGCTGAAGTGAAAAAGAAGCAGTATGTGGATTCTATTTTATTGCAGCTGAAGGAGAATGTACAACAGGGTCTGACTAAGGCATTTGATCTTACGCAAGAAGGAGTACTTCAATGCCAAGGTAGATTATGTGTACCGAATGTAGATGAGCTAAGGAAGCAGATTATGACAGAGGCACATCATTCACGGTATTCTATTCATCCGAGATCCACCAAAATGTACCATGATTTGAAAGAAATGTATTGGTGGAGAAACATGAAGAAGAACATTGCAGAATTCGTAGCTCAATGTCCAAATTGTCAACAAGTAAAGGTAGAGCATCAGAAACCTAGAGGTTACATGTAATGTATCAATCTTCCAATCTGGAAATAGGACATGATTAATATGGATTTCATCATAGGTTTGCCTCGTACACTGCGGAAATTTGATTCCATATGGGTAATAGTTGACAGGCTTACCAAGTCAGCGCATTTTCTACCAGTCAAGACCACCTATACAGCTGAAGATTATGCAAGGTTGTATGTTAAGAAGATAGTGCGATTACATGGGATTCTAATCTCCAGTATATTAGACAAGTGAGCTCAATTTACTGCACATTTTTGGAGATCTTTTCAGAAGAGCTTAGGTACACAAGTGAATCTGAGTATGGTTTTTCATCCTCAGACAGATGGACAAGCAGAACGTACTTTCCAAATACTTGAAGATATGCTACGAGTTTGTACGTTAGATTTTAAAGGCAGTTGGGATGATCATTTTCCTCTTATTGAATTTTCCTACAACAATAGCTATCATTCAAGTATCTATGGCACCTTATGATGCTTTATACGGAAGAAAGTGTAGATCACCGATTGGATGGTTTGAAGTGGGTGAAACTTCTTTACTTGGGCCAGATCTTGTTCACCAAGCTATGGAGAAAGTTAGGGCGATACAACAGTGGCTACAAACGGCCCAAAGTCAACACAAGTCATATGCTGATGTTAGAAGAAGAGGGCTAGTATTTGCCATAGGTGATTAGGTATTCTTAAAGGTGTCACCGATGAAAGGGGTAATGAGATTTGGAAAGAAAGGGAAATTGAGTCCCCGTTATATAGGGCCATGTGAAATTGTCCGAAGGTTTGGGAAGTTGCGTGTGAATTGGCACTACCCCAAGAACTCTCCACAGTTTATCTAGTATTTCATGTTTTGATGCTTCGAAAGTGCATAGGAGATCCATCTCGTATTGCTCCCATGGAAGATGTACAAGTTATGGAGGATCTCACTTATGAAGAAATACCTATTGCTATTCTGGATCGACAAGTGAAGAGGTTAAGGAATAAAGAAGTAGCTTCCGTAAAAGTGCTTTGGAGAAATCAGCAGGTAGAAGCGATCACATGGGAAGATGAAGAAATGATGAAGTCCAAGTACCCTTATTTGTTTCAAATGGAAGAGAAAGTTCAAGACGCGGGATCGGAATACTAACAAGTAAGTATCTACAAGAATTATGTATATCTATGATAACATGAAGAATGATCCTAGACTTGAATTTTCTTAAATTGGATAATGTCACTAACATTCGAGGACAAATGTTTCTAAGGGGGAAGGATGTAACACCCCGTATATTTCCAAACCTAGTTGATTACTGTAACATTCATGGAATTATTTAAACATGATATTGTTGGTGAATTATACATTTAATTTGTTGGGATACATTCATCTTGTGCTAATGGGCTCAATTTAAGGCCCAAAATTAGGCAAAAGGCATGGCCCAAATGGGAAAAATGACCCATTCTACCTTTGACCAAGTAAACATAACATTTATGACCAAAGTGTGGCTAAGGATGAGACTTAAAGGGACTATAAAAGGGTACAAAAATCAGATTCTTATTCACCAAGACACACATACCATTTCTAGAGTTTTCTAAAACATTCCTCATCTCTCACAAATCCTAAGCTATCACTCTCTTTAGACAAGATCACTCTTTTGTAAGCTTTGGTCAGTGTTTACTTTTATGGTTTAATATATTATGTGCATGATAGGGTTTATAAATCACGTTGGTTATGTTGTAAAAGTGTTGGACAGTTCACTATGTGTAAAACTGTCTACTTTTGCAATCGAAAAAGGGTTTTGCCTTATAAATTTTAAAATGGACTTGTGGTCTTGAAGGAAGTGAACTTGATGGATTGAATATCAAAATGTAAGATGTGGTTATATTCTTAACTTTCTTTCTCTATGTGTATAACTTGTGGGATTGTTGGTATGAAATTGATCATGGAATTGGTGACGTATTGAAAGAAAAATGTAATTTTGGTGATGGTCATGTGTGTTGTGAAACCATGGTTGTTAGTTGGCATCCAAGTTTACCTAAAACATGTAAATAGAATCTTATTTATGTCCATGGACCATTTATTACAAAAAAGGACCCTAAAATGACCCCTGGAGGTTGAAACGGGCATCCGCCCTCGCGTCTGGAGCACCTACGGGCTCAGATGCCAACGCAGGTGGCTTTGGACAAGGCCAGAGGGGAACCTGCAGCCACATGTCATCCACCTACCGGCGTAGGTGGCTCCATAGCCCAGTCCAGAATTCCGTTTTGTATGTTTTTGTCTCTCTTTGATCCCCGAAGGCCCCTATACCCTTTTTGGATGTAATTATCAACTTATGATACCTATTGAATGACTTTAAGGGGTCGTTGGAGGCATGTTGGATTATATCAATTATGGATTGTTGTTAATATGTTGTTATGGAAGGTATCGGGGTGACTTGATAGAATAATTGTGACGTAGTGTTAATAAGGAAGCGTCAAGGGTAAACTTGGTGTGAAATGCTATTGGTTTATGATGTCTTGGTCAATGTGTGGAATGTTATGGTATTGTTTGTATGGTAATGCAGTGAATTGTATTGTAAAGGGTGAAATGACGTTATAGGGAAGTCATGTAACTCATTGTCGTCTTATGTACTTGTAAGATAGTTAGATGATAATGTGAGCTCCGTTATGTACTTGTGTTGTAGAGTAACACGTAAGGAAGGAGCTGCACTGTTGTATTCACATATAGGCTTGTGTATTCATATTGGGAATATAAGGTATGTAAGGTTACTCTTTCCATATCCTTCTTCAGCACATATTGGTCACATTGACATTGTACTTGTTCCATTCTGAAATGTCCAAAGGTATTGTCATATAGTATTACTCACAGAACCAATTGTGATTCACATGTCTCATGTTCATTGACTAATGTTTCAAAGTTCCAATAATGTACAATCACCAATGTATCACTCTTCTAATGATAGAATGAAGTAATGTATAATTGTTTGTATATTCTTGGGTGGCATCCTAGGGGTGGAATAAACACCTAGCTTGGGTCAATCCTAATATCATGGGTTGTATCCCAGGGGTTCAAATACCTAGCATGGGTCGATCCCAATATCACAGTAACATCCCAGGGGCGACAGAAAAGCCTAGCATGGGTTAATCTCATCCAAGGGGAGACAGAAAAGCCTAGCATGGGTTAATCACATCCCAGAGGTTAAAATACCTAGCATGGGTTAATCACATCCCAGGGGTTAAAATACCTAGCATGGGCTATCCTATTTTACCATTGATCAGTTGGTCATTTGTTTATTATATGCTTTACAATTTTCTTAATGCAAAGAAGGATAAAGTTAAGTAATGAACGATAATGATGAATGAACATAAAGGCAAAGAAAGTAATGAATGTAATGTACCTGGTTCCAAACATACAGAATGGTGGTTTATCCATATTGACTATTCTCTTCAATTTGATTCCATTGAAGTATTTAGGTATCACACGGTCTCTTATAGCCTTACATACTCAGTACATTCTTCGTACTGACATCCCTTGGGGGACTTTGCGTACTTGCTGCAGGCGCTGGTGCTAGTAGACCTCCACAGTAGGTTGCGGGTCATTTACAGATCATTGGTGAGCTCCAGTTGGTTCGGGGCTTTCCGAGTCACTTGTGTACATTGGTTTTGGTACTATGTAAATGTGGTATAAAGCGGGGACCTGTCCCAAATTTAGGATGATTATGTACATGTATCTGTTAGAGGCTTTGTAGACGTACGTGTGATGATGAATGAAAGAATGCATGCTTTTGACTTGATGGCCCTAACGGCCTAGTTTCATATATATCATATGTTTCTCCATGACTTCCGCCAATGGTATCTTATAATTACATGGGAGAGAATGTTGTTCATTTAGTGACATGCATATGAGTGTACATGAATAAAGATTGGTTCTCTCGGGCCTTGACGGCTTCGGGTGCCAGTCCGCCCCATTGGAATTTGAGGTGTGACACAATTACTCGGATAAGCACTCGACAGACTTTCGTCCTATTCCCTGTGGGATCGACCCCATCCTAGTTGGGTTCTATATTTGATACATCGATCGCATTATACTTTTCTGGAGGTATATTTTGGACGACATCAACACACACAACAAACAAAACCCAACCTGGACCTCATAATTCGAAGGGAAACTGAAGCACACAAAACCACCCAATCAGTCCCCCATAAACCACGGTGGGATAAACAAATGAGAACCATACTGGTGATAGGCGATGCACACAAGCAACAGAACCGTAACCAGAACTGAGTGCTGTGCCGAGTGAAACCAATACTATAATCGTAACCAAAATAAAGTGTATATACCCCCTCCAGCTTCTCTAGCTACAAAGGCGGGACGTACCGTCAGCCTACCTTTCCAGGCACAATGGCTCTCAGGCAGAGGGGACCACAGGAGACTCGAGAAAATCCATACACACTGCCTGTTCCCGATCCAGGACTTCAGTAACAATGTATCCGAACCAGTAACCAGAATCGTAACCTAGTATTAACATCTGTCGGATTCGAACCAAATCTCAGTAAGTAATAACAAGAGTCCACTATAATATATTCGGAGGAGGACTCAAACTGGGACACCCAACCATTAGTACCTGTAACCAGCGCTCCTACCAGAGGTTAATCTCAGTATAAGTCAATGCTAGACCCCATCGGAGCTCCTAGGTGTAACATAACTAGTGGTAAACCAGGGGTCCTAAACCCACAACCACCCATACATACCTAAGTATCTAAGACTACAGCCTCGAGCTATTAAGCCGAGCTACGACTCTCTCTGAGGGTAATGAGGCTAACTAGGAATTCTAACCAGCCTAGGCATACTCAGGTCTGGGGTAACACCTACCGATATACATGTGTCATGTAGATTCAAGAGACAGCCTTGTAAGGCTATATACCTTAAAAAAAAGGGTAGCGGGGCCTCTTACCGGGCCCTACAACTCATTTTAGTGATAAACCCTGCCCAAACTGAGGTTAAGGTGCCTCACTCCTGACCCAAAGTGCTGATAAAGGACCAAGTCTAGCCCTAAGGCTGCTATCTATCAATAAATGGGAATTCAAACCTAGCCTCTGACGGTAGGGTCACTAATCGGCTACTACATGCGCGAACTACATGTACCCAATTCATTCCATCACCAGTATCCACACAAGTCAGGGTAAGCACCCACATATCCATAGCTCGAATCATAACTCCCAAGCAAGGTGTAAGGGAACTAACCTGGTTTCCGTGGTCTCGTAACCAAGGCCTCTGGCCCAATAGAAAAATATATGACATGATCACAGGGTATGTACATAAGCAGGAACCCAGACATAAGACCAATTATATGTATATCATACAACGAGGTATACACTATTCGGGTATGGCATCAAGGATGCGTATCATTATACCAGAGGAGCATAATATGGTAAATACCAATGGAACGGGCAGATACTACCCTAGCTCCCATAATAGGGATCTCCAAGAACAATCTAAGGCACGTATAATACACGACCAATCAAGTCTACCAATATACCAAAGCTGGGGCGGGTAGTCTAGGCTAACGTTTATATAATAATCATGTTGCAATGAAGGCCATAAAGTATCGGCCAAAAGATAAGTCAAGCAGCCTAGGTCACACCCCTACCTAGCACATAATCAATATCAAACAATGTCTAATAGAACACAGTAGATTGAAGCCTACCTGGACACCGATGAAAGCATATCCACGAATTAGCTATACAAGAGCCTTTTCCTTCCAAAAGGCCTTCAATCGTTCCAACGCTATCACAATAGTAAACTACAAGTCAAAACATGACTATTGATACCCATATTGCATTAGGTCGTAAAAAGATCGAACAACTCACGTAGGGCCTACTTACAGAATTGCCAAAATTAAAACAGTCACAGTGTCCCAAATCACCTCGTGACCAATAGTCACAATTACCATAAATAATTTCGAGCCCAAAACAAGGCTCAAACACCAACATCAGTAGCAGCACAATCAACATAAACAAAAACAACCATAAAATTGAGAAAACATACCATAAAAATGTCAAGAACGAAGCCATGGACTTGAATCCAAGGAGACCCAAGCTCAAACCTCAAAGAATAAGCTCCAACATGAGCTTAAAGATGTTACCATAGTGTTTCTAAGGTCTCTCCACAGTTTGAAAATGATTCAAGAGATGGAAGCCTATATAAATAGGCTGCAGGTGGCGCTAAAGAGCCCTTATGGATGCTTAAGCGCCCAACTCTAAAGCGTCATATGTGGCCACTTAAGCGCTGCCCAGCGCCCTACCGAGTGGTAGTTTAAGCACTGCCTTGGGTGGCTTATGCGCCCATGCGCTAAAGCTAACCTTGGCCGCTTAAACCCCTACCCATGACATGGGATGACCGCTTTAGCCCACCAATGGGCGCTTAAGCGCTAGGCGCTAAAGCCTTCCCATGGCCACTTAAGCGCATGGCTAATGGCAAGGATAACTAAGTCTTGGGCCTTTCCGATTATGTGTCCAGGATTGTTTCGGGATCCCGTGTACACAAATGAGCTATGCTACCCGACTACTTTTGATGCTCTGGACTCAATAGTGCTGTCAAAATTCCCATCAGAGGTCATTCTGATAAGAAGTGGGGCCCATGCCCCAAGGGCTGACATAGTAAAGCTAATGAATGACCTGTAGCCCAAAATAAGTTTGGGAGCCTCCAGGCCTAAACCAAGGGTCCAATTAGCCTAAAGTCGACGTTTTGGATCCGTTGAGATGGTCAGAAATGGAATCCAAGGCGTTATAACTAAGTTTATACCCGAGACCCATATCCGACTACTTGAAGCCCCTAAATAAGGAAATGACTCTAAAAGCTAAACGATCTGCCTGATGACTGAACCGTTAGGCCTAGTAACTCACAAATGACCTGGGGCAGCTATAGGAAAGCTCTATGCATTGCAAACACGTACAAACAAGGAATATGACCTGGAGGGTCATTACAACATCCACTACTAAAAGGACTTTCGTCCCCAAAAGTCAATGGATAAAAAGAGCCCAATGCTCCAAAGAAAGGAGTTACTGGGTTTGCATGCTCTGATCAAGACTTCCCAGATAACCTTTACAACAAACTAAAACCTCCAAGGGATCTTACTGCAGGTATTCCCTTATTCTTTACACTCCGTCTAACCAGAAACCCATAACAGATAGTCAACCAACCTCTAGCCACAACCGGCACCACTGAGACACGCAGATCATTGACATAGCACTCTAATGTCACATCAATACATACACAATCTAAATGAAAACCCAACCAAATGAGGGACAAATTAAGGTATGAGTTATGCCACTAACTCAAAACTCCAAGTCTAATCTCTGAAACTGAGTATACTGAACTGAACCGAGTATCATCTGGGTTTGGCCCACATAACCACATCATATGACCCTCAGAAGATTGGAGCTGATATACTAAAAATACAGGATGGAAACCACGTGAGCAAGCCCGCTATGTGCTATCTAACTATCCAAACTATACCAAAGGCTAAAAATTAAGTCTTAGAGTCATAGAAATCAGTACTACGTTCCAACTTGTTGCACTGAAGATAATAAGGTTGTACCAAAACCCAACAACTACCTCATACTCACCTGTGGCGGTCAACATATATCCAACTCTTCCCGTAAGAGCCGAAACTGAAGCGTAACCGACGAGCGTAGTCTTACAAAGGAAAATCCTATCTGAGGGAGAATTCACTACTAAGGACACAAGCAAGAACCACATCTGCTATAGACATAAACCATCGAGATGAAGCCAAGATCCTGCCACAGCTGCATAGGATAGAAATGGTGTCCAAATTCCCAATAACTCAGAAAGTGCCATCGTAGCCTAAATCTGGCTCCATTAATACCCATAACAATCCGCGACAATAACTAATCACTCTGAAAGGTCGCCAACAATTGCTACACCACATAATCCCCTAAACAGGGATACTCCAGAGAACATACCAGGCTGGACAAACAGCAAACAAGAAACCCCAAAATTCACCCGTCTAGCCACTCCCAACTAAACAAACCATAACCCGCGCCATAGGAAGGGGATAGGGTACTTAACTCAACACTAATACCAGTACCAACAACAACCCAAAAGTAACTTAAACCAACCCAAAGGGTAACCCCTAACTTACAACACAAGAGGCGAGCTATCGGAGCTAATCGTCGAAATGAGAATCATAAGGAACGGGAGATGGACTAGATATTACTAGTCAACTATAGGTTACACATAGGCCTATCATAGGTTAGGACAACGTTAATACGGCAATAACATGAGGTACAAGTGGCATAAAGGTAAAATATACCCAATGTCAGGGCAATATCAAGACTAACCACAATATAAGGTGCTGGTGGCACAAAAAAAATAACACACGACCATTATCGATCTAAAATTATACCAGGGCCAACAGGCCACAATAGAAGGGTTCTACCCCAGATACCATCCCCAAGAAACATACCGTACCGATCTATCCAATCCACTACTAATAGAGGTCAACTACGGGGATAGCCAAATATATAAGAACCTACACCGAGGCACACATAATCAATAAAACACTACCATGCCACGTAACCACTCGAGCATACAAAATATAATATAGTCAGCTCAAAGCATATATAGGTATGGAAACCCCGACATAACTCCAATAGAAACTAGAAAATAGAAACCAACACACACCTAAAGCGATGAAATACAAAGACATAGCTTCTGGCTTGTCTAAAGAAATATGAATCTGACTGCGTTTGCTCTCAAACTGAGTCTCTGAATAGAAAATTGACATACTAGGAGTATCGCCACTATCTAAATGTACCGTACCCCTAAGAGACTAATCTGGATGCGCTGACTGCTTAATAATCCTGCGTTGAGGACACTCTTTGGACCAATTACCAACCTTACCACAAGCATAACATGCTCCTAGAACTCTCTACCGTACCATACCAGCTGATCCAGAATAGATGCCACAGCCTAAAGACGTAGATCGAATACCCCGTAACATTTAACCTGAACTCTGTCCATTAAAACCACCATGAACTCTTTGAGAGCCACCAACACTCAGAGGCACTACCTGAGCTGACCTAATAGACTACGGATGATACTGACCTCTACAAAAATATTCCCTATCTCTAGAAGGGACACCACTACTACTGTATTATGGATGAGGTCTACTACCACTACCTTCGTACGTGTCAAGACAAACCCTCTCTTTAACCCTTGCATGCTCCACAACCTGAGGAAAAGAAACCTCAGCTACTATCAAATGCTTCAATACCAGGTGAAGAAATAGAGTCAAACCTGTAACACCCCATACCTTCCCAAACTAATATGACAACGTTGAATAATGGTTAATTAGGTGACGATATGCCATAAGTATGTATTTGGTAATGCTGGTGATGAGCAAATTTAAAATTTGGCCTCGTACATGTGATTAGCCCTTCGTAAGAAGTATTTTATGATTTTTGTGGAGCCTTTGTGGGGTTAAAAATGAGGCTAATAGGAACTCCAAATAAGGTATATTAAAGGTAAGAAGTAAGGTAAAGAAAAGGACTTGAAGTATCTAACCAAACCCGCGAAGAAAAGTCGAAAAACAAATTTTTCAAAAAAATTAAGGCTGGGGCGCGCTAGAGGGCGTGCCAGGACGCTCTGGGCCAAATTTTTTAACCCATAGGCAGCAAGTTGGCGGGCCCCAGGGCGTACCAAGGTGGTTTTGCCCATTTTTCGAAAGTTGGAAATTTCTTAAGTTCCAAGGGTACCCGGGGACGTACCGAGCCAATTTTTACCACGATTCTTATACAACCACGAGAATATATATGAAATGAGTGAAGTATTATATTGGTATGATAAAATTACTCGAGAACAAATTTGGCATCAAAATGACGATTTTACCCTTATGGTCAAAATAAGCCATAGGTGGCTAGAATTGCTTGTTTTTGGAATTGAGGCTACGAGTATGAATTGCGTGAGCGGAAATATTGTCGTAAGGTTTATGAAATGAATTAAACATGATAAATTATTGATTTTATTGGGTTAAGTGAATTGGGCTCAAAAAGGGCCCAAAATGTGAAAGAAAACATGTGCCAAGAATGGGTCAAATGACCCATTCTTACCTTGCATTAAATGCCAAGAGTGGATAAGGATGAAATTGAGGGCTTATATAAGGGACCAAAAAATCTGATTTTATTATCACAAACACACATGTTTTTCTATCTTGTTTTCTAGACAATTCCAAGAACACCTCTTTTGCTCTCAAAACCCTAAGGCGCTTTTGGAGAAAGATCATCATCTTCCAAGCTTGGGTAAGTGATTATTCTTGTACTTGAAAATATTATGACCATGATAAATTATGTAGATCATGTTGGTTATGCTTGGAAGTGTTGGACATGGCACTTTTGATTTTTGTTAAAAGATGTGTTATCCATGGAATTGTAACTCGAAATCTGACTTGTTGTCTTGATGAAAGAGCATGGTATGGATGAAATAACAACATGTATGGTGTTATTATGGTACTAAATTTGTTATTTCTCTATAAGTGTAAATTATGGGATTTTGGCCGATTTGTTGTTGTGAGGTGTATTGAAGTAAATTGATAGTATAATTGTGATGTTGTGATAATGGAGAGTGGAAAGTATGAACTTGGTGTGACATGTTGTTGGTTATCATGTATTGGTCAATGTATGGAATATTGTGGGATTATTGGTACAATAATTTCATAAATGGTATTATCAAGGGGGAAATGACATGTTAAAGCCAAACATGTGACTTATTGTTATTGTATGCCATTGTAAGGTAATTGGTGGTTAATGTTGGTTACGTTATGTACTTGTGTTGTAGAGTGAAACATAAGGATGGAGAGGGACTATTGTATGCACACTTAATATTGTATAATTGTATTGAGAATACAAGGTATGTAAGGTTACTCTTTTCGTATTCTTCTGCAACATATTGTTCATATTGACATTGGACTTGTTTCAATTCTGATAGGCTTGAAGTATATCAATTCAGGGTGACTTATATTATTATTCATATGTGTCCTATTCTTAGATGACTTAAGATTCACTTATCTCTTATTCATTGATTGAAGTTTTAGAGACGTCATAACATGGTAATTCCTAAAAGAACTACCTCAAGAGAGTAATAACATAAGAGAATCTATTTATTCTTAAAAAGCATTTTTCCAATCATGTCATGTTCCCAAGTCCTATAGTATGATGAATATCCTTGTACCAGTCTTTCCCAAGTAAAAGTACCAATCTCATAAGATCTCATAAGAGTAATAAGAGAGGTGATGTGCAAGTTAATATATCTATTCTTCATAAGTGAAGATGCCAATCTCATGAAGTAAAAGAGTGAAGTGAAATGTGTATATGAGTGTGCTTCAAATAAGTTTATGATACTCAATGTATCAATCTCTCAAAAGATGAAGTATGTATCATTCTTAGAATAAAAGTAGAGTAATAAGAATAATAAGAGGAAGGAGTGATGTATAGTCGATGAGTAATCATGGGTGGTAACTCAGGGGTTAAATTACCTAGCATGGGTCGATCCCAATAACACGGGTGGTATTCCAGGGGCGACAAAAAAGCCTGGCATGGTTCTATCCCGATACATCCCAGGGGCGATATAAAAGCCTAGCATGGGTTAATATAACATCCCAGGGGCGATAAGCCTAGCATGGGTTAATATAACATCCCAGGGGCGATAAGCCTAGTGTGGGTTAATGATATCCCAGGGGCGACACGAAAGCCTAGCATGGGTTCACATAACATCCCAGGGGTCAAAGTACCTAGCATGGGTTAATCTCATCCCAGGGGCGACAGAACAGCCTAGCATGGGTAGAACAAATAAGATGAAAGTATGTAAAGACAAGAGGAGTAAAGAATGTAATATACATGGTTCCCCCCATACAGAAAGAGAGTTTATTCACATTCATTAATTCTTTTATATTTGATTCCATTATGATGTATGATGATTTCTTATGAGCCTTACATTCTTCGTACTGACCCCCTCGGGGGACTTACCTTACATGCGGCAGGTGCAGGCATTAGTAGACCTCCTCGGTAGACTGGGGATAATTTGCAGAGTTTTAGTGAGCTCCACTTGGTTCGGAGCTTTCTGGGTCATAGTTGTATATTTGTTTTGGATGTTGTAATGTTGTATAAGAGGGGACTTGTCCCGACTGTTAGTAGGTCTTGTAAATGCATCTGTTAGAGGCTTTTGTAGACATGTGTGGGTTATGAATGTAAAAGATAAATGTCCATTTTGACATGATGGCCCCAATGACCAATTTTTACATATATGTTTCCATGTCCACGTTTTCTGCATAATTGCATAAGGTATAAGCAGATTCATATGAGGTTATGCATACGAACGTTCATGAGAAAAGATTGGTTCTCTTGGGCCATATCGACTTCGGGTGCCAGTCCGGCTCGAATGGGATTTTGGGTCGTGAGAAAAGTGGTATCAGAGCAGGTCGTCCGAATGGTGTCTACAAAGCCATGTCTATGTAGAGTCTTGCTTATGGATGTGTTGCGCGCCACATTTATAAGTAGGAGGTTACGAAACATTTAGGATGTTGTTTCTTTTCTTCATTCTAGATTGTGCAATAGAGCCAGTGTTGTAAGTTGAATTGTATCTGACCATGGTGATTGTTTTTCTTTGGTATAGTAAACATGACAATCACGAGAAAAGGTTGAGATAAAGGAAAGCAGGTTGATGTGCCTGCTGATGAAGGAATGAGTAGATTACCACCTGACCAAGCTAGTCAAGGTGGAGCGGATACTGAAATCACATCTCGGTCTTCTTCTACCTTTCCAGCACCAAAAGAGCCAAGAGGTAGGGAAGTACCTGCAGAACCACCAATGAATACCACTGATCAGGATTTGAGAAATGCAATACATATGTTGACACAGCTAGTCGTTGCACAAGCACAAGGACGAACTGGTCAAATGGTAAATGAAGATGACGCGGCTAGAGCAGCTAGTCGGCGTACACAGGACTTCCTAAAATTGGACCCTCCTATATTCACTGGGTCAGACCTGAAAGCGGATCCACAGGATTTTGTGGACCAAGTTCAAATAGCACTAGAGGTGATGCATGTAACAGGTGTAGGAACAGTTGAATTAGCAGCTTATAGATTAAAACGAGAGGTGATATTGTGGTATGAGGACTGGAAGAAAGCTTGAGGTATTGGTGCAAACCCACCTACATCGTAAGAATTTAAAATGGCATTTCTGGATCACTATCTTCCCTATGAGATCCGTGAGGCTCGTGCGGATCAGTTTTTAAATTTGCATCAAGAAAATATGAGTGTTAGAGAATATAGTTTGCAATTTAATTCCTTGGCACGATATGCTCCACATGTGGTGGCCACAATGGAGGATAGAGTCCATCGATACGTGGATAGACTGGAGCCATACTTGGTATGAGACTGTCCTATTGCAGCATTAAACAGAGACATGGACATCACCAGAATTTAGGCCTTCGCACAGAAAATGGAGGACCAAAGGCAAAGAAGAAGGACACATAAATCGGAGGAAGGGCCATCAAAAAGGGGCCAAACCTATGGGACAGTCTATGGTGTCCCCAGGAGAGTCTAGATCTCGAATGTTACCGCCTAGACCCTCAGTCTCTTATTCCACAGCAGGTGCTCACTCCCAATTCCGAGGGTCTAGAGGTGGTCCATCTAGACAGAGTAGTGGATTACAAAGCTCACAGACAGCAGGATTTTCTCGTCCTCTGTGTCAGCATTGCGGAAGGTACCATTTAGGTGAATGCCGATTGGGGACAAATGCTTTTTTTGTGTGTGGCACAGAGGGGCACATAATGAGAGAATGCCCACAAAGGGGTGTGAGTGGTGTAGAATGACCTACGGGATCAACCGTTGTATCATCAGCATCGGTTCCTTCCCCAGGCATAGGCATTCAGCCTATTGGTCGTGGTGGAGATATGAGAGGAGCAACTAGTTCCAGTGGGACCCAAAATCTCACTTATGCTTTAGTAGACCAGTAGAATGAGGAAGCATCTCCTGATGACGGTACAGGTTTTTAGGTATATTACCATATTTTACATAATGTGTATGTATTGACTGATCTGAGCTCGACTCTATTGTATGTTACTCCATCGACTACCATGAATTTAATAGTACACTGGGGTTATTACTTAAGTTAATAGAAATATCTCCACTTGTTGGTGAGTTTAGTATAGTGAAAAGAACATATCGTAATGGTATAGTAGATGTTGTGATCACAGATGAGTAAGTACTCTTGAACATGTCACCAATAAAAGGGGTAAGGGGATTTTGACAGAAAGGATGTGAAATTTGTCGAAGGCGCATACGAGTTTCATTTCATATTGGTCCCATTGAAATACTTATGGTTATTTTAGATCGACAAGTGAAAAAGGCTAATAAGTAAAGACGTAATTTTTGTAAGAGTTCTTAGAGAAATTAACAAGTCGAAAAGATCGCATGAGGAGTTGAGAAAACAAAAATGATGAAATCGACGTACCCATATTGTTTCAAATGGAAGGAAAAGTTCAAAGTGTGGAAGTAGACCTATAACAAGTAAATATCCATGAGCCTTAAGTGTTTATGCGTACATATGCTAATATAGAGATGCATTTGTTATAATTGAAGCAACATCATTAACATTCGAGGACAAATGTTTCTAAGAGGGGAGAATGTAACACCCCGTACCTTCCCAACCCAATATGAATACTTTGAATAATGGTTACTTAGGTGACGAGATGCCATAAGTATGTATTTGGTAATGCTGGTGATGAGAAAATTTAAAATTTGGCTTCGTACATGTGATTAGCCCTTCGTAAGAAGTATTTTATGATTTTTTTGGAGAATTTGTGGGGTTCAAAATGAGGCTAAGAGGACCTCCAAACAAGGTATATTAAAGGTAAGAAGTAAGGTAAATAATAGGACTTGAAGTATCTAACCAAACCCGCGAAGAAAAGTCGAAAAACAAATTTTTCAAAAAAATTAAGGCTGGGGTGCGCTAGAGGGCGTACCAGGCCGCTCTGGGAAAAATTTTTTAGCCCAAAGGCAGAAAGTTGGTGCGCCCCAGGCCGTGCTAGGGTGGTTTTTCCCATTTTTTGAAAGTTGGAAATTTCTTAAGTTCCAAGGGTACCCGGGGACGTACCGAGCCAATTTTTGCCACGGTTCTTCTACAACCACGAGCATATCTATGAAATGAGTGAAGTATTATATTTGTATGATAAAATTACTCGAGAACGAATTTGGCATCAAAATGACGATTTTACCCTAATGGTCAAAATAAGCCATAGGTGGCTAGAATTGCTTGTTTTTGGAATTGAGGCTACGAGTATGAATTGCGTGAGCGGAAATATTGTCGTAAGGTGTATGAAATGAATTAAACATGATAAATTATTGATTTTATTGGGTTAAGTGAATTGGGCTCAAAAAGGGCCCAAAATGTGAAAGAAAACATGTGCCAAGAATGGGTCAAATGACCCATTCTTACCTTGCATTAAATGCCAAGAGTGGATAAGGATGAAATTGAGGGCTTATATAAGGGACCAAAAAATCTGATTTTATTATCACAAACACACATGTTTTTCTATCTTGTTTTCTAGACAATTCCAAGAACACCTCTTTTGCTCTCAAAACCCTAAGGCGCTTTTGGAGAAAGATCATCATCTTCCAAGCTTGGGTAAGTGATTATTCTTGTACTTGAAAATATTATGACCATGATAAATTATGTATATCATGTTGGTTATGCTTGGAAGTGTTGGACATGGCACTTTTGATTTTTGTTAAAAGATGTGTTATCCATGGAATTGTAACTTGAAATCTGACTTGTTGTCTTGATGAAAGAGCATGGTATGGATGAAATAACAACATGTATGGTGTTATTATGGTCCTAAATTTGTTATTTCTCTATAAGTGTAAATTATGGGATTTTGGCCGATTTGTTGTTGTGAGGTGTATTGAAGTAAATTGATAGTATAATTGTGATGTTGTGATAATGGAGAGTGGAAAGTATGAACTTGGTGTGACATGTTGTTGGTTATCATGTATTGGTCAATGTATGGAATATTGTGGGATTATTGGTACAATAATTTCATAAATGGTATTATCAAGGGGGAAATGACATGTTAAAGCCAAACATGTGACTTATTGTTATTGTATGCCATTGTAAGGTAATTGGTGGTTAATGTTGGTTACGTTATGTACTTGTGTTGTAGAGTGAAACATAAGGATGGAGAGGGACTATTGTATGCACACTTAATATTGTATAATTGTATTGAGAATACAAGGTATGTAAGGTTACTCTTTTCGTATTCTTCTGCAACATATTGTTCATATTGACATTGGACTTGTTTCAATTCTGAGAGGCTTGAAGTATATCAATTCAGGGTGACTTATATTGTTATTCATATGTGTCCTATTCTTAGATGACTTAAGATTCACTTATCTCTTATTCATTGATTGAAGTTTTAGAGACGTCATAACATGGTAATTCCTAAAAGAACTACCTCAAGAGAGTAATAACATAAGAGAATCTATTTATTCTTAAAAAGCATTTTTCCAATCATGTCATGTTCCCAAGTCCTATAGTATGATGAATATCCTTGTACCAGTCTTTCCCAAGTAAAAGTACCAATCTCATAAGATCTCATAAGAGTAATAAGAGAGGTGATGTGCAAGTTAATATATCTATTCTTCATAAGTGAAGATGCCAATCTCATGAAGTAAAAGAGTGAAGTGAAATGTGTATATGAGTGTGCTTCAAATAAGTTTATGATACTCAATGTATCAATCTCTCAAAAGATGAAGTATGTATCATTCTTAGAATAAAAGTAGAGTAATAAGAATAATAAGAGGAAGGAGTGATGTATAGTCGATGAGTAATCATGGGTGGTAACTCAGGGGTTAAATTACCTAGCATGGGTCGATCCCAATAACACGGGTGGTATTCCAGGGGCGACAAAAAAGCCTGGCATGGTTCTATCCCGATACATCCCAGGGGCGATATAAAAGCCTAGCATGGGTTAATATAACATCCCAGGGGCGATAAGCCTAGCATGGGTTAATATAACATCCCAGGGGCGATAAGCCTAGTATGGGTTAATGATATCCCAGGGGCGACACGAAAGCCTAGCATGGGTTCACATAACATCCCAGGGGTCAAAGTACCTAGCATGGGTTAATCTCATCCCAGGGGCGACAGAACAGCCTAGCATGGGTAGAACAAATAAGATGAAAGTATGTAAAGACAAGAGGAGTAAAGAATGTAATATACATGGTTCCCCCCATACAGAAAGAGAGTTTATTCACATTCATTAATTCTTTTATATTTGATTCCATTATGATGTATGATGATTTCTTATGAGCCTTACATTCTTCGTACTGACCCCCTCGGGGGACTTACCTTACATGCGGCAGGTGCAGGCATTAGTAGACCTCCTCGGTAGACTGGGGATAATTTGCAGAGTTTTAGTGAGCTCCACTTGGTTCGGAGCTTTCTGGGTCATAGTTGTATATTTGTTTTGGATGTTGTAATGTTGTATAAGAGGGGACTTGTCCCGACTGTTAGTAGGTCTTGTAAATGCATCTGTTAGAGGCTTTTGTAGACATGTGTGGGTTATGAATGTAAAAGATAAATGTCCATTTTGACATGATGGCCCCAATGACCAATTTTTACATATATGTTTCCATGTCCACGTTTTCTGCATAATTGCATAAGGTATAAGCAGATTCATATGAGGTTATGCATACGAACGTTCATGAGAAAAGATTGGTTCTCTCGGGCCATATCGACTTCGGGTGCCAGTCCGGCTCAAATGGGATTTTGGGTCGTGAGAAAAGTGGTATCAGAGCAGGTCGTCCTAATGGTATCTACAAAGCCATGTCTATGTAGAGTCTTGCTTATGGATGTGTTGCGCGCCACATTTATAAGTAGGAGGTTACGAAACATTTAGGATGTTGTTTCTTTTCTTCATTCTAGATTGTGCAATAGAGCCAGTGTTGTAAGTTGAATTGTATCTGACCATGGTGATTGTTTTTCTTTGGTATAGTAAACATGACAATCACGAGAAAAGGTTGAGATAAAGGGAAGCAGGTTGATGTGCCTGCTGATGAAGGAATGAGTAGATTACCACCTAACCAAGCTAGTCAAGGTGGAGCTGATACTGAAATCACATCTCGGTCTTCTTCTACCTTTCCAGCTCCAGAAGAGCCAAGAGGTAGGGAAGTACCTGCAGAACCACCAATGAATACCACTGATCAGGATTTGAGAAATGCAATACATATGTTGACACAGCTAGTCGTTGCACAAGCACAAGGACGAACTGGTCAAATGGTAAATGAAGATGACGCGGCTAGAGCAGCTAGTCGGCGTACACAGGACTTCCTAAAATTGGACCCTCCTATATTCACTGGGTCAGACCTGAAAGCGGATCCACAGGATTTTGTGGACCAAGTTCAAATAGCACTAGAGGTGATGCATGTAACAGGTGTAGGAACAGTTGAATTAGCAGCTTATAGATTGAAACGAGAGGCGATATTGTGGTATGAGGACTGGAAGAAAGCTTGAGGTATTGGTGCAAACCCACCTACATCGTAAGAATTTAAAATGGCATTTCTGGATCACTATCTTCCCTATGAGATCCGTGAGGCTCGTGCGGATCAGTTTTTAAATTTGCATCAAGGAAATATGAGTGTTAGAGAATATAGTTTGCAATTTAATTCCTTGGCACGATATGCTCCACATGTGGTGGCCACAATGGAGGATAGAGTCCATCGATACGTGGATAGACTGGAGCCATACTTGGTATGAGACTGTACTATTGCAGCATTAAACAGAGACATGGACATCACCAGAATTTAGGCCTTCGCACAGAAAATGGAGGACCAAAGGCAAAGAAGAAGGACACATAAATCGGAGGAAGGGCCATCAAAAAGGGGCCAAACCTATGGGACAGTCTATGGTGTCCCCAGGAGAGTCTAGATCTCGAATGTTACCGCCTAGACCCTCAGTCTCTTATTCCACAGCAGGTGCTCACTCCCAATTCCGAGGGTCTAGAGGTGGTCCATCTAGACAGAGTAGTGGATTACAAAGCTCACAGACAGCAGGATTTTCTCGTCCTCCGTGTCAGCATTGCGGAAGGTACCATTTAGGTGAATGCCGATTGGGGACAAATGCTTTTTTTGTGTGTGGCACAGAGGGGCACATAATGAGAGAATGCCCACAAAGGGGTGTGAGTGGTGTAGAATGACCTACGGGATCAACCGTTGTATCATCAGCATCGGTTCCTTCCCCAGGCATAGGCATTCAGCCTATTGGTCGTGGTGGAGATATGAGAGGAGCAACTAGTTCCAGTGGGACCCAAAATCTCACTTATGCTTTAGTAGACCAGTAGAATGAGGAAGCATCTCCTGATGACGGTACAGGTATTTAGGTATATTACCATATTTTACATAATGTGTATGTATTGACTGATCTGAGCTCGACTCTATTGTATGTTACTCCATCGACTACCATGAATTTAATAGTACACTGGGGTTATTACTTAAGTTAATAGAAATATCTCCACTTGTTGGTGAGTTTAGTATAGTGAAAAGAACATATCGTAATGGTATAGTAGATGTTGTGATCACAGATGAGTAAGTACTCTTGAACATGTCACCAATAAAAGGGGTAAGGGGATTTTGACAAAAAGGATGTGAAATTTGCCGAAGGCGCATACGAGTTTCATTTCATATTGGTCCCATTGAAATACTTATGGTTATTTTAGATCGACAAGTGAAAAAGGCTAATAAGTAAAGACGTAATTTTTGTAAGAGTTCTTAGAGAAATTAACAAGTCGAAAAGATCGCATGAGGAGTTGAGAAAACAAAAATGATGAAATCGACGTACCCATATTGTTTCAAATGGAAGGAAAAGTTCAAAGTGTGGAAATAGACCTATAACAAGTAAATATCCATGAGCCTTAAGTGTTTATGCGTACATATGCTAATATAGAGATGCATTTGTTATAATTGAAGCGACATCATTAACATTCGAGGACAAATGTTTCTAAGAGGGGAGAATGTAACACCCCGTACCTTCCCAACCCAATATGAATACGTTGAATAATGGTTACTTAGGTGACGAGATGCCATAAGTATGTATTTGGTAATGCTGGTGATGAGAAAATTTAAAATTTGGCTTCGTACATGTGATTAGCCCTTCGTAAGAAGTATTTTATGATTTTTTTGGAGAATTTGTGGGGTTCAAAATGAGGCTAAGAGGACCTCCAAACAAGGTATATTAAAGGTAAGAAGTAAGGTAAATAATAGGACTTGAAGTATCTAACCAAACCCGCGAAGAAAAGTCGAAAAACAAATTTTTCAAAAAAATTAAGGCTGGGGTGCGCTAGAGGGCGTACCAGGCCGCTCTGGGCAAAATTTTTTAGCCCAAAGGCAGAAAGTTGGTGCGCCCCAGGCCGTGCTAGGGTGGTTTTTCCCATTTTTTGAAAGTTGGAAATTTCTTAAGTTCCAAGGGTACCCGGGGACGTACCGAGCCAATTTTTGCCACGGTTCTTCTACAACCACGAGAATATCTATGAAATGAGTGAAGTATTATATTTGTATGATAAAATTAATCGAGAACGAATTTGGCATCAAAATGACGATTTTACCCTAATGGTCAAAATAAGCCATAGGTGGCTAGAATTGCTTGTTTTTGGAATTGAGGCTACGAGTATGAATTGCGTGAGCGGAAATATTGTCGTAAGGTGTATGAAATGAATTAAACATGATAAATTATTGATTTTATTGAGTTAAGTGAATTGGGCTCAAAAAGGGCCCAAAATGTGAAAGAAAACATGTGCCAAGAATGGGTCAAATGACCCATTCTTACCTTGCATTAAATGCCAAGAGTGGATAAGGATGAAATTGAGGGCTTATATAAGGGACCAAAAAATCTGATTTTATTATCACAAACACACATGTTTTTCTATCTTGTTTTCTAGACAATTCCAAGAACACCTCTTTTGCTCTCAAAACCCTAAGGCGCTTTTGGAGAAAGATCATCATCTTCCAAGCTTGGGTAAGTGATTATTCTTGTACTTGAAAATATTATGACCATGATAAATTATGTAGATCATGTTGGTTATGCTTGGAAGTGTTGGACATGGCACTTTTGATTTTTGTTAAAAGATGTGTTATCCATGGAATTGTAACTTGAAATCTGACTTGTTGTCTTGATGAAAGAGCATGGTATGGATGAAATAACAACATGTATGGTGTTATTATGGTCCTAAATTTGTTATTTCTCTATAAGTGTAAATTATGGGATTTTGGCCGATTTGTTGTTGTGAGGTGTATTGAAGTAAATTGATAGTATAATTGTGATGTTGTGATAATGGAGAGTGGAAAGTATGAACTTGGTGTGACATGTTGTTGGTTATCATGTATTGGTCAATGTATGGAATATTGTGGGATTATTGGTACAATAATTTCATAAATGGTATTATCAAGGGGGAAATGACATGTTAAAGCCAAACATGTGACTTATTGTTATTGTATGCCATTGTAAGGTAATTGGTGGTTAATGTTGGTTACGTTATGTACTTGTGTTGTAGAGTGAAACATAAGGATGGAGAGGGACTATTGTATGCACACTTAATATTGTATAATTGTATTGAGAATACAAGGTATGTAAGGTTACTCTTTTCGTATTCTTCTGCAACATATTGTTCATATTGACATTGGACTTGTTTCAATTCTGAGAGGCTTGAAGTATATCAATTCAGGGTGACTTATATTGTTATTCATATGTGTCCTATTCTTAGATGACTTAAGATTCACTTATCTCTTATTCATTGATTGAAGTTTTAGAGACGTCATAACATGGTAATTCCTAAAAGAACTACCTCAAGAGAGTAATAACATAAGAGAATCTATTTATTCTTAAAAAGCATTTTTCCAATCATGTCATGTTCCCAAGTCCTATAGTATGATGAATATCCTTGTACCAGTCTTTCCCAAGTAAAAGTACCAATCTCATAAGATCTCATAAGAGTAATAAGAGAGGTGATGTGCAAGTTAATATATCTATTCTTCATAAGTGAAGATGCCAATCTCATGAAGTAAAAGAGTGAAGTGAAATGTGTATATGAGTGTGCTTCAAATAAGTTTATGATACTCAATGTATCAATCTCTCAAAAGATGAAGTATGTATCATTCTTAGAATAAAAGTAGAGTAATAAGAATAATAAGAGGAAGGAGTGATGTATAGTCGATGAGTAATCATGGGTGGTAACTCAGGGGTTAAATTACCTAGCATGGGTCGATCCCAATAACACGGGTGGTATTCCAGGGGCGACAAAAAAGCCTGGCATGGTTCTATCCCGATACATCCCAGGGGCGATATAAAAGCCTAGCATGGGTTAATATAACATCCCAGGGGCGATAAGCCTAGCATGGGTTAATATAACATCCCAGGGGCGATAAGCCTAGTATGGGTTAATGATATCCCAGGGGCGACACGAAAGCCTAGCATGGGTTCACATAACATCCCAGGGGTCAAAGTACCTAGCATGGGTTAATCTCATCCCAGGGGCGACAGAACAGCCTAGCATGGGTAGAACAAATAAGATGAAAGTATGTAAAGACAAGAGGAGTAAAGAATGTAATATACATGGTTCCCCCCATACAGAAAGAGAGTTTATTCACATTCATTAATTCTTTTATATTTGATTCCATTATGATGTATGATGATTTCTTATGAGCCTTACATTCTTCGTACTGACCCCCTCGGGGGACTTACCTTACATGCGGCAGGTGCAGGCATTAGTAGACCTCCTCGGTAGACTGGGGATAATTTGCAGAGTTTTAGTGAGCTCCACTTGGTTCGGAGCTTTCTGGGTCATAGTTGTATATTTGTTTTGGATGTTGTAATGTTGTATAAGAGGGGACTTGTCCCGACTGTTAGTAGGTCTTGTAAATGCATCTGTTAGAGGCTTTTGTAGACATGTGTGGGTTATGAATGTAAAAGATAAATGTCCATTTTGACATGATGGCCCCAATGACCAATTTTTACATATATGTTTCCATGTCCACGTTTTCCGCATAATTGCATAAGGTATAAGCAGATTCATATGAGGTTATGCATACGAACGTTCATGAGAAAAGATTGGTTCTCTCGGGCCATATCGACTTCGGGTGCCAGTCCGGCTCGAATGGGATTTTGGGTCGTGAGAAAAGTGGTATCAGAGCAGGTCGTCCGAATGGTGTCTACAAAGCCATGTCTATGTAGAGTCTTGCTTATGGATGTGTTGCGCGCCACATTTATAAGTAGGAGGTTACGAAACATTTGGGATGTTGTTTCTTTTCTTCATTCTAGATTGTGCAATAGAGCCAGTGTTGTAAGTTGAATTGTATCTGACCATGGTGATTGTTTTTCTTTGGTATAGTAAACATGACAATCACGAGAAAAGGTAGAGATAAAGGGAAGCAGGTTGATGTGCCTGCTGATGAAGGAATGAGTAGATTACCACCTGACCAAGCTAGTCAAGGTGGAGCTGATACTGAAATCGCATCTCGGTCTTCTTCTACCTTTCCAGCTCCAGAAGAGCCAAGAGGTAGGGAAGTACCTGCAGAACCACCAATGAATACCACTGATCAGGATTTGAGAAATGCAATACATATGTTGACACAGCTAGTCGTTGCACAAGCACAAGGACGAACTGGTCAAATGGTAAATGAAGATGACGCGGCTAGAGCAGCTAGTCGGCGTACACAGGACTTCCTAAAATTGGACCCTCCTATATTCACTGGGTCAGACCTGAAAGCGGATCCACAGGATTTTGTGGACCAAGTTCAAATAGCACTAGAGGTGATGCATGTAACAGGTGTAGGAACAGTTGAATTAGCAGCTTATAGATTGAAATGAGAGGCGATATTGTGGTATGAGGACTGGAAGAAAGCTCGAGGTATTGGTGCAAACCCACCTACATCGTAAGAATTTAAAATGGCATTTCTGGATCACTATCTTCCCTATGAGATCCGTGAGGCTCGTGCGGATCAGTTTTTAAATTTGCATCAAGGAAATATGAGTGTTAGAGAATATAGTTTGCAATTTAATTCCTTGGCACGATATGCTCCACATGTGGTGGCCACAATGGAGGATAGAGTCCATCGATACGTGGATAGACTGGAGCCATACTTGGTATGAGACTGTACTATTGCAGCATTAAACAGAGACATGGACATCACCAGAATTTAGGCCTTCGCACAGAAAATGGAGGACCAAAGGCAAAGAAGAAGGACACATAAATCGGAGGAAGGGCCATCAAAAAGGGGCCAAACCTATGGGACAGTCTATGGTGTCCCCAGGAGAGTCTAGATCTCGAATGTTACCGCCTAGACCCTCAGTCTCTTATTCCACAGCAGGTGCTCACTCCCAATTCCGAGGGTCTAGAGGTGGTCCATCTAGAAAGAGTAGTGGATTACAAAGCTCACAGACAGCAGGATTTTCTCGTCCTCCGTGTCAGCATTGCGGAAGGTACCATTTAGGTGAATGCCGATTGGGGACAAATGCTTTTTTTGTGTGTGGCACAGAGGGGCACATAATGAGAGAATGACCACAAAGGGGTGTGAGTGGTGTAGAATGACCTACGGGATCAACCGTTGTATCATCAGCATCGGTTCCTTCCCCAGGCATAGGCATTCAGCCTATTGGTCGTGGTGGAGATATGAGAGGAGCAACTAGTTCCAGTGGGACCCAAAATCTCACTTATGCTTTAGTGGACCAGTAGAATGAGGAAGCATCTCCTGATGACGGTACAGGTATTTAGGTATATTACCATATTTTACATAATGTGTATGTATTGACTGATCTGAGCTCGACTCTATTGTATGTTACTCCATCGACTACCATGAATTTAATAGTACACTGGGGTTATTACTTAAGTTAATAGAAATATCTCCACTTGTTGGTGAGTTTAGTATAGTGAAAAGAACATATCGTAATGGTATAGTAGATGTTGTGATCACAGATGAGTAAGTACTCTTGAACATGTCACCAATAAAAGGGGTAAGGGGATTTTGACAGAAAGGATGTGAAATTTGCCGAAGGCGCATACGAGTTTCATTTCATATTGGTCCCATTGAAATACTTATGGTTATTTTAGATCGACAAGTGAAAAAGGCTAATAAGTAAAGACGTAATTTTTGTAAGAGTTCTTAGAGAAATTAACAAGTCGAAAAGATCGCATGAGGAGTTGAGAAAACAAAAATGATGAAATCGACGTACCTATATTGTTTCAAATGGAAGGAAAAGTTCAAAGTGTGGAAGTAGACCTATAACAAGTAAATATCCATGAGCCTTAAGTGTTTATGCGTACATATGCTAATATAGAGATGCATTTGTTATAATTGAAGCGACATCATTAACATTCGAGGACAAATGTTTCTAAGAGAGGAGAATGTAACACCCCGTACCTTCCCAACCCAATATGAATACGTTGAATAATGGTTACTTAGGTGACGAGATGCCATAAGTATGTATTTGGTAATGCTGGTGATGAGAAAATTTAAAATTTGGCTTCGTACATGTGATTAGCCCTTCGTAAGAAGTATTTTGTGATTTTTTTGGAGCATTTGTGGGGTTCAAAATGAGGCTAAGAGGACCTCCAAACAAGGTATATTAAAGGTAAGAAGTAAGGTAAATAATAGGACTTGAAGTATCTAACCAAACCCGCGAAGAAAAGTCGAAAAACAAATTTTTCAAAAAAATTAAGGCTGGGGTGCGCTAGAGGGCATACCAGGCCGCTCTGGGCAAAATTTTTTAGCCCAAAGGCAGAAAGTTGGTGCGCCCCAGGCCGTGCTAGGGTGGTTTTTCCCATTTTTTGAAAGTTGGAAATTTCTTAAGTTCCAAGGGTACCCGGGGACGTACCGAGCCAATTTTTGCCACGGTTCTTCTACAACCACGAGCATATCTATGAAATGAGTGAAGTATTATATTTGTATGATAAAATTACTCGAGAACGAATTTGGCATCAAAATGATGATTTTACCCTAATGGTCAAAATAAGCCATAGGTGGCTAGAATTGCTTGTTTTTGGAATTGAGGCTACGAGTATGAATTGCGTGAGTGGAAATATTGTCGTAAGGTGTATGAAATGAATTAAACATGATAAATTATTGATTTTATTGGGTTAAGTGAATTGGGCTCAAAAAGGGCCCAAAATGTGAAAGAAAACATGTGCCAAGAATGGGTCAAATGACCCATTCTTACCTTGCATTAAATGCCAAGAGTGGATAAGGATGAAATTGAGGGCTTATATAAGGGACCAAAAAATCTGATTTTATTATCACAAACACACATGTTTTTCTATCTTGTTTTCTAGACAATTCCAAGAACACCTCTTTTGCTCTCAAAACCCTAAGGCGCTTTTGGAGAAAGATCATCATCTTCCAAGCTTGGGTAAGTGATTATTCTTGTACTTGAAAATATTATGACCATGATAAATTATGTAGATCATGTTGGTTATGCTTGGAAGTGTTGGACATGGCACTTTTGATTTTTGTTAAAAGATGTGTTATCCATGGAATTGTAACTTGAAATCTGACTTGTTGTCTTGATGAAAGAGCATGGTATGGATGAAATAACAACATGTATGGTGTTATTATGGTCCTAAATTTGTTATTTCTCTATAAGTGTAAATTATGGGATTTTGGCCGATTTGTTGTTGTGAGGTGTATTGAAGTAAATTGATAGTATAATTGTGATGTTGTGATAATGGAGAGTGGAAAGTATGAACTTGGTGTGACATGCTGTTGGTTATCATGTATTGGTCAATGTATGGAATATTGTGGGATTATTGGTACAATAATTTCATAAATGGTATTATCAAGGGGGAAATGACATGTTAAATCCAAACATGTGACTTATTGTTATTGTATGCCATTGTAAGGTAATTGGTGGTTAATGTTGGTTACGTATGTACTTGTGTTGTAGAGTGAAACATAAGGATGGAGAGGGACTATTGTATGCACAGTTAATATTGTATAATTGTATTGAGAATACAAGGTATGTAAGGTTACTCTTTTCGTATTCTTCTGCAACATATTGTTCATATTGACATTGGACTTGTTTCAATTCTGAGAGGCTTGAAGTATATCAATTCAGGGTGACGTATATTGTTATTCATATGTGTCCTATTCTTAGATGACTTAAGATTCACTTATCTCTTATTCATTGATTGAAGTTTTAGAGACGTCATAACATGGTAATTCCTAAAAGAACTACCTCAAGAGAGTAATAACATAAGAGAATCTATTTATTCTTAAAAAGCATTTTTCCAATCATGTCATGTTCCCAAGTCCTATAGTATGATGAATATCCTTGTACTAGTCTTTCCCAAGTAAAAGTACCAATCTCATAAGATCTCATAAGAGTAATAAGAGAGGTGATGTGCAAGTTAATATATCTATTCTTCATAAGTGAAGATGCCAATCTCATGAAGTAAAAGAGTGAAGTGAAATGTGTATATGAGTGTGCTTCAAATAAGTTTATGATACTCAATGTATCAATCTCTCAAAAGATGAAGTATGTATCATTCTTAGAATAAAAGTAGAGTAATAAGAATAATAAGAGGAAGGAGTGATGTATAGTCGATGAGTAATCATGGGTGGTAACTCAGGGGTTAAAATACCTAGCATGGGTCGATCCCAATAACACGGGTGGTATCCCAGGGGAGACAGAAAAGCCTGGCATGGTTCGATCCCGATACATCCCAGGGGAGATATAAAAGCCTAGCATGGGTTAATATAACATCCCAGGGGCGATAAGCCTAGCATGGGTTAATCTAACATCCCAGGGGCGATAAGCCTAGCATGGGTTAATGATATCCCAGGGGCGACACGAAAGCCTAGCATGGGTTCACATAACATCCCAGGGGTCAAAGTACCTAGCATGGGTTAATCTCATCCCAGGGGCGACAGAACAGCCTAGCATGGGTAGAACAAATAAGATGAAAGTATGTAAAGACAAGAGGAGTAAAGAATGTAATATACATGGTTCCCCCCATACAGAAAGAGAGTTTACTCACATTCATTAATTCTTTTATATTTGATTCCATTATGATGTATGATGATTTCTTATGAGCCTTACATTCTTCGTACTGACCCCCTCGGGGGACTTACCTTACATGTGGCAGGTGCAGGCATTAGTAGACCTCCTCGGTAGACTGGGGATAATTTGCAGAGTTTTAGTGAGCTCCACTTGGTTCGGAGCTTTCTGGGTCATAGTTGTATATTTGTTTTAGATGTTGTAATGTTGTATAAAGAGGGGACTTGTCCCGACTGTTAGTAGGTCTTGTAAATGCATCTGTTAGAGGCTTTTGTAGACATGTGTGGGTTATGAATGTAAAAGATAAATGTCCATTTTGACATGATGGCCCCAATGACCAATTTTTACGTATATGTTTCCATGTCCACGTTTTCCGCATAATTACATAAGGTATAAGCAGATTCATATGAGGTTATGCATACGAACGTTCATGAGAAAAGATTGGTTCTCTTGGGCCATATCGACTTCGGGTGCCAGTCCGGCTCGAATGGGATTTTGGGTCGTGACAAAACCTTTGATAAAACCATACACCATCTCATTCTTAGGGAAATAATATAGAGGTGCATTTGGCCCACTTCAAAAATCCAACCTTGGCTACTTAAGCACTGTCTTGGGTGGATTATGCGCCCATGCACTAAAGCCAACCTTGGCCATTTAAGAGCCTACCCATTCCATGGCATGGCCACTTTAGTGCACCAATGGGTGCTTAAGCTCTAGGCACTAAAGCCTTCCCATGGTCACTTAAGTGCATGGCTAATGCCAAGGATTATTAAGTCCTGGGCCTTTTCGACTATATGCCCGGGATTGATCTGGGTTCTCATGTACACAAATGAGTTACGCTACCTGACTAATTTTGAAGCTCCAGACTCAATAGCACTATCAAAATTTCCATCATAGGTCGTTCCGACATGAAGTGGGGCCCATGCCCCAAGGGCTGACATAGCAAAGCCAATGACCGACCTGTAGCCCAAAATAAGTTCATGAGCCTCCAGACCTGAACCAAGGGTCCATATAGCCTAAAGTCAATGTTTCGGATCCATTGAGATGGTCAGAAATGGCATCCAAGACCTTATAACTGGAGTTTAGACCCGATACCTATATCCGATTGCCTGAAACCTCTAAATAAGAAAACAACACTAAAAGCTAAATGATCTGCCTGATGACTGAACCGTCAGTCCCAAAAAGTCACAAATGACCTGGGGCTACGCGCTTCAAACACATGCAAACAAGGAAAATGACCTGAAGGGTCATTACTTGGTCATCTGAAATTCAAATGCTCAAGAACATCTAATCGATATGTCAGAATTCATATTCCATTGCATTTAAGTAGTGGGAGAAATGTTAATAAACATAAGAAAATCTACAATCTCAAAGTAGTGGGAGTGATGTGAGAAAAGAAAACTTCATAAAAAATTATCAGTATTATAGTACCGAAAGGTTTTGGATAAAATATTAAGACTTTAGAACATCAAAGTGTGACTATAGTAGTAGTACTTTGTCGTAATGGGAGAATCATAATAGGGATCGATTTGTTGCGTATTTTTGAGAGAGTTTCATCATAGAACTCACTCTCATGGAGTATTTCATGATAGAACATTTGAAGATCTAATACGAAACCGATCAGTTACGACGAAGCACTACTAAGCGAAGTTCCATAAGAAAACAACTTGGTAAGATCCTTTTGATAAGTAATATAAAAGGATTATCTGTGAAAGTTGTAGATGCATAGTTAAGAGTCTAAGTGGGAGATTGTTAATTATATACTATTAATCATATTTAAGACATAGTATTCTATCCATTGTCAAAGGTGAAACATCAAAGTGGAAGATTGTTAAGGTACACACTCTTAACAATGCGTTTAAATATAGTATATTATAACAATTATGATGGTTAAAAGTCTAAGTGGGAGATTGTTAGGATATATACTATTAACCATACATCTAGATATAGTATATTATAACAATTGTATTGGTTAAAAGTCTAAGTGGGAGACTGTTGGGATGTATACAATTAACCATGGCTTATATACTATTGACCATGTGTTTAGATATAGTATTTATTATAGAACTATTGTTAAATCAATTTTAATAAAAGGTTTAATAGATCATGTATTCGTTTATGTGCCCATTTGCTTATATAGTAGATGATTTAGTTTATAGAGTTTTAGTTTATACACAGAGGATTAAATCATCAGTTCTTATAAGTATAAATATTTTTGTTCACAATATAGGATAGAAATTGGACAAGCCATCGGTATGATTTTAGCACAATATTAAATGTCATTTATCTTGATTATGGGAATGGTGTAGTTCCGACTTCTTGTGCTAGTAAATTTTGTATGTATTGAACAGGACCGAGCATAGATAGATGTTTTAGACTTACAGGAAAAAACACATTCTCTAAACTATTAAATGCACTTATATTTTCAATCTTGATATAACTATTATGAGCTGTATATGTTAATTATTGTTTTGATTTATTAAAAGGTGAGATCCTGAGATGGGTTAATATGCTTGGTAGATTGGATGATAATAATATATATTGGTGAAATAATAAGTTAGTTGATAGAATTCATGTCTCGGTATAGAGATTGATGATATGCCTTTTTGAGAAGTTTATAAGTTTTCATTGTGTCAAATCTTGCAAGTGAATTTTATGAATCCAACACATGAAATAAGTTAAGAAGTGCTCTAAAGGAAATTAATCATTAAATTGAATTCGTCAGTAATTTAATTTATTGATTAGTATCTGTAATCTTAACATGGGGAATTACATAAGTGTTTAATGGGAAATTTCAATATAAATAAAGGAGTGCAATTATGAATTTCTAATGGAATAATTTGTAATTTATTATGGTAAGAATAATTCAAATCAAAATTAGATTTTTGAATTATTTTCATAATATGGAGCCTCAGTAATTAATTCTATGGTCCCTGCAGTGCCCATATTTAACTAGAACTCAAGAATCCTATTTTCTAGGAAAAAGGGGAGAAAACAGGCGTTTGTTTTCTTGTTAGAAAACAAACGAGTTTTTGTTCTCCTTTTTGGACTATGAAAGTATCTCTATAAGTCGGGATTATCCTAACTTAGAAAGAGAATGAATTTTCTATTCGATACTTGCCCATCCAAGTATTGAGGGAGTTCAGTATTTGGGATCACTGCAGAACCGAAGTCAGACTTGCTTGATGATACGTGTTAACAAAGACTTGCTTGATGATACGTGCTCACGCTTCAAGAGGTATTTATCGAATTAAATTTCAGCAAGTTTATGTGTTCTAGCATGATTGTATGTGTTCTAGCATAAATGTATCTATTATATTTTATTTATGTAAGCAATATCACTACAAGAAAACTGTGAATTACATGGAAATATTTCTTGGTGAAAATTTTAGCATGTAATACATGCGGATTTTCTTGCAAAAAGCAAAAATTCCTCAGTATTAGAATACATTACCTGCGATAGATATATTACCAACAAATTTCGTAGGTAAAATTGGCGCCATTTTGCACAAAATTAGTACATGCGATATTACCTGGAGAAACATATCGGTAGGTACACTATCTATAGGTTAATTTGCAAGTACATAAAAAAATATATTTTTTTTAGCTTTCTTAATCCATAGAAAAATTCCCAGATAATATAACCTACGGATTTACCTAGGGATTGCTTTATGGGAATTTATTTGGGGGATTATTTTGATGTGGTTTTATTTGGGAATTTATTCTTGCGAATTTATCTAGAAATTTAATTATCTGGGAAAGGAATTTTGTTTTTTTTATTTGTTTTTTTTCACTCTTTTTTTTTACTTTAGTTTGGATTGGATTATCATTGGCTACTTGGGGATTTTGTTGCAGACCTATTAGTGAGAATGCCAATAATTATAGGTCCAAATAAAGAAAAGAAATACATATGTGAAAGTAATTTGAATATGAAAATGATAGAATCAATCGAGGAATAATAAACATGAAACAAAAGAAAATTAAACATTAAAATTTATATTGATGATTTGTTACAAAGAGCAACTGGAGATTTCAAATATAAAATAAAGCTAAATATATACTCTCTTCATCCCAGTTTATGTGGGTTAGTTTGACTTGACATGGCGGCGTTTGATAAACAAAGAAAGACTTTTGAAATTTCTGATCTAAAATAAGTCTAAAATGTTTGTGTGACCATAAATCATTTCATTAAAGGTTAAATGAACATTTTAAAGTTAAATTCTTACCAAATATAGAAATGTGTCACTATTTGGAACTGACTAAAAAGGAAAGTGAGTCATATAAATTGAGACAGAGAAAGTATATGGGATCGAGAATCCCAATGTTTTATCCCCTAAAAATGGAGGATATTTGCAATGGACAAAATTTTGTAAATTGACGTTGAAGAATAAAGGGTGAACACGTGGCATTAATTAATGGAAGCTGCTCAAGGAAATTAGAATTCGTGGCATGCCGACTTCAAAGATGTGTTCGTGTCACGCCCCAATTTCCAACGGGACGTGATTGGCACCCGAAGCCGATATGGCCCGAGAGAACCAATCTTTGCTCATGAACCTTCGTATGCATATCCTCGTATGGATCTTATTATACCTTATGCAACAATGCGGAAAACATGAATATGCAAACATATGCCATATATATATAAATAAAACTTGGCCGCTGGGGCCATTACGTCGAACTGAACGTACATATCTTACATTCATATACCCACATATGTCTACAAAAGCCTCTAACAGATGCATACGAGACCAACTTAAAGTCGGTACAAGTCCCCGCTTTATACAATATTTACAATATCAAAACAAATATACAACTATGACCCAGAAAGCTCCGAACCAAGTGGACCTTACCAAAACTCTGCAAACGATCCACAGTCTACTGAGGAGGTCTACTAATGCCTGCACCTGCAACATGTAAGGTAAGTCCCCCGAGGGGGTCAGTACGAAGAATGTACTGAGTATGTAAGGCGATAAGAATTACATCATACATAATAATAACAACAATGGAATCAATATATGAGAAATAGTGAATGTGAATAAACTCTCTTCTGTATGTGGGGAACCATGTATGTTCCGTTCTTTACTTCTCTTGTCTGTACATACTTTAATCTTACTTGTTCTACCCATGCTAGGCTGTTCTGTTGCCCCTGGGATGAGATTAACCCATGCTAGGTACTTTGACCCCTGGGATGTTATGTGAACCCATGCTAGGCTTTTGTGTCGCCCCTGGGATGTCATTAACCCATGCTAGGCTTATTTCCCCTGGGATGTTATGCTATGTGAGCCCATGCTAGGATTTCGTGTGGCCCCTGGGATGTCATTAACCCATGCTAGGCTTTCGTGTCGCCCCTGGGATGTCATTAACCCATGCTAGGCTTATCGCCCCTGGGATGTTATTGGGATCGACCCATGCTAGGTATTTCACCCCTGGGATACCACCCATTAAACATTACTTCTTTCTTTCATTACTCTTTCTTTCATTCTATGAGTGATACCTTGATGATGGAAACATTCTTGAAACTTGAAACACAACATACATTACTTCACATCTTTACTCTTGTACGATTGATATCTCTACTTGTGGGGAATAGGTACATTAACTTGTCCATTACATCTTTCATTACCTTTGAGAGATTGGTACTTTTACTTGTGAGAAATTGGTACAAAGATAAACATAATATTCTTGGACTTTGGAACAAGACGTGATTGGAACAATGCTATCCAAACTAAACAAGCTCTCTTTACCTCATTACTCTTGTTGAGATAGTTCTCTTAGAAACTACAACACCATGACAACTTAAGAACTTCCGTCCATAAATAAGAGATAAGTGGATCATAATTCATCTAAGAGTAATACACCTATGAATAACAATATATATCAACCTTAGTTGGAATACTATAGAACCCCTTTAAAGTGTATCACTTTTGAAACCTTAGGATAATGGTTGCTGCATAAGACACATGCGGATATCAACTAGTCATCAACTCGAGAGGCTATACCTTAGGACATTCTGAAACTTGTGACATATTAGACAATAAAAATGAGTCGACCAATGGACATGAGTTATGTGATTCACCATTGACCAATGAGTAAGGAACATATGAGTACACTCATCAACTACAGGATATGGAATACTTTAGAGCATTTCGGAATCAAATGAGTACTATGACAATGCAAACACCATACACTGTAGAAGGATATAGAAGAGAAACCTTACATACCTTTGCTTCCAAGTATGAGTACACAAGTCTATATATGAATACAACAGTCCAGCTTCTTCTTTATGTTTCACTCTACAATACAAGTCCATAATGGAACTCTCGTTAACAACTATTTACCGTACAAGTGTACAAAACAACAATGAGCTATATGACTGCCACATAACTTCATTTCATTCTTTACAATACACCCCATTGCATTATCATACCAACAACACCATAATCATGCCACACATTGACCAAGATATCATACATCTATAGCATTTCACACCACACTTACCCTTTACGGTTCCTCATTATCATCCCGTCACAATTACCCTATCAACTTGCCTCATAACAACTTATGAACAATCATAAATACTTAACATAGTCCAACATGCCTCCATACGACACTTTTAAGTCATTAAAACGACATCACAAGTTGATAATGGGGTTTCGGGGGGCCAAAGGGATGCAAAAACAAGCAATTCGGAGTTCTGGGCCAATCCGCTAATCCACCTGCAACCGCAGGTAGATGACCTGCATCCTCAGGTGACCTTTTGCAGTAGCCAGAGGCACCTGCGTTGGCACCTGCACCCGCAGGTGCTTCGTCTGCGAGGGCGGGTGCCCGTTTCGGCCAAAAAGGGTCTCTTTTGGGTATTTTTATGCAATGAATGGTCCATGATCATAACCAAACTTATTTTGACATATTTTCGATCATATTGAATACCCACAAACAGCCATGGACTCACAAAACACAATAGCATCACCAAAATGACACTTTACGGTCAATACGTAACCAAAACCATAACCAATTTCACAATAGAAATTCCAAACATTATACACCATGAAAAAAACAAGGAAATTGTATAATCAAATCTCCCATTTCAATATTAAATCCATCATGTTCACTTCCTTCAAGACCACAAGTCCATGTTCAAGTTTACAAGGCAAAACCATTCTCCAATTTAGCAAACACAAATTGTTTTACACATAGAGACCTTCTCACACTTCACCAACATAACCAATATGATATAAACCATCTTCCATGCATAAAATATATTAAACCATAATAAGATACACTTACCAATACTCACCAAGTGATGATCTTTGGCCAAAAGGATGAAGGTCTAGGGTTTGTGGAAATGTTGAGAAAATTCTAGAAAAGGCATGGGTGTCCAAATGAATAAAACAAATCTGATTTCTCTCATATATATAGGACCCATTTAAGTCTCCCTTATCCAATTTTGGAATTTAATACATGGTTGATTAGTCAAAATGGACAAATGTTGGAAGAATGGGTCAATTTCCATGTTGGGCCATGTCTTCTTGTTGATTTTGGGCTTCACTTTGGGCCCAATGATGCAAGACTTATTCATGTCCACAAATTAATATATAATTCATCAAATCTCTCATGTTTTACTAATTCCATAAATGTACACGTAGTCGTATAGGTTCAACAACATATGGGGTGTTACACCTCCTACAAAGGTCTAATCCCATGTACTATGCCCAATATCAATTATCTCATCAATAACCTTACAAAGTACATACTTTTGACTCTCAACACTTAAGTATCCATTGTCCAACATATCAAGTAGGGTTTGGTAAGTACGGGGTGTTACATTCTTCCCCCCTAGGAACATTCATCTTTGAATGTTAACAACGTTGTCTCATGTGTAACAAATGCATTTCTATACATATACTCCCCTTTCGTTTGGAGCAAATATAGGTACCTTGGTCTCATCACTTTGTTTCCAGCTTCTCATCATCTCATCATTTACTTACTAACCCTTGCACTTGTCGGTCTAGAATAGCCATAGACATCTCTTCCTAGTGGGATCCCCCGAACTTTGTATATCTCTAACGGGAACAATATGAAAGGAATCTCTTATGCACTTCCGGCGAATTGTACATGGCACGTTATATAGGGCCAATCTCTTTTTGTTTTCAACCCCATTAACCTTTTCATTGGTGAAGCTTTTAAGAGTACCTATCATCTGCGATCACAACATCTACTTTACCATTACGATATGTTCCTTTCACTATACTAAACTCACCGATAAGTGGAAATATTTCCATTAACATAACTCATAACCCCAATGTACTTATTAAATTCACGGTAGTCGATAAAGTAACATACGATAGGGTAAAGTTCGAATCAGTCACTACATGTACATCATGTGAAAAATATGATAATGTACTTGTACCTTCATTAGGAGGTGCCTCTTTATTCTGTCGGTCCACTAGAGCATAGGTACGATTTTGGGACCCACTGGAACTAGCTGCTCCTCTCATGTCTCTACCACGACCAATAGGCTGAACGCCTCTGCTTGGGGAAGGAACTGATGTTGATGATACAACAGTTGATCCCGTAGGTCGTGCTATACCACTCGCACCCCTTTGTGGGCATTCTCTCATTAGGTGACCCACTGTGCCACACCAAAAACAAGCATTTGTCCCCAACTGGCATTCACCTAACTGGTACCTTCCACAACGCTGACACGGAGGACGAGAAGATCCTACTGTCTGTGAGCCTCGCACTCCACTACTTTGTCCAGATGGACCACCTCTAGACCCTCAAAATTGAGAGTTAGCACCTGCTGTGGAATAAGAGAATGAGGGTCTAGGCGGTAACATCCGCGATCTAGATTCTACTGGGGATACCAGAGACTGTCCCATAGGTCTCGTCCTTTTTGATGGCCCTCCCTCAGATTCCTGTGTTCTCTTTCTTTGCCTTTGGTCCTCTATTTTTTGTGCGAAGGCTTGAATTCTAGCAATATCCATATCTTTGTTCAAAGAGGCAATAGTACAGTCTCGTACCAAATATGGCTCTAGTCTATCCACATATCTATGGACTCTATCTTCCATTGTGGCCACCATATTTGGAGCTTATCGAGCCAAGGAATTAAACTGCAAGTTGTATTCTCGAACACTCATATTTCCTTGACGCAAATTTAGAAACTGATCCGCACGAGGCTCACGAATCTCATAGGGAAGATAGTGATCCAAAAATGCCGCTTTAAATTCTTCCCAACCAGCCGGGAGTGCATCAATTCCTCTTGATCTCTTCCAGTCTTCATACCATAATATGGCCTCACCCTTCAATCTGTAAGCTGCCAGCTCAACTGTTTCTACACCTGTTATGTGCATCACTTCTAGGGCTCTTTGAACTTGGTCCACAAAATCCTGTGGATCCGCTTTCAGGTCTGACCCAGTGAATATAGGAGGGTCTAATTTTAGAAAATCATGTGTCCTTCGGCTAGCTACTCTAGCTGCACTATCCTCACCTGTCATTGGGCCACCTTGTCCCTGAACCTGTGCAGCCACTAACAGAGTCAACATATGTACTGCATTTCGTAAATCCTGATCGGTGGCATTCATTGGCGGCTCTGCAGGTTCTTCTCTACCTCTTGGCTCTTTCGGAGCTGGAAAAGTAGAGGAAGACTGCGATGCAATTTCAGCATTTGCTCCACCTCGACTAACTTGGTCAGGTGGTAATCTACTCATTCCTTCTTCAGCAGGCACATCTACCTGCTTCACTGTACCTCTACCTCTTCTCGTGATTGATATTTTGACTATACCAAAGAAAAACAATTACCATGGTCAGATACACTTCAACTTACAACACTGGCTCTATTGCACGATCTAGAATGAAGAAAAGAAACAACTCCTAAATGTTTCGTAGCCTCCTACTTATAAATATGGTTCAAAACACATCCATAAGTAAGACTCTACTCATACACAGCTTTGTAGACACCCTTAGAACAAATTGTTCTGATACCACTTTTGTCACGCCCAAAATTCCAACGGGACGTGATTGGCACCCGAAGCCGATATGGCCCGAGAGAACCAATCTTTGCTCATGAACCTTCGTATGCATATCCTCGTATGAATCTTATTATACCTTATGCAACTATGCGGAAAACATGAATATGCAAACATATGCCCTATATATATAAATAAAACTTGGCCGTTGGGGCCATTACGTCGAACGGAACGTACATATCTTACATTCATATACCCACATATGTCTACAAAAACCCTCTAACAGATGCATACGAGACCAACTTAAAGTCGGTACAAGTCCCTGCTTTATACAATATTTACAATATCAAAACAAAGATACAACTATGACCCAGAAAGCTCGAACCAAGTGGAGCTCACCAAAACTCTGCAAATGATCCACAGTCTACTGAGGACGTCTACTAATGCCTGCACCTGCAACATGTAAGGTAAGTCCCTCGAGGGGGTCAGTACGAAGAATGTACTAAGTATGTAAGGCGATAAGAATTACATCATACATAATAACAACAACAATGGAATCCATATATGAGAAATAGTGAATGTGAATAAACTCTCTTCTGTATGTGGGGAACCATGTATATTACGTTCTTTACTTCTCTTGTCTGTACATACTTTTATCTTACTTGTTCTACCCATGCTAGGCTGTTCTGTCGCCCCTGGGATGAGATTAACCCATGCTAGGTACTTTGACCCCTGGGATGTTATGTGAACCCCTGCTAGGCTTTCGTGTCGCCCCTGGGATGTCATTAACCCATGCTAGGCTTATTTCCCCTGGGATGTTATGCTATGTGATCCCATGCTAGGATTTCGTGTGGCCTCTGGGATGTCATTAACCCATGCTAGGCTTATCGCCCCTGGGATGTTATTGGGATCGACCAACGCTAGGTATTTTACCCCTGGGATACCACCCATTAAACATTACTTCTTTCTTTTATTACTCTTTCTTTCATTCTATGAGTGATACCTTGATGATGGAAACATTCTTGAAACTTGAAACACAACATACATTACTTCACATCTTTACTCTTGTAAGATTGATATCTCCACTTGTGGGGAATAGGTACATTAACTTGTCCATTACATCTTTCATTACCTTTGAGAGATTGGTACTTTTACTTGTGAGAAATTGGTACAAAGATAAACATAATATTCTTGGACTTTGGAACAAGACATGATTGGAACAATGCTATTCAAACTAAACAAGCTCTCTTTACCTCATTACTCTTGTTGAGATAGTTCTCTTAGAAACTACAACACCATGACAACTTAAGAACTTTCGTCCATAAATAAGAGATAAGTGGATCATAATTCATCTAAGAGTAATACACCTATGAATAACAATATTTATCAACCTTAGTTGGAATACGATAGAACCCCTTTGGAGTGTATCACTTTTGGAACCTTAGGATAATTGTTGCTGCGTAAGACATATGCGGATATCAACTAGTCATCAACTCGAGAGGTGATACCTTAGGACATTCTAAAACTTGTGACATATTATCCAATTAACATGAGTCGACCAATGGACATGAGTTATGTGATTCACCATTGACCAATGAGTAAGGAACATATGAGTACACTCATCAACTACAGGATATGGAATACTTTAGAGCATTTCGGAATCAAATGAGTACTATGACAATGCAAACACCATATGCTGCAGAAGGATATAGAAGAGAAACCTTACATACCTTTGCTTCCAAGTATGAGTACACAAGTTTATATATGAATACAACAGTCCAACTTCTTCTTTATGTTTCACTCCTCAAGACAAGTCTATAATGGAACTCTCGTTAACAACTATTTACCGTACAAGTGTACAAAACGACAATGAGCTATATGAATACCACATAACTTCATTTCACTCTTTAAAATACACCCAACATAATTATCATACCAACAACACCATAATCATGCCACACATTGACCAAGATATCATACATCTATAGCATTTCACACCACACTTACACTTTACGCTTCCTCATTATCATTCCGTCACAATTACCCAATCAATTTGCCTCATAACAACTTATGAACAATCATAAATACTTAACATAGTCCAACATGCCTCCATATGACACTTTTAAGTCATTAAAATGACATCACAAGTTGATAATTACATCCATGAAGGGTATGGGGGTTTCGGGGGGCCAAAGGGATGCTAAAACAAGCAATTCGGAGTTCTGGGCCAATCCGCTAAGCCACCTGCAACCGCAGGTGGATGACCTGCATCCTCAGGTGACCTTTTACAGTAGCCAGAGGCACCTGCATTGGCACCTGCACCCGCAGGTGACCTTTGGCAGTAGCCAGAGGCACCTGCATTGGCACCTGCGCCCGCAGGTGCTTCGTCTGCGAGGGCGGGTGCCCATTTCGGCCAAAAAGGGTCTCTTTTGGGTATTTTTATGCAATGAATGGTCCATGATCATAACCAAACTTATTTTGACATATTTTTGATCATATTGAATACCCAAAATCAGCCATGGTCTCACAACACACAATAACATCACCAAAACGACACTTTATAGTCAATACATCACCAAAACCATAACCAATTTCACAATAGAAATTCCAAACATTATACACCATGAAAAAAACAAGGAAATGATATAATCAAATCTCCCATGTCAATATTAAATCCATCATGTTCACTTCCTTCAATACCACAAGTCCATGTTCAAGTTTACAAGGCAAAACCATTCTCCGATTTAGCAAACACAAATTGTTTTACACATAGTGACCTTCTCACACTTCACCAACATAACCAATATGATATAAACCATCTTCCATGAATAAAATATATTAAACCATAATAAGATACACTTACCAATACTCACCAAGTGATGATCTTTGGCCTAAAGGATGAAGGTCTAGGGTTTGTGGAAATGTTGAGAAAATTCTAGAAAAGGCATGGGTGTCCAAATGAATAAAACAAATCTGATTTCTCTCATATATATAGGCCCCATTTAAGTCTCCCTTATCCAATTTTGGCATTTAATACATGGTTGTTTAGTCAAAATGGACAGATATTGGAAGAATGGGTCAATTTCCATGTTGGGCCATGTCTTCTTGTTGATTTTGGGCTTCACTTTGGGCCCAATGATGCAAGACTTATTCATGTCCACAAATTAATGTATAATTCATCAAATCTCTCATGTTTTACTAATTCCATAAATGTATACGTAGTCGTATAGGTTCGACAACATACGGGGTGTTACACCTCCTACAAAGGTCTAATCCCATGTACTATGCCCAATATCAATTATCTCATCAATAACCTTACAAAGTACATACTTTTGACTCTCAACACTTAAGTATCCATTGTCCAACATCGTCAAGTAGGGGTTTGGTAAGTATGGGGTATTACAGTTCGGGACTAATCAACTTTAACTAAAAAGACTAATTGTGTCCCGATGACGTGTGAAATAACAAAAAGGCACATATGCTAGATATGATCATACAAAATATCAACCCGCAACATAACTAGGAATATTAGCTTGCACATTTTCAGGTAGACGATGGCTATTGACTACATATAGTACTTCAGGGTTTGAGTGAAATTATATTAATTTTTCTATTTATTAATGTATTATCTTTATAACCTATAAATAGTAGTTTCAACGCAACTTCAAGGCATCAGATACTAATGAATAATTTAATAGCAATACACTTATATTATTGTGTTCTAAGCTTTCAATATTTTCTACAGAATTATAATTCTTTCACATATTTTCTACAAGACCATTTGAGGTTTTTATATTTTAAAATTCTTTACATATGTATAAATGAAAATATACGGAAAATTCGTTAAAGTATAATTAATAGTAGAACAAATATAAAGGAAAAAAAAATAAAAGCTGAAAATTTCCCTCCTAAAGTTTCCCCCCAAGACAACTCATCCTTAAGTTACCCCCAAGACTCAAATAAATCTTCACCTTCTCACTCACCAAAATACTTTATTCGAATTCTCTTTTTTGATTTTAAAAAAAAAGCTCTCTCAGTTCTCTAAGCATAAAAAGAAGAGGGTCTTTCCTTGTTCTTTTCTGACTTTACGCGGTAAGTAATTTATTGTTGCCTACTAATTCTAGTTATTTTTCTTGTTGAAATCTTGAAACCCTCATTAGATTATTATATATTTCAAGTTGTATCTTTGATTAATCAGAAAAAACAACAATATTTTCTTCAACGTTCATTGTCTTTGTATAATGCAGATGACGACATTGACTTAATGAAGTAAAGTCTTTCAGTTTGAATAATAAAATCATGAAAAATACACACACAAACACCTCACATAGCACCCACAGTGTGTTTGTGTTAATGTCTAAAAGAACCACACACACAAACACCATTTGTGTTTTGATAATATTAATTAATTGTATATAAACTGAAGCTTCATACCCTGTTTTCTGCTAAATGGGGGGTCATTATTTTCTATATAAGACTAAAGTAGTTGGTAGTTCATTTCCATAAATTAGAGTAAAGGTTAATGTGCAAATTGGCAGTTCATTTTTAGAAATTAGAGTAGATCTATATATGCTCTTTGGTTATCTAATTTTGCAAACACAGTTTGAAACTTTGACCCAATGCAAATTTGACTTATATTAGCGCAAATTAGTTTATATGCTCTGTTTGGTTGAAAATTTTGTTCTACAGAAGAAATTAGATTAAATGGAAAATTACTCCAAGTATCTACATTTCATTGTTTATGTGTTTAAACATGTTTATATATTGGTTCAGTAAATGAAAATTTCCGAGCATCAAAAATGGATGGTAAATAGACTTCTTCCAAGTCGATCAACATATATAGATGAATTTATAAGTGACATAAAGGAGTTTATTGAATTTGCTTGTTGTCAACCCAAAGTTCTTATCCAAAAACATCATAAGGTGTCCTTGTAAGCAGTGTAAAAATATGAAGTTCTTGACACCAGATGCAGTTAATGTGCATGTTTTTGAAAAAGGGTTCATACCGCGATATTAATATTGGACCTCACATGGAGAAAAAGCACCTTCTATTATTGAATCTAAAGTTATCGTCTGTAAGTTTGAGACTAGTAGTGCCTTTTTAAGCTTAAAATTCAAATTAAGAAGAGACATGGAGAATGAATATGTACAGTTAATGAAGTTTCTAGTTCTATGTAGAGATTACTTTAATATCTAATTCATGGTCAGCCAGAATGCTTATCACTATATTTATTCATGTGTTGTTCATCGATTACATCACTAATATATTATTTTATTATCTTTTATTTATAGCAGATGTCAGGTGTAGGATCTAAAAGATATGGACAACCTAATGGTAAAACAGGAAATTAAGTATAAGAAAGACACAGACAGTAGAGCGACAAACAGTGCAATTGCCTCCCATAATTCCATCACGATCCCTCCAATATCATACTGGTCCACTTCATGTCAATAACTCTTCCTTGCATCAGCCTAATCTTTAATTCAATCGATTCCAACCTAATAATAATGTTGTGCCTCCCATAATTCCATTACGACCTCTCTATTCCCATACTAGTCCACTTCATGTAAATGATCCTCCTTTACCTTAACCTAGTCTTGGGGTCAATCGATCCCAACCTACTACATTGAATCTCAACCTCAATCTAATCAGTATTAACCTATAAATCAAGAATATAAACCATTGATGTCGCCACTGGCCAATAGGACTCCAACCACCTCATCTAGTACAGTTGACAATGCAGACAATGATCATCAAATATGGATTGTACCTAAATAGGATGGGTAATGAAACTAGCTTATACATGCTTAGGTGAACTATTTATCTGTGTATATGTTTGATAACTATGGTATTTTATGTATGTTTGATCCTCACAAGATAGTTATTGATTGTATTGCTAATTGCATTCGTAGTAAATTTGAATTGGCTAGACCTTCATGGAAGAAATTTTCAAAATCTACTCACCAGATGTGGTTTGAGGAATTTAAGGTAATTTTTTTTTATAAATTATGGTTCATGTTCAAATACAAGTGTGGGATTGTATGACTAATATGGTATTCATTTGATTATTGCAGAAGAAGTTTAATTGGCTTCCTCACTATAATGATGTTATATGGTGTAATTTTAAGAAAAGGGGAGCTGCAAGAATGACCCAACTTTTCCAAGATGTTAGAAAAAACTTTCCTATGAAGCCTCAATGGATGGGGGATGTGGTATTCAAGGAGATGAAACAGCACTAGGAGTCTGATGCATTTAAGTAAAAGTCTGAACAAAACAAAACAAATTGTGATTCCAATGCTGATGCATCACTACATACAGGTGGTTGTATACCTCATCGGCTGATTTATAAGAGAATGGTAATTATAAATCTTTTAAAGCATATTTATTTCAAGAAAATAACATCATATTCTGCGTTGATATTATAAATATCTTTCTTTGGTTATAGAAAGAAGCTACTGAAAAAGATCCTTCGATTTTAGAATTTTATTTTCTTACTCATAGCAAGAAAAGTGATAAAAGTTGGGTAAATGAGAAAGATGATGCTACTTATGTAAGTGTTCATTCACTCTATTCTTTAGTAAATTAAATTTTTTTCTGTTAGTGTTGCATAGAAAATTAAATATTTTGATGTCTTGGTTAAAATGCAATCATGTTCTGGTTATTAAAGCTTTGCTCGTCTAAAACTTGTTCAGAAAAGTAATCAATATGCTTTTTTTTTTTCTCGGGGGTGGGGGCATGGCTAGAATGTCCTTTGTTGATTCTTAAGTCATGTGAAGTCCATTTGCTGCTCATGTTTAGACCTCAAAACTCTCTTCTAGATATATGGAAGGAAGAGTAATGTACAAAATATAATACGAATAACGCGTGACTAGATTCTGCCACCTACGTATCAATAAGAGAGAAAACTTAGGGTGAAAATAAGAGAGAATGTATATTTGATTGATAACTGATATAAGTATTAATCTATCAACATTTTTCTTCATGCTAGTGGTTATTTTTGTACTAGATCATGGGCTTCTACAGCAGGAGAACTGATTCTGCCAGCTACGTATCCATATGCCTCTTATCCTGGCTAGTGGCTACTGCCTTTCTTATACGGATAGGAAACATTTTATTGCCATGAATGTAAAGGAGCATTGAAAGTTATTTGCAGATATTTTGCTTGAAATCTCTATTTTTTGTTTGCCTTTGTTCCTTGAGAGGAAGAATTGGTTAATTGTTCCGGTTGCAGTGTGTTATTGGAAACATCCTCCTAGTAGAACTCTAAACATCTAAACATTATTATGCAACGTTGGAACACATATACAGTCTTGATTAGTTTAAAATGTTGTTGTTGAATAGAAAACTTAAAATCAAATCAATACAGTGGATAACATATAGTTTCTCTTCACCCACAATTGTATACTAATGTTTGGAAATTTTCATGGTATTAAGAGTGTGTTTGGTATGAAGGAAAACATTTTAATGTTTTGGAAAATGTTTTCCAAATCAACTTATTTTTATCAAATTTAAGTAAAATGACTTCCCTTCAAAAACTAAGAAAAATATTTTTCAAAACTCTCTTTCAACCTCACACATCAACTTTCCACACTAACCTAGGTCTTAGGTTCAGATTCCCAACACTAACCCGGGATTCGACTCCCGATCCTGACTATCGATTCTAGACTCGACAGTCGGGGTCGAGAGTTCGGGTAGTATCTTAGGACGTAAGTCACAATTGGGTCGTGGGTCGGGTGCCTGATAGGGAATTAGGGTAGGTTGTCAAGGTCGAGTCTCGGGTCTCGAGCCGGATCTCGGATTAGGAATCAAGGTTGGGTTTCAGGTCGGGTGTTGGCATAGGTAGTTAGGGTCTGAGTCGGGTCTCGAGTCAGATGCCTGGGTCAGGTCTCGGGTCTAAAGTCGGGGTTGGGTCTCGAATCGAGCATCGGGATGGGTCTCAAATCGAGAGTCTGGGTTGATACTCAGGTTGGGTACTGGGATCGGGTCATGAAAAATAGCTCGAGAATATGGGTGGGTCTTAATTCTAGAGTCGGGTCAGGTCTTGGGTCATGAGTCGGGGTCGGGTCTCGATTCCTTAGTCGAGGTCAGATCTCAAGGTCGGGTCTCAGGTCGAGTGCCGGGGTAGGGCCCCAAGTCGAGAGTTGGGGTTAGGTCCAGGGTCAGGAGTCGGGGTCAATATCGAGTCGAGAGTCGGGGTTGTGTCTCAGGTCGGGTCTCAGGGCAAGAGTCAGGGTTGGGTGTCGGGGTAGGGAGTTGGGGTCAGGTTTCGGGTTAGGTGTCGAGACACTGGTCATGTTTGTAAAGGTCAAGAATATTGGACATCACATTCACGAGTTCATCTCTGCATTCGCGAAGGGTACGACAAGCTGAGGGTCGCGTTCGCGATGGGGTCTCCGCGATCGTGATGATGGGACCCCTGGCAGTATTTAATGCTGCCAAACCCGATTCTTGACCATTTACTTAAGTCCTAAGTCCCTTAAAGCCCTAGAAAGATTGTAGAGAGTGGAATGTGATCATTAGGTGTTCGGGGTGAGTTAGAGAGTGTGTTGGGACCATTTTCTCATCAAAGATTTTCGTAAGTTTCCTTTAATTTCTTAATTAATTCTCAAATTTAAACCCAAATCCCTAGTTTACTTCGTGGGTTGATTTTGGGTTTGTTTGTGCTTGGAATTTAATCATTTTTTTTAGGGTAAATGATCCTTGAGCTTAGAGGGACATTTTGATGATTTCAAATTTGTGATTTCGCAAGTGGGCCCGACATGGGATTTTTTAGCTCAATTTTTGACCCAGAGAATTTATATGCAATATGGGTATTTTGGTTCTTGTATTAATGTGTAGATCATTATTTTCATAGCGTGGCATCATGTGAAGGCTTCTCTAAAGGAAAAAGCTCCGATTTAGTGGACTTTCTCAGGCATTCATCGGCGTCCAGGTAGGCTAGGCTTACTCTTCTCATAGGTTGAGCTTCATTATGGTATTAGCATAGTATTATGCTAGATTTGGATTGAAATTTATTACTTGGTTGCATGTTTAGTAAAAGTGGGATATTTAGCTGGTTAGAGAGCTATTTTTAGGTAGGATTGACCCATTCATCCTTTTCTTGAATTAAATTGTTACCTTAGGAATCAATAGAATTATTTAACACCTTGTAATGGAACTAGGAAGCCTTAGCCTAGTTTTGGATAGAAATTACCTTAGTGTGGACTTTCGGGGTAGTAGCTGGCCCCGCCGGCCTTTCTTTAGGCCTAATATCCTAATTAGCTCATTGTAGACCTAGGAGGCCCTCTTTCATTATCTTATGTATATTCTTGAACCTTAGGGTGATTTAGACATATTTCTAACTCTTGACTAGACTTGATACCTTGTATTTACTTTAAAGACCAGTTCCAGTCCGATATTTACTATTCACTTATGAAACTAAATTCCTGGATCAAGTCCTGCATATATGATACTAGAGTCCAGTTCGAGTCCAACATTTATGGTTCACTTATGATGTTAAGGGACCGATTAGAGTCCTACGTTGATGGTACGAAGGGATTCACTGAGATAGTTTTGATTGTCGGTTAATTGATACTTGTTATTGTTGATAGTTCTTCTCTTAATTGTATCCATCGGGCTTATGGGGGATCGTATGGGTTAATCCTCTCTTTTTTGTGCCTTCTGGATTATGGGGACCCAGTTAGGCTGTAGTTAGCTTGCATTCCTTTGATTTCATTTACCTCGTTAGTTATGATCTTATCGGCTGGAGCGTTATTTCAGGTTTGCCCCCTTTTTTCCCTAACTCTAGTTTACATTCTCACATCTTATTATGCTTTTATTATGATTTAGCTCAATCGGACGATGATGTCTACTGAGTATCCATTACTTTGGTACTCATACTACACTTCTGCATCTTTTTCTGATACAAATTCGGGTATGAGTCTTTTGGGGATTCAGAGATAGGGTGAGCTTTTAGAGCTGGAGCTGATTTTCTCTCCTTTTACTACTTTTGGACAGTCTTTACTTTCGAGACTATCTGTATATTGGTACTATTTAGTACTCATATTTTGTAGTTAGTGGTTCTTGTACCGACTTTACTAGGTCATGGGATACTTTTTGTATATTTTCTCTTTCTCCATCTTTATTTAGTGCCTTGTAATTGCATTCATCTATTTTCATATCAGTTGTATGCTTTATGTCGGTATTCCTTATATTTTCCACGAATTAGCCCATTACTTGTTATTCCAAGCTATAGTTTGGCTTATATACCTACTGGTGGATTAAAGTAGGTGTTATCATGACTCGCGAAATCAGATCATCATATGTCTTGATTTGGGTGTCGTCATCGGGTCCCGATTGGGTGTTTGGGTCAGGTTCTGGGTTGGTGTCGTGGTCAGTTCTTGGGGTCAAATCTCAGGTCTCAGGGTCGGGTCCTGGTTCAACTGTCGGGTTCAATTACCAAATTTGGAGTTTGGGTCGAGTCTCGAGTCAGGTGTCCAAATCGGGTCCAAATTTGGGTGTCGGGGTCGGGTCCTGATGTTTTCTAGAAAATATTTTTCATTCACCAACCAAACAATAGAAAATATTTTCTGGAAAATGTTATCTACTCACCAACCAAACTTGAGAAAATAAGTAAGAAACCAACTTGTTTTCCATGAAAACATTTTCTAGGAAGTCATTTTCCATGGAAAATATTTTCCTACCAAACACACCCTAAGATTTCAATTTTCAAGACCATGACATCCTAAAAATAATTCTACGGATGGGTTCATCTCAATATTCATTGAGCGACTTGATAAAGTACCTCCTCGGTTCCAATTAATCAAGAACGAATGTAATCTTCACAATTCAACTATTATAAGACACCAATCCCCCAATGTTATAATTTGAATTTATTCCATTCATTTTCATCCTAAGCCCTAGCTCATGAAGTCCAACCAAGAATGAACAATATCTATATTTAAACTCTAAATTTAAACTCAAAACTACATCGTAAATGATTATTCCAAACTCGTATTAGAAAATGAGGAAGAGTTTGTTGATTTTTTTATTTTGGTGCCATAGTTTTGATTTGCTAGCAATTCTTGAAATTCAGATGGAATCCTACTGATTTAAATCTATTAATGCTTTAGTTTTAACTGGAATTAAGCATTAAATAATTGAAAGCCTACTTAAAAAACGTATCTTAGACTCAACGTGTAATGACCCTCTAGGTCATTATCCTTATTTGCACATGTTTGTAGCTTGTAGAGCTTTTCAATAGTTGTCCCAAGTCATTTGTGACTTGCTGGGACTGACGGTTCAGTCTTCAGGAAGATCATTTAGCTTTTAGAGCCATTTCCTAATTTAGAGGCATCAAGTAGTCGGATATGGGTCTCGGGTCTAAATTCAAATTATAAGGCCTTGGATACCATTTTTGACCATCTCAACGGATTCAAAATGTTGACTTTAGGCTAGATGGACCCTTGGTTCGGGTCTGGAGGCTCCCAGACTTGTTTTGGGCTACAGGCCGGTCATTAGCTTTGTTATGTCAGCCCTTGGGATGTGGGCCCCACTTTTTGTCGAAATGACCTCTAATGGAAATTATGACTGTGCTATTGAGTTCAGAGAGTCAAAATTATTTAGGTAGCGTAGCTCATTTGTGAACACGGGATCCCGGATCAATCCCGGGAACATAGTTGGAAGGGCCCAGGACTTAGTCATCCTTGCCATTGGCCATGCGCTTAATAGGCCATGGGCAGGATTTAGCGCCTAGCGATTAAGCACCCATTGGTACGTTAAATTGGCCATGCCATGCCAAGGGTAGACGCTTAAGTGTCCATGGTTGGCTTTAGCGCTTGGGCGCATAAGACACCCAATGCAACGCTTAAGTGGCCACTCAGTGGGGTGGTGGGTAGTACTTAAGGGGTTATTTATGGAGCTTTAGCACTGGGCTCTGAAGCGGCCATAAGGGTACTTTAGCGCCACCTGCAGCCTATTTATATAGGCTTCCACCTCTTTAATCATTTCCAAACGGTGGAGAGACCTTAGAAACACCATGGCAACATCTTTAATCTCATGTTGGAACTTATTCTTTGAGGTTTGAGCTTGGGTCTCCTTGGATTTAAGTCTGTGGCTACGTTCTTGACGTTTTTATGGTATGCTTTTCAGGTTTTACGGTTGTTTTCGCTTACGTTGATGGTGTTGCTACAAATGTTAGTGTTTGAGCCTTGTTTTGGGCTTAGATTTGTTATGGTAATTGTTACTATTGGTCATGAAGTAATTTGGGATGCTGTGACGGTTTTGATTTTGGCAATTTCGTAAATGGGCCCCATGTGGGTTGTTCGATCATTTTATGACCTAATGCAATATAGGTATTGATAGTCATGTTTTGACTTGTAGTTTACTATTGTGATAGTGTTGCAGCGATTGGAGGCCTTTTGGAAGGAAAAGGCTCTTATGTAGCTGATTCGTCGATATGCTTTCGATGGTGTCCAAGTAGGCTTCGGTCTACTGTGTTCTATTAGACAATATTTGACATTGATTATGTGTTAGGCGGGGGTGTGACCTAGGCTGCTTGACTTATCTTTTGGCCTATACTTTATGGCCTTCGCTGCAGTATGATTATTATATAAACCTTAGCCTAGACTACCCGCCCTAGCTTCAGTATATTGGTAGATCTGATTGGTCGTGTATTATACGTGACCTTAGATTGGTCTTGGAGATCCCTATTATGGGAGCTAGGGTAGTATCTGCCCGTTCCACTGGTATTTACCTGATTAAGCTCGCCTGGTAGTATGATACACATTCTTGATGCCATACCCTGATAGTGTATACCTGGTTGTCTGATATGCATCTGATTGGTCTCATGCCTGGGTTTCTGCTTATGGATATACCCTGTGATCATGTCATATATTGTTCTATTGGGCCCGAGGCCTTGGATATGAAACCATGGATACCAAGTTAGTTCCCTTACACCTTGCTGGGGAGTTGTGATTCTGTCTATGGATATGTTGGTGCTTACCCCTTGGTTATATGTAGTTCGCCCACGTAGTGGTCGATTAGTGATCCTACCATCGGAGGCTAGGTTTGAATTCCCATTTATTGATAGATAGCCACCTTAGGGCTAGACTTGGTCCCCTATCAATACTTTGGGTCAGGAGTGAGGAACCTTAGCATTAGTTTGGGAAGACTTTTTCACTAGAATGAGTTGTAGGGACGGTAGGAGGCCCCGCTGCCTTTTTTTCAGGTAGATAGCCTTACAGGGCTATCTCTCATATCTTGATGACACACGTATATCGTTAGGTGTTACCCCAGACCTAGGTATGCCTAAACTAGTTAGAATGCCTAGTTAGTTTCATTACCCTCAAATAGAGTTATAGCTCGGCTTAATAGCTCGAGGCTATAGTCTTAAATACCTGGGTATTTTAATATATATACGGGTGATTGTGGGTTTAGACCCCTGGTTTACCACTAGTTATGTTACACCTATGAGTTTCGGCGGGGTCTAGCATTGACTTATACTGAGATTAAATTCCGGTAGGAGCACTGATTATAGTTACTAATGATTGGGTGTCCTGGTTCAAGTCTGACCTCGGATATATTATAGTGGCCTCTTTTTACAAATCACTGAGATCTGGTTTGAATCCGACAGATGTTAATACACTGTTACGGTTCTAGTTACTGGTTCAGATACGTTGTTACTGAAGTCCTGGATAGGGACCAGGCAGTGCATATGGATTTTCACTCGGCATCAGCACTCAGTTCTGGTTACGGTTTTGTTCCTTCTATGCATCGCCTATCACCAGTATGGTTCTCACTTATTTGTCCCACTGTGGTTTATGAAAGCCCGGTTGGGTGGTTCCATGTACTTTAGTTTCCCTTCTAATTATGGGGTCCAGGTCGGGTTTTATTTACAGTGTGTCTTTCTAGCTTACCAGAGGAGGGATGATAGCCAGTTAGGTAATGATGTGTCCGTACTGGCCGGTTAGATTCTAATTACTTAACTATGGATTTTTGGCGATTACAGCTCCAGTGGGACCAATACTTGTCAGTTATAGTTGGACACCTGGGACTCGAGTAACCCCGATTTCATAATGACGTTTAGAGTGAGCTTTAGGTATTTTGAGCCTTATATGCATACATATATACCCTATTTAGGGACCCTTCTTATGTCAGGATTTACTCCCCTAGTTGGTCACGATTCTTGATATACTGGGTCCGCTGCCTTTAGTTAGCCCGACCCAACATAGTTATATTAACACTATATGGCCAGCTGTCCCCGTGGTGGTGTGTGTGTATATATATCCGTATTTATACAGTTTCTCCTTCCTATTATCAGTACTTATCATTTGTATACCCTTCTTTCATATATCCGTTGTTTATCCCATGTCTCCTTCTTCATTACACCATGGTACGAGGATTAGCCTTTTGTTGGTATAGCCTGGTCTCAAGATACTTGTAGGGTGATAGCCTATGTTAGCTACCCTTAGCTTGACTTACAGTTCTAGAATTATGATATATCCTGTTATAGATAGTTACCCGTACTACTTACTCTTATTTTACATATGATTCATATTTGCATTATCTTTGGAGCTCAGTCGGCAGATGCCTACTGAGTACATCGTGTTGGTACTGATATTACACTTCTGCACCCTGTAGTTTATAGTATGAGTTATCACTGCTGATTTGTGTATCGTACGGAGCTACCGTGGATCAGAGACCGGAGGTGAGATTCAGAGTTTGGAGTGTACGTGATCTCCCACTTTTGCTAGACTGCTCTTTACATTGTATCTTAGAGACGGTTCTGTAAATAGTTTTATTCATATCTTGTTCAGCTTGTACTCTGAATTATTAGTGGCTCTTGTACTAGCCTCACCAGTCTTGGGGTATTTTGTTGCATTTCTTTGGACTCTCTTCTAGTTGCACTTGATCTTATTTTTGGTTCTTTATATTAGTCTGCTAATAGTCATTCCAGACTATGGTTGGCTTGCCTATTGGTGGGTTAGAGTAGGTGCCATCATGACCTAAGAAATCGGGTCGTGAAAGGTCGGTATCAGAGCATAGGTTTATTGGTGTAGTTGGTACAAGAGAAAGTGCCTAGTAGAGTTCCATGGATCAGTACAATGACATCCGTATCCTCTCTGCGCTAGCCTATAGGGCATTCCTAGGAAAGTTTGGATTCTTGATTCTCTATCGTGTGACTTGATTTTGCCAATTCCTGGATATCTCCTTGACCCTACTCTTCCTTACATGGACAGTGTAAGGTGGCTGATAGATGCCGACGGGACTTCTACTCACGTTACTAGAGTTTCAGCTCAAACTCAGACCAGGGAGATAGAGTTCAGTATTGAGGATCTTCATCATCGGCCCGAGAATTTGGTGCCAACTCAGACTTCGATAGAGCTTTTGACTACTTCAGCTTCTCAAGATATTATATTCGGGATTCTGAGTTTATTCAAGGATATTTCACAGTCGGAGATAGTGCCCGATGCATCGAGTGGTCCTCAAGTCCTAGTTGGGTTTATTAGTGTTCAGCAGGGTTCCTTATCAGTTGTTGAGTATAAGATTGGGTTTATGGAGTGGGCCAGATGTACCTCTATATTATTTCCCAAAGCACTAGATGGTGTGTGGTTTTATCAGAGGGTTGACTCTATTGCTCTGCCTGGCGCTAAAGTATTTAATAGTAGCTGAGGTTTCTTTTCCTCAGATTGTGAAGCATGCAAGGGTTATAGAAAGGGTTTGTCTTGAGATATATGGAGGTAGCGATAGTATACCGCATCCACAAAATAGTGGTAGTGGTGTCCCTTCTGGGGATAGGGCTTCTTTTTACAGAGGTCAACATCGTCCGTAGTCTATTAGGTCAGCTCGGGTAGTGCCTCTAAGTGTAGGTGGCTCTTGGAGAGTTCATGGTAGTTGTAGTGGACAGAGTTCAGGTCAGGCATTATGGGGTATTCGATCTACGTCTTTAGGCCGTGGCAGCTATTCTGGATAAGCTGGTATATAGTGCGGCAGAGAGTTCCAAGAGCATGTTATGCTTGTGGTAAGGTTGGTAATTGGTCCAAAGAGTGTCCTTGACATGGGATTGTTGATCAGTTAGCACAGCCAATTCAGTCTCTCAGGGGTACGATACATTCAGATAGTGGCGGTACGCCTAGTGTGTCAGTTGGCCATTCAGAGAGTCAGTTTGACGCGCTCAGATTCATATTTCTTCAGACAATCTAGAGGCTATGTCTTCGTATTTCACCACTTTAGGTGCCTGTTGGTTTTTATTTTCTAGTTTCTATTATAGTTATGTCGGGGTTTCCATACCCATATATGCTTTGAGCTGACCATATGATCTTTTGTATACTCGAGTGGTTACGTGGCCTGGTAGTGTTATATTGATTATGTGTGCCTCGATGTAGGATCTTATATATTTAGCTATCCCCGTAGTTGACCTTTGTTAGTAGTGGATTGGATAGATAGGTATGGTATGTTTCTTGGGGATGGTATCTGGCGTAGAACCCCTTATATTGTGGCCTATTGGCCCTGGTATGATTTTAGAATTGTAATGGTCGTGTGTTATTTTTTTTCCACCTACACCTTATATTGTGGTTAGTCTTGATATTGCCCTAGCATTGAGCATATTTTAACTTTGTACCACTGGAACCACATGTTGTTGTAGTATTGATATTGTCCTAACCTATGATAGGCCTATGTGTAACCTATAGTTTACTAGTGCTATCTATTCTGTATCCTTTTTCTTGTGATTCTCATTTCGGCGATTAGCTCCGATAGCTCGCCTCTTGTGTTGTCAGTTAGGGGTTACCCTTTGGGTTGGTTTGAGTCACTCTCGGATGGTTGTTGGTACTGGTATTAGTGCCGAGTTGAGCACTATGTCCCCTTCCTGTAGAAGGGGTTCCGGTTAGTTGAGTTGGGAGTGGCTAGATAGGTGGATTCAGGGGTTTCCTATTTGTTGTTTGTCCAGGCTGGTATGTTCTTTGGAGAATCCCTATTTAAGGGCTTATGTGGTTTAGCAGTTATTGGTGACCTGTGGGAGTGAGTAGTTGTTATCACGGATTGTTATGGGTATTAATAGATCCAGATTTAGGCTAAGATGGCTCTTTCAGAGTTATTGGGAATTTGAACACCATTACTATCCTTTGCAGCTGCGGTGGGATCTTGGTTTCGTATCGATGGTTTATGTCTACAACAGATATGGTTGTTGCTTGTGTGCTCAGTAGTGAATTCTCCCTCATATAGGATTTTCCTCTGTAAGACTACGTTCATCGGTTACGCTTCAGTTTTAGCTATTGTGGGAAGTGTTGGATATATATTGACCACCGCAGGTGAGTATGGGGCAGTTTTTGGGTTTTGGTACAAGGTTATTGTCTTCAGCGCAGCTAGTTAGAATGCAGTACTGATTTCTACGACTCTAAGACTTGATTTTCAGCCTTTGGTATAGTTTGGATAGTTAGATAGCATATATTGGGCTTGTTCGTGTGGTTTCCATCCTATATTTTTAGTATATCAGCTCCAGTATTTTGAGGGTTGTATGATGTTGTTGTGCAGACCAGACCCAGATAATACTTGGTGCAGTTCAGTATATGCAGTTTCAAAGATTAGACTATGGAGTTAGTGGCATAACTCATACCTTAATTTATCCCTCATTTGGTTGGGTTTTCATTTGGATTGTGTATGCATTGATGTGATATTAGAGTTCTATATTGATGATCTGCGTGTCTCAGCAGTGCTGGTTCTTGCTGGAGGTTGGTTGGCTGCCTGTTATGGGTTTATGGTTGGACGGAGTGTGAAGAATAAAGGAATACCTGTAACAAGATCCATTGGAGGTAATAGTTTGCGACAGAGATTATCTGGGGAGTCTTGATCGGAGCATGCAAACCCAGTACCTTGTTCCTTTGGAGCATTGGGCTCTTTCTATCCATTGAATTTCAGGGATGAAAGTCCTTTTAGTAGTGGATGTTGTAATGCCCCTCCAGGTCATTTTCCTTATTTGCACGTGTTTGCAGTGCATAGAGCCTTCTTATATTTGCCCCAGGTCATTTGTCACTTGCTAGGACTAATATTTCTGTCATCAGGCAGATAGTTTAGCTTTTAGAGCCGTTTCCTTATTTAGAGGCTTCAAGTAGTCGGATATAGGTCTCGGGTCTAAACTCCAGTTGTAAGGCCTTGGATGCCATTTCCGACAATCTTAATAAATCCAAAACGTCGACTTTAGGCTAGATAGACCCTTGGTTCTGGTCTAGAGGCTCCCGAACTTGTTTTGAGCTACATGTTGGTCATTGGCTTTTCTTTGTCAGCCCTTGGGGCGTGATCCCTATTTCTTATCGAAACGACCTCTGATGAAAATTCCAACAGTTCTATTGAGTCGTGAGCATCGAAATTAGTCAGGCAGCGTAGCTCATTTGTGTACACGGGATCTCAGATCAATCCCAGGAACATAGTCGGAAAGGCCCAGGACTTAGTCATCCTTGCCATTGGCCATGCGCTTAAGTGTCCATCGGCAGGCTTTAGCGCTTAAGGGCCCATTGGTGTGCTAAAGCAATCATGCCATGGCATGGGCAGGCTTTTAAGCGGCCAAGGTTGGCTTTAGCACATTGGCGCATAAGCTACCCAAGGCAGCGCTTAAGCGGCCACATATGGCGCTTTAGAGTTGGGCGCTTAAGATTCCATAAGGGGGTTTTAGCTCCACCTGCAGCCTATTTATATAGGCTTCCACGTCTTGAATCATTTCCAAATGGTGGAGAGACCTTAGAAACACCATGGAAACATTTGTAAGCTCACGTTGGAGCTAATTTTTTGAGGTTTGAGCTTAGGTCTCCTTGGATTCAAGTTCGTGACTTCGTTCTCAACGTTTCTACGGTATGTTTTCCTGATTTTACGGTTGTTTTTGTTTATGTTGATGGTGCTGCTACTGATGTTGGTGTTTGAGCCTCGTTTTGGGCTCAGATTTGGTATGGAAATTGTGACTATTGGTCATGAGGTGATTTGGGACACTATGACGGTTTTAATTTTGGCAATTCCGCAAGCAAGCCCCGTGTAGGTTGTTCGATCGTTTTATGACTTAATGCAATATGGGTACCAATAGTCATATTTTGACTTGTAGTTTACTATTGTGATAGCGTTGCAGCGATTGGAGGCCTTTTGGAAGGAAAAGGCTCTTATATAGCTGATTCGTGGATATGCTTTCGTCGGCATCCAGGTAGGCTTCAATCTACTGTGTTCTATTAGACATTATTTGATATTGTGCTAGGCGGGGGTGTGACCTAGGCTGCTTGACTTATCTTTTGGCCTATACTTTACGGCCTTCATTGCAACATGATTATTATATGAACCTTAGCCTAGACTACCCGCCCTAGCTTCGGTATATTAGTAGACTTGATTGGTCGTGTATTATACGTGACCTTAGATTGGTCTTGGAGATCTCTATTATGGGAGCTAGGGCAGTATCTGCCCGTTCCACTGGTATTTACCTGATTAAGCTCGCCTGGTAGTATGATACATATTCTTGATGCCATACCCTGATAGTGTATACCTAGTTTTATGATATGCATCTGATTGGTCTCATTTTTAGGTTCCTGCTTATGGATATACCTTGTGATCATGTCATATATTGTTCTATAGGGTCCGAGGCCATGGTTACGAGACCATAGATACCAGGTTAGTTCCCTTACACCTTGCTGGGGAGTTGTGATTCAGTTTAAGGATATATGGGTGCTTACCTTGACTTGTGAGAATACTGGTGATGGCATGTATTGCTTATGCGTATTTCGCTCATGTAGTAGCCGATTAGTGACCCTACCATCGGAGGCTAGGTTTGAATTCCCATTATTGATAGATTACCTCCTTAGGGCTAAACTTGGTCCCTTATCAGCATGGGTCAGGAGTGAGGCACCTTAGCCTCAATTTGGGCAGGCTTTATCACTTGAATGTGTTGTAGGTCCCGGTAGGAGGCCCTGCTGCCCTTTATTTTTGGGTACACAGCCTTACAGGGTCGTCTCTTGGATCTAGATGACACATGTATATCGGTAGGTGTTACCCTGGACCTGAGTATGCCTAGGCTGGTTAAAATACCTAGTTAGCTTCATTACCCTCAGAGAGAGTTGTAGCTTGACTTAATATCTCAAGGTTGTAGTCTTAGATACCTGGGTATGTATATATATATATATGGGTGGTTGTGGGTTTAGGACCCCTGGTTTACTACTAGTTATGTTACACCTAGGAGGTCCGACGGGGTTTGGCATTGACTTATATTGAAATTAACCTCCGATGGGAGCGCTGGTTACAATTACTAATGGTTGGGTGTCTCGGTTCCAGTTCGGCCCCGAATATATTATAGTGACCTCTTGTTACTACTCACTGATATCCGGTTCGAATCCGACAGATGTTAATACTCGATTACGATTTGTGTTACTAGTTTGAATACATTGTTACCAAAGTCCTGGATTGGTACCATGCAGTGTATATGGATTTTCTCGAGTCCCTTGTTGGCCCCTCTGCCCGAGAACCATTTTGCCGGGAGAGGTAGGCTGATGGTAGGTACCGCCTTTACAACTAGACGAGCTGGAGGAGGTATATACACTTAATTTGGTTACAGTTATGGTATTGGTTTCACTCGGCATCAACACTCAGTTCTGGTTATGGTTCTATTCTTTGTATGCATCGCCTATCACCAGTATGGTTCTCACTTGTTTGTCCCACTGTGGTCTGTGGAGGCCTAATTGGGTGGTTCCATGTGCTTCAGTATCCCTTCAGATTATGGGGTCCAGGTAGGGTTTTATTTGTAGTGTGTGCCTTTATGGCTTATCGGAGGAAGGATGATAGTCAGTTAGGTGATGATATGTCTGGACTGGCCGGTTAGATTCTAATTACTTGACTATGGCTTTTTGGTGATTATAGCTCCTGTGGGGCCGACACTTATCAGTTATAGTTGGACACCTGGGGACTCGAGTATCCCTGATTCAGTACTTACGTTTATGGTGAGCTTTAGGTCTTCTGAGCCTTATAGGTAGACATACACACTCTGTTTAGGTACCCTTCTTATGTTAGGATTAGCTCCCCTAGTTGGTTACGATTCTTGATATACTGGGCCCGTTGCCTTTAGTTAGCCCGGCCCAGCATAGTTATATTTACACTATATGACCAGCTGTCCCCGTGGTGGTGTGTATATATATATATCTGTATTTATACACTTTTTCCTTCTTTCTATCACTACATATCATTTCTATACCCTTCTTTCATATATTCGTTGTTTATCCCATGTCTCCTTCTTCATTACACCACGGTACGGGGACTAGCCTTTTATTGGTATAGCCTGGTCTCAAGATACCTGTAGGGTGATAGATTATGTTAGCTACCCTTAGCTTGACTTACAGTCCTAGCATTATGATATCTCTTGTTATAGATAGTTACTCGTACTACTTACATCTGTTTTACATGTGATTCATAGTTGTATTGTCTTTGGAGCTCAGTCGGTCGATGCCTACTGAGTACCTCGTGTTGGTACTCATACTACACTTCTGCACCCTGCAGTTTATAGTAGGAGTTATCACTGCTGATTTGTGTATCATGCGGAGCTGCCGTGGATCGGAGACCGGAGGTGAGCTTTAGATGTTCGGAGTGTACCCGATCTCCCACTTTTGCTAGACTGGTCTTTACATTATATCTCAGAGACGGTTCTGTATATAGTTATATTCATATCTTGTTCAAATTTTACTCTGGATTACTAGTGGCTCTTGTACTAGCCTCACTAATCTTGGGGTATTCTGTTGTATTTCTATGGACTCTCTTCTACTTGCACTTGATTTTATTTTCGGTTCTTCATATTAGTCCTCTACTAGCCGTTTCGGACTATGGGTTGGCTTGTCTACTGGTGGGTTAGAGTAGGCGCCATCATGACCTGAGAAATAGGGCCGTGACACAATGTTATCAAAAGCAAAAAGCGCAAACAAGCTCTAAGGTCTGTTGGGGCTTTAAGTACAAAGTGCAAATAAAGTGTGGGCTTTAACGAAAAAAGGCATAAAAGGAGAAAACAATACAAATATATATATATATATGTCTAGTCCAAGACTAATAATTATAAGCACGAATGACATTGACAAATACATGAACGAAGAAATTGAAAAAAATTACGAAGAAGTGAAATATCAATTGTTTAGTGTTCGCCTCTTCAGAAGAGGCTCATTGGCAAAGGAAAGTATGTCTTAGAACCTTGATGATGATACTAAAGCACACACTAGGCGAGGCAAAGTGCTCAACATATTTTGAGTTTCGCTTCAGGGCTTAAGCGCGCTTAAACCGCGCCTTTGACAACATGTAAGGTAGAGAGAGAAGCTCCTTGCTTCTAAAATAAATGACCACGTCAAAATTCAAATTGGGATTCTCTCTTCCCGTCAGCGCCTATATATAGGCAGCAATTGAGCTTATCGGGCCTAAGTACTAGCCTATTCATATATTTTGCTTGATGGTAGTGTAGAGCATTATGTTTGTCGTAGTATTAACCTGTTCATGTAGACTTTGGCTTTTGGTATCATCACCACTTGTTGTTTACTATGTTTAGGTGATCGCACCTTCTTCTTCTTGTTGTTATGGGTCCTTGCATATATGCTCCTCACTATTTTGCTATTAGTTGTCATATTTCTCTCCACTACCATTTTCTTAATTACTACTTTGATTTGCTTCACTTGAGTCGGAGTCTTCCAGAAATAACCTTTCTGCCTCTAAGAGGTAGTGGTAAGGCCTGTATATACTCTACCCTCCCCAGACCCCACTTTGACGGATTTTACAGGGTATGTTGTAGTTGAGCTTGCTAGGCCTCTTGCATCCAAGTCAGGTAGCGGGCTTTTTCTTGCCTTGTCAGTTTTTCGCCCACCCGCAGGTGCAAGCTCGTGTGACCTCTTGCATTACAAAAGGGGCCGCAAGGCTTGATGCCTGTCTGCACATTCTGCATGTATGTGGCTTCCGCATCCTGTTCTAGGAGCTAAGATTTCTGAACACATTTTGGGCTCCAACGTATTGTACAACATGCAAACCGTATATTCAACGTGCGTCTGTTGATTACTTCGCATATCAACACCTGTAGCCAGAGACGGATCCAGGATGTTGAGGTTCTAGGTGCCACACTGCGCTGAAAATAGACTTGTTATTTTTTACATGAGTCGTATATTGTAAACGTTTGGTTAATTTGATCACTTTGAACTTCAGTACGAAGTCTTCGTCTTTTCGATTTATATAAATAGCATGACACAAAGGAAAAAACTTTTAACGATATTACCTATATCACAAATATCCAAATCATTAATTTATAACTACGATCACGAGTTTTTATGTTCTTAAAACACTCAATGGTGACTTAATTACTTATATTCATAAATACTTCAAGTTCTATGTAACAAACTAAATAATTATTTATAAGTACATGAGACACTTTTTTTGAAAAAAAAAAGGGTGAGGAAATGAGGGAGACCGGAGGAATTACAAGGTGGGGAATCGAACTGATCTCACCAGGGAGGTGAAAGTTCAAATAACCAATCAACTAATAAGCTACGAAGATTCCCAAGTATGCTTATGGAAGTTTTTAAGCGTAGCACCACAAGACCGACCTATGATTCACAAGAGGGGTTAATATCTATATCTATACTATTCTAAAAGTGAGAAGCCTCTTAGTCGAAAGTTGAAAGACTAATTTACCCATCAAATATTAAACGATCATTTTACCCTTCAATCCAAAACTATTTCTATAATATTTTATGTCCTAAAAAGGAAATTTCAATTCTAATACAATTTAATATTAGATATAAATGTTTTGATAAACCAATTAAATTTCATAATATGTCCTCATAAACTACATCTTTTCATAACCTAAAAAGAGGTAGAATTTGAGAAGTTGTAATTAACAATACAATATGGTCCACGTTCATCTGCAAAAAAAAACATAAACGATATGGTAATTTAATTAATTAATCTTTATTGATAGCTTAATGGTACATAGTGAATGAATATGTGAGAGTAAAAGCATTTTGGGAACATGGAACGTTCATACTCCTTTATGAAACATTGTATTTGTTAGTTGTTAGTTTACTATAAATTATGCGGTCACAAGTAAATTTTTCTGAAGAGCAAAAATTATAGGTTGTTTCTATCTAAATTTTCCATGAAATTACTTAAAAGAGTCAGATCATGTAGTTAATTTTCAAATATGATGATCGATTGATAATTAACAAGTCATTTTTAAGAGAATGAAATAGAAAATCGATGCACCATGCAAGTCAACTTTCCCAACTATTTCAAAATCGAGGTTTGATGAGATGCGTCCCATAGAAGCATCATTCCAGCAGGATGGCTTCCTTGGGTGTTAGTTGCATTGTCTTCTCATAATTGCCTACAAGTTGTCATTGCATGGTGACCGGTGTTGGCGTAGAGTCTCACTTTCGCTCTTTTTTCGTTAATTTATATTTTTCTTTTTGTGTGTATATAATAAAATCGATATTACTTAGATCTATTACTCTTTTACATGAGCAATTCTCTTTTTAATTATCTTTCTATCTGTAAAATTTTCTTTTTCACTTATCTCAACGTGATTTGTAATTTGATATGGCTTTTTTTCTTTCCATAATAATTTGAGTTTGAAATTATCTATAAGATATTATGAGTTGACATTTACAATTTGTGTATCATTCTTTGTTACTCTTGATTGTACTTCACATTCAACTATAAAGTCGGTCAATAGATTTACCATTTAGTTATAGTGATTTATTTTCCCCTCAAATTTCATGTTATATGTTATGCACAGAATTTAATAATTTAAAAATATTGGTACTGATTGAAATGAAAAATGAAACACGCGCGTGTTGCGCGTTTCCAGAAACTAGTATAGTAATAAGTAACTACTTAACAATTAATTGGTTACAAATAACAATTATTAAACATCGCTTTAAGAAGTAAATCCCAATAAAGTTGATGTTAAAATGAAATATATACATATCTATGTATCTAATATTATAATTCTCTTATTTGATTTTGATAAAATGCTAAATTTTCAAATATGATTTGTACATTTTTAATACTATCCTAGGTACTAATAAATGATATATAAATCAGCTTCTACATTTCAGTATCTTAACATGGATAATATCTAGTTCTTCAATCATCACTTTTCAATTGTGTATAATCTTCAGTAGTTGTCTATCTATTCTTACTATAAAAAAAAATTAAATATTTTTATGTTACTGAAAAACCAAAAAAAATAAAGTAAAAGAAATGTGGAAAGAACAAAGTTTTGTATGCATGGAGAGAGAGAAACTAGAGAGATATTTTATGATTATATTTTAATTCTGAAAAACAATTTACAAATAATATGATTCACTGTAGAATATAGGAGAATGGCTAAATTTTAAAGAAAGGAAAAAAGTTTACATTTCCCAAAATAAATAAACAAGAGAGAGTAAGTAGGTGGATGGACTATTAAATGGGGTTCACACGGAGAAATTTTTTTCCTAAGTGAAATATACAAAAAAAAAGTTCTTGAAAAGAAAACCAAAAGAGGTTCGAACACGAGTTCCCGAGGAACCAAAACTCACCTTTTACTACTGGCACTGGACAATCTCTTGTCACTTTGGGTGCCATTTTGTAATATTTATTCATATCTCACAGACATATACATATATATACACAATTTCAAACCGAGGCTTTCGGGTGCCATGACACCCTCAACCTTCTACATAGATCCACCCCTGCCTGTAGCATGAATTTCCATCATTATTAAACCTCAAAATAAGGTACGAAATGCGAACCATATGTTCAATATGTCGTCCATATGTTGATTTCGTATCTTGATCACTAAAGCCAAAACTTCCAACTCCACATGTAGCTCAACATGCAGCCCACATGTCACTAATGTGGTCGCATCTTAGGTCGTTTCTCGATCCAGAACTTCCAAACTAGGTTCATTCGATTTCTTTTCAATGCCAACCTCTTATACAACCATTCTGTGTTTGAATCTTGACTTTACACCTAGGACAACCAAATTTTCTGAGGCTCGAGCCTAATTACCCACATTAAAAGAGTTCAACCTTAGCTCAAAGGTACAGGGTGTTACACATAGCGTATCTCATCAAGGGTTTGGGCTTGAGCCACAATTTTAGTAAGAAATTAGATATCTCCCTTAAAGGTCATCATTGGAAGCGGTTGATGTAAGTAAAGAAGGCATAGGGCTCGTATGGGCTCCACTATCCACGGGGACGTGGGATTGGAGGTTGATGTAAAATGATACACCAAAGATGAACACAACAAATAAAATAGAGATAAAATCAAAGAATTAGCAAGTAAAGAAAGAAATTAGATTAGGGAGAATAGAAATTAGAAGAATAGAAAGGTCAATCCAACAATTAAATATATATTTAATTACTAGATTAAACCATGAGAGAAGAGAAATTGAACTCATACAAAGGTTACTTACCCAAGTAATCAAGAGGGCTCAATGGAAGAGATAAAAGGATTAAACCCTAAGCTCACAAAGGAGGCACTCAATATTCAATCTCTAACTAACCCTAATGTATGAGACATAAAGACTATTTATAGTAGTCTTGTAAAAATAGCAAATTACAAAAATGACCAATTTATTAAAATAGCCACTTAAGCATATTGGTGGCCTTGAAGTCTTCCTCCCATGATTTTCTTAAGTCTTCCAAGCTTATGATGGTTGGAAGAATTCTCCAAAGTCCTTGATGACATTTATGATTGTAATCACTTCCTTCATAAATCCATTTGAGCATGTTATGAACCTTAAAAGATCTTTTAATAAATCTTTCATGGTACTTTGAGCTCTTCGTGGATGATTGAAAGCTTTCATATCTAAGATGGTCCACACCCTTACTCTTGATATCAATCTTGCTATCTCGATTTTCATCATTCTCCCCTTCTTGAAAAAAATTCATCCTTGAATTCAAGCCTTGCAAAATAAAGGAGGGAACAACAAATAGGAAAATAAATTGTCATAATCCTTCAAAGCATTGTCAATTCTACAAGAAGCATCTCCGCGATCAAAAACAAACTTTAATCCTCTAAGAACATCAAGAATCACTATAAGCATCTCCAAAAATATTAATAAGAGATCATCACCCCAAAATGGAATCAAATTTGACTCTTTAACTAGACCACACCAATCATTAAATGACTTGTTATCACATTTTAAGAAAGAAAATCGGCATAATCCAACAAGAATGAGTCTTCAAAAAGATGAGTAGAATAAGTAAAGAAATTAATACTAAGACTAGCATTTTCATGTGTAGGCTCATTATTTTCTTCCCACATTGCATTCCATAGTGGATTACCATATACCTTGTAGCCTTTAAAAATTGCTACTTCATCAACTTCACCACAAATATCAGTATGTTCATCATTGAAAGTGGTCATGTTATCTTCAAACAAAACATTATCTTTAAAGAGAGAAAAATCAATATACAATGAAGAATCAAAGCATCTAAATTCATTCTCAAAAAGACAAATGTCCTCTTTCACAAAATTATCCATGATATGATCTCTATGAGTGAAACAATAAATAGGACCAACAATATTATGCATACTCAAAGAGTCACTTGTTTGGCCTTCAAACTCATTAATTCTCACATCATTAGTTTGCAACAAGTTAAGCTCCCAAGAGTCGACAAGTTTGATCTCACACTCTAACTCAACTAGTGGAATAGAGTCAAAATGAAATAAGTCATCACTACCTTCAAAAAGACACACATCACCACCAACATTATGAATTTCATCAAATAAATTCAAAGTAGAATCATAAATTTCATCTTCATCTTTATCAAACAAAGGTGGAGTGTCATATCTAAAATCCTCATTCTTTTCAAAATAACCGATAACATTTTCAACACTAACTTGAGGCTCACTAAATAATTCACAAGTCCCCTCAACTAGCAGCATATCAATACAAGCAAGTCGGCTATCACAATCAATTTCAAAAGAAATATCACAATTATTTGCACTAGTAACTTCAACTAGTGCTTGGCTACAACATTCAACATGTTTTTCATCACAAAGAAAAGATTCATTTTGCTCAAAAGAAGAATGACTTTCACCTAAACGAAAATTTCCTTCAAGCTCACTTAAAGAAAATAAAGTATTAGAGTTAGCTATTTTACCTTGAAATATTCCTAAAAGTTTTTATTTACCTTTGTGTTTATCATTAAAGCTCACTTGAACACTTTTAGAAGTAGCGGGTGTCTCCACCAATTCTTGAATCTTCAATGGTGGAAGACTCGTCATTATTGTTTACTTCATCTCTTTATTTTCAAACATATCTACAAAAGAGGCATTACAACTAGGAAAAGAAAAATTAACATTAGAGTTAGAACAAGAAGCGCTCAAACTCTCTTTTTCTTCAGTTTTTTCAATTTTCTTTTCCTCTTTCTTTTCATTCTTTTCATTTTTAAATATTTCTCTTTTTTTGTGGCAACTCTCTCATTACCCTCAAATCAAGCTCTCCCTTTTACACTCTTGAGTTGCCACTTATCACTCTCTTACTTCTCTCAATCTTTTCTCTCTCAAGATCATTTAGCATTGGACAAGGCCCAAGAATTCCCTTTGAAGGATTAGGATGACTCTTCACTTCAACTTTGAACTTTACACTTTGAGAATCAACTTTTTTCTTCATGCTCTTCTCTTTAGCAATGACATCTTTTTTCTCAAGCTTTTTCTTACTTCTTGTCAGTCTTAGCAATTCCAAGTACCTGTCTTTCACTTTCAAAAGTATAGATGGCACAAAGAAATACTCATGACCTCTTAAGTTGACACAATACTTGTTACTCTTTTTATCAAATGTAGCTCCACTTACAATTATCCAAGACCTTCCAAGTAATAAATGACAAGCTTTCATTGGGATAACATCGCATAGTACTTCATCATAAAATTTACCAAGTTGGAACTTTATCAAAACTTGTTTTGTGATCTCTAACGTTCCTTTTTCATTTGACCATGGCAATTTATATGGTTGAGGATGTTTTCTAGTCTTCAACTTTAAGTTCTCAATCATGCTTGAACTTGCAACATTTATGGAACTCTTGTTAAGTATAATCATGGCACCACAAAGTCCTTCAATTTTACCAAAAATGTGAAACATGTTCTTTCTTTCTTCCACAAATTGATTAATGCATGCTTCATCACACTCATGTCATTCAACAAATGATCTCCATTTATCAAAGCATGCAAATCAACATTATGCCTATGCACAATATATCTACTATAAGTAGCATATCTATTCATATTTTGACTCAATTTTTTTGTGCAAGATTTACCATCTCCTCTTCCAACAAAAGAAACATAAGAACTACTACCATTAGAATCATAGTAGGAAGATGAGAAACAATGTTCCCTACGGGTTTCCTCATTATCATCATCAAGTCCATGATCACTTATCATCATCAAGTCCATGATCACTTTCTTCACTATTAGATTCATCACAAGAAAAGTATGTGGAAGACTCATACCTTGAAGCATCATCATTTTCAAAGTCATTGTTGGAAGCATAAGAATCTCCATACTCACATTCTTCACCATAAGATCCACAAACTTCATTTGCTCCATAATCTTCATCATAGTAACCTTCATTACCCTCACAATCATAGTCTTTAAAATCATCATCACAAGGATCATCCGAAGATATGGAAGGCATGATTGCAACCAAGAGAAAGTAAAAACAAAGTCAAAGTACCTCACAAATTCACTCCCTCACATATATCACTCAACACTCGTGTATACACTCAAGGTCAAGGCTTTTAGACCTCATTCAATTAATCTCACCAATTCTTGCCTTTTTTCTCTCAAGGAAATTTCCTCAAATCTCTTCAAGAACCAAAAACTCAATCAACTCAAAGTAAGCATCCAAGTATCGGTTCGGAATGGAGTTTATGGTTAAACAAAGAAGCACAATAAAACTTACGGACTTGAATTAAGAAATTCACAACGAAAATAAAGAAAAAAGCAAAAAAAAAAATGAAATAAATTTAAAGCACACAATTACTAATACAAAGGATAAGAACAAATATCCTAAAATATTAGCAAACGAGTAGTTATGAATGAAAGTGGAATCTAGAATCAACAAGAAAGTCATTCAAAGTCACTACAATTGATCAAATCTATCAAGACCCAACTCCAATCAAGATTAACCAATCAATATAGAGTATTTATAAGCAACACCCAATAATTTTTGAAGCAAGGAATCAACTTAAACTTCAAGATTTTCAAGAAATTTGTACAAGAAAAATAGCTCATTTTTGGAACTCAAAATTGACTCCAAATTCATCCTTAGATTCAAAAATTAGAACCTAATATGGTTTACTCATGATAGAAACAACTTAAACTCAAAAGATGGTGTCAAAATTTGCACAAAAGAGCTCAAAAACTCGAATTTTTGCCCTTTAAAAAGTGTAAAAATTTTAGGTGCGAAAATGGGTGAAAATTGGATAAAATCAACTCCAAATCAACTCTAAATGTTCTCAAATTTGATATTCAAGTACTTTAGAGTATTCCAAACAAAATCCAACAATACCCATGTCACGAACCAATTTTTTGAGTCATGATGGCACCTATCGTAACCCACCAATAGGCAAGCCAAATCCTATCCCAAAGCGACAAGCGACAGACTTACTGGTGGAATCTCAAAAAACAGAGATGAAGTGGAAGTAACCATACTAATAAACATGCTAACAATGTAAAAATAGCTCCAACATATATACATATCGAGACTGAGAAGGAAGTGGACAGTATATAAAGTCAATAACCCCTCCCAAGATCTGGTGAGGTCGGTATAAGAGCCACTACTAGATATACCCAAAATACAAGACAGAAACCAAATATATACCACAAGTACTACAGTTTCGAGAGCAAAAGACTATACAGTAAGATCGAGTAGGATCTGCCTCGAACGTCAATAAGCTCCCCCTGCTCCGGAGTCAGTGCTGAGAAGAGAGTCACGTCAAAACCATCGGCTAGTCCCGGATCTGCATCGGGGAAAAAGATGCAGAAGTGCAGTGCAATTGGTACTCAGTAGGCAACATTGGCCGACTGAGCTCAATATAATATAAGCAAGCTAAAATACGAGGATGCATGTTAAGTCCGGGATATAAATAATAAATACATAAGTAACTGTCGAGGCATATAGATATACTTAGGAGAAAAATAAGTGTGATATAGAATAACGAGGAAATAAATGCGTAAGTAAACACACAAGTCAAACATAACCTATCTGGGCCCCTATAAACCCGATAGGCACACGAAAGAAAATAATAACCCAGCCTGGCCCCCATAAATCGGCGGGACATGCAAAAATAGTAAATGCATAGTCACCAGTGTCTCGAAGTTGTACCAGTATCCAATAACCACAATAACTAACAGGGGTGCACCGGGCTTGAACCGACACTAATGGATAATAACAAGAGGCCAGACACCGAAATCAAACAGGACATAGTGGATAATAACAATGGGCCAAATATATATCATAACCGTCAGACTCAAACCGAAACTCAGAGTACAACAATATCATATCATAACCAGATGCCAGACTCAAATCGAAACTCATAATAATCACTAACTAGAACCATCATATCTGAATCAGTGGTCAGACTCGAATTGGAACTCATAATAATCAGTAATCAAAATAGAGCCAAATGTCACATCATAACAAATAAACGGGGAAAATGCTAGTCCTAGGCTGAAGTCGAAGTATAGGTAAAGGAGCTAACCCATCATCTGCTACAAGGTAAGTCCATGGGTCCTCCTTGGTCCATAGTCTACTATAATGCAATAACTAAGTCAGTCCGAGTATCTAGAGTAACTCATGGTAAGGCGGGTCCCAATTCTAAGCCAAGGTCAGTAATCCCGATTAAGTGCGGTGTTATCAAGGACTAAAAGGCTAAATAGGTCAATCGGGTATAATCGGGGTGACTCAATCCCGTCACAAAACTAACAGGTTATACTAGGGCTTAATTAAGCCCAAAGATGTCAAAGTTTTGACGAATCGACAAAAAGGGTAACGGGGCCTACTACCGGGTCCCAAAAACTAGGTCTAGTTATACCTGTCAAAGTCTGGGCTAAGTCTGTCTAAGCCTGGACTAACATCCAACAATAACATTCCCCAACTAGCAACAACAACAACAATACTATCCGACCCCAAATAGGTCATTTGTGGTGTACCACGAGGATAACGGGCCTAGAATGTATCTGAATCGCCCTATCCAGCCTAGAAGGCCTAAATCACAGCAAACCACCACCACCAAGTTTATAATTTCAGCCCACAACACCAGCACAATAGCATACATATATCACACATAATCCCAATCTAAGTGCAAAGGAAGGTAAACCTAGCCTATCTGGACGTCGCCGCAAGCCTGCCAAAAAATCCAGCTATACAGGAGCCTTCCCCTTTCGAGAGGCCTTTGAATGTTTCCAAGCTATCAAACAATAAACTATATGTCAAATTATGACTATTGATACCCATATTGCATTAGTTCGAAAAATGTCCAAAAAATCCACGTAGGGCTCACTTGCAGAATCGCAAAACCAAAACCGTCACATCATTCCAAATAGCTTAGTGACCAATAGTCACAACTAGCACCGCTAAATCCGAGCTCAATATGTGGCTCAAATAGCAACAACAATACCAATGTATAGGAAAACTACAGTAAATACCATAAAACTTACAGAAATAACGACGATTACACGTCTACAAACGCTTCCCCACTAGAACACGAGCTTGAACAACTTGATGTAGATGATTAATTTTCTATCAATTATTAATTGAAATATTGGAATATTTCCTAATTAAGTCTCCTCTGCGTCATAATACTATTTGTAGACACAGTATTTGCCATATATGATACTTTTTTTTTTACAGAAAGAAAGTGGATGAAAACATACAAACACAACTATTGGATACCATAAGACCAACGTACAACAACACATATTATGATAAAAATGAATGAATGTTTACCTATTTAATGCATTTCTTCCAACAAGTGTCAAGTTCTAAATAATACACCATTTTAAGAAGTATTCACTTGTCCACTCCCTCTACTTCCACGTGGAAGTGGAGGTGATTATATTAATTAGTTTCTTTTTCATCCCACTATACATGCACTCGGGTATTGCATAGGTTCGTGTTAAAATAAATATCATATTTTAAATATGCCATAATTAACAGAAAATTATTTTGGATAAAACCTCTATAAAATAAAAATATTACTTTAACATATTTAGATTCACTATCTCCGCTTAAAAATTAATAAGTTATAATACTATTATAAAGTAGTGTAGATATATCATAACTTTATAAATTTCAAAAACATTTTCGAAAGATAATTAACTATATCATTTTACCAAATTCTAATTTAATCTAAATGTTTCGCAATACGCTCGATATAAATAATACTCTTAAACGAACTGCCCGAAAACCGAACTATCAGTCCCTGTAAGTGATAAATAACTTGGGGCAGTTATAGAGAAGTTCTAAACACCGAGAACGCATGAAAATGAGGGAAATGATCGGGAAGGTCATTACAACATCCACTACTAAAAGGACTTTCGTCCGCGAAAGTCAAGAGTAAGCACATACCTGAAGACGTGAACAAGTAGGGATACTGGGCTCGCATATCATGTTCAAGTTCCCAAGTGGCTTCCTCAACCGAACGGTGACGCCACTGAACCTTAACTACCGAAATGTCCTGGGAGCGTAATCGTCTGACATCTCTGGCTAAATTGGACATAGGCTCCTCCACAAATGCTAACTTCTCTTCTAACTAAACTGAGTCCCACTGAAGCACATGCGACTCATTCAAAATATACTGTCGCAGCATAGAAACATGAAATACAAGGTGAATAGCTGAAAAGGCCGGAGGTAAAGCCAACACATATGCTACCTCTCCAACTGTCCGTAGAATCTCAAAAGGTCCAATATATCTGGGGCTAAGCTTGCCCTTCCTACCAAACCACATCACACCATTCATGGGCGATACTCGTAAGAAGACCCTATCACCCACTCTGAATTTCAACGGATGATGTCTACGGTCAGCATTACTCCTCTGTCTACTCTGAGCTGTCCGCAGCTTGTTCTAAATTACCCAAACTCAGTCCAAAGACTCTCGGAGTAAATCTGTGCCACAAGGACTAATCTCTAAAGTCTCGAACCAACCAACTAGAGACTGACATCGTCTACCATACAAAGCCTCAAATGGAGACATCTGAATGCTGGAGTGGAAGCTATTATTATACGCAAACTCGACTAAAGGCAAGAATTGATCCCACTAACCCTCAAAGTCTACAACACAAGCGCGAACCATATCCTCCAATACCTGAATCGTCCACTCCGACTGCCTGTCGGTCTGAGGATAAAATGCAGTAGTGAGGTCCACCTGGGTACCCAACTCCTCCTGGAAAGTCTGCCAGAAACTGGAGGTAAACTGAGACCCTCAGTCTGAGATAATAGACACTGGCACTCCGTGTAGGCGAACCACCTCCTGAATATATACACGAGCTAATCTCTCAGCATTGTAAGAAACTCAAATAGGGATAAAGTGCGCGGACTTAGTCAACCAATCTACAACAACCCAAATACTATCAAAGCCACGAGAGGTGTGAGGTAACCCACCAACAAAATCCATAGTGACTCACTCCCATTTATACTCGGGAATGGGCAACTGCTGAAGTAGACCACCGGGTCTCTGGTGCTAGGCCTTTACCTGCTGACAACAGAGGCATCGAGCTACAAACCCTTCTATGTCTCATCGTATATACACCACCAATAGTGTTTTCTCATATCTCTATACATCTTAGTTTTCCCGGGGTGAATAGAATACCTAAAACTGTACGCCTCGCGCAGAATCAAAACTGAGTCAAGTCCCCAACCCTCGAAACACAAATACGGCCATCAAAACTTAAAACACCATTCAAATCCAAGGTAGCCCTCTCAGACTCACCCTTTAACACCTGATCTCAAAGGCTACGAACACCACTATCCTCAAACTGTTAATGCTGAATCTGCTCCAGCAAAGTAGATCTTGCCTCAACACAAGCAACAATCCTCCTGGGGTCAGAAATATCCAATAGAACCATCGAGTTAGCTAAGGAATGAATGTTCAAAGCCAATGGCCGCTGAGAGACTGGAATAAAGTCTAAACTACCCATACTCACTGCCTTCCGACTCAAGGCGTCCGCTACCATATTCGCCTTGCCCGGATGATAGAGAATAGAGATATCATAGTCCTTCAACAACTTAATCTACCTGCACTGCCTCGAATTAACATCCCTCTGAGTCATAATATGTTGAAGACTGCGGTGGTCTGTAAAGATCTCATAATGAACACCGTATAGATAATGCCTTTAAATCCGTAATGCAAACACTACCACTACTAACTCCAAGTCATGAGTGGGGTAATTACGTTCGTGCACCTTCAACTGCCTCAATGGATATGAAATAACATGACCCCACTGCATCAGAACACATCCCAAACCGATACCAAATGCATCACAATACACGGTGAAACCCTCACCCTCGTTGGAAGAGTCAACACAAGGGCAAAAGTAAGTCGATCCTTGAGCTTCAGAAAGCTTGCCTCATAATCATCATACCACTAAAGTGGAACCTCCTTCCTGGTCAATATTTTCATAAGAGATGCAATAGACAAGAAGCACTCAACAATTCACATGTAGTACCCTATCAACCCAACGAAACTGCGAACTTTAGTAGCCGACGTGGGCCTAGCCCAACCTCGAATAGCCTCAATCTTTGCTGGGTCTACCATGATACCGTTTCTGGATACAACATGCCCCAAGAAAGCTACAGACTCAAGCCAAAACTCACACTTTGAGAACTTGGCATAAAATCAATGATCTCTCAAATATGAAGCACAATCCTCAAAAACTGCTCGTGCTCCTCGCTACTCCTCGAATAAATTAAGATGTCATAGATGAACACAATGACAAAAGAGTCCAAGTATGGCCTGAATAAATAATTCATTAAATCCATGAAGGCTGCTGGGGCATTAGTCAACCCAAAAGACATCACCAGAAACTTATAATGGTCTTATCGAGTCCTGAAGGCTGTCTTTGGGATATCCTCAGCCCTAACTCTCAATTGATGATATCCAGATCTCAAATCTATTTTTGAGAACACTGCGGTACCCTGAAGCTAATCAAACAAATTGTCAATACGAGGCATAGGATAATTATTCTTTATTGTCACCTTATTTAGCTATCTATAGTCGATACACATACGCATGGAGCCATCTTTTTTCTTTACAATCAGAACTGGAGCACCCCATGGAGATACACTCGGCCTGATAAAACCCTTCCCTAAAAGATCCTCAAGCTGACTACTCATCTCTCTCAACTCAGCAGAAGTCATACGATAAGGAGCCATAGAAATAGGTCGAGTGCCCGGCTCAAGGTCAATAATGAACTCTATATCACGCTCAGGAGGAAGGCCAGGTAGGTCAGTCGAGAATACATCAGAAAACTCACAAAAAATGGGGACAGAGTCAAGGACGGACTCTCAACACTAACTTCCCGAACATAAGAAAGGAATGAATCACATACCCTCGACATCAGTCTATGATCCCGAACATAAGAAATTATCCCCATTGATGTGCGGCTAACAGAACCCTGCCACACTATCGGGGGTACATCGGACATGGCTAAGATAACGGTCTTAGCAAAGCAATCTAAGACTGCATGATGAAAAGACAACCAGTCCATGCCCAGAGTCATATCAAAGTCTACCATGGCCAACGCAATAAAATCAACCTGAGTCTCATACTCCTGAATAGTCACCAGACATGATCTATATACCCAATCCACTACTAGGAATCACCAACGGGGTTAGATACATGTAAAGGCACAGATAATAACTCAGAACATAAATCCAATCGTGGTGCATAATAAGTAGATAAGTAAGAAAACGTGGATTCGGGATCAAATAATACAGAAGCTGGCTAATGGCATACAGGAATCGTAGCTGTAATCATCGCATCCAAAGACTCAGCCTCCGTCCTAGCCGGTATGACATACAATTGACGCTGTCTACCACTAGTCTGAGTACCGACCTGACCACTAGTCCGACCTCCCTGCACTACACCTCGAAAAACCTAGGGACCACCCTGACGACCCTGTGCACCACCTCTGCCTACTGGCGGTATAGATCTGATGGGCAGTGCCATCTAAACTGAAGGCTCAATCTCCCTATGCTGAGGACAGTTACGCGCGAAATGACCGACAACCCAACAAGTATAACATGCTTCTGGCCACTTTCTTAGCCAAGAAGATTCGACTGGTATGGTATGACCACCTCTAGTCAATGAACTGGACTGACCGCGTCCCTGAGGCTGACTACCAGAATCACTATAGGCGGGCTGACCCACCAATAAAAAATCTGCAAGGCTGACTGTATGGGCCTACTATGCTGACCCTATTACTGAAAAGACTTTTGTTGCTACTGAGGGTACCTGTAAAACCTCGTATATTTCCAAACTTATTTGACTACCTTAACATTTATGGAATTATTTAAACTTGAGATAGTTGGTGTATTACCCACTAAATTTATTGGGCTGAATTAATATTATATTTATGGACCTAATTGAGGCCCAAAATTAAGTAAAAAGACATGGGCCCAAAAAGGGAGATGATCCATTAAAAATGGACCAAGTCTACACATCATTATACTTGAACTTTTTGACCAAAAATTTGGCTAAGGATAGACTTGAGAGAGGTGGTTTAGAGGGAATATTTAAGGATGAAATTGGGTTCATTGTCAACATATCTCACTTGCAAAAAATCAGATTTTTAAAGAAATACTTTTTCCTCTCTCAAACCCTAGCCACCCTAATTTTCTTTAAGGAATTTTGGACAAATCTTCCACTTGCAAGCCTTGGTAAGTGTTTAACCTTATATATTAATATATTAAATGCATAATATGGTGTGTATATCATGTTGGTTATGTTTAAAAAGTGTTGAGAAGTCCACTTATTGTGAAACATTCCACTTTTGCTAAGTCGGTAAAGGATTTGCCCTCTATGTGATTTAAACTTTAAAGGGGACTTAAGGTCTTAAAGGAATTGAATTAGATGGATGAAATTTAAGTATTTGTAAGTGTGGTGTTGTACCTAATTCGTTACTCCTTGTGTATGACTTCTGGAAATGTTTATACGTAATTGTGCATGGAATATTTGGCGTAGTGAAAAGAGAATACTTTCTTGTTATGTTAAAGTGAATTCTGAAACTGTGTGGACTATTTTTGGTATATTGTTGTGGAAGGTATTTATGTGACTTGATGTAATAAATATGTGGAGTTGCATTGAGGTAAAAATGTGAAGTATGCACTTGGTGGGAAATCTTGTCGGTTTGTGATGTCTATGTTGATGTGTGGACTGTTTTGATATGGTTGGTGTTGTGAGGAAGTAAATTGTATTGTAGGAGAGTGGAATGAAGTTATATGGCAGTATAAAGTAAGGTGTAGTGATATACCATGTGTTTGGGATGTTGGATAGTTTTTACTTCCCGTCAAGTAACTAATTATCGCCTTGTGAACTTGTAATGTAATTAGCTTTTAATGTTAGCTTAGTTATGTACTTGTGTTGTAGATTAACGCTTTAAGGAAGAGATTAATTGTTGTAGTCACTTGTTGGAAAGATAAGGTATGTAAGGTTACTCTTTTCCGTATCCTTTGGCCGCACCTATTATTCACACCGTTACCGAACTTGTATTCACTCTGAAATATTTTAAAGTATCTCATTTCAAGTTTGTTAGCAATTGTTATTACGTGCATATTATTTGTTGACTATTGTTCCAAAGCTCCAATAATGTTATGACCACCGATGTAACAATCTAACAAAAATTAAAGAAGTGAAGTAATGCATATTTGGTTGAGTACGGGTGGTAGCTCTGCGGAGAAAGCCTAGCTTGAGCCGATCCTGATTGATTATTGGATGCAGGGGGTAGCTTTGGGGGTAAAAACCTATATTGACCCGAACCTGATTTATTGATTTAGGGGTGGTAGCTCTAGGGGCATAAGCCTATCTCGAGCCGATCCCAATGTTATTTACCACTGATCAGTTGGTCCCGGTCATTGTATGATGTATATTGATATAAAGGTAAAAGGAAAGAAATGAATGTAATGTACATGATTCCACATATACGGTATGGTGGTGTATCAGTATTATCTATTCACTTGTATTTGATTCCATTTGAGTTCCTATATTTCATACCGTTACTTATAGCCTTACATACTTAATACATTCTTTCGTACTGACGTCCCTTGAGGGACCTGCCTTACTTGCTATAGGCACAGGAGCTAGTAGACCTTCACAGTAGGGTACAGGTTATCTGCAGGCTATTGGTGAGCTCCAGGTTGATTCGGGGCTTTTCGAATCATTTGTATATGTTTTTGGTACTGTGTAGTAGTTGTATAAGGCGGGGACTTGTCCCGACCTTGTTCATGGTTAGATATCTTTTAGAGGCTTTGTAGACATTGCAAATTCAAACGTAGAAGTGCCTTACCTTTTAGACGTTATGGCCCCAACGTCCAAGTCTTCTATATATTTTGATTTTCTTTTCATGACTTCCATCATCGATATATTATATTTGCATGTAGTAGAATTTTTGTTCACTTAATGACATGCATATGAATGTACATGATCATAGGTTAGTTCTCTCGGGCCTTTACAGCTATGGGTGCCTATCCGCCCCAATGGGATTTGAGGCGTAACAAAAGTGGTATCAGAGCGGGTCGTCCTAGGGTGTCTACAAAGCCGTGTATGACTAGAGTCTTGCTTATGGATGTGTTGTGCACCATATTTATAAGTAGGAGGCTATGGGACATTTAGGAGTTGTCTCTTTTCTTCATTTCTTAGATCGGGCAATAGAGCAAAAGTTGTAGGTGGAGTCATATTTAACCACTGAATTTGTTATATGTTTTTGTTTCCTCAGTATAGAAAAATGCTATTTACAAGGATAAACAAGGGTAAAGGTAAGATGGGAGACATGGCTGCTGAAGTAGGAACTAGTAAATCACCATTTGAACGAGTTAATCAATGTGAAGCTGAAAATGAGTTTGCATCGTGGGCTTCTTCTACTCTTCCACCTCTAGGAGAGCCGAGAAGGAGAGGAGTACCCCCAGAACCACTTGTTAATGCTACTGAGCAGGATTTAAGGAATGCGGTGCAAATGTTGACTCGTATAGTTGCTGCACAAAATCAAGGACAAGCTGGTCCAACTACAAGTAATGACAGTGCGGATAGGGCAGCTAGTCAGCGGACATAGGATTTTCTTAAATTAGATCCTCCCACATTCACCAGGTCAGATCTTAATGAAGACCCACAAGACATCATGGACCAATTCAAAGGGCTTTAGATGTTATGCATGTATATGATACAAAAACAGTTGAGATTGCAGCATATAGATTAAAAGGAGAGGCTATATTATGGTACAAAGATTGGAAATGATCTAGGGGTATCGGTGCACTTCCAGCTAGTTGGGAAGAATTCAAAGCGGCATTCCTTGATCATTACCTTCCATATGTTATTCGAGAGGCTTATGCAGACCAGTTCTTAAATCTTCGTCAAGGTAATATGAGTGTCAGAGAGTACAGCCTTCGATTTAACTCTTTGGCCAGGTACGCTCCTAAAGTAGTAGCTACTATGGATGATAGAGTTCAGCGATATGTGGATAGATTGAATCCGTACTTGGTTAGAGATTGTACTATGCTGTTTTGAATAAAGACATAAATATAGCAAGGATACAAGCTTTTGCACAAAAAATGGAGGATCAGAGGAAAAGGAGAAGAACTCAAGAATTTGAAAGAGGACCATCAAAGAGGGATAAACCTATGGGACAGTTCATGGCGTCCAAGGAGAATTTAGGCCTCGGGTTTTTAATAGAATGCCTAGACCATCATTTTCTTATTCTACAGTAGGTATTCCATCCCAATTTCGAGGGTTTAGAGCCAGTCAAGTTGGGCAAAGTAGTGGGATCCAAGGTTCACAGACAACAGGGTATCAAGAAAAAGAAAGAATGAGCAAATCGAGGTTTTCTCATCAACCGTGTCAGCACTGCAGAAAGTTTCATTTAGGTGCATGTTGGCTCGGGACAGATGCTTGTTTCTGGTGTGGTATATCGGGGAACATAATGAGAGAGTGCCCACGGAGGGGTACGAGTAGTATGGCGCTACCTACTGGATCAGCCGTTACATCATCCTCATCGGGTGTACAGCCTACTGGGCGTGGTAGAGGTGTTTGAGGAGCAGCTAATTCTAGTGGACTCCAGAACCGTACCTATGCTTTAGCGGATCGGTATAATTTGGAGGCTTCTCTTGATGTGGTTATAGGTACATTATCCGTCTTTTCACATAATGTATATACATCGATTGATACAGGCTCTACCCTATCATATGTCACTCCATTGATTGCTGAAAAATTTGAAAGAACACCAAAATTACTAGTCAAGCCATTTGAAGTATCTACACCAGTTGGTGAATCTATTATAGCTAAAAGAGTCTATCGTATTGCATAGTAACTATTTGTGATCACGATACTTTGGCTGATTTTATTAAGCTGGGAATGGTAGATTTTGATGTTATAATGGGTATGGATTGGTTGGCTTCTTGTTATGCCATGGTAGATAGACGAGCTAAGAAGGTACATTTCTATTTTCCATAAAAGACCGTCCTTGAATGGAGGGGTAATGTTGGAGCATCGAGAGGTAAATTTATTTCTTATCTTAGGGCAAAAAAAATGATATCCAAGGGGTACATATGCCATCTAGTAAGAGTGCAAGATACCGATGTGAAGCCACCAACTCTTCAATCGATTCCGATGGTAAATGAATTCCTTGATGTATTTCTTGAAGATCTTCTAGGTTTGCCTTCAGAATGGGAAGTAGAGTTTGGTATTGATGTGATTCTAGGTACTCAGCCTATCTCTATTCCTTCGTATAGAATTGCCCCGGCAGAGTTACAGGAATTGAAGGAGCAATTAAAAGACTTGCTGGACAAGGGATTCATAAGGCCTAGTATGTCCCCATGGGGTGCACCAGTGTTATTTGTACGAAAGAAAGATAGCACGTTGAGAATGTGTATTGATTATCAGCAACTGAATAAGGTAACAATCAAGAAAAAATATCCCCTCCACAAAATTGATGATTTGCTTGATCAATTACAGGTTCCAAATGCTTCTCAAAGATTGACTTGAGATCGGGTTATCATAAAGTAAGGGTTAGCGAAAAAGATATACCCAAGACAGCTTTCCAAACACGGTATGGTCATTATGAGTTTTTAGTTGTGTCATTTGGGCTAACAAATGCACCAGCAGTTTTTATGGATTTGATGAATAGGGTATTCAATCCGTTCTTAGATGTGTTCATGACAGTGTTTATAGATGATATTATGGTTTATTCAAGATCAAAAAAAGACCATGCTAATCACTTACGGTAGGTGTTACAGATTCTTCGTGATTGTAAGTTATATGCAAAGTTCTCTAAATGTGAATTTTGGTTAAAATCTGTAGCATTCTTGGGTTATATTGTGTCGGATGAAGGAATAAGGGTTGATACTCAAAAGATAGAAGTTGTGAAGAATTGGCCAAGACCTACAATGCCTATAGAGATTCGTAGTTTCCTAGAATTGGCAGGGTATTATATAAGGTTTGTTGAAGGATTTTCTTCTATTGCTACACCTTTGACAAAGCTAACACACAAGGTAACCAAGTTTCAATGGAATGATGCATATGAAAAGAGTTTCCAAGATCTGAAGAATAAATTGACTTCTACACTCGTATTGGTACTTCCAGAAGGCATAGATGGGTATGAGGTGTATTGTGATGCTTCAGGAGTCAGCTTGGGATGTGTAATATTCAGCACGGTAATGTGATAGCTTATGCCTCAAGACAATTGCGGCCACATGAGAAAAATTATCCAACACACGATCTTGAGCTAGCAGCGGTAGTATTTACTTTAAAGATATGGCGCCACTACTTGTATGGGGTTCATGTTGACATATATAACGACCATAAGAGTTTGCAATATATCTTTAAGCAGAAGGATATAAATTTGAGGCAGCGGAGGTGGCTGGAACGACTAAAAAATTATGATATCGATATCTTATACCATCTGGGAAAAGTAAATGTGGTAGCCGATGCATTAAGCCGCAAAGCAATAGGAAGCACTGATGGCCAGCTCACGGAAAAGCAAGGTATAGTCAAAGATCTACATCAACTAGCCAGCTTGGGGGTTCGTCCTCTTGAAACTCCAAATAAAGAAATTATGGTGCAAAATGCGGCAGAATCTTCATTAGTAGCTGAAGTGAAGGAAAAACAATATGCGGATCCTGTTTTACTGCAGCTGAAGGAGAATGTACAACAAGGTTTGACAAAGGCATTTGATCTTACGCAAGAGGGAGTGCTTCAGTGCCAAAGTAGATTGTGTGTACCTGATGTAGATGAGCTAGGGAGATGGATTATGACAGAGGCACATCATTCACGGTATTCTATTCATCCGGGAGCCACCAAAATGTATCATGATTTGAGAGAAATGTATTGGTGAGGTAACATGAAGAAGAACATTGCAGAATTTGTAACTCATTGTCCAAATTGTCAACAAGTAAAAGTAGAGCATCAGAAGCCTGGAGGTTATTTGCAATGCATAAATCTTCCAACCTGGAAGTGGGACATGATCAACATGGATTTCATCACAGGTTTGCCTCGTACACTTTGGAAATTTGATTCCATATGGGTAATAGTTGACAGGCTTACCAAGTCAGCACACTTCCTACCGGTCAAGACCACCTACACAGCTGAAGATTATGCACGGTTGTATATTAAAGAGATAGTTCGACTACATGAAATTCCAATCTCCATTATATCAGAAAGGGGAGCTCAATTTACTGCACACTTTTGGAAGTCTTTTCAGAAGAGTTTGGGAACCCAAGTGAATTTAAGTACGGCTTTTCATCATCAAATTGATGGACAAGCAGAACGTACTATACAAACACTTGAAGATATGCTACGAGCTTGCATATTGGACTTTAAAGGTAGTCGGGATGATTATTTACCTCTTATTGAATTTGCCTACAATAATAGCTGTCATTTAAGTATCAAGATGGCGCCTTATGAAGCTTTATACGGGAGAAAATGTAGGTCACCGATTGGGTGGTTTTAAGTAGGTGAGACTATTTTGTTTGGGCCAGATCTTGTTCATCAAGCTATGGAGAAGGTTAAAGTGATACAACAGCATCTACAAATGGCCCAAAGTTGGCATAAGTCATATGCCGATGTTAGAAGAAGGGGGATAGAATTTGCCATAGGTGATTGGGTATTCTTGAAAGTGTCACAAATGAAAGAAGTAATGAGATTTGGGAAGAAGGGAAAGCTGAGTCCGCTTTATATAGGGCCATATAAGATTATCCGAAGATTAGGTCAAGTTGCGTATGAATTAGAACTACCCCAAGAACTCTCCACACTTTATCTAGTGTTTCATGTTTCAATGCTTTGGAAGTTCATAGGAGATCCATCTCGTATTTCTCCTACTGAAGATGTACAAGTTATGAAAGATCTCACCTGTGAAGAAGTACCTATTGCTATTCTGGATCGACAAGTTAAGAGGTTAAGAAATAAAGAAGTAGCTTCCATAAAAGTTCTTTGGAGGAACCAACAGGTAGATGAAATCACATGGGTAGCAGAGGACATGATGAAATCTAAGTACCCGCATTTATTTCAAACTGAAGAGAAAGTTCAAGATGCAGAATTGGAGCAATAACAAGTAAGTATATATAAGTATTATGTGTATGTGATAATATGAAGAATGAAATTATACTTGAACTTGGTTAGATCAGATAATGTTACTAACATTCGAGGATGAATGTTCCTAAGGGGAGAAGGATGTAACACCCCGTACATTTTTGAACTTATTTGACTACCTTAACATTTATGGAATTATTTAAACTTGAGATAGTTGGTGTATTACCCACTAAATTTATTGGGATGAATTAATATTATGTTTATGGACCTAATTGAGGCCCAAAATTAAGTAAAAAGGCTTGGGCCCAAAAAGGGAGATGATCCATTAAAAATGGACCAAGTCTACACATCATTATACTTGGACTTTTTGACCAAATATTTGGCTAAGGATAGACTTGAGAGAGGTGGTTTAGAGGGAATATTTAAGGATGAAATTGGGTTCATTGTCAACATATCTCACTTGCAAAAAATCAGATTTTCAAAGAAATACTTTTTCCTCTCTCAAACCCTAGCCACCCTAATTTTCTTTAAGGATTTTTGGACAAATCTTCCACTTGCAATACTTGGCAAGTGTTTACCCTTATAGATTAATATATTATATGAATAATAGGGTGTGTATATCATGTTTTTTATGTTTAAAAAGTGCTGAACAGTCCACTTATTGTGAAACAGTCCACTTTTGCTAAATCGGTAAAGGATTTGCCCTCTATGTGGTTTAAACTTGAAAGGGGACTTAAGGTCTTGAAGGAATTGAATTAGATAGATGAAATTTCATTATGTTTAAGTGTGGTTCTGTACCTAATTCGTTACTCCTTGTGTATGACTTGTGGAAATGTTTATACGTAATTGTGCATGGAACGTTGGACGTAGTGAAAAGACAATACTTTCTTGTTATGTTAAAGTGAATTCTGAAACAGTGTGGATTTTTTTTGGTATATTGTTGTGGAAGGTATTTATGTGACTTGATGGAATAAATATGTGGAGTTGCATTGAGGTAAAAATGTGAAGTATGCACTTAGTGAGAAATCTTGTCGATTTGTGACGTCTATGTTGATGTGTGGACTGTTTTGGTATGGTTGGTGTTGTGAGGTAGTAAATTATATTGTAGAAGGGTGGAATGAAGTTATATGGAAGTATAATTTAACACCCCGTATACTCCCAACCCTATGTGACGACGTTGAACAATGGTTACTTAGGTGTCGAGATGCCATTAGTAAGAAATTTGTAATGTTAGTGATGAGAAAAATTAAAATTTGGCCTCGTACATGTGATTAGCCCTTAGTAGGAAGTATTTTGTGATTTTTGTGGAGCATTTGTGGGGTTCAAAATTAGGCTAAGAGGACCTCCAAACAAGGTATATTAAAGGTAAGAAGTAGGGTGAAGAATAGGACTTGAAGTATCTAACCAAATCCGCGAAGAAAAGTCGAAGAAACGAAAATTTGAAAAAAATTGGAATGGGCCACGCCAGAGGGCGTGCCAGGCCGCTCTGAGCCAAAATTTTTAGCCCATATGCAGCAAGCTGGCGCGCCCAAGGGCGTGCCAGGCTGGGTTTGGCCACTTTTTAAAAGTTGGAAATTGTCTAAGTCCCAAGGGTGCCCGGGGATGTACCGGGCCGATTTTTGCCACGTTTCTTCTACAACCATGAGAATTTACATGAAATGAGGGAATTATTATATTGGTATGATAAAATTACCCGAGAACCAATTTGGCATCAAAATGACGATTTTACCCTTGTAGTCAAAATAAGCCATATGTGGCTAGAATTGCTTGTTTTTGGAATTGAGGCTACGAGTATGAATTGTGTGAGTGGGAATATTGTCGTAACACGTATGAAATGAATTAAAAATGTGAAATTATTGATTTTATTGGGTTAGGTGAATTGGGCTCATAAAAGGCCCAAAATGTGAAAGAAAGCATGGGCCAAGAATGGGTCAAATGACCCATTCTTCCATTGACTAAGCCACACTTAGCATTAAATGCCAAGAGTGGATAAGTATGAATTCAAAGGTATATAAAAGGAGGCCAAAAAAAATCAGATTTTTAATACACAACAACACACATGCTTTTCTATCTTTTTCTATAATTCTCAAGAAAGCTTCTTTTGGGCTCTCAAACCCTAAGTCATCTTTGGAGCAAGATCATCATTTTCAAAGCTTAGGTAAGTGATTATTCTTATGGATTAATATATTATATGAATGGTAGATAATGTAAATCATGTTGGTTATGCTTGGAAGTGTTGAATATGGCACTTTGTGTTTTTGTGAAAGATGTATTATCCATGGGATTTACACTTGAAATATGACTTGTGATTTGGATGAGAGGGCATGGTATGGATGAAATATGAACATGTATGGTGTGATTATGGTCCTAAACTTGTTATTTTCTATAAGTGTAAATTATGGGATTTTGGTCGATTTGTTGTTGTGAGGTGTATTGAAGTAATTTGATGAAATAATTGTGATGTGGTGGTGATGGAGAAGTGTAAAATATGAACTTGGTGTGATATGCTATTGGTCAATGTATGGAATATTGTGGGATTATTGGTACAATAATTTCATCAATGGTATTGTCATGGGGGAAACGACAATTTTACATGCAAACATGTAATTCATTAACGTCATATGCATTTGTAAGGTAGTTGGTGGTTAATGTAAATTCTGTTATGTACTTGTGTTGTAGAGTGAAACATAAGGAAGGAGCGGGACTATTGTATGCACGTCTAAGATTGTATATTCGTATTGAAAATACAAGGTATGTAAGATTCCTTTTTCCGTATCCTTCTGCAACAAATTATTCACGTTGACATTGGGCTTGTCTCAATTCCGAGAGGCTTGAAGTATATCAATTCAGGGTGACATATATTGTTATTCATTTATGTCCTATTCTTAGATGAATGATGATTCACTTATCTCGTATTCATTGACTGAAGTTCCAAAGATGTTATAACGTTGTAAATTCTAAAAATTCTAAAAGGACTATCTCAAAAAGAGTAAGATAAAGAGAATCTATTTATTCTTGAAAAGCATCTTCCAACCATGTCATGTACCAAAGTCCTATAATATGAGGATCATCTTTGTACCAATCTTATAAGAGTAATAAGAGAGGTGATGTGCAAGCTAGTATAATTATTCCTCATAAGTGAAGATGTCAATCTCATGAAGTAAAGGAGTGAAGTGAGATGTGCATATAAGTGTGTGCTTTAATGTCATTATCTTTAACGTGTCACTCTCATAGCTAAGTAAAGGGTATAAGATTGTAAATAAGTAATGCGCATGGTTACTATATGTTTCATTGAGTATGGATCACATTCTAGAGGGTATAATTTCAATATGGAAAATCCCAATATTATGCTATGTTATTTATTATATCCCACGAAAGGTGGAGGCCCGGTATCATATACTTACTTATATAAGATCTCATAAGAATAGTGAAGGAGGTAAAGTGCGAGCTAATATATCTATCCCTCGTAATTTAAGGTGTTAATCTCATGAGGTATAAGAGTGAGGTAAAGCATATTTGTGTGTTTCAAATTGTGTCATGACCTTCAATATATCTATCCCACCATGAGAGTGGATGTATGTTAACCCACCATGAGAGTAGATGTATGTTAACCCACCATGAGAGTGGATGTATGTTAACCCACCATGAGTGTGGATGTATGGTAACCCACCATGAGCGTGGATGTATGGTGACCCACCATGAGAGTGGATGTATGTTAACCCACCAAAAGAGTGGATGTATGTTAACCCACCATGAGAGTGGATATACGTTAACCCACCATAGAGTGGATGTATTCTAACCCACCATGACAGTGGATGTAGGTTAAACCACCAATAGTGTAACACCTCGTACCTTCCCAACCCAATATGACGACGTTGAATAATGGTTACTCAGGTGACGAGATGCCATAAGTATGTATTTGGTAATGCTAGTGATGAGAAAATTTAAAATTTGGCCTCGTACATGTGATTAGCCCTTCGTAAGAAGTATTTTGTGATTTTCATGGAGCATTTGTGGGGTTCAAAATGAGGCTAAGAGGACTTCCAAACAAAGGATATGAAGGGTAAGAAGTAAGTTAAAGAATAGGACTTGAAGTATCTAACCAAACCCGCAAAGAAAAGTCGAAAAATAAAATTTTCAAAAAAAATTAAGGGGGGGAGCGCCAGAGGGCATGCCAGGCCGCTCTGGGCTAAAATTTTTAGCCCATAGGCAGCAAACTGGTGCGCCCAAGGGCGTGCCAGGATGGTTTTTCCACTTTTTCAAAAGTTGGAAATTTTCTAAGTCCTAAGGGTGCCCGGGGACGTACCGAGCCGATTTTTGCCACGTTTCTTCTACAACCATGAGAATTTACATGAAATGAGGGAATTATTATATTGGTATGATAAAATTACCCGAGAACCAATTTGGCATCAAAATGACGATTTTACCCTTGTAGTCAAAATAAGCCATATGTGGCTAGAATTGCTTGTTTTTGGAATTGAGGCTACGAGTATGAATTGTGTGAGTGGGAATATTGTCGTAACACGTATGAAATGAATTAAAAATGTGAAATTATTGATTTTATTGGGTTAGGTGAATTGGGCTCATAAAAGGCCCAAAATGTGAAAGAAAGCATGGGCCAAGAATGGGTCAAATGACCCATTCTTCCATTGACTAAGCCACACTTAGCATTAAATGCCAAGAGTGACTAAGGATGACCCCTGAGGCTTATATAAAGGGGCCAAAATCAGATTTTTATCACATAAAAATCTCATGCCAATCTAGAAATTTCCCAAAAGACTTTTCTTTCAACTTCAAACCCTAAGAGCTCAAAGCTAACTTTTGGAGCAAGATCATCAATTTCCAAGCTTGGGTAAGTGATTATTCTTATGGATTAATATATTATATGCATGGGAGAGTATGTAAATCATGTTGTCTATGCTTGGAAGTGTTGAATATATCACTTTGTATTTTTGCTAAAGATGTGTTATCCATGGAATTATAACTTGCAATATGACTTGTGGGTTTGATGAAAGAGCATGGTATGGATGAAATAACAGCATGTATGGTGTTATTATGGTCCTAAACTTGTTATTTTTCTATAAGTGTAAATTATGGGATTTTGGCCAATTTGTTGTTGTGAGGTGTAGTGAAGTAAATTGATGCCATAATTGTGATGCTGTGATGATGGAGAGTGGAAAGTATGAACTTGGTGTGACATGCTATTGGTTATCATGTATTGGTCAATGTATGTAATATTGTGGGATTATTGGTACAATAATTTCATAAATGGTATTGTCAAGGGGAAAATGACGTGTTAAAGCCAAACATGTGACTTATTGTTATTGTATGCCGTTGGAAGGTAATTGGTGGTTAATGTTGGTTGCGTTATGTACTTGTGTTGTAGAGTGAAACATAAGGACGGAGCGGGACTATTGTATGCACACTTAAGATTGTAGAATTGTATTGCGAATAAAAGGTATGTAAGGTTACTCTTTCCATATCTTTCTACAACATATTGTTCCTATTGACACTGGACTTGTTTCAATTCCGAGAGGCTTGAAGTATAGCAATTCAGGTTGACGTATATTGTATCCATATGTGTCCTATTCTTAGATGACTTATGATTCACTCATCTCTTATTCATTGATTGAAGTTCCTAAGATGTCATAACGTGGTAATTCCTAAAAGGGACTATCTCAAGAGAATAATAACATAAGAGAATCAATTTATCCTTGAAAAGCATTTTTTTAATCATGTCATGTTCCAAAGTCCAATAATGTGATGATTATCTTTATACCAATCTTTCACAAGTAAAAGTACCAATCTCATAAGATCTCATAAGAGTAATAAGAGAGGTGATGTGCAAGTTAATATATCTATTCCTCATAAGTGAAGATGTCAATCTCATGAAGTGAAGGCGTGAAGTGAAATGTGTATATGACTATGCTTCAAATAAGGTTATAATCCTCAATATCTCAATCACTCTTAGAATGGAAGTAACAATATAAGAGATGTATAATTAATAGGTAATCATGGGTGGTATCCCAGGGGTTAAAATAAATAGCATGGGTCGATCCCAATAATACGGGTGGTATCCCAGGGGCGACAGAAGAGCCTAGCATGGGTCGATCCCGATACATCCCAGGGGCAATATAAAAGCCTAGCATGGGTTCATATAACATCCCAGGCGCAATAAGCCTAGCATGGGTTAATGACATCCCAGGGGTGACACGAAAGCCAAGCATGGGTTCACATAACATCCCAGGGGTCAAAGTACCTAGCATGGGTTAATCTCATCCCAGGGGCGACAGAACAGCCTAGCATGGGTAGAACAAATAAGATGAAGGCATGTAAAGACAAGAGGAGTAAAGAACGTAATATACATGGTTCTCCACAAATAGAAAGAAAGTTTATTCACATTCATTAATTCTTTTATATTTGATTCTATTATGATGTATGATGATATCTTATGAGCCTTACATACTCAATACATTCTTCGTACTGACCCCCTCGGGGGACTTACCTTACATGTTGCAGGTGCAGGCATTAGTAGACTTCCTCTGTAGACTGGGGATCATTTGCAGATATTTGGTGAGCTCCAGTTGGTTCGGAGCCCCCTGAGTCATAGATGTATATTTGTTTTGATGTTATATATATTGTATAAAGCGGGAATTTTCCCGACTATAAGTTGGTCTTGTTGATGCATCTATTAGAGGCTTTTGTAGACATATTTGGGTATATGGATGTAAGAGACGAATATGTAAAAGAAGACTGTCCATTTGACTTGATGGCCCCAAAGGGCAAGTTTCCTAAATGTATATTTATATAGCATATGTTTCCATGATTCATGTCTTCCGCATAGTCGCATGAGATATACTAATATGTATACGAGGTTACGCATACGAATGTGCATCAGCAAAGATTGGTTCTCTCAGGCCATATCGGCTTCGGGTGCCAGTCCGGCCTGAATGGGATTTCGGGTCGTGACAAAAGTGGTATCAGAGCAGGTCATCCTAAGGGTGTCTACAAAGCTGTGTCTGAGTAGAGTCTTGCTTATGGATGTGTTGCGCACCACATTTCTAAGTAGGAGGCTACGGGGCATCTAGGATGTTGTTTCTTTTCTTTATTCTAGATCGTGCAATAGAGCCAGTGTTGTAAGTTGAATTGGATCTGATCATGGTGATTGTTTTTCTTTGGTATAGTTAAAATGCCAATCACGAGAAGAGGTAGAGGTAAAGGAAAACAGGTAGATGTGCCTGTTGAAGAAGGAATGAGTAGATTACCACTTGACCAAGCTAGTCAAGGTGGAGCTGACGCTGAAATTGCATCGCAGTCTTCCTCTACTTTTCTAGCTCCAGAAGAGCCAAAAGGTAGAGAAGTACCTGCGGAACCACCTATGAATAACACTGATCAGGAGTTACGAAATGCAGTACATATGTTGACTCAGTTAGTGGCTGCACAAGCACAAGGATGAACTGGTCCAATGGTAAATGAAGATGACGCGGCTAGAGCAGCTAGTCGGCGTACACAAGATTTTCTAAAATTGGACCCTCCTATATTCACTGGGTCAGACCTAAAAGCGGATCCACAGGATTTTGTGGACCAAGTTCAAAGAGCCCTAGAAGTGATGCACGTAACGGGTGTAGAAACAGTTGAATTAGCAGCTTATAGACTGAAGGGTGAGGCCATCTTATGGTATGAGGATTGGAAGAGATCAAAGGGCATTGATGCCCTCCCAGCTGATTAGGAAGAATTTAAAACAACATTTCTTGATCATTACCTCCCATATGAGATTCGAGAGGCACGTGCAGACCAGTTTTTGAATTTACGTTAAGGGAACATGAGTGTTCGAGAATATAGTATTCAGTTCAATTCCTTGGCCCGATATGCTCCAAATGTGGTAGCTACAATGACAGACAGAGTCCATCAATACGTGGACAGGTTAGAACCATATTTGGTAAGGGATTGTACCATTGCTGCCTTGAATAAGGATATGGACATAGCTAGAATTCAGGCCTTCGCACAGAAAATGGAGGACCAAAGGCAAAGAAAAAGAACACAGGAATCTGAGGAAGGGCCATCAAAAAGGGCGAGACCTATGGGGAAATCTATGGTGTCCCTAAGAGAATCCAGATCTCGAATGTTACCGCCTAAACCCTCAGTCTTTTATTCCACAGCAGGTGCTCACTCCCAGTTTCGAGGGTCTAGAGGTGGTCCATCTGGACAGAGTAGCGGGGTACAAGGCTCACAGATAGCAGGATTTTCTCGTCCTCCCTGTTAGCGTTGTGGAAGGTACCATTAGGTGAATGTCGATTGGGGACGAATGCTTGTTTTTGGTGTGGCACAGAGAGGCACATAATGAGAGAATGCCCACAAAGGGGTGCGAGTGGTGTAGCATGACCTATGGGATCAACCGCTGTATCATCAGCATCAGTTCCTTCCCCAGGCAGAGGCATTCAGCCTATGGGTCGTGGTAGAGATATGAGAGGAGCAGCTAGATCCAGTGGGGATAAAAATCACACTTATGCTTTAGTAGATCGGCAGAATGAGGAAGCATCTCCTGATGACGGTACAGGTATTTAGGTATACTACTATATTGTTACATGTTGTATATGTATTGACTGATCCGAGCTCTACTCTATCGTATGTTACTCCATCAGCTACTACGAATCTAATAGGACACTGGGGTTATTAGTTAAGTCCATGGAATATTTCTATCTGTCGAAAAATTTAGTATAGTTAAAGGAACATATTGTAATGGTATAGTAGATGTTGTGATCATACATGAGTAAGTACTCTTGAACGTGTCACCAATAAAAGGGGTAAGGGAATTTTGAAAGAAAGGATGTGAAATTTACCGGAGGCACATAAGAGTTTCATTTCATATTGGTCCCATTGAAATACCTATTGTGATTCTAGACCGACAAGTGAAAAAGGCTAATAAGTAAAGACGTAAATTTTGTAAGAGTTCTTTGGAGAAATCAACAAGTCGAAGAGATCGTATGAGAAGTTGAGGAAAAAACAAATGATGCTGAAATCGACGTACTCATATTGTTTCAAATGGAAGAAAAAGTTCAAAGTGTGGAAGTAGACCTATAACAAGTAAATATCCATGAGCCTTAAGTGTTTATGCATACATATGCTAATATAGAGATGCATTTGTTGTAATTGAAGCAACATCGTTAATATTCGAGGATGAATTTTTCTAAGGGGGGGAGAATGTAACACCCCATACCTTCCCAACCCAATATGATGACGTTGAATAATGGTTACTTAGGTGACGAGATGCCATAAGTATGTATTTGGTAATGCTAGTGATGAGAAAATTTAAAATTTGGCCTCGTACATGTGATTAGCCCTTCGTAAGAAGTATTTTGTGATTTTCGTGGAGCATTGGTGGGGTTCAAAATTAGGCTAAGAGGACTTCCAAACAAAGTATATGAAGGGTAAGAAGTAAGTTAAAGAATAGGACTTGAAGTATCTAACCAAACCCGCGAAGAAAAGTCGAAAAATAAAATTTTCAAAAACAATTAAGGGGGGGCGCGCCAGAGGGTATGCCAGGCTTCTATGGACTAAAATTTTTAGCCCAGAGGCAGCAAGATGGTGCGCCCAAGGGCGTGCCAGGATGGTTTTTCCACTTTTTCAAAAGTTGGAAATTTTCTAAGTCCTAAGGGTGCCCGGGGACGTACCGAGCCGATTTTTGCCACATTTCTTCTAAAACCATGAGCATATACATTAAATGAGGGACTTATTATATTGGTATGATAAAATTACCCGAGAAAGAATTTGGCATCAAAATAACGATTTTACCCTTGTGTTTTTGCTAAAGATGTGTTATCCATGGAATTATAACTTGCAATATGACTTTTGGATTTAATGAAAGAGCATGGTATGGATGAAATAACAACATGTATGGTGTTATTATGGTCCTAAACTTGTTATTTTTCTATAAGTGTAAATTATGGGATTTTGGCCGATTTGTTGTTGTGAGGTGTATTGAAGTAAATTGATGCCATAATTATGATGTTGTGATGATGGAGAGTGGAAAGTATGAACTTGGTGTGACATGCTATTGGTTATCATGTATTGGTCAATGTATGGAATATTGTGGGATTATTGGTACAATAATTTCATAAATGGTATTGTCAAGGGGAAAATGACTTGTTAAAGCTAAACATGTGACTTATTGTTATTGTATGCCGTTGGAAGGTAATTTGTGGTTAATGTTGGTTACGTTATGTACTTGTGTTGTAGAGTGAAACTTAAGGACGGAGCGGGACTATTGTATGCACACTTAAGATTGTAGAATTGTATTGTGAATACAAGGTATGTAAGGTTACTCTTTCCATATCCTTCTACAACATATTGTTCCTATTGACACTGGACTTGTTTCAATTCTGAGAGGCTTGAAGTATAGCAATTCAGGTTGACGTATATTGTATCCATATGTGTCCTATTCTTAGATGACTTATGATTCACTCATCTCTTATTCATTGATTGAAGTTCCTAAGATGTCATAACGTGGTAATTCCTAAAAGGGACTATCTCAAGAGAGTAATAACATAAGAGAATCAATTTATCCTTGAAAAGCATTTTTTCAATCATGCCATGTTCCAAAGACCAATAATGTGATGATTATCTTTATACCAATCTTTCACAAGTAAAAGTACCAATCTCATAAGATCTCATAAGAGTAATAAGAGAGGTGATGTGCAAGTTAATATATCTATTCCTCATAAGTGAAGATGTCAATCTCATGAAGTGAAGGCGTGAAGTGAAATGTGTATATGACTGTGCTTCAAATAAGGTTATGATCCTTAATGTATCAATCATTCTTAGAATGGAAGTAACAATATAAGAGATGTATAATTAATAAGTAATCATGGGTGGTATCCCAGGGGTTAAAATAAATAGCATGGGTCGATCCCAATAATACGGGTGTTATCCTAGGGGCGACAGAAGACCCTAGTTTGGGTCGATGCCGATACATCCCAGGGGCAATATAAAAGCCTAGCATGGGTTCATATAACATCCCAGGGGCAATAAGCCTAGCATGGGTTAATGACATCCCAGGGGTGACACGAAAGCCTAGCATGGGTTCACATAACATCCCAGGGGTCAAACTACCTAGCATGGGTTAATCTCATCCCAGGGGCGACAGAACAGCCTAGCATGGGTAGAACAAATAAGATGAAAGTATGTAAAGAAAAGAGGAGTAAAGAACGTAATATAAATGGTTCTCCACATACAGAAAGAGAGTTTATTCACATTCATTAATTCTTTAATATTTGATTCCATTATGATATATGATGATTTCTAATGAGCCTTACATACTCAGTACATTCTTCGTACTGACCCCCTCGGGGGACTTACCTTACATGTTGCAGGTGCAGGCATTAGTAGACTTCCTCTGTAGACTGGGGATCATTTGCAGATATTTGATGAGCTCCAGTTGGTTCGGAGCCCCCTGAGTCATAGATGTATATTTGTTTTGATGTTATATATATTGTATAAAACGAGGACTTGTCCCTACTGTAAGTTGGTCTTGTTGATGCATCTATTAGAGGCTTTTATAGACATATGTGGGTATACAGATGTAAGAGACGAATATGTAAAAGACGACTATCCGTTTGACTTGATGGCCCCCAAGGCCAAGTTTCCTAAATGTATCTTTATATAGCATATGTTTCCATGATTCATGTCTTCCACATAGTCGCATGAGATATACTAAGATGCATACGAGGTTACGCATACAAATGTGCATGAGCAAAGATTGGTTCTCTCGGGCCATATCGGCTTCGGGTGCCAGTCCGGCCCGAATGGGATTTTGGGTCGTGACAAATAGAGTGGATGTACGTTAATAGAGTAGATGTACATTATATTATTAACCCCCTAATAGAGTAGATGTATGTTATATTGTTACCCCACCACTAGAGTGGATGTATGTGGATGAATGTTATTCTTTTACAACCTACTAACCAAGTAGATGAACAATAGTGGTACTGAACATAGAAGCAAGAAAGAATCTCTTGAATATAGAAGAATCTATTGGAGGCAAGTCTCTTGAGTGAAGGTAATTTTCCTTGAAGGAAAGTAATTATAAAAGATATTATATAAAAATGATGGTTTATCCACATTGATTATTCTCTCATATTTTATTCTATTGACATTCTCATGTATGATGCTATTTCTTATGAGCCTTACATACTCAGTACATTCCTCCTACTGACCCCCTCGGGGGATTTACTTTACAAGTTCCAGGTGCAGGTATTAGACCTCCTCTGTAGACTGGGGATCATTTGCAGAAGTTTTGGTGAGCTCCACTTGGTTCGGAGCTTTCTGAGTCATAGTTGTATATTTGTTTTAATGTTGTATAAAGCGGGGACTTGTCCCGACTTTAAGTTGGTCTTGTAGATGCATTTGTTAGAGGCTTTTGTAGACATATGTGGGTTTATGGATGTAAGAGACAAATGTACGCTTTGCCTTGATGGCCCCAACGGCCAAGTTTCGAAATATATATAGAGCATATGTTTCCATGTTCATGTTTTCCGCATAGTTGCATAAGGTTTAATAAGATTCATACGAGGATATGCATACGAAGGTTCATGATCAAAGATTGGTTCTCTTGGGCCATATCAGTTTCGGGTGCCACTCACGTCTCGATGGGATTCGGGGCGTGACATATAAAGGAAGGTGTAATGATATACCATGTGTTTGGGATGTTGGATAGTTTTTACTTCCCGTCAAGTAGCTAATTATCGCCTTATAATGTTAGCTTAGTTACGTACTTGTGTTGTATAGTAACACTTTAAGGAAGAGCTAAATTGTTGTAGTCACTTATTGGAAAGATAAGGTATGTAAGGTTACTCTTTTCCGTATCCTTTGGCCACACCTATTATTCACATCGTTACCGAACTTGTTTTCACTCCGAAATGTTTTAAAGTATCTCATTTCAAGTTTGTTAGCAATTGTTATTTACGTGTCTCTTATTTGTTGACTATTGTTCTGAAGCTCCAATAATGTTATGACCACCGATGTAACAATCTCACAAAAATTAAACAAATGAAGTAATGCATATTTGGTTGAGTACGGGTGGTAGCTCTAGGGGCTAAAGCCTAGCTCGAGCCGATCCCAATTGATTATTGAATGTAGGGGTAGCTCTGGGGGTGAAAACATAGCTCGAGCCGAACCTGTTTTATTAATTTATGGGTGGTAGATCTGGGTGCATAAGCCTAGCTCGAGCCAATCCCAATGTTATTTACCACTGATCAGCTGGTCCCAGGCATTGTATGATGTATATTAATATAAAGGTAAAAGGAAAGAAATGAATGTAATGTACATGGTTCCACATATAAGGTACGGTGGTATATCAGTATTATCTATTCACTTGTATTTGATTACATTTGAGTTCCTATATTTCATACCGTTACTTATAGCCTTACATACTCAGTACATTCTTTCGTACTGACGTCCCTTGGGGGACTTGCCTTACTTGTTGCAGGCACAGGAGCTAGTAGACCTTCATAGTAGGGTACGGGTCATCTGTAGGCTATTGGTGAGCTCCAGGTTGATTCGGGGCTTTTCGAGTCATTTGTATATGTTTTTGGTACTGTGTAGTAGTTTTATAAGGCGGGGACTTGTCCCAACCTTAGTCATGGTTAGATATCTTTTAGAGGCTTTGTAGACATTGTAAATTCAAGCGTAGAAGTGTCTTACCTTTTAGACGTTATGGCCCCAACGGACAAGTCTCCTATATATTTTGAATGTCTTTTCATGACTTTCATCATCGATATATTATATCTGCATGTGGCAGAGTTTTTGTTCACTTAATGACATGCATATGAATGTACATGATCATAGGTTGGTTCTCTCAGGCATTTACGGCTATGGGTGCCTATCCGCCCCAATGGGATTTGAGCCGTGACAGTACCTACCCTGAAACCTGCGACCTCTGAACTGTGAGCTGCTATGACTGCCACTGTAACTACCCTGGAATCGAGGTCTCTTATAGCTGCCCCCTTGTGCCTGGCAATTCATCTCCTCGATCAAATACATATGCTCAAGTATCTCCGCAAAGGACTTCCCTAAAGTCACTAAACTATGTGTGGCCCTACGGAGTGTTAATTGCAACCCTCTGACAAAGCATCTAATCCTCTCGTACTCATCAGGAAAGATCATAGTAGCATGTCTAGCCAAATCATGGAATCTCGTCTCATACTCAGCTACTGTCATAGACCCCTGTCTTAACCTGGAAAACTTATTTCAAAGACGCTCACGCATGCTGCGGGGCATATACTTCACTAAGAACACCTCGGAGAATTGTGCCCAAGTAACGGGTGGAGATCCAGCTGGCCTGGAATCAAGATAACCTCTTCACCATCTCTTTATGACTGTATCAAACTGATAAGCAACAAAATCTACCCCGTGCGACTCCACTAATCCCAAATTCCTCAACTTCTCCTCGCATCTGTATAAGAACTCGTAAGCGTCCTCTCCTGGAGTACTAGAAAATCTGGGTGGAGCTAATCTCAGAAAACGACTCAACATCTTCTGCTCCTCGGCAGACATAACTGGATGGACTGCTATCGATACATGCAGAACCTCAACTCTGGGTGCCGCAGCTACAGGCTGCGCCCCAACACCAACTCCCTGTGCGGCTGGCTGTACTCCCGCAACAGGCGAACCTCTAGATAATCCCAACAACTGTACCAAAGTATCTCGAAGCACTGAAGCATCAATAAATTCGGATGGAGCCTGGGCTGCTCCCTGGACCACCGACTGCTGTGGCTGAGGAATATCTGGAACTATAACGGGATCGGGTGACTGATCCCTATCATGATCTCAGCCTGGGCTGCTGCTCTGCCCTGCCTTCGACCTCGACCCCAACTAGGAGCCCTCATTGTAGGATCGGGAATTTGACCCCCGGCACTCGTACCATACATCCTAACCATCTGCGTAAAGAGTGAACCAAATAGAGATCAAAAACCAATATAGACACCAACGCACGGAGGCGAATCAAAGAAATAAGATTTACCCTAAACATACTTTGTAGCCTCCTGAAGATAGGATACGAACATCTCTGTACCGATCTGCGAGACTCTACTAAACCTCGGCTCATGCACCAACAATACCAGTGAAACCTAGGCTCTGATACCAAGTTGTCATGACCCAATTTTTTGAGTCATGATGGCGCCTACCATAACCCACCAATAGACAAGTCAAACCCTAGCCCGAAGCGACAAATGACAGACTAACGGGTGAAATCTCAGAAAACAGAGATGAAGTGGAAGTAACCATACTAATAAACATGCTAGCAATGTAAAAACAGCTCCAACATACATATATGTCGATACTAAGAAGGAAAAGGACAGTATATAAAGTCAAGAACCCCTCCCAAGATCTGGTGAGGTCGGTACAAGATCCACTACTAGACATACCCAAAATACAAGACAAAAACCAAATATATACCACAAGTACTAAAGTCTCGAGAGCAAAAGACTATACAGTAAGATGGAGTAGGATCTGCCTCAGAAGTCAATAAGATCCCTCAGCTCCAGAGTCAGTACTGAGAAGAGAGTCACATCAAAATCGTCGGCTAGTGCCCAAATCTGCATCAGGGAAAAAGATGCAGAAGTGCAGTATGAGTACTGGGGCAACGGATACTCAGTAGGCATCATCGGCCGACTAGGCTCAATATAATATAAGCAAGCTAAAATGCGAGGGTGCATGCTAGGTCTGGGGTATAAATAATAAATACGTAAGTAACTGTCGAGGCATATAGATATACTTAGGAGAAAAGGAAGTGTGATACAGAATAACAAGGAAATAAATGCATAAGTAAACACATAAGTCAAACATAACCTATCTGGCCCCCCAGAAACCCGATAGGCACAAAGAAGAAAACAATAACCCAGTCTGGCCCCCACAAACTGATGGGACACACAAAAATAGTAAATGCGTAGTCGCCAGTGTCTCAAAGCTGTACCAGTATCCAATAATCATAATAACTAACAAGGGTGCACCGGGCTTGAACTGACACCAATGGATAATAACAAGAGGCCAGACGCCGGAATCGAATCAAACATAGTGGATAATAAAAATAGGCAACATATATATCATAACCACCGGACTCGAATCGGAACTCAGAGAAAAATAGTATCGTAAACACGGTACCCAGTACCAGAACTCTCAAATCATATCATAACCAGATGCTGGACTCGAATCAAAACTCATAATAATCAATAACCAGAACCATCATATCTGAATCAGTGGACAGACTCGAACTGGAACTCATAATAATCAGTAATCAAAACATAGCCAAACGTCACATCATAATAAATAAACAGGGAACATGCTAGTCCCAGGCCGAAGCTGAAGTATAGGTAAAGGAGCTAACCCATCATCTGCTACAAGGTAAGTCTCTGGGTCCTCCTAGGTACATAGTCTACTATCATGCAATATCTAAGTCAGTCCGGGTATCTAGAGTAACCCATGGTAAGGCGGGTCCCAATTCTAAGCCAAGGCCAGTAATCCCGATTAAGTGTGGTGCTATCAGGGACTAAAAGGCTAAATAGGCCAATCGGGTATAATCGGGGTGACTCAATCTCGTCACAATCCTAACAGGTCATACTAGGGCTTAAGTAAGCCCAAAGATGTCAAAGTTTTGACGAATCGACAAAAAGGGTAACGGGGCCTACTACCGGGTCCCGAAAACTAGGTCTAGTTATACCTGTCTAAGTCTTGGCTAAGTCTGTCTAAGCCTGGACTAACGTCTAACAATAACATTCCCCAACTAGAAACTACAACAACAATACTATCCGACCCCAAATAGGTCATTTGTGGTGTACCACGAGGATAACGGGCCAGGAATGTATCTGAATCGCCCTATCCAGCCTAGAAGGCCTAAATCACAGCAAACCACCACCACCAAGTTTATAATTTCAGCCCACAACACCAGCACAATAGCATACATATATCACACATAATCCCAATCTAAGTGTAAAGGAAGGTAAACCTAGCCTATCTGGACGTCGCCGCAAGCCTGCCAAAAAATCCAGCTATACAGGAGCCTTCCCCTTTCGAGAGGCCTTTGAATGTTTCCAAGCTACCAAACAATAAACTATATGTCAAATTATGACTATTGATACCCATATTGCATTAGTTCGAAAAATGTCCAAAAAATCCACGTAGGGCTCACTTGCAGAATCGCAAAACCAAAACCGTCACATCATTCCAAATAGCTTAGTGACCAATAGTCACAACTAGCACCGCTAAATCCGAGCTCAATATGTGTCTCAAATAGCAACAACAATACCAATGTATAGGAAAACTACAGTAAATACCATAAAACTTACAGAAATAACGACGATTACACGTCCACAAACGCTTCCCCACTAGAACACGAGCTTGAACAACTTGATGTAGATGATTAATTTTCTATCAATTATTAATTGAAATATTGGAATATTTCCTAATTAAGTCTCCTCTGCGTCATAATACTATTTGTAGACACAGTATTTGCCATATATGATACTTTTTTTTTTTACAGAAAGAAAGTGGATGAAAACATACAAACACAACTATTGGATACCATAAGACCAACGTACAACAACACATATTATGATAAAAATGAATGAATGTTTACCTATTTAATGCATTTCTTCCAATAAGTGTCAAGTTCTAAATAATACACCATTTTAAGAAGTATTCACTTGTCCACTCCCTCTACTTCCACGTGGAAGTGGAGGTGATTATATTAATTAGTTTCTTTTTCATCCCACTATACATGCACTCGGGTATTTCATAGGTTCGTGTTAAAATAAATATCATATTTTAAATATACCATAATTAACAGAAAATTATTTTGGATAAAACCTCTATAAAATAAAAATATTACTTTAACATATTTAGATTCACTATCTCCGCTTAAAAATTAATAAGTTATAATACTATTATAAAGTAGTGTAGATATATCATAACCAAAGAAGTTTATAAATTTCCAAAATATTTTCGAAAGATAATTAACTATATTATTTTACCAAATTCTAATTTAATCTAAATGTTTCGCAATACGCTCGATATAAATAATACTCTCAAACGAACTGCCCGGAAATCGAACTGTCAGTCCCAGCAAGTCATAAATAACTTGGGAAAGTTATAGAGAAGCTCTAAACAATAACACTCGAAAATGAGGGAAATGACCGAGAAGGTCATTACAACCCACTTGAAAATCACTTCGATTTTCAAATCCGATTTTTTCCTTTTTTCGATCTTTTTTAAATCTTTTTTTTAATAGAATAAAGCTAAGGATTAAGACTTGTTGGAACAATTCTTTAACCTTGCTCTGATATCAATTGATATAAAATGATACACCAAAGATGAACACAACAAATAAAATAGAGATGAAATCAAAGGATTAGCAAGTAAAGAAAGAAATTAGATTAGGGAGAATAGAGATTAGAAGAAAGAAAGGTCAATCCAACAATTAAATATACATTTAATTACTAGATTAAACCATGAGAGAAGAGAAATTGAACTCATACAAAGATTACTTACCCAAGTAATCAAGAGGGCTCAATGGAAGAGATAAAAGGGTTCAACCCTAAGCTCACAAAGGAGGCACTCAATATTCAATCTCTAATTAACCCTAATGTATGAGACATAAAAACTATTTATAGTAGTCATGTAAAAATAGATAATTATAAAAATGACCAATTTATTAAAATAGTCACTTAAGCATATTGATGGCCTTGAAGTCTTCCTCCCATGCTTTCTGAAGTCCTCCAAGCTTATGATGGTTGGAAGAATGCTCCAAAGTGCTTGATGACATTTATAATTGTAATTACTTCCTTCATAAATCCATTTGAGCATGTTATAAACCTTAAAAAATCTTTTAATAAATCTTTCATGGCACTTTGAGCTCTTCGTGGATGATTGAAAGCTTTCATATCTAAGATGGTCCATACCCTCACTCTTGATATCAATCTTGTTATCTCGATTTGCAGCCGAGGTGCCTTACTTGGTAGGTAGCCCCAAACCTTTTTTTGAACCCCCGTGGCACTTGGTACTTCATTCAATGCCACTTCCAAAGCGACATTTGTCCTTATACTCGCTTTAGTATTGTGCTTTGGTGGTATTTTTAGTGAACGAAAAACGTATAGATTAGAAACTATTCTTAAGGTCAAGCTTTATTGCACAATCTAGAGTTGTGAAGAAACTAGTAACTTCTTAAATGGCAATGTAGACTCCCCATTATAGATATGGTCGACAACACCGGTATAAAGAGGATTCTACTAGACGCTTCTCCATAGACTCCCCTTGGACCATGAAATCTAGTGCTCTATTACTAAGTTATTCATGCCTCAAATTCTTGGTGGGACGGAACAACACCCGATGCCTTAACCTTGACCAAGCAGACCAACCTTACATGCTTTAATAAATGTGACATGTGCACAATTATGGAAATGAAACTTTCGTTAAACATTTACCTTTCATAAAATATGAAATCTTAATTAAAAAATAACAATCTCTAATCTACAAAATAACAATCTCTAATGTCTAATCATATTATACTAAAGGTGGAAAGAATTTAGAGGCAAAGTTGGATTACCATTTTACCCCTATACTACATTAAAATCATATTATAAAACATTTAATTAATTAAATATTAAATAGTAATCATATCATATTAATATACTAATAGCCCCTTTAAATAGGTACATATATGTGTTTTCATCTTCCAAAATTAATGCTCATATTTATCTTTTTTGTCTTTAATTTGTTTTAATACTTGACCTTTCAGATTTTTAAGTGAATCTTCATATTCCAAAACCTATAATTCTTTGCCTATAAATTTAACTCTTTCAATGCAATTTCCATAGAAAGATTTCCATGTTCTACAATTCTTATGTGTGGAAGACTAGAGGAGCTCTCTAATCCAGTGAAGAAAGTATGAAGATGAGGATTGTGTCAACAATTGTAAGGTCTGTTGGTGCAATTATAGGGATAGAAAACATTTCACTTACTGAAAAATCAGAGCTTGACGTCTTGCTTTTATATTTATTTGTAGAGATTAGAATTATAATGAGACCTCTCTATTATATATAGTTGAAAGTCACTTTCGTTAGCTTGCTTTTCAGGCTTTTCAATTTCTTTTTTATGCTCATGAGAGTTTATTACATTAGGTTTGTCAATTTCCAATATCAATACAAAGCAAGAAAAAAATTGTCTTAGAATTTTTCTACTTTCGTTGCTAGCTTTTTGCTAGGAATGCTCCAAGTTTTTTTTTTGGTCTTTGTATTTATAATTTCACCTATTAAGAATGAATTTGACTGAAAGGTTTATTTTTTCCTATGGCAAATGAAACAAATAGAATCAGATCAGTGATGTATAAGGCAAGTATAAAGAGACAATTAAACTTTACATAACCGTAGCAATGTCTACAAGATATTTTAATTTCAAATTGTTAATAATTGTTTTACATTTAATATTTGTTAACAGTAGCAACTATACTTTCTGCACCTTAATTATTTTAATATTTGTAAATTATTATTTTACATGTATTTGTGCATAAAATCTATTAGTTTTTGGACGTATTTTGTTAAAATTATCATGAGATTCAAAGGCGAAAGATAAGAAATGATATACCAAAATGCTTAAGAAGTTGAAAGTGTCTTTGAATCTCCAACCAAATATCACTCCTATTATATTTTTGATACAGAAATGTAAAACATCTTTTAACAAACTTTTAATTATAAAAAATTTAATATTGCAGTACGTTTCCTTAAGAGATCTCATGCATTGCTTTATATTGTCCAACACTACTTACTCTTGCCAAAGACACTAGGAGAAGTTGGTGTGCCACAATAATAGTAATAGGGAGACAAAGTAAGTCAAAACATTCTCTTTTAAATTTTTATTTTACAACTCAAACACAATATTTTATAATCATCATATTTATATTAATTAGTGGGAAGCATCAAAGTGCAAAGTTGGGATATCATTTTATACATATACTAACTCAAAATGCTATAAAACATTTAACAATTAATTTAATATTTATTTGAATTATAACTTAATGTCAGCTTAAATGAAATTGGCTATAAGATTGAGATCATTGTAAATAGTAAATTATGCTTACGCATCAATTTTAAAGAATTAAATCACAATCTGAATCGTTTACCTTCCAAAGATAAAGACTTGTGCATTTAATAAATATTTAATTTTTATTTCATTATGATTCATTAAGAAGTTAAGTCATCAGTTACAAAATTAAATATATGAAAAATAAGACTAATCAAATGATCAGTACTTTCCTGATCTTAAATGAGTGATTTTAACTACACTTAACACGAAAGAGTCTTTCATCTTCCCATCTTTTCACATCTCATATTTACTTCTTCTTTTAACTCCTGAATTTATGATAACCACTTATGACACTTGTTTATGGCTATTGACCATTCTTCTGCATTTTGGATTAAAATTATTCTTTTTGTTGATTTCTTTTCATAACCACATTAATAAATTGTAATAACATTTTTTTTGTATGACATTATTGTGGAATTTGTATATGTTATTTTGGGAATAAAGAAGATTTAAATTTTCAGGTTTTCATGACATCCACTCATCTACACACTGATAATGATCATCCCAACAAACAACCTACCTGCAATAACTCATGAAACATGTACACTATTCTGCAAAATGAACTTGTAATTTTGCAGTAATATTTTCCATTACTCATTATATGAATGTGTTTCATAATATATATCTATATTGTTTGAATGAGTCCACACAAATTAACATGGGACACACGTGCAACACACGTGTCCAAAACTAGTATATTAAAAGTGTGAAGGTCTTTATAAATGTTGTTTGAACTTTTTTCCCTTCATTAAAAGTCTCCCCAATAACAAAATTGTCTTTTCACTATTTCATCAAATTATTATCATTTAATTATTTTCCTAAAATTTAAGACAATTACTTTTTCATATTTTCTCTTTCAGTTGAAAATTTCTGATCTAAAAATTGGGCGACACAAGCATGTTGCATCCGAATAAAAGTAAGTTCTACAATTATGTTACTTTATAGCATGAGACGTATTACGTTAAACATTCTGTTCTAGATTTTTGAGTTGGTGTGTACAAAAGAATTATAAGAATGATACTTTAAAGACACCAACAACAGAAAGAAAAATGGAACAAGTAAGAGATAATAATATGGAACTATAGAGGCCGTAACCCACAAGCAATTAGGCATTTAGAGTGTATGTTCTTACTGCAATTATAAGAATCTGCTTAGTTGAGTTCATCACTTCTCTGTGAGGAATTTGAAGGAATTGAAATTGCCTAATACTTATATAAAAGAAGTCATTATTCTCTTTACATTTTCGTTTTTAGCTTGTGATATGCAATCTTTGCAAAGGTGCTACTTGACAATTACAATTGACAATAACAAAGAAATTCATCAGTCTAGGAATTTTAGAAAAATTGATTTCTATTTAGTGTTTGCATCAAATTAAAAAGAACTATATAAACTACTGAGCACTTTCTAGCTGAAAGTTTTAAGATTAGACTGCTCAAAAAAATATTTCATCCCTTAATGTGACCTAGATGTCATTTGAAAAAAGACCTAGATGTCATGATTGTAAGCTAATAATCGTCCACTCTGAGAATTCACACCTATAAAGAGACATAGATGCACTACATACAAACTCTGGAAATACATCAAGTCTTTCAAGAGGATATGGGAACATGTAGAAGTATATTGAAGTATTTTATAATTTTGGGTTTATTGAAGTATTTTATAATTTTGGATCTTAAAAAAATTATTTTGTACCCCGTAAGATAGATTGTTACGAGCTATACTTGATATTCAGGTATCTACTTTAAAAGAAACTTGTCTAAAATTAAGCTATTGTTATATGGCACGTGATAATCTTTTCTTTAAGTTAAGAACTTAAATAGTAGATTTGAAAGATAATAATTTTGCTAGAAACAAAAGTTTAAGTATATGTTATACTACCAATCAACTTAACTTTTGTTATAATATTATTCAATATCAAATAATCTTTGATCAATGAATAATTTAATTTTGTAGGGTAAAATTTTTTTAATCAATTATTTTCTTAATAGTTAAATTTTGAAATTAACTGATATAAATAGTTATTAAAATTTAATTTTAAATAATCAAAGGCTCACGTGAGAAGCACGTGCATTTAAACTAGTCTATATCTATAATCTATATCTATAATCTATAATATATTAAAAGTGTAAAGGTCCTTAAAAATATTGTTTGAACTTTTTGCCCTTCATTAAAAGTCTCCGCTTTAGACGAAATTGTCTTTTCACCTTTTCCCTTCAATTTATAATATTAAATATTAACTATAACAAATATATAAAAAATTAAATTGAGAAGGTTTTCTACTTATAACTGAATTCCTAAATTTATGGTAATATTTTGATGTGTGCGTGACTTTTTTCCAAAAAAAAAAAAAAGATCGGTTCACTTTTCCAAAAATAACAAGATTTTGTTTTTTAAAGGTTTTATTTTTGTATTTGGTTATGTACTATACTTTTCCAAAAAAAAAAGGTTTTGTTTTTGTTAAGGTTTAGTTTTGTATTTAGCCGTACTATTTAATCTAAGGGTCTTTTTATTTTTGTTCTTATATTTCAACGTGCTTTTTCTCTTAGTTGATAGCTTTACATATTGTATATGAATTATTCATAATCAACAATTGCTAATGGATTCATCCCATTTTGATAATTTTTCGTGTTTTCTCTTTCAGTTGAAAATTTCTGATAGAAAAATTAGATGAAACAAGCATGTTGTTGCCGAATAAAATAGTCAAAAAAAATTAAGGTTTATCTCTTTCCTTTTCTTTTTCTTTGTAAAGATTAAAATTTTGTAGAACCTTTATTATAAGACCAACATATAGCTCTTTTTATGTAATTATGTTCATCTGCATATTAATTGTTTATAGAGAAGTAACTTTACGGTTTCTAAGTTTAACAAACTGTCTTGCAGAGCTCAACTCAACAAAACTACGGTAGGCTCAGGTTGAAGTGAACAAAACTGGTATTTCTTATGTTTTTTAGCCCATGCACTTTGTTCAATAGATATTTTCTTGGTAATTGGGATAGGAGTACTACGCGGTCCATGGTGATGAATCCAAGATTTAAATGTAATCGGTTCAACTTTTAAGATTTTCAGCATTACATTCATTGTAATGTTCAAATTATGTGTTCAGATCTAATATCTATTGAGGTTTTAGTATATATATATATATATACTCCCTCGATTTCAATTTGTTTGTCTGGTTTTGATTTGACACAAAGTTTAAGAAAGTAAAGAATGACTTCTGATTCTTGTGGTCTTAAACTATAAATATGTAGAATATACGAAAATAACCATTGTTCCCATGGTTTTTAAACATGTCATGTGGAAACCTATTTAGATAGGGTCTCATTTATTTGTATTTGATGAAGGTCTTAATCTTAATCATTTAGATTTTCATTTAGCTATCGTAATCAAAACTTTTGACTAGCAGTGACAAGTATGAGAAGAAGGTGTACGTCTTGCCAAGACACCTCGATGACAAGGTTGCTTCCCTTCACCTTGGAGATCTCCTAGAGCCAAGCTTACCGAACTTTTCAAGGATCAAGCTGACTACATTATCGTACCAGTTGAGCGCCCTTATAAGTTACAAGCCTGCTCACTACAGGTACTGAGCGAAGAGAAACTCATCACAGTGGCTAATTTTTTTCTTACTTGATTTATTAATTTATGTATTTGAATTTTTCTTCCAATGATTTGTTTGCCATGTTCCAATGATTAAATGGTAAACGCAAGGTATGTTAGCCATTTTTGGAAAGTAGGGTTGCAATTAGAGAATGTCTTGGAGAGGACGAACGTTGAGAATGCAATCATAGTAGTAAACCAAAAGATATTATAAGGATACATGAAGTTATTCTTTCTCCGTCTTTTTTCTTTTAAAAAAAAATCATGGAGTAATTTTGCGTTTTTTTCTTTTGGTTCAAATTTTTACAAGGATCAAACTATTTTTATTTTACACCATGAAAGAGGAGTACATGTCATGAAATATATGAAAAGAAATTAAGAGTCCTAAAATATATAAAGCACAACCCATAATTTGAACCAACTCTTACTACCTACATAAAAAAAGAGTTTGTCCCTCATTGCATTGCACAAAAATACATATTGTCAGAAAGGTAATTAATTTAACTTCTTTCATAAATTTATTTTATTATTTATCTACCTCAAATTGAAAATAAACTATGCTCCGGTATTGCATTAGTTATATCCTTCCATTCTTGTTTTTACTTTTTTGGTATAAGTTGAAATACTTTGCATCTTTACTGTAATACCCCGTACATTTCCGACCTTACTTGAAAACTTTGAGCCATGTTTACCTTAGTTTTGAGAGAAATAAGTACGTATATTGTATTGCTTTGATGGGGTATTGGATAGTATGCTAGTGTTTGCAAAGAAAAGTCGAAGAAAGGAAGAAAATTAAATTTTTGATGTGGGGTGCGCCCAGGGGCGTGCCAGGCCTCTTCTGGCCAAATTTTTTTTGCCAGAGGAAGCAGAGGGTAGCGCCAGGGGGCGTTCCAGGCCGCTCAGTCTCCCCCTTTTCAGAGCTGAAATCCAGCTAAGTCTCAGGGGCGCCCGGGAGCGTGCCGGGGTGCTTTTTGCCAAATTTCTTCTACGATTATTAGTCCATAAAGAGGACTCTTGGGTTATGGTATCCTTATTCCATCGTAGTAGGACTACTCTTAAGCGAGTTTGGCATCCGAGTTGGGTTAATTCTTCGTCACAAGTATTTTATCAAATTATGTTCAATTAAGCCATGAGTGGCTAGAATTTCTTATTTTTGAGATTAAGGCTATGAACATGAATCTCGTGATTTAAATAATAACGTGACATATATGAAATTATTTAAACATGAGATATATGGTGGATCATACATTGAATTTGGTGGGCTAAGTTAACATGTGTTAATGGGCTCAATTTGAGGCCCAAAATGAAGCCAAAATGCATGGCCCAAAGGGCAAATGACCCATTATTCAAATTTGACCAAGTAAACATGGCATTTAATGCCAAGAATTGGCTAAGGATGAATTTAGGGGCTATATAAAGTCAAAAATCAGATTTTTATTCCAAAAACCACACATGCCTTTCTACACATTTTCTAAAAGATATTTCTCATATCTTCCAAACCCTAAGTCATCTCTTTGGACAAGATCATCACTTTGCAAGCCTTGGTAAGTGTATACTCTCATGGATTAATATATTACATGCTTAATATGGTGTGTATATTATGATTGTTATGTTGGCAAGGTGTTGAATAGTGCACTTTTTCTTTTTGCTAAAAGATGTGTCATCTTTGTGATTTGAACTTGAAAGGAGACTTGAGGTTTTGATGAAAGTGCATTGTATGGATGAAATAACAACATGTATGGTGTGATTATGTAACACCCATTACATTTTTGACCCTACTTGACAACTTTGAACCATGTTTACCCTAGGCTCTAGAGCAACAAGTACGTATTTTGTATTGTTATTGATGGAACATTTGATATTGTGCTAGTAAATGTGATTAGACCTTCGTAGGAGGTGCTTGTGACTTTGTGGAGCATTTGTGGGGTGAAAAGTGAGATTTAAGGGACATCCAAGCAAAGGATCTTAAAGATAAGAGGCAAACAAAAGGTGGGGACTTGAAAAATTCAACCAAATCCGCAAAGAAAAGTCAAAATCAAAAATTTAGTATGGGGCGCTCATGGTGGCGTTCCAGGCCGCTTTGGCCTGAATGTTTTGTGGCACTGGCAGCAAGGGGACACTCCAGGCAGCGTGCCAGGCCGCCCCTGCACACCTTTTCCAGAGCTGAAATTTTTCTAAGTCCCTAGGGCGCCCGGGAGCATGCCGGGGTGCTTTTTGCCAAATTTCTTCTACGATTATTAGTCTATAAAGAGGACTCTTGGGTTATGGTATCCTTATTCCATTATATTAGGACTACTCTTGAGCGATTTTGGCATTCGATTTGGGGTTAATGCTTCGTCATAAGTATTTTATCAAATTATGTTCAATTAAGCCATGAGTGGCTAGAATTTCTTATTTTTTAGATTAAGGCTATGAACATGAATCTCGTGATTTAAATAATAACGTGACATCTATGAAATTATTTAAACATAAGATATATGGTGGATCATACATTGAATTTGGTGGGCTAAGTTAACATGTGTTAATGGGCTCAATTTGAGGCCCAAAATGAAGCCAAAATGCATGGCCCAAAGGGGAAATGACCCATTCTTCAAATTTGACCAAGTAAACATGGCATTTAATGCCAAGAATTGGCTAAGGATGACTTGAGGGGTTATATAAAGGCAAAAATCAGATTTTTATTCCAAAAACCACACATGCCTTTCTAGACATTTTCTAAAAGATATTTCTCATATCTTCCAAACCCTAAGTCATCTCTTTGGACAAGATCATCATTTTTTAAGCTTGGGTAAGTGTTTATTCTTGTGATTTAATATATTATATGAATGAGAGATGGTGTATATCATGATGGTTATGTCTAAAAGTGTGAGTAGTGCACTTTTGCTAAAAGATGTGTCATCTATGTGATTTAAACTTGAAAGGAGACTTCAGATTTTGATGGAAGTGAATGGTATGGATGAAGTATCAACATGTATGGTGTGGTTATGACCTTAAATTATTTTTGTTTCTATGTGTATAACTTGTGGATCTAACTTGTGGGATTGTTGTGGGATTATTTTCATGAACCATATTGAGGTGACTTGATGGAGTAATTGTGACATAATGTTAATGAGGGAAAGTAAACGATACACTTGGTGTGAAGTGCTATTGGTTTATGATGTCTTTGTCAATGTATGGAATGTTGTGGTATTGTTTGAATGAAAATGCCGTGAATTGTCTTGTAAAGGGTGGAATGACGTTATTAGGCAATCTTGTAACTCATTGTCATCTTATGCACTTGTAAGGTAGTTGGTTGTTAACGTGAGCTCCGTTATGTATTTGTTTTGTAGAGTAAAATGTAAGAAAGGAGCTGGAATATTATATTCACGTATAGGATTGTGTATTCATAGTGAGAAGGCAAGGTATGTAAGGTTACTCTTTCTGTATCCTGCTGCAGCACATAGTGTTCGCATTGTCATTGTACTTGTTCCATTCCAAAATGTTCTAAGGTATTTCATTTCAGGTTGTCATCCATTTTTAGTCACATGTTCCTCATTCATTGATCAAATGTTACTCATGTGTTACATAATTGTGGACATGTTCCAAAGCTCCACTATTGTTATGACTATTATTGTGTCAACCTCTTAAAAGTAAAGAAATGAAGTAATGCATAGTTATTGGTTACAAGAGTACGGGTGATAGCTCTAGAGGCATAAGTCTAGCTTGAGCCGATCCCAAGAATTATTGGATCAGGGGGTAGTCCTAGAGGCATAAGCCTAGTTCGGGCCGAACCTGACAGGGGGTAGCTCTAGAGGTAAGAACCTAGCTCGAGCCGAACCTGATATATCGGTTTATGGGTGGCAGCTCTAGAGGTAATAACCTAGCTCGATCCGAGCCTGGTATATTGATTTATTGGTGGTAGCTCTAGAGGTATAAGCCTAGCTCGAGCCGATCCCAACAAAAAGTTATGTTATGTTAAGACCCACTGATCAGTTGGGGCCCAGGTACATTGTGACACAGGTGATGATGAATAAGCATAAAAGAAAAGAAGCAAAGAAAGTAATGAAAGCAATATACATAGTTCCAAACATACAAACCGATGGTTTATCCATATTGGCTATTCTCTTATATTTGATTCCATTGAGGTTCTTATGTATTGATGCAGTTTCTTATAGCCTTACATACTCAGTACATTCTTTGTATTGATGTCCCTTGGGGGACTTACCTAACTTGTTGCAGGCACAGGTGCTCATAGACCCCCACAGTAGATTACGGATCATTTGCCAATAATTGGTGAGCTCCAGTTGGTTTGGGGCTTTCCGAGTCACAGGTGTACATTTGTTTTGGTATTGTAAAGTTTTATAAAGCGGGGACTTGTCCCGACTACAGGTTGGTTATGTACATGTATCTGTAGAGGCTTTGTAGACGTATGTGGGAAGATGAATGAAAGAGATGTATGTCCATTTTGACTTGATGGCCCTAACGGCCAAGTTTCATATATAATATGTTTTCCATGACTTCGGACATTGGTATTTTATAGTTACATGAGGTAGAATGATATTCCTACAAAGACATGCATATGAATGTACATGAGAAAAGATTGGTTCTCTCGGGCCTCAACAACTTCGGGTACCAGTCCTCCTCGTTGGAATTTGGGGCGTGACAGGTTATGTTCTTTAACTTGTTATTTTTCTATGAGTATAACTTTTGGGTTTAGCCTCGTATGTGTATTGATGCAGCATGTTAATGTAATAGCGTATGCCTCACGACAGTTGCAACTACATGAGAGAAATTATCCAACACATGATCTTGAGCTAGCAGCTGTGATATTTGCTTTAAAGATATGGCGCCATTATTTGTATGCACTTCATGTTGATATCAATACTGATCATAAAAGTTTTCAATATATCTTTAAGCAAAAGGAACTAAATTTGAGGAAACGAAGGTGGCTAGAACTCTTAAAAGACTATGATATCGATATCTTATACCATCCAGGGAAAGCAAATGTGGTGGCTGATGCACTGAGTCGCAAAGCAATAGAACGCACTAATGATCAGTTGATGGAAAAAAAAAAGATATAGTCAATGATCTATATCAACTAGCTAGCTTGGGAGTTCGTCTACTTGAATCTCCAGATGAAGGGGTTATTGTGCAGAATGCAGCAGAATCTTCCTTAATAGCTGAAGTAAAGGAGAAACAGTATGCACATCCTATTTTATTGCAGCTGAGAGAGAATGTGCAACAAGAGTTGATAAAGGCATTTGATCTTACGCAAGAGGGAGTACTTCAATGTCAAGGTAGATTATGTGTACCGGATGTAGATGAGCTAAGGAAGCGGATTATGACAGAGGCACATCATTCACGATATTCTATTCATACGGGAGCTACAAAAATGTATCATGATTTGAAAGACATGTATTGGTGGGGAAATATGAAGAAGAACATTGCAAAATTTGTAGCTCAATGCCCAAATTGTCAACAAGTCAAAGTAGAGCATCAGAAACCTGGAGGTTATATAAAACCTGGATGTTATATGCAATGTATCAATCTTCCAATCTGGAAATGGGGCAGGATCAACAGGGATTTCATCACAGGTCTGCCTCGTACACTGCAGAAATTTGATTCTATATGGGTAATAGTTGACAGGTTTACCAAGTCAGCGCATTTCCTACAAGTCAAGACCACCTATACAGCTGAAGACTATGCGAGGTTGTATGTTAAAGAGATAGTGCGATTATATGGGATTCCAAGCTTCATCATATCAGATAGAGGAGCTCAATTTACTGCACATTTTTGGAGGTTTTTTCAGAATAGCTTGGGTACACAAGTGAATTTGAGTACGACTTTTCATCCTCAGACAGATGGACAAGCAGAGCGTACTATTCAAACACTTCAAGATATGCTACGAACTTGCACATTGGACTTTAAAGGTAGTTGGGATGATCATTTACCTGTTATTGAATTTTCTTACAATAATAGCTATAATTCAAGTATCAAAATGGCACTATATGAAGCTTTATATGGGAGAAAGTGTAGATCGCCAATTGGATGGTTTGAAGCGGGTGAAAATGCATTACTTGCGCCAGATCTTGTTCATCAGGCTATGGAGAAAGTTAAAGTGATTCAACAGCGGCTACAAACGTCCAAAAGTCGACATAAGTCATATGCTGATGTTAGTAGAAGAGGGCTCGAATTTGCCATAGGCGATTGGGTATTCTTGAAGGTGTCGCCAATGAAAGGGGTAATGAGATTTGGAAAGGAAGGAAAATTGAGTCTACGTTATATAGGCCTATATGAAATTATCAGAAGATTTGGTAAAGTTTCGTATGAGTTGTCACTACCCCAAGAACTCTCCACAGTTCATCCAGTATTTCATGTTTCGATACTTCAAAAGTGCATAGGAGATCCATCTCTTATTGCTCCCATTGAAGATGTACAAGTTACAGAGGATCTCACTTATGAAAAGATACCTATTGCTATTCTGGATAGACAATTGAAGAGGTTAAGGAATAAAAATGTAGCGTTTGTAAAGGTACTTTGGAGAAATCAACAAGTAGGAGAGATCACATGGTAAGCAGAAGAAATGATAAAGTCAAAGTACCCGTATTTATTTCACACTGAAGAAAAAGTTCAAAGTGCGTAAGAGGAGAAATAACAAGTAAGTATCTATGAGCATTATGTGTATATGTATATATATGCTAATATAGAGATTCATTTGTTGAACATGAGACGATGTTATTAACATTTGAGGACGAATGTTTCTAAGGGGGGAAGAATGTAATACCCTGTACATTTTCGACCTTACTTGAAAACTTTGAGCCATGTTCACCTTAGTTTTGAGAGTAATAAGTACGTATCTTGTATTGCTTTGATGGGGTATTGAATAGTATGATAGTGTTTGCAAAGAAAAGTCGAAGAAAGGAAGAAAATCAAATTTTTGGTGTGGGGCGCGCCCAGGGGCGTGCCAGGCCGCTTCTGGCCGAAATTTTTTTGTAGAGGCAGAAGAGGGGAATGCCAGGAGGCATTCCAGGACGATCAGTCTCCCCCTTTTCAGAGCTGAAATTCAGCTAAGTCTCAGGGGCGCCCGGGAGAGTGCCGGGGTGCTTTTTGCCAAATTTCTTCTACGATTATTGCTCTATAAAGGGGACTCTTGGGTTATGGTATCCTTATTCCATCATAGTAGGACTAATATTGCGCGAGTTTGACATCCTAGTTGGGGTTAATTCTTCGTCACAAGTATTTTATCAAATTATGTTCAATTAAGCCACGAGTGGCTAGAATGTCTTATTTTTGAGATTGAGGCTACGAACATGAATCTCGTGAGTTGAATATTGTCGTAACATCTATGGAATTATTTAAACGTGATATATATGGTGGATCATAAATTGAATTTGGTGGGCTAAGTTAACATGTGTTAATGGGCTCAATTTGAGGCCCAAAATAAAGCCAAAATGCATGGCCCAAAGGGCAAAGACCCATTCTTCAAATTTGACCAAGTAAACATGGAATTTAATGCTTAGAATTGGATAAGGATGACTTTAGGGGCTATATAAAGGCAAAAATCAGATTTTTATTCAAAAAACCACACATGCCTTTCTAGACATTTTCTAAAAGATATTTCTCATATCTTTCAAACCCTAAGTCATCTCTTTGGACAAGATCATCACTTTGCAAGCCTTGGTAAGTATATAATATCATGTATTAATATATTATATTATTGATATGGTGTTTATATTATGATGGTTATGTTGGCAAGGTGTTGAATAGTGCACTTTTTCTTTTTGCTAAAAGATGTGTCATCTTTGTGATTTGAACTTGAAAGGAGACTTGAGATTTTGATGAAAGTGTATGGTATGGATGAAATAGCAACATGTATGGTGTGGTTAAGTTACTTAACTTGTTATTTTTCTATGAGTATAACTTGTGGAATTGTTGTGGATATGTTGTTATGAAACGTATTGAGGTGACGTAATGGATTAATTATGACGTAGTGTTAATGAGGAAGCCTAAAGGGTAAACTTGGGGTGAAATGCTATTGGTTTATGATGTCTTGGTAAATGTATGGAATTTTGTGGTATTGTTGGTATGAAAATGTCGTGGATTGTATTTTAAAGGGGGGGATGACGTTATAAGGCAATCATGTAACTCGTTGTCGTCTTATGCACTTGTAAGGTAGTTGGTTGTTAACGTGGGTTCCGTTATGTATTTGTGTTGTCGAGTGAAATGTAAGGAAGGAGCTGGACTATTGTGTTCACATATAGGATTGTATATTCATATTGAGAAGATAAGGTATGTAAGGTTAGTCTCTCCGTATCCTTCTGCAGCACATAGTGTTCGCATTGTCATTGTACTTGTTCCATTCCGAAATGTTCTAAGGTATCTCATTTCAGATTGTCATCTATTGTTAGTCACATGTTCCTCATTAATTGATCATTTGTTATTCATGTGTTACATAATTGTGGACATGGTTCCAACCTTCCAATAATGTTATGCTCCAAAGTTCCAATAATGTATAATCACCAATGTAGCACTCTTATAATGAAAGAAAGAAGTAATGTATAATTGATGAGTATTCTTGGGTGGTATCCCAGGGGTGGAAGCAACACCTAGCATGGGTCAATCCCAATATCATGGGTGGTATCCCAGGGGCGACAGAAAAGCCTAGCATGGGTCGATCCCAATATCATGGTTGGTATCCCAGGGGCGACAGAAAAGCCTAGCATGGGTCGATCCCAATATCATAGTAGCATCCCAGGGGCGACAGAAAAGCCTAGCATGGGTCGATCCCAATACCATAGTAGCATCCCAGGGGCGACAGAAAAAGCCTAGCATGGGTCACTCTAGATTTGTATATGAGGACCGTACCCCAGTGGTGGAAGGACCTAGCATGGGTCATCCTCTTTACCACTGATCAGTTGGTCATCTGTTTAAAGTAAAGTAAAGTAAAGCAATGAATGTAACGTACATTGTTCCACACATATTGAACGACGGTTTATCCATATTGTCTTTTCTCTTATATTTGATTCCATTGAACCTCTTACGTATATTACAGTTTCTTATAACCTTACATACTCAGTACATTCTTCGTACTGATGTCCCTTGGGGGACTTACCTTACTTTCTGCAGGCACAGGTGCTAGTAGACCTCCACAGTAGGTTGTGGATCTTTTGCCAATCATTGGTGAGCTACAGTTGGATCGGGGCTTTTCGAGTATATTTGGACTAACAAATGCACCAGCTATTTTCATGGATTTGCTAAATAGGGTGTTCAAGCCATTTCTAGGCGTGTTCGTGATGGTGTTTATAGATGATATTTTAGCTTATGCAAGATCACAAGAGAACCATGCTAATCACTTGCGGCAGGTGTTATGGATTCTTCATGACCATAAGAAATATGCAAAGTTCTCTACATGTGAATTTTGGTTAAAATCCGTAGCATTCTTGGGTCACATTGTGTCAGATGAAGGAATAAGGGTGGATACACAAAAGATAAAAGCGCCGAAGAATTGGCTAAGGCCTACGACGCTTACAGAGATTCATAGTTTTCTTGGATTGGTTGGTTATGATAAGAGATTAGTTGAAGGATTTTCCTCAATTGTTGCACCTTTAACGAAACTAACACATAAGTCAATCAATTTTTGGTGGAATGATGCATGTGAGAAGAGTTTCCAAGAGTTGAAAGATAAATTACCTTCCACAACAGTTTTAGTACTTCCTAAAGGCACAGAAGGAAATACAGTATATTGTGACGCTTTCGGGGTTGGCCTCGGATGTGTATTGATGCAGCATGGTAATATAATAGTGTATGTCTCACGACAGTTGCGACCACATGAGAGAAATTATCCAACACATGATCTTGAGCTAGGAGCTGTGATATTTGCTTTAAAGATATGGCGCCATTATTTGTATGGGGTTCATGTTGATATCTATACTGATCACAAAAGTTTTCAATATATCTTTAAGCAAAAGGAACTAAATTTGAGGAAACGAAGGTGGCTAGAGCTCTTAAAAGACTATGATATCGATATCTTATACCATCCAGGGAAAGCAAATGTGGTGGCTGATGCACTGAGTCGCAAAGCAATAGAACGCACTAATGATTAGTTGATAGAAAAGCAAGCTATAGTCAAGGATCTACATCAACTAGCTAGCTTGGGAGTTCGTCTGCTTGAATTTCCAGATGAAGGGGTTATTGTGCAGAATGCAGCAGAATCTTCCTTAATAGCTGAAGTAAAGGAAAAACAGTATGCGGATCCTATTTTATTGCAGCTGAGAGAGAATGTGCAGCAAGAGTTGACAAAGGCATTTGATCTTACGCAAGAGGGAGTACTTCAATGTCAAGGTAGATTATGTGTACCGGATGTAGATGAGCTAAAGAAGCGGATTATGACAGAGGCACATCATTCACGATATTTTATTCAGTCGGGAGCAACAAAAAAGTATCATGATTTGAAAGACATGTATTGGTAGGGAAATATGAAGAAGAACATTGCAGAATTTGTAGCTCAATGCCCAAATTGTCAACAAGTCAAAGTAGAGCATCAGAAACTTGGAGGTTATATGCAATGTATCAATCTTCCAATCTGGAAATGGGACAGGATCAACAGGGATTTCATCACAGGTCTGCCTCGTACACTGCAGAAATTTGATTCTATATGGGTAATAGTTGACAGGTTTACCAAGTGAGCGCATTTCCTACCAATCAAGACCACCTATACAGCTGAAGACTACGCGAGGTTGTATGTTAAAGAGATAGTGCGATTACATGGGATTCCAATCTTCATCATATCAGATAGAGGAGCTCAATTTACTGCACATTTTTGGAGGTTTTTTCAGAATAGCTTGGGTACACAAGTGAATTTGAGTACGACTTTTCATCCTCAGACAGATGGACAAGCAGAGTGTACTATTCAAACACTTAAAGATATGCTACGAACTTGAATATTGGACTTTAAAGGCAGTTGAGATGATCATTTAACTCTTATTGAATTTGCTTAAAATAACAGCTATCATTCAAGTATCAAAATGGCACCATATGAAGCTTTGTATGAGAGAAAGTGTAGATCACCAATTGGATGGTTTGAAGCGGGTGAAACTGCTTTACTTGGGCCAGATATTGTTCATCAGGCTATGGAGTTAAAGTGATTCAACAGCGTCTACAAATGGCCCAAAGTCGACACAAGTCATATGCTGATGTTAGAAGAAGAGGGATCGAATTTGCCATAGGCGATTGGGTATTCTTGAAGGTGTCGCCAATGAAGGGGTAATGAGATTTGGAAAGGAAGGGAAATTGAGTCCACGTTATATAGGCCCATATGAAATTATCAGAAGATTTGGGAAAGTTGCGTATGAGTTGGCACTACCCCAAGAACTCTCCACAGTTCAGTCAGTATTTCATGTTTCGATGCTTCAAAAGTACATAGGAGATCCATCTCATATTGCTCCCATTGAAGATGTACAAGTTACAGAGGATCTCACTTATTAAGAGATACCTATTGCTATTCTGGATAGACAAGGTAAGAGGTTAAGAAACAAAGATGTAGCGTCCGTAAAGGTACTTTGGAGAAATCAACAAGTAGGAGAGATCACATGGGAAGATGAAGAAATGATGAAGTCAAAGTACCCGTATTTATTTCACACGAAAGAAAAAGTTAAAAGTGAGGAAGAGGAGCAATAACAAGTAAGTATCTATGAGCATTATGTGTATATGTATATATATACTAATATAGAGATTCATTTGTTGAACATGAGATGATGTTATTAACATTCGTGGACGAATGTTTCCAAGGGGGGAAGAATGTAATACCCCGTACATTTCCGACCTTACTTGACAACTTTGATCCATGTTTACCTTAGTTTTGAGAGAAATAAGTACGTATCTTGTATTGCTTTGATGGGGTATTGGATAGTATGATAGTGTTTGCAAAGAAAAGTCGAAGAAAGGAAGAAAATCAAATTTTTGGTGTGGGGCGCGCCCAGGGGCGTGCCAGGCCGCTTATGGCCAAATTTTTTTTGGTAGAGGTAGAATAGGGGCACGCCAGGAGGTGTTCTAGGCCGCTCAAGCTCCCCCTTTTCAGAGCTAAAATTCAGCTAAGTCTCAGGGGCACCCGGGATTTCTTCTACGATTATTGCTCTATAAAGAGGACTCTTGGGTTATGGTATCCTTATTCCATCGTAGTAGGGCTACTCTTGAGTGAGTTTGGCATCCGAGTTGGGGTTAATTCTTCGTCACAAGTATTTTATCAAATTATGTTCAATTAAGCAATGAGTGGCTAGAATGTTTTATTTTTTATATTGAGGCTACGAACATGAATCTCGTGAGTTGAATATTGTCGTGACATTTATATAATTATTTAACCATGATATATATGGTGGATCATACATTGAATTTGGTGGGCTAAGTTAACATGTGTTAATGGGCTCAATTTGAGGCCCAAAATGCATGGCCCAAAGGGCAAAGACACATTCTTCAAATTTGACCAAGTAAACATGGAATTTAATGCCAAGAATTGGCTAAGGATGACTTGAGGGGCAATATAAAGTCAAAAATCAGATTTTTATTCAAAAAACCACACATGCCTTTCTAGACATTTTCTATAAGATATTTCTCATATCTTTCAAACCCTAAGTCATCTCTTTGGACAAGATCATCACTTTGCAAGCCTTAGTAAGTGTCTACTCTCATGGATTAATATATTATATGCTTAAGATGGTGTTTATATTATGATGGTTATGTTGGCAAGGTGTTGAATAGTGCACTTTTTCTTTTTGCTAAAAGATGTGTCATCTTTGTGATTTGAACTTGAAAAGAGACTTGAGTTTTTGATGAAAGTGCATGGTATGGATGAAATAGAAACATGTATGGTGTGGTTATGTTACTTAACTTGTTATTTTCTATGAGTATAACTTGTGGGATTGTTGTGGATATGTTGTTATGAAACGTATTAAGGTGACGTAATGGATTAATTATGACGTAGTGTTAATGAGAAAGCGTAAAGGGTAAACTTAGGGTGAAATGCTATTGGTTTATGATGTCTTGGTAAATGTATGGAATGTTGTGGTATTGTTGGTATGAAAATGCTGTGGATTGTATTATAAAGGGGAAATGACGTTATAAGGCAATCATGTAACTCGTTGTCATCTTATGCACTTGTAAGGTAGTTGGTTGTTAACGTGAGTTCCGTTATGTATTTGTGTTGTAGAGTGAAACGTAAGGAAGGAGCTGGACTATTGTGTTCACATATAGGATTGCATATTCATATTTAGAAGATAAGGTATGTAAGGTTAGTCTCTCTATATCCTTCTGCAGCATATAGTGTTCGCATTGTCATTGTACTTGTTCCATTCCGAAATGTTCTAAGGTATCTCATTTCAGATTGTCATCTATTATTAGTCACATGTTCCTCATTCATTGATCATTTGTTATTCATGTGTTACATAATTGTGGACATGGTTCCAACCTTCCAATAATGTTATGCTCCAAAGTTCCAATAATGTATAATCACCAATGTATCACTCTTATAATGAAAGAAAGAAGTAATGTATAATTGATGAGTATTCTTGGGTGGTATCCCAGGGGTGGAAGCAACACCTAGCATGGGTCAATCCCAATATCATGGGTGGTATCCCAGGGGTTAAATTACCTAGCATGGGTCGATCCCAATATCATGGGTGGTATCCCAGGGGCGACAGAAAAGCCCAGCATGGGTCGATCCCAATATCATAGTAGCATCCCAGGGGCGACAGAAAAGCCTAGCATGGGTCGATCCCAATATCATAGTAGCATCCCAGGGGCGACAGAAAAAACCTAGCATGGGTCACTCCAGATTTGTATATGAGGACCGTATCCCAGTGGTGGAAGGAGCTAGCATGGGTCATCCTCTTTACCACTGATCCGCTGGTCATCTGTTTAAAGTAAAGTAAAGTAAAGCAATGAATGTAACGTACATTGTTCCACACATATAGAATGAAGGTTTATCCATATTGTCTTTTCTCTTATATTTGATTCCATTGAAGCTCTTATGTATATTGCAGTTTCTTATAGCCTTACATACTCTGCACATTCTTCGTACTGACGTCCCTTGGGGGACTTAGCTTACTTGCTGCAGACACAGGTGCTAGTAGACCTCCACAGTAGGTTGCAGATCTTTTGCCAATCGTTGGTGAGCTCCAGTTGGATCGGGGCTTTTCGAGTCTCATGTGTTCAGTTGTTTTGGTATTGTAAATGTTGTATAAAGTGGGGACTTATCCCGACTATAGGTTGGTTATGTACATGTATCTGTAGAGGATTTGTAGACATATGTGGGATGATGAATGTAAGAGATGTATGTCCATTTTGACTTGATGGCCCTAACGGCCAAGTTTCATATATATCATGTGTTTGTCCATGACTTTCACCATTGGTATTTAGTTACAATAGATAGAATGATAATCATACAGAGGCATGCATATGAAGGTACATGAGTAAAGATTGGTTCTCTCGGGCCTCAACGACTTCGGGTTCCAATCCGCCCCGTTGGAATTCGGGGCGTGACATTTACCATAATGAAATATATGTAATAACTTTAGTCTAGTGTTTTCCTCTATTTGAGGAAGGGATATGATTGTAATTAGCCATCAAATTTCACAATTCCTAACCATTTTTTGGGGTTAGATTTACGATTGTGAAGACAAAAAGTGGATTTCATATATCAAGGGAAGAAAAGACATACAATGCTTTTAGCTAGAGACTTCGTGAATTATTGGATGATAACTAAATGTCGATTAGGAAAACTTTGATTAGATGATGATCCCTTAAAAACTTTTTGGGACTTTACAAACAAGGGTGAACAATTTAAAAAGAATTAATTATAAAGATACTATGAAATTTTCTTAGTTAATTATCTCCTAATTTAGTAAGGTGGACAACTAATATGTGACAACTATTTTTAGTAAGGCGGACAACTAAAATGGGATGGGGAGGATTGGATAATGAATGTAACATAGTATATTAGCTGCCACTAAACTTTACTCACAACTTTACTACGTATCACTCGTCGAGTTTTATGAACTTTATACTGGTTTGATTCTCCACTTGATATTAAGCCACAATGATATTTGACGCTTTAGTTCATAAACTCGATCTTATGTTTTTTGTTTTTTTGTGTTTCGTGTGGATTTTTTAGAATCTATGCTACATGTTTATACCTTATATATATACTCTTAGAGATTTTACCTAAACTAAGCTTCATTATCAAATACCTCAACTAGTTTTTTTTTCTCATGTAGTTAGAAAAAACTGATTTGAATTCATGGATTTATTACTCACGATCGATACACACGTGCAACGCACGTACTCTAAACTAGTATATTATAAGTGTGAAGACTCTTCAAAAAGTGATTTGAACTTTTTGTCCTTCATTAAAAGTCTCCGCAATAAACAATATAGTCTTTTCACCCTTTTCTCAAATTATTATTAGATTATATTTATATTATTTTTAAGTTGGATAAATTATAATTATGTACAAACCCGAATAATATATGGACTTTTAGACCTGACATATATGGACAGAATATTTCTATAATCAATTGCTGGATCCGTTTCCTACTAAAGCTTTTTTTTTTGTGTGTTGTCGTAAATAATTAAGGAAAGATTGATAATCAAGAGGGGGAGTGAATTGAAATTTCTCGCCTTTAGTCGACTATGCCAACAGTTAAGTCGACTTCCTGCAAGTTAGTATCACAGATATGTAGATAATAAAGTTTAACTTAAAGTAAATGAGACAAAGGGTTTATACTGGTTCGGAACACCGATGTGGTGCCTACTTCCAGTCCCTTTGGGTTGCAAGGGTTTCCTTTAGAGCATATAGGAATCTTCAACGTTACATGTGAGTTTATGATCTTCTCGTACTTCAACAGTATGAGTATGAACTTGTGACTCAACCTCTACTATGTAACCCTAACTGTAACAGACTTTTTCTTTTTGTAACAATTGTAAACTAATGGATTAAAAAGTGTTATGAAGAATGAAAGAGTATAGCTAATAGGTTCAAGCGAAGTTCGTATTTCTTCTTCTTCTTCTTCTTCTTCTTTATATAGCTGTGGATGTGGGCTATGTTAATGCTCTAAGGATGGAACCCAAGGGATTTTTCTCTCACTCAAGGATTTGAATGATTCATGTCCATTAATTGAATATAATTTCATTCCTTCTTTAGTGTGCTTCCTTTTTACTGATTTTAGGGAGTATATTCTATAGGTGTCCATATCAAATATGTCCACCAAAGAGAATATATTCTTTTTCCTTCTTGATGTCGAGTCCCCTTCAATAGGATCTTCAAGTTCCTTACTTCAAGGAGTAATTGATACAGCTTAGTTGTCTTTCCTTGTGTGAGATCCATGTTTCAATCAGTCCTTCATTTGTGTGAGTTCCTGTCAAACGACAATTGTTATCATTAAAACTTAACTAGATTTAGGAGGCTAACAAAGATAGTCAAAATAAAAGAAATTGAGCTCCAATGAAATACTATTTCAAGTTCTTATTAATTACGTACTTACTAATTTTTTTTTCCAACTATATAAAAACTGTAAATATAGAAAATATAGAAAAGAAATTGGTGTTTGACTTGAGGAATAAGTTGGTGAATGAATCATTATTGGAACAAAATACATATGAGTCATAATATAAGAAATCTCTCTTTCAACAAGAATTATTGCGTCTTTATTTTTTCTTTTTGTATTTTCTTTGGGGTTTATCGAAAATAGTCTTTCTTTATTTTTTCTTTACGTATTTTCTTTGGGGTTTATCGAAAACAGTCTTTCTACCTTTATAGGGTAGAATCATGGTTGTGTACACACTACTCTCCCGAGACACCACTTATGGGATTACGCTAGCTATGTTGTTATTGTGGTTGTTAATCTTGTGTGTGGACGATATGCTTATAAGGTGTGATGATGCTTATCGCCTTATCCACCTAATTTGTAGAGTTCAATGATGAATTCAAATACATGCACTATCATATGATCTTATAGCATTTGTTGTCCTTTTAAAGGTTTTTGGTTTCTCTTCTTTTGTGGTGTATGCGATTTGGTTTAGCTACATAAAATAATCTTGAAATCTCATGATAAAAGCTTGGTTTTGAGGTGTTACAACATCTGACTCTTATTGTTCTGCAATAGTAGGCTCATTGGACATTAGGATAGAATGTGTTTGCTTTTCTTACATTTAGTATTAAATGTAAAGTTTAAGTTATTAGAAGTTCTTCAACCACTATAAGAATTAATCTATATAAGTCATTATTGATAAATTATTCAATGTTCTTGTGCAGGTGAAGGAAGATGCATGTGGAGCATATGATTGAAACTTCGTGTCAATTATGAGCAGATTTGAAGGCATGTTTTTTCTGATTTTATTTCTCATTTATATTGGTACTATATATATTGTTAAGGTGTTGTTTATTACATATTTGTACATATAATTTGTTCAAGTTCATACATTGTTTGTTGGAATCATATACGGTTAATTTCAATTAAGAATTTATGTTGAGTGAAAACCAAGAGCCAGATTTTACAATAATATTAATTTAACATATCAAAAGAAGTGATTGCTCTCCATGATGGTCCAGTTTATAAGGACGAAGTGTTAGCTTTGGTGAATACCAGGTAGAAGTAGGAGTTCTGAAGTCTCCCTATTTCTTCATTTTGTTACCACACTTGAGATAATTGGAGTTGGATTTAGGAGCTGGAGTTTGGTTTGAAGAGAAAAAGATCCACACAATTTGCAATAGGAATTCCATAGCTTTTGTTTGGGAGAATTGATTTTGTAGACACTTATAAACTTTTTTAGTTTTATGTCTTTTTTACAAGATATTTTCAATTTTAGTCAGAGGTGATTTTCATTTTTGCACTTCCTTTCATTTTGTTAGTAGCTAAGATATCTTAATTCCTCCTTTTGTTTGCTCTTAGGCTTCATTTTAGTACACGTATTTTATTTTACCTTTTTACTAAATATAGTATATGCATATAAAATATGTTTCAAATATGCTTTGACTCTAATTAAGAGATTAATCGGCCAGGAAGATATTCAACTTGGTCAGAAATCTATTACAAAGAGCTTATTCTATATGTTAAATCTTGTAAACTTGCACATTACTTATAAGTATGTACCTTTTTTTGCAGGTTTAGAAATAATTGGAAATAAGTCATACTCATTGTAGGGAAATCAATCAACTCTTTCACTTTGTTTACTATATTCCGATTCATTGACCATTTCTTTCAAGTTAGATGCTTTGACATGGTGAACTTAGTGCACATTTTGTTAATGGAACTTGGACTTCTTTACCTTTAAATTTCATTATATACCACATATAAATGTCAATTGCTACTTTTTAAAAATGTTGTTCTTCTTATGTATATAGTTTTGTTAATTGACTAAGACACACGTGCAAAGCACGTACTCTAAACTAGTTATTCAAATAAGCCACGTGAAACCATAATATATTTAAATGACAAAAGGAACACGATATATATAATTAACTGTCTATGGAGCCACTATGACAACGAATAAAAGAAATGTTAGAATTAGGGCCCTAACTATACAAAGAATATACAAGTTGTATTATCAACAACACGCCCTGAGTAACAAGTGGGCGTGGGCGGAGCTACAGCCGACGAAGGGTGGTCAGATGAACACCCTTTGTCGGAAAATTTTTCCGAGTATATAGGTTAAGTATAGATATTTTTGAATATATACCTATTGTTGAACACCCTTGACAAGCTAAAGATGCTTAGCCCAGCGGCCAAGGGTGTGCAAGTCCACCTTACGAGCGCAGGTTCGAACCTGGGGACTGGCATTTTATTTAATCAGTCACTTCTTTTCCTAAAAGTATGAACACCCTTCACCAAAATCCTGGCTCTGCCACTGGCTGCAGAGGTAAAATTACCACTGGAGCATACCACTGCGGTGGTTAAATTCTTATCCCAGACAGTGTTCAGTAAAATGATTATAACTTTTTACTCCAAAGGCAGATTAACAAATGGTTAGATGCGTTGGAAAGAAGACTCAAAGATCTTTCATTTTGTACTATTAAGACCCATGACTCTTTATATTATAGGAGATATACTTATTTGAAGTTGACCCAAGTTTAAACTTAGCTTGAATCTCAATCAGTATGAGCACTTCAAACTTAACTTTGGGCTATGGGTATTGTATGACTCATGGCTTATACGAGTCAACCATCAATCAAGGACCAGGTTTCTTGAAAGAGAAGTTCAGTAACTAAAAAAGTAATGGAGTTGGATGCAGAAAGGTAAACAACAACATTGTTTATATGGAAATCTCCTTGCTCATGGTAGGAAAAAACCATGACCTGTCTCATAGGATTTCCTACAAACTCCACTAACTCAAACAAAAATGTGATTACAAACTCTAGTAATTATAAGTATTAAATTCTTAATCCTAAATCTTTGTAATAACTCTATTACAAGACAAATGCAGTAACTCTACCCCACCTCCACGTCAATTAACTCTAGTCAACACTCCTAGGTAACTCTACCCAAGAGAGATATCAAATAAATGATGAAAACGAGACTTGACTAAACACTAGATGATTCAATCAACTAACTATAATTGATGTGACTCAATCTAAGACTTAGACAAGAAAACAATCTACTATTCTTTATAACTCAGGAGTAGATTTAAAATATGAGAACAAAAGACACAAAACTCAAAATACAACAAAGACTTGCTTAGCACTCGATCAGGTCCCTTTGTTGAAGTAAGGAATGTTCTTTTTATGAGGATGGCTTTTGCTTTGAGAGATAATATTTTTGAGCTTTGCAAAAATGAGGTTTTTCTCCCACATAATGATCTATATATATGGAGCAAATGGGAGGGAAAACATAGAAAGTTTCTCATTGGTTGAGATTAAAAAGTGGTTGTTCCTCTGCTATTATGCACCAACTTTTCTGCAAAAAGTACAACTGATAGTTGTACTGTTGACTGATAAAAATTTTAATGTTCGATGGACCTAGTCCCTCATTTGGTCCTTATGGAACAACATCCCTCTAAGAAATAGTTTCTCTTGAGAACCAAATTTTTCCAGAAGATATATGCACACACTCATGAAATATTGTCAAACACTAATTGACTACATAATCATACATCTTAGGTACCAGGTCCCTTCATGCAGTTTGTCAATCATTAAGAACAGATGTTCCATGAGCCATTTATGTGCTTCTGTCCTTAAATAGTTTTGTTAATCATCAAAATCACGACTATAATAATTTTCCCCTTTTTGATGATGACAACTCTATAACTAGTATAGCAACAGGTTTAGAGAGTTTTTCTATCATCAACATTTATCCCTTTTTTAGTTTCTCCTATCAGCTAGAAGTATCAGGTCCCTTATTAGTTCCTCATGTCACCAGCATCTCCCTTATTAGTTTCCCCTATCTCCAACATCTCCAATAACAATATTTCATTGTTTTTCTTATCCTTTTATGAGTTTGCTAGTCATCAGAATCAAGAATAAGCTTGCCAATCATCAAAATCATGAATATAACATTTTCCCCCTATTTGATGATGACCAACTTAAGCCAGCAGTGGACCAGATTAAGATATTCCCCCTCACACCAGCACTCATTTTGTTCCCTCTATCACCATTGATCAATTTCCCCTACCATATTATTCTCTTAGGTACTAGGCTATTTCACCAATTTCGCCATTATTTCCCCCTTTCACCAAGAACTTCCCTTTTTCAGAATCATTAAAAAAGGCAAATAGCAAACCAAGTAAAAGACATAATCAACACATGTTAACACATGGCCACTGGGGCAACACTAACATAAGCAAAATGAATAGAGAAGAACCAAAGATATATGCAACAAAAAAACATGCAAAATTTTGTTAATACCAGTAAAAACATACACAAAAGGAGAGAACAGTCAATTTGTCATATAGGGTCTGAAATAAAGCTTAGGAAAAAGATGGATTATAGGAACAAACATTGGGAATGAAGACAAGATAAGAGTTGATTCAAGACATTTGTCTCTTAAGAACATTCGTATCTTCATGGACTTGGAAAAGCTTTTGGTTCAGGTCCCCAACATTGATTTGCAATTAAGATACTTCAAATCTTGAGAAGCTCATTCTTGATAGGAGCCATCAGGGCACTTGGTCCCCTTATCAGATTTGGAGAAAGCTTGCATGTAATTCAGCCATCTCAAGATCAAACACTCTACCACGAAGCACACCATTTTTTTATGCTTTTTCAGGATCCCTTTTTTTAGTGAAATCCTTTGCAGGCACTTTCTGCTTTTATGACTCAGCAGGGGTAATCGATCACTACTAAAACATCAACATCCCTCTTTCTTTTGAATCTCGACTTCATTTTCTTTCCTCGATAAACCTCTCTCAAACAACTCCTCATTAAAGCTCCCGGACATCAATATCAAATTTTCTTTTTTCATTTGTCTGGACAGAGTAGAAGAACTATGTCCCTAATTGTGTGTGATTTTCTGTATGACATTTACTTCTTCACTTTCTTGTACATTCTTACCAACCTCCACTAAAATTTGTTGGGTGACCTGATCCTTTCATCAGAACCTTTACTTGAAGCAAAATTATGGATAGGAACTATCAGACCAAGGGTTTTAAGGAATTCTCAGTTGTCTTTCTGAAGAGGTGGTAAAATAAAGGTGGAATGATTAGGATTATGCCTTAAGAGGAGAAGAATCAATGTGTCATGTCAAAAAAGGAGATGATAATAAAGTTTCAAGTAACATGACAATATTACAGAAGAGTGGAAAAGAAAAAGGAAATCTATGCGGCATTTCAAGACAGTTCAAAGCTTTTACGAGTTTAGTTAGTGGTACTAACCTGTAAAGAGGAACCTGGTCCCTATTTTGATCTTTTGAGTGCATACTTTGAGCTATCTAGATGATCTCCACTTCTTATGTTCTCTCATATTTCCATTCGTCCATACGTACAATTGTATAGAGCTATGTTAGTCATAGTAAATAAACTCTTACCTGGATACCTGTAGTCTAATCATAGCCACTGGAGGGAGATTTTGATGAAGGAGATGATTCTTTCCAAACTGTTCCCTACTCAGTGCATTTATGAAACTTTCAGGTACCTGGTCCTTCATGAAATCCTAAAAGATTCAAAGAAATGAGTCATTAGTCATGTGCTCTCTTTATCTACCAAGTACCCAACGTAGTTGCACATTTAGCCAAATTAAAATTATTTCTCATACTGAACATGATGCCAAATCTATCTGCCATCAAAAAGAGCAAAGATCTAATGATGCGTTGATGCATTATTTCATTCCCAAGAGGACCAGGTCCCTTGGAGCTTGTTCAAGAGAAAGAAACTGACATGTCTACTGAGACATATCAAATCACTCCCATAAATAGAGTCAAGATCTTCTTGTAAAGCCTTGAGTGAAATAAAATAAAGGTAGAAGCACAGTAGTAAGAAGTAGGCAAAACACTTGAAATAGAGCCATGCATTTATAAGGAAAGTCAGTCAGACATTACACAAGAAATAAAAAAATATAAAAAGGTGCAAACCTTGAAATAGGGGCTCTTTAATGGAGAACAGAAGTGTGGCTTGGGAATAAGAAGGCAAGGATTAAGAAGAGGACTTAGAAAGGGACTTGAGTGCTATGGTTAAATGATCATCAACATATGTAGAAACTTTAAGCAACTTTCTAGGCAAGTTGAGCAATTTTTGATTCGAAGATCATTTAGGAGAACAGGTCCCTACGTGTTCCCTTAGAGGCTTACTGCAACGTTGATTTTAATTAAGCAATCTCAGCATCCTTTTGTGCAAGCAATGCAATCATTCTATCTACTTCAGCATTTGATCATTCCTGAGCCACCATGAGATCATAAACCACAGAATGATTTGTCACTCCACTTTTATTCTAGATGATATCATATTCTTCCAAGGTGGTAATGGTGAACATCTGTGTTTTGGTCCCTGGAACCCCTTCTTTAAGCAGAACCTTATAGTACTTAAACACTTTGCTAAGCAAAAATACATAGGCAACACATTAGGTCTCCACTTTTCTAAGGACCTGTTCCCATCAGTAGGTACTTCAAATATACGACCAAGAACTTTTTCATCTAAGAAGATCTCCACTCATTTCAAATGGGTAACCAACCTGCTTCTTTCAGAGAAAAAGGCCATGTCAATAAAAAGCTCCACAACCTCATCTATATGTAAATCAGGAGAGGTTGATCAAATAGTTGCAACCACTTTAGAAACTTCATTACTATCACCAAGTCTATCAAGATTGGAAATTCTGTAATATTTGGATCAACTACTTTCCCTTGAAGGACAGTTTGTTTTCTCATAACAACTAACAATTTTTCCTGAGTTTACTCCTTGTGCATTCGACGCAAACTATTGTATGAGTATCTGGTTCCTTGGTGTCAGACTCAATATTTTGATTCTTTTTCTTTGAATATGAAATCACCTTAGATGAAGCAAGGGCATCAACACCCCTTCTCCATTTAAAGGCTCTCACAACTTTCTTCTCAATCACTTAAGGAGCAATTTTCACGTCTTTTGACCACACTGGCGGCGTCATCATTATCCACTTCCACATTTATTCTTGCTCATAGACATTTACATCAGCTAGTGATATGACATCATCTACCACTACAGTTCTTCTTTCCATTCTCCTTTTCTCCACTACCTAAGCCTGATTGGCTGTCAAAGCATTATCCATTAATGATAGTAGTTGTTCATTTTCAACCAAGATATTTGATAAGGTTTCCTTCTCAATGGTCAGCCCTCCCTCACATATTTTTGATTGTTAAAATAACAAGGCATTATCAATATTACATTCAAATCAGTACTAGGTATTTTGTTCAGGTTCGTAGTTTGGAAGGAGTTTTCTCTTTTAGGAATAGCCAAACCACTTTTATGTTCTTCCATAGAAGTGACATTAGAAGGGTGGCTTGCTAGATACCTTAGTTTCAGTAACTAGATCTATTGAGTCAATGGTTTCATCAAAGATATTTAGGGATTCAGGAAGAGTGAGGTATTGAACAGATGAAGGAGTGTCTTTGAGAGTTGAAGGATTTTTGGGGAATCAAAGAAGGAGACTGAAAATGGATTACGTATATTTCAAAATTTCAAAAGTAACAAAAGACAGACTGACCTCTTAAAGAATCAGGTCCCTCGATGAACATTTAGTTCCTGCTTTGTGTATGATCTATCCTTTTTTTCCTTTTGTTTTTCCCCTTTTTACCATGCGTGTATACCTGGAAGGGTATGAAACAAAGTTAGAACAAGTCAATGTGCACTTACCAGGATACTTCCAATAAATTTCCTAGATATTCAGGAGACATCCCAGTAAGGTAGAAGATTATTGACATAGCACTTTGCTCATTTTGGAGATCAGGTCCTGCTCTTTGTTTTCTTGAGAAACTTCTTGAAAGGGAGTGGAGACTCCTTCCCTTTGTAGTACCTTAAGTGAGAGATAAAGAGAAAAATTCATTCCATTCAGGTCCTTTAAGCAGTCATTATAGAAAGCATGTTTTGACTGCCCCCACTCACTCTTCTTCCTTGATAATTTTAAGTTTTGGTTTTGGGAACCCATTTAAGCTTGAATTCCCAAGATGGAGACAAAGGAAGAGTCAAATTTCTATTGGTCCATTCTGGCAAATTGATCCTTCTAAAGACGGGACCAGGTACCTTCATTTTTGCCTCTGATTCCTTGTATCTCTGATTTTTGCTCTCACCAAGATGTTTTGCTACACTTGTATCCTTCCAGCGCTCATGATTGCCCTGATGCACATGGATCCAATTGGTTGAATCTAATACAATTCTTATATTAAAGTTACTAGGAGCATTCTTCTTCTTCTTCTCTTCCTTTTTCAGGCAACCATGACTTTCATCACCAATGAGTCTTTTATCAGCTGAGCTATCCAGATCTTGTGAGGACCCTGTCCATTTAAGAGACTTCTCAAGGTCTACCTTTAGTTGGACCAGGTTCCTTTCAAACTCTATGTTCCTTTCAAGAGACGCTACAAGATTTGTTTGGGAACTTTTTAATTCTTCCTCATTTTCAGACTGTCGGCAACTGCTTTTATTACTTCCTTTGACATCAAGCCCAACTGCATCTTTTTGTTTCTCAAGTATAAGATCACTTTTAGATGACACAATATCACACTTGTCTTCCATAAGATCATTGAGGGCATTTATCAGCACATTCGCTAGACATCTCAGTTTCTTCAGTGAATAATTTTTTAGATATTTCTTGAAATCCATAAGAGTTACCTCTTCATCATTTTCAATATCTAATTTAGAAACAAGTCCGAGCACTTCTTTATTGTTTACCTTGAGGGAGGTACTTTTTACACCTTGCTCTTCATTTGAGTCACTTAAGAAGTCTCCCTATGCTGCTACTACTGACTTCATAGCTTTGCTAATTTGCTTCTTTCTGTACTCACTGGGGACCAGGTCCGAAGTGCCTTATCATTCTATGCTGCACTTGGGACAGTATCCATCATCAAGTCCGTGAGCTGAGTATTCTTTAGCACGATTTTTAGATTTATCTATGTTATGATCGGTTCAATACTCCTAAACATTTGCTTAAATTTTCATCGGTGGACAGTCTATCACATTTTCTCATCAAGCTTTGTAATCTCTTGGCTATATAGGTCATACCGACATCCTCTTCACTTGAGTTACTATCAACTATTCTTAGGGCCGCAACTTCCTCCTCAAAGGAATTCTTGTCATCATATATAGACTTCAGTGTTTCCCAGATATCATTTGTAGTTTTACATGATGAGACTTTGCTCAACTCTTCAGGACAAATGCTATTCACAAGAATCCTTTTGGCCTTGAGATTTTTCTTCACTGCTTCTTTGTCACTACCGTTATATTCCTTCTAAATTTTGGTAACATTTAAGGTGTCATCTACTGTTGTTACTGTCTTAATTGGAATAATAGGACCATCACGAATAATGTACCACAATTCACAATCCTCAGATATTATAAACTCTTGAACTCTTATCTTCCATGCTAGATAATGTTGACCATTAAACATAGGTGGCTTAGTGATTGGATGTCCTTCTCTCAGATGTGATGGAATAAACATGAATCAGGATCCTTCCTAGGTGTTAACCTTTTAGGATGAACCACTCTGATACCAATTGATGGCTTATACCAGTCCACCACGAATCAAGGGACCAGGTCCCTTGACAGAGAAGTTCTGTAACTAAATAAGTAATGAAGCTGGATACGGAAAGGTAAACAACAACAATGTTTATGTGGAAACCTCCTGCTCAAGGGAAGAAAAAACCATGACCTGTCTCACAGGATTTCCCACAAACTCCACCAACTCAAGCCAAAATGTAATTACAGACTCCAATAATCACAAGGATTAAACTCTTAATCCTAACTCCTTGTAATAACTCTATTACAAGACTGATGCAGTAACTCTACTACACCCCCACGTCGACTAACTCTAGTCAATACTCCTAGATAACTCTACCTAAGAGACATCAAATAAATGATAAAAAAGAGACTCGACTAAACACTAGATGATTCGACCAACTAACTCTAATTGATGTGACTCAGTCTAAGACATAGACAAGTAAATAATCTACTATACTTTATAACTCGGGAGAAGATTTACAATATGAGAACGAAAGATATAAAACTCAAAAGACAACAAAGGCTTGCTTAGCACTCGATCAGGTCCCTTTGTTGAAATGAGGAATGTTCTTTTTATGAGGATGACTTTTGCTTTGAGAGATAAAATTTTTGAGCTTTGTAAAAACTAGGTTTTCCTCCCACAGAATGATATATATATATATATATATATATATATATATTTATATATATGGAGCAAATGGGAGGAAAAACCTAGAAAGTTTCTCATTGTTCGAGATTGAAAAGTTGTTGCTCCTCTGCTACTGTGCACCAACTTTCCTGCAAAAGGTACAGCTGACAGTTGTACTGTTGACTGCCAGAAAGTTCAACGTCGGATGGACCTGGTCCCTCATCTGGTCCCTATGGAACAAGATCCCTCTGAGAAATAGTTCCTCTTGAGAACCAAATTTTCTCAAAAGATATCTGCACACATTCGTGCAGTACTGTCAAACACCAATTGACCACGTAATCTTACATCTCAGGTACTAGGTCCCTTCATGCAGTTTGTCAATCATTAGGAACAGATGTCCCATGTGCCATTTTAGTGCTTTCGTCCTTTAATGGGTTTGTTAATCATCAAAACCACGAGTACAACAATGACCTTAGTTCATGTCGAATGCACTCCTATACTAAAACATTGGTCCTATAACTTATGATGAAAGAGGTTATTATGCTTTTACCGGAGATATTTTCAGTAACGACGGAACGGGCTGTTACATTTTGCTAGAGATTTTTATGCTAATAAAAAATATAGACAATTTAATTTTTATATATATATATATATATATATTTTTTTACAGTAACTAATTCTATTATATGACAGTTACAGATAATAAATTTTTTATGTGATATGATTATCTACAAATATATGCATTATTGATTTATAGAAGTTAAACTCATCTAATAGAGATACCAAACGTGTTATACTCTTGCAGGACTTATACCAGAAAGGGGCTAGGAATTTCTGGATTCACAATGCAGGTCCAATTGGTTGCTTGCCTGTGACCACTGTCAAAGTTAAAGATCCAGCACCTGGGTGTCTGGATGAACATGGATGCATCAAGGATGTGAATGGTATAGTCATGGAGTTCAACAATCAGCTCTCCAATATGGTAACCAAACTCAGGATGGAGCTTCAAGAAGCTGAGATAACTTACGTTGATTTGTACAAGGCTAAGTATGAGTTAATCAGCAATGCAAAGAACCAAGGTAATTAATTTTTTAAAACTTTATAGGGTAACAAATTAAATCATATTCAAACTGTCAATTTTCGTAGTTTCTAGTAGGTGTTTGAAGAACATGTAGATAAAGTTGAAATAAATGACCAATGAAAATGAAGTTGAGAAAGAGTATTTCTTTGACTTGTAAATATTGAAGATTTATAAGTAAAAGCTATTATTTCACTAAAAATATTTCTCAAACAAGCTAAATTTTTTGAAATTTCACCATTATTTCAAATAATGAAGTTGATATTTGCAATTACTAATTGCTTAACACCAATAGTTGCAAAATATAGAATTTTGATATTACTTCTCCTTGCAATTTATATGAGACGATTCAAAGTACGAAAGATTAAATTACCTAATTTTTAATATGAATTCAAACATAAATTTTTAAATTTTAGAAATAAAATTTACATATATAGGAATTATATAAAACATTGTTATAAATTACAATAATTCACAATTCAAAATATTTTAAAAACATATAAAAGAATCTCGATCAAAAAAGATTCTTCAACTCTCCAAATAGTAACTGTATCGCTTTTTTTTTCTTTTTTCTTAGTAACTGTATCACATAAAGTGGTTTAAGAAAATATTATTTTTATTTTTACTAAAATATTATGTAATTATTGTATGGTATAGTGGTAGAAAAAACTCGATCTGGTGAAATCCATCAACCATTTTCCGTAAAATAGGTTAAGAACAATTATTGTATGATATACGACTAGTTTGTCAATGTGTTTTCTGATAGTGGTCCATACCCAATTAATGGAAAAGAAAAAATAAAAATGAATAACAAAATACAAGTAGCTTGTGGGCAACAACACTTGTTTTTTGGTAGGTGACAATTTGCCAACTTGTATAAGCTTGTTGTGGGTAGATCTGCAAATTGTCAAGTTGCACAACTTGCAACCAATCCAAGCAAGATTTGCAAATTGTCAAGTTGCACAACTTGCAACAAATCCAAGCATTTTGATTGGATGATATATTGGCCATCTTTCCTATAAATAGGAGGCATCACTTCCTCATTTGTAACACATCCAAAAACAACAACTAAGAAGTAGTTGTGGAGAGCATCTCATAGAAAGTGTGAGAAAATAGTGTGCGAGAAAAAATAGAGAGTGTGAACGGTATTATAGTGAGGTGAAAAAATCAAAAGAGGGTTATTTCTTTTGAATGTAGTGGTTCCTAGAGTATTTAACTCGAACCTACAAAGTGTAAAATTCCTCATTATAGTGGATTATTTTGCTCCTCTCGGGCCCATGGTTTTTTTCCCTTATTCAGAAGGGTTTCCACGTTAAAATCTTTGTGTCCTTGTTATTCCTTTTGTTGATTATCGTATCACGGTGCTACGTTATTATTCCGCTGTTATTACCGCAAATATTATTTCTGTGGCGGGGTTTATCCCCAACAACTGGTATCAGAGCCCAGGTTCTGCTTATTCACGGAAATAATTTTTTGCGGTGGGTCGTACTATACTCGGAAAAATAAAAATGTCCAGAGTAAAGTATGAAGTAGAAAAATTTAACGGTGATAGCGGTTTCTCAACATGACAGAGAAGGATGAGGGATCTACTCATCCAACAAGGATTACACAAGGCACTAAGTGGCATATCCAAAAAGCCCGAATCCATGAAAATGGAGGATTGAGAAGAAATGGATGAAAAGGCTGCTAGTGCAATCAGGTTGCACTTAACAGATGATGTGGTCAATAACATCATCGACGAAGATAGTGCATGTGACATTTGGACAAAGTTAGAAAATCTATATATGTCCAAAACACTGACAAATAAATTGTACCTAGAGAAGTAATTGTACGCCCTACATATGGGTGAAGGTACGAATTTTTTGTCACATTTAAATATGCTCAACGGACTAATCACGCAGCTGGATAACCTCGGGGTAAAGATCGAAGAGGAAGATAAAGCCATTATGCTCTTGAACTCTTTGCCATCTTCTTACGATACTTTGGCAACAACCATCTTGCATGGTAAGGACTCTATTGAGCTGAAGGATGTCACGTCAGCTCTTCTACTTAATGAAAAGATGAGAAAGAAGCCTGAAAATCTTGGTCAGGCTCTCATCTCAGAAAGTAGAGGCAGGAGTCACCAGAGAAGTTCAAGTAACTATGGCAGATCCGCAGGTCCTGGAAAGTCCAAGGTCCGATCTAAATCAAGAGTCAGAAATTGCTATAATTGCAATCAACCAGGTCACTTCAAAAGAGATTGTACAATTCTAAAAAAGGGCAAAGGTGAAAGTAGTGGCCAGAAGAATGACGACAACACGGCTGCCACAGTGCAAAACAATGATAATGTTGTTCTCTTCATAAATGATGAAGAGGAGTGCATGCACTTGGCAGGTCTAGAGTCAGAATGGGTGATTGATACAGCAGTATCTTACCATGTTACGCCTGTAAGGGCTCTATTCTGCAGATATGTAGCAGGTGATTTTGGCATTGTGAAAATGGGTAACACAAGTTACTCAAAGATTGTGGGGATCGGAGATATTAGTATCAAGACTAATATGGGATGTACATTGGTTCTGAAAGATGTGCGCCATGTACCTGATTTACGGTTGAACTTGATCTCGGGAATTGTTTTAGACCTAGATGGGTACGAGAAATATTTTGCAAATAAAAAAGAGTTGCTCGTGGCACGTTGTACAGGAAAAATGCAGAAATATGCCGAGGTGAATTGAATGCGGCTCGAGAAGAGATTTCTGCTGACTTGTGGCACAAAAGAATGGGTCATATGAGCGAGAAAGGATTGCAGATTCTTGCCAAGAAATCACTCATCTCTTTTGCCAAAGGTACGACGGCAAAACCATGTGACTACTGTTTGTTTGGTAAGCAACACAGAGTCTCATTTCAGACATCGTCTGAAAGAAAGTTGAATATACTTGATTTGGTATATTCGGATGTTTGTGGTCCAATGGAGGTAGAATCGATGGGCGGTAACAAATATTTTGTTACTTTTATTGATAATGCTTCATGAAAATTATGGGTTTATATCTTGAAAACCAAAGATCAGGTGTTTCAAGTATTCCAGAAGTTTCATACTCTGGTGGAAAGGGAGACGAGTCGAAATCTAAAGCGTCTCCGCACTGACAATGGAGGTGAGTACACTTCAATGGAATTTGAAGGGTATTGTTCAATTCATGGGATCAGACATGAGAAAACAGTTCCTGAAACCCCATAACACAATGGTTTAGCTGAGCAGATGAATCGTACCATTGTCGAGAAGGTGAGAAGCATGCTCAGAATGGCTAAACTGCCTAAGTCATTTTGGGGTAAAGCAGTTCAGATGGCCTGTTACCTGTTCAATCGTAGTCCATCAGTTCCATTGGAGTTTGATATTCCAGAGAGAGTTTGGACTAATAAAGAGGTGTCCTACTCACATCTGAAGGTGTTTGGTTGCAGAACTTTTGCACATGTACCGAAAGAGCAGAGAACAAAGTTAGATGATAAATCAGTTCCCTGCATATTCATTGGATATGGAGATGAAGAGTTCGGGTACAGATTGTGGTATCTTGTAAAGAAGAAGGTCATCAGAAGTAGAGATGTTGTATTCCGAGAAAGTGAAGTCGGAACTGCTGATGATCTGTCAGAGAAGTCCAATAAATGAAATGGTATAGTCCCTAACCTTATTACCATTCCTTCTACTTCTAGCCATCCCAGAAGTGTAGAAAGTACAACCGATGAGGTTGCTGAGCAGGGGGAGCAACCTGATGAGATTGTCGAGCAGGGGGAGAAACTTGGTGATTATACCGAGAAAGTGGAGTACCCTAATCAAGAAGATCAATCTCAACCTCTGAGGAGATCAGAAAGGCAAAGGGTAGAATCATCCAAGTACCCTTCCTCAGAGTATGTCCTTATCAATGATGAGGGGGAGCCAGAAAGTCTTAAGGAGGTGTTGTCCCATCCAGAAAAGAACCAGTGGATGAAAGCCATGCAAGAAGATATGGAATCTCTACAGAAAAATGGCACGTACAAGCTGGTTGAACTTCCAAAAGGTAAAAGATCGCTTAAGTGCAAATGGGTCTTTAAACTCAAGAAAGATGGAAATGGAAAGCTGGTCAGATACAAAGCTCGATTGGTGGTAAAAGGCTTTGAACAGAAGAAAGGTATTGATTTTGATGAAATTTTTTCACCTGTTGTCAAAATGACTTCTATTCGAACCATTTTGAGCTTAACAGCTAGCATAGATCTTGAGGTGGAGCAGTTAGATGTGAAAACTGCATTTCTTCATGGAGATTGGGAAGAGGAAATTTATATGGAGCAGCCAGAAGGATTTGAAGTAGCTCAAAAGAAACACATGGTGTGTAAACTGAATAAGAGTCTTTATGGGTTGAAGCAGGCACCGAGGCAGTGGTACAAAAAGTTTGACTCATTCATGCAAAGTCAAACTTACACAAAGACCTAGTCTGATCCATGTGTATACTTCAAAAGATTTTCTGACAACAACTTTATTATTTTGTTGTTGTATATGGATGACATGTTAATTGTAGGACAGGACAAAGAGCTGATTGTCAAGTTGAAGGGAGATTTGTACAAGTCATTTTATATGAAGGACTTGGGGCCAGCACAACAAATTCTGGGGATGAAGATTATTCGAGAAGGAACAAACAGAAAGTTGTGGCTATCTTAGGAGAAATACATTGAACGTGTACTTGAACGCTTCAACATGAAGAGTGCTAAAGCTGTTAGCACACCTCTTACGGGTCATCTGAAGTTGAGCAAGAAGATGTGTCCTACAACAAAGGAGGAGAAAAGGAATATGGCAAAAATTCCTTATTCTTCAGCGGTCGGGAGTTTGATGTATGCAATGGTGTGTACCAGACCAGATATTGCTCTTGCAGTTGGTGTTGTTATTAGGTTCCTTGAAAATCCTGGAAAAGAACACTGGGAAGCAGTCAAGTGGATACTCAGGTACCTGAAAGGTACCTCTGGAGACTGTTTGTGTTTTGGAGGATCTGAACCAATCTTGAAGGGCTATACCGATGCTGATATGGCAGGTGACCTTAATAATCGAAAATCCACTACTGGATATTTGTTTGTCTTTTCAGGGGGAGCTATATCATGGCAGTCGAGGTTGCAGAAGTGTGTTGCACTATCTACAACTGAAGTGGAGTATATTGCAGCTAATGAAGCTGGCAAAAAGATTGTATGGCTGAAACGGTTCCTTCAAGAGCTTGGCTTGCATCAGAAGGAGTATGTCATCTATTGTTAAAGTCAAAGTGCAATAGGCTTGAGCAAGAACTCCATGTATCATGCAAGGACGAAACACATAGACGTGAGATATCACTGGATTCGGGAAAAGCTAGAGGACGGATCTATGCAGGTCAAGAAGATCCCTACAAGTGAGAATCCTTCGGATATGCTAACCAAGGTGGTGCCAAGAGACAAGTTCGAGTTATGCAAGGAACTTGTCGGCATGCACTCAAACTAGAAGCTCAATGTTATCTCCTTCCGATTAATAGGTCTGGAGGGGGAGATTGATAGTGTGCATACCCAATTAATGGAAAAGAAAAATAAAAATGAATAACAAAATACAAGTAGCTTGTGGGCAACAACACTTGTTTTTTGGTAGGTGACAATTTGCCAACTTGTATAAGCTTGTTGTGGGTAGATTTGCAAATTGTCAAGTTGCACAACTTGCAACCAATCCAAACAAGATTTGCAAATTGTCAAGATGCACAACTTCCAACAAATCCAAGCATTTTAATTGGATGATATGTTGGTCATCTTTCGTATAAATAGGAGGCATCACTTCCTCATTTGTAACACATCCAAAAACAACAACTAAGAAGTAGTTGTGGAGAGCATCTAATAGAAAGTGTAAGAAAATAGTGTGTGAGGAAAAATAGAGAGTGTGAGCGGTATTATAGTGAGGTGAAAAAATCAAAAGAGGGTTATTTCTTTGAAGTGTAGTGGTTCCTAGAGTATTTAACTCGAACCTACAAAGTGTAAAATTCCTCATTATAGTGGATTATTTTGCTCCTCTCGGGCCCGTGGTTTTTTTCCCTTATTCAGAAGGGTTTCCACGTTAAAATCTTTGTGTCCTTGTTATTCCTTTTGTTGATTATCGTATCATGGTGCTACGTTAGTATTCTGCTGTTATTACCGCAAATATTATTTCTGTGGCCGGGTTTATCCCCAACATTTTCACATGTAGTTTAATATTGTTTAAATAATATTAATTCCTAGAGAATAATAACCTGCCATTCACAGGATTTGAGGAGGCATCCAAGATTTGTTGTGGCTATCACGATAATGGAAACGATGTTTTGTGCGGGCAGAACGCGAGACTTAATAATGGAACAGAGATATACGCATGATCTTGCCACAATCCTTCAGCTATTATCAGCTGGGATGACATCCATTATACTGAAGCTGCTAAACATTGGATTGCTAATTATATTATCAATGGATCCCTTTCCAACCCTCCCCTCCCCATAACAAAAGCCTGTCATTCTGTCCATTAAAATTTTTACTTGCAACCTTATTTTATATTAAATTCGATAAAAGCAAGACGTGATTTATTAAACAAATATTTATCATTTAAATACGACCATGCCATATATCTTTTTAATTAATTTTTTTAATTGATTTTTGGCTTTGTGGACAGGTTATATATAATGAAGAGAAAATCAACTCGGATACTCTTTCAATACAAATTTTATTGAAGAACAAAAGGAGACTGAAAGAGCTATCCAACATCACCATTACAGTGTTCAATAAATGTTGAGACTGAGAAAACACCATTATGAATGAGAGAATCGTACTGATGAAGTACGGAGTAATAAAAGGATTTTGTGTAAATAGTGTGAATTTCTTTCCTATAAGAATAATACTTTTTCTATAATTTTTTTTTGAATGACAATAAGTCCAGAACGTGATTTGAGTTTCCTCCATCCTCACTTGAAATTTCCACACAGAGAAAGAATAACAAAGAACTCCTAACACTTACTAATGTTTTTGAACCTTACAAGCTAATCATCCGCGGACCCAATATTCAAGTATCATGGGTGTTTGCGAAAGATGTGAAATTTTATGCATGACAATTTGATTTTTTAATCCAATCTCACTTAATTCTCAACCAAGTTGTATGTAAAAAAAATTGAGATGTGTGTATGAATTGTTGTCACGATCCTAAAACTCAGGTCATGATGATATCTACGTTAACCCACTAATAGGTAAGCCAAATAATAGCCCAGAACGACAAGTAACAGGCTAACAGGCGGAAGAGAGAGAATCAAGGGTAAAATAGTAATTTTAAGCACCAACAAGGGAAAATAAACAAGCATGACATACAAAAAGAGGGAAAAAGGACACAATACACAAAATGAATCCCCCAAGACCTGGTAAGGTCAATTGTCATGTCCCAAACCCATCGTGAGTGCCACCCACACTACTCACCCGGTGGGAGAACCAACTACCCCAAAAATAACCATCTTAGAATCAAAACTTAAAATAGTCAAGGAACTAATCGATTAGAAGATATTCAAATCTAAAAAAAAATCGTAAGTACAACTAGTTGCGGAACATTTTACTTAACAAAACCATTCCTAGGATCCGAAAGTTGTCCGTACCAAAACATCTAAGATCGTCAAGAAGGGGATGCAACCCCAAAACTAAAAGAAAGTGCATAATGTCCAAACAAGGGACTATATCATAAAGGAAAGATCTCATGGTAGCCAAATAAGCCGCTCACAACTGAAATTTGAATCATCCTCTAGAATCACAGTTGAGGTCTTGCAGAATCCGCTGGAATATGCACTGCTCTCATAAAAGTAAGATCAGGTGTAGTAACAAAACACAAGTAAACAAAAGTGTACCAATAGGGTCATTTGGCCAACCAAAGATGAGAATATGAACACTTAACTAAAATATAGTACAAGAAGTTAATTCATGCTCAAAACTAACATACACTTAGCACATCAAGTATCAAATAAGCAGTTTAGGATCACAATCAACAAGTTAATATATTATCACCAAGTCGAGTTCAGTCAAGCTAAGTCAAGTCAAATTAAGATGAATTAAAAAAGTTACAACTATATAAGTATATTCCCCGATTCACTCATGGAACCGTCAAACTCACCTGAACCTCGTACATACATGCTATGGGTATCACATCCACCCTCTAGCCATGACCTGCTGGTGACAATTTTCGTCCATGTATTGAAATCCCAGACACAAGTGTCTGCCAACCTTATTTAACCAATAACTCGTGAGAATGTCCCAAATACCGAAATATTCCACATTTAATAATAAGGTAGGTCAAAATGATACAACAACGTAAAATCATTTGCCTTAGCCACACCAAATAACATGCACTAACAAGCCACACTACAAAGTTGTTAATATGCCCATATAGTACGAATTGGATTAAACTGCAATACCATCACCTACCTCGAAAAAAGCTTGCACAACTCCTCTAAGCCATAGGTTTGCCCTTTCATGCATAACTCCTCTAAGCCTGAGTTTCGCCCTTCCATGCAATTTTCGTTTGATCTTGGTCTAGAAGTACATACAAGCATATAATTAATGAATTGACCTACAATGTTGGGAATTATAACTCACACCCAACCCCTAAGTCCAAATTCATGATCATTCCCTTTCCATTATAGGGCTTTTCTACCAAAATTCACCTAAAACTACCAATTCATGGATTAATTAGTGAATTAACGGAATGCAAGGGTAAATTAACAATTAATAATCATAACCCATTAAATTATTATTTAATTTACTCCCTTGCACCAGAAAATAACAAAAATTAGCCCTAAAACCCTCTCCGAACTCCATAAATTAGCAATTCTAAGGCTTAATTATCAATTACTAGTTAACGGGGATGAAATCATTACCGTAATGAAGACAAACGATAAAAATCTGACAAAAATTTCCCAAAATGACCTCTCCCTTGTCCCAAAATGTGTTTTAGGAAAATACACTATTTTGGAGAAAAATTAAAATAAAACTGCGACTTTTGCCGCTATAGCGACACATTTCACTTAGCGGCCGTTAACCCGGTGACCATCGCTATAGCGGGAATTTTTACGCTATAGCCACATGATAGAATGTCCAGTTTCACCCAAAATTCTAATTCTTACAACACACCTTAAATTCGGGGCATTCCAAACAATGCCCTTTACACTAAGATCAATTTCGGAAGTTTTACTTACCCAAATTTGATTCTGTAAATTCCTACGGGTTCCTTATCGTCTTAGCTTTTCCTTATCATCATAGCCAACTTGAAATCAAATCAAAACCCACCAAACTTGTCAAATTCATTCCCAAATTTCCCTATACCATACCTCACTCTGATTTCGTTCGAAACAAGTCTAGCCTTAAATTTATAACTTCAAATTAGGGAAGATTTTTAACATGAAATTTTAAACAAAAGGTTTGTACATAATGATCGAAATGGTCATTATAATAGATGCCAATATATCCATAATTCATCCCCGAATAATCAAACACAAAAATTAGGCTAAAATAGGAAAAAGAGAAAGTACCTATATCCTCAAACAATTGAGGGTACTTGTCCCGCATGTCCTTCTCAATTTCCCAAGTGGCTTCCTCAATCGTATGATGCTTCTGTTGAACCTTAACCTAATGAATTTTTTTCGTCCTCAACTTTCGAACATCTCAATCTAAAATCGCTACAGGTTCCTCCTCGTAATCCAAATCCATATCCAATAGAACCGAGTCCCATTTGATGATATAATCTCCATCTCTATGATACCTTTTAAGCGTAGAGATGTGGAATGTCGGATGGAATTCCAACAACCCCGGAGAGAATGCTAACTGGTATGTAACCAGACCCATATCCTCAAGAATCTCGAAGGGACCAATATACCGAGGGCTGAGCTTGCCCCTCTTACCAAACCTCATGAATCTCTTCATGGGAGACAATTTAAGAAAACTTGCTCACCAACCTTAAAGTCCATGTCCCTCACCTTACGGTCCATATACTTTTTCTATCTACTTTGAGCAGCCAAAAACTTGGTTTGAATGAACCTTACTTTTTCTTGAGCCTCCTTCACTAAGTCTGTATCCAAAGGTTTAACAACTCTATTTTCAAACCATCCAATAGGTGACCTACACTTCCTTCCGTAGAGTGCCTCAAATGGTGACATATCAATGCTGGAGTAATAACTGTTGTTGTATGAAAACTCACACAAAGGAAGAAACTGGTCCCAATAACCATCAAATTCAATCACGCTGGCCCTTAACATGTCCTCTAGAACCTGAATTGTCCTCTCCGACTACCCATCAATTTGAGGATGAAAAGTCGTGCTAAATGTGAGATTGGTGCCCAACTTCTCATGCAACCTATCCCAAAATTTAGAAGTGTACTTTGCATCTCTTTTGGAAATGATGGTAAGTGGCACCTCATGAAGTCTCACTATTACCTTGACATAAATTTTAGCTAACTGTTTACAGTTATAGTCTACCCAACCCAGCAAGAAGTGAGCTGATTTTGTCAACCAGTCAACTATCACCAAAATGGAGTCATATTTTCCCAAAGTCTTCGGAAGACCCACCACAAAATCCATAGCAATATGCTCCCATTTACACATAGGTATAGGCATCCGCTGAAGTAACCCCGCAGACCTTTGATGTTCATACTTCACTTGCTGACAATTGTGACACTTGGACACATAATCCACTATGCCCCTCTTCATCCTAAGCCACCAATAAAGCTGTCTTAAGTCACCACACATCTTTGTCATACCCGGATGAATAAAATAGTGCAAACCATGGGCATCTAAAAGTGCATCACGAGTCAAATCGCCAATTCGAGGAACACATAACTTTCCCTTGAACCACAACAGCCCACTCAAGTTGAGAGTGGCGTCCGTCATCTCTCCGTGCACTACTTTATTTCAGAGTGCATTCAACTTCTTGTCCTTAAATCACTTGGCCTTACTCTGCTCTAAAAATGTTGACCTTACCTCAACACTAGCCAACACACCACCCCTGTTTGAAATCCTGAACTGCATACTCTGAGATGCCATATTTTAAAACTCTCTAGCTGAAGGCCGTCTGGACACCCTCAAAGACGGCAAACTACCCATAACAACTTTTAGGCTCAATGTGTTTGCCACCACATTGGCCATACCTGTATGGTACTGAATAGTCACATCAATCTTTCAATAATTCTATCCATCTCCGCTGCCTTAGATTCAAGTCCCTTTGAGTAAACACATGCTGCATGCTATAGTGGTCTGTGGAAACCTCACACTTGACACCATAAAGATAGTGTCTCCATATCTTTAATGCAAACACCACCATTGCCAAGTCTAAATCATGGGTTGGGTAATTTCTTTCATGAGGCTTTAACTGCCTCAAAGCATAAGAAATGACATTCCTATCCTGCATCAACACAGCACCCAAGCCCAAAAGTGAAGCATTATAGAACAATATAAAGTACTTACCTTAAATCGATAATGAAAGGATTGGCGCTGTAGTCAAGAGAGTCTTGAGTTTTTGGAAGCTCACTTCACATTGATTTGACAAAACAAATTCCTTCTGAGTTAACCTCTTCAAGTACGGTTGCAATGGATGTAAAGTTTTTGAAAAAACTATGGTAATAATTAGAAAGACCCACGAAGCTCCTTACCTCGGTCACTGAACTAGGCTGAATCCAATGCTTAACTGCCTCAATCTTCTGGGGGTCCACCATTACCCCTTTTTCATAAACAACGTGCCCTAAGAAGGCAACTGAAGACAACTAGAATTCATACTTTGAAAACTTGGCAAATAGACGCTTCTCCCTTAGAATCTCCAAAACTATGCGAAGATGACATGTATGCTCCTCATTAATCTTGGAGTAGACTAGAATATCATCAATAAGCACAATAACAAAAGAATCCAAGAACGACTTAAAGATACCATTCATTAAGCTCATAAAGGTTGCAGGTGCATTAGTTCATCCGAAAGACATCACAAAAAACTTATAATGACCATACCGAGCTCTAAAAGTTGTTTTTGGTATGGCCTCTGGTCTTATTTTAAACTAATGATAACCCGAACGCAAGTTACTTTTCAAAAACACCATTGCTCCCTGTAACTGGTCAAACAAATCATCTATATGAAGAAAGGGATATTTACTTCTGATCGTAACCTTATTTAGTTGTCTATAATCAATGCACATCCTCATACTACCATCTTTCTTCTTAACAAATAAAATTGGAGCACCCCAAGGTGAAGCACTTGGACGAATAAACCCCTTGTTAAGTAGTTCCTGCAATTGAGTTTTGAGTTCCCTCAACTCTGCTAGAGCCATTCGATAGGGAGGAATTGATATAGGGTGAGTGCTCGTCTCTAAGTCAATACAAAAATCGATATCGCTCTCTGGAGGTATACCCAGTAAGTCTGAAGAAAACACATCTTGAAATTCAAAAACCACCAAAACTAACTCTATGGAATGGGACCCCGCACTCATATCCCAGAGATGAGCTAAAATTTCTGAACACCCCTTCCCCACTAACCTTCTAGCGCTGACAAATGATATAATTTTCACCAGTTTTGCCTTATACACTCCCTCCCACTCTAGCTTATCCATTCCCAATATAACTAGAGTTATTATCTTAGCATTACAGTTCAAAACAACGTGATATGGAGATAACCAGGTCATACCCAGAATTATATCAAAGTCAACATATCCAGAACAATCAAGTCTACCCAAGTTTAAAAACCCACAAATAACACAAAACAAGAACGTTAAACATGAGTTACTACCATAGACTCACCAATTAGAGTAGACACATAAATAGGATAATCAAGTACATCACAAACCAGATTCAGACCCACTGCAAACTGAACAGACACATAAGAATAACTAGACCCCGGATCAAATAAAATAGAAGCCATCCAGTCAAAAATATAAATGGTACCTGTGATCACCGCATCAGAAGCCTCAGAATCAATCTTTCTCAAAAATTCATAACAATGAGCCCGGTCATCAATCTGAGCTAACTCCTTCCTTAGCTGCACTTGTCCCCCTACATTGCCATTTCCTTTACCACCCCGACCACTTGTTTGATTACCCTGTCCATCCTGTGGAAGATCCCTGCCATTACCTCCTTCTCTTCTACCTATTGGAACTATAGCCCGAGTCTATTATTGTGCCTGGCCATTTGCTTATCTCAAGGGATACTCTCTCTTGAAATGACCAACAGCACCATAATAGTAACATCCCTACTCGAGAGAAGGCCGAATGGTAGAAGAGTAAGAAGTCCCTTAGCTCCTAAATACCTGCGACAAAGAATAAACCTTAGCTTGAACCACAGTAGAAACTGGCAAGGCTGACTAAATAAGGCGAGCTGAATAGGCATGCTGGCCATGGCCCTTAGAAAAGGATCCACTAAAATTCCCAATATTATGGGACTTCTTGGCTAATATATTAGCCTAACCTACTTGCGTAACCCCTTCCAACTTCTTCATATAATCTGACACTTCATTGAACCCCTTCCCTACAAAAGTTATATGAACAGAGAAAACCTAAAGATCATTATTCAAACCCTTGACATAGCGTCGAATCCTCTCCTCCCCAGTAGCAATAGTTGAGTAGTATAGCAAGACGAAGAATGGAACTTAGCCTCATAAGCCACAATTGACATATCTCCCTATTCCAAAGCCAAAAACTCATCCTTCTTACGATACCGGAAGGCCTGTGGCACATATTTCTTTAACAAAATAGTATGAAATTACTCCCAAGTCAATGGAGGGAAAATCGATGACCGACATTCAACATATGATATCCACCATTGCTTATCATCCTTCTCCAACAGAAAAGTCACAAACTCAACTCTATGTTGCTGAATAATACCCATCTTGTGTAACCTCTCATAAAAGTCAATGATGAACTCAAAACCATCCTCAGACTAAGTACCCTGGAAAGTAGGTGGTTTAAACTTTAGAAATTTAGTCAGTAAATCATGCTTAGTACATATCATCACGAAACCCAAAATTAAACGAGGAAAAGCATCAGTACCTGAAGCATTATCCATCTTTGGAGCCATAACAACAGTAAGGTGAACAACTGGAGCCTCAAAAGTTAGTACAGTAAGAGTGGCTCCAATTCCAGCCAACCCACTCAGAAAAACTAACACCTGTTGAACAACCTTAGCAGATATGAGAGGTAAGGCTAAAACCCCCATTGGTACCGCCACTTCGGACTCTATTCCCGGCTCATCTACTACTTTTTTCTCCTTAAAATGATCCTGAGGTAGGGGGATAATGACCCTTCATGAGCCTGGCCAACAGCTACTCGAGCTCCACCCCTGGAGGGTGTGGCTCGTCCTCTTCCTCTCTAACCTCTCTCTCTCACTTGTCCTCTTCTCCTTACGGCTGGCTCTTCAGATGGAGTGGTCGGTGCAGGGGTTGCTGCCCAGGATCCGTTGGACCTAGTATACACTATTTGAGGACACAAGAGTGAAGAAATCAGATACCAAGTTGGATTGCTAGATACCAATTGGAATCAAGTTATAGCACGAAAGAAGCACGAATGATAGATTTCCAAAATTCCTATAGCCTTCCGAAGAAAAGTACAGACGTCTCTATACCATTCTGTGAGACTCTACTGAACCGTTTTGGTATGACGAGATGGATGAACCTAGGCTCTGATACCAACTTTGTCACGACCAAAACCCGTCATGAGTGGCACCCACACTACTCACCAAGTGGGAGAACCAACTACCCCAAAAATGACCACCTTAGAATCAATACTTAAAAGAGTCGAGGAACTAATCCATTAAAAGATATTCAAATCAAAAACATAAGTATAACTAGCTGCAGAACATTACACTTAACAAAATCATCCCTAGGACCTGAAAGTTGTCCACACCAAAACATCAAAGATTGTCAAGAAGGGGATGCAACCCCAAAACTAAAAGAAAGTACATAATGTCCAAACAAAGGACTATGTCATAAAGGAAAGATATCATGGTAACCGAATAAGCCGCTCACCACTGAAATCTGAATCACCTGCTAGAATCACAGTTGAGGTCTTGCAGAAGTTGCTGGAATATACGCTGCACTTACAAAAGTAAAAGCACGTGTAGTATCAGCACAAAAGAAAATAACAGTGTACTGGTAGGGTTATTTGGCCAACTCAACATTAGAATATGAACACTTAACTAAAATATATTACCACAAGTTAATCCATGCTTAAAATTAACATACACTTATCACATCAATTATCAATTAAGCAGTTTAGGATCACAATCAACAAGTCAGTATATTATCACCAAGTCAAGTTTAGTCTAGCCAAGTCAAGTCAAATCAAGATGAATTAAACTAGTTACAACCATATAAGTATATTCCCCGGTTCACTCATGGAACCATCAAACTCACCTGAACCTCGTACATACACGCTATGGGTATCACCCCCCCCCCCCTTCTATTCATGACCTACAGGAGACAATTTCCATCCATGTACTGAAACCCCAGATAAAAGTGTCTGCCAACCTTATTTCACTAATAACCCGTGAGAACATCCCAAATATCGAAACATTCCACATTTAATAATAAGATAGCTCAAAATCATACAACAATATAAAATCATTTGCATTGACCACACCAAACAACATGCACTAACAAGCCACATTACGAAGTAGTTAACATGCGCACATAGTACGAATTAGATTAAACTAAAATACCATCACCTACCTCGAACCAAGCTTGCACAACTCCTCCAAGATGGAGCTTTGCCCTCCCAAGCAATTTTTGCTTGATCTTGTTCTAGAAATACATACAAGAGTATAATTAATGAAATGACCTACCATGTTCGGAATTATAACTCACGCCTAACCTCTAAGGACAAGTTCATGATCATTCCCTTCTTGTTCTAGGGCTTTTCTACTGTAATTCACCTAATACTACCAATTTCATGGATTATTTAGTGAATTAACAGAATGTAAGGGTAAATTAACCATTAATAATCATAACCCATTAACATATTACTTAATTTACTCCTTTGCACCAGAAAACAACTAAAACCAGCCCTAAAACCCACCCGAAATTTGTAAATTAGCAATTCTAAGGCTTAGTTATCAATTGCTAGTTAACGGGATGAAATTCTTATCTTAACTAAGCTAAACGATGAAAATCTGACAAAAATTGCCCTAAATCGCCTCTCCTTTGCCCCAAAATGTATTTTAGAAAAATACACTATTTTGGGAAAAATTAAAATAAAACTGCGACTTTCGCCGCTATAGAGGCATAAGTCGCTATAGTGACACATGTCTCTATAACGACACTAGTGGTTGTTAACCAGGTTGACCTTCGCATTGTAGGAATTTATCCCCTATAGCGACATACACGTCACTATAGCAGCGTTAACGGGACAGAATTTCTAGATTCACCCAAAAATTTATTTTTTTACAATACACATTAAATTCAAGGCATTGCAAATAATGCCTTTTATGCTAAGATCAATTTCGGGAGTTCTACTAACTTAAATTCGATTTTGTAAATTCCTATGAATTCCTTATTGTCTTAGCTAACTAGAAATCAAATCAAACACCACCAAATTTGTCCAATTCATTCGCAAATTACCTTAGACCAGACCTCACTCTGATTTCGCCCGAAACTAGTCTATCTTAAAATTTATAACTTCAAATTCGGGAAGAAATTTAACATGGATATTTAAATGAAAGGTTTGTATATAACGACTGAAATGGTAGTCACACCAGTACAAGAGCCACTATACACAAGGAGTGCTAGACAGGTGCCAAAATATACAAGTAGTCTCTGAAGATACAAAATAAGACTAATACTAGAATAAAAAGAGATGGATTAGCTCTGGACGCTGAAAGCTCGCCCAAATCTCCAATCAGCAGGCCCGGTTGAAGTCGGTATCAATAGTGATGGCTCGTACTATGATCTGCATCAGGGAAAAAGATGCAGAAGTGTTGTATGAGTACCAAAACATGGGGTGCTCATTAGGCATCATAGGCTGACTGGGCTCAATTAAAGTAAAGGTATAATTATGTGTGAATTTATACTAAGAGGCAATAAAGGAGGAGTTAGAATGGAAATAATAGGATGTTCTCAATAAAAGCAAGAATCAAATAAAATAACTCAAAAGCAAAAATAAAATCCTTGCCATAACCTAACTAGACCCCCATAAGCCCAGAAGGTGCACACAATAAGATCAAAATCCAATCGAGCCCCATAAGCAGGGTGGGTGAAAACAAGGAGTAATACCAGAATAAAACCACGTACAATAGTAAGAAATGTGAAAATGAGCCAAGATGTATGATAAGCATACTGTATACTCTTCCTCCAGCCACAACCATAAATTATACTGGTCCTAAACTAGATTTCCAACCAAAGATTAATAATAATAAATGTCGAACTCAAACCAAAATAATAGATAATAATTTGTAATACTATGTTTCGGTCTCGATCGGAACTAAAATACAATATGAGGTAAAAATCCAAAGTTTTTATTTAAACAAAGTCTAACTAGTATTTTTTTTCCCATTTTAGAAGGCCAGATTCATTAAGGAAGTGCAAAGTTCCATTTATTAAGTTGAAAATTGCGATTTAAGACTAAAATATTAAAATACCAAGGATACCAAAACTAACAAACATAATAAAGCTATCAATACAACCAATTCCTAATAACCAGCCTCTTGAAGCAATCTTGGACTCATTTATGTCTAAAAAGGGTGCTATCCTAAAGTAGCCTACTTTAAAGGGAGCGTCAGTGCTAACTACAAGTCCCGAGAACCCAACCTAAGGAAAGAAGCTACCAAAACCTAGATTAAGGTATCAAAATCCCATCCCAGGGGACGTAGGTAAGCTAAGCTAAGTTCTAAAGGAGAGTATCTACCAGGCCTAATGGATTTCAAGGTAGAAATCTATCCTAAAGTCCCCTAATCAGCTATAAGGCTCGTAAGCCACTAACGGACTATCCAAATCATAATACCTCAATACTAATTAGCAAAATACCATACAATACCATAAAAGAGTAAAGTCTAAAGGACTGTAAGCCTAGCCTACCTAGACTCTGCCGAAAACACTAGAAATTTACTAAATCAAAGCTTTTTCCTTTTGACATGCCCCTGACCTGTTTCCATTCTACAAAATGGTAATCTAGGCATCAAGATGAGAATAATGATACTCATATTCCAAAATTACCCTCCGAATCAGAAATTATGCTAAAATCATTTGTGGTGCCCAAATACAGAATTCAATAATTGAATTCACAACTATGTCCCTCGGGGAACAATGAAATTATGCTAAAAAATTAAGCACCACCATCTCCTTAATTGAGTCCCAAAACAGCCCCAATAATAGTCAAAAAATCAAGAACCAATTAGAGAATTAACTATAAATTAGGTCGGGAACTTATGGAGAAATGATCAGAAAATGATTAACTTATCGACCCCAACTAATACCAGCCTCAATTTATGATTCCCCAATAATTTTTGAGCTCCCAAAATTAACTATGGAGTTTGGACTTAGAAGTTATAAGCTAAAAAATGAAGGAAGAAATATATATACTGCTAGGGGTTCCTTCATCGCGAATGGGGGACCCCTATTGCGATTGTGGGGATATATCAAGATAGGCCTTTGCATATACGATTGGTATAATGTGAAAGTGAAGAAGAATCCTGGACCATCCAGGCTGGCTTCCTCTTTGTAAATATGATGACCAGCCTGTGAATAAGAAGGTCAAGAATCCTTGACCCTCGTGAACGTGGCCAACGGCCTGTGAACTCGAAGATCATTTTTGTTTTGCACCAGGTGTTGTTGTACCAACAATTTTCTAAGTCTAAATAGACTCCGACCGGGTGTTCGAGATTTGTTCAAAACCCCATGCACACAACCCTACTAAATTCAAGATTTAAACTCAATGGAATAATCAAAATTTAAACCAGAGCTTGTTTCAACAAAAAATGGGTCCCACACCCAAAGTTTTATTTTTAGCAAATTCCAACCAATAACCCAAAACGAGCTTGGAAGCCTCGAAACCCAAACCAAAGGTCCCTCTATCCTAAAATCTATATTTCGAAGCTAACGAAACTATTAAAATTATCATTCGAGACTGTTTACCTAATGTTTTGGCTCCAGACCACTATCTCAAGTTTAGAAACTCCAAAATAGGAAAACTAATATAAAAACCTAACAAACTGCCTGAGAATCAAACTATCAGTCTCAACAAGTTATAAATGACTTGGGGTAGCTATAGGAAAGCTTTAAATGCAGAAAAAGCATGAAAAAGCAAAAAATGACCTGGAGGATCATTACAACATCTACTACTAAATAGACTTTTATTTGCGACAATAAAGAGTTAAGAAGTACATGGAGGTTCGAACATGAGGATAATCAGTCTGTATGTCAAGCTTAATATCCTCGGTAGCCTCCTCAACTGGATAGTGTCTTCACTGAACCTTTACCACTGAAATCTCCCTAGAGTGTAATTGTCTAAAATCTCTGGCTAAAATAGAAATTGTCTCCTCTATGAAGGTCAACCTATCATCCAGCTAAACTTAGTCCTACCGGACCACATGCAACTCATTTGGAATGTAGCACCGAAGCATCGACACATGGAAGACTGGGTGAATAGCTGAAAAGGGTGGAGGAAAGGCTAATTTTTAAGCTACTTCCCTAACTTTCCAAAATATATCAAATGGATGGATTTACCTAGGGTTGATATTTCCCCTCTTCCCAAACCTCATCACGCCCTTCATGGGTGACACTAAAAGAAAAACCCTATCACCAACCCCAAACCTCAAAGCACAAAGCCTACGGTCAACATAACTCTTGTGCCTACCTCCCTAACTTTCCAAAATATATCAAATGGCTCGATTTACCTGGGGTTGAGATTGCCCCTCTTCCCTAACCTCATTATTCCCTTCATGGGTGACACTAGAAGAAAAACCCAATCACCAACCCCAAATCTCAAAGCACAAAGCCTACGGTTAACAAAACTCTTGTGCCTACTCTGAGCTGCCCGTAGCTTATCTTGAATAACCCAAACTCTATTTAATGAATCTTGAGACAAATCAACACCTAATGGCCTACCATCTAAAGTTTCAAACCAACCAACAGGATAAGCTACAGACTACGGGCATCGGGCCATACTATAGCAAGCTATAGGCTGCTATAGCGGGACATAGGAAGCTTTAAGGTTGAGAAATGGATTTCTCACCCATTTCTCACCTTTTCAAACACAAAACTCCACTCCCCCCCAACCAATCAATTTTGCTCACAATGTCGGAACAAGGTAAATTACTTTCTAACTCCATCTCCTTACGTCATTACTCATATTATTAAAGAAAAATACTTGAAATTGTAGTGTATAAGTGTGTTGGGTTGGTTTTCGAAATTGAAGATAATTATTAAAATTTTAACAAAATTCCAATGTATGCTTGCTTCTCTTATGTTTACAATGCTCCTATGGCGTTCTAGGCATAAAATTCATGGAGTTTATGGCTAAATTGGGGCTTGAACAAGGGTGGGATGTGAAGGGTCACTTTTTGTAAGTTCTTGGTCATTAGGACTTGAATCGGGGTTTAAACACCTGGATTTTAGTGTAAAATAGTCTCATGATACTTTACCAACCCTGATATGAGTTTAACAGTCAAAATATAATAATTTTTATGAAAAGATACCACTGAAGCATCGAGTTTGGTTGGAGAAGATGAAGGCCTCTATAGCCGCCTCAATCCTACTATAGCAGAATTGTTTTTCCTATAGTGGTCTCATGGTAGCGGGATGCCTTTCCCTTGACTTTTTGGACTTAGCATTTTCTAAACCTTTGCAACTGGTTGAGTACCTTTATGGATTCTAGCTTGGTTTTACATGATTTTTGCAGGACTACGAACTTAATGGGTGATAATTAAGGCAATGCAACCCCTTTCTTCCAGAGATTTCATGACCGAAAGTGTCAGCAAAGGTACCAAGACTATCAAAGGATAGGGTTATACCATGAGAATGGGTTTGTGATGAACAAGGTGGAGGAAGAAGCTCCAAAGTTCTATAACTGACTTTAGTAGCTCGAGTGGATGCCGCTAGTGGAGCCTACTAGAGATGGGATGTCAATCTGGATTCAGGAATTCCATGTCATGCTCCCGATCGTGTGTTGGGAACACCCTCACCCTACTATCTGTATTAGAGAGGTGCAGGTTTCCATGGATGTGGATAATATCAACAAGGTTCTGATGGTGCCAGATGTCCCCAATATTGAGTATGAGTCCAAGGCAATGGAGATAGATATACGGTAGCTGAGGGACTCTCTGATTGTGGAGGCTGATTGAGGGAGCGTCTATAAGACTGTTCTCGAAAGAATTAGGAGCACGTACTTTAGTGCAGATTCTCAGACGTGGCTAATTTAGTGACGTGAAGGATTCTTCCTTCGGGTAACACTATCGATGTGACGTACCCTCAGACTCTGGTGATGGCTTCATGTGGGGGTAAAAATAGTGTCGGAGTAGAAGGACTTCTACCGATGCAATAATTAGTCTACTTTCCTTCCTGGATTGGTTCTCGAGTTATCCTTCCATGCTGGGGTTCCTAGAGAGGATGTCGATCTGGATGTGAAGGGTGACATACCCTTCAACCCTCTCAAGGTGAACGGTTAATAATGATGGAGCAAGAAGAAGAGGATGTTGGGAACAGAGAGAGAGCAGTAGAGCCATGGAAGAGGAGGTGGATACCCCTCCCACACAGCCTCCTATGTACCATGAATGCTTGGAGACCTACATGGCCACTGTGAGGGAGTACTTGGAGCAATCACACTTTCCTCCTCGGGTATTGGCACCTATCAATTCAATCGCCCCTCCAGACTCGACTCAGGCCTACACAGAGCTCCGAAATGATTTAGATGAGGAGAAGAAAAAAAGTTCCTCCCTATATCTCATGCTTGTCCAGATGTTGAAGACTGTGAAGGTCATGTTCAAGTTTGTCATCCCTAATCAGACGATCCCCAAACTAAAGAGGATGTGGACGAGTTCTCCTTTTTAAGTGGCTAGGAAGAGGAGGTCTCTAATGCTTCATGTCCTAATGAAGAAGGGGACCCCAACTAGGTCCCCGAGCCTTCTCCTTATCCTACCTTCCATCCCCCTACTTTTATTACTATTCTGGATTTGGGTTGCCCCCATTTATGGCATGTAACAAACAATCTTTTATTTTCTTGCACTTTTGGATACTTTATTTTTACATTCAAGTAATTAATGCATCGTTATTATATTATTTATCACATGATGAAATAATTAATTTATTAATAGCAGCTTACAAATGTGTTCAGATAGGTTGGGTAAGAGATTCAAAAACATGGCAGAAATTCTGCCCAGGTCCCCGCTATAGCGGCTTGTATGTCGCTACCACGGTACAACTATGGCGAAATTATTCCCTCTATAGTGGGGTCATGGTAGTGGGTTAGTTCCCTCTATAGTAGCCTGCTGGTAATGGTCGGGTAAAAATACCCATCTATAAATACCTCTGTATCAAATTTCAAAGGTCAAAAATTGCCCAATAGATTCCAAAAGTTTGGTCAGTGAGTAAAAATTAAGGATCAATTCCCTTAAGGTTTCATAGTCTTGGAGTTTATTTTCCTCTGACTATTAAAATTGGAGAAAATAAAGCAATTCTCATTCGATTCTTATCAATCTGGATCAAAAATTAAAAGTTGATTAAACTCGTAGTCCTGATTCCTGTCCTAAAATGGTAAAAACCATTTTGTCACAATAACACATTAACAACAATCCGTAATTGATATAATCTAACATGCCTCTGAAATACCCCTTAAATCCATTCAAAAGGTACCATAAGTTGATAATTGCATCCAAGAAGGGTATAGGGGCCTTGGGGGTCAAAGAGAGACAAAAACATACAAAAAGAAATTCTGGACTGGGCTGTGGAGCGACCGGCACCCATAGGTGGATGACATGTGGCCACAGGTTCCCCTCTGTCCTTGTCCAGAGCCACCTGCATTGGCTTCTGCGCCCGCAGGTGCTCCAGACGCGAGAGCGGATGCCCGGTTCGGCCAAAATGGGTCTCTTTTGGGTTCTTTTTTGTAATAAATGGTCCAAGGCCATAATTAAGCTCCTCTTTTAATATTTTAGGTCACTTGAATGCCAAAAAACAACCACGGTTTCACAACACACATGAACATCACCAAAACTACATTTTTTCCTTTCAATGCGTCACCAATTCCATGCACAATTTCGCAACAACAATTCCAAATGTTGTAAACAAAGAGAACTCAAGTTAAGAACATAACCACATCTTAAATGTTAATATTTAATCCATCAAATTCACTTCCTTCAAGACCACAAGTCTACTTTCAAGTTTATAAGGCAAAACCTTTTACCGATTAAGCACACATAGACTGTTTCACACATAGTGAGCTGTCCAACACCTTGCCCACATAACCAACATGATTTATGCACCATATTAAGCATATAATATTCTACACCATGAGAGTAAACACTTACCAAATCTTGCAAAATGCTGATCTTGTCTAAGGGAGTGATGGTTTAGGGTTTGTAAGATGAGAAATATCTTTGGAAATGTCTAGAAATGGCATGTATGTTTTGTGGATTAAAAATCTGATTTTGTTCCTTATATAGTGCCTAAATGGTCATCCTTATCCACACATTAAATATGCTTTACTTGGTCAATGGTAGAATGGATCTTTTCTCCATTTGGGCCATGTCTTATGACTTAATTTTGGGCCTTAAATTGAGCCCATTAGCACATGTTAATTCAGCCCAACAAATTAATGCATAATTCAAAAACCATATCATGTTTAAATAATTCCATAAATGTTACAGTAATCATCTAGGTTCAAAAATGTATGGGTGTTACATCCTTCCCCCCTTAGAAACATTCGTCCTCGAATGTCAATGAAATTATTCAATTTGAGCAATTTCAAGTCTAGGATCATTCTTCATGTTATCATATATATACATAATGCTTATAGACACTTACTTGTTATTACTCCGATCCCGCATCGTGCACTTGTTCTTCCGTTTGAAACAAATGAGGGTACTTAGACTTCATCATTTCTTCAGCTTCCCATGTGATCTCTTCTACTTGTTGATTCCTCCAAAGTACCTTTATGGAAGCTACTTCTTTATTCCTTAACCTCTTCACTTGTCGATCCAAAATAGCAATAGGTATCTCTTCATAGGTGAGATCCTCCATAGCTTGTACATCTTTCATGGGAGCAATACGAGATGGATCTCATATGCACTTTCAAAGCATCAAAACATGAAATACTGGATGAACTGTGGAGAGTTCTTGGGGTAATGCTAATTCATATGCAACTTGCCCCAATATTCGGACAATTTCATATGGCCTTATATAACATGGACTCAACTTCCCTTTCTTTCCAAATCTCATTACCCCTTTCATCGATGACACCTTCAAGAATACCCAATCATCTATGGCAAATTCGAGTCCTCTTCTTCTTACATCAGCATATGACTAGTGTCGACTTTGGGCCGTTTGTAGCCGTTGTTGGATCACATTAACTTTCTCCATAGCTTGATGAACAAGATCTGGCCCAAGTAAAGCAGTTTCACCCGCTTCAAACCATCCAATTGATGACCTACACTTCCTTCCGTATAAAGCTTCATAAGGTGCCCTTTTGATACTAGAATGATAGCTATTATTGTAGGCAAATTCAATAAGAGGTAGATGATCATCCCATCTACCTTTAAAGTCCAACGTGCAAGCTCGTAGCATATCTTCAACTATTTGGATAGTACGTTCTGCTTGTCCATCTATCTGAGGATGAAAAGCCGTACTCAAACTCACTTGGGTTCCCAAACTACTCTGAAAAATTCTCCAAAAATGTGTAGTAAATTGAGCTACCATATCTGATATAATAGAGATTGGAATCCTGTGTAATCACCCTATCTCTTTAACATACAACCTTGCATAATCTTCAGCTGTATAGGTGGTCTTGACTGGTAGGAAATATGCTGACTTGGTAAGCCTGTCAACTATTACCCATGTGGAATCAAATTTTTGCAGTTTATGAGGCAAACCTGTAATGAAATCCATGTTAAACATGTCCCATTTCCAGACTGGAAGATTGATACATTGCATGTAACCTCCACGTTTCTGATGCTCTACTTTTACTTGTTGATAATTTGGGCATTGAGCTACAAATTCTGCAATGTTCTTCTTCATGTTTCCCCACCAATACATTTCTTTCAAATCATGATACATTTTGGTAGCTCCCGGATGAATAGAATATCGTGAAAGATGCACCTTCGTCATAATTCATCTCCTCAGCTCATCTACATCCGGTACACATAATCTTCCTTAGAACTGAAGTACTCCCTCTTGCGTAAGATCAAATGCCTTTGTCAGACCCTGTTGTACATTTTCTGTCAGCTGCAATAACATAGGATCCACATGCTGTTTCTCTTTTACTTCAGCTATTAATAAAGATTCTGCCGTATTTTGCACAATAACCCCTTCATCTGAAGATTCAAGAAGACGAACTCCCAAGCTGGCTAGTTGATGTAGATCCTTGATTAGGTCTTGCTTTTCCGTTAACTGGCCACTAGTGGCTCCTATTTCCTTGCGGCTTAATGCATCGGCTACGACATTTGCTTTCCCCGGATGATATAAGATATCAATGTCATAACCTTTGAATAGTTTGAGCCATCTCCGCTGCCTCAGATTTAAGTCTTTCTGCTTAAAGATATATTGCAAACTTTTGTGATTAGTGTAGATGTCAACATGAACTCCATACAAATAATGGCGCCATATATTTAAGGCAAATATCACAGCCGCTAGCTCAAGATCATGTGTGGGATAGTTTCTCTCATGTGGTTGCAACTGTCATGAGGCATACACTATTACATTACCGTGCTGCATCAATACACACCCTAGGCCAACTCTAGAAGCATCACAATATATTGCATATCGTTTTGTGCCTTCTGGAAGTACCAATACCGGTGTAGAATTCAATTTATCTTTCAGCTCTTGGAAACTTTTCTCACATGCATCATTCCACTGAAACTTGATTGCCTTGTGTGTAAGCTTTGTTGAAGGTGCCGCAATGGTAGAAAACCCTTCAACAAATCTTCTGTAATAACCTGCCAACCCAAGAAAGCTATGAATTTTCGTAGGCGTCGTAGGTCTTGGCCAATTCTTCACCCACCCCTTCTATCTTTTGCGTATCAACCCTTATCCCTTCATCTGACGTAATATGACCCAAGAATGCTATGGATTTTAACCAAAATTCACATTTAGAGAACTTTGCATACAACTTATGCTCACGCAGAATCTGTAAAACCTGCCATAAGTGATTAGCATGGTCCTCTTGTGATCTTGAATAAACCAGGATGTCATCTATAAACACCATCACGAAAACATCTAAAAATGGCTTAAACACCCTATTCATCATCCATGAAAACAGCTGGTGCATTTGTTAGTCCAAACGATATAACTAAAAATTCATAGGCCATACCGTGTTCGGAAAACTGTCTTGGGTATATCTTTTTCTCAAACTCTGACTTGATGGTAACTCAATCTCAAGTCAATCTTTGAAAAATTTTTGGCACCCTATAACTAATCAAACAAATCATCAATTCTGGGGAGGGGATATTTGTTCTTGATCGTTACCTTATTCAATTGCCGATAGTCAATACATATTCTCAATGTGCCATCTTTATTTCGTACAAATAATAATGGTGTGCCCCACGGGGACATACTAGGCCTTATGAACCCTTTGTACAACAAGTATTTTAATTGCTCCTTAAGTTCTCGCAATTCTACTGAAGCTATTCTATACGGGGGAATAGAGATAGGCTGAGTGCCTGGAATCACATCAATACCAAACTTTACTTCCCATTCTGGAGGTAAACCTAGAAGATCTTTAGGAAATATATCAAGGAATTCATTGACCACCGGAACCGATTAAGGAGTTGGTGGCTTCACATCGGTAGCTTGCACCCTTACCAGATGGAAATTCAGATAGCGCCAACAACTCTGGAATGTTAATTTTAGGCTAGGGGGACCCTTGGTACAGGTCCCGAGGCTTTCAGGCTCATTTTGGACTATTGGGTAGATTTGATGAAAAATAGAACTATAGGTTTGGGCCCCACATTAAATAGAAATGATCTTGGATGAAAGTTTAGATGTTCCATTGTGTCCAGAATGTCTAATTTGGTATGGTATCATAGTTTGTTTGCGTGCACGGGGTTCAGAACGAATCTCAAGCACCCGATTGGAGTCTATTTGGACTTAGAAAATCTAACGCCTCAAAGTTTCTGGGGCAACCGCTTAAGCGGTCTAAAGACCTATTAAGCGGTATTTATTTTAGTGACCTTGTGCCATTTTAGAGGCGTTGGCTACTAGGTTGAGGTCTGCTTTAGTGGTCAAGGTACTCTTAAGCGAACGTCACTTTAGCGGCAAAGTTCCATTTTAGTGGCCTCCGCCTTTCTTTGCTTGACCACTTTAGCGATAGTCGCTTTAGCAGCCAAGTGACCACTTTACCGGTACCTGGGGGTTTTATATCCCCTTCTTCACCCAATTTTCCATTCATTTTCTCAACCCTTTTCTCCCATTTTTGAGAGCTTATAAAGTGGGAAATCATCCACTGAAGCTAAAGTAAGCTAACCCAACACTCCTTGGTCATTTCCCATCATTTTTCCCGTTGAATTCCATCCCTTTTCATTATGAATTCTTAGAAATTAGGGCTTCAAATATATAGTCTTTAGGGTCTGATATGAGCCCCGATTTGTGTCCCATTTGTGCTCAACTTTTGATCCCACATTTCTTGTCCTTCGAGGGACCTCGTGAAGGATTCCATTTTGGATTTAATTTGAGGTCCTCGCGGACCAAAATTTTGACCTGAGCTTTTATATAATAATATGGGTATCATTTTACTCGTTATGATGTGTAATTTAGTATTTTGATAGTGTAACAGCATTTTGGGATCGTGGAGCAAAAATAAGCGAATTGTGGATGATTCTAGACTTGCAGTTTAGCATCGAGGTAAGCTTCAATCTATTTTTCTCTATGAGATTGTGTATTGTATAGTTTGCATGCTAGGTAGGGATGGTAGGATATCTTTATGACTAGTATAGCATGACTTAGTCTATTTAGGGAATTTTGGGTAGAAATGTGACCCGAACCTTAGTGTAAAACATTTGTCATAGCTATAAAATCCTATTATCCTCGATTATAAGCTTGCTAACCATAGTTTAATATTAAGGATCCCTTAGTATAAGATTTATCATTTGACTTAGTAATTTGGGAGGTATTTCCCCAATTAGATCCAGGTAGTGGCTTTATGCCCTTGATTACTATAGATTCTAGAGTTATGAGGCTTGTTATGTTGATTATGTATTATTGGGCCTAAGTAAGTGGTAACGATACCAGTTGGACTCCAGGTGAGTATCCTATCCGGTAGAGGACGTGATTATGGTTTATATATGCTTAGGCGCTTATTGTGGTATTGTTTCGATACTGGTGATGGCATGCATACTTTTCGGAGAATTCATGCTCACTTAGTCGTACGATTTCAATAGAAACCATGATTTTACTACTGTTTTTCTAAAAAAGGAACTATTCCCACTTTTCACTTTTAAAATGGATTCTTTTATAATGGGAATTATACCACCTTATTTAATGAAATGTGAGCTTTTGGAACTAAATATGATATTTTGGAAATTAGACTGAGATTGATTCCGGTCTATTACTATTCCACTCTTTTACCACTACGACTTACTCGATCGAGAGAGATTTTGACCCTTTATACACTATTATGCCGATTTAGTTCCAAACTTGATCTCGGGCAATGGATTTATGGACTTACACTCCTTTAGTCACAGTTTGAGTCCGTACACTTATTATACACTGTACACTCCTTTAGTCACAGTTTGAGTCTGTGCACTTATAGCACTATGTACATTTCTTTAGTCACGATTTGAGTCCATGCACTTATTACACTATGTATAATCTTTAAGTCACGGTTCGAGTTCGTGCACTTATTATATTTATATATCTCTGGTGTTGGAAGTATTAGATTGATGATAATGGTTATTAGAAGTCCTAGTTCAGGACCAGACAGTTTACACAAATATCCCGAATCCCCTATAGGCCCCTTCTTTCGTGAGCTGCAATGCAGGAGAAAGATGGTCACCGTAGGTCCTGCTTTTGCTGCTACTGAGCTGGAGGAGGTGTATACACTTGTTACATTCTGGTACTTGGCATATTATGGCACTTGGTTCAGGCTTGGTATTTATGGTCATATTGCATTCACTCATTCATATGCATTGCCTATCACCAGTATGATCATTTAGGGCTTATATCTATCGACCTTATAGGGGATTGTATAGGTATAAGCTATGATTGTTGTTTGTTGAGTGCTTCAGTGAACCTTCTGAGATTATGAGGGCCCGATTAGGTATTTGGTTGTCCAGACTGAATGGGTAATTATTTATTAATTATTATGGTTAGTTCATGGCAGGATGATTATGTACTTGTACCTGAGATTATCGATATATTTCTGATTCCCTTCTTTAATTCAGTGGATTACATTACGATTGAGTTACCTCATGCTTAGTAAAATTTTGGTTTGAGGCCTGATCATGCTAGTATTAGCCTCCTTACTTTGCTAAGGTCCTCGAGATGTTAGGTTGACTTGATCAGGTTATTACCCTTGAGTTATCCCTATACGTGTGTGTATATATATAGAGAGAGCAATACCGTATAATCCTCTCTTTCTTTGTCTATTCCTATTGAATATGTATTATTTGTCCTTGTATACTATTACATATCCTTCTTTCACTCTTCATTGGTATATTCGCTAGTGATATATAGTATTGTACTTTAGTTCCTGAATACTGTTAGAATAGGGTAGTTTACCCTTATTACTTCATTAGCCTCAATATGCTTAACTTTCCTGGATAGTTGCCTGTAGTTATATTCATGCCTTACATGTTATTTATACTTGCATTATTTCTGGAGCTCAGTTGGTCGATGCCTACTGAATACCACATGTTTGGTACTCATACTACACTTCTGCATCCTACAGATCATAGTATGATTTATCTCCATTGATGTGTAAATCGTACGGAGCAGTTGTGGATTGGGGGACTTAGGGTGATCTCCTGAAGCTTGGAGTCGCTCCAACTCTCTCTCTTGTTGTTAGACTGACCTCTATGTTATATTCAGAGACAACATTGTACAAATATATTTATCATGTATTTCATTTGTACTCCTGATGTATTAGAAGATTTTGTACTGGCTCTACCAGGTTTTAGGATTATATTAGCCTTTTTGTTATATTTATTCCTCAGATTTCTCTTGGTAGTCCAACACTAGCTATTCCAGACTATTGGTTGGCTTACCTATTGGTGGGTTTGAGTAGGTGCCATCATGACCTAAGAAATTGGGTCATGACAAATTGGTATCAGAGCCTAGGCTTAATGGTGTGATGGTACAAGAGCTAAGTGTGGTACTGAGAAATCTGTATCCTATCATCGAGAGAGTATAGGACATTCTTAGGAAATTCTATTCTTGACTCCCTGTCAAGTGTCTGTGTTTTTATGAACCTCTAGTACTTTTTTTGACTCCATTCCTTCCCAGATGGATGGCATGAGGTTATCGATAGATGCAGATGGTACTTTTGTGCGTGTTACCAGAATTTTAGTAGAGTAATGAACTAGGGAGTTAGGTATTGATATCGAGGATCGTCAGTGTCAGCAAGAGGCTCTGGGGTTATCTCAGGCTCCAACAAAGTTTGTGACTGCCTCACCTATTTATGATCCAGTGTTGGGCATTCTAGGTTTGTTCCTGGGTACGTCACAGCCAGAGAAGGTGTTTGGTACATCAAGTTCTTCTAAGGCAAGAGTTGGATTTATTAGTGTTCAGCAGGGTTCATTGTTTGTTTCAGAGTATGAGATTGGGTTTCTCGAGTGGGCCAGTCAAGCATCTATGATATATGCTACTGAGCATGAAAAGGTGTAGAGATTTATCAGAGGATTGGCTTTACCACTCCGCTTGGCGATGAAATATTTGGTAGCAGATGGATCTACTTTCCTTTGGATTGTTGAGCATGCGAGGGCCATAAATATGGCATGTATTGAGACTTATAGAGGTGGCGTAAGAGGCCATGCCAACAATACAGTGTTAGTGGTATTCCATCGAAAGGTCGGGATCTTTCAAGTTGAGATTATCATCATATGCAGCCTATTAGGACCCTACAGATGGCACCTCAGAGTATGGGTAGCTCTCAGGTAGATTATCGTGGTGTCAATGGACAGAGTTCTGGTCAGGCAGTATGGATTGTTCAGTCTAGCTATAGCGGTAGTTCTAGGTCAGCAGGTACGGTACAATAGAGGGTCTCCCAGGGGTATGTTTTGATTGTGGAGAGATTGGTAATTGGTCTAGAGAGTGCCCAAGTGTGAGTCAGCCAGCCAGTTGGGGTTAGCTCATGTTTCTCGCTGGGTTAGAGCATCACGGGTTTGGTACGACTATAGAGAGACCGATCACTGGTCCAGAGAGTGTCCCCGACATGAGATTATTAGTCTTTCAACTCACCCAGATCAGTCTTATAGAGATATGGCACCTTCAGTTAGAGGTAGCATACTTAGTGCCTCAGTTGGTCATTTAGACGCTCAGTTTGAGTTTGGACATGCTCAGATTCGTACTCCTTCAAACATGTCAGATTTATGATTTTGGATTTCCACTGTGATAGGTACGCCATTGATTTTCTGCCTTTAGTTTCTATTTTGAATTATATTGGGGTTTTCATACCCATCGATGATTATATGTCGTGGTATTTCTATATTAGGTGATATATGCCTTGGTGTAGATGTATGATTATTTGAATACCCCCGTAGATGATTTGGTATGGTATTTTCCTTAGGGGTTTAGCATTTGGGTTCGAGTCCTATTTCCCTTGGCATATTGGCCTTGTTATGCCCTAGAGTGGTCCTTTTGTTAATTTTCATTTATGGTACCACCTGCACCTTATGATGTTGATATCATAGTCATTGTTTTGACATTGATTGTCTCTTATTTGATAGATGGCTAGACTAGTGTTATCTAGTTAGAATTTTTCTCTCCTTGCCATTCTTGCCCGTTTGGTTTAAAACCTATATTGGTTGCTTTTCCCTCTTGTTATCAAGGTTAGATCAGTTGCGGAGAGGAAGTGAAGGTAAGTTTAGCCTTCCATGGCTTTGTTATGATTTTAGCATTGGCGGTCTTCCTTCATGCTCATTCTTATTGATGATGCGTTTGAGATTAGTTCTTTAGGAATGGGATAGTTCATCACCCAGAAGTGGTTTTAACCTTTATGTCAGTATTAAGTTAGAATTGATAATTTAGTCCTATTACCCATTTTGGATATTGGAAAGTCTAAGGTTTACTTTCTGATTTATTAGGTTTGTCTCTTGATGATCGTTTTGAACTGAGTATAGATGTGGAGTTGGATACTCCGTTCTTTCTGTGATATGGTTCATGGCTCAGCTGAGCTAAAGTTGGTATAAATTAGGGGATTTCAGAAAATTTCTTATCTCGGTACTTGTTCGACTTTATATGACTTTGTGAGATACTTCTGCTTAATGATATATTCTTGGGCATCAATTATTGGTAATTAAATTAGATGTCGGTTGAGAATGAGTATTTGTTTCCATGTTTTGGGTACTAGTTTTACTAGATTCAGGCTAAGTTCATATTTTTGGGCTTGCTTGAGATTTGGGTGTCTTTAGAGCTTTAGGCATCCTTGGTGAGTTCTTAATTATTCCTCGATGCATTATGTCCTTTAGCCGATGTGGAGTTGGCTCCTTGTATCTTCAGCTTGTGGTCTTCTTCCGTCATGACTATGTCCTCGGTGACATTACAACTTCAGCCCTTGTGAGGATCATTGAGTATATGCTTGATTTTTGATAGTGAGATTGATTTTGGTATTTGACCCTAGTAAAGGCTCATTGACTCGAATTTTGGATTTTGATGCATTCGGATAATGGCTCGAGAGTTGTGATAGATTTTGGCATGTGGATGCTTACTCGTCAATAGGATCAATTTTGATGGTTGAGTTTGAGTAGTTCGGCTGCGGTGCTGAGATTATAGCTTTGGTTTGTATAACTTGGTTGCATCCCCGTTTCCAGATTTACTTCAATTAAGCATTATGTATAGGCTGACTAAGCCTACTCTTTGCCTATCAGCCCAGTCTCCTTCAGTTCAGATGGATCCTACTTGATAGATACTTGAAGATATGTCCATCGGTACATGGTATGGTTTGCTACCACAGTTGACCTCAATTCCCAGTTTTATCAGGAATTTTAAATGCCTACTCAGTGGAAGAAGTGTGCTCGACTTTGATCTAGCATGGTTCCACCCACAGTTGATGGGGTGTCTTGGAGAGGATCATTTAGTTTTATGAGTTGGTGCTTCGGACTCCTGACTATCATTTTTGAGGTTCATCCGAACTAGTTGTAGTTGTGGTTAAAGATCGCATGCTTTGATCATCTTTATTTGTGTGTCCATTTAGCACCTTATTGGCTTACTTTTATGCTTACCATTATGGATTTTTAGTATACTTGCTTTAATCTCTTGAGGCCAGCATGATGTGAATGCGCGAACAATACTTAGATAATATTTTGTTTAGTTCAGAGTCGGTAGCAGTTTTGGAAAGGCAAAAGAAGGTTAAATTTGAAATTAGAGTTAGTTGCATGATTCATGCCTTGGTTTGCCTTTGGATTGGTTGAGTTACTACCTGGTTAGGCTTGTATTGGTGTGTTGTCAGTATGTTGTGGTCTAGATTTGCATACATCAATCATTCTTGGTTCAGTTAAAGGCTAGTTGGTAGTTGAAGTTGAGTTTTGGTTAATTGGAAAGTAAAGTAAGGAAGTTGGTTGAAAAAGGGATTCCTTTGGCAAAATCCCTTTGAAGTGTTATCTCTTCTTTGAGGTTGTATGGGAGTCATGCTCACAGCATGCTGAGCCAGTACCTCGTCATTTCGATCTTTCAGGCTCTTTCTATCCATTGACTTTCAAAGACAAAAGTCCTTTTAGTAGTGGATATTATAATGAACCTCTGGGTCATTTTCTCGATTTCCCAGTATTCCGGCATTTTGAGCCTTCCCACAGTGGCTACATGTCATTTATGACTGTTCGAAACTATCGAATAAGTCATCAGATAGTTCATTTGGATTTTAGGCTCATTTCCCTAATTTGGAGCTTTCACTGCTAAGGAATTGGTCTCGGACCAAAATTGCCAGTAAATGACCACAGATGGAAATTTTGACAACACCATCAGCTTTGGAACGTGGATTTTAGGTTGGGGGACCCTAGGTTCTGGCCCCAAGGCTTTCAGACTCATTTTGGACTGTTGGGTAGATTTGATGAAAAATAGAACTATAGATGTGGGCCCCACATTTAATCAAAAAGATCTCGGATGAAAGTTTAGATGGTTCCATTGAGTCTGGGATGTCGAATTTGGTATTGTAGCATAGTTCGTTTGCATGCATGGGGTTTCGAACGAATCTCGAGCACCTGTTTGGAGTCCATTTGGACTTATAAAATATGATGCCTCAAAGTTTCTGGTACAACCGCTTAAGCGGCCGAAAGACTGCTTAAGCAGTAGTCGCTTTAGCGACCTTTTGCCACTTTAGCAACCTTGGCTACTTGGACAAAGTCCACTTTTTTGATCAAGAGTCGCTTAAGCGGACGTTGCTTTAGCGGCCAATTTCCGCTTTAGTGGCCTCTGCCTTTCTTTGGACGACCTCTTTAGCGGTCATGAACCGCTTTAGTGGTAGCCGCTTAAGCGGCCAATGACTACTTTAGCGGTAAGATAGCCTAACACTCCTTGGTCATTTTCCAGTTAAATTTAGTCCCTTTTCATTATGAATTCTTAGAAAATAGCGCTTCAAATCCATATTCTTTAGGGGCTGATTTGAGCCCCGATTGTGTCCCATTTGTGCTCAATTTTTGAGCACACATTCCTTGTCCTTCGAGGGACCTCGTGATAGATTTTGGATTTTTTTGCTGGCCCTGTGGGCCTGTTCTTCACCCAAATTTTTTCTCAAGCTTTTATATAATAATATGGGTATCGTTTTACTCATTATGACTTGTAGTTTAATATTTTGATAGAGTGGTGGAATTTCGGGATGTGGAGAAAAGATGAGCGAATTGTCAATGATTCAACGTTTGCGGTTCAGCATTGAGGTAGGCTTCAGTCTACTTTTCTCTATGAGATTATGTATAGTATAGTTTGCATGCTAGTTAGGGATGGTAAGATATCTCTATGACTATTATAGCATGACTTAGGCCATATAGGGATTTAGGGGTAGAAGTGTGACCCGAACCTTAGTGTAAAACACTTGTCATGGCTACAGAATCCTATTACCCTCGATTATAAGCATGCTAACCTTAGTTTAATATTAACGACCCCTTAGTATAAGATTTATCATTTGACTTAGTGATTTGAGAGGTATTTCTCTGATTAGATCCTTGTAGTGGCTTTATGCCCTTGATTACTATGGATTCCTGAGTTATGAGGCTTGTTATGTTGATTATGTATTATTGGGCCCGAGGTCATGGTTAAGATATCAGTTGGACTCCAGGTGAGTATCCTATTCGTTAGAGGACGTGATTATGATTTATAGATGCTTAGGCACTTATAGTGGTATTATTTGGATATTGGTGATGGTATGCATACTTTTAGGCGCATTCATGCTCACTTAGTGGTACGATTTCAACCAAAACTTTGCTTTTACTACTGTTTTTCTAAAAAGGGAACTATTCCTACTTTTCACTTTTAAAATGGATTCATTTATAATGGGAAATGTACCACTTTATTTAATAAAATGTGAGCTTTTGGAACTAAATATGATGTTTTGGAAATTAGACTGAGATTGATTTCGGTCCATTACTATTCCACTCTTTTACCACTACTACTTACTCAGTCGAGAGAGATTACGACCCTTTATACGCTATTATGCCAATTTAGTCCCGAACTTGATCTCGGGCAATGGACTTATGGACTTACACTCCTTTAGTCACAGTTTGAGTTTGTGCACTTATTATACACCGTATACTCCTTTAGTCATGGTTTAAGTCCGTGCACTTATTGCACTATGTACATTCCTTTAGTCACGGTTTGAGTCCATGCACTTATTACACTATGTACACTCTTTAAGTCACGGTTAGAGTCCGTGCACTTATTATATATATATATCTCCAGTGTTGGAAGGAGTAGATTAATTATAATGGTTATTGGAAGTCCTAGTTCAGGACCAGGCTGTAACACCTCGTACATTTCCGAACTTATTTGACTTCCTTAACATTTATGGAATTATTTAAACTTGAGATAGTTGGTGTATTACCTACTAAATTTGTTGGGTTGAATTAATATTATGCTAATGGGCTCAATTGAGGCTCAAAATTAAGTAAATAAACATGGGTCCAAAAGGAAATGATCCATTTAAAAATGGACCAAGTCTACTTGGACTTTTTGACCAAAAGTATGGCTAACATGGGACCATGAGATAGAGGGTTTAGTAGGTACTATTTAAGCTGAAATTCAGCTCATTTTTCTGCACCGCACACTTGCAAAAATCAGATTTTCAATCAAATATTTCTCTCCTCTCAAAACCCTAGCCACCCTAATTTTCCTTAAGGATTTTGGACAAGATCTTCCACTTTCAAGCCTTGGTAAGTGTTTACCCTTATATATTAGTATATTATATGCATAAGAGGTTGTGTAAATCATGTTGGTTATGTTTAAAAAGTGTTGAGCAGTCCACTATTTGTAAAACAGTCCACTTTTGCTTAATCGGTAAAGGATTTGCCTTCTATATGGTTTAAACTTGAAAGGGGACTTAAGGTCTTGAAGGAATTTAATTAGATGGAATAAATTTCAATATGTTTAATTGTGGTGCTGTCCCTAATTCGTTACTCCTTGTGTATGACTTTTGGACATGTTTATACGTAATTGTGCATGGAACGTGTGGTGTAGTGGAAAGAGGATATTTTCTTGTGATGTTGATGTGAATTTTGAAACCATGGTGGATTGTTTTTGGTATGTTGTTATGAAATGTATTCAGGTGACTTGATGGAATAAATATATGATGTTGTATTGAGGTGGAAATGTAAAGTATAAACGTGGTGTGAAATCTTGTCGGTTTGTGACGTCTATGTTGATGTGTGGATTGTTTTGGCATTGTTGGTGTTGTGAGGCAGTAAATTGTGTTGTAGGAGGGTTTAATGAAGTTTTATGGCAGTAGTAAGTAAGGTGGAATGATATACCATGTGTTTGGGATGTTGGATTTTTTTTTTTTCGTCCCGTTAAGTAACTACTTATCGTCTTGTGAACTTGTAATGTAGTTAGTTGTTAATGTTAGCTCCGTTATGTAGTTGTATTGTAGAGTAACGCCTTAAGGAAGAGCTGAATTGTTGTATTCACATTTTGGAAAGATAAGGTATGTAAGGTTACTCTTTTCCGTATCCTTTGGCAGCACCTATTGTTCACATCGTTACCGAACTTATTTCCACTCCACAATGTTTTAAAGTATCTCATTTCAGGCTTAGTAGCAACTGTTATTAAAGTTTCTCTTATTCATTGACAATTGTTCCAAAGCTCCAATAATGTTATGACCACCAATGTAACAATATCACAAAAATTAAAGAAATGAAGTAATGCATATGTGCTTGAGTACGGGTGGTAGCTTTAGGGGCAAAAGCATAGCTCAAGCTGATCCCGATTGATTAGTGGATACAGGGGGTAGCTCTGGGGGTGAAAGCCTAGCTCGAGCCGAACCTGATTTATTAATTTATGGGTGGTAGCTCTGGGAGCATAAACCTAGCTCGAGCCGATCCCAATGTTATTTACCACTGATCAGTTGGTCCTGGGCATTGTATGATGTATATTGATATAAAGGAAAAAGTAAAGAAATGAATGTAATGTACATGGTTCCACATATACAGTATGGTGGTATATCAGTATTATATATTCACTTGTATTTGGTTCCATTTGAGTTCCTATATTTCATACGGTTACTTATAGCCTTACATACTTAGTACATTCTTTCGTACTAACGTCCCTTGGGGGACCTACCTTACCTGTTGCAGGCACAGGAGCTAGTAGACCTTCACAGTAGGGTTCGGGTCATCTGCAGGCTATTGGTGAACTCCAGGTTGATTCAGGGCTTTCCGAGTCATTTGTATATATTTTTGGTACTGTGTAGTAGTTGTATAAGGCGGGGACTTGTCTCGACCTTAGTCATGGTTATGTATGTCTTTTAGAGGCTTTGTATACCATTGTAAAGTCAAACGTAGAAGTTTCGTACTTTTTTGGCGTTGTGGCCCTAACGGCCAAGTTTCATACCTATTTTGAACGACTTTACATGATTTTCATCGTCAATATATTGTATCTACTTGTGGCAGAATTTTAGTGCATTTAGTGACATGCATATGAATGTACATGATCATAGGTTGGTTCTCTCGGGCCTTACGGCTATGGGTGCTATGTCTTCCCCAATAGGATTTGAGGCGTGACACAGGCAGTCTATACGGATATCCTGAATCCCCTATAGGGCCCTTCGTCTGTGAGCCGCAGTGCCAGAGAAGGATGGTCACCATAGGTCCTACCTTTGCGAGCTACTTAGCTGGAGGAGGTGTATAAACTTGTTATATTCTGGTACTTGGCATATTATGGCACTTGATTCGGTATGGTATTTATGGTTATGTTTCATTCACTCATTCATATGCATTGCCTATCACCAGTATGACCTTTTGGAGCTTATATCTATCGGCCTTATGGGGGATTGTATAGGTATAAGCTATGATTGTTGTTTGTTGAGTGCTTCAGTGAACCTTCCGGGCTTATGGGGGCCTGGATAGGTATTTGGTTTTCCAGACTAGCCGGTCACTTATTTATTAATTAATATGGTTAGTTCATGGCAGGATGATTATGGACTTGTACCTGTGATTGTCGATATGTTTATGTTTCCCATCTTCAATTCGGTGGGTTACATTACGGTTGAGTTACCTTATGCTTGGTCACATTTTGGTTAGAGGCCTGATCATGCTAGTATTAGCCCCTTACTTTGATAAGGTCCTCGAGATGTTAGGTTGACTTTCTCAGGTTATTACCATTGAGTTAGCCCTATACTTATATATATATATAGGGCATTACCATATATCCCTTTCTTTTTTTGTCTATTCCTATTGTATATGTATTCTTTGGCCATGTATACTATTACATATCCTTCTTTTACTCTTCATTGATATATTGGCTAGTGATATACGGTATTGTACTTTATTTCCTGAATACTGTTAGAATAGGGCAGTTTACCCTTATTGCTTCATTAGCATCATTATGCTTAACTTTCCTGGATAGTTGCCTGTAGTTATATTCATATTTTACATGTTATTTACATTTGCATTATTTTTAGAGCTCAGTTGGCCGATGCCTACTGAGTACCATATTTGGTACTCAGACTACATTTCTGTAGCCTGCAGATTATAGTACGAGTTATCACTGTTGAAGTATGCATCGTGCGGAGCAGCTATGGATCAAGGACACAGGGTGAGCTCCTGACGCTCGGAGTTGCTCCTACCCTCTCTCTTGTTGTTAGATTGATCTTTATGTTGTATTCATAGACATCTTTGTACAAATATATTTATCCAGTATTTCACTTGTACTCCTAATGTATTAGAAACTCTTGCACTGGCTCCACCATACTTTTGGATTATATTAGCCTTTTTATTATATTTATACCTTAGTTCTCATTATTTCTCTTGGTAGTCCGTTACTAGCTGTTCTAGACTACGGGTTTGCTTACCTACTAGTGGGTTAGAGTAGGTGACATCATGTCTTAGAAATAGGGTCGTGACACTACTGCACCTATGTTATGTCTTCTTGAGGGAAGGTAACACCTTACCTATCATTATTGTGGGAGATTTGATGCCTTGGCAAGTGGAAACATTGGAATCGGTGGTGAGAAAATATATTTAGGAAATTGGTTGGATTATAGCAGATATTATTGGGATTGCACCTGATATTTTCTCACAAGATAATGTTAAAACCTAATTATAAACCAAGTGTTGAGCATCAATAGAGGTTAAACCCTCCCATGCAAGAGGTTGTGAAAAAGGAGATAATCAAGTAGTTAGATGTGGGTGCGGTGTATCTGATCTCGAATAGCACGTGGGCAAGCCTAGTTCAATGTGTCCCAAAGAAAAAGGCATCACAGTGATCCTAAATGAGAACAATAATCTTATACCCATCCATCCGGTTACGGGTTGGAGAGTGTGTATTGATTATCCAAAGCTAAATTCATGGACGGAGAAAGATCACTTCCCTATGCCATTCATGAATCAAATGCCCTATAGATTTGTGAGAAGAGGTTGGTATTGTTTTTTCGATGGATACTCGGGCTACAATTAAATTTCAATAGCCCCCAAAGACCAAGAAAAAATCACGTTCACATGTCCCTATGGAACGTTTTCCTTCAAGTGCATGCCCTTTGGGCTATGAATGCACTCGCTACTTTTCAGCGGTATATGCTTTCTATCTTTTAGACATGGTGGAGGACTCAATGGAGGTATTTATGGATGATTTCTCGGTTATGGGTGATACATTTAAAGGTTTCCTTGATCATTTGGAGAAGGTACTTGAAAGCTGTGTGGCAAACAACCTTATTTTAAATTGGGAGAAATGTCACTTTATGGTGAAGGAAGGGATTGTTCTCTGACACAAAATTTCAGGCGAAGGAATCCAGGTTAATCAAGTGAAAGTGGAGGTTATTTCCAAATTACCTCCTCCAATATCTATCAAGGGTGGAAGAAGTTTCCTTGGCCATTCAGGTTTTTATAGGAGGTTCATTAAAGACTTTTCTATGATTGCTCACCCCATGTGTAAGCTTCTTGAGAAGGAAGCAAAGTTTGAGTTTGATGGGGAGTGTATGAGGGCATTCAATTGCCTTAAATAAAAGCTTGTCTCGACTCCTATTATCATGGCTCCGAATTCTTCACAAACTTTTGAGCTTATGTAAGATACAAGTGGGTTTGCACTAGGTGTTGTGTTAGGTCAGTGGAAGGATAAACTCTTACATCCAATATATTATGTTAGCAAGTCGTTAAAAAAGGCGCAACAAAACTACATGGTTATGGATCGAGAATTTCTAGCCATGGTCTATGTATTTAAGAAGTTTCATACCTATTTGTTAGGCACGAAAGCGATTGACTACACCTATCATGACTTTGGTATTTGATGGCCAAGAAAGAAGCAAAACCTCAGCTGATTAGGTGGAATTTACTACTCCTAGAATTTAATTTTGATGTTAAGGACCAAAAGGGATATGAAAATCAAGTAGCGGACCACCTATCACGCCTCGAGTCAGATGAAGAAAAGTGGGGTAATATTGAGATTGATGATATATTTCCTAATGAGCTTGTCATGGCCTTAAAGGGGAGTACACCATCATGGTATTCTGATTTTGCAAATTATGTAGTGAGTGGGCGATGTGTCATGATCACATGACACTTTTGACGCTTAAAACAAGGAAAATATGCAATAACATGGGTATGTCTTATAGGTATGATGTGTTTTTTGTCTTATTTTACAGGGAAATAGGTTATGGAGGCAAACTGGAGATAAAGTGAAGAATATTGCACCAAAACGAAAATGTCAGAAGATGAAATCACAGAGGAGACCCACGGCAGGGACGACCTAAATGGCGTAGGTCAACCCACGTCACATAGGCCTGTATCGTGGATCAACTTTAGATAGTTTGAATACAACCTACTTCCCACGGAAGACATCCACGTGGTGTGACTCCACTCACGTGACGTGAGTGGGTTCCGTGAATAGACTTCATAGATTATATGGTGATGCCTGATTCTCACGACAAGGACCCACGTGACGTGACTTGGTTCCATGATACCAAGTCATGATACCGTGGGAAATTGTCGACTTTAGTCTCCTACTTTGTCTACGATAAGATTCATCTTGTATCTATAAATACCCCTGTATTGTCCTATGTACAGGAGTTAGTCAATACATTATTTTGAAATAGTTGTCATTATTTTGAGTTCAGAAACATTATTGATTTTGTAATCTTGGAACACCGATTGTGCTCTTGCGAACATGAGTAGCTAAACTCATCAACTAGGGTTGTGTAAACCATAAGAAATTAACAAAACGGGTTAAGTGCAAAGCAATTCTGAACCGCTGCGAATGCATGCATTGTTATTTCCTTCGTCGTGATTGATGTTCTAATGGCTGAAAACGTTAGAAACTCGCCTGTATTCTAGACTTGCTCGAGAGAGAGGTAAAGATTGGGAAAAGGAAATAACAACAAAGATTTGAAGCTATCAACCTTCATCTCATAACCGATGGAGAGACGTTTAGATGAACATATCTTGTCAGATTTTACATGCAACATAGAGGGACAGTTTTGTCAACACAAGTAATCGATGGAGTTAAGGAATTATTGGGGATCACTGTCCTAGTGCATTTCTCATATTGTCTACAAACCCTCTAAAATCAGAAATCGTTACCGTTATTACTTACTTGCAAACCCCCCCTATTTTTACTTACTTACCAGTCACTCAGACTAGCATTCTACATAACTTCAACCTATTCCCTGTGGGATCGACCCCAACCTAGTTGGGTTCTATATTTGATACAGCGACCGCATTATACTTCATTGCGAGGTGTAATTTGGGCGACATCAAATTTTGGCGCCGTTGTCGGGGAGTACGGTTACAAAGTTGATTAATACTGGTTGAAGTTGATTGTTATTGTTTTTCTATACTTCTAAGGGAACATGCCGGTGTATACCCAATACTAGGAGTCAAGGCAATCCCCTGATTCTGCTTGATCTTGAAATAGAAAGAACTATCAGAGCTAATCGAAGAATGGTGAATACCGATAAAGTTCAGGATCCTACCGCCGTGGGAGAAATTCATAATCAACCAATTCAACTGGTTGGTCATGAAACAACGGACCAAACTATGGCTCGATTAACATGAGAAGAGCAAGCTAGACAAGCTGCTTTTAGGCAAGAAGAGAGAGATAATCGAGCTATGCAAAAGGTAGCCCAATGACTGGCTGAGGCTGAAGAGAGACAAAGAATACTGAGAGATCACCAACCACTTCAAAGACCGCATGTGCCAGTTTATGATGATCCTGAGGAAGAAGATGTGGCCTATTTAGAGCCAATAGAGACTGGTGCCATTATTCCACCAGAGTTACCTCAGGGCACTAAGTTTGACATTACCAGTGCCATGATTCGACTATTAAACTTGAAGGGTGTGTTCACCGGTCTTCCTACTGATGATCCAAACATTCACGTGATGAATTTTGTGAGGGTCTGCACTTCATATAATTTGCCTGGAGTTGACCAAGAAGCTATTCAATTGATATTGTTTCCATTCTCTCTAATAGGAGAGGCGACTTTGTGGTTGGCAGAATCACCACGAGATTCCATCACTACTTGGCAAGAATTAAGAAATCAATTTTTGAAAGATTTTTTCCACCTTCCAAGATGCTACAGTTGAAGGATAAAATTTACAACTTCAGACAACTGCATTCTAAAGTACTTTACGAGACATGGCTAAGTTTCAAGAAGAAGCTACAAAATGTGCCAAATCATAGAATGAGTGGTAGGAATTTACTTAAAATCTTGTATAGGGCTTTAAATACCAACACGAAGGTGGTAGCAGATACTATCACTGGTGGAGCATTCATGAGTCTGAGATGGGAACGAGCTTCGAAGATATTACATCATATCACTACGACCAATCGAGGCTGGCATACTCGGGAGGCAGAAACACCTACTGGCACATATGCTATTGGAGCCTCAGTAGCACAATGGGCTTTGGAAGAATATGTAGCTCAAGAGGTCGCTCAGCTGAGGACAGAAATTAGTTTATTAGCTAAATAGATAGCATCCAGAGATGCTGAGAAGGTGCATGTTATAGGTGCACAAGGTAAAATGCCTAGACATGACGATTATGAATCTAATGAAGAGGCTAAGTATTTGGATTGAGAAGTGGCGGGTTTTCGAGCCAAGGGTCTAACCAAGACTCCTGGAACTCGAGGCAAGGGAATCAAGGTCGGAGCTAATATGGAGACAGTTACAAAAAGTTGGGATATAGAGATAGAGAATGAGATAGTGATGGTGACTGGAGGAGAAAGGATGATTATAAAGAGAGGAGTGGTATATATGTTCCACCAGGAAAACGCGATGCTGACTCTAGAAATTCAAGATTGGAATCCCTTCTCAATAAAATGGTGAAAGGGTCAGAGAGTCAAGAACAGTGCCTGAAGGAGATTAGTTCAGACATCTCAGGAATAAGTCAGAAAGTAGAATCCCATTCGACTACTATTAAATAGTTGGAGCAGCAATTCGGGCAGATGTCGGTGGCATTAAACCAATGTCAGCTAGGTACCCTTCCAATCAATATCGTCCAGAATTTGAAGAATGATAGTCACTGTCTGGCCATTACTACTAGAAGTGGAAAATGTACAATAGATCCATATATACCTGTGGATAGTAGTAAGACCAATGAGCCGATGATAGTTTATGTAGAAACTGAGATAGAGCCAGATAATTCAAAGGTCAAAACAGTTCCAAATCCTTGTGATACTGGCAAAAAAGCAAACTCTAAAAAGAGGCAGGAAAAGGAGGTCCCACAAACGCTGAAAACTATCCCACGACCTCCTCATCCCTTTTCTCAAAGATTGAAAAAGAAGGCTGAGAAAGGCAAATATCAGAAGTTTATTACAATGTTGAAAGAGCTATCGGTAAACATCCCTCTTGTTGAGGCATTGGAGAAGATGCCAGGTTATGCGAAGTTCATGAAAGACTTGGTGACAAAGAAGAGAACTGTTAATTTTGAGCCAACATATAGCTTACATCATTGTAGTGCAGTTGTTTCGCGTTCCCTAGTTGAAAAGAAGGAGGATCCAGGAGCTTTCATAATTCCTTGTACTATCGAATCTTACAACTTTCCTAAAGAACTTTGTGATTTAGGTGCTAGAATTAACTTAATGCCATTAGCCATTTTCAAGCAGTTGGGGTTGAGAGCACCAAAACCAACCTCTATAAGACTTCTCATGGTGGATAGGACTGTGAAAAAGCCAGTGGGCATTTTGTATGATGTTTTGGTAAAAGTTGCATCTTTCATATTTTTGGCTGACTTTGTGATCCTAGATTGTGAAGTTGATTTTGAGGTTCCCATCATATTAGGAAGACCATTCCTTGCCACTGGTCGTGCATTGGTCGACATGGAAACAGGGCAGATAAAATTCAGGTTAAATGATGAACAATTCATTTTCAATATTTTTCATTCCATGAAGCAACCAAAAGATATGCGGGTGATTTCGGTAATAGATGTGGCTGAGGATAGTGATATTGTCATGTCTCTTGAAGAAAGGTTGGGTGTAGAAGCTCTCGCGACCGTGATAATGAATTTTGATAGCAATGGTATTGAGGAATACGATGAGATGATTGGTGCACTCACTGGTAAGGGAGCATACACTTATACTCCAAAAAAAACTTGATCTCGATTTGAAGAATAGGGTGACCCCACCAGCTCATCCTTCTATTGAAGAGCCTCCAATTTTAGAGCTTAAGGCTATTTCGGCTCACCTTCGCTACACATTTTTAGGAGCCAACAACACCTTGCCTGTGATTATTTCTGCTAAATTGGTGGAGTGGCAAGTAGAGGCTCGAGTTTTGGTATTGAGAAGATTTAAGAGGGCCATTGGTTGGTCCATTGTTGATATTATAGGAATTCCACCCGGCATTTGCACTCACAAAATTCAACTTAATCCTGAATGCATACCAAGCATTGAACACCAATGTCGTCTAAACCCACCGATGCAAGAGGTTGTGAAGAAAGATATCATCAAGTAGTTATATGTAGGAGTGGTTTACCCCATCGTTGATTGCAAGTTGGTGAGCCCAGTTCAATGTGTACCAAAGAAGGGAGGAATCACTGTGGTTCCAAACGACAAAAATGAGTTAATCCCAATAAGTCCGGTGATTGGATGGAGAGTTTGCATGGATTATCGAAAGCTAAATTCTTGGATAGAAAAATATCATTTTCCTATGCCCTTCATGGATCAGATGTTAGACCGTCTTGCTGATAGAGAATGGTATTGTTTTCTAAATGACTATTCGAGGTATAATCAGATTTTCATTGCTCTCGAAGACCAAGAGAAGACCACTTTCACTTGTCCATATGAGACATTAGCGTTTAAAAGGATGCCCTTCGATTTATGTAATGCACCGACCACTTTCCAATGTTGCATGATGTTTATTTTCTTCGACATGGTGGAAGACACTATTGAGCTTTTTATGGATGATTTTTCTGTTGTGGGAGACTCATTTGATGATTGCTTGGTACACCTTGCTAATGTGCTACAAAGATGCGAGGAGTGCAACTTAGTGCTAAATTGGGAAAAATGCCACTTTATGGTAAACGAGAGTATCGTATTGGGGCATCAGCTTTCAAAGAAAGGTATTGAAGTTGATAAGGCAAAGATTGAGGTGATTGAAAAGTTACCTCCACCGATCTCTGTGAAAGGAATTTGAAGTTTCTTGGGACATGCAGGATTTTATAGGAGATTCATCAAAGACTTCTCAAAAATTGCTAAACTGTTATGCAAACTTTTAGAGAAAGAGGTGAAGTTTGTATTCGATGATGCATGTCTAAAAGCATTTGAGTGTCTGAAAGAGAAGTTAGTTTCATCCCCTATCATTGTGTCACCAGATTGGACGATGCCTTTTGAGGTTATGTGTGACGCTAGCGGGGTGGCTTTGGGTGCAGTCCTTGGCCAAAGATGTGAGAAGATTTTACATTTGATTTACTATGCTAGCAAAGTGCTTAATCCAGCTCAAAAGAATTACACTGTGACTGAACAGGAATTGTTGGCAGTGGTCTTTGCTTTTGAGAAATATAGATCTTACTCGATTGGTACGAAGGTGATTATGCATACAGACCATGCAGCTCTTTAGTATCTTATGTCAAAAATGGATGCTAAGCCAAGGTTGATTCGGTGGGTACTTCTATTATAAGAATTTGACTTTGAAGTCAAGGACCGAAAGGGAACCGAGAATCAAGTTGCCGACCATCTATCATTCCTTGAGGAGGAGGCCATGCTTAAATTAAGGGATGATCTTGAGATTGATGATACTTTTCCAGATGAGCAAGTACTGGCAGCATCACAAGACTTAATCCCTTGGTCTGCTGATTTTGCCAACTTTTTGGCAAGTGATTTAGTTCTGGAAGATATGTCGTATCAACAGAAAAAGAAATTCATGCATGAGGTAATAAAATTCTTCTGGGATGATCCGTATTTATTTAGGGTATGTGCAGATGGCATGATTCCAAGATGTATTCCAGAGGTTGAAATGATGAGTATTTTGGACGCATGTCATTCATCTCCAGTTAGGGGTCATCATGGAGGTACACGGACTACCCATAAAATCTTGCAATATGGGTACTATTGGCCCAGTATTTACAAAGATGCTCATAATTACGCTCGAACTTGTGACCAATGTCAAAGGCAAGGGAATATCTCACGCAGACACGAACTTCCCATGACAACTATACTTTAGCTTGATTGTTTGACGTGTGGGGAATTGACTTTATGGGCCCTTTTGTTTGCTCCCATGGGATGAAATACATTTCAGTGGCTCTCGACTATGTTTCTAAGTGGGTGGAGGCAATTGCGCTTCCCAATAATGAAGGAAGAAGTGTCACGGAATTCTTGAAGAAGAATATATTTTCATGATTTGGTACACCCCGAGTAATCATTAGTGATGGAGGTTCCCAATTCTGTAATCGTCTGTTCAAGGCCCTGCTTGAAAAATATGGTGTTAAACATAAGGTGGCAATACCATACCATCCTCAGACAGACGGGCAAGTTGAGGTGTCAAATCGTGAGATCGAGTCTATTTTGGCAAAAATGGTGAATGCCAATAGGACTGATTGGGCTCAAAGATTGGATGATGCATTATGGGCATATCGAACTGCTTTCAAGACGCCAATTGGTGCATCACCATATCAGTTAGTTTTTGTAAAATCTTGCCATTTGCCTGTCAAACTTGAACATAAGGCTTTATGGGCTTTGAAAAGGTTGAATTTAGACTGGAGTGAAGCGGCTAAATTGAGACTTGAACAAATGAATGAGATGGATGAATTTCGTCTCCGGGCTTATAAAATTTCAGAAATATATAGAGAGAAGTTGAAATTATATCATGATTGACACATTGAGAAATGAGAGTTTCACCCAAGAGATTTGGTGCTACTTTATAACTCCAAGTTTTGCTTGTTTGCTGGAAAGTTAAAGTCCAAATGGTCCGGACCAGTGACGGTGGTCAGGGTCTTCCCACATGGAGCAATTAAGCTAAAAGGAGATGATAATGTTCTATTCAAGGTAAATGGGCAGCATGTAAAGCATTATGTGGCAATCACGGAAGAAATAAGGACATGTGAGGAGCTTGAGCTTGATGAAGTCTAAGTAGTCAAGCTAGCCATAGGCAACCCATGGGATGATTGGGGAAGTCTGAGTATCCAAGTTAGCCATGTCGTGCTGCGACATTAAATTAGGCGCTACTTGGGAGGCAACCCAAGATCTGATGATGTTGTGATCTGAGCATTGGAGGCCATATTTGCAGGTCAATATTATTCGTACTATCCATGCCAGAAACCTACAAGACATAAGACAACCCACATCTCGTAGGTTGGTGCCATTAAAATAAGAGAAAATATATCGCCTGCAGAATTCGACCCACGACAGTGTACCCACGTGACGTAGGTAGAACCACATCACGTGGGTGGTGCCATGGAAATCAGAAACTATCTTTGTCCTTCTGAACCATACCTACGACAGGGTACCCACGTGACGTAGGTAGACCCACGACACGTGGATGGTTCAGTGAAACTCAAAAACTCAAATAATTCGAGACCCGACCCCACTCGACCCTTCATTTATATAAATTTCAGTATACTCCTCAGAACCCGACCGAAATTCGAATCCATACTCCACTCTCTCAAATTCAAATCCTCTCATAAACCCTATTTTCCAAATTTCACCAAATTCCCTTGTACCAATTCCTATATCATCCAACTCCCCCTTACCAATTTTCAAATTTCTCAAAAGCTTAATCACCTAAATCCCCAAATACCCCAAAATTTGACCAAACCCAACCCACACACAACCCAAATCTGAACGACCCATTCCAAAACCCGACATTATTCCACCCAAACCAAACCCCAAACATTACCACCTTAAGTCTTCATCAAAAATTCAAACAAAAAATCTAGAAGTTTTGGCCCAATTCAGTGATGAACCGTTAAAGTCAGGAAAAAGTGGGTCCAAGGAGGTTTTTGATATTATCACTGATGATACTGCACTAGTGCCTCATACCACGAGGTTACAAACTCAGGCACAAGCTGCTGCCCGGGCCGCACTTCAGCCCATTCCACAGCCTGTCAAGCCGACTATTCCTGATCAGTCTTTTGAGTCCACCCCCAGTATGAAGAGGGAGAGGATGATTCGGTATCGGGCTCTGCAGATAATACTATAGGACAAGGTACCTCTCTAGATGAGGCTACAACATCTATTTCGGGCACTGGAGGATAGAGTGCCCCGACTCCCTCATAGAGAAGGGATATCCAACGATGATGTGTTATGGGCATACGGGGATTTTACGATAGGGATGCCAAGCTTACTGAGCGTGGCGTGTGTAGAAGAAATATTATGAAGGAGCCTCGATATCAGATAAAAGAGGTAAAGGTATTGCCCTACATTTGTACTGTGTTTGATCAGTATGGATTTGGATGGATGACGGAGCCTCTAGGTCGCTATAGCCCAGAATTAGTCCACAAATTTTATGCATCCTATGTTGCGTCTATTGATTTGATCACACCTATTGGGCAACGATACCGGGACCAACCACTATTGACTCACACTTTGGTTCAAGGGACCAGAGTAAATATATCTGAGCAGACCATCCACCGATTCTTGTTTGGTGCAGACCGTCCAGTGCCAGCTACGACTGGTGAGTTTGATCACCATATGGAGACTGTTAGAAATTGGATTAAAATGAGGGATTTTGATTAGAAGTTGGAGTTACTAAGGTGGATTGCTGGTTATATAGCAGAAGACAGTGTTGATGCTAGTTGGGTGACTGGGAAGCTGGATATAAAGTAGTCCACACTCCATTTTGCTGGCAGATTTTGGTGGTCGGTTGTTAGGCATCGATTGGAACCCACTAATGCTGATAATTCACTCACCTTGGACCAGGCTATTGTGGTAGCTAGCATCATTGCCGATTATGATATTAATATCGCTAAGTACATTATTAGGGAGATCCATGAGCGTGCCTTTTGAGACCATACCAGTATCCCATTCCCTTGTTTAATTCAGAGCCTGTGTGATAGGGCGGGTGTGATTAAGATACCTACCATCAATCACTATATCTAGGTGACCCGCATAGAAGATATCAGGTTGATACAGTAGCAGGGATCTAACCCCATTATTCCACGAAGGTCTCAACCTTCTGGATAGTCAGGAGCAGCCCTTTTTGAAAGACTGGGAGATAGCGAGGAGCCGGTGAGTACCCCAGCACCAGTGAGTATACCCGAGAAAGTGCATGCACCTGCTGAGGGCACAGGACCGATGATTGATGATAAGACTCTAGGCACTATCGTACCATCACTTCCTTCTGGTATGGTTTTGATTTCAAGGGACTTCCTGCAGCAGCTGGTTGATAGGCAGACACAGTTGTTTGAGAGGTAGGCCCACACAGAGGCACAGATGGCTAAGTTGGTATCCCAGCTTAAGCCATGGGTTAGGACTACAGTTGAGTCTGCAGAGGCTAGAGTGGAGGCCCATATGTCTGCGTCTACGAATAAATTCATGCAAGAGCTGCATGGACGAATTGATAGCTTTGAGGCGCGGATGGCTACCCGGTTGGGTAGGACACAGAATCCTGGTATGGCAGCATTGACACAGGAGGTAGCTGCATTGCAAGAGAAGGTTCGAGCTTTGGCACCTAGCAGCGCCTCTGTTATTCCACCTATACCTATTTAGGCTCTGATGCAGCCAGTTTTTGAGGTGGATATGTTTGCCGATGACGAACCTCCTATTGATAGAGGCAAACGACCACGCAGTCCGGCAGAGCAGGTGGATAGTGGTGACGAGTTTGAGGGTGATCTCAGGTGAGCGGTTAAGGCCTCCAGGTTGGAGTACTATACTAGTCAGATCGCCCAAGAACAGAGGGCACGATGTGCATCCTCTAGTCAGGCACCCCCTCCATTGGATGAACCTAGCGGAGAGACCAGAGAGCATACTGATGATCCCACTTTCGGTGCTTAGGGCACCGCAGGTATGTCTTCACTCCCTTACATGTACTATATTGATTATTGTGCACTAGGGGTAGTGCACCATTATTTAGTTGGTGTTAGGGGTATACCACCACTTGGGGTTTTTTATTGCCGTGTTTCTTTTCCCCCAAGTGTGCTATCATAGTAGAACCGACATGTTTAGGTTGTTATTTATAGTATTTATTTGTTTTCTTGTTGAGTTAGGAGAAAAATAGGGGAACCGTAATGCAGTCCAGTTTTGAACAAGTTATGCTGTTTAATTACATAAATGATACCCCTCCAAAAGATTTTGTTTTACGATGTGTGTGCAGTATGTTAGTTTGTGTCAACTGTTGTATCTTGTTATGACATTAGAATTATAGACAAAATAACTATAGCTAACATTGGATGAACCCAGATAGGTAGTAGTTGATAATGTAACCCTGTGCTATGTGTGTGTGAGGTCATTACTTAGTTGGCTTTGTGTGTGCGATCCAAAACTTGCTCGGTTAGTCTTGCCTAGGTTAGAGGATAGTGGTTAGGAAAGTATCATAGGCCATTTTTGAATAAGTCCACGTTTAGCTTAAATGCCTGACCAAATGAATTAGGTATCCCTTGATCCTGATTTTGAGCCTTAATTGACCTGTTTCTTTCATTAGCCTATTCACCTTCCCATTTTGACTTATAATGAACTTGTCTTGGCCCTGGTCCCTCCTTGGACATTGTGTACCTCAACTCAGGAAAATTGCCTAAGTTGAGGGTTGCTATTACAGGGGTGCGTAGATTGATTTGGGAATGCAGAAGGGCTTAGTAAAAGAAAAAGAGAATAGCTTTGGGTGTTAAAAAAAAAAAAAAAGAGAAAAAAAATATAAATAAATTTGTGTTTTGAAAGTATGAAGGAAATCACCCCCAAAATCTAAAAATAAATGAAGGAGAATAAGGGAGAATAAATAAGCATGGTTTAAAAGTGGAGCCAAAAATAGTGTAGTGTCAAGGAGGGTTAAGTCACCATATCCATATGTACCATATCCGTCCCCAAGCCGACATTACAATTCGATTAAAGACCTATAGTGATCCTAGTCCAACTGTCCGGAAAACTAAGGCGTAGAAAATAAGGGCAAGCCTATGGTATTTCATGCACACTATTTGAACTTCTTTGTGAGAGAGAGTGTTTTGACCAAGTCCCTACTTTTAGATTCATTAGAATTCTATGAGTGTATGGGACTTCTTTGCTGAGAGAGTACATGGGCTGCATTGTTAGCTGCTATTTATTCGGACAATGTCATTTGCATATATGCTTAGTTATTTGTTCATAATATGATGCCATCACTTGATCCCTTCTGTTTCATGATAATATGTTGCATGTATACACACCGTGGTTTTGATTTGTAAATAGGAGGGGTCAGAAAAGTTTTGAGGTCAAAAGCAATGAGTCGACTGTCGTAGGTCCCTTAGGTTTCTCTTAGTTAAGCATCGTATATGTTTGTTTTGTTTTGTTCGCCTGAGGATATGCAAACTTTCTAAGTTGAGGATGTTGATGTGTCATGATCACATGACACTTTTGACGCTTAAAACAAGTAAAATATGCAATAACTTAGGTATGTCTTATAGGTATGATGTGTTTTCTGTCCTATTTTATAGGGAAATAGGTTATGGAGGAAAACTGGAGATAAAGTGAAGAATATTGCACCAAAATAGAAGTATCATAATATGAAAGATTCAAGATGAAATCACAGAGGAGACCCACGGCAGGGACCTACATGGCGTTGGTCAACCCACATCACGTAGGCCTGTACCGTGATCAACTTCAGATAGTTTGAATTACAACCAGCTTCCCAAGGAAGGCATCCAAGTGGCATTAATCCTCTCACGTGACGTGGGTGTGTGCCGTGACAGGGACCCACGTGATGTGGCTTGGTTCCATGATACCGTGGAAAATTGCCGACTTTAGTCTCCTACTTTGTCTAGGATAGGATTCATTTTGTATCTATAAATACCCTTGTATTGCCCTATGTGCAGGAGTTAGTCAGTACATTATTTTGAAATATTTTTGTCATTATTTTTAGTTCAGAAACACATTATTGATTTTGTAATCTTAGAACACCGATTCAAAGGTTTTATTCATAGTTGAGATTTCAGAGTTTCTTCATTATTGTGAGTTTCCAATTATGTCTTCACCCTCGAATTCTTATTTTGCTCTTGCGAACATGAGTAGCTAAACTAATCAACTAGGGTTGTGTGAACCATGAGGAATTAACGAAATGGGTTAAGTGCAAAGCAATTCTGAACCGCTATGAATGCACGCATTGTTATTTCCTTCATTGTGATTGATCTTCTAACGGTTCCAAACTTTAAAAACTCGCCTGTATTCTAGACTTGCTCGAAAGAGAGGTAGAGATTGGTAAAAGGAAATAACAACAGATATTTGAAGCTATGAACCTTCATCTAATAACTTGAGCCTTAGCAGGAATAATTATCTGAGATCCAGGACAAGGGATAGTAGTGCGACACTCGAAGACCGAGAGGAGAAGAGTGAAATTCGTCTAACCAAGGTCAAGAGACATTTAGATGAACATATCTTTTCAGATTTTGCATGCAACATAGCGGGATAGTTTTGTCAGCACAAGTAACCGGTAGAGTAAAGGAATCATTGGGGATCACAATCCTAGTGCATTTCTCATATTGTCTACAAACCCTGTATAATCAGAAATCGTTACCGTTATTACTTACTTACAACCCCCCCCCCTCCCCTATATTTTTACTTACTTACCAGTCACTCAGATTAGCATTCTACATAACTTTAACCTATTCCCTGTGGGATCGACCCCAACCTAGTTGGGTTCTATATTTGATACAACAACCGCATTATACTTCATTGCGAGGTGTAATTTGGGCGACATCAGTGGGTTGTTCCCCAATGACTTGAACCATTACCAAAGAAAACGGTTCCTCTATAATGTGAAAAGGTATTATTGGGATGAACCCTATCTATTTAGGGTATGCGTAGATAGCGTGATACATCATTATATTATGGAGGAAGAGATGAAATCTATTCTTGAGGCATGCCATTCATCTTCAGTGGTTGTACATCATGGTGATGTGCGTACAGTTGGAAAAGTCCTTCAAAGTGGATTTTATTGGTCGACTTTATATCGTGATGCTCATGAATTAGTGAGGGCTTATGAGAAATGCCAAAGGAAAGGTGGGGTCTCAATAAGGCATTAGTTGTCTTACAACCGAGTGTGGATGTGGATTTTTTTAATGTATGGGGGTTGGATTTCATGGGACCCTTCATGAGCTCGTATGGGAATTGCTACATCTTGGTAGTTGTTGATTATGTTACCAAATGGGTTGAGGTCATTGCATTTCCAAACAATGAAGCTAAGAGTGTTACTCAATTCTTGAAGAGGTATATCCTTACCCGGTTTAGGACCCCTCATGCTATCATAAGCGATGGGAGTTCTCAATTTTATAACCAATCATTTAGATCTTTTCTTGCAAAATATGGGGTCAAACATAAAATGGCTTCTCCATACCACCCCCAAGCCAACGAGTTGGCAGAACTGTCCAATCGAGAGATAAAAGAGATTTTGGTAAAAGCCGTGAATGTAAGAAGAATGGATTGGGCTCGAAAACTTGATGATGCTTTATGGGCCAATAAGACCGCATTTAAAAACCCCATTGGCATGTCACCATATCAATTAGTTTTTGAAAAATCTTGCCATCTTTCCATTGAGTTAGAACACAAAGCATTGTGGGCCTTGTGGAGGTTGAATATGAATTGGGAGGACACCTCTAAGTCAAGAGTGGGCCAACTTCAAGAGATCGATGAATTTTGCTTGAGAGCTTATGAGAGCTCTACACTTTACAAAGAGCGTATGAAGAAATGGCATGATGCCAAAATTCTAAAAAGGGAGTTAAAGATTGGTGACGTTGTCCTATTGTTTAACTCAAGGTATAAGTTGTTTCTGGGTAAGCTCAAAATGAGATGGTTGGATCCCTTCAAAGTGATGCAATATCTCCCTAGTGGAGCAGTTGAATTAGAAAATTACACAGGATCCCCATTTACCATGAATGGGAAAAAAGTTACACTTTATCATAGTTTGCCTCCTAAAGTGGATTTCTTAGGGATGCTCTACCTTGATGATGCAAGATTGATGGAAAACAACGTCATGCCACGACGATAACTAAGGCACTTCTTAGAAGGAAACCCAAGTTTATTTTTGTCATTTTGAATAATGTTTGTTGATTTGTGTAGGTATGTGATGGAGTTGGAAAGTGGGAAACATGACATAACAAGAGTTAGAGAGGAAAAATTTGGGAGATCATACACAAAGCTCCAGGGAGAAGGCTTTGGCAATGCGTAGAGCAATTAGACATATCGCGGAAGCCCTTTGTCAAAAGAGATCTCCCAATCTCAAATGAACTATTCCAATTCACAACAGTAAGTACAAATCAGGCATCACCGACAAGTTTGGAGATAGATTAAGTAACACCGAAATGCTTCACCAAAAAGAGGACCTTAGGCATTGTGAAATGTTAAAATTGGCGACAGAGCTCTAAATCATTGAATCGCCGATGCGTTCAGTGATGGAAAAAGAATCGCCGAGTTGGTTAAGTTGAAAAGATAATGGTTTGACTTCTTGACTCTTGACCTTTCATCATCTTTTGACCTTTGGTATTTATTCAAACTCTTTCATTTCCCCATTTCCTTTTCTTCTTCACACTACCAAATCATCACACACTTATACACCTACACACTCTAGTTTTTCTTTCACTTCACCACCACACACGCACAGCGTCGTTGAAGTTCATCAATTCCTTGTCTTCTTCATTGTGTTTTTCTACAAGTTTGGAAGGTTAGAAATCGATTTACACTTTGAATTGAAATTTGGTTCGATCGATTATGTGTTTAATATTGATATCTTGTGATAAATTACTTATTCATTGATGATGGACTTGATAGGTTAAGATGTTAGTGCTTTGAAATTGAAATTCGGAACAAAATAGGGTTATGTTGTGAAAATTGATCTTTAAATATGAATAATTGAATATAATTGCACCAGGGTGGTTTGTTTATGCTTTGGACATCAAAATCAGTTGAAATCCTAGTTGGTGTAGTTTGAATCGACTGATTTTTCCCAATGATAGATTGGGTGATGTCATTCTTAAGGGAAAAATCATCGTAATATTATTTAAATGATGGAACCTGGGGAAGTTTGAGTACCCATGGCCAAACAGATTGAAAAATCACAATTAAAATATCTTGAAGACCGTGATTTTAGTTGGGTACGATGATAATCAATGATGGGGTGAGAACCTCAGTGATGTGCTAAATTGTTTGGCGCATCACTGAAGTGGCCATACCGTTGAAGGTCACAAAAACTTTGGTTAATTATGGTGCGATTCGACGATGCTTGAGGAGTATCTCTGAATTCCTACTTTCCTTTATATACTTGAGCCATTTTTTTTCTGTGCAATTTGGCGATGGTTCTTTGCATCGTCGATCTGATTGGCGATGTACTGATTTGTTCAGCGATATGTTTCGAGAAAAAAAATTGTGTTAGTTTTGCAAACGTTGTCCGAGCCCATTGCTAATCTTATGTGTAGATAAGCCTCGCCAAAAGTATATGTCCAAGAAACAATCAAAATCCCTTCCTCCCACCTAGAAGCTTGAAAAGAAAGTAATAATTAGGAAAGGAGAGAGGCCGAAAAGGGTGTACAAATGTAAGAGAATTAAGGAGGTCAAGTCCAAAGCCCCAGTAACTGAAAGAGAGATATCATAACACAGTTCATACTCTGAGAGGTACAATCTTAATTCCTCGGAGGAATGGAACATGAACCCTATCCATGAGCCACTAACTATTTCCAAGGCTGCTCCTCCAAAGAAGATGAGGACTATGGAAAAGCAAAGGCTGAGATGAAATAGATTTGTAGGCAAACACCCAAGGGTCTTAGCTACTGTACAGTTTCATGACTTTAAGGTATTCCTCGAACCTTTGAAACCTTATATTGATAATTGGGTGAGGGAGTTTTATGAAGTCTATGGGCATCTTTTGCTGACTAAGAAAGTAAAGGGGGTGAAATAAGAAACTAGGGACATTGTTAAGGTCCGTGGTGTAGATTTGCCTTGTGATGAGTCGGTTATTAATAAGATATATGGAAGCCAAACACTCAATTTTCACTACTTTGCCACGAGACTTAAGGACCTGGTCAAAGAAATAAGAGCTTGGTTAGCTTCATTGCTTAGTGATGACACTTTTCCATGGCTTACACCAGAGGTTCAAATTCGCAAAGCAAATATCCATTTGGAAACTTGGTATTGGTTGACTTATTACCATTGCAGAATCAATCCATATTTGTTATCCCTCTGGAGGTGCTCATTGGAATGATCATTTCTAAAGAGAGGTTTAATATGGCTTCTATCATCGCCCCAGACATTGCTTACCGGGCATAACAGAGCAAACCTCTCTCGCTTTCCCATGTTTAATCACCGAGTTATGCCATCGTGCAAAGGTACCCTTTGATAAGAAAAAGGATTTTGTGTACACTCCTGTTTCCACCATTGACATCACAAGAATTGAGACTGTTCAAGAAGTGAAGAAGAAAAAAGTCTGAGCAAATGATTCTGCGGCAGTTGACTTTGGATCATTTGATAGTGGTGCCAACTAAGCCACTCCTGTTACTACTATAGTTTCTACCCTTCCTGGGCCTACTACAACTCCATCTCCTTCAGTTCAACCTTCAGGTGCATCAACACAAAAGCCTTGATCTAGAGGTCCCAACCCTCAGCCTTTCACTGTGTCGGGTTATTCCAGTGCCCTATTGACTCAGGCTGACATTGTCAGGATGGGACAGTTAGCATATTCTGGTGATACATGGTCAGCTTGATTAGAGAGAGAGATACTTGAGATGATTCCTGCTGTGGTGAAAGCTGCCATAGATCCAGCACATTAGGAGCTACAGGGTATTCATGAGACCTAGCAACATTTTGGAAGGAGGTTAGATGAGTTCAGTGCCCTTTAGTAGCCTGTAGTGCCCTAGGTAGTGACTACTATATAAGAGGAGCTAGTTTCCTTTCGAAAGCATGTTGATGAGCTCCCCTTCCTAAACCTGACACATCTATCGGGAGCTACTCCTGAGACACTATCTCCTGCTCTCGTACCTGTTCGTGATGAGGATCAAGTAGCTGAGGAAGAGGAGGTAGATGAGGATGACCATGCTTTAGATAATGAGGTGGATGATGTCGAGATTGAGGGTTATTTTAAGGTGTAGGGCCAGGTTGCTATACAGGGTGAGTCTTAGGTTGAGCCACAGATTGATGAGCAGACTAATAGATAGGAGATAGATGAGTCTATACTTGCTGCCACATTGGAGAGATCGGCTCATGAGAAGATATAGATTGGGACCTCTAGTTTAGCTACTACTATGGAGATTACAGATCCAGCATCGGATCCACCCCTACAGACACTTGGAATTGAGCTGGGCACTAATACCCAGACAGTGGCCACATAGGTAAGCCAGTCCCCTCCACAAGCTTAGCTATGTTTAGGGGGACCCTTTCTCTTATTCTCTTATACTTATTCAGTCCTATTTCATTGAGGACAATGCATATTTTTTATTTTGGGGTGGGGTGTTTATTTTTGGATTTTTAATATTTAGCTCTTGGTGTTTGGTTCTTTTGCTACAGTATTTGGGATTTCTTGATATTTAACATTATTTTGGTGTGTGGATTTGACATTTGGATATTTTTCATTTGGGTTGTAATATTTTTAGATTTGGTGTTTTGGATTTCATGGAGTGTGTGGTGTATGATTTGCAATTTCTTTTTATTTCCTTATTTTTCTTTCTAGATTAGTAGTTGGTGCTTCAATTGCAAATAAAAAAAAAAAATTGGCATGCCTATTTAAGAGGGAAGTGTACTAACAATAGAACATTTTGACTCACATAGTACACTTAGGGAGAATTTTCACATGCGTAACTCTTGAATTGATTATCTATTGTGATTTATGCCCATTTTTCAAAATTCAAAATCTGCCCTTTTTTGAAAAAGTTTCTTTGGTTTAGTTTAACAGTTAGGCACTTAACATTTGTGAACACCTGCATCTTACTTTGACTACTTGAGTACCTTTCTCGGCATATGTTATGAATGTGGTACACTAATTAAGAACGGGTGCTTTGGGTATGTTGTTAAGTGTTATGTGAGGGTGAGAGTTCTGTTTGATTGTGCTCATTGAGTCCATCTAGAACTTTCCAGATTGCTCTAATTCTAAAGCTAGAGGTGTACAATGTTGGAGAAGTGATCTTAGGCCATCAATTAAGAGTGAACCTCCAATTTGACAAAAACAGCCACCTTATTGTGAGTTGAGTGATCAATTTTGTCCCAAATTCAAGCTTTGGAACTCTTTCTTTTGGATAACCTTAATAAAAGCGAAAACACATTTTTTGAAGTCCTCTCTTTTGAACCTAACCCTTCTTGAAGCATTTAGGTTAGACCAAAACCAACTTAGGTAAAAAACCTAAGTTGGGGGTGGTGGAGATCCTGGGTGAGACTTGTGATAGAAAATTATGGAGTAAGGACCAATACTTTTGCCCCCTCCCTTAAGTATCCTACTATTCCTTATGAATAGTAAAATAAGAAAAAAAAAAAAAAGAGAAAAATCTTTAAAAAGATTTGAAAAGGTGTTTTAAGTACATTAGTGTGATAATAATAAGTTTTTGTAATTGAAAGGCTAGGAGGGGGGAAATAGCATGATAGCATTGGAAAATTAATCCTTGAATAGACTTGAGGAGTATGTTTTGAGAGGTATGTCTGATTGAGGTATCTCTAGATGATTCGAGAAGGTAGAGTCACTATAACCTTAACCTTCCCTACATTGCCCAATTGCCCACGTTACAAGCCGAAGTAAGACCTTTGTGATCTCTAAAGTAGCATGCTTGTATGTGGTGAAATGGAGCTTATGGTCAAGCCTATGGTGTGGTTCTCATGTGCATGATTATCTTTCAGAGTATGAGTGATTCATGATAGTCCTCCTTTGTTCAAATTTGATGTGTTCTTATGGGAACGGACATCTTTGTGTGAGGGCACTGGATTGCACAACTTGTTCGCTCTATAATCTCAGTCGAAGTCTATGAGCACGTGCAAGGTATGGTATCATATAGTAAACATTTGAGGCTTGTCGTTCACAATATGAGTGTTTGATAGGTGAGACTTATACCACTATTTTAAAAACTGATAGGGCAAAGTGTTTTCACAAATAAGGCATGTGTCTACACTCCCTATTAGTACCTTTGTAGGCATTGGTGATTTTATTGTGTGTGCATTGACTTACTCAAGGACGATCAAGGATTTAAGTTGAGGGTGTTGATAAGTTAGCAATTTAGAATTCATTTGACCTAAGAATAGCAAGAAATCATGTCCTTAATGCTAATTTGAATGTGTTATTATATTATTTTGGTTTAATTTCAGGGTGATGGTCAAGAAATGGTTGATATAGCATAAAGGAGCGAAAGGAAGCAAAAAGATGGAATATTGGAGATAAAAAACACAATAGCAACACAAGGGACCATTATCGCATCTTCAATGTGTCCTATGCATTGCCAAAAGGGTTTATCCATTGCCAGTAATGACAGTTCAGGCTAGGACCAAAGTTGAACAAAACAGCAATGGACAATGCCATTTAGCACATCGCCATACTAATCGGCAAAGCCAAGATCCATTGCTAAAAAATGAAATATGCCAACCATTGAAGTTTAAGATTTAAGGCAGATCGGCAAACCTTGGGCAATTTGGCGCATCGCCAATCCCATTGGCAATAAAAGTTTGCTCAGCAGAATTGTATGCAGTGGCATTTCTATAATTTTGAGGCCCAATTATGCTGAAGCTATTTAAGCCTTTTTTACCTTTTGGAACCCTGTCTTTTGTCAAATTTGGAAATCTTATGCTTGTAATCAAACCCCAATGGCGGGATTAACTACTTTGTGCTTGAAATTTGGATTTTTATTGTGAAACATTTGGATTCTATGGCGACTATGGAAGAAGAATTTGGTATATTTCCTTTTTCTTGTTGTATGAGAAGCTAATTTCTCAAACTTAGGGTTATGCATTATTGAGTATTGATTGATGTGCGGGTAGTGATTATTTAACTTTGTATTCAATTGCATGATATGATTTTAGCTAAATCTCTATGTTTTAATTTATGGGTTAAGGTTGCAAACTTAGTCTATGCTTGGATCTCTTGTCTTGCTTGAAAGAGAAAACAAGAGAGATGAGATTTAGTAGACAAAACTTGAGCTACACTCATTTAAGAGGTGACGCTAGATATAGAATACCTATCTTGAGGTTATTGGTTGTTTGGTAGTTTAGACACTTGGGTGTTCGAAAGGAACCTATGTGAAGTTTAGTAGTGGATTGAGAAATTACCACCAATACCTAAAGCTAAGCCTAGTCATAACAAGCAATAAAATATTAGGTGTATTTTCAATTACTCATGCATATAATCATTCTCAAGAAGGCATAACCCCATGTGCTTTAACCTATTGATTACAATCTTATAGCATTCATTAAGACAAATCAACATTGAAATCGTGACTTAATACAAAATTATTTAAAATAACCCCCCCCCCCCCATTTTTACTTTATTATTTGATTCTTAGCATTGCGTGCCAACTTATAGTTGCTTGTGACACATGAGAGTGAATTTATTGCTCTCATTCCTTGAGGATTCTACCCTGACTCCTAAGTTGGGTAAAAGTATTGATTACGATTGTGTACATTCATTTTTAGGGTGTATTTGAGCGTTATTACCCCTGCTTCCCATTGACCATAAGCTTGAACGTACTTTTAGAAATATGAATGCACAAAAACAAATGGTTGCCCGATATGAGAAGGCAGTCCGACAGGCTAAAGCAACACAACTGGCTACTTAGGGTGAAGCCCGAGCCAATGCACAAGCTGCTGAAGATGCTACCAATTCTTAATGGAACAATAGCATTAGGGTCGTTAGCAAAGGCTAGTTATTCCTTATGATAAGTTATATCATGAGGAAATTTACTTGGATAGAGCTGGCACTACAGGTACCATAGTCCCTCCAGCATTAGCCCCGGGTGCTAAGTTTGCTATCACTAGCACTAATTTGAAAGGTTTGTTTGGAGGTGCCCCTGAAGATGAACCAAGCCTCCACTTGATTAATTTTGTGGGAATTTTCAAGGCATACCATCTCTCAGGTGTGAGTAAAAATTCTATTAGGCTACAAATTTTTCCCCTCTCACTATCTAGGTAAGAAACACTATGATTGATGGATCTTCTGGATGACTCCATCACTAACTAGAGAGAGCTTAAGGCAACTTTCCTAAAGCAATTTTCCAACTTTCCAGGATGCTACAGTTGAAATATGATATCAGTAACTTTAGGAAGCTACCTGGCAAAGCTCTGTACAAAGCTTGGTTAAGGTTCAATAAGATGTTGAAATAGTTCCCTAACTATAAGCTTGTTGATAACAATCTTTTAGAGATATTTTATAGGTAAACCCATTGACAATATTATGGCTGGAGGATCTTTTATGTCACATACTTATACAGCGCGGTTGTGATCTTGGATCTAGTTACAAAGACCAACCGAGTGGGGAAGACTAGGGATTATGGGGATTCTGTGGGTACTAATTTAGTGGGTATGTTGGCTGAGAAACACCAAACAAAAGAAGAGCATGATCAGGATATGGCTCGCATGAAAACTTAAATCGAACTAATTGCAAAACAATTGATGGGAGTTAGCTTTGAAAAAGTTAATGTAGTGGATTCTCAAGGTAAAGATATAAGGTATGATGATGGTTATTCTGATTCTGATAAGGAGCCAAATTATGTAAATATTAAGATAGGGGTTTCTGGGCCAATGCCCAAGGGTCTAATCAAGATCTTGGTTCTAAGGTCAAGGAAATCAAGGTCAAAACTTTTACAAGAATAACAATTATGATCGGTCTGGGTATAGAGATAGAAGCAGAGATAGAGACGACGATTAAAGGAAGCATGATAGGTACAAAAATAAGAGAAGTGATTTTTACGATCCTCCAAAGGTCCACGATAAAAAAGAGTCAAGTACTTCTAGGTTGGAAGATATGATGGTAAAGTTGTTAAAGTTGGTAGAATCCATAAATGATAGCCTCAAGGAGATTCGTAGAGATATTTCTAGTATGAATCAACATGTTGAGTCACATTCCACCGTGATAAAGTAGCTAGAGCAACAAATGGTTTAGATTTTTGTTACTTTGAATCAAAGTCAGAAGGGCACTCTACTTGGCAATACTGTGTAAAATCCAAAAAATGATAGTCACTGCATAGTTGTTACTACAAGAAGTGGAAAGTAGTTGAATGAGCAACCCGAGTCGATTCATTGTTATTGATGATGATGTGGTCGTTGAGTATAATGATCTTAAGCCTAAAAATATGTTTGATGAAGAGCATAAAGTGGTCAATGAGAAACAAAAGGAAGTTAAAATGACTCTAGTTGACACAAAGGAGGATAGTGTTGAAAAGGGAAAGGAAAAAAAGGTCTCAAAAATATTGGCTCCTAGTCCATGACCTCCACCTACCTTCTCACAATGTTTGAAAAAGAAATAGGAAGATGGAAAAGTCCACAAATTCATATCTATGTTGAAGCAATTGTCCATGAATATCCCATTAGTTGAGGCATTTGATCATATGCTTGATTATGCAAAATTCATAAAGGATCTCGTGATAAAGAAGAGGATTGTTAGTTTCAGCTAGTGGACAATTTGCACCAATTTAGTGCAATAACTTTCCATTCTCTTATGCAGAAAAAGGAGGATCCTAGGGTATTTACTTCTATATGTACTATTGGGGCATTCAATTTTGCTAAGGCATAGTATGAACTAGGTGCAAACATTAATCCAATGCCGCTTTCTATGTTTAAATAGTTGGGGTTGGTAGATCCCAAACCCTCTACTATGCGGCTACTTATTGTGGATCACACTGTTAAGCATCCGGTAGGCATTCTATATGATGTTTTGGTAATGATTGAGACCTTTATTTTTTTAGCTAATTTTGTCATATTGGACCGTGTGGTTGACTTTAAGGTCCCCATAATCTTAGGAAGATTGTTCTTAGCTATTAGAAGGGCATTTGTTGACATGGAAATGGAAGACTATTCTTAGATACTAGAAGGGCACCTATTGACATGGAAAGTAGTGAGTTGAAGTTCTAGTTGAATAATGAAAAAATGGTGTTTAACATGTACCTATCGATAAAGAAGCCAAATTACATGAGGGTGTCTTCTGTTATTAATGTCATTGATTAGAAGGTGCTCGAGATACCTATTGAGAAAATTTATATTATTGAGACCCTGGCCGCAGTCATCATGAATTTAATGGGGGTGACAATGGGGAGTATGATGTGAAGGTTCTTGCACTTGCTGGTATTGGATCTTATTATTATGCACCAAAAAAGATAGATTTAGATTTAAAAAATCGTGCGACTTCTCTGGTGAAACCTTCTATTGAGAAGCCCCCAATTTTAGAGCTTATGGATTTTCCCTCTCATATTCATCTCAGAGCTAATGAAACTTTGTTAGTTATAATTGTAACTGATTTATTTGAGTGGCATGTGGAAGCTCTTGTGTCTGTATTGAGGCGGTTTAAGATAGCTATTGGCTGGACCATTACTGACATCATCGAGATTCCTCTCGATAGTTTTACTCACAAGATCCAGCTTGAGACTGATTGTATTCCTAGCATTGAGCATTGGCATAGGCTTAATATACCTACGCATGAAGTAGTGAAGAAGGAGATTATTAAGTGGTTGGATGCAGGCATCGTTTACCTCATCTCTGACAGTAAATGGGTGACCCAGTCCAATGTGTACAAAAGTAGGGTGGAATAACTGTGGTTCCTAATGCCAAGAATAAGCGCTTTCCAATGAGGCCGGTCATAGGTTGGCGAGTATGCATTGATTATAGAAAGTTAAATGAGTAGACTCAGAAAGATCACTTTTAAATGCCTTTTATGGGTCATATGTTAGAGCATCTTAATGGTAGAGGATGGTAGTTTTATTGATGGTTAGTTGGAATACAATCAGATTTCAATTGCTCTTGAAGTCCAAAAGAAGACCATTTTCACTTGTCCATATGGGACGTTTGCATCCAAGTGGATGCTTTTCGGATTACATAATACACATGCTATATTTCTGTAATATATGATGTCTATATTTTTTGATATGATGGAGGACACTGTTGAGGTATTTATGATGATTTCTTGGTAGTGGGTTATTCCCTTGAGGAGTGCTTAGCCCATTTGGGCAATGTGTTGAGAAGATGCGAGAAGACTAATTTGGTGTTGAATTGGGAAAAATGTCACTTTATGCTAAAAGAAGGTACAGTTCTTGTCCATAAGATATCTAAAATGGGATTGAGGTTGATAGAGCGACTATTGAGGTGATTGAAAAATTGCCCCCACCAGTTTCTGTGAAGGGTATTCATAGCTTTTTGGGGCATGTTGGATTTTATCATAGGTTCATCGATGACTTCTCTAAAATTGCAGCATCCATTGTGCAAGATGCTTGAGAAGGAGGTTAAAGGTATTCAAGTGCCTCAAGGAGAACTTGATCTCATCCTCTATCATTATTATTCCTAATTGGTCCATGCCTTCTGAAATTATGTGTGATGATAGTAGAGTGGCGCTAAGAGTAGTACTAGGCCAAAGGTGTGAGAAGATTCTTCATCCCATCTATTATGCTAGAAAAACACTTAATGTGGCTCAACAAAATTATATTGTGACAGAACAAGGGTTACTTGTTGTGGTGTTTGCTTTTGAGAAGTTTAGAGCTTATTGTCTTGGCACGGAACTGATCGTGCATAGTGACCACGCAGCTCTTAGGTACCTTATGGTGAAGAAAGATACAAAAGCAAGATTGATTTGATGGGTACTTTTGCTGTAGGAATTTGATTTTAAGGTCAAGGAACGAAAAGGCATCAAAAATCAAGTGGTAGACACTTGAAATGACTCGAGGAAGAAGCTATGTTGAAATTTAAAGATGAAGTTGACATTGATGATGCCTTCCCTGATGAGCAAGTATTGGCTGCATCTCAGGATTTGATTTCACGGTTCGTGGATTATGTTAATTTCTTTGTAAGTGATGTGATGCCCATGGATTTGACCTTCCACTAGTGAAGAAAGTTTCATTCTAATATGCACAAATTCTTTTCGGATGAGCCATAGTTGTTCTGAGTTTGTGCCGATAAAATATTCAGAGATATGTTCCTAAGGCAGAGATGATGAGTATTTGGAGGCACGCCAATCATCCCCTGTTAGGGGTCATTATAGTGACATCTAGAGAGCCCATAAGATCTTATAATGTAGGTATTATTGGTTCACCATTCATCAATATACTCATGATTATGCAAAGGGCTGTGATCAATGCTAAAGGCAAGGAGACATCTCGAGGAAGCAAGAGCTGCTTCTTACCCCAATTCTTTTGATAGAGCTTTTTGATGTTTGAGGTATTGAATTCATGGGTCCATTTAAGAGCTCTGGTGGAATAAAGTAGATACTTGTAGTTGTTGACTATGTTTCCAAATTGGTGGAGGTGTTTGCGCTTCCCAATAATGAATGCAAGAGTGTCACAATGTTCGTGAAACATAATATGTTTTCTAGGTTTGGTATGCCATAGGCCATCATTAGCGATGGAGGCTTCCAATTTTAAAATAGGTTGTTTTGACCTCTACTTGAGAAGTATGGTGTTAAACATAGGGTGTAAACACCTTATCATCCACAATCAAGTGGGCAAGTAGAGGCCTCTAACTGGGAGATAAAGAAATCCTTGCGAAGACTGTGAATGCAAATAGAACGGATTGGTCTAAAAAGTTGGATGACCATCTATGGGCATGTTGGACTGCCTTCAAGACCCTTATAGTTGGACGAGATGGTTGCATTCTAGCTTGAGCTTATGAATGTGCAACACTTTACAAAGAAAGGATGAAGTTGTATCATGACCAAAAGAGTGAGAAGGGAGAGTTTAATTTGGGTGATTTAGTCTTATTGTTGAAATCAAGACTTCGTTTGTTTCCTGTAAAGTTGAAGTCTAAGTGGTTAGGACGGTTTTGGGTGGTTCATGTGTACCCATATTTTTGTACTTGAGAACCATGAAGTTAATGGTTCAAGGTAAATGGTTAATGTGAGAAGTTATTCTTGCAGACATCTGAGGAGGTAAAGGTAGTAGATGTTTGGTCCCTTGCTAAAGTCTGAACAATCAAGGAACTTGGGGTATGCCATAATGTTAATTTAGGTGCTTCTTAGGAGGTAATCCAAGGCTTTTTATTTTGTTTTGCTCTCACTTTTGTTTTTTAGTGTAGGTCTGATGTTTGCTGAAGTGTGTAGGTATGACTTGAATAAGAAATAGAAAGAATAGAAAATTGGGCAAAGCGGGGGCCACGAGTCCATTGTATGAGTCATACTATGAATGCATGACTCGTATTCCCCTTCTTGGTCACTAGAACAAAAATTTCACAAGGCAGGAGTGAATGGGTCTTTATGAACTGTACTCGTAAAGTACGAGTCATGGAATCACTCATACTGTTCGACTCAAAGTTGCATCCTTCTGAACCAGGGATCCACAAACTTTAGTATGGATCATATTCTGACACCACGATTCGTACTTTAGTCGTGGGAACTAGGACAAATTGAAGGCAAAATCCCTTATCTATGAGCCTCAATATGAACCATGGTTTTATACCACGAGTCATGCTATATACTCATAGATACTAGGCAAGTTTTTAAGATGAATGCTTCGCTTCTTGCATTAATAATTCTAGTCTCTTACCATGAGTTGTACTTAGGGTCATGGTCAAGAATTCCAAATTGTAAAGAATGAAAATAAACCAGACACAGTTCCAACCCAAAACCCCTAATTTTCTACCTGATACATATCCGTTTGAATCCTAAACGGCTAATAACTCCCTCCTTTCATTATTTCTAAAATCCTTTAAGCACCTCAATAAATTTCTCTCCAAAGTCTTATTCCAATCATAACTTCTCCATAAATCTCCTTTTCTCCATTGAAAACTAATACCACTGTCACCATCTCTATGCGTTCTACTACTATCATTGTGGGTCAATTTTTTTCACTTTATTCACCAATTTTACTCCGTTTCACCAACTTCATTAAGGTATGAACTGGATTTTACATCCTTGTTGGATTTGGGGTGGAGATAACTTGACTTAGGTTTGGAAAGTTTTGCTTCTTTGTGTAATATGCCCTTGGACTGGTGGAAATAGGGTAAACCATGGAATTATACTGTCAAAATTATGCTTACACTATGTTGAATTTGTGAAATGGACTATTAGGGAGAAATTTAGCCTATAATCTATCAAATATTTGTGGTGCATGATTTTTGTCAATTGTTGGTTTGGGTGTTCTTACCCATTGAGTCGGTAGGCATTACAATCCATACGTTTTCCTTAGAAATAAAGCAAGGATTGTTTTGCCTTCCCAACTCCCAACAATCTCGATTATTGATAATACGGGTGAAGTCTAAGTAACCCAAAGTGCTTTAAATATGAAAATGGGTGGAATTTGAATGAATTTATGATTCCAATGATCGTACTTGATGTATTGAACTGTTAGAATGAGAATACTAAGTGTTAAACCTTAATTTTTTTTAAAAAGGCAAAGAACATGAACTATACTTGACTTCATGACTTGTGGTTTCACATTATGAGTCGTGGTATCTATCGTAGTCCCTTGTCGAAGGTGTCAAGTTTCAAATTACAGACCACGAACCTCAGTTTCAGTCAACTTTCATGTCACTATTCATACTGAGAGTCATGGTAACCTGACCTAAAACTTCACCATCTGGACTCTTCTTCATGAGTCATCCTACAAGTTGTGGTTTTATACCATGAGTCATAGTATGACTTGTACTGTTAAAGGTAAAATAACTTGGTTCTGGACTCTTAATTACTAATCATACTATGAGTCATGGTTTCAAACCACAATTTGTATTATGACTATTACTGAGTGGGGTTAAAATTCTAGTTGTCTGTTTCTTGTTCACAAGTTAATTCACATTTCGTCGTTTGCTTTCTATGACCCATACTTTGACTGGTATCGTCACTGCTGCACAAAATTTCCAATTTGTATTTTCCTTTTGATTTTGCTTCTTGGTTCTAATTCTTTCACATGTAGGTACCATGCCTCAAAGAACACAGTTAAGAGGGGAGGAAGATCAACATCAGCTCCTACATACCACAATCCGATAGATAAATCTAGTACTCCTAAGGAGGAGTATGAAGTTATCCTTGACCAACTATAGCATGAGCCTCGATCCACAAGGTGAAGAACTAAAGAACAGGATGAGGCTTGGGCTCCTGCTTAAGCACATACACATGTAACCCCTTCCTAGTATAAAGAGAGAGACGAGTCCTCCAGTTCAGCTGATGGTGAGGAGTCTGGGTCCGATGATCCAGATCCAAAATTTGAGCTCATGTTGAGAGTTCTAGGACCTCGATTTTAATTGATGAAAAAAGAATAAAGGCAGAACAATGTAGCAAAATAGAAAAATTTCATAAATACTTTCGATAGCAAGTTAAGGGTGCATAGGATATCTATCAGCAAAATTCTACCCTTACTAATAAGGGTAAAACAAAGTCGGGTATCTATGAGGAGCCTCTGATACAGATAGTAAGGTCGAATGAGGTTCCCAAGATTAAAGAGTTACTTGATAACTATCAGCTCAGGTGGATGGCTAGATCCCCAGGTTTGTACAGTGTAGCATTGGTATGAGAATTCAATGTTGCATATACAATCATCCCGTTTAAGAGATAGTATAGGCTTGGGGTAGAAAGGGGGACATCTCATAGTGTACCATTTAATATTTCCTTTTTGGTCCCACTTACTTGGCCCCCAATAATATTTCTAAGTACATTTACCATGCTGATGTGGTAAAGGTAGTATGAAAAATATCACCTGTAGAGTGGCTCACACACTATAGATGGCTCACGGGTATTATTGTTCAAAAGAATGAAAAAGCTGACTGGGTGGTTGGCATAGGAGAGATAAAAAAGGATTTTTTAAACTTCATAGCCATGTTTTGGTAGTATGTTGTACATCATAGAATGGGTCCGACCAGTAATGAAAACACATTAACTTAGAACCATGTTGTTCTGATAGATATCATCATGGAGAGGTATACATTAAACTTCACCCAATATAATACGGAAGAGATCCAGGAATGTGAACTCAAAGACAGCACCAACATTCCATTCACGTATCTTATTGATGCCCTTTGTGATTTTGGATGAAGTGTCAATGTTTGCTAGAGTTGACAATCGAGTAGAGGTGACTTATCTTGTTGATATTAGTTTGATTCATGATAAGACAAATTTGATTTCTTAGATGTGGGCCAACCCTAGCACTTTTTATGAGTTGTATTCTTTGAGGGAATAGAGGATGAGGATGAGCAGGTTGATACCTTTGTCCATATAGATCACAGTAACACAACTACTACTACAACCAACAGATATTCCATCTACTGAGGCAGGTTCTGCAGAATCCACTACTACAACCCCTGCTTCAGAATCCATTCCATATGGTATCCCACGTCTGATTGCATCTGATTTTTTTACAATCAAGCAGGAGTTCCTACAAAATATGGTGGATTAGAAAGCCTGCCCAAATAAATAGTTAGCATAGTATACAAGCTAGATAAAACCAAGGGTTCAATCTACAATAGAGCCTTTTGAGACTAGGCAGTACGTAATACTTAATAAGGTAGTGCAAGGATTATATAGGAGGTTGGATAGTTTTGGGCAGTGGATGAATGAGAAGCTGAGGTTGCTATAGGCCCTCTAGTTGGAGAATCTATTTGAAGAACTTGCTTTACTACTAGTGGAGGTTGCAAAGTTTTATATGCGACATACTTCTATAGTACCAACGCCGACTATCCTAGCTATCGAGGATGAGAAGCAGGATGATACATTTTTTTATTTATGTATATATGATACCTCTCAAGCTAAGAAGGGGAGGAAAAAGGGAGAAGATGGTGATATTGATGAGAGCAACTATAGATGATGCAGAAGAGATTTGAGAAAGACACTCGTATTACCCAGCAAGTCTCCTTAGATAAGTGAGAATAGAATACGAAGAAGGCTCTTGAGCAGGCAAGAGGAGCATCGTGTATTTCAGCACCTGGAGGAGCTATTGTTAATAGAGGCAATGACCTTTAAGAGAGCTAAGTCCTTTGATTGTTCCAACTACCAGCACTGATGCTGCTCTTACAATTGAGGTTACATTTGTATCCTAGACTGTATAGAAGATGATAAGGGTTGCACTTGCAACCCATTCTGAATCACCCTACCCGAGCACCTAAGGCACCACAAGTATGTTCCTACCTATCTTTGTATTTAGAAATGATGTATTAGGGATAATACATGCCTATTTGATGGGGGTGGGGGTGTACTTACGGGTCTATTTTTTAACTTGAGGGTTTTGTTGTCGTGTTTCTTTTCCCTAAAGTGTTCTATCTAGTAGAACAAACATATTTTAGATTTTGTTTAAGTGTTTTTGTATATTTTGTTTTGTATTAAATAGAGAAAAAGTAAGAGAACGTAATGCTGTCTGGAATTTTGTTTTGTATTAAATAGAGAAAAAGTAAGAGAACGTAGTGCAGTCTGGAATAAAACTGTGGCATATGAACTTGTTTTGAAAAAAATGGATACCTCTCCAGATTTTGTGTGTGTTCTTCATTGCTTTGATGTTGACTTTTATGTCTCTTTGGATTAAATTGTGAATTTGGATGAGATAATCTTAGCTTAACCTAGGGAATGAAATCAATAGCTAGGGATCAATATCATAACTCTGAGTCATGTGTGTGTGAGTTGAATTTAGTTTAGTTATTACCTTTTTTGTACATTCTAGAACATATCTGGTTAGTGTTGCTAATTTCATAGGATAGTTGGGAAGGAAAGGATCATAGGCCATTCTTGAAATAGTCCACTTAAGCCTAAATGACCAACCAAGCGATGCAATGATTCCTAGATCTCTGATTTTGAGCCTAAATAGACCTTTTTGTTGATTAGCCTATTCACCTTTCTAATTTTTCTTTGAACCTTTGTTTTAGCCCTAGTCCCTCCTTTGACATCGTGAACCTCAACTCTGGAAAATAGCCTTAGTTGAGGGTGGCTACTGTAAGGGTAAATGAGAAGAAAGGTTGGGTACAAAGAAACAAAGTTAGTCATCGAAAAGAAAATGGGTGTGGTATGCTGAAAAGAAAAATGTAAAAATAAAGCAATGAAAAAGAAAAGAAGAAAATGAATTAGTTGAGCAAAAAACAAAAAAACCACACTCGTAGTTGAAAGAAAATAATAGAAAAAATAGAGGGGGAAAAGAGAAAGGTCGAAGTAGAATAAAGCTAGTGCAGTGTCAAGGAGGGTCGAGTCACTTATCCCAAATCTACCATACCTTTCTCCAAGCCTACATTATAATCCAAGTAAATTCCTACAGTGATCCTAGTTCAACCGTCTAAAAGCAAAAGTATAGAAAATATGGGCAAACCTATAGTATTGCACATGCATTGTTTGAACTTCTTTTGTGAGAGCGAGCACATTAGTTGTGTCCCATTTTCTATCAATCATCTGTGTGTGGGACATTTTGGTTGTGAGGGAACTAGGGTAATGTTGTTGACTACTGGTTGTTAGGGTTATTGTCATCTGTATAAGCATGGTTGTCCATTGATAGTATAATTTCATCCATAGATCATATTGTGTCAGTTAATGAGTTTTTGGCTGCACATAAATGTTTTGTACTGTGAATGAAAGTATTGGTGCTGAATTTATGGAATATGTGTTGCCCAATGTGATGTAATTGTCGTAGAACTCCTAGGTTTCTTTTACTTAAGCATCGTGTTAGTGTAGTCTTGTTGTGCTGCTTGAGGACAAGCAAAAGTTTAGGGTTTATGGTATTGATGTATCGTGAGTTTACGGTACTTTCTGTAACATCCCGTATACTCCCAACCCTAGTGACGACGTTGAACAATGAGGCTAAGAGGACATCTAAACAAAGTATATTAAGGGTAAGAAGTAAGTTAAAGAATAGGATTTGAAGTATCTAACCAAACCCGCGAAGAAAAGTCGAAAAATGAAATTTTCAAAAAAAAACTAAGTTTGGGGCGCGCTAGGGGGCATGCCACGCCGCTCTGGGATAAAATTTTTAGTCCAGAGGCAGCAAGCTGGGGCGCCCAAGGGCGTGCCACGCTGGTTTTTCCACTTTTTCAAAATTGGAATTTTTCTTAAGTCCCAAGGGTGCCCGGGGACGTATTGAGCCGATTTTTGCCACGTTTCTTCTACAACCATGAGAATATACATGAAATAATTTCAGTATTATATTGGGATGATAAAATTACTCGAGAACGAATTTGGCATCAAAATGACGATTTTACCTTTATGGTCAAAATAAGCCATAGGTGGCTAGAATTGCTTGTTTTTGGAATTGAGGCTACGAGTATGAATTGCGTGAGTGGGAATATTGTCGTAACGTGTCTGAAATGAATTAAACATGAAAAATTATTGATTTTATTGGGTTAAGTAAATTGGGCTCAAAAGAGGCCCAAAATGAGGCAAAAGACATGGGCCAATTCTTCCTTTGACTAATCAATAATTGAGAAAGGTGGATAAAGAGGACTTCAAGGCTCTATAAAAGCGGCACAAAAATCAGATTTTAACCCACAAAAGACACTTGCTTTCCTATCTTTTTTTTTCTAGACTTTTCAAGAACACCCTTTTGGGCTCTCAAACCCTAAGTCATCTTTGGAGCAAGATCATCATTTTCCAAGCTTGGGTAAGTGTTTATGCTTATAGATTAACATATTATATGCATGAGATATTATGTAGATCATGTTGGTTATGCTTGAAACTGTTCAATATAGCACTTTGTGTTTTTGCTAAAGATGTGTTATCCATGGAATTGTAACTTGAAATATGACTTGTGGGTTTGATGAAAGAGCATGGTATGGATGAAATAACAACATGTATGGTGTTATTATGGTCCTAAAATTGTTATTTTTTCTATAGGTGTAAATTATGGGATTTTGGCAGATTTGTTGTTGTGAGGTGTATTGAAGTAATTTGATGGAATAATTGTGATATGGTGGTGATGAAGAAGTGTAAAGTATGAACTTGGTGTGACATGATATTGGTTATCATGTATTGGTCAATGTATGGAATATTGTGGGATTATTGGTACAATAATTTCATAAATGGTATTGTCAAGGGGGAAATGACATGTTAAAGCCAAACATGTGACTTATTGTTATTGTATGCCATTATAAGGTAATTGGTGGTTAATGTTGGTTACGTTATGTACTTGTGTTGTAGAGTGAAACATAAGGACGGAGCGGGAATATTGTATGCACACTTACGATTGTAGAATTGTATTGAGAATACAAGGTATGTAAGGTTACTCTTTCCGTATCCCTCTACAACATATTGTTCCTATTGACATTGGACTTGTTTCAATTCCGAGAGGCTTGAAGTATAGCAATGCAGATTGACGTATATTGTATCCATAAGTGTCCTATTCTTAGATGACTTATGATTCATTTATCTCTTATTCATTGATTGAAGTTCCAAAAGTGTCATCATGTGGTAATTCCTAAAAGGGACTATCTCAAGAGAGTAATAACATAAGAGAATCAATTTATCCTTGCAAAGCATTTTTCCAATCATGTCATGTTCCAAAGTCCAATAATGTGATGATTATCTTTATACCAATCTTTCACAAGTATAAAAGTACCAATCTCATAAGTTCTCATAAGATTAATAAGAGAGGTGATGTGCAAGTTAATATATCTATTCCTCATAAGTGAAGATGTCAATCTCATGAAGTAAAGGCGTGAAGTGAAATGTGTATATGACTGTGCTTCAAATAATGTCATGATCCTTGATGTCTCAATCACTCTTAAGAATAGAAGTAAGAATAACAAGAGAAAGAAGCGATGTAATTAATAAGTAATCATGGGTGGTATCCCAGGGGTTAAAATACCTAGCATGGGCCGATCCCAATAACACGGGTGGTATCCCAGGGGCGACAGAAAAGCCTAGCATGGGTCAATCACGATACATCCCAGGGGCGATATAAAAGCCTAGCATGGGTTATGACGGTACATCCCAGGGGTGAGACGAAAGACTAGCATGGGTTAATATAACATCCCAGGGGCGATAAGCCTAGCATGGGTTAATGACATCCCAGGGGCGACACGAAAGCCTAGCATGGGTTCACATAACATCCCAGGGGTCAAAGTACCTAGCATGGGTTAATCTTATCCCAGGGGCGACAGAAAAGCCTAGCATGGGTAGAACAAATAAGATGAAAGTATGTAAAGACAAGAGGAGTAAAGAACGTAATATACCTGGTTCCCCACATACAGAAAGAGAGTTTATTCACGTTCAATAATTCTTTTATATTGATTCCATGATTGTTGTTATGATGTATGATGATTTCTTATGAGCCTTACATACTCAGTACATTCTTCGTACTGACCCCCTCGGGGGACTTACCTTACATGGTTTAGGTGCAGGCATTAGTAGACTTCCTCTGTAGACTGGGGATCATTTGCAGATATTTGGTGAGCTCCAGTTGGTTCGGAGCCCCCTGAGTCATAGATGTATATTTGTTTTGATGTTATATATATTATATAAAGTGTGGACTTATCCCGATTGTAAGTTGGTCTTGTTGATGCATTTGTTAGAGGCTTTTGTAGACATATGTGGGTATATGGATGTAAGAGACGAATATGTAAAATACGACTGTCCATTTGACTTGATGGCCCCAAAGGCCAAGTTTCCTAAATGTATATGTATATAGCATATGTTCCATGTCCATGACTTCCGCATAGTTGCATAAGGTATAATAAGATTCATACGAGGTTACGCATATGAATGTTCATGAGCAAAGATTGGTTCTCTCGGGCCATATTGGCTTCAGGTGCCAGTCCGGCCCGAATGGGATTTCGGGTCGTGACACTTTCAACTCTTAAAACATAGAAATTATGCATGTTCTTGAGTACATTTTGTTTTTATAATATGTTTTATGTGTTTGTGTAGGAAAACAGGTCTCGAAAGGTAAGAGTAGAAAATAAGCTAAAAAAGACCAAGAGTGGCTCGTGGAAGCTAAGTAGGAGTTGTACATTGAAAGTACGAATCATACTTGCAATCTTACTAAGGATCAAATAAAGTTGAAGTAAAATATTATACCATGACTCATCCAATGACTCATGAAAATATAGTACAAGACATACTTTGACTCGTAGAGTAAAGACTAGAAAAGTGTAAAAATTGCTTCAAATAGTATGAGCATAATCTATGAGCCGCGAAAGTAAACCACGAGTCATGTTGACCTGTTTGGTGAGTTGTGAAGAGGAAGATCTAAAAAAAGGTAGTGTGGACTTTGAAATCACATATCTTAGTATGATTCATGGATTGAGACCGCAAGTCATACATTGACTCATGGAAACTGGAGGAGAATTTCAAACCACGAATCATCAAGTCCAGACTATGGATTGTGAATTCAAACCATGGGTCGTGAAGCTGACGGACCTATAATCCCATTATGCTAATGATATGTTTTGGTTTTTTTCTATAAATACCTTTCCTAGGTTTTCTTTTACAGTTTGCCCGCTCTTTGAGGTGAGGAATGTATTATCTTATTTTGATAAACTTGTTCTTTGGTTTCTGAGGAGAAATTACATACATTATTTTTTTTTTTGATAATACAATTCCAGATTTCTTTATTTATTGAGTAAGTTTATAATCATGAATTCTTAGTCTTTTCATAGTTGTTTCCATAAAATTATGAGTAGCTAAATCCCATAACTAGGGTTATGGGAACCATGACAAATTGACAAAGTACATTTAAGTACTTGGTGATTCTTCAATGGTTTTCATGCATGTATTTTTCTTCTCTTTGTATTGATTACTTTTGAATGGTTGCAAACATTAGAACTAGCCTTCATTCTTACATGTTTGACCAGAGGAGTAAATAATAGAAAAAGTGATTAACAATGGATATTTAAGGCTACCAACCCTCATCTAATAGCTTGAGTCTTGTCGAGGGATAACGAATCTGCAATTTAGGGTAAGTGTTGATATACAAACACTCATAAACCTACCCGGTGACTGAGTGATAATCATCTAATAGGGTCCAGATGTCATTTAGATGAAAGTGGCTATCTGGAGATGTTTCTCCGTCACTACCTTGTTCAAATTTTGTTTGTACTTTTTCTTATGAACTCATATTCGTGTACTTAGAAGGATTATTTTTTTGCCATGAAATGGGTTTCTTGATTGTAATTAGGGATTATGATGCTAAAAGTTTTGGATGGAATCTTGTGTTTAAGAGTTTAAATTGATTGGGTATGTGTTAATTAGCTACAAAAAGGGAAGTCTGAGTACCCGTAGGGTCAAATTTGCCATGAAACTTGTGGTTGGTGTTGAACTATGTCGGATTGGGGTAGACGAAACACTTGTGATATGAATTTGAGCCCTTGCAAGGTATGCATAATTGTCGTACAATGCACACAAGGTCACCCTATAAATGCATCTCGATCTAGTAGCTGAAGGTTTGCTAGGTGTCATTTATGCGCTCTTCATCGTGAGTGCATAGAATGTGTACGATATGCATAAATGTTCTCTTGAGCGCATAATGTTACAAAATTGTTTAGGTTAGAGAGGTACAAGTTGTGAACTTTCATTCGTGAATGCATAACTTTGGTGTGATAGACACAGCTCCCTCTCACCATAACACAATGACCAACTTTCATATTGTGGACCACTGTTACCTTATGCGATACGCACAACTGCTCGTACAATTGCTACTTGATACCTCTGAAAGAGTTTTGCTTATATTATTGGTAGAGCTTTATTGTGTATGATAACCCCATACTTGAATGTACATTGCTCCCTTGTGCAGATATGGCTCCCAAAGAGACTCGTCCATCTGATCTATCCTCCTCCAAAGCTCCCTCATAGTCCAAAGCTCCACAAGGCAAGGATAATGTTATCCTAAAATGTTCAAACCTGGTCAAGAGAACTAGAAGGAAAGCAAAAGTGACTGTAGGGATAGACAAGCTTGGGCAACCATGTATACATAAGCCTGTGCATGTGGTTAGTGACTCTGAGGATGAAGGGGGTTCAAGCCTCGTTAATGATGGGACCACATATTCTGAACAAGAGCATGAGAGGTCTCATACTCCTATTCATGCCCTGGGTACTAGCACCCAAGCACTCTTGACTTAGAGGAAGTGAGTCGACAAAGAGAAAATAGTGGCAGCCACTCCTATCCCTCAAGTTATTCCTTGACTTTTGAACAGGTGCAACTTATTTCCAGATAGAACAATATTTGAAGAACAGGTGGTATCATTAAATGGTTTAATTGACAGGTATCCGTCCATTTGATCAAAGGTGAAGTATCATGAGTTTTAAATATTTACATGCTAGATTACAATGCTATGTGGGTGAAGGAGTTTAATGAAACATATGTCCTATTGTTGCCTCTAAAGAGAAAGAGAGGATAACCTCAAGTGGTGAAAGACGTGGTAAATATTCATGGAGTTGATGTGAAGTGTTGCCAGACAACCATAAATGATCTTCTTAAGCCATAAAGTATTCATGCTATCATCACTGGCTACTACTATTACACCATATTAAAATATGAGTTTGATATTCATCATACGTGGCTTTATGCTTTGCTATGTGATAGGACACCCTCGTAGATCAAGTCTAGGGGTATTATTAAAAAGAAGGATTTGAATAATGAGGCACGATTAGTCATGAAAAAAGCATTTCTAATTAGGTGTATTATGAAGAAATCAAGGATACACTTAGCGATGGTCATTCAACCAGAAATTGCAAAGAGGACCCAACAAGGGAAATTATCTTATCCATTTCCTATCTTAATCTCTCAGATATACAAAACCCATTGTGTATATTACAAGCCAAAGCAAGACCTTTGTGATCTCCAATGTAGCATGCTTAAGTGTCGTGAGATGGAACGTACGGGCAAGCCGATGGTATGGTACTTTTGTTCATGATCGTCTTGAAAAGTGATAATGAATCATACTAATCCCTTGTTTAAATTTTGATCATATCTTGAGGGAAGGGAAATTTTTGTTATGAAGGCACTTGATTGCATTTTTTGAGCACAATTGTTGACCTTAATTGAAGTCTATAAGCATGTGCTTGGTTTGTTAGAAATTAGTCAACATTTAGGATTGTAGTTCATGAATTGAGTGTTTGATAGGTGATGCTTACGCCAAAGATTTCAAAAACACGAGGGCAAAGTTGTTTTCACAAAGAAGCATGTGTTTGAACTCTCAAGTAGTATCATTTGTTGGCATGGTTGTTTTGTTGAGACTTTTGATTCACTCAAGGACAAGTGAAAGTTTACATTAGTGGTGTTGATGATTCGACAATTTGTAACTCATTATGTGTATAATTGATACTAAAATGATGTCCTCAATGCCTAATTTGAGTCAATTCTTATGTTAATTTTGTTGCATGTAGGTAATAAAGATGAAGAACCTACCAAAGGATGACAAGGACCATAAAGGAGAAATATCTTGGAGAAAATCAAGTTGTGATGAATGTTAGATTTATAACAAAAAAATGTGGCATCGCACAAGCCAAGTGTGTATTGTACAAGGTGCATAGGAGAAAGGATCGCACTAAGAAATAGATTCTGAAGGAAGCCTCAAATGATGATTGTGCAAGCACTGGGTTGAGTTGTGTGCATCATATAATAGTTATGCAAGCATAGTATGAAGATGCAAAAAGTAACAAAACTCTTGAAGGGTTAAGCACTAAAAGGGAAGATTGTGCATCTTGGCAAGATGAAAGTGCGCTCTGGACAAGATTTACGTGATCCCGATGATACACGCATAATGTGCTCCGATGGAAACTCTGTAATTATTTTGGTCCAATTTTCTAGGTCATATAAATAGAATCTTTTCCAAAATTTGAGGATTATTATTCATACTTTGCAAAAGTTGATACCTAGAAAGTGTAATTGAATCCTTAGATTGGGATTAGTATTCATCTTAGCTTTTCATCTTGGATTTGAAGATTTTATCTTTAATATTTGAATCTATGGAAGCTCTAAATGAGCATTATGGTATAATTTTTTTTATCACTATTATGCATAGCTAAACCCCTAATACTTAGGGGGGGTTATGGGTAATGGTTGATTTGTGTGTGGGTGTTGATTTTGTATTTCTGATTTAAGCTATAAATTGTGGGTTTGACTAAATCAGTATATTTCAACTCAAGAATTGAGGTTGTAAACTTTATTCAAGCTTAGATCCCTTGTTTTGCTTGAAAGAGAAAACAAGGGTAAAGAGATTTAGTTGACAATCACTTGAGTATTCCTTATTTAATAGATAGTGCTAGAAATAGACAAACTAAATTGAGGTTTTGGGTTGCTTGGTAAGGTAAATATATGGGTGTTTGAAAGAAACCCATATGAAATTTGGTGAAAGATTGAAAGATTGTCATGAATATCTAAAACCTAACCTACATATACTTTATGCTTATTGAATCAAAGGTCAACCACCCATACATGCTATCAACTATCAAACTAACACATCCCTAAGTCATTCTCATATCGATTACAACTCTTGTGTTCAATTCGTGCAAGTATTCCCTTGTGATAACTACATTCTAAATCATTCAAAATTAGTTACAACATTCCCCATTAACTTTTGTTGCATTTTTTATTATACGAGCAAACATTTAGTGAGTTACTACACTCTAAGGTGAACCTTTTGTGTTCATTCCCTGTGGGATGGACCCCGACTCATTGAGTTGGGTAAATATATTGTATAACGACTGTGTACATCTTTACTTGGGTGTAATTGAGCATCATAACCATGTAACACTTACTGAGTTATGAAATTATGGGGAACACAATCCTAGTCCATTCTCACTGATTGTTACAAACAACATAAATCGATACTATCTTATTTGGTTACTTAAAATTTACAAAATGTTACTTGTTACCACAAACCTTCCTTTTGGAAATAATTAATTAATAGTTGAAATAACCGCATTGACCTAGTTTCTATCCATATTCCCAGTGGGATCTATTCCAAACTAGTTGGGTTCTATATCTAATTCAATGGCAGCATTATACTTTATTTCAAGGTGTAAAATGGGCGACATCAGACTCCAACGAGAGTATCCATGCCAAAGAAAAAAGTAAGAATGAGACATTGGAACAACAAACATAAATTCAAATTACTATGATTAAAAACACCAATTTTGTTAAATAATAGACATTCATACGACAACTTTTGAGCAAAAAAGTTGATAAAACCCAAAAAAGACACACGCTCATTATCAGTAGTCGTTTAGTATCATATCAAGACTTGGAAAATACATTCCAAAGAAATTGAGGTCGAGGAGAGGATAGTGGAGTATTGGGAAAAACGACAGAGCAAAGAACACGAGCCAAGGAGTCAATTACCACAACATAAAACTCTTTATCGTATCCAAAATACCATATTTTAACCAAATCAATAACCTATTTAAAGGATGAAATCTTGCTTATTAGGAGTATGTTTTAGACAAAACAAGTACCCAGGGGGTAAATATCATTTAGATTTAAGAATCACTACCTTTTAAGAGGAAGAAATTGAAGAGAGACAAATACACATCTACCGGTCATGAAGTTTTTCCTAAACTAGATTAACAAGTGATAGAAAAACATCTACTTTTAGTCTATGAAAGTTAGTGACTGTTATTATCCATTTTAAATGATCAAACATTTACTAGATAAAATAGATTCATCTCCAGAAAATACTGAGCCAAATTTAGAAATACTAAATCAGAGCACATACATTAAGGGATAAATAGAATTGGTTTAGTCAGGAAATCTGGACATGAAGTTTAGGCATGCTTCCTAAAATTGAACTATGCGCATACACATCACTGTTGGTTTTAAACAAGAAATCTTTCAAAGAAATTCTTCATCATGCGTTCATGGAAAACATTAAGCAAAACCAAACTATTGTTGATGAAAAAAAAATTCTAAAAGGAAACAATAGAGAACAGAAACTTATCAACACCAAAGAAACAGAAATCACACTCATAAGCCAACCTTATAACACAGGTTACTCAATGTCAAAACTAAATTAGAAACAAAAAGAAACCAACTATCCATTCTAATCTGTAACGCACAGAATCAAGATATAAGGACATTAATAGGAAAGAGGATTACTATTTTATCATGTTAATCCTATAAAGATTGGAACATGGCTATTTTCAAACATCATGCAGACCTATTTTGTGGCACATTAGAGCAAGAAATCCAATGAAGAAAAAAGAAATAGTTGGAAACATGAACTTAAACAACTTATTTGACAAATTTAAAGTTCAAGAAGGAAGATGAGACATTTATGCAACTTTAGTAGCCCATACAAATGTGCATAATCACATGATTACACAAAACAACTGAGTAAGCAAAAACGATACTCTGACTATATAAAAATAATGTGTTTGACCATTCTAAAGAAGAAATTTAAATCAAATAGCATGTAATAGTAAAAATAATTGCACGAGGAGAAGGACATTGATAATGAAGACTTCACCACCGCCAGAGAACATCGAGTTTTGTTAGCCAAAAATCCAAGCTCAAGGAGTCTTATAGGACTTGTTTCGCTGTAAAAATCTCTCAGTTTCTCCATGATATCAAATAAAATCATGCTAAAAATCTCTAATTATTTAGAATTAGAGAAAATGCCTCTCCATAATTCAATAGAGAATAAAGGGTCTTTCCCCTTTTGGGTGTGAAAAACCATGAGAAAATCAGTGAATGGAGAAGGGTTTATATAGGTGAAAAATAGGAAAGTGAAAATTTATTTGGCAATGTGGGAGTGGAATTTAAAGGGTTTTTTTGAGAAATTTACTAGGGATTTTCTTGGAGGATAAGGGTCTGAGTTGGAATTGTAAAATCTTAGTACAAATTGAGACAATTTTCAATAGCAAAATTGAAAATTTGAACAGATAATCTAGAGGAATTTTCTTAGAAGCTTCCAGGACCTTCTCACTTACTAAATCTCGTGAAGTGCATGTCTCATAATACAAAATTGGAGAGGAGGAAACCAAGATGGCGGTGTCTTGGCTCGAAACAATTGGAGTTGTGTTTGTGATGTTATCGTTTAATAGCTTCTGGGTGTTACAACCCAATTTCTTGAGTCATGATGGCACCTACTTTTACCTACCAATAGGTAATCAAATCCATAGCCTGGAAAGGCAAGTAATTGGCTAACCGACAGAAAACAAGGAAAATAAAGGAAATAGCCAAGTAATGGAAATATGAAACAACTAATAACAACGATTAATAGATACAAACAAACTATACAATAGAGGGAGGAGGACAAAATACATAAAATGAGTTCCCCCATGACCTGGTAAGGTCTATACAAGAGCCATAAAACTGAAATAGAGTACTAAACAGTGTCAATATACAACATAGTCTTGGAATGTACGAAGAGACTATCCAGAATTAGCCGAAGGAGAAGGATCAACTCCGAACTGTAAAAGCTCACCCTATCTCCAAATCAGTAGCAAGCCCGAGGATAACGTCAGTGGTAGTGACTCATACTTGGATCTGCATCAGGAAAAAGATGCAAAAGTATAGTATGAGTACCAAAACAACGGGTACTCAGTAGGCATCATAGGATGACTGAGCTAAATCATAGTAAAAGCATAAATAAATTGCAAGAAAGTAAACTAAAGTAAGAAATAAAAGGTCAGAAATAGAAATAGTAGATCATGCCAAGGAGATGCGATAAATATGTAAAACGAGTACTTAAAGCAAAAATAAAGTCTAACTATAACCTAACTGGGCCTCAATAAGCCCAAAAGGCACAAACAAGAAAAAAATAACCCAATCAAGCCCCCATAAGCCTGGTGGGTACAAAGAAAGGGTAACACCAATATAAAGATGGAATGACAACAACAATAAGCAAAACACAAGCCAATGGAAGGTAAGCATACCTGAAACTCTTTTTTGATCATAATCCCAAGCCTTACCTATCTTTATCGGATTTCAAATTTCAAACCAATATTTGTATAGGTAAAATGCCAGACTCAAACTGGAACTAATAGATAAGAATAAAGTCGCTAGATATCGGACTCAAATCAAAATTGACAAATAAGCTAAAACGTAACCATAATCTAGGAATATAACCCCAGCTAAGTTCAACTAGACATAATATATAAGGTCAGGTAGTAAAGTCCACAAGGGTGGAAAGGCTCCTAATCTCTAAGCCAGGAATGTGATTACGACCAAATATTACCCCACCCGGGACAACTAGGCCAAATAGGGCCCATAAAAGAGATAAGTAGTGCTAAAATCAATAATTAGGCTAAAGAAATGAATAATGGTCATTTAGGTCAAAAGGATCTATTCTAGGCATTTTACCGCAAAAGAATGACCGGTAAGGCCCACTACCAGACCCAAAAAACCCACCTAAGGTAATCACCTACCCAAACCTAGTCTAAGGAATTTAAATCCCATCCTAAGGCACTAAGTATGCTAAATCTAGTCCTAAGGCTATTCATAGGCTAATATAAGGTAAAATGGGGGCGAATTTTACTGAAAAGGGCCCCTAGTCGGCTAAATAAGCCAATAAACACTAAAACAACAATCGAGACATATGTACCTACCCATAGCTATAATAATACTACACTAATACTATAATGAAGCATAGTATGAGAGAAAAGTAAGCCTAGCCTACCTGGATGCCGTCAAAAGCTCGTATAACCTCAACTCTAAAGTTTTCCCTTTTTGAGAAGCCTCTGACCACTGCCACGCTATCAAAATAATGTTCTACATGACAATACAATAATATCAATACCCATATTAAGTATGAATGCTCTAGGTCAGAAATCGTACTAAAAATCCAATGTGGGGCCTATTTGCAAAATCGCAAAATTAAAATCGTCACAACATCTCTCTCGGCTCAAGGATCATTTACCCCCAAGATTTGGGTGAAATCCAAGCTCAAAACAGCCTCTAATCAGTCCCAATGTAATTCAAAGAATATGAATTAAATTAGAGAATTAATTGATGAATAGCCGGGAACTTATGAGAATAATGACGAGGGAACGGTCACAAGCACGTCTCCAAGCTAATCCTAGCTCCATATATGATTTTCCCCAAATTTTAGAGCTCAAGAAGCCTCTAATGGTATTTTGAACTTAGAAATAATGTTGGAAAAACAAAGAGGGAGATATATATACTGCTAGGGGTCCTTTATAACAAATATGAGACCCTTGTCGTGAACGTAGCCCGATCAGACCTTCGTGAATGTGGTCGGTCCACTGCAATCGCTAAGAAAAAGGCTGGATCGGCCTGGACGACCTCCTCTATGCAAATGCATAGGTCAAAATCCTCTACTATCACAAACGTGGCCAAGGCCATATGAATGTGAAGGCCATTTCGGCCTGCACCAGCACTAATAATTTTGCAAAGTTGCCAAATTTCCAACTAGGCCCTTGGGATTTATTTGGAATCCAAAAAATGCAAACAAACTATGCTAACCTACCTAAGTCTTCATTCAGTACTTAACGACGTCATCAAAACTTCCATCCGAGGTCGTTTCGATAAATAGTGGGCCCCACTCAACAAGGGGACATTTTTGCTAAACTCCATTCAATAGTCCAAAATGATTTTGAAAGCCTCGAGACTCAGGATAAGGGTACTTATATTTTAAAATTGATGTTGTATAGCTAATGATACTGTATGAATTGGCATCCAAGGTCGTTTGCCTAAAGTTTAGGCCTGAGACCCTATTCTTAACAGCAAAAGCTCCAAAATAGAAAAATGGCTCTCAAAACCAAATAAATAGCCTGATAATCGAACTGTCAGTCCCAGCAAGTTATAAATGACTTGGGGTAGCTATCATAAAGATTAAATCAAAAAAAAAAGCACGAATACGTAGGAAATGACCTAGAGGATCATTACAACATCCACTACTAAAAGGACTTTCGTCTGTGAAAGTAAAGGATTAATAAGTACCTGAAGGCACAAACAGGTAGGGATACAGGATCCGTATCTCACGCTCGATCTCCTAGGTAGCATCCTTGATTGGAAAGTGTCTCCACTAAACCTTAACCACATAAATGTCTCTGTAACGCAACCGCTTAACATCTCTAGCTATGATAGATATTTGCTCTTTAATAAAGGTCAACCTATTATATAACTAAACAGAGTCCCACCAAAGAACGTGAGACTCATCCAAAATATAACACTGCAACATAGATATATGTAACACAGGATAGATTGCTGAAAAGGCTGGAGGAAAAACTAACTCATAGGCTACCTCCCCAACTGTCTAAAGTATCTTAAATGGTCTGATATACCTGGGGTTGAGCTTTCCCCTATTCCCAAACCTCATCACGTCCTTCATGGGCAATACTCGAAGAAATACCTGGTCACCAACTCTGAATTTCAAGAAATCAAGTCTACAGTTAGCAAAACTCTTTTGCCTACTCTAAGCTGGCCAAAGCCTATCATGAATCACCCAGACCTTGTTCATAGACTCACAAAGCAAATAAGTACCACAGGGCCTAACCTCTAAAGTCACAAATTAAGCTACCGAATATCAACAACGCCTACCATACAACACCTCGAATGGTACCATCTGAATACTTAAATGGTAGCATTACTATAGGAAAACTCTATTAAGTCTAGAAACTGCTCCCACTGACTTCTAATATACATGAAAAATGCTCGAGCATGTCCTCAAGAACCTAAATAGTACTCTCTGATTGTTCGTCAATTTGGGGATGAAAAGCAGTGCTAAGGTCAACCTGGGTACCCAAGTCCTCCTAAAAGACCCTCCAAAAATAAAAAGTGAATTGGGAACCTCTATCTAAGATAATAGATACGGGCATGATGTCGCTCAAATTACACCTCCCAAAAAGTATAAAGCAGCCGTTAAATCAAATATAGAATCCAACAAGGTTGGGATCGATCCCATAGGGAATAGGTTGAATTTCAATCTCGTGTTTGTCTAAGTATCTAGCGAATAAGTAAAAGAGGGGGATTTTGTAAAACAAAAGAGTAATAGTAATAAGTGTTGGTTTTGTTAGTTTGTAATCAATATGAGAAAGGCACTAGGACTGTGTTCCCCTATAGGTTCATAACTCCATAGGTTCTACGCACTTTAGTGATCTCATATGATATTCGACATGCATAATCGATAAGTTATGTATCATCTAACTGACTATGTTATGACCTTTGTAGATGACTATCCCCAAGCACAAATGGTAATGTGTCATGAGTGTTGCTTTACTGACCCCTATCTATGATCCCAAGATAGTCTTTCCCGTTTAATGGCTCAAGGCTAATTAAATGAAGAGAACTCCAAGTCTTATTGTTGATTTGCTATTCCTATCTGATTACCCTTGCTATAGTCAAGGGTAGAGATAGGATGAGTCCCAATACGTGCACTTATTGAGAAGCAATCATACTAGAAGAATCAACAATACATGTCCAACTACCCTTCGAGAGTTACCTTGTACTTTGAACACTATGTCGTTAATCCATCATAGTTCCCACAACCCTAGTTACGGTGTTTAGCTTCTTATAATTGTAAGCACATAAGGAGAATTCATAGATGAAAACATGATTATGAACTTACAAGAAGAATAGAACTCCAAAATCTCAACTTGAATTAAAACCCTTAAAACAATGTTCGTGAAATTATCAGAATATGCCTTAGAATCTCACAATATAAAGTTTTAAAATATGAAAGAGTGTAAACTTGTACAACAAACCCTATAAGATTATTTATAGATAAAATAAATCCTATCCTAAATAAAACTGGAAATCTAGGTTGGTTGGTTCGGACGACAAAAAGGTACGATCGTGGTTAGGTACCACGATCGTCCTTTAATGCTTGTGGTTTGGCTCATGAGATTTCATCTTCAGGTTTTCAATGGTAAGACTCTCAGTACGGGCACATAATTTCTTCCTACGACAGTGAAACTTTCATATCTGGGCCTCCATCCTATGATCTCATGGTACGATTGTCATACCAAGGTATGTCCATGGCTGTTTCTCATCTCATGATCTCACACTTAGGTTTTGCATCCTTGTTTTCAAGCCTTCCTCCCACGATAGCAAGGTATGATCATAACTTTATAGTACGGTCATGGGAGGGTCTCATCTGGTCACCTCCTGAGGATGCTTCTCTGGTTCAAGGCATGATAGCCTTGGTAAGACCATGGTCAGATCCCACGATCGTCAATTCTTTCGTCTGATCCTCTAAAATACCATATTCAGTAGTTTCTTCTCCCGAGCCTTTTTACCCTGCAATCATACCAAAAATCCATCATATCCATAAAAAGTACCCTTGTATTTGCAATTATTCACCATTTTAAGCATCTCAACTATCGTAAATTCACGACACATCAACACCGTCAACTTAGAACGGTTGCATGTCCTCAGGTAAACAAAATAAACTAGACTCTCTATGACGCTTAACTTAGAGCAAGATCACTATGGCAATCACTTTTACAAAACCAATTCATGCAAGCACGATAAATAGTTTCAACACCCTCTAAGTTAGCAAAATCAATCAATGCAGTGTATGTGCAAGATAAGTACTTTAACACAACAAGATCAGGACATGGCATTACATTGTGAGCAAACAACCTAACATTAAGACCCATACACCTACCCAAACGAGCAGTAATTAGACTACAACCTTTTGCCCTTACAGCAAAAAAGTCCCACACTCAGTATATGCAATGTATAGCTAAAACTGGGATGGAACCAAATCTCTCACTCTCATGAAGAAGTCAGGTCGTGTGTCTTTGATACCATAGGCTTGGCCATATTTTTTACGCCTTAGCTTTTGGACAGACAGGTTTGGATCACTATAGGACGTCATTGGATTGTAATGTAGGCTCGAGGGTAGGTATGATACATATGGATATATTAACTAACCCTCCTTGACACTACAATATCTTTGTCCCCACTTTCCTATTTTCTATTATTTTTCTCACTTTTATTTCTTTTAGGACTCCGGGTGCGGTTTTATTTTCACAACAACTCTTCTCTTTCTCTTTTTTTTCTTCTTTTTCTTTTCTTTTCTTTTTTTTTCACAACTTTTACTGCACCCATATCCCTTTACCTTTTTACTGCAAAATCTACATATCCAATTTCTACGCACCCCTACACAATAGCCACCCTCAACATAGGCAATTAGCCTAAGTTGAGATATACAGTGTCCAAAGAGGGACCAGGGCCAAATAAGGTTCATTGTAAAAATTGGTAAGGTGAATTTGGTATTTCAAAGAAAAGGTCTATTCAGGCTCAAAAATCAGATTCAAGGGATACATGATCATGTGGTTGGTTATTTACGCTATAGTAGATTTTTTTCAAAAATGGTCTATGATCCTTTCCTAACCAACTATCCTACAGCTTTTAGCTATACTAACTGGGAAAGTTCTATATTGCACACATACAAACACTGACTAGGTATCAACTTTCCTCACAGACTCTTGGCTTGGGGCTTTCGTCTAAGGTACTGCCTACTTAGTTCATGCAAAGTTAGCCAGGTTATTATACCAACAACCCTAACGTCATATATTCAATCCTAACATTGGTTACAGCACATGCAAACACACAACACCTAGACTCACCAAATCTAACGTAGCCCTCCTGGACTCACCCCTCAGTACCTGATATCGAATGCCATATAGTCTCCTATCCTCAAATTGTCGGCCCCGAATCTGCTCTAATAAGGTAGACCTAGCCTCAACGCTAGCAAGATTCCTCCTGGGTTTTGAGATATCAAGTTGAACCATCATATTGGCTAAGGACTGAATGTCCAAGGCCAATAATCACTCAGAAACTAAAATGAAGGCTAAGCTACCATATTCACTGCCTTCCGACTCAAGTCGTTTGCTACCACATTCGTCTTGCCTAGATGGTATAAAATAGAGAGGTCATAGTACTTCAGCAACTCAATCTACCTATGATGTCTCAAATTAAGCTCCCTTTGGTTCATAATGTATGGAATACTATAGTGGTCAATGAAAATCATACAGTGAACACCATACAAGTAATGCCTCCAAATCTTAAATGCAAAACTACTGTTGCCAACTCCAAATCATGAGTAGGGTAGTTGTGCTCGTGCACCTTTATTTTTCTTAAAGCATAAGCAATGACTCGGCCCCAGTGCATCAAAACACACCCCAAACTAACACTTGAAGCATCACAATAAATAGTAAGCCCCTCACCCTCAATTGGAAATATCAGAATAAGAGCTGAAGTGAGCAATTTCTTGAGCTTAATAAAGCTCTCCTCACCCTCATCTTCTATAACTGACTACTATTACATTGTTAAAAATAACAAATTTTCACTATAAAGCACACATACGACTATACTCACCTTCGCATGCACAAGTATCAAGTTTTCTCTACTTATACGAAGCCTTTCCAAAGAGGTAAGGGCTTCTCACTATCTTCTCTAAAAGCTTCATTTTCAATTTAATAGTCCTTCAATTATCAAACCTAGGGTTCAAGAAGGTTGAAATTAAGTGTGGTGGTAGGTGGATTCATGTAGGGTATCATTTTTTAGGGATAATTCATTGATATTTTGGTGTTGATGGGTGTACATTGGTCATAGGTACTTTACCTATTGCATTGGAGGGCAGTACAAAAAAGGATTAAAGGTTGTTTTGCCCTCCAAACTCCAATTATTTTCTCTATTAAAAGTTGAAACACAAATGGGTGAAGCCTGAGTAGCCTAAGTGTTGTGGAATTAGTAAGTGAGAGTTGTAATTTTGCGATTTCAATGATCGTAATTATTTTTTGTTAAATTATGTACGGTGCATAAGAGGCAAAACATGATCATATTATCTTATGATGAGACTTATGAACAATAGCACTCTATAACCTTAATCGTGGGATGAAAAAATTGAGTCTTAGAACACAATCTAACACTTACAAAACATGTTACATACCATTAATAAGTATTATAGACCATATTATGTGTCGTAATAAGCACCTAAAATCAATGCCTTCACTATTCACCTGATATAGTTTAGTTTATAGACTGTCTCAGCTTAGTATTGTCTGTACTCTTCATCATAATTGGTATAGCTAGTCCATTTTTACACTAGTTTAATAATATGGTAGGTTTTATGAACCATTTTTTGACTTGACAATTTCTATGTAAAAAAAATATTTGTTTTGTACTTCTTGTTTTTTGTTCTAATATGTATCCTGCATGTATAGCTAACAAAAATCAACCTCATCGTGGCAGACTTAGGAGGACCATAGGTCAGGGAAAAGGTGCAATAGACACTCAAGTGAGAAATGAACCAACTAATTTCGAGAAAGAAATTTAGGAAACATTAAGGTCGTGTAGCACAATACGATAGACATGAAAACCATCACCACTTCCTCAATCATAAGAGGAAGGTTCTTCTTCTACTTTGACTAGTCAAGAGGATAATAGAAGTGACAATGAGGAGAGTGCTAAGCAAGTTGAAAGATCATAGGAAGACATATCCTTTTCAAAGGTAAGGTGGAGGACTGAGGTTTGGCATAATTTGGCTTAATACAAAAATGACCTAAAATGGCGGACCAAGGAAATAAAAAAAAATCCATGATGTGTTAAAGCTAACAAAGAAAGGCAATGTGGAGCGAAATATAGCCAAAGAAAAGCAGATAAGCTCCTCAGATCTAGACAAATATCCAAAACTTTAGGACAAATTTTAGTTCTACCTATTGTATTGGCTCAACAAACTACCTAGTAAGTACAACCTATTTATATTTTGGGAATTCTATGCTACGTATGTATCCACATCAAACAACAATAGAAAATTGGGGAAATTATCAAGGAATCATCCACCACTTAATAGTGTGAAAGTCTGGGGGACTAATGTTGATATTTCAGTCAGGACCATCCACATGTTTGATTATTGTTCATGTAATATTTTACCTATTATGAAGCTTGAGTTTGATCACCAAAATAAGAAAAAGAACTCACAGTACACATGGTTGGCCTCCATCATCATAGAACAGCGGCCAGAGCAGCAGATTCCATAGCCGTGGTTCTTCCTCCATCAAAAGGCTCTGAGCTTGCTACGTAGCTAGGCTATGAGATTGATTCTCTGATGATAGAAGGAGAGAGGATAGAGGATGACAAAAAAAGGGCGCTTTCCTGTATTGCACTGAAAAAAAGGACCTACGAGACGAGCGTCTTCTCTTAGGTTTCTTCCTACCACTGTAGGTAACTATATATATCTCATATGGAAGGGTAGTAAGGGAAGGGACCCCTTTCAGTTCATATCTAAGTATCTGGCGAGAGTTTAGTTGCGCAATAAGGGTTGGGCCTTGTAATGAAGGAAGAATTGCGAAACTGCCTAAAAAAATAAAACTGTATCAACAAGAGTAATCGCAGCTTATTCATCGAGAAGCCACTCGTGAGCTTTTTTGAGCCTGAGTATCGAGCTCCAGGTTTTCAAGTTATCAAATTTCTCGATGTCCAGTGTTTTCAAATTAACATGGAATAGGGATAGAATAATGGTATGTGTAGTGAGATTGAGATTTGCGTATTGTTTGTTATACCAGTCAAGAGTGACCATAGCTTTAGTTAGCCCTTTATGTTTAATGATGTCATCGTGACCCTCTTTAAATAGACAATAATTCTTTGCTGCTAAACAGATAGCCTCATAGGAAGCATACTCAAGTTTAAACTTACCTAACTCAGTGGATGAGATAACTTCATCAGGAAGATGGCCTTTAATAAGAATAGAGTTTGTATCGGTGTAACACTGGTATAGAACCGTTATGGATAAAGAATCATAATGTCCCAATAAGCAAGGGTACACATAATTTAGAGGCTATGAGACTCCTTCGGATGTTGATGGATAATTCTCTAACCTTGGATAGAGTTGTGTTGGTTGCTAGCCTTATATCAAGGTATCAGATCAACTTCAGATTGGTGATTACCAAAGAGATGATATAAAGGGCACTAAGGTACAACACTTCACTCCCATTTCCATGCTTGATTAATAATTGTACCAAGATACAAAGGTTTTGATCTGTAATGACTTATTCTATCATTACAGTATTGTCTAGTATGTGAAAATTATGGTTAAGTTTCTCCCTAATGAAAATTTTAAAATTTTAGGCTAGGCTAGTTTTGGATGAATATAGGTGTTATGTGATCTAGGTTAATCATGTGATTGATGGTGTAATGATTCATGGATTTGAAATTATAACGTGTTAGCCAAGAGATTAAGGAGTTCATAGAAACTTTTAGAATAGAAATTGGGTTAATAGAACTCCAGTTATGGTGTTTGATATAAAGAGATTAAGTAGTAATGTCAAATTCGGGGGAGTATGTTATGAAATAGACCAGACCTGGAAACTTCCACAAGTTATTACCTCAATGCCTCTATAGTGGGATTGAGGGCGATTACAATAATCTCGTTAAGTGGGATATGGATCGCTACAGTGGTAGTGGGGTTTAAGTTGGGCTACTACATGTGGATTCCCACTACAGTGCCATCGCTATAGCAGGATACAGGATGCTATAGTGGGATCAACATAATAAATAGTAGTTTCTTTAATTTTAAACATATTTTCATTCCAAAATATTCCAAGAGTCGACCTAGGGTGAAAAAGGGCAAAATTTTATAGTTCCTAACTAAGTCCTACTATTAAGGTATGTTATTCCACCAATTTAATGTAATTTTAATCCTTAAATCCTTAGAATCAATATAGATTGATCATGGTGGAGATAGTGGAATTAACCTAGGTTGGTTTTTCTGGTGCAAGGTGGAATCAATGGGTTGAATCTCTGTGAATTTGACTTAGGGTCACTAAATTATGTCTTCTAAACTAAAATTAGATGTAGACTAAAATTAGATCCATCAATAACAAAGTAAGGGGAATTTGAGTGGAAGGATAGAAAACCCTAGAATGATGAAATTAACTATGAACATAGATTAAAAACAATAAACTTAGGTTAATAATGCCTAGAATTTTGTAGAATATTAGTTGAATGGTTCTTTATTGTTCTTTTTAGAACGAGATCAAGCCGATGTTACAAGAAAGGGCAAGACTCAAGTGATTTAGAGCATTGCAAGGTTTGTTTTGAGGTAGGTTATGTTTGAACTGGAGTTAAGACTCAATTTGATTATATGTGTGCTTTTTTAACTGAATGTTTGATTATTTAGTTACAATACATGATAGTAAGTGATGAACATGTTAAATATAGATTACAAGTGTTGGGAATTGATATCTTACCATATGATTGATAGAGGACCATGTTGATATGCAAGTGTTGTTGATTCTGAACTTGCTACATAATTGTACATGTAAATAGATGTGGTTGTTGTTATGATTTGATTGTGCTAAATACATGGTTGCGATTGAACAGGTGGATTTAAGGCAGTATATGGGTGTGGATGTTGGGATGAGGGTGGTATAACACTTGTTTTGGGATAAAGGTGGCAAGGCGCTAGTTTTCTGGTATATATGGTACATGGACTGAGCTTGTCCCCTGCAGGTCATGGATAGTCGGCAATCATAAATCCTATAGCATGTGTGTACACTATGATTTTGAGAGTTTGATGATTCCTTGAACGGACCGGGTTATGTTTATTTACATTTAGGTCCCTTGTGAGGACCATTTGTTGTTAATATCACCTTTATTTCCTTGTGTGAAATGGTTCCTTATATTATTATTAGTTATTTGTTATTGGTGTAAACTGATCCCTGATATTGACAAGATATTAGGATTTTCATGATGTAAATGGTAAACTAATTTGGTTCCTAGGTATTCCTGTTGTTGACATTAAATTGAACATTTATCTATATGACTGAGATAATTAATACCTAATTTGCTGAGGTTAAACTTGAAGGTTTGTTATAGTAAATTTTTTGAATATATGGTTTAGTGGTCATGTTTTCTACTTGCTTACAAACTTTTGGTTCAGTTTTCATATTGGTTAAGTTGAGTCAGCCTATGATATTTACTAGTATATAGTGGTTTTGTACTAATACTACCATGTACTCTTCTTTTATTGAGTGCAAAGCATATTACAGTGGCTTTTACGAGACCTTACTTGTAGGTGATAGTGTGATTCCTGATCCAAGGGTGACCATTCGTCTTTCGGGTTTCTATGGATCATTCTCCTATTTATCTTATCCTTATTGTTTCAGAAAAAGATAGTTTTATTTTATTTGTTAGTTTTATGGTTGTAATAGACTTGGTAGTTAGAGTTCTGGTACTTTGACTTTCAGTTTCTGGGGATGTTTAGACGATGTCCGCATTTAGTTTTTAGATATTAAAGTATTAACTCTTATAAATAAATTGTCCTTTGCTTTAAAATTTGGTAAATGATTGAGGTTGATATTTGGATTAGATGATTCTCCCACCCAAGGGTTAGTGTGGGTGTCACTCATAATGGGTTGGATCGTGACAAAGTTATTATCAGAGCTATAGATTCATTGATTTCATCGTAGCAGGATAAGTATAGTTGCATCTTATGAAAAGGTGCGGAGACGTTTGTACTTTTTTTTAAGAGGCTATGAGACTTTAGGAAACTTCACTTTTTTCTTTCTTTCATGGTATGAATTGATTCCAATTGGTATCTTGTGATCCAAATTGGTATCTAACCTTTTTCATTCTATTTTTGCATATGGTTAAAATGAGAGAAAATAGAGCTAGATCAGAGGTTCCCAAGCTAGCTGCTTCAGTTGTTAAGTATGGAGATAGGGTTCGAGGACAAGGAAGGGAAAAGAGAGGAAATAGGCCAGCACCAGCCAGGGGTGGAGCCTAGTCTACAGCTAATCCAGCAAGATAGAGGTCGGTATCACCTCTCCTGCTTGAGCATCATCTTAAAGAGGTGGTGAATTATGAGGTACCAGTGCATGAGGATGCAACATCAATCTACAACCTCTATTCAGATGTCTTCAAAGTTGATATAGCATGTCTTAGGTTTCTTGACTGGGATGGCCCATACTAGGGCTACACACCTGCATTTCCTACTTTCGAATAGTCAGGGGTATAATATGTTGGCACAGTAGCCCCCAAGATGGATGAAGCCTCAGAGATGGGTGTTTTCCCCATTTGATATTGGGTCCGACCATGACCGTAAGTGAACATGAGTTGTTGTGTAAGTTTCTGAAAATAAAGCCTTCATTCTTCCTTAGTACTAAAGCAAATGCTTTTGTGTTTATTATGTATTATCATGAGAGATTTCATAAGATGGGATAGTAGAACAACACAGGCTAGAGTTTGCGACCTTCCAGCTACAAAGGGATGCTAAGTAGTGGTGGAGGGTGTATGTTGAGTGCAGATCTTCCTTGTTGCCTCTATTGACTTGGACCTAGTTCCATACCTTATTCCTAGAAAAGTATGTGCCACGCACTTTACGTGATAGGAAGAGACACGAGTTTCTCGTCCTTGAACAGGATAATATGATTGTTGTGGCTTATGAGGCCAAGTTTCATGCTTTTTTGGGTTTGCTACTCAGATGCTTGATATAAAAGAAGAGTGGATCCTCCACTTTGTGAAAGTTTAGAACACTAATCTTCATATTTCAGCACTTCAGATGACTTTCTTGAGTAAGACCTTCAACAAGATAGTAGATTTTGTGAAGAAGGTGGAAGGGTTTAGACAAGTTGGTAATCAAAGATGTCTAGGCAAAAAGGCCCAAAATGCAGGTAACTTTAGTGGTTCATACTTCAGAGGTCATAATTCTCAATCTTACCCTACCCATCCTATTCAGTTAGCCTTGCCAATTTTGATAAGAGGTCTGGCAGGGACCGTTCAGTAGTTTTTAGGTGCATGTAGCCATATGGCTTCTCACTCTTTTTCTTGTGATGGAATTAGACACTTGAAAATAAATATTCCTAATATTAGAAAGTCAGTCTTCCAGAGTCAGTAGTAGTTGTTTAGAGCCTTAGTTATGGCTAGTAAAGGGGGTAGAGTAAATGCTAGAAATCATACACAAGATGGGCGTAGTGGTTATCAGGTAAGTCGAGGTGGTACTGGGGGAGATGGCAATGCTGGTAGAGGTGGTGCACAACCGTCTAAGGGAGGTGCTCAGATTTATGATAGGGCTCATTGTTATTCCTTCCCAGGCAAATCTAAGGCTGAGGCATCGGATGTTGTTATGACAAGTACCATTCTTATCTATATATGGATGGCTTCAATTTTATTTGATCTAGATTCCACCTTTTCAAATATGTCTATTAGATTTTCTTTGGGGTTGAATATGGTTTGTGACATGCTTGATGCACTTTTTCATGTGTCTACTTCGATTGGGGATTCTGTTATAGTAACTCAGGTTTATAGTATTTGTTCAGTGATGTTTATGGGTTTTCAGACTTGTGTTGACCTGGTGATATTAGATATGCTAGACTTTGATATTATTATTGGTATGACCTAATTGTCTCCTCATTATTCAATTTTAGATTCTAATGCCAAGACTGTAACTTTAGTTATGCCAGGATGGATAGGCTAGAGTGGGAGGGTGACTATACACCTTCTCTCTTGAAACTCATTTCTTTTATTTGTTCTAAGAAATTAGTAGGGAAGGGGTGTTCATCCTTCTTGGCTTATCTTCGGGACACTGGTGCTGAAGTTTCATCTTTTAAGTCAGTTCTTATGGTATGTGTGCTTCAGGAATTGTTCCCTACTGATTCGTCTGGTATGCCTCCAGATTAGGATATTAATTTCTATTAGAGCTGGTCAACCATCCAATTTTTATTCCTCCGTGTAAAATGGATTCTATCAAGTTAAGAGAGCTTAAGACTCAATAGCAGAAATTGCTTGATAAAGGTTTCATTCATCCCAGTGCTCCACTATGGGGTGCCCCAATTTAATTTGTTAAAATAAAAAATGGTAGTCTTTAAATGTGTATACATTACCGACAACTCAATAAGGTGACCATCCGTAATAAGTACCCATTGACCATGATTGATGAATTATTTGATCAATTGCAGGTTGCTTCAGTATTCTCTAAGATAGATCTATGGTCGAAGTATCCTCAGTTAAAAATCCAACCTGAAGATATTCCTAAGACAACCTTTCAGACATTTTATGGGCATTATGAGTTTTTGGTAATGTTATTTGGGTTGACGAATGCACCAGTAGCCATTATGATTTTGATGTATAGTGTCTTTATGTCCTTCCTAAATTCCTTTGTTATAGTGTTTATAAGTGATATTTTGGTGTACTCTAAGAGTAAGAAAGAGCATGTAGGGAATTTACGTATTGTTTTGGATGTGTTCAAGGAGAAGAAGCTTTATGCAAAACTCTCCAAGTGTGAATTCTGGATGTCCTTTGTATCCTTTTTGGGAAATGTTGTTTCTCAGAAAGGGGTGATGGTAGATCCTCAAAAGATAGAGGTGGTTAAGAATTAGGCTAGACCCACCTTAGTGACTGAAGTTTGTAGCTTTGTAGGTCTAGTTAACTACTACCGCAGGTTTGTTAAAGGTTTTTCTTTGCTTTCTACTCACTTGACGAGATTGATGTAGAAGGAGGTGCCTTTTGTTTGGTCTGAGAAGTGTGCAAGAGCTTTCAAAAGCTCAAGTCACTTTTGAGTGTGGCTCTTATTCTTTCCTTGCCCATTGAAGGTAAAGATTTTATAGTGTTTTATGATGCTTTATGTTCTAGCTTGGGTATTTTCTTGATGCAATAAGAATGTGATTGTTTATGCTTTAAGAAAACTGAAGATTCATAAGAAGAACTATCTGACTCGTGACTTGGAGCTGGAAGTTGTAGTCTTTATGCTTAAAATATGGAGGCACTACTTATATAGGGTGAAGTATGAGGTGTTCACAAATCATCCCAGCTTGCAGCATGTGTTCACTCTGAAAGACTTGAATCTGAGATAGAGGCGATGGATGGAGTTATTGAAAGATTATGATGTTACCATACAGTATCATCTAGGAAAGGCCAACATGGATTTAGATGCATTGAGCACGAAATATATAAGTATGAGAAGTTTGGCTTGTGTGAATGGAACAAAGCATCCGTTAGCTAAGGAGCTTCAGACTTTAGTTAAGAAGTTTATGCAGTTTGGGGTGTTAGAAAAAGAAGTGTTATTGGATCATAAGCAAGGTTGATATTTCTCAATTAAGTCAAGGCCAGGCATTTTAAAGACGTAAAGTAGAATAACCTTCGAATAAGGTGGTGTATGGTAAGGCTCGAAAGGCCACTCTTGATGCTTATGGTATTTTGAGAGTTAGGGGGCATGTATATATGCCCTGTGTTGATGATTTAATTCCTACTCTGCTAGAAGAAGCTTATGGCTCGAGTTATTCTATACATCCTGGTGCTACGAAGATGTACAGTGATTTGAGACAACTTTATTGGTGGACCCAAAGAAAGAGAGACATAGTAGATTATGTGGGAAGGTGTCATAATTTTCAGTAGGTAAAATATGAACACCAGAAGCCTGTAAGTCTACTTCAGCGAATGCCTATTCCTGAGTGCAAATGGAAGAGAATTGCAATAGATTTTGTGGTAGATCTTCCTAAGACCTTAGGGCAGTATGAATCAATTTGGGTTATTTTTGATAGGCTAACCAAGTCTGTGCATTTTGTTACAGTCAAGGTGGGATATAATGCAGAGAAGTTAGCCAAGATATAAATCAAGGATGTCTTGTGGTTGCATGGGGTTCTAGTCTCCATCATATTTGACATAGGTATGTAGTTTACCTTAAATTTTGGCATAAGTTACATGGGGAGTTAGTCACTAAGTTAGATCTCAGTACTTCCTTTCATCCTCAGATTGATGTACAGTCTGAGAGGACTATTCAGGCTCTAGAAGACATACGTCAGTAATATGTGGCTAACTTTTGGGGTCATTGGGATCAATTCTTGTCGTTGTATGAAGTTTTGTACAATAATAGTTATCACTCTAGTATCGATATAGCCCCAATTGAGGCTCTATATGGGAGGAGATGTAGATTTCCCATAGGCTGGTTTGAAGTAGGTGATGTGAAGCCTTTAGGCACCGATATGTTATGGAAGTCATAAGGGAAAGGAAGGTTCATTCAGTGGAAGTTGTTAGCAGCACAAAGTCAAAGAAAGAAGTATGAAGATCAGAAAAGAGGGACATATTTTTCAAGAAAGGTGAACATGTGTTACTTGTTTGGAAAATAGGGCAAGCTTAGCCCCAGATTCATCGATCTATTTGAGGTTCTTGAGGAGGAAGGTAAGGTATGTTGTAGACTTGCATTGCCCCCAAGTTTATTAGGAGTTCATCTGGTATTCCATGTTTCTATGCTAAAGAAATACCATGGAAATAGAGACTACATTGTTTTTTCAAACTAGGTGTATGAAAATTGAGAACAAAAGAGATTAAGTTCATGAAAGTCCAGTGAAAGAACCGTCTTGTTAAAAAGGCCACATGGGAGACTAAAGTAGATATGCAAAGCAAGTACCCTCACTTGTTTGATGATTCAGGTATTTCCCCTTGCTAGATTTCCTTCTTTTCCATTCGTTGTCATTTGGGGAAGTACGATGGGCAAATTGATATCTAATGCAATTATCTGTTTTGTCATTATGTTATGGTCTAGCATGCAAAATTTAGGTTAAACTTTTCCCCTAATGAAAATTTTAAAATTTCGTGCTAGGCTAGTTTCAGATGAATTCTAGGTGTTGTGATCTAGGTGAATCTGGTAATTAATAATGTAGTGGTTCATGGATTTGAAATGATAACATGTTAGCCAAGATATTAAAGAGCTTATATAAACATCTAGAAAAGGAATTGGGTTAATAAAACTCTGGTTATGGTGTTTAACGTAAAAAGATTAAGTCGTAATGTGGAATTTAGGGGAGTGCATTGAAAAATCAACCAGACCTGGAAATTTCCTCGAGTTATTACCTCAGTGCCACTATGGAGAGATTAAGGGTCACTGCAGCAATCTCTCTTTAGCGGGATGTAGAGTGCTGCAGCAGCAATGGAGTTTAAGTCAGGCCCCTACCGTGGGTGGATTCCCACTATGGCGACGCTGCTATAGCGGGATACGGGCCGCTATAGCGTGATCAATGTAGTAAATAGTAGTTTCTCTGAGTTTAATCATATTTTCATTCCAAAACATTCCAAGAGTCGACCTAGGACATTAAAGTGTGAAATTCTGCAGTTTCTAACTGAGTTATACTATCAAGGTAAGTTATTTCTCCAATCTAACACAATTTTAATCCTTAGAATCAACATAGATTGATCACAGTGGAGATAGTGGAATTAACCTATGTTGGGTTTTCTGGTGCAAGGTGTAATGAATGCATTGAATCTCCTTGAATTTGAATTAAGGTTGCTAAATTATGTCTTCTAGACTTGAATTAGACCCATAAATCTCAAAGTATGGGGAATTTGAGAGGAATGAAGGATAGAAAATCCTAGAATTGTGAAATTGTCCATGAACATAGATTAAAAATAATGAACTTAGGTTTATAATGCCTAGAATTGATAGAATATTGGTTGAATGGTTCTTTGTTGTTGTTTTTAGACCGAGATCAAGCTGAGGTTGCAAGAAAGGGCAAGACTCAAGTGATTTATAGCATTGCAAGGCTTGTTTTGAGGTAGGTTATGGTTGAATAGTAGTTTCAGACTCAACAATTTGATTGTATATGTTCTTTTTTAACTAATTTTTTGTTTATTTAGTTGCAATACATGCTAGTAAGTGATGAACATATTAAATGTTGAATATAAGTGTTGTGATTTGATAGCTTACCATATGATTAATTGAGGACCTTGTTGATATGTAATTGTTATTGATTCTGAACTTGATACATAATTGTACTTGTAAATAGTATGTGGTTGTTGTTATGAGTTTATTGTGCTAAATGCATTATTGTGATTGAATTGGTAGATTTAAGGTGGTATAAGGATGGGATATTGAGATAAGGGTGGTATAACACTTTTTAGGGATTGGGGGGGGGGGGGGGGGGAGGAGGGGGGAAGGCACTAGTTTTCTGTTATATTTGGTACATGGACTGAGCTCGCCTCCTACTGGTCATGTCTATTAGGCAATCATAAATCCTATAGCATGTGTGTATACTATGATTTGGAGAGTTTGACGATTTATTGAGTGGATCGAGGTATTTTCATTTGCATTTGGGTTTCTTTTGTGGACCATCGGTTTTTGATATCACCTTTGTTCTTCGTGTGAAATGGTTCCTTATCTGATTATCAGTTATGTGTTCTTGGTGTGAACTGATCCTTGAGGTTGACAAGATTGTAACACCCCGTACATTTTCGAACCTATTTGATTACCGTAACAGTTATGAAATTATTTAAACTTGAGATGGTTGGTGTATTATGCACCCAAAAATTAAGCCATAAGACATGGCCCAAATGGAGAAATGGCCCATTCATCCTTTGACCAAGTAAACATGATATTTATTTATTAAAAGTGACCAAGGATGACCATCAACGGACTATATAAGGCACCAAAAATCATATTTTTAATCACCAAGACACACATGCCATTTCTAGAATATTCCAACAATATTTCATTTCTCTTTCAAACCCTAAGCTATCATTCCCTTGGACAAGATCATCCTCTTGTAAGCTTTGGTAAGTATTTACTCTTATGGCTTAAGATATTATATGTATGAGAGGGTGTATAAATCATGTTGGTTATGTTAGCATAGTGTTGAGCAGTCCACGATATGTAAAACAGTCTATTATTGCTTAATCGATAAAGGGTTTTGCCTTCTAAAATTGAAAGGAGGCTTGTGGTCTTGAAGGAATTGAGTTTGATGGATTAAATGAAAACATGTATAATATGTGGTTATGTCCTTAACTTGCCTTCTCTATGTGTATAACTTGTGGGATTGTTGTTATGAAATTGTGCATGGAATCGGTGGCGTATTGAAAGGAGAAAATAGTTTTGGTGATGCTCATGTGCATTTTGAAACTATGGTTGATCATTAGCATCAAAGTTTACCTAAATTATTAAAAGAGAAGCTTACTTATGGCCATGGACCATTTATTACAAAAAAGGACCCAAAAGAGACCCATTTTGGTCGAACCGGGCATCCGCCCTCGCAGATGGAGCACCTGCGGGCGCAGATGCCAATGCAGGTGGCCCTAGACAGGGCCATATGGGCACCTACAGCCGCATCTCATCCACCTGCGGGAGCAGGTGGCTCCATAGACCATTCCAGAATTTTGTTTTGTTTATTTTTTCTTCTCTTTGACCCCCCAAGGCCCCTATACCCTTCTTGGATGCAATTATCAACTTATAGTACCTTTTGAATAGCTTTAAGGGATCTTTCGGAGGTATTTTGGATTATATCAATTATGGATTGTTGCTAATGTGTTATTGTGAAAGGTATTTAAGTGACTCGATGGAGTAAAGGTGACGTAGTGTTGAAGGGGAAGTGTAAAGTATAACCTTAGTATGAAATGCTATCGCTTTATGATATCTTGATTAATGTGTGGAATGTTTTCGTATTGTTGGCATGGTAACGCAGTGGATTGTACTGTTAGAGGGTGAAATGACGTTATATGGCAGTCATGTAGGTTATTGTCGTCTTATGCATTTGTAATGTAGTTAGTTGTTAACGTGAGCTTCGTTATGTACTTGTGTTGTAGAGTAACGCGTACGGAAGGAGCTAAATTGTTGTATTCACGTATTGGATTGTTGTATTTGTATTGGGAAGATAAGGTATGTAAGGTTACTCATTTTCGTATCCTTCGGCAACACCTATTGTTCACGTCATTACCGTACTTGTTTCTATTCCAAAATGTTCTAAAGTATTTCATTTCAGGCTGTTTCCAATTGTTATTCATATGTCTCATATTTATGGACTATTGCTCTAAAGTTTCAATAATGTTATGACCACTGAATGAACTACCTCAAAGATTAAAAAAGTGATGTAATGAAAGTCTTTATTCTTGGGTGGTATCTCTGGGGTGGAAAGAACACCTAGCATGGGTCGATCCCAATATCTCGGGAAGTATCCCAGGGGTGGAAAGAACACCTAGCATGGGTCTATCCCACAACCATGGGTGGCATCCCAGGGGTAAAAGGAAAGCCTAGATGGGTTGATCCCGATTGATTATTGTTATGACCTACTGATCAGCTTGGGGCCCGGGCATTATATGAATGAATGATGAATGAATGATGACTGAATGAATGAACATAAAAGCAAAAAAAGTAATGAATGTAATATACATGGTTCCACACATACATAACGGTGATTTATACATAATGTTTATTCACTTGTATTTTCTTCCATTTGGGTTCTTATACCTCATACAGTTGCTTTTAGCCTTATATTCTCAGTACATTTTTCGTGTTGATGTCCCTTGGGGGACTTACCTTACTTGTTGTAGGCACAGGAGCTAGTAGACCTCCACAGTAGGATACAGATCATCTGCAAACTGTTGGTGTGCTCCAGATTTATTCGGGGCTTTCTGAGTCATTATGTACATTTGTTTTGGTATTGTATAAAGGATTGTATAAAGCGGGGACTTGTCCCGACTTTAGGTTGGTTATGTATATGTACCTGTTAGAGGCTTTGTAGACGTTGTAAGACAAATGAAGGAATGTATGTCCATTTTGACTTGATGGCCCCAACGGCCAAGTTTCATATCTATTGAATGTTTCTCCATGACTTCCGCCATTGGTATCTTGTATCTATATGTGATAGAGTGTTGTTCATTTAGTGACATGCATATGAGTGTACATGAATGAAGGTTGGTTCTCTCGAGCCTTAACATCTTCGTGTGCGAGTCCGCCTCAATGGGATTTGGGATGTGACAAAGATATTGAGATTTTCGTGATATAAATGGTAAATTGATTTGATTCAATGTTATTCTTGTTGTGGACATTAAATTGAGCATTTATTTGTATAACTGAGACTATTGATACCCGATCGACTTAGGTTAAACTTGAAGATTTGTTGTAGTAAATTTTTTGACTATATGGTTAGTGGTCATATTTTCTATTTGTTTACAAACTTTTGGTTAAGTTGAGTCAGCCTATGATATCTATCAGTACATAGTAGTTTTGTAACAATACTACCATGTACTCTTCTTTTGTTAAACAAATTTAAGCGTCTTTTATGAGACCTCACTTGTAGAAGACAGCGTGATTCCTGATCCAAAGAGTGAGCATTTATCTTCCGAGCAGCAATTGATCATTCTCCTATTTATTTTGTTCTTATTGTTTTGCACAAAGATAGTTTTATTTTAGTTGTTAGTTTTTTGGTTGTAATGAACTCGGTAGTTAGAGTTCTGGTACTTTGACTCTTAGTTTCTGGGGATGTTTATATGATGTGATTCCACATTTAGTTTTTAGCTATTAAAGTATTAACTCTTATAAATAAATTGTACTTTGATCTAAAATTTGGTAAATGATTGAGGTTGATATTTGGATTAGATGGTTCTCCCTTGTGGGTGCCACTCATCATGGGTTGGGTCGTGAAATGATCTTTGGAGGTTTTGATAAAACCATAAAAAGTAGTCCAGATCCAAGACATCTCCGAAAGTAGGGATGAGTCTAATCCAATTGCTAAAGGTAAGAAAACAATTTCTACCTCTGATAATGTGCTTTTAGGTATGCTACCAAAGGAAATGGGCGAGCAAGTGGAGACTATTTTTTGGTTACCTAAAGTGGACGAGGGTGCTATACCCATAGAGGTTCCATTCACAAATATTGGCACCGTTTGTACAACCCTATCTACCAGAGCAGCTCCACATAACACCACAGTCGGCCCTCATGCCCTGTTGATAGCTTTACCTTCACTAGGGAACGTTTTAGATCATTTTCCTACAAAGCTGACTGAGTTGAGAAATAGGTAAACATCATCTTCCAAGAGCTAAAATTGATTAAGAAAAGTCAATTAAAAGTTCAGTTGCTCTAGTACATGACTCATTGGCTAGCCTACATACGTGGATTAATGGATGAGAGATTGGGATAAATGAGAGATTAAAGGAAGAGCCACCTACCTACCTAGTAGCACTTCATAATGAGATAGCACAAGCCCAAGCTAATATTATTGAGTTACAGTCCAGGTCCGTCCTCACTTTTAAAAATTCCACTATAATTCTACCATAGGATACACCAAATGAGTTGTCCTTTCTTAGTTTGTTAGAGGACTCAACTCCACAGAACACAGGGAAGCGGTAGAGGGAAGAGGAGGATTTAAAGTTAGATGAGGCCAAAAGAGACAGACATAAAAAGTAGCAGTTAAGGAGAGCTATGGATCTTTCCCATGAGGAAGCTCTTAGGCCTAAAGATATAGGTGCCTTATCTAGCATGACACCCAATAATGAGGCACACATAAGATACCATGACCCAGCAAGCAAGCCTCACACATTACTTAAGACATCTATCATCACTACCATATACATTATTGATGTTGTACCTATAGGCCATACTCTAACACTGGACTCGAGTTCTTAGAGTGATATATGTAAGTTCCCACCACTTGTTTTTTGTTTGATTTAATGTACTGGGGATAATGCATAGATTTTTGGTTGGGGTAGGGCTTTCGGGTGTCTGGTAGTGATGTAAATACTCCTCAAGTTTTCTTAGTCGTGATTCTAGTAATGTAGCAACCAAAAGCATGTGAAATTTTAATTTTGTTTAGCAAGTTTTATATTCTCCCCTCTGAATTTTTTGAATATGTTTCAAGGAATCAATATGTTGACTTGTATGGAATAATTTGGACATCGTGTGTACTAGTATTGATGATTCTTGTAATAGTGTGCTGATAAATCAGTTTGTAGTTTAAAGTTGAATCTAGGTGCCAAGTGTGTGTGAGTTGTTGTAGTTGTGTTCTCGTGTTGTGTGTATTACCTAGAAATTGTCTGGTTAGTCTTACTATACTAGCGGAGGGTACTTTTATTATGGAAAGGATCATAGGCCTTCTTTGGAATGAAATGACAAGCCCACCTCAAACTTAAAAAGCCTACCTGAATGATGTATATAATCCCTAGTTCCCTAATTTGAGCCTTCCACCTCTTTCTTAATTAGCCGATACTACCTCCCTTTATTTTGAAAGTATTCTTGAGTTTGGCACAATTCTCTCCTTGGAAACTCATAGGAATTAGAATGAGGTAAAATTCCTAAGTTGGGGGTGTTGAAACATGAGAAGAAAAGTGAAAGCACGTATGGAAGGAAATCATCGAGTTATTGAAGAAGAGGATGCGGCACATATTAGAAGAGAAAACATTGAAAAAGGGGGAAATCCGGAAAATTGCAATATGAAAAGATTTTAGTTGCATTAAATATACCACACCCCAATCTCTATGAAATAAATAAAAAGGGGAAAGAAAGAAAGAAGTTGAGAAGGGAAATGTAAAATAGTGTAGTGCAGTCACTTATCCAAATCCATCATACCCATCCTAAAGCCTACATTACAAGCCTAAATAATGTCCTATTATGATTCCAATTCATCCATCCAACAATAGAAGCATAGAAAATAAGGGCAAGCCTACGGTATGTGTGTGTACATTATCTGAACTTCTTCGTGAGAATGAGTGCATTCTTGTCTTATTTGTATGTTGTAATTGATTTATCTAAAAAAATGTGCAGGACCTTTTTTGGTCTATGTGATGGCATATGGGTGACAATGCCTGATTGCAATTAAGAGTTGTGTATCATTGCCTATATGGGGGGTTTTTTATTGGTAACATGATGTCATTCTTTGATCCTTTATTGTCAACTTGAGATCTGAGTTTTGTACATCGGTTTAAAAAGGTGAGGGGTAAATTTTCTTGAAGTGCATGTTTAAGTTGCTTGTTAGAACTGTCGTAGACATCTTGGGGTTCTGATATCTATTAGTATAGAAAGTTTGTTATTGTGTTAGTGTTGTCTTATTTTAGTTGCTTGATGATAAGCGAATATTCTAAGTTAGGGTTTGACGTGCAAAAAATTTATGACACATTGGATGCTTTTTAACAAAGAATTCTTGTAGTTCTATGATGCATTTTGGGTTATGTTTCATGAAAATAGGTTGAGTGCATAAAATTTGAAGTATTGCAAAAATTTAATGAAGTACGGGTCATGGAACGGATGTACGAACTGTAAACTAGTCTGTACAAGCTAGGCATAAAGCAATGCAGATCTCTAGAATGTGATGGGAAGCTTGACGGACCATGAACCTCTTTTACGGATCATAGACATAGTATTTCTTCACAGACATAACAAGTGCTAGAGAAGGAAGTCCTAGAAACAATCATTTTTCATAGACAGAACAAGTGCTAGAGAACGAAGTCCTAGTCATAGTCAAGAGGATGGGCCGTAGAATAGCAGCATAGACTGTGAAGTCACCAGTAGTATCTAGATTCCAGATTTTGACCCAGAAGAGAACAGTTGACATTCAGCCTACACTGACCGTGACACTGAACTACGGTCTGTACAAGGCAACACAGAGGACCTTTCCCAATTAAATTATGATTCAGTTTTTAAGTGTCTATAAATAGATTCCTTATATTTTATTTTTCATCTATCACGCAATATCATAGAAGAACGAGTCCTTGACATTGTCTTTTAGTTTTTAATACTTTTCTACGTAACTTTGAATTCAAGAACAAGTTTCTTTATTGATTTTAATAAAACATAGGTATGATTTCTTACATTTCCATGTTTTATTTTACTTTCGTCATGAGTATCTAAATCAATATTTGAGGATGTTGAACCAAGTGATTGGAAGTTCATAAGGTTGAAAAAAATGAGGTATTGGCTAATGACGGCATATTTTATGCTTTTAACTAAGAATAATCATGAGTTTTTAAGCAATCGTGGGTAGTTTTGATGTCTTTTCATGTTTAATTGCAGGGAAGTTACCTTAGGACACAAAGGAGTGAATCTGGGCTAAAGATGCTAGGTGATGGTTCACTTGAAAAAACACCAAAAGAGCGATGGAACACCACACCAACCATCAAAGAGAAACAGAACCAACTAAAGAAGTAAGCGGTGTGACGGCTCAACCTGACGATCCGTCAAGGATGTGATGAGCTATCACACCCAACCACCAAGCCAAACCAGTATATGTCAAGAATACCTCACATGCTAATGGAATGTTATCCCTTCCATCAAAACTAAATAGAATGGATTTCCAAGTAAATTCAAGTGACGATTCATGTGGCAAACCATCACAAACTTGGCGAGCTGTCAGGTAAAGCGTCACATTAGGAGCAGCAGCCCAAATTTGAATTTTAAATCCCACACTCCTGGAACCTATAAATACCTAGTCTATGGTTTAGAATAGGTATCTTTCCATACTTTAAATATTTTTATGATCTATTTTCGCTGGAGACAACGGTTTTGAGGTTTTTGTACACTACTCTTGGTTTCTCTTGGAGAATTGAAGGCTTAAATTCCATCTTTGTAAGAATTTGACTTTCATTCATTAAATATATTTCTTCCTTCTATATTATATCTATGTGTGCTAAAAACCTCATAACTAGGGTTGTGAAATCCTTGGCTGAATAGTAATTCTAGGGTTAACGTTGGTGTGAATTCGATTGACTTTGGTAAATGTATTGTTAGTTCCTTCATTTTTACAGATTTCTGACGGTTGCAAACATTAGAACTAGCCCTAGGTTTAACTTACTTGAACAAAGGGGTTAAAACTGAGGAAATGGTTTTAACAATGAGAATTTGGAGCTCCTAACCTCCCTCTAATAAATAATGCTCTAACGAGATTAATTACTCGACGATAAAATTGAGTTTGTTAATTCCATCACTTTAAGTTTGAAATAATTAAAGGGATAATCACCTAATTAGGTTGGGAAATATTTAGGCGAATATTTGAACTCATTTGCTTTACATTTACTTGAGCTAATATGAATTCACTATCGTTTTGACTCGAAAGTGATAGGAAGCCAAGGTGAACACAACCCTAGTTTGTTCTCTTTATTGACAAAAGTTTGTAAATTTAACTTTGAATACTTGAAACAAAATCAATTCTTTATTCACAAATCGCTTATAAAAACCCCCCCATTTTGTGGAAATTACCGACTAATAGTCACTTAAATTACATACGACTTAGTTATCACCATATTCCCTTTGGGATTCGACCCCAACCTTTGTTGGGTTATGTATTTGACAACAACTGCTTACAATTCTTAAAGGAGTTGTAATTTGGTCATATTAGTAAAAATCAATATAATTTGAGTAATTTGTGGGGTACTGGTTTTGCATTAAAAATACTCGACGTTTGGGTGAACCATTACTACCTTTCGACATTGAACTTACAAGATCTTTGAGAAGGAATATGAATGCACAAAAATAGGAAGTAGCAAGGCTTGTTGCACCTGTTGTTGGTCAAGTGCATCAACAAATTATGAATGCACCCAATATTGTACTAGATAATGATAATTTGGGTGACAATGAGGATGCCCAACTTGATGATAATATCGCTCTAGCTAACCAGCGTCAACAACAAGGAGGTAGAGAATGACGACAATCTACTATGCATTTTGATCTCAATAATGAGGATGATGCTGAGTTAGATGGAGTTAGTGCCACTAGAGCTATTATTCTACCACCACTAGCTCTGGGAGATAAGTTCAATTTCACTAGTACCATGATCCAACTACTTAACCTCAAAGGGTTATATGGAGGAATGGCTAGTGATGATCTGAATATTCATTTGATGAATTTCATAGGAATCTACAAGTCCTTTGATTTTCTAGGAGTTAGTCAGAACACTATTCAGTTGAGGTTGTTTCCATTGTCTCTGTATGGGGAAGCAAAATTGTGGTTGATTGAGGTGGTGCCCAATTCTATAACAAACTGGAGGCAACTAAAAGGAGCTTTCCTAGAAAGGGTCTTTCTGTCTTCCAGGATGTTACAGTTGAGGGATGAAATAAGTAATTTTAGGCAGCTACTGAATAAAGTACTGTATGAGACATGGCTGAGGTTCAAAAAGAAGTTGACCCAATGTCCTAATCATAAGTTGACTAATGAGCACTTGATGGAGACTTTCTACAGGTCGTTAAACTCGAATACCAAACCGACAGTTGACAATACAGCAGGAGGAGCTTTCATGGAATTGACTTTAGCAGAGGCAATCATGATTTTAGAGAGGCTGACTAAAACCAATAGATCTTGGCATAACAGGGATTCTGAGGTGGCAAGCAGCACTTATGCCATAGGTATGTTGGTAGAGCAACACCGAAGGAAGGAAGAACGTGACCAAGACATGGCTCATATGAAGACTCAAATTGATTTGTTGACTAAGCACTTATTGGTAGGCAGTGTTGAGAAGGTAAAGGTTGTTGGTTTGTAGATCAAGGAAATTGAGTTTAATTCTGAAGAAGAAGGGAACTATTTAAACAAACAGATGGGGGGGTTTTGGGCCAATGACAAAGAAAACCAAGGTCATAACTATTAAATGGACAACTATTATGATAGGGCTAGGTACAAGGATAGTGACCAAGGGAACTGGGAAAGAAAAAATGATAGAAGTGGTTTATATATACCACCAGTAAATTATGATTGAGCTAGCAACTCTTTAAGGAAGTCCAAAATAGATGAGATGATGGTGAAGGTGTTAAAGAGTGTGCAATCTACTAATACAGGAGTTAAGGAAATGAAAAATGACTTATATTCAATGAGTCAGCTGGTAGATTCATATTGGACTTCCATCAAGCAGTTAGAGTACTAAATGGGTCAATTGTGCGTAGTATTCAACCGACAAAAGAGTGGTACTTTATCGAGTGATACTATTCAAAATCCTAGGAATAATGGGAGTTTTATGGCTATTACCACTAGAAGTGGTAAGTTTTATCTGAACCCTATTCGACAGTTCAAATGCAAGTGGAATGTATAGCCGTTGATTATGAAATAATGAATAATGATATTGGTGTTGATGAGATTTCGACCGAGTCTGAGAAGCCGAAAAGTGTTGATGATAAAAAGGTAGATATAGAAAAGTCTACCAATACAAAGGATGATGGTGTTGTGACCAAACAGAAATGGATAGAGGTTGAGAAGTCCCTAACTCAAATCCCTAGGCCTCCTCCTCTATTCCTACATAGAGTGAAAAAGAAGATGGAGGATGGCAAATTTAGCAAGTTCCTATTAATGTTGAAGCAACCATCGGTGAATATCCCGTTGGTGGAATCTCTTAAGCACATGTTGGGGTATACTAAGTTCATGAAGGTGTTATTCATAAAAAAAAAGGATGGTGATCTTTGATCCGAAAGGCAACATCCATCACTATAGTACTATTGCCTCAAGATTATTGTGCAAAAAAAGGCAGATCTAGGGGCTTTCACTATTCTGTGCACAATTAGTGTAGTTACTTTTATGAAAGCTCTATGTGATATTAGTGCTAACATTAATTTGATGCATTTAGTAATCTACCATTAGTTGGGCTTAGGAGCCCCTAAATCGATGACTATGTGACTATTGATGGCTGGCCATTCGGTCAAAAGGCCTGTGGGAATATTGTATGACGTATTGGTGAAAGTTGAGAACTTTATATTTCCATCATATTTTGTTATTCTTGATTGCAAAGTGGATTTTGAGGTACCCATAATCTTGGGTAGACCGTTCTTAGCCACCGAAAGAGTGTTGGTCGACATGGAGTACAATGAGTTGAAATTTAGATTGAATAATGAAGAGGTGAAGTTAAGCATATGCCAGTCGATGAAGAAACCAAAGATATGAGTGTGGTCTCGGTTATTGATATTATTGATGCAGTTGATATTGAGGTACCTATTGAAGAAAGATTTATGGTGGAAACATTAGTTGTTGTAATGATGAAATTCAATGGGGAGGACATAGAAGATTATGAAGAGACTGTGAGTCCTTTGACTAGAATGGGGTCTTATTCTTATGCCCCAAAGAAGTTGGACCTGGATTTGAAAAATAGGCCAATTCCTCCAACAAAACCATCAATAGAAGAACCAACCATATTGGAGCTCAAGGAATTGCCTGGTCATCTTTTATATGTATTTCTGGTTGAAAATAACATATTGTATGTGATCATAGTTGCTGACTTGATAGAATGGCAAATGGAAGGGCTTGTCTCTGTGTTGCGAAAGTACAAGATGGCGATAGGTCAGACAATTGCAAATATTATTGGAATCCCACCAGGAATTTGTACACACAAGATTCAGCTAGAGGAAGATTGCACCCCCACCATTGAGCATCAGCAGCAGCTTAACCCACCAATGCAAGAGATGGTGAAGAAAGAAATAATTAAGTGGCTAGATGCATGTGTTGTTAACTTCATATCAGAGAGTAAATGGGTGAGACCCATGCAATGCATCCCAAAGAAAAGAGGTATGATTGTGGTTACTAATGATAAACATGAGTTGATTCCATTAAGGTCGATCACTGGTTGGCTGGTGTGTATGGATTACAGAAAGATTAATTCATGGACTCTTTGGGATCATTTCCCAATGTCATTCATGGATCAAGTGCTTGATAGTTTGGCAGGAAGAGGTTGGTACTACTTTTTGGATGGTTATTTGGGTTATAACCAAATCTCTATTGCACCTGAAGATTAAGAGAAGACTACCTTTACATGCCCCTATGGGATGTTCGCCTTTAAGCATATGCCCTTTGGTTATGTAGTTCTCTTGCGACCTTTCAAAGGTGTATGATGTTAATTTTTTTTAATATGGTGGAAGAAACTTTGGAGGTGTTTATGGATGACTTCTCTGTGGTAGGTGATACTTTTAAAGACTACTTGGGAAATCTCAGTAATGCCTTGCAAAGATGTGAAGAGTTTAACCTTGTGTTCAATTGGGAAAAATGCCACTTTATGGTTAAGGGGGCCATTTTGTTAGGACACAAGATTTCAGAAAAAGTAATTGAAGTAGACCGTGCTAAAATAGAGGTGATTGAAAAACTACCTCTACTAATTTTTGTGAAGGGAATGAGAAGTTTCCCTGGTCATGCAGGCTTCTATCAGAGGTTTATTAAAAACTTCTCCAAAATTGCCAATCCATTGTGTAACTTGTTGGAGAATGAAGTTAAGTTCATATTTTATGGTGATTGTTTGAAGGCATTTGAATACCTTAAGGAAAAATTAGTAGTTTCTCCTACTATTGTTTCCCCAGATTGGTCTCAACCGTTTGAAGTGATGTGTGATGCGAGTAGGGTTGCACTTGGTGTTGTTCTCGTTTGAAGTGATGTGTGATGCGAGTAGGGTTACACTTGGGGTTGTTCTTTGACAGAAATGAGAAATGCTTTTTCATCACATTTACTATAATTGAAAAGCATTAAATGGGGTGCAAAAGAACTATAGTGTTACTGAATAGGAGCTACTAGCAGTTGCCTACGTCTTTGAGAAGTTTTGGGCATACTCACTTGGCACAAAAGTTGTTGTACATACTAACCATGCTCCATTGAGGTATTTAATGGCAAAAAAGGATGTCGCACCTAAGTTTATTAGATGGGTGTTACTACTGCAAGAGTTCAATTTTGAAGTCAAAGACCAAAAGGGGTATGAGAATCAGATGGCAGACCATCTATCTAGACTTAAGAATGAAGGAAAGAAGTCGAACGAGCTGGAGTTGATGACTCATTTTTGGATAAATATGTACTTTCTTCCACTCTTGATCTTGTACCATGGTACGTTTATTTTTCTAATTACTTGGTCAGCAATATGATAATAGAAGATTTAAGTTTCCATCAAAGAAAGAAATTTCTTCATGATGTGAACAATTACTTCTGGGATGAGCCCTATCTATTTAGATTTTGTGCTGACAATATTATTAGAAGATGTGTGCCATAGGTGGAAATGTTAGATATTTTACAAGCTTGTTACTCATTCCCAGTGGGGGGACATTATGCTTGTGAATGCACAGTAAGAAAGATGTTGCAATGTGGGTATTATTGGCCCACCATCCACAAAGATGCCCAAAACTTTGCCAAGGCCTGTGATCAATGACAACGGCAAGGTTCGATCTCCTGAAATCAAGAAATGCCCATGACCAAAATACTGGAGGTAGAATTATTTGATGTGTGGGGCATTGATTTTATGGGCCCATTTGTGAGTTCTTATGGTCAAAAGAATATCTTGGTAGCAGTGGACTATATGTCCAAATAAGTGGAAGTTATGGCCTTAGCAAATAATGAAGGCAAGAGTGTGGTGACGTTCTTGTAAAAGAACATTTTCTCCTAGTTTGGTACTCCTCGCACGATTATAAGTGATGAAGGATCCCACTTTTATAAAAAGTTATACCATACAACTCTAGCTAAATATGGAGTCAAACATTACAACGTGGCCACTCCCTATCACCCACAAACCAGTGGGCAAGTGAAGGTGTCAAATCAATATATTAAGATGATATTGGCTAAGTCTATGAATGCTAACCGAAGTGATTGGTCCCGAAAACTTGATGATGCTCTATGGTCTTATCGTACTGCTTTCAAAAAGCTAATAGGAATATCTCCTAACCAACTCATCTTGGTAAAACTTGTCATCTGTTGGTAGAGCTTGAGCACAAGGCCTTGTGGTCTCTTAAAAATCTTCATTTGAGTTAGCATGAGGATGTGGATTTTAGGTTGGAGTAATTAAATGAGTTAGATGTATTTCGGCTATGAGCTTATGAGAGAGTTGACCTCTACAAAGAGAAAATAAAGTTGTACCATGATAGAAGGATTGAGAAGAAAGAGTTTAAAGTAAGTGACTTGGTGTTGTTGTTCAATTTATGGTTCAAGTTATTTTCGGGCAAGCTGAAATCAAAATGGTCCGGACCATTCAAGGTTGCTCGAGTGTTTATATTCGGGGTAGTGGAGTTGGAGATCAGAGATGGAAAGTTGTTTAAAGTGAATGGATAATAAGGCAAATAATATATTGGAGTGTCGGAAGTGGAAAAGTTGTTATCACTAGTGTATCTTGACGAAGTCTGAGTAGTCAAGATACCCAAGTCATGTCGCGACGTTAAATCAGGCACTAGTGGGAGGCAAACCACAGTGTGTTGTTGTAAAATAATTTTTGTGTAGGTTTTTATTGTTGAACATGGTTGATACGTGTGCTAAGTATATAGGAAAAGAAATTGCAGGTAAAGAGGTGAATGGTTGCAATCTAATTAAGCTTGGCGGTTCACCAAACTAAACGTCAGAGACCTGACAAACCATCTACCTGAGCTTCCACAAAAAACAAGAAAATCACTCATTCTGGTTAAGGTCTGATGGCCCACTCGATGAGCCATAAAAGCTCTAATGAGCTATCAACCTCAACAGTCACAAGTAGCAAAGAAAAGTAGTCATTCTGGTAAGGGTTTATGGTTCATGTAACGATCTATCACAATGTTGACAAACTATCAACCTGAGAAGTCAGACGTGACTCACTTGGGATGCAATCTGTTTAAGCCTGATGGTTCACATGGCAAACCATCATGCTCTTAGCGACTTATTAACTAAGTGGTGTCACGGGTAAGTCTACTTATCCTTTTTAAATTTTAAGCGACCCGACCCATCAACCCTAAACCTAATTCGCGCCTACCCATCAACCTGATCATATGCGATGAGACTAAAGCACATTAAAAGGACCATTGTTGAATTCTTAATTGGTTTGTCTTCCTTTTCTTTATTTCCATCTTTAACCCAAGCATCCACTACCCAAACAAACCTTAACTCCTATAAATCTCCCATCAGCCATGTTCACAAGTAATTACCACCCTCTTTCAAATCCAATCACTACAAAATAACCCACGCCCACTCAGTCTCTTACATACTCCATTCCTGATTCCATAGCCTTAGTTGTGTGCTCAAGAACAACATTAGAAGTATTTTCAATTCATCAATTGTACTCCAGGTATGCTCACGCTCAAACCACATTAACTTTAGTTTCTTCTTCTTCTTTTGTTTTGTTGTTACTTTCTAGTCGAAATGGGTTTGTTGTTCTCAAATTTTAATTTATGGGGAACCCAAATGGGTGAATTCTGAATAACCCAGATGCACCAAATGATCATGTGTAGTTGGAGGTGTCAAATAAAATCAAACTCTAAAATATTAATCAAGAAATAATGGGTGCAGGCCAAGTGTTTGAAAAACTGCCCCAATTTGACTGGTAAGCCCTAACGACTAGTGTGAAGAAACATCACAAGGTTGATGATCTGCCAAATCAAACTGTCACAAAGAATAAAATGTCTCTGTATTCTGTTTAAGTCTAATGGTTCACCTGACTATCCGACAGGCTTGTGATGAACTGTCAGGGAAAGCCATCACTTATGACTGAAAGTACTGACAGTTGGGGCTAGTGAACCATCAAGACTGTGATGACCCGTTACCTCATCCCAACAAGTACAAATACTTTTCAATACTAAGTATTTAACTTGATGTTTTTCTTTGTATAATTACTAATGTGTCTCCTCTACAGGTACCATGACTCAAAAACTTCCCATATCACATGGTGGAGCATGAAAAATGCAAGACAGTACTTTTTTGACCCTGAGACTACGAGATGAACCGGAGAATGTGGTCTAGGAGACTGAGACATCGGGCTACTACACCAGGCAAACTGCAAGGCAATGAGATCATGCCTCCCAGTTTGATGAGAAGGATGATTCATCAAGTGTAGGATCTAGTAGTGATGGTAAGAGCAGCGATAGCTCAAGCTCAAACCCAAATGAAAAAGGTGGTACTGAGACCACCAAAAATCCAAAAATGAACCTGAACAAGAGAGGGGTGAAGTGATCAGAAGCAAGGCCCCGGGAGTTCGAGAATCTATTTATTGGAAGGTTGAGGGGGTAGAAAAGCATTACCAAGATGGTCTCCTTTTGACGAAGAAAAAAAGTTTAAAAAGACCATTTGTTGAAGAGTCTCAGATCATTACAACTGAGTTGCCAGAATACCCAACCATTGAGTGGTAGTTTAATGAATACAGGTTGGGCTGGATGAGTACACCATTGAAGAAGTACTACACTCTCATGGTTCACAAATTCTTCGCTAACTATTTCACAGTCCTTGAGAAAGAATGTAAGAAAGGGTAGAAAGCATCTGATACACCATTGTTAGTCAGGGTCCTGGTTCCAGGGGTCTCAGTGGATATCTCTGATCATTCAATCAACTGGATTCTTTTTGGCCAACTTTAAGAACCACTAGCTATCACCCCAGAATACAAATACAGGATAATATTAGGATCCACGTAGTACCCCTAGTTAGCTTAAATATTAACAGAGTGTGGTGAGCCCTCATGGTTGCAAAACAAGAAGGAAAGGATGGCCAAGTCCTTATTGAACTTTGAAGCTAAATTTTGGTAGGCAGTGGTTCGGTTGTGACTAATGCCTACATGAGGAGATGTAAATCTAAATGAGATCAGGAATATTTTAGTTACTAGTATGATGAAGGGTTTCAAAGTGAACTTCGGCCAAGTGATTGTGGATGAAATGCACGCAAGGGCCACTAAGACTGTAATATCATTACCATTTCCTTGCCTGGTGACCGAGCTATGTAGACTTGCAAAAGTATCTATTTTGTATGGCATTAATGATAAAGTGACATCCACCAAGACTCAAGACATTGATAAAATGAGGGATGATGCAAAGTTTGAGTTGAGGTTCCATAAACCTCAATCATTTGGGCCTCAGCCATAGACTACTCCAAAGGTGTCCGGTACTTCTTTAGGTACAGCTTTAGCCCTTATTGCTATTGATCCACACGGTGTGTTTGCTGCTTCTGGGACTGAGGCTGTTGCCCCAACTGTTGATGCTACTGACACAGCATCTATGCCACCTACATACTCAGAGTTCCAGCTAACTCTGTAGAACTTTATGAGATTGGTAAAGAAGCAGAAAGAGTTTGAGAAACAATTGTAGGAATGGGATAAGGAATTCCACCCTTTCATGGATCAAAGAATCATGGAAGAATTAAAACCATACAAATATTTGCATGCCCTTATGAATGATATGGATTTGTGGATGAATAATAGGTTGAGGGAGCTTTCAATCTTTGATTTGGCTAAGTCCACTGCCAAATTAAAAAAGGCCCAAGTTGATATCAATGCACTACAAAATACCTCTATTTTTGGGTTCCCTAATCCGATAATGGTGGAGTCGGAAGAGGATGACACTATAATTGATTTGATGGGGCGACCCCCTAAATCTAGTGGCAAGAGGCCACTTAAGGGTAGTGAGGAGAAGAAGTCAAAGAAAAGAAAGCACTATCAGACCTAAGAAGAGAAAGAATTAAGGAAGACCTCAAAAGTGTCTAAAAGAATGAGGAAGAAAGGCAAAAATGTGAGTTAGACCAGTTAGAAGGAGTTTCTTCTAGCTCGACTCCTGGAGTTAGGCCCATGCCATAGGTGTTACCTACTCCCACTCCAGTGACCGAGGTTGTTAATATGAGTACTTCGGTCCACACTTGGGTCACCATTCCAGATTCTGAGGCTTCAAAAGCCTCTAAAGACTTGCCAGACTCCGAAGCCTATGGGAATCATAGGTATTTCTCCCTATGAGCATTTATTTATCATATTTATGCATTGGGGACAATGCATGTTTCTTTTGATGAGGGTAGGGGTACCTGTGAGTCTGGCACCACTAAAGGGTTTAAGTTGTCGTATTTCTTTAACCTCGGGTATGTTATCTAGTAGAACCGGCATGTTTAGGTTTATTCATTTTGTGTGTTGTTAAGTTTAACTGTTAGCAATCAATTGTTTGAATTTTGTGATTTTTGGTGGATTTTATGAAAAATGGAGACCCCACCAAAATTAACTTGCTTTTAGAACTGATGGTATGATTTTATATTGTTGACCTTTTGGATCTCTGAATGTCAGTAATGTATATGGATGGAATAATATTGCTTAATCTTAATTGTCATCATGATAGTGAGAATTAATAAGTGTTCTTTTGTACCAAGTGTGTGTGAGCCTATTTTGTGTTTTTCTGACTTTGTGCATGCACCTAGAACCTGCCTAGTCTATGTTGTTTAATTTGTAAGTCATTGATTAGGAAAGGATCATAGGAGCTATTTGAATCTAGTCCACTTAGCCTAAAGAAACTTTCAAAACAATGCTAATAATCCCCTTGATCCCTGTTTTGAGATGTTTAGACTTCTTTATTCAATAATTGTTCACATTTCCTTTTTTATCTTTGAACATCTATTTTTGCCCTGGTCCCTCTTTGGACATCATGTACCTCAACTCAGGCAAATTGCCTAAGTTGAGGGTGGCTACTGTAGAACTGTATGATAAGTGAAATAGGATATGAAAAGAGTAGGTATGGATAAAGAAGATCCTATGAGTGTGAGCAAAAGAAAAATAAAGAAAAGGAGAGAAAAAGAAATAGAAAGAAATAGAATGAAAAAGAGATAAAAAGAAAAAGAAAGAAAAAACGAAAAGATCCAAAAGAGTTGTTATACTCGGGAATAGGAATGATTGACAGAAGAAGGTGAATAAAGGTGGAAGAACCTCAAGTTAAGTTGAAATAGAGCTAGTTATGTCAAGGAGGGCTGAGTCACTGATTCCCAAATGTATCCTACCAGCACCCAATCATTCATTACAAGCCTAGAAAAGCACTGTAGTGATCTTGATCAATGTTCTGAAAAACTGAATTAGGCTAGTAAGGGCAAGCCTATGGGTTTGTCTGTGCATCGTTGGAAATTTTTCTTGTGAGTGTGAGTGTAATTTTTCCCAGTCCCTGGTCAAATTTGCATGTGTGTGTGGGACTTCTTTGTAGCGAGTGCACCATAAAGGCACTATTGATTATTTACTGCTAGGATAGTGGTTATTGTGTATGTAAATTATTCATTGATATTGTAATGATATGCTTAGATCTGGAATTATTGACATGTTGGATGAAGGCTATGTGCATGATTGAAAGATGATAAAAATGGGGTGAATTTTGGAAAGAACTGAAAATTGTAAATTGATTGCTACTGTATAGCTTGGTTGTCGTGTGTTTAAAGTGTTTGTTTAGTTTGGTTTTGTTTTATTTCTTGAGGAAAAGTGAACATTTTAAGTTGAGGGTATTGATGTGCCGGCTAATAAGGACACATTTACGCTTTAACTAAGAATAATTGTGAGTTTTTAAGCAACCGTTAGTAATTTTGATGTCTTTTTATATTTAATTGCAGGGAAGTTACCCAAGGACCAAAAGGAGTGAATCTGGGCTAAAGATGCTAGGTGACGGTTCACTTGATAAACCACTGAAATAGTAATGGACCGCCACGCCAACCGTCAAAGAGAAACCAAACCAACTGAAGAAGTAAGTGGTGTGACGACTCAACCTGATGATCCATCAAGGATGTGATGATCCGTCACACCCAACCACCAAGCCAAACTAGTGTATGTCAAGCACACCTTTTATGTGACAAAATACAATGTCGAACCACCAAGAGGCTAATGAACCGTCATCCCTTCCATTAGAACTAAACAGAATGGATGTCCAAGTGAAGTCAAGTGACGGTTCATGTGGTGAACCATCACGACCTTGGCCAGCCAATCGGCGAGGCGTCACAGTAGGAGCAGCATACTGAATTTGAATTATAATTATCACACTCTTGAAACTTATAAATACCTACTCTAGGGTTTAGAATAGGTATGTTTCCATACTTTGAATATTTTTACGATCTATTTTTGCTGGAGACAACGGTTTTGAGGTTATTGTATGCTACTCTTGGTTTCTCTAGGAGAATTGAAGGCTTAAATTCCATCTTTGTAAGAATTTGTCTTTCATTCATGAAATATATTTCTTCCTTCTTCATTATAGTTATGTATGGCTAAAAACCTCATAACTAGGGTTGTGGAATCCTTGGCTAAATGATAATTCTAAGGTTAACATTGGTGTAACTTCGATTGAATTTGGTAAATGTATTGTTAATTCCTTAACTTTCACATATTTCTAATTATTACAAACATTAGAACCAGCACTAGGTTTGACTTGCTTGAACAAAGAGGTTAAAACCAAGAAAAGGGTTTAACAACGTGAATTCAGAGCTCCTAACCTCCATTTAATGAATAATGCTTTGACGAGATTAATCACTTGAGGCTAAAATTGAGTTTGTTAATTCCATCACTTCAAGTTCAAAAGAATTAAAGGGATAATCTTCTAATTAGGTTGGGAAACATTTAGGCGAACATTTGAACTCATTTGCTTTACATTTTCTTGAGTTAATATGAATTCACCATCGATTTAACTCGAAAGTGATAGGAAGCCAAGGTGAGCACAACCCTAGTTTGTTCTCTCTATTGAAAAAAGTTTGTAAATTTAACTTTGACTACTTGAAAAAAAATTAATTCTTTATTCAAAAATCGCTTATAACCCCCCCCCCCCAATTTCATGGAAATTGCTGACTAATAGTCACTTAAATTGCATACGACTTAGTTATCACCATAACCCCTCCCCCACCATTAGGCAATGCTGCATACTGTAATTACTACTTTGAAAGGTGAATTAGGATTGGAATGAATAACTCATCAAGAACTCAAGTCTTTAACCCTTGTTTAATGAATTCACATGTGAATATGAGGAATTTGCTTGGCTAAATATGATCAACATTATGAATGAAATCAACATAATGGGAAATTTATTGAGGGAAAGATCGTTCAACCATTGGAAAATATTGAATTATAGTGTAGAGATCATAGATTACCATAAATAACCTATAAGATAGTATATTACTGTAAATAACCGTTAGAACCAAACCATCACAGGTGAAACAACCTTGTTCTTTAATTTTATTGATTAAAATTAAGAATTCTTACATTTTTAGTCTAGTAGTCATAGAAAATTCTTAAAACATTCTGAAGGAATAGGATTCGATAGAAAGTACAATAAATTAATCACCTTAAGTTGATATATTCTTGCCTTATTCCATGTGGGATTCGACCCCAACTTGTTGGGTTACTATATTTGACTGTGATTGCTTTGTATAATTTTAGCATATCAATAGGCATCCTCTAAGTAATACCACCCAGTCTCTATTTTTTGTACACTTCGTGACAATTCAAACACTTAACCAGAAACTTCATAATATCCCTGTTTCTCCTACACCACCAAAATACTGTTGCAAGTCATGTTACATCTTGGCTACACCTTTATGAATATATACCTCGATCTATGAGCCTTCTCCATGATTAATCTAATCAAATCACCAATTCTAGGAACATAAATCTAACCCTTAGTCCTAAAACCACCCTCTTGGTCAAGAATTGCTTCCTTAGTTTCACCTTTTAACACTTTATCTCGAATTAAGCATAACATTCCATCTTCAAGTCGTCTATCCTTAATCTGCTCCATCAAAACTTATTGTGCTTAACACAAGCCATAACTCTACCATGCTCAAAAATATCAAGTCTCACAAAAAGCTATTGACCAAACTTTGAACATCTACAGGCAAAGGTCAGTTCTCAGCTAACAACAAGGAGAGGCTACCCTTTCTTATTGCCTTTCTACTCAAAGCATCTGCCACTACATTTTTCTTGCTCGTGTGATAAAGAATAGTCCTGCCATAGTCCTTCAACCACCTATGTTGTCTAAGATATAAATATTTATAGTTTAATATGTACTGTAGGCTATGATAATCGGTGAAGACCTCGCAGTGAACTCCATACAAGTAGTGCCTCCACACTTCAAAGTAAAAACTACTGCTCCCAACTCTAAGTCATAAGTAGGGTAGTTCTTCTCATAAACCATCAACAACCTTAAAGCATAGGCAACAATCTTCCCTTTCTATGTCAAAATACCACCAAGTCCAACTCCATAAGTATCACAATGCATAGTAAAACCTTTACCTTCCATGGGTAAAGTTAAGATAGGTGTTGAAGTCAATATTCCCTTGAGTTTTTGAAAGCCAGCCTCACATTTATCGAGTCATTGAAAAGCAACATTTTTCTGAGTCAATCTGGTCAAAGAAGCGACAGTCAAAAAGAAATGCATAATGAACCTCCTGTAGTAGGCAGTCAAACCAACAGGTGGAGTAGGCCTAGACCAATCCCAGACCACCTCAACCTTGGATAGATCTACCATAATACCTTTTTTCAACACTACATGTCCCAAGAATTCCACATAATTAAGTTAAAACTCACATTTCAAAAACTTAGCATATCACTCCTCATCCCTCAATTTTTAAAGCAAAACCCTCAAATGCTGTACATGTTCCTCCTCACTCTTAGAATACACTAGAATTTCATCAATGAGAACAATGATAAAAGAGTCATGATAAGGTCAAAACACCTCATTCATCAACTCCATTAATGTCATTGAGGCATTAGTCAATCCAAATGATATAATAAGAAACTCATAATGGCCATATCAAGTCTTAAAAGTTGTATTACGGATATTCAAGAACAAATCTTCAAATGACAGTAACCAAATCTCAAATATCTTTGAAAACACTAAAATACCCTGAAGTTGATCAAACAAGTCATCAATGTGCGAAAGCGGGTACTTGTTCTTAACGGTCACTTTGTTCAATTGCAGTTAATTAATACACATACGTATAAACCCATATTTTTTCTTCACAAACAACACTGGTACACCCCAAGGTAAAATACTGAATCTAGTAAATCCTTTACTAAACAAATCTTATAACTAATACTTCAACTCTATCAGAGCCATCCTATAAGGAAGAATAGAAATGGGCTTAGTGCCTAACTACAAATCAATGCCAATATCACTATCTCTATCTGATGGAACACCTAGAAGATCTATAGGAAATATATCTTGAAACACTCTAACCACCCTCGCTAACTAAAAAGAAGGCAGGTCAGAACTAGTGTCTCGAACATAAACCAAATAACAGAGACACCCCTTATTGGTTGGCAGACTTTAGTACACGCAAGTAAGCATTCAAGAATTGTACTAGATGTGTCCCTCACATCAAATAAATTCCCTTTCACTCACAAAAATTCATTCAAACATAGGCATGTGATGCATCAACCATTCTCACTCACAAAGAAATTTATATGTGACAAAAGGTGAACCATAATCTTGACTTTAGTGTACTTTCTATACTAATTTAAGAAATTATATGACTAGGATCAATGATACACTTAAAATTGAAGTATAAAGTGGTCGCTGTCAAATATAGAACCCAACTAGGTTGATGATATGAGCACGATTAGCTCGGAGCATATTAGGAGGGGCTTCCATCTAAGGATAACAGGTTGGAGCCAAGAGGAAGGCATGGAGAAACAAATACACAAGGTCATGGGTAATCAAGATGCCATGTGGGAAATCAAGAAGGGCTCTTGTGGGTTATTTGTAAAATAGTCACTTTTGGGCTATTTTTGGAATAGGCTATTTTTTTAAAGGTAATAACTATAAATAGTTTCCTTAGCCATTTTCATACTTAGATTTTGGATGATTGAATTGTCTTGAATAGACTTGATATTTGGTTACTCTAGATTAGGGTAGTGATTGGGTTCAGTTCCAATTGTTAGCTTAGATTGAGTGATTAGGGTGGATTCTCAAATTGCTTACATTATCTTCTTTACTTGATTAATCATCGAGTTATCATATTATGGATTCAATTTGGTTTCTCGTGCATTTTATTGAGTTCTCTTTCTCCCTTGGTTTAATGTTGTTCAATGGAGCATTTGTTTCTTTACTTCTCATCTTTTATTTCTCATCTATCCTTAATTTTATGTTGTAGAATTCTGCATTTTTGATATCGATTCTAGTTGTTCGATTAGGATTGTTATCATCTTAGTATCAGCGCTTAGGCTAAAGAGTTGTTCCAATAATTTTTAATCCTAGGTTCATAAATTTAAAAATCATTTCAAAAAAAATTGGGTCAAAAATTCAAAAATCAAAAAAAAATTGTTCGATTCATGTTTTGTTTGAGTTTTCAACACTAGATTCGTGTTTCTCTAGTGTTTAGGGGTCTAGATTTGAGATTTGGTTCGATTTGGAGTTGTTTGAAAATTTCACCATTGTTGAGCTTGAAAATGCTTGAAGAAGGTGAAGTAGGTTTGTTGATTGAGGGAAAATTGGAAGTTCAATTATATTGGGGTTGTTTTTCCTAGTCAATTCGAGCTCGGACCTAAAATTTGAAGGCAAACGGAGTTAAATTTTACCAGGGTCAATTTTGGAGTTCATTGTGTTCTTCATGGTTTGAAGAAATTACAAGTGGGTTTAATTTTTGGGACCAATTGGTGTGGAATTGGAGCTTAAAAATTATTGGAGTTTGTTCATGGTGTTGAAAAGAGCTCGTGTTTAAAATTTTATGTCAATCGGAGCTCGTTTGATTGGAGTTGAATTTTTTAATGTTCATGGTGTTCTTCAAAGCTTAAAGATGGAGAAAATGGATTTATTTTTGTCTTGGAATTTAGGGATAAAAATTATTTGGGATTATTCATGGTGTTGAAAGGAGCACATGGTTAAAATTTGGTCGAATTTGGAGCTAAAACGAAGAAGTTATGAATTTTTGAAGATCTATCTTGTTCTTGGTGTTCTTCATAAATTCATATATTATTGAGGAAGAATCTTCAAAAGGTGTTGTTTGATTCAAAAAGAAAATAAAGAGAGAGTGTTAGGTGTTTGTGGGCTTAAGGGAGTACAAAATTATTGAAAGAAATTCTGAAAATTTGAAAAACAAAAAAAAGGATTTTCAGCATTTTATTGGTGCCCCAATTAGAATACAGCCAATTGGAACGGCCCCCGTAGACGTCAGCAACTGCAAGATCCAGTAGCAGCTCGCCGCATCAGCCAGCTGTCCATGCCATGCTTATACCTCCTTGTCGCATCAGCATTGAGTCAGCTTATCGTCAACTTCCACGTGGGATCCATATCTCCAGCCCACGGAATATGGCTCCACTTTTTGGAGCTTTTCTCCATATATTTTAACAAATTTGTTTCTAAATAATTTTTTTAAGTCCAAATCTTGGTAAATTAGTTTCTTTTTATTAATTTTACCCTTTCTTTGGCTTCATAACTTGAATTTAATTAGTAGATTACCCTACTAAATAATATTAAGTTCTTTGAGTTCGATTTTTTTTTCTTGTGCTTTTCTTTGTGTGCTTTCTCATTTTATTTCGTTGTTAATTTTTTTTATTCAAGTCCGTTAGTTTTATTTGAGTCGTCCTTCTTACAAGAGTCACAAGGATCCATTCCTCCACAAGGATAGATAACCTTGAATTGATTAAGCGAAACTAGTAACACTATGAATTTGGGAAGGAAGCCATAGAAGGTAAGTTGAGAGTTCATATACGAGTAATGTGAGGCTTTTATTACTAACTTATTTACTAGTTTTGTAGGAATAAAAGGAGTTATAAGGAAGAATGTCATCCATAGCCTCAAAATATTTTAAAGATGCGTTTTATAAAGGATATGATTATGATCATGAGCGATATAGTGGTGAAAACTACTCTGAAGATAAATGTGAAATGAATGGGGCTTATGGCTCTTATGATGAACATAAAGGAGTAGAATTATCTTATGATGAATCTAATAGTGAAGATGAAGAGTATGGGGGTTCTCATATTACATACCATGGTGATGAATATGATATGAGGTACCATGCTTTCTCCCATATATCTTATGAACTATTTGAAGAGGAATGTGATAGAAGGGGAAATTGTGGGGATAAATTACCTTCCTCATCTTGTGCTACTTCCTATCCTATTCAGGGGGGTATAGATTTGTGGGCTGAACCAATTCAAAGACGTCGTGTGGACCATAAACGAAGAACATTCTCTACTTCTTATGGTGCAAGAACTTGTACTTCTTATCCTCATTCCAGTGTGACTAGTTCTCTATATGGTAATGATGTTGGAGTTAGGATGGAAGGATAAATAGTCCATGAAAGTGAAGCGAACTCAGTGTTTCAAGAAGAAGTTACAAGTGAACCACTCCCAATTGAGGATCCTAGCACTTTGAGGATAAATAAAAAATTTTCTCCAATGTAAAGAAATATTAAAAAGATCACTCAATTGATCACCTAGATGAAAACTGAGGAGTTGAAAAGGTAATTGAAGGGTACTATTCCTCGTGACAAAGAACCTAAAGAGTTGCCTTTAGAGGCAAAGCAAGATACTCCTTGTGAGGTTGGTGCTAAGGAGTTGAACATGCAAGTCAACACATTCACACCTTATGCACCAAAGTATAAGCTAGAGTTGAAGGGATCTCCAAACCCTTCACAAATGATCCTTAGCTCTTGTCCAAACTCCAATAAAATTAAGAGACAAAAGATTTAGAGGAGTAAGGGTGTGATACGTGACAACTCTAGAGTGGAAAAAGGAGAGGTTGTGTGGAGTGATATGAGAGGGTTGTCACAACCTTATACTAATTTTGTAACCTCTCTTCCTTTTCTAGTTATGTTAATTCTTATGCAGGTATCCTTGGAAACAAGCCCACTGAGGTACCTTGAGCAATGAAGAATCATGAGGTGCTAAAAAGCTTCCCAAAAGAACATTTGTGCTCCAATGTTGAAAATCAAGGTGAAGACAATCATTCGTATGATCTACAAGGTAACAAAGCTAAACCTTACACTTTGTTGAAAGTAAATTCATTGTATGGCTAGTAGCTAGTTGAGTGTAAGTGATGGCTTATTTTCATGTGAGCTTAATGATTCTTTACCACATAGTGATAATGTATTTGTTGAGAGTGTTCATACACTAGTTGATCCTATTGATGCCCGAATTGATTCTTCTTGTAAGATCAATTTGTGCCCACCTAGTGTTGACACGGGTGCCTTGAATGATACTACATTTTCATGTAATTTTCTACCATGTTTTGATAATGTGCATGTTGAGAATGTGAATACACTAGTTGATCATATTGATGACCGAATTGATTCTTCTAGTAAGATTAATTTTTGTCCACCTACTGTTGATACATGTGCTTTGAATGATAATTCATTATTAAGTGATATTGGTGTTGATGAAATCGCCTATAATAATGTCCCACTAAATAAGGAGTTTTGTGATGAACTTAAGGGACCTCGATTTAGTGATGGCATTGATATAGTTGGTCATGTAGATAGTCATGTGAAGTCATTGCACCTAAATAATGAATTCTTGAATTGTGATTCCATTCCTTTTTCTTCTCATAAGGATTTTGAGGTGGAATGTGTTTTTAAGGATAATCCCTTATTTGAGATTGACATGATTAATGAAGGTGAAATGCATAGTGGTATGTCTTGGCATGATGGAAATGTAGCCTCTCTTGAAGGCTACCAAGTGATTGAGAATCCTCTATGGTATGATGGCACACTTTCCTAAGATGGAGCCCTTTTTTTGGAAGATGGTAGTACACCTATTGGAAAGGATGGTGTTCTAAAGAAAGGTGATGTATGTGCAACAACTATCCCTTCATCATTGTGTGTTCCCATTCTTTGTAAAGGCCTTAACGTGCTTGAATCAATGAGTGAACCTTCTCATAAGGACACCTTGGATGAAGTTGACTTATGTCGAACCTTCCTATACTATTTGTTTGCATATGATGATACTCTTTACTTTGAGTGGAGTATATTGTGTGAGAGTATAAGTTCCAATGGGGCAAATAGGTGTATGCTTGACCCATGTTTATGGATTTCCTTTCCCTTTGACTCTGGTAATGATTTGAATAGTGTCTTTTGTGATGAAATGCTTGGTCCAAATGACAAGTAAGTTATGAGTAAGGTTGTTGGCTTGCATGGTGAAGTATAGTATTAGCTTTTCTTTTCTCTTATATGATTATTGCTTGGTGTTATTATTTGATCCTATAGGTTTGAATGAGATATATTTGCCAACTTGTATGGGGAATACCTTTGTATTTGACCCCGATGATAAATTGGGAGTAATCCCATTCTTAAAGATAGCTAGTGCATTTGGTGGATTCTTAACTTGGAATGACTATGTTTATGGCATGACACTTAGTTATGTGGGATATTATGTGTTACTTGACTTAAAGGGGGATTTCTATTTTTTTAAATATAGAACCATTGAGGACTTACATATGTGGTTGCCTAAACACTATGGTTCTTTTGATTCACCCCTTTGTCAATGTTTCCTATGTAGTCAAGTATCTCTTATTTTGTGGGTTTACAAACCATTTGTGGCTCATTTTGATGATTGGTTATATGTAAAATGTGTGCACCCTTGGCTTGGTGATAGAATTGTTATTGTTAACCCTTATGCTAACCCCCATACTATGAGAAATATTTGATTGTTTGTCCTTCTTATGTTTTTGCAAGGTTTGGATTCGAGGTCTAATCCTTTTAAAGAAGGAGAGGATGATACGAGCACGATTATCTTGGAGCACATTAGGAGAGGCTTCCATATATGGATGATAGCTTGGAGCCCAGAGGAAGGCATGGAGAAACAAATACACAAGGTCATGTGCAACCAAGATGCCATTGGGCAATCAAGAAGGACCCTTGTGGATTATTTGTAAAATAGTCACTTTTGGGCTATTTTTGTAATAGGCTATTTTTGTAAAGGCAATAACTATAAATAGTTGCCTTAGCCATTTTCATACTTAGATTTTGGATGATTGATTAGTCTTGATTAGATTTGATATTTGGTTACTCTAGATTAGGGTAATGATTGGGTTTAATTCCAATTGTTAGCTTAGATCGGGTGATTAGGGTGGATTTCTGAATTGCTTAGATTATCTTCTTCGCTTGATTGATCATTGAGTTATCATATTGTGGATTCAATTTGGTTTCTCGTGCATTTAATTGAGTTTTCTTTCTCCCTTGGTTTAATAGTTGTTCAATTAAGCATTTCTTTCTTCACTTCACACCTCTTATTTCTCATCTATTCTTAATTTAGTGTTGTTGATTTCTGCATTTTCCATATCGATTCCAGTTGTTTGATTAGAATTTTTATCAGTTGGGGTAGAATCCCACAGAGAATAAGGTAAAAATTAAGCCTTATGCGGTTATGTTGACTACTAGTTAGTTATTTTCGTAAAAGTGGGAGTTTGTTAAAAGTGCTTGTTATTCAGCATCCAAAGATGTTTAAGTAACAATGTTGGAATTTTTAGTAAATGTAATCAAGTAATAGGGAGAACTAGGTTTGCGTTCACCGTGGTTTCATAACATAATTGTGTCACTAATGGTAGTACTCTTCTAGTAAAAAGTATGCAGGGCTATCAAATACTTTAACATATCAAAATATTTCTCAACCTAATTAGATGATATTCACTTCAATTCTCTCGAACTAAAAGTGATAAAAATGCAAAACTCGATAATAACCCCAAGTTGGTTGATCTTATTACGGCATTAACCATTAGATGAGGATTGGAGACCCGAATCCTTGTTACTAACCCTTTTTCCTAGTTTTAACCTCTTTACTCAAGCAAGTTAAATCTAAGACATGTTCTAATGTTTGCAACCATAAGAAATCAGTCAAGATGAAAGAATTAATGATGCATACATTTATACTATTTGAATCTACACCAAAATCGATGCTAACGTTGTCAATTCACCATGGATCCCACAACCCTACTTGTGGGATTTAGCCACTCATAGATTTTGAAACAAATAAGGCAATATAACACATAATGGAAGAATAATCTTAATAAGATGAATCTGAAAACTCAATTGTATTCATTCACTTTAGTTGTCACCTCTATCCAGTTTCAAAGTTTTCACCTGCACACTTTAACACACACATCAACCATATTCAAAGCAATAAACTCAATACAAAACTAGTTTTACACTCAATAATCATGGGTTGCCTCCTAGTAGCACCTGATTTAATGTCGCAGCATGAGTCGCGTACCTTGATTACTTAGACTTCATCAAGGTACACCATTTCCATTAGTTTTACCTCCTTGAGTACTTAAAGGTACTGCTTCATACATTTTTTTTAATTAAACGGACCTAATATAGGGATCTCATCCCCCGTAGTGGTCAGGAGTTGAGCTCCACACCCCAAAGACTTAATAGAAATAAAAAAAAAATACAAGAAGGGGGATATAAACCTTACCTCTGGTCCTATGGTGGTTCGAGAGTTACCTAGCCTACTAAGGTCGGTCAACTCATCCCCAATACTATGAAAACAAAACCTAGTTCTAAGCACCTAGAAGAGAGGACTCCTCTCAATACAAAAAACTAGGAAAGCATAAAAGAGGGAGAAACTCCCCTTACATGGTAAGAAGAGAACCTAACAAAACTAGACATCTTCATTGTAACACCCCGTACCTTCCCGACCCTACTTGATAACCTTGAACCATGTTTAACCTAGGTTCGAGAGCAATAAGTATGTATTTTGTAGTGTCATTGATGAAATATTTGATATTGGGCCTAGTATATATGGTTAGACCTTTGTAGTGGGTGGCGTTTGTGACTTTGTGGAGCATTTGTGGGGTGAAAAATTGAGGTTTAAGGGAAATCCAAGCAAAGAATATTAAAGCTAAGAGGTAAGCAAAAGGTTGGGACTTGAAAGATCCAACCAAATCTGCAAAGAAAAGACAAAATCAAAAATTTGGCATGGGGCGCTGCAGAGGGCGTGCCAGGCTGCTCTGGCCCAAATTTTTGTTTCCACAAGAAGCAAAGGAGCGCGCCAAGCAGCGTGTCAGGGTGGTTTTAGACAAAATGTTTCTTCGACTATTATGATGTATATAAGACCTTTGAGTCATGGTATCATATTCCATCATAGTAGGACTATTCTTAACCACGTTTAGCATCCGAGTTGGGGTTAATTCTTCGTCACAAGTATTTTAACAAATTATGATCACATAAGCCATGAGCGACTAGAATTTCTATTTTTGCGATTGAGGCTAAGAATGGGAATCTTATAAGTGAATGTTATCGAGACATTTATAGAATTATTTGAACATGAGATATACGGTGGATTATACATTACATTTGGTGGGTTAAGATGACATGGGTTATTGGGCCCAATTTGAGACCCAAAATGAGCCAAAATGAAAGGCCCAATGGGTCAAATGACCCATTCTTCCACTTTGACCAAGCCAATATTGCATTTAATGCAAGGAAATGGCTAAAGATGACTGAGCACTATATAAAGGCCCCAAAATCAGATTTTTAATTCATTGGAACTCTCATGCCTCTTAGATATTTTCTCAAATATTTCTCTCAAACCCTAAGAACCCTAAGGCACTTCTTGGGACAAGATCACTCATTTGCAAGTTTAGGTAAGTGATTATTTTTATGGATTAATATATTATATGCATGGGAAAGCATGTAGATCATGTTGGTTATGTCTAAAAGTGTAAGTGGTGAACTTTTGTGTTTTTGTAAAAGATGTGTTATCCATGGGATTTAAACTTGAAAGATGACTTATGGTTTTGATGAAAGTGCATGATATGGATGAAATATCAACATGTATGGTGTGATTATGTTTCTAAACTTGATATTTTTCTATAAATGTAAATTATGGAATTTTGGCCGATATGTTGTTATGAGGTGTATTAAGGTGACTTGATGGATTAATTGTGATATGGTGTTCATGAGAAAGTGTAAAGGAGAACCTTGGTTATGAAATGCTATTGGTATGTGATGTTGTGGTCAATGTGTGGCATGATTGGGGGATTATTGGTATGATAATTTGATAAATGGTATTGTCAAGGGGGAAATGACATTTTTAAAGGCAAACATGAAACTCATTATCGTTATATGCATTTGTAAGGTATTTGGGGGTTAATGTAAACTCCGTTATGTACTTGTGTTGTAGAGTGAAACATAAGGAAGGAGCTGGACTATTGTATTCACGTATAGGATTGTATATTCGTATTGAGAAGATAAGGTATGTAAGGTTACTCTTTTAGTATCCTTCTGCAGCATATTGTTCACATTGACATTGGGTTTGTTCTATTCCGAGGGGTTTTGGAGTATATCAATTCAGGTTGACATATATTGTTATTCACATGTGTCCTATTCTTAGATGAATTATGATTCACTTATCTCTTATTCATTGACTAAAGTTCCAAAGCTGTCATAACGTTGTAATCTCTAAAAGAACTTTCTCAAAGAGAGTAAGATGTAAAGAGAATCTATTTATTCTTGAATAGCATTTTCCAATCATGTCATGTTCCAAAGTCCAATAATATTATGATTATCTTTGTACCAATCTCTCACAAGTAAAAGTATCAATCTCATAAGAGTAATGAAGGAGGTGATGTGCGAGCTAATATATCTATCCCTCACAAGTAAAGGTGTCAGTCTCATGAAGTAAAGAAGTGAAGTAACTTATATATGTGTGTGCTTCAAATAATGTCATGATCCTCAATGTATCACTCTTAGAACGGAAGTAAGAATAATCAAAGATATAATTTATGAGTATTCATGGGTGGTATCCCAGGGGTTAAAATACCTAGCATGGGTCGATCCCAATAACATGGGTGGTATCCCACGACAGAAAATCCTAGCATGGGTAGATCCACATCCCAGGGGCAATATAAAAGCCTAGCATGGGTTATCACAGTATATCCCAGGGGCGACACGAAAGCCTAGCATGGGTTACTATAACATCCCAAGGGTCACAACACCTAGCATGGGTTAATAACATCCCAGGGGCAACACGAAAGCCTAGCATGGGTTAATATAACATCCCAGGGGTCAAAGTACCTAGCATAGGTTAATCTCATACCAGGACAGAACATCCTAGCATGGGTAGAACAATAAAGATGAATATATGTGAAGACAAGAGAAGTAAAGAACGTAATATACCTGGTTCCCCACATACAGAAAGAGAGTTTATTCACGTTCAATAATTCTTTTATATTGATTCCATGATTGTTGTTATGATGTATGATACAGTTCTTATAAGCCTTACATACTCAGTACATTCTTCGTACTGACCCCCTCGGGGGACTTACCTTACATGTTGCAGGTGCAGGCATTAGTAGACCTCCTCAATAGGTTGTGGACCATTTGCAGATCTTTGGTGAGCTCCAGTTGCTTCGGGGCTATTCGAGTCACATTTGTATATGTGTTTTGATGTTGTAAATGTAGTATAAAGCGGGGACTTGTCTCGACTTTAAGTTGGTCTTGTAGATGCATCTGTTAGAGGCTTTTGTAGACATATGTGGGTATGGGAATGTAAGATGTACGTTCATTTCGACATGATGGCCCCAACGGCCAAGTTATATATATATATATATATATATATATATATATATATTTATGGCATATGTTTCCATATCCATGACTTCCACATAGTTGCATGAGGTATAATAAGGTTCATACGAGGATATGCATACAAATGTACATGAGCAAAGATTGGTTCTCTCGGGCCATATCGGCTTCGGGTGCCAGTCCGCCTCAATGGGATTTGGGGCGTGACATTGATGAAAGATATACTAAAACAAATATAGCCTAAATAAATATGATAAGAAGGAAAGAACACTAATGAGGAATAAGTGATGACAAGTTCAAGGCTCAAAAAACTAAAATCAGCTATGAAGGTTTCGTTATTCTCTTCAACTTTCTTCTTTTGAAACTAACCATCCCTATTTTGTCAAGAGTGTAGTAACCTCTAGTGTTATGAGGAAGCTAATGGTAAGTGTAGTACTGCTGAGTAAAATCTGGCAAGTGATTATTCTTGGAAAGAGTGTCTACTGGAAAGTTTGTTTCTCTATAGACATGTTTACAATGAAAACAATCTAGTAGTTTGATCAGCTCTTGTATCTCAATGATATGAATGTGAAGGATCCATGGAGGGGTAATGGATTTCTTGATCCATTTAACAAGTAACTCCGAATCAACTTCCAAAATGACCTTGCTATAACTATGTTGGATGCACCAGGTAATTCCATAAGTTGCAGCTTGAATCTCTGCTTGATTATTATATCCCATTCCAAGAGGTGTAGAAAAAGCATAAATTGACACTTGTGATCTCTAATAATACCTTTGACTCCTATTTTCCATGGACTATCAAGAGCAATATCATCTATATTAAGCTTGACCATAGAAGGAGGGGGTTTGATCCATTTAACCTGTATCACTCTCAAATCATGTTGACATTTTTCAACCATGTGAACAAGATCCCTCCATTTATTAGGCCATTGTATGTAAGGGTAAACAATAGATAAAAGCATACTCAACTCCTTCATGATATAAAATTTTACCCTTGTGGCAATAGAAGGTTTGCCCTTATACTTATTTGCACATCTATTCTTCCACAGATTCCAGCACATAAAGATGGGCATAGTTTGAAGAATGAGCTTATGAACTTCATTATTAGGCTTCAAAATCCACCATGTCATAAGCAGGTTTCTCAAGGGAATGGTCACTTGTTCAATCCCCAAAAAATCTGAAAAATACTTCCACATATGCCTTGCAAAGTTACCAGAGACAAAAATGTGATCTATTATGTCAAGCCCGGGTCTATAGCAATAAGAACATACTGCTGGATCATGACCAAATGAGATTATGTTTTAATTATTAGGAATTTTCCCTCTAAGATCTCTCCAAAGCATAAATGAGATCCTTAAAGGTACTTGATTATTCCAAATAAGAGTATTAGTCTTAGTCTTGTTCTTCTTCTTTCTAGCAAGCTCCCAAGATGAAGAACAAGTGAAGTTACCACTAGTATTGAGATTCCAAATAGGTTGATCAGGAACACCCTCTTGGTACTTGAAATAAGTAGTGAGAATTTTCTGGACATAAGTTTGAGGTGCATACTGTCGAACCTTATATTCATCCCAATTTCCATTGTCTAAGAGTTGTGATACTATCACGTTGTCCATCCTAGGAAGATAAGCATTATGATAAGAGACCCCACTGCTAGCCAATCATCCCACCAAAATGAATAATTTCCAAAAGTTAGAGACCATTGAATATGATTTTTAGTAGTAACTTTGTTATTCGTCATGTGTTTCCAAGTGAGAGAGTGACCAGTATCCCATTTTTTGATTATCGGATTGGCTCTTTGACAATATTTGGATTTGAGAAAGTTACTCCACAGTGACTTTTTGGATCTGAAGGTCCACCATTACTTGAATGGAAGAGCCAAACAAATGTCATCCAGATGTTTAACACCCATTCCACTTTCTTTATATGGAAAACTTAAAGTTTCCCAAGATGCCCTATGGTATTTCTTTTTCTCATTCTCCCAACCCCAATAGAAATCAACAATCAGCCACTTAATTTGCTTGAGAGTAGTAAAAGTAGTAGTAATAACTGAGAGTAAATGAATAGGCAAAGATTAAAGCTCTGATTTAACAAGAGTAACTCTGCCTCCATAGCTTAAAATCTTTGTCTGCCACCCTTTAATCTTAGAGATTACCTTGGCCACCATACTAGTAAAATAAATAATTATTTGTCTTTTAATGTAAATTGGGTATCCAAGGTAAGTAATGGGACTATCTTTCTGACAAAAACCAATAGCACTTAATTTTGTCCACCACATCTTGAGAAATATTAGAAGTAATCATGAAATGGCTCTTATCTTTGTTAATGAGCTGCCCATAAGTGATTTCATAAGGATGCAAAATCTTTATAATAAGCTTTAAAGAATATTTGCAGGTGGAGAAGAATATGATAACATCATCGACAAAACTTAAGTGATTCACCTGAGGACCATTCTTTTCCATATGGAAACCTTGATAGAGATAGTGATTATGAATACTGTTTATCAACCTAGATAAAACCTCTGCACCAAGGATAAAGAGAGATGGAGAGAGTGGATCACCCTGCTTAAGACCCCTAGTAGAATGAAAGAACCCATGTCTAGAGCCTTGACAATGACAGAATACCAGTTATTAGACATTATTCTCCAAGTCATGTCAATAAACACTTCACCAAAACCCATTCTTTTCAACTTTAGACAAATGTAAGACCATGAGACTCTATCGTATGCCTTTGCCATGTCTAATTTAATAACCACATTATCCCCTTCTTTGAGTTTTTTGATGCTATGAATGATTTCTTGGGCCAACATTATATTTTTAGAAATGTTTCTTCCTTTAAAAAACCCAAACTGATTGTTAGAGATATCGTAAGGAAGAATAGGAGCAAGTATCAAACAAATCAATTTGGAAATAACTTTTTTGGTGAAGTTACTAAGAGATATAGGTCTAAATTCAGAAAACTTATTAGGATGTTCTACTTTTGGGAGTAAGAACAAACATGCATATGAGAAATACTTAGGCATAGAGTGACCACAAAAGAACTATTGCACCACCTCCAGCAGGTCCTCACCAAAAATGTCCCAACAAACTTGGAAGAATTTCCCACTCATACCATCCAAGCCAGCAACAGATATAGGACTCAAGGAAAAGACCACAGTTTTTATTTCATCTAAATTAGGACACCTTTTGCAAAATTTAATTCTGACTATTAGTGACATTCTTGGAATACAAGTTAAAACTTGTTCATCAATCACCTTGTTCTTACAAGTAAAGAAGCCTTCACAGTGTTGACAAGCAGCTCTAGCAATAGTTTCATCACCTTTAATGCAATTACCATGATCATCACTGATTTTATGAATGAACAACGTTCTACTTTTACCCTGATTAAAGCATGGAAGTACTTGGAATTTTCATCTCTATCCTTAAACCAATGCAACTGAGTCTGTTGTTTGAGAATTGATTGTTCCAACTTGAGGTATCTAATGTATTGAGCATTAATGCAATTCATGTTGGCTCTGTTTTCCTCAGTGTTAATAGTGAGAATATTTTCTTCAGCAATTCTTACTTTTTCTTCATATTCTTTCACTGTAACATAAATATCACCATACTCATTCTTGGACCAGTTACTCAAAGTGTTGGCTACTCTCTTTATTTTCATATGAAAGGACCACATAGGATTACCTTCAATAGATCTGATCCAACAAGCTCTGACAGTATCAAGAAAGGTTGGATTATCAACCCAACAATGTAGAAATTTGAAGTATTTAACAACATTCTCCTGTCTTTTAGTAATTTCCAGAAATAAAGGACAGTGATCAGACCCTACATAAGATAGATGAGTGATGGAAGAGTGAGGCATATTCTCCAGCCACTTTTTACTAACCATAGCTCTATCAAGTCTCTTCCAAATCCTTGTATCAGTTTCTCTGAGGTTGCACCAGGAGATCCTCTAACCATGGAAGCCCAAATCAGTAAGTCCACAAGTTTTAATAACACCTATAAACTCAAAGCTTTTGTTCATATTATAAGGTATGCCCCACATCTTCTCTTCACTGTGAACAATTACATTAAAATCTCCCATAGTGCACCAAGGTTTGTTAAGGTTGGAAAATTGTATCATCTTATCCCAAAGAGATCTTCTCAAGTGATCTTTATATTTAGCATATACAAAAGTGCTGAGAAAGACAATAGGATTAGTAACATGTTTAATCTCACAGGCCATCTATTTCTCATCATGATCCATTACTTTTCAATCCATATCTATATTCCAAAATAACCAAATTTTTCCATTGTTGTTACAAGCAGCTTTGTCCATATTGAGCTGAGTTTTATAAAACTCCAATTGTGAATTGTCAAAAAAAGGTTCAAGAATAAAAATCATAGAGAGATTATGGAATTTCTTGATTTTTTGAAGTCTTTCCAGGACACCTTGAGTATTAATACTCTTTGCATTCCAACACAGTGTATTAATCATCAAGACTCTTGGATTGGGACCTAGTTTTGATTTTGTCAACAGTGATAGAAATACTTGTGGTAACATTCTTGTTGGCTTTGGTTCTTTTCTTCTAACCCTTTGGAGACAAACCATGCTCCTCAGTAGCTTTTGAACTTCATCTTGAGCATTTTCATCAAAAGTTGAACCAAAAGCTTTGATTAAGTAATCACTAGTCTCATCATCTTCATCTTGTTCTTCCAACAATAGATCTTTGTCAAATTCGTCCTCTGATTCAATAACCCTATAATCATCATTTATATCACCTGAGATAGCTCTCTTGTTTAACACACAAGGATATTTAGGAATATCATGAACTTGAAGTGGAGAATAAGTGATTCCAGCTTGCTTAGTAACCATAACAAAATTTTGTTGACCCTTCTATACATTTTCTCTTGACCTTTTTGTTCTCTTTCTTGTTTCTTCTTGATAGCATTTCTTTTTTTTTTACTCAAAGCAAGAGTGAACTTATTGTTGAGATAGAAACTTTCCTCATTTTTTGAATTACTTGAAATCTGATCTTTGTACACATGTGTGGCATTAGTGGAGGCATGATACTGACCAGCAAACACCTGGCCAATAACTTGCTTTTACATTCATTTTGAACCCTCATTATGAACACTAGTAACAAAATCACCACCAATACCCTCTTTTTACAATAATTCAAACCCTTCTTTCTGAAAACCAGTAACAAGATCATAACTAATAGGAGTATTTATAGGAGCATTATCCTCATTTGATAAAAATTCAGACCCATCATTTTGTAGACCAGTAGCATAATCACAACTAGAAGGAGCATCAGTTGCATTTTCAGAGTTTTGCAGACCAATACCATGCTCATATGTAGTATTTTCAGCATATTCAGAATTGTTTTCAGCTTCAATAGTGGTAGCGGGGGCTCTAAAGTCAATCCTAGGGTCAACCAAGATCTCATGATCATCATAAGCTAAAATCCCCTCCCTTTTGGATACCCCTTCCTGCAAGTTAATAGTGTTCTTCCTTGTCCCTCTATCCATGCCTCTACTATCTTCATATTCAAATAAAATATTAAACATATTGAGGTAGGGTTGATGGAGTATTGAGTCAATACCTCAGATCTCTTTATTTGGGACATTATCAGCAGCAGTAGTACTCTGGTATTCAGCATTGAGATTTTTATCAACTTATGCATTTAAATTAGAGGGGTAGGTTTGGTGGAGCATTGAGTCAATACCTGAGGTCTCTTTTAAAACAATAGCATCAGCTTCCATACCATTTTGCATCGCAGTTATATTTTTTATTGCTTGGAACTTTTTAGCAACATTTTTTTGGTTCTTTTCAGCCTTGGTACTTGTATTTTTAGTAGGACTTTGGGGTGTGGGATACACAGGTTTATTCATGTTCATATGGGGATAGGGGTGTTGACTCTGGACTCTAGAGTCAATATTACAATTTTTGGGATTTTGCTCATTAAAGTTAGAAGGTATACCTATTGTAGCTATTGATGTTCTGCATCTTTGGGGGCCTATAGAGATCTAGGACTATACACTTATTGAACCTTTCCATGGTTGTAATGTTGTTGTGTACCATTAAATTGTTATTGTTGCAGTTGTTGTTGCTGATTATTCTTCCTATGCTTTTTTTTTCTGAGTATGCCACTCTTCCTGCTCTTTAGTATTTTTAGCTTCCTTATTGCGATGTTGACCTTGTTAAACATTAGGAATATGTTGATCCTGCACTTGCTCGTCCCTTGCATTTTCTTTGTTGACATGCCCTTGACCATTAGTTTATTTCTTAGCTTCTTCCATTTCTTTTTTTCTTCTGTTTTCATCATCCCTTCTCTTCACAGTGCAAGTCATAATTGTGTACCTTTGGTGCTTACAATATGAACAATAATATAGCACCCCTTCATATTGTATGGTTTTCCATCTACCCTCTTCATTTTCATCTTCATCATACCACATCCAAACATGAAGAGGTCTAGACTTAGTCAAATCAATATGCACTATCACTTTAGCTACACTTCCCCTGGTTTTCTTATAATTAGCTAAGTCCAAAAAAGTACCTTATCAATAGAAGATAACATATAACTCACTACTTCTATACAATAGCAATGCCAAGGTAGTTCTAGTAAGACGGCCTAAACAGGTACCAGATGTGTTTCCTCATCAGTTTTAAATATTGGTGTCCACAATTGGAATCTCATCAATTGACCCTCAATATACATTTTACCTTTGGACCACACTGTAGAGTGATCCTACTTATTTTCTAAATTAATGTACAAGTTTTTTGCATTAAAATAAGTTAATTTAACCCCACCTCTAAGCTCAGCTTGAAGGATAAATTGCTTTCTGCTAATCTCCATCTTAGGCATGGTATTTGTAAACTTACCAATAAGGGTATACCTACGTCTCTCAGCCAATCTTACCTTGTAATCAATAGTTCTAAACACAACTTCAGGTAATCCTTGTTTGGTAGTGATTTTGGGAGGACTGATCTCAATAGTATTCACCTTCATAACCTCTTGAGCTCTTAGTTTAGTAACCATAGCATGTGAAATAGTAGGCACGTGAGGTTTGGCAATGTTGGGGTTTTTAGGCCATGCTTGCTGCTGATTTTTTGTGTTGGGATTGGGATTTTCATCTCTATCTTTTGGATTTGGATTTGTAGTTTTAGGATCAGTGGATATAGTTTTACTTGGATTGAAAGTACTAAAATTATTAGAAACTTCCTTAGGTTTATTATTGGGGACATAAGGTTTTTGAATGGGTTTGTGGTTCTTATTAACCTAATTTTGTTGGTTCTCTTTTATTTTCTTCTTAATATCAGCATTAGGGACATCACAAGTAGGTCTTTTATAAAAGACATAGTTTTTCCCTTAATAACATCAGTGATAACAGTAGCATAATCTACCTTGTCCTTCAACACTTGAGATTGATCATTAATAACATGTGATTTAATAGACTCACCTGAGGTTGCATCCATAGAAAATTAAGATATCTCATCATCTGAGTTGCTATCATTAGAAAAATCCTCTTCAGTGTCTTCAATAGTGACCAAATCAGTAAAAACCTTCGAATCAACATTGGAAGAGCCTTGGGGATAATTTGAAGGGCTTTTGTGAAATTCACATTCCCCATATCAATATTACTAGATTTGGATTTTCCAAGTTCATTCACTTTCATCAAAGAACCTTTTCAGACCAATTCCCCAAAAGCTGGATTCTTGAAATTATGATTTGAAGTGTTTAATGCATCAATTGAAGGGGCTTTAGGTACCAAAATGTTTACCTCATCATGTTGAAGCTGTGTGGATTGACAATTTTGAAATTGCCCTTCCAGAATAGATTTTCCAGTCAAACTTTGACTATTAGGATGTAAAACCCTAATTTCCCATTAATTTTGAAGCATTCCCCTTTTTGATTTCCTAGTCAACCACTCTGGAAGGGAACACTTATGTCACTGTAGATGGACCGGACCAATTGGATTTGAGTTTGCTCAAAAATAACTAGAGCTTAGAATTGAACAGCAATACTAAGTCCCCTGGACTAAATTCTTGCTTCTCAATCCTACGATCATTATACATCTTCATTTTCTCTTTGTACAGGGCCGATCTTTCATATGCTCTCAATCAAAACTCATCCAACTCATTCACCTATTCAAGCCTCAAGTTAGAGGCATCACTCTAGCTAAGGTTGAGCTTCTTGAGCGACCATATGGCTTTATGCTCAGGATCCACTAACAAATGGCATACCTTGCCAAAGACCAACTAATATGGTGATATCCTGATAGGAGTTTTGTATGCGTTCCTATATTCCTATAGGGCATCATCAAGTTTTTGAACCCAATTAGTTCGGTTAGTATTCATTGTCATGGCAAGGATCTTCTTTATTTTGCAATTTGACACTTCTACTTGACCACTAGTCTGAGGATGATATGGGGTGGCCATCTTGTATTACTTGACTCCATTCTTTGCTAGCAAACCATGAAATACTTTATTGCAAAAGTGCAAACCCACCCCAATCGCTGATAATTTCTCTTAGAGCACCAAATTTTTAGAAGATGTTCCTTTTCAGGTATGTAGTCACACTCTTGCTCTCATTATTCAGTAGTGCCACAGCTTCCACCCATTCAGACACATAATTCACCACCACCAATATTTATTTCTAGTTGTAAGAACTCATAAGGGACCCATAAAGAGTCAATGCCCCAAACGTCAAACAATTCAACTTCTAGAACTACGTTTATGGGTAGCGCATGATTTCGTGATATAGCTCTTTGTCGCTGGCATTGGTCACATTCCTTCACAAACTTAAGCGTTCCTTGGTGGATTGTGGGTCAATAATACCCATATTGCAAATTTTTTTGTGAAGTACGCGCACCATCGTGATGTCCCTCACAGGAGATGAATCAATGCTTCCAATATACTTATCATCATAACTTCTGGAATGTATTTTCTTACTAAATTATCAGCACAGAGCCAGAACAGATATGGGTCATCCCAAAAGTACTTACTCACATCATGTAGAAATTTCTTGCTTTGATGAAAGTTTAGCTCTTTCGGCATCATGTCGCTAACAAGATAGTTAGTAAAATCAGCAAACCAAGGTATAAAATCATGGGAAGCCACTAATACCAGTTCATCTGGGAAGGATTCATCAATCTCTCGCTCATACACCACTTTTATCTTATCTTCAAGTCTAGACAAATGGTCAAAAACTTGATTTTTGCAGCCTTTATGGTCTTCAACTTCAAAGGCACACACCACTCTAACCAATTCTTGCTCGGTCACAGTATAGTTATTTTGTGCTCCATTCAATGCTTTGCTTGCATAATAAATTGGATGAAAGGTTTTCTTTAGCTTCTGACCCAATACATCCTCAAACACCATACCACTTGCATAATACATCACTTCAAATAGTTTGGACCAGCCTGGAGCAACAATGATAATGACAGAAGTAAGTTTTTCTATAAGACACTGAAATTCTTTTAAACAAGCATAATTAAATAGGAACTTAATTGTCACGACCCGAGTCTACACCCTGGACGTAAGACGGTGCTTAGAACCACAAGTGGCCCCAAGCTAACCCTTGATACTAGCATAAGTAATGAGCAGCTAAATAGAAACATGTCAATTGGAAAATAAATACTAAAAACACTATGCGAAAGCTTAAATATGATAACTGGGCAAAACTGAAATTTGACTAAACGTCAAAAAATTTAATACAACATTTGTATCATAAAGAAACTAAAAAAAACAAATTGAATACAACTCAGACTAACTGTCTATGAAGCATCTACTAATACTAAGTACAGATAGTTGGGACATAACCCCCAGCTATCTCAAATCAATATATGTGAACCAAAAATACTACTATGACTACAAAAGTCTGACTGGAGTTCCTGAATGAGGAGAACTCATCACCTACTTACTGGAAGTTGCGATATGCCTGACCATAATTTTGTGTGCTAGAACTCATACCTATATTATGAAATAATGCAGCATAAGAAAAATATGTAGTCAATACTTTGAATGCACTGAGCATGTGAGATATGCAGTAATCATGAAAAACATTTAAAACATATTTTAAAACTCAAGACATAAACCATTTACTGTAATATGAACTAAATCATGTGTGCACTGGAAAGCTATGAGATATAGTGAAATCTCAAAATCATGAGCTAAAACATTTTAGAAAAGACTGGAAATCTATAAAAGCATAAACATTTCATATAATTTAATGCTAATGTTGAACATGTTGTAAATCTGTACTAAATGTAAACTGAATGCAAGGAGCTGAACTATAGTACAATGACCCTATATGATATACATATATATATTGATATGCAATGATAATCTGAAAAATCATAGTTTAAAAGTAAGTAAAGTGAACTGAGGGTCACATACACATGCTAAGTCTGAAATTGTAAGAGAGCCTGTTAACCAACATATAACCAAGTGAGCTAAACATGGAGTCCAATGTATATGCCTCATTAATAGGATCTAATATACCTTGATAGGGTATAAAGGCATGGCTGGCGAGATCACTAAACTGATTCCCAACTGGGAGAGCTAAATAAACCTATGGTGCGACATAGTTTTGGGACTTGGGTGCACTGAACCCCAGTCCAACTTGGTGCTAGTACTACTCCTAACTGAATTATAAAGATAGCTCATGAAACTGATATATTGAAACTGAGTCAAAACATATTTTATCTGAAAGTATTCTGACGATCTGTACAACTGAGAAACAGATTTAAAACATACTTTATCTAAAAGTATCTCAATGGTCTGTATAACTAAGAATATGCAATAAGTCTATAGACTAAAACTAATTATGTTTATTCTGGCTAAAATCAAGAATACTGGGATTGTGTGTTCATAACATGCCAAACTTTCTGAAAATAAGTCTACTTCATGTGAAAATACTGTAAAACCATATCAACTAGTAAAATCATGGATTACTGAGTCAAATGAAATTTACTTGAAATTATGTTGATAATCAATTCATATTGGATAGTATCACACTAAATGTAAATCCATGGAAAGCATCTCATGTCGTACTAAGATAGACTGAAATCCATCAAATCATGCATAATTCTTTCTGAAAGAAACTTAAGTCTATAAAACATGCATAATTCTTCAAGTATTAAAATAACTGAGTTAAAGACATGGAAATCATGCATAATAACTTTTAATGGAAACCATAATAAAATAACACGAGGGAACTGAAATTCAAGAATTTAGAATAATTGGAAGTGAACCCTAAATCATGAGTTCATAAAAATCATAACTGAAATTCATATTGTAAAACTAGGTTTTGGGCATAAGGGTGAAAGGAATTTCTTATTAAATACCCACATACCTGATTACTAAAGATTTTTGAATTAGAACATGGAGGATTTGAGCTTGAGGATGAACCCTAGGTTATGGAACCTTGAGAGAACTTGAGAGCTTATGAATTATTTCTTTTCTGATATTAGGAGTATAATCGATCTTAATGAGGATAAGTAAATTTATTCCCCCCTTAAACCCCCTAAAAGAGTCAAAACAATATAGTATAGGGGTTAAAAGGGTAGGAAAAGACCGAACAACCCTTTAAAAATAACCTGGAAAGTTATTGGTGCCAGGCACGATGGATCACATGCATGAGTCATTGTCTCAGACCATTTCTGACACTTCTCTGGACAGTGATGATAAGTCTGGGGATGACTCATCCTGTAAGTCACCATCACTGAGATCATTACTTGACAGTGCTTTACAAAAACACCCATAACCCTTTACTTCAGAATTAGATTGACAAATGGTTGGTGGCGTTGGATAGAAGATTCAAATATATTTAATTTTGTGTGTATTAGGCCACCTAACTATTTATATACTAGGATAAATCATCATTTGAAGTTGACCCAAGAAGAATCTTGCACTAGAACTTGGTCGGAAAAGGAGTTTTCAATTCAACTAGGTGTTAGGGACTTTATATGACCTAAAATCACATTAAATGCTATTATCAAACTTATATATATAGATTCTTTGTAGTTGACATGTCATGGGATTGGGAAAAGGCCATTTTTAAATGATTGTTGGACTGGATAGGCACTCTATGAGTCATAGGACGACTTATAGGTAGATACCATGACTCGTCGTCAGGAGTCATGAACACTGGATGAATTTTTAATTCCTTTAGACATTGGGGGCTACACTCAAGATGAGTGTTGGTGATGGCTTGTTATACTTGACCAGGTCGTCTTGAGGCTAACTTTTACTGGTTTCCTTTATTTCTTTTCTAAGTCTGAGATAGGATTCTAAGGACTTTTGAGGTGTTACAATATCTCCCCCTTAGGAATATTCTTCCTTGAATGAATACTAATGCTGGACTGAAAAGGAGAGAACTTACTAGTACTGTCTGACTGATTTCTAAAACTGGATAACTAACATGATAACTGATTTCTAAATATAGATATCTATCATGTTTGGGACTGATTTAGACTAGGAGTAAAAACTCAACTATTTTTACACATAGCAAAAATGCATATAAGGAACCATAGGGAATAGGCATATAAATGAAAACTTAAGAGAGTAAGCCTAGAAGGAAGGATGGAAAACTACTGGAACTGTTTGTCTGATTCTCTAAATTGAATTAGTGGTTGTAAGGACTGATTTATACTGAGATTTTAGAACTCAACTAAAGCATGCATGCCACAGACATACACATATGATTGTAAAGTGATAGATAACATAGTGAAAGTTTCCAAGAGTCACTGAGAAAGAAATATCTGCTTTCTCCAATGCTCTTTGTAAGAAGTTCTAATAACATTAGGGGGTATGAATAGAAGGCATGATATGAGTGAGATATCAAAATTAAGATTCCAACATCGTCTGGGCATCCTAGTCTACTGATTTGAGCTCGTACAACAGGAATGGCTTAGAATTTAACAAAGCCACATTTGGCCTGAAGTTATATATCTTGAAACAGGAGTATCTTGGGCCAAAAGTAAGAATAGGTCTACTATAACTTAAATAATGTGACTAATAACTTTCTAACTTTAACAACATTTCTCAATCATGCATCTTCTTATGAGAATACTACACTTAACTAGCTGAAACTTCTAACCCTTTTAGGGGTACACTATATAAGGTTGCTAAAGGCTATGTCTAGTTGCACGCTCTTACTCTTTTCAAGATTAACTTGGAGATATAAATCACTACCACTAACATGAACAAGCTGGTCTCAACTATGGGAATCTATATCCTATATCCACTAGGAGCCATCACCCTGTAAATATGCTTCTTCTTGCTACCTTAAACAGTCAACCTTAAGTTCTAATCAAAGAGTCACTAACCACTAAAAGTTGAAGGTAGTGACTATAAGTATGTTGTGATGGATGTGTGGACTTACCAGGAGTGATAGGTTTAGTAATGAGATTATTCAAGAGAAGTTTGGAGTGGCTTCGTTGGAAGACAAGATATGGGAAGTGAGGTTATGATGGTTCGGGTATGTGATGAGGAGGTGCAAGGATGCTCCAATATGGAGGTATGGAAGGCTGGCTTTGGATGGTTTTAGGAGGGGTAGAGGTAGTCCGAAGAAATATTGAAGGGAGCTGATTAGGGATGACATAGAGTTGTTACAGCTTATGGAGGACATGACCCTTGATAGGAAGGTTTGGAGGACGTGGATTAGGGTAGAGGGTTAGTGGGTAGTAAGTCATCCGTATTAGTTGAAAGGGGTGTTTGTTTGTATTTGTGCCTGTTGTTCTTTGTCATATTTTTCTTCATGGTATTTTGGTGATGTTTGTGATTTCGAATAATAGTCTATAGTACTACTCTGTGGGTGTCTTGCTTTTTTTATTATCTAGTGATGTTTTATATCTTTTTTGTTGTTTGTTTTTATGATTTTTGTTTGTTATTGTTATTTGTTCTGAGCCGGGGATCTATCAAAAATAGCCTCTCTACTTCATTTGAGGTAGTGGTATGGACTGCATACACTTTACCCTCCCCAGACCCCACTTGGTGGGAATACGCTATGTATGTTGTTGTTGTTGTTGATATAAACAAAATTAGTCAATCCTATCACTCAGCTGTCATCGACATCACCATCAAATCATAAAGAGGGTCACTGAAAAACTAAAACATGAGGATCTAGAATAAGAGGGATACTGTGAAATCTTGGTTTAAGGATTTTCATAACTTTGAAAATTAACTGAGGCCTAAGAAGTAAAATATAATAGGAACAAACTTGTTCAAGAGATCTGATCTGAGAACATACATGACTTGTTGTGATCTCGCTAGCCATTAGGGATGTATCATGAGTACTTGGAACTGAGCATACTATAAAACATGAGTGCATGAGTCATAAGATGCATTACATGAGACTGGAATTTGTAGATTCATGGAGTATGATTTGGAATACTCAGTGAACTATTACTCCTCATACTAGGAACTGGGAATGGACATGATTCTATATTAATAGCATGAATATAAGTTATTATCATGGTGCTGACATGCATGGCATGAGTGGAGTATTGTAATGACTAAGGTATAAGAAATATACTAAGATAAGAATGGGTCGGGTATCTGCCTTCCCCTAGCTCTATTCTAGAACTCACTAGCATTACTACTAAAATCTCAAAACTTGACTTGGATGATCACTCTATCATCTCCCTGTTAGATTTAAGCCATCATTCTAAATCTGCAGATCTTTTTAGTATCCTCTAAACTAAACTATGGTTACATTGCTCTAACAATCGGGGTATCACTATACACCTAAATACTAATTCCCCCTGAAAGATTATATCCATCGACATAAACCCTTGTTGGGACCTCCTTCTGAGATACTACTCTTAAACTTCTCCATCCACTATGATCATCACACTATCACAGCTCAAAGGTACTGTCAATACCCTGAGTACACACTTTTTCCCTCTAGAATTCAAAACTCTTTCTCTCCATTAGCCTGATTATCCATAATCCAAGCTTAGATTCTAACACTGAACATGGAAAGACACACAATTTATCATACATTATACCAACTGACTACTACTAGATAGAAATCAGGGAATGCTAGTCCACTCAAAATTTTATGAAAATACTCAACCTTAACAACCTTCTCTATCTTTCTGGTCACTACCTAGGCTTGATCCTTACTAAAGAATCGATATACTTTAAGTCCCCTTAACCTGTAAATCTCTCTCAATGTGTTATCATAAATTCTACACAACTAATTGTTGGCTTAATAGATACATAACTCCATCCACTATCTCCAGATAAACATTATCCCCAGTTTACTGTTAATACAGTTGTAGACTCGTACCTCTAACTCTAGGGTCATTCTGCCATAGGGTTCTGAGAAGGGATCTTAGAGCACATATTACTTTGGCTCAAAGCATGATTTGTATGAACAAGAGTAAATTCTTTTGAATCACTAAACTTAGCATTGATGGGCTCCTCTCAAGTCATTGTACAGTCTTACAATTGTCTATAGGCTCAGTCTAAGAAAACTTTATCAGTATGAATTTAAGCTTGATTACTTTTATTGCCTCGAGAATGAGGCATAGTTAGAAGAAATAGAGAAATGGTTAAATCTATATAAATTTCATAGAAGACAACTCTACTCCAATATGGAATGTAAAAGAAAGGAAACATTTCCTAAATGCCTTGTAGCCTCCGAATTATAAGTGTGGTGCACGACATACCCATAAGCGAGACTCTACTAGACACAACTTCATAGACACCCTAGGACACTTGAAATCTGTGCTCTAATACCAAGTTTGTCACGACTCAAGTCTACACCCTGAACGTAACAAGGTGCTTAGAACCACAAGTGGCCCCAAGCTAACCCTTGATACTGGCATAAGTAATGAGCAGCTAAATAGAAGCATTTAAACTGGAAAATAAATCCTGAAAACACTGTGTGGAAACTTAATCATGATAACTAAGAAAAACTGATATATGACTAAATGCCAAAAAATTTAATACAGCAACTATATCATGAAGAAACTGGAAAAAAAATTGAGTACAACTCTGAATAACTGTCTATGAAGCCTCTACTAATATTGAGTAAAGTTAGCTGGGACATGACCCCCAGTTATCTCTAATCAATATATGTGAATTGAAAAGACTACTACGACTACTAAAGTCTGACTGGAGTTTCTGAATGAGGAGAAATCATCACCTGCTTACTGGAAGTTGTATCTGTCTGACCATGATCTTGTGAGCTAGCACTAATACCTAAATTATGAAATAATGTAGTGCGAGAAAAGTATATGGTCAGTACTTTGAATGTACTAAGCATGTGAGATTTGCAGCAACCATGAAAAATACTTAAAAGTTGCTTTAAAACTGAGGGCATAAGCCATTTGCTATAATATGAACTAAATCATGTCTGTACTGGAAAGCTATGAGATATAACAAAATCTCTGAATCATGAGCTAAAACATTTTTGAAAAGACTGGAAAGTTGTAGAAGCGCGAACATTTCATATGATTTAAAACTAATATTGAACATGTTGTAAAATTGTACTGAATGCAAAGAGTCAAACTATAGTACAATGACCCTATATGTAATACATATATATTGATATGCTATGATAATCTAAAAATTTATAGTTTAAAAGTAAGTAAAACTTAACTGAGGGTCATTTGTATATACTGAGTTTGAAATGATGAGAGAGCCTGTTAACCGTATAACCACATGAGCTAAACTTGGAGTCTGATGTATACACCCCATTGATAGGACCCAATATACCTTATCAGGGTATAAAGGCAAGGTTGGTGTGATTACTAAATTGATGCCCAATTGGGAGGGCTAAATAAACCTATGGTGGCACGTAGTTCTGGGACTTGGGTGCACTGAACCCCAATCCAACTCGATGCTAAGTAATACTCCCAACTAAATTATATTGATAGCTCATAAAATTGATATACTAAAACTGAGTCAAAACATACTTTATCTAAAAGTATCCTGACGGTCTGAATAACTGAGAATATGTTGTAAGTCTATAGACTGAAACTAATTATGTTTATTCATGCTAAAATCAAAAATACTGGGGTCGAGTCATAACATGCCAAACTTTCTGATAATAAGGCTACTTCATGTGAAAATACTGTAAAGCCATATCAACTAGTAAAACCATAGATTACTGAGTCAAATGCAAGTTACTTGAAATCATGATGATAATCAATTCATATAGGATAATATAACGCTGAACGTAAATCCATGGAAAGTATGTAATGTCATACTAAAATAGACTGAAATCCATCAAATCATGCATAATTCATTCTAAATGAAGCTGAAGTCTATATAACATGCATAATTCTTTAAGTATTAAAATAATTGAGTTAAAGCTATGGAAATCATGCATAATCACTTTGAATGTGAACCATAATAATAAAATAACATAAAGGGACAGAAATTCAAGAATTTGAAATAATTGCGAGTGAACCCTAGATCATGAGTTTATAAAAATCTTAAATCATATTCATATTGTAAAACTTGGTTTTGGGAATAAGGGTTAAGGGAATACCTTATTGAATACCCACATACCTGATTACTAAAGATTCTTGAACTAGAACATGGAGGATTTGAGTTTGAGGATGAACCCTATGTTATGGAACCTTAAGAGAACTTGAGAGCTTTTAAATCACTTCTTTTCTTATGTTAGGAGTTTAATCAATGTTAATGAGGGATAAGTAAATCAATTACCTCTTTAAACCTCTCTAAAAGAGTTCAAATGGCATAGAATAGGGGTTAAAAGAGTAGGAAAAGACCAAACAACCCATTAAAAATTATATGGAAAATTATTGGTGCCAGTCACGATGGCTCACATGATGATTTGTGGCTTAGGGGATAAGTCATGGCCTAAGTCATCATCTTAGACTTTTCTTATACTTCTCTAGATAGTAATGATGAGTCTACAGACCACTCATCCTGTAAGTCGTAATCACTAAGATCACTTCTTGACAGTGCTTCACTAAAACAACCATAACTTTTTACTCCGGAATTGGATTGACAAATAGCTGGTGGAATTAAAAAGAAGATTCAAATACCTTTAATTTGGTGTATATTAGGCCACCTAACTCTTCATATACTAGGAGAAATATCATTTGAAGTTGACACAAGAATAATCTTACACTAGAACTTCGTCAAAAAAGGAGTTTTCAATTCAACTACATGTTAGCGACTTCTTATGACCTCAAATCACATCTAATATTATCATCATACTTATATATATTGATTCTTGGTAGTTGACATGTCATGGGATTTAGAAAAGGCCATTTTTAAATGATTGTTGGACTAGATAGGCTCCTGATGAGTCATAGGACGACTCATAGGTAGATACCATGACTCTTCGTTAGGAGTCGTGACCACTAGGATGAATTTTTCATTCCTTTAGACTTTGGGGGGCTACACTCAGGATGATTTCTAGTGATGACTTGTGGTCAGGTTCGTACTGAGGTCAACTTTAGCTTGTTTCTTTCTGATTTCTTTTCTAAGTCTAGTACATTAACCTTCTTCTCCAACAACATGCAAATAGGATTACCAATTTTGTAGAAGTCCTTTATAAATCTATAATAAAAACTTGCATGACCAAGAAAACTCCAAACCCCCATTATAGAGATTGGTGGAGGTAACTTTCCAATCACTTCAATTTTTGCTTGGTCGACCTCAACACCTCTTTCAGATATCTTGTGTCCTAAAACAATGCCCTCATTCACCATGAAGTAGCATTCCTCCCAATTCAAAAACAAGTTTCTTTCTTCACATCGCTGTAAAACCTTGCCAAGATTGTACAAGCAGTCTTTAAAATCACCAACTATGGAAAAATCATCCATAAACACTTCCATAGTTCCCTCCACCATATCTAAGAAAATAAACATCACACATCTTTAGAAGGTGGCAGGTACGTTGCATAAGTTAAAGGGTGTGTGCTCGAATGCAAATATACCATAGGGGCATGTAAATGTGGTTTTCTCTTGATTTTCTGGTGTGATAAAAATATGGTTGTACCTAGAATAACCATCCAATAAGTAATACTAACCTCGGCTTGCTACTCAATACAGCATCTGGTCCATGAAAGGCATTGGGAAATGATCTCTAAGTGTCCAAGGGTTTAATTTTCGGTAATCCATACATACACGTCAGCTTGTGACTAGCTCATGTGGGATCAACTTATTGCGATCGTTAGGTACCACCATCATATCTCGCTTCTTTGGAACACATTTCACTAGACTTACCCATTTGTTATCCGAGATAGAATATACCACCCCTGCATGTAACCACTTAATGATCTCTTTCTTTACCACCTCTTGTATTGGTGAATTAATTCTGCATTGATGCTCTACTATCGGGATGAAATCTTCCTCTAACTAAATTTTGTGAGTGCAAATACCATGAGGGATCTCGATGATGTCAGCAATAGTCCATCCAATTGCCCTTTTAAAATGTCTCAGTACTGACAAAAGTGCCTCAACCTGCCACTCAACTAAGTCAGCCAAAATAATAACAGGTAGTGTGCTATTTTCTCCCAGGAAAGTATAGTGTAGATGACCAGGCAGAACATTCAGCTCCAAAATCGGTGGTTCTTCAATCGAAGGCTTATTTTGAGGAGTAGGCCTGTTTTTCAAATCCAAGTCTAACTTCTTTGGAGAATAAGAATAGAAACCCTTCTCAATTAATGCCTTCATTGTCTCGTCATTGTCTTTGATTTCATCACCATCGAAGATCATCATCACTTCAGCTAAAGTTTTAATTATAAACCTTTCTTCAAGGTGTACCTCAATCACCCCCTCATCCACAACATTAATCACTGAAACAATATTTATTTCCTTCGATTGCTTCATGGACTGGCACATATTAAATTTAACCTTCTCATTGTTTAGTCTGAACTTCGATTCATTATTTTCCATGTCAACCAAGACTCTACCAGTCACTAAGAAGGGTTTTCCTAAGATTATGGGAACCTTGAAATCTACTTTGCAATCCACGATCATAAAACCAGTAGGAAATATGAAATTTTCCACCTTCACTACCACATCACATAAGATCCTAATAGGCCTCTTGATTGAGTGGCCAGCCATCAATAGACGCATTGTTGTTGGTTTGGTGGATCTCAAGCCTAACTATTTATAGATACCAAACAACATCAACTTGATGCTTGCACTAAAGTCGCACAATACCTTAGCAAAATTAAATTCTTTGATGGTGCAAGGAAGGGTAAAAGCACTAGGATTTTCCTTCTTTTGAACCAAAGTACCTAAAGCAACTTCACTACAATGATGTATGTTTTAATGGGTTCAAAACTAATTGTCCTCTTCTTAGTGATCAAGTCTTTAATAAACTTGGCATAACCCGACATTTGTTCTGACGCCTCCACTAAAGGAATATTGACTGATAGTTGCTTCAACATAGAGTTGAATATGTGGAACTTGCCTTCTTCCACTTTTTTTCATCCTATGAGAAAATGGAGGTGGAGGTTAAGGAATTATAGTCAAGGGTTTTGAAACCTTCTCCTTCTCCGTATTCTCAGAAATCACATCATGAACACTTATAGATTTTGCAGCATCTACAACAACATCATCAATAATCACTGGGTTTTTATAGTGAGCAAAAACTCTTTGTTTAATAACATCATCAACTGCAATTCTAGAATTAGAAACAACAATCTTCTCCTACTCATCAATAATGGGTATTGGATCCAGCAACACTCTCTTATTTCTAGTCGTGACAGCCATGCATTAGCCATTATTTCATGGGCTTTGGACAGTGTTGATAGGCAAGGTCCCACTCTTCCACTGATTCAAAGCTATAGATATATGACCCATTTGGTATTCTAGTTGTTTGATGTAAGTGGAGTGTAAGTCCACTAGTTGGCTAATGTTAGAGATCTCGCCCTTTATTTCTTTAACACCAGAGTCGGTAGATTCGACTCTTTGAAAAACTAGAGCCAACATGTATTTCATCCTCAAAATTTCTGAACCATTACTAGTTTTATCATAATATCCTGGTGGCACATAGATACCACTTTTATCATTCTTGCTCTTCCAGTTGCATTAACCCTAACCAGCTCTATCGTAACAATTATCCTTCTGATAGTTCTGACCTTGGTTTTCTTAGGCGTTGGCCCAAAAAACCCTGTCTGATTATTTAAATAGTTTTCCTCCTCTTCAGAATCTGATTCAGTTGCCTTACATTGTGAATCTACAGTGTTCACCTTTTTAGGGCCACTTGGCAACAAATGTTTTGTGAGCAATTCCATCGGTGTCTTCATATGAGCCATGTCTTCGTCACGTTCCTCCTCTCTTTGATGTTTTTCATAATACATACCCATAGAATATGTATCACCTATAACCTCAAAGTAGTATGCCAAGATCTATTGGTTTCGTGAGCCTGTCTAAGATTACAGATGTATCTGCATAATTAAGGGACATAAAGGCTCCCTCGGTGGCATTATCAGCAACCGTTTTAGTTACCGGATTCAAGGACCTATAAAATGTCTCTATCAAATATTTATCCGTCAGCTTATAATATGGAAATTGATTCAGCTTCTTCTTAAAATTCAACCACGCTTCATGTAATACCTCACCAAGCAGCTGCCTGAAATTACTAATCTTGTCCCTTAGCTGTAATATCCTAGAGGGTGGAAAGAATCTTTCTAGTAAAGCTTATTTCAACTGACTCCAGTTAGTGATAAAATTAGGTTGCAGCTCCATTAACCATAAGGTTGCATTCCCAGATAAAGATAGTGGGAACAACTGTAAATGCATGGCATTGTGACTAACACCGGGTAGCTCATAAGACTTGCAAATTCCAACAAAGTTCATCAAGTACAGATTTGGGTCATCACCAACCACACCTTTGAACAAACCCTTCAGATTCAATAGTTAGATCATAGTTCTAGTAATATTAAACTTCATTCCTGGAGTTAGTAGTGGAGGGATAATGGTCGTAGTGTCACCAATTCCATCTAGATCAACATCGTCTTCATAATCCACATCAAAAGGCATAGCCAGTCACTGTTGTCCTCAAGCTCTTTGCTATTGATGTGGATTGTCAAGGGATACATTGTTAATATTCTGATCATCTATGTCATCACCAACAATTTCATCATTGTTAGGTACATTTTTGTTGTTGGCCCTAGCCTGAGCTTCAGCAAGCTGCTGTAGCCTTGTTGCTTCATGCTCTTTTGCATTCATCACTCTTCTAAATGTATTCTTCAGCTCAGGTTTATAAAGTAATAATGGTTCACCCTGACTTTAGGTATTGGGCATGCACTGAGCTATACCCTGTAGCAAACAGAAACAACAAATAAAGTAAAATTAGGAAATAAGACTACGAGTCAAATAAACATACTTGACTTAATTGACAATCGTGTTCCCCAGTAATTGCGCTAAAATTTGATACGCCCAAATTACACCTAAAATTTGAAGTACAAAGTGGTCACTGTCAAATATAGAACCCAACTAAGTTGGGGTCCAATCCCACAGAGAATAAGGTGAAAACTACGCCTTATGCGGTTAAGTTGACTACTAGTCAGTTATTTCTGTAAAAGTGGGGGTTTGTGACTACTAGTCAGTTATTTCCCTATCTGATGGGGATTAGAAACCCCAAATTCTTGTTATTAACTATTTTTCCTAGTTTTAACCTATTTACTCAAGTAAGTTAAACCTAATGCATGTTCTAATATTTTGCAACTATTAGAAATTAGTTAAGATGAAATAATTAACGATGCATACGTTTATACTATTTGAATCTACACCAAAATTGACCCTAACATTGTCAATTCACTATGAATACCACAATCCTAGTTGTGGGATTTATCCACTCATAGCTTTTGAAAAATAAAGCAATATAATTCATAATGGAAGAATAATCTTACAAATATGAATCCAAAAACTCAATTATATTCAATCACTAAGTGTAATTGCTTCAAAACCCACAAAGTATTATAAGAACAATGGTCTTTTCTCTCCAAAATATAAGATACATAAAATAGCAAAGATAGTGGCTATATATAGTACATGAAATTAAAGACCAAATTAAATTCGGAGGAAATCCCACCTCTCATTGCACGGTCAAGTCGACGGCCCGTCTCTTCTTCCATCGCGGCTATCCAGTAAATATGTAAAAATTCTTCTTAAGACTCACGACTTAGGTGATGGTCCATCGAGTCATCGACTGTCTTTTAATTTTTTTGTCACTTAGAATATTGACTTGGTTCATTTTGCTTAAGGTCGACGATCAAGGTGGCAGTCCATCGAGTCACCGATGGTTCATCAATTTCTTTGTCACTTGAAATCATGAACTGGGACATTCTGTTTAAAGCTGAAGATCAAGGCGATGGTCTATTAGAGGTTCGACAGCCCGTCTAAATTCCTATCTGCTTGGTATTTTTAGCACAAGTTATCTTCTTTCTTGCTTTGGCATATTTCCCTGCAGTTGAGACTAAAAATCGATCAAAACTACCAAAAGTTGCTTAAGAACTTGCATTTATTCATGGTTAAAAGCATCAAATGTGTCGTCAAATGTCAGCACATCAATCAAGTAGATCTTCATTTGGTTGTAATATAGGCTAAGGGACGGGTAGAAACATTTTGGCTAAAATAGTGACTAATCTTCCCAATGTACTTTTAATACATCACTTTTTATCCTTTAAGCACTTTCTACTTCAACTAACCAATCCTTTCATTCTTCTTTTGTTTCTCTACCCCTTTCTTCCCTTTTTATTCTTGAGCATACTTATGACTAGTAAAGATTTTCTTTTTGTAAATTATTAAAAAAAATTAGCATACACATGCTATATTCTTTCGCTTTAGCTCACAATCATTCGATCTCCTTTCTTTTTCAAGCACCACAACTTTACCACCTCCCTTTAATCTTTTCTCTAGCTTCCTTCAAGCGCTTATACTAGATCAAGTACCTTTTGGGAGCTCTTTTGGATCAAATATTCATGGGTTAAGAACAAAGGGGATTAGGCTTTATACATGGCTATCAAAAAAGTTTGGCTAAAGGCTCAAAAGGTCTTACTATGGATAATATACATGGATAGGTGCAAAAGAGGGAATAAAAAGTATGGCTAATCAAAGAAATGTCTATATCACTTCCTAAACATGACTAACATTATTTTGCTTCACAAAATATGCAAGAAAAGTTCTAGATACCAATTGAACACAAGGAATTCAACTAAGTCATCACATCACACATGGCACATTTCCAAGACAAGTACTCTATTATGTAGAATCTTAGTAAAAGAAATCCAAGAATTCACAATTAAGCACATGTATACAAGTCAAGTAAATGATCTTAGAGGTATCAAACAAGGCTATTTTCTTTCTATTTTCACAAAAAAAAAAAAAAAATCAAACGACCATAGCTTGTGTTCATAGAGGTGACATCCAAACTTGAGGATCTAGCTGAGAAGGGATCTTCTATCTCTTGACTCAATCTAAAAAGTAAAACAAATACTTCACTAACAGACCTAAATAAAACATAAAAATACCCCAGTTCAATGGTTACCCTTCCAAAAAAAGAACATACGGGGAGGAAGTCATTAAAAGATTAAAAAAAAACTAAATCAAAAACTAAAAATAAAAATATAAATCATTGTGTGCTTTTTTCTTGTTTTTCACTTTTCTTTTGAATTATCACCTAAAACATAAAATACTAGATAACACTACGTCACACAATCCCATAACAAAAATTTAAAAAATCAACTAAAAATAAAAAACAATGGTAAAAACGATGATCATGTCCAACAATGGCAATATCCACCAATCATAGGAGTAGCAAACACATTAACAAGATAAACTCAAGTTAACAAATATCATCACAAATACCCCCACCCCACATTTAAAACACTGTGGTGTCCCCACGTAATAAAATAAAATAACACAAAGGGGTTAAAGGGACTCCTGAATATATGGTTTATCCTGCTCCTCATCGAAGTTCTCATCCTTATTTGGTGGAATTTGTAGGTGAGTTTTTGGTGCATCAATACCAAGGAAGACACGTGTAGCCGATATGAGTTGCTCTATTGCCTCGATCTCATCTTGGATAGCTTTATTGTTTGCTATTCACCCCTTCACACGATTAGCAAAGAATTTCATGGATTCTTCCATTCATGCCCATATTTCCTCTCTAGTGACCTTATCATACTTATCATCATCCTTTATGACCGTTACACCAAAAGTCTTCTCCAGTAGCTCAAGCTCTCCCTTAACACCTTGTATTCTTGGAATCCCAACCTCTCTAAGGATGGCTATTAACATACTCGGATAGAACAAATTTTTTTTGCCTTCTCCTCTTACTCTAGCCATCTCACCTGTCATAATTTTTCCATGTTGATATCCCATTGGTTTATAATGTATATATAAGGCAAACTTTGTGTTTGGAGACGGTTTAAGCATTTGAAATAGGTGTGATGCAATTGTTGATGAACCTCAATAAGACCTTTGACTCCAATCTCAGTTTGTTTCTAGGATAGGAACTATGATTTCCATTGGAATCAAATTGCCATATAACATTTGAAGCACTACCACAAACTACTTCATTAAGCTTTTTGTAATCAGGCTTCTTGTAAAAAAACTTCAAACTTGTCATAGAGGTAATCTTAGAATCTTGTGTACTTATTGATCGTGTGGTGAGAGAATTTTACCACCACCCCTCTCACTTTCACTTCATACTCGCTATGAAACTCAACTCTGGGCTCTCAATTTTCATAAAACTCTTTCACCATGCATATATTCACTACTCTACTAGCATTGAACAAGCCTCTCGATCCAATTTGTGTAATGTTGTTATAAAGCATGAAAACTTGGTGTGAAGAGGATTAATATTAATGTTTTCTTCGAGGATAGATGGCAGAGATTCTTCAAATGCATAAACAAATTCCTCCCTTGAGGATCAAGCACATTAAATCCATGTGGTATTTCCAGTTCCATAGGTTGTGTCTCATTCTCTTGTCTTGGCCTTTTACCCTTGATTTGGCTATTAGTTGTAGTATTTTCCTTTCTAGTTTTAGTTTTCTTTGGCCTTTCAGACATGATACAAAATAAGAAAAACAAAAATTAAGTATACAACACAAATATAGACACTATACGTAAAAACTTGATAATTAAACTAAGAATAAAAACTAATGCACAAAACAAATTAAGAAAAACTAATAAAATATACTAACTTTATTCATAAACCCAAGTAAGTTTCCAAAGTAACTTAGTGTTAGTTAGTTTTATATATATCGAATTATGATCATGACATGCTAAATTTTATGGTGGTGTTTCTAATTTTACGCTCAAGTGAGGTTTGGAGTTACCCCATACTTACTATTTTTGCATATTCTGTTCTCAAGTATTTTATCAAACACTTGGTGCGCATTAAACTTTAAGCTTAGTTTCGCCATTCTAATTTACCCCAAAATCTTACTTGATCAACAAACAACCATTCTACACATTATATAATCACTAGCAACTAAGAATTCAAGCCCCCCATCAAAAAAATTAACAAGAATCACAAATTGGGGAATTCAAGTTTGTAAGCTTACTTTCAAGAGTTTCTTAAAAATAGCAAGAAATTAGCTAAAAATAATAAAACAAACAAAACAAATAAATAAATACTAAAACTAAAACTATAAACTAAAATCAAACAAAGAAAGAATAAGAATCCTTACATTCAATATTGAATTAAAAGGTGAAATCTTGAATTATGAAGACTCAGTAAAAAGATTCCTAGAGAGAAAAAATTTGAAAAAGCACAAGTGAACAAAAAGAAGGAGAATCTAGTGGTATTTATTTTCTTTTTAATTTTTATTTTTTAAAAAAAATCAAGAAAAATATTTTTGGGTGAAATTACATTATAGGGGGCCTTGGGTGGCACCCTAGGCATCCCCCTAGTATATTTTCACTGATTTTTTTATTTTTTATTTTATTTCTCTTTTCAAACCTTATTTTGAGTGCCCATTTTCCCCTTTCCTTGCCTAAAGCCTCGAAAACTTGTAAAAACTCAGTCAAACAAATTATTAGACATTTCTTAATATAAAAATATAATAAAGAAAACTAAATTTAATATAAAAAATTTGGGTTGCCTTGTAACTAACGTCTTATTTAACATTGTGACATAATGCAAATCTTTCAGGTTGCATTAGCTCCGCGATAGAGGTAAACAACTTCACCCCAGCTCAATTGAGCTTCCATTCTGTCCTTTCCTTCCTTCACCTCTCTCATTAGGCGTCGAGATCTAATATTCTATGAGATTCCATGTTCAGCCATACTGTGTAGCAACTCCATGGCTAAAATAGATGAAGTTCATCCCATCATCTATCAACTACCACTTCCATAATGGATTGGTTGATTTGTTTAAGTGCTTAATAGAAGGTGTCTATCGTCATCTTCTTAGATAAGTCCAAGCCTAGATACTACATAAGTTGATTGAATCTTTCCCAAGCATCAGAAAATAACTCATCTTTTTCTTGGCAAGAATACAATATCTTTTTTACAACTCTTGTCTTTTCGGTGTGTTGACTCAATTCATGGATAAATGTATACACTAAAACCATCCATGTTTCTACTAAATTTGGTGAAGTATTGATGTACCATTCCTTTGCTTCTCCCATAAGAGAGTAAGGAAATCAATATAACTTCATGTCATCAGTCATGACCTTGTCATACTTTGCACAAACATCTAAGAAATTCTTAAGGTGAAAAATGGGATCCCTCTCCCATTCATTTTGGAAAAAAGTGTTTCTCTTGAATATCTCTTTCAATTGTTTCTTCTATATTTTCATACTTCACCACCTCCTTATGATCCAAATTTAACTGCTCAAAACCCCTCAACGAGTCATCCAGTTCTAAAGAAGTTTCTTGTCTCGAGTTCACCAACCTTGGAGGTCCCAATGTGATAACCTTAAGCTCCTCATAATGGGTAGGCAATTTAGGTTCCTTCAAAACATTAAATGTGGTTTCAGTTTCTCCCACCATCATAAACATTTTTTCAAACTTCACTTTAATTACTACGTCAGTTATGGACAAGAAACCCCTAATTTATGGACAAGAAACCCCTAATGTACTTACTTTTCACATGCCTGCATGGCTCATACTTTGTGCCAAATGAGTTTTATTGAGTTATCTTAGTTCCTAAGTATCACATTAAAGTTACATTTTGCTTCCTATGTCATGTTTGCTGCCTCAAGTATTTTATTCACATGTCTTCACTACTGGTCCATAGTAGCAAAGCTTAAAAAAGTTACGACCACCAAAAGAACAATCTTAAAGACTAAAGGAACAAGGTAAAGTGAAACTATATGAACATGGGTGGCATCCCAGGGGCCAAGAGCCTATAATGGGTCGATCTTGAAAGCAAATATACATATATAAGGGTTGTAGCTCAGGAGAAAAAGCCTAGCATGGGCTGACCCCAATTGATATATTTATGGGTGGCAGCTCAGGGGTTATAATACCTAGCATGGGCCAATCCCAATATATGTATTTATGGGTGACATCCCAGGGGTTATAATACCTAGCATGAGTCAATCTCGATTTGTATATTTATGAGAAGCGTATCCCAGGGGTTAAAATGCCTAGCATGGGTTATCCTCTTCTACCACTGATCAGCTGGTTATTGTATCACATGCTACAAAGTTTATAAAGCAAAGAAGAGAAAAGTAAAGAAAAGAATGTAATGTACATGATTCCACAAGTATAAGCAATGATGGTCTTTTATCCTTATATATACATTTGTACCTGATTTTACTTAAGCTCTTATTTTACTTATGGTTACTTTATGCCTTACATATTCAGTACATTCTTTTGTACTAACACCCGTCATGGGGGTGCTGTGTTTCATGTCGCAAGTACTGGTACTCCAGCTAATTGATTTCTATAATAGAAGCACAGGATACTCAATAGCTTTTGGTGAGCTCCAAGTTGATTCTGGACTTTGCCGAGTCATAAACATATTTTTTTATATTGTATTATAATTAAGGGTATGGCAGGGTCTTGTCCCAACAAGCTATGTTTTCTATCTTTTAGAGGCTTTGTAGACTAATGTTAAGGTAAAGTGCAATTGTGCTTGTCTTTTAGTAATTAAAACCTCAATGGATAAGTCATGTACACCTATTTTGGGCCTATTTATGTTGGTATTTTTATCAAGGCATCATACCTATACTTGTAAAAGCTTTATAATTTCCATAGTTACATACACAGTAAGCATAGGTTATAAGTTGGTTATCTCAGGCACTTAGGGCATTGGGTGTCTGTCCGTCTCAATGGGATTTGAGGCGTGACAACTTGAGAGTCCAGATATCGACACATGGAATTGATAAATTGATTACTATATTGACTTTATACTTAACTATTCAGCAGGTAAATAAGAATGAATTCTAATTGTATTGGTGATTTCAGAGGTGATTAGTAATACAGGATTGCAAAGTTATGACAATCCAATTAAGTTCTTAGTTAACTAATTTGGTTATTTCCTGAGTTACTAGTTGCGGGTTGATATTTGTGATGTTGAGGATATTTCTAAACTAACTCTACACCTACTCAACTATTTCTAATGCCTATATTCTTATGGTCGTCGGTCAATAGTGAAGATCATGTGATTCTCTTCCATTTCGCAAGGCTAATGGATATATTCTTATCCATGTTAGCGAATCGTTCCCCTTCCCAATAGAGTTCATGACCAAGCTCTACCTTTACTTACTGTGAATGTAGACTCCCTATTTTTAGTCCAATCTATGCCCCATAGATAGTATTTGAGAATTGGACAGATAACCAAATAACTAAGTTCAAGAGAAGATAAGTAACTCAAATAATGGAAATCCAATTCAAAACATTATTAACTTCAAACAACACCTTCATGTTCATCCACAACCCTAAATTCTATAAGTTATCTACTTATGAATTGATTACAAAAGCATGAATGCAAGAATAGAACAAGATTCAATCATACAAAAGAGAAGAATAGAAAAACCTAGGATAAAAGACCCTCTGGAATGTTACGTATCATTTCTCCTCTCCAAACTTAAGATATTCTGAGTTAATTTTGATAAATAAATAACTAAAAGTAATATATATAGGGTTTTGGGGGGGTTCAAAATAGACCAAAATAGGTTGATTTTGCACTGCGTGGAACCTAGGGCGATTCCATAGGCCATTTGGACTGTCCCCACACAATAATATGTGGAGGACTCCCTTTTGTACTACGGCAGTGGAGCCCGGGGCCTTTCTGTAGTGTGTTTTTCACTTTTTCTTCTCATTTTGCTTTAGGCTCCTATCTTGATCTGCAATCCTTGGAAATGCTCTGGGTCATCATCCTCGACTCTTACTAATACTTCAAAGATACAATATCACTTCATTATGCTCCAAATCCATGTAAATTCCATCATTCTTCATCATACACAACAAGACAAGCTACATAAGCATATTTCATATAAAGTAAGCTCAAAATCATATTAAAACAAGTAAAATGTGTGGCAAACTATAGTGCAAAATAATTACTTTAAGCCTCACATCACCCCTTCTCAACCAACCATTGAGTCTTAAGAAAGGAAATCACCTTCTTGGGTACAAACCCTGGGTACCCTTCCACTGTAACCTCAAAGCATCAGGAATGACTAAAGTGACTGTCTTGGCATAATAATACAAAACAACATGATACGAAGAAATTCGATCCATGCCTAAGATCAAAACAAAATATACCATATCCAAAATAATCAAATCTACCCAAGTATCATAGCCCAAAAGAGTCACGACACAGTATCGGTGCACCTGATCCACCACTAAGGAATCACCCACCAAGATTGAAATATGAATAGGCATAGAAATACACACATACTTTATATTAAGACCCGATACAAAATATGTAGACACATCGAAGAAAGTAGAACTCAGATCAAACAATACTGAAGGAGGTCAATTGCATACTGCAACATTCATGTGATAACAACATTAGAAGCCTTTGCCTCTAGTCTACTTGAAAAAACATAATAATGAACCCCATCCCCTCATATTTGAGTCACTCCTCTACCACTAACCCTATCAGCTTGTGAACCATTATGACCCATAGTTAATGGTGCTACTGCCCTGGATGGAGCAAGAGAAACCTATTGTGGACCCCCTATGTCTGAGCTGTGGGCAATTCCTCTTATAGTTCCTGGGATCCTGATATGAACCAGACTACGAACAAAAGAAAAATACGAAAACAAAAATATGATGAAAGTAAGTATAGAGGATAGACACGAAATAGAGGAATCAAAAGCAATTAAAGGGTGTTTTATACCCAAAAAACTCAATCGAATATAATTCCTATCAAGCACCTAATCAATACGATAACCACGAGGGAAATTCCATATACCTCAAAACTACCATTCAAAGCAAATCACCAAGAAAATCTTTGTCGAAGCCCTCAAGTCTCTCACAAGATAAATATTCAATATTCATCAATTTGCCAATGTGGACAGCTTGTCCCTTGGCTCTTTTTTCACTTTGTTGGACCTCCTGTGCTCAAAGTTATCTTCCAAACACGATATTTCTTAGTTAGGAGCTCCATCCAAGTGTGCATGAGCTTCAAGTATCCATTAAAAGCATCCACCAAGCTTCTAAGGTAGCAAATTAAGCATTTTGAAAATAAGTCCTCCAACTCCTTAGATCGGCTTTGTATGTAAGACTTTGAGGAAGCTCAAATTGCATCAATGTCCCCTCGGATTTCATCACTCCCCTTCTTGAAAATGATTCATACTCAAATCTTAATCCTGCAAAACATGGAAGAGAATGAATACAAATTCTCACTCAATCTAAACAATATAATCATCATAGGGCCGATGATAAAACCTAAAGTGAGCATAACATGTAATCAACACCCTAAATTGCTCACTCTATGGTATAACCAAGAATCAACATGATCTTTAAGGAGTATATACTCAAATAAAACTATGGGCACTTGGCTATACAAGAGATCTTGACAAAGAGACAAACCAAATAAACTAAAGCATTTAGGAAATAATACATGCAAGTCCATGTTGGTTCTACATTTCATAAAGCACATATCCCTTTTTATGTTAATAGTCACATGTAAATCCCCATGGCTAAGTGCAATGTCATAAACAAGGTTCCCCAAAGTTACAACTCCACCCAAGCACTAGCCCTTTTTAAGAATGGCATTGCCCCTAAATTATCACCTGGGTCAAATATAAAGGTATCCCCCGCACACATCAACAACGATATAGCATTTAAGTGCAAAATAGAATTTAGTAGTAACACCAAGCAAATATCATATGAATGCGAGAGACTGTTACTACTACACATATCACATAAGAACTTGACCTCCATAGCTTTAAAAAGCCCAAAATAAGCATGAGCCATGATTACATACCTTCATTAAAGAAAATACAAGATGTGACTTCATACCAATTTAATGCTCCATGAGGTCCCCTCCAATGAAAATTCTCCTCAAGACTCCACGAACACGTTAATCAAATAATTAACTTAGTCCTCGAATATAAATAAAATATTGGAACCACAAACTGACTTGAGTCCTCGAATAAAGAGAACTCATCACTTGCTGGCTAGAATCTGTGATTTGCCTGGTTATGATCTTGATAATAAGCACCTGAATCTACATCATATAAAAAATATAGGTAAAAGAGGTATGCGATCAGTACTTTTGAATGTATTGAGTATGCAGGATATGCACTATGAATAACTGAATATAAAACATATATGAACGCCAATATGTAATAATTCACTGAGTGATAAGTATGAGTGTGGGGACACCAATATATTTTAGGAATGCTGATAATAAAACCTTTAAATCAAAAGTGATGCTGAAGTATACTAAAATGTAAGGATCTATCTGGATAATCATAAATACTGAATACAGAGTATTCTGAGATAATTGAGATATTGTGTACTGGACTGAACTAAGGATCATTCAAATACTAAAAAACTAAGATTGTGGGAGATACTATTAACCGACATATAACCATGTGAGATAAACATGGAGTTCGATGTATAACCCCCATCAAAAAGGGCCCAGTATACCTTGCCAGGGTATAAAGGCTGATCTGATTTGACGTGGTACCAATAAACTAAAATAATATGCCCACTGGGAGGGATAAATAAACCTACAGTGGCATGTAGTTCTAGGACATAGATGTGTTAAAGAACCCTAGTCCAACTCGATGCTAAGTACCACTCCCAACTGAATATAACTGATAGCTCTAGAGATATTAATGGTGACATATCAGGATGCCAAACTGTCCATAATCATAGATGCCATATTTAACTGCCATACTACTAGTGAACTTTACTTTTATAAGAAAACTGATCCACGATCATTGATGGCCTTCAGGGTACCATGCTAATTATGGAACTTACTTTTGGGGAAAAGTGTTCAAAAGCATTGATAGCATATCTAGATGTCATGCGTGTCATGCATCTTACTGTTATGAGCTAAAGCTCTTGATTATGATATGAGTGCACATATATATATATATATATGAAAAGTGTTCATAAGCATTGATAGAATATCTAGATGTCATGCATGTCATGCATCTTACTGCTATGAGTTAAAGCTCTTGATTATGATATGAGTGCACATATATATATATATATATTATGTTTTTCTAAATCATAAGACTTGTACATTTATGGGAACATGAGATGGCTGGAGTAAATGCATAAAACAAACATACAAGGACTGAGATTTGGAAGTAATCTATAATGCTAGACTTGAAACCTAAATCCTGACTCATCAAGATGCTAATGGTCTAATAGAGTGTATTATCTTAAATACTATTTAGAATATTCTCTATCTGAAACCACTCTGTAGGTCTGTAAAATGGATAATACTGATAAACTGAGTCTAAATAATAGAAGTTTTATCTGAAAGCATCCAAAAGTATGTGAAACTGACAGACTAAAAATTCAACTAACAATGCATGAGAGCCTAAGTCATCGAGTGTTCATAACCACCATCTTTGAAGAATGCAGTTATTCATGATAATTTCTATAATTGGAATGGAATATAAAATTACACGGCACAAGTACAAAATCATGCATTAATCAATATACTGAGGATTCATGAATTATGTATATGTAAACGTACTAAATTTCATGAGAAACATGTAATCAAGGATTGTTCATGATAAGGAACTGAAACATAAGGAAATTCATAATTTTATGAAAACCCTAAGCTTAAAGAATGAATTAAACTAAGAAAGTGAGTTAACTTAGGGACTCAATGGGTGAAAGGGAATTCATTGATGAAATCCCACATACTTGAGAGTGAAAACCTTGCCAAAACCATTGGATTCAAGCATGAAGATGATGAACCATAGTTTTCTCTTGCTTTGGGAGAAAGAGGTCACTCGTTCTCATGTTTCTCTGAGTTTTTACGTATGTTTTGAAGTGAATAAGGGATTAGGAGTAGTTTAGGCTTAATATTCAGCCTTAGGATATTTAAAATGATGTAGTTTAGGAGTTTAAAAGAAGGGAAAAAACTGAAATACCCTTTGAAAACATTGCTGAAAAATCTGTGTCTCACAATGGACGAACCAACCACAATCGTCCTTTCAACCCACGATCGTTGGTTGTGTTCATTGGTACTGAAGGATCCCTACTGATTATCTGGATAGTGGGGTAGTTTTTCATCAGACGAGAGCCAAGGACGATGGTCCTTTGGGCCGTGGTTCTCACTGCTGGACAGTGCTTCACTAAAATGGCAATAACTCTTTGCTCTAAAATCGAATTAACGAGAAATTAGATGTGTTGGAAATAAGACTCAAAGACCTTTCATTTGGTGGTTCTTGAGATTCAAAACCCCTCATAATCTAAAATTTATACTAATTTAAAGTTGACTATAGAATGATTCTATACACGAATTCAATCGGCAAGAAAGCTTTCAACTTGGTTATGAGCTAGTAGCTACTTGTGGCCTTAATTCATGTATAAATCACCTCTCATACTACCAAATCACTAATATTGTACTTGAAGCATGGTTCTAATATTATCTTGGATTTTTGGGGTGTTACAACACATTTCGCTTATCGTCTTGACCAAGCTCTAAGTGGTGTACCTCACACTCACCACATTCCAATTGGTCACCTGGGTCAAATGGGTAGAATGTCCATATAAATGGTTCTAAACAATACCCATTTTTCCCAAGGGTACCATCATCACAAAAATATATACTCTTCACACAAGCGTAAGCATTTTCAAAGGAAAATAGAGAGTAGAGAAAGGTATCATTCAAGTTAACTTCATCCAACGTGTCCTCAAGTGCATGATCACCACTATTCTCAAGAACATTATCAAGAGTATGTTCAAGAATTGGAACACATAAAGAAGAAGAAAAAATTGAAAAGTAAAGACCACCTTCCATTTCATCACAATCCTTCCCCATAAGAGTACTCTCATCTTCTAAGAAGATATTTCCATCTTTGGGAGGAAGGTATTCACACCACAGTGGGTTATTATAAAGAGTATAGCCCTTAATAAATACACTACTATTAAGGTTCACACCACTTGGTAAAACACTAGGAGTGATTTCATCTTCTTCAAACAAAATATTGTACTTAAAGAGAGAATGATTTATCCAAGAAGAAGAATTAAAACATGTGATTTCACTCTCAAGAAGAAAAATATCTTTTTCCAAAGCTTCTTCAAGTATATGATCAACTCTATGAGCAGCAAAGCATGTAATATGGTTTTCAATAAAAGACTTGCTCAAAGAGTCACTCCTATTCAAATAATCAACTTCAACAACATGACCACTAACTTGAGGATCAATAATCACATTAAAAGAGCCCTCAAGTATTGTATTAGAATCACAACTAAGTTTATCAACACAAGTATCACAAGATAAGGCACTATCAATCAAAGCATATGTATCAACACTAGGTGGACACAAATTGATCTTACTAGAAGAATCAATTCGGTCATCAATAGGATCAACTAGTGTATCCATATTCTCAATATGCACATTATCAAAACATGGTAAAGAATTATTATGCTCACATAAATACAAGCTATCACTCACACTTTATTCATTAGATAATTCTAAAGTGTTAAGTTTAGCTATTTTACCTTAAGGCTCACAAGAAAGATCTTCTTTACCTTGGGGTGTAATTTCCTTAAAAGTTTTGGAACACTCTTGGATTTCCCTCATTACATCTTCAAGGGTAACCTCCTTTTTGGGTTCTTTTGTTCCTCGATTTTCCTTGATTGTACATACAAATAGGTCCTCACTAAGAGAAGGACAAGCAAAAAGGTTAGATTGGGCTTGTGGAAACCCCCTCAATTCACTCCTCACAACCTCTCATTTTTCCACTTTGAGGTTGCCATTTTGCACTTCCTTACTCGTCTCAATCTTTTGTCTTTCATTTTTAAGGGACTTGGAGTAAGTGCCCACATTTCCTTGATGATTACAAAGGGTAGGTGGAAAGAGAGGGATTCCCTATCAGTCAAGGATACACTTGTACCAATTTTGTTCATAAGGAACTTGATGTTTTCCAAACCAAGAATATCCAAGACAAAAGTCCCAAGTACTCATAGGAAGTACCTCACACAATACTTCTTCTTTGTACCCTCTACTTGAAAAGGCTATCCTCGCCATCATATTATATCCCCTTTGATCATGGTAAGGATCTCTCTTCATTGTATATTTTTCTCTCAACCACTTATGGAGTAACATAGAAAGCACCCTAATCTAGGCAATTTGAAAGGCCACCTCTTGGTTTGAAAAAGTTAAACCCCTCACAAAATTGTGAATCCTCTCAGTCTTTATCTGGAAAAATCACTAAGGCATTGCAAGATAATGCATAGAACCTGGTCTCATACTCACTCACAGAAATATCCTCCTGAGTCAAATGGTCAAACCAATGTCTCCACTCCTCTCTTAAGTTATAGGGAACAAACAAATCTAGAAAGGTCTGGGCAAAAATCCCCCAAGTCATTAGTGGAGATCCTGTTGGTCTAGAATCAATAATAAAATACCACCTCTAAAGCTCTCATACCAACTCACCAAGAACTCATAAGCATCCTCGCTCTAACCACTCTCAAACTAAAGTGGATCCATCTTCTTAAACCTCTCAAATCTTTATTGCTCCTAATCACTAACCAGACATGAGGCATACCATCTTATCTAGCCACTGCAAGCTTGCTCGCTAGTCCATAAAAAAATTGGAATAGGTTGCTGATCTAGAGTCTGAGATCCTACTTTGGTATGAGAACCCTCTGGAGTATCAGTCAAACCACCACTCTAAGCCATTAAATGCGGGCTTATTCAATCAATAGGCCAACTTCAAAACTTTATGATTTTCAGTAATCCATGTTGACATTGGATCAGTTGGTAATTGTATGGCCAATTTACTTATAAGATATCCGACTTTGTTTCTTGCTTCAATATGTATCACCATTAGTTGTGACTATAAAAGATAATTTATTTCGTCAAGAATTAGACTAGTGGGAAAAGCAAAATTTTCTTATTGGACTATGATTTATGGAGCAAGTTTATTCGATTGGGTTACAAAGGTAGCTGGAAGAACCGAATTAATGTTTGAGTTTTCCATTCAAAGAGGAAAAAAGATTCAGAGAAAACAAAAAAGAAGAAAAAATCTTGTTGCTTTAGAAAAGCTCCGATGTCATGTTAAACAGAAGTCATAGACTTACATAAAAGAAAACTTTAGTTCTTTTTTTTTTTGCCTTTTCATTGTTTTGATTGTTTTGATATACAAGTATTTATATACAACAAAGAGAACCTAAAATTCTATTTTCGGCAATATACATATAAGAGACAATAAATAAATTATATTCAAATAAAATCTGCTAAAATTCCTATCATCTCTAATCACGAGATTTGAATCAAATCTCTTATCTTCAATAATATAAATACACGATTAGGTTTATGGAGCCACAAACATCCATGCTAGGTCTAATTGCCTTTTTCAGTCAGTCTTTTGGTGAGCTTCAACTCTATTTGCAGCTAGTATATATCTAGCATCTTGTTGGTTGTGTTATAGATTGTAAGTTGACTATGTCATGGCCCTGTCCCAACTCGATGTTAGTTTTACGGTTCTCAGACTCCATAGAGGGTTCCTAAATATAGTACAGATGTCATGTTGTATAGTTGAGGCTCAGCTGACTCTATATTATGTATATACAGCGCACGTCAGTTTCTTTTCACTGACTAATTGTCATATAACTAATATATATATATATATAGTAGGTTCATACAGTTCTTGTCTACCCCTACTAGGCTGGGGCATGACAACTTTCTCCTAACTTTAAATAGAAGCCTAAATTGTCTCATTTCAAATAGTTCATGAGCAATCATTTGTAGAAAATATATTTTTGAGTTATTTAATTAGTTAGAGCCTATTTTTAAACCAAAAACGTAATGACGAGTACATATTTAAGAAGATCCATATATATATATATAAAGGAAGGATATGAGGCTGCTGATGTTGCATGCTTCTAAAGTCACCATTCAATTTATCTTTTTTGTGAATTTTTTGGGCTTTTCATTCCATTTTAATTGTTTTTTAACTCTACCCATTTAATTAACTTTACCCCACACACGTAGATAAGAAAACCATTAACTCATGTCTGTTGAAACAAACCTCCTAGCTTCCCCTTTTCCTTCTTCTCAAGAAACCCTACAATATAATACCTCTGAAAATTTCTACAATCAATAGACGAAAAGAAATCAACCCATGGAGGAGATGAAGATGCTTAAGGAAATATCTTTGAGAAATATAAGAAGGTAAATAATTTTATGTTCTATTGTTGTTTGTTTTCATATGTATCTGACTTATACTTCTACCTTTCTGTATTCGACAATGTTTAATTAGTTATATTTCATCTTTTCCCAACTTTGTTTGTCACTAGCCTTGAGAAGGACATTGTTACATCTATTTTAACAGATATCTATTAGTTTATTATGGCTTATGCCTATGGAAAGCTTGTAAAGACAATCTATTAATGAGCCGTGTAAGTATTCAATTGGCTGATGTCGCATACTTCTAAAATTGTTTGTATGTTGTAATCTTGTGTTTTCTTATTTTCAAGTCATAGATTCCATACTTGGGTATCTAAATATATCTTGTGACCCTGCAACCTTTATTCAGATTTGCTTTTTATAGTGCTCTCTTTTGCTTGCAGATTTGGTCTAACAGCTCTTTGTATTATGTAAACATATTTCAGGTTCTTATTTGTAAGCTAACAGAATAATTGATTTAAGAATTTAGTAGTATAGTTGTATAGACTATTTTATTTTTTCTTATGACAAGGGAGTCTGTAATGGCTGCACCACTCGTAAAGGGTAAATCCCATTCCTCTGTAATAGTAACAGCCACAGTGATATATTCTCTTAATTGGGCCTGCTGCTCTTCCTCATGCTTTTTTTTCTTTTCATCGTTTGTCTCAATTTGTATCCAACATTTACCTCTTCTTCCTTTTATTTTCCCACTTTCTTTTGATCTCTCTATATGTGCATGTTGTTACTCTCAAATCACAAGGTAAATTTTCCTTTTTGAAATTGGTGTTTCTTTATTTTTTCCATATTTGGTTGTTGTTGATGTATTTTTTTATCCTGTATTCCTCACTTTTGTTAGATATTATACTGGCTTTCTATACTTTCGCCTAATTCACAAAGGTAAATCTCCTTTTCTGATTTTACAATGCATTTGTTCTTTTTCATGTTTGATTGAAAATTTACGTATATGTGTATTCAGTAGCCTAGAGTTCTATTTGATTATAGCATTTCGATTCTTTCCATTGTTTTGTTGCCACTTGTATATTTAACTAATCTCCATGGAATATATATATATATATATATATATATATATATATATATATATATATATATATATATATATATAAATATTACTTTACATGTCTTAGGCTTAAAGGGGATCCATCCATCGATTAGACCTCAAACTTTTGAGTGCTACTATGTTGCTTTGGTCCAAATACTATGTTTGAGGAATTTTGACACACACAACAAAGATATAGGTATTTTGTTATTTTTAACTTTTAGAAAGTTCTAAAATTGTATAGGGCACTTGAATAATGAATAACTTGTGCATGTTAGTCATTTGACTTTAATGGAGTAAAATAGAACACTATTCTTGGATATTGCTTTACTTTCATTTTCAGGTGTTTTATGTGCCTTGGAAACTACTCTATACAAAATCTTTGTTGATATTATTAATAAACACATCAGCTCATGAAATGGTTAGACTTTGTACATGCATGTTACTTGACCTTTAGATGTAAAATTTGACGATTCCATAGATTCAGGAGATTGTTCTATGGTTTGCCCAATCTCCCCAACTTGCTCTAATTCTGGCCTTATCTATGCTTAGTGTCTATTATAACTGGTAAATATTTTATTTATGATATTAATGGATTTTCTGTGCACTTTGAGATGATATTGGTATGAGTATAACTTGTGTTGAATTCAGAGTATAGTAGTGTGCATAAATATTGCTCGGACTCTTCACATATGTTTTCGTACCAGTGTTGAATCATCCAAAATTACACTATTTTTGGAGGATTCCAGGTACCCATCATCATTTTTGAATATTCCAAGCAACATAAGTGTGCACTTAATAATGAGAATTATAATAAATAGTATTAATATATTCTTTTGGGGAAAATTATACCATTTGTAAATCTATTGTTATGAATACATTGAAAATTATGGTGGCTTGTGAGGTTATATTTGTTTTAAACTTTTTTTATTTATTTGTGTATCCTTTTCTAATTTTATGTTCCATGTTTCTCTTTCAAATTTTGAGCATTAGAATTGCTACATAAGCGTAAAAACTACATGAGTTTTTCTTCCAGGCGTTCCTTCTTCTTTTTTCAAGTTTTAATTGTCATTCTTCAGAAAGAAGAAACTTATGCCTTTTTCTGTTAATTATGGAAATGTGCTTCATTTCGTGGGATATTTGTGTATTCTCATTAACTGAGTAGGCTCATCAATTCTACCTATAGTCTCTAACATGCTTTAATTTGATTTAAGTAAATTTTCTTTCCGGCGGATGCTTAAATTTTTATAATCTTTTATTCAAATATAATTATTTGACTTGTATATTGAAAATATTATTTAGTGTAATTAAATTTTAGAAGACTCTCAAACATATAGGGCATGAAAATTGTAGCTTTTCAAGAATAGAGGTGAGTACTTTTTCATTTTTTATGTTTAAAGGTGCAGAGATACTCTCTTTCCTCTTTCTGTATAAATCTTTTGAAGTACTACTTTTTATCCTTCTATTCCAAATATGTAACTAAAAAATGAAAATCTCATTGCATTAATCGTTAGCTTCCTGGAGTTTATCTGAAAGATTTCACTCTCAAGCTTGGGGCTTTATTCTTTTTTTTTTCTCCTGTTGTTATATTAGTAGCCTTCTGATTTACATGCATATTGAACAGACTGCATATTGATTTTCTTTTATTTCCTACTTTCAATTATTCATTGGTTAAATAAATTACTTTTGGCGAATGGCACATTAAGCATATCTCAAACCTCCTACAGTTTGATTGTCTGTAATCATGATACTACGACATGGGAAAATAAAATACTTGATGTTAAAGGCTTAAGAATTTATGAGTTGGTTTTGTTGGGAAAATACAACAATATTGATGTGGAACTAAAATTAATAATAGTAAGAGAATAGTCACAAATACTGTGTCATGGTAAGCCACTACCTTGGAAGCAATTTTCTCCCAACTCTGGTGCAAATAATTATAGTCGGTCGCTCTCCAAGGTTCCACAGCTACTTTTAAACACGTGCACTCATGGCTGAAAGTTTGGAGTTGCACAAAATTATTGTCCAGAAATTCAAAAGGAATAGGAAACTAATGAGGACAGAGTAATTTAGAAAGAAAGCCAAGAAAGGAGAATAGTATTTCTTTCTGTGAATGTATATTTTCATAAAGAGAAGACCACAATTATATAGGTGTGGAAATTGTATGATGAAGATATAAATAAGATTTCAGTTGATATCTCATTAAGGCCATATGTTTTATTAAAGAATGCATGTGAAGCTTTTATTCTCATCACCACAATTAATTTGAGAGAATGAAGGTGAGCTTTTACTTTGCATTTTCATCTGCACAATCAATTATAGAAAAATGAATGCAGTAAGTTCATTGTTTGTATTCTCATTCATGAACGGAAAAAGCTATCAGTCCCCTACAATATGCAAAGGAAAAATAATAGGAATAGTTTCTGGGCAAAAGAAAGGAACATGTACTTAAGTATCAATATCTTTTGATTTGAATTGATACGTAGTGAAATGAGGCAATAACAAATATCCACAAAGTGAAGTACTCTTGAACTAAATGGACATAAGTTGAGACCCCCACAACACATACCATATCCTTAATTTTATGCAAACTCCGCAATACTTAAAAAGTTCCTTTATGGTCATACACACAAACCTTGGGTATCATGAGTGCTCTAGAAGAATACCCAACATTTTTATAAGAGGCGACCACCCCTTTACACTTACGTAGGTGATCCATCAAGTCTATCATATAGACCACTTTAAGTCTATGGAATCATTCAGAGCAAAATAAGCTCAACCTTAAAATACACTACCTCACCCTATAGGGATAGGAAATGTTCTGTACATTGAGGGCTCATATGGATTCGTTTGACCAAAAATACGTATCCACCATACTACCTCAATCCATAGGCTTTAGCCCCATCCCTCTCGATAATTCAAGGACCATTTTCCTTGTAAAACCCTTGGTCATAGGATCCGCCAAATTTCTTTCGAACCTTACATATTCCAAGGAAATAACACCATGTTTCAACAACTGTTTAACTGCACCATGTCTGATACGAATATGTCTCTTTTTTCCATTGTACATACTATTTTTAGCAATCCCAATTACCACCTTTGAGTCACAATGTACAGAGATTAGTGAAACTTGTCTTTCCTATAATGACATATTTTCCAAAAGGTTTCTCAGCCACTCAGCTTCTTGCCCTGCCAACTCGAAAGCAATGAATTCAGATTCCATTGTAGAACATGCTATACAAGTCTGTTTTGAAGACTTCCATGAAATAGCACTTGTATCCAAACTAAACACATAGACATTAGTGAAGCTAACTTTATTATTGTCAGTTACCCAGTTTGCATCACAAAAACCTTCTAAAGCAACAGGAAATTTATTAAAATGCAAACACCAATCCATAGTACCTCTCAGATACCTTAACAAGCGATGAAGAGCATTCCAATCTTCACTATTGGGATTATGAGTATATCTACTCAATCTGCTAATAGCATAAGCTATATCAAGCCGAGTATAGTTCATGAGAAACATTACACTCCCAATTATTTTAGCATATTCAATTTGAGGAACACTAATATCTTTATTCTTTTTCAATGGTATGCTAGGATCATAAGGAGTTCTCACTGAAACTACATCAAAACAATCAAACCTTTTCAACATCTTTTCAATATATTGAGACTGACACAAAGAGAAACCATTAACAGTTCTTTTGATTTTAATCCCTAAAATCACATCAGCTTCTCCAAGGTCTTTTATTTTAAATTTAGAAAACAAAAAATTCTTAGTCTCATTTACAATATTCACATTAGGGCTAAAGATTAACATGTCATCCACATACAAATATATAATCACACAATCTGATCCTATCATTTTGGAATAAACAAAGGTATCAGATGAATTAACAATAAAGCCATTATCTACTAAAGTGAAATCAAACTTCTCATACCACCGCTTAGGTGCCTGCTTTAGTCCATATAAGGACTTTCTCAACTTGCATACTTTATCCTTTTATCCTGGGACCACAAAACCCTTAGGTTGAGTCATATAGATTTCTTCCTCTAAATCACCATTTAAAAATTCTTTTTTAACATCCCTTTGGTGTACCACTAAACTATGAATAGCGGCTAGAGCAATAAGAGTCCTAATGGCCACTATTTTAGTCACAGGAGAATAAGTATCAAAATAATCAACATCTTTCTTTTGGTTAAAATCCCTAATCACAAGACTAGCCTTATATTTATCAATTTTACCATTAGACCTTAATTTTTTCATAAATATCCACTTGCTACTTATGGGTTTCCAATCTTTAGGCAAATCATACAAGTCCCAAGTGTGATTAGAGACTATAGAGTCTAATTCACTTTTAATGGCCTCTTTCCAAAACATTACATCTATTGAACTCATTACTTTATCATAAGTCTTAGGATCCTCTTCTATTAAATAGATAGACACTAATTCATCATTTAAAGCATCAACATCAAAATTCTTAGTCAAGAAGGTGGTGATAACATTAGGACCAAAACTAGTCTCAATTCTAAGTTTTTTACTTCTTCTAAGTTCATTTTCATACTCATTAGAAATAACATCAGAAGAAGGCACAATATGATAGTTAATAGACATAGATGTAGAAGCATTATTTTGCATATCACTAGGCACATTAATTTTCAGAGGAAAAACATGCTCGAAAAATTTTGCATCCCTAGATTCATAAATAGAATGATCATATAATGACATAAATCTATATGCAACACTATTTTAAGCATAACTCATAAATACAATGTCAAAAGTCTTTGGGCCTATATTTACTCGTTTAAATTTGGGTAGACCAACCTAGCTAATGTAATGACCTTCCAAGTCATTTTCTACATTTTCATACTCGTTTAAATTCGGGTAGACCAACCTAGCTAATTTAATGACCTTCCAGGTCATTTTCTACATTTTAGCTGCCCCAGGCCATTTATGACTTTATGGGACTGACAGTTCGGTTACTGGGCAGTTCATTTGATTTTTAGAGCCATTTTCCTATTTTGGAGCTTTTAAAGTTAAGAATAGGGTCTCGGGCATAAACTTCAGGTAAACGGCCTTAGATTCTAGTTTTGACAGTCTCATCAGCTTTGAAGTGTTGATTTTAGGCTAGGGTGACCCTTGGTTTGGGTCCCGAAGCTTCCGAACTCATTTTGGGTTATTGGGTGGATTTTGGCTAAAAATGGCCCCTTTGGGTGTGGGACATATTTTTTATCGAAACGACCTCGGATGAAAATTTTGATGGTACCGTTGAGTCTGGAGCCAAATTTGATAATATAGCATAGTTTTTTCGCTTGCACGAGTTTTTGAATTAATCCCGAGCACCCGATCGGAGTCCTTTGGGACTTGTTAAATTTGGTTGGTGCCAAATAATCTGGGGTAGCCACTTTAGCGGTAGCGGCTTAAGCAGCTTGGCATCGCTTTAGTGGCAGCTACTTAAGCAACTTTGGACCATTTTATCAGAGCTTGGCTAGCTGAGGTCAGTCCGCTTTAGCGGTCATTTAGCCGCTAAAGAGGCTGTGACCGCTTTAGCGTTCATTTAGCCGCTAAAGCGGCCATCACTGGCACTTATATATATATATCATCTCCCTCATTTACAACTTTCTTTCCTAAGTGTATATCACCATTATAGACCATTGTAAGCTTAGAAAATGAGAGGGATCGAGTATTTGGTATTGGGTTTGATTTAGATGAGTTGTGGTGATCGTTATATCATCGTATTCTCGTAAGTTTTCGTTCAAATTAATGATTAATTCTCTATTTTATTTCATATATTTTCAAAATGTGGGGACTAATTTAGGGCTATTTGAGCTCAGATTTAGCTAAAACTTATGTGGTAAATGATCTTTGAGTTTAGAGGGATGCTGTGACAGTTTTAATTTCGTGATTCCACAAGCAGGCCCCACATGGGATTTTTAGTTTAATTTCTGACCCAAAGTATTTATAAGCAATATGGGTATCAATTTTCTCATCTTGATGCATAGATTGTTATTTTGATAGTGTGGCAGCGCTCAGAGGCTTCTCGAAAGGGGAAAGCTCTGGTATAGAGGATTTAAGGAGCTTTCAGCGACGTCCAGGTAGGCTAGGCTTACACTTATTCTAGACTGTACTTAATTATGATATTAGTATAATATTGTGCTAGTTTTGGGTGGTTATTTATGGCCTAGTTATTATTTTAGCACTTTATGCCTTATTTAGTTGGTTAGGGGCCCTTTTCGATAGAATTTGGGCCTGTTCTCCCTTAGATTAGTGTATTATCATCCTTTAGGATGAGAATTAGTGCTTATAGTACTTTGGGATGGGATTGAGAAGCCTTAAACTATATTCGAGTAGGTTTTGCCTTAGTTTGGGTTATCGAGACCCTATAGTGGGCCCCATTGCCCTTCTTAGATAGAATGTTTGAAATGAAGCTCCCTTAGGCTTAGTTATACTCATGACTACTACCTTAGGCTATTACCTTGGGTTGGGGCCTAAATAGATGAAGTGGAGATAGACTTGACATCACTAGACTTATGTTAGTTACTTTATCCATATGTATATATATATATATATATATGTATGTATGTATGTATATCAGTTTTGATTTAAGTTTGGCATATACTCTATTGCTATTATTATGAATCCTAGTATGAGTCTAGCATTGGTTTATGGATATGGTTTTCTCAAAATGAGATCATCTGTTACGGTTATGGTTTGCTACTTATGAGTTCCGATTTGAGTCTGGCATCAGTCTATGACTATGACTTCGGTGTTTTGGTGTACTTTCACTATGGTTTTGGAATTTTAAAGTTATTTGAGAATGGTACAGTTAAAGGTTATTTATTCTTCTAACTTTAGATTTCCAGTTATTTGCACCCACCGAGCTTATGAGGAATCGGTAGGGTTAATTGTCTACTTGTGTGTGCCTTCTGGACTTATGGGGGTCCAGTTAGGTTATAGCTAGGGCTTTACTTTCATTTTAGAGTTACTTACTTATTTCTGTTTGGAATTTTGCATGACATAGCTTATTATTTATTTCTTCCCTTTACTGTTGACTTAGCTTAAACTATCGCACCATATTTATACATTACTATATTTATGCTCAGTCGACCGATGATGCCTACTGAGTACCCATTGCTTTGGTACTCATAGTGCACTCTTGCATCTTTTTCCTGATGCAGATCCGAGTGCGATCCACCATCACTGACGCTATTCTCAGGGCTTGCTACTGATTCGAAGATGGGGTGAGCTTTCTAGAGTCTTGAGCTAATCCTAATCTGTCTGCTTCAATGATAGTCTCTTGAATATCTGAGACTATTGTGTATATATGTATATTTTGGATATTGTCTAGTACTCTTATTTTTTGTTATAGTGGCTCTTGTACCGACCTTACCAGGTCTTGAAAGGGATTCATTTTGTATATTTTGTCCTCTTCCCTCTCTTGTGCAGTATGTTATGTATGTATATCTTTTCTGTTTCTACCTATATTATTGTTATTATTGGTTTCATTCTTGTCTCCCTTTTTTCTGTCCCATTATCCCATTACTTGCCATTCTGGGCCATGATTTGGCTGACCTACTGGTGGGTTAAAGTAGGTTCCATCATGACCTGAGAAATCTAGTCATTTCAGCTTGGTATAAGATCCCAAGTTTATCGGTATCGTGGGTACAAGAGCCAGTGTTTAGTAGAATCTCACTAATCAGTATTGAGATGTATGTATAGGACATTCTTAGGAAAAACCTCATCTTTTTGGTTTACTTTCATGCGTTGTGTATGTATTGGTTTCTAGATTTTGATTTGTTTCACTCTTTTACAGATGGTTAGGATACGGGGTACAGTAGCTGGGGATCAAGACCCCGAGCCAGCTGCTAGGGCTCCAAACAGAGGCAGAGGTTGACCCCGAGATCGAGGGTAGGCTAGAGCTGTAGCCCCAACTAAAGATCAAGCTAGAAAGCCATCGCCAGATCTTATTGCTGCTCCGGAGCCAGAAATAGCACCAGAGGTTCTGCCGCTACTACAGCAGGTGGGCCAGGGGGCAGCCCAGGTCCCATCTAGGTTTATGTCTTCTTTGATTCTCTATGATGTATTGGTTCAGTTATTGGGGTTAGTTGGTGGTCCGCCGACTGACAAGGCTCAGAAAATAGCTTGGGGTGGACTTGGTATAGAGGTGCATCCTGCAGCTACAGCTTCCAGAGCAGAGGTCCACCAGTACCGGTAGTGCCATAACCGATAGAAGCCCAGCCAGTTATAACTGTAGAGGAGCATAAGATGCTGGGCTGATTTCTGAGATTGACTCCACCCAAGTTTGTTGGGGCCTTAGGAGAGGATGCTTATGAGTTCCTTAATAGTTGTGAGGAGAGACTATGTCATTTAGAGTTGGTTGAGTCTCGCTGGGTGGACTATACTACTTATCAGCTAAATAGAGCAGCGTGATAGGGGTGGAGAGGTTACCTTGATTCTAGGCTAGTTGGATCTTCTCCTATGACTTGGACTTAATTCTCTGAGGCTTTCTTAGAGAAATACATGCCTCACAGCATGCACGAGTGACTTAGGAATGAGTTTTCTAGATTGAGGCGAGGTTTCACGAGCTAGCCAGGCATGCCACCATAATTCTACCTGTAAAGTACAAGAGGATTTAGTGTTTTGTTAGGGGGTTGAGACTAATGCTTCACAAGGCTACTTAGAGTTTGGTGACTTTAGAAAGTTCTTTTACTGATATTGTTGATCACGCCTATACTATAAAGGAGATGGATCGCGATGCCCGGGGGCAGCGATAAGCGGCCCTGTTATCAGGGCAGTAATAGTAGGAGCCACAGTGGCTCACAGTTCAGAGGCAAAGGATTTTAGGATAGGTACCCCCAGTGTCTTGTCTCATCAGTACCAGGGTCAGTCTAGTAGGCCCGTTCAGGCAGCGCTTTAGATTTTAGATAAGGGTCATCCCAGTTATAGTAGTTTTGGTGGTCAGAGCAGTAGTTAATCATCGAGGGGTATTCAGTCAGGGTCATCAGGTCGTGGTGGTCATTCAGGGTCAGTTGGACCTTCTCGTCAGGTTAGAGTGTTTGGGGCATATTATGAGTGTGGTGTTGTTGGTCACTTCACCAAAGAGTGTTCCTATTGTAGGTTGATTGAGCCTTCAGCACAGACTATTTAGCTGATTAGAAGTGTACTGCCTTCAGCTAGAGATGGTGCTCAGGGTCATAAGGGTTATCCCCAGGGTTCTAGAGGTAGTCTTCAGGCAGGTAGGATAGGTGGTCGGGCGGGCACCTAGTCCGGTGACAGATAGGGTCATTTGTATGTTATTTCTAGTAGGCCGGAGGTGGAGGCTTCGGATACTGTGATCACAGGTATGATTTTAGTATGCCATCAACCAGCTTCTGCTTTGTTTGATCAGGGCTCCACATTTTTGTATATTTCTGCTTGCTATGCAGCGTGGTTGGGGTTATCTTGGGAGCTTTTATCTGTACAATTGCATGTTGTCTTTGATTGCTTTGCCAAGATCGCTACCTTAGCCATGCCCAACATACCCCCAGTTTTGTAGCAGGGTTCTTTTAGTTGCACACGAAGGGGGATTATTTCTTATATTTGGGCTAGAAGACAGGTAGCGAGGGGTTATGAGTCATTCGTTGCTTATGTTTGGGATGTTAGTGTTAAGAGTTCTTTGCTTGACTTTGTTCCTATTTTTTGTAATTTTCCTAAAGTTTTACCTACCTACCAGTCCTTCCTCCTGAGTGTGATATAGAGTTTGCTATTGACCTTAAACTAGTCAATCGACCCATTTCTATGACTCTTTATCGTATGGCTCCTATCGAGCTAAGTATTTAGCTTCAGGTCTTCTAGGTAAGGGTTTTATCAAATCGAGTGTATTACCATAGCGTGCTCCAATTTTGTTTATGAAGAAGAAGGATAGTTTTATGCATATGTTTATCAAGTACAGGTACCTGAATAAGTTGACCGTGAAGAATAAGTAGCTTATGACTCGTATTAATGATTTATTTGACCAACTTCAGGGTGCAGTGGTGTTTTCTAAGATTGATTTGAGGTCTCGTTACCATCAATTGAGGATTAGGGCTGAGGACATCCCTAAGACAGCCTTTAAGACTAGTTACGGCCATTATGAGTTCCTGGTGATGTCTTTTGGGTTGACCAATGCCCCAGCAGCAATTATGGACTTAATGAACTGCATTTTTAGGCCTTATTTTGACCCTTCATGATCATTTATATTGATGATATGCTTGTCTATTTGGGGAGTAAGGAGTAGCATGAGCAGCATTTGAGAACTATGCTCCACACCTTGATAGATCATAGGCTTTATGCCAAATTACCAAAGTGCAAGTTCTGGCTTGAGTATATAGGTTTCTTGGGGCACGTGGTTTTAAAGGATAGGATTATGGTGGACCCAGGAAAGATTGAGGCTATTCGTGATTGGGTTAGGCCTATGTCTCCTACTGAGGTTCACAGTTTTATTAGGTTAGCTGGCTACTACAGGCGGTTCATTGAGAGATTTGCTACTATTACAGCCTCTATGACCATAATTAAGAGAAAGGAGGTCCCATTTTAGTGGTCAGATAATTGTGAGGCGAGCTTTCTAAAGCTCAAGGACTTACTCACCTCAGCTCCTATATTGACTCTTCTAGTTGCGGGTGAGGGGTTTATGATTTATTATGATGCTTATAGTGCTGGTTTGGGGTGTGTTCTGATGTTGTGGGTACGTATTATTTCATATGCATCGAGGCAGTTGAAGGTGCACGTGCACAACTACCCCACTCATGATTTGGAGTTGGCAGTGATAGTTTTCGCGCTAAGATTTGAAGGCATTACTTGTATGGTTTTCGCTGCCAGATCTTCATTGACCATCATAGTTTTCTATACATTATGACCAGAGGGAGCTTAATTCAAGGTAGCGTAGATGGATTGAGTTACTGAAAGACTATGATAACTCTATTCTATACCATTAGGGCAAGGCGAATGTGGTAGCAGATGCCTTGGGCCGGAAGGCAGTGAGTATGGGTAGCTTGGCCTTCATTTCAGTTTTTGAGCAACTATTGACCTTGGACATTCAGTCCTTAGCCAACTTGATGGTTCGACTCGATATTTCTGCCCCCAGAAGGATTCTTGCTAGTGTTAAGGCTAGATCTACCTTATTAGAGCAAATTTGGGTATCAATTTAAGAATAGTAGACTTGTTGGCATTTGAGATAAGGTGTTGAGGGGTGAATCCAGGAGGTCTACCTTAGATTCTGAGGGTGTTCCGAGATTTGATTGTCTCATTTATGTTTCGAGGGTCGGAGATTTGATTCAGTTGTTACTTCGAGAGGCTAACAACTCCAGATATTCTATTCACCCCAGGGCAGCAAAGATGTATAGGGATTTGATGCAGCATTACTGGTGGAGTGGTATACGAAATGATATAGCAGAGTTTACGGCTTAGTACCTATATTGTCAGTAGGTGAAGGTCGAGCATCTGACACCTAATGGATTGCTTCAAAGGCTACCCTTTCCTTAGTGGAAATGGGAGCGGATCTCTATGGATTTCATATGTAGGTTGCCTCACAGCACCCATGGTTCTGATAGCATTTGGGTCATCATGGATCAATTGACAAAGTATGCCCATTTCACCCCTATTCAGACTTCCTACAGTGTCGAGAGGTTGGCCCGTATTTATATTCGAAAGGTGATTCGCCTTCATGGAGTACCCATGTCTATTATTTCAAATTGAGGCACTCAGTTCACTTCTAGCTTTTAGAGGATAATTCAGGAGGAGTTGGGTACCCAGGTTGACCTTAGCACCACTTTTCATCCCCAGATGGATGGGCAGTCAGAGCGAACTATTCAGGTTTTAGAAGAAATGCTCTGTGCTTGTGTGTTGGACTTTGGAGATCAGTGGGACCAGTTTTTAGCTTTAGCAGAGTTTACTTATAATAACAGCTACTATTAGAGTATTCATATGGTACTATTCAAGGCATTGTATGAAAGACATTATCGATCTCCAGTTGGTTGGTTTGAGACTTTTGAGGTTAGGCCCCGTGGTACAGATTTGCTTCTTGAGTCTTTGGACTGAGTTTGAGAAATTCAGGATAGGCTACGAATAGCTCAAATCAGGAAGAAGTGTTATGCTGACTGTTGGCTTCATCCCTTGAGATTCAAAGTTAGTGACTGGGACTTTCTTTGAGTATCACCCATGAAGGGAGTGATGAGGTTTGGGAGAAGGGGCAAGATTAGCCCCAAGTATATTGGAATATTTGAGATCCTATGGATATTAGAGAGGTAGCATATAAGTTAGTTTTGCCTCCAGCCTTTTCAGCCATCCATCCAGTCTTTCATGTATCTATGTTGTGGTGAAATATTTCGGATGAGTCTCACGTACTTCGGTGGAATCGGTTCAGTTGGATAAGATATTGACCTTTATGGAGGAGCCTATATCTATTCTAGCTAGAGATCTCAGGCGGTTGCGCTCCAGAGATATCCCTGTGGTTAAGGTTCAGTGGTGACACCATCCAGTCAAAGAGGTGTAACACCCTGTACATTTCTGAATTCATGCGACTACCCTAATGTTCATGGAACTAATTAAGTTGTGATAGTTGGTATATTAGTCATGGAAGTTATTGGGCTCCACTAATTTTGTGCAAATGGGGAAGTTATTGGGCTAAATTTATCTTGTGCGAATAGGCTCAATTTAAGGCCCAAAATAAGGTAAAAGACATTGCCCAACAAGAAGGAAATGACCCATTCATCTTTTGACCAAGTAAACATGATATTTATTGGTCAAAAGTGGCTAAGGATGACCATTAAGGGGCTAGAAAAGGCAACCAAAAATCAAATTTTATTCACAAAGGCACACATGTCATTCTAGACTTTTCCACAAAAAGGTATTTTCTCTCTACTCTCAAACCCTAAGGCAACTACACTTGTTTGGACAAGATCATCCTTTTGCAAGCTTTGATAAGTTTTTACTCTCATGATTTAATATATTATATGCATGAGAGATTGTGTAGATCATGATTGTTATGCTAAAAGTGTAAAGTAGTGTACTTTTGCTTCCTTGCTACAAGATTTGTCATCTATGAGACTTGAACTTGAAAGGAGACTTGTGGTCTTGAAGGAAGTGAATTTGATGGATTAAATATCAATATGTAATATTTGGTTATGTCCTTAACTTGCCTTCTCTTTGTGTTTGACATTTGGAATTGTTGTTGCGAAATTGTACATGGAACCACTGGCGTATTGAAGGGAAAAATGTAGTTTTGTGATGTTTGTGTGCGTTGTGAAACCATGGCTGTTCGTTGGCATCCATGAAAACTTAAAATATGAAAAGAGAAGTTTAATTATGATCATGGACCATTCATTACAAAAAAGGACCCAAAAGAGACCCATTTTGGCCGAAACGGGCACCCGCCCTCGCAGACGAAGGCACCTGCGGGCGCAGGTGACTTCGCAGGTGACCCTGGACACTGCCAAGAGGAACCTGCGGCCGCACCTCAACCACATGCGGGTGCATGTGGCTTCGCAGGTCAGCCCAGAACCCCGTTTTGTATGTTTTTGTCTCTCATTGATCCTCCGGAACCCCTATACCCTTCATGGATGCAATTATCAACTTATGGTACCTTTTGAATGACTTTAAAGGAGTATCCCGGAGGTATTTTGAATTGTATCAATTATGGATTGTTGTTCATGTGTTATTGTGAAAGGTATTAAGATGACTTGATGGAGTAATTGTGACGTAATGTTAATGAGGAAGTGTAAAGGATAAACTTGGTGTGAAATGTTATTGGTTTATGATGTATTGGTCAATGTGTGGAATGTTATGGTATTTTTGGTATGATGATGCAATAAATGGTATTGTAAGAGGTCGAAATGACGTTATATGGAAGTCACGTAATTCATTGTCGTCTTATGCACTTGTAATGTAGTTAGTTGTTAACGTGAGCTCTGTGATGTACTTTTGTTGTAGAGTAACACGTAAGGAAGGAGATGGATTGTTGTATTCACATATAGGACTATATATTCATATTGGGAAAGATAAGGTATGTAAGGTTACTCTTTCTGTATCCTTCTGCAGCACATATTGTTCACACTGACATTGTACTTGTTCCATTCCGAAGTGTTCTAAAGTATCCCATCTCAGGTTGACATATATTGTTATTCACATGTTTCCTATTCTTAGACCAATTGTGATTCACATGTCTCTTATGGACTGAAGTTCCAAAGTTCTCATAATGTTGTAACTACTAAAAGAACTATCTCAAAGAAAGTAATGATGTAATGAGAATCTATTCATTCTTGAGTAGCATTTCCAATAATGTTACATTCTAAAGTTCCAATGATGTTATGACTACCAACGTATCAATCTCACAGGAGTAAAGAAATGAAGTAATGTATCACTCTTATAATGAAAGAACGAAAGTAATGCATAATTGTTTGAATAATCTTGAGTAACATCCCAGGGCGATAGAAAAGACTAGCATGGGTTATCACAGTAACATCCCAGGGGCGATAGAAAAGCCTAGCATGGGTTATCACAGTAACATTCCAGGGGCGACAGAAAAGCCTAGCATGGGTTAATCACATCCCAGGGGTTATAATACCTAGCATGGGTTAATCTCATCCCAGGGGCGACAGAAAAGTCTAGCATGGGTAGAACGATAAAGATGAATAAACGTAAAGGCAAAAGAAGTAAAGAATGTAATGTACATGGTTCCACATATGCAGACCAACGGTTTATCTGTACTGACTATTCTCATATATTTGATTCCATGGAAGTACTTATATATCTTGCAGTTTCATATAGCCTTACATACTCAGTACATTCTTCGTACTGACGTCCCTTGGGGGACTTACCTTACTTGTTGCAGGCACAGGTGCTAGTAGACCTCCACAGTAGGTTGCGGATTATCTACAGAACATTGGTGAGCTCTAGTTGGTTCGGGGCTTTTCGAGTCATTGTGTACATTTGTTTTGGTATTGTAAATGTTGTATAAAGCGGGGCCTTGTCCCGACTTTAGGTTGGTTATGTCCATGTATCTGTAGAGGCTTTGTAGATATTGTGGGACAAATGAAGGGATGTAAAGAAATGTATGTCCATAGTACTTGATGGCCCGAACGGCCAAGTTTTATCTATAGCATATGTTTGCCATAACTTCCGCCATTCTTATTTTATAGTTACATGAGATAGAATGATATTCATACAGAGGCATGCATACGAGTGTACATGAATAAAGATTGGTTCTCTCAGGCCTCAATGGCTTCGGGTACCAGTCCGCCCCGTTGGAATTGGAGGCGTGACAAGAGGCTACCAAGAAGACCTAACGTGATATACAGACCCAGTATCCTCACCTGTTCGAGCCTTCAGGCACATCTTGTCCTTTACTTTCACAAACAAAAGTCATTTTAGTAGTGGATGTTGTAATGACCCTCCAGGTTATTTTCTACCTTTTCATGTTTTTCTGTATTAAGAGCTTTCTAGCTGCCCTAGATCATTTATGACTTACTGGGACTGATAGTTCGGTTACCGGGTAGTTCATTTGGTTTTTAGAGCCATTTTTCTGTTTTGGAGCTTTTAAAGTTAAAAATAGGGTCTCGGGCCTAAACTTTAGGTAAACAGCCTCAGATGCCAATTCTGACAGTCTCATCAACTCCATAATGTCAACTTTAGGCTAGGGGGACCCTTAGTTTGGGTCCCTAGGCTTCTAGACTCGTTTTGGGCTATTGGGTGGATTTTTGCTAAAAATGGCCCCTTTAGGTGTGGGACCCACTTTTTTATCAAAACAACCTTGGATGGAAATTTCAATGGCATCATTGAGTCCAAAAAACTAAATTTGATAGGGTAGCATAGTTCATTCGCGTGCACTAGATTTCAAACCAATCCCGAACACCCGATTGGAGTCTATTAGGACTTGTTAAATTTGGTTGGTGCCAAATAATCTGGTGTAGCCACTTTAGCGGCTTGGCCTCGCTTTAATAACAGGTGCTGAAGTGACTCTGGACTGCTTTAGTGGAGCTTCGCCAGCTGAGGCCAGGCCACTTTAGCAGCCTCCTAGCTGCTTTAGCAGTTATTTAGCCGCTATAGCGGCCATCGCTGGTACTTATATATATATATATGTATATATATATATATATATATATATATATCATCTCCCTCATTTCCAGCTTTTATTCCAAAGTGTATATCAATATTATAGACCATTATAAACATAGAAATTGATAGAAATCAAGTATCTAGTGTTGGGTTTGATTTAGAGGCGTTGTGGTGATTGTTATACAGTCGTATTCTCGTAAGTTTCCATTCAAATTATCGACTTCCATTTTAGTTCATATATTTTCAAAATCTATTAGGACTGATTTAGTGCTGTTTGAGCTCGGATTTAGCTAAAATTTATGTGGCAAATAATCCTTGAGCTGAGAAGGATGCTTTGACAGTTTCAATTTTGTGATTTTGCAAGTGGGCCCTATGTGAGATTTTTGGTCTAATTTTAAACCAGAGCGTTTATATGAAATATGGGTTTTGATTTTCTTGTCTTGATACATAGAGTGTTATTTTGATAGTGTGGCAGCACTCGAAGGCTTCTCAGATGGGGAAAGCTCAGGTATAAAGGATTCAGCGAGCTTTTGGCGGCGTCCAGGTAGGCAAGGCTTACCCTTCTTCTAGACTGTACTTAATGATGGTATTATTATAATATTGTGCTTGTTTTGGGGTGGGTGTTTATGGAACAGTTATTATTTTAGCACTTTATGCCTTATTTAGCCTGTTAGGGGCCCTTTTTGGTAGAATTTGGGCCTGTTCTCCCTTAGATTAGTATCTTATCATCCTTTAGGACTAGAATTAGTGCTTATAGTACCTTGGGATAGGATTGGGAAGCCTTATACTAGATTCGGGTAGGTTCTGCCTTAGGTTGGGTTATTCGAACCTTGTAGTGGGCTCAACTGCCCTTCTTAGATAGAATGTTTGAAATAAAGCTCCCTTAGGCTTAGTTGTACTCATGACTACTACCTTAGGCTATTACCTTGGGTTGGAACTTAATTAGACTTAATTACTCGCTTGATTAGCTTCTTCCCTGGGTGGGATAGAAACTGACCCTTGACCGTTCCTCTTGACCTAGTAACTGGAACACTCCTGACTTTAGCGGACTTAACCGCCCGAGATTGTTCTCTATGAATAGTTAAAATGGAGATAGACTTGACTCCCCTGGAATTTTGCTAGTTATTTCATGCTTATGTATATATATATATATGTATATCGGATCCGGTTTAAGTCTGCGTATACTCTATTGCTATTATTATAAATTCGGGTATGAGTTTGGCATCGGTTTATGGCTATGGTTTGCTCCTGCAAGATCATCTGTTACGGTTATGGTTTGCTACTTATAAGTTTTGGTTTGAGTCCTACATCAGTCTATGACTACGACTTGGGTGTTCTGGTGTTGATTATGGTTATTACTGAGAGTTCTGGAAGTTGTACTTGATTCTGGTATGGAGTTCCAATGGTCGTACACGAATCATTTGGCCTTTTGTTATTATACACTATTTTTGGTTTGAGCCCGGTGTCTGGCCTCTTGTTATTATCCACTAATTTCGGTTCAAGCCCGGTATATACTTTTATTATGATTCTGGGAGTGGAAAGTTATTTGAGAATGGTATAGTTAAAGGCTAATTATGCTTCTTACTTTAGATTTCCTCTTGCTTGCACCCATCTGGCTTATGGGGGTTTGGTAGGGTTAGTTATCTTCTTGTGTGTGCCTTCTGGACTTATGGGGGTCTAGTTAGGTTGTAGCTAGGGCTTTAATTTTATTTTTGAGTTACTTACTTCCATTTTTTTTTGCATTTTGCATGGTATAGCTTATTATTTACATTTCTTCCCTTTACTATTGACTTAGCTTAAACTCTCGCACTTTATTTAAACATTAATATATTTGAGCTCAGTTGGCCGATGATGCCTACTGGTACCCGTTGCTTTGGTACTCATAGTGCCCTCTTGCATCTTTTTCCTGATGCAGATCCGAGTGCGAGCCACCATCATTGATGCTATTCTCAGGGCTTGCTACTGATTCGGAGACAGGGTGAGCTTTCTAGAGTCTTGAGCTAATCCTCCTCTGTCTGCTTCAATGATAGTCTTTTGTATATCCGAGACTATTGTGTATATATGTATATTTTGGATATTGTCTAGTACTCTTATTTTTGGTTATAGTGGCTCTTGTACCGGCCTTACCAGGTCTTGGAAGGAATTCATTTTGTATATTTTGTCCTCTTCCCTCTCTTGTACAGTATGTTATATATGTATATCTTTTCTGCTTCCGCCTATATTATTGTTATTATTGGTTTCATTCTTGTCTCCCTTTTTTTCTGCCTGTCAGCCCATTACTTGCCATTCTGGGCCATGACTTGGCTTACCTACTGGTGGGTTAAAGTAGGTGCCATCATGACCTGAGAAATCATGTTGTGACAGCCAAACACCCCCACACTTTTAGAAATTTCAAGTTAGGGGCAAACCCTTTCCACAACTCATATAAGGTGTTGTCTAACTTCTTATGAGGGACTCTATTAAAAATATAGCATGCAGACAAGACTGCTTCCCCCCACATATTGTCAGATAAACTTGAGCTTAAAAGCATAGAATTTATTATTTTCTAAAGGGTTCTATTTTTTTGTTCGGCTACACCATTTTGTTGGGGAGGATAGGTAGCACTAAACTCGTGTATAATACCATTTTTCTCAACTCGTGTATAATACCATTTTTCTCACAAAAATCCCCTCAAGTTTTTGTACTATATTCATCGCCCCTATCATATTTAAAGTCTAATTAGTTTTCTACTTCTACTTTGAATTTCAAATACATGCGTTCAACCTCCTCCTTAGACTTAAGAAGATATACCTTAGTGTACCTAGAAAAGTCATCAACAAAAGTAATGTAATATTTCTTTCCACCTTTGCTAACAATGTTCTTGAAATCAGCTAAGTCTAAATGTATTAGTTCAAGCAATTCGGTCTTTCTCCTAGTAACAGATTTGAATGGTTTCTTGGCATGCATTGCTTCTACACATACATGACATTTAAAAAGATCGTCAATATTTACTGTAGAAATTGATTCCATTTTTCTAAGTCTTTTAATATAAGCAATATTAACATGACCTAGTCTACCATGCCACAAATTAATAAACTCAACAATATAAGCAGAATTGGAAATACTTGCATTATTGGAAATTTCTTGAACTATGTTCAGTATAAATAAGACCCCACCTAGATATCCCTTCCCAACAAAATCTCCTCAATGACAAATAATTATTTTATCAGCTTTAAAAACAAATTTAAGGCCTACTTTGTTGAGAAGTACTCCAGAAACTAAGTTTCTACGGAGCGAGGGTACATACTGAACATTGTTCAAGGCTAATGTTTTTCGAGAAGTTAATTTAAGAAAAAAATTTCCTTTACCCATAACTCCAGCAGTAGTGGAGTTACCCATGTAGACACACTCACCATCGGTGGATTCCTCAAAGTCATGAAATAACTCTTTGTTGGCGCAGAAATGCCTTGAAGTGCATGTGTCCAACACCCAGTCAATCTTGTTAACGACAAAATTTGCCTCAATGACTACTGTAAAAATCACTTCATCACCCTCAGTAAGATGATCTTGGACATCATCTTGTCTTCCCTACTTTGGTTTTTGTCCTTTTCTTAGATAGCACTGGACAGCCCTGTGTCCAAGTTTCCCGCAGATAAAACAAGGTCCCTTTGTTTTTTTAATTTGACTCTCTGGCTTGTTGAAGTGATTTTTCTTCTTCACTTGTTCCTTTTTCTAGACATTCTTTTGCTTGCCTTCGAATCTGTCTTTAGGAATAGTACCAGAAGATTCCAAAAGGTTAGCTTTAGAAGAATTAAGAGAAAGAGCTTCAATCTTATCTTTGAGACTGTTTGCCTCCTCAGTCATCATGTGACTGATAAGTTCTTGGAGAGTTAAATTCTTTTTCTTATGTTTTAAATGGCTTCTGTAATCACTCCAGGATGTTGGCAATTTTTCAAGCAGAACATTAGCCTGAAGAATCTCACACATCTTCACGCCCTCATTGAGAATATCAGTAGTCAAGTTTTCATATTTGTGAACTTGTTCCATGATTGGTTTATTGTCAACCATCTAAAATTTAATCCACTGTCTGACAACATATTTTTTCTTTCATACATCATCAGCATCATATTTCTTTTCCAAACTGTCCCATATTTTCTTAGCAGATTTATAAGTGACAAATAAATCAAACAAAGGATTAGTCATATGGTTCAACAAATGTCTTCTAACAGTTTTGTTATCTTTTTCAAATTTATTTTTAACAGCATCATCCACAACCACAATAGTGTTAGAGCCAGTAGTAGTGTTAGAACCATCAATAGGAGGTTCATCAAATAAATCATAATCAACTTCTAATTGTTTAAAGAAAATTAGTTGTTTTTGTGACCAACGTTTAAAATTATTTCCGTTCAATGGCTCAAGTTTTGACAAATCAGGAAAAGTTTTGTTTAAAGAAATAGCCATTTATCAATATTAAATGTAAGAAATTGCTTTCAAATTGTTGAGAAAATACTACAATATTGATATGGAACTGGAATTAATAATAGTAAGAGAATTATTACAAATACTATGTCGTGACAAGACACTGTCTTAAAACCAATTTCGGCCTGATTCCGATTTAAATCATTGTAGTCGGTCTCTCCCCAAGGATCCACAATTACTTTCACACACGTGCACTCATGACTGAAAGTTTGGAGTTGCACAAAACTATTGCCCAGATATTCACAAGGAATAGGAAACTAATGAGGACAGAGTAATTTAGAAAGAAAGACAAGAAAGACGAATAGTATTTTTTTTCTGTGAATGTATATTTTCATATAAAGAAGACCACAACTATATAGGTGTAGAAATTGTACGTTTTGGTGAAAAAATAAATAAGATATCAGTTGATATCTCATTAAGGCCATACATTTCATTAAAGAATGAATGTGAAGCTTTTATTCTCATCACCACAATTAATTTGAGAGAATGAATGTGAGCTTTTACTTTGCATTTTCATCTGCACAATCAATTGCAGAGAAATGAATGAAGTAAATTCATTATTTGTATTCTTATTCATGAACAGAAAAACCTAACAGGTTTAATTTCCTTTTCAGAGTTGTTTTTATATTTTTAAGTTGCCGCCAAATTTTGTAGAGTTCTCATTTGAAAGTTGTTGTTTTTTTGCTTGGATTATGATCTTTTCTTTTATGTTAGAATCTCACAATTCTACTTTTTTATAGTGCAGCCATTAAAGGTATAATTGAAAATGAAATTCCTAGTTATTGTTAGCTTCTTTAAAAGTTCACTCTAAATTTTTCCTCCCTTCTCTCTTTAGCATTCCGGTTGGTTCTCTGTTTTAATATTTTTCTTCCTAATTTTGAATTTCCTTTCAGGGTGTGAATATTGGGATCACCCAAAGAATGAGGAAGATATCAATGAAGTTGAAAGCGACAACTCAAGAAAGGAGTGCCAGTTTATCCTAATTTTTTTTATTATTATTTCGATATGCAAACTCTTTTAAACTCTATCGTGTCATTGTTCTTCTGCGACTTTCTCTTTTGATTTGTTTTTCCTTTTGGTGTGTTAGTACACTATAACTTATGATAGGATGATGTAGGATTTTCTTCAACGTTAATATATTTCCTATTAATAAAGTTTCTTAGCGTTATGTTGGTTATCATTTTCTTTATGCTGGAGAAGTGGTATGAATGTAGCTTTACTTACTTTATAGAGTAGCATAAAAATACGGTATTGCTTGCTACCATACACTTTGTTTGGATGATGGTTTCCAATGGTTTCATACTGTACGGTACTATATGGTATGGTATTGTACTGTACAATATAGTACTATATAATGTTTGGATGAACTGTATCGTTTGCTGTTGTTTAATAATAATTTTATTATTTGGTTTGACGGTATAGTACTGTATCATAACTGATAATTTTATTAAGATGCCCTTAATTATTATAAATACTAAATTTATCAATAATTGTTAGTAAAATAGTTTAAAATAATTTTCTTTCTGCTAATTTATCACAAATAATGCTTTGTAAATATATTAAGTTGTTAAATTCATGTAAATTCTAACAAAAATAATAAAAGTGAGAATGAGCGCAAAAGAGAATACTGAAGCCGAAGAATGAAGAAGAAAATTGATGCAGAGGAGAACGATGGAAAGCAGAAGAAACGTAAAAACTGAAGGCGTATTACAGTAGTAAATAATATAGGGTAAAGGGTAAAATATAATTATGAAATATTAAGTAAGGGCATAATTGAAAAAAGAAATAAGGAAATAGTGGGATACCACCAAATCGGTGGTTTCATAAACTGAGGGTTTTCATAATTACCAACCCACAAAATCAAACCATACCATACCATACATGTTAAGAAACAATCAAAACAAACATTGTTATCTTAGTAACCATACCATACATACCATGGGAAACCACTACCCAAACAAAGTGTTAACGGTGTAACTACGACGACTACCAATGAGGCTAGATATTAACATTAACAAATAGTCATGATACAAAATGTAAAATGTAAGGATAACATGAAACATATTCCTTAATTTAACACCCCAATAATGCACATATGGAGGAGAAACAAATGAAAAGCAAAAAAAGAAAGAACTGAAAGAAAAGATAAATTGTAATGACCCTCTAGGTCATTTTCTACATTTTTGTGATTTTTCTATATTTATAGCTTTCCTACAGCTTCCCCATGTCATTTATGACTAGCTGGAACTGACAGCTCGGTTACCGGGTAGTTCGTTTGATTTTTAGAGTTATTTCCCTGTTTTGGAGCTTTTGAAGTTAAGAATAGGGTCTCGAGCCTAAACTTCAGGTAAATAGACTCAGATACCAATTCTGACAGTCTCATCAGCTCTAAAATGTCAATTTTAAGCTACGGGGACCTTTGGTCTATGTCTCGAGGCTTTTGGACTCATTTTGGGCTATTGGATGGATTTTAGTTAAAATGGCCCCTTGGGTATGGGACCCATTTTTTATAGAAACGACTTAAGATGGAAATTTTGATGGCAATCTTGAGTCCATAATTCCAAATTTGATAGGGTAGTATAGTTTGTTTGCATGCACGAGATTCTAAACCAATCCCGAGCACCCGATCGGAGTCAATTGGGACTTGTCAAATTTGGCTGGTGCCAAATTATCTGGTGCAGCCGCTTTAGTAATAGATGCTCTGGTGGCTTAGCATCACGTTAGCGGCTTTGGACCACTTTAGTGGGGTTTGACCAGTTGAGGCTTGATCGCTTTAGCGACCAATAGCCGTTTTAGCGGTGACTGCTTTAGCGGTCATTTAGCTGTTAAAGCAGCCATCACTGGTACTTAACTATATACTTCACCCTCCTTATTTCTAGGTTAAATGGAAAGTGTAAAAAACATCATTATACACATTGTAAGCTTAAAATCAGTGATGGAATTATATTCTGGTGCTGGGATTAGTGTGGGGGCATATTAGTGGACATTTTATTGTTGTATTCTCGTAACTTTTCACTTTAATTCTCGAATAATTCTCCATTTTAGTTCTTATATTTCAAATTATACTGGGACTGATATGGGGCTATTTGGGCTCGAATTTAGCTAAAATTTATATGGCAAATGATCCTTGAGCTGAGAAGGACGTTGCGATAGTTTTAGTTTTATGATTCTACAAGCGGGCCCTACATGGGATTTTTACTCTAATTTCTGACCTGGAGCGTATATACACAATATAGGTATCGATTTCTCGTCTTAATGCATAGATCATTATTTTGAAAGCATAGCAACAGTTGGAGACTTCTCGAAAGGGAAAAGCTCTTGTATAGAGGATTCAGTGAGCTTTCGGCGGCGTCCAGGTAGGCTAGGCTTATCCTCCTTCTAGACTGTTCTTAATTATGGTATTAGTATAGTATTATGATAGATTTGGATGGCAATTATGGCCCTGTCATTATTTTAGCATTTCTATGCGTTATTTAGCCGATTAGGGCTCCTTTAAAGTAGAATTTATGCCTATTTCCCCTAGGTTAGTTTACTATCATCCTTTAGGACTAGAGTTAGTGCTTATAGTACCTTGGGGTGAGATTGGAAAGCCTTAGCCTAGATTTTGGTAGGTGCTTACCTTAGGTTGGGTTATCGGGATCTAATAGTTGGTCCCACTGCCTTTTTTAGATAGTATGTTTTGAATAATGTTCCATTATGCTTAGTTGAGCTTGTGACTACAACCTTATGCTATTATCTTGGGTTGACTTAGACTCAATTACACGCTTGTTTATCTCCTTTTCTAGGGTAAAATAGTAATTAACCCTTGACTGCTCCTCCCTAACCTAGTAATTGGGACTAGCCTGGCCTTAGTGGATTTAACCGCCCAAGACTTAACTTTACAGATAAATGGATTAGAGATAGACCTGAACTCCTGGCTTTTCGCTAGCTATTTCGCTAGTTATTTCATGCTCATGTATATATATTAGTTTCAGTGTGTGTACTCCATTGCTATTGTTATGAGTTCCCGTATGAGTCTGGCATCGATTTATGGTTATGGTTTGCTCCTTATGAAATCATCTATTAAGGTTACGGTTTTTACTTATGAGTTTTGATTCGAGTCCGGTATCTGTCTATGATTATGGTTTGGGAGTTATGGTAGTTGTACATGGTTCTGGACTGGGAGTTCTAACGGTTGTATATGGATAATTTGGCCCCTTATTATTATCCTCTATTTCCACTTCTAGCTCGGTGTCAGGTACAAATACTCATTATGGATCTGGGATTAGAATGTTACTTAAGACTGGTAAAGCTAAAGGTTATAGATGAGAAGCCTGGCCTGTCATAAGTTACTACTATTGCTTATGATTCTTACTATAGATTTCTTCTTATTTGCACCCACCGGACTTATAGGGGGCTCGGTAGGGTTAATTGTCTTCTTGTGTACGCCTTCTGGGCTTATGGGGGTCCAATTAGGTTATATCTAGGCCTTTAAAGTTACTTACTTCCTTTATTGTATTTGTTCAGCATAGCTTATTATTTATATTTCTACACTTTTATTATTGACTTAGCTTATACTCTCGCACATTATTTATTCTTTTACTTTACTTGTGCTCAGTCGGCCGATGATGCCTACTGAGTAACCATTGTTTTGATACTTATACTACACTTCTGCATCTTTTTCTTGATACAAATTCGAGTATGAGCCATTGTCACTGACGTTATCCTCAGGCCTTGCTACTGATTTAGAGATGGGGTGAGCTTTCTAGAGTCCAGAACTGATCCTCTTCCTTGTGCTTCAGTGATAGACTTTTATATTTCCAAGACTATTATGTATATATGCATATTTTGGATACTATCTAGAACTCTTTTTTTTAGTTATAGTGGCTTTTATACCGACCTTACCAGGTCTTGGGAGGGTTTATTTTGTATATTTTGTCCTCTTCCCTCTCTTGTACAGTAAGTTCTGTATGTACACCTCATTTGTTTCCACTTATATTGTAGTTATTGTCGATTTTACTCCCTTTTCCTTTTAATCTTCCGCCTATTAGCCCATTACTTGTCTTTTGGACTATGGCTTGGCTTACCTACTAGTGGGTTGAAGTAGGTGCCATCATGACCTGAGAAATTGGGCCATGACAACTTGGTATCAGATCTCAGGTTTACCGATATCGTAGGTACAACAGCAAGTGTTTAGTAGAGTCCCGCGGATCGGTACAGAGATGTATGTATCCTATCTTTGGGAGGCTAAAGGACATTCTTAGGAAAAACCTCATTTTTTTGGTTCACTTCTGTGCGTTATGTCTGTATTGGTTTCTAGACTTTTATTTCTGCTTCACTCTTTCGCAGATAGTTAAGATATGGAGTACAACAGCCAAGGATCGAGACCCCGAGCCTGCTGCTAGAGCGCCAGTTAGAGACAGAGGTGGACCCCGAGGTTGAGGGCCAGGCTAGAGCTGCATCCCCAGCTTGAGATCAGGCTAGGGAGCCATCACCAGATCCTATTGTTTCTCCTGAGCCAAAGATAGCACCAAAGATTTCACCATCACAGTAGCAGGAAGGCCAGGGGGCCGCCCAGGCCCCACCTGGGTTTATATCTTTTTCAGTACTCTGTGATGCATTTGTTTAGCTTTTGGGGTTAGTTGGTAGTCCGCCGATGGATGGGGCAAAGACATCCACTAAGGGGGCATCTCAGGGTGTACTTAGTACAGGGACGCAGCCTGCAGTTACGGCTTCCAGTTCAGAGGTTTCGCCAATACCGATAGTTTCACAACTGGTAGTAGCTCAGCCAGACTACAGAGGATCAGAAGACGCTGGGCCAATTTTTGAGATTGACTCCACCCAGGTTTGTCGGGGCTCTAGGAGAAGATGCTTATGAGTTCCTTACCAGTTGTGAGAAGAGGCTATGTAATTTAGGGTTGGTTGAGTCATGCGGAGTGGATTATACAACTTATCAGCTTGACAGAGCAGCGAGACAGTGGTGGAGAGGTTATCTTTATTCCAAGCCAGTTGGATATCCTCCTATGACTTGGATAAAGTTCTTCGAGGCTTTCTTAGAGAAGTACATGCCTCGCAGCATACGCGAGTGCCTTAGAGATGAGTTTTCTGGACTGAGGCAGGGTTCTATGACTGTGGCCGAGTATGAGGTAACGTTTCACGAGCTAGCCAGGCCTGCCATCATGATTCTCCCTACAGAGTACGAGAGGATTCGGTGTTTTGTTAGGGGGTTGAGACTACCGCTCTGTAGGGCTACTCAAAGTTTGGTGACTTCAGGGAGCTCTTTTACTAATATTATTGATCACTCCTATACCATAGAGGATATAGATCGCAAAGCCTAAGGGGGCAACAATAAAATGCCCCGTTACCAGGGTAGTTATAGTGGGAGCCACAGCGGCTCACAGTTCAGAGGCTAAGAATTTCAGGGTTGGTACCCCCAACGTCAGTCTTATCAATACCAAGGTCAGTCTAGTAGGCCCGTTCAGGAAACACTTCAGATTTCTGATGGGGTCTGCCTAGTTATGGTAGTTCCAGCGGTTAGAGCAGTAGTCAGCCATCAAGGGGTATTCAGTCAGGGTCATCAGGCTGAGGTGGTCATTTTGGGTCAGCCAAATCTTCTTGTCAGTTTAGAGTGCCCAGGGTGTCTTATAAGTATGGTGTTATTAGCTACTTTGTCAGAGAGTGTCCCCGTTGTGGGCTAATTGAGCCTTCAGCACATACTGTTCAGCCGATTAGATTAGTGTCGCCTCTAGCTATGGGTGGTTCATAGGGTCACAAGAGTAGTCTTCAGGGTTCTAAAGGTGGTCCTCAGCAGGTAGGACAGGTGGTCAAGCAGGAACCCAATCCGGTGGCAGACAAGGTTATTTATATATTGTTCCTGGTAGACCAGAGGTTGAAGCTTTGGATGCGGTGATCACATATATGATTTCAGTATGCCATCAACCAACTTCTACTTTATTTGATCTGAGCTCTATATTTTCATCTATTTCTACTTATTATGCACCATGGTTGGGGTTGTCTTGGGAGCTTTTATCTTTGCCATTATGTGTAGCTACTCTCGTGGGTGATATTTTAGTAGTGTATGGGGTATATAGATTATGTTTGGTAATTGTTTGAGAGTATGACACCCAAACAGATCTTATTATGTTAGATATGGTGGATTTCGATGTGATTCCAGGCATAGACTAGTTATTTCCCTATTATACGATCTTGGATTACTTTGCCAAGACCGTTACCATAGCCATGCCTAGCATACCCCTAGTTATGTGGTAGGGTTCTTTTAGCTGCACACCAATGGGAATTATTTCTTATATTCTGGCTAGAAGACTGGTATCGAGGGGTTGTGAGTCATTCATTACTTATGTTCGTGATTTCAGTGCTGAGAGTTCTTTGCTTGACTCTGTTCCTATAGACCATGAGTTTCCTGATGTTTTTCCTACCGACCTACCTGGCCTTCCTCCTGAGCATGATATAGAGTTTGCTATTGACCTCGAGTCGACCACCCAACCTATTTCTATGGCTCCTTACCGTATGGATCCTGTCGAGCTAAAGGAGCTAAATATTCAGCTTTAAGATCTTCTGGGTAAGGGTTTCATCATACCAAGTGTATCATCTTGGGGTGCACCTGTTCTATTCATTAAGAAAAAGAATGGTTCTATGCGTGTGTGTATCGACTATAGGCAGCTGAATAAGGTGACAATAAAGAATAAGTATCCTATGCCTCTTATCGATGATTTATTTGACAAATTTCAGGGTGCGATTGTGTTTTCTAAGATTGATTTGAGGTCTGGTTACCATCAGCTGAGGATTAAGTCTGAGGACATCCCTAAGATAGCCTTTAAGACTCGTTACGACCATTATGAGTTCCTGGTGATGTCTTTTAGATTGACCAATGCCCCAGCAACATTTATGGACTTGATAAACCTCATTTTTAGGACTTATTTAGACTCGTACGTGATCGTTTTCATTGATGATATCCTTTTTTAATCAAGGAGTAAGGAGGAGCACGAGCAGCATGTGAGGAATGTGCTTCACACTCTGAGAGATTATAGATTTTATGCCAAATTCTCAAAGTGCAAGTTCTGGCTTGAGTCTATAGCTTTCTTAGGGTCGTGGTATCAAATGATGGTATTATAGTGGAGCCGTTGATGATTAAGACTATTCGTGATTGGGCTCGGCCTAGGTCTCCTACTGAGGTTCGTAGTTTTATTGGGTTAGTAGGCTACTACATGGAGTTTGTTGAGAGATTTGCTACTGTTGTATCCCCTATGACTAGATTGACTAGGAAGGAGATTTGGTTTCAGTGGTCTAAGGGTTGTGAGCTGAGCTTTCTAAAGCTCAAGGACTTGCTCACTTCATCTCCTATTTTAACTCTTTCAGTTAAGGGTACGGGGTTTACTATTTATTATGATGCTTATGGCGTTGGTTTGGGGTGTGTTCTGATGCAGCGGGGCTGAGTTATTGCACATGCTTCGATACAGCTAAAGATACACGAGTGCAACTACCCCATTCATCACTTAGAATTGGCATTAATAGTTTTCACGCTTAAGATTTGGAGGCATTACTCGTGTAGGGTGTTTGATGCGAGATCTTCACTGACCATCATAGTCTTCAGTCCATTATGACCCAAAGAGAGCATAATTCGAGGCAATGTAGATGGATTGAGTTGCTGAAGGACTATGATAGCTCTATTTTATACCATCCAGGCAAGGAGAATTTGGTAGCAGATGCCTTTAGCTAAAAAGCAGTGAGTATGGGTAGCTTGGCATGCATTTTAGTTTCTGAGTGACCGTTGGCCTTGGACATTCAGTACTTAGCCAACTTGATGGTTCGACTTGATATTTCTGACCCCGAGAGGATTCTTGCTAGTGTTGAGGCTAGATCTACCTTGTTGGAGCAAATTGCAACAATTATAGGGGTATCAAGTTGTTGAGCCACACTATGAAGGTTTAGGAGAGGGTAGTAGAGTTGAGGTTACATAAGATTGTACCTATGTCTGAGAATCAGTTTGGATTTATGTCGGGACGCTCGACTACTGAGGCCATCCACCTCATAAGGGGACTAGTGGAGCAATATAGGGAGAGGAAGAAGGACTTTCACATGGTGTTCATCGACTTGGAGAAGGCTTATGATAAAGTCCCCAGGGAGGTTTTATGGAGGTGCTTGGAGGCTAGAGGTATTCCTATGGTGTAAGCTAGGGCGATTAAGGATATGTATGACGGTGCTAATACTCGGGTTAGGACGGTTGGAGGGGACTCTGAGCACTTTCCTGTCTTGATGGGGTTGCATCAAGGATCGTCTCTTAGTCCGTTTTTATTTGCTTTGGTGATAGATGTTTTGACTTTTCAAATTCAAGGTGAGGTGTCTTGGTGTATGCTTTTTGCGGATGATGTAGTTTTGATTGATGAGACCCGTAGTGGAGTTAATGATAAGTTGGAGGTTTGGAGGAAGACCCTTGAGTCTAAGGGATTTAGGTTGAGTAGGTCCAAGACAAAATACTTGGAGTGTAAGTTCAGCGAGGCGGCGCATGAGGCTGAGGTGGTTATAAAGCTTGATACTCAGGCCATCCGGAAGAGAGATAGTTTTAAGTACCTTGGGTCTATGATTCAGGAGAGTGGAGACATTGACGAGGATGTCACTCATCGGATTGGGGTAGGATGGTTGAAATGGAGGCTCGCGTCTGGAATCTTGCGTGATAAGAAGGTGCCGCCTAAACTCAAAGGCAAGTTCTACAGAGTAGTGGTTAGACCGGCTATGTTATATGGAGCAGAGTGTTGGCCAGTCAAGAAAGCTCACATCTAAAAGATGAAGGTGACGGAGATGAGGATGTTAAGGTGGATGTGTGGGTATACTAGGAAGGATAGGGTTAGGAATGAGGTTATACGAGATAAAGTGGGAGTAGCGTTGGTGGAAGACAAGATGCGGAAAGTGAGGTTGAGATGATTTGGGCATGTGTTGAGGAGGGGTACGGAGGCCCCAGTGCAGAGGTGTGAGATGTTGGCTAGGGATGGATTCAGGCAAGGAAGGGGTAGACCGAAGAAGTATTGGAGGGAGGTGATTAGACATGATATGGAGCAGCTGCAGCTTACCGAAGACATGACCCTAGATAGGAAGGTGTGGAGGAGGCGGATTAGGGTAGAAGGTTAGTAGGAAAGGGGCGTCAGTGTTAGTAGATAGAAGAATTTTGTTGCATTAGTAGTGCTTGTAGCTAGAGTATTTATATTACTTCATAGTGTGTTATTATTTGTTGGATTACTTGGTGGGTCCTATTTATATTATTATTGGGTGTGGTTTTACATTTTGTATCTTGTCCCTTACTATTTCTTTTCTACACTGTTGTTTCTTGAGCCGGGGGTCTTTCGGAAATAGCCTCTCTATCTCACTTCTGAGGTAGTGGTATGGACTACGTACACTTACCCTCCCCCATACCCCCCGTGGTGGGAATATACTGGGTATGTTTTTGTTGTTGTTGTAGTTTAAGGATAGCAGACTTTGTGGCATTAAAGATTAGGTGTTGAGAGGGGAGTCCATGAGGGCTACCTTAGATTCGGAGGGCATTCTGAGATTTGACGGTCGCATTTGTATTTTGAGAGTCAGAGATTTGATTCTGTTGATACTTCGGGAGGCTCATAGATCTAGTTATTCTATTCACCCCGGACAGCTAAGATGTATAAGGATTTGAGGCAGCATTATTGGTAAAGTGGCATGCGGAGAGATATAGTGGATTCTATGGCTCTGTGCCTATATTATCAGCAGGTAAAGGCCGAGCATCTGAGACCTAATGGATTTCTTCAGAGGCTACCCATTCCCGAGTGGAAATGGGAGTGGGTCACTATGGATTTGGTAGGTGGGTTGCCTCGCACTTCTCATGGTTCTGATAGCATTTGGGTCATCGTAGATTGATTGACTAAGTTTGCTTATTTCATCCATATTCAGACTTTCTTCAATGCCGCGAGGTTGGCCCGTATCTATATTCGAGAGGTGGTTTGCCTTCATGGGGTGACCATGTCTATTATTTCAGATCGAGGCTCTCAGTTCACTTCTAGAATCTGGAGGACATTTTAGGAGGAGTTGGGCACCTAGTGTCACGCCTCAAACTCCAACGGGGCGGACTGGCACCCGAAGCCGTTAAGGCCTGAGAGAACCAATCTTCATACCATAATATAGCTTCTTCTTTCAATCTATAGGCTGCAAGCTCAACTGTTTCTACACCAGTCACGTGCATAACATCTAGAGCCCTTTAAATTTGGTCCACGAAATCCTGTGGGTCGGCCTTCGGATCTAACCCAGTGAATATGGGAAGGTCTAATTTCAGAAAATCCTGTGTCCGCCGACTAGCTACTCTAGCCGCGTCATCCTCACTTGTCGTTGGACCAGCTCGTCCCTGAGTTTGTGCAGCAACTATCTGAGTCAACATATGCACGACATTTCTTAAATCCTGTTCAGTGGCATTCGTAGGCGGTTCTGCAGGTACTTCTCTACCTCTTGGCTCTTCTGGAGCTGGAAAAGTAGAAGAAGCCCGCGATGCAAACTCAGCGTCAGCCCCACCTTGACTAACTTGGTCAGGTGGTGATTTACTCGTTCCTTCTCTGACAAGCATATCTACCTGCTTACCTTTGCCTCTACCTCGTCTTGTAATCGGCATTTTACTATAACAAAGAAAACCAAGTACAATGGTCAGATATAATTCCACCTACAACATTAGCTCTATTGCACGATCTAGAAATGAAGAAAAGAAACAAATCCTAAATGTCCCGTAGCCTCCTACTTATAAATGTGGTGTACAACACATCCATAAGCAAGACTCTACATCGTACACGGCTTTGTAGACACCCTAGGACGATCTGCTCTGATACCACTTTTGTCACGCCTCGAATTCCAATGGGGCGAACTGGTACCCGAAGCCGTTAAGGCCCGAGAGAACCAATCTTCATTCATATACACTCATACGCATGTCACTCAATAAACATCACCATCATATATAGATATAAGATGCTAATGGCGAAAGTCATGGAAAATATATGATATATATGAAACTTGGCCGTTAGGGCCATCAAGTCAAAAGCATACATTCCTTACATTTCCTTCATATGTCCCACAACATCTACAAAGCCTCTACAGATACATGGACATAACCAACCTAAAGTCAGGATAAGTCCCCGCTTTATACAACATGTACAATACCAAAACAAATGTACACATGTAACTCGGAAAGCCCCAAACCAACTGGAGCTCACCAATGATCGGCAAATGATTTGCAACCTACTATGGAGGTCTACTAGTACCTGTGGCTGCAGCAAGTAAGGTAAGTCCCCCAAGGGACGTCAGTACAAAGAATGTACTGAGTATGTAAGGCTATAAGAAACTGCATCATACATAAGACATCAATGAAATCAAATATAAGAGAATAGTCACTATGGATAAACCATCATTCTATATGTGAGGAACCATGTATGTTATATTCATTAATTTCTTTGCCTTTACGTTCATTCATCATTCTCGTTCATTACTTAACTTTATCCTTCTTTGCATTAAGAAATTGTAATGAACAACTGATCAGTGGTAAAAGAGGATTACCCATGCTAGGTATTTTAACCCCTGGGAAGAGATTAACCCATGCTAGGTATTTTAACCCCTGGGATGAGATTAACCCATGCTAGGCTTTTCTGTCGCCCCTGGGATGTTATTGTGATAACCCATGCTAGGCTTTTCTGTCTCCCCTGGGATGTTACTATGATAACCCATGCTAGGCTTTTCTATCGCCCCTGGGATGTTACTCAAGAATTTACAAACAATTATACATTACTTCATTCTTCCATTATAAGAGTGATACATTGGTGATTGTACATTATTGGAACTTTGAAACATTAGTCAATGAACATGAGACACGTGAATCACAATTGGTCCTGTGGGTAATACTATATAATAACCTGAAATGAGATACCTTTGGACATTTCGGAATGGAAAAAGTACAATGTCAATGCGAACAATATGTGTTGCAGAAGGATACGGAAAGAGTAACCTTACATACCTTATCTTCCCAATATGAATGCACAGTCCTATAGGTGAATACAATAATCCAGCTCCTTCCTTACGTTTTACTCTACAACACAAGTACATAATGGAGCTCACGTTAACAACTAACTACCTTACAGAGGACAATGAGTTACATGAGTGCCCTATAACGTCATTTCACCCTTTACAATACAATTCATGGCATTGTCATACCAACAATACCACAACATTCCACACATTGACCAAGACATCATAAACCAATAGCACTTCAAACCAAGTTTATCCTTTATGCTTCCTCATTAACACTACGTCACAATTACTTCATCAAGTCACCTCAATACGTTGCATCACAACAATCCCACAAGTTATACACATAGAAAAAGCAATTTAAGGACATAACCACATCTTACGTTTTGATATTTAATCCATCAAATCCACTTCCTTCAATACCACAAGTCTCCTTTCACATTTATAAGGCAAAGCCCTTTACCGATTGAGCAAAAGTAGACAGTTTTACACATAGTGAACTGTCCAACACTTTGTCAACATAACCAACATAATTTATACACCATCTTAAGCATATAATATATGAAACCATGAGAGTAAACACTTACCAAAGCTTCCAAGAGGATGATCTTGTCTAAGGGAGTGATGGCTTAGGGTTTGAGAGATAAAAGAAATATCTTGGAAATGTCTAGAAATGGCATGTGTATTTTGTGGAATAAAAATCTGATTTTGTGCCTTTATATAGGCCCTCATGATCATCCTTAGCCACATACTTAGTCATAAATGTTATGCTTACTTGGTCAACACAAGAATGGGTCATTTTTCCCCATTTGGGTCATGTCTTATGACTTAATTTTGGGCCTTAAATTGAGCCCATAAACACATGCTAATTCAGCCCACCAAATTTAATGCATGATCCACCAACTATCTCGTGTTTAAAGAATTTCATAAATGTTAAGACAATATTCAACTCACGAGATTCATGTTCGTAGCCTCAACCCCAAGAATAAGCGATTTTAGCCACTCATGGCTTAATTTAACATAAATTGATAAAAATTATAAAAAGAAACAAAAATAAAAAGGAAGAAGAATTAACCCTAATTTGGATGCCAAAATCGCCCAAGAGTAGTCCTACCAAGATTGAATAATGATACAATAACCCTAGAGCCCTATTTATAGACTGGTGATCGGAGAAGAAATTTGGCATAAAGCGGCCCGGCACGCTGCCTAGCGCGCCCCTCTGTTGTCCATGCCATCAAAATTTCTGTCAAAAGCAGCCCGGCACGCTGCCTGGCGCGCCTGACACTTAAACTCTGATTTTCTTCCTTTCTTCGACTTTTCTTTGCGAATTTGTGGATTCTTCAAGTTCAAATCTTTAGCTTGCCTCTTATCTTTAAGATCCTTTGCTTGGAAGTCCTTCAAGCCTCACTTTTTACTCCAAAAATGCTCCAAAAAGTCGTAAACTCCTCCTACAAGGGTCTAATCACATTTATTTGAACAATATCAAATATTCCATCAAAAACAATATAAAATACGTACTTATTGCTCTCAAAACTAAGGTAAACATGGTTCAAAGTTGGCAATAAGGCATATAAATACGCCCTAGATCACCAATCAAGTATGGTCGGAAATGTATGGGGTGTTACACCTAGGTTGACCTTAGCATCATTTTTCACTCACAGACTGATGGGCAGTCAGAGCGGACTATTTAGGTTTTGAAGGATATGCTTCCTACTTATGTTTTGGACTTAGGAGGTCAGTGGGATCAGTTTTTAGCTTTAGCGGAGTTTTCTTCTAATAACAGCTACCATTTGAGTATTTAGAAGGCACCATTCTAGGCGTTGTGTGGTATTGATCTATGGTTGGTTGGTTTGAGAATTCATAGGTTAGGCCCTATGGTACAGATTTTCTTCGTGAGTCTTTGGATCGGGTTCGGGTGATTCAGGATAGGCTATGGATAACTCAGAGTAAACAGAAGAGTTATGTTGATCGTAGGCTTCGTGGTTTAAGTTTTAGAGTTGGTGACCGAGTCTTCCTTCGAGTATCACCCATGAAGGGCGTGATGATGTTCGGGAGGAGGGGCAAGCTCATCCTCAGATACATTGGACCGTTCGAGATACTTTGCACAGTTGGGGAGGTAGCATATGAGTTAGCCTTGCCTCCATCCTTTTCAGCCATCTACCCAGTCTTTCATGTATCCATGTTGCAGCATTATATGCCATATGTGTCTCACGTGCTTCGATGGGACTCGGTTCAGTTGGATGAGAGATTGACCTTCATTGAAGAGCCAATATCTATTCTAGCCAGAGATGTCAAACAACTGCTCTCTTGAGATATTCCTATGGTTAAGGTCCAATAGTGACATCGTCTAGTTAAGGAGGCTACCTGGGAGACAAGGCATGATATGCGAACCCAGATCCTCACCTGTTCGAGCCTTCAGGTACACCTTGATCCTTTACTTTTACAGATAAAAGTCCTTTTAGTAGTGATGTTGTAATGACTCTCCAGGTGATTTTCTATTATTTTGTGCTTTAATATGTTTAGAGCTTTCCTACAGCTGCCCCAGGTCATTTATGGCTTACTGGGACTACAGTTTGGTTACCGAGCAGTTCATTTGGTTTTTAGAGTCATTTCCCTATTTTGGAGCTTTTGAAGTTAAGAATATGATCTCGGGCCTAAACTTTAGGTAAAAGGGCTTGGATGCTAATTCTGACAGTCTCATCAGCTCTAAAATGTCGATTTTAGGTTAGACGGACCCTTGGTCCGGGTCTCGAGACTTCCAGATTCGTTTTGGGCTATTGGATGGATTTTAGCTAAAACGACCCCTTGGGTGTGGGACTCACTTTTTTATCGAAAAAACCTCGGATGGAAATTTTAATGGCTCCATTGAGTTTAGAATACCCAATTTAGTAGGGTAGCATAGTTCGTTTGTATGCACGGGATTCTGATCCAATCCCGAGCACCCGATTGGAGTCTGTTAGAACTTGTCAAATTTGGTTGTTGCCAAATTATCTGGTGCAACCACTTTAGCGACCAAGAGACTGCATTAGAAGTACCCGCTTTAGTGGCTTGGCATCTTTTTAGTGGCAGCTACTTAAGCAGCTCTATATCGCTTTATAGGGGCTTGACCAGCTGAGGCTTGGTCGCTTTAGCGGTCAATTAGCCGCTAAAGCAACCATCGCTGGTACTTGTATATATACTTCACCCTCCTCATTCCTAGCTTATATGTCAAGTGTAAAACTACTATTATAGACATTGTGAGCTTAAAATCAGTGAGGGAATTATATTATGGTGCTGGGATTAGTATGGGGGCGTATTGGTGGACACTTTATCGTCTTATTCTAGTAAGTTTCTGCTTTAATTCTCAAATAATTCTCCATTGTAGTTCTTATATTTTGAATTGTGTTGGGACTGATTTGGGGCAGTTTGAGCTCAAATTTAGCAAAAATTTATGTGACAAACAATCCTTGAGATGAGAGGGATGTTGTGATGGTTTCAATTTCATGATTCCATAATCGGGCCCTACGTGGGATTTTTAGTCCAATTTCTGACTTGGAGTGTATATATGTAATATGAGTATCGATTTTCTCATCTTAATACGTAGATCATTGTTTTTGATAGCGTGACAGCAGTCGGAGGATTCGATGAACTTTCGAAGGCGTCCAAGTAGGCTAGGCTTACCCTCCTTCTAGACTGTGCTTAATTATGGTATTAGTATATTATTGTACAATTTTTAGATGGGAATTTATGGCTCGGTCATTTTTTTGCATTTTAACTCCTTATTTAGCTGGTTAAGGCCCCTTTTTGGTAGAATTTGGGCCTGTTTCCCCCTAGGTAAGTTTACTATCATTCTTTAGGACTAGAGTTAGTGCTTATAGTACCTTGGGGCGAGATTAAGAAGCCTTAGCCTAGATTTGGGTAGGTGCTACCTTAGGTTGGGTTATCGAGATTCGATAGTGGGCCACGCTGTCTTTTTTAGATAGTATGTTTTGAATAATGTTCCTTTAGGCTTAGTTGGGCTTGTGACTACTACCTTAGACTATTATCTTGGGCTTGGTTGACTTAGACTCAATTGCACGCCTGTTTAGCTTCTTTTTCTGGGTAAGATAGTAAATAACCCTTGACCGCACCTCCCTAACCTAGTAATTGGACCCGCCTGGCCTTAGTGGATATAACCGCCCGAGGCTTAACTTACGGATAAATAGATTGGATACAGACCTGAACCCCTGGTTTTCCGCTAGTTATTTTATGCTCTTGTATATATATCAGTTTTGGTCCAAATTCGGGGTATACTCCATTGTTATTGTTATGAGTTCTAGTATGAGTCTGGCATCGGTTCATGGTTATGGTTTGCTCCTTATGAGATCATTTGTTATGGTTATAGTTGCTACTTATGAGTTATGGTTCGAGTCCGGCATCTGTCTATGATTTTGGTTTGAGAGTTCTGGCAGTTGTACATGGTTTTGGACTGAGAGTTCTAACGGTTGTATATGGATCTTTTGGCCTCTTGTTATTATCCTCTATTTTTGGTTCGAGCCCGGTGTCTGGCCTCTTGTTATTATCCACTGGTTCCTATTCAAGTCTGGTACATACCTTCATTATGGATCTGGGACTGGAATGTTATTTGAGACTAGTAAAGCTAAAGGTTATAAATGAGAAGAGAGTATAAAGTACGAATATCGTCCATCCTGGCCTGTCATAAGTTATTACTATTGTTTATGATTCTTACTTTAGATTTCTACTTGTTTGCACCTAGTGGGCATATGGGGGCTCGGTAGGGTTAATTGTCTTCTTGGGCGTGTCTTTTGGGCTTATGGGGGTCCAGTTAGGTTATAGCTAGTCCTCTATTTTCATATTTGAGTTACTTACTTCCTTTATCGCGTTTGCTTAGCATAGATTATTATTTACATTTCTGCCTTTTTGCTGTTGACTTAGCTTACATTCTCGCACTTTATTTATTCCTTTACTATACTTGTGCTCAGCCGGACTATGATGCCTACAGAGTACCCGTTGTTTTGGTACTCATACAATATCTTTTTCTTGATGCATATCCAAGTACGATCCACCGTCGCTGACATTATCCTTGATCCTTGCTACTAATTCAGAGACAGGGTGAGCTTTCTAGAGTCCAGAGTTAATCCTCCTCTTTCTGCTTCAGTGATAGTCTTTTGTATTTCCGAGACTGTGTATATATGTATACTTTGGCTATTGTCTAGTACTCTTCTTTTTGGTTATAGTGGCTCTTGTACCGACCTTATTAGGTCTTGGGAGGGTTTATTTTATATATTTTGTCCTTTTTCGTCTCTTGTACAGTATGTTTTGTATGTATATCTCCTTTGCTTTCTCTTATATTGTTGTTATTGTCGATTTTATTCTCGTTTTCCTTTTATCTTCCACCCGTTAGCCCATTACTTATCGTTCGGGGCAATGGCTTGACTTACCTACTGGTGGGTTGAAGTAGGTGTCATCATGACCTGAGAATTGGGTCGTGACATAAATACAATAAGGAAAACATTGACACTAGAAACAATTTATAGTTGTACCATTGGAGTAGATGAACGTTATTTTTTCTATACTATCTTTTAGTAGTGCTTCAAATCTATGTTTCTCGGACTCTTCAAAAATATCGCGGGTGCGTGTCGGATCCTCCTAAAATAGTGTATTTTTGAAGGATCCGACATGCGTGCGGCAACATTTTTAAAGAGTATGAGCAACTTACCTTCAAACAATAAAGTTATTAATGAATCTCCTTTAATGCCTCACAAATAGGAGTAATAAATTGATGAGATAATTACTTCATAAATTTACTAATATTCTTAGTAGGCGTTTGACCATGAGTATTATTCACAATATTACGAAATACACTTTTACGTTATTTCGAAATACTTGTTTGACCATAAATATTCCGGAATACATTTTCACTATTTTTATATTTTTGAAAAACTCCTTAAGAGGTGTTTTCACTATTTTTAGATTCACTTCTTGCACTTTTTAATTTATTTCTTTTCAAAAAAAATCTAATTTTTTCAATTTTCATGAAATAACCCAATTTTCATAAAACTCTAAATTTTTTAAAATTTATTTTCAATTTTTATATTTTTAAATTTAAAAATACCCCATTTCCAAAATACTGTGGTCAAACACAACTCCAACTCTATTTTCAACTTTGAAAATACCAAATAAAGTGACTATGTTTTTTTTCCTAACTGAAAAGAGCCTAGAGAGGGTTTTTATTGGATAAAAATATTTACAAGCCCAAAGCTCAGTCCGAAAAGTGAATATGTTTTTTATTTTCATGCCAAATGGGTATTTAATAATCGTAAGTTCACTAGTACTATATTATTAATGAAAACTTTGACCTACGATATCTTTGGAGATTTTGACCAAAATCATCCCTCATGTTTCACCCCAACTTTCACTACATCCTTATAATATCTCACTTAACCTAAAACATCCTTCAAGTTTCCCTAATTTGATCAAAAACGTTCCTCTGTCAATATGTCGTCTATATTCGACGATTGTCACGTGACCTCTCTTTTCCCTCCATTTTCTCACAAAATCTTATTGATGAAAGGAATCAGATATGACAAAACTCTTCCAAACAAGGTTTTGAGGTTTCGAGTGAGACTAAATACTAGAAATCCATTGCTCATGTTTTGTGTTGTCTTTCTTGTGTTGTGTTGATTGCTTTACTTTGGCCTTTATTAGTGTTTTGCACAAAAAATTGACTAGACCTGTGGGCTGCTTAGATGGTTATATCCTGTTTGAAAAATCCATGAAAGACTCCTCTTTTTTTTGTTATGGACTAGGTATAGTCCTACTGCTGTTTTTTTTCTTTTGTTTTTTTACATGTATTGTTGCTTTCACATTTCTCTGAACATCTTTATCAGTCTTCTAGTTAGTACATGACAAAACCAGATTCAAGGATCATGAATGGTGAACCAAACTTTGAAATAAAAGAAAATTACAGAGACTAACTAAAGTGTGCTTTGTATATATTTTGAAGATATAGCACTTGGTTCTTTTAATAGGAAGTGAAAATTTTTGGTTCTTTTGAAGCCTTAGGAGAACATCACCTATATCTTATGTGGTCTCACTATTCTGGAATTCATGTTCATTGATAATTTCTTCTAAAAGAACATCAACCTCGTTATGTATTTTATGCAGTTTGTATTTTAATTCACTGTGGGAAAAAATATGTGCGAGATCAAATACTCTAGCTGCACCAGTTAAATCTTTCGTCACTTGATAATGTCTTTGGTAGCTATCGTCCTCAACATTTTGAGAATGCCCCGAATTTCAACTCATCGCCTATGCCAATATCTATTGAGATCGCTGATGCCAGTAATAAAGATGATGGGGAGGACTCCAACATTGAGCTAGAAGGTAATGATTCAGATGATTCTAATGATAAAGTGGGTGATAATAATTTGGAAGATGCAAGCGAAGGTGGTGAGCCATCAATGAAGTCAAAGCACAAAAAGAAATGAGCATAACGATATCATGGTTTAACTGTAATAAGTTTTTTTTATGCCAATATGTTTTCGTCTTGTTTCTCACTGTTGGTGTTGTTTTGAGAAGAAAAAATATGAATTATTTCTTATGAACAGAGAAATAAGAAATGAGTTGCTTCAGTTTCTTTTTCACTGTACAATTTTCCAGTTAGTCCAATCTTTTCACTATATTTTTAGAAAGATATTTTTGTTGCCTGTGTCATTAATGGAGAATTCAAATCAATTTTTTTTGGTGTGCAGGACCTAATCTCTAAATGTTATACGGGGAGAGATGCTTTTTTTGAAGCCACTGGTAGTGCGAAACAAAGACATTTTTGGGTTGTATTGGGGTAGACATGGAGGATGGTGCTTTGGTGAAAACACGAAGGAGCAATCGAGTTTGATGGAGAAATCAAGCAACGTCAACTCCAAACTCTGTTCTTCGTCTTGTACAAGTATTATCCTACACTCATTTTCAGATGGACCAAAAAAAATTTTACAAGCACATAAAAGGTATCCGACACCCACTGCATCTAAATCTCTTCAGTTAAATTGATCTATGTTGAGTACCACAACCTTCATTAAGTATCCCAAGCTAATAATACTTCCTCAACTAGTTCCTACGCCAACACGCTAGTACATTAACAACTGATAAATTATAAAATACATTAATAAAAAACAATAAAGCAAACTGAAAGATTACGCACTCAAGTATGACTGTGATTCGGACACCGAGTTTAATTTGATTCTAAAGAATCGTTACTATCAGTAACGTTTTAGCCTTAAAATGTGACACAGGGTAACGACTTTAAATCAGTCATATCAGAGATCGTACAAGGATTTCAAGTTGACAGCGTTCCTAAGTGTGTCCAGAATCAAGAACAATATAGTGCAAAAACTGAAAAATATGTGCAGAAACCAAAAAAATATGCATAGAATGCAGAAAAAAAGTCCAGATTACAATAAATCATGGTATAGAAACTGAAAAAAGTCCAGAAACTTGAGATTAAGAGCAAAATGCAGAAAATCGAAGTCTAAAAACTTCACAATTGAGTCATACAAAATGAACTTAATTCACTTAGAAGTCATCACATTACAAAATGAACTTGAGTCATTCCAAAATTAATCATGTCATCATGAAATGAACAAAATGATAACGATTGTCAACATCTACGACGTCATGCAACTTGAAGCGCGCACTCCTGCTACTATCCTCTTCTGACCTGAAAAGGAAATAAGAGGACCTTAAGTTAACTGAGTTTCATTACTGTAAAGTAAGACAACCATTATTGATATATGTATCTTACTGAAAGTTTGTCACGGAAAGAAACAAATTCTTGCGTCTTACTTGATGTGTTCTCAATCATAATAGATTCTAAAGATGAAAGATAGTTTGTTGGTTCTGGTTCAACAACATTAAATAAAGAGCAAGTTCTTTTGTTGTGATCGGATCTACCACACTTGCTACAATCAACTGAATTTTGTTTCCTTTTCATCCTAGTCCTCGAGGCTCCAGGCTCATCTACTTCCTTCTTTCTTAGTCTTTGTTTCTTTCCTTTCTTCTTTTTCAAATAAGATGGCGGCAATGGTTGCGGATTAGATGATTTAGGCCATAAATCTTGCTCGTTCATAGGCAATATGGTTGTATATGCTTTCATGTATGTCTCAACCTTGTAGCAATAACATAGTCTACAATCTTATCTTTTTTTATCCATATAGCACAGATAGCATGTTCGCAAGGTATTCTTGATAATTCCCATTTTCTACAACTGGATATCTTGTTATACAAGTCCACAACCCAAGTGTCAATTCAGCAGGCCTTATGATTTCATAATTCCATGAGTTAGCCTTTCTAGGAATATAACTAGAAGCCCCTTTCGTGTTTCTATGCAATTTCTTTCTTATATTTGGACAAATGTCACCCAAAGTCTATTTTTCAGCCTCATCCCTACTGATGCAATCCTAGCCTATTTTTCAGCTTTATCCCTATTGGATGCAATCCTAGCCATGAGTATATGCCTTATGATCTCCAAAAGTTTGATAATGGGTTTATCTCTAGCATCAAGAATGAGACTATTGAGGACCTCACACACATTGTTTAATAGAACGTCACACTTTGAAAGTGGTGAGAAGTGAGATCTAGACCATTCACTTGGTAACTTACTCAAAAGCCATTCATACGTTTTTTTATCCGGTTCACATATCTCCAACATATGTATATTAAACGCTTCAACAATTGTTGCTCTAGCCGCTTTCCAAAAAGCATTTTTTAACGCATGACCAGGGAATCCGACTGCTTTAAAATTATTATGCAAGTGTCGGGCATAAAATCTGTGTGAAACATTTGGTAACACTTCCTCAAAAGCTTCAAGAAGGCCTTTTTGCTTATCTGACATGAATGTCCATAGATATTGCTCTTCTATTTCAATATCAATCGTCAAATAGTTCAAAAACCACTGCCATATATCCTTGCACTCCTTTTCCATAATGACATAGGCTATAGGAAAGATATTGTTATTACCATCTAAACCAACAACAACAAGCAATTGTGCACCATACATAGAATCTTTCAACCAGCAACCATCAACACCAACTATCTTTCTACAACCTACCTTAAAACCATCTTTACATGCTACAAAACAAATGTATAATCTTTGGAATCTAGACGGATTGTTAGGGGTCTCATTTGATGTTAACTTCATATAAATTGATGTTCCAGGATTGGATCACACGATCTCATTAATATAATTCCACAACATGCTAAACTGGTCATTCAAATTGCCATCAATCAAAGAAATAACCTTCTTTTTAGCTTTTCTTGCTTGATATAAAGATACGTCTACTCCCAGCTCTCTACTGACTTCATCTCTGAATTTTGATGTTTTCCATTCTCTGTTTGATTTGATTCTGTTGACATATTTCTTTGCAATCCAATTGGAAGTGACATTCTTATTCTTGACATTTCAACAAAAACATGTATGCTCGAAGATGTAAGTATTTATTTGAAAATTTATATCCCTATGCATTTTTTAAGCTAGAATTACCCACTTATAAGAGGGACGATGCTTACATGCTCCCCTTGCTCTTACCGAGTCATCCTTTATTATCGAGTCATCCTTTATCCACTCGACCGTCCTTCTTCTTTTAATCTCATGAGTAGTAACAACTTCCTTAAACTCTTTTTTGTTTTGAAATACTTGTCCTAATGATAACTTAGGATTAGCGTCATCTGTCCTGGGATTATGCTTTGGAAAGTTAAAATCTTCATTAGATGCATCACTATCACTATTCAAGCTTTCCATGTCATTGGAAACAACACAATCTGAGTCGCCATCTTCATTTTGCATCTTTTTTTGCAACTCTTTGCTAATAAACTCTTCACTATCATCATTTATGCTCGCATTTCCTTCCATATTGACAGAAAAGGTTTCAACAGAAGGATCAACATTTCGATCAAATAAAATGTCATCTTCATAATCTGAATTTTCAAACTCTTCATTATCTGATTCATTATCAGAATCACTATATATTGCTTGACTCTCAAACATTGAATCTGTCAACATATTAATTTTTATTATATAATAATAGAGAAGCTATTTTTATGTGAAACATCAATTCTTTCTTCATCTTTACGTTTAATTTACGGGAAGAATATAAGAAGTAAATTTCATAACTAAAACAAATCAGGAAAACTAAAATGTATTAAAACTTACTATGAGTAACCCTTGTTGGGCCTGTATCACAGATTCAACAACAAGGTGTCAATTTTATAGAGATAGAAGCTTCACCCAAGAATAAATTGTTCAACCATTAGAAACTCTATTTCAAGCTTTCTAAAAGTGCCTTTTTGTTCTGTCAAAAGGGAGATTAGGAGACAAGAATAAAGATTTTGAGAGAAAATGGAGGGAAAAGAGAAGTCACGTGACAAGAAAAAAATTTCGTCGAATATAAATGGCAATACTGATAGGGATGTTTTTGATCAAATTAGAGGAATTTAAAGAATGTTTTAGGTTAAGTGAGATATTATAACGATGTAGTGAAAGTTGGGGTGAAACATGAGGGGATGGTTTTGGTGAAAGTGTCGGTACCTTTTGACACGAAAAAAGAAGAGTTGCAAGTCCAAAGTTTCTTATGTCGTGGTGCATTGCCCCCCTCAATTCTCTCTCTTCGCATTCTCAAGATCTCAGCTTCCATTCTCCGCCACAAACCACTTAGCTCAATTCAACAACCATGTAATTTCCTGCACATAAAACCTCACCTCTTTTCATGAATGGATTTGCAGTTCCTGAAACCTTGTCTCTCATCTCTTTCTTTACATCCATGGTTGTTGTTTCTTCCTCCCGTTTTCTTTCACTATCATTCTCTTCAAACCCCAACACTCCTGCTTCCTGTTGTACTTGCGTGAAAATGAAAACGCCCGGTGCTGTGAACAAAGATGCAGCAGCTATACTATGGTACAAGCACGATCTTCGTGTCGACGATCACCCAGGAATTGTTGTAGCTTCTTCTATGCATCGGTCACTTGTACCTTTATACATCTTCGATCCCCGCATTCTTTCTCGTAAATTTCTTAACCATCATCTTGCTCTACTTGGACATGTATTTTATTTAAGGGAAAAAAAAGGATGAACTTGAAAACTAAAAGCAAATGCTCTCTCCCTCTCCTGTATTTCGAATACTAGGTCTTCTTGAGAGAAGTGATTTACCTTTTGATCTTTACTTTCGTTGTGATGTGATGGGCTACCGATTGTAAAATATTTATTTATTTATGTGTCTTACTTGGTGATTGTTGAAGAAAATACCCAAGTAGTGATTTGACGAGAAAATCACATTAACGTTTAAAATTTGAATAATATAATAAATTTGAATTCTTGAAATTTGTTTAGGGAGAGTTTCAAAATGAAATAGTTACAGAAGTAGTATGAACTTTTTTTTGGTTTTTTATTTTGTGATTATCTAAGTTTATAGTATATGTATGCAGTTTCTGTTTGATTAAGTTGATGATTGTTGCACTGAAAAAAATAAGTGAATTACTTTGTGTAAATTGGAAATTCATGTCTTGTTTAACTGAAGATAGCTAAAGCAGAACAGTGACCGATTTTTTGAACTTCCAGTGAGGTCACGAAAAGTCCTTTCTCTTCTGCATGCCTCAAAGGCAAGACCTTCAAATGGTCAATTTTATACGCTTTAGAAACTTGTTAAAAGTCAGGTGAGCTACTCATGTATCTTGTTTTGTGACTGCTGTTGTCATTTTCACAGGATTTTCTGATGACATGCTTGAGTTACTTCTTTTTGCGCTGGAAGATCTGAAGGATTCACTGATGGAGCGAGGATCTAATCTGATGATCAGGTTCGGGACTGCAGAGAGTGTCATAGAAGGGCTCGTCAAAGAGGTTTTTACATATTATATTTGCTTATTCTGATATTTATCTGGCCTGGAATGAGGGAACTTCAGGCTGTCATCCACTTATATATTCTTACATTCATCACCGAGGATAGGAACAGGTCAAGGTTACCAACATATTTGTAGAGGAGGAGGTAGAGTTTGGCTTATGGAGAATGGTTGAAGGTGTAAAAGAGACCTTGGATACAATACCTTCTGCAGAGGGGACCCCAAAACTTGTAATATGGAACACTCCATTTTATGATATGAAGGTACTTCCTTTTCTTATTTCAGGGTCCCGATGCTCTGTATTCAGCAAAAATTCTTAGTTCCTGATTTTTTAACTTCTATATATCCAGAGCTTAAAGGTTTTTCCGAAATCGTATGATGAATTCAAGAAGCTGAAATTACCCATTACGTCACCTCTTTCTTCTCAAGTGTTACCAAATGCAGATTTGAGCTTCTCTTGGGGTATGATCTGACAACTCTTTTTCCCCAACCATCAGCGTGCAATACTCTTATGATATCTATCATCTTTTTTCTTTGCTCACAACATGGTATATAATAGTAGTATATGCACTAGGTACATTGCCCACATTAGAAGATCTGAAGAAATTTATGGATGACAATGTTGGCACGTCCCGAAACAGATGGGCTTCGATTGAGAAGGCTTCATCTACAAGTGAATTGCAAAAAGCCCAAACTGCAACTCTGAGTACTGTTGTTCAAGTTTCGAGAGAGGAAGAGTTTAATGAAAAAAGTCTAACTGATTCAACTCTCAAGAAAATTCAGAGGAAGCAACAAGTTAAATCAGTCTTCGTAACACAAAGTGGAAATATAGTGGGAGGTGGTACAAGTCTAGTGTTGAATGCTTTGTCTTCATATTTGAGATATCACGAGGAAACTTCACAAGATGAATGGCAGGAGTATGAGTCACCTTTTAATTCTTTATGTCATAATCATCACTTTAGTCCCACGATATCCTATGAAATCTTTTGATCGCTTGATCAAAGCTTCTAAGATCTTTGTAGGCGAGATATATTCATATATTTATAAATGTTTCTCATAGTTATATCATGTACTCCCTCTTTACCAATGAACAACGGCAAAAAGTTATAACTGTTTTTTTGTGTTCATTTAATTGTAGATATAATTTTAAACAAGTTCCAAGGGCCTTGGTTCAGTGGTATGACAAGATCTGTGAATTAGGCGCACACCACGAGCTTGGTCCCTGGTGTGGACTAAAATTATGGTAGTTAAGTAGAGAAGGATAGAGGGGCAGACCCAATATTTGCGGAGTTTCAAACCATCCGCCAACTGGCCCTCGGGGATTTCTAGGTTATAAACAAAAGATATTATCTTGAACAAATATTTGATTGCCTTAAAAAGCTTGAAATCACTCTCTTCAGGATAAGGAGAATAAGATCATTTGCTTAAGCTAGTATAGCAGAGTGAGAGTCTACAAGTGTCTTATCCCCTTTGTCAGATATCCTTCCCACGTTAGGATCAGATTTGCGGAAATATCAGCTCATAGTACTTTGTGCTATTATGAATGATAATGATTTCTGGGAATCAATCTTTTCTCAGAGAGATATTTTTATTTCTTATAATGTTGGCTTGGCTCTCTCTCTCTCTCTCTACACGCTAAGTTCCCTCTCTCTCTCTCTCTCTGCACGCTAACGAATAGTCGGACCACCAACTCCGGTGACCTACACAATCCGGCGCCCAGGTAAGGACTATCGATCTCTATCTCTCCTTCTCTCTTTCTCCTCTCCTCTGTTTCTCCTTTCTCTTTTCTTCTTCCTTTCATTATCTTTTCCTTCCCGGCGGATATCTTCTCCGCCAATTGGAACCCTAGAATCAGGTTAGACTCTATCGGGTATTAACAGGTGCCATCCCTTGCTGCAATTGGTCTGTATTGCTTGAAACCCACTTCCAGTCGTCTCACTGTAGATCGGGTTCTATCGTTCCTTTCTCCTCTCTATTTCTTGTCCTAGGCATTTATTTCTAGATCCTGAAATCTTTCTTGTTGGTTGTATCTTTCTTATTAGCTATTTCTGGTTATTGACTTTTGCACTACGTGATATTAGCTGTATAGTTTTTTATTTTCTTGTTTTTGTTTCTAGTTTCTGTTGTGTTCTGAGAATTTACATCTGAACATATGGTTTTCTTTATTATTCATTCAATTTCTGTACTTTTAAGTACCTAGAATTGAAGCATTTAGGAATAGATTCTTGTTCAATTTTGCTCCTCTGTTCCTTTTTTCTTGTAAAATTCTGTTTTGCGATATCAATTTTCCGTCGATTGTTTGCTTCAAAGCTGTATTAGTCACTATTGCTTGTTGAGCCCGACATTTAGTTTGTAGTTCTACTTACTTTAGTCTTAGTATTCTTGTCTTATTAGTTCTACTTGCTTTTAAATTCTTGCTTGTTTGTGTTATCGTATTGATTTGCGCATATTTGCTTTAGTGGCGTTGGTGAACAATGGTATATTAGGGTCATGTTCTCGGTATGGGATGGGGGTGAGGGACAGGGGTCGTGGAGGGGTTAAGGGAGCCCCTAGATTGGGTGTAGGGTCTTAGAACATAGGGACTTTATCGGGAAAGTCCATAGAGCTAGTGAAGATTCTCAGGAAAAGAAGGATTAACATAGCATGTGTCTAAGAAACCAAATAAGTAGGAACTATGGCATGGGATGTGTCTGCTTCGGATATTGGGAAAAATGGGATTTGGAAGGAGATGGATAAGCTGGATCAAACATTGCATTGGCACTGTGAGGTTCTCAATCTTAATTAACAGATCTCCGTGTGGATTTTTTCCTTCGCAGAGAGGCTTGAGGCAGGGGGATCCATTATCCCCATTTCTATTCATATTAGCTATGGAGGGAATGAGTAGTTTGATCAACACCGCAAAAGGGAAGGGATGGATCAGGGGATTTCAAGCTGGTGAGTTGAACAATTTGGAGATAACTCATCTCCAATATGCAGATGATACGTTGGTGTTTTGTGATGCAAAGGTAGATCAAGTTTTGATTCTCAGAGTCATATTTATCATTTTCGAGGCAGTATCAGGTCTCCATATTAATTGGGGAAAGAGCTTTATTTATCCCATCAATACAGTTGCGGAGATAGAGCTGTTGGCTACAAAACTGGGAGGCAGAGTAGGTGAGTTCCCTAAAACTTACCTAGGCATGCCTTTAGGTGCCAAGAGTAAATCAAAAGGTATCTGGAATAGGGTTTTGGAGAAATGTGAAAAGAGGCTCACAAATTGGAAGAGTCAATACTTGTCTTTAGGAGGTAGATTGACACTAGTGAACAGTGTGTTGGATGCAATACCTTCTTATATGATGTCTGTATTCCCAATGCCAGCCAGTGTAGCCAAAAGCATTGATGCCCTCAGAAGAAATTTTTTGTGGCAAGGAAGCGAAGACAAGAAGAAGTTTCACTTAGTTAAATGGGAGGAATTGATTGTGAACAAGAAAGCAGGAGGTCTGGGAATTAGAAATTTGAGAAAGCAAAATCAAAGTCTCATGATGAAGTGGCTTTGGAAGTTTACTAATGAGGAAGGCATGCTGTGGAGGGATGTCATCACAGCTAAATATGGTATGGAAGATAGGTGGATGACAAAGGTGATAAGCACTCCATATAATTGCACCGTGTGGAGGGCAATTAGGAATATGTGGCCTATCTTATACCACAAAACAAGAGTGAAGGTAGGCAATGGGCAAAAGACCTCATTCTGGGAAGATAAATGGAACGGTGACTCTACAATGAAACAACTGCATCCTGAGTTGTTTAATTTAAGCCAACAAAAACTGGCCACTGTGGCTACAATGTGGACTGGACAAGGGTGGAATCTGGCACTAAGAAGACACTTATATGACTGGGAAATTGACAAAGTGGCAGAATTTCAGAATTCCTTAGCTTTCTTCACTAATCTCACTGATGAGAAAGATCTGTTGATATGGAAGAGAGATAGTCAAGGGTGGTTCTCTGTCAGATCAGTGTACAAGGAGCTTAATATGTATGCAGGACAGGAGATCAATTGGCCATGGAAGATGATTTGGAAACCTAAGGTGCCTTGTAAAGTAAACTGTTTTTTATAGTTACTAACTAAAGAAACAGTTTTGACTCATGAAAATCTTAAAAAAAGCGGCTACCAATTGGCATCCAGGTGTTCTCTATGTGGAGAGCAAGCTGAGACAATAAACCATCTCTTTTTGCATTGCCCTTGGACAGATCAACTTTGGAGAATGTTCATTTGCCTGAAAGGGATCAGGTGGGTGAAACCAGGGAGCATTAAGGGAGTTTCTAAGTAGCTGGAACAGGGACGGTAATGCTTCAAAGGAGGAGGAGAGATGGAACATTGTCCCAGCATGTATATGGTGGAAAATTTGGCGAGAAAGAAACAACAGATGTTTTGAGAATGTGCAGAACAACTTGCAGAAGATCAAAATGAACTGTCTAGGCATTTTTTATTTTTGGTGTAAACTTGATGTATTAGCTCAGACAGAAGATATCTTTGATGTGCTAGATTATTTATAGGCACCAGTTAGCTCAAAAATGATGTAAGTTGTAATAGTTTTTGGAGGGGAACTACACTTTTGGTTGTAGTTAACCTGTGGATATATAGAGTAAAGTTACCAGTTTCAAAAAACAAACTATGGCATGGGATGTGGACGGATATAAGTTGTGGTACTCGGGAAGCCTGATGAATAGGAATGGGGTAAGAGTTTTAGTCGATGAAGAGCTAAGGGAGAAAGTGGTAGAGGTTAGGAGGGTCAATGATTGGAGGAGGATGATGAAATTAGTCATTAGAGGGTCTACTTTGAACATTATTAGTGCATACGCACCGCAAACAGACTTGGACGAGGAGAAGATCTTTTGAGAGGTTTTGGATAAGGCGGTGAGAGGTATACCAAGTACTGAGAAGCTTTTCATAGGAAAAGATTTCAATGGGCACATCGGGCTATCCCCGAAGGGTTATGACGATGTGCACGGAGGCTTGGTTTCGGGGGTTGGAACGAAGGAGGAGTCTCACTTTTGAATTTCGCAAGAGCCTTTGGGTTGATGGCAGCTAATTCGAGTTTCTCGAAGAAGGAGAAACACTTCGTTACCTTCCATAGTTCGGAGGCCAACACTCGAATAGAATTTTTGCTCCTTAGGAATGGTAATAAAAGTCTTTGTAAGGAATGTAAGGTTATCCCAAGTGAGAATCTTTCGACCCAACAGAAGCTCTTGGTAATAGATTTAGAGATCAAGAAGGAGAGGAAGAAGAGAGTTATGGATGACCGGCCAAGGATCAAATGAGGGCTTGACTATGGCTAGTGTCTTGGAGATACAAGAGAAGTTGATGGCAATGGGAGCATAGGGGAGTAGTGGGGATGTGAACAATATGGGGGATAAGACTGCAGTTGCAGGAGACAACTAGAGGGTGTTGGCTGTCTCGAGAGGCTGTTCTAGTAGGCATGGAGGGGACTAGTGGTGGAATAGAGAAGTGCAAGGGAAGGTGGAGGAAAAGAAGGTGGCTTATGTAAAGTTGGTGTATAAGGACGAGGAACAAAAGCGAACGAATAGGGAGAAGTATAAGATGTCTAGAAAGGAGGCGGAGTTAGCGATAACGATGACACTAACAACCTTTGAGGGCTTGTACGCAGAATTAGAGGACAAAAGGCAAAGATAAGAAGTTATACAGGCTAGCTTAGCTAGAGAAATGAGGGTCTGTTACCTTGACCAAGTGAAGTGCATTAAGGTTGAACACGGAAAAATACTGGTGCAGGAGGTACTCATTAGAAGGAGATGTCAGTCATACTGTAGTGGAGGAGGTGCTCATTAAAAGGAGATGACAGTCATACTTCCACAAACTCTTGAACAAACTGGGGTACAACGAAATTGTGCTTAGGGATTTGAAACACTCAGAAAGGCGTCACGATTATGGTTATTGTAAGTGTATAAAGGTTGAGGATGTTAAGGGTGCTATTAGTAGGATGCGTAGGGTTAAAGCAACTGGGCCAGACGAGATTTTGGTGGATTTTTGGAAGAGCACATAAGGGGCAGTATAGAGTGGCTGATTGAGTTGTTCAATGTCATTTTCATGACAGCGAAGATGCCTGAAGCATGGAGATGGAGTACTATGATTCTGTTGTACAAGAACAAAGGTGACATTCAGAATTGCAACAACTATAGGGGTATTAAGTTGCTTAGCCGCACTATCAAGGTTTGGGGAGGCTGGTGGAGATGAGGGTGAGGAGGGTTGTGACTATTTTCTAGAATCAATTTGGATTTTTCCAGGAAGTTTGACTACAGAAGCCATTCATCTCGTAATGAGACTAGTGGAGCAGTATCGAGAGAGGAAGGATTTACACATGGTGTTCATCGACCTAGAAAAGGCTTACGACAAAGTCCATAGGGAGATTCTATGGAGGTGCTTGGAGGTTTGAGGTGTACCTGTAGCGTACACTAGGTCGATTAAGGACATGTACGATGGATCCAAGACCTGAGTAAGGACAGTAGGAGGAGACTCAGAACACTTTTTCGTGTTGATGGAGTTGCACCAGGGATCAACCCTTAGCCCATTTTTATTTGCCATGGTGATGGATGCATTGGTGTGGCAAATTCAAGGTGACGTGCCATGGTGTATGTTATTAGCTAAGTTGGATGTTGGGAGACAGACCGTGGAGTCTAAAGGGTTCAGGTTGAGGAGGATCAAGACTAAATGCTTGAGTGCATGTTCAGTGCTGTGATGTATGAGGCTAAGTGGAAGTGAGGCTTGATACACCGTCCATTCAAAAGAGAGGTAATTTCGAGTATCTTGGGTCTATTATCTGAGGAATGAAAGGATTGACGAGTATGTCACTCACCGTATTGGTGCAGGGTGGATAAAATAGAAGCTCTCATCCGGAGTGTTGTGTTGTGTGATAAGAAAGTGTCACCTAAACTTAAAGGCAAGATCTATAGAATGGTGGTTATACCAGCTACGTTATATAGGACGGAGTGTTGGCTAGTCAAGAATTCTCACATTCAGAAAATGATAGTGGCGGAATGAGGATGCTGTGATGGATGTGTGGGTATATTAGGAGAGATAGGATTAAAAATGAGGATATTTGAGACAAAGTGGGAGTGACTTCGGTGGAAGACAAAATGCGGAAAGTGAGGTTGAGATGATTCGGGAATGTGATGAGGAGATGCACGGATGCCCCAATATAGAGGTATGAGAAATTTTCTATGGATGGATTCGAGAGAGGTAGAGGTAAACCGAAGAAGTATTGGGGAGAAGTGATTAGAAAAGACATGACACAATTGCTGCTTATCAGGATATGATCTTAGATAGGAAGGTGTGGAGGACACGAATTAAGGTAGAAGGTTAGTAGCTAGGAGTGCGTCCATACTAGTAGGTAGGAGTGTATTGTCCTTTTGTCCTTACTAGCGATCGTAGGACTTCGCTTGAAGTTTCTTGTTCTTCGATTTTGGTTACTATCTATTGTTTCGTGTAGTTCGATTATAGTATTATTTTTTTGTAGTACTGTTCTGCTACTATGGTTTTGTTACTATCTATTGTCTCTTGTACTTTCCTTAAGTCTTTCTGTGGACTGTTTTTGACTTGAGCCAAGGGTCTATTGGCCTCTATACCTCACCTCTGAGGTAGAGTTGAGGTCTCCGACCCCACTTTGTGGGACTAAACTGGGTATGTAGTTGTTGAATCTTTTCTTTGAGAATATAGTTCAAATCTTTTCTGTAGCTTCTTTTCGCACTGTGAATGTCTTCAAGATTTCAACTCTTAAGCTGTTGTCAGTGCAATATATATTGTTCCTGTACCATTTGAGAAAGAATTCCGAAGTTTAACTGCTTAGCTTACTGTGTTACTTAACTGGGCCTTTGTGAAGACATTGGACATTAGATCCTTCTGTTTTGAATTAGTATAAGTGGAAAAGGAAAAGGAAGAGGACTGTCAGCTTAATATATTGATGAAAACAAGAACAGAAAATATGAGCATTAACCCCTCTATTAGAAGTTTTAAGGCCTTGTGGTTTAACTGCTTTTCTTATCTCCTATATGCAGCCTCTATTGCATCTATTTGATCTGCAGTATTTGCCTTATGGTAATTAAGATTTATGTTACAGAAACATGAGACTTTGTGCGAAAAGAAACAGCCTCTGTACCTTACCTCTGAGGTAGATTAGGGTCTCTGTACACTCTACCCTCCCCAGACCCACTTAATTGGACGACACTGGGTATGTTGTTGTTGAATCTTTTCTTTGAGAATATAGTTCAAATCTTTTCTGTAGCTTCTTTTCGCACTGTGAATGTCTTCAAGATTTCAACTCTTAAGCTGTTGTCAGTGCAATATATATTGTTCCTGTACCATTTGAGAAAAAATTCCGAAGTTTAACTGCTTAGCTTACTGTGTTACTTAGCTGGGCCTTGGTGAAGACATTGGACATCAGATCCTTCTGTTTTGAATTAGTATAAGTGGAAAAGGAAAAGGAAGAGGACTGTCAGCTTAATATATTGATGAAAACAAGAACAGAAAATATGAGCATTAACCCCTCTATTAGAAGTTTTAAGGCCTTGTGGTTTAACTGCTTTTCTTATCTCCTATATGCAGCCTCTATTGCATCTATTTGATCTGCAGTATTTGCCTTATGGTAATTAAGATTTATGTTACAGAAACATGAGACTTTGTGCGAAAAGAAACAGCCTTTGTACCTCACCTCCGAGGTAGATTAAGGTCTCTGTACACTCTACCCTCCCCAGACCCACTTAATTGGACTACACTGGGTATGTTGTTGTTGAATCATTTCTTCGAGAATATAGTTCAAATCTTTTCTGTAGCTTCTTTTTGCTCTGTGAATGTCTTCAAGATTTCAACTCTTAAGCTGTTGTCAGTGCAATATATATTGTTCCTGTACCATTTGAGAAAGAATTCCGAAGTTTAACTGCTTAGATTACTGTGTTACTTAGCTGGGCCTTTGTGAAGACATTGGACATCAGATCCTTCTGTTTTGAATTAGTATAAGTGGAAAAGGAAAAGGAAGAGGACTGTCAGCTTAATATATTGATGAAAACAAGAACAGAAAATATGAGCATTAACCCCTCTATTAGAAGTTAAGGCCTTGTGGTTTAACTGCTTTGCTTATCTCCTATCTGCTGCCTCTATTGCATCTATTTGATCTGCAGTATTTGCCTTATGTTAATTAAGATTTGTGTTACAGAAACATGAGACTTTGTGCCGAAACCACTTGATGGAAAGATTATTCTCCTGATTAACTGCTGCCAATTGGCTTCATTTTCCAGGGTACATGAAAAAATGCGTGCAGTGGAAACTCGGGAAGGAGCCTCATTTGGTGCCCTTTTTGGGTCTGCTCTTCTTCTTGGAATAATTTCCAGAAGAAGAGTGTATCATGAAGCTATTGAGTACGAAAAAGAACAAAATGCTGGAAGTATATCGCCTTTTGGATACTCGGCTAAAACGGTTGCTGCAGCAGTTAATACTGTGTGTTCAATAGAGGTATTTTGGCTCTCAGAAATTGTTTTGGATCATAATATGAATGTTCTTGGATCAAATTTATTCACTATCTACTGATAGAAGTTCTGGCAAATACTTTCTAATAAGAATCTCATTGTTTTCGTAGTGGTATACGCTGTTGGCTTTAAAAGGTAAGGCAGCTAGTTGGAGAGGTTCCCCTGTTAGGATATGGAGATGGAATGGCTATCTGATTCATGTGAGTGAGATTTTTGAGGATTGTACCATACTAAGCTGATTTTCTGTCTATTTTGTGATGTTGTGTACCTGTCTACTGACATTAACTGTGTCTTTTCAGTATACACTTACTGGGGATGAAGGCCCTGCTCTTCTCCTCGTGCATGGTTTTGGTGCTTTTTGGAGCCATTATCGTGACAATATAGATAATATTGCGGAAGGTGGAAATCGAGTCTGGGCGATGACACTCCTGGGGTTTGGTGAATCAGAAAAACCAAATATTGTTTATACTGAAGTTGTGTGGGCAAAATTGCTTAGAGATTTCATAATTGAAGTAGTGGGAGAACCTGTCCATCTTGTTGGAAACTCAATTGGTGGTATGTACCAATTCCTTAAGCTTCTACGAAGTCATCATCCTAAGATAAGCGAGGGAAAATAACAGAGTGGACAAAAATTTGCATCCCTTGTTGTGAGTTTGCTATTTGTTCCATCTTTTTTTCTTAATTAGTTTTCTTGTTGATTGTGCTCCTGCGATTAACCAGGCTATATTGCCGCCATTGTCACTTGTCTTTGGCCTGCTTTGGCAAAGACGGTGATCCTTTTGAACAGTGCTGGCAATGTTGTTCCTGGATATTCTGGTGCATGCCATTCTGATGTAAGAATGTAAACCCATCTTTTACCAACTTAAATATGCAATTTAGTAGTTGGACGTATCCACTTTTCATGGTCATATGTTATTAAAGATGATGTCTTACTATACAAGCAATTCATCGATCCAATCATTACAAACTTTCTTCCTATTGTTCAACCGAACTTTTAGATGAAAAGTTCATGGAAAATTGAGGTGGTTGTATATTTTAAGGTTAGGGAAGCTTCAGGAGCAGCCTGGCTAGGTGCTCGGTTCCTTTCACTGTTCTTGCGTTTGAATCTTAGGAACACACTGAGAAGTTGCTATCCAATAGTAAGTGTGCTTTAGATTCTGTCATCATGTGTCTGTCGTCTTTGATACACTGGTTAGCCTCAGCTTTTGTTTTCCCAGAGAAGTGATCGTGCAGACGAGTGGCTTATCCAGGAGATGCTGCGAGCAGTATCCTTGTCGATACATATCTGTGATCTTTAACCTGTGACAGCTCAAGTATTCCACACTACACTTGACTCTTACACATTTACAGAGCTTAACCCCTGCCCAGGTATTATGGTCGTCTTCAGTGGTTCAGAGCCTTATGTGAATCTTTTAAGTGCCACAACAATTGTATTGCAAATAATTATCATATCACAAATTATGATGTACTGCCTTGACAAATCCAGTCTTATGACCCCGGTGTAGTGGTGGTCTTGGAAAGTATTTTCAGCTTTGATCTTTCTGTCCCTCTTAATTATCTTTTGCAAGGATTTGAGAAGAGAGTACTTGTGCTACAGGTAATACATTCTGAATATTCTATTGCATGAACCTTGTTCATCATTTCACTAGTTTTTTAAATGCTTATCATGTTGTATTCTCAATTCTGTTAGGGAATGAAAGATCCACTTTGTGACTCACGTACGAGGTTAGCCATGCTGAGAGAGCACTCTGAAGGAATCGTAATCAGGGAGCTAAATGCTGGTATTTCATGGAAAACTTTATTTTTCGATTTCCTCAGTACCTGGAATAAGTGTGTTTGGTATGATGGAAAATTTTCTCATGTTTGGTTGGCTTAAATGTTTTGAAAAATATTTTCCAAATGAACTTATTTTACTCAAATTTAAGGAAAATGACTTCCCTTCAAAATGTAAGAAAAATATTTTTCAAAACTCTCTTTCAACCTCACACCCCAACTTTTCACCATAACCCGAGTCTCGGATATCGATTCCCGATACTGACCTGGGATTTGACTCCTGATCCTGACTACTGATTTTCGACATGGGATCCGACTCTTGACCGCGATTCGAGACACAACTCTCAAACCCGACATCTGATTCCTAACCCGAGACTTGACTCTTAAACTTGATCCAAGACATAGGATTCGGGATCCGACCTCGACTCGAGACCCCATTCCCAAACCCGACTTGGGTCCAGACTCCTGAACTCAACTCGGTACCTGAGACTCGACTTGACCCTGAACACGATTCGAGAACAACTCTTGACACCAACTCGGGATCCAACCTCGAGATGTGATCGGGTTCGATCTTGACCCACTCCCGACCTCTGACTCCGACTTTGACTTCGACCCCGACTCGATCCCGTCTCCCTGCCCTAACTCGGACTCAAGTCCTGGATTGAAAGTCGGGGTCAGGTCCGGACAGGGGAGTCGAGGTCGGGTTCTGGGTCAAGAATCGGGGTTTAGTCTCGGGTAGAGTGTCGGGATCAGGTCCAGGGACGAGTGTTGGGGTCAGTTCCCGGGTCGAGAGTCATGGTGGGTTATCGGGTTCAGGTACCGTGTTGGGTCTCGGGTTGGGAGTCAAGAGTTGGCGTTGGGTCCCGAGTCGGGAGTCTAGGTTAGGGTCAGGGTTGGGTGCTGAGTCGGGTGTCGGGGTCAGGGCTTAGGGTCGGGTGTTGGGTCGAGAGTTGGGTCGGGTCCCGTGTCGGGAGTCAGGAGTTCTGGTAGGGTCCCGAGTTGAGAGTTGGGGTCAGATCGGGAGTCGGGTTTGGGTTTCTGGTCAGGTAAGGTTGTGGGGTCGGGTCTTGGGTCGAGTGTCGGTATCGGGTCCCGGGTTGGGAGACGGGATCAAGTCAAGGATCAAGAGTCGGGGTTGAGTCCAGGATGAGGCGTCGAGGTTGTGTCCCGGGTCGGTGGTCAGGGTCAGTCAAGAATTCCGAATCAGGAGTTGGGTTTCAGGTCATGGTGTGTGTGGTGTCATTAGTATTTGCCTAGACTATACACATATGCTTTTGGGACAATACTTTCTTCTTACTAATCAAACACTAGAAAACAAGTATGAAACCCACTTATTTTCCAAGAAAACATTTTTCTTGGAAAACATTTTCCTTCATACCAAACACACCCTAAGGCCCCATTTGGCCATGAGAAATATTCACTTTTTTCGGAAATTTTTTTACTTTATTCAAAAAATGTTGAAAAACTCTAAATACAACTTCATGTTGTATTTGGAAAAGTGAATAAGTCTCAACCTGTTTTCTCTTTTTTTCAACTCCAACTTCACCTTTATATTTAAAAGTTTTTCCAAAAGTCTATAAAATTTCTTTCCAGATAGATATAGCCAAACATAACTCCAACTCCATTTTTTTCTGATTTTCATGGCCGAACGCCTACTAAATCTGTTTGCATTTTGTCATTTTGCACTATTAATATTTCAGGCCATTGCCTACAGGATGTGAAACCAGAGGAAATCAACTCTCTCATTCAGGAATGGTAGTGACACTTGAAAGTGAAGTGCTTACAACTAGCTCAAAAAAGTAGAAACCAGTGTATTAAAAAGCCTGGCTTAACTGTTTTGAAAAATGTTTTCCAAATGAACTTACTTTCCTCAAATTTAAGAAAAATGACTTCTCTTCAAAAAGTAAGAAAAATATTTTTCAAAACTCTTTTTCAACCTCACACCCCAACTTTTCACCATAACCTAAATCTCGGGTATCGATTCCCTACACTGACCCTGGATTCGACTCCCGATCCTGACTCCTGATTCGAGACACAACTCCCAACCCCGACATCCGACTCCCAACTCGAGACTTGACTCTGAAACCTAATTCAAGACATAGGATTCGAGATCCAACCTCGACTAGAGACCCGACTCCTAAACCTGACCTGGGTTTGGACTCCTGAACTCGACTTGGGACCTGAGACTCGACTTGGCCCTGAACACGATTCGAGAACAACTCCGGACACCAACTGAGGATCCATCCTCGATACGTGATCAGGGTTTGATCTTGACCCACTCTCGACCTTCGACTCTAACTCGATTCCGTTACCCTGCCCCAACCCGAACTCAGGTCCTGGGTTGAAAGTCGGGGTCAAGGTCAGGTCGGGTGTTGGGGTCAAGTTTTGGGTAGGGGGTTGGGCTCGGGGTCAGATCCTGAGTTGGGGTCGGGTGTTAGGTTGAGAGTCGGGTTGGGTCTCATGTCAGGAGTCAGGAGTTGGGGTAGGGTACCGAGTTGGGAGTCGTGTTTGTGTTCCAGTTGGGTCCTGGATGAGGTGTTGGGGTCGGGTCTCGGGTCGGGTGTTGATACGGTTCCCGGGTCGGAGTCGGGTCCCGGGTTGGGAGACGGAATTAAGTTCTGGATCGAGAGTCGAGGGTTGGTCCATGGTGAGGAGTCGAGGTTGGGGCTCGGGTTGGTGGCCAGGGTTGGGTTAGGAATCTCATATCAGGATTCGTGTTTTAAGTCATAGTCGTGTGTGGTGTCATTAGTATCTGCCTAGATTATACCTAGATGCTTTTGAGACGATATTTTCTTCTTACTAACCAAACACTAGAAAACAAGTATGAAACCCACTTATTTTCCAAGAAAACATTTTCTTGGAAAACATTTTCCTTCATACCAAACAAATTGTAAGGCCATATTTGCCCATGAGAAATATTCATTTTTGTCAGAATTTTTTTTTTTCACTTTATTAAAAAAAATGTTGAAAAATTCTAAATATAACTTCACGTTGTATTTGGAAAAATGAAAATAAGTCTTAATTTGTTTTCACTTTTTTCCAACTCCAACTTCACCTTTATATTTAAAAAAGTCTTTCCAAAAGTCTATAAAAATTCTTCCAGAAAGATATAGCCAAACATAATTCCTACTCCAACTCTAATTTTTTTTTTATTTTCATGGCCAAACACCTACTAAATCGGTTTGCATTTTGTCATGTTGCACTATTGATATTTCAGGTCATTGCCCACATGATGAGAAACCAGAGGAAATCAACTCTATCATTCAGGAATGGGTAGTGACACTTGAAAGTAAAGTGCTTGCAACTAGCTCAAAAAGGTTGAAATCAGTGTATTAAATAGCAGTACTAGTACTCTTTCCATTTCTATCAAGTCAATCTATCTGTAATTAACTGCTAATACATCCACAAATCTGCATGTATAATTTGTTAGAGGTTCAATGTGCAGATTGGTTTGGATTGCTGAATGAGAATTTTGTAGCTTGTCCTCGCTATGAATAATTATTACTATATATTTTTTAATGAAAAGGGTAGTATACCCTTGTACTATCAAAAATAGTCTAGACATATCACTCGTTTGAGTTTGGATTCAAATATGCCCTATTATACTTTAATGCGAATTTACCCTTATTTTTAACAAACGGATGTGATGAGCTTATAAACAAGTAACTTGCCCTGTTCACTCTACAAACCCGTCCCCGACCCAAATATGTCATTCCTATGAATAATTATTACTATATTTCGAAAAGGGCTAAGTATACCTTGTACTACCAAAAATAGTCTAGATATATCACTTGTTTGAGTTTGGATTCAAATATGCCCTATTATACTTTAATGTGAATTTACTATTTTTAACAAACGGATGTGATGAGCTTATAAATAAATAACTTGCCCTGTTCACTTTACAAACTCGTCCCCCGACCCAAATATTGATATAGAAATAGGTCTATTAGCTTAAGTATGTGAGAGTCAATTTTGGCGGGAAGGTTTAATTTCCCATTTCCTTTTATTTCATTTTCAGCACGTTTCACCTGAGCTAGCTGGTAGTAAAAAGCTCAATCAAACACTTGAACTGCACTATGATGAATGATAATACAGTTTGCTAGTTTCTACCTAAACTTCACTCATCTTTACTCTTGGCTCTTGTTCTTCCCTTCAATCCCTTCTTTGTTTCTTCTCTGCTCTTCGATACCAATAATTTGGTATCAATTGGCATCAGAGCCACGACGATTCCATGTCCCCTCGAAAGTCTGCTGAGTTGATTGCTAATGGCCAAGCTTCATATCTACATGAGCAGTACAAGGATTTGGCAACCCAACAATTGGATCAATGAATCCTAATTAAACAAAAGCATCAAGAGTTGCGAGCTGATATGGATCGGATGAATACAGAGCTTATCCAAAAGCTTAGCTCACTCAAACAGTCAGTTGATGATGCATTTAGATTCGCAGTCGAAGGACACTGCTTCTTCCTTTATCTGAGACAAGGTCTTATAATCATATGAACAAACCGTGACCCTAAAGGATCGATTGGCTTAGAGACAAAGGCTTTTTCAGAATTTGGAAGACAAATTGAGTAATAAATGGGTAGATTATGAAGAGTCATGTGAATTCTACTGCAAGTCGTGCTCTGTTGTTTGCTCTAGTAGGAGGTACTATCGCCTAAAACATGAAGATCTCCATTTGTGTTGGTAGTGCTTCAAAAGTGGTAAGTTTAACCTCGGAATTTCTCCTTCAGATTCTGTCCTCATAGAAAGTGTTGATGTTTTGGAGGATATGTTTTTGAATATGCTTTTATGGAAAACGAGAGTTACAATAATATAGACGCCTTGGAAGATACATTCTTTGCTGAACTTTTCATAAATGATGAGAGCGAGAATAATTCTCACAAACTGCTTGATAAAATGCCAAAGTTTAATTTTGGTTCTGTTAATACTGATTCAGATGCTTTAGAAGACATGTGTCTATCTGCATTTTTTGTGGAAGTTGAGATGATAAACAAAGTTCACAAGGTTTTTGATGAAATGACGAAAAGGGATCATGTCAAAGTAGAAATTAATAGCAAGTTCTCAGTCATAGCTCCTGTAGAGGATCCATGAATAAGTTTGAAGATTGTAAATTTAGTTAGTCACGTAAATAATGTTAGAGAAATATGGATGGACATTCCTAACATGTTTTGTTTGCATCGATCTTCTGATATCATCAATAAAGTGTGGGATACTCGATGGAAGTGATTTATGCATCCTTCAGTTGTGCATATTGATTCTATCTGTTCAGGTGCTACTATTCCAACATATAGCCATGTTTATAGTAGTAAATGAGACCTCTTCTTACACTTAACATCAATATCCATGAAGGAGTGTGTTTCTTTGGGGCTCAATTTTGCAAGTAACAGTGCATGACGACTCTAAAAAGATAGCCACAATTCGCTTGTTTGTACACAATTGGTCAATTGATGGGTTTACAATCCGTAAAGCTTCTCAAAGAAGGATTTTATGGTTATGTTCACGGCATCACATATTTTTGCTTAGTCCTGTCAGGGCTATAAGTTTCCTTGCTTTTGAAATTCTTGAAGACCCCAAGGGCATTTGGCATCGATTTTCATTTTATCCTAGTTCACATTTGCTCATGGTTACCAGTAGTAATCCCTTGCGTGTATTGTTGGGTTCCAACCTAGTTCTTATTATGCTCATGTTTTGATGATTGACAAACTTCATCACCGAAACCTGGTCCATGCCCGTCCTTTGGTTTGGGATTTAATTGTGTTTCAATGATGGCTTGACCTGGTGGAAGGACTAGTTACGTAAACTGGTGTCCCAGTGTGCAGGTTTGCAGTTGCACGCATTTGTCTTATGTGTCAGTTGTCTAGTACTTTTCTGGACAATGTCAGCACATTAGTGGGATGAATTTTTGTTGTGGTCCTTTCTAGCATCCACCAATGAGAAAGCTTCTCTCCCAATGCTCGTCATATATCATCCTTGAGGAGAGAAGCTCAAGCTTTTGCACAAATTCGAAAAGAATTTTCTCAAGCAAAGGCCTCACCAAATATTGCAAGACTCAACAATTTAGAAACTCTTTTGCTTAACAATGATATATGTTCTTTGTTTCTAGGTTGACTGTGATTTTTCATTGAACTTACAATTGTAATCTCACGCCCCTTTCTAGAAATTCTAGTGAGTATTTTGTTTATCTTTGTTTGTTCAAACCTGAGTTGTTCTTGTAGCTGGAGGTAGCTATGGAGTCTCACAGTAGAGTTATTGTGAGGGTGTGTTTGCAATAGGATCATCAATCATAATCAAGTTATCTCATTGCAAGGACCTTAGCAATTCAATTATACCATTCTCAAGGGATACTATTAATCGATGATTATTGTCATATAATAAGCATATGAGCAATGTCAAACAATAATCAGTCAATGACAAGTCATTTTATTTATTGATACATGGGTGACTATTCCTACCAATAGACAATCATAATCATTGGTTCACAAATACTAGGGAACTTGGTCCTACCATAATCTCATGATTTCCTCATCAACTATACATTATCATCACAATGCAAGTAGTTACTTAATCAACAGTAAAAACTGCCAAGTCAAATAAAGTCTGATGTTCAAATATATAAGTTACCTCAAATAGACAACATCACCTATATAAAACATTTAACTTTCATGCCAAGGGATACCATATTCACCCTTTCATTCACTTAACCGATAATTCAATCATCAATTAAACCTTCAAGTTATCACAAAAATCAAAACCAAAACACATTTTTCTTAAGTCATAATCATGAATTACCACAAAAAGTTTCTTATCGCAATTCCCGCTATCAAGCAACAATAGTCCTTTGTCCATGGTTCTTATTCACATACCAATCACTTGAAACATAAGTTTACACAATATACCATTTTCCCTTACCATTTTACCAATGATAAGACCATGCCCAACATTTAGCATACCATTTTCATTAAACCATATAGCAAATAATTTCCTTTAACCATCAACATATAACTAAGTTACTACCTTTCACAATTTTCAGAATTCACACAAGTCAATCAATCACAACTAATAAGCATCAACTTTGTCAAACTTAAACACCAAATCAAAACTTCATGAACCAACAAGACAAGCAACAGACCTACTCATATTCCTTCACACACCACAAAATGTACTACAACTTTCAATTCTTACCTATCACGGTTCAAATTTAACCAAACAACTTAAAATCACAATCATATCTTATATTACACCAACAAAGTTACGACCAACCAATTTCATCATAATTCATATGACAATCATAAGTTCTAGCCCTTATAGATAGATACCAATTGGAAACAACTAGATTTCAATTGCGAACTTCTCAAGATACCAATTGGAATCGACTAGATTCCAATTATAGTTGTAGAGATACCAATTGGAATCCAGAGATACCAATTGGATTTAACCCATACCAACAACTATACAAACCGCACGAGAGGAAAGAAAGAAGTGCAACAATTTTCTAGAATGCCTCATTTCTTCATTGAGAAAGATAAGACTGGACACAACTTCCACTATGAAGGAGATGAGTAGAAGCTACTAGAGATCACTATCCATATCACCTGTGAAACATCAACTGATCCTACAACCAGACTATACCCCAAAAGGATATAGCAGGAGTAGTATTACTACAAACAACACGTACTGGTAGGTATCATCGACCTACCAGGGTTAGATCACGTAAACGCAATATAGAAATCACATAACGAACGCATGACCACTCATATAAAAATTTAATCCACATCACTTTCATTCACTCGTGTTACCTAAGAGTATTCCATTCTTATTCTTGAAGACTTAGTTGTATCTAATCCCTTGCTAATAGTTAATATATATATCATTTAGCCTTTCTCAAACAACACCCAATATTTCAGTCAAGTGCGGTCAATAAAGACATTAAACCAAGTAAAAACCCTAAGTATCAATCGTTAACCCTGTCCACAACCATGACTCAACAACAATATCCATACCTCAATTCAAACAAGAGATTAACAACAACAAATATAATAAGCATCTTATCCATTTAACCCGGATCAACTCAAGGATCCATAAATAAACAATCATGGCAATTAACATACATCTCGATTTACACGAGAAACCACCTTTATCAATTAAACACATAGACCCGATTCGCTCATGGAACCAGTGTAAACAACAATCATACAAAATAATCCTAAACCCAGTCTACTTAAGGAACTGTCACACTCACAAAATACCTTATACATACAGGCTAAGGGTCTTAGGGTCGTCCACTAGCCATGACCTGCAAAGGACGAGCTCTTATTCATGGATTGTGTCGATGTGGTAACCGAGCCAACCAATGAATCATAATATCAACGAATCCTATAAAGATGTCCAAATACCGATACACCCCACAGCAATAACAAATATCACAACCAATGAGTATAAGCACTCATACTTGTACAGTAAACAAGACTTTAATATAACCTTATTATATGTGGTTAATACTTAGGATATCATTTAACAATTACCTTCCTTAAGCATGCATTGCAACAATAGACAACCACCCACACACTTGGTTAGCTCAAGCTAATCATTCCATGTAAGTAACACTCATTCTTTAACATACCAAATCACAAGTAGATATGATTCATTGGTTTCATCAATTACAACATGTCCGGAGACCAACCCATGGCTTATTCAAGTACTTATTTTAGGAGTGCACATTCAACCCAAAAGGAGTCTAAACTCTAGTTCAACATTCATAAATTCGTTCACTAACCCAATCCTCTTCATCTATACTGAGACCCGAGATTCCGCTATTATCTATCAACCCCTATATTCAAGTCATTACTAGGTTCAAGACCTACTCCATTAGCCCATCATTCAACTCTATTCAACTTATAGTCTAGTTTTAGCCATACATCTTTATACCTTTTACTTCCTAACCCTTAGCCTAACTTGACTTTTGACTCTTATGCTATACTACCGCCTCATTGTATCTTAATCAGTTCTCATCACTAACTTTAAGAAAGATTATCTCATATTCCAAACACCCACAATTTCAAGTTCACCCTTTTTATGGTATTTAGGCCGAATCACTAGATTATTGGCTCACACAGTCTTAATGACATCTATATTCACATTACAATCCACTATGGAGTCATACAAACCCAAACATCCATCAAGGATTCATACATTAACATACTAATACACAACTAGGTCCTTAGTACATTAAATCCATGTTTTATCCATCCAAACTCCATGACTGTAGGCCTAAGCATGATTTCTCCCATCAAATCTATATTACGAATATGATTACTAACCACAGTCTACTACTCATAAACCACAACCTACCTGGGCGCCAAGTTGCTGTAACAAATAAGTTATATCATGAATGGACCTCCTTCTTTACGTTTGCAAGGCTAATCATCTAACAAACAGCAATTATAAGAGTAATCAATAAACTACTCTTCAAACAAATACCTTAGGAGTTCAAACCCATTAGTTCTACCCATTCTAGGGTTTTCCTACCATTAATTCACCTCAACACTACCAATTTCATGGTTACATTAGTGAATTAATGCTATGAAAGAGTAATTTAATGATTAACAACTAAAACCCAAGGGTCTTATTTACCCCCTTGCACCAGAAAATCAACTAAAATCAGCTTTAACCCTCCCCAAAATACGTAAACTAGTAATTCTAAGGCCAGATTATCAATTTACTAGTTAACGGGGATGAATTTCTTACCTTTACGAAGCAAATCGATGGACAACTGAAGATTTTTTCCCAAAATCGCCTCTCCTTTGCCCCAAAATCAGTTTTTCTCTAAATTTGCTCTTTTTCGCAATACATCTTTAATCCAGGACATCACGAACAATACCCTTTACGCTAAGATCAATTCCGGGAGTTTTACTTATCCAAATTCAATTCTGAAAAGTCCTACGGGTTCCTTATCGTTTTAGCTAACATAAAATCAAGTTAAACACTATCACATTTACCCAATCAATTCCTGAATTGCCCTAGATCACACCTCACTCAGATTCCCTCCAAGACTAGCCTAGCTGAAATTCCTAACTCCTAATTCGGAGAAAATCTTAATCCGAATTTTGACACGCTATACTTAACCGGAACGACGGAAAGGGTCGTTACACCATTCTTGAGGACAAGGATGTTGTTCAACCAGGGGAAGGGGGGTTATTGATACAAAAATTAGTGTCTATTAGCTTACTAGTTACATAAGGCCCATGCTAAACCCGAACTCAAACTTATGATACAAAAGTAAGAAATTTAATTTTTTAAAAGTATAATTTATGTCACATTTTTCTATTGTATAATTAATTTAATTTAGTGACACGTTAGTTATGTCTTGTTTGGTAAGTCTTCATAATTAATAAATATTTTTCTTCAAATAATTGGATAACTTTTAAAGGACGATTATTTATGAGGAATGAAGTATGGAAGGAGAATTAGCAAATACAAAGGGACACAAAGTTCAATTTAGCAAATAAATGGTGTGTTCGGTATGTTTTAAATTCTTTCATATTTGATTGTTTAATTTTTTGAAAAATATTTTTTCTAGGAAAATAAATTTCTTAAAAATAAGAAAAATGACTTTCCTCGTGGAAGTAGGAAAATTATATTCCACTAGTATCATTTCACATTCATTCTCCAATATACCTTATCTTCACTCCCAACCCCATAACTCTCATCCCTGCCACCCCATACCCCCACATCTCATAGCACTTATCTAAATTATATTCAAATAATTTTAGAATAATATATTTACTTACATACCAAAATTAAGAAAATACTTATTTTTTTGAAAAAATATTTTTAAAATGATATTCTTCATAAAAAAAACCAATTTTATACCACACACAACCAAATAGAGAATATGAGGTATTATTAGTAAGATATAATAAGTGCTTTGATTGGAAATGAAACGATAACTTCAAAGTTACTCAAATTTACCAAAATATACAATAAGAAATAATGTACTCTATTTGTTTTATTTAATTTTGCATTTGTTGATTTGGCACTCCCATTTAAAAGTCATTTATTATGAGTGTTTTATTTATGCTTATTAATTATGTTTGAAAGTATATGATTGACAATTAGTACGTTATATAATTACTTAATGATAAGGGTAATATTGAAAGAACATAATAAATAATTACTTAATGATAAGGATAATATTGAAAGAACATACTCCCTCTGTTTCAAAAAGAATGACCTACTTTCCTTTTTAGTTCGTTTAAAAAAGAATGACCCTTTCCTTTTTTGGCAACACTTTAATTTCAACTTTCCACATGACATGTTTAAGACCACAAGATTAAAAGGCATTTTAGTACATTTGTCATAACTTTAATTTAGGACCACAAGATTTAAAAGTCTTCTCTATTTTCTTAAACTTCGTGCCAAGTCAAACTAGGTCATTCTTTTTGAAACGGAGGGAGTAATAAACTTCTCTTGATTTATTAAAATAATACATAAAGATAAAATTTTATTTTTAGTACAAGGGTCAAGAAAAATGAAAAAGAGAGAGTGAAAGTTACTCTCTCAATTTCTTTTTATTTGTCTCTTTGACTTGACAATTCTCTTAAGAAATTATAAATCAGGAGTAAAATATATAAAATTATCCTTATTAGTTATGTTTTTCAAAAATTTTAAGTTTGACTACTAATACTTTATGTGGTTACTTAATAAATAAGAATGATATAGAAAAAAAAAATTAATAAATCTCTGTGATTTCCTAAAATAAATAAGTAAAAAATAATTAGTACAAAAGAATAAGTAATCTAATAAAGAGCAAGAAGAGATTTATAAAAAAAAAAATCAACTATATATAGTCCAATTACAAAGGTCCGAATAAAAATAGCACCAAACAATGAATGAGGACAAAAATAACAATATGTAGAGAAAAGACAAGAGACACGTGTAACAACTTTATTACATCAAAAAGTTTGTGAGAACTATCAAAACTTCATTATTCTCTTATATATATAGTTATAATTATAAAGTATGTGAGAGTCAATCTTGGCAGGAAGGTTTAATTTCCCATTTCCTTTTATTCATTTTCAGCACATTTCAGGTGAGCTAGCTGGTAGTATAAAAGCTCAATCAAGCACTTGTTTTGCACTATGATGAATGATAATACAGTCTGCTAGTTTCTCCCTAAACTTCTCTCCTCATCTATACTCTTCTTATTCTTCCCTTCTATCTCTTCTCTGTTTCTTCTCTGTTCTTCAATAACAATAATTTGGTATCAAATATTCCCAATGTCTCTTTATGTCGTATTCTTATTAGTATAACAGAAATTTAAAAGTTTAATTTCAGCGCAACCAGAACAAAACCAAACAATAATTTTCTAGTAAAGAGCCATATGGGGTTCCGTGCAGTCTAGGGCACAAGTTGCTCTATTAATATTTTGCTTTCTCGAATCTTGTTTAATTTTGGGACTTTAGCGTTTCTGATCATGTTATTTTAAAAATTAGTTTATTATTTTTTCCGTTCTAATTTATGTTAAGATATCTCACCAAGCATAAAATTAAGAAGATAAAAATAAAAATTTATAATTTAAAATAAATCATAAAAATTGATGTGATTATAGATTATTTCATGAAGAATAAAATGAAAAATTTGAAATTAAATTGTTATGGAAGAAGTATTGTACTTTGAATTGATATTAGGGAAATGAAACTTCAACAAGTAGCAGTTTCCTAACAAAGTTTCTAGAAGACGAATAAAGGAGCAATAGATATATTATAGTACTCTCTCTGTTTTGAAAAGAATGACCTATTTTTTTTTTTTAATCTGTTTTAAAAAGAATACCTCCTTTCTCTTTTTAGCAACTTTTTAATTTCAACTTTTCACATGACATATTTAAGACCATAAGATTAAAGGGTATTTTGGTACATTTGATAAATTTTTAATTTAAGATCATAAGATTTAAAAGTCTTCTTTATTTTCTTAAACTCCGTGCCAAGTCAAACTAGGTCATTCTTTTTGAAATGGAGGGAGTATCAATTATTGTGCATATTTCCTCCATTTCAATTTTTTATTTAATTTTGATTTGATACAAAATTTAAGATGATAATAAAAAACTTTTGACTTTGATAAACTCAAAACAGGAAAAAAATGTCATATTTGTCCTTCGTCATTTTTTTTTGTTTATATTTGTCCATATCATCCAACTTTAGACTCATATTTGCCCTTGAGATGTTAAGTCTCATGTCCCCACATTTTTGTTATCCTACATGACGCCTACATGGATATTTATATTTATTGCACTTCAAATTTCCTCCTAATTTAATTATTATACGTTACTCAAGTCTCAATATTACACGTGGATTCCCAATAAACACGTTCGTATTCCTATCACCGTCTTGCTGAGCTCTCTATTACATATGTTCTAACTAATAAAGATTGAATTTTTAGAATCTCATTAACTCAAATGACAAGAAATTTATGGTTCTTTTCCTTTCTTTAGTCAATAGTCTTTCATAAATACTGAAAATTTTTCTTGAAATGAATATTTAGTCCTCGAATTTAAGCTCTGAATTTGACGGGTACATCAAAAAAGAGAAGCTTCTCAATAAATGTTCAAATCTGAAGCCCGTGTTGTACTTTAATGTCTTCCGCCTCAAAATTCTCAACAACCCCTTTAACATTCCAACCATCTAATTCCTATGATTTGTTTTGGACATTTTCCAATCATACAAACGATATTAGCGGTATTTGTTTTTAAAGAAAGCTCCCTCTAAATTTTACCTCAATAAATTAACTTTTCTCCTAACTGGGACATCACATTCACCTTCCAAAATATCAGATATTTTGTAATAAGATATGTTTATTAAATGATATTCACCTTCCATAATATCAGATATTAAGAAAATTTTAAGAGCTATATATATATATATACTAGTTTTTCGACACTTGCATTGCACGTTTGTACCAACTGATGTACTATATAATTTTGTAAAGATAAGATCAATATTATGAAGACAACATTTTGAGTAGATACTTAGACATAAAAATATATTTGTACATATTCAGCTACGGGTGTTGTTAAGTGAAAAATATGTCCAAACCTGACAATCTAAGTGTAATTATATATATATAGCGTGATATACTATCAGTTTTAAATTTTCTTTGCTAAAACTCTATCTACTCTTCAATGACGTACCCCTTTGATTCTTAAAGGATTTACCATTCTATTTATATTTGTATATTGCTTTTGTGGATGATAAACATGTGAAGTGGAGGAACCTCTATAATTATGCAACTTAAACATGTTAAAGCTTCAGAATAATGTTGAAAAATAATAGATAGATACATACATTTTGTGGTTGTAGAGAGAAATTTATTGATTCATAATTTTTATTTAAAATAGTTATTTCATGTCTATGTTATTTTACTATTATAAATTTATCATTAGCTAGTTATAAACCGAACTAAATCGCTAAGAACCAAACTAATAATTTTTATTTTATTTGGTTTAGTTGGATTTTAGACATTTAAAAATCGATAAAACTGATTTGATTTTGATTTTATCCAAAAAAGAAACCAAATCGAATCATGAACACCCCTATATTCAACAATAATATTCTTGACAAAACAAAACACCTAAAGCATGATCTTCTCAGTGCAAAAACATTTTTATTCACTCTATAGTTAAAAGATGAAAAAGTACGAAGTAAGTATCAAAAGAACATATTTTTCAATACAAAGAAGCTAAAAATATGCCTTAATAGGCTTAGTCCCAAAATTCTAATCAGAATATTTTTAGGCTCACTCATACCCATATCAAAGTAGTGATATTTTTAGACATTGAAAAGAATTTTTTTTAAAAAAGGAGAAAATAGATAGGTATCAAAGCTTTAAAATAAAGTAACTCAAAACTGTACTTTTGCATTCACATTTTTAGAATCCTAAAAAGGAATATTTGTTGTTTCACTGGGGTTGAAATGATTTATCTGTCACACGTATATATCAAATTAAATAATTTCATAAAATATTATCAATATTAGTAAATAATTTGAGTAAATAATTATACATGAAAGAATAGAGTACAAGGTTTTGAGATAAGTTAAACTAGATCGGGATATAGGGACTTGTACGTTGAGGTTAAGATGATTGAATATAGTGTAAACCCACAAGGACGAAAAATAAAAATTTAATATACATTTGATTATTTTTACATATCAACAACAGGTACTATATAAATCTGTCCACCAAGGTTAGAACAGATGGGAAGTAATCACCTAGTATTTTATTTCTATTTAGATTTGAACCTGAGATCTCATGGTGCTAAATCCACTTTATTTATCATAAGACCACACCCTTGGATGTTCTAACCTAATACTTCCTACCGACTATATTATGATGTATGTTCCTTTCATCCATTCCGATTGATGTACCATGAGCAAGACTCGTATTGTCAATATTGATATTTCTTTTGAAAGTGCAACAAAGAATTGGTCATATGCGAAGAAACTTCAAATTCTTGTTTTTTTTCTTATGAAATGTTTATTATTCGTTGATAGATATATTATGGTAATCCAAAATCAAATTTGAAGTCAAGTCCTTTTTATTCTCCATGAACAATCGTAAATTAAGATTTCTTGATAAATAATTATCATGACATACACTTAAATTAAAAATGAGAGTAGAAAGCTCCAAAACAAGGAAATGACTCTCAAAATCAAACGAACTGCCTGGTAATCAAACTGTCAGTTCCAGTAAGTCATAAATGACTTGGGGAAGATATAGGAAAGCTCTTAACACTGAAAAAGCATGAAAACACAGGAAAAGACCTGGAGGGTCATTACAATATCCACTACTAAAAGGACTTTCGTCTACGAAAGTGAAAAATCAAGCAGTACCTGAGGGTTCAAATAGGCGGGGATACTGGGCCCGCATCTCACTCTCGATATCCTAGGTGGCCTTCTTGATGGGGTGGTGTCTCCACTGAACCTTAACCATTGGAATCTCTCTGGAACACAACTGTCTGACATCCCTGGCTAATATGAAAACTAGCTCCTCCATAAAGGTCAACCTCTCATTAAACTGTACCGAGTCCCAATAAAGTATGTGGGACCTATCTGGGATATAGCGCCGCAACATAGACACATGAAAAACTGGATGGACGACTGAATAGTCTGGGGGCAAGGCCAACTCATAAGATACCTCCCCAACTATCCGAAGTATCTCAAATGGACCGATATACTTGGGGCAGAGCTTGCCCCTCTTTCCAAACCTCATCATTCCCTTCATGGGTGACACTAAAAGGAAAACCCAGTCACCAACTCCAAAACTCAAAGCACAAAGCCTACGGTCAACATAACTCTTCTGTCTACTCTGAACTGTCCGCAGCCTATCCTGAATCACCCAAACTCTGTCCAAAGACTCATGAAACAAGTCTGTACCACAGGGTCTAACCTCGAAAGTATCAAACCATCTAATCGGAGATCGACAACACCTATCATACAACGCCTTAAATGGTGCCATCTCAATATTCGAATGGTAGCTATTATTATAAGCGAACTTTGCTAAGGCTAAATACTGCTCCCACTGACCTCCAAAGTCCATAACACACTTACGGAGGATATCCTCCAAAACCTGAATAGTTCACTCTGACTATCCATCGATTTGGGGGTGAAAAACTGTGCTAAGGTCAACGTGAGTACCCAACTCCTCCTGAAAAGTCCTCCGGAAGCTAGAAGTGAACACTGACCCTCTATCTAAAATAATAGACACAGGTACCCCATGAAGGCAAATTATCTCTCGAACATAGATACGGGCTAACCTCTCGGCACTAAAAGAAATCTAAATCAGGATGAAGTGAGACGATTTGGTCAACCGATCTATGATGACCTAAATGTTGTTAGAACCATGAGAAGTGCGAGGCAAACCAATCACAAAGTCTATAGTAATCTACTCCCACTTCCACTCAAGAATGGGTAATCTCTGAAGCAAGCCATCAGGTCTCAGATTGTCGGCCTTTACCCGCTAAAAACACAAATATTGAGCTACAAAATCTTCTACATCTTTCTTCATACCACTCCACCAGTACTGCTGCCTCAAATCTCTATACATCTTAGCTGTCCCAGGGTGAATAGAGTATCTGGAGATATAAGCCTCCCTTAGTATTAACTGAATCAAGTCTCCAACCCTCGAAACACAAATACGACCATCAAATTTCAAAATGCCCTCAAAATCTAAGGAAGCCCTCCTGGACTCACCCCTCAGCACCTGATCATGAATACCACAAAGTCTACTATCCTCAAACTGACGACTCCGAATCTGCTCCAATAAGGTAGATCTAGACTCAACACTCACAAGAATCCTCTTGGGGTCTAAAATATCAAACCGAATTATCATGTTGGCTAGAGACTGAATGTCCAAGGTCAATGGTCGCTCAGAAATTGAAATAAAGGCTAGGCTACCATACTCACTGCCTTCCGGCTCAAGGCATCCGCTACCACATTCACCTTCCCTGAATTGTATAGAATAGAGATATTATAGTCTATCAGCAACTCAATCCACCTGCGCTGTCTTGAATTAAGCTCCCTCTGAGTCATAATGTACTGAAAATTATGATGGTAAGTGAATATCTCTCAATGAACACCATACAAGTAATGCCTCCAAATCTTAAGCGTAAAACTACCGCCGCCAACTCCAAGTCATGAGTGGGGTAGTTGCGCTCGCGCACCTTCAGCTGTCTCGACACACAGATAATAACTCAACCCTGCTGTATAAGAACACACCCTAAACCAACATCAGAAGCATCACAATACACAGTAAATCCCTCGCCCTCGATTGGAAGAGTCAAAATAGGAGCTGAAGTGAGAAAGTCCTTGAGCTTCAAAAATCTCGACTCATACTCATCGGACCACTAAAATAGAACCTCTTTCCTAATCAATCTAGTCATAGGCACTGCAATAGTAGCAAATCTCTCAACTAACCATCTATAGTAGCCTGCCAAACCAATAAAACTGCAAACCTCGGTCGGAGATATAATTCTGAACTAAGAACGAATTGCCTCAATCTTCAGTAGATCCACTATACTCCCATCCTTAGACACCACGTGTACTAGGAATGGCAAAGACTTGAGCCAAAACTCGTACTTTGAGAATTTGGCAAAAAGCCTATGATCTCTCAAAGTCTAGAGCACAGTCCTCAAATGCTGCTCATACTCCTCCCTACTTCTCCAATAAACAAGGATATCATCGATGAAAATGATCACAAAAGAGTCCAAATAAGACTTGAATATATGATTCATCAAGTCTATGGACGTTGTACAGCCATTGGTCAACCCAAAAGACATCACCAGGAACTCATAATAGCCATAGCGAGTCCTGAATACTGTCTTAGGGAGTCGTCAGCCTGAATCCTCAACTGATGGTAAACAAATCTCAAATCAATCTTAGAAAACACCGTCGTAACCTGAAGCTGGTCAAATAAATCATTGATATGAGGCATATGATACTTATTCTTCACTGTCACCTTATTCAGCTGCATGTAGTCGATACACATATGCATAGAACCATTCTTTTTCGTCACAAACAAAATAGGATAACCCTAAGAAAATACACTCTACCTAGTAAAACCCTTACTTAAAAGATCCTAAATTCAAGAATTTAGCTCCTTAAGCTCGATAGGAGACATACTGTAAGGTGCCATGGAAATAAGTTGGGTGCTTAACTCGAGGTCAATCACAAACTCAATATCATGCTCAGGAGGAAGGCCAGGTAGGCCTGTAGAAAAAACATTGAGAATGTCACGGACTATAGGAACAGAATCAAGCGAAGGACTTTCCAGACTAACATCACGAACATAGGCAAGATAAGACTCACAACCCCTCGATACCAGTCTCCTAGACAGAACATAAGAAATAATCTATGTCGGTACGGGCTAAAAGAACCCTGCCACACAACTGGGGGTATGCCAGGAATGGCTAAGGTAATGGTCTTGGCAAAACAATCTAAGACCGCATGATAGGGGGATAACCAGTCCATGCCCGAAATCACATCAAAATCCATCATATCTAGCACAATAAGTTAAGCTTGGGCATCATACTCTCGAACGGTCACAACACATGATCTATAAACCCAATTCACTACTAAAGAATCAGCCACATGAGTAGCTACATGCAATGACACAACTAAAGTCTCCCAAGACAAATCTAACCACAGTGCATAATAAGCAGACACAGATGAATAGGTGGATCCTAAATCAAATAAAACAATAGCTGGCTGACGACATACTGAAATTGTACCTGTAATAACAGCATCCGAAGACTTTACCTCCGACCTTCTAAGTACAATATACAACTGACCTCGTCCACCTCCAAACTGGGTACCTGACTGACCACATGTCTTACCTGCCTGAGGACCTCCTCTAGGACCCTGGGGACCACCTCTGAGACCCTGAGCACCACCTCTAGCTAGAGGCGGCACTGCTTTAATCGGCCGAACGTTCTGCGACCCTGCAACCCTTTCTTGCTGAGCTATCTATTACATATGTTCTAACTAATAAAGATTGAATTTTTCAAATCTAATTAACTCAAATGACAAGAAATTTATGGTTCTTTTCCTTTCTTTAAGCAATAGTCTTTCATAAATACTGAAAATTTTCTTGGAATGAAGATTTAGTCCTGGAATTTGAGCTCTGAAATTTGATAGGTACACCAAAAAAAAAAAAGCTTCTCAATAAATGTTCAAATTTGAAGCCCGTGTTGTGCTTCAATGTCTTCTGCCTCAAAATTCTCAACAACCCCTTTAACACTCCAACCGTCTAATTTCTATGATTTGTTTTAGACATTTTCCAATCATACAAACGATATTAGCGGTACTTGTTTTTAAAGAAAGCTCCCTCTAAGTTTTACCTCAATAAATTAACTTTTCTCCTAATTGACACATCATATTCACCTTCCAAAATATCAGATATTTTGTAATAAAATATGTTTATTAAATGATATTTACCTTCCATAATATCAAATATTTAGGAAATTTTAAGTGCAATATATATATATATTGTCATGACCCAATTTCTCGAGTCTTAATGGCGCCTACCTTATCCCAATAGTAGGCAAGCCAAGTCATAGCCTAGAGCGACAATCAATGAGCTAACGGGCGGGAACTAGAAAAGATGAGATGAAACGGTAATACTAACAATAATAGGAAGCAGAAGTAGAAATATAACATAATAAAGTATACCAGAATGGGAGAAAGAAGAGGACAACATACTCAAATGAATCCCTCCTTAAACCTGGTAAGGTTGGTACTATAGCCACTACTAAGACATAACTAGAGTGCTAGACAGAACACAAATGTACATAATATATATAAGCAGTCTAAAAAACAAAAGACTAAATAGATGGATAAGGATCAACCTCGAACGCTAGTAAGGTCACCCTGCTCCGGATCAATACTGGGATAGGAGGATCACGTCAATGCCGATGGTTGGTACCAGAATCTGCATCAGGGAAAAGATGCTGAAGTGCAGTATGAGTACTGAACCAACAAGTACTTAGTAGGCACCATCGGCCGACTAAGATCAAATATAGAAAAAATATAACTAAAATCCGAGGGTATAATCTAAGTCAACAGTAAATAGGGATAGAAAGGTAAAAAGCTACCGAGCTATGCAAATGTGATAAAGGAATAAGTAAAAGCCATATAGAAAATAAATAACTCAGTAGTAAGAAGGAAAACCACAAATAACGTAACTGGGCCCCTATAAGCTCAGAAGGAACACTGAAGAAGATAATTAACCCGACCGTGCCCCCATAAGCTGGTGGGACACACAAGAAAAGTAAAAGAAAGCATAAATAATTCATAACTGATCCAGTGCCAATTAACCATAGTAACCATCCAGGTGTGCACCAGGCTTGAACCGGCACCAATGGGTAGTAATGAGAGGCTGAACGCTAGGTTCAAATCGATAATAATGGATAATAAAAAAAGGTCATCTGTCAGATTTGAACCGGACATAGTGGGTAATAAAGAGAGGTCACATATATAATATATAACAGATCTCATATCCATATGCTGGACTCAAATCGGAACTCAAGGAATCACAATATTAGAACTATGGTGCGTAGTACCAGAACTCTCAAATCATATCATAACTAGATGCCAGACTCAAACCGAAACTCAGGGAACCACAATATTAGAACCACGGTACCCTGTACCAGAACTCTCAGATCGTACCATAATTAGTGGCCGAACTCAAACCAAAACTCATAATAATCAATAATTAGCCTCCCAGAATCATTATGTCCAAGTGACAGAATAGTGACAAAATCCACACAAATACAGGTAACGGGGACATATCGGCCACCCCAGACCGAATTCGAAACATAAATAAAGGAGCTAACCCATAATGTACTACAAGTCCAATCCTTGGGTCCTCCGAGCTCAACAACCTACTACTAGAAGACATACATACCAAATCAGGTATCTCGAGCGTATCATGGCAAGACGGGTCCCAACACTAGGTCAAAGCTAACAATCCCAGCCAGGTGCTATGCTATCTTAGGTCAACAGGGCCAATGGGTTAAAAGGGTCATAACTGGGGTAAAACCACCCAAATGCTATCCTAAAAGAGTATCTCAGGGCTTAACTAAGCCCAATAATGTTCAAGATTAACTATGCCGATTGTGAAGAGTAGCGGGGCCCATTATGGGGTCCCAAAACCAAGTCTGGGCTAAACCTATTTGAGTTTGGACTAATGTTCCCCAACACCTTACTAATAGTAGTACAATGTTAACCAACCCCATAAAGGTCATCTTTGGCACACCACGAGGATAACGGTCTTAAAATATACCCAAACAGGGCCCTAACCGGCCCAAAATGCCAAATCATAGCAAGCCAACGCCAATCTACAACTACCAGCCCACACACTAGCACAATAGCATGCAAATACTATAAATAAACTCAGTCTAGGTATAAGATAAGCCTAGTATACCTGGACGTCAAAGCTAAAAGCCTCTCCAAGAAGCCTCCAAATAGTGCGTCTCTAGAACTTGAGCTTGAATAACTTGATGTAGATAATTAATTTTCCTTGATTCCCTGCCCTGAAGATACCACCAACAAAGACTACCCGTTCTCCTTTGTCAAAACTTATGGTTTATTACAATTCAGAATTCATATGATACTAGGATCGAGAAGAGAAAAGAAAAATTACGGGACATGTATATGAATATAGATAGAACGATCCAAATAGATGCAACAACTATTAATTATCCCTTGTTTTTTTTATCATCACAAAAGGTTATGTTGATATATTGCTCACGAACTAGTGGAAAATAAAAAGGGAGAAACCATTTATTAATTCCACAAAAGCTAACTGATAATAGTGAGTTCCAAATATCATGTTACATACATATTGTCACGCCCCGAACCCTATCGGGACGGATTGGCACTCGTAGCCGACAAGGCCCGAGAGAACCAAGCTCTGCTTACATTCATTCATACGCATGCCACAAGAAACACCACCATCACATACGGACATAATAGACTAACATCGGAAATCATGGAACATGTAAGATATATATATAGACATATGAGAAACTTGGCCGACATAGCCATCAAGTCAAATGACACACATCTCTTCTCCTCACATTACTTCACATACCCACGTACGTCTACACAAGCCTCTAATAGAAGTACATACATGACCAACCTAAATTAGGGACAAGCCCCGCTTTACATAACATTTACAATACCAAAATACATGTACAACTGTGACACGAAAAGCCCTGAATTGACTGGAGCTCACCAAAAGTCAGTAGAAGTCCTGCAGCTCACTGGGGAGGTCTACAAGTGCCTACGCCTGCAACAAGTAAGGTAAATCCCCCAAGAGGGGTCAGTACAAAGAATGTACTGAGTATGTAAGGCTGAATGAAACTATATGATACATAAGGACTTCAATGAAAATCAAATATAAATGGGTACTCCATAAGGATAAGTCATCAGTCTGTATATAAAGAGATATGCAGATTATGAATTACTTTCATTACTTTTATACTCAATCGATCATTCACTCATTTCTTTATCCATTACTCATTCATCCATTCATATAATGCCCGGGCCCCAAGCTGATCAGTGGGTAATCAATAGTAATCGGGATCGACCCATGCTAGGCTCTTCCTTACCCCTAGGATACCACCCGTAGCGGAATCGACCCATGCTAGGTGTTCTTCTCACCCCTGGGATACCATCCGTAAATATTGGGATCGACCCATGCTAGGTTATTTAACCCCTGGGATACCACCCATGAAATATCTCTCCTCTTTACAACATCACTTCTTAAATCTTTGAAATAGCTTAATCAATGGTTACTTCATTTTGGGAACTTTTGAATATAACATTATTGGAACTTGGAACCATGTTTATGATTATGTGACACTTGAATGATAATAGACCAAGAATGAGATATATGTGATTAACAATAAATGATAACTCAAAATGAAATACCTTAGGACAATTCGGAAATGAGTAAGTACCCTAACAAGGTGTACACTATATGCTGCAGAATAATACGGAAAAAGGGACCTTACATACCTTAATTCCTCAATATGGATACACAATCTTACTTGCGAATACAACACTTCAACTTCCCCTTTGTGTTTACTCTACACACAAGTATATAACGAAGCTTGCATTAACCACTTACTTCATTTCAAGTGTATAACATGACGATAAGTTACATAGTTGTCACACAACGTCATTTCACCTTGGTACAATATCATGTACTGCTTCACCATTACCAAAACAAGCCACATATCCCCCATGGTATCAAACATTACTAACATTCCCCACCAAAATCATGCTTTACACTTCCTCTTCGATACTAAGTTACATTAATGTCATTTCGTCACCCAAACGCCTTTCACAACAACACATTAAAGTCAATCCATACTTAACATAATCCAAAATGCCCCCATACGACACTTTAAAGTCATTACAACGACATCACAAGTTGGTAATTACATCCAAAAAGGGTATCGGGGTCTTCGGGGATCAACTAGATGCGAAAACATACAAAATCAGAACCGGGGCCGACCTGTGCTGCCACCTGCGCCCACAGATGGCTCCTGGCAGATTCCAGGAGTATCTGCGTTGGCATCTGCGCTCGCAGATGCCAACGTCTGCGGGGGCGGATGCCCGTTTTGGCCAAAATGGGTCCTTTTTGGGTCTTTTCATGCAATGAATGGTCCATGATCATAACCAAACGTGTTTTAACATATTTTTGATCATTTGAATGCCAACAATCAGTCATGGTCTCACAACACACATAAACAACACCCAAAACTACACTTCACGGTCAAAACGTCACCAAAACCATCACCGTTTTCACAACAACAATTTCAAACCTCAATCACAAGGATAAAACAAGGCAAGAATATTATTACACTTCTCATGAAAATATTGAATCCATCAAGTTCATTTCCTTCAAGGCCACAAGTACCTATTCAAGTTTACAAGGCAAAACCATCCTCCAATTACACAAATAGACAGTTTTTACAAATAGCACACTGTCCAAGACTTTGCCAACACCAGCAACATAATTTATAGACCATCTTAAACATATTATATAGTAAACCATGGGAAGAATACTTACCAAAAGGTGGCTTTGCCCCAAAAGAGATAAGAGCTTAGGGTTGGTATTTTGAGAGATAAGTTTTTGATAAGTCTTGCAATTGACATGAGAGTTCTTTTGGATAAAAATCTGATTTTTCTCTTTATATAGCCCCTTTATAATGAACCCCATCCACACACTTGGTGTGTTTACTTGGTCAATGGAAGACTCGGCAAGAATGGGTCAAATCTCTTTTGGGCCATGTCTTTCTCTTGATTATTGGGCGTCATTTGGCCCAAATGACACAAGACTCATTAATGCCCACCATTAAATGCATAATTCACCAAATTCCTCATGTTTCATTATTCTCATCAATATTACGGTAGTCAGCTAGACTCAGAACTGTACGGGGTGTTACATTCTTCCCCCCTTAGAAACATTCGTCCGCGAATGTTAGGGTCATTATTCAAGATCAACATCAACAATTACAACTAGAAGAACATTATTCATGTCATCACATAGATATACACTCAAAGCTTATAAATACTTACCTGTCATTCTTCCCTTTGGAACAAATGAGGGTACTTGGATCTCATCAACTCCTCAGCTTCCCATGTGACCTCTTCTTTTTGTTGATTTCTCCAAAGTACCTTTATTGACGCTACATCCTTATTTCACAGTCTCTTCAGTTGTCTATCCAAGATGGCAATAGGTATCTCCTCATAGGCAAGATCCTCTGTAACTTGGACATCTTCAATAGGAGTAAAATGAGATGGATCCCCTATGCATTTTTGAAGCATTGATACATGAAATACCGGGTGGACTGAGGAAAGTTCTCGGGGTAGTGCCAACTCATAGGCAACTTGCCCAAATCTTCTAATAATTTCATATGGGCCTATATATCGTGGACTCAATTTCCTTTCTTTCCGAACCTCATTACTCCTTTCATTAGTGACACCTTCAGGAATACCCAATCACCTATGGCGAATTCCAATCCTTTTCTTCTAATATCAGCATAGGACTTGTGTTGTGTCGACTCTGGGCCGTTTGCAATCGCTGCTGAATCACTTTAACTTTCTCCACAGCTTGATGCACCATATCCGATCCAAGTAAAGCAGTTTCACCTACTTCAAACCACCCAATTGGTGATCTTCATTTTCTTCCGTACAAAGCTTCATAAGGTGCCATTTTAATACTGGAATGATAGCCATTGTTATAAGCAAATTCAATAAGAGGCAAATGGTCATCCCAACTGCCTTGAAAATCTAATGAACATGCTTGCAGCATATCTTCAAGTGTCTGAATAGTACGTTCCGCTTGGCCATCTATTTGTGGATGGAAAGCCGTACTCAAGTTCACATGTGTACCCAGACTCTGCTGAAAAGATCTCCAGAAATGAGCAGTAAATTGTGCTCCTCTATCTGATATAGTGGAGATCGAAATCCCATGTAACCTTACTATATCTTTCACATATAATTTTGCATAATCCTCTGCTGTATAAGTGGTCTTGACTGGTAGGAAATGTGCAGACTTGGTAAGCCTGTCCACTATAACCCATATAGAAACAAATTTTCGCAGCATACGGGGCAAACCTGTGATGAAGTCCATATTAATCATATCCCATTTCCAAACTGGAAGAGTGATACATTGCATGTAACCTCCTAGTTTCTGATGTTCTACCTTTATCTGTTGACAATTTGGGCATTGAGCAACAAATTCTGCAATGTTCTTCTTCATGTTTCTCCACTAATACACTTCCCTCAAATCGTGATACATTTTAGTAGAACCCGGATGAATAGAATAGCGCGAGTGATGCGCCTCTGTCATAATTCGTTTCCTCAGCTCATCTACATTCGGTACACATAACCTACCTTGGCATTGAAGTACCCCTTCCTGTGTAAGATCAAATGCCTTTTTCAAATTTTGTTGTATATTTTCTTTTAGCTGCAACAACAGAGGATCTGCAAACTGCTTTTCTTTCACTTTAGCTATCAACAAGGATTCAACTGTATTTTGTACAATAACCCCTTCCTCTGAGGATTCAAGAAGACGAACCCCCAAACTGGCTAACTGATATAGATCTTTGGCTAATTCTTTCTTTCCTGTCAATTGGCCATTTGTGACTCCCATTGCCTTGTGGCTCAATGCGTCAGCTACCATATTTGCCTTTCCTGGATGGTATAAAATATCAACATCATAGTCTTTCAATAGCTCAAGCCACCTTCGTTGCCTCAAATTGAGTTCCTTCTGCTTAAAGATATATTGTAAGCTTTTGTGATCAGTATAGATATCAACATGAACTCCATACAAGTAATGACGCCATATCTTCAAAGCAAATACCACTGCTGCTAACTCAAGATCATGTGTGGGATAATTTTTCTCATGTGGCCGCAACTGTCGTGAGGCATATGCTATAACCTTACCATGTTGCATCAACACACATCCGAGGCCAATCCCGAAAGCATCACAATACACGACATAACCTTCTGTGTCTTCGGGAAGTACTAAGACCGGTGTGGAAGTTAACTTATCTTTCAATTTTTGGAAACCTTTTTCACATGCTTCATTCCATTGGAACTTAATTGCCTTGTGAGTTAACTTCGTCAATGGTGCAGCAATAGAAGAAAACCCTTCCACAAATCTTCTGTAATAACCGGCCAATCCAAGAAAACTACGAATCTCGGTAGGCGTCGTAGGTCTTGGCCAATTCTTCACTGCTTCAATTTTCTGTGTATCAACCTGTATCCCTTCATCTGACACAATGTGACCCAAGAATGCCACTGATTTTAACCAAAACTCACATTTGGAGAACTTTGCATACAACTTACGCTCACAGAGAATCTGTAACACCTGCCGTAAGTGATTAGCATGGTCCTCTGGTGATCTTGAATAAACCAGGATATCATCTATAAATACTGTGACGAACACGTCTAGAAATGGCTTAAACACCCTATTCATCAAATCCATGAACACAGCTGGTACATTTGTTAGTCCAAATGACATAACTAAGAATTCATAATGGCCATACCGTGTTCAAAACACTGTCTTGGGTACATCTTCCTCTCTAACCCTGACTTTATGATACCCTGACCTCAAGTCAATCTTTGAAAAACACTTGGCACCCTGTAACTGATCAAACAAATCATCAATTCGAGGAAGGGGATATTTGTTCTTGATCGTTACCTTATTCAACTGCCGATAATCAATGCACATTCTCAATGTGCCATCTTTCTTTCATACAAATAATATCGGTGCACCCCACGGGGACATACTAGGCCTGATAAAGCCCTTGTCCAGAAAATCTCTCAACTGCTCCTTCAATTCACGCAATTCTGCTGGAGCCATTCGATAGGGAGGAATAGAGATAGGCTGAGTGCCTGGAATCACATCAATACCAAACTCTACTTCCCATTCTAGGGGCAAGCCTGGAAGATCCTCTGGAAATATATCAAGAAATATTGAATCCATCAATCCATCACACTTCTCATGACAATATTGAATCCATCAAGTTCATTTTCTTCAAGGCCACAAGTACCTATTCAAGTTTACAAGGCAAAACCATCCTCCAATTACACAAATAGACAGTTTTTACAAATAGCACACTGTCCAAGACTTTGCCAACACCAGCAACATAATTTATAGACCATCTTAAACATATTATATAGTAAACCATGGGAAGAATACTTACCAAAAGGTGACTTTGCCCCAAAAGAGATGAGAGCTTAGGGTTGGTATTTTGAGAGATAAGTTTTTGATAAGTCTTGCAATTGACATGAGAGTTCTTTTGGATAAAAATCTGATTTTTCTCTTTATATAGCCCCTTTATAATGAACCCCATCCACACACTTGGCGTGTTTACTTGGTCAATGGAAGACTAGGCAAGAATGGGTCAAATCTCTTTTGGGCCATGTCTTTCTCTTGATTATTGGGCGTCATTTGGCCCAAATGACACAAGACTCATTAATGCCCACCATTAAATGCATAATTCACCAAATTCCTCATGTTTCATTATTCCCATCAATATTACGGTAGTCAGCTAGACTCAGAACTGTACGGGGTGTTACACATATATATCTTTTCATAATAAGCTACAGGTGGTGGCCATATTAACTTGGTGACAAATCAAAAAATTTAATAATTAGGCAAGTGTAAAAACAAACATTAGGTGGTGGCCATTCTTAATACTTACACGTGGTATTGTTGTTGCCACCATCATAGGCCTCCTTATTAATTTAACCTTAAATGGGGTCTATGTCATTAGTATATTCGGATATTGCATATGTTCGTAATAAAATAAATATAATATTTTAAATATACCAAAATTAATAGGAAATTATTTCAAATAAAGCCTCTATTATATAATAATAATATTTTAACATATCTAGATTCACTATCTTCACTTAAAATATTAATAAATTATAAAATAATATAAATATATTATAACTAAAAGTTTTTCATAAACATCTAAAATATTTTAGAAAGGTAATTAACTATATCTTTTTACCAAATTCTAATTTAATTTAAATATTCCACAACACATTCTGTATTAATAAAATTCTCAAACGAACTGTCCGAAAATCAAACTGTCAGTCCCAACTAGTCATAAATAACTTGGGGTGGTTATAGGAAAGCTCTAGACGCTGAAAATATATGAAAATGAGGGAAATGACCGGGAGGGTCATTACATATATATATATATACACTAGTTTTTCGACACTTGCGTTGCATGTTTGTACCAACTAATGTACTATATAATTTTGTAAAGATAAGATCAATATTATGAAGACAACATTTTGAGTAGATACTTAGACATAAAAATATATTTGTACATATTCAGCTACGAGTGTTGTTAAGTGAAAAATACGTCCAAACCTGACAATCTAAGTGTAATTGTATATATGTAGCATGATATACTATCAGTTTTAAATTTTCTTTGCTAAAACTCTATCTACTCTTCAATGGCGTACCCCTTTGATTCTTAAAGGATTTACCATTCTATTTATATTTGTATATTGCTTTTGTGGATGATAAACATGTGAAGTGGAGGAACCTCTATAATTTTGTAACTTAAACATGTTAAAGCTTTAGAATAATGTTGAAAAATAATATATAGATATATTCATTTTGTGACAGTAGAGAGAAATTTATTGATTCATAATTTTCATTTAAAATAGTTATTTCATGTCTATGTTGTTTTACTATTATAAATTTATCATTAGCTAGTTATAAACCGAACTAAATCGATAAGAACCAAACTGATAATTTTTATTGTATTTGGTTTAGTTTGATTTTAGACATTTAAAGATCAACTAAACTGATTTGATTTTGAAAAATATTATCCAAAAAACAAGCCAAATAATCATGATCACCCGTATATTCAACAATAATATTCTTGACAAAACAAAACGCCTAAAGCACGACCTTCTCAGTGCAAATTTTTTTATTCACTATATAGTTAAAAGATGAAAAAGTATGAAGTATCAAAAGAACAAATTTTTCAATACAAAGAAGCTAAAAATAAACGTTAGTAGGCTTAGTCCGAAAATTCTAATCAGTGGGCTCACTCATACCCCTATCAAAGTAGTGATATTTTTAGTCATTAAAAAGAATTTAAAGAAAGAGAAAATAGATTAAGGTATCAAATCTTTAAAATAAAGTAACTCAAAACTACACTTTTGCATTTATATTTTTAGAATCCTAAAAAGGAATATTTGTTGTTTGACTGGGGTTGAAATGATTTATCTGTCACACGTGTATATCAAATTAAATTCTTCAAAATTTCATAAAATATTATCACTATTAGTAAATAATTTGTGTAAATAATTATACATGAAAGAAAAGAGTACAGGGTATTGTGATAAGTCAAAGTAGATCGGGATATAAGGACTTGTTCGTCGAGGTTAAGATGATTGAATATAGTGTAAACCTACAAGGACAAAGACTCAAAATTTAAAATACATGTGATTATTTTTATATATCAACTACAGGTACCATATCTGTCCACCAAGGCTAGAGCAGATGAGAAGTAATCACCTAGTGTTTTATCTCTGTTTAGATTTGAACCAGAGATCTCATGGTGCTAAATCTACTTCATTTACCATAAGACCACACCCTGGGATGCTCTCACCTAATACTTCTTACCGACAATATTATGATGTATGTTCGTTTCATCCATTCCGATTGATCTACCATGAGCAAGACTAGTATTGTCAATATTGATATTTCTCTTGAAAGTGCCAATAAAGAATTGATCATATGCGAAGAAACTTCAAATTCTTATTTTTTTTCTTATGAAATGTTTATTATTCACTGATAGACGTATTGTGGTAATCCAAACTCAAATTTGACGTCAAGTCCTTTTTCTTCTCCATGAACAATCGTAAAACTAAGATTTCTTGATAAATCATTATCATGACATACACTTAAATTAAAAATAAGAGAAGAAACAAGAGAATTATCAAGACACCTAGAATGATCAATATATATGAAGCGCGATCAATTTACTGCAGAAATAAAATCTTTATTACAGGGTACATATAAAAATATTAGAGTTCTCTCATCCTCAATGAGAAACGAATTACCAAGCTTTGGAACCTTTACATGGTAGAAAACAACCAATATCTTTCCCAAGATTCTCAGTATTCTATTGCCAATTATTATATAATATTGTTCATTATTGCACTCCCTACGTATCAATTTATGTGATACTTTTCAATTCTCATGAGTTAATTTAACTAATCTTTGAAGTTAAATTAGATTAGATCAACTAATATTTTCATGGCTTCAAGTCGTGGAGACAACCTCTGGCACAAATGCAGATACGGCTGCATACAATCAACCCTTGTGCTCCGAACTATCCCCTAACGTTGCGGATAGCAGGAGCTTTAGTGCACAAGGCTGCCTTTACTATATGTTACAATTATTTTCATGTAAGTCAAAGTTCACCTAGTTTGAATCTTGATAAGCGATGAGTATTACATATATTGGGACAAAGGTAGTATATACACATGGTTAATTAATGAACTTATTCATTATCTAATGGTTAAAAATATATCACCTATCATACACCCAACTAATTCAGTTTGACCGTGCTACAGAGTACATATTAAAACATCACCACATATTCCCGAAAATACCTCCTAGGATTTATTCATGTGTCAACCCTATTTCTTCTTCTGTTAATAATTTCCTTGTTGTCACGACCCAATTTCTCTGGCCACGATGGCACCTACTTTAACCCACCAGTATGTAAGCCTAATTATAGTTCGAAAAGACAAGTAATGGGCTAATCGGCGGAAGATAAGATAAGCATGAAATATAGACTTACAATAGGAGTACTAAGCAGTGATATATAAATAAGATCGTCCAGAACGACAAGGAAAAGAGTAAAAGTACTAAAGAGTATCCCATGACCTAGTAAGGTCGGTACAAGAGCCACTATATCAAAAATAATATAGAGTACAAGATAGTAGTAAATATAAAAGTAATCTCGAAATATGCATAAGACTATCCAAGAGTAGCAAAAGGAGAGAGGATCAGCTCCAACTCTGAAAGCTCACCCTATCTCTAAAGTAGTAGTAAGCCTGAAAGTAATGTCAGCAGCAAGAGCTCGTACTCGGATCTGCATCAGAAAAAGATGCAGAAGTACAGTATGAGTACCAAAACCAATGGGTACTCAGTAGCCATCATAGGCCAACCGAGCTATATTACAATAAAAGTATAATAAAATGCGAGAATGTAAACTAAAGTCAGGAATAAAGGGCTAAATCTGAAAGAATACTCCAAACCTAGCTAAAGCAATAATTATGCAGGATAAGTAACTCAAAAGTAAATACAGTCTAACTACAATCTAACTAGGCCCCCATAAGCCCAAAAGGTACAAACAAAAGAGGAATAACCCAAACGAGGCCCCATAAGACAGGTGGGTACAGACAAGGAGGAATACCGGCAATAATAAGGTTAAAGTGTGCCAACGAGTGATAACATACCTAGAATTCCATTCGACCCATAAATGCCAGACTTGAACCGAAAATGAAGAATAGTATCATCATAATAAAGTACCGCGTAAAGATCATGAATGTTGGACTTGAACCGAAATAAGTAAATAAGTTTCAAAGTAATGATACCCTAAGCCATAACTTCCTTTAAGTCAAAATTAATCTTAAATCCCCAAATTCAACGGTCAAATCGATAAGAAGAGCGAGTTCTAATCACTAAGTCTAAGAAATGATGTTTAAAGGTCAAACGTATTATAATTTGAGTAATAAAGCTAGCCGTAATTTGACAACTGGCCTAAGTCGTCCTAAGGCTCAAGAATAAGTCTAAGGAGATAAAATAAGTTCTATAGGGTCTACAAGGAGCTAATCTAGGCAATTGACCTAAAGGGAGGGCCAACGGGGCTAGCTACAAGTCTCGAAAAATCATACTAAGGCAAGCACCTACCTTAACCTAGACTAAAGCTCTACAAGTCCAACCCAATGTCTTAAACAAACCAAAACTAGTCCTAATGTATCATTATATTTATTATGAGGGAGAACTGGGTTGTATTCTACCAAAAAGACCCCAAACCGACTAACTTTAACCAACAAAATACTAAACTATCCACCAAGTCGTAAATACCCACCCATAGCTAGCATAATACTACACTAATGCCATAATAAAGCTCAATCTATGAGGAAAGTAAGATTAGCCTACCTGACCGCCGCCGAAAGCAAGTTCACTACTCCGGAGCTTTTCCATTCTGACAAGCCTTCGAATGCTGCCACACTATCAAAATAATAATCTATGCATTAAGATGAGAATAATGATACCCATATTGCATATAAATGCTTTGGGTCAAAAGTCAAACTAAAAATCCCACATGGGGCCCACTTGCAAAATCACGAAATTAAAACCATCAAGGTGTCTCTCATAGCTCAAGGATCATTTATCCCAAAATTAGGGTGAAATCTGAGCTCCAACAAGCCTCAAATCAGCCCCAACATTATTCAGAATCTAAGAATTTATATCGGGGAAATAAACTAGAATTTAGACGGAACTAACAGAAATAAAGGTAAGGAAATGATCGTAACCGCCTCTTTAGATCAAACCCAACACTAGATAGTGGATCCCTCACAATATCTAAGCTCACAAGGTATTTAATAGGGTTTTCTCTCTTGAAAAATGCCCTAAAAGCTGAGTGGGAATACCCATTTAATGGAACAACCACATCGTCTAGGAAACCCTAGGCTTGCTAAGGCGACATTACCTAGGTGGACAAGGCGTCGCTAGGGCGATGGCATGCCTAGGCAGCCGTAGCGTCAAGGCGACACAAGGCTCGCCAAGGCGACATTACCTAGGCGGCTAAGGCGTCACTTGGGAGATGGCCTTGCCAAGGAAGCTTCCTCGCTTTGGCGACACTAGGCATGCTAAAGCAACCTTTCCTAATCAGCCAAAGTGTCGCTAAGGCGATGGCACCAGCAAATTTGGCTAAGGAGTCAAGTTTTCAATCGGACCCTCGAGATTCGTTTGGAATCCTGTGAACACAAACGGACTATACTACCCTACTAAATTTGATATTCCAGACTCAAAGGATCCATTAAAATTTCCATTCGAGGTCATTTTGATCGAATGTGGGTCCCACACCCAAAGGGCAGTTTTAACCAAAATCCACCTAATAGCCTAAAACTAGTCCGGAAACCTCGGAACCTAAACCAAGGGTCCCCCTAACCTAAAATCAACATTCCTGAGCTAACAGAACTGTCAGAATTGGTATTCGAGGCTATTTACCTAAAGTTCAGGCCCGATATCCTTTTCTTAAAAGCAAAAGCTCCAAAACAGGAAAATGGATCTAAAAATCAAACAAACTGCCCAGTAACCGAATTGTCAGTTCCAGCAAGTCATAAATGACTTAGGGAAGCTATGGGAAAGCTCTAAATATTTAAAAAGAACAAAAACACAAGAAATGACCAGGAAGGTCATTATAATATCCACTACTAAAAGGACTTTTGTTCGCAAAAGTAAGGAATCAAGAAGTACCTGAGGGCTAGAATAGGTGGGGATACTGGGCCCGCATCTCACTCTCAATCTCACGGCTAGCCTCCTTGATGGGGTGGTGTCTCTACTGCACCTTAACTACTGGAATCTTTCTGGAACACAACTGTCTGACATCCCTGGCTAGTATGGAAATAGGATCTTCCACAAAGGTCAACCACTCATCTAACTGTACCTAGTTCCAAGGAAATACGTGGGTACTATCCGGGATATAACACCGCAACATAGACACATAAAAAATTAGATGGACGACTGAATAGTCTGGGGGCAAGGCCAACTCATAAGATACCTCCCCAACTGTCCAAAGTATCTCAAATGGCCCGATATACCTGGGGCTGAGCTTTCCCCTCTTCCCAAACCTCATCACGCCCTTCATGGGTGACACTTGAAGGAAAACCCGATCACCAACTCCAAACCTCAAAGCACAAAACCTGTGGTTAGCATAACTCTTTTGTCTACTCTGAGCTGTCTGCGGCCTATCATAAATCACCCAAACTCTGTTCAAAGATTCACAAAAAAAGTCGATACCACAAGGTCTAACCCCAGAAGTCTCAAACCATCTAATCAAAATGCCAATCATATAATGCCTTCAATGGTGCCATATCAATACTCGAATGGTAACTATATTTATAAACGAACTCTGCTAAGGCTAAATGCTGCTCCCACTGACCTCCAAAGTCCATAATACACATGCGGAGCATATTCTCTAAAACCTGAATAGTCTGCTCTGACTGTAATACTGTCTCAAATTTCTATACATCTTAGTTGTCCCAGGGTGAATAAATTATCAGGAGCTATGAGCTTATCGTAGTATTAACTGAATCAAGTCTCCAACCCTCGAAACACAAATACAACCATCGAATCTCAAAATTCCCCTCAGAATATAAGGTAACCCTCCTTGACTCACCCCTCAGCACTTGATCACGATTGTCACAAAGTCTACTATCCTCAAGTTGACGACTCTGAATCTGCTCCAACAAGGTATATCTAGCCTCAACACTCGCAAGAACCCTCCAAGGGTCTGAAATATCAAGCCAAATCATCATGTTGGCTAGGGACTGAATGTACAAGAACAACGGTCGCTCAAAAACTGAAATGAAGGCTAGGCTACCCATACTCACTGCCTTCTGGCTCAAGGTATCTGCTACGACATTCACCTTGCCTGGATTGTATAAAATAGAGATATTATAGTCCATCAGCAACTCAATCCACTTGCGCTATTTTGAATTAAGCTCTCTCTGATTCATAATGTACTCAAAATTATGATGGTAAGTGAATATCTTGTAATGAACATCATACAAATAATGTCTCCAAATCTTAAGCGTAAAAACTACCACCACCAACTCCAAGTCATGAGTGGGGTAGTTGCATTCGTGCACCTTCAACTGTCTCGACACACAGATAATAACTCGACCCTGCTGTATCAGAACACACCCTAAACCAACACCATAAGTATCACAATACACAGTAAATCCAGCGCCCTCAATTGGAAGAGTCAAAATAGGAGCTGAAGTGAGAAAGTACTTAAGCTTCAGAAATCTCGACTCATACTCATCGAAACACTAAAATAGAACCTATTTCCTAGTCAATCTAGTCATAGGCACTGCAATAGTAGCAAATCTCTCAACGAACCATCTATAGTAGCCTGCCAAACCAATAAAACTGCAAACCTCGATCGGAGATGTAAGTCTGAACTAAGAACGAATAGCCTCAATCTTCAGTAGATCCACCATACTCCCATCCTTAGACACCACGTGTCCTAGGAATGGCAAAGACTAGAGCCAAAACTCGCACTTTGAGAATTTGGCAAAAAGCCTATGATCTCTCAAAGTCTGGAGCACAGTCCTCAAATGCTGCTCATACTCCTCCCTACTTCTCTAATAAACAAGGATATCATCGATGAAAATGATCACAAAAGAGTCCAAATAAGACCTGAAAATGTGGTTCATCAAGTCCATGAACGTTGTAGGGCTATTGGTCAACCCAAAAGACATCACCAGGAACTCATAATGGCCATAACGAGTCCTGAATACTGTCTTAGGGAGTCCTCAGCCTGAATCCTCAACTGATGGTAACCATATATCAAATCAATCTTAGAAAACACCGCCGCACCCTGAAAATGGTCAAATAAATAATCGATACAAGGCATAGGATTTACCGTTACCTTATTCAGCTGCTTGTAGTCGATACATATATGTATAGAACCATTCTTTTTCTTCATGAACAAAATAGGAGAACCCAAGGTGATACATTCGACCTAATAAAACCCTTACCCAAAAGATCCTGAAGCTGAGAATTTAATTCCTTAAGCTCGACAGGATACATATAATAAGGTGCCATAAAAATAGGTCGGGTGCCCGACTCGAGGTCAATCACAAAATCAATATCATGCTCAGGAGAAAGGCCAGGCAGGCCGGTAGAAAAAATATCAAAAATGTCATAGACTATAGGAATAGAATCAAGCGAAGGACTTTTTTCACTTACATCACAAGCAAAGGAAAGATATCACTCACAACCCGTTGATACTAGTCTCTTCCTCATTAGTGTGGGAGCTAAAAGATCCCTGCCATACAACCGGGGGTATGCCAGGCATAACTATGGTTATAGTCTTGGAAAAATAATCCAAGACCGCATAATAGGGGGATAACCAGTCCATGCCCAGAATCACATCAAAATCCACCATATCTAGCACAATAAGGTCACCCTGGGTATCATACTCTCGAACAGTCACACCACATGATCTATAAACCAGATCCACTGCTAAATAATCACCTACGAGAGTAGCTATATGAAATGGCACAACTAAAGGCTCCCAAGACAACTCTAACCGCGGTGCATAATAAGCAGACACATATGAATAAGTGGATCTCAAATTAAATAAAGCAAGAGCTAGCTGAAGACATACTGAAATCGTACCCATAACAACAACATTCAAAGTCTCCACCTCTAGCCTACCAGGTACAATGTACAGTTGACCCTGTCCACCTCTAGAGTGGGTACCTGACCGACCACCTGTCCTACCTATCTAAGGACCTCCTCTAGAAACCTGGGGACCATTCTTATGACCCTAAGCACCACCTCTAGCTGGAGGATCCACTGCTCTAATGGGATGAACACTCTTGCCGCAAGCTCAATCATCTTATGTCGAGAACACTCTCTGGAGAAATGGCCAATGACCCCACAGTTATGACATGCCCCGAGCACTCGGCTCTATCTAGAAGGTCCGGCTGACCCAGAATGGTCACCTCGACCTGAAGACCCTGACTGTACACCCTTCAAGGACTGACCACTACTCTGACCATTATAGTCACTATAACCAGGATGATCCCCATAATTAATCTGAAGTGCTACCTGAAAGGGCCTACTAGACTGGCCCTGGTGTTGATAAGACTGACACTGAGGGTACCTACCCTAAAAACCTCTACCTCTGAACTATGAGCCGGTGTGGCTCCCAATAAAATTACCCTGCTGATGCAGCCTCTTATTGCTTCCTATTTAGGCCTCACGATCGATCTCTTCTATAGTATAAGTCTGTGAAACAATATCAGTAAAGGATTTCCCTGAAGTCACCAAACTCTGAGTAACCCTACGAAGCGGTAGACTCAGCCCTCTAACAAAACATCGAATTCTTTCATACTTTGTAGGCAGAATCATGGTGGCATGCCTTGCTAGCTCATTAAACCTTAGCTTATACTCAGGCACTACCATAAAACCCTGTCTCAATGCAGAAAACTTATCCCTTAGGTGTTTGTGCATAGTGCGAGGCATGTACTTCTCCAAGAAAGCCTCAGAGAATTGAGCCCAAGTCATAGGTGGAGATCCAGCTGGCCTAGAATCAAGATAACCCCTCCACCACTATTTCTTTGCTCTATCAAGATGATATGCTATGTAATCCACCCCGCGTGACTCAACCAACCCTAAATTACGAAGCCTATCCTGGCAACTAGTTAGAAAATCATAAGCATCCTGTCCTAGGGACCTTACAAATCTAGGTGGAGTCAATCTATGAAATTATCCCAGTATCTTCTACTCCTCGGCAGTCATAACTGGATGAGGAACTGCCGACGTAAACTAGTGGTGCTGGAGGCACCTTAACTCGGTGAGCTATAGTTATAGGCTGTGCTTCTAGATCAGTACCACTCTAGTCTGTTGACTGAGCACCATCAGATGGTGCACCACCTACCAATTCTAATATCTGAAGCAAGGCATCTCTGAGAACTGAGGAAGAAATAAACCCCAGTGGGGCCTGGGATGCCCCCTGGCCCACCAACGACTGGGTGGCTGAATACCTAGAGCTACCTCTGGCTCAGGAGCAATAATGGGATCTGGTAAAGGTTTCCTATTCTAACCCCTGGCTGGTGCTGCAACTCTAGCCTGACTTTAACCTTTGGGTCGACCTCGTCCTCTAATGGGTGCCCTAGCTGCAGGCTCTGGGTCTCTGTCCCACCGTCTTAGCCCGCGACTTATCCATCTACAAAAGAGTGAAACGATGAGAATTTAGAAACAAATATAAACTCAAAGCACAAAAATGAACAAAGAAAGTGAAATTTTCCTAAGAATATCCGACAGCCTCCCGAAGATAAGATATGAACGTCATCGTTCCGATCCGCGGAACTCTAGTAGACACTTGTTCTTGTACCAATACCACTAGTGAACCTAGGCTCTGATACCAATTTGTTATGACCCAATTTCTTGGGTCATGATGGCACCTACTTTAACCCACCAGTAGGTAACCATAGACTAGAATGACAAGTAATAGGCTAATCGACGGAAGATAAGATAAGCATGAAATATAGACTCATAATAGGAGCACTAAATAGTGATATATATATAAATAAGATCGTACGGAATGACACAGAAAAGAGTAAAAGTACTAAAGAGTATCTCATGACCTAGTAAGGTCGGTACAAGAGCCACTAAGTCAAAAATAATATAGACTACTAGATAGTAGCAAATATACAACTAGTCTCGAAATATAGAATAGATTATCCAAAAGTAGTATAAGGAGAGAGGATCAGTTCAGGCTCTAAAAGCTCACACTATCTCCGAAGCAGTAGTAAGCCTGAAAATAAGGTCAGCAGTAAAAGTTTGTACTCAGATCTGCATCAGAAAAAGATGCAGAAGTGCAATATGAGTACTGAAAACAATGGGTACTTAGTAGGTATCATAGGCCGACTGAGCTAAATTATAATAATAGTATAATAAAACATGAGAATGTAAACTAAAGTCAGGAATAAAGGGCTAAATCTGAAAGAATACTCCAAATTGGGCTAAAGCAATAATTATGCAGGATAAGTAACTCAAAAGTAAATACAATCTAACTAAAACCTAACTAGGCCCTCATAATCCCAAAAGGTACAAACAAGAGAGGAATAACCCAAACGAGCCCCCAAAAGTCCAGTGGGTGCAAACAAGAACGAATACCGATAATAATAAGGTTAAAGTGTGCTAATGAGTGATAACATACCTGGAATTCCATTCAAACCATAAACACCAGACTTGAACCGGAACTAGAGAATAGTATCATCATTATAAAGTTCCACATAAAGATCATGAATGCCAGACTTGAACCAGAATTAGTAAATAAGTTTCAAAGTAATGATACCCTAAGACATCACTTCCTTTAAGTCCAAATTAATCTTAAATCCCCAAATTCAACAGTCAAATCTATAAGAGGAGCGAGTTCTAATCACAAAGTCTAAGAATTGATGTTTAAAGGTCATACGTATTCTAATTTGAATAATAAAGCTAGCCAGAATTCAAAAACTGGACTAAGTTGTCATAAGGCTCAAGAATTAGTCTAAGGTGATGAATAAAGCTCTATAGGGTCTACAAAGAGATAATCTAGGAAATTGACCTAAAAAGAGGGTCGACGAGGCCCGCTACTAGTCTCGAAAAATCATAATAAGGCAAAAACCTACCCTAACCTAGATTAAAAATTTACAAGTTCAACCCAATACCTTAAATAAACCAAAACTAGTCCTAAAGTATCACTATAACTATAATGAGGGAGAACGGGGCTAAATTCTACCAAAAGGGCCCCAAACCGGCTAACTTTAACCAACAAAATACTAATCTATACACCAAGTCATAAATACCTACCCATAGCTAGCATAATACTACAATAATGCTATAATAAAGCTCAATCTATGAGGAAAGTAAGCCTAGCCTACCTGGACGCTGTCGAAAGCTCGTAAAGTCCACTACTCCGGAGCATTTCCCTTTTGATAAGCCTTCGAATGCTGCCACACTGTCAAAATAATAATCTATGCATTAAGATGAGAATAATGATACCCATATTGTATATAAATGCTACGAATCAAAAGGCGAACTAAATATCCCACATGGGGCCTGCTTGTAGAATCACGAAATTGAAACCGTCATTACGTCCCTCATAGCTCAAGGATCATTTACCCTAAAATTTATGTGAAATCTGAGCTCAAATGAGCCTCAACAATATTTGGAATCTAAGAATTTAAATTAGGGAAACAAACTAGAATTTAGAAGAAACTTACAAAAATAAAGGCAAGAAAATGATCATAACCTCGTCTTTAGATCAACCCCAACACTAGATAGTTAATCCCTTATAATATCTAAGCTCCCAAGGTATTTAATGGGGTTTTCTCTCCTGAAAAATGCCCTAAAAGCCTTGTGGGAACACCCATTTAATGGAGCAGCCATATCGCCTAGGCGGCCCTAGGCTCGCTAAGGCGACATTGTCTAGACGGCCAAGGAATCACTAGGGTGATGGTATGCCAAGGAAGCCTTAGCGCCAAGGCGACACAAGGCTCGCCAAGGCGGCCACGGTGTCGCTTGGGCGATGGCTTTGCCAAGGCAGTCGGCACGCTAAGGAGACCTTGCCTAGGCATCCAAAGTGTCGCTAAGGCGATGGCACTAGAAACATCAGGTACCAGTAAACTTGGCTAAGTGCAAAGTTTTCGATCGGAACCTTGGGATTCATTCGAAATCCTGTGAATGCAAATGGACTATGCTACACTAACAAATTCAACATTCCAGGCTCAACGGTGCTATCAAAATTTCCATCTGAGGTTTTTTTGATCGAATATGGGTCCCACAGTCAAAGGATCATTTTAACCAAAATCCACCCAATAGCCCAAAACGAGTCTGGAAGGCACGTGACCCAAACCCAGGGTCCCCTAGCCTAAAATTGATATTACGGAGCTAATGTAACCATCAAAATTGGCATCCAAGGCCATTTACCTAAAGTTTAGGCCTGATACCATTTTCTTAACAGTAAAAGCTCCAAAACCGAGAAATGGCTCTAAAAACCAAATGAACTGCCCAGTAGCCAAACTGTCAGTTCTAGCAAGTCATAAATAACTTGGGGTAGCTATGAGAAAGCTATAAGCGTCAAAAAAGTATGAAAACACAGGAAATGATCTGGAGGGTCATTACACTTGTCTCTGCTACCCAAGATGATTATACTTTGTTGGAACAAACAAAAGTGTTGTTTTAGAATCAACACTCAGAAAGGCAAACTAACCATTGATCTCTTCAATTCAATAACATGGAATTCACTTTTTTGATGAACTTTATTCATAGGCAAGACTTCAAGCAATTTTTATAAGCTACACCTTGTTGACACCCAATTTTGACCTCCCGATATTCCTCACAGGCTGCTTTTTTATCAAAAAATATTAGTTTGAATTTTTAATTATTATTTCGGTATCAAATAAATTCTGACATTTCATATTCATGATTTAAGGGTATACAACTTATTTTTAGCATTTAATTTTATATTCTTATATAATATATAATTTACTAATTTAAATATAATATTTTATATAATTTTGTAAATATTTATTTAATTATTTTCGCAAATATGCATACTCGTAATTTACAAACACGTGGTCCATAGTTTATTGCTTATTGCTATATAATAATAATAATAATAATAATAATAATAATAATAATAATTATTATTATTATTATTATTATTATTATTATTATAGTATTTTTTAATTTTGTATTCATAGGTGCCTAATCTATTTCAAATCATTTTGTCGTTCATTTTAAATAATATATTACGTGTCATTAATTTTACTTACATAATTTATTCATAATGATTTTATGACATTGATTAATTTTGAGTATTTTATTATATATTTACTGATCTATTTATTAAATAGAAGTCTAATTCAATTCAATGTCCCTAATTTATTTAAATTCTAGCCATTTTGTACTCAATTTCGTGTCAATTTTAGCCTAAATTGATTTTAATTTGAGAACCAAATTGAAATCCCCAATCCAATTCTAATTGACCCTAATTTATTTCTTGACCCAATTCTAACCCTAATTCAACCCATTCTAATTTTAAATCACAGCCGTTGATCTCATGAGATCAATGGCTGAGATCAAATCCCTCTTTCTTTCCCTTTTTAATTACACCCAAACCCCCAAAACCCTAAACATTTTTACACCCTACCAACCACTATCCACTCCTCCTTCTCTCCGTTCTCTCTCTTCTCTCTCTCAATCCCCATCGCTGCTCCACCACCGCCACCCTCCGCTACACCGGCGAACCATCACCACCAACATCACTCTCTCCTTCAACCAGCCACCAGCCGCCTCTCACCCTCTATTCACTCTCCCCGATCTCCTTCCTCTCTCAACCCCTCACCGCTGCCAGTCATCACTGACCGGAGCTCCACCGGTGAACCCACAACCAGCGCTGCCTCACGCCTCTCTCTCTCGATCTCCATCTCTTTTTTATCGTACCGCCGCTAGACCACCAACGTCGGTGAAATCCCGACTCTGATAAAATCCCATATCACACTCTAGCTCCGGTGAACTCTGCCAAGACCACATGCCTCTTCGCCGATCACGCACCACCCAATCGACACGTCACCGAAGAGACCCACAATTAGCTGCTGTTAACAACGCCACTAAGTAGATCCAGTCCTAATCGGAGTTCGAATACCCGATTGAAATCTGCCAAACAAAATAAAACCTTATTCGGGTTTTAATCTCAAGGTTTTATCCTTCTCCTAGATGAATCCATCTCTGGTATGCTCTCCATGTTCATGTTTTATGCTCAGTTGATCACCTCTATCTCTACCCGTGATTCCTTTTCGTAGCTGATTTTTGAGGTTTGGATATTGGTATGAATTTAGTGATTAAGTCCTATATTTTAACCTTAGTTTCGTTTTCATATGATTTTGATTATATGTTCATACTCTTTGTATTTTGATTACATGCTTATAATTTGACTTGTCAAGATTTAGAATCATAACACGATGCCTTCTTTCAAAAATTCATTTCGCATAGTCAATCTTGATTTCCAGAATCATTTAGGATTACAAACTGAACCTTGATTCATACTATGTTATAGTAACTTTGCCTAATTCCCCTTCTCTCTTGGTCAAGTGTGATTATGACAACCTTCAATATGGATATATTTGGCAAATTTTGACTAATTGATTCGATTATTTATGATGAAATCTCTATTGATTTATGCTCTTTTAGTTGTTTCCTTTAAATGATATTAGGACAACTTATATATTATTTATTTATGGCAAGCTTTGATTCATTAGTGATTGATTCTAGCATGCTCGTGATTGATCTCCTTTCTTTTGCTGAATGTGTGACAATTTTTTGTACTTGTCTATATACGATAAATTCCAACCTTGTGCTCTTTTGACTGATTCTCCTATTCAAACAGATGTTTACTTGTTTAATTATGGTAATCTAACATATTTTCTTCACTGATTGGATTTCGCCCATGAAAAAGAATTTCGTGATTGACTCTCTTAATTATTCTCCTCCTTTTACTGATTTTCTATCCATTATATAAAGGACCCTCTCTACCATTTTGGAGACAAACTTTTGGCTCCCATTCATATATACTCAAAAGGTTTTAAAGCATTTTTACTACATATACCTTAAAAAATATACTTTCAAAGTTGGTTGGCTCTTGCTAAAGGATTGGCTACAAAGTTTCTCTTGCTGTTTGCTTTATTATTTTGCTACCAAATCGGTTAGTTTCTTAGATGACGCATTTGTTTATGACATGTTAATTATAGATGCTTCAATGCTTGTCCTATTTGTCTCCTAAACTCTTGAGTTGTTTAATGTGATTATCTGTAAGGTCATTGTTTGGTTTGTGTGATTTCTTAAATAGTTGTCGTAGGATTATCAGATGTCTGTTTTCATGCGCTTGGGGTATGTTTGTTTTGTTTTAAAGGTATTATTCGGGACATATGAAGAGTTTGCTTTGGGTCGGAGGGGTTGTGTTTAAAGCTGTCTAAATGGCCTTTATTTCTTCTTTTTATTTTTATTGTCTTTTATATTTATTGGGTTTGTAATAATTTGTATAAACTCTCTACATATAATAAAAGATTACGGGACTGCTTAGGGGGCGGAGATTCTATGATTCGATTGTTCTATCACTTAGATATTATGCCTATAGGATTTCACATGTTAATTAGTTAAATTATTTTATCACTTAGGCAAACAATCTAGGGTCATTAATTAATTGTTTTATTGCTTAGAAATCATGTATTAGGATCAGTGTTTTAAAAGGCGTTCCTGAGGCGAGCCCCGGGGCGAGCCTCGGGACGAGGCGTAGTAAAAATGCCCCGGGGCGATGTGTGGGGGCGAAAGTAACGTGAGGCGTACGCCCCGTCAGTCTGGGAGTACGCGTAGGCGTTTGGGCGAGTTTTATTTTTGGGGCGTAAGCCCAGAAAGAATCTCTTAATTAAAATTAAAATTGCTAAATAAATATTTAAATTAACACCAAAAACATAAAATTCAACTTGTTATTAAATTTTAAGAAGTTAAAAAGCTTAAAAATCTAAATATTTTTATTCTTAGCTCTATTTTTTTGTTCTTTCTCTTCGTCTTTCACTAGGTAAAGGGCAAAATTAATGATCAATGTGCAAACTTTAAGCAAAATGCATCATCTTTCATCACTTGCTATGTTTCTAATTGTAGGTTCCTTCTTTGGATTCTTCTTTTTACAAGCTACTTTATAAATTTCTACTCAATCTTTTTACAAAGTCTAATTAGTCTTTTGAGATGAGCAGTTCTGATATATTTTTAATCAATTGATGACTTTGATTAACATTTTAAGATGAAACAATTTCATATATATTTTCACTTATTTTTTATTTTCTTGAATTTATATAATTTCTATGTAATTTTATTTTTTTATTATTTATTTTTATTATTTTAATTTAGAAAATATTAAAAATTAAAGTTCCACCGGGCTTACGCCCCACCGCCTCGCCCTGCATCAGGTAAAACGCCTCGCCTCACACTTCCGCCTTTAAAAACACTGGTTAGGATCATTAACGAACTTCCGCCGTATTAGATCAATTTTGAATATGTCAGTTTAATTCAAGCATGTTTAATTAATTTTTGGCATGCCAAAACTGATTTTCAGCATAGATTCCAGCTTGTTTATTCAATTTCCAGCATATTAAAACAATTTTCAGCATATAATAATAATATTCAATTTGTTAAAGCATTTTTCAGCAAGTTTTATTTAATTTTCAGAATATAATAATGATTTTCAGCAATTAAAAGAATTTCCAGCGTACTAAAAATTAATTTTCAGCACTTAAGTTTATCTTCCAACACATTTAAATTGATTTTCGACACTTAAATCCATTTCCAACACTCTAAATTTATTTTCCAGCATTTTAAATTTATTTTTCAGTACCTTTTATTAATTTTCAGCACCTTAAGTTAATTCCTTGTACTTATAATTAATTTTTTGCATATGGAAATAATTTTTCTGCACACTTTGATTAATTTCCTGCATATTTAAAATAAATTTTTGTACATGGAAATAATTTCTTCTGCACACTTTGATTAATTTCCTGCATTTTTAATCAATTTTCTGCGCACTTTAACTAATCTTCCGCACACTTCAATTAATTTTTTGCACATTTAAAATAAATTTTATGTATACTTAAAGTAATTTCCAGCATTCTTAATTTAATATCTAGCATATTAATTAAATTTCCGACACCTTGATTAATACATCTCGCCTAGAAATCATGTCTATAGGTCTTAATCACGTAAAATAAATAATTATCTTTTTAAGCATGTTAATCGCCTAATTACTTTAATTAATCAAGAGGTTTGTTTGGACCATTACGTGCTATTTGTTCAAGTCTTATATGTTTTGTGTGATGCAAACCCCTAGTTTAATTATGCAAACTAAGTGTTCTTTTGTCTAGACCCAAATCCAAAATAGTAAGTCCAATGCCTCTTGGACATTAAGTTGGGACGGGTAGGCATTTTAGGGAACATTAGTTTTATCGTTTTCTATAGAACGCTTTTAGGATTAACAACCAACTAGGTGGGGTAGGTAGAAAGTCGAAAATGATGGAAATTACCCCAAACAGAATTCGACAATGCGATATGCGATATTGTCATCCTTAATAAGTCGGACGCTGATCCAAATAGGATAAAATCAACCCGTGTCCAAATCTTTAAACTTAGCTTCTCTTTTCTATATTTTCTTTGGATGTCTGATTATTTGGGGTAGTTTAGGATTATCATTTAAATGAATCTTTCGGTTATATCATTGTGTCTCTTCTATCTTCTCGCTTATCCGATTAATTGTAATACCTCGTACATTTCCAAACCTAGTTGATTATCGTAACATTTATGAAACTATTTAAACATGAGATTGTTGGGGTATTACACATTCAATTTGTTGGGCTGAATTAACATGTTCTAATGGGCTCAATTTAAGGCCCAAAATTAAGCAAAAGGCATGGCCCAAGTGGAAAAATGACCCATTCTTAGGATTGACCAAGTAAAACACATTTAATGTTTGGCTAAGGATGACTTGAGGGACTATGTAAAGGCACAAAAATCAGATTTTTATTCACTACAACACACATGCCATTTCTAGATTTTTCCACAACATTCTCTCATCTCACAAACCCTAAGCAACTATCTCTTTGGACAAAATCACTCTTTTGCAAGCTTTTGTAAGTGTTTACACTTATGGTTTGATATATTATATGCATGAGAAGGTGTATAAATCATGTTGGTTATGTTGACAAAGTGTTGAGCAGTCCACTATGTGTGAAACAGTCTATGTTTGCTTAATCGGTAAAGGGTTTTGCCTTATAAACTTGAAAGTGGACTTGTGGTCTTGAAGGAAGTGGAATTGATGGATTAAATAGCAACATGTAATATGTGGTTATGTCCTTAACTTGATTTCTCTTTGTGTATAACATTTGGAATTGTTGTTGCGAAGTTGTGCATGGAATTGGTGACGTATTGAAAGAAGAATGTAGTATTGGTGATGTTCATGTGTGTTGTGAAATCATGATTGTTCGTTGGCATCCAAGTTGACCTAAAATATGAAAAGAGAAGCTTAATTACGTCCATGGACCATTTATTGCAAAAAAGGACCCTAAAATGACCACTAGAGGCTGAAACGGGCACCCGCCCTCGCGGACGGGGCACCTGCGGGCGCAGATACCAACGTAGGTGGCCCTAGATAGGGCTAGATGGTCACCTGCGGCCGTATCTCATCCACGTGCGAGTTCAGGTGGCTCCACAGCCCAGTCCAGAATTTTGTTTTGTTTGTTTTTGCTTCTCTTTGACCCCCTAAGGCCCCTATTCCCTTTTTGGATGCAATTATCAACTTATGGTACCTTTTGAATGGCTTTAATGGGTCGTTCGGAGGTATGTTGGATTATATCAATTATGGATTATTGTTAATGTGTTATTGTGAAAGGTATTGAGATGACTTGAGGGAGTAATTGTGACGTAGTGTTCAAGAGAAAGTGTAAAGGATAAACTTGGTGTGAAATGCTATTAGTTTATGATGTCTTAGTCAATGTATGGAATGTTGTGGTATTGTTGGTATGGTAATGCAGTGAGTTGTATTGTAGAAGGATGAAATGACACTATATAGCAGTCACGTAGCTCATTATCATTTTATGCACTTGTAATGTAGTTAGTTCTTAACGTGAGCTCCGTTATGTACTTGTGTTGTAGAGTTACACGTAAGGAAGGAGATGGATTGTTGTATTCACATATAGGGTTGTGTATTCATATCTGGAAGATAATGTATGTAAGGTTACTCTTTCTGTGACCTTTGGTAGCATCTCTTGTTCTCATTGTTACCGACTTGTTCTCATTTCAAAATGTCTCAAAGTATATCATGTCAAGTTATCATATGTTGTTATTCATATGTATTTTATTCATTGACTGAAGTTCCAAAGCTCCCATAATGTTATGACTACCAAAAGAACTATCTCAAAGAAAGTAATGATGTAAAGAGAATATGTTTATTCTTAGGTGGCATCCCAGGGGTGGAAGAAATACCTAGCATGGGTCAATCCCAATATCAGGGGTTGTATCCCAGGGGTTAAAATATCTAGCATGGGTCGATCCCAATAATCACGGATGGCATACCAGGGGTGAAAGAAAATCCTAGCATGGGTCAATCCCGATTTGTGTATGTTTGTGGACTGCATCCCAAGGGTTAAAATACCTAGCATGGGTCATCCTCTTTTACCACTGATCAGCTGGTCACTTGTTTATCACATGCTTTACAATTTCTTAGTGCAAAGAATGTTGAAGTAATGAATGATAATGATGATTATCGTAAAAGCGAAGAAAGTAATGAATGTAATGTACATGGTTCCACATATACAGAACGGTGGTTTATCCATATTGATTACTCACTTGTTTTGATTCCATTGAAGTACTTATGTATCATGCAGTTTCTTATAGCCTTACATACTCAGTACATTCTTCGTACTGATGTCCCTTGGGGGACTTGCCTTACTCACTGCAGGCACAGGTGCTAATAGACCTCCACAGTAGAGTACATGTCATCGATAGACTGTTGGTGAGCTCCAGTTTGATTCGGGGCTTTTCGAGCCGCATGTGTACATTTGATTTGGTATTGTATAAATGTTGTATAAAGTGGGGACGTGTCCCGACTGTAGGCTTGGGTCTGTATCTGTTAGAGGCTTTGTAGACGTTATGGGACAAATGAAGGAAATGTAAGGAATGTATGCTTTTGACGTGGTGGCCCTAACGGACAAGTTTCATATATATATATATATATATATCATACATTTTCCATGACTTCCGCCGTTGGCATCTTGTATCTAAATGTGATAGAGTGTTGTTCATTTAGTGACATGCATATGTGTGTACATGAATGAAGACTGGTTCTCTCGGGCCTTAACGGCTTTGGGTGCCAGTCCTCCCCGTTGGAATTTGAGGCGTGACAAAAGTGGTATCAGAGCTGGTTGTCCTAAGGGTGTCTACAAAGCTGTGTCTGAGTAGAGTCTTGATTATGGATGTATTGTGCACCACGTTTATTAGTAGGAGGCTACGGGACATTTAGGAGTTGTTTCTTTTCTTCATTTCTAGACCGTGCAATAGAGCCAATGTTGTAGGTGGAATCATATCTGACCATTGGAATTGATTTTCTTTGTTATAGTAAAATGTCGATTACAAGACTAGGTAGGGGCAAAGGTAAGCAGGTAGATATGCTTGCCGGAGAAGGAACGAGTAAATCACCACCTGACCAAGCTAGTCCAGGTGGGGATGACACCGAGTTTGCATCGCGGGCTTCTTCTACTTTTCCAGCTCCAGAAGAGCCGAGGAGGAGAGCAGAACCTGCATAACCACCTATTAATGCTACTGAGCAGGATCTAAGAAGTGCGGTGCAAATGCTGACTCGTATAGTTGCTGCACAGAATCAAGGACAAGTTGGTCCAACGACAAGTAATGATGGTGCGGATAGGGTAGCTAGTCGTAGGACACAGGATTTTCTAAAATTAGACCCTCCCACGTTCACTGGGTCAGATCTGAAGGCAGACCCACAGGACTTCGTGGACCAAATTCAAAGGGCTCTAGATGTTATGCATGTGACTGGTGTAGAAATAGTGGAGCTTGCAGTATATAGACTAAAAGGCGAGGCTATATTATGGTACGAAGATTGGAAACGATCTAGGGGTATCGGTGCAATTCCAGCTAATTGGGAGGAATTCAGAACGACATTCCTTGATCATTATCTCCCATATGAGATCTGAGAGGCTCGTGCGGATAAGTTTTTAAATCTTCGTCAAGGGAATATGAGTGTCAGAGAATACAGTCTTCAGTTTAATTCTTTGGCTCGGTATGCTTCTAATGTAGTAGCCATGATGGAAGACAGAGTCCATCGATATGTGGACAGATTAGAGCCATATTTGGTGAGGGACTACACCATTGCTGCTTTGAACAGAGTTATGTATATAGCCAGAATACAAGCCTTTGCACAGAAAAGGGAGGATCAGAGACAAAGGAGAAGGGTGCAAGAATTTGAAAGAGGGCCGTCAAAGAGGGCTAGACCTATGGGACAGTTCACGGCGTCCCAAGTAGAATTTAGGCCTCAGGTGTTTCCTAGACCACCTAGACCATCATTTTCTTATTAAACAACAGACACTCAATCTCAATTCCGAGGGTTTAGAGGCAGTCAAGCTGGGCAGAGTAGTGGGATTCAAGGTTCAGAGACAGTAGGATTTTCTCGTCAGCTGTGTCAGCGCTGCGAAAGGTTTCATTTAGGTGAATGCCGATTGGGGACAAATGTTTGCTTTTGGTGTGGTATGACGGGGCACATAATGGAAGAATGCCCACAAAAGAGCACGGGTGGTATAGCACGACCTACGGGATCAACCGTTGCATCATCATCATCGGTTCCTTCCCTAGGCAGAGGTGTACAGCCTGCTGGTCGTGGTAGAGGTGCCAGAGGAGCAGCCAGTTCTAGTGGAGTCCAGAACCATACTTATGCTCTAGCGGATCGACAGAATTTGGAGGCTTCTCCTGATATGGTTACAGGTACAATATCTGTCTTTTCTTATAATGTATATACACTGATTGATCCGGGCTCTACCCTATCATATGTTACTCCATTGATTTCTGCGAAATTTAAAAGAACACCAGAATTATTAGTTAAGCCAATTGAAGTATCTACACCAGTTGGTGAATCTATTATTGCAAAAAGAGTATATCGTAATTGTGTAGTAAATTTTTGTGACCATGATGCGTTGGATGATCTTATTGAACTAGAAATGGTGAATTTTGATGTTATAATGGGTATGGATTGGTTGGCTTCTTGTTATGCCACGGTAGATTGCTGGGCTAAGAAGGTACATTTCCATTTTCCACAAAAGACCGTCCTTGAATGGAGGGGTAATGTTAGAGCACCGAGAGGTAAATTTATTTCCTATCTTAAGGCAAGGAAAATGATATCCAAGGGGTACATATGTCACTTAGTAAGAGTGAAAGATACTGATGTGGAACCACTAACTCTTCAATCGGTTCCCGTAGTAAATGAATTCCTTGATGTATTTCCTGAAGTTCTTTCAGGTTTGCCTCCAAAGCGGGAAGTAGAGTTTGGTATTTATGTGATGCCAGATACTCAGCCTATCTCTATTCCTCCGTATAGAATGGCCCCAACAGAGTTACAAGAATTAAAGGAGCAATTATAAGATTTGCTGGACAAGGGATTCATAAGGCCTAGTATGTCCCCGTGGGGTGCACCGGTGTTGTTTGTATGAAAGAAAGATGGTACGTTGAGAATGTATATTGATTATCGGCAACTGAATAAGGTAACAATCAAGAACAAATATCCCCTCCCAGAATTGATGATTTGTTTGATTAGTTGCAGGGTGCCAAATGCTTCTCAAAGATTGACCTGAGATCAGGTTATCATCAGGTAAGGGTTAGAGAAAAAGATATACCCAAGACAGCTTTTCGAACACGGTATGGTCATTATGAATTTTTAGTTAAGTCATTTGGACTAACAAATGCACCAGCAATTTTTATGGATTTCATGAATAGGGTGTTCAAGCCATTCTTGGATGTATTCGTGACCGTATTTATAAATGATATTCTGGTTATTCAAGATCACAAGAGGACCATGCTAATCACTTACGGCAGGTGTTACAAATTCTTTATGATCGTAAGTTACATGCGAAGTTCTCTAAGTGTGAATTTTGGTTAAAATCTGTAGCATTCTTGGGTTATATCATATCTGATGAAGGAATAAGGGTTGATAATCAAAAGATAGAAGCTATGAAGAATTGGCCAAGACCTACGACGCCTATAGAGATTCGTAGTTTTCTTGGATTGACCAGTTATTATAGAAGATTTGTTGAAGGGTTTTCTTCCATTGCGGCACCTTTAACAAAGCTAACACACAAGGCAATCAAGTTTCAGTGGAATGATGCATGTGAGAAGAGTTTCCAAGAGCTGAAGGAAAAATTGACGTCTACACCTGTATTAATACTTCTCGAAGGCACAAAAGGGTATGCAGTATATTGTGATGCTTCAAGAGTTGACCTAGGATGTGTATTGATGCAGTACGATAATGTAATAGCGTATGCCTCACGAAAGTTGCGGCCACATGAGAGAAATTATCCAACACATGATCTTGATCTAGCAGCCGTGATATTTGCTTTAAAGATATGGCACCATTATTTTTATGGAGTTCATGTTGATATATATACTGATCATAAGAGTTTGCAATATATCTTTAAGTAGAAGGACTTAAATTTGAGGCAGCAGAGGTGGCTGGAACTCTTAAAAGACTATGATATCGATATTTTATATCATCCAGGGAAAGCAAATATGGTAGCCGATGCATTAAGCCGCAAAGAAGTAGGAAGCACCAACGGTCAGTTGACGAAAAAGCAAGATATAGTTAAGGATCTACATCAACTAGCCAGCTTGGGAGTTTGTCTTTTTGAATCTCCAGATATTGTGGCAAATGCGGCAGAATCTTTATTAGTAGGTGAAGTAAAAGAGAAGCAGCATGCGGATCCTATGTTATTGCAGCTGAAAGAGAATGTACAACAGGGTCTGACAAAGGCATTTGATCTTACGCAAGAGGGAGTACTTCAGTGCCAAGGTAGATTGTGTGTACCATATATAGATGAACTAAGGAAACGAATTATGACAGAGGCGCATCATTCACTATAGTCTATTCATCCGGGAGTCACAAAAATGTACCATGATTTGAAAGAAATGTATTAGTGGGGAAACATAAAGAAGAACATTGCAGAATTTGTAGCTCAATGGCCAAATTGTCAACAAGTAAAAGTAGAGCATCAGAAACTTGGAGGTTATATGCAATGTATCAATCTTCTGGTCTGGAAGTGGGACATGATTAACATGGATTTCATTACTGGTTTACCTCGTACACTGCGGAAATTTGATTCCATATGGGTAATAGTTGACAGGCTTACCAAGTTAGCGCATTTCCTACCAGTCAAGACCACCTATACAGCTGAAGATTATGCAAGGTTGTATGTTAAAGAGATAGTGCGATTACACGGGATTCCAATCTCTATTATATCAGACAGGGGATCTCAATTTACTGCACATTTTTGGAAGTCTTTTCAGAAGAGTTTGGGTACCCAAGTGAATTTAAGTACGGCTTTTCATTTTCATACAGATGGACAAGCAGAACGTATTATCCAAACACTTGAAAATATGTTGCGAGCTTGCACGTTGGACTTTAAAGATAGTTGGGATGATCATCTACCTCTTATTGAATTTGCCTACAATAATAGCTATCATTCAAGTATCAAAATGGCACCTTATGAAGCTTTATACAGAAGGAAGTGTAGATCACCAATTGGATGGTTTGAAGTGGGTGAAACTGCTTTAGTTGGGCCAGATCTTGTTCATCAAGCTATGGAGAAAGTTAAAGTGATCCAACAACGGCTAGAAACGGCCCAAAGTCGACACAAGTCATATGCTGATGTTAGAAGAAGAGGGCTCGAATTTTTCATAGGTGATTGGGTATTCTTGAAGGTGTCACCGATGAAAGGGGTAATGAGATTTGGAAAGAAAGGGAAGTTGAGTCCCCGTTATATAGGGCCATATGAAATTGTCCGAAGATTTGGGCAAGTTGAGTATGAATTAGCACTACCCCAAGAACTCTCCACAGTTCATCTAGTATTTCATGTTTCGATGCTTCGAAAGTGCATAGGAGATCTATCTCATATTGCTCCCGTGGAAGATGTACAAGTTACGGAGGATCTCACCTATGAAGATATACCTATTGCTATTCTGGATCGTCAAGTGAAGAGATTAAGGAATAAAGAAGTAGCTTCTGTAAAGGTGCTTTGGAGAAATCAACAGGTAGAAGAGATCACCTGGGAATCCGAGGAAATGATGAAGTCCAAGTACCCGCATTTGTTTCAAACGGAAGAGAAAGTTCAAGATGCTGGATCGGAGCAATAACAAGTAAGAATCTATAAGCATTATGATCCTAGACTTGAATTTGTTTAAATTGGATAATGTCACTAACATTCGAGGACGAATGGTTCTAAAGGGGGAAGGATGTAACACCCCGTACATTTTCGAACCTAGTTGATTACCGTAACATTTATGGAATTATTTAATATTGTTGGGGTATTACACATTCAATTTGTTGGGCTGAATTAACATGTTCTAATGGGCTCAATTTAAGGCCCAAAATTAAGCAAAAGACATGACCCAAATGGAAAAATGACCCATTCTTAGGATTGACCAAGTAAAAAACATTTAATGTTTGGATAAGGATGATTTGATGGACTATATAAAGGCACAAAAATAATATTTTTATTCATTATAACACACATGCCATTTCTAGATTTTTCCACAACATTCGCTCATCTCACAAACCCTAAGCAACTATATCTTTGGACAAGATCACTCTTTTGCAAGCTTTGGTAAGTGTTTACTCTTATGGTTTAGTATATTATATGCATGATAAGGTGTATAAATCATGTTGGTTATGTTGACAAAGTGTTGAACAGTCCACTATGTGTGAAACAGTCTATGTTTACTTAATCGGTAAAGGATTTTGCCTTATAAACTTGAAAGTGGACTTGTGGTCTTGAAGGAAGTGGACTTGATGGATTAAATAGCAACATGTAATATGTGGTTATGTCCTTAAATTTCTTTATATTTGTGTATAACATTTGGAATTGTTGTTGCGAAGTTGTGCATGGAATTGGTGACGTATTGAAAGGAGAATGTAGTTTTGGTGATGTTCATGTGTGTTGTGAAACCATGATTGTTCGTTAGCATCCAAGTTGACCTAAAATATGAAAAGAGAAGCTTAATTATGTCCATGGACCATTTATTGCAAAAAAGGACCCTAAAATGATCACTGGAGGCTGAAACGGGCACCCGCCCTCGCGGACGGGGCACCTGCGGGCGCAGATGCCAACGCGGGTGGCCCTGGACAGGGCCAGATGGTCATATGCTGCTGCATCTCATCCACTTACGAACGCAGGTGGCTCCACAGCCCAGTCCAGAATTTTGTTTTGTTTGTTTTTGCTTCTCTTTGACCCCCCAAGGCGCCTATACCCTTTTTGGATGCAATTATCAACTTATGGTACCTTTTGAATGGCTTTAATGGGTCGTTCAGAGGCATGTTGGATTATATCAATTATGGATTGTTGTTAATGTGTTATTGTGAAAGGTATTGAGATGACTTAAGGGAGTAATTGTGACGTAGTGTTAAAGAGGAAGTGTAAAGGATAAACTTGGTGTGAAATGCTATTGGTTTATGATGTCTTGGTCAATGTATGGAATGTTGTGGTATTGTTGGTATGGTAATGTAGTGAGTTGTATTGTAGAAGGATGAAATGACGCTATATAGCAGTCACGTAGCTCATTATCGTTTTATGCACTTGTAATGTAGTTAGTTGTTAACTTGAGCTCCGTTATGTACTTGTGTTGTAGAGTAACACGTAAGGAAGGAGATGGATTGTTGTATTCACATATAGGGTTGTGTATTCATATCTGGAAGATAAGGTATGTAAGGTTACTCTTTCTGTGACCTTTGGTAGCATCTCTTGTTCTCATTGTTACCGACTTATTCTCATTTCAAAATGTCTCAAAGTATCTCATGTCAGGTTATCATATATTGTTATTCACATGTCTTTTATTCATTGATTGAAGTTCCAAAGCTCCCATAATGTTATGACTACCAAAAGAACTATCTCAAAGAAAGTAATGATGTAAAGAGAATAAGTTTATTCTTAGGTGGCATCCCAGGGGTGGAAGAAACAGCTAGCATGGGTCAATCCTAATATCAGGGGTTGTATCCCAGGGGTTAAAATATCTAGCATGGGTCGATCCCAATAATCACGGATGGCATACCAGGGGTGAAAGAAAAGCCTAGCATGGGTCAATCCCGATTTGTGTATGTATGAGGACTGCATCCCAGGGGTTAAAATACCTAGCATGGGTCATCCTCTTTTACCACTGATCAGCTGGTCACTTGTTTATCACATGCTTTACAATTTCTTAATGCAAAGAAGGTTGAAGTAATGAATGATAATGATGATTATCGTAAAAGCGAAGAAAGTAATGAATGTAATGTACATGGTTCCACATATATAGAACGGTGGTTTATCCATATTGATTACTCACTTGTTTTGATTCCATTGAAGTACTTATGTATCATGCAGTTTCTTATAGCCTTACATACTCAGTACATTCTTCGTACTGATGTCCCTTGGGGGACTTACCTTACTTGCTGCAGGCACAGGTGCTAATAGATCTCCACAGTAGAGTACAGGTCATCGGCAGACTGTTGGTGATCTCCAGTTCGGTTCGGGGCTTTCCGAGCCGCATGTGTACATTTGTTTTGGTATTGTATAAATGTTGTATAAAGCGGGGATGTGTCCCGACTGTAGGCTTTGGTCTGTATCTGTTAGAGGCTTTGTAGACGTTATGGGACAAATGAAGGAAATGTAAGGAATGTATGCTTTTGACGTGGTGGCCCTACCGACCAAGTTTCATATATATATATATCATACGTTTTCCATGACTTCCGTCGTTGGCATCTTGTATCTATATATGATAGAGTGTTGTTCATTTAGTGACATGCATATGGGTGTACATGAATGAAGATTAGTTCTCTCGGGCCTTAACGACTTTGGGTGCCAGTCCGCCCCGTTGAAATTCGAGGCGTGACATTAACAGTCTATTTATATATTTTACTACTTTATTACTTAGATAATTATTAATAACTGAGTTGCATGTTTAGTTTATTTTTCATGTTTAAACACTTAGTTAGTATTAAGTTAATAAAAATAAATCGACCTTTTGCTTATCACATAGAATTCTCCCACGTAATATATGAGTTCGGCTGGGACCCACATTTGTGGACCTCGAAAGGCCTAACACCTTCCTTTCGAGGTAACCTGAACCCTTACCCGAATTTCTGGTTGACGTAGACTATTAAAATAAGTTCGTAATTAGTCTAGAATGGTGCCTTAACGTACCTTAATTCGTTAGGTGGCGACTATTCACTATAATTAATCCTAAATAGAGTTGTCACGTCGAATTTCGCTTTTCGCGAGAAAAATAGGACGCAACACACCTCAATCTCAAGCAAATTGGATCGACTATATAATCTAAAGAGTCCGATTTATGGGTGAAGAACTTTGATTGACCCTGATGCAATAGTAAAAAATTATTGAGATTAGCAAATCATTACATTGTAGGACTAAAGAATAAGCTGAAGCTAAGAGTATATTAATGCTTGGCAGATGAACTACCAACAGATTTCTCAACCAAGTAATTCACACAATGCAAAGAACAAATGGTAACAACATGTGTCTTTCCGGTCTTGGCAGTAGTACATTTTCTGTACAATGAAACTATAAGAAAACAAATTGGACCACATCAATTAAGTTGTTGTTTCCCATAACTTAATTTATGAATACAGATTGGTCAAAGCTAAACAAAAGGAAACCTTTAGGGGTGTGCAAAAATCTGTTTAACCGATAAACCAAATCATAAAATATGTTCTTAATCGGTATCGAGTTATTGGGTTAACGATTTTTAAATAGTTTTTGAAAATTTTTATTGGGCTATTGGATTGGTTTTCGGTTTGGTTCTTGATTTTAAGATTTTAAGATTTTAGTTAATGGTTAAATAAGATTATATTAAAAACTATTATCCCTAATTATATAATACTGGCTCTTGATTTTAAATACATACCCTATTTTTTGGCATTTTATAGTAGTTGTCTTAGTGTTGTTGTTTTCTTTCTAAAGTCATTGGCTTGATGGGTTCTATCAATTAATGTAAACTATAAACCTGAATTATTTTTCTTTTTGAGAGATCATTATCATTGCTATTGCATTCAAGAAAACAATTTTGTTTTAGTAATAATGTATTTGAATTTGCTTCTACTTGTAATTTGGGTAGGCGTTTATGCATGAAGATAGTGTATATATGAACGGATAAAAATAAAAAAAGAAAGCAAAAAATATTAGAGGAGTATTTTCTAATTGGTTAAACTGAAAAATGAATCCTTAAGGACCAAAAAGTGATAAACCAAAAATCGATAACAAATATCTTATTGGTTTAGTTATTAGTTTAGCGTGTTTACAAATACTAAATCAATAAACTAAACTGATAATACACAAAATTGAACCTAGCCTACAGTCGACAGATGTGCACCCCTAGTCCTGGAACATGGGATAAGAATAATAATTTCGAGATAAAATTTGGGATTAACTCTATCCCATGTTTGGATTGAGGTATTAGCTATTTTTAGGATTATTTTATCCCACCATTCATACTAAGTAGAACTACTACATATAGGTGAGATAAAACAATTCCATGAGATATCTCAACCCACACTGGATAAGATGAGATATCCCAGGATTAAGTTTGAAAAAATATATAACTTATCCCACGTAATTCTAGATATTCCACCTTATTTCCTTATCCCATCAAACTTGGTATAACTTTATACCACCTTCAGATAAAATATTATTCCACCGATAGTCATCTCAGAACTATAATACCGAATAACTTAATCCGCGAACCAAACAACTCCTTAATAACGTGTACTATTTATATAGGCATACTAATGAAAAAGAAACTGAAAAAATAAAGCCTCCAAAAATACAAACTCAATGAAACTCAAATCATCTCGAAATTTTATCATTTTGCAGAGCATATTGCAATGCGATAACAAATTTCAGAAGTCTATACCAAACGAACATCAAAAGTACAAGTCATGGTAACATGTTATAATACTCTTATATGTTCTATTTTTAATTAATAATGACGTAATTTTAAATTTTTTACCAAGAAAAACTAATACTATTAAGATTGGACAAGAGCACCCTGGAACAACATCAAAAGTTAGGTAAACACAAGTTAGCAGACAAAAAGTAAAAGTCTTTCCATATCTAGAGACCTAAAATATTTCAAAAACTGTGCAATGATCAAAAGTAGATTAAAGAAACGTCATCATTTATGAGCATTATCAGATACAATTAAATAAATCAAAAGTAGATTAAAGAAACATCATCATTTATGAGCATTATCAGATACAATTAAATAAGGACACAAATAAATTGTGCAAAAAACACAGAGAACCATGCTCACAATTTATAATATATGATCATTAATCTATTCATACTATTAAGTCATGAAGAAATAAAGCGTATGCTTTGTGGTTCATCATCTCAATTTGGTAATTTGTAATTTGGTGGATAAAAATTTGTGGCCAGCATGTGACTTATTCTGGAAGAGAAACACAAACAAGAATATAAAGTGTGGAAGCCTGAATAGCAGTAAAGTTAAAGAATACTCACTGGCATAAACTTTCCTTCTCTTTTCGCACCACAAAATCTCCACAAAAAAATGCTTGAATACTCCCCAAAAAAGAATCAAACCACGATAGTTGATCATAAATACATATCAGCGGGTCATAATAAATTTCAATATATAAGAACGGTTTCTTCTAAGAAATAGAAGCGATCAATTTATAAATTTTGCAGGAGATAGATTACGTTGAGGAATTAGGTGGAAATATAAGAGAGATCGTACAATAAAAATGTTGAAACTCTGGCGATCAAGCATGAAAGCCAGAAAAGGTGAGAAAAGAATATGTTTATTTGTATAGGGTAAGGAAAGTAATTAAAGAAGATGACTTCTTGGTGAAGGAGGAGCAAGAGGCTAAAGCCGTTAATGGAGAATGTGAACTGTGAAGAGAGAGAGAGCGTTGGGAGGAATTGATTTTGTCGTGATACAGTAAATGTCTAAAGGCGTCATAGATTTATAGTGTCGGATGAAACCTTACGTAGCAATGTTTGAAAACAAAATTAGGTATGTAGGTTAATTAGGTTAATTAGAAGGGTATTTTAGTAATTTCACTTTAACTTTTTTGAGTTCATGCTTTTAAGGTAGTATAACAAAAGTGTGGAGACATGAGACTTAACACCTCAAGGACAAATATGAGCCAAAGTTGGATGGTAAGGACAGATATAACCAAAAATTATGAGGAACGACAAATATGATCCTTTTCTAAGAGTACAAAGGGCAAACATGACCCTTTTTCTCTCAAACTAAAGATATATAGAATGTACTAAGATGTGCTTCAATTGTGTGGTCTTAAACAAGTCCTATGTAAAGTTCAAACTTTTTTTTTTTTCAGTATGTGGAACATTGAAACTAAAGAGTTGCCAAAAAAGAAAAAGACATTATTTTTCAAACGGACTAAAAATAAAAGTAAGACAAACAAATTACTCCTTCTATTTCAGAATACTTGACCTCATGCTAAAAGTAATTATTTTAATTTACTTGTCAAATTTATAAAATCAAGAAAATTTTATTATATGTTTTGACTTTTACCCTTAGTGTTAAATAATTACTTAAAGTAGTAGTGGTTAATTTTAGAGTCCCAAAATATCATTAATAAGTTGAATTTAATAAAATACTCTTTAATTAAAGTTTTTTTTAAGTAATGTGCCTAGTCAACGGGGGGACTAGTATGAAAGTATGTTACGTTAACGTCTTTCTCTGAGCTTTGTATCTGTTCCAATGGATTATGTCGAGTATTTTTTTATCTGACATATTCGCTTTCACCCATTTTTCAAGTTAAAATGTGTCGCGAATGACTCTAATGCTTTGGGATTTTCTTAATAAATCACCAACGTGTTGTAGTTTTGTAATGGCAACACAAGACTACAGATTAAGTCATTTAAGTTTGTGCTTCAGATGCAGCTGAGTTTGCTACTCTCTATTATGGAATTTTGCATCTTCGATGCCGGTTACAAGACTATTTTCCCGTGTTAAATTTTAGGCGAAATGACTTAGAGATCCTTGTACTTGTTTGAGATTGTCATCTGAACCCTTCTACTCAGGACTTTGCCAACTGAACACTTAAAGTTATTAGTAAATGTTATTTTAAACCCCTCACATCATTGACCAAACTTATGAAGCATTTGTTTTGTTGAATCAGATAAAATGCGTGGTTACACACGTTTAAAAGCTAGTGAAGACAATAATTTTAATTAAAAAATATTAAAAGTAAAAAAAAAATAGAACAACGAAAAGAAAAGAAAAAAGAATTTCATAATCCCCAGTTTTCCCACAATTGCTTCTTCTTCTTCCTCATTGCCCCCCCTCCCCCTCCCCACCCCTTCCCTCCTCCTTCTTCTTCTTCTTCTTCTTCTTCACCACCATTAAGTAGAAATTTTTCAAATGTTTTTTTATAGTAAATACCTGAATAAAACTTTATAATTCTTTTTTTTTTTTTACGTAAACACCTGAATAAAACTTTGCTTCTCTCTGATTTCCTCTTCAACACAAAAAACTTACAAGGAAAGAAAAAGAAAAGGAAACAAAGAAGAGATGAAAATTTAGATCTTATTTTTTCAAGATTTCCATTTTTTCTTCCAAGACTTCCACTTTTTAAAATTCAAATAGCCACTTTAAAATCTGGAAGATCCACTTCGATTTAGAGGAGAAGAAAAAACTGAAAGTCTTGAAAAGTGGATCTTCCATCATCTTGGATAATGAATCTTCCAACCAAACAAGTTTTTCTTGAAGATGAATTAGAGATTTTCTTTTAAAAAAAATAGTATTTGTAATGATAAAATGGTGTGTCAATTTTTATCTGATGTGGTAATTTTTATGTAGATAGTGATGTGTTATCCACATCAACACGATTGAGAGACATTATGTGGATAGTGATGTGTTATCCATATCAATACGATTGAGAGACATTTATGACCAGAGTGGTTTAAAACAACATGTTTTAATAACTTTAAGTGTTCGATTGGCAATGTCTTGAGCAGACGGGGTTCATGTTACAATCTAAGAGAAGTATGAGGGTCTCTTTGGTCATTCCGCCTAAATTTTATACAAGAAAAAAATGATGAAAAGAAAGGAAAAGAGCTCAAGGGGGAGGGAATGTGTTGGGGGATGAGTTTAATGGGTGGGTTTGTAAAGGTGAATCAGGTATTTGAAATTGTGGATAAGTTATTTGTTTTTAAGCTCATCACATGTCCTTCTGTTAGAAATAATCATAAATCACTATAAAAGTAAAATGGAAAAAAAAATATTTGGACTGAGTATATTACGACAAAGGCATATTTGAATCTAGATTCATACAAGGGATATTTTAAAACTATTTTTGATAGAACATGGATATATTTGACCTTTTTCTATTTAAATAAAGGTCAAATACAAGAATTACAAAGGCCTTACATTTCCATATGGGCCTGGGCCAGGGACTCAAAAGCGCCCTAAGGGAATCTGAAGGACTGACAATGCTCGATGTCGCGGACTCCTAGGGAGGCATTGCCAAATTCATCAACATGTTTTTTTACCTCAGCCAAGTCCAACCCTAGGCACTCAAAAGGTTCTATAGGCTTTGTAGAGCCGGTCTTAGATCTACCATCTCCCTGATCCCCACCGTTCTTGTCCTCAGCACTCACCTTCCTTTTCTTCTTGTTCCCTGTGCGCCCTTTACTCTCAATATGTCAAAGGGAATGACTGTAACACCCCGAACGTTCCTAACCCTACTTGACGACATTGAACAATGTTTACTTAGGTGTCGAGAGCCACAAGTATGTATTTGGTAATGTTATTGATGAGATAATTGAATTTGGCCCTCGTACATGTGATTAAACCTTCGTAGGAGGTGTTTTGTGACTTCGTGGAACATTTGTGGGGTTAAAAACTAGGCTTGGAGGACCTCCAAATAAAGGATATTAAGGGTAGGAAGTAAGTTAAAGAATAGAACTTGAAGTATCTAACCGAATCCGCGAAGGAAATTCTAAGAAACGAAAATTTTAAAAAAAATGGAGTGGGGCTCGCCAGAGGGCGTGCCAGGCCGCTCTGGGCTAAAATTTCTAGCCCACAGGCAGCAAGCTGGGGCGCCCAAGGGCGTGCCAGGCTGGTTTTGTCCACCTTTCAATATTGGAAATTTTTCTTAAGTCCCAAGGGTGCCCGGGGACGTACCGGGCCGATTTTTGCCACGTTTATTCTACAACCACGAGCATATACATGGAATGAGTGAAGTATTATATTGTTTTGGTAAAATTACTCGTGAATGAATTTGGCATCAAAATGACGGTTTTACCCTTGTGGTCAAAATAAGCCATACGTTTCTAGAATCGCTTGTTTTTGGGATTGAGGCTACGAATATAAATTCCGTGAGTGGGAATATCGTCATAACGCGTATGAAATAATTTAAATACGATAAATTATTGATTTTATTGGGTTAAGTGAATTGGGCTCAATAAAAGGCCCAAAAAGAGAAGAAGACATGGGCCAAAATGGGTCAAATGACCCATTCTTGCCTTGACCTTCTAGAACATAACATTAAATGCCATAAGAGTGGCTAAGGATGAATTGAATACTTATATAAAGGACCAAAAAATCTGATTTTTATTCACTTGAAACTCTCATGTTTTCTAGATATTTCTCATCCATTTTTCTCTCAAACCCTAAGAACACCAAAGCCAATTTTTGGAGCAAGATCATCATTTCTCAAGCTTGGGTAAGTGATTATTCTTATGTATTAATATATTATATGCATATGAGAGTATGTAAATCATGTTGGTTATGCTTGGAAGTGTTGAACATGGTACTTTGTGTTTTTGTAAAAGATTTGTTATCCATGGGATTTAAGCTTGAAATATGACTTGTGGTTTTGATGAAAGAGCATGGTATGGATGAAATATGAACATGTATGGTGTGATTAGGTTATTAAACTTGTTATTTTTCTATAAATGTAAATTATGGGATTTTGGCCGATATGTGCTATGAGGTGTATTAAGGTGACTTGATGAATTATTTGTGATATGGTGTGGATGAGAAAGTGTAAAGGAGAAGTTTTGTGGTGAAATGTTATTGATTATCATGTATTGGTCAATGTATGGAATATTGTGGGATTATTGGTATGACAATTTCATCAATGGTATTGTCAAGGGGGAAGTGACGTTTTTAAAGGCAAACATGTAACTCATTGACATTATATGCATTTGTAAGGTAGTTGGTGGTTAATGTAAATTCCGTTATGTATTTGTGTTGTAGATTGAAACATAAGGAAGGAGAGAGACATTGTATGCACATCTAATATTATATATTCATATTGAGAATACAAGGTATGTAAGGTTACTCTGTCCGTATCTTTTTACAGCAAATAGTATTCACATTGACACTACACTTGTCCTATCCCGAGAGGTGCTAAGGTATCCTATATCTGGTTATCAATGGTCATTATCACATGTTTCCTACTTATTGACCCATTGTGAATCATATGTCTAATATTCATTGGTAATGTTCCAAAAGCCTAATAAGGTTGTGTTCTAAAGTTCCAATGGTGGTTATTCTCATGTATCTTGTTCATTGATTATTGTCCAATGGTCCAATAGTGTTATGTTTCCAATAAGGCTATGTTTCCAATATTGTTTATTCACATGTCTCTCACTAATCGATTATTGATCCAAAGCTTCAAATAAAGATATGACTATCATAATATCAATCTCAAAGGTAAAGAACAAAGTAATACATATGTGGTTAATGATCAAGTATGGGTGGTAGCTTTGGGGGAAAAATTCCTAGCTCAAGCCGACCCCAAGATTGTTGGATTAGGGGGCAGTTCTAGAGGCATAAGCCTAGCTCGGACCGATCCTGACAGGGGTTATCTCTAGAGATAATAACCTAGCTCGACTCGAACCTGATATGTTGATTTATGGGTGGCAGCTCTAGAGGTAATAACCTAGCTCGAGCCGAACCCGATATATTGATTCGTAGGGTGGCAGCTCTAGGGGCATAAGCCTAGCTCGAGCCGATCCCAACATAACTTTATGTTATGTTAAAACCCACTGTTCAGTTGGGGCCAGAGTATCACAGGTCAAAGGCAAAGACGAATAATCATTGAAGCAAAGAAACAAAGAAAGCAATGAAAACAATATACAGGGTTTCCAAAGTACAGAATAGTGACTTATCTATATTGTTAATTCATTTGTATTTGAGTTCATTGGCATATTTACATATCATACAGTTTCATTGAGCCTTACATACTTAGTACATTCTTCGTACTGACGTCCCTTGTGGGACTTACCTTACTTGCTGCAGGCGCAGGTGCTAGTAGGCCTCCACAGTAGGTTGCCAGTTGTGTGCGGATCATTAGTGAGCTCCAGTTAGTTCGGGGCTTCTCCGAGTCACAGTTGTATATATGTTTTGGTGTTGTACATGTTGTATGAAGCGGGGACTTGTCCCGACTTTCAGTTGGTTTTGGTAAATGTCTATGTTAGAGGCTTTTGTAGACGTATGTGGGTGTATGAATGTAAGGTGGTATATGACGCTTTTGACTTGATGGCCTCAACGTCCAAGTTTCACATATGTATATATATATGTCCCACGTTCCATGTTTTTCGTTATTCGCCTTTCATGTTCTTATGTGATGGTGGTGTTGCCTATGACATGCATATGAATGAATAGAAGAAAAGCTTGGTTCTCTCGGGCCATGTCTGTTACGGGTGCCAATATGTCCCGATAGGATTTGGGGCATGACAAAAGTGGTATCAGAGCAGGTCGTTCTAAGGGTGTCTAAAAAGCCATGTCTGAGTAGAGTCTTACTTATCGATGTGTTGTACACCACATTTATAAGTAGGAGGCTACGAGACATTTAGGATGTTGTTTCTTTTCTTCACCTCTAGATCGTGCAATAGAGCCAGTGTTGTAAGTTGAATTGTATCTGACCATGGTAATTATTTTTCTTTGGTATAGTAAAATGCTAATCAAAAGAGGAGGTAGAGGTAAAGATAAGCTGGTAGATATGCCTGCTGGAGAAGGAATGAGTAGATTACCACCTGACCAAGCTAGTCAAGGTGGAGCAAATGCTGAAATTTCATCGCGGTCTTCTTCTACTTTTCCAGCTCCGGAAGAACTAGTTGGTAGAGAAGTACCCGCAGAATCACCAACGAATGCCACAGATCAGGATCTTAGAAATGCAGTACATATGTTGACACAGTTAGTGGCAGCACAAAGTCAAGGACGAGCTAGTCCAATGACACATGAGGATGATGCGGCTAGAGTGGCGAGTCGCAGAACACAGGATTTTCTGAAACTGGACCCTCCTATATTCACTGGGTCAGATCCGAAAGTAGATCCACAGGACTTTGTGGATCAAATTGCTCTGGAAGTTATGCACGTGACGGGGGTAGAAACAGTTGAACTTGCTGCTTATAGATTGAAAGGAGAGGCGATATTGTGGTATGAGGATTGGAAGAAATCTCGTGATATTGGTGCAAATCCACTTAATTGGGAAGAATTTAAAGCAGCTTTCCTTGATCACTATCTTCCCTATGAGATCCGTGAGGCACGTGCAGATCAGTTTCTAAATCTCCTTCAAGGAAATTTGAGCGTTAGAGAGTACAGTTTGCAATTTAATTCCTTGGCTCGATATGCTCCAAATGTGGTAGCTACAATGACAGATAGAGTCCATCGATACGTGGACCGATTAGAACCATATTTGGTAAGGGATTGCACCATTGCTGCCTTGAACAAGGACATGGACATAGCTAGAATACAAGCCTTCACCCAGAAAATGGAAGATCAAAGACAAAGAAGAAGGGTACATGAATTTGACAGAGGACAGTCCAAGAGGGCTAGACCGATGGGATCATCTGCGATGTCCCAAGGAGGATCTAGGCCTCGTATGTTTCCTAGAACACCTAGACCATCGTTCTCTCATGCCACAGTAGGCGCTCACTCTTAGTTTCAAGGGTTTAGAGGTGGCCCATCTGGGCAGAGTAGTGGAGGTCACGGATCACAGGTAGCAGGTTTTCCTCCTCAGCAGTGTCAGCACTGCGGGCGTATTCATGTAGGTACATGCCGAGTGGGGACAAATGCTTGCTTCTGGTGTGGCATAACAGGACACATGATGAGGGAGTGTCCCCAGAGGAGTATGGGTGGTATAGCACGACCGGCAGAATCGGCCGTTGCGCCATCAGCATCGGTTCCTTCACTGGGCCGAGGTGTGCAGTCTGTTGGCTGTGGTAGAGGTGCCAGAGGAGCAGCCAGTACTAGTGAGGTCCAGAATCGCACTTATGCTTTAGTAGACCGACAGAATTCAGAGTCTTCCCCTGATGTTGTCACAGGTACATTATCCATATTCTCATATAATGTATATGCATTGATTGACCCGGGTTCTATATTTTCCTATGTTACTCCATTGGTTGCTGCAAAATTTGCAAAGGCACCAGAATTATTAATTAAATCAATTGAAGTGTCTACACCGATCGGTGAATATATTATGGTAAAAAGAGTATATCGTAATTGTGTGGTAACTGTGTGTGGTCATGATACATTAGCCGATCTCATTGAACTAGACATGGTGGATTTTGATGTGATAATGAGAATGGATTGGTTGGCCTCTTGTTATGCCACAGTAGATTGCCGGGCCAAGAAGGTACATTTTCATTTCCCACAAATGAATGTTCTTGAGTGAAAGGGTGATGTAGGGGCACCACGAGGAAGATTTATTTCCTATCTGAAAGCCAGGAAAATGATTACCAAGGGGTACATGTCACTTAGTACGAGTGAAAGATAATGATGTGAAACCACTAACTCCGCAGTCTGTTCCAGTGGTCAATGAATTTCTAGATGTATTTCCAGAGGATCTTCCAGGCTTACCCCTAGAACGGGAAGTAGAATTTGGCATTGATGTGATTCCGGGCACTCAGCCTATTTCTATTCCTCCATATAGAATGGCTCCAGCAGAATTGCGTGAATTGAAGGAGAAATTGAAAGATTTGCTGGACAAGGGCTTCATCAGGCCTAGTGTGTACCCGTGGGGTGCACCGATATTATTTGGACGGAAGAAAGATGGCACATTGAGAATGTGCATTGACTATCGGCAATTGAATAAGGTAACGATCAAGAACAAATATCCCCTCCCTCGAATTGATGATTTTTTTGATCAGTTACAGGGTGCCAAGTGTTTTTCAAAGATTGACTTGAGGTCGGGTTACCACCAAGTCAGAGTTAGAGAAGAAGACGTACCCAAGACAACTTTTCGAACACGGTATGGCCATTATGAATTTTTAGTTATGTCATTTGGACTAACAAATGCACCAGCTGTGTTCATGGATTTGATGAATAGGGTGTTTAAGCCATTTCTAGACGTGTTCGTCACGGTATTTATAGATGACATCCTGGTTTATTCAAAATCACCAGAGGACTATGCTAATCACTTACGACAGGTGTTACAGATTCTTCGTGAGCGTAAGTTGTATGCAAAGTTCTCCAAATGTGAGTTTTGGTTAAAATCAGTTGCATTCTTGGGTCACATTGTGTCAGATGAAGGGATACAGGTTGATACACAGAAGATTGAAGCAGTCAAAAATTGGCCAAGACCTACGACACCCACAGAGATTCATAGTTTTCTTGGGCTGGCAGGTTATTACCGAAGATTTGTAAAAGGTTTTTCCTCCATTGCTGCACCGTTAAAAAAGCTTACACATAAAGCAGTTAAATTTTAGTGGAGTGATGCGTGTGAGAAAAGTTTCCAAAAGTTTAAAGATAAATTAACCTCCACACCAGTTTTAGTACTTCTCGAAGGCACCGAAGAGGTTATGCAGTGTATTGTGATACTTTCGAGGTTGGCCTCAGATGTGTATTGATGAAACACGGTAATGTCATAGTATATGACTCACGACAGTTGCGGCCACATGAGAAAAATTATCCCACACATGATCTTGAATTAGCAGCGGTGGTTTTTGCTTTAAAGATATGGCGTCATTATTTGTATGGAGTTCATGTTGCTATCTATACTGATCACAAAAGTTTGCAATATATCTTTGAGCAGAAAGAACTCAATTTGAGGCAACAAAGGTGGTTAGAGCTCTTAAAAGACTATGATATTGATATTCTTTATCATCCAGGCAAAGCAAGCTGATGCATTGAGCCCCAAGATAGCAGAAAACACTAGTGGCCAGTTGACTGAAAAGCAGGAGATAATTAAAGATATACATCAATTAGCCAGCTTGGGAGTTCGCCTTATTGAATATCCAGATGAAGGGGTTATTGTGCAAAATGCAGCGGAATCCTCCTTAAAAGCTGAAGTGAAAGAGAAGCAGTTTGCGGATTTTATGTTGTTGCAGCTGAAAGAGAATGTACAACAGGGTCTGACTATGGCCTTTGATCTTACCCATGAAGGGATACTTTAATGTTAAGGAAGATTATGTGTACCGAATGTTGATGAGCTGAGGAAACAAATTATGACAGAAGCGCATCATTCGCGCTATTCTATTCATCCGAGTTCTACTAAAATGTACCATGATTTAAAAGAAGTGTTTTGGTGGGGAAATATGAAGAGGAACATTGCAGAATTTGTCGCTCAATGCCCAAATTGTCCACAAGTAAAAGTAGAGCATCAGAAACCAGGAGGTTACATGCAATGTATCAATCTTCCAGTTTGGAAGTGGGATAATATTAATATGGATTTCATCACAGGGTTGCCTCGTACACTGTGAAAATTTGATTCAATATGGGTCATACTAGACAGGCTTACCAAGTCAGCGCATTTTCTACCAGTCAAGACCACCTATACAGCTGAGGAGTATGCAAAGTTGTATGTGAAAGAGATAGTACGATTGCATGGTATTCCACTTTCCATTATATCAGACAGAGGAGCACAGTTTACAGCGCACTTTTGGAGATCTTTTCAGCAGAGTTTGGGTACACAGGTGAACTTGAGTATGACTTTCCATCCTCAGACAGATGGACAAGCGGAGCGTACTATCCAGATACTTGAAGATATTCTACGAGCATGCACGTTAGATTTTCAAGGCAGTTGGGATAACCATTTTCCTCTTATTGAATTTGCTTACAACAATAGCTATCATTCAAGTGTTAAAACGACACCTTACGAAGCTTTGTACGGAAGAAAATGTAGATCACCAATTGGATGGTTTGAAGCAGGTGAAACTACTTTACTTGGGCCGGATATTGTTCATCAGTCTATGGAGAAAGTTAAAGTGATCCAACAGCGGTTACAAATGGCCGAAAGTCGCCACAAGTCATATGGTAATGTCAGAAGAAGAGGGCTTGAATTCGCCATAGGTGATTGGGTATTTTTAAATGTGTCACCGATGAAAGGGGTAATGCGGTTCAAAAAGAAAGAAAAATTGAGTCCACGTTACATAGGCCCATATGAAGTTATTAGAAGATTTGGGCAAGTTACGTATGAATTAGAACTACCTCAAGAACTTTCCTCAGTCCATCCGGTATTTCATGTTTCGATGCTTCGAAAATGTATAGGGAATCCATCTCATATTATTCCCGTTGAAGATGTTCAAATTACGGTAGATGTTACTTATGAAGAGGTACCCATTGCTATCTTAGATCGACAAGTAAAGAAATTGAGGAATAAAGACATAGCTTTCGTAAAATTCCTTTGGGGAAATCAACAAGTAAAGGAGATTACATGGGAAGCTGAAGAAATGATGAAAGCCACAAGTATGTATTTGGTAATGTTATTGATGAGATAATTGAATTTGGCCCTCGTACATGTGATTAAACCTTCGTAGGAGGTGTTTTGTGACTTCATGGAACATTTGTGGGGTTAAAAACGAGGCTTGGAGGACCTCCAAATAAAGGATATTAAGGGTAGGAAAGTAAGTTAAAGAATAGAACTTGAAGTATCTAACCGAATCCGCGAAGGAAAGTCGAAGAAACAAAAATTTTAAAAAAAATGGAGTGGGGCACGCCAAGGCAGCAAGCTGGTGTGCCCAAGGGCGTGCCATGCTGGTTTTGTCCACCTTTCAATATTGGAAATTTTTCTTAAGTCCCAAGGGTGCCCGGGGACGTACCGGGCCAATTTTTGCCACGTTTATTCTACAACCATGAGAATATACATGGAATGAGTGAAGTATTATATTGGTGTGGTAAAATTACTCGTGAATGAATTTGGCATCAAAATGACGGTTTTACCCTTGTGGTCAAAATAAGCCATACGTTTCTAGAATCGCTTGTTTTTGGGATTGAGGCTATGAATATAAATCCCGTGAGTAGAAATATTGTCGTAACGCGTATGAAATAATTTAAACATGAGAAATTATTGATTTTATTGGGTTAAGTGAATTGGGCTCAATAAAAGGCCCATAAAGAGAAGAAGACATGGGCCAAAATGGGTCAAATGACCCATTCTTGCCTTGACCTTCTAGAACATAACATTAAATGCCATAAGAGTGGCTAAGGATGGATTGAATACTTATATAAAGGACCAAAAAATCTGATTTTTATTCACTTGAAACTCTCATGCTTTCTAGATATTTCTCATCCATTTTTCTCTCAAACCCTAAGAACACCAAAGCCAACTTTTGGAGCAAGATCATCATTTCTCAAGCTTGGGTAAGTGATTATCCTTATGTATTAATATATTATATGCATATGAGAGTATGTAAATCATGTTGGTTATGCTTGGAAGTGTTGAATATGGTACTTTGTGTTTTTGTAAAAGATTTGTTATCCATGGGATTTAAGCTTGAAATATGACTTGTGGTTTTGATGAAAGAGCATGGTATGGATGAAATATGAGCATGTATGGTGTGATTAGGTTATTAAATTTGTTATTTTTCTATAAGTGTAAATTTTGGGATTTTGGCCAATATATGCTATGAGGTGTATTAAGGTGACTTGATGAATTATTTGTGATATGGTGTGGATGAGAAAGTGTAAAGGAGAAGTTTTGTGGTGAAATGTTATTGATTATCATGTATTGGTCAATGTATGGAATATTGTGGGATTATTGGTATGAAAATTTCATCAATGGTATTGTCAAGGGGGAAGTGACGTTTTTAAAGGCAAACATGTAACTCATTGATGTTATATGCATTTGTAAGGTAGTTGGTGGTTAATGTAAATTCCGTTATGTATTTGTGTTGTAGAGTGAAACATAAGGAAGGAGAGAGACATTGTATGCACATCTAATATTATATATTCATATTGAGAATACAAGGTATGTAAGGTTACTCTGTCCGTATCTTTTTACAGCAAATAGTATTCACATTGACACTACACTTGTCCTATCCCGAGAGGTGCTAAGGTATCCTATATCTGGTTATCAATGGTCATTATCACATGTTTCCTGCTTATTGACCCATTGTGAATCATATGTCTAATATTCATTGGTAATGTTCCAAAAGCCTAATAAGGTTGTGTTCTAAAGTTCCAATGGTGGTTATTCTCATGTATCTTGTTCATTGATTATTGTCCAATGGTCCAATAGTGTTATGTTTCCAATAAGGCTATGTTTCCAGTATTGTTTATTCACATGTCTCTCACTAATCAATTATTGATCCAAAGCTTCAAATTAAGTTATGACTATCATAGTATCAATCTCAAAGGTAAAGAACAAAGTAATCCATATGTGGTTAATGATCAAGTATGGGTGGTAGCTTTGGGGGGAAAATTCCTAGCTCAAGCCGATCCCGAGATTGTGGGATCAGGGGGAAGTCCTAGAGGCATAAGCCTAGCTCGGACCGATCCTGACCGGGGGTAGCTCTAGTGGTAATAACCTAGCTCGAGCCGAACCTGATATGTTGATTTATGGGTGGCAGCTCTAGAGGTAATAACCTAGCTCGAGCCGAACCCGATATATTGATTCATAGGGTGGCAGCTCTAGGGGCATAAGCCTAGCTCAAGCCGATCCCAACATAACTTTATGTTATGTTAAAACCCACTGTTCAGTCAGGGCCCGGGTATCACAGGTCAAAGGCAAAGACGAATAATCATTGATGCAAAGAAACAAAGAAAGCAATGAAAACAATATACTTGGTTTCCAAAGTACAGAATAGTGACTTATCTATATTGGTCATTCATTTGTATTTGAGTTCATTGGCATATTTACATAGCATACAATTTCATTGAGCCTTACATACTCAGTACATTCTTCGTACTGACGTCCCTTGTGGGACTTACCTTACTTGCTGCAGGTGCTGGTGCTAGTAGGCCTCCACAGTAGGTTGCCAGTTGTGTGCGGATCATTGGTGTGCTCCAGTTAGTTCGGGGATTCTCCGAGTCACAGTTGTATATATGTTTTGGTGTTGTACATGTTGTATAAAGCGGGGACTTGTCCCGACTTTCAGTTGGTTTTGGTAAATGTCTATGTTAGAGGCTTTTGTAGACGTATGTGGGTGTATTAATGTAAGGTGGTATATGACGCTTTTGACTTGATAGCCTCAACGTCCAAGTTTCACATATGTATATATATATGTCCAATGTTCCATGTTTTTTGTTATACGCCTTTCATGTTCTTACATGATGGTGGTGTTGCCTATGACATGCATATGAATGAATAGAAGCAAAGCTTGGTTCTCTTGGGACATGTCGGCTACGGGTGCCAATCTGTCCAGATAGGATTCGGGGTGTGACAATGCCACAATCAATGGTAATGCCACCCTACTCCTTGGGCACTGCCACCCACTGGCATAATGTGGTAGTTAGAGAGGGAAAGGGTAGGTCTTTTAGAATAGTCACAATAAAGTATCTCCACTCCTTTACAATTTGCACCCTCACATTCACCTGCACCTGGTCCAAGATGTAAGACACCATTAATGCCTGTGGATAGGTCATGTTGTTGACATTGCTAAAAGTATGAATCCTTCTAAAAATGAAAGTTAAGCCAGCTTCAATCATCAAGGGTGAAATTGGTGCTCCTGATCCCTGTGTGGCTACTGACCTAAGGGGTCTTCTCCCTTTACCCTCCACCACCAACATGTTCACCAAACACTGCACATCGTTTAGGTTATCCCTAGCCTTGAGCTCATTCTATAGGGGATTTAACGACCCTAGAGTTTCATTTATGATCTCCTCCCCAACCTGAATGTCTACACCTCATATGCTAATCATTGGCTACAGGATAGTCCAGTCTAGAGAGAGGAGCATAGCATAAAACTACCTCACCTAGTTCTTATTACAGTTGCAAGAATGTTTCACTAGTGAGGCCCACCCTATCTCCTATAATTGGTTATAAAATTACAGCGCCTTCTCTGCCACCCCCATTATCATGAAGCCACACTTGTGTGAGGCCTCGAACCATCTGCTCGATATACCTCATCTTACACTAAGTAGTGACAAACCTGTCGTAAGGAACATTTCCACTTTTGACTATAGTAGTAGTAGTAGTAACTTTAAAAGAGAAAATAAATATGTTAGAAAATGATTTCATGATCACCAATAAAGGATTAATCATAAAAGCAAAGAGGTCGTAGAAAAACCAGGTTAGAAATTTCAGCCCCTCCAGGCAGTGATTCTGCCTCCGTGCCTTCTCTATAGAGGGAGCCTTTTCACTGTAATAAGGCTGCTATAGCAAGGAGGGGATCTCTAGAGTGGACAATGCCACAATAACAAGGCCATACTCGCTATGGAGAGCCTGCTACAACAAAAGGACCTCTATTGTAAGCGGAGCCATCGTCCCCAATGAGGTCACATACCCAAAAATGGCATTTTCCAAAATTTTATTCATTTTGCTAGTTTTTAATACAGATCGGGCATTATGTTATGGTGTATGACTTCTATACTTTATTTATATGATGATTAACCCCTAAAATCAAGCCCTTAGGCATAAATGAACTAGCATGCTTTGGATTTACTTCCATACAAGAGCAACCTAAACCCTTACCCCTAAGACCCCATTTTTATTTAAATCAAGTGATTTAGAAGTTCCAAACAATGAAATAAAACAATAAAAGAGAAATTTACCTGGAGAAGTCGAAGTCGGAGGGGAGGTTAGAGGGGATTTTTGAGTTTGAGAGAGAATGTATTTGATAGAATGAGGAAATGAAACATCTCTTTATCCCTTTAATCTGTCAGAAGTCTTGTTGCAACATCCCGTCTCCCATTGCAGACTCATGCCTTGTTCTGGGTTACGATTTTGTGGCTTGTCCGTTGGTGCTTAATCCTATTTTTCCACTAAAATTCTTTCCCCAAAGCTGGAAATTTTGAGAAAAATAAGTTGGTTTCATATGTAATGCTTAACTTCATAAATTATTATCCTGAGGGGCCTCGATAAAGAGGCCAAATGCAAAGCATTGTTGGTTTAGTATAATGTGATCAAGTAAGTTAGGTAAGCGCTTAGAATAATTGACCTTAATGATAATTTCTTTAAAAAAAAATCCAATCTTCTATTCCACATCACCCAAGTCCATTTAGGAACGAATCGTATATTGTGTAGAATTAATGGGAGAAAACACGATTAGGCCTTCAGGCATGGTGTTGAGATGGATAAACTAAGAATAATATAAGAAAGACCAGCATGTAAATAATTATATAATTATTTGTGGCCACTATCTGTATAAGACTAATGTGAGTATTGGTGGAAAATGATGTACTAATGCAACTATATAACAGGACTAATAATGTTATGGGTTGGAAAGGATTGTGAAATTGATCAACTTAATTGCATATGTTCTTGCTGACATGTTCACCTTGAGGTAGTATATTCTCGTGATCTGGATGTGAGGTGTGAAGTTGTGTCATAACATAGATGTCCTATAGGGAAACTCGACCAAGTGTTAAAGTATGATGTGTTGAAAAAGGTTGATTAAAACTAGGGTTGGCGTCGTACATTGAATATTGAGAAATTGTATGATAAATGACTAATGATGTAATGCTCATAAATATAATTAATAAGTTTAAGGAATGGGCCCTCACATTTAGAGATCTGAATCCAAGGGTCTCTGATGTAATACCTGTTGTGGAGTAATTTAGAGGAACTAGTAGGTTACAATTTATGTAAAATTAGACTTGATTTAGTCTCTTGTAGGTTTTGTGGTTGATAAGCATGTCGATTGGTGTTCAGACATAGTTTGTGGTTGAATATTTTGTCTTGACAATGCTTGTATGAATAAGCTGTAAGATTGTTGAAGCCTGTCATAAAATGACCTATGATTATGAAGTGCACTTGTTATATTCTGTGTACTTGTTGTAATATCCTTAGAGATAGTTGAATATGAGAACAAACTGAGATATGTCAAAAGAGGTTGAGAATATACATACTATTTTTTTATTGAGTTAGAAGGGGGTTAAATAGAGTTCACACTCTATCGTATGACAAAAATATGAAAGAAGTGAAACTTTTCCTAAAAAATTTCATAGCCTATCATTCATAAGTGTTTTCATACCCATGAATAAAACTCTACTCAACATGGCTTTCAGACACACTAGGACACTTTAAACCTGAAGCTCTGATACTAAGTTTATCAAGACCCAAGACTACCCCCTAGTCATGACATGGTGCTTAAAGCCACGAATGACCCCAAGCTAACCCATGACCTGACATGACACTAAGATATCTTAACAACTGAGTAATAATGAGCGTAAACTGAAAGTCTAATTCATCTGATTATAATTGACTAAAAATCTAATACTGAGTTAATAAGAAAAACATCTAACACAACCAAAAGCTGAAAACATGAGTCTATCTGTTTGAAAGCCTTTACTAAGGTGAGTTGCTGGGATAAGCCCCCAGCTCACTCTAACTATCTGAAATTGAAATAAAACATGAAATAAAATACTAAACTAGCCCTCAAATGATGAGGACTCAATAACTCTGCTACTGAGATACTGTAAATAAGGCTAACCGTGATCTGGATACTGAACATCAAAACCTATGTTATGATACAATATAGCTCAAAGAAGTATGCGGTCAATACTTCGAATGTAATGAGCATGCGAGGTATGTATTGTGTTACATAAAACTGAACATACTGATCATGAAAAGATAAACTGAGCATGAAAACTAAATAATATAATTGATGTAATGACCAAGTAAATGTAACATGTAACTAATAATACTGAGCTGAGTAACTTACTACGAGGTCATACAATAACTGAGACTGAACTGTGGGAGCTACTTTTAACTGACATACCCCATCTAAGCTAAAAAAGGCCCAACTAGTAACCCCAATTGGATGGGTGTTTAGTAACTTGCCAAGAGTACGAACACTGGCTAGTGTGGATCAACTAATCTGATGTCTAAAGGACTAAGGAGTCAACCTATCTGATGGAATACCCTTTAAAATCTATGGTGGCAATGTAGTTTTGGTACTTAGGGACTTCTGCTAAAGGTCTCAACCTAACTGATGGAAGAGCCTTTATCCCTATGTCCTCTCGGTGCTAAGTGCTATTCCCAACTGAATTTATACTGAATAACTGGTAAGCTCATAAATACTAAATTCTTAGACCAAAATATAGAACTTCATTTGAAAGCATCCTAAAATATGTGACACAGAATGAATAGTTGTTCAATCATCAATGCATGAGAACCTAGGTCATCGGGTGTTCATAGCCCGCCAAAACAACTACTTATGACAATGCATAGAATGTTAATAAACCATGAATTTGCATGAATACAATCCCAAATTCATGAATTGATCAAAATAATGAGGGTTCACAATAATAATTTCATAATATCAATAAATCTTCAGGGGAAACATGAATTCAAAAATTACTCATGCTAAGAAATTGAAATACATCAAAACCCCTAATTTTCATGAAACCCTAACTTGAAAAATAGTATTAAATTGAGGAATTTGAGTTCACTTAAGGACTCAATAAGTGAAAGGAAACCGCTGATGAACCCTCACATACTTGAGTTTGAAGAATTTAGAAGAAAGCTTGTTTCTTGGGGAATTAGAGCTTGGGAATTGAAATTCCCCTTTCCTTATGTTCTTTAGCTTTAGGAGAGGGAAGGGTTTATGGTTTTATTAGTTTAAGAGTGAAATGGGACATTTTTGGGTGTTTAAAGATGGATTGGGGGAATTATAAGGGGTGAAAGGATGGTTTTACCCTTATATTATAAAAGAAAAATGCAGAAAAATTACAAGTGCAGAGGTGTCAGGTGCATTGTGCACCCCAACGTGTAGGAGAAGGCTGTGCGTTGCGCCTTCCAACGTGCAGAGGTAGCCTATGCGCAGCGCTGCCCATAGCACAGGTAAAACAGTGGCAATTTTTAAAATGCTCTGCGATGCAGGGCCCAAAGCTAAGGTCCCCATACATGACACTCAACCTTTTTTTCACCCTGTGACATCCTTTTCCGACCTCAAACTCATCCTAAATATTTTCCCACCTCTATAAAGGTCAAATAACCTCATTTCATGACCCCAAACACATAGAGTACCCCCAATGACTATGAATGGATTTTGAGGGTGTTACACAATGCCCACTGAGTACCTTATGTTTGGTACTCATACTACACTTCTGCATCCTGAAGATCATAGTATGAGTTTTCACCGCTGACATGTGCATTGTGTGGAGTTTTTATGGATCTGATCTTTGGGATGAGCTCCTGACGTTTGAAGTTATTCCTTCTCTCCCTCAGTTGATGGAATGATCTTTATTTTAAATTTCGGAGATAGTTCCGTGTATATATATTATGCTTATCTTATACTCTTGTTTGCTATAAGCTCTTATACTTACTTCACTAGGGTTTGGGGATATGTTTACTTCCTTCTTGACTTCTTCCTCATTTTTCATTTAGTATTGCTTCTGCTTTTCGTATTAGTCCGTTACTAGTTGTTCTAGACTATGGGTTGGCTTACCTACTAGTGGATTATGGTAGGTGCCACCATAACTTGAGAAATTGGGTCGTGACACTTGGTTGAAGTAGTGAGTATCCATCATCAACTTCTACATATCTCATTCCACAGGCGGAAGTTGTGTCTTTTATTTTCTTATCATTTTTCTATATTAGAAGCTCTTGTACATGTCTAGACTAAGTCCTTGAAAAATGTTGTAATCGGCTGAGGTAAGACACTTTTATGGTGTGATGATATTAATTATAACTTGAGTTTTCAATTAACTTATCTATTATAATTATGTTGTTTTCATGAAAATTCTGCTTAAAAATGATTGAGTAGTAAGGGGTTCTCCTATTGACTTAAAATCAAATAGGTTCCCACACAATCTCATAATTTGGATCGTGATAGTTTTCTAGTGCAACCCTTGATTTTTGTTTTTGATTCTTTTTCGAGGTATTCTTTTGAACCGTATATCGTATTATTTTTATTTTGTAGTTTTTAGTAACCCGAATGCATTAAAAGTCTAGGTGCTTAATCTGATATGCTAAGATAATGTTAGGTAACTCTCTTAAAATATTATACATAAAAGATAGATATACTTTATTTAACACACGTAAGATCTCGATTGACTCTAGACGAATAAAAAAAAAAGAGTTAAACATTGAATTAAATTGTATTGTTAGGTTGAGAGTTGATAGTGAGTCAACTTTATCATTTTTGTGCCACTATGTAGTGAGATTTTATATATGTCATGTTTTATATAGATAGCTAGAACTTTTCTGGTGTATGTAAAATGTGAAATGAAGTGTGGATTTGTCGGATATGATCTGAGAATTTCTTTGTTGAGCCAATTTTTGAGTATATTTTTGTCTACCTTTTCGTTATTCTTAGTTAGCCCTTTGAGACTTTTTCTTGGATAGCCGCTTAATTATCCTTTCACCTTTATTGATTAACCTTGCATTAATTTAATCTCAAAAGTCTCTAGTGCACTTTAAAATAAAGACTTAAAAGTAATTGTAAGAGGATGGACAATTAATGGGAATTGGTGTGGAAAAAAGAAAAGAAAGTTAAACACTACAAAAAACCTCAAATTACCAAAGACAAATTTTGTTGGCAAATTGATAATATCAGTTGGCAATTTGTATTACCAATGGATTTCCAACAAATATTGATTCGTTTCTAGAAATATCGATGGTAAATTTTCCCTACTAATTTGATATCTCTGATAGCATTACCAACTAAAATTTGGTTAGTGAAAGACAAAATAAACTGTTGGCAATTTTTGAATTTTGACTCTATGATTTCCGTTCGTAAATTTTCTTATTAATATTTGGTTGGTATTCCATTAGTAACTTTAAATGTTGTCTTCTATAATCTATAACCCATAAACTACAAACTATTCAAATACTATAGTCGGAATGACATAGGAGAGACCCTTGTACTTGATGCCGTTTTTCAATTGGATCCTTCCACTCATTACTTTGTCAACTAGACCATTAAACCTAATAAAACATAACATATTAAAATCCTCTGACCATTGACCAAACTTATATGGCATTAAGATGGCTAAGTTTGACAAAATACATGACTACACACATTTAGAAGCAAGTAAGTACAATATCTACATTTAAAAATATTAAAATTATAAGAAAAGATAACAATAAATTTTTTTAAAAAGAAAAAAGTATAAAAGATCCAAAATAGTTTCTTCTTCCTCCCCACCCCACCCACACACCCACCATATTCTCTTCATTTTCGGCCCCAACCCCACTACTCTCTTTTTCAAACACCATTCCTCTTATCTTCTTCTTAGACCCCCTTTTTTTTTTTGAAAATTACCTCGACAATCCAAGATCCTCTCTCTCCTTCTCTTTTTTTTTTTTTGGTTAAATTCTGAATTTGAATATTGAAAGTGGGTGGGACTATTTCAGATTAGTCGCTATATGTGGTTTTTCACGTACTTGTTGAACCTACATTTACCGATTAAGTGTCCTCCACTGACCAAAAAAGAGAAACTAATATGAAAAGTTAGATGCCTTCTCCACCAAACACCCTCCAGTTTTCTGTAACTCAAAGTTGTGCATCTCTATTCCAGTTCTCTCAATTTTAGTTCTTTAATAAGTTCATGGGTATTGAAAGATTTAAGAATTTTATCGATAAGCTTGAGGAAGCTTGAAGAACAATAAATGAATTTTTGTGAAATTAATTCAAAATTGTAGTTAGGGTCCGTTGTGTTTGTGTTTGTGAACAATCCATTAAGAGTTGCTTAAGAACTTACAATTATTCATAGTTAAAAGACTCCAATGTGCTGTCAAAAGCTTGCACATCAGGGTGAGACTTTATTTCTAACCAATCTCTTTTATTTTTTTTTTCTTTTAGCAATTTATTTCAACTCATTTGTTTTTCTTTTCTTTTTTAGTACATGCCACACCCATTTTTATTCTTCCTGACTAATCTTTCTTTTCATTCCCACACCTTCTTCTTATTTATCCCTATGGTAGCCAACCTCAACTTAAACAATTTATCTGAGTTGAAGCTTAGTGTCCAAGGAGGGACTAGGGCGAGAATAGGAATTTAGAGCAAAATTGGGAAGGTGAATAGGTTAATCAACAAAAAAGGTCTAATTAGACTCAAAATAGGGATCTAGGAATTTTTGCATCATTTGGTAGGTCATTTAGGCTTAAAGTGGACTTTTACCAAGAACGACCGATGATCCTTTCCTAACCTACAACATTAGCAAGACTAACTAGGCAAGTTCTAGATTGTACGAACAATGTTTGAACTAAGTAAATACAACTCACACACACATGGCACAAAGTTATGCTATCGACTATTGAGTTTATACCTTAATTTAAGTTATGATTATTTCATCCATATTAACAATGTCATGCAAACAACCATAAAGGTCAACATCATAGTAGTGACGCACACAATACAAAAATTAGAAGGGTGTCCAGTTTTCAAAACAAATTTATGCGGCACAAATTTTATTCAGGACTGCACTAAGTTCTCCTACTTAACACAAAAAGACACACTAAAGCACTTAAACAAATTAAAAATATCCTAAACATGCCGGTTATACTAGATAGAACACTTGAGGGAAAAGAAGCACGACAAGAAAAACCCTTAAGTTCAAAAACTGACCCATAAGTACCTCAGCCCCATCAAATAAGCATGCATTGTCCCGAATACATCAAATGAAAAAAAAAGAATAGAGGTGGGAACATACATTTGGTGCCCTAGTCACTTGGGTCTGGTGAATCAGTGTGGGCTATAGATTCAACCCTAGTCTCAATAACAAAAATCTTAGTGCCAGTGATAGGCACACTCAAAGAATGAGGCTCACCTGAAGGGTCATCACCTATAATAATATTGGCACTATCATGTGTGGCACGACCCAACTAATTGGATCATGCAGGCACCTACACTAATCCACCTAGATAGGCTAACCCTTACCACCCAATTAGAATCAAGCAAAAGTCATTAAACTATATCATTAATATCTTCAAAATTCTATAAAACTTATTACAAAATCCTTTAAATACAACAAAATAAACCCTTTTCCCTATGGACCTAGTCTAGACATGTACAAGAGCTATTAAATAAAATGCGAATACATAAGACCAGCTTCCACCATGGAATGACAAGATGGAAGTTGTTGGAAATCTCTATCTGCATCAAACAAGAAATCTCAACTAATCCTGCAACCAGGCTATACCCCAAAAAAGGTAATGCAAGAGTAGTATTAGTACAACCACACGTACTGGTATGCCTCATTGGCCGACCCAAGTTAAATAACGTAAACATAATAAAAATAGGCAAAGTAAAACATAAACTTACATAATATGCCAATTCAATTACTTAATATCAGGTTTCCCAATCATCACTCTCCCTATTATACTCTCACTACCGGACCTTATTAATTCATGGAACTTCTTACTAACCACAAGTTGACCCACCATACAACATTCATCAATAATTGGCCACCTTTTCACCATTACAAACCACTCTAAGCCACACATCTATCATTTATTAAGTTAATAAACCCAATAGCATATATTTAACCTAGAATACCTAAGGCAATCAGTAAACTATACAAGTCAGACTTATTCAAAACAAAACCTTTAGAAGTACCATTCAAATAAAAAATAACGCATGAAATCACCTTTACATATATTTAATACTCAATTCAAGGTTAAATACAATCTCAATAACTTATGAAACCAATTAAACATACCACCTTAACACAATCAAGGGAAGTAAATAAATGAATCACCTTTAAGCAAGTAGTATGCAACTCAAGTCAACCACAAAGATCTCACAAAAATAATTCCACTTATTGCTTCCTCATAAAACACCTCATTATTGTACATCAACAAGGATTAACTCATTTAAAATATAATATCACTTAATTGGACCATACAAGGGTCTAAATATAGTCAACACAATATAACCTAGTCCACTTAAGGAATCATTAATAAGTTGGCAATTTGCCAACTTCTTAGCAATTTTAAGCTTGAATTATTTTTATTCTCCATTGATTAGAGGTGATTATCATGTTATATTACTTGTTTGTGCAGGTTATGGATGAATACAAGGTCGAGCTATCCATACGATTCAATAGGAATGCGAAAAGTAAAGAAAAGGAGCTCAAATTAACATTTGGGAAGATTAGAGCTCACTTGCACAAGCATGTCATGAGTTGTGCACATAGGTGGAAAAGTGAATGTTGAGGCAGTGGAATCTGCACTATACACATGCGCATGTAGGTCCTCCATCTGTGCTGACACCTGCGCCAGCAGGTGACAAGTGCGGTGTCAATTTTATAAATTTGGGGAACACAAATTTGGGGCTTAAAAGGGGTTTTTCAACTCTAGAACTCAATCTTTGTACTTTTTGAAGCTTGAGAAACATAAAGTGAAACCAGTGACTTTCTTTAGCCTTTTATTGAATTTGGATCTCAATTATTGTGATAATCTTTGATTCACTGAAAGAATGAAATGAGAATTTGGGTAATTTTCCTCTTTCTCTCTCTATGAGTAGCTAATTTCTTTGCTTGGGGTTATGCTTGATTAAGGTGTGATAATTGTATGGGTGTTGTTTATTTTTCTTCCGAATTAGCTAATTGTTGTGGGTTTTATTCCTATTCCATGTTTTTCATCTAAAATTAGAGGTTGCAAACTTTAGTTAACTCTAGAACCCTTTACAATCCTTGACAAAGGGGATAAAGGTGAGGAATAGGAGATAACAATAAATTGATGTTCATCATTTAATCGTTTCTCTTAGACATAAGGATGCTATTTGAGGTGTTTGATTGCTCATATAGTTACACTTGTGAGATGTTCGAAAGAACCCACTTGTGAGATTTTGGTGTTTAATTGACAAATTAACACTAAATACTCTTAATCTAGACTACCTATGACTATTAGCTGATTTTAGACAAATGTTCAATCATCCATACATGCATTCACCCTTACAATAGAATAACCCCAAGTCCCATTTCACACTTGATTTCAACTCTATATCTCTAATCTTTGAATTTTACATTTCACTTGTGATTAACTTGATAATACTAAGTGTTCAAATTAAACCCCCAATTTAATTTCTTATTTTATTTATCATAGAATTACAAGCCAACTTCTAGTTGCATATAACACTTGAGATTTAAGGTCGTGTTCTCATTCCCTGTGGATTCGACTTCGACTCTTATTGGGTAAATTGACGATGATTGCTTATACCCTTGAAGTATAATTTGAGCGTTATCAAAAATAGTGTCGTTGCCAGGGAATGAAACATGGCTTTCATTCTTTTTAGTGTTATAAGTCACTTTAAGTTAGCTATGGTGTAATCTTACTTTACTTATTATTTTTGTTTTCTCTAGGTGAAAATTAAAGTCTTCACGAATTGATGAGTCAAAATAATAGTCAAACCGCTTCATTAGATGGACATCTTGATGATGAAGACCATTTGGGAGATGTCGGGAGAGCTAGCACTATCCACGTTGCACCAGCAGAAGGCAATGGGGTGTTCCATGTTACTAGTTTAATGCTTCATCTACTTCAAATGAAAGGTTTATTTGGGGGTCAAACCCATGAAGATGCCAACCTTAATTTGGCAAACTTCATTGATGTGTGTATTTCGTTTGATATCGCCCATATATCACAAGAGTCCATTAGGTTGAGACTCTTCCCCTTTTCATTGGGGTGAAGTCGTATTGTGGTTGAGACAATTGCTCATGGGTTCAATAACTACATGGGTGGAATTGACGGAAGCATTCTTGGATAGATTCTTTCAACCATCCCGAATGTTATAATTGAGGGATGAGATTATTAACTTTCGCCATTTGAATGGTGAACCATTACATGAGGCTTGGAAAAAGTGTAACAAGAAGTTGATGCAATGTCTAACTCATGAGGTTTCGGATAGGATGCTCCTCCAAATCTTTTATCGACCATTAGATCAATTGAATAAAATAGTTACGGACAATGTGGCCGAAGGATCTATACTGAAACAAACTTATGGTGTTGCATCGGCATTATTGTACCAAGTCACTATACAAAGTCGAGGTTGACATATAAGAGATTCTGAGGTGGCCATGGTGGCTCCCTCTGCATCTTTTGTGAGCCAAGAGTAAATAAAGAAGGATGAGGAGAGAGATGAGAATATGGCAAAGGTAATGACGTAACTAGACCTCCTCACCAAACATGTCATGGGTTCAACTCCTAAAGCAGTAAATGCCATGGCTTCTAAGTCTGCTAAGACATATGATAATGATGAAATGGAAGCTCTTGATGAAGAAATCCAGTTTATGTCAAATCAAATGGGGGTTCCCGACCTACCTATCAAAGACAAGGTAGGAATCAAGGTTGCAAGGATAGAGACCGAATTGGAAAGATCGTGAGTGGAAGGATCATAATAAAGATTGAGAATGGTGGGATAAAGAAATAGATAGGGACCGTGATTGGCTAGATAAAGATCAGGACTATGATAGGTATATTCCTTCACATGATCGGGCCAAGGGTAAGGAAGAAATTGCCATTGATATGGAAAAGTTTAAGAATTAAGATGTGCTTGCTTGTATCCTTTTGAGTATTAAAGGAAGTGATAAGATGCTTCAAGAAATGAAAGGTAATTTTTTGCAACTAAATCAAATCGTCACCTCACACTTGGCCTCGATAAAACAACTTGAAACCCAATTGGGCCAAATATCCTTACAATTGAATATAAGGCAAAAGGGAGGCCTCCCTAGTGATACAGTGTCAAACCCAAAGAATGATGGTCATGTCATGGCAATTATTACTAGGAGTGGGAGAATTCTTGGGAAAGACATTGTAAATCTTGATGATGACCCTAGTGATAAGGGTGTTACAGAACAGCTGAGCGGAAACAGAAAGCGACTTGATAAGTCAAAAGATGAGACCACGATTTCAAATGAGCAAAGTGTTGAGAACCCGGGAGAAGTGGAAGAGAAGGTGGAAAGCGAAGAAAAACCACAAGCGGTAGGTGGTAATGATTTAAAACCGGATGAAAACTCAATTGCCTCAAGGCCGCAAGTCAAAGTCCCTCCTCCATTTCCACAAAGGCTTAAGAAAAAGGAAGATAATTCAAAGTTCAAGAAATTCCTTGCTAAATTTAGCAACCTTTCGATAAATATACCTTTTTGGAAGCCCTACAAGAGATGCCTGGGTATACCAAATTTATGAACGACTTAGTGACAAAGAAGTGAGTCATGGATTTTAAAACAATTGAAGTGACACATAATTGTAGTGCTATCATGTCTAGCACAATGTTTGTGAAGAAAGAAGACCCGGGTGGATTCACTATCCCATGTACTATTGGGGTGTATAAATTTAGAAAAGCTTTATGTGATCTTGGGGCAAGTATTACTTTGATGCCATTGACTGTGTTTTGGAAGCTAGGCGTGGTTGCTCCAAAGGTGAATACCATGAGGCTTTTAATGTCCGACCGTTCTATAAAGAAGCCCATGGGTGTGTTGTATGATGTACTTATGAAGGTGGACCATTTCATATTTCCAGCCGATTTTGTGATCTTGGATTCAAAATTTACCACGAGTTCCCTATTATAGTTGGTAGGCCATTCTTGGATACCCGAAGAGATTTAGTTGATGTTGAAATGAAATTTTGAGTAAACAATAAAGAGGTGTTATTTAGTGTGTGCAAGTCCCTGAAGCAACCTATGGATTTGCAAGTTTTCTTCGTAATTGATATGATTGATGACAAAGTGGCTAATACTATGGAGATTGATTTTATTAGTGTCATGACCCAAACCCATCGTGAGTGGCACCCATGCTACTCACCCTGATGGGCGAACCAACTACCCCGAAGACGATTTCAAAATCAACACTTAGGATAATTAAGCAAAACTAATCCATCAATAGAATAATATCAATTCTAATCCAAAAACTGTAAGTACAACTTAAAGTGGAAAATGAACTTAGCAAAATATCCCTAGGACCAGAAAGTCGTCTGTACCAAAACATATATGAATGTCAAGAAGGGGATGCAACCCCAAAATTAAGATAATCATAAGCCTGGAAATAGAGAACTAAGACAAGAGAGAGAGAGAGAGAGATTCCATGGTAGCCCGGATAAGCTGCTCACCTTGAAATCTGAAATCAATGACTAGAATCATAAGTGAGGTCTCGTAGGAGCCGCTGGATTCAATCCTTGGTAAGTATTTACCCTTATATATTAATATATTATATGCATAATAGGGTGTTTATATCATGTTGGTTATTTTTAAAAACTGTTGAGCAGTCCACTTATTGTGAAATAGTCCACTTTTGCTTAAATCGCTAAAGGATTTTCCCTCTATGTGGTTTAAACTTGAAAGGGGACTTAAGGTATTGAAGGAATTGAATTATATGGATGAAATTTTAGTATATTTAAGTGTGGTTCTGTACCTAATTCGTTACTCCTTGTGTATGACTTGTGGAAATGTTTATACGTAATTGTGCATGGAACGTTTGGCGTAGTGAAAGGAGAATACTTTCTTGTTATGCTAAAGTGAATTCTGAAATTGTGTGGACTATTTTTGGTATATTGTTGTGTAAGGTATTTATGTGATTTGATGTAATAAATATGTGGAGTTGCATTGAGGTAAAAATGTGAAGTATGCACTTGGTGGGAAATCTTGTCGGTTTGTGACGTCTATGTTGGTTTGTGGACTGTTTTGGTGTTGTTGTCTTGATAAGGCAGTAAGTTATGGTATAGAAGGGTGGAATGAAGTTATATGGAATTAGAAAGGAAGGTTTAATGATATACCATGTGTTTGGGATATTGGATAGTCTTTACTTCCCGTCAAGTAGCTAATTATCGCCTTGTGAACTTGTAATGTAATTAGCTTTTAATGTTAGCTTCGTTATGTACTTGTGTTGTAGAGTAATGCTTTAAGGAAGAGATGAATTGTTGTAGTCACTTGTTGTAAATATAAGTTATGTAAGGTTACTCTTTTCCGTATCCTTTGGCCATATCTATTGTTCACATCGTTACCAAACTTATTTCCACTCTAAAATATTTTCAAGTATCTTATTTCAAGTTTGTTAGCAATTGTTGTTCACGTGTCTCTTATTTGTTGACTATTATTCCAAAGCTCCAATAATGTTATGACCACCGCTGTAACAATCTCACAAAAATTAAAGAAATGAAGTAATACATATTTGGTTGAGTACGGGTGGTAGCTCTGGGGGCGAAAGCCTAGCTCGAGCCGATCCCGATTTATTATTGGATGCAGGGGGTAGCTCTGAGGGTGAAAACCTAGCTCCAGTCGAACCTGATTTATTGGTTTATGGGTGTAGCTCTAGGGGCATAAGCCTAGCTCGAACCGATCCCAATATTATTTACCATTGATCAGTTGGTCCCGGGCATTGTATGATGTATATTGATATAAAGGTAAAAGGAAAGAAATGAATGTAATGTACATGGTTCCACATATATGGTATGGTGGTATATCAGTATTATCTATTCACTTGTATTTGATTCCATTTGAGTTCCTATATTTCATACAGTTACTTATAGCTTTACATACTCAGTACATTCTTTCGTACTGACGTCCCTTGGGGGACCTGCCTTACTTACTATAGGAATAAGAGCTAGTAGACCTTCAAAGTAGGTTACGGGTCATATGCAGGCTATTGGTGAGCTCCAGGTTGATTCGGGGATTTTTGAGTCATTTGTATATATATTTGGTACTGTGTAGTAGTTGTATAAGCTGGGGACTTGTCCTGACCTTAGTCATTATTATTTATCTTTTAGAGGCTTTGTAGACATTATAAAGTCAAACGTAGAAGTGTCTTACCTTTTAGACATTGTGGCCCCAACGACCAAGTCTCCTATCTATTTTGAACATCTTTACATGACTTCCGTGGTCGATATATTATATCTGCACGTGGAAGAATTTTTGTTCACTTAATGGCATGCATATGAATGTACATGATCATAGGTTGGTTATCTCGGGCCTTACGGCTACGGGTGCCTGTCCGCCCCAATGGGATTTGAGGTGTGACACATATCCACTACCTTAAGTGCAAATCCCTTTGAGCAAACACGTGCTGCAGGCTATGGTGGTCTGTGAAGACCTCACACTTGACACCATAAAGGTAGTACCTACAAATCTTTAATGCAAATACCATTGCTGCCAACTTTAAATCATGCGTTGGGTAGTTCCTCTCATGAGGCTTCAACTACCTCAAAGCATAAGCAATGACATTCCTATCCTGCATCAACCGAACACCCAAGCCCAAAAGTGAAGTATCATGAAACACTATAAAGTCCTTACCTTCAACCGACAATGAAAGAATAGGCACTGCAGTAAAGAGTGTCTTGAGCTTTTGGAAGTTCTCTTCACATTGGTCTGAACAAACGAATGATGCCTCCTTCTGAGCCAACCTAGTCAATTACGTTGCAATAGATGCAAAGTTCTTGACAAACCTGTGGTAATAACTAGCAAGACCCACAAAACTCCCTACATCGATCCCTGAACTAGGCCAAGTCCCATTCTTTACTGTCTCAATCTTCTGGGGATCCACTGTTACCTCTTTTTCAGAAACCACATTCCCCAAGAAGGCAACTGAAGACAACCAAAATTTACACTTTGAAAACTTAGCAAATAACCGCTTCTCCCTTAGAATCTCCAAAACAATACGGAGATGGACTGCATGCTCTTCCTTACTCTGGGAATAAAATATCATCAATAAATACAATGACAAAAGAATCCAAGAATGACTTAAAGATCTCATTCATCAAACTCATAAAGGCTGTAGCTGCATTAGTCAACCCGAAAGATATCACCAGAAACTCATAATGACCATACCGAGTTCTAAAAGATGCCTTTGGTATATCCCCCGATCTAATTTTCAATTGATGATAACCCGACCGTAAATCAATCTTTGAAAACACTAACACACCCTGTAACTGATCAAATAAATTATCTATGCTAGGCATAGAATATTTATTTCTGATAGTGACCTTATTCAACTGCCTATAATCAATGCACATCATCATGCTACCATTCTTCTTCTTAACAAAAGGACCGAACCACCCCAAGGTGAAGTACTTGGATGAATAAATCTCTTGTCAAGTAATTCTTGCAGCTGATTTTTGAGTTCCCTCAACTTTGCTGGAACCATTTGATAAGGTAGAATGGATATAGGGCGATTGCCCGACTCTAAATAAATGCAAAATCAATATCTCTATCCAGAGGTATACCCGGTAAATTTGAAGAAAACAATTTTTGGAACTCGAAAACTACCAAAACTGACTCAATAAAAGGGGACCCCGCGTCTATATCCCAAAAATGGGCTACGAACGCTAAACACCCCTCCCCCACTAACCTTTTGGCCCAAAAAATGATATAATTTTCACTGGCTTGGCCTTATACACTCTTTCCCACTCTAGTTTATCCAATTCGGGCATCGCTAGAGTCACTGTCTTACCTAGAATTACATGAAAATCCAATATATCCAGAATAATTAATTCTACCCAAGTATGAGAACCCACAAATAACACAGAACAAGCATGAAAAATATTGGTTACTGCTATAGACTCACCAACCGGAGTAGACACATAAACATGATGATCAAGCACATCACAAAGCAGATTTAGACCCACTGCAAAATGAATAGACACATAAGAATAAGTAGACCCCAGATCAAATAAGACAAAAGCCATCCAATCACAAATAGAAATAGTACCTATGATCACCGCATCAAAAGCCTCGACATCAGTCTTTCCAGAAATGCATCACAGTGAGCTCGATCATCAATCTGAGCTAACTCCTTTCCCAGCTGCCGTCCTCCCCCGGCGCTGCCATTTCCTTAACCACAACGATTACCTATCTGATTTCCCCGTCCACCCTGTTGATGACCTCTGCCATTAGCTCCTTCACCTCTACCTGCTAGAACTATAGCCCGAGTCTACTGCTGTGCCTGGCTATTTTCCTACCTCAAGGAACACTCTCTCTCTTAAAATGACCAACAACACCACAATAGTAACATCCATGCTCATTAGAAGGACAACTAACAGAAGAATAAGAAGCCGCTTGTCTACTAACGACCTGTGTTTGAGAAAAACCCTTAGCTGGAACCACAGTAGAAACTGGCAAGGATGGCTGAATAGGACGGGCTGAATAAGCCTGCTGACCGTGGCCCTTAGAATAAGATCCACTGAAATTCCCAATATTTTGGGACCTCTTGGCTAACATCTTAGCTTTCCCTGCTTATGTAACCCCCTTTAATTTCTTTACGTAATCTGCAACATCATTGAACCCTTTCCCTGTAAAAGTCATATAAACAGTCAAAACCTGAAGATCATTGTAACACCCCGTACGTTTCTGAGTTCAGTCGAGAACCGTAACATTTAGGGAAAAATGGAAACATGAGAGAATTGATGAATTATGTGTCCATATGTGGGCATTTAAAAGTCTTGCATAGTTGGGTCCAAATATGAAGCCCAAAAATGAACAAGAAGACATGGCCCAATATAACAAGTTGACCTATTCTTCCAATCTTCCATTTGACCAAATCAACCATGCATTTAATGCCAAGAGATGGATAAGAGTGACTTGAGATATATATATATGTATATATATATATATATATGAGGAATTATTCAATTGGTGGGCTCAATTAACAAATTGTCAATGAATTAAAAGAGGCCCAAATATTAGCATGCAAGACATGGCCCAAAAAGGGCATTCTTGACCCATTCTTGACTTATTCTTGCAAGAACAAGTCCCTACATTATTATTGGACCAAGTGGTTGGATAAATAAGGACCTAAAGGGGCTATAAATAGAGCCAAATATCAGATTTTAATTCATTTGGACACCATGCCTTTTCTAGAATTTTCTCCATATTTCCATAAACCCTAAGCCCTTATCCTTTTGGCCAAATATCATCACTTGTTGAGTATGGGTAAGTGTTTATTATTATGGTTTAATATATTTTATGCATGGAATATGTTATATCTCATGTTGGTTATGTTGGTGAAGTGTGAGAAGTTCACCATGTGTGTAAAGTTACATGTTTGCTAAATCGGAGGGTGGTTTTGCCTTGTGAACTTGACTATGGACTTGTGATATTGAAGGAAATGAATTTGATGGATTCAATATTGATATGTGAGATGTTATTACAGCCTTTAATTGTTTTATTCTTGTGTATAATGTTTGGAAAAGTTATTGTGGAATTGGTTATGGTTTTGGTGGTGGATTGGCCGTAAAGTGTCATTTTGGTATTGTTATATGTGTTGTGAGACCATGGCTGATTGTTGGTATGTTATATGATTAAAAATATGATCAAATATGTTTGGTTATGATCATGTACCATTCATGGCATTAAAAGACCCAAAAAGAAGCCATTTCAGACCAAACGGGCATCCGCCCGCGCAGACGGAGCCACCTGCGGGCGCAGATGCCAATGCAGATGCCACTGGCTGCTGCCAGAGGGCATCTGCGCGTGCACCTTAGCCACCTGCGGGAGCATGTGGCAGCGCAGGTCACTTCCAGATTTCAGTTTCGTATGTTTTCGTACCTAGTTGATCCATGAAAGCCCCGATACTCTTTTTGGATGTAATTCTCAACTTGTGGTGTCGTTTTAATGACTTTAAAGTATCATATGAAGGTTTGTTGGACTGTATGAAGTATATAAGGTTGTTCATATGTTGTTATAAAGGGTTAAATGCGACGGAATGATAAAGGCAAAAGCGTAAAGGGTACGTGTGGGGTGACATGCTATCGGTGTATGATCTTTTGGTCAATGTGTGTAATGTTATGATGTTGTTGATATGGAAATGCATTGTATTGTATTGTAAGGGGATGACATGACATTATATGGTAGTTGCATGGTTCATTGTCGTCTTGTACGCCTTTATAGTGACTAGTTGCTAATGTAAGTTCCGGTATGGACTTGTATTGTAGAGTAAGACGTAAGGAAGAAGCGGGACTATTGTGTTCATACATAGGCTTGTATATTCATACTTGGAAGTGAAGGTATGTAAGGTTACTTTGTCCGTATCTTTCTGTGGCAAATAGTATTCACATTGACATTTCCTTTGTACTATCCTGAAATGTGCTAAGGTATCCTATATCCGGTTAGCAATGGTTATTATCACATATTTCCTACTCCTTGATCGATTATGGATTGTATGTATCATATTCGTTAGTCAATGCTCCAAAAGCCCAAAAGGTTATGTTCCAAAGTGCCAATAGTGGTTATACACATACCTCTTATTCTTTGACTTGTGTCTAATGGTTTCCATAATGTTGTCTACTGCTAAGTCACATATCCCGTTCATATGTCATGGTTGTTCATAAGTGACATAATTATGGACACACTCCAAAAGTCCCAATCATGTTGTATTCGTAAGCTTCCAATAATATTGTAGCTAGGTATATATACGTTAATCTCTCATAACTGATAGAATCAATCTCAAAAGTAAAGAAATGAAGTAAGAATAAAGTAATGCATATTGGTTGTGTTATTCTATCCATGGGGTACAAGAACACCCTCATGTGTTATCCATGGGGTACACATACCCGCATGATGATGATAGTTTATCCATGGGGCGCAAACGCCCGCATGATGATGGCCATTTATCCATGGGGTGTAAGAGCACCCGCATGATGATATGATCTTATCCATAGGGTAAAAAGAATACCTGCATGACGATGATATGTTATCCATGGGGTGAAAAGAACACCTGCATTATGTGGGCCCAGAAAGTGTACGAGTGATGTAAAAGTAAAGTAAAAGCAAGAGAAAGAATGAATGTAAAAATACATGGCTTCCAAAGTACAGAATAGTGACTCATCTACATTGTGACTTATCTTGGTTATGCATTTGAACTTGAGTTCTTAATATACTTTCATATCTTACAAGTTGCTTATGGCCTTACATACTCAGTACATTCTTCGTACTGACCCCGAATTTATCTTACTTGCTGCAGGCGCAGGTACTAGTAGGCCCCCACAGTATCTTGTCAGTGTTGCAGATATTTGGTGAGCTCCAGTTAGTTCGGGGCTTCTCTGAGTCACTGTTGTACATGTGTTTTGATTTTGTACATGTTGTATAAAGCGGGGACTTGTCCCGACTTTTAGTTTATTTTGTTCAATGCACTCGTTAGAGGCTTTTGTAGACGGATGTGGGTGTATCAGCGAAAAAGGCATATGTTGTTTTGACTGGATGGCCTCAACGGTCAAGTTTCATATATATGTCCCATGTTTTCTGTTATTCGTCTTTCAAGTTCTTACGTAATGGTGGTGATGCTTCTGTGATGCATATGATTGAACATAGGCAAAGGCTGGTTCTCTTGGGCCTTATCGGCTACCAGTGCCAATCATGTCTCGATGGGATTCGGGGCCTGACAATCATAGTTCAAACCCTTGATATACATTCGAATACTCTCATTCTCAGAAGTCAACAACTAAGTAGCATAGCTAGACAATGTATGGAACTTGGCCTCATAGGCTGCAACTGACATGTCACCCTATTCCAATGCCAAAAACTCATCCTTTTTGCTTTCACGAAGGGCTCGTGGAACATATTTCTCCAAGAACAAGGCATGAAACTATTCCCAAGTTAATGGAGGTAAAATCGGTGACAGATATTCAACATACGCCCTCCACCATGGCTTAGCATCCTTCTCCAACATAAAAGGGACAAACTCAACCCCATGCTGCTAAACAATACCCATTTTGTGTAACCTCTCATAGCAATCAATGATAAACTCAAAGGCATCCTCAAACTCTGTACCTTGGAAGGTAAGTGGTTTTATTTTTAGAAACTTAGTCAGCAGATCATGCTCTGTACCTATCATCACAAAACCCAACACTGGATGAGAAAATGCATCAGTCCCTCAAGCTCATCCATCCTTGGAGCCATAGCAAAAGTAGGGTTAACAACCGGAGCTTGGAAAGCCGGTTCAGTAGGAGTGGCTCCAATCCCTGCCAACCCACTCAAAATTTCTAACACCTATTGAACAACCTTATCGACATATGAGGTAAGGCTGCAACCCCAACTGGTGCCGCCACCTCGAACTCCAGTTCCTGCTCCTCTATTGCTTCCCTCTTTTCAAAATGATCCTGAGATGGGGAGGGGATACTGATCTTCCATGAGCATGACCAGCAGCTGCTTAGCTCCACCCCTGGCGGGTGTGTCTCGTCCCCTTCCTTTCCTTTCTCTCCCCCTCACTCATCCTCTTCCCCTCACAACTGGCTCCTCAACTAGAACGGCCGGTGTAGGGGCTACTTCTCTGGTTCTGTTGGACCTAGTATTCACCATCTCCGGACAAAAGAGTGAAAGATCAGATACCAATTTAGATCGCCAGATACCTATTGGAATCAAGTTATAGCACGAAAGAAGCAAGAAAGATAGATTTCCTAAAGTCCTATAACCTCCCAAAGAAAAGTACAGACGTCTTCGTACCATTTCGTGAGACTCTACTAGACCCATTTTGGTTTAACGAGATCAACCAACTAGGCTCTGATACCAACATTATCATGACCCAAACCAGTCATGAGGGGTACCCACGCAACTCACGATGGGAGAACCAACTACCCCAAAAACCATTCCAAAATCAACACTTAGGATAACTAAGCAGAACTAATCCATCAATAGAATAATATCCATTCTAATTCAAAAATAGTAAGTACAACATAGAGAGGAAAATATACTTAGCAAAACATCTCTAGGACTCGAAAGTTGTTTGTACCAAAACATCTATGAATGTCGAGAAGGGAATGCAACCCCAAAACTAAGATAATCATCAGTTTGAAAATAGAGAACTATGCCAAGAGAGAGATTCTATGGTAGCCCGGATAACCTGCTCACCCTGAAATCTAGAATCAATAGTTGGAATCACAAGTAAGGTTTCGTAGGAGCCACTGGAATATGCGATGCACTCATAAAAGTAAATGCAAGTATAGTAACAACACACAAGAACAACAGTGTACTGGTAGGGTCATTCGGCCAACCCAAGATGAAAATATGAACACTTAACCAAAGAATAGTATAACAAGCTAATCCATGCTAAAAATATCATACACTTACCACATAAACACCAAAAAGATAGTTTAGGATAAACAACCAGCAAGTCAACAAATATCACTAAGTCAAGTATAGTCAGTTCAAGTCAAGACACGTATACCATTATCAAGCATAGATAAATACATATTCCCTGGTTCATTCATGGAACCGTCAAACTAACCTGAACCTCATACATACATACTATGGGTTGTAAATCTACCCTCTAGCCATGAGCTGCAGGGGAAAAATACCATCCATATACTAAAACCCCAGACATAAGTGTCTGCCAACCTTATTTCACCAATAGCCCGTGAGAATGTCCCAAGTAACCGAACATTCCACATTTTAGAAATAAGGTAGGTCAAATTAATAAGCAAGTAAAATCATTGCACCGACCACACCAAATAATATGCATTAACCATCCACACTACAAAGTAGTTAACATGCACATATAATACAAGTTGGATTAAACTACAATACCATCACCTACCTCAAACCAAGCTTGTACAACTCCTCTAAGCCGAGGTTTTGCCTTTCCATGCAATTTTAGTTTGCTCGTGGTCTAGAACATTCATAATAACACATAATTAATGAAATCACCTATCAAGTTGGGGCTTATAACTCACTCCACCCCTTAAGTTCAAGTTCATGATCATTCCCTTCTCGTTCTAAGGCTTTTTTTTTTTTTTTTTTTTTATCATATTTCACCTAAAGCTACCAATTCCATGGATAAACTACTGAATTAATGGAATTCAAAGGTAAATTTAACTATTAATAATCAAAACCCATTAACTTATTCCTTAATTTTCCCCCTTGCACCAGCAATTAACCAAAATCTGCCCTAAAACCCTCCCTAAACTCTGTGAATTAAAAATTCTAAGGCTTAATAATTAAATACGAGTTAACGGGGATGAATTCCTTACCTTAACGAAGCCAAATGATGGATTTCTGGTGTATTTTGCCGTAAATCGCCGTTTCCTTGCCCCAAAATGAGGTTTAGAAAAATAAAATATTATGGAGAAATATTTTAATAAATCTATGGTTTTCACTGCTATAGCGGTACTTGATCGCTATAGCGGTGCCACTATAGGTGTACCAACCACTATAGCGATCGTTGACCGCCTTCGACCGTGGCTATAGGGGGAATTTCTCTACTATAGCGCTTATCGCTATAGCAGTGTACCAACTACTATAGCAATGTTGATGGGACAAAATGTCCATCTTCTCCCAAAAATCCCCCTTTTTGTAACACACCTTGAATTAGGATATTCCAAATAATGCCCTTTACGCTAAGATCATTTTCGGGAGTTCTACCTACCCAAATTCAATTTCGTAAATTCCTATGGGTTTCTTATCATCTTAGCTAAATAGAAGTCAATGAATTTTCCACCAAATCGGTCTAAATCATTCCCATATTTCTCTAGACCACACCTTGCTCTGAATTCGATCGAAACTAGCCTAGCTTGAATTTTGTAACTTTCACATCGAAAGGATTTTGGACATGAGGTTTTAAACGTAGGATCCATGCATAATGGTGAAGAGGGTCGTTACAGTTAGTAAGCCTTTTGGTGGGAGTTTTGTGGAATTTTGAGAGTGAGAGGGTTGAAGGATATGATGAAGTAGTTGCATCTTTGAAATGTCTTAGGATTGCCCTCTATGTGGTTTAAACTTGAAAGGGGACTTAAGGTCTTGAAGGAATTGAATTAGATGGATGAAATTTCAGTATATTTAAGTGTGGTGCTTTACCTAATTCTTTACTCCTTGTGAATGACTTGTGGAAATGTTTATACATAATTGTGCATTGAATGTTTGGCGTAGTGAAAGAAGAATACTTTCTTGTTATGTTAAAGTGAATTCTAAAACTGTGTGGACTGTTTTTGGTATATTGTTTTGGAAGGTATTTATGTGACTTGATGGAATAAAAATGTGGAGTTGCATTGAGGTAAAAATGTGAAGTATGCACTTGGTGGGAAATCTTGTCGGTTTGTGACGTCTATGTTGATGTGTGGACTGTTTTGGTATTGTTGGAGTTGTGGGGAAGTAAATTGTATTGTAGGAGGGTGGAATGAAGTTATATGGCAGTATAAAGGAAGGTGGAATTATATACCATGTGTTTGGGATGTTGGATAGTTTTTACTTCCCGCCAAGTAGCTAATTATCGCCTTGTGAACTTGTAATGTAATTGGCTTTTAATGTGAGCTCCATTATGTATTCATATTGTAGAGTAACACTTTAAGGAAGAGCTGAATTATTGTAGTCACTTGTTGGAAATATAAGGTATGTAGGGTTACTCTATTCTGTATCCTTTGGCTGTACCTATTATTCACATCGTTACCAAACTTGTTTCCACTCCGAAATGTTTTAAGGTATCTCTTTTCAAGTTTGTTAGCAAATGTTATTTACGTGTCTCTTATTTGTTGACTATTGTTCCAAAGCTCCAATAATGTTATGACCACAGATGTAACAATCTCACAAAAAATAAAGAAATGAAGTAATGCATATTTGGTTGAGTACGGGTGGTAGCTCTGGGGGCGAAAGCCTAGCTTGAGCCGATCCCGATGGATTATTGGATACAGGGGGTAGATCTGGGGGTGAAAACCTAGCTCGAGCCAAACCTAATTTATTGATTTATGGGTGGTAGCTCTGGGGGCATAAGCCTAGCTCGAGCTGATCCCGATGTTATTTACCACTTATCAGTTGGTCCCGGGCATTGTATGATGTATATTGATATAAAGGTAAAAGGAAAGAAATGAATATAATGTACATGGTTCCATATATACGGTATGGTGGTATATCAGTAGTATCTATTCACTTGTATTTGATTCCATTTGAGTTCCTATATTTCATACCGTTACTTATAGCCTTACATACTCAGTACATTATTTTGTACTGACATCCCTTGGGGAACCTGCCTTACTTGCTACAGGCACATGAGCTAGTATGCCTTCACAGTAGGGTACGAGTCACCTGCAGGCTATTGGTGAGCTCCAGGTTGATTCAGGACTTGTCCCGACCTTAGTCATTGTTATATATCTTTTAGAGGCTTTGTAGACATTGTATAGTCAAATGTAGATATGTCTTACCTTTTAGACGTTATGGCCCCAACGACTAAGTATCCTATCTATTTTGAATGTCTTTTCATGACTTCCATCATTGATATATTATATCTGCATGTGGCAGAATTTTTGTTCACTTAATGACATGTATATGAATGTACATGACCATAGGTTGGTTCTCTCGGGCCTTTACGGCTACGGGTTCCTGTACGCCCCAATGGGATTTAAGGCATGACAAAAGTGGTATCAGAGCGGGTCGTCCTAGGGTGTCTGCAAAGCCGTGTCTGAGTAGAGTCTTGCCTATGAATGTGTTGTGCACAATATTTATAAGTAGGAGACTATAGGACATTTAGGAGTTGTCTCTTTTCTTCATTTTCTAGATCGTACAATAGAGCTTAAGTTGTAGGTGGAGTCATATTTAACCACTGAATTTGTTTTATGTTTTTATTTCCTCAGTATAGCAAAATGCCGTTTACAAGGAGAAACAAGGGTAAAGGTAAGAAGGGAGACATGGCTACCAAAGTAGGAACCAGTAAATCACCACCTGAACAAGTTAATCAAGGTGAAGCTGAAAATGAGTTTGCATCGCAGGCTTCTTCTACTCTTCCACCTCCAGGAGAGCCAAGAAGGAGAGGAGTACCCCAGAACCACCTATTAATGCTACTGAGTAGGATTTAAGGAATGCGGTGCAAATGTTGACTTGTATAGTTGATGCACAAAATCAAGGACAAGCTGGTCCAACTACAGGTAATGACAGTGCGAATAGGGCAGCTAGTCGGCGGACACAGGTTTTTCTTAAATTATATCCTCCCACATTCATTGGGTCAGATCTTAATGAAGACCCACAAGACTTCATGGACCAAATTCAAAGGGATTTAGATGTTATGCATGTATCTGATATAGAAACAGTTGAGCTTGCAACATATAGATTAAAAAGGGAGGCTATTTTATGATACGAAGATTAGAAACAATCTAGGGGTATCGATGCACTTCCAGTTAGTTAGGAAGAATTCAAAGCGGTATTCCTTGATCATTACCTTCCATATGAGATTTGAGAGGCTTGTGCAAACCAGTTCTTAAATATTTTTCAAGGTAATATGAGCGTCAGAGAGTACAACCTTAGGTTTAACTCTTTGTCCAGGTACGCTCCTAATGTAGTAGCTACTATGGATGATAGAGTTCATCGATACGTGGATAGATTGGATCCGTACTTGGTTAGAGATTGTACTATTGCTGCTTTGAGTAAGGACATGGATATAGTAAGGATACAAGCTTTTGCATAGAAAATAGAGGATCAGAAGGAAAGGAGAATAACGCAAGAATTTGAAAAAGGACCGTCAAAGAGGGCTAAACCTATGGGTCAGTTCATGGTGTCCCAAGGAGAATTTAGGCCTCGGGTTTTTAATAGACCGCCTAGACCATCATTTTCTTATTCTACAGCAAGTACTCCATCCCAATTTTGAGGGTTTAGAGACAGTCCAGTTGGGCAAAGTGCAGGGTATCAAGAACAAGGAAGAATGAGCCAATCGAGGTTTTCTCATCATCCATGTCAGCGCTGCAGAAAGTTTCATTTAGATGCATGTCAACTCGGGAAAAATGCTTATTTCTGGTGTGGTATGTCGGGGCACATAATGAGAGAGTGCCCACGGAGGGGCACGGGTTGTATGGCGCGACCTACTGGATCAGCCGTTGCATCATACTCATCGGGTGTATAGCCTACTGGGCGTGGTAGAGGTGTTCGAGGAGCAGCTAATTCTAGCGGAGTCCAGAACCGTACCTATGCTTTAGTGAATCGGCAGAATTTGGAGGCTTCTCCTGATGTGGTTACAGGTACATTATCCGTCTTTTCACATAATGTATATGCATTGATTGATCTGGGATCTACCCTATCATATGTCACTCCATTGATTGCTGAAAAATTTGAAAGAACACTGGAATTACTAGTCAAGCCATTTGAAGTATCTACACCCGTTGGTGAGTCTATTATAGCTAAGAGAGTCTATAGTAATTGTATAGTAACTGTTTGTGATCATGATACGTTGGCTGATCTTATTGAGTTGGAAATGGTAGATTTTGATGTTATAATGGGTATGGATTGGTTGACTTCTTGTTATGCCACGGTAGATTGCCGAGCTAAGAAGGTACATTTCCATTTTCCATAAAAGACCGTCCTTGAATGGAGGGGTAATATTGAAGCACTGAGAGGTAAATTTATTTCTTATCTTAAGGGAAAGAAAATGATATCCAAGGGGTATATATGCCATCTAGTAAGAGTGCAAGATACCAATGTGAAGCCACCAGCTCTTCAATCGGTTCCTGTGGTAAATGAATTCCTTGATGTATTTCCTGAAGATATTCTAGGTTTGCCTCCAGAACGGGAAGTAGAGTTTGGTATTGATGTGATTCCAGGTACTCAGCCTATCTCTATTCCTCCATATAGAATGGCCCCAACAGAGTTACGGGAATTAGAGGAGCAATTAAAAGACTTGCTAGACAAGGGATTCATAAGGCTTAGAATGTCCTAGTGGGGTGCACCAGTGTTATTTGTATTAAAGAAAGATGGAACGTTGAGAATGTATATTGATTATCAGCAACTGAATAAGGTAACAGTCAAGAACAAATATCCCCTCCCAGAATTGATGATTTGTTTGATTAATTACAGGGTGCCAAATGCTTCTCAAAGATTGACTTGAGATCGGGTTATCATCAAGTAAGGGTTAGAGAAAAAGATATACCCAAGATAGCTTTCCGAACACGGTATGGTCATTATGAGTTTTTAGTTATGTCATTTGGGCTAGCAAATGCACCAGCAGTTTTTATGGATTTGATGAATAGTGTATTCAAGCCATTCTTAGATGAGTTCGTGATAGTGTTTATAAATGATATTTTGGTTTATTCAAGATCAAAAAAAGACCATGCTTATCACTTACGACAGGTGTTATAGATTCTTCGTGGTTGTAAGTTACATGCAAAGTTCTCTAAATGTGAATTTTGGTTAAAATCTGTAGCATTCTTGGGTCATATTGTGTCGGATGAAGGAATAAGGGTTGATACTCAAAAGATAGAAGCTGTGAAGAATTAGCCAAGATCTACAATGCCTACAGAGATTCGTAGTTTCCTTAGATTGGCAGGGTATTATAGAAGGTTTGTTGAAGGATTTTCTTCTATTGCTGCACCTTTGACAAAGCTAACACACAAGGCAACCAAGTTTCAATGAAACGATGCATATGTAAAGAGTTTCCAAGATCTGAAGAATAAATTGACTTCTACACCCGTATTGGTACTTCCAGAAGGCATAGATGGGTATGCGGTGTATTGTGATGCTTCAGGAGTCGGCATGGGATGTGTATTGATGCGGCACAGTAATGTGATAGCTTATGCCTCAAGAAAATTGCGACCACATGAGAAAAATTATCCGACACACGATCTTGAGCTAGCAGCTGTGATATTTGCTTTAAAGATATGGCGCCACTACTTGTATTGGGTTCATATTGACAAATATACCGATCATAAGAGTTTGCAGTATATTTTCAAGCAGAAGGACCTAAATTTAAGGCAGCGGAGGTGGATGGAACTACTAAAATATTATGATATCGATATCTTATACCATCCGGGAAAGCAATAGGAAGCACTGATGGCCAGCTCACAGAAAAGTAAGGTATAGTCAAGGTTCTACATCAACTAGCTAGCTTGGGGGTTCGTCTTCTTGAAACTTCAAATGAAGAAATTATGGTGCAAAATGCGGCAGAATCTTCATTAGTAGCTGAAGTGAAGGAAAAACAGTATACGGATCCTATTTTATTGCAGCTGAAGCAGAGTGTACAACAAGGTTTGACAAAGGCATTTGATCTTACGCAAGAGGCAGTGCTTCAGTGCCAAAGTAGATTGTGTGTACCTGATGTAGATGAGCTAAGGAGACGGATTATGACAGAGGCACATTATTCACGGTATTCTATTCATCCGGGAGCCACCAAAATGTATCATGATTTGAAAGAAATATATTGGTAGGGTAACATGAAGAAGAACATTGCAGAATTCGTAGCCCAATGTCCAAATTGTCAACAAGTAAAAGTAGAGCATCAGAAGCCTGGAGGTTATATGCAATGCATAAATCTTCCAATCTAGAAGTGGGACATGATCAACATGGATTTTTACCTCGTACACTTCAAAAATTTGATTCCATATGAGTAATAGTTGACAGGCTTGCCAAGTCATCACACTTCCTACCGGTTAAGACTACTTACACAGCTGAGGAGTATGTGAGATTGTATATTAAAGAGATATTGTCACACCCCAAATTCCAACGGGGCGGACTGGCACCCGAAGTCGGTGAGGCCCGAGAGAACCAATCTTTGCTCACGTCCATTCATATGAATGTCACTCAATAAGCAGCACCATCACATAGAGAAATAAGATGTCAATAGCGGAAGTCATGGAAACATGTGATAGATACATATAAGAAACTTGGCCGTTAGGGCCATCCAGTCATAATGGACATACATTCATTCATTCATCTTACCACGTTTGTATACAAAGCCTCTAACAGATACATATACATAACCATCCTGAAGTTGGGATAAGTCCCCGCTTTATACAACATTACAGTACCAAAACAAATTTACATATGAGACCCGGAAAGCCCCGAACCAACTGGAGCTCACCAAAGATAGGCAAAAGATCTGCAACCTACTGTGGAGGTCTACTAGCACCTGCGTCTGCAGCAAGTAAGGTAAGTCCCCCAAGGGATGTCAGTACGAAGAATGTACTGAGTATGTAAGGCTCATATGAAACTGTATAACACATAAATACTTCAATGAACTCAAACACAAATGAATAACCAATATGGATAATCACCATTCTATATGTTGGGAACCATGTGTATTGCTTTGATTACTTTCTTTGCTTCTTTACTTCTATGTTTGTTCATCATCACTTGTGTCACTATGTACCTGGGCCCCGACTGATCAGTGGGTCTTAACATAACATAACGTTATGTTAGGATCGGCTCGAACTGGGCTTATGCCTCTAGATCTACCACCCATAAATCAATACATCGGGCTCAACTCAAGTTAGGTTATTACCCCTATAGCTGCCACCCATAAACCAATATATGAGGTTCGACTCGAGCTAGGTTCTTACCTCTAGAGCTACCCCCTGTCAGGTTCGGTTCGAGCTAGGCTCATGCCTCTAGGACTACCCCCTGATCCAATAATCTCGAGATCGGCTTGAGCTAGGCTTACGCCCCTAAAGGTACCACCCATACTCAATCATCAACCATATATGCATTACTTTCTTCCTTTATTTTTGAGATTGATACATTGATAGTCATAACATTATTTGAACTTTGGAATATAACATTGTTGGACATTTGGAACATTAGTCAATGAACATGAGACACGTGACTCACAAATCATCAATGAGTAGGGAACATGTGATTAATAACAATTGATAACCGGAAATAGGATACCTTAGAACATTTTGGAATGGAATAAATACAATGTCAATGTGAATACTATGTGCTGCAGAAGGATACGGCTAGAATAACCTTACATACCTTATTTTCCCAATATGAATATACAATCCTAAATGTGCATACAGTAGTCCAGATCCTTCCTTATGTTTCACTCTACAACACAAGTACATAACGGAGTTTACATTAACCACCAACTACCTTACAAATGCATATGACAACAATGAGTTACATATTTGCCTTATAATGTCATTTCTCCCTTGACAATACCATTCACGGCATTGTTATACCAACAATACCACCACATTCCATACATTGACCATAACATCATATACCAATCGTATTTCACACCAAGTTTCTCCTTTACATTTTCTCATCAACACAACATCACAATTACTCCATCAAGTCACCTCAATACACTTCATAACCACATATCGACAACAATCCCACAAATTATACTTATAGAAAAATAAAAAGTCAAGGAACATAACCACACCATACATGTTGATATTTCATTCACACCATTCACTTTCATCAAAACCTCAAGTCTCTTTTCAAGTTTAAATCTCATAGATGACACATCTTTTAGCAAAAAGCAAAAATGCATTATTTATACTTTTAGACATAACCATCATGATATACATACTCTCCCATGAATATAATATATTAATCCATAAGAATAATCACTTACCCAAACTTGCAAATGAGTGATCTTGTCCAAAAAGATGACTTAGGGTTTTGAGAGCCAAATGGGATTTCTTGGAATTGTCTAGAAAAGCATGTGTGTTTGTATGAATAAAAATCTTATTTTTCCTTGTATTATATAGCCTCTTAAGTCATACTTAGCCACTTCTTTTGGAATTTAATTCCATGCCTCTATAGTCAATACAAAAATGGATCATTTTCCCCTTTGGGCCTTGCATTTTGACTTCATTTTGGGCCTCAAATTGAGCCCATTTACACATATTAACTTAGCCCACCAATTTCAATGTGTAATACTCCCACTATATCATGTTTAAATAATTTTATAATGTCAAGATAATATTCAACTCACGAGATTCACATTCGTAGCCTCAATCCTCAAGAATACGCGATTTTTGCCACTCATGGCTTAATTTTACATAATTTGATAAAACACTTGTTACCAAGAATTAATCCCAACTCAGATGCCAAACTTGCTCGAGAGTAGTCCTACTATTATGGAATAATGATATCATAACCCAAGAGTCCTCTTTATAGACTAATAATCATAGAAGAAATAGGGCAAAAAACACCTCGGCACGCTCCCGGGCACCCTTGGGACTTAGAAAAATTTCAGCACCTGAATAGGTGCACATTAGTGGCCTGGCACGCCCCCAGGTGCTCCCCCTTGCTTCCTGTTCCAAAAAAATTTCAGGCCAAAGCGGCCTGGCACGCCACCTGCAGCGCCCCACACTTAATTTTTGATTTCGACTTTTCTTTGCGGATTTGGTTGGATCTTTCAAGTCCCAACCTTTTACTTGCCTCTTATATTTAAGTAACTTTGCTTGGATATACCTTAAACCTCACTTTTCACCCCACAAATGCTCCACAGAGTCACAAATACCACCTACTACAAAGGTCTAATCACATTTACTAACACAATATCAAATGTTCCATCAATAACAATGCAAAATACGTACTTATTGCTCTCGAACCTAGGGTGAACATGGTTCAAGGTGTCATGTAGGGTCGGGAAGGTACGGGGTGTTACAAATAGTTCGATTGGATGGGATTCCAATCTCTATTATATCGGTCAGGGGAGCTCAATTTACTGTAAATTTTAGGAAGTCTTTTCAGAAGAGATTGGGAACCTAAGTGAATTTAAGTACGGCTTTTCATCCTCAAATAGATGGACAAGCAGAACGTACTATACAAACACTGGAAGATATGGTACGAGCTTGCACATTATACTTTAAAGGTAGTTGGGATGATCATTTATCTCTTATTGAATTTGCCTACAATAATAGCTATCATTCAAGTATCAAGATGGTGCCTTATGAAACTTTATATGGAAGAAAGTGTAGATCACCAATTGGATGGTTTGAAGCGGGTGAAACTACCTTATTTGGGCCAAATCTTGTTCATCAAGCCATGGAAAAGGTTAAGGTGATACAACAACGGCTAGGAACAGCCCAAAGTCAACACAAATCATATGCCGATGTTAGACGAAGGGGGCTAGAGTTTACTATAGGTGATTGGGTATTCTTGAAAGTATCACCAATGAAAGGGGTAATGAGATTTGGAATGAAAGGAAATCCAAGTCCGCGTTATATAGCTCCATATAAGTTTATCCGAAGATTTGGTCAAGTTGCGTATGAATTAGAACTACCCCAAGAACTCTCCATAGTTCATCCAGTGTTTCATGTTTCAATGCTTTGGAAGTGCATAGGAGATCCATCTCATATTGCTTCCACTGAAAATGAACAAGTTACAGAAGATCTCACCTATGAAGAGGTACGTATTGCTATTATGGATCGACAAGTTAAGAGGTTAATAAATAAAGAAGTAGCTTCTGTAAAAGTGCTTTGAAAAAATCAGCAATTTGAAGAAATCACATGGGAAGCTGAGGAAATGATGAAGTCTAAGTACCCGCATTTATTTCAAACTGAAGAGAAGGTTCAAGATGCGGAATTGAAGTAATAACAAGTAGGTATATATAAGTATTATGTGTATGTGATAATATGAAGAATGGACTTATACTTGAACTTGTTTAGATTGGGTAATGTTACTAACATTCGAGGACGAATTTTCCTAAGGGGGGAAGGGTGTAACACCCCGTACATTTCCAAACTTATTTGGCTACCTTAACATTTATGGACTTATTTAAACTTGAGATAGTTGGTGTATTACCCACTAAATTTGTTGGGCTGAATTAATATTATGCTAATGGGCTCAATTGAGGTCCAAAATTAAGTAAAAAGACATGGGCCCAAAAAGGGAGATGATCCATTTAAAAATGGACCAAGTATACTTAGACTTTTTGAACAAATAATTGGCTAAGGGATACCACAAATAGAAGGTTAAGGGGGGAATTTATAAGGCTGAAATTCAGCTTATTTTCAACACATTTCACTTGCCAAAAATCAGATTTTCAATCAAAAAGTTTTTCCTCTCTCAAACACTAGCCACCCTAATTTTCTCTAAGGATTTTTGGACAAATCTTCCACTTGCAAGCCTTGGCAAGTGTTTAACCTAATAGGGTGTTTATATCATGTTGTTTATGTTTAAAAAGTGTTGAGCAGTCCACTTATTGTGAAATAGTCCACTTCTGCTTAAATCGCTAAAGGATTTGCCCTCTATGTGGTTTAAACTTGAAAGGGGACTTAAGGTCTTGAAGTAAGTGAATTAGATGGATGAAATTTCAGTATGTTTAAGTGTGGTGCTGTACCTAATTCGTTACTCCTTGTGTATGACTTGTAGAAATGTTTATATGTAATTGTGCATGGAACGTTTGGCGTAGTGAAAGGAGAATACTTTCTTGTTATGTTAAAGTGAATTCTGAAACTGTGTGGACTGTTTTTGGTATATTTTTGTGTAGGGTATTTATGTTACTTGATGGAATAAAAATATGGAGTTGCGTTGAGGTAAAAATGTGAAGTATGCACCTAGTGAGAAATCTTATCGGTTTGTGACGTCTATGTTGATGTGTGGACTGTTTTGGTATTGTTGGTGTTGTGGGGAAGTAAATTGTATTGTAGGAGGGTGGAATGAAGTTATATGGCAGTATAAAGGAAGGTGTAATGATATACCATGTGTTTGGGATGTTGGATAGTTTTTACTTCCCGCCAAGTAGTTAATTATTGCCTTGTGAACTTGTAATGTAATTGGCTTTTAATGTGAGCTCCATTATGTATTCATATTGTAGAGTAACACTTTAAGGAAAATCTGAATTGTTGTAGTCACTTTTTGGAAAGATAAGGTATGTAAGGTTACTTTTTTCCGTATCCTTTGGCCGCACATATTGTTCACATCGTTAACAAACTTGTTTCCACTTTGAAATATTTTAAGGTATCTTATTTCAAGTTTGTTAGCAATTTTTATTTACGTGTCTCTTATTTTTTGACTATTGTTCCAAAGCTCCAATAATGTTATGACCACCGATGTAACAATCTCACAAAAATTTAAAAAATGAAGTAATGCATATTTGGTTGAGTACGTGTGGTAGCTCTGGGGGCGAAAGCCTAGCTCGAGCCGATACCAATGGATTATTGTATACAGGGGGTAGCTATGGGGGTGAAAACCTAGCTCCAGCCGAACCTGATTTATTTATTTATGGGTGGTAACTCTGGGGGCATAAGCCTAGCTCGAGCTGATCCAGATGTTATTTACCACCGATCAGTTGGTCCCGAGCATTTCTATAAAGGTAAAAGGAAAGAAATGAATGTAATGTACATGGTTCCACATATACGGTACAGTGGTATATCTGTATTATCTATTCACTTGTATTTGATTCCATTTGAGTTCCTATATTTCATACCATTACTTATAGCCTTACATACTCAGTACATTCTTTCGTACTGACGTCCTTTGGGGGACCTGCCTTACTTGCTACAGGGACAGGAGCTAGTAGACCTTCACAGTAGGGTACGGGTCATCTGCAGGCTGTTGGTGAGCTCCAGGTTTATTTGGGGCTTTTCGAGTCATTTGTATATGTTTTTGGTACTGTGTAGTAGTTGTATAAGGCGGGGAATTATCCCGACCCTAGTCATGGTTATATATCTATTAAAGGCTTTGTAGACATTGTAAAGTCAAATGTAGAAGTGTCTTACCTTTTAGACGTTATGGCCCAAACGACCAAGTCTCCTATCTATTTTGAATGTCTTTTCATGATTTTCGTCATCGATATATTATATCTGCATGTGGCAAAATTTTTGTTCACTTAATGACATGAATATGAATGTACATGACCATAGGTTGGTTCTCTCGGGCCTTTACGACTACGGGTGCCTGTCTTCCCCAATAGGATTTGAGGCGTGACACCGATCCATCCTTAGTGATGGTGGTTCTCATTTTTGTAACCAGGTATTTGGTGCTTTGCTTGATAAGTACGGGGTGAAGCATAAGGTGGCTGCCCCGTACCATCCTCAAATGAGTGGCCAAGCGGAGGTGTCCAATAGAGATATTAAGTCAATATTGGAGAAAGCCGTGAATGCGGGACATACGAATTGGGCACAATAATTAAATGATTCTCTTTGGGCCTATAAAACCGCATTCAAAACTCCTATTGGCATGTCGCCATATCAATTGGTGTCTAGAAAAGCTTGTCACCTCCTCGTTGAGTTAGAGAACAAGGCATTGTGGGCCTTGCGTAAGTTGAATATGAATTGGAAGGATGCCTCAAAGTCTACAGTGGAGAAGTTACATAAGCTAGAAGAATTTTGTCTCAAGGAGTATGAGAGTTTGGTGCTTTACAAAGAAAGAATGAAGAAGTGGCATGATGCTAAGATCTTGAAAAGAGAGTTCCATATGGGAGATGAAGTGTTGCCCTTCAACTCGATGTTGAAGTTCTTTATGGGTAAACTCAAATCTCTTTTGTAGTGGTGAATGTCTACTTGAGCGGGGCTATTGAATTAGAGGATCATGAGAAAAGAAGGTTCACGGTGAATGGCCAAAGGTTGAAACACTTTTATGTGGGTGGACCCGAAGCGTCCAAGGTTGAGTTACTTCATTTCAAGGATGCTTGTTGATGTGGAACAACGTCGTGCCATGAAGATAACCAAATCGCTTCTTGGGAGGCAACCCAAGGTACTTATTGTCTTTTTATATTTATTTGAGTACTAATTTTAGATTGTTTTGGTGAATGCATGTAAAAAATTCTAAGTATGGGGGCTATCACACACTATTTTGACCATATTTGAGCACCCGCTAGTATACATGCCCATGCATATCGGGGCATATGTGGCTAGCACGGGAAGCTAGCAAACTGTCTTAAGCTGCTTTAGCCACCTACGGGAATAGGCTAGGCACTTGCATACGCAGGCTGGCCACGCAGGTGGCAGTGAAAATCTTCCTAACAACTAGGTATTCTGCCACTGCTTCCCTTGCTCACCTGTGTGTGCAGGCCACCACCTGCGCGTGCAAGGTTGGGTACAAGTGAGCCAATGGCCAAGTTCAAGTCTTTCATTTAATTTGTTGGGCTGACCCGACCCAGTTGGCCCATTATACTTTTTAAATTTTTTTTTACCCTTACTTATACCCGTATAATTTAAACATCCACACCACACACAAACATAAACACCCGATTTTTCTTTTCTCTTTTCTCAAATTTTCTTTCTTCACACTTCAAAAAAAATTTCAAATTTCTTTCAAGACCACACACACAACACAACTACAACTCTGGAGATTTAAATAATGCGATTCTCTTGCCATTATCTTGCATCTTTACTTGGTTTGGTAAGCTCACTTTTTACAATTTTTACTCAATTTCTCTTGGCTTAAAATGGTGAAACATTGCTATGCTAGATTCTTGTGATGGTTTGGTTTATTTGAGTTGCTTTTGGTGTAATATTGATGTTTTTGTGAATTATTTGGTCATTTTTTATATGCAAATTGGGGAATTCTTGAGTACCCAACTTTATGCATCCCATGTGTTTGATGAAATTCCCACATGAACTTTTCTTTGTGCTTTGTCTTTGTGGGTGATCTAAGAGAGCTAGTTGAGGTTTCTTGTGCATATTTTGAGTAAAAATCATCAATGAATGAGTGTTTCTAAGTGTTTGGAGTTGAGAAGAATCACTTGGAATGCCCTTAAAGTGTCTTCCTCATTATTTACCAAGCTCATTTTGTAATGTGCACCAAGTGTTTGTTGAAATACTCATGAGAAGTTTTTGGCATGATTGTTACTAGCAGTTGATGAATTTAATTTTGAGGCATAATTTGGCTATTTCTTGAGTTATAATGTGAGTTAACTAGTATTCCTAGGAGTGGAAAATGGTAGTTCAAGATTGGTGAAGTGTGTTACTACAGTTAGTCTTCCATGACCTTTGTTGCTTTGGTTGTTTTGTCTGGAACTCGTGGGTGAAGTCTAAGTAACCTCATTGACAAAAATACATGCTTTTCCCTATGATAGATTGGGTGACGCCATTCTTAAGGGAAAATCATCATATTTGTTCATGTGAGGGTCATAAATTGATTGTGTGCTTAAATGCTAAGTATGTAGCATGTGATGGTTGTTCATGCTTTCATTTGTTTATTTCTCCCATGTGTTTTCATATAATATTTTGACTTGCATTCACCTTATTCAGCATAGCCTAATTTTCTTTTATGATATATAAAAAGGGATTGATTTTAGTGCAGCACTTATCGAAGCCCAATAGGTAGAGTTGGCCAAGCAGTGGTCCATTGATGATCAACATGCGAGGATGGTTGGTGCTAGTTCTAGCTCCCAGCCTCCCGAGTGCATGTTTCTTCAATTGCAGTTACATGAGCCCAGTCTGAGGAGGTCCCTAGTATTTAAGTTGTTGAGCAGTTACAAATCTCACATGACATGGATCCATATGCCTAGTATGCCACAAGGAGTCTTTATCCTCCTCTCTTCTCATTCTATACTATTGCATTAGGGATAATGCAACGTTCTTTAGTTAGGGGGTGGGACATTTTATTTGTTGGTCTGTAATATTATTTTGTTGCTATATTTTCTTGATGTTATTGGATATTGCCCTTGCCAGGCCTACTTTATGATGTTGATTCAAATATCGCCCTTACCGGGCCCACATTTGATGGTTATGCTTTTAACCCTTGCCGGGCCTATGTTATGCGTGTATTATTATTCGAGTCCCATATATGTTTTTCTCATATTGATTCTTGTTTGGGTGATATCTCTGTTGAACATGCATATCGTTCTATTTGTCTTGTGTATATACGTTTCAAATAACCTCCAAAGATTTTCTTCAAAACTCAGTTCTTTCCCAAGGAGCATTCTTTCTGTTATTTTGTTTTCTTTGTTGAACCGATTGGTATACACCTATGATAGATGTATCGGTCAAAATTCTTAGGGGAAATACCCATTGCCTTGAGTTAGAGTCAAGTAGTAGTTGAAAAAGTTTGAAAGGTACCCTCTAAAAATTTGTAGTTGGCAAGTAAAATGATTTGGGAAAAGCAAAATAGTTTTTTGAAAATGAAAGAGCAAAACGATTGGTGAAAAGAAAAATAGTTTTTTAAAATGGTTTTTGAAAAGGAAAGAGTAAAGAGGTTTCAAGCTTTCTCTTGAGTTGTGACCGTTAAATTCAATTTTTTGGCTTTTCTTCACAAAAGAAGAGTTTCAGACTCAGAGTAGTTTGTTAAGTTCATTTGCTCAAAATGTTTGGAAGACTAGCTTTCTATTTTAAGGGGTATGGTACCTTGTGTGGTAAGGTTTATGATCAATTCTCGTACATACATTATAGTCTAGAACTTTCCCTATGTTTATTCAAGGCAAAATCCTAGACCACGCTTGGTTTGGAGGATGATCCGAGGCCATCCTTGGACCGTCACATGACCTAAATCCCACCTTAACATTGTTCCCTAGTTAACCCATTTGAACCTCTTCCCATTTTTGTTTTTCTTGGTGATGACCATACTATGACACCCTAATCCTTTTTAAAATCCCTCTTTTGGTACCCAACCTCCTTAAACACATCACATGGTTCTAATGTGAGCCAATGTAGGAAAATACCTAAGTTTGGGGGTGTATGATTGTGAGAATGATAAAGATGGACTCAAAACCTAAGTTTGGGGGAAAAGAGATGTTCAAGATTGTTTAAGAGTGGTGTATTCTTGGTTGTCTCATTATGTTCTTCTTAAGACAAGAGATATGTTTGTAAAAGAAATCAAAGAGCCTAGCCCTTTGAAAATAATTTGAAAGAGTGTAAAAGTTTAAGAAAAAGGGGGGCATGAATGGATAAGGAGTAGAAAATCTCTTGAAAGAATCGAAGAAGAGAATAAAGAGGGAAGTTCATAAATATGTTTAGCAAAAAGAGGTTAGAGATTAAGAGAAATGAAAGAAAATAAATGAGGGAGAATAAGGTGGAAAACATGAAAGAAGAGGGCCTAAGAAGTGATAAAGCTATTGTGTTTAGGGAGATCTCTAGTCACTTGATCCATAAATTCCTCCCCTCACCCTTACCTTTATCAATGCCTGCAAGTAATTGGAGATTTCAAACCTTGTAGGTCTACATTAGTGGAGAATAACACAAAGGGCAAGCCTATAGTTCTACTTGTTGTACTTGAATTTCTTTATGAGAGTGAGGGGAACTTCTTTCTATCTTTATATCCATTTGAATTACATTGTTTTATGTGAGTGGAGAAAGCTCTTGCATGTGAGTGCAATCTATACCTTGAAATGGAGAGTGATGTCTTACTTTTAATTAGGGAAAATAAGCAAGACAAGCCGCAAAGTGAAATTGAGGCAATATTTGAAAGTCTTGTGTCACACCTTGATAAGCATCTTGATTTGAGACTCTTCATTGTTAATATCTGTAACACCCCGTATGTTTTCGAACTTAGTTAATTACCGTAACATTTATGGAATCATATAAACATGAGAGAATTGGTGATTTATGTATTAATTTGTTGGACTTATATGAGTCTTGTGCCTTTGGGTCCAATTGAGGCCCAAAATTCACATGGAAGACATGACCCAAATAATGGAAAAGATCCATTCTTGTGTTTGACCAAGTAAGAAAATTAAATATGTGGCTAAGAATGAGACTTCATGGGACTATAAAGGGGCTAAAAATCATATTTTATCCACAAAGACTCTCATGCCATTCTAGAAAATTCCACAACACCTTTTTCTCTACACACAAACCCTAAGGCAAATACACTTGTTGGGACAAGATCACTCTTTGGTAAGCTTTGGTAAGTATTTATTCTCATGGTTTAGCATATGATATGTTTAAGATGGTGTATAAATCATGTTGTTTATGTTGGCAAAGTGTTGGACAGTGTGCTATGTGTAAAACTGTCTATTTTTGCAATTGGAGAAGGGTTTTGCCTTATAAACTTGAAAATGAACTTGTGGTCTTGAAGGAAGTGAACTTTATGGATTGAATATTGACATGTGAGATGTGATTATAGTCTTAACTTGTTTTATCCTTGTGTATAATGTTTGGGATTGTTATTGTAAAATTGGTTATGGATTTGGTGACGTATTGAAAGGAAAGTGTAGTTTTGGTGTTGTTTATGTGTGTTATGAAACCATGGTTGTTCATTGGTCTTAATTTGATCAAAATTATGTAAAGGAAAGTTTTTTTATGTCCATGAACCATTTAATGCGAAAAAAGACCCAAAACGAACCCTGGTGGCCGAAAATGGGCACTCGCCCGCAGGTGGCTGACATGCAGCCGCAGATGGCCCTTGGCAGTGTCCAGGGGCATCTGCGTTGGCACCTACGCCCGCAGGTGAGGCACCTGCACCTGCGGGCGTAGGTGCCAACTCATATGCCCCTAGACACTGCCAAGGGCCATTTGCGGCCGCATGTCAGCCACCTGCGGGCGCAGGTGGCTTCGCATATCACACCAAAATTCTGTTTTGAATGTTTTTGTCTCTTTTTGATCCCCGAAGTCCCGTATACCCTTTTTCAATGTAATTATCAACTTATGATACCATTTTAATGACTTTAAGGGTTCGTATGGAGGCATGTTGGGTGATACTGATTATGTATTGTAGTTCATATGTTGTTATGAGGCAATTTGATAGAGTAATTGTGACGGAATGATAATAAGGAGGCATAAAGGGTAAACGTGGTGTGGAATGCTATTGATGTATGATGTCTTGGTCAATGTGTGGAATGATATGGTGTTGTTGGTATGATAATGCAGTGGATGGTATTGTAAAGGGTAAAATGAAGTTATACGGAAGTCATATAGCTCATTGTCATCTTGTACACTTGTACGGTAACTAGTTGTTAACGTAAGCTCCGTTATGTACTTGTATTGTAGAGTGAAATGTAAGGAAGGAGCTGGACCATTGTGTTCATATATAGGCTTGTGTATTCACACTTGGAAGTGAAGGTATGTAAGGTTACTCTATCCGTATCCTTCTGCAGCACATAGTATTCACATTGACATTCTACTTGTTCCATTCCGAAGTGTTCTAAGGTATCCTAGTGCCGGGTATCAATTGTTATTATCACATGTTTCCTACTCATTAATCAATTGTGAATCACATGTCTCATGTTCATTGACTAATGTCCAAAGATCCCATGATTCCAATAATGTTATGATTCCAATAATGTTATGTTTCCAATAATGTTATGACTATCATTGTATCAATCTCAAAAGTAATGAATGAAGTAATGCACATATGGTTAATGATTGAGTATGGGTGGTAGCTTTGGAGGAGAAAGCCTAGCTCAAGCCGATCCCGAGATTATTGGATCAGGGGGTAGCCCTAGAGACATAAGCCTTGCTCGGACCGAACCTGACAGGGGGTAGCTCTAGAGGTATGAACCTAGCTCGAGCCGAACCTGGTATGTTGGTTTATGGGTGGAAGCTCTAGAGGTGCTAACCTAGATCGAGCCGAGCCCGATATATTGATTTATGGGTGGTAGCTCTAGAGGCATAAGCCTAGCTCAAGACGATCCCAACATAACGTTATGTTATGTTAAGACCCACTGATCAGTCGGGGCCCGGGTACATGGTGATACAAGTGATGATGAATAAGCATGGAAGTAAAGAAGCAAAGAAAGTAATGAAAGCAATGTACATGGTTCCCAACATACAGAATGTTAACTTATCCATATTAGTTATTCATTTGTATTTGAGTTCATTGATGTATTTACGTATCATACAGTTTCTTATGAGCCTTACATACTCAGTACATTCTTCGTACTGACGTCCCTTGGGGGACTTACCTTACTTGCTATAGGCGCAGGTGCCAGTAGACCTCCACAGTAGGTTGCCAGTTATTTGCGGATATTTGGTGAGCTCCAGTTGGTTCGGGGCTTTCCGAGTCACAGTTGTACATGTGTTTTTATAGTATGCATGTTGTATAAAGCGAGGACTTGTCTCGACTTACAGTTGGTCTTGTAAATGCATCTGTTAGAGGCTTTTGTAGACATATGTGGGTACATGAACGTAAGAGATGTATGCCCTTTTTGACTTGATGGGCCTAACGGCCAAGTTTCACGTATATATATATATATATCACGTTTTCCATGATTTTCGTTATTAGCATTTTATGTTCTTACGTGATAGTGATGTTTCTTATGGCATGCATATGAATGGACTTGAGCAAAGATTGGTTTTCTCGGGCCTTGTCGGCTTCGGGTGCCAGTCCACCCCATTGGGATACGGGGCATGACAAAAGTGGTATCAGAGCAGATCGTTCTAAGGGTGTCTACAAAGCCGTGTCTGAGTAGAGTCTTGCTTATGGTTGTGTTGTGCACCATATTTATAAGTAGGAGGCTACGGGACATTTAGGATGTTGTTTCTTTTCTTCACTTCTAGATCGTGCAATAGAGCCAATGTGGTAAGTGGAATCATATCTAACCATTGGAATTGATTTTATTTGGTATAGTAAAATGCCGATGACAAGAAGAGGTAGAGGCAAGGGTAAGAAAGTAGATATGCTTGCCGGTAAAGGAATGAGTAAATCACCACCTGACCAAACTAGTCAAGGTGGAGCAAATACTGAAATTGCGTCACAGTCTTCTTCTACTTTTCCATCTCCGAAAGAGCCAATCGGTAGAGAAGTACCCGCAGAACCACCAATGAATGCCACTGACCAGGATCTAAGAAATGCAGTGCACATGTTGACTCAGTTAGTAGCGGCACAAATTCAAGGACGAGTTGGTCCAACGACAAATGAGGATGATGCGGCTAGAGTGGCGAGTCACAGGACACAGGATTTTCTGAAACTAGACCTTCCTATATTCACTGGGTCAGATCCAAAAGCAGATCCACAAGACTTCGTGGATCAAATTCAAAGGGCTTTAGAGGTTATGCACGTGACTGGTATGGAAATAGTTGAACTTGCGGAATATAGATTGAAAGGAGAGGCGATATTGTGGAATGAAGATTGGAAGAAGTCTCGTGGTATCGGTGCAATTCCACCTAATTGGGAAGAATTTAAAGCGGCATTCCTTGATCACTACCTTTCCTATGAGATCTGGGAGGCACGTACAAATCAGTTTTTAAATTTATGACAAGGGAACATGAGTGTTAGAGAATATAGTCTTCAGTTTAATTCCTTGGCTCGATATGCTCCGAATGTGGTAGCCACAATGACAGACAGAGTCCATCGATATGTGGACAGATTAGAGCCATATTTGGTAAGGGACTGCATCATTGCTGCCTTGAACAAAGATATGGACATAGCCAGAAGACAGGCCTTCACCCAGAAAATGAAAGATCAAAGACAGAGAAGAAGGGTACATGAATCTGACAGAGGACAGTCCAAAAGAGCTAGACTTATGGGACAGTCTATCATGTCCCAAGGAGAATCTAGGCCTCGAATGTTTTCTAGACTGCCTAGACCATCATTCTCTTCTTCCACAGCAGGCGCTCACTCTCAATTCAGAGGATTTAGAGGTGGTCAATCTGGGCAGAGTGGTGGAGTTCACAGATCACAGGCAGCAGGATTTCCTCGTCAGCAGTGTCAGCACTGCAAGCGTATTCATTCAGGTACATGCCGGTTGGGGACAAATGCTTGCTTTTGGTGCGGCATGACGGGACACATGATGAAAGAGTGTCCCCAGAGGAGCATGGGTGGTATAGCACGACCTGCAGGATCAGTCGTTGCATCATCATCATCGGTCCCTTATTTAGGCCAAGGTGTGCAGTCTGTTGGTCGTGGTAGAGGTGCTAGAGGAGCAGCCAGTACTAGTAGGGTCCAGAATCGAACTTATGCTCTAGTGGACCGACAGAATTTAGAGGCTTCTCCTGATATAGTCACAGGTACATTATCCAACTTTTTGTATAATGTATATGCATTTATTGATCTGGGTTCTACATTGTCATATGTTGCTCCATTGATTGCTGCGAAATTTACAAGAACACCAAAAATATTAACTAAGTCAACTGAGGTAGCTACACCCATTGGTGACTATATTGTTGCAAAAAGAGTATATCATAATTGTGTGGTAACTGTGTGTGGTCATGATACACTGGCCGATCTTATCGAACTAGACATAGTAGATTTTGATGTGATAATGGGAATGGATTGGTTGGCTTCTTGTTATGCCACGGTTGATTGCCGGGCCAAGAAGGTACATTTTTGTTTTCCACAAGAAAATGGTCTTGAATGGCAGGGTAATGTGGGGGCACCAAGAGGAAAATTTATTTCCTATCTGAAAGCAAGGAAAATGATTGCCAAGGGGTACATATGTCACTTAGTACGAGTAAAAGATACTGATGTGGAACCAATGACTCCTTAGTCGGTTCCAGTGGTTAATAAATTTCTTGATGTATTTCTAGAGGATCTTACAGGTTTACCCCCAGAACGGGAAATAGAATTTGGTATTAATGTGATTCCAGGCACACAACCTATCTCTATTCGCCTATATAGAATGGCTCCAGCAGAATTGCGTGAATTGAAGGAGCAATTGAAAGATTTGCTGGAAAAGGGCTTCATCAGGCCGAGTATGTCTCTGTGGGGTGCACCGGTAGTATTTGAACGGAAGAAAGATGGCACATTAGGAATGTGCATTGACTATCGTCAATTGAATAAGGTAACGATCAAGAAAAAATATCCCCTCCCTCAAATTGATGATTTGTTTGATCAGTTATAGGGTGCCAAGTGTTTTACAACGATTGACTTGAGGTCGGGTTACCATCAAGTCAGAGTTAGAGAAAAAGATGTACCCAAGACAGCATTCCGAACACGGTATGGCCATTATGAATTTTTAGTTATGTCATTTGGACTAACAAATGCACCAGCTGTGTTCATGGATTTGATGAATAAGGTGTTTAAGCCATTTATAGACGTGTTCGTGACGGTATTTATAGATGATATTCTGGTTTATTCAAGATCACCAGAGGACCATGCTAATCACTTACGGCAGGTGTTACAAATTCTCCGTGAGCATAAGTTGTATGCAAAGTTCTCTAAATGTGAGTTTTGGTTAAAATCTGTCGCATTCTTGGGTCATATTATGTCAGATAAAGGGATACAAGTTGATACACAGAAGATTGAAGTGGTGAAAAATTGGCCAAGACCTACGACACCTACAGAGATTCATAGTTTTCTTGGATTAGCAGGTTATTACAGAAGATTTGTGAAAGGTTTTTCTTCCATTGCTGCACCTTTAACGAAGCTTACACACAAGGCAGTCAAATTTCAATGGAATGAGGCATGTGTGAAAAGTTTCCAAGAGCTGAAAGATAAATTGACTTCTACACCAGTGTTAGTACTTCCGGAAGGCACCGAAGGTTATGCAGTATATTGTGATGCTTCTGGGATTCGCCTAGGGTGTGTATTGATGCAGCACGGTAATGTCATAGCATATGCCTCACGACAGTTACGGCCAAACGAGAGAAACTATCCCACATATGATCTTGAATTAGCAGCGGTGGTATTTGCTTTAAAGATATGGCTTCATTATTTGTATGGAGTTCATGTTGATATTTATACTGATCACAAGAGTTTACAATATATCTTTAAGCAGAAGGAACTCAATTTGAGACAACGAAGGTGGCTAGAGCTCTTAAAAGATTATGATATTGATATTCTATATCATCCAGGCAAAGCAAATATGGTAGTTGATGCATTGAGCCTCAAGGCAGTAGGAGTCACTAGTGGCCAATTGACGGAAAAGAAAGAGTTAGTCAAAGATCTACATCAATTAGCTAGCTTGAGGGTTCGTATTCTTGAATCCTCAGATGAAGGGGTCATTGTACAAAATGAGTCAGAATCTTTATTAATAACCAAAGTGAAAGAGAAGTACTTTGCGGATCCTATGTTAGTGCAATTAAAAGAGAATATACAATAGAATTTGACAAAGGCATTTGATCTTACATAAGAAGGGGTGCTTCAATGCCAAGGTAGATTATGTGTACCGGATGTAGACAAATTGAGGAAATGAATTATGACCGAGGCACATCATTCGCAATATTCTATTCACCCGAGTGCTACTAAAATGTACCATGATTTGAAAAAAGTGTATTGGTGGGGAAATATGAAGAAGAACATTGCAGAATTTGTCGCTCAAAGCCCGAATTGTCAACAAGTAAAGGTAGAGCATCAGAAACCAGGAGGTTACATGCAATGTATCAATCTTCCAGTTTGGAAATGGGATATGATTAATATGGATTTCATCACAGGTTTGCCTCGTACACTGCGGAAATTTGATTCTATATTGGTTATAGTTGACAGGCTTACCAAGTCAGCGCATTTCCTACCAGTCAAGACCACCTATACCGCAGAAGAATATGCAAGGTTGTATATTAAAGATTCCGATATCCATCATATCAGATAGAGGAGCATAATTTACTATGCATTTTTGGAGATATTTTTAGCAGAGTCTGGGTACACAGGTGAATCTGAGTACAACTTTCCATCCTCAGACTGATGGACAAGCAGAACGTACTATCCAAACACTTGAAGATATGCTTGCACGTTAGATTTTCAAGGCAGTTGGGATGACCATTTGCCTCTTATTAAATTTGCTTACAACAATAGCTATCATTCAAGTATTTAAATGGCACCTTATGAAGCTTTGTATGGAAGAAAATGTAGATCACCAATCGAATTGTTTGAAGCATATGAAACTGCTTTACTTGGGCCAGATCTTGTTCATCAGGCTATGGAGAAAGTTAAAGTGATTCAACAGTGGCTACAAACGGCCCAGAGTCGACACAAGTCCTGTGCTGATGTTAGAAGAAGAGGGCTTGAATTCGCCATAAGTGATTGGGTATTTTTAAAGGTGTCACCGATGAAAGGGGTAATGCGATTCGAAAGGAAAGGAAAATTTAGTCCACATTATATAGGCCCATATGAAGTTCTTAGAAGATTTGGGCAAGTTGCGTATGAGTTGGCACTACCCCAAGAACTCTCCTCAGTCCATCCAGTGTTTCATGTTTCGATGCTTCGAAAGTGCATAGGAGATCCATCAAGTATTATTCCCGTTGAGGATGTCCAAGTTACGGAGGATCTTAATTATGAAGAGGTACCCATTGCTATTCTAGATCGACAAGTAAAAAGGTTGAGGAATAAAGACATAGCTTCCGTAAAAGTCCTTTGGAGAAATCAACAAGTAGAGGAGATTACATGGGAAGCTGAAGAAATGATTAAATCCAAGTACCCCCATCTATTTCAAATCTACTAAAAAGTTCAAAGTGCAGAAGTGGAGCAATAAAAATTAAGTATCCATGATCTTTAAGTGTCTATGTATATATATGCTAATATAGAGATGCATTTGTTATAATTGAAGCGATATTGTTAACATTTGAGGATGAATGTTTCTAAGGGTGGGAGAATGTAACACCCCGTACCTTCCCGACCCTACTTGACAACTTTGCACAATGTGTACTTGGGTGTCGAGATGCCATGAGTATGTGTTTTATAGTGTCATTGATGAAACATTTGATATTGGGCCTAATATGTGTGATTAGACCTTAGTCGGAGGTGTTTGTGACTTCGTGGAGCAATTGAAGGGTGAAAAATAAGGCTTGGAGGACTTCCAAGCAATGGTTATTAAGGTTCGGAGGTAAGCAAAAGACTTGAACTTGAAGGATTTAACCAAATCCGCAAAGAAAAGTCGAAGAATGGAAAAAAAATCACATTTTGGGTGTGGGGCACGCCCAGGGGCATGCCAGGCCGCTTCTGGCCGAATTTTTTTTGGAACAGGCAGCCCTGGGGCTCACCATGCAGCCTGCCTGGCCGCTCTGGGCTGAAATTTTCATCCCACAGGCAGCAAAGGAGCGGCCAAGTGGCGTGCCGGGGTGGTTTTTGCCAAAATTTTTCTTTGACTATTATGATGTGTATAAGACCTTTAAGTAATGGTATCATTACTCCATCATAGTAGGACTATTATTAAGCGCGTTTAGCATCGGAGTTGGGGTTATCTCTTCGTCACAAGTGTTTTAACAAATTATGTTCAAGTAAGCCATGAGCAACTAGAATTTCTAGTTTCGCGATTGATGCTACGAATGAGAATCTCGTAAGTGAATGTTATCGAGACATTTATAGAATTATTTGAACATGATATATATGGTGGATTATACATTACATTTTGTGGGTTAAGATGACATGGGTTATTGGGCCCAATTTGAGGCCCAAAATAAAGCCAAAATGCATAGGCCCAAGGGGAAAAATGACCCATTCTTCCATTTGACCAAGCCAATATTGCATTGAATGCAAAAAAATGGCTAAGGATGACTTGAGAACTATATAAAGGACCCAAAATCATATTTTTATTCCGAGAGACACACATCACATTTCTAGAATTATCAAGACAATTCTCTTTTGGCTCTTCAAACCCTAAGTCATCTTTTGGGCAAGATCATCATTTCTAAAGCTTTGGTAAGTGTTTATTCTTGTGATTTAATATATTATATAAATGAGAGATGGTGTAGATCATGTTGGTTATGTTGACAAGGTTGAATAGGGCACTTTTGCTTTTTGCTAAAGATGTGCCATTCTTGTTATTTAAACTTGAAAAAGGACTTGAGGTTTGAATAAAAGTGAATGGTATGGATGAGATATCAACATGTATGGTGTGATTATGATCCTAAACTTGTTATTTTTCTATAAGTGTAAATGATGGGATTTTGGCCGATATGTTATTATGAGGAGTATTAAGGTGACTTGATGGATTAATTGTGATATGGCGTGGATGAGAAAGTGTAAAGGAGAAACTTTGTTGTGAAATGCTATTGAATTGTGATATTTTGGTCAATGTTGAGCAAGTTGTGGTATTGTTGACATGACAATACCGTAAATGGTATTGTAAAGGGTAAAATGACATTATACGGCAGTCATATAGCTCATTGTCGTCTTGTACACTTGTAATGTAGTTGATTGTTAATGTAAGCTCCGTTATGTAATTGTGTTGTAGAGTGAAACGTAAGGAAGGAGCTGGAATCTTGTGTTCACGTATAGGATTGTATAGGCGTCTTGAGGAGATAAGGTATGTAAGGTTACTCTTTCCGTATCCATCTGCAGCATATAGTATTCACCTTGTTATGGTACTTACTCATGTCCGAAATGTTCTAAGGTATCTTATTTCAGGTTATCATCTATTGTTAATCATATATACATCATTCTTGATCTATTGTCATTCATGTGTCACATAATTCTGAACATGGTTCCAAGTTCCAATAATGTTACATTCAAAAGTTCCAATAATGACATAATCATCGAATGAACTATTTCTAAGATTGAGGAAACGAGGTAATGAAGTCTCTATTCTTGGGTGGTATCCCAGGGGTTAAATACCTAGCATGGGTCGATCCCAATATCTTTGGGTGGTATCCTAGTCGTGCAAAGAACACCTAGCATGGGTCAATCCCGCTACTACGGGTGGTATCCCAGGGGCAAAAGAAAAGCCTAGCAAGGGTCGATCCCGAAAACTGTTGATTACCCACTGATCAGCTTGGGGCCCAAGCATTATAAGAATGGAAGGATGAGTAGTGAAGGAAGAAGTGAGTGATGAAGGAATGAATGAGCGTAAAGTAAAAGAAGAAATCCATCGAATGTACATATCTCCATACATATAGAGTGGTGAATTACCTATATTGGTTCTTTACTTATAATTGATTCCATTGAAGTATTTATGGATTATACAGTTTCATTCAGCCTTACATACTCAGTACATTCTTCGTATTGACCCCTCTTGGGGGATTTACCTTACTTTCTGCAGGCACAGGTGCTAGTAGACTTCCACAGTAGGTTGCGGATCTTTTGCCGATCTTTGGTGAGCTCCAGTTGGTTCGTGGCTTTCCGGGTCTCATATGTACATTTGTTTTGGTACTGTAATGTTGCGTATAGCAGGGATTTGTCACAAATTTAAGATGGTTATGTATGTACTTCTGTTAGAGGCTTTTGTAGACATATGTGGGTATATGAATGAAGGGATGGATGTACACCTTGACTTGATGGCCCTAACGGCCAAGTTTCTTATATGTATATATACAATGCTCCATGATTTCTGCTATTAGCATGTTATGTCTTTGTGTGGTGGTGATGTTTCTTATGACATGCATATGATTGGGCATGAGTAAAGATTGGTTCTCTCGGGCCTTATCGGCTTCGGGTGCCAGTCCACCCCGTTGGGATATAGGGCATGATAAAAGTGGTATCAGAGCAGGTCATCCTAAGGGTGTCTACAAAGTCGTGTCTGAGTAGAGTCTTACTTATCGATGTGTTGTGCACCACATTTATGAGTAGGATGCTACGGGACATCTAGGATTTGCTTCATTCCTTCATTTCTAGATCGTACATTAGAGCCGAAGTTATAGATGGGATTGGTTCTGACCACAAAAATTGTTGTTCTTGTATATTATAGAAAAAATGCCGATGACAAGAAGAGGTCGAGGTAAAAGTAAGAGAATAGACAGAATTGCTGGAGAAGGAACTAGTAGAGCCCCGCCTGAACCAGTTAATCAAGGCGGCGCTGAACCAGAGATGGCATCACAGGCTTCTTCTACTCTTCCAGTTTCAGAAGAGTCAAGAGGAAGAGAAGTACCTGTAGAACCACCAGTAAATACTACTGACCAGGACTTAAAGAATGCAGTGTAGATGTTGAACCGAATAGTTGCTGTACAGGTTCAGGGACAAGGTGGTCCAATGACAGGTGATGATAGTGCAGCGAGAGCAGCCAGTCGAAGGACGCAGGATTTTCTGAAACTAGATCCTCCCACATTCACTGGATCAGATCCAAATGAAGACCCGCAAGATTTTATGGATCAAATCCAAAGGGCTCTGGAGGTAATGCATGTGTCGGGTATAAAAACAGTGGAGCTTGCGGCCTATAGATTGAAGGGCGAGGCTATATTGTGGTATGAGGACTGGAAGAAGGCTCGTGGTATTGGTGCAAACCCACCTACGTGGGAAGAATTTAAAGTGGCATTTCTTGATCACTACCTTCCTTATGATATCCGAGAGACTCGTGAGGATAAATTTTTGAATCTTCGTCAAGGGAATCTGAGTGTTAGAGAATACAGTCTGTAATTTAATTCCTTGGTTCGATATGCTCTAAATTTAGTGGCCACAATGATAGACAGAGTACATCGATATGTGGATAGATTGGAGCTATATTTGGTACGAGATTGCACCATTGCTGCCTTAAACAAAGATATGGATATAGCAAGAATTCACGCCTTTGCCTAGAAAATGGAGGACCAAAGACAGAGAAGAAGGGTACATGAATCTGAACGAGGACAGTCCAAAAGGGCTAGACCTATGGGACAGTCTATGGTGTCCCAATGAGAATCTAGACCTCGGATGTTTCATAGACCGCCGAGACCGTCATTCTCTTATTCCACAGTAGGCACTCAAGCTCAATTTCGGGGGTTTAGAGGTAGTAATTTTGGGCAGAGTAGTGGGATTCTATGGTCGTAGACTACGGGATTTTCTCGTCAGCCATGTCAGCAATGTGGACGGTTTCACTTAGGAGAATGCCGGCGTGGGTCAAATGTTTGCTTTTGGTGCGGTATGACGGGACATATGATGAGAGACTGCCCACGAAGAGGCTTGGGTAATGTGGCGCGACCTGCGGGATCAACCGTTGCATCATCATCATTGGTTCCTTCCCTAGGCAGAGGTGTGCAGCCGATGGGTCGTGGTGGAGGTGCCAAAGGAGCAGCCAGTACTAGTGGGGTCCAGAATCGCACTTATGCCTTAGTGGACCGACAAAATTTGGAGGCTTCTCCTGATGTCGTCACACGTACATTATCCATATTTTCATATAATGTATTTGCATTGATTGACCCGGGTTCTACATTATCTTATGTTACTCCATTGATTGCTACAAAATTTACAAAGGCACCAGAATTATTAATTAAGTTAATCGAAGTGTCTACACTGGTTGGTGAATATATTGTTGCAAAAAGAGTATATCGTAATTGTGTGATAACTGTGTGTGGTCATGATACACTGGCCGACCTCATCGAACTAGACATGGTGGATTTTGATGTGATAATGGGGATGGATTGGTTGGCTTCTTGTTATGCCATGGTAGATTGCCGGACCAAGAAGGTGCATTTTTGTTTTTTGCAAGAAAATGTTCTTGAATGGCAGGGTAATGTGGGGGCACCAAGAGGAAAATTTATTTCCTATTTGAAAGCAAGGAAAATGATTGCCAAGGGATACATATGTCACTTAGTACGAGTGAAAGATAATGACGTGGAACCACTAACTCCGTAGTCGGTTCCAGTGGTCAACGAATTTCTTGATATATTTCCAGAGGATCTTCCAGGTTTACCCCCAGAACGGGAAGTAGAGTTTGGAATTGATGTGATTCCAGGCACTCAGCCTATCTCTATTCCTCCATATAGAATAGCTCCAGTAGAATTACATGAATTGAAGGAGCAGTTGAAGGATTTGCTGGACAAGGGCTTCATCAAGCCTAGTATGTCCCCGTGGGGTGCACCGGTATTATTCGTACGAAAGAAAGATGGCACATTGAGAATGTGCATTGACTATCGACATTTGAATAAGGTAACGATCAAGAACAAATATCCCCTTCCTTGAATTGATGATTTGTTTGATCAGTTACAGGCTGCCACATTTTTTTCAAAGATCGACTTGAGGTTGGGTTACCATCAAGTCAGGGTTAGAAAAGAATATGTACCCAAGACAGCTTTCCGAACACGGTATGGCCATTATGAATTTTTAGTTATGTCATTTGGACTAACAAATGCATAGGGTGTTCAAGCCATTTCTAGACATGTTCGTGATGGTATTTATAGATGACATCCTGGTTTATTCAAGATCACCAGAGGACCATGCTAATCACTTATGATAGGTGTTACAGATTCTCTGTGAGCGTAAGTTGTATGCAAAGTTCTCCAAGTGTGAGTTTTCGTTAAAATCCGTCGCATTCTTGGGTCATATTGTGTCAGATGAAGGGATACAAGTTGATACACAGAAGATTGAAGCAGTGAAAAATTGGCCAAGACCTACGACACCTACAGAGATTCGTAGCTTTCTTGGATTGGCAGGTTATTACTGAAGATTTGTGGAAGGTTTTTCCTCCATTGCTACACCGTTAACAAATCTTACACATAAGGCAGTTAAATTTCAGTGGAATGATGCGTGTGAGAAAAGCTTCCAAGAGTTGAAAGATAAATTAACCTCCACACTAGTGTTAGTACTTCCCGAAGGCACCGAAGGTTATGCAGCGTATTGTGATGCTTCCGGGGTTGGCCTCGAATATGTATTGATGTAGCACGAAAATGTCATAGCATATGCCTCACGAAAATTGAGGCCACATGAGAAAAATTATCCCACACATGATCTTGAATTAGCAGCGGTGGTTTTTGGTTTAAAGATATGGCGTCATTATTTGTTTGGAGTTCATGTTGATATCTATACTGATCACAAAAGTTTTCAATATATCTTTAAGAAGAAGGAACTCAATTTGAGACCACGAAGGTGTTTAGAGCTCTTAAAAAACTATGATATTGATATTCTCTATCATCCAGGCAAAGCAAATGTGGTAGCTGATGCATTGACCCATAAGGCAATGGGGGGCACTAGTGGTCAATTGACAGAAAAGCAGGATTTAGTAAAAAATTTACATCAATCAGCCAGTTTGGGGGTTCGTCTTCTTGAATCCTCAGATGATGGAGTTATTGTGCAAAATGCAGCAGAGTCCTCCTTAATAGCTGAAGTAAGAGAGAAACAGTTTGCGGATTCTATGTTATTGCAGTTGAAAGAGAATGTACAACAGGGTCTGACTGTGACCTTCGATCTTACACAAGAAGGGGTACTTCAATGTCAAGGATGATTATGTGTACCGGATGTAGATGAGCTGAGAAAATGAATTTTGATAGAGGCGCATTACTCACGCTATTCTATTCATCCGGGTGCTACTAAAATGTACCATGATTTAAAAGAAGTGTATTGGTGGGGGCATATGAAGAAGAACATTGCATAATTTGTCGTCCAATGCCCGAATTGTCAACAAGTGAAAGTAGAGCATCAGAAACCAGGAGGTTACATGCAATGTATCAATCTTCCAGTCTGGAAATGGGATATGATTAATATGGATTTCATCACAGGTTTGCCTCGTACACTGCGGAAATTTGATTCTATATGGGTTATAGTGGACAGGCTTACCAAGTCAGCGCATTTCCTACCAGTCAAGACCACCTATACAACTGAGGATTATGCAAGATTGTATGTTAAAGAGATAGTGTGGTTACATGGGATTCCGATCTCCATTATATCAGACAGGGGAGCTTAGTTTACTGCGTATTTTTGGAGATCTTTTCAGCAGAGTTTGGGTACACAGGTGAATTTGAGTACGCCTTTCCATCCTCAGATAGATGGACAAGCGGAGCGTACTAGCCAAACACTTGAAAATATGCTACGAGCTTGCACGTTAGATTTTCAAGGCAGTTGGGATGGCCATTTGCCTCTTATTGAATTTGCTTACTACAATAGCTATCATTTAAGTTTTAAAATGGCACCTTATGAAGCTTTGTACGGAAGGAAATGTAGATCACTAATTGGATGGTTTGAAGCGGGTGAAACTGCTTTACTTGGTCCAGATCTTGTTCATCAGGCTATGGAGAAAGTTAAAGTGATCCAACAGCGGTACTAACGGCCCAAAGTCGCCACAAGTCATATGCTGATGTTAGAAGGATAGGGATTGAATTCGTCATAGGTGATTGGGTATTTTTGAAGGTGTCACCAATGAAAGGGGTAATGCGGTTCGGAAAGAGAGGAAAATTGATTCCACATTATATAGGCCCATATGAAGTTCTTAGAAGATTTGGGCAAGTTGCGTATGAGTTGGCACTACCCCAAGAACTCTCCCTAGTCCATCTAGTGTTTCATGTTTCGATGCTTCGAAAGTGCATAGGAGATCCATCACGTATTATTCCCGTTGAGGATGTCTAAGTTACGGAGGATCTTACTTATGAAGAGGTTCCCATTTCTATTCTAGATCGACAAGTAAAAAGGTTGAGGAATAAAGACATAGCCTCCGTAAAAGTCCTTTGGAGAAATCAACAAGTAGAGGAGATTACATGGGAAGCTGAAGAAATGATTAAATCCAAGTACCCCCATCTATTTCAAATCTACTAAAAAGTTCAAAGTGCAGAAGTGGAGCAATAAAAAGTAAGTATCCATGAGATTTAAGTGTCTATGTATATATATGCTAATATAGAGATGCATTTGTTGTAATTGAAGCGATATTGTTAACATTCAAGGACAAATGTTTCTAAGGGGGGAAGAATGTAACACCCCGTACCTTCCCGAACCTACTTGACGACTTTGCACAATGTGTACTTGGGTGTCGAGATGCCATGAGTATGTGTTTTATAGTGTCATTGATGAAACATTTGATATTGAGCCTAATATGTGTGATTAGACCTTAGTCGGAGGTGTTTGTGACTTCGTGGAGAAATTGAGGGGTGAAAAATGAGGCTTGTAGGACTTCTAAGAAATGGTTATTAAGGTTAGGAGGTAGGCAAAAGACTTGTACTTGAAGGATTTAACCAAATCCGCAAAGAAAAGTCGAAGAACGGAAAAAAAATCACATTTTAGGTGTGGGGCGCGCCCAGGGGTATGCCGGGCCGCTTATTGCCGAAAATGTTTTGGTACAGGAAGCCCTGGTGTGCGCCAAGCAGCGTGCCAGGCCTCTCTAGGCTGAAATTTTCAGCCCACAGGCAGCAAAGGGACGCGCCAAGTGGCGTGCCGGGGTGGTTTTCGCCAAAATTTTTCTTTGACTATTATGATGCGTATAAGACCTTTAAGTCATGGTATCATTACTCCATCATAGTAGGACTATTATTAAGTGCATTTAGCATCCGAGTTAGGGTTATCTCTTCGTCACAAGTGTTTTAACAAATTATGTTCAAGTAAGCCATGAGCAACTAGAATTTCTAGTTTTGCGATTGAGGCTACGAATGAGAATCTCGTAAGTGAATGTTATCGAGACATTTATAGAATTGTTTGAACATGAGATATATGATGGATTATACATTACATTTGGTGGGTTAAGATGACATGGGTTATTGGGCCCAATTTGAGGCCCAGACTAAGCCATCCTAAGAGTCGAAACCAAAGAAAGGCGAAGAAAGCCGTAAAGAGGGTAGTAGACTAATGTTGAGGCATTGTTAGGGTAACTGATTAAGGCTGAAACCCATACTAGTGACACAACAAGCATGTTAAGCATACTGTATTGCTAGATGATAAATAAAATAATACAATAGAGGTTAGAAGGAATAATGATTTAAACACACAAATAGACATTATGGACAATCATCAACTAGGAACAAATAATTATTTAATAAATGAAGATGAAAATTATAAGATACTACTCCTATACATACTTAGAAGGTTAGATACAGATAGTACTAGAAAAATTTATGACTTATTAATGACCTACGAAGTTATAGAATTAATGCAAGATAATTGGATAGAATTTATTATGTCAGATAATGATAATGCTTATCTAGAAGATGACTATTTAGATTACCCAGATACAGATTAAAATGAACCAAGAACAGTTTGAAAACTGGAGACAAACTGTAGATGAGATAAGAGAAACAGCGACTCTAATACAATACAACCTAGACTTATATAATAGGACCCAAGATACGATATACTTACAAAGAATACTAGAAAATATAACCCATATGCTAATATTAATTCCGCTATGTAACAGATATTTTGAAGCAGCATTTAGATAAAATGGGCCCAATTAACACAACTAAAGTACTAGGACCCACAACTACAAAATTGGTATCAGAGCAGAGGAATAAAAAAGATATGTCAAAAAACTTAGAATATGGAGAAGAATTATCGCCAAATGATGACCAATATAAACAACTTCTAAAAACAATACGAATAGACAAAAATAGACAAAGAATGAAAAAGAAATTAGCAAGATTATACCCAGAATACAAAGAACTAACAAACACTAAATCAGATCTAGATAGATTATCCCAGTTAATAAATATAATATCAGAAACAGAATATAAATATATACAATATCTTAAAAAGAAAGGATGAATAAAAATACAGAAACTAGTAATAGTAATATATGCCACAAAAAGATAGAATTACTTAAACAACTTAAGGATCTAAGAGAAGAATTACATAATAGAAGAGATAGATTGCAAACTAATATATTTGCAGGAGTTAGTTACAAATCTATATTATCACAAAAACAAACAATACTAGACTTAGAATTGAAAGAACAACATTTGAATTTAAAATACAACCTGAAATGAATAAGGAAGAATACCCCGTAGAAGAAAAAACATTTATAGGATCGGAAGGTATAACAATAACAATAATTCACTCAAATCTAGGACGAAGATATAAAAAATTAGGTAACATTTTGCACCTAATGCCAGACCAAAATTCGGCAAAACTAGAAGATAGTTTAACAGCAATGGTAAGATTAACAAGAGAAAATAAAGAGATAGACCAAAATTTAGAAATAGAAAAAATCCGTGAACAAACCAAAAAAGAAATCGAACAATTAAAAGCTACACACATAAAGCAACCAGAACAATTAGAAAAACCACCTGAAAATGAAAACCCACTACCAGAATCGCCTACCAGTTCATTAAAAGTTAAAGAATTAGAACTTTTAAAACAAATATATGCGAAAAAATTACAAGAAAAAAAAGAACGTCAAAAACTCAATAAAGAAAAACAATTAGCAGAAGAAGTAGAAAAACTAAAAGAAAAAATACAAAATGAAGAAAACACCCTTTTCTTAAATGAAGAATTTACCAATATTAGCATAAATGACATAAATGAAGATACAGACGAAACAATAATGGAAGATCAAGATAGTGAAACATATACAGAAATACTAGATCAGATCAACCAAACAACACAAACAAATACTATACCAGAAATAAATACAACAAATACTAAACCAAAAGAAGTCAATACAAATATGAAATACGAACCTAGTACATCATCTACATCAAATGATAAAAAACGTATTAATCCAAGAACTTCAAATTTCACACCAAGCTATACAATGGGAATAAAATATTACACAAGATGGACTCCAAATAAAACACCAGAACAATCTAGTTTCTTAGACTTAGATTGTGTCAAAGACATAAATAAGGTAATACAATTATGGTTAGGAAATATTGCAAAACAGTTGGTTGACAACAAGATATCAATAGCAGAAACACCAGGATATATAGAAAGAACACTAATAGGAACAACAAAGCTATGGTTACATAATCTAACAACAGAAAGCTTAGCTACACTGAGAAATAATAAGAATTCAGAAGGGACAATAACCACATCAAATATAGATATACTATATAAGTATGAATTAGGAATAAGAAATGAATTTGGAAGCATGACCACAGAAATAGAAGAACAAAACAAAGATAAAAATTTAAATCGACAATTAATGAATAAACTGTCTATATGTAATATGTGTTATATAGATGAATATACATGTGCATTTAAAGAATACTATTATAAGGGATTATACAATAATGATGAAGGTACAGAAATTAGAAAATTATATTTTACAAAACTACTAGAACCATTTAGTACGAAACTAACTGAAAGTTGGGATACTGCTAGCCTAGCAGATACATTAGGATCTAGAATAAAATTCTTACAAAATTGGTTTATAGAACTATGTGATAAATATAAAGAGACCCAAAAACTAGATAAAATATTAAATAGGAATATGGCTTGTTGTACAAATAAAACAGCACTGCAATTTGGATGTAAAATGCCAAATAAATATAAGAAACGACCAAAAATATACAAAACCTATAAATCTAGGTATAAATATAAACAACCCAGAAAAAGATATTATATAAAAAATTATAAACAGAAAAAACCATATAAATCTAAAAAGAAAATAGCAGAATATAAGTGCTATAATTGTGGAAAACTAGGACACCTAGCAAAAAATTGTACTATACCCAAAGATCCTAAGAAAAAACAAGTAACCGAAATACAAATACAAGAAGATGTATATACAGAATTACCTTTCATAAGTTACGAAGTAGAAAGTGATGATAGTATCTACAATTTGGAATTAGAAAACGAATATATTTCAGAAGAAGAGAATCTAGAAACAAATTTAGAAAATTCAATTAGCTATGACTGAAAATAATATAAGAATAATTAGTCGAGAAGATCACCAAAATTAAGAATCTACAAATCAAAAAATAATATTTGATACAAATATATTTGACCAGATTAAGAAACAAGAAACCCTATTAAGAATAGATAAAATATTAGAAGTACCCACGGTAAAAAATTGGTTCAAAAAAGAAAAAGAAGAATACTATGTCATAAGCCAAAGAGAGCATACAATCGATTGTAAATACGCTAAAGGAAGAGCTATGGTACCTATAATAAACAAAAAAGAACTAAATAAAGAAATACAAAAACTAAAAACTAAAAACAATATAACCTATGTCCACTTAGGAGCCATAGAAATATTAATAAAAGCATGTTTCAGAGAAGGAATAGATACACCAATAGAACTTTATTTAGCAGATGACCGAATAATAAATCCAATAGAAAAAAGCATAATCAGTGCAGTAAAAGGAAACCTAATATACCAAAAATTTTCGTTTATAGTAAGCCCTAACTACTCAGTAGCAATACACGATAAAAACATAGATAAATCATTAGTATTATATTGGAAAATGACAGGAATAGAACTAGCACCAGGAAGTAAAATATTTACAGCAAGATGTAAAAATTTATACATATTAACTACACAACATACCGTAAAAGAAGTAAATAAGATCCAAAAAATTAAGATAGAAAATCCATTTGATAACAAAGTAACAACCATCGATAACAATGATTATAGTTACAAAGAATTAGACATCGAAACTGATTTAGAAATAGTCCAAGATAGGATAAAAACCTCTTCTAAAAGAATAATGGACACCCCATCAACATCATCTAGGATGAGCACATCCAGAAGAATAGAAAAAATACCAATAGAAACACAGACATGCCAATACTACATAACAGGAATATTAAACCAGAAAAATACTTAATACTAATAGACAATGGAGAACAAGAAAACTATATTACACGAGAACTAGTACCAGAAGAAGAAATTAAACACCAAGAACAAATATGTTTAGACCTACCTAGAGAATTACGGCAAACACAGGAAATAACAGACCAGGAATTAATTATAGGAGGTATACCAATAAACATACAATTTATAATAACACAAGACCAAACAAATGAAAATATTGTCTTAGGACTAACATGGTTAGAACAAGTTAGACCCTATAGCCTAGAAAATAGTCAACTAATTATTTATTATAATAACAAAAAAGTTATTATCAATAGAACCTAGAATAATAATGTAATGACAAAAGTATGTATACTTGCTAAGATAATAGTAGATGGATACAATACCAGATATTACACACCTATGATAGATACAGGAGCAGAAGATAATTTATGTAAATACAATTGTCTACCAGAAAGTAAATGGGAAAAAGTGAGATACCCCATAACCGTAACAGGATTTAATAACGAAGGAAGTATGATTACATATATAGCTAAAAACGTTAAAATACAAATATGGGATAAAATACTGACAATAAAACTAATGTACAATTATGAATTCACATTTGCATAAAGCAAATAGTTCTTTTCGATTTATCTCCCATTTTACCTGTGGTTCCATATATGATCCTGAATAATACCTGCAGTGATGTTCTGTTGTCTCATTCATGTATTTATATTTTAATACTCCGCCATAGTTGTGTTCGCTTGAATCTGTTTCCACTATGTATATGAATTCTCTTTTTTCATCCGGGAAATATAGCTTTGGTAGTTTTTTGCACAATGTTTTGATATGTTGTATATGGATTTTATCTTGTTCATCTAAATGATATTCGACATCCTTTTTTAATTTTTTCTGTAGAGGTTTCAAATGTGTTGCTAATTTAGGTATGTAATCACGTACTTGATTAACTAATCCCAAAAAGGATTGTAATTTCTTTTTTGTATCTAGTAATTCTTCTGAAGTAAGTATCTTTTGTACTATATGTGTTTGCATTTTTATTCCATCTCTATCTATTTGTATTCCTAGAGTACAACCACCAACCAATACACCACTAAATGCACAACAACTTATAATTCTTACATATCACAGTTCAAATTTAACCAAACAACTTAAAATCACAATTATATCTCATATTACACTACAAAGTTACAACCAACCAATTTTATCATAATTGATATGACAATCATAAGTTCTAGCCCTTATAGATAGATACAAATTAGAAACAACTAGATTCTAATTACGAACTCCTCAAGATACCAATTGGAATCAACTAGATTCCAATTATGATTTTAGAGATACCAATAGGAATATAGAGATACACATTAGGATTTAAACCATAACAATAACTATACAAACTATAAAAGAGGAAAGAAAGAACTACAATAATTTCCTAGAATGCCTCATAGCTTCCCAATGATTATATGTGGATGTTGATACATGTCGAATTACCCCAAAGATCCTCACTCAAGGTAATTGGCATCCTTTTAGATATGAGATGTATTGCAAACCACCATGATGATTTTGGCATTAAAGAGGTCTTGCTAATAAGAGTGTTTGGCACTTAGGTCACTTTTGAGCCCATTTGGTATTTAGGGTCACTTTTGGGCCCGTTTGGAATTTAGGATCACTTTTGGGCCCATTTTGTAATAAAGCCCATGGCTATAAATAGGTAGCTTTCCTCTTTTCTAAGGGTTAGATGATTTTTAATGAAGAATACACTTGTAAGTTCTTACGATTGCTTGTTAGGAGCTTTTTTATTGCTTAGTTACATTGGTTGTGAGGGGTGGAATCTCCCTCTTGGTCTTTGTAGGAGTTAGGTGCTTGTTTAGGTTAATCATTTAAGGACCTTTAGTTTAATATACCGTTGGTTTGTCTACGATTCCTCCTCTAGTGTCTATCTTTTATCTTTTTTCCTTGTTATCTTTTGATTTTCTTTACTTGATTCTTGTTTTCGTATTTTGTATTATATCATTTGGTATCAGAGCCAAGCTTAGAATCATTCCCATGATTCTAGTCTTGGGTTTTTTACTGAAGAAAAATAAAAAAAATCACAAAAAGAGGGTTTTCATGTTTTTGGGTCTAGCCAAAATTTTGAGTTTTTAATTTTGGTATTTTCTTGAGTTTCTATTGCAAGATTCTTGTTCCTTAACACTAACAGAGTCTAAATCTCAAATTTGAATTTAATCGGAGTTGATTTGAAGCCTCTACCATTATTGAGTTGAGTTTGAAGAAATTTCGAAATGTGTCTTCAAATCTAAGCTTATTGGAGTGAAATTGAAGGTTGAAAAGTGTTGGGGTTTGTTACTGTAACACCCCGTACGTTCCCAACCCTACTTGACAACATTAAATAATATGTACTTAGGTATCGAGAGCTATAAGTATGCATTTGGTAATGCTACTGGTGAGATAATTGAATTTGGCTCTTGTTATGTGATTAAACCTTCATAGGAGGTGTTTTATGATCTTCGTGGAACATTTGTGGGGTTCAAAACGAGTCTAAGAAGACCTCTAAACAAAGTATATTAAGGTTAAGAAGTGAGTTAAAGAATAGGACTTGAAGTATCTAACCAAACCCGCGAAGAGAAGTCGAAAAATGGAATTTTCAAAAAAACTAAGTAAGGGGCGCATTTGGGACCGTGCCATACCGCTCTGGGCTAAAATTTTTATCCCATAGGCAGTAGTTTGGCGCGCCCAGGGGCGTGCCACCTTGGCTTTTCCACTTTTTCGAAAGTTGGAAATTTCTAAGTCCCAAGGGTATCCGGGGTCGTACCGAGCCAATTTTTGCCACGTTTCTTCTACAATCATGAGTGTATACATGAAATGAGTAAGGTATTATGTTGGTATGATAAAAGTACTCGAGCACGAATTTGGCATCAAAATGACGATTCTACCCCTGTAGTCAAAATAAGCCATACATGGCTAGAATTGCTTCTTTTTGGAATTAAGGCCACAAGTATGAATTGCATGAATGAGAATATTGTCATAACGCGTATGAAATGAATTAAACATGAGAAATTATTGATTTTGTTGGATTAAGTGAATTGGGCTCAAAAGGGCCCAAAATGTGAAAGAAAAACATGGGCCAAGCATGGGTCAAATGACCCATTCTTCTTTTGACTAAAGCAATAATTGAGAAAGGAATTCAAGGGTCTATAAAAGGGAGGAAAAATCAGATTTTAATCCACAAAGACACACATGTTTTTCTTGCAGTTTCTAGACTTTTCAAGAAAACCCCTTTGAGGCTCTTCAAACCCTAAGCCATTTTTGGAACAAGATCATCATCTTCTAAGCTTGGGTAAGTGAATATTCTTGTACTTTAACATATTATAAGCATGAGAGAATATGTATATCATGTTGGTTATGGTTAGAAAGGTTGGACATGACACTTTTGGTTTTGTGAAAGAGATGTGTTATCCATGAGATTGTAGCTTGAATTATGACTTGTGCCTTTGATGAAAGATCATGGTATGGATAAAATATGAGCGTGTATGGTGTTATTTTGTTGTTAAACATTTTATTTTTCTATAACTATAAATTATGGTATTTTGGCCAATTTGTTGTTGTGAGGTGTATTAAAGTCATTTGATGGAATAATTGTGATGTGGTGGTGATGGAGAAGTGTAAAATATGAGCTTGGGGTGAAATGCTATTGGTTATCATGTGTTGGTCAATGTTGGGAATATTGTGGGATTATTGGTATGATGATTTCATAAATGGTATTGTCAAAGGGGAATGACATATTAAAGCTAAACATGTGACTTATTGTTGTTGTATGCCATTATAAGGTAATTGGTGGTTAATGTTGATTTCGTTGTAAACTTGTGTTGTAGAGCGAAACTTCATGAAGGAACAGGAATATTGTATGCACGTCTAAGATTGTAGAATCGTATTGAGAACACAAGGTATGTAAGGTTCCCCTTTCCGTATCCTTCTACAACATATTGTTCCTATTGACATTGGGCTTGTTCCAATTTCGAGGGGCTTGAAGTACATCAATTTAGGGTGACGTATATTGTTATTCATATGTACCCTATTCTTATATGAATTATGATTCACTTATCCCTTGTTCATTGATTGAAGTTCCTAAGATGTCATAATGTGGTAATTTCTTAAAAGAACTATCCCAAGAGAGTAAGATGCAAGCGAATCTATTTAATCTTGAATAGCATTTTTCCAATCACGTCATGTTCCAAAGTCCTATGGTATGATGATTATCCGTGTACCAATCTCTTGAAGGAAAGGAGTGAAGTGATATGTGTATATAAGTGTGTGCTTCAATGTCATGATCTCTAGTGTGTCACTCTCATAACTAGGTAAAGGGTATAAGATTGTAAAGAAGTAAGGAGCTTGGTTACTATATGTTTCATTAAGTATGGATCACATTCTAAAGGGGTATAAGTTCAATATAAAAAATCCCTATATTGTGCTATGTTAGTTATTGTACCCCTCCCCCCCCCCCAAAGGTGGATGCCCGATATCATATGCTTACTTAGATAAGATCTCATAAGAGTAGTGAAAAGGTAATATACGAGCTAATATACCTATCCCTTACAAGGTAAGGTGTTGATCTCATGAAGGTAAGAAGTGGAGTAATATTTGTGTGTTTCAAATAGTGTCATGACCTTGGTTGGACCAATCTCTTATAAGTGCGTATAGAAATCTCTCATAAGTGAATGTATGAATCCCTCATAAGGAAGGAATGAAGTAATGTGTATACGTGTTCCCAATGATGTTCCAAAGTCTTATAGTTTTGTAATTATGGTGGTACCAATTCCTCACAAGTAAAATGCCAATCTTGTAAAAGTACTAAGAGAGGTGATGTGCAAGTTAATATACCTATTTCTTATAAGTGAAGATGTCAATCTCACGAAGTACAAGAGTAACGTAATGTATATATGTGTGATTCCAATTATGTCATGATCCTTATTGTATCACTCTTAAGAATGGAAGTAAGAATAACAAGAGAAAGAAGTGATGTATAATTATTAAGAATCATGGGTGGTATCCCAGGGGTTAAAATAACTAGCATGGGTCGATCCCAATAACACGGGTGGTATCCCAGGGGCGATATAAAAGCCTAGAATGGGTTATGACGGTACATCCCAGGGGCGACACGAAAGCCTAGCATGGGTTAATATGACATCCCAGGGGCGATAAGCCTAGCATGGGTTAATGACATCCCAGGGGCGACACGAAAGCCTAGCATGGGTTCACATAACATCCCAGGGGTCAAAGCACCTAGCATGGGTTAATCTCATCCTAGGGGCTCCAGAATAGCCTAGCATGGGTAGAACAATAGATATGAATAAAATATTAAGACAAGAGAAGTAAAGAATGCAATATACATGGTTCCACACATACAGTAAGATAGTTTATTCACATTTCAATTTCCTTATATTGATTCTATTATTGTTGTTATTATGTATGATGAATTTCGTTTGAGCATTACATACTCAGTACATTCTTCGTACTGTCCCCCTCGGGGGACTTACCTTACATGTTGCAGGTGCAGGCATTAGTAGACCTCCTGAGTAGACTGTGGATCATTTGTAGAGTTTTGGTGAGCTCCACTTGGTTCGGAGCCTCCTGAGTCATAGTCGTATATGTGATTTTGATATTGTAAATATTGTATAAAGCAGGGACTTGTCCCGACTGTTAGTTGGTCTTGTAAATGCATCTGTTAGAGGCTTTTGTAGACATGTGTGGGTGATGAATGTACGAGATAAAAGTCCATTTGACTTGATGGCCCCAACGACCAAGTTTCATAAATATATATATATAGCATATGTTCCATGATCATGTCTTCCGCATAGTTGCATAAGGTTTAATAAGATTCATACGAGAATATGCATACGAAGGTTCATGAGTAAAGATTGGTTCTCTCGAGACATATCGGCTTCGGGTGCCAGTCCGTCCCGAATGGGATTCGGGTCGTGACAAAAGTGGTATCAAAGCAGGTCGGTCTAAGGGTGTCTACAAAGCCGTGTCTGAGTAGAGTCTTACTTATCGATGTGTTGTGCACCACATTTATAAGTAGGAGGCCACGGGACATTTAGGATGTTGTTTCTCTTCTTCATTCTAAATCGTATAATAGAGCCAAGGTGGTAAGTGAAATCGTATCTGACCATTGGTGATTGCTTTTCTGTGATATAGTAAACTGTCGACGACAAGAAGAGATAAAGGAAAAGGTAAGCAGGTGGATATCCCTGCTGATGAAGGAATGAGTAAATCACCACCCAACCAGGCTAGTCAAGGTGGAGCTGACACTAGAATTATTAGTCAAGTCCTTTGACGTCTTTACATCAGTTGGTGAATGTATTATAGTTGAAAGGGCATATGGTAATGGTATAGTAGATGTTTGTGATCAAGTTATGATGGTTGATCTTATGGAGATGGAAATTAAGGATTTTTAATGTTGGAATGGGTATGAAATGATTGGCTTCTTGTATGTCACGAAGATTGCCAAGCAAGAGATACCTATTGTTATTCTAGACCGACAAGTGAAAAGGCTAATAAGGAAAGACGTACATTTTGTATGAATTCTTTGGAGAAATCAACAAGTCGAAAAGATCGCATGAGAAGTTGATAAAACAAAATAGAATGAAATCGACGTACCATATTTGTGTCAAATAGAAGAAAAGGTTCAAAGTGTGGAAGTAGACCAATACCAAGTGAGTATCTATGAGTTTTACGTGTCTATATATGGATAGGCCCAATATGGAGATGCATTTGTTGTAATGGAAGCAACATCGTTAACATTTGAGGATGAATGTTTCTAAGGGGGAGAGAATGTAACACCCCGTACGTTCCCAACCCTACTTAACGACATTAAATAATATGTACTTAGGTATCGAGAGCTATAAGTATGCATTTGGTAATGCTATTGGTGAGATAATTGAATTTGGCTCTTGTTATGTGATTAAACTTTCATAGGAGGTGTTTTATGATCTTCGTATAACATTTGTGGGGTTCAAAACGAGTCTAAGAAGACCTCTAAAGAAAGTATATTAAGGTTAAGAAGTGAGTTAAAGAATAGGACTTGAAGTATCTAACCAAACCCGCGAAGAGAAGTCGAAAAATGGAATTTTCAAAAAAACAAAGTAAGGGGTGCATTTGGGACCGTGCCATTCCACTCTGGGCTAAAATTTTTAGCCCATTGGAAGTAGGTTGGCGCGCCCAGGGGCGTTCCACCTTGGCTTTTCCACTTTTTCGAAAGTTGGAAATTTCTAAGTCCCAAGGGTATCCGGGGTCGTACCGAGCCAATTTTTGCCACGTTTCTTCTACAATCATGAGTGTATACATGAAATGAGTAAGGTATTATGTTGGTATGATAAAAGTACTCGAGAACGAATTTGGCATCAAAATGACGATTTTACCCCTGTAGTCAAAATAAGCCATACGTGGCTAGAATTGCCTATTTTTGGAATTAAGGCCACAAGTATGAATTGCATGAATGGGAATATTGTCGTAACACGTATGAAATGAATTAAACATGAGAAATTATTGATTTTGTTGGATTAAGTGAATTGGGCTCAAAAGGGCCCAAAATGTGAAAGAAAAACATGGGCCAAGCACGGGTCAAATGACCCATTCTTCTTTTGACTAAAGCAATAATTGAGAAAGGAATTCAAGGGTCTATAAAAGGGAGGAAAAATCAGATTTTAATCCACAAATACACACATGTTTTTCTTGCAGTTTCTAGACTTTTCAAGAAAACCCCTTTGAGGCTCTTCAAACCCTAAGCCATTTTTGGAACAAGATCATCATATTCTAAGCTTGGGTAAGTGAATATTCTTGTACTTTAACATATTATAAGAATGAGAGAATATGTATATCATGTTGGTTATGGTTAGAAAGGTTGGACATGACACTTTTGGTTTTGTGAAAGAGATGTGTTATCCATGAGATTGTAGCTTGAATTATGACTTGTGCCTTTGATGAAAGATCATGGTATGGATAAAATATGAGCGTGTATGGTGTTATTTTTTTGTTAAACATGTTATTTTTCTATAAGTATAAATTATGGTATTTTGGCCGATTTGTTGTTGTGAGGTGTATTAAAGTCATTTGATGGAATAATTGTGATGTGGTGGTGATGGAGAAGTGTAAAATATGAGCTTGGGGTGACATGCTATTGGTTATCATGTGTTGGTCAATGTTGGGAATATTGTGGGATTATTGGTATGATGATTTCATAAATGGTATTGTCAAAGGGGAATGACATGTTAAAGCTAAACATGTGACTTATTGTTGTTGTATGCCATTATAAGGTAATTGGTGGTTAATGTTGATTTCGTTGTAAACTTGTGTTGTAGAGCGAAACATAATGAAGGAGAAGGAATATTGTATGCACGTCTAAGATTGTAGAATCGTATTGAGAACACAAGGTATGTAAGGTTCCCCTTTCCGTATCCTTCTACAACATATTATTCCTATTGACATTGGGCTTGTTCCAATTTCGAGGGGCTTGAAGTACGTCAATTCAGGGTGACGTATATTGTTATTCATATGTACCCTATTCTTATATGAATTATGATTCACTTATCCTTTGTTCATTGATTGAAGTTCCTAAGATGTCATAATGTGGTAATTTCTTAAAAGAACTATCCCAAGAGAGTAAGATGCAAGCGAATCTATTTAATCTTGAATAGCATTTTTCCAATCACATCATGTTCCAAAGTCCTATGGTATGATGATTATCCGTGTACCAATCTCTTGAAGGAAAGGAGTGAAGTGAGATGTGTATATAAGTGTGTGCTTCAATGACATGATATCTAGTGTGTCACTCTCATAACTAGGTAAAGGGTATAAAATTGTAAAGAAGTAAGGAGCTTGGTTACTATATGTTTCATTAAGTATGGATCACATTCTAAAGGGGTATAAGTTCAATATAGAAAATCCCTAGATTGTGCTATGTTAGTTATTGTACCCCTCCCCCCCCCCCGACCCCAAAGGTGGATGCCCGATATCATATGCTTACTTAGATAAGATCTCATAAGAGTAGTGAAGAGGTAATATACGAGCTAATAAACCTATCCCTTACAAGGTAAGGTGTTGATCTCATGAAGGTAAGAAGTGGAGTAATATTTGTGTGTTTCAAATAGTGTCATGACCTTGGTTGGACCAATCTCTTATAAGTGCGTATAGAAATCTCTCATAAGTGAATGTATGAATCCCTCATAAGGAAGGAATGAAGTAATGTGTATTTGTGTTCCCAATGATGTTCCAAAGTCTAATAATTTTGTAATTATGGTGGTACCAATTCCTCACAAGTAAAATGCCAATCTTGTAAAAGTAATAAGATAAGTGATGTGCAAGTTAATATACCTATTTCTCATAAGTGAAGATGTCAATCTCACGAAGTACAAGAGTAACGTAATGTATATATGTGTGATTCCAATTATGTCATGATCCTCATTGTATCACTCTTAAGAATGGAAGTAAGAATAACAAGAGAAAGAAGTGATGTATAATTATTAAGAATCATGGGTGGTATCCCAGGGGTTAAAATACCTAGCATGGGTCGATCTCAATAACACGGGTGGTATCCCAGTGTCGATATAAAAGCTTAGCATGGGTCGATCCCGATACATCCCAGGGGCGATATAAAAGCCTAGCATGGGTTATGACGGTACATCCCAGGGGCGACACAAAAGCCTAGCATGGGTTAATATGACATCCCAGGGGCGTTAAGCCTAGCATGGGTTAATGACATCCCAGGGGCGACACAAAAGCCTAGCATGGGTTCACATAACATCCCAGGGGTCAAAGCACCTAACATGGGTTAATCTCATCCCAGGGGCTACAGAATAGCCTAGCATGGGTAGAACAATAGAGATGAATAAAAGATGAAGACAAGAGAAGTAAAGAATGCAATATACATGGTTCCACACATACAGTAAGAGAGTTTATTCACATTTCTATTTCCTTATATTGATTCTATTATTGTTGTTATTATGTATGATGAATTTCGTTTGAGCATTACATACTCAGTACATTCTTCGTACTGACCCCCTCGGGGGACTTACCTTACATGTTGCAGGTGCAGGCATTAGTAGACCTCCTGAGTAGACTGTGGATCATTTGTAGAGTTTTGGTGAGCTCCACTTGGTTCGGAGCCTCCTGAGTCATAGTCGTATATGTGATTTTGATATTGTAAATATTGTATAAAGCAGGGACTTGTCCCGACTGTTAGTTGGTCTTGTAAATGCATCTGTTAGAGGCTTTTGTATACATGTATGGGTTATGAATGTACGAGATAAAAGTCCATTTGACTTGATGGCCCCAACGGCCAAGTTTCATAAATATATATATATAGCATATGTTCCATGATCATGTCTTCCGCATAGTTGCATAAGGTTTAATAAGATTCATACGAGAATATGCATATGAAGGTTCATGAGCAAAGATTGGTTCTCTCGGGACATATCGGCTTCGGGTGCCAGTCCGTCCCGAATGGGATTCGGGTCGTGACAAAAGTGGTATCAAAGCAGGTCGGTCTAAGGGTGTCTACAAAGTCGTGTCTGAGTAGAGTCTTACTTATCGATGTGTTGTGCACCATATTTATAAGTAGGAGGCCACGGGACATTTAGTATGTTGTTTCTCTTCTTCATTCTAAATCGTGCAATAGAGCCAAGGTGGTAAGTGAAACCATATCTGACCATTGGTGATTGCTTTTCTGTGATATAGTAAACTGTCGATGACAATAAGAGATAAAGGAAAAGGTAAGCAGGTGGATATCCCTGCTGATGAAGGAATGAGTAAATCACCACCCAACCAGGCTAGTCAAGGTGGAGCTGACACTAGAATTATTAGTCAAGTCCTTTGACGTCTTTACATCAGTTGGTGAATGTATTATAGTTGAAAGGGCATATGGTAATGGTATAGTAGATGTTTGTGATCAAGTTATGATGGTTGATCTTATGGAGATGGAAATTAAGGATTTTTAATGTTGGAATGGGTATGAAATGATTGGCTTCTTGTATGTCACGAAGATTGCCAAGCAAGAGATACCTATTGTTATTCTAGACCGACAAGTGAAAAGGCTAATAAGAAAAGACCTACATTTTGTATGAATTCTTTGGAGAAATCAACAAGTCAAAAAGATCGCATGAGAAGTTGATAAACAAAATAGAATGAAATCGACGTACCATATTTGTGTCAAATAGAAGAAAAGGTTCAAAGTGTGGAAGTAGACAAATACCAAGTGAGTATCTATGAGTTTTACGTGTCTATATATGGATAGGCCCAATATGGAGATGCATTTGTTGTAATGGAAGCAACATCGTTAACATTTGAGGATGAATGTTTCTAAGGGGGAGAGAATGTAACACCCCGTACGTTCCCAACCCTACTTAACGACATTAAATAATATGTACTTAGGTATCGAGAGCTATAAGTATGCATTTGGTAATGCTATTGGTGAGATAATTGAATTTGGCTCTTGTTATGTGATTAAACTTTCATAGGAGGTGTTTTATGATCTTCGTATAACATTTGTGGGGTTCAAAACGAGTCTAAGAAGACCTCTAAAGAAAGTATATTAAGGTTAAGAAGTGAGTTAAAGAATAGGACTTGAAGTATCTAACCAAACCCGCGAAGAGAAGTCGAAAAATGGAATTTTCAAAAAAACAAAGTAAGGGGTGCATTTGGGACCGTGCCATTTCACTCTGGGCTAAAATTTTTAGCCCATAGGAAGTAGGTTGGCGCGCCCAGGGGCGTTCCACCTTGGCTTTTCCACTTTTTCGAAAGTTGGAAATTTCTAAGTCCCAAGGGTATCCGGGGTCGTACCGAGCCAATTTTTGCCACGTTTCTTCTACAATCATGAGTGTATACATGAAATGAGTAAGGTATTATGCTGGTATGATAAAAGTACTCGAGAACGAATTTGGCATCAAAATGACGATTTTACCCCTGTAGTCAAAATAAGCCATACGTGGCTAGAATTGCTTCTTTTTGGAATTAAGGCCACAAGTATGAATTGCATGAATGGGAATATTGTCTTAACGCGTATGAAATGAATTAAACATGAGAAATTATTGATTTTGTTGGATTAAGTGAATTGGGCTCAAAAGGGCCCAAAATGTGAAAGAAAAACATGGGCCAAGCATGGGTCAAATGACCCATTCTTCTTTTGACTAAAGCAATAATTGAGAAAGGAATTCAAGGGTCTATAAAAGGGAGGAAAAATCAGATTTTAATCCACAAATACACACATGTTTTTCTTGCAGTTTCTAGACTTTTCAAGAAAACCCCTTTGAGGCTCTTCAAACCCTAAGCCATTTTTGGAACAAGATCATCATCTTCTAAGCTTGGGTAAGTGAATATTCTTGTACTTTAACATATTATAAGCATGAGAGAATATGTATATCATGTTGGTTATGGTTAGAAAGGTTGGACATGACACTTTTGGTTTTGTGAAAGAGATGTGTTATCCATGAGATTGTAGCTTGAATTATGACTTGTGCCTTTGATGAAAGATCATGGTATGGATAAAATATGAGCGTTTATGGTGTTATTTTGTTGTTAAACATGTTATTTTTCTATAAGTATAAATTATGGTATTTTGGCCGATTTGTTGTTGTGAGGTGTATTAAAGTCATTTGATGGAATAATTGTGATGTGGTGGTGATGGAGAAGTGTAAAATATGAGCTTGGGGTGACATGCTATTGGTTATCATGTGTTGGTCAATGTTGGGAATATTGTGGGATTATTGGTATGATGATTTCATAAATGGTATTGTCAAAGGGGAATGACATGTTAAAGCTAAACATGTGACTTATTGTTGTTGTATGCCATTATAAGGTAATTGGTGGTTAATGTTGATTTCGTTGTAAACTTATGTTGTAGAGCGAAACATAATGAAGGAGAAGGAATATTGTATGCACGTCTAAGATTGTAGAATCGTATTGAGAACACAAGGTATGTAAGGTTCCCCTTTCCGTATCCTTCTACAACATATTGTTCCTATTGACATTGGGCTTGTTCCAATTTCGAGGGGCTTGAAGTACATCAATTCAGGGTGACGTATATTGTTATTCATATGTACCCTATTCTTATATGAATTATGATTCACTTATCCCTTTTTCATTGATTGAAGTTCCTAAGATGTCATAATGTGGTAATTTCTTAAAAGAACTATCCCAAGAGAGTAAGATGCAAGCGAATCTATTTAATCTTGAATAGCATATTTCCAATCACGTCATGTTCCAAAGTCCTATGGTATGATGATTATCCGTGTACCAATCTCTTGAAGGAAAGGAGTGAAGTGAGATGTGTATATAAGTGTGTGCTTCAATGACATGATATCTAGTGTGTCACTCTCATAACTAGGTAAAGGGTATAAAATTGTAAAGAAGTAAGGAGCTTGGTTACTATATGTTTCATTAAGTATGGATCACATTCTAAAGGGGTATAAGTTCAATATAGAAAATCCCTATATTGTGCTATGTTAGTTATTGTACCCCTCCCCCCCCCTCCCCAAAGGTGGATGCCTGATATCATATGCTTACTTAGATAAGATCTCATAAGAGTAGTGAAGAGGTAATATACGAGTTAATATACCTATCCCTTACAAGGTAAGGTGTTGATATCATGAAGGTAAGAAGTGGAGTAATATTTGTGTGTTTCAAATAGTGTCATGACCTTGGTTGGACCAATCTCTTATAAGTGCGTATAGAAATCTCTCATAAGTGAATGTATGAATCCCTCATAAGGAAGGAATGAAGTAATGTGTATTCGTGTTCCCAATGATGTTCCAAAGTCTAATAATTTTGTAATTATGGTGGTACCAATTCCTCACAAGTAAAATGCCAATCTTGTAAGAGTAATAAGATAGGTGATGTGCAAGTTAATATACCTATTTCTCATAAGTGAAGATGTCAATCTCACGAAGTACAAGAGTAACGTAATGTATATATGTGTGATTCCAATTATGTCATGATCCTCATTGTATCACTCTTAAGAATGGAAGTAAGAATAACAAGAGAAAGAAGTGATGTATAATTATTAAGAATCATGGGTGGTATCCCAGGGGTTAAAATACATAGCATGGGTCGATCTCAATAACACGGGTGGTATCCCAGTGTCGATATAAAAGCTTAGCATGGGTCGATCCCGATACATCCCAGGGGCGATATAAAATCCTAGCATGGGTTATGATGGTACATCCCAGGGGCGACACGAAAGCCTAGCTTGGGTTAATATGACATCCCAGGGGCGATAAGCCTAGCATGGGTTAATGACATCCCAGGGGCGACACGAAAGCCTAGCATGGGTTCACATAACATCCCAGGGGTCAAAGCACCTAGCATGGGTTAATCTCATCCCAGGGGCTACAGAATAACCTAGCATGGGTAGAACAATAGATATGAATAAAAGATGAAGACAAGAGAAGTAAATAATGCAATATACATGGTTCCACACATACAGTAAGAGAGTTTATTCACATTTCTATTTCCTTATATTGATTCTATTATTGTTGTTATTATGTATGATGAATTTCGTTTGAGCATTACATACTCAGTACATTCTTCGTACTGACCCCCTCGGGGGACTTACCTTACATGTTGCAGGTGCAGGCATTAGTAGACCTCCTGAGTAGACTGTGGATCATTTGTAGAGTTTTGGTGAGCTCCACTTGGTTCGGAGCCTCCTGAGTCATAGTCGTATATGTGATTTTGATATTGTAAATATTGTATAAAGCAGGGACTTGTCCCGACTGTTAGTTGGTCTTGTAAATGCATCTGTTAGAGGCTTTTGTAGATATGTGTGGGTTATGAATGTACGAGATAAAAGTCTGTTTGACTTGATGGCCCCAACGGCCAAGTTTCATAAATATATATATATAGCATATGTTCCATGATCATGTCTTGCGCATAGTTGCATAAGGTTTAATAAGATTCATACGAGAATATGTATACGAAGGTTCATGAGCAAAGATTGGTTCTCTCGGGACATATCGGCTTCGGGTGCCAGTCCGTCCCGAATGGGATTCGGGTCGTGACAAAAGTGGTATCAAAGCAGGTCGGTCTAAGGGTGTCTACAAAGCCGTGTCTGAGTAGAGTCTTACTTATCGATGTGTTGTGCACCACATTTATAAGTAGGAGGCTACGGGACATTTAGGATGCTGTTTATCTTCTTCATTCTAAATCGTGCAATAGAGCCAAGGTGGTAAGTGAAACCGTATCTGACCATTGGTGATTGCTTTTCTGTGATATAGTAAACTGTCGATGACAAGAAGAGATAAAGGAAAAGATAAGCAAGTGGATATCCCTGCTGATGAAGGAATGAGTAAATCACCACCCGACCAGGCTAGTCAAGGTGGAGCTGACACTAGAATTACTAGTCAAGTCCTTTGACGTCTTTACATCAGTTGGTGAATGTATTATAGTTGAAAGGGCATATGGTAATGGTATAGTAGATGTTTGTGATCAAGTTATGATGGTTGATCTTATGGAGATGGAAATTAAGGATTTTTAATGTTGGAATGGGTATGAAATGATTGGCTTCTTGTATGTCACGAAGATTGCCAAGCAAGAGATACCTATTGTTATTCTAGACCGACAAGTGAAAAGGCTAATAAGGAAAGACGTACATTTTGTATGAATTCTTTGGAGAAATCAACAAGTTGAAGAGATCGCATGAGAAGTTGATAAAACAAAATAAAATGAAATCAACGTACCATATTTGTGTCAAATAGAAGAAAAGGTTCAAAGTGTGGAAGTAGACCAATACCAAGTGAGTATCTATGAGTTTTACGTGTCTATATATGGATAGGCCCAATATGGAGATGCATTTGTTGTAATGGAAGCAACATCGTTAACATTCGAGGATGAATGTTTCTAAGGGGGAGAGAATGTAACACCCCGTACGTTCCCAACCCTACTTAACGACATTAAATAATATGTACTTAGGTATCGAGAGCTATAAGTATGCATTTGGTAATGCTATTGGTGAGATAATTGAATTTGGCTCTTGTTATGTGATTAAACCTTCATAGGAGGTGTTTTATGATCTTCGTGGAACATTTGTGGGGTTCAAAACGAGTCTAAGAAGACCTCTAAAGAAAGTATATTAAGGTTAAGAAGTGAGTTAAAGAATAGGACTTGAAGTATCTAACCAAACCCGCGAAGAGAAGTCAAAAAATGGAATTTTCAAAAAAACTAAGTAAGGGGTGAATTTGGGACCGTGCCATGCCGCTCTGGGCTAAAAATTTTAGCCCAGAGGCAGTAGGTGGGCGCACCACCTTGGCTTTTCCACTTTTTCGAAAGTTGGAAATTTCTAAGTCCCAAGGGTATCCGGGGTCGTACCGAGCCAATTTTTGCCACATTTCTTATACAATAATGAGTGTATACATGAAATGAGTAAGGTATTATGTTGGTATGATAAATGTACTCGAGAACGAATTTGGCATCAAAATGACGATTTTACCCCTGTAGTCAAAATAAGCCATACGTGGCTAGAATTACTTGTTTTTGGAATTAAGGCCACAAGTATGAATTGCATGAATTGGAATATTGTCGTAATGCGTATGAAATGAATTAAACATGAGAAATTATTGATTTTGTTGGATTAAGTGAATTGGCCTCAAAAGGGCCCAAAATGTGAAAAAAAAACATGGGCCAAGCATGGGTCAAATGACCCATTCTTCTTTTGACTAAAGCAATAATTGAGCAAGGAATTCAAGGGTATATAAAAGGGAGGAAAAATCAGATTTTAATCCACAAAGACACACATGTTTTTCTTGCATTTTCTAGACTTTTCAAGAAAACCCCTTTGAGGCTCTTCAAACCCTAAGCCATTTTTGGAACAAGATCATCATCTTCTAAGCTTGGGTAAGTGAATATTCTTGTACTTTAACATATTATAAGCATGAGAGAATATGTATATCATGTTGGTTATGGTTGGAAAGGTTGGACATGACACTTTTGGTTTTGTGAAAGAGATGTGTTATCCATGAGATTGTAGCTTGAATTATGACTTGTGCCTTTGATGAAACATCATGGTATGGATAAAATATGAGCGTGTATGGTGTTATTTTGTTGTTAAACATGTTATTTTTCTATAAGTCTAAATTATGGGATTTTGGCCGATTTGTTGTTGTGAGGTGTATTAAAGTCATTTGATGGAATAATTGTGATGTGGTGGTGATGGAGAAGTGTAAAATATGAGCTTGGGGTGACATGCTATTGGTTATCATGTGTTGGTAAATGTTGGGAATATTGTGGGATTATTGGTATGATGATTTCATAAATGGTATTGTCAAAGGGGAATGACATGTTAAAGCTAAACATGTGACTTATTGTTGTTGTATGCCATTATAAGGTAATTGGTGGTTAATGTTGGTTTCGTTGTAAACTTGTGTTGTAGAACGAAACATAATGAAGGAGCAGGAATATTGTATGCACGTCTAAGATTGTAGATTCGTATTGAGAACACAAGGTATGTAAGGTTCCCCTTTCCGTATCCTTCTACAACATATTGTTCCTATTGACATTGGGCTTGTTCCAATTTCGAGGGGCTTGAAGTACATCAATTCAGGGTGACGTATATTGTTATTCATATGTACCCTATTCTTATATGAATTATGATTCACTTATCCCTTGTTCATTGATTGAAGTTCCTAAGATGTCATAATGTGGTAATTTCTTAAAAGAACTATCCCAAGAGAGTAAGATGCAAGCGAATCTATTTAATCTTGAATAGCATTTTTCCAATCACGTCATGTTCCAAAGTCCTATGGTATGATGATTATCCGTGTACCAATCTCTTGAAGGAAAGGAGTGAAGTGAGATGTGTATATAAGTGTGTGCTTCAATGTCATGATCTCTAGTGTGTCACTCTCATAACTAGGTAAAGGGTATAAGATTGTAAAGAAGTAAGGAGCTTGGTTACTATATGTTTCATTAAGTATGGATCACATTCTAAAGGGGTATAAGTTCAATATAGAAAATACCTATATTGTGGTATGTTAGTTATTGTACCCCTCCCCCCCCCCCCCAAAGGTGGATGCCCGATATCATATGCTTACTTAGATAAGATCTCATAAGAGTAGTGAAGAGGTAATATACCAGCTAATATACCTATCCCTTACAAGGTAAGGTGTTGATCTCATGAAGGTAAGAAGTGGAGTAATATTTGTGTGTTTCAAATAGTGTCATGACCTTGGTTGGACCAATCTCTTATAAGTGCGTATAGAAATCTCTCATTAGTGAATGTATGAATCCCTCATAAGGAAGGAATGAAGTAATGTGTATTCGTGTTCCCAATGATGTTCCAAAGTCTAATAATTTTGTAATTATGGTGGTACCAATTCCTCACAAGTAAAATGCCAATCTTGTAAAAGTAATAAGATAGGTGATGTGCAAGTTAATATACTTATTTCTCATAAGTGAAGATGTCAATCTCACGAAGTACAAGAGTAACGTAATGTATATATGTGTGATTCCAATTATGTCATGATCCTCATTGTATCACTCTTAAGAATGGAAGTAAGAATAACAAGAGAAAGAAGTGATGTATAATTATAAAGAATAATGGGTGGTATCCCAGGGGTTAAAATACCTAGCATGGGTCGATCCCAATAACACGGGTGGTATCCCAGGGGAGATATAAAAGCTTAGCATGGGTCGATCCCGATACATCCCAGGGGCGATATAAAAGCCTAGCATGGGTTATGACGGTACATCCCAGGGGCGACACGAAAGCCTAGCATGGGTTAATATGACATCCCAGGTGCGATAAGCCTAGCATGGGTTAATGACATCCCAGGGGCGACACGAAAGCCTAGCATGGGTTCACATAACATCCCAGGGGTCAAAGCACCTAGCATGGGTTAATCTCATCCCAGGGGCTACAGAATAGCCTAGCATGGGTAGAACAATAGAGATTAATAAAAGATGAAGACAAGAGAAGTAAAGAATGCAATATACATGGTTCCACACATACAGTAAGAGAGTTTATTCACATTTCTATTTCCTTATATTGATTATATTATTGTTGTTATTATGTATGATGAATTTTGTTTGAGCATTACATACTCAGTACATTCTTCGTACTGACCGCCTCGGGGGACTTACCTTACAGATTGCAGGTGCAGACATTAGTAGACCTCCTGAGTAGACTGTGGATCATTTGCAGAGTTTTGGTGAGCTCCACTTGGTTCAGAGCCTCCTGAGTCATAGTCGTATATGTGATTTTGATATTGTAAATATTGTATAAAGCAGGGACTTGTCCCGACTGTTAGTTGGTTTTGTAAATGCATCTGTTATAGGCTTTTGTATACATGTATGGGTTATGAATGTACGAGATAAAAGTCCATTTGACTTGATGGCCCCAACGGCCAAGTTTCATAAATATATATATATATAGCATATGTTCCATGATCATGTCTTCCGCATAGTTGCATAAGGTTTAATAAGATTCATACGAGAATATGTATACGAAGGTTCATGAGCAAAGATTGGTTCTCTCAGGCCATATCGGCTTCGGGTGCCAGTCCGTCCCGAATGGGATTCGGGTCGTGACAGTTACCCATACCAAAAAGAGCTTGGATTTCAAATTTGGTGCAATTCTGCGTTGATTTGACTGAGTTAGGTTTTTGAAATCTTCAACCTTGTTCTTGGTGTTCTTGGTGAAGAAGAAGCAAAAAAAAAGTACAATTTGATCCAAAACCCTTAGAGAAATTTTGAGGAAAGGCATTTTTCAACTCATAAAGGGTAAATACAAGGTTAAGTGGGTCCCAAAAAGTCACGAAATCGAAGAAATCAACCTCGAGGATCAAAGCCCAAGTTGCACCATTTCTGGTTGTTGTTGACGACTAGAGAGACTGACTACCAAGCTGGTGATGGTATGCCAACTCAAGCTATCACTAGCATCAAGTGTTGTACAAAACATTGCCTAGTGGTGACGGGAGCCTTGACGGTCCGCCAAGAGGATGACGACCAGTCACTCACATCATTACCCTAAGCTCATTAGGCACCCAATTTGGTTAAGGTGCAGCGACCAAGCTGATATACCACCAAGAACTTGATGGCCCGCCACTATAGCCATCACACCAAGGAATTTTTAGACCTCTACTTATTATTGAGCGATGGATAGGCTGACTGACCACCACCACCGTGACGGACCACCACATAGGCCGTCAAGGTGGACCCCAAAAACTAGTAAGCTCATATTGAATTCTAGTTTTCTTTCCTTCAATTTTTAATCATCTCTTTTTGATTCTAAGCTAATTAACAACTAGTAATCGATCTACTCGATTGTGATTAGTTCTTACGTCCATTTTCTTTCTTGTTCTTTCTTTTTGTGTGCTTTATTCCTTTCTTTCTTAGTTAACTTTTTTGAGTCAAGTCCTTTTGATTTTAATTAAGTCATCATCTTCTCTCAACAAGAATCCATTCTATTTGAGAGACAACAAATCGGCACTTCATATACCAATGTGAACAAGCAAGACAAACAATTTGAGCTAATTGTGAGGTAATTCGAGTATGAAAACACTAGTGATTGTGAGTTTGATTCTCTAACGTTAACCTTTTTTCTTAGTTGTGTGGTGTGTCTTGTTGATAGGTACCATGGAACCAGGAGAAAAAATTCAACCTACTTCAGGTGGAACCAATCTTGATACCATATTGGAGGCCATCATTGGGGTTATGAAAAAGAGTGGATATGGTGAATGATAGAATGTCGGGCATGGATGAGAGAGTATAAAACATGGAAAGAAGGATGGTGAATGTGGAGGGAAACCTTAACTCTTCAAATGCTACTCCTCAAAATAGTCCCCAAGCTTCTTCAAGTGGACAAGCCCAAGAAACTTCGGCTACCGTTTCTTCTAGGACTCTCCACCATATGTTTTACCCTCCCCAACAAGGTAATGTTCCCTTACCTACTACTACTACCGATCAAACTCCACGACACGTAGCCCGACCCCTACAATTTCACCCACTTCAACAAATGTCCCAACCTCAAGCTGTACAAATTCCCACTCCACCCTGCCAAGCACAACAAAACAAAGTTCCAAACTACTAAATGCAATAAGGTTTAAACCCATAAGGCCTCAACCCACCCTACTACATACCCTATCAAGTACCCCAAGTACAAGTACTATACTATAAAAGGCCACAAAACCAAAAACCACCTTACCAAGCTCCACTTAATCAAATACTGCCCAACCAAGTTGTAGGAGTCCAAGGAGAGTTTAAGGAATAAGTAGAAGGAGGATATGGGTACGGTGCCCAATAACATAGACCAAGAGACCAAGGCGGTTATAGAGGTCATGACACGGGTCTCAATTCTATCAAGGTCACTCTTCCTAGCTTTCAAGGAGGTAGTGATCCTGAAAGATACCTCATATGGGAGTCACAATATGATAGGATCTTCCAAGCTAATGACTTTCCCAATGTTAAGAAGACAACCTAAGCCGTTGCTCAATTTGAAGGATATGCTCTAACTTGGTGGGAATCGGTTAAGAGAATGCAAAGGATTCTTCATAGAGGTCATTATCTACCATGGGAAGTAATGAAGGCCCTTATGAGATCCAAGTATATATTGGAGAGGTATAGATAAGGGTTGCTCACCAAGTTGTATAATTTGAGTCAAAAAGACAAGAGTGTTGAAGTGTACTATGATGAATTCCAAAATCTACTCTTGAAGCTTCATTACAACAAGGATGAAGAGCACATCAAGATCCGGTTCAAAATGGGGTTGAACCAAGAAATTACCTCTAGAATGTCAATACATAAGCTTTCTCAGATGGATGATCTCTTAGAAGAGGCTATTGATGTTGAGCGAGATATCAAGGTGGAGAAGTCCATCACTCATAAGGTGGGAAACCAAGTGTTATCAACATGGAGTCAAGGATCCGAGTTCAAGAGATCTTTTGAAAAGAATGCTCCAAGATATCCCCCTAGAGATGGAGGTAATCCTAATTTTAAGGGTAATCAATGCTTTAAATGTCAAGGATGTGGTCACCGAATGAGTGAATATCCTACCCAGAGATCTAGCATACTTCGAGAAGGTGATCCTTACTACAAGGATGAAGTGGAGTAAAAAGAGAAGCATATAGAAGGGGTTGAGATGTTGAAGAGAATGTGAAGGGTGTAGGAAATCCTTGTGATAGGGATATCACCGTCCCAAATATGCATGCCTACAAAGTGCCCATTAAAGAGGTTTGGCCTCAAGAAGGAAAGATTAGCATTCCACTTTTTTTGGATAAGCGAGTCATGAACCCTCCCAATTCCAACGATTTCCCTAAGGATCTTGATCTTGAAAATGATGTTTTCTTGAATTTGAGGACAAATTTTCTTCAGGAAGGAGAGGATGATACATGTCGAATTACCCCAAAGATCCTCACTCAAGGTAATTGGCATCCTTTTAGAGATGAGGAGGAGTATTACGACCCACCATGATGAGTTTGGTGTTGGAGAAGTCTTGTTGATGAGAGTGTTTGACACTTGGGTCACATTTGGGCCCATTTGGAATTTATTGTCACTTTTGGACCCACTTTGCTATAAATAGGTAACTTTCCTCTTTTCTTAGGTTTAGATAATTTTTGATGAAGAATACACAGACGAGTACTTAGGATTGCTTGTTAGGAGCTTTTTTGTTGCTTAGAAACATTGGTTGTGAGGGTTGTAATCTCCTTCTCAGTCTTCATAGGAGTTAGGTGCTTTTTTAGGTTAATCGTTTAAGGACCTTTGGTTTAATATATTGTTGGTTTGTCTGCGATTCCTCCTCTTGTGTCTATCTTTTATCTTTTTCCCTTGTTATCTTTCGATTTTCTTTACTTGGTTCTTATTTTTGTATTTGGATTGTATCAGACGTCAATAGACCAATCCGTATGACTATACTCGACATTTATTCTTGTACTGGGAGACCGGTAACCTAGGCTTTGATACCAAATTGTCACGATCCAAATTACTGGATTGTGAGGGCACCTATTCTAATCCACCTAGATAGGAGAACCACTTACCACCCTTTAAGAAGATATGCAAAAGTCTTAAATAAATAGCAAAATACCAGTCATTATTACCACATATTTTACAAATATTGAATGCAAAACAAAAACTACCCCAAGGACCTAGTCTAAACAGGTACAAGAGCTTCTACATTAAGAAAGATACGACTGGACACAACTTCCACCATAAAGAAGACGAGTAGAAGCTGCTGAAGATCACTATCCACATCACCCGTGAAACATCAACTGATCCAACAACCAGACTATACCCCAAAAGGGTATAGCAAGAGTAATATGGGTATAAAAAATATGTACTAGTAGGTATCATCATTCGACCAGGGTTAGATCACGTAAACACAATAAAAAAATCATAGAAAGAACGCATGACCACTCATATAACAATTTAATCCACATCACTTTCATTGACTTGTGTTACCTAACATTATTCCATTCTTATTTCTGCAAACTTAGTTGTATCTAATCCCTTGCTAGTAGTCAATATATATACCATTTAGCCATTCTCAAACAACACCCAATAGTTCAGTCAAGTGCAGTCAATAAAGACATTAAACCAAGTCAAAACCCTGACTATCAATCATTAACCCAGTTCATAACCATGTCTTAACAATAATATCCATACCATAATTCAAACACAAGAATAACAACAACAAATATAATAAGACCCGGATCAACTCAAGGATCCATAAATAAACAATCATGATAATTAACATGCATCTTGGTTTGCATGAGAAACAATCTTTAGCAATTAAACACATAGAACCGATTCACTTTTGGAACCAGTGTAAACAACAATCATATAAGTAATCCTAAACTCGGTCTACTCAAGGAGCCGTCACACTCATAAAATACCTTGAACACACAGGCTAAGAGTCTTAGGGTCGCCCACTAGCCATGACCTATAGGGGACAAGCTCTTATTCATGTATTGTACCGGTATGGTGCTCGAGCCAGCCAATGAATCATAATATTAACCAATTTTGTGAGGATGTCAAAATACCGGTACACCCCATATAATAACAAATATCACAATAATCACAACCAATGAGAAAAAGCAATCATAGTTGTACTGTAAACGAGCCTTTAATATAACCTCATTATATGTGATTAATACTTAGGATATCATTTAACAATTACCTTCCTTAAGCATGTATTGCAACAATAGACAACCACCCGCAAACTTGGTCAACTCGAGCTAATCACTCCATGTAAGGAACACTCATTCTTTAACACACCAAATTACAAGTATATGTGATTCACTGGTTTTATCAATTACATCATGTACGAAGACCAACCCACGACTAGCCATTTTCATTAATTCAAGTACTTATTTTAGAAGTGCACATTCAACCCAAAAGGAGTCTAAACTCTCATTCAACAATCATAAATTTGTTCACTAACCCTCCTCATCTATACCGAGACCCAAGATTCTGCTATTATCTAGCAACCACTATATTCAAGTCATTACTAGGTTCAAAACCTACTTCATTAGCCTATCACTCAACTCTAGTCAACCTACAGTCCACCATGGATTTATACAAACCTAAAACATCCATCAAGGATTCATACATTAACATAATAGCATACGATTAGGTCCTTAGTACATTAAATTCACACTTTATCCATCCAAATTCCATGCCTGCATTCCTAAGCATGATTTCTCTTGTCAAATCTATATTACGAATACGATTACTAACCATAGTATACTACTCATAAACCATAAACTACGTGGACGCCAAGCTGCTGCAACAAATAAGTTATACAACAGATGATACTCCTTCTTCTTACGTTTTCGAAGGCTAATCATCTAACAAACAACAATTATACGAGTACTTAATAAACTGCTCTTCAAACAAATACCTTGGGAGTTCAAACCCATTAGTTCTACCCATTCTAGGGTTTTCCTACCATTAATTCACCTCAACACTACTAATTTCATGGTTACATTAGTGAATTAATGACAACAAGAGTAATTTAATGATTAACAACTAAAACCCAAGGGTTTTACACCTTATTTACCCCTATTACACTAGAGAATTAACTAAGACCAGCCCTTAACCCTCCCTAAAATATGTAAACTAACAATTCTAAGGCTAGATTATCAATTTACAAGTTAATAGGGATGAATTCCTTACCTTTATGCAGCAAATTGATAGACAACTGAATATTTTTGCCAAAAATTGCCTTTCCTCCGCACTAAAATGTGTTTTAGAAAAATAAACTATTTTTAGGGTTTTTAGAGTAAAACAACGATTTATGTTGCTATAGCGACATCTCTATAGAGACACATATTGTTTTAGCATCATCGCTATAGTGACATCACTATAGCTACACATATCATTATAGCAGCCATTGACCACGTTGACTGGGCGCTGTAGCAGGAATTTCTCCGCTTTTGGGCATGTCAGTATAGAAATATGCACATTGCTATTTCGGCAGAACAAGGAAGAATGGCCATTTTTCTCCAAATTTACCCTTTTTGAAACACACCTTAAATTTAGGACATCACGAACAATACCATTTACGTTAAGATCAATTTTGGGTGTTCTGCTTATCCAAATTTAATTCCAAAAAGTACTATGGGTTCCTTATTGACTTAGATAACATAAAATAAAGTTATTCATTACCACATTTACCCAATCCATTACCAAATTTCCCAAGACCACACCTCACTCAGATTTCGTCCATGACTAGCCTTGCCTGAAATTTCTACCTCCCAATTTGGAGAACATCTTAACCCAAATTTTGGCATGCTAGACTTAACCATAATGATGAAAAGGTTCATTACATGTTACAAGAGTAATTTTTCACTTACTTCAAATGAAAGATTTGTTTGGTGGTCAGGACCATAAAGATGCCAACCTTCATTTTGAAGAATTTTATTTACGTGTGTATCCCGTTCAAAATTGCTCATATCTCTTAAGAGTCCATCCAGTTGAGACTTTTTCCATTTTCATTGATGGATGATGAGATTTTGTGGTTGTGGGAGTTGCCGGGGGTTTCTATAACTTCATGGCTTGAGTTGATGAAAGAGTTTCTAGATCAATTATTTCCACCATCCCACATGCTCCAATTGAAGGATAAAATCATAAACTTCCAGTAATTAAGTCGTGAGCCATTACATGAAGCATGATAAATATTCAATAAGAAGTCATTGTAATGCCCAAACCACGAGGTCCTAGACAAGATGCTCTTCTAAATCTTTTATAAAGCATTAGATCAATTGAGCAAGATGGTAACAGATAATACAGTCAGAGGATCTATAATTAAGCAAACTTATGGAGTTCCATTGGCTTAATTGGATAAGTGACAAAACAAAACTGAGCCCGACATATAAGAGATATCGAGGTGGCCATGGAGGCTCCATCTGCATCTTTTGTGAGCCAAGAATAAAGAAAGAAGGACGAGGAAAGAGATAAGAATATGGATAAGGTAATGACTCAATTAGACCTCCTTACCAGACATGTAATGGTCTTAACTCCGAAGGCAGTTAATGCCATTACTTCTAAGGGCACCAAAGCGTATAAAGATGATGATGCAGAGACACTTGATGAAGAAATGTGGTATTTGTCAAACCAAATGGGGGTTTCCCAACCTACCTACCAAAGGCAATGTAGGAATCAAGGTTGGAAAAAAAGGGACTGAGAGTGGAAAGATTATAATTAGAGAGACCATAATCATGATAGAGATTGGATGGATAAAGAGATAGATAGGGACCACGATTGGAGAGACAAAGAGTGTGATTGTGATAGATACATTCCTCCACATGATCTGGCCAAAGGTAAAGAGGAAATCTCCATTGATCTGGAAAAATACAAGAATGAAGACGTGCTTGCTTGTATCCTTATGGGGGTTGAAGAAAGTGATAAGATGCTAAAAGAGATAAAGAGTGACTTTTCGTAACTCAATCAAATATTCACTTAACACTCGGCCTCAATCAAATAAATTGATCCCAATTGAGTCAAAATTCTTCCCATTTAAATGTAAGGAAAAAAGGAGGCCTTCCTAGTAATACAGTATCAAACCCAAAGAATAATGCTCATGTTATGGTAATTATTACTAGGAGTGGTAGAACTCTTGGTAATGATGTGGTGAGTCTTGATGAAGACCCTAATGAGAAGGGAATTGATGAACAAGCTCATGGAAAGAGAAAACGGCTTGAAAAGTCAAATAAAGATGCCACTATTCCAAATGAGACAATTATTGAGAAGCTAAGAATAGTGGAACAGAAGTTCAAAGCTGAAAAACTACCATAAGCGATTGATGATAGTGTTTCAAAATTAGATGAAAGTTCAGTTATTTCAAGGCCGCAAATCAAAATCTCTCATATATTTCCACAAAGGGTCAATAAGAAGGAGGATGACTCAAAGTTCAAAAAGTTTCTATCAAAATTTAGCAGCCTACTAGTTAACATACCATTGTTGGAAGCCCTGCAAGAGATTTCCGAGTATTCTAAATTCATAAAAGAGTAGGTATCAAAGAAGCGAGTCATGGATTTTGAAATAATTAAAGTGACACATATTTTTAATGTGATCATGTGTAGCATAATGGTTGTGAAGAAGGAAGATCTAGGAGCATTCACCATCCCATCTATTATCAGGGTGTACAAATTCAGAAAAGCTTTATGTGACCTCGGGGTAAGTAATAATTTGAAGCCATTGGCTGTGTTTCAAAATCTAGATTTGGGTGATCCCAAGACAACTACAATAAGGCTTCTAATGGCTGACCATTCTATCAAAAAATCCCATGGGAGTATTGTATGATGTACTTGTGAAGGTGGACCATTTCATTTTTCTGTCTAATTTGTGATCTTGGATTAGGAAATTGACCATAAGGTCCCTATTATTCTTGGTAGTCCATTCTTGGATACTAGATGAGCTTTAGTTGATGTTTAGTGTGGTAAAATAAAATTTAACATATGCAAGTCTATGAAGCAACCTATGGATTTGCAAGTCATCTTTGTAATTGATGTGATTGATGATTGTTATGGAGAAAAAATTTGTTAGTGATCCTTTGGTGGGAGTCTTATGGAACCTTGAGAATAAGGATATTAAAGAATATGATGAAATAGTCGCATCTTTGAAAGTCTTGGGTCCTACACTAAAAGTCCTTGTAAGTTGGACCTTGACTTGAAAAATCAAGAAACTCCCCCCACAAAGCTTTTAATTGAAGATCCACCACAACGTGAACTCAAACCATTGCCACTTCATCTTTGTTATGTGTTTTTAGGGGAAGGTGGGACCTTACCCATTATTGTTTTGGGAGATTTGTCATCTTGGCAAGTTGAGGTATTGAAATCTATGGTGAGATGGTATATTTGAGCTCTTGGGTGGACCATAGTTGATATTATTGGGATTTTCCCTGGTATATGCACCCATAAAATCAAGCTTGAGCCCGAGTTTGTAGCAAGTGTAGAAAACACTAATGGAGGTTAAACCCCCCATATAAGATGTGGTGAAGAAAGAAATCATCAAGTACATTGACACAGGTGTTGTCTATCCTATCTCGGAAAATACTTGGGTAAGCTCGGTTCAACGTGTCCTCAAGAAAGGTGGTATCACGATGGTCCCAAATGAAAACAATGATCTTATACCCATCCGTTAGGTCATGACTTGGAGAGTGTGTATTAATTATCGAAAGTTGAATTCATGGATGGAGAAGGATCACTTCCCTATGCCATTTATAGATCAAACACTTGGTAGACTAGTGGGAAGGGGTTGGTATTACTTCCTCAATAGAAACTCAAGCTCCAATAAAATTTCAATATCCCCTGAAGATCAAGAAAAAACCATATTCACATGTCCTTATGGAATATTTTTCTTCAAATGTGTACCCTTTGGGCTATGCAATGCACCCGCTACTTTTCAATGGGGTATGCTTTCTATATTTTTAGACATAGTGGAGAAATCAATGAAAGTGTTTATGGCTAATTTCTTGATTGTTGGTGATATCTTTGAGGGTTGCCTTGAAAATTTGGAGAAGGTGCTTGAAAGGTGTGTAGCAACTAATCTCATTTTGAATTGGGAGAAATATCACTTTATAGTAAAGGAAGGGATAGTTTTCAGACATAATATCTCATGCCAAGATGCCCAAGTTGATCAAGCAAAGGTAAAGGTTATTTCCAAGTTACCTCCTCCTATATCTATCAAGGGTGTGAGAAGTTTCCTTAGCCATGTGGGTTTTTATAGGAGGTTTATTAAAGACTTCTCTAAAATTGCTCACCCTATGTGTAAGATTCTCGAGACGGAAACAAAAGTTGAGTTTGATGGTGAGTGTGTGAGAGCATTCAATTGCCTCAAAGAGAAGCTTGTCTCGGCCCCAATTATTGTAGCCCCTAATTGGTCACAACCCTTTGAGCTCATGTGTGATGCAAGTGGGTTTGCATTAGGTGTGATGCTTGGTCAAACAAAGGAGAAACTTTTTCATCCTATCTACTATGCTAGTAAATAATTGAACGGTACACAAAGGAACCATATGGTTATAGAGCAAGAATTATTGGCGTAGTTTATGGGTTTGAAAAGTTTTGTCCTTATTTGTTAGGCACAGAGGTTGTTGTGCAGATCAAGCTATTTTGAGGTATGTGATGGTGAATAAGGAAGCCAAGCCAAGGTTGATAAGGTGGATTTTGATATTACAAGAATTTGTCTTTGAGGTCAAAAACCAAAAGGGATGCGAAAACTAAGTGGCGGAAAACTTGTCTTGCCTTGAATCTAATGATTTGAGGATGAAGGAATTAGAGATCAATGATGAGTTTTTCGATAAGCTTGTCATGGCTCTTTTGGGAAAGATGGTGCCTTGGTATGTAGATTTTACAAACTATATAGTGTGTGGAGCACTACCCGATGATTTGAATTATAGTCAAAAGAAGAAGTTCCACCATAATGTGAAAATATATTATTGGGATAAACCCTATCTCTTTAGCGAGTGTGCAGATGGAGTGGTTCATCATTGGTCATAGAGGGGGAGATGAAACCTATTTTTGAGGTATGTAATTCATCACCGATTGGTGGACATCATAGTGGTGTGCGTACGACTGTAAAGGTTCTCCAAAGTGGATTTTATTTGTTGACTTTGTATCGTGATACACATGAATTGGTACGGGCGTGTGAGCAATGCCAAAGGCAAGGGTGGGATCTCAAGGTGACATTAAATGCCCTTGTAACCAAGCATAGCTGTGGAATTATTTGAAGTATAGGGGTTGGACTTTATGAGATTGTGAGTACGTATGGGAACCATTACATTTTTGTAGCAATTGATTATGTTTCCAAGTGGGTCGAAGCCATTGTATTGCCGAACAATGAAGCTAAGAGTGTTACTTAATTCATAAAGAGATACAACTTTACCCTGTTTGGGACACCGTGTTCTATCGTAACTGATTAGGGTTCCCATTTTTACAACCAATCATTTGGGTCCTTGCTTGCTAGATATGGAGTCAAGCATAAATGTTTTGTCCATACCACCCTCAAGCCAATGGGTTGGAGGATGTGTCTAATCAAGAGATAAAGAAGTTTTTAGCAAAAAATATGAATGTGAGTAGAACAGATTGGGCACAAAAATTTGATAATGCTTTGTGGGCCTATACGAATGCATTTAAAACTCCCAATTGCATGTCTCTATATTAATTGGTTCTTTGAAAAGCTTTTCATCTTCCCTTCGAGTTGGAATACAAGTCGTTTTGGGCCTTGAGGGGATTGAATATGAATTAGGAGGACGCCTCCATGTCGAGAGTAGACCAACTTTAAGAGATTGATGAATTTTGATTGAGAGCTTATGAAAGTTCTACTCTCTACAAGAAGTGTATGAAGAGGTGGCATGATGCCAAAATTCTAAAAAGGGGGTTCCAGGTGGGTGATGATGTCCTATTGTTTAACTCGAGATATAAGTTATTTTCGGGTAAACTCAAAACTAGATGGTCAGGTCCCTTCAAAGTGGTGCAATATTTCCCTACTGGAGCGGTTGAATTGGAGAATGACATGGGATCCCGATTTACCATGAATGGGCAACGAGTTAAACATAACCATAGGTTGCTCCAAAAGGCGGATTTTTTGGAGTTGACCAACCTCGATAATACATGAGAAATAGAGAACAACATCATGCCACGATGATAACTAAGGTGCTTCTTGGAAGTCAATCCAAGTTTATTTTTTGTCATTTTGAATAACATTTGTTGATTTATATAGGTGAATAATGGAGTTGAAAAGTGGAAAACATGACATGACCCAAGTCGGAGAAGAAAAAGTTAGGAGATCGTGTATAAAGCTCCAGGGAGGAGGCTTTGGCCATGCGCAAAGCAATTTGGTGCATCACTGAAGCCCCTCACCGATAGAGGTCTCCCAACCTCAAATATTGTGATTCATTTGGCAATGGTATATGTAAATCAGCGCATCATTGACATCTTCGGCGACAGATAGGCCATCGCCGAAATGCTTTACCAAAAAGGGATCCAAGGTCTTGTGAACTATAACATTTAGCGATAGAGCTCCCAATCAGTGCATCGCCGATGTGTTCTGCGATGGAAAAAGAATAGCCAAAATGGTCGGGTTTAAGCATTGACTATTTGACTTTGTGACTTTTGACCTTTATTATCTCTTGACCTTTGGTATTTGTTTAAACTCTTTCCCTTCCCCATTACCTCTTCTTCTTCACTCTTTCACATCAACACAGACTTATATTCTCACATACTCAGAATTCCTTTGCACTACCACCATCATACGCACATATTGTTGGGTGAAGTCCACAATTTTCTCATCTTCTTCATCGAAGTTTCTACAAGTTTGAAGGTTAGAAATTGATTTATCCTTTCAATTGTATTATGATGTATTGATTATTTGTTAGAATTGGTAAAGTGTGTTAGAATGCTTGTTCATTTATGCTAGATGAGTTGTGGATAAGTTGTTTGCTTTGAATTTTGAATTTCGATTAGAATAGGGTTATTTTGTAAAAATTAATCTTTGAATGTTGAATTGTTAAACCTGCTTGTACTTGCTTACTTGTTAATGCTTTGGGGGGGAAATTATTGAAATAGTTTAGCTAATAGATCTCCCTAATATAAGCACAAGATACTAAGCGGCTTTTGGTGAGCTCCAAGTTGATTTGGTGATTGTCGATTCTTTAGCATATATCTTGATATTTTGTTATAGTTAAGGGTATGGCAGGGTCTTGTCCTGACCTATATGAAGTTATCTATCTCTTAGAGGATTTCTAGACTAATATTAAAGTAAAGAGCAATTGTGTCTTGTCTTTTCGTAATTGAGGCCTCAACAACCAAGTCATGTACATCTATTTTAGGCCTAACTATGTTGGTATTTTTACCATGACATCTTACCTATACTAGTTAAAGCTTTATAATTATGTAACACTCCAAGAATTCCTAAGATTCCATTTTAGATTTAGTATGGAAAACCAGTTTAAAAATAGAACATTCTTCTTGTAATGACTCAGTTAATGAGTCATCATTAGTTCTAATGAATTATTGGGTGATTTGTACTGAGTCCAAAAGGATGAAAATTTCTCCTAGTGGCAATGAGTGAAGGACACGAGTCATGGTATCCACCTATAAGTCGTCATATAACTCGTAGGGGCCTATCCAGTTTTAGTAGTCGTTTAACATAGCCCTTTACCATTCCCATGACATGTCAACTACTAAGAACCCATATATATAAGTATTATTATGGTATTAGATTTGATTTGAGGTCATAAGAATTCCCTAATACCTAGTTGAATTGAAAACTACTTTTCCGACCAAGTTCTAGGGTAAGATTCTTCTTGGATCAACTTCAAACGATCATTACTACTATTATATGAAGGTTTAGGTATACTAATACCCACTAAATCAAATGTATTTGAATATTCTTTCCAATGCCACTGGCCGTTCATCCATTCAATTTTGGAGTAAAAAGTTACGGCTATTTTAGTGAAGCACTATCAACGTTGCCAGTGGTTACAATTCACACTACGGGTCATTGGGTGACACTATGGGTCATAGACTGACTCGTAAGGAATATAGAGGGAAGTGAAAAGTGAGTCCTAGATGATGACTTACTCTATGAATCGTCCCTAGACACGGGTCATCACATAAGTCATCGGGAGCGGCACCAATAGTTTTTTAGACAATTTTAAAAGGGTTGTTTGGTCTTTTCTCACTCTTTTAACACCAAAACTACGTCATTTCACCTGTTACAAGAAGTGTGAGTCTATATAATCACCTCAAATCCCTCATTATTTTCTCTAAGTTTATTCTAAGTCAGAAAAACAAGTGATTCAACTCTCAAGCAAGCCTAAGCCTAGGGTTTTTCTCAAAGCCAGATTCTCAAGCCTTCAGTATGAGATTTTGTCAGTTTAGGTATGCGGGTATTCAATAAGGTATTACATTCACCCTTATTCCCAAAATGTTCTTTTAAATTTTGATTTTTAGTTTTGATTTTTATGAACGTATGATCTAGGGTTCCCACCCAATTATGCCAAATTCCTGAAATTCAGTTACCTTATGATATTTTATGATAACAATTACCATTAAAAGATATTATGCATGATTTCCATAGCTTTATATCAATTATTTTAATACTTGAATAATTATGCTTGTTCTGTAGACTTCAATTTCTTTTAGAATAAATTATGCATGATTTCAAGTAAAGTGCTTTGACTCAGTATCCCATGATTTAATATTCAGTTTGTTATTACAGTAGTTTTACATGAAATATCTTTATTTTTAGAAGTTTGGCATGTTATGAACACACGATACCCATAATTGTTGATTTTAGTATAAATAATATGTTTAGCCTCAATATATAGTTTTACAACATAACCTCAGTTAATCAGATTTTCAGAATACTTTTAGATACAAGTATATTCTAACTCAGTTTTTAGTATATCAGTTTTAATAAGATAACAATATATACAGTATGGGAGTAGTACTTAGCACAAAGTTGGACTAGGGTTCAACACACCCAAGATCCAAAACTATTTGCCACCGTAGGATTATTTAGCTCTATCAGTTGGGCATCAGTTTAAGGATTACCCCAGCCATGCCTTTATACCCTGACAAGGTATATTAGGACTTATCGATGGGGCGTATATATCAAAATCCTTGTTTATCTCACATGGTTATAAGTCGGTTAACAGTATCTCCCACAACTTCGGATTTAGTATTTGCATGACCTATAACTCAGTCTTATTTTATTTACTTTAGTTTTTTTAGAATATAATTACATAACAGTATTTATGATTATCATTTTGGGTCATTGCATCATGATCTTACATCAGCTTTATCTTCAGTCCAGTATCTCAACGTAGTACTTCAGTTCAACATATAGCATATATATTTACTATTCATTCTAAATCATATGAAATATTTATACATCTATAGATTTCTAGTTTTCAGAAATGTGTTAGCTCATAATTCAGGGATTTCATTATGTCTCATAGTTTTTTAGTACAAACATGATTTAAATGTATATTTCAATAAATGGTTTATGTCCTCAGTTATAAAGCATGTTTTAAGTGTTCTCCATGATTATATTAGTGCATATCTAACATGCTCAATACATTCAAAGTACTAACCACATATCTTTTCTGCCTATATTTTTCATGTGTTGTAGATTCAGGTGCTTACTATCAGGATCATAGTCAGGCAGATCAGAACTTCCAGCCAGCAGGTGATGAGTTCTCTTTATTTGAGGACTCAAGTCAGTTTGTAGTTCTAGTATTTTATTTCTATTCATATGTATTAATTATGGATAGCTGGGGGCATGTCCCGGCTACTTATAGTCAGTATTAGTAGAGGCTTCATAGATAGTCAGTCAGAGTTATTATATCTAGTTCTAATTTCTCTTTCTTTTACAAAACAGTTGTTGTAAACTTTTTAAGAGTTAAACAATTTAGTCCATAAATTTTCTTCCGCACAGTGTTGTCCATATTTATTTTTCAATTTATATTCTTCAGTTCAGTTGCTCATTACGTGTTCCAGTATCAAGGTTTAGCTTGGGACCACTTGTGGTTCTAACCACTGTCTTACTTCCAGGGTCTAGACTTGGGTCATGACAAATTATCATATCTATATACCTATTAAGCACAGGTTAGAAGTTTATTCTCTTGAGCCTTTAGGGCATTGGGTGCTTTTCCGTCTCAATGAGATTTGAGGCTTGACAAAAGTGGTATTACAACAGGTCATCCTAGGGGAGTCTACAAAGCTGTGTCTACTAGAGCCTCACTTATTAATGTATTGTGTGCCACATTTATTATTAGGAGGCAGCTTGGACATTTAGGAAATGTGACATTCTTTTATAATATAGATCATGTGATAGAGCTAAGTTAAGAAATCTATTCCCACTCATACTATGATCTATGACTTCCAGATTATTCCTATTATGGCTAAGGTCAAAGGTGATAAAAGGCTTATACTGGTATTTCCCAAGTAGCAACCTTTAGAGAGAGTTTTCATGTTACTAAAATTTAGAGAAAGGCTTGCAGAGGTTTCTATGTTACTTGTATCTACGGTTGCATTTGTACCACTTGTATCAACTTAGTTCATCTAAGTAGGATATAATAGGGTCATTCATATGCTATCTAGTAAATGGTTACCTATTCATAGAGATGGGTTGCAACATTTCCTATTATAGCTTCATAAGAGGAAGTGACTAGTTCTTGAGTCTGATATTTTCTCCATATGACTCCTCCCATGGTTATATGACTTAATACTGTAAAGGACATTCAATACTTTATTAGTAATAGACATAGAATCTTTAGGGTTATGCATGTATTGGAAATAAAAGTTGTTGATTTAGCTTTTGCATTAGTTAAAATTTGGGGCAGTATCATCGTCCAATAGGTGAATATTCCACAATAGGTAGAGATACTCCTAGTTGGCTGATAGAGCCCATATGCTTTCTCATCATCCCCGGTATGTTAGTAGTTGGAATTATAAGATATGTGCATATGACTACCCAAAATAGGTTAAAATGTGTGATCCTTTTTGTGGTTAGTAAACTCAGAGGATAAGTGTTTCAATTGTTTCATATAAGGAGAATATGTATAATAGCACCCTATTGTGATCTATATTTTGGTTATAGACTAGAATACGACTAAAGATTAAGATTGAAAATATTAAGGGGTTAGACATAAGTTATGGTTTGTTAGAATATTAAGAGTAGAGAAAGGCATAGTGTTAATTAATCACTAGCAGGAGAGTATTTTGTTACATACAAAATAAAGGAGAACGACATTTGAATATTATAGAGTAGAGAGACAAGTTAAGTAAAGTTCCCTGACAGTATAAGAAAATGACTTATATGAGTATTAGAGAAGATGTGACATATTGTGCCCTTATTATTAAGAATGCTTATTAAGCATGTGACAAAAAAAGGAGAGATATTGACTCTTCAATCCTAACCAGTTCTAAAGGCATACCAAAATCACTCCCTAAACAACTTTTTAAGCTTTTGTTAGATAGAAGAATCATTTTAGTATTGATGTGGATTCTGGTACCCAGTCTCAATAGCTACAACAATAAAGAGGTTAATCAAAAGATCACCTTAATAGAAGATATATTGACCAATTTATTACCCTAGGGTCGTATGAAATAAAGATTGCTTATTATCCATATGTATAATGGAGTCGACTAAATAAAGCTACTATGAGGTTCATTTAATGTATGCCAACAATAGAGAAATCATAATTTGACTAAGGGAGAGGATAATTGATTATATACTAATTGTTCTTATTGGTTCCTTCACATAGAAAGGGGATGGAGCACTCTCACTTTTTATACCATATGGTAAACCAATTAGCATGGACAAACCTAACTTATTGAGCCAAAGTGGCTACTCCTCATGTACTAAAAAAATCACAAGATGAGTTTGCATTTACTTGACATTATGTGTAATTGGTAGTGTGTAAAAGATCATTGGTTAGGGTTCCCTCAAGATTTATTTGTTCATTTGTTTATTTGAACCTTAATAAGGACTCATACATTAAGTGTAAAAGATATAGTTAGCCTTGATTCCCCATCACTATAGAAGATTTATAGGGCTCTTATACCCTTGTCCCAATGTTTATATATACTTAGAAAGCTATCCAATTTTAGTGGTCGGAACACTATTGAGAAAAACTCTTAGGTGCTAAAAGACAACATGGGAAATCAATTGCTTATGGTTTAAGGTAAATAAAGAAACACGATAAATACTGCACCACCCATGAGTTAGAACTAGTGGTAGTGTTCTTGCATTTAAGATATGGAGGAGTGGTTCTATAGGATGTCTCTAGTTTCTTAAGGTTCTGGTTGCTTATATATTTATACATGCTATATGTCCTATTGCTCATATATTTGTAGGTCATATGCACTTTGTAGATTATTATCATACATGTTATATGTTTCACAGAGCACTTGTATATAGGTGTTATCTTCTTCAAAAAATCTCACTTAACGCTATATGTTTCATAGGACATTGCCCTATTTCACCAATCCCTTGCCACAATTCACTTGCCCATTTTTTTATGCATTATAGATTAATGGATCATATGATATAGGCATTATAAATTAAATGCTCATGGATTATATGTACCATAAGTCAATTTTCTATGTTCCACATGCTTCATAGACTATCTGCCCATATGTTACATGCCTCATAGCCTACTTGTTTAAGCATTGTAGGCCCTATAGTTTATTTGTAAATGTATCATATGGTCACTTGTTCAAATTTCATAAATTATACTTATTCGTGTGTTGGTCCACTTATGCATGTGACATAGTCCTATTCCCACGTAATTCATATTTCATATTTATATTTATTATGTGACTACATGTCCAATCAGCTTGATTATATGTTCTATGCCTTCTTAGCCTTAGTGATCATATGTTATGTGCTTATCTAGTTGATCTGCTTAATGTGTTTTATAGTCAACTTGCACATGTACTACTGTTTTGTACTTCATCTTCCCATGTTTATGTATTATTCATCTTCACACATGCTTGTCACGACCCAAATCCCCTTCGGGACGGACTGGCACCCAAAGCCGTTGAGGCCCGAGAGAACCAATCTTTACTCATATACCTTCGTATGCATGTCTCTATATGAATAACATTCTATCTCGTGTAACTTATAAATTAGAACATACCAATGGCGTAATTCATGGCAAATATCTACTATATATGAAACTTGGCCTTTAGGGACATCAAGTCAACATGGACATACATCTCTTATGTTCATCTTCCCACATACATCTACAAATCCTCTAACAGATACATTTACAAAACCAACTTAAGTCGGGACAAGTCCCCGCTTTACACAATACTACAATCAATACCAAAATGTATGTACACAATGACTCGAAAAGCCCCGAACCAACTGGAGCTCACCAATGACTGGCAAATGATCCGCAACCTACTGTGGAGGTCTACTAGCACCTGTGCCTGTAGTAAGTAAGGTAAGTCCCCCAAAGGGGTTAGTACGAGGAATGTACTGAGTATGTAAGGCTATAAAAAACTATATCATACATAAGAACGTCAATGGAATCAAATATAAGAGAATAGTCAATGCGGATAAATCTTCGTTCGGAATGTGTGGAACCATGTACCTTACCTTTATTATTTTCCTTAATTTTACGTTTGTCATCTTTATTAGTCATCCACCTTATTGGTGGGTTATTATGGTCATCCACCTTATCGGTGGGTAGTTATCCACTATATTAGTGGGTAGTCGTCCACTTTATTAGTGGGTAGTCATCAATTTTATTAGTGGGTAGTCATCCATTTTATTAGTGGGTAGTCATCCACTTTATTAGTGGGTAGTCATCCACCTTTTTGGTGGGTAGTAATATAGTGTTGGGGTCCGCTCAAGCTAGGCTTATGTGCCCCTTTGAGTCGTCCCGGTTCTCAAACATTAAACCCATATATGCATTACTTATTTCCTTTACTCTTTCAACCAACAAATATGCGTTACTTTATTTCTTACTTTTGAGAGATTGATACATTGATTGTGAGAGATTGATATATTTGTAGTCATGACAGTACTGGAAGCTTTGGAACATAACATTATTGGGACTTTAGAACCGTGTCCATGCATGAACAAGAACGACTAATGAATGAGGAGTATATGACTTAACAATAGATAAGAGTTGTAAATATTGTGAGCTTTGGGACTTTCTTTCTTATGAGTGCATGTGAACTAGGATAGATTGATGAAGTTGATAAATTTCAAAAATGAGTCAAGGGAGCATGTTTAGTTGACTAGTGGTAATGAGTAACTTCTTGGGAATTAGTTTTTGTTACTTTATTATTTTTGAAATTTCATTGTATCCTTGAATGCGTGTTTAAAATTCAGGGAGTTGCTTGGGTAAAACTCACATTCTTGTTGACTAATTGTTAGAACCAACATAAGTCATAGTCGTTGTGCCTATTTTGAAAATATGAAATGAAAAAATTGGCGTTGGTTCATGAGCTTGAATTGATAGACCTCATTGAGCTCGATTTTATTTTGCTTGAGGACAAGCAAAGTCTTTAAGTTGGGGGTGTTGATAAGTGGCAATTTTGCCACTTATTTGTATTTATCTCTTTTCTTATGATTTTGTATCGTTAATCTATAATATGAGGCTAATTATCGTTTAAATGGTGTTTATTTCAAGTATGCTAAGGTTTAAAATGAGTTTTTATGGAAAGAAGTGAAAGTAAGAGAAAAAAGGGCTGAAAAAAAAAGCTGGAAGAAAGACATAGAAACTGCCCTCAGGTAACGCTTAAGCGGTCTGAGGAGTGCTTAATCAGAAGTCAACAAGTTCAGTCAACGTCGCTAAAACGGCTTGAGCATTGCTAAAGCGACTGGTCAACATCTAGTCAATAACCGCTCTAGAAATTATTTTGACCATTTTAGCGGTCTGGTCAAAATCAATGATGTCGCTTTAGTGGCCAATCAACCGATTAAGCGTTCATTGGGGTACTATTCAAGGGTAAGGCTGGAATTTCACATTCTTCAATCCCAAAATGCATAAAACTCAACCCAAGCTTCCTTGGAACACATCTTTGGAATGTTTCTCAACCTTTGAGGCTAGGTTTCTTGACCCAACACCCTAGGAGTGAAGATTTGGAAGCTTTATAGTGAATAATTCTTAATCTTTTCTTTATTTCCTTGCTTTGTATTGAATATTGGGGTGTAGATAAATTCATACTTGGATATTGTTGTTAAACATAATGCAATGTTTATGCTTTTAATTTGGGTTTTGATTTTATCTTAAGTTTTCGTATTAATTGATTGCTCTTGATTTATAAATAGGTTTTGCTTGTTTAAATTAATCTCATGCTTTATTGATTCCTAATCTAGTTGAGCTTGAAAGAGATTAGAGTGGGAATTGTCCATCTACTTCGATTAACGTTTGAAAGAGCTAATTGAGGTTGGGAAAGATTAATTTAGTTCAATTTGGGACGTATGACCCATCTAATGGATTTAATAATAGACATGGTAAAATCATAGTGTAGCGTAGATTGAAACTATTTGTATTGACACTTGGCTAATATTTGATAGAATTTAGCCAAGCGATATTTGTTAATCAGTCGACAGACGTGGCAGATGCTTGAGTGTCCAAGGCTAATTTGTTAATCCTTGATTAATCATGAGTACTTGATTTAAATGCTATGGATCATTGATAGAATTAATTCCCCTCTATCATTTTCCTTATTTTCCATCATTTGTGAAAGTCATTGATCAACTTATTCATATTATAGTTCTATCCTTGTTATGTATTTATATTGAAAATCCCCAAAACAATTGTATCTTTTGTTTGGACTATAGTAAGCTTCTTTTATTCCGTATTTTTTTGATTGATACTCACATTGTTCTTCGTGGGATCGACCTCGACCTAAGTTGGGTAAATATATTACTATGGACCGCGTATATTCATTTCTAGAGTGCATTTGAGAGTTAGCACTTGGCAGTCCCACTTCTCTTTAACTTTTAAGAGATTTCTATTCTTATTTGGTTCAACTTGAAGGGCATCTTAAAATCTTAAAGGAGTACAAATTAAGATATTATTTTCTGAAATAAAGGTAAGGTTACTACCCCATTTCGTCACTTTTTATGTATACGTCTGGATGGAGGATTTATACATATTATTGTTAAGAACTCACTGGATGGTCATCGGAGGTCATGAGTTCAATGTTTTTATGTTGTGTTGAAGGCTTTTGGCACTATTTAGGTGTTGTTTATATGTGTTGTTTTTAGGGGTAGCTTGGGTGGTTTTGGGAAAGGACGTCTGATGTTGTAACAAGGTAGAATTGAAGGGTATGGAAATATACAAGTTAATTAAAAGATTGTGTTAGCTTGCTGCCCGTTACATACTCTATTACTATTTATATATATATTATGAAGCCCGGAGAGTGTCGGGGGACCTCATGGAAAGGTCATTTCATGTAAATAACTATAGTGCACAAAATGTGTGAAAGAAGACCCTTAATTAGAAGAACTATGGGCTTACTGTCCGGATACTATTTTGAAGAGTTAAAATATTCAGAGTTGGTTGGTTAGCTGCTAATATTAGCCTTATTACTTGAAATTTGATGCAGATGAAGATCATCACATAAAAGGACATGTTGTCTCTTCATAAGCTATACGGATTGGGAATTGAGGTATGCAAGGCTATTCAATTTCATATTCTTTTGCATGAAATGGACATATTTTGTGTACCAACAAACTGAGCTTTCTAAGTGATCCTCATGGTAAAACATAAATAGTGATGGTGCACAATCTCCAATGTAGTTAATGATCTTCCTTCTACTATCCATGGTTTTACAAATGTGTCAAACTTCTTCTATATGCATTCCTTATCCTATACCGGTGTGCTTATACTTCCAAGTACTAATATGACAAAGGTACTCTAAACAGTAAATTTCATGAGTTATCCTCTAAGTCAAATGAGGTTCATTGAGTAAATAAGATCCTAAATTACACATGCTACGAGTGTTCATATGTCGGATACATATTCTATCTACTATACATTTTATATGTCCTAGCGTGGAACCCATACAAATTTCCATACAATCCTTACATAGTCTAATTAAGAGCTTCATCATGCCTAGTCTCTAACGTTGTAATCTTAAACTTTACCCATGGCTTCAACTACAACATCCAGTAAGTCAACTGCCTTTCAGTCTTCAATTTCTGTTGTGCCAACTTTTGGATATAATCTTATGAAATAGTAACCATAGCAGTGGCAGCCAGGCATGGAGCTGATGGTGCTAGAGAGGTAGTAGGAATTGAAACAAATGTCGGTGTTGTATATGTATGGACATGGTGGCTGCTATCAGACCATCTTTAGCGGCTGGGGTCCTTGTCTGTGGGTTAGAATCTGCCATCTCAACCTGCTCATTTAGAATCAAATTGTCAACTTACTTACCCTGCTCTAATAACCCTTCCATGAATGCAGCACCGAATGATGACGATGGCTGGCCGCTAACTTTGGAAACTAGGTTAGTCCTATCTCTAATCAAGTCAATGTCCTGAATCTGAGTCACCTCAACCAAATGATCAATCTATGGTAATACCAACTGGCCTTTGGGAGAGGAACTGCTCAAATATGCAACATAATAAGCATAAAACTCACAAACCATCTTCACGCTATACCTACCCAGTGTCTCTCCCATCCATCCAAGCTGTTATCTATCAAAAGTGGCTTTGACCTTAGGTACCTCAACCAGATCTACAATCTTGATCCTCGGTTTCTCAAAAATGCTTCTTTTGGTGGGCCTCTTTTCATTGTAAGCCAAAGATCTTTATTGGGTACTTCTCATTCCTGGAATCAACCACCTTACATTTTTCTCTGTCCTCTTCTGAGCTAGCTACTGTCCGTCCTCGGAGGTGGCTTTAACAAAACATCCATTTTCTAAATTAAAACTAGGTACCTATTGTCTTTCCTGAGAGGTAGCCTTAGTAGAAATTTCATTAGCAGGAATAAAACGAGAGAAATTAGAGGTAGACTCACTTCTATCGGTGTTGCTGGTAAATCCCTCTCCTTCTTCAGACTGGGGAGAGGCTACCTATTTTTGGGATACAACATGAGTCTGCACTTTTGCCTTTTGCCTCATAGTACGAGGCTCCAACTGGTTCTCCTTTATGTCATAGCTCTCCTCGAAGCCACTTAGTTTATCAACTAACTTGGAGAGAGGGGATTTTGCTTGCCCCCACTTAGAGGGTGTGTTGTTTCCACCCTTCTTTTGTGTGTTATTTAGAGGTATGGTACCTGCGGGTGAAATTTTCAGTCCCAAAAACCAAAAACCAAAAACCAAAAAAAATCAAACTCTATATTTTTGTATAGTAGTGACCATATGAGTTATGGAATGCAGACCACGACTCGTGACTTGACTCATGAACAAGAATCAGATAACTAGCAATTTTACCCCACTCAGTATGAGTCATACTACAGCTCATGATTTGATACGATGGCTCGTAGTATGATTCATAATCAAGAGTCCAGAACCAAGTATTTTCACCCGCAACAGTACAAGTCACACTATGACTCATGGTATGAAACCATGGATCATAGGATGACTCTTTAATCAAGGGCCAGAAAGTGAAGTTTTAGGACAGGTTACCACGACTCTCAGTACGATTCGTGTCATAGGAGAATGACTCATGCTGAGGTTCATGTCCGTATTTGAAACTTAACACTTTAGGTTAAGGGCCATGATTTATATCATGACCCATAGTGTGAAACCATGAGTCATGCAGTCAATCATACAACTTGTTCTCAGCCCCTTTTCAAACTCTTTAGGTACTACACTTTGTATTTTTATTCCAATAGTTCAAGCATCAAGTACAATCATTGGAATTGCAAATTCGTGCAAATTCCTCATGTTTTTTCCTATCTGAGGGAATATGAGTAGCTTGATATATGATCCGATTTCATATTGATTTTTGAAGTCTTTCTATGCTAGCTAATAGTCACTACAACAAATTTGGCCTAAGGATTATCTTTCATCTAAGTAAAATCTTATTTCTCTGGTGAAAATATAATTTTCAAATTTTTTTAAATCCATTTGTCGTGTTTCTGTCTAAATTTATTGACTATATTCATTGGTTAAGTATTATCTTTCCTTGTTCTTATATGGTTACAGGGTCAACTGCAGTGAGTTATGATACATCTATCAAGGTGATAAGGACAAAGTACCTTATTCCAATGAAGAGTTTTATTTGGCATCCTGCAACTGTGAAAAGAAATGATAGGTCTTCCGGTATGCACCTTACTATACCTTGCAGAAGTTCAGAATATTTTTTTTTATTAGTCATATCTGTTGATGCCCCTCTTTCTACAGGGACAACACACATATATTTATTGTTCTGTGAGTGGTGTTTCTTAATTTACCATATACTTGAATGTGATATATATTTAGTTTCAATGTGATATATCTAACGTTTAAGCCTCTATCTAGTTTTTAAAAAATATTTCAACTAGTGTTAACTCGATTTTCTTAATAGCTATAGTAAAGGTTCCATGGAGTTTAGTTTTCTAGTGTTTGTTTGTATGTCTATTAAGCTATGGAAAAAGATTCATTTGGGCTATAGTAAAGGTTCCAAGAAATTACTATCAATATTTGTTCTTATAAAAGCTATTGATTGCAGGAAGGATCATGAATATGGTGAAAAATACTGAGAAAAAATTTGATGAAGAAGAACTGATCCTGAGACTTTCAAGGTCTGTGTCATAATTGTAATTCACAAAGATTCGGAGCCTTACATCAATAAATTGCTTACTGAAAATCCCATCGAAACTATCTTCTTGAGGTACAGTGGAAGTTCTTTCCCTTTCGCATTCACTTAGTGGATTCAAAATATATAAAGGTAAACATACAAGGAAGTCAAGGGTATTCAACATCTAACTTTTTTTTTTCGTAATTGGTAACTTTCATTAATCACCAAAAAAGTATTTACAAAGCTTATCTAGATAACACATCTAGCTTGATCCAAAAGTAGCTAGGGCAGAGCCTTCCTCTAGAACTATATCAGAAAAAACAGCTTTCTAAGTACTTTTTGTTGGCTTTTGGAGCTCGAGCATTGCATAGCCATGCTATTCTTCTGGCTAATGAATCTTTTACTTCCTCTTTTTGTTCAAAAATTCTGTTATTTCTCTCTTTCCAAACTTCATGCACATATTCTGCAAATATCATCTTCAATACACTAGTAGTTGGAGTTTTTCTTTGATATGTTGAATTATTCATTATTGTTGTTGTGTCCCTCTAAGACCTGTAGGTACTGAATATGCAACCATTGAATCATCCTTAGCCATAACTTGACAGTGAAGGGACACTCAACAAACATATGTACATTGGTTTTATCCTCATTCCTATATAACACACACTTTGGATCAACTTGCTATACCCCATTTGAGAAGCCTGTCTGAGGTGAGAAGTCTGCCTTGGAGCTGTAGCCACAATGCAAAGATGGCTCTTCGTGTAGCATTGTTTTTGCAGATCAGGCTTTCTAGATTACTCTAGGATAGATTCCTATTAGTTGTAGATATATCTGCTTAATCACACTTTGCTTGCTCAGTTGGTTGACTTGGATGTTGTTTATTCTGGCTCAACTTTCTATAATATTTGTAGTCATCCAGCTTATGTTGTGGTACCCTCATGGCATATGGATTCAGTTTATCCATAGTTTATCTTTTTTCCTTGCCATATCCTAACAAATCTTGGTCATTGCTGCCTCGTTCTAATCTCTCATGTTTATATGACTTAATACTCCAGCTATTTTAGGAGTGCATACTCTGTCCGATGAAACCAAAGCCATCTTACTAATGACATTTGTTACTGATCAGATATAATTTTTACAATATGCCTCAATTGCTTTCATTACTTTGGCAGGAATAATGTAAATCAGTGACCAATAAGCTTGCACCCCAAATATCACTGTTTTCACATGCTGAATCCTACTAGCATAAGTCATCTTTTTGGCTGTCCATGATGAGATTCTTGACACAATTTTGTTTTCTTTGTAGATAAGGGAATGTCAACATCTATCATATATACTTAAAAAAATAATTTTAACCTTGTATATACGTTGTATGTTTTTGATGACTTTCAGTACCCTAGCTCCCCCCATGAGTCACTGTAAGGAAAAAAAGGAGGAATTTTTTTGTGAAAAAAGTTTCCCTTTTTTCTTGTTTTTGGGCTGGTATCTTTTTTTGATGTTTAAGAAGTTATGAAAATTTAATCTTTGGCTTGCAGTTTTATTACTACTCAAGGGAAACCATAGTTTGTACCTTTCAATGATGAGTTAAAGATAGTTGTTGAAAAGATTACTAAAGCTACGACTCTGTCATGTGTTACAATCAAAACTTACTAATCAAGCGGTGAAGTTTATTGTTCTGTAAGTTGAGGTTATGGTGAGTTCTCGTAGCCATGTCTGATGAGTTATTCGAGTTATTTTCTCCCCTATTGAACCTACTTTATTCAAAAGTTCATCTTTTAAGTGAAGTTTTCCTTCCACTATTGTGTACATCACTTGCAACTCATACAATTCCTTGAATTACATTAAACCTTCTCTTTTATTTTATAGAATGTTGAATTTGGCTATTATCTAGTGTTAGCAGATTGAGTTGACAAAATATCATATGTATGGGCTGTGCGGATGTGAGGGAATCAACTTCTTGTTTGCTGAATGATCTATTACTTATGTGATTTGGTTCCATTGTACCTTTTTTTTTCTCCAAAATTTGTATCAATTCCATGATAGACAACTCAACTTGATTTTCTATAATATGCAGAAGTGTCTTGGCTTGTAGCATCTCTATGGTTGCAAAACTTTAACACTAATGGACTGAACTTATTTGGTTCGTTATAAATCTCATCCTTATTACAGGTAAGACAATTCTTTGATATTTGGAGACTATCGTGACATAGTGAAGAAGATTCTTGGCTCGAGATTGCCCAGATTCACAAGGCATCTCAGAACCATTATATGAAAGTATACATGTACGTCAAAGACAGCTCGAGCAGCCTGAAAAATAATATTAGACTTTAATGACGATGTAACATTTCAGTTTTGAACAATCGTGATGTTTTTACATTTGATTTTGTTGAATTCATTGCAAGTGCACATGTTGAAATATTACTTTATTACTAGTATGTAGTATAAGACATGTTATTTTTTTAAGGTTATTGAAAATATGTACATTTGAATTATTCTTTTAAGTTATTTATTAGCTAATTTTGTTTTGAGATCATTTAAATAGGATAATAATATATAATACTGATTAGTGGATATTGCAAAATAAAATTGTTGTATATAAATATTATTTTATATCCTACACAATATTGGCACGCTTTAAAAGTGTGGCCATAAGGATGTCAATGTGTGGCTGTACACCAAGCAAAGGCAACACTTCACAAATGTTGGTTTAGAGGAGGTAGCAGAGGCAACACTTTGCAAGTGCGGCCTAAGGTAACAAAGGCCACACTTCTAAAGTGTAGTTTAAGGTCGTAAAAAATGTTGCCATATGAGGTACCACAAGCGTAGCCTTTGCACTTCATAGACCACGCTTTTGAAGCGTGGCTTCGAAGGCAACACTTGAAAAGCGTGGCCCTAGGTCAAAGGTTACGCCAGTTTAGCCCACCCCCACAAAAGTGTTGTCTAAAGTCAAAAAGTGTGGCCTTTGATCAATGACCACATTTTTTGATGGTTTAGGCCACACTTTTCAAGGGTGGATAAAGGCCTAAAATGTTGTAGTGAGTGCAACCAACCCTGAAGACAGAAACTGATATATCCCTATACTAGCACACTTCGAGTTACTCAGGCTTCACCCGTATTGTAAAAAAAAGATTGTTCGGAGTTGGGTGGGCAAAACAATCCTTACATTGTTTAAAAGGGAATTTGTATGGATCGTAATGCCCCTGACTCAATGGGTATGAATACCCAAACCAACAATCAACAAGAAGAATATATCAAAATAAATTTCAATAGAGTATAAGCCAATTTTCTTCATTATCAGTTCATTCCCACAATTTCTAACACATTATAAGCACAATTAAGATATTAATCTTCCACTTTTTACTTTATTACCATCATTCCAAGGGTATTATGTACAAATTAACCAAGTAAAATCTATCCCGAGGTCAAGTAAATTCAAACCCAAATCCAATTAAAGATGAACAATCCAAGATCATAACTTAATGGAATTAGTGAATTAGAGCAAATTTATGAACAAATTGGTGAACTTGAGTGAGCAATAATGAAGATGATGGACACAGTGATGGAGATGAGTGATGGATTGACTGGGGGATTTGGTGGAGCAGTTCTGGTATGATTTGATTATGTGCAGTGATTAGTGGAGAAGTTGAAGGGATATGTAGTTTAATGGAATGAGGGAGTTATTTAGCCATTTGAAAATTATGGGAATGGGTATCAGGTAGATGCAGTTAGGTTTATCGGGTTGATCGACTCAAAAATAGGTCAGGTCAGTTTAAAATTTCTAAAATTTGAACATCTTGACCACAACCCTACTTACTACTCATAGTAAGGGACCACAAGTACGAGTCGTACTGAGACTCATGGGTCCCTATTCTAGAAGGTTGCAATTTTGAGTTGGATAGTACAGTTGATTCCATAACTCGTATGTTACGACCATGATTTGTGAATACCAACCATAAGTCCACTCCATACTTGTGCATTTTTGGTTCTAGTGACCACAAAGGAAACCACGAGTTGTGCAATCCTTGTACAACTCGTGGACCTTTCTCTCCCTAATTTTTTTTTCTTTTTCTGTAACAAAAATAAAAGAGAAAAAGACACCTTGGTTGCCTCCCAAGAAGTGCTTGATTTAACGTTGCGACATGGCACAGGTATGTTGATTACTCAGACTTTACCAAGATACCCCATGGGTTGCTTCCCAAATAGTGCCTGATTTAATGTTGCGACATGACTCAGGTTCCTTGATTACTCAGAATTCATCAAGGATCCAAACACCTACTATCTTTACCTCATCATCTGTTCCCAAGTATAACTTCACATGCTAACCATTTACCTTGAATCACTCACGTTCATGGATCTCAAGTTCAATAGCACCATATGGGAATGCATGTACTACTTTAAATGGTCCCAACCACTTATACTTCAACTTACCAGGAAACAAGCAAAGTCTTGAATTGAATAACAAGACCAAATCACTCGGATTAAACTCTTTCTTCTCAATCTTCTGGTCATGATAAAGTTTCATATTTTCTTTGTAAAGTGTTGTACTTTCATAATATCTAAGTCGGAACTCATCCATATCAATCAGTTGATCAAGCTTCAAGTTCGAGGCATCACTCTAGTTCAAATTCAGTTTCTTGAGTGCCCATAAGGGTATATGCTCAAGTTTAGCTAGTAAATGACATTCTTTTGCGAATATGATTTGATACAGAGACATACCTATAAGGGTCTTTAAGGAAGTACGGTATGCCCATAGAGCGCTATCCAACTTTCTAGACCCATTTGTTTTATTTGTATTCACAGTTTTCAAAAGGATAGTCTATATCTCCCTGTTGGAGACCTTTACCTACCACCTTGACTTTGGTTGATAATGTGTTTCCACCCTATGCTTATTCCCATGTTTCTCTAGCAGATTTTGAAACAACCTATTGCAAAAATGAGAGCCTTTATCATTTTTAATGGCCCTTGGCATTTCAAACGTAGAGAAAATATTGTACTTCAAGAATGCTGTCAACTCTTTCCTTCATTGTTGGGAAGCGCAACCACCTACACCCACTTGGAAACATAGTTAACAACTATAATTATGTACTTCATCCTATTAGAACTCACAAATAGACTAATAAAGTCAATACCTCAAGTATAAAAAGCTCAATCCCAAGAATTGGGGTTAGAGGCAGGTCATGCTATCTTGATATGCCCCCTGCCTTTGGCAGTGATTACAAGCATCTTTAATGAATAGTGGTCAAATAATACCCACATGGTATGATTTTGTGGGCTATCCTAATTCAACTATGATGACCCCCAACTGGGATGAATTTCATGCCTCCAAAATAATCAGGATCTCCATCTTAGGAACACATATTTGAAGCAATTATCAGCAGAAACTCAGAACAAATATGTCTCATCCCAAAAGAATTTATACACATTAGAAAGAAACTTTCTTTGCTAGTGGAAGGTCAAATCGGTTGGCATCATATCACTCACCAAGAAAATAGCATAATCCGCGAACTATGGAATCAAATCCTAAGATACAACCAGTATTTTCTCATCAAGAAAGGCATCATCAATGTCAATGTTATCTTTAGGTTTTAGCATTGCCTCTTTCTCAAGTTTGGATACGTGAGCAACCACTTGATTTTCTGTCCCCTTTTGGTCCTTGACCTTAAAATTAAATTCCTACCACAGAATTACCCTGTGAATCAATCTTGGATTTGCATCATTCTTCTCCATGAGGTACCTAAGAGCTACGTGGTCAGTACATACAATAACCTTCGTGCCAAGCAAATATGCCCTAAACTTCTAAAAACCATACACCATATCAAGAAACTCTTGTTCCATCATAGTGTAATTTTTCTAAGCCACATTAAGTACTTCTCTAGCATAATAAATGAGATGAAAAATCTTCTCACGCCTTTGGGCTAGGACTTCTCCTAGCACCACTCCACTAGCATCACTTCATATCAAATGAAATGGACCAATCAGGAACAATAATAATATGCTTAGAGATCAACTTTTCCTTAAGGTTCTCAAATGACTTTAGACGCGCATCATCATGAACTTCACTTCCTTCTCAAGCAATTTGCATAAAGGATGTCCAATTTTAGAGAAGTCCTTGATAAATCTATGATAAAACCCTACATGAAATAAAAAGCTCTGAATAACCTTCACAGAGACCGGTGGGGACAATTTTTCAATCACTTCTATCTTTGCCCTATCCATCTCAATCCCCTGTTTGGATATCTTGTGGCAAAACGCTATACCTTCTTTCACCATAAAGTGACATTTTCCCCCAATTCAGTGCCAAATTGGTCTCCTTGCATCATCTCAATACATTGCCTAGATGAGCCAAACACTCCTCAAAAGAATCACACAATAAGGAGAAATCATCCATAAACACCTCAATAGTGTCCTCCTCAATGATGTCTCCCAAATTACACCTCACTTTGAAGTATAAAGCGGTCACTAAATCAAACATAGAACCCTACAAAGGTTGGGATCGATCACGCAAGGAAAAAGATAGAAGCTCGATAGATATGGTTATTTAAGCTATTAGTAAAGTATTTCCATAAATTGGGGGTTATTGTAAATTGGCTTTTGAACAAGTAGCAATTGTTAATTTCTTCAAGTTTGTAATCAATAGAGGAGAGGCACTAGGACTGTGTTCCCCATAACTTCATAAATTCATAGTTTCTTTGTACTGGTGACCTCTCCCGATGCTTGGTATGTAGAATCAATAAGTTAAGTTCCTCTAAACTACCTTAAGTTCCCAATTAGATGACTATCCTCAATTATATTTTTATGTCCAATGAGTTTTGCAATCTAACCTTTATGTCACTCCTCAAACCCCATTGAGACGGAGAGGCACTAGATGCCCTAAAAGACTGAGAGAACTAACTTATAACTTGTTCTTATCGCACATGCAACTATGATAATTATAAATCTTTAACAAGTATAGGTAAGATACCCTGATAAAAGAACAACATAGATAAGGCCAAAATATCTATGCGACTTAGCTATTGAGGCCTTAATTACTAGAAACAAGACATACCTGTGCTTTACTTTGACATCAGTCTACAAAGAAAGACAACTTAGCTTAAGTTTGGATAGGACCCCTCCATACCTCTAACTTTAATACAATATCAACATATATATTGAAGACTCCGCAAAGCCCCGAATCAATATGAATCTCACTAAAAGTCGTTGAGTATTATGTGCTTCTATTGGAGAATTTACCTTATCCTGCAGCTTGAAACACAGTATCCCCATGAGGGACGTTAGTAAGAAAGAATGTACTAAATATGTAAGGCATATGGTAACCCTATGTAAAACAAAAGCTTAAATGAAATCAGGTACAAATGTATAGATAAGGAAAAAAAATAACCTTAGCTCGTACTTGTGGAATTATGTATACTACATTTATTTCTTTACTTGCTCTTATTTTCTTAATAACTCTTTAATGCAAAACTTGGGATCGACCCATGCTAGGCTTTTGCCTCTGGGATACCACCCATAAAAAACAAATTGGGATCAAACCATGCTAGGCTTTTTACCCTTGGATACCACCCATACATACATTAATTTGGGATCGACCCAAGCTAGGACTTGGCCCCTGGGATACCACTCATAGTTACGTACCACACATAATTACGTAGATTCACTTTATCTTGCTTCTTTAATCATTGAGATTGTTCTTTTTATGGTCATAACATTTTTGAGCTTTTGGGACTATAGACATGTGAACAATATAATTGGGGAAGTAACAAATACATAGGAAACAAATGTAACATCAATGTAATAATTAAGAACTTCTACAATACAATGATCCTTATTTGACCTAGGGAATAGCTCATAGAACTTGTTGTTTAAAATAACGTTGTCATACAAGTACTTGAATGAATAAATAGACAGATATAGAGTAATGAACACATATCAACTTACTTTAACACACTTGAGAGACCATGGGCAGATCCACATTAGGGATAAGTGTACATTCCATGTAAGGACATATAAAATATATAATGGACATAATATATATATGACATATGAACACTCATAATGTGTGAAATATAGGATCCTATTGACTCAATGAACCTTATTTGACTTAGAGTATGACCCATGAAACTTGCTTCTTAGAGTACCTTTTTTATTCTAGTACTTAGAAGAGTAAATGTACAGATCTAGTCACACACACATTTTGAAGTACTTTGACACATTTGTGAAACCATGGGCCATATGAAGAAGATCATTAACTACATTTGAAATTGTACACCGCAATATGTATCATTTACTAGGAAGATCACTTAGAAAGCTCACCTTGTTGGTAGTAATGCAAGAATAAGATTTCATGCCAAAGAATATGGAATCGAATAGCCTTACATACCTTATTGTACTACGTGGATATTATGACTTAAAATTCTTCCCTTCAAATTATTAATCTATAATGAAATGATTGGTAAAACTAGTATTAGTAGCTAATCAATCAATTTGGGCTACTTGATCTCACCAAAATACTAACCGGGCAGTAGCCCCTAATTCCTCAAATCAAGCATGTGTAAAACCCCGTACATTTACGACCCTACTTGACAACTTTGAACAATGTTTACCCTAGGTTCGAGAGCAACAAGTACGTATTTTGTATTGTTATTGATGGAACATTTGATATTGTGTTAGTAAATGTGATTAGACCTTCGTAGGAGGTGTTTGTGACTTTGTGGAGCATTTGTTGGGTGAAATGTGAGGTTTAAGGGACATCCAAGCAAAGGATCTTAAAGATAAGAGGCAAGCAAAAGGTTGGGACTTGAAGAATCCAACCAAATCCGCAAAGAAAAGTCGAAATCAAAGATTTAGTATGGGGCGCTCCAGGTGGCATGCCAGGCCGATTTGGACTGAATTTTTTGTGGAAAAGAAAGCAAGGGGGAATGCCAGGAAGCGTACCAGGCCGCCCCTACACACCTTTTCTAGAGCTGAAATATTTCTAAGTCCCTAGGGCACCCGAGAGCGTGCCAGGGTGCTTTTTGCCAAATTTCTTTTATGATTATTAGTCTATAAAGAGGACTCTTGGGTTATGGTATCCTTATTCCATCGTAGTAGGACTACTCTTGAGCGATTTTGGCATTCGATTTGGGGTTAATTCTTCTTCATAAGTATTTTATTAAAATATGTTCAATTAAGCCATGAGTGGCTAAAATTTCTTATTTTTGAGATTGAGGCTACGAACATGAATCTCGTGAGTGTATATTGTCGTGGCATTTATGAAATTATTTAAACATAAGATATATGGTGGATCATACGTTGAATTTGGTGGGCTAAGTGAACATGCGTTAATGGGCTCAATTTGAGGCCCAAAATGAAGTCAAAATGCATGGCCCAAAGGGGAAATGACCCATTCTTCAAATTTGACCAAGTAAACATGGAATTTAATGCCAAGAATTGGCTAAGAATGACTTGAGGGGTTATATAAAGGCAAAAATAAGATTTTTATTCCAAAAACCACACATTCCTTTCTAGACATTTTCTAAAAGATATTTCTCATATCTTTCAAACCCTAAGGCATCTCTTTAGACAAGATCATCATTTTTTAAGCTTGGGTAAGTTTTTATTCTTGTGATTTAATATATTATATGCATGAGATATGGTGTAGATCATGATGGTTATGTCTAAAAGTGTGAGTAGTGAACTTTTGCTTTTTGCTAAAAGATGTGTCATCTATGTGATTTAAACTTGAAAGGAGACTTGAGGTTTTGATGGAAGTGAATGGTATGGATGAAGTATCAACATGTATGGTGTGGTTATGACCTTAACTTGTTTTTGTTTCTAGGTGTAAACTTGTGGATCTAACTTGTGGGATTATTGTGGGATTATTTTCATGAACCATATTAAGGTGGCTTGATGGAGTAATTGTGACATAGTGTTAATGAGGAAGATTAAATGATACACTTGGTGTGAAGTGCTATTGGTTTATGACGTCTTGGTCAATGTATGAAATTTTGTGGTATTGTTGGTATGACAATGCCTTGAATTGTCTTGTAAAGGGTGGAATGACGTTATAAGGCAATCATGTAACTCATTGTCGTCTTATGCACTTGTAAGGTAGTTGGTTGTTAACGTGAGCTTCGTTACATATTTGTGTTGTTGAGCAAAATGTAAGAAAGGCGATGGACTGTTGTATTCACGTATAGGATTGTGTATTCATAGTGAGAAGACAAGGTATGTAAGGTTACTCTTTTCGTATCCTTCTGCAGCACATAGTGTTCGCATTGTCATTGTACTTGTTCCATTCAGAAATGTTTTAAGGTATTTCATTTCAGGTTGTCATCCATTGTTAGTCATATGTTCCTTATTCATTGATCAAATGTTACTCATGTGTTACATAATTGTGGACATGTTCCAAAGTTTCAAAAATGTTATGTTCCAAAGCTCCACTATTGTTATGACTATCATTGTGTCAATCTCTCAAAAGTAAAGAAATGAAGTAATGCATAGTTGTTGGTTACAAGAGTACGGGGGGGGGGGGGGTAGCTCTAGAGGTAGAAGCCTTGCTAGAGTCAGTCCCGAGATTATTGGATCAGGGGGTAGTCTTAGAGGCATAAGCCTAGCTAGGGCCAAACCTGACGGGAGTAGCTCTAGAGGTAAGAACATAGCTCAAGCCAAACCTGATATATTGGTTTATGGGTGGCAGCTCTAGAGGTAATAACCTAGCTTGAGCCGAGCCCAATATATTGATTTATGGGTGGTAGCTCTAGAGGCATAAGCCTAGCTCGAGCCGATCCCAACATAACATTATGTTATGTTAAGACCCACTGATCAGTTGGGGCCCGGGTACATTATGACACAAGTGATGATGAATAAGCATAAAAGCAAAGAAGCAAAGAATGTAATGAAAGTAATATACGTAGTTCCAAACTTACGGACCGATGGTTTATCCATATTGGCTATTCTCTTATATTTGATTCCATTAAGGTTCTTATGTATATATGTAGTTTCTTATAGCCTTACATACTCAATACATTCTTCGTACTGATGTCCCTTGGGGGAATTACCTTAATTTCTGCAGGCACAGGTGCTCATAGACCCCCACAGTAGATTGCGGATCATTTTTCGATCATTGGTGAGCTCCAGTTGGTTCGGGGCTTTCCAAGTCACATGTCTACATTTGTTTTAGTATTATAAAGTTGTATAAAGTGGGGACTTATCCCGACTGTAGGTTGGTTATGTATATGTATTTGTATAGGCTTTGTAGACGTATGTGGGAAGATGAAGGAAAGAGATGTATGTCCATTTTGACTTGATGGCCCTAACGACCAAGTTTCATATATAATATGTTTTCCATGACTTCTGCCATTGGTATTTTATAGTTACATGAGGTAGAATGATATTCCTACATAGACAAGCATATGAATGTACATTAGCAAGGACTGGTTCTCTCAGGCCTCAACAGCTTTGGGTGCCAGTCCGCCTCGTTGAAATTCGAGGCGTGACAAAAGTGGTATCAGAGCAGGTCGTCTGAAGAGTGCCTACAAAGTCTTGTCTGAGTAGAGTCTTGCTTATGGATGTGTTGTGCACCTTATTTATACGTAGGAGGCTATGGTACATTTAGGAGTTGTTTCTTTTCTTCATTTCTAGATCATGCAATAGAGCCAATGTTGTAAGTGGAATCGTATCTGACCAGTGTAATTGCTTTCTTTGATATAGTAAAATACCGATGACAAGAAGACGTAGACGCAAAGGTAAGCAGGTAGATATGCTTGCTGGTGAAGCAATAAGTAAATCACCACCTGACCAAGCTAGTCAAGGTGGGGCTAACACTGAAAGTGCATCACGATCTTTTTCTACTTTTCTAGCTCCAGAAGAGCCAAGAGGTAGAGAATTACCCGCGGAACTGCCTATGAATGCCAGTGACCAGGATTTAAGAAATGCAGTACATATGTTGACTAAGATAGTTGCTGCACAAAGTCAAGGACAAGCTGGTCCAATGACAAATGAGGATGATGCGTCTAGAGTGGTGAGTCACAGGACACAGGACTTTCTAAAATTAGACCCTCCTATATTCACTGGGTCAGATCCAAAAGCAAATCCACAAGACATTGTGGATTAAATCCAGAGGGCTCTAGATGTTATGCACCTGACTAATGTTGAAATAGTTGAACTTGTGGCCTATAGATTGAAAGGTGAAGCTATATTGTGGTATGAAGACTGGAAAAGATCGAGGGGTATTGATGCACTTCCAGCTGGTTTGGAAGAATTTAAAATGGCATTCCTTGATCATTACCTCCCATATGAGATCCGAGAGGCACGTGCAGACCAGTTTCTAAATCTACGTCAAGGGAATATGAGTGTTAGAGAATATAGTCTTTAGTTTAATTCCTTGGCCCGATATGCTCCGAATATAGTGGCCAGAATGACAGACAGAGTCCATCTGGACAAATTAGAGCCATATTTGGTAAGGGACTACACCATTGCTGCCTTGAACAAAGATATGGACATAGCCAGAATAAAGGCCTTCGCCCAGAAAATGAAAGATCAGAGACAGAGAAGAAGGGTACATGAATCTGAAAGAGAACAGTCCAAAAGAGCTAGACCTATGGGACAGTCTATGGCATCCCAAGGAGAATCTAGGCCTCGGATGTTTCCTAGACTGCCTAGACCATCATTCTTCTATTTCACAGCACGCACTCACTCTCAATTTTAAGGGTTTAGAGGCGGTCAATCTGGGAAGAGTAGTGGAATTCACGTATCACAGGCAACAGGATTATCTCATCAGCAGTGTCAGTACTGCAGGCGTACTTATTTAGGTACATGTTGATTAGGGACGAATCCTTACTTTTGGTGCTGTATGTCGGGGCACATGATGAAAGAGTGTCTCCAGAGGAGCATGGGTGGTATAGCATGACCTGCGGGATCAACCGTTGCATTATAATCATTGGTTCCTCCTTTAGGCCGAGGTGTGCAGTCTGTTGGTTGTGGTAGAGGTGCCAGAGGAGCATCCAGTACTAGTGGGGTCCAGAATCGTACTTATGCTCTAGTGTACCGACAGAATTCGGAGGCTTCTCCCGATGTAGTTATAGGTATATTGTCCATATTTTCACGTCCTGTTTATGCATTGATTGATCCGGGCTCTACTTTATCATATGTTACTCCATTGATTGCTACAAAATTTGAAAGAACACCAGAATCCTTAGTTAAGTTAATTGAAGTATCTACACTAGTTAGTGAATTTATTGTTGCAAAAAGAGTATATCGTAATTGTGTAGTGACTGTGTGTGGTCATGATACACTAGCTGATCTCATTGAACTAGACATGGTGGATTTTGATGTGATAATGGGAATGTATTGGTTAGCTTCTTTTTATGCCACAGTAGATTGCCGGGCCAAGAAGGTACATTTTCATTTTCCACAAGAAAATGTTCTTGAATGGCAGGGTAATGTGGGGGCACTGAAAGGAAAATTCATTTCCTATCTTAAAGCAAAGAAAATGATAGCCAAGGGGTATATATATCATTTAGTCCGAGTGCAAGATACTGATGTGGAACCACCAATTCCTCAATCGGTTCCGGTGGTTAATGAATTCCTTGATGTATTTCCTAACGATCTTCCAGGTTTACCCTAGAAAGGGAAGTAGAGTTTGGTATTGATGTGATACCAGGCACTCAGCCTATCTCTATTCCTCTATATAGAATGGCTCCAACAGAATTACCTGAATTGAAGGAGCAATTAAAAGACTTGCCGGACAAGGGCTTCATCAAGACTAGTATGTCCCCGTGGGGTGGACCGATATTATTTGTACTGAAGAAAGATGGCACATTGAGAATGTGCAATGAATATCGGCAATTGAATAAAGTAAGGATCAAGAACAAATATCCCCTCCCTAGAATTGACGATTTGTTTGATCAGTTACAGGGATCCATGTTTTTTTCAAAGATCAACTTGAGATCGGGTTACCATCAAGTCAGAGTTAGAGAAAAGGATATACCCAAGACATCTTTCCGAACACGGTATGGCCACTATGAATTTTTAGTTATGTCGTTTGGACTAACAAATACACCAGTTGTTTTCCTGGATTTGATGAATAGGGTGTTTAAGCCATTCCTGGATGCGTTCGTGAAGGTATTTATAGATGATATTCTGGTTTATTCCAAATCACAAGAGGACCACGCGAATCACTTATGGCAAGTGTTACAGATTCTCCGGGATCGTAAGTTGTATGCCAAGTTCTCTAAATGTGACTTTTGGTTAAAATCCATAGCATTTTTGGGTCACATTGTGTCAGATGAAGGCATTAGGGTGGATACACAAAAGATCGAAGCGGTGAAAAATTGGCCAAGGCCTACGACGCCCATAGAAATTCGTAGTTTTCTGGGATTGGCCGTTTATTATAGAAGGTTTGTTGAAGGGTTTTCTTCCATTGCTGCACCTTTAACGAAGATTACACACAAGGCAGTCAAATTTTAGTAGAATGATGCATGTGAGAAAAGCTTCCAAGAGCTGAAAGATAAATTGACTTCTATATTTGTATTGGTACTTTCGGAAGGCACTGAAGGGTATGCAGTATATTGTGATGCATTCGGAGTTGGCCTCGGATGTGTATTGATGCAGCATGGTAAGGTAATAGCGTATGCCACGACAGTTGCGACCACATGAGAGAAACTATCCCACACATGATCTTGAGCTAGCAGCTGTGGTATTCACTTTAAAGATATGGCACCATTATTTGTATAAAGTTCATGTTGATACCTACACTGATCACAAAAGTTTGCAATATATATTTAAGCAGAAGGAACTCAATTTGAGGCAACGAATATGGCTAGAGCTCTTAAAAGACTATAATATTAATATCCTATATCATCCAGGAAAAGCAAATGTGGTGGCCGATGTATTAAGACGCAAAGTAGTAGGAAGCACTAGTGTCCAGTTGACGGAAAAGAAAGATATAGTTAAAGATTTGCATCAACTAGCCAGCTTGGGGGTTCGTCTTATTGAATCCTCAAATGAAGGAGTTATTGTGTAGAATACGTCAGAATCTTTATTAATAGCTGAAGTGAAAGAGAAGCAGCATGCGGATCCTATGTTATTGCAGCTGGAAGAGAATGTAAAACAGGGTTTGACAAAGGTTTTTGATCTTACGCAGGAAGGAGTAATTCAATGCCAAGGTAGATTATGTGTACCGGATGTAGATGAGTTGAGGAGATGCATTATGACAGAGGCGCATCATTCACGATATTCTATTCATCCGGGAGCTACCAAAATGTACCATGATTTGAAGGAAATGTATTGGTGGGGAAACATGAAGAAGAACATTGCAGAATTTGTAGCTCAATGCCCGAATTGTCAACAAGTAAAGGTAGAGCATCAGAAACCAGGAGGTTACATGCAATGTATCAATCTTCCAGTATGGAAATGGGACATGATTAATATGAATTTCATCACAGGTTTGCCTCGTACACTGCGAAAAGTTGATTCTATATGGGTCATAGTTGACAGGCTTACCAAATCAGCGCATTTCCTACCAGTCAAGACCACCTATACAGCTGAAGATTATGCAAGGTTGTATGTTAAAGAGATAGTGAGATTGCATGGGATTCCAATTTCCATTATTTCAGACAGAGGAGCACAATTTACCATACATTTTTAGAGATCTTTTCAGAAGAGCTTAGGTACACAAGTGAATTTGAGTACGAGTTTCCATCCTCAGACAGATGGACAAGCAGAACGTACTATCCAAACACTTGAAGATATGCTACGAGCGTGCACGTTAGATTTTTAAGGCAGTTGGGATGGTCATGTGCCTCTTATTGAATTTGCTTACAACAATAGCTATCATTTAAGTATTAAAATGGCACCTTATGAAGCTTTATACGGAAGGAAATGTAGATCACCAATTGGATGGTTTGAAGCGGGTGAAACTGCTTTACTTGGGCCAGATCTTGTTCATCAAGCTCTGGAGAAAGTTAAAGTGATACAACAGCGGCTATAAAGGGCCCAAAGTCGACACAAGTCCTATGCTAATGTTAGAAGAAGAGGGCTCGAATTCACATAGGTGATTGGGTATCTTGAAGATGTCACCGATGAAAGGGGTAATGCGATTTACGAAGAAAGGGAAGTTGAGTCCCCGATATATAGGGCCATATGAAATTGTATGAAGATTTGGGCAAGTTGAGTATGAATTGGAACTACCCCAGGAACTCTCCACAGTTCATCCAGTATTTTATGTTTCGATGCTTCGAAAGTGCATAGGAGATCCATCTTGTATTGCTCCCATTAAAAATGTACAAGTTACGGAGAATCTCACCTATGAAGAGATACCTATTGCTATTCTGGATAGACAAGTGAAGAGGTTAAGGAATAAAGACGTAGCATCCGTAAAGGTACTTTGGAGAAATCAACAAGTAGAGGAGATCACATGGGAAACTGAAGAAATAATGAAGTCCAAGTACCCTCATTTGTTTCAAATGGAAGAAAAAGTTCAAAGTGCGGAAGTGGAGCAATAACAAGTAAGTATCTATGAGCATTATGTGTATATGTATATATATGCTAATATAGAGATGCATTTGTTGTACGTGAGACGATGTTATTAACATTCGAGGATGAATGTTTCTAAGGAGGGAAGAATGTAACACCCCGTACATTTCCGATCTTACTTGACAACTTTGAACCATGTTTACCCTAGGTTCGAGAGCAACAAGTACGTATTTTGTATTGTTATTGATGAAACATTTGATATTGTGCTAGTAAATGTGATTAGACCTTTGTAGGAGGTGTTTGTGAATTTGTGGAGCATTTGTGGGGTGAAAAGTGAGGTTTAAGGGACATCCAAGCAAAGGATCTTAAAGATAAGAGGCAAGTAAAAGGTTGGGACTTAAAGAATCCAACCACATCCATAAAGAAAAGTCGAAATAAAAAATTTAGTATGGGGCGCTCCAGGTGGCTTGCCAGGCCACTTTGGCCTGAATTTTTTGGGTCACAGGCAGCAAGAGGGCGTGCCAAGCCTCCCCTGCACACCTTTTCCAGAGCTAAAATTTTTCTAAGTCCCTAGGGTGCCGGGGTATTTTTTGCCAAATTTCTTCTATGATTATTAGTCTATAAAGAGGACTCTTGGGTAATGGTATCCTTATTCCATAAAATTAGGACTACTCTTGAGCGATTTTGGCATTCGATTTGGGTTTAATGCTTCTTCATAAGTATTTTATTAAAATATGTTCAATTAAGCCATGAGTGGCTAAAATTTCTTATTTTTGAGATTGAGGCTACGAACATGAATCTCGTGAGTGAATATTGTCGTGACATTTATGAAATTATTTAAACATAAGATATATGGTGGATCATACGTTGAATTTGGTGGGCTAAGTGAACATGCGTTAATGGGCTCAATTTGAGGCCCAAAATGAAGCCAAAATGCATGGCCCAAAGGGGAAATGACCCATTCTTCAAATTTGACCAAGTAAACATGGAATTTAATGCCAAGAATTGGCTAAGAATGACTTGAGGGGTTATATAAAAGCAAAAATCAGATTTTTATTCCAAAAACCACACATTCCTTTCTAGACATTTTCTAAAAGATATTTCTCATATCTTTCAAACCCTAAGGCATCTCTTTAGACAAGATCATCATTTTTTAAGCGTGGGTAAGTGTTTATTCTTGTGATTTAATATATTATATGCATGAGATATGGTGTAGATCATGATGGTTATGTCTAAAAGTGTGAGTAGTGCACTTTTGCTTTTTGCTAAAAGATGTGTCATCTATGTGATTTAAACTTGAAAGGAGACTTGAGGTTTTGATGGAAGTGAATGGTATGGATGAAGTATCAACATGTATGGTGTGGTTATGACCTTAACTTGTTTTTGTTTCTAGGTGTATAACTTGTGGATCTAACTTGTGGGATTATTGTGGGATTATTTTCATGAACCATATTAAGGTGACTTGATGGAGTAATTGTGACATAGTGTTAATGAGGAAGATTAAATGATACACTTGGTGTGAAGTGCTATTGGTTTATGACGTCTTGGTCAATGTATGAAATTTTGTGGTATTGTTGGTATGACAATGCCTTGAATTGTCTTGTAAAGGGCGGAATGACGTTATAAGGCAATCATGTAACTCATTGTCGTCTTATGCACTTGTAAGGTAGTTGGTTGTTAACGTGAGCTTCGTTACATATTTGTGTTGTTGAGCAAAATGTAAGGAAGGAGATGGACTGTTGTATTCACGTATAGGATTGTGTATTCATAGTGAGAAGACAAGGTATGTAAGGTTACTCTTTTCGTATCCTTCTGCAGCACATAGTGTTCGCATTGTCATTGTACTTGTTCCATTCAGAAATGTTTTAAGGTATTTCATTTCAGGTTGTCATCCATTGTTAGTCACATGTTCCTCATTCATTGATCAAATGTTACTCATGTGTTACATAATTGTGGACATGTTCCAAAGTTTCAAAAATGTTATGTTCCAAAGCTCCACTATTGTTATGACTATCATTGTGTCAATCTCTCAAAAGTAAAGAAATGAAGTAATGCATAGTTGTTGGTTACAAGAGTATGGGGGGATAAATCTAGATGCATAAGCCTATCTTGAGCCGATCCCGAGATTATTAGATTAGGGGGTAGTCCTAGAGGCATAAGCCTAGCTCGGGCCGAACCTGACAGGGGGTAGCTCTAGAGGTAAGAACCTAGATCGAGCCGAACCAGATATATTGGTTTATGGATGGAAGATCTAGAGGTGATAACCTAGCTCGATCTGAGCCCGATATATTGATTTATGGGTGGTAGCTCTAGAGGCATAAGCCTAGCTCAAGTCGATCCCAACATAACGTTATGTTATGTTAAGACCCACTGATCAGTTGGGGCCTGGGTACATTGTGACACAGGTGATGATGAATAAGCATAAAAGCAAAGAAGCAAAGAAAGTAATGAAAGCAATATACATAGTTCCAAACATACAGACCAATGGTTTATCCATATTGGCTATTCTCTTATATTTGATTCCATTGAGGTTCTTATGTATTGATACAGTTTTTTATAGCCTTACATACTCAGTACATTCTTCGTACTGACTTCCCTTGGGGGACTTACCTTACTTGCTGCAGGCATAGGTGTTCATATACCCCCAGTAGATTGCGGATTATTTTTCAATCATTGGTGAGCTCCAGTTAGTTCGGGTCTTTCAGAGTCACATGTGTACATTTGTTTTGGTATTGTAAAGTTGTATAAAGTGGGGACTTGTCCCGACTGTAGGTTGGTTATGTACATGTATCTGTAGATGCTTTGTAGACGTATGTGGGAAGATGAATGAAAGAGATGTATGTCTATTTTGACTTGATGACCCTAACGGCCAAGTTTCATATATAATATGTTTTCCATGACTTCCGCCATTGGTATTTTTTAGTTACATGAGGTAGAATGATATTCCTACAGAGACATGCATATGAATGTACATGAGCAAAGATTGGTTCTCTCGGGCCTCAACGGCTTCGGGTGTCAGTCTGCCTCATTGGAATTCGGGGCGTGACAGCATGTTCTTTCCATTGCCTTATCGTCTAATCACGTCTATATACTATATGATCTTCTTAAAAGATCCCCTGATACTTCCCGGGCTTCAAGACAAACAAATAGTGCAACAAAGTGTGACAGGCAATCAGTTCCATAACCCCCAATTAAGTGGTGTATCATTACCAACTCCTTCTATATGTCCACACAACTACCTATGTCCCTTTCCAAAGTCAACCAAACTATCCCCCAATATACACATATAAAAGAACCCCCAAAACATCCCCAAACATCCTGTAACATAATAAGAATATATATTGAACTCAAAGATTCCAATAACCATCCCACAAGTTCTTGAAAAAAGACCTACATAATTCTCTTTTAAATTTGTATATAAAGAAGTGCAAGAATGGCCAGTAACTTTACCTCAAATTTGGAAATTTATTCTCTCAACTTGTACTTTTTCAAAAGCTTGAACTTTCCTACACACATAAACTAAAAAAGAAGAGAAAAATCTCTCAATAACCAAGAAAATTGGCAGTCAACTTGGGAAAGGGTCTGCCCCATATCTTAAGCATGAATAATATGAAATCCTAATCTCCCATGGAAGAATTAAGATAAACCCATAAGTATTTTTACTTACCTTGGCTGGAAAAAAGGATGGTTTCTCCAAGAACCCTAGGAGAAAATTAGGGCTATTGTTTGAAGCTAAGAGAGAACTTGACAGAAATTTAATAGGCGCGAAATATTTGTAAGTTTAAAATAAAGGGAAAAATCAGCTCATTTTGATCTTATAAAGCCCTTTTTGGCCACCTCTTCTTGATTATTTTGGACCATAATTTGGTCAAGTAGGTGATGCACCTGCTTGGCCATTTTGAGCTGGGCAAAAGTCCAAGTAGGTGATGCACCTACTTGGTTTATTTTATGCTTCTCTCTTATGTGGGGTTAACTATATTGGGCCTTGGGTAGATTGAGGTATTGGGCTTCCCATCCTTCTCTTTTCTTTTTCTTTTTCTTCACTTAATATGGGCCTGAAATTAATTACTTAAAATAGGCCTCAATATGGTTCATTAGTATAAGTAGGTGATCCATTACTTGGTTCTTTTTACTTAATCCTTTAAGTGATACATTTATTTTTCACCTACTAGCTTAATTAAGTCAAGCAAGCAGATCCCTTATTTATTCCATCTTCTAAATCTTAACCCCTTTGCTTAAACTTAACACTTACATATACTTGGCCACTTTAAACCTTTAGATAGAATACCACCTTACTATCTCTTGCTTAAAAACTTCTTTGAGGTTAACGTGGCCAAACACATGCTGAAATGTATGGGGAATTCCAGTAACCTTCAAATCTAGTTTAAACCGTTACTAATCACTTAATAAACATGTTCTCACCTGTACCGCAAGGCTACCTCAAGATCCATATAAATAGAACCAATATACATTAAATACAAGGTATTACAGTATATATGTTGAAAGGTGCAAGGTGTTACATCATCCCTCCCTTTGGGTCATTTATCCTCGAATAAGAAGTGTTCCTTAAAATAAGGTCAACTTTGGACATCCTCCAAAAATTTTACCAGAGTTTCCTTTATAAATAGGACTATCCAAAATATGTCAATCGACCAGAAGTACATATTGACAAGCCTCATAGGGCATTTTAGAAAGTGTAGCACCTGAAATAATCAAATGATAAGTAAGGCTCCTCATGGCCACAAACAATTAAGCGAAACAATTTAATATAACATAACTTACCTTTTTCTCCTTTTATATACACTAACTTAAGGTAAAACACTTGTAAGGTGGAAATAGCAAGTATGAACTATACATTTTAAAATATGACACGTGAGCATGATAACAAGTGAACTAATCAGCTAAGAACCTTTGAGCAAATGAATAGATGCTTATGGAACTTATAATCGTGTAAGAAAGACACACAATATAGGAACCTCTTACATACTCTGGGAACAAATATGGATACTTAAATCTTAATGGAGCCCTCATACTTCCAAGTGGATTTTTCAATACCCTGACTCCTTTACTATTACAGAGGATACATTTGAACAGGCACTTTCCTTAACCAACTTTTCTATAGGTAAGGGTTGTGCTAAAATTTACTGTGTGCCCAACCATTTTTGGATAATTCCTCACTTGATCATGACATGGGGTAACTTTGTCCCCACACATTTAGTACTTAATCCAATAAGCATAAAGGAGGATATAACATATAAACAAACAAGTCACATAAAGTCTACAACACATAAGTAAGTGGGCACAAAAGATCACCTAATATATTAACAATAAACCATAAGGAAGTGTATTTTGCATATGAACAAGCTTACGTACATAAGAGGAATATGATGCATAGGAATTTGATCTATTGGAACATATGATCGATATACAAGTAAGTTGTAACAGCCTATAATATATAAGTATATGAACTAGGTGGAATGCAAGAAAATAAACTATAAGACATGTAGCATATGGGAAGATGAATTGCAAAATTTTAGTACATGGGCAAGTGGATTGTAAACACGTTGAGTTAATGGACTAGATGAACACATAATATGTGAGCACTAAAGCTAACAGAGCATTTTACATATAAGCAAGTGGACTAGACATGTAGTCTCATGATAAAAGAAATATGAATCACGTGGGCAGGTGGACTCTATCACGTGCATAAGTGGACTAACACATTGAATGTGTACTTTATGAAATATTAGTGAGTGAGCATATTATATGAAAAAATTAACTATGGGGCATGTAATTCTTAAACAAGTAGGCTATAAGGTATGTAACATACAAGCAAATGTTCTATGAAGCATGTGGCACGTAGACAAGTGAATTGTGGTACATATAATCCATGAACCACTAATTTATAATGACTATCGCATATGAACCATTAATCTATAATGCATATAAAATACGGGGAAGTGATATGTGTCAAGTGATTGGTTAAATAGGGTAACATCCTATGAAACGTATAGCAATAAGTAAGGGGTTTTATGAAGCAAATAACAACTACATGCAAGTTCTCTATGACATATATAACATGTGTGATAGTATCTACAAATGACATATGACCTACAAATAGATGAGCTATAGGACATATAGTATGTATAAATGTATAAGAAAGTAGAACCTTTAGAAACTAGAGACATCCCATAGAACCACTCTGTCATATCTTAAGTGCAAGCATACTACCTCTAGTTCTCACTCACGGGTAGTGTAGTTCTGCTCATGTTTCTTACTCACCTCAAAATGTATGCAATTGATTTCTCATGTTGTCTTTTTGATACTGAGAATTTTTCTCATAAGTGTTCCGACCATTAGATTCGGGAAGCTTTCTGAGTGTATCCAAACATTGGATAAGGGTATGGAATCCCTATAATTCTTCTATAGTAATGAGGGATCAAGGATAACTATTTCTTTGTTCCTGGATGACGATACATAATTACACTTGATGTTTAATACCTTATTAATGTTGAAATAAGAAAATGCATGAATGAATCTTTAGTGCACCATAACCAATTATAATTTACACACTGCCAATTACACATAATGTCAAGTACATGCAAACTCAAATTATGATTTCGTAACATATGAGGAGTAGCCGCCTTGGCTCAAAAAGTTAGTTTTTGTCCATGCTAACAAATTTACCATAATGGTATATTAAGTGAGAGTGCTCCTGTCCCTTTTCATTTAAAGGAACCAATAAGAACAATCGGTATATAATCAACTGTCTTTTCCCTTAGTCAAATTATAATTGGAATTTTATTTATTTAGGTCCATACATATGCATAATGACCTATCCTTATTTCATATGAATAATGTATGTGCATTCTAGGGTATAACACTAGTCAGTGTATCTTCTATCAAAGTGATATATTGATCACCCTTTCTATTCTTATAACTCTTAAGACAGGATACCAAAATTCACATCGATAGTTCAAAAGTTTAAAGAGTTGTTTAGGCATGCCTTTACAACTGGTTAGAATTGAAAAGTATATATATTCTTCTTAAATCACATGCTTAATAAGAATTCTCTTATAATAAGGGCACAAGCTATGTCACCATTTCTTCTATGGTATTCAAATGTCATTATCCTTTATTTCATATATAATCTATGCCTTCCTCTACTTTTAATATTCTAACTGATCATATCTTACGTCTAACCCCTCAGCATTTTCAACCTTAATGTTTAGTTCCATTCACTTTTATAACCAAAACATAGATCACCACATGACATTATTATACATATACTCTTATATGAAATGATAAAAAACACTTATCCTTTGATTTTTAAAACCACAAAAGGATCACACAATTTAACCTATTTGGGGTGGTCATAAGAATATATCATATAATTCCATCCACTAACATACCCAAATAATTAGTACACACCTGGGCGCCTTACTATCCAAATAAGAGTATCTCTAGCCAATACTATTGTGGTATATTCAACTACTGAACTATGCTACTGCCACGTCTTTTACCTAATATAAAGCTAGTTCAACAAATTCTATTTATTATACATGCATAACAATAAAGATTCTATGTCTATTACTAACAAAGTATTGAATGTACTTTATTGGGATTAGATCCTATTGTCATGGGATGAGTTGTGTGGAGGAAATCTCAGACTCAAGAACAAGTCACATCCTCTTAAGAAGTTGTATAGGAAATGTTACAGCCCATCTTTATGACTGGTTAACCATTTACTGTGTAGCAAAAGAATGACCCTGTTATATCCTATTAATATGAACCAAGATGATACAAGCTATACAAATCCAAATACAGATTCAAGTAACATAGAAATCTCTACGAGTCTTTCTCTGGATTTTGATAACATGAAACCTTTCTTTGAAGGTTGCCTCTTGGACAATACTCATGTATTGCTTTTGACATCTTTGACCTTATCCGTAATAGGCATAATCTATGTGACATAAATCATAGTAAAAGAGGGAACATATTGCTTAACTTAGCTCTATCACACAATTTAGATTATGATAGAAGGCCACATTTCCTGAATGTCCAAGTAACGCCCTAATTATAAATGTGGCGTACAACATATTCATAAGTAAGGCTCTACTATACATGACTTTGTAGACTCCATAGGATGACCTACTCTGATATAAATTTTGTCATGCCTCAAATCCCATTGAGACGGACAGGTATCTGATGCCTGAAAGACTCGAGAGAAACAACTTAAAACTTATTCTTATCAAGCATGAAGCTATGATAATTATAAAGCTTTGAAAAGTATAGGTAAGATACCCTGAAAAAATACCAACATATATAGGCCTAAAATATCTACGTGGCTTAGCTGTTGTGGCCTTAATTACTTGAAACAAGACATAACTATGCTTTACTTTGACATTAGTCTACAAAGCCTCTAAAAATAAAGATAACTTAGCTTAGGTCAGGACAGGACCCCGCCATATCCTTAACTTTAATACAATATCAAAATATATATTGAAGACTCAACAAAGCCTCAAATCAACTTGATGCTCACCAAATGCCACTGAGTATCTTGTGCATTTATTAGAGAGATCTACCTGAACCTGCGACATGAAACATAGCGTTCCCTATGAAGGACGTCAGTCTAAAAGAATGAACTAAATATTTATGACATAAAGTAACAACATGTAAAACAAAACTCAAATGAAATCAAACACAAATGCATAGATAAGGATAAAAGACCACCTTTGCTTGTACTTGTGGAATTATGTGCATTACATTTTTTTTTACTTTGCTCTTCTTTGCCTTATAACTTTATAATGCATGTGATACAAATGACCAGTTGATCAGTGGTATAAGAGGATTACCCATACTAGGCATTTTAACCCTTGGGATACTGTCCTCATAAATACACAACTTGGGATCGACCCATGCTAGGCCTTGGCCCCTGGGATTCCACACTTAATTATGTAGATTCACTTTACCTTGTTTCTTTGATCTTTGAGATTGTTCTTTTGGTGGTCATAACATTATTGAGCTTTTGGAAATATAGAAATGTGAACACTATACTTGGGGCAATAACAATGATATAGGAAACAAATGTAACATCAATGTAATAATTAAGAACTCATATAACACAATGATCCTCATTTGACCTAAGGAATAGCTCAAACAACTTGTTGTTTAAAATAAATGTGTCATACTAGTACTTGGAAGAATAAATAGATAGATGCAGAGTAATGAACACATATGAACTTCCTTTAACACACTTGAGATACCATGGGCACATACAAATTAGGGATAAGTGTACATTCCACATATGGACATATAAAATATATAATGGACAGAATATGTATCCGACATATGAACACTCGTAATGTGTGTAATGTAGGATCCTATTGACTCATTAAACTTCATTTGAATTAGTGTATGACCCACAAAACTTGTTGATTAGAGTACCTTTTTATGCTATTACTTAGAAGAGTAAATATGTAGATCTACTCACACATGTAGTTTGAAGTACTTTGACACATTTGTGAAATCATAGGCAGTAGGAAGAATATCATTAACTACATTGGAAATTGTAAACTATCGGTCTGTATATTTTTCCATGAAAATCACTTAGAAAGTTTACTTTGTTTGTAGTAATGCAAGTATAATATTTCATGAAAAATAATATGGAATCAAATAGCCTTACTTACCTTGTTGTACAATGAAGATATTACGACTTAACCTTCTCCCCTTCAGATTATTAATCTACAATGAAATGAGTGGTAAAACTTGTACTGGTAGCTAATTAATTAGTTTGGGCTACTTGATCTCACCAAAATACACTAACCAGGAAGTAGCCACTAATTTCTCAAATCAAGTATGTTCTTTCCACCCCATTCTTCTCTAATCATGTCTATATACCATATGATCTTCTTCAAAGATACATCAAAATTTCTTGAGGTTCAAGAAACATACAAATAGTACAACAAAGTGTGGCAGGCAATAAGCTCCCATATACCCTAATTAAAAGGTGTATCACCACCAACTCCTTCTATACTTCCATACAACTACCCATGTCCCTTTCCAAAGTCAACCAAACTATCCCCTAATATACACATATAAAATAGCCCCTAAAACAACCCCTAACATCATATAACATAATAAGGATATATATTGAACTCAAAGATTCCAATAACTTGCCCACAAGCTCTTGACAAAAGACCTAAAAAATTCTCCATCAAATTTGTATATAAGGAAGGTCAAGAATGGGCAGTAACTTTACCTCAAATTTGGAAATTTATTCTCTCAACTTGTACTTCTTCAAGAGCTTGAACTTCCCTTCACACTTAAACTAAAAAAGAAGAGAAACATCTCTCAAAAACTAAGAAAAATGGGTAGTCAACTTAGGGAAGGGTTTGCCCCATATCTTAAGCATGAATAACATAAAATCCTAATCTCCCATGGAAGAATTAAGCTAAAGCCATAAGTATTTTTACTTACCTTTGCTAGTAAAAACAAGGTTTCTACAAGGGCCCTAGGAGAAAATTAGGGCGGCTATTTGAAGCCAAGAGAGATCTTGAGAGAAATTTAATAAGAGCTGAATATTTGTAAGTTAAAATGAAGGGAAAAATCAGCTCATCTTGATCTTATAGAGCCCCTTTTCATCCACCTCTTCTTGCTCATTTTACACCATAATTTGGTCAAGTAGGTGATACACCTGCTTGGCCATTTTAAGCCGGTCAATAGTCCAAGTAGGTGATGCACCTACTTAGTTTATTTTAATCTTATCCCTTGTGCGGGCTTAAATATTCAGCCTTGGGTAGATTGGGGTTTTGGACTGCCCATCCTTCTTCACTTAATACGAGCCTTAAATTAGTCTCTTAATATAGACCTCAATCTGGTCCATTAGTCTAAGTGGACGATCCATTACTTGGTTCTTTTAACTTAATCCTTTAACTTATGTAGGTGATGCACCTACTTGTCACCTATTATCTTAATTAGGTCAAGCAAGAAGCTCCCTGATTTTATTTCATATTTTAAATCTTAACCCATTTACTTAAACTTAACAATTATATATACTAGGCCACTTTAAACCTTAATATAGAATACCACCTTACTATCTCGCGTTTAAATACTTCTGCCGAGGATAACTTTGCCAAGCACATGCTGAAATGTATGGGGCATTATAGTAACCTTCAAATCTAGTTTAAAATGTTAGTAATCACTTAATAAACATGGTTTCCTACCAGTACCACAAGGCTACCTCAAGCTCCATATAAATAGAACCAATATACATAAAATATGAGGTATTACAATATATGTGTTGCAAGGTGAGGGGTGCTACACCATACCTTGGATCCCAGACTAGCTTTCCCACATCTGCAACTCAAGCTATTAAGTGAAGGTTGATATCTCCAAGTCTCCTTTGTTTGTTCTATTTTAATATTTATTACCCCTTCTTCTAAAGTAAGTAAAGATAAGGTGAGTTCTAACATTGACCATCGTTAAAAAGTAATCAAATCAAAGAGAACAACAATACACATACAAATACCCTTTGAGAATCACCTTATACTTCAAATCCTACTTTGTTAATTTTTCATGGTTCCCACAACCCCAGTTGTGTTGTTTAGCTACTCATTATGGTAAGAACACAAGAATAATTCTGATAAAAAAGCATAATTATGCACTTACAAGAAGAATATGAAAAGCACAAATTTCAAATATGAATTAAAATTCTCAAAATCTATGTTTACAACTCTCAAGAACAAGTATATGATTTAAAAATAGTAATAGAACGTAAACTAAAACATAAAACCTAATAGGAGAATTTATAGATACAAAAATAAATCCTATCCTAAACATTATTGGAAAACTAAGTCGGCAGTTGCAACGATCGAGGCAATGGGTCGTATGGCCTTACTACACCTCATCACATATGCCCATAACATGTTGGCTTGATTTTTTTTATACTGGTGATTATGGCTAGTGACAACTCGTAGGGACACAGAACGGCTCACTGGGTGGTCGATTTCCACTAGAGTCACTTTTGCAACTTTCAGAACTTAATATTTGCTCAGTACGAGTCTTGACAATGACTCGTAGCCTCTCATGATGGATTATATGCTAAAATCATAGCCACTGACATCGATTTGTACCTCTTTAGGTCTTTTGATCAATATGCTCAGGACTGTTCACCTGGCGACTCGTCGCCTATCCCTACAACTTGTAGCCTACGATCGTAGCCAACACTTAATCTTCAAACTTCAAGATGTTTCGCACTATTAATACAATGGTTAATGCCACGACTCGTAGTATGACCTACCGAGTCATAGCCAGGCTTCAGATTCCAACACTTGGTCAAATTTAGCTCTTGATTCATCCAATTACCACCAAGACCTATTTTCTCGCAAAATTAACACAAACACATCACATCCACATAAACAAGCCTTAGTACTAGCATATTTTTTATGTTTTGAGCGTCGAAAGTGCCATGAAACCATGGCACATCAACACCCCCAACATAGAATGTCTGCATGTCCTCAGGCAAACAAAATAACACAAACACTATGACCTTTAACTAAGAGAAACCTAAGGGACCTACAATAGTCAATGCAATTCTGTTTAGCATAAAATTTCAACCCTCTCATATTCCAGAATCAAAAACCACCATGTGTATACATGCAACCCATTACCATGAAACAAAGAGATCAATAGATGGCATCATATTATGTACAAACAACCGAGCACATATGCAAATGACACTACCTAAAAAAATAGCAACCAATAATACAGCCCATGTACCCTCACAACAAGAAAGTCCCATACTCTCATAGTCTAAAGATGCAAATATAATCAGTGACTGAATCAAGACTCTCACTCTCACAAAGAATTTCTAATAGTGTACGTGAAATACCATATGATTTCCCTTATTTTCTATGCCTTAGTTTGTTGGACGGTTGGACTAGGATCACTATAGGACTTTTATTGGCTTGTAATATAGGCTTGGGGACGGGTGTGGTAAATATTGATACAGTGACTCAACCCTCCTTGTCACTACACTATTTTTGGCTTTACTTTTCAACCTCACTTATTTTCTTCTCCCTTATTGTCCTTTGCTTTTCTTCAGATTTATGATGTGATTTTCTTTTTACACTTTCTCTTTTTTTTTTCTTTTGCAAACTTTATTCATCACTTTTTTTTTACTTACAACACCCAAAATCCCTTTTCTTTTCCTTATACTAGCTTCCTTATACCCAATTTACAATAGATACCCTTATGATAGCCATCCTCAACTTAGGCAATTTATTTGAGTTGAGGTACACGGTGTCCAAGGAGGGAGATGGGAAGGTGAATAAGCTAATGAAAGAAATAGGTTGATGTAGGCTTAAACGTGGGATAAAGGTATAGTAATTTCATTTGGTAGGGCATTAGGCTAAAAGTGGACTAATCAAGAATGAGTTATGATTCTTTCCTAACCAACTATCCTACAACCTAGGCAAGACTAACTAGGCAAGTTCTAGATTCCACACATAAAGTTGTACTAAGTAAGAACCTCACACGCACATAGCACAGAGTTACACTATCAACTACTACCTATCCAATTCATGAATTGCTAAGCTACAGTTATTATACATATAATAATAATTCCATAACAAGATCTACAGTGGTTACAGTTCAAGACAGAAACAACGCGCAGTTTAAAACAAATTTTTAGACGGGGTATCCTTTAAACATCAAAATCAACAAAATTAAAATCAAAATATTCAAAACATGACTGCACTAAGGTTCCCCTATTTTCCTCCTAATCAAACACAACAAAACATATCAAAAATAAAATAAAACCTAAATATGTCGGTTCTACTATGCTAGCACACCCGTGGAAAAAGAAACACGACAACAAAAACCCATGATTGGTGGTACACCCCCCACCTCTAACTTTAAGAAAATGCAGCGCCCTCACTACATGCATATAGTGAGAAAAAGTAAAAACAAGGGGTAAGGACATACCTACAGCGGTGCTCTAGGTGCTGGATGTGGTCTCATTAGCTGGTAGGGTCTTAAAACTCACCCGAGCCGTTACTCTCGCAGCCTTGGATATGGCAAATCACTTAAATCAATATTTGCACCGATGGTGGCCGGTGCACTCAAAGGTAGTGAACTAGTGAGGCATGTGTCGTACCCCCACTATCATTAGTAGCATCACTAATAACATATCTTGGTGCCTCACAAACGCTGGAGTTCCCAAATCCATGCCCCATCTTATAAATCCTAGACAAGTGCTCCTGGGATGATAGCTTGCTTGCCTCGATCGCTTTCTTTACATTTTTTTTATCTCTCTTTCTATTCTTTCTTAGTCTTTTTTGCTCCTCACCAACTTCGACACTCTTTTTCTTACCTTTATTGCTTCAAATATGGTCCATCTCAACCCCCTCGATCGCTTTTATCATATGCATAGTTAGAGCCAGAAATGTTAAAAACTATCTAAATGATATGTCCTCAATTACAGCTCGAAAGGTAGCCAAATTTTCTCAAATCCTGTCCAAGTCAGGGGACTTCACAACCTTAATTTTGTAAGTGATCCTTCTTTCAAAATTATCAAAATGGGTCTACATCCCGCATATATCTAGCTGTTCTCCTTCTTTACCCAAGGTTGGACCCCATTTTAAATGTTGTCAACCATTCGCTCAACTATGGCCAACCACTTTAGCATAGTTTGTAAGAACTCTTGTGGTACTAGAACATAACCACTAGCAAATGGACGAGGCACGAATAAACCAGAAGTAGGAGTCAATGAGACAAAAAATGAAGGCTATTATAAAGAAAAGAAAGTGGTGGCATCAGCAGTAGCATGTGTCTTGGGTTTCAAGGCCTCAGTAGGTGTGGCCCCAATATCAGCAAAAATGGGTGTATCAATCTCCATGCTCATACACAACTTAAATGCTTTTTCCAATGATATAGCTCGCGCTAAAATATTTTCCTTGGACATAAGATTCATTGGGTTACGAATCAACCCAAGATCAGTAATGCTATGAACCATAATAAAATGATTTACCTCTAGCAATACTGGAACACCAGCCTCCAAGAATATCTATGCCACCAAACATGGGAATGGTATAGTCATTTCAGGCTTAATTGCTCTATCCCAAATTTCCTGAGCAATCAACTTGGTAATGTTAATCTCATAACCCTCCATAATTCTTACTAATAAGGTTGCTCGATCGGGTCATGGAACATTATCTCCAGATGTGGGACTCAATTGGTGATAAACCAAAGTCTAACAAAATTAGGCAGTTACGTTCAAGCTACATTTCTTGATCTGTGATGATCTACTGGCTACCCATTCAATATCTTTCTTTGCAGTAGTAATAATATTTGGAATCTAGTAAAAATGTACCATTTTGTCATTACTGCTAATGCACTTCAGCTTCACATCCCTTATCTCATCTATATGATGATTGGTCTTTAAGGTGTTAGCAGGGGTATAAAGTCCCAACCATGAAGGAAGCATTAAATAGTATGCTTTGAAATGTTAACATCAACAACACAAATCAACACAATAGGAGTAGGATCATGAACCATCTATAGAAAACCCTGCGACGCTAGCACCTTCAGCTTTCCTTGATAGGCCACATAAAATTCTCGACCTAATGTTATATTGTATCTACCCCGTTCCACAGTTATCCTCCTGAACTTATATTTATTAAAAATCTCTCATACTCGGGTATCTCATACTACTAGTAGTAATCAACCTTGTCTCTTCATAGAAACCCCTCTTAAGCCTGCCCATGATTTAGAAAATTTCAATGTCTTGATCCTATATGGCCTATATGCCCCTAATACCTCATCGATTAACCTATAAGGCTCCTTCAATATGAAGAACGGGCTGAGCTGGTGGTGGAGGCTGATTCTGTGGTGGAGGATTCTCTATGGAGGTCTCATCATCTACCTCAATAGATACATATGTACCAGACCTCAAACCTACTTGATATTTTGACTGACATCTAGATGTCCCATCTCTATTTCTGGAGTCACTTTATTTTTCTCATTCCTTAAACTCTGATTCTCTTTCCTCTTCAGACTAGGGAGGTGTAGGTATGCATAGTGGAGACACCCTTGCATTCTTCAATCGAGGCCCCGATCTACCAATCTAAGGTAAGCTCTCACATGGCTCAACTGAAGTCAACAGTGGATATTCCTTTACCGATCCACTGGATTCTTCATCACTAGGCACGTCTTTCAATTGTCTAGTAGACCATGCCTGTTTCTTAGGAGTAGGCTTCCCCCCTTTCTTAGAATCTTTCTTAGTGTTATTCTTAGGTGTCATCGCATTTATGGAGTTTAAACGTCATTACTCAAAAAGATTGAGAAATTAAAGTACAAGTATCAAAACACAGACAGTCCCTACGGGTCAAGCAATTAGTCATTGCCAGATGCTATGACTCGTTGGGTGACTCGTAGGGTTAAGCTTTAAAATATAATCATATTCTGTTCTCTATACAAATCTACCACATGAGTCATTGGGTCTCTCTATGACTAATTGTATAAGTCATTGGGTCAAACTCCTACAGATGTGCAATTGCAGGTTCTCAGTATGAGTGGTCCCTACTATTTTGACCCAGTGCCTACGACCAACACTGTGACTCATTGACACTGGCTATAAGTCATTCCATACACCTGTAGCATATAAGTTATATTACTTACCTAGATTTCCCTCCCCAGTCCCTACAACTTAATGAGATGAGCCATAGTGAGACCCTACATGTCACTTTAACTGGTTCTTAGAGTAATAGGGTGGAAATTTTATGAGATTGCAATTTTCATTTTTTTCACTCCCAGTTGCTATGGCTTATTCTACTAGTCATTGCCTTAGGGTATGACTCGTTTGGATGGCCATTGGGCCTTTGCACCAGAATTTTAGGTTTTAGTTTTAGTCTGCAACCACCTTTACACTTCAACACTTATTAATCCTATACTATACTCTAAGATTCAATGAAAAACAAAACAAAATCCTTGGGTTACCTCCCAAGTAACGCTTATTTAACATCACAACATGACATGGTTAGTTTGGTTACTCAGACAACCAAAATAACATATTGGTTGCTTCCCATGTAGCACCTAATTTAATATTGCGGTACGACTTGAGTGTATTGATTACTCAAATTTCATCAAGACACACATAACATATCCCCTTGACCTCTTCAACTTCACTTAGGTATTGTTTCACCTTTGGCCATTTACTTTAAACCTCTTTCTCTCATTATTTTCTAGCTAAACGGTACCATAAGAAAACACCATCACCACTTGATAAGGTCCTCTCCATTTTTATTTTACCTTGCCTGGAAACAAGAGAAGCTTGGAATCAAACAACAGAACTATATTGCCAGTAGTGAACTCTCTTTTCTCGATCTTTCCATCATGGTATGACCTCATCTTCTCTTTAGACAAGGGTGAACTTTGGTATGCTTTAAGAAGGAACCTATCCATCTCATTCAACTTCTTAAGTCTCAACTTTACCACATCACTTCATGTCAGATTCAACCTCTTGAGTGCCCATAACACCTTATTCTCAAGTTTGATAGGCAAGTGACATGCTTTGCCATACAACGAGTTGATATGGAGAAGAAACAATAGGAGTCTTAAATGTTGTTCAGTAGGCCCATAATGCATCATCTAACTTTCTAGCCTAGTCCGTTCTATTAGTATTCACAGTTTTTGCCAAAATGGACTTGATCTCTCGATTGGAGACCTCAACTTGCCTACTTGATTAAGGATGGTAAGGTGTTTCCACCTTATGCTTCACACCATATTTTTTCAAGAAAGGCCTTGAATAGACAATTACAAAAATGAGAACCCCTCTTGGTGTACCAAATTTGGAAAATATGTTCCTTCTTAAAATTGTTGTCACACTCTTCCGTTCATTGTTTGGAAGCGTGACCACCTCCACCCACTTCGAGACATAATCAACGGTAACCAAGATGTATTTCATACCATATGATCTAAAAAATAGACCCATGAAATCAATACCCCATAAGGCAAACATTTCAATCTCTAGAATCGGGGTCAATGGTAGCTCATGCCTTTGTGAGATGTTTCCTTATCTTTGGCGTTGGTCACAAGATCTTGCGTAGTCATGAGCATCTTGATTAACGATGGGACAATATTACCCACATTGAAAGATTTGGAACAAGTATGGCTCATCCCGGAAAAATAATACCTATATTAAAAGATTTGGAACAAGCATTAGTCATTAGGTTGACCCCCAACAGGGGATGAATGACATGCCTCTAAAATAAACATCATCTCAACCTCCGAGACACATCTATGAACCATCCTATTTGCATAAATTTGTAACAAGTATGGCTCATCCCAGAAAAATTTCCGCATATTATGCATAAACTTCTTTTGCTTCTGAAAAGATAACTCCTCAGGCACCATATCACTTACCAAATAATTGGCAAAATCTGCAAGCCATGGAATCAAGTCTTGTGATGCAGCCAATACTTGTTCTTCTGGAAAAGTATCACCAATCTTAAGCTCATCATTCAATTTCAACATTTCCTATTCTTCAAGTTGTGATAAGTGGTCAGCCACTTGGTTTTCATTTCCCTTTTAATCCTTGTCCTAAAAGTCAAATTCTTGTAATAGAAGTACCCAACGAATCAATCTTGGCTTTGCATCCTTTTTTTCCATAAGGTACCTAAGAGTTGTGTGGTCAATATGCACAATCACTTTTGTTCCTAGCATATAAGATAGAAATTTCTCAAATGTAAGAACCATAGTAACAATAGATAGAATGAAGGATCTACTCACACCTTTGGCCTAGGGCTGCTCCCAGCGCCACTCCACTAGCATCGCATATAACCTCAAAAGTCAATAATAGGGGTTGAAGTTAATTTCTCCTTTAGACACTCAAACTCCTTTACACACGTATCATCAAAACCAAACTTCACCTCTTTATCCAAAAACTTACACAAAGGATATGTAATTTTAGACAAAATCTATGATGAACCTATGATAAAATCTAGCATTCCCTAAAAATCTTTGAATACCCTTCACAAAAACTGGTGGAGGCAATTTTTCAATCACCTAAATTTTTGCCTTGTCAACTTCAATCCATTTCTTTGAAATCTTGTGACCGAGCACTACCCCTTCTTTGACCATAAAGTGACACTTTTCCTAATTAAGTACCAAATTGCAATCTTTGCACCTTTTCAAAATTCTAGCTAGATAGGTCAGACAATTTTCAAAAGAGTCACCAACAACCAAAAAATCATTCATGACTACCTCAATAGTGTCTTCCACCATGTTAGAGAATATAGACATCATGCAACACTAAGAAATCACTGGCACATTACATAATCCGAAATGTATTCTCTTGAACACAAACTCCCTATATGGACAAGTGAAAGTGGTCTTCTCCAGGTCTTTGAAAGTAATTAAAATCTGATTGAATCCTGAATAACCATCAAGAAAACAATATCATTCTCTAACAGAAAGACAATCTAACATCTGATCCATAAATGGCATCAAAATATGATTTTTTTCAATCCACACATTCATCTTTCTATAATCCATGCACACTTGCCAACCCGTGACTGGTTTCATAAGAATAAGTTCATTCTTTGCATTTGGAACCACAATGATTCTACCCTTCTTTGGCACATATTGAACCGGGCTCACCCATTTTCTATGGGTAATAGAGTAAACTACACCTGCATTCAATCACTTGATGATTTCCTTCTTGACTACCTTTTTCATAGGAGGATTAAGCCTATATTGATGCTCAATATTAGGAGTACAATCTGCCTTGAGTTAGATTTTATGAGTGCATATTCCAGGTGGAATCCCAATAATGTCAGCAATGGACCATCTAATGGCCCTTTTGAACTTCTGCAAAACCAATACTAGAGCCTCAACTTTCCATTAAACTAAATATGCTGCTATAATGAATGATAAAGTGTTATTGGCTCCCAAGAAAGCATAGCGAAGGTGAGATAGGAGAGCTTTGAGTTCCAAAATAGGAGGCTCTTCAATTGAAGGCTTAGTAGGTGGAGTTGCCCTATTTTTCAAATCCAAATCTAAATTTTTTGGGGCATAAGTGTAGGAACCCATACCAGTAAGTGCGCTCACCATCTCATCATACTCATAGATATCATCACATTCATAGTTCATTATTACTACCGCTAGTGCCTTAATACCAAGTCTCTTTTTTATAGTAGCTACCAAGGTTTCCTCATAAACTATGTCAATAACTGTGATACACATGTCCTTTGGTTGTTTTATACATCCACAAACATTAAAAGTCACTTCCTTATGATTCAATTAAAACTTCAACTAACTAGTTTCCATATCAACCAATGCTTTTCCAATTGCAAGTAATGGTTTTCCTAAGATGATGGTAACCTCAAAATCAAAATCAACTTTACAATTGAGGATGATAAAATCAGCAAAAAAGATGAAGGTCTTAACCCTCACCAAAACACCATATAAAACTCCCACAGGCTTCGTTACAGTATGGTCCGTCATAAGATGTCTCATCAAAATTGGTTTGGGTGCCCCCTACCCCAACTGTCTAAACACTGTTAGCTGCATCTGATTAATGCTAGTACCCAATTCACATAATGCCTTTGCAAAATTAAATGCCCCATTGGTACATGGAATTATGAAAGCTCCAGGATCTGTCTTCTTTTCCCCAAGAGAATAGGAAGCTATTGGACTACAGTGGTGCAAACTATCAATAGGCTTAAAACTCACAGTTCTCTTTTTAGTCACAAGAACCTTCATTAACTTAGCATACCCAGGCATTTGCTCAAGTGCCTCAACCAAAGGGATGTTCACTGACAATTGCTTCAGCATTGAAATAAACTTATGGTACTTCTCTTCTTTAGCTCTCTTCTTCAATATCTATGGAAAAAATGGAGGAGCTCATGGAATGGGAGTCAAAATATATGGGACCTTCTTTTTCTTTCCCTTTTTAGCCACAGTCTCCTTTTCAGTAATTGGAGATGGCTTTTCAAACGTATCATCATCAACTACCTAATTCTTGTATTCAATCACTTTCTTTACATCAATCAGCACAGGTTCAACCACATCATCAACAACAATGGGCATAGATGGATCAGTAGTCATCTTCCCACTTCTAGTGGTCACAACCATGCAGTGACTATCATTCTTCAAATTCAAGATTATGTTGCTTAGAAGAGTACCTTTTTGAAGTTTATTCAATGCCACCGACATTGGCCAAACTACTGCTCAAGTTTCTTAATAGCAATATAATGTGATTCCATCTTTTAATTTATCCAAAAACATTTGGTCGAATATCCTTAAGGCTTTCATCAATTTTCTCCACCCGTTTCAACACTTTAGGGAACATCTCCTCCACCCTAGAATTACTCAAATCAGCCTCACGACTCCCAGGAGGACGTATAAGCCATTTTTTTCATTCTAGTAATTATCATTCTTCTTCCAGTCACCATCTCTACCTCTACTCCTATGTCTATCCCCAGACTAGTTGTAGTTGTTGTCCTTATAATTGTCCTGTCATTGCTTTCCTTGACCAGAGTGTTAATTGTATTGATTATACACTTGGCCTTTGGCTCTGAAACCTACCACCGGATCATCTAAGTATTTTGCCTCCTTATCCGAATCAAAATCATTATGTCTAGGTTCTTTACCTTGGGTCCCGATTGCATGTACCTTTTCTGCCCCCGTTGCTATGACTTATTTTGTAAATAATTAAAAATTGGTCCTCAACTGTGCTACTTCTTGAGCAACTGCCTCATCTATCATTCGCTACTCTATAGATGCTTTTATCGCATAAGTTCTTGAGGGAACATCTAAATCCTATGTGTGCTAACCTCGATTGGTTTTAGTGACCCTATCAAATATTGCTGAAGCCTGCTCCCAAGTTAGACTCATAAATGCTACTCCTATTACAATGTCTACTATGGCTTGTTGTTAGCTTTCAAACCTCTCTAGAAGATCTCAAGCAAACTGTGACTAGGTATTATGTGTTTTGGGACTTATAGCAATTTTTTATTAAACCTCAACGATGTCTCATATAATACCTCAAAATGTAGTTTCCTAAAGTTATAAATATCATCATTCAACTGCAACATTCTGGAAGGTAGGAAAAATCTCTCTAATAATTGCATCTTTAACTTGTGCCAAGAGTTATTAATCCTCTTGGAAACTCTATCAACCATAGAGTATCTTCTCTAGTCAAAGAGAAGGGAAACAACCATAGTCTAATAGCATCTTGGCTCACCCCAGGCAGGTTGTAGGAATTATAAATCCCTACAAATTTCATTAGATGAGAGTTTGTATCAGCAGTAACAAGGGCTGTGAATACTCCTTTCAAGTTCAACAATTGTATTATATTACTGGTGATGTCAAACTTAGTTTCCAGTAGTAATAGGGTTGGAACAATAACACCTGTTTCATCGGTATCCTCAAAATCCGCATCATCATTTACATCACCAAATTGGGGAACATAATGATGGGGATGTTGATGGCCCTTATTCCTTCTTTACCTTGCTTGTTCCTTAGCAGTAGCCAGATAGTCTGCTTCATCTTATCTAGCCTCCACAACAATAGCTTCCTAATGGGCTACTTCCTGTCTTTAATGTTCTTTAGCGAGCATACGGACAAGGGATTTATCCGCAGTCTCCTGAACTCCATCATGTTGTCCGTCGTTAACCATTTTTCTTTGATTTCTTAAAGTCCTCTAAAGTTTAAGATCAAGTGGACTCAGGGGATTGCCTTGACTCTTAGTATTGGGCATACACTGGTGTGTACCCTAAAAACAACATAAAAAGTAAAAATCAGGAAACAAAAACTAACAGTTAGATAAACACAATATATCTAATCCTAAACCGTATTCCCCGACAATGGCGTCAAAATTTGATGTCGTCCAAATTATACCTTGCTATGAAGTATAAAGTAGACACTTAATCAAATATAGAACCAAACAAAGGTTGGGGGCTATCCCACACATAATAGGCTAGAAGCTTGGCCCATGCGGTTATCTAAGCTATTAGTAAAGTATTTATGTAAATTGGGGGATTTTGTAAATTAGCTTTTGAAAATTAACGATTACGATTTTCTTCAAGATTATAATCAATAGAGGAGAGACACTACGACCATGTTCCCTATAACTTCATAACTCCATCGGTTCTTCGTACTGGTGATCTCTCCCAGTGCTTGGCATGCAAAATCAATAAGTTAAGTTCATCTAAATGACCTATCAGTCGCTATTAGATGACTCTCCTCAATTAAGCTTCCACGTCTCATGAGTTTTGCAATATAACCCTTATCTTGGATCCCGTATTATCTTTCCCACATCTGTGGCTCAAGATATTAAGTGAAGGTTTACAGCTCCAAATCCCCATTGTTTTTTCCCTTTTCCCGTTTGTTTCCCATTCTTCCAAAGAAAGTAAAGATAAGGCGGCTCTAACATTGACCACCGTTAAAAATCAATCAAAGAGAAGAGAACAACAATACACACATAAATACCCTTTGAGAATCACCTTGTACTTTGAACCCTACTTTGTTAATCCATCATGGTTTTCACAACCCTAGTTGTGGTGTTTAGCTTCTCATTATCGTAAGAACATAAGAATAATTCTGATAAGAAAATATATTTATGCACTTACAAGAAGAAGATAAAACTACAAATCTCAACATAATAGAATGTAAACTAAGAATGTAATAGAATAAGAATAAGAATATGACTTAAAAGTAGTAATAGAATGTAAACTAAAACATAAAACCTAATAGGACTATTTATAAAAACAAAATAAATCCTGTCCGACACAAAATTGGAAAACTAAGTCGGTAGTGGCAATGATCAAGGAAATAGGTCGTATGGCCTGGCTACACCTCATCATATACGCCCGTAGACTGTTGGTTTGTTTTCTTTTATACTAGTGAAGATGACTAGTGACGACTTGTAGAGTCACTTTTGCAACTTTCAGAACTTTGGGAATATTTTCTTAGGATAAGTCTTGGTAACAACTCGTAGCCTCTCATGAAGGTGCATATAGTAAACTCACATCCACTAATATTGATTTGTACCTCAACATGACATTTGATCAATATTCTCAGGATGGGTCACCAGACGACCCATCGCTTGTCCCTACGCCTCATAGCCTATGGTGGTAGTCAATAATTAATCTTCAAACTTCATGATATTTCTCAATATTAATGCAATGGTTAAGTCCATGACCTGTGACCCAACAAGTCGTGGCCAAGCCTTAAATTCCAACACTTGGTCAAATTTAGCTCTTTCTTCATCCAATTACCACCAAGACCTGTTTTTCTTCAAAACTAACTCAAACACACCATATACATATAAATAAGCCTTAGGAGTAGCTTATTTTCCATGTTTTGAGCACCAAAAGTTCTATGAAACCATGACACATCACACCATATCAGAAACTATAGACATCATACACCACTAAAAATTGGTCGGTGCATTACACAATTCAAAAGGCATTCGCTTGAATAAACAGTCCAATATGGACAAGTGAAAGTGGTATTCTTTTGATCTTTGGGAACAAATGAAATCTGATTGTATCCTAAATTACTATCAAGAAAACAATACCATCCTCTACCATCAAGATGGTCTAACATCTAATCCATAAAAGGCATTGGAAAGTGATCCTTTTAGCATCCACTCATTCTGCTTTCTATAATCCATGAATTCTCTCTAGCTTGTGACTGACCTTATCAGAATAAGCTCATTCATGGCATTTGGAACCACAATGATTCCCCCCTTCTTTGACACACATTGGACTGGGCTCACCCACTTACTATCAGAGATAGGGTAAACCACCCTACATCTAGCCACTTGATAATCTCTTTCTTTACTACATCTTGTGAAGGTAGATTCAGCATATGCTGATGCTCAATGATAGGAATACAATTAATATCAATCTAGATTTTGTGAGTGAAAATACCTGGAGAAATCCTGATGATATCTGCAATGGATCAACCTATAGCTCTCTTGAACCACCTCAATACAGACACAAAAGATTCCACTTGCCACTCAAGTAAATCAGCTATAATAATAACTGGCAAAGTGTCATTAGCTCCAAGATATGCATATCAAAGATGAGAAGGTAGAGCCTTAAGGTCCAAAATTGGGGGACTATTTAATAGAAGGTTTTGTTGAAGGAATCACATAATTTTTCATATAAAGATCTAACTTCTTTGGTGCGTAAGAGTAAGATCCCATCTGGCAAGTGCATGAACCATCTAATCATACTCATCATTGTCACTCCCATCAAAATATCATGATGACTATGACCAATGTCTCAATAACATAAATTTCCTCAATAGGCATCTTGGGCACTGCCTTATCAACCTTATCAATAACAAAAACAACTCTTATATCATATGGATGTTTCATCGATCAACACACATTAAAAACTACTTATTAAATATTTAACTAGAACTTCAACTCACTACTTTACATGTCAATAAATGCCCTTCTAGTAGCTAAATATGGTTTCCCCAAGATTATGGGGGATTTAAAATCAACCTTGCAGTCTAAAATGACAAAATCAGCTTGAAAAATAGAGGTCTCAACCTTTACCAAAACATCATACAGAATGCCCACAAGATGTTTGTAGTATGATCTTCCAGAAGTAGTTACATGGTAGTTGTTTTGGGAGCTCCCAACCCCAACTAGTTGAACACATCAAGTGAAATTAGATTAATGCTTGCACCCGTATCACACAGTGCCTTAGCAAAATTGAATGCCTCATTAGTACAAGAGATAGTGAAAACACCAGGATCCTCTTTTTTCTGCACAAAAGAATGGGAAGCTATTACACTACAGTGGTGCAAATTATCAGCTGAATCAAAACTCATGGTTCTCATTTTTTTAACTAGATCTTTCATAAACTTTGGATAACCCGACATCAACTCGAGTGCCTCAATCAGTGGGATGTCCATGAATAACTACTTCAATATGGATATGAACTTGTAGAATTAGCCATATTCCACTTTCTTCTTCAAACGTTATGGGAAGGGAGGTGGAGGTCATGGAATGGGAGTCAATTTTTTTGGGACTTATTTTTCCTTCCCATTTTAAACACTAGCCTCCTTCGCATTAATTAGAGACTTTTTATCTTCCTCTTATTTCTCATCAACCACTACTGTAATACCCAGTACATTTTTTACCCTACTTGACAACCTTGAACCATGTTTACCCAAGGTTCGAGAGCAATAAGTACGTATTTTGTATTGTTATTGATGGAACTTTTGATATTGTGCTAGTAAATATGATTAGACCTTTGTAGGAGGTGTTTGTGACTTTGTGGAGAATTTGTGGGGTGAAAAATGAGGTTTAAAGGACATCCAAGAAAAGGATCTTAAAGATAAGACGCAAGCAAAAGGTTGGAACTTGAAAGATCCAACGAAATCCACAAAGAAAAGTTGAAATCGCATTTTAAGTGTGGGGCGCACCCAGGGGCGTGCCAGACCGCTTTGGCCTGAATTTTTTGTGTCACAGGCAGCAAGTGGGCATGCCAGGCAGCGTGCCAGGATGCCCCTGCACACCTTTCCCTGAGCTGAAACTTTTTGTAAGTCCCTAGGGCCCCCGGGAGCATGCTGGGGTGCTTTTTGCCAAATTTCTTCTACCGTTATTAGTCTATAAAGAGGACTCTTGGGTTATGGTATCATTATTCCATCATATTAGGACTAATCTTGAGCGAGTTTGGAATCTGAGTTGGGGTTAATTCTTCATCACAAGTATTTTATCAAATTATGTTCAAGTAAGCCATGAGTGGCTAGAATTTCTTATTTTTGAGATTGAGGCTACGAACATGAATCTCATGAGTTGAATATGTCGTGAAATTTATGGACTTATTTAACATGAGATATATGGTGGATCATACATTGAATTTGGTGGGCTAAGTTAACATGTGTTAATGGGCTCAATTTGAGGCCCAAAATGAAGCCAAAATGCATGGCGCAGAGGGCAAATGACCCATTCTTCAAATTTGACCTAGTAAACATGGCATTAATGCCAAGAAGTGGATAAGGATGACTTGAGGGGATATATAAAGTAAAAAATCAGACTTTTATTCCAAAAACCACACATGCCTTTCTAGACATTTTCTAAAAGATATTTCTCATATCTTCCAAACCCTAAGTCATCTCTTTGGACAAGATCATCATTTTTCAAGCTTGGGTAAGTGTTTATTCTTGTGATTTAATATATTATGTGCATGAGAGATAGTGTAGATCATGATGGATATGTCTAAAAGTGTGAGTAGTGCACTTTTCCTTTTTGCTAAAAGATGTGTCATCTATGTGATTTAAACTTGAAAAGAGACTTGAGGTTTTGATGGAAGTGAATGGTATGGATGAAATATCAACATGTATGGTGTGGTTATGACCTTAACTTGTTTTTGTTTCTATGTGTATAACTTGTGATCTAACTGGATTGTTGTGGGATTATTTTCATGAACCATATTGAGGTGACTTGATGGAGTAATTGTGACATAGTGTTAATGAGGAAGTGTAAACGATACACTTGGTGTGAAGTGATATTGGTTTATGATGTCTTGTTCAATGTATGGAATGCTGTGGTATTGTTACTATTACAATGTCGTGAATTGTCTTGTAAAGGGCGGAATGACGTTATAAGGTAGTTATGTAACTCATTGTCGTCTTATGCACTTGTAAGGTAGTTGGTTGTTAACGTGAGCTATGTTATGTATTTGTATTGGAGAGTAAAATGTAAGGAAGGAGCTGGACTATTTTATTCATGTATAGTATTGTGTATTCATAGTGAGAAGACAACGTATGTAAGGTTACTCTTTCCGTATCCTTCTGCAACACATAGTGTTCATATTGTCATTGTACTTGTTCCATTCTGAAATGTTCTAAGGTATTTCATTTCAGGTTGTCACCTATTGTTAGGCACATATTCCTCATTCATTGATCAAATGTTACTCATGTGTTACATAATTTGCGGACATGTTCCAAAGTTCCAATAATGTTATGTTCCAAAGCTCCAATAATGTTATGACTATCATTGTATCAATCTCTCAAAAGTAAAGAAATAAAGTAATGCATAGTTGTTGGGTACAAGAGTACGGGTGGTAGCTCTAGAGGCATAAGCCTAGCTCAAGCCGATCCCGAGATTATTGGATCAGGGGGTAGTCCTAGAGGCATAAGCCTAGCTCAGGCCAAACCTGACAAGGGGTAGTTCTAGAGGTAAGAACCTAGCTCGAGCCGAACCTGATATATTTGTTTATGGGTGGCAGCTTTAGAGGTAATAACATAGCTCGATCCAAGCTCGATGTATTGATTTATGGGTGTAGCTCTAGAGGTATAAGCCTAGCTCGGGCCAATCCCAACATAACGTTATGTTATGTTTAGACCCACTGATCAGTTGGGGCCCAGGTACCATATGACACAGGTAAAGATGAGTGAACATAGAAGCAAAGAAAGTATTGAAAGCAAAGTACATGATTCCAAATACACAGAATGATGGTTTATCTATATTGGTTATTTCTCTTATACTTGATTCCATGGAAGTTTTTATGTAATGATGCAGTTTCTTATAGCCTTACATACTCAGTACATTCTTCGTACTGACGTCCCTTAGGGGACTTACCTTACTTGTTGTAGCCACAGGTGCTAGTAGACCTCCACAGTAGGTTGCGGATCATTTGTCGATCATTGGTGAGCTCCAGTTGGTTTGGGGCTTTCTGAGTCACATGTGTACATTTGTTTTGGTATTGTAAAGTTTATAAAGCGGGGACTTGTCCCGAATGTAGGTTGGTTATGTATGTGTATCTGTAGAGGCTTTGTAGACGTATGTGGGAAGATGAATGTAAGAGATACATGTCCGTTTTGACTTGATGGCCCTAACGGCCAAGTTTCATATATCACATATGTTTCCATGACTTCCGCCATTGGTATTTTATAGTTATATGAGGTACAATGATATTCATATAGAGACATGTATATGAATGTACATGAGCAAAGATTGGTTCTCTCGGGCCTCAACGACTTCGGGTACCAGTCCGCCTCATTAAAATTTGGGGCGTGACAACTACACATTCTCCATCAACAACAACATTATTCTACTCAAGATTGTTATTCAAAATAACCAAATAATCATCATCTACAACAACTGGCTCAAGTCACTCATTCAATTGCTTTTCATTTCTAGTAGTGACAATCATGCAGTGACTATTATTCTTTGGGTTCTAAACAATATTGCTAGGCAGAGTACCCTTTTGATGTTAATTCAATGCAGTGGAAATCTGACCTATTTATTGCTTGAGTTGCTTTATTACAATAGAAGGTGACTCGATATGCTGATTCATGCTATAAATATCTCACTAAGTCTCTTTGAGGCTGTCATCCATGAATTCCATCCACTTTAATGTTTTTGCCATTATATTTTCTAACCTAGAAGTACTGGACTTTTCTTCATCTATCCTCTTTGGAGGAACAAACATACCACTTCTATCATTTTTTTACCCATTGTGCTTCCTCCAATCACTATTTCTATATCTGTTTCTATCTTTGTACCCAGAGCTATCATAGTTGTTGTCCTTATAAAAGTTTTGACCTTAGTGCCAAGAGTCTTGATTACACCCTTGGGCATTGGCCTCTAAACCCCTGACTGATTATTGGCATAATTAGCCTCCTCATCAAAATCAGAATCGCAATCATCATATTTTGGTACTTTACCTTAAGAACCCATAACATTCACCTTTTTAGAGTTGATTCCGCCTAAGTGCTTTGTAATCAGGTCCATTTATGTTTTCATATGAGCCATATCTTGATGCACCACTTCTTTTCGATGTTGCTCAGATGACATACCTATTGAATAAGTACCAACTAAGACCTTAGAATCCCTAGTGTGCCATGCTTTGTTGGTCTTCATAACTCGATCCAGCATCATAATCGCTTATGCATAAGTATGTGACATAAAAGATACTCCAGCCAAAATGTTAGTTATTGACTTGATTGAAGAATTTTTCGACCTATGGAATATCTCTAAAAGATTGTCATCAGCAAGCTTGTGGTTGGGGCACTGCTTCAACTTCTTATTGAACCTCAACCAAGCTTCATGCAAAGCCTCTCCAGGCAGCTACCTAAAGTTATTGATATCACCTTTCAACTATAGAATCCCAGAAGGTGGGAAAAATAATTCAACAAAATCCCCCTTTAGCTCCCTCCAATTAGTTATTGAATCATCAGGAAGTTAAGTTAACCATAGAGTTGCTTCCCCAGATAATGAGAGGGAAAATAATTATAGCACGATAGTATTTTAACTCACACCTGTAATCTTGTAGCCCTTGTGGATTACAACAAAATGGATCAAATGGAGGTTTAGATCATCTCCCGGAGCACCTCCAAATAGAACCTTCAAATTCTATAGCTAGATCATAGTACTTATGATGTCAAACTTAGCACCATGGGATAATTCAAGAGGAACTATGGATCCTATAGCACCTACTCTATCTGAATTAGCATCCTCATCATCTAATTTATCATATGGAATAACTAGTCCTTGGTTTTAGGATCTAGGACTTTGGTTCCTCCGAGCATTAGAAGTATCTAAATATTATTGTATATTTACACTGTTAGCACAGGCATTAGCCTCAACAACCAGTCATTCTGCTTCCGCCTGGTGGGGTACCTCTTATTCATGGGCATTCATTCTTCTCAGATTACGTTTAAGTTTGTAGTCAATGGGAAGCAAGGGATTGCCTTGGCTTTGGGTATTTGGCATAAACTAACCTATACCTTAAAATAAAAAAAACAACAAAAAAATGTAAACCAGGAAATAAGGACTACTAGTCAAACAAACATAATTGAACTATTTCGAAATCATATTCCCTGGAAATGGCGCCAAAATTTGATGTCACCCAAATTACACATTATAATAAAGTATAAAATAGTCATTGAATCCAATATAAAACCTAACTAGGTTGGGGTCAATCGCAGAGGCAATATGGCTTAAGTTAGGTCAATGCAGTTATTTCAACTACTAATAAGTTATTTCCAAAAGGGGTTTTTTTGAAGTAACAAGAAAATAATTTGTAAGCTTTTAGCATTAAGTAACAGAGTATTAAACTGTAGTTTGTAACAATCAATGAGAATGGACTAGAATTGTGTTCCCCATAATTTCATAACTCAGTAAGCATAGCATACTAGTGATATATACCCATGATTAGCATGCAAAATTGGTAAGTTAGGCTCACCTAAATGACTTTTTCCCCTATTATATGAATATCACTCAGTCACCGACTAGGTCTATGAGTGTTTGTATACTAACCCTTACCCTTGATCTCAGATTAGCTATTAGATGAGGGTTGGTAGCCTCAAATCTTTGTGGTTAATCTTTTTTCCTATTCTTTGCCTTTATGGTCAAGCAAGTAAGAATTAAGGCAAGTTCTAACATGTACAATTATTAAAAACCAATCAATACAAAGAGAAGAACAATACAGGCATGAACATCATTCAAGAATCACTAAGTACTTTAACCTACTTTGTTAATTCATCATGGTTCCCACAACCCTAGTTATGGGATTTGACTAGTCATATTTGTAAGATCACAATCAAAATTTGTAGAAGGAAATCATAACTATGAACTTATGATGTGAATAGGAGAAATTCAGAATCTTGAATTATTAAAGAACACTCAATAATCAAGAACTAATGGATGTTATTGCTCAAAAACTAAGAGAGTATTTGTTCTCAAGCAACACAATATGTAATAAATTAATTATGGTGTGTAAACCGTTAATCAAAACATAAGATAAGTATTTATAGACAAAACAAAACTTATCTCAAATAAACTAGAAAAGCATAATCGGCAACAACCCATGAGTCATACTATGGGATCAGGAATTATAGTCTTGAGATCAGAATTTGTACTTCTCCAATTTGGCCAATTCTTCCCATTTTTCCATGAGTCAAATCACGACTCATGGTCTTGATTTATGGCTCATAAACTTGGCTCGAGGTATGAAGTCCAACTTGTAAACTTGCAGGCCACCTTCTACGACTTATCAATATGACTCATACAATGGTTCATAAGTTGTAGAAGGTCTCTTGGTAACTGGACCGACTTTCACCTTTCCAGATCTTCCTCTTTATGATTCTTAGAACGAGTTAGGATGACTCATGGTTTGGCTTCACGGCTCATAAATTGCTTTATACTGTTGGAACTTATTTCACATCACATGTACTTCACACTATGAGTCAGTGTACAACTCGTACTATTGTGTCATAAATCATTAAATGCGTCTTGGTATCTACTTGAATTTCCAACATCTATAATCTTCAGTACGAGTCTTAGCACAACTTATACATGGACTTCATGAGTTGTACCTTGACTTCATGAGTCAACACATAGTTATTTTCAGATTATTTTCCAATTTTGCTTCCAAACCCTATTTTCTTGAACATATACCAAAAAAACATCATATCTATAGAAACATGCTTAAGAACGTACAAAAATTACATGTTTTAAGTGTCAAAACTACTATAAAACCATGATACATCATGAGCCATTCGATATGGTGGAATTGATATAGGCTGAGTACCTGTGTCAATATCAATACCAAAATCAATCTCTTTGTCTAGAGGATGTCTTGGATGCTCCTCAGGGAACACTTCTAAATAGTCATTCATAATTGGCACATATTAAAGAGTTTGTGTATCTTTCTCACCAACAATATCCCTTTCTCTGACTAGCTGATATAAATACTCCTTAGAAATCGACTTCCTAGCCTTAATAGTGGAAATAAATCTATGTGTAGGCATCATGATACTACCCTTTCATTCTAGGACTAGGTCATCCAGAATTTGAAATAAAGCAATCCTAGCCTGATAATCAGCTTTAGAATTATAAGATGGTAACCAATCTATGCCTATAATGACATCAAAGTCTACTATATCAAACTCAAACAAATTGGTTGTAATGTCTCGACCACATACCGTGACTATGAAACTATTATAGACTTCAAGCTATAATTGACTCTTCAACTGGAGTCGATACTGGAAATGGCTCATGTATAAATTCTGGTCCTACTACGAACTTCTAGCAATGAATGGAATAACATATGACAGAGTAGCCCCTGGATCTAACAATGCATAAACATCCTATGAGAAGATAAATAAGTTATTGGTGACCATATCTGGCGATTCCTCTAAATCTTTCTAGCTTGCTAATGCATACATATGATTCAGACCCCTTCATAAACAAAAAAATCTACCTCTACCCTACTCTAGTCTATTGGTTCCTGAGGACCATGAGATGCAGAATGAGTGGCTAATGATGATACTACTGTAGGGCCTTATGGATTGAGTCCTACCCTTTCTCTCACATGACCATAGACATCATACTAGTAATAAGCATCATAGCCTAGTTAGCACTAACCTGCGTGTGACCTATCATACTAACAACAATGAGGCCTAGGTGGTAACCCGCAACCTATGTCTCTCTAAAACTATAGGCCTGGTGCCATAGATTACTAGCTCCGCTTAAGCCTTAACCTCTAGAATTAGGAGGGAGGTCAGGTGATAGAATGGTTTGCTTGTGTTGGTGGCCTTTGTGGTCCTCTACTAGAAGATGCTCTATCAGTACCTTGATAAATGCTAGATATTCTAGACTTCTTATGCCGACATTATTATATAACTTGCCATTAGGATGGGAAGGGATAAGTGGTATGGGATGGACTAAGACTTAGATGGGATGGGATGGGTTAGGAGGGGGCACAAGTATAGGTAATCAGGCTAGGTTGTATCCGGTCGGACTAATCAGGGTAGATCAATAGTTCCATAATATCCCACAATATACCGGGACATACTGGGATAGAAAGGGGTGGGACAAATAGGACGATGAATATATTTTTTTAAAAAATTTGTCTTAGATTTTTAGAGTTAAAGAATTTAAATATTATTTTTTGAATTAGGAAAATGTAACGACCCTCCTAGTCGTTTTGTGAATTTTACGTTTCCTTCCCATTTTAGCTCTCCCCTTAGTTTGTAGACGTGATTTATGGCTTATGGGGATGGGTAGTACTGATTCTCTGGGTGTTTGAAAGTGATTTTACTCATTTGTTTGGTTCTTGAGTTTATATAAATTTAAGCTTAATCACGGGCAACCTTCGGTCAAGACGACCTCAAATTAGTGTTTTAATGTTTCCAATAGTTTTGAAACATGCTTTTTTGTCCCAACCCAATTGGTCATGAGTGGCATCCACCCTAACACTAGAGTGGGAGAACCATCTAACCCAAACTTAACCAATCAACAAGAATTCACCTAAACCAACTTCATCAATTCACAACTATTTAGCGCATTAAACACAATAAAAGCAAAATGAGTTCTTTATTAACTAACAAAATATTCAAAAACAAAGAGCGTACAAAATGTATCTCTACTTATTAAAACCCTAAGGACAAAAAGACACCTATAAGAACATCTAAAACAGTGTCCAAAAACCAAGTATAAACAATATCCAGAATACTAAGTAAAAGAAATGTATTTGTCCCTAAACAAATGACATAACCAGTATAAAGATCATCAAATAGCTGCTCGGACATGGTGCTCACCCTTGAATTGATGTCTGAATCACAGACTAGATTTGAGGTCTCATCTCAAAAACTAGAACATGCTCTACACTCAATAAAAACAAGAGTACAGGTAGTATCAGTACATCAACAAAGTACTGTAGGAATCATCGGTCGACTCAACTCAACACCATTCAAATAAGCAAGTTAAATGCAAGTAACAACAATCAAAACACAACACACAATTAGTAGACAACCAAGTTACCCTTGCTCAACACCAACAAATAGGAAAGTTTAATGCAATCATAAAAAAACCTTACGTCACAGATGGAAAACAACAAAAGTTGATGAAAATTGCCCTTACTAAGCCCTTGAACATTTTTAGAAAAGTCAGAGTAAAAAATTGGATTTTTGATTTAAAATCTAGGTAATTGCACTTTAGCTGCTGCATCGATACTTTTGTCGCTACAGCGGCACCATAACAGTGGAGGATTTGTCCCTGCAGTGGTTTCTAGGCCAAATGGGGTTGCCGCTGCGGCGACACATATGTCGTTGTAGTGATACTGCTATAGGGGTACTTCTGTCACTACAAAGACCCTAAACTAGCAGCTTAGGACTTGATCCCAGCTCTGGCAATTTCATAGAACACTTCGCAAAATTCGACACTACAAACTGACCCTTTCATGATAATCATTATAAACGGAGTTCTACTAACCCGTTCTACATACCAGAAGTTTCTATGAATTTCTAAACTCATCATCTAACACAAAATACAATCAAAAACACCAATCAACACTCTAATAATTTCCAAATTTCCCAACACCACTACATACTCATCATATGCCAGAAACTAGGCCAACCCTAAATTTTCAAATTTTGGTCTAAGGAAAAACTAGGTGAAGGTTTTACTCTCTATTTTAGCATAATAATGATTTGGGTTGTTACACTTTTGGTAAATTTACATAGTTGGTTTGTTTTCAAAGGATTCCAAACAAATTTCAAGGGTTTATTTGATGTTTTGGCTATTTTAGCTAATTAATAAAATTATTTGTTAATGGGTCAAATACTTTACTTATTTAATATTATTTTTTATAGAATATGATTAATACAATAATCAATTTAAGTGGTAAGTTTTTACCACATTAAAGGATAACAACAAAGGTTTCTATGGCTGAATAAGAAAGTATTAGTATTATTGTACATTTGCAGCTTTGAGGTGATTATCTATGACTTTAGCAGGTTAGCTATTTGTAGTTGGTTATTCCTATTACTATATCTAAAATGATAATGTGAGGGTGGGGTTTAATTTTACACCGTGTCTATACGGGTGAAGTAATATTAGGATTGGTGTGAATTAGTAGTTTGATCTTATAATGATGATGACCTAATGACTGGCCAGGTTATATTGCTCATGTAATTTGATAATGTACATTTTCCTTTTCAATTTTAGTTCATTCACACATAACTTCCAAAAATTGACAATGCAACTGTTCTTTTTTTTGGTCTTCAGATTTGGTTTCGAGAATGACTAAGTGATTACTAAATATAATGTGACATTTCAGTTTTAGGTCTAGGATTCTTAATTAGAGTAAGAATTTTTGATTTGGGTGTTGAACAATGATCCATTTTAGCTGAAATTAAATGTGCTAGTTTGTACTCTTATCAAGATCATATATTTGAAGAGATTATGTCCATTCTGAAGCTTTTACAGAGAGTAAGCCCCTTTCAATGTAGCTTGCATTTGGGTTCATTAGTTAATGTAGGTTTTGGTTTAATTGGAGTTTAGACTCAATTTAATTGTGTGTATCCTCCTAAATTGGATACTTGTTGATTTGTCTTCGAACATACTTAAATTTAATGATATTTGGGTTGTTGACACTTGTATGAATAATTATTGAAAATCAAACTTGATTGAATTGCCTTATGATTATAAGTGTACTTTTAAATTTAGTATGCGTGTTGTGTCCTAACAGATAGTGTGAATTTGATAAAATATACATAATATGGTTATGGAGGATCAAGTAACACGCCGGTACAAATATGGATATTGATATTACTTATTTATAGAGGATCGGGTACCACACAGGTATGTTACATGGACTTAATTTGTCCCCTGTAGGTCGATACTAGTTAAGCAAAAGTAATTCCCTTAGCATGTGTGTACAGACTAGTGTTGGTTTTGAGAGGTCATGTTGTATAAATAGTTGATAAAGAGCTAATGGTGTTCTAATTGTGAGGTTGGGATGGACATAGTTCTACTTAAGGTGTTATTGTTGATTTCATGGTTGTTTATGATATGGTTGATACCCTTGATAGTTAAGTGACCTATTTGTGGGTATTTTTTGGCCCTTCCATGATGTATTTGTTGATTCATCAAATTTCTCGCTATGTGTTGATGCCTGTCTACTTATTATTTGATTTATGTTGTATACATGTTATTAAATATAGTTGGCATATGATACCTACTAGTACATAGTAGTTTGTACTGATACTACCCTATACTATTCTTTTGTTGAGTGAAGAAAGTATTCCAGAGGCTCAGACATGACCTTATCTCTAACATTTGATAGCTGACCTCGATCCAAGGGTGAGCACTCTATCTCCAGGCTTCCATGGATCATCACATTAGTTATTGTCCTTCTTTCAGACAATGAGACACTATTTATCTTTTGTTAGTTTGGGATATTTCTTTTAAACATGATTTTTGTTCTAGAGTTCTTGAATGATGAATTTCGGGTCTTTTCAGGATTTTAATAGGTAGTTTGTTGATTTTCTGCATTATTAATAATTAGTTTTGGATATTTTATTAAGTTGGTTTTTATGATAACCTCATATTAATATTAACAAAATCATTGGGTAATGGTTTAGGTTAGATGGTTCTTCCATCAGAGGATTAGTGTGGGTGTTACTCATGGCCATTTGGGTCACGAAAAAGTTGGTATCAGAGACCTAGGTTCATTGATCTCATCATACCAGGACATGTCTAATAGAGTTTTGTAAAGGGTACAAAGACGTCTATACTTTTATTTGAGAGGATACAAGACACTAGGAAAATTCAAATTCTTTTTTCTTTCATGTTATTACTTGATTTTTATGTGTAACAGGTGATCCAAATTAGTATTTGTCTTCTTTCATTCTTATTCTCATAGATGGTGAGGATACGAGTAAATGGAGTAAGAGTAAATATCAACAAATTAGTTGTTGGGGCTAGGGTTTATGGTAGAGGATAGGTGAGGGGATGATGAGGTAAAAAAAGAAGACCAACGCCTACTAGGGGTAGGGCTCGATCCATGTGTCCAACTCGAGAGAGGTTAGTATTTCCTCCCCCATATGACAATATGCATGAGATAGCAGAGAATGGGATGATATGCATGAGATAGCAGAGAATGGAGCAATACCGGTGTAGGATAAGGGGATGTTTGTTCGTGAGGAGGTAGCACTAGTTTAGTGAAGTGCACTCTAATTCAGATATCTTCAAACGTGATTCAATAGATTCTAAGCTTCTTGAGTCGGTTGGCAGGAAATAAGACTATGCCGGTAGTACCTACAGTTCAGCATCCGAGGGTGCACATGTTGCTAGTGTAGCTCCTCAAATGGAAGAGTTGTCAGAGCTGGGTGTTTTTTTGAGATTGGTAGTGGTCTGATGAGAATGATCTATTTTTCAAGTTTATCAAGATAAAGCCTTCTATTTTTGGTGGCACCAAGTCTGAGGATACTTATGAATTCATTATTAATTGTCATGAGAGACTTCACAAGTTGGAAGTGGTTGAGAGGTATGGTGTAGAATTTGTCATTTTTCAGTTTTAGGGAGATTCCAAGATGTGGTCGAGAGCTTATAGGGAGTGTAGTGCTGCAGGTTTGCCTCCGTTGACTTAGACTCTATTTTGTTTAGTTTGTCTAGAGAAGTATGTGCCTCGTACATTGAGGGATAGGAAAAGAGATGATTTCACTAATTTTGAGTAGGGGAGTATCTTAATTATGGCCTATAAGGCCAAATTCCATCCATTATCCCAATATTCATCTCAGCTGCTACAAACTACTAAGGAGAGGATTCATCACTTTATGAAAGGTTTGAATACAAGTCTCCAGATTTCTACTCTTCAGATAACATCTTCAAGTTAGTCTTTTGAGGAGATGGTTGATTTCATTAACAAGGTGGAGGGTATAAAACATGAGGGTTATGCCAAGATGGCAGGACTATAAAGAGGGTAGTTTCAGTGGTTCTTATTTTAGGGGTTAGAGATCATAGGAATACCCTACCTACCCTATTTACTCAGCAATACAAGTATCTGATAGGGGTCCATCAAGGCTAGTCTGCCATCTTTAGACTTTGGCGATTACCTTACTTTATCTTCCTCAGCTCAGTGACCCATCTTGGATCTACATGTTATGAGGGGAGGAGGGTTGGTCACATCCGAAGGTATTTTCCTAATTTTAGGTCGTATGGTCAGTCTGGCCAACAATAGGCTCTTTAAGTTGTGTATCTAGCAGCTAAGGGAAGTAGTAGTAATAACAGAGGTCATCCATAGGGTGGGCGTGGTGGTTACCAGGCAGGTAGGGGTAGCAACCAGTCCCACCGATATGGTTAGAATATGGATCGAGGTAGTTCTTAGCTTAGTATGGGTAGTGCTCATATTAGTGATAGGGCCCATTGCTATGCTTTTCCTAGAAGGTTTGAGGTAGAGGCATCATATGTTGTTATTATAGGTGCTATTCTTTTCTGTGACCGAATGACCACTATATTATCTGATACTGGTTCTACTTTCTCATATGTATTTACTAGTTTTGTTGTGGGGTTGGACATGATATGTGATCTACTTGACTTTCCTGTTCATGTGTCTATCCCTGTTGGTGATTTTGTTATTGTTGATAAGGTTTATCTCTCTTGTTCTATTATGTTTATGAGGTATCAAACATGGGCAGATTTGATGATTCTAGACATGGAAGATTTTGAAATAATTTTGAGAATGAGTTGGTTATCTCCATATCATGTTATATTAGACTGTCATGCTAAGACAATAACTATGCCTATTCCGAGGATGCATAGACTTGAGTGTGAGGGTAATTACAATCCTACTCTAATGAAACTAATTTTTTTATTCATGCGAAGAGGTTAAATGGGAGGGGGTATTTGGCCTTTTTAGCACATCTTCAGGAAACTAATGTAAAGGTTCTATCTATTAAGTAAGTTTCTGGGGTGTGTGAGTTCCAGGAATTATTTTTTGTAGATTTATCTTGCATGACATCAGATCATGACATTTATTTCTATATAGATCTAGAGCGGGGTACCTATCTTATTTTTATTCCCCCAATAGGATGGCTCTAATTGATTTGAGGGAGCTAAAGGCTCATTTGTAGGATTTTTTGTGTAAGGGATTTATCCGTATAAGTGCCTTTTTGTGGGGTGCTCCTATTTTTTTCATGAAAAACAAGGATGGTAGCCTTCGTATGTGTATAGACAACAGGCAGATGAATAAGGTTACCATCTGTAACAATTATCCTTTACTCTATATCGTTGATTTATTTGACCAGTTGTAGGGTGCATCTATGTTTTCCAAGATTGATTTGACGTCTGTATATCATCCACTTAAGATTCGGGCTGACGATATTCCTAAGACGGCATTCCTGACCAGGTATGGGCACTATGATTTTCTTGTAATATCGGATTGACTAATGCCTGACTACTTTTATGGGTTACTTGGATTCTTTCATGACTGTCTTTATTGAGGATATTCTAGTTTATTCTAAGAGTAAGGAGGAACATGATTATCACTTAAAGATTTTTTTGGGTTTTTTAAAAGAGAAGAAGCTTTATGGAATGTTTTTTAACTGTGAATTCTAGTTGGGTTCTGTGTCCTTTCTGGGACATGTGATTTTGAAAGAATGAGTAGTGGTAGACCCACAGAAGATTGAAACAGTTAAGAATTGGGCTCAACCTACTTTGGTTATAGAGGTTCATAGTTTTATGGGGTTAGCTAGTTATTATCGCAGGTTTATGAAGACATTTAATTCAATTGATACTCATATGACATAGTTAACTCAGAAGGATATGCCTTTTATTTGGTCTGATTAGTGTGAAGATAGTTTTTAAAAGCTCAAGACCTATTGACTACTGCTCGTATTCTTGCCTTTCCTGTGGAGGGTAAGGATTTTATTGTTTATTGTTATGCCTCACATTCTTTTTTAGGTGTTGTTTTTATGTAGGAAAGAAATGTGATTTCTTATGCTTCGAGGAAATTGAAGCCTCATGAGAGAAATTATCTAACACATGACTTAGAGCTGGCAGTGGTGGTTTTTGGACTTAAGTTATAGAGGCAATACTTATGCAATATGTTTTCACATATAGGAATTTAAATTTGAGATAGTGTAGATAGATGGAGTTGCTTAAAGATTATGATATCACCATTCAATAAAATCTAGGAAAGGCTACTGTAGTAGCCGATGCGTTGAGCAGAAAGTCAGGAAATGTGGGTAGGTTGGCTTATTTGAATGCTACCAAGTCATCCATTTGCTAGAGAGAATTAGACTCTAGCTAATAAGTTCATACGACTTGAGGTGCCTGAAAGAGGAGGATTACTAGCCAGTGTAGATGCGAGGTCTATATTTCTTGATCAAATCAAGGATAAACAATTTGAGGATACTAAGTTGAGAAAAATTCCTGATAAGGTTTTCCGAGGTGAGGCCAAGGAGGCCATTCTTGATGAGGGTGTATTACAGATTACGAGGCGAGTTTGTGTGCCCCGTATTGATGATTTGGTTCATACTATTCTAGCTAAGGCTCATTGTTCGAAGTACTCAATGCATCTTGGAGCTACCAAGATGTACCATTATTTGAAGTAGCATTACTGGTGGGGTCACAAGAAGTGAGACATAGTTGATTTTGTTTCTAAATGCTTTAGTTACCAACATATAAAGTACGAGCATCAGAAGCCTGGTGGTACTTTTCAGAGGATGCCCATTTCTGAATAGAAATGGGAGAGGATAGCTATGGATTTAATTATTGGTCTTCCCAAGAATTTGGGGAGTACGATTCTATATAGGTTGTTATTGATAAGCGGACTAAGCATTCATATTTCATTCAAGTTTAGGTGACTTATAATGCAGCAAAGTTAGCCAAGATTTATCTTAAGGAGATTTTTCTATTGCATGGGGTCCCAATTTCTATTATCTCAGATAGGGGTACTCAATTTACCTCTATCTTTTAGGATAAGTTGCATGTGGAGTTAGGTACTAGGTTCGACCTTAGTACAACGTTTCATCCTCAGACCAATGGGCAATCCAAGCAAACGATCCAAGTGTTGGAGGACATGCTTTGTGCATGTGTGACAGATTTTGGAGGTCATTGGGATTAGTTCCTACCTTTGGCTGAGTTTACATATAATAAAAGTTACCATTCAAGTATTGACATTATGTCGTTTGAGGCTTTGTATAGGAGAAAGTGTAGATATCTCATTGGATGGTTTGATCCCTTTGAGGCAAGGCCGTGGGGTACTGATCTATTGAGAGACTCATTGGAGAAGGTCAAATTTATCCAGGAGAAACTTATAGCTATCAAAGTAGGAAAAAGTAGTACGCGGATCGAAAAGTGAGAAATATACACTATATAGAGGCGAGTACTTATTGCTCAAGGTTTCGCCCATGAAGGGTGTCATGTTTTGGGGGAAGCAAGGTAAGCTTAGTCCATGATATATTATACCATTTGAGATTATTCAGTACATGGGGTTAGTGGCCTATAGGTTGGATGGCTCCGAGTTTGTTGGGAGTTCATTGCGTGTTTAATGCATCTATGTTGAAAAAGTTTCATAGTGATGGTAACTACATAATTTGTTGGAATTCAGTAATGTTAGATGAAGGCCTCTCTTACAAAGAGAAACCTCTTGATAGAGATGTCTGTAAGTAGAGAACTAAGGATATTGCTTTTGTGAAGGCACAATGGAAAAATCGTCTTGTTGAGGAGGCCACTTGGGAGACCGAAGAAGACATGCATTACAAGTATCTGAATCTTTTTTTTGATTCAGGTAATTCCTTGTTTTCCCTTCTTATTTATTATTTTCCATTTGGGGACGAATGATTGTTTAATTAGCATCTGATGTAATGACCCTCCTAGTCATTTTGTGAATTTTACTTGTCTTTCCCATTTTAGCTCTCCCCTTAGGTTGTATACATGATTTATGACTTACGAGGATGGGTTGTATCGATTCTCGAGGTGTTCAAAAGTAATTTAAGTCATTCCTTAGATTCTTGAGTTTTAATAAAGTTAAGCGTGATCATGGTCAACCTTCAATCAAGAGGACCACAAATTGGTGTTTTAATGTCTCCAATAAGTTTGGAACATACTTTTGGTCAATATACATATTAGATTTTTTCCCATGAGTTTTTGAACAAATTTCGAGGGTCTATTTGAAGTTTTGTCTATTTTAGATAATTAATTAAATTAGTGGTTAATGGGTCAAATACTCTACTTATTAAATATTTTTTTAATATCATGTGATTAATACAAGAATGAATTTAAGTGGGAAGGGTTTACCATATTAAAGGACAGTAATGCAGGTTTCCAACTAGGGCTGCTGAACAATAAAGTTGTAGTACTATTGGACATCCGCAGCTTGGAGGAGATTATCGACGGCTTTAGCAGGTTAGGTATTTTTAGTGGGTTATTTCTATTACGATATCAATAATGATGTTTTGAGAGTGGGGTTTGAATTTACACAGTGGCTATACAGGTGAAGTAATATTAGGATTGGTGTGAATTAGTGGTTTGATCATGTCATATTGACGATGAACTAATGATTGGCTAATAATGACAAGAATGATAGGGAAAATTTGTAGATGGTGACGAGAGGGCGAGTAAAGTTAAATAGTTGTAGACTATTTTTTGTCGTATTAGAATTAAGAAGAATTGGTGGGTAATCATGGCATACAAATGGTAAAGGTAATGATTACTAATCATTTGATAGTAATGTTATAATGATTGTCCAAGGTTATATTGCTCGTGTAATTTGATAATGTGCAGTTTCCTTTCCAACAAGCATAACATCTAGAAATTGACAATTGTTATTTTATTTTTTTTGTCTTTAGATCTAGTTTTGAGAACGACTAACTGATTACTAAATATAATGTGACATTTAGGTTTTAGGTCTAGGATTCATAATTAGAGTAAGGATGTTTTATTTGGTGATTGAACAACTATGCATTTTAGTTAAAATTCAACGTGCTAGTTTGTACTCTTATGAAGATCACATACTTGAACAGATTTTTACTATTCCAAAAATTTACGAAGGGGCAAGGCCCTTGAAAAGTAACTTGCATTTGGGTTGATTGGTTAATGTAGATTGTGGTTTAAGTGGAGTTTAGACAAGATTTCATTGTGTGTATCCTCCTAAATTGGATACTTGTTGATTGGTCTTCGGGCATACTTGAATTTGATGATATTTGGATTGTTGACACTTGTATGAATAATTATTAAAAATCAAAGTTGATCAAATTTCCTTATGATTATAAGTGTACTTGTAAGTTTTGTACGCGTGTTGCATCTTGAGAGATAGTGTGAATTTGATAAAATGTACATAATATGGTTATGGAGAATCGGGTAACATGTCAGTACATATATGGATATTGAAATTACTTCTTTATGGAGGATCCAGTACTACACGGGTATGGTAGATGGATTTAAATTGTCCTCTGCAGGTCATGACTAGTTGAGCAGAAATAAGTCTCTTAGTATATATGTACATACTAGTGTTGGTTTTGAAAGGTCATGAGGTTTAATAGGTTGATAACGATCTAATAGTGTTCTAATTGTGAGGTTGAGATGGATATAGTTCAAGTTATGGTGTCATTGTTGATTTTGTGGTTGTTTACGATATTGTTGATACCCTTGATGGTTAAGTGGCTTGTTTGCGGGCATTATTTGGCCCGTCCTTGATGTTTTTGTTATTTCATTGAATTTCTTGCGATGTGTTGATGCATGTCTACTTGTTATTTAATTTATGATGTATGTATGCTATTAAATTGAGTTGGCCTATGATACCTACAAGTACATAGTAGTTTGTACTAATACTACCCTGTACTCTTCTTTTGTTGAGTGCAGAAAGTGTTCCAGAGGGTCATACACGACCTTATCTCTAGCGTTTGATAGTTGATCTCGATCTAAGTGTGCGCACTTTTCACAAACTAAACCACCGTAAGAGGCACCCATACTAAAACTCCCGGTGGGAGAACCAACTAACCTCATAAAACAATCAACACTTAGCCATAAATAGGCAACTAAACCAATTCCTTTGAATAAAATTAATATCCATTATCATAACGAAAACTAGAAACTAAAAATGCGGAAAAATCATCCCCTAAGAACTGAAAGTCATTGTTGTAAAACTTTAATAAATGTTAAAAAGAGGGATGAAACCTCAAAAACCAATGTAATATCTGATTCTGAAACAATAGACCAGAAAATAGTAGACTAACCCATGGTAACCCAAAAGATGCACCTCGCCCTTGAGTTCGGACATGGTTTGAATCACAACTAGGGTCTCGCAACACTCGCTAGAATATGTTCTGTACTCAACAAAAAGAAGAGCACGTGTAGTATCAGCACATAAGAAACAACGGTGTGCCGGTAGGGTCATCGGCCAATACAAAATGAGAAATATGGATGCATAACCAAAACATAGTAGGACAAGCTAACCATGAACCCTATCATGCAACTATCTTTCAAGTTCATAATACTTAACCTTGTAAACAAGTACAATATGAAGTTTAGTTAAAAAGAGACAACATGGATAACCAGTAAAGTCAATCTAAGACCAACAATAAAACTCCAAGTCAACAATCATGACGCCACTATCAACAATCATGACGCCACTAACATATAAATCATGTCCCAATTTCACAAGTAATAGACAACACAAAATTATATCACGACTTGCAATTAACTCGGACCACTCAAGGATCCTTAACAATAAAAACAATAGCAATATCATGCATCCCATCTTAGCAATATCATGCATCCCATCTTACACCAAAAACCACCTTAGCAGTTAAGCATACAAACGCGGTTCACTCAAGGAACCAATGCAATCAAGAAACACATAATCCTCGATTTACTCAAGGAATTGTCACACTCACTTGTACCCTATACATACATGATAAGTGTATTATGTGTGCGCCCACTAGTTATGACCTGTATGGGAAGAGTCCTTGTCCATGTACCGAATCCCAGACATCAACTATCTGCCAACCTTATATCACCAATCCTATGGAGATGTTCAAATACTAGTACAGTCTATAATAATGACAGATATCATAACTGTCACAACCACAATGATAACAGAACAACACCTATAAAATCCAACAAGCTTAGGATATCAACAGTCATTCACTTTTACAAAAAATACTAAGAATTAGTTAACATGCACGCATAACACAAATTAGGTTTCAACTACATTAAAACTATCACCTACCTCAATCCAAGCTTGCACCACTCTATTAAGCCCGAGCCTTGCCTTTCCATGTAATTTCCTCTTGGTTGTGGTCTAAAACATGAATATAAACACACAATCAATTATATAACCTATAACATTCAGAATTACAACCTAATCTCAAACTCCAAGGCCAATTTCATGATCATACCCCTATTCTAGGGCTTTCTCACCATAAATTCACCTTAAAACTACCAATCTCATGGTTACGTTAATGAATTATAGTCATGCAAAAGTAATTTAACGATTACCAACTAAAACCTAAAAGTTTTATGATAATTTTATCCTCTTGCACCAGAAAATCCACTAACTCAAGCTTAAACCCTCACTAAGACCCATAAACTAGTGATTCTAAGGTCGATTAACCCAAAAACAAGTTAATGGGGATGAAATACTTACCTTTACATTGAAAATAGATGAAAAACTGATGAAATCACCAAAATCACCTAAGCCCTTCCCCAAAAATGAGTTTAGAATAATAAACCATATTTGGGGAAAATTTTGCATTTATAGTGATTTACCCTGCCATAGTGTCCCAATCTCACTATAGTGACATCGGTATAGCGGCATCGCCCGCTATAGCAGGATTGACCATTGTTGACTTCCGCGATAGCAGGAATTTTTCTTCTATAGCGGGAGTAGCTATAGTGACATTCCACCCGCTATAGTGGTTGTGGCAAGGCAAAAACTCAGAAATACTTCTAGTTTTTCCTTTTCACAGCACACCCTCAAACCATGACATTTTGAACTAATCCCTTTGCGTCAAGTTTGATATCAGGAGTTCTACTCACCCGAATTCACTTCCAAAAAGTCCTACGAATTCCTTATCGTGTTTGCTAACATAAAAGAATGCTAAACTTTATTACATTTACCCAATCCATTACCAAATTTCCCTATACCATACCTCGCTTCGATTTCATCTGAGCTTAGCCTAGCCTAAAATTTTTAACTTTCATTTTTTGAGGGAAAATACTGAACCCAAATTTTTGCATAATTATCTTAACGACGAAAAGGGTCATTACAATAGATACCAATTTAGCCATTGTTCATCCCCGAATAATCAAATAAGAAAAATAAGCCAAGTTAAGAAGAGAGAGAATACCTATATCCTCAAACAAGTGAGGGTACTTGTCCTATATGTCCTTTTTGGTTTTCCAAGTGGCATCTTCAATTGGATGATGCTTACATTTGTCCTTTACAGATAAAATTTCCTTTGTCCTTAATTTTTAGACATCCCAATCAAGAATAGTAATCGGCTCCTCTCATAAGTAAGATCCTTATCTAACAAAACTGAATCCCACTTGATAATCTAATACCCATCCCCATGATATCTCTTCAGCATGGATACATGAAACATTGAATAAAACTTCAATAAGCTTGGTGGTAATGTCAACCTGTATAAAATCGAATCTGCATCATCAAGAACCTCAAACGGACCAATATATCGAGGGCTAAGCTTTCTCTTCTTATAAAACCCCATAACTCTCTTCATAAGAGACACCTTTAACAAAACTAGTTCACCCACCTTGAATGATATGTGCCTGATCATACGGTCTGCATAATCTTTTTGCCAAATCTGGGCTACCAATAACTTGGTTTGGATGAACTTCACTTTTTCTTAAGATTTCTTCACCAAATCAGTGCCCAAAAGTTTTACATCACCAGCCTCAAACCACCTTATAGGTGATCTACCCCTCCTCCCATAGAGTACCTCTAATGAGGCCATGCCAATGCTAGAGTGAAAACCGTTGTTGTATGAAAATTCATAGAACAACAACAACTGGTTCCAATGGCCACCAAAGTCAATCACACATGCCCTTAATATGTCCTTAATCACCTAAATTGTTCTATTTGGCTATCCATGGTATGTCGTGGACTTACAACACTTTCAATGCTTAAAACTATGGAAACTTGCATGAACAAAGGTATTTTTATGTGGATGTGATACATTTTCGAGTATTTCCATGTCAAATAGGTCAGAAAGAAGTAAGTACATGGTTTTAGACTTGGAGGTGTCAGACGATGACATTACATAATTGTGGCATCTGACCATGGTTGTACAATGTCTGCCATAGGATGATACCTAAGAAGTAACATTTTGTAGTTGGTCAGATGAAGGTTTCCCACGATCGTACTTCGATGTCACGATCATACCTCTTAATTGTGGGAAGGAAATCTAGAAGTGAGGATTTTAGATGTTAAGCGCCATGAGGATCAGATGATCAGATCTCACGATCGTACCTAGAAAGAACGAGGTCGTACTAAGGATCGTGAGAGGAAAATATAAAAATAGTGAAAGTCAGAGGTGGATCTTATGTGAGGGTTCTACAATCATACTAAAGAGACACAAGATCATACTGAGAACCATATTAGTAAAGATCTAAAAGATGACAAGTCCAGTGATAACCTACGAGCACCAAGGATAATAGTGGGATCTTTCCACTATCGTATCTTCCTTCCGTCTTAGAAACCGACTCAACAAATCCTATTATATTTAGGATAGGTATTTTTGTCTATAAATACTCATATTGGATCTTTTGTACCATTTTACACATTATTACATTTTATTACATCATTTGAAGGTTTCAAGGCATATTCTTGTTCTTGAAATTATAAACATCAACTTCTAGGGTTTTATTCCAAAGTGAGATTTTGGAGTTTTTCATCTTATTATTGAATAATTGTATGGTAAAAGAGAATCAACAATGAGACTTGGAGGTATTAACCTCACCTTAATTATATCTTGAGCTAATAATTTGGGATAGACTAATATGGGATCAATGTTAGAGATTAGTAATTCAAAACACATGATAAATGAACCTTTGTGATTTGGGATACTCATCTGTTAGGGGTGTAACATATTCATTTAGAAGAACATAACCTATCGATTCTGTATGTCGAGCACCACAAGAAATTGCTAAGTACGGAGAACCTACGAAGTTATAAAGTTATTGTGGAACATAGTCCTAGTGCCTCTCTCATACTGATTACAAATCCAACAAATTAACAACTATTACTATTGATACTATGATTCACAAAAACCCCTTTTTACTAAAAATTGTTATTGATTGCTTAGACAGACATCTTGATTGACATTTTGACCTTTTCCCTGTGTGATCAATCCCAACCTAGTTGAGTTCTATATTTGATTAGCGACAACTTTATACTTTGTTTAAAGGTGTAATTAGGGTGACATCAAATTTTGATGCCGTTGCTGGGTAATACGATTATAGAGTTGATTGATAGTGTTTATCAGGCTGTTGGTTTCTGCTTCTTAATTTTACTTTTCTTTTGTTTTTAGGGCACACACTAGTGCATGCCCAACACTTGGAGTCAAGGAAATCCCCTGATTCCACTTGACATGAAAATTGAGAGAACTTTAAGTGCTAAAAGAAGGATGGTGAACGAGGGAGTTCATAATCAAGGAATTCATATTGAAGGAGATCTGAACTAAGGGTTGCAATACCTAGGGTCTCAAGAAACTATGGAGCAAACTACTACTTGATTGATGGCTGAAGAAAATGTGAGACAACAAGTTGCAAGACAGGTAGCTAGTCAAGAAATAGATAGACAAGCCAAAGCAGATCGTCTAGCCGCACTTGATGAGCGAGAAAAGCAAAGAAGGTATAGGGGAAAATAGCCTCTATAGTAGTATCTTCTTCATTATGATGATGTGGAATACAAGCAAAATTTTCTAGAACTGATTGAAATAGGTGTTATCATTCCACTAGAATTGTCTTAAGGAACTAAGAATAACATCACCAGTGCTATGATACAGTTGTTGAACTTAAATGGGTATTCACTGGCCTTTCTACTACAGATGCAAACATGCATGTGATGAACTTTATAGGGATCTGCAATTCCTATAACCTACCTGGAGTATGTCAAGAGGCAATTAGACTACAGTTTTTTCCTTTCTCTTTGACCAGGGAGGCTACATTATGGTTGAAAGAGTTTCCATGTGGATCTATCATAACTTGGAATGAGTTGCGAACTCAGTTCTTTGATAGATTCTTCCCACCTTACTGAAATTTACTATTGAAAGATGAGATCTATAACTTCAGGTATTTACATTCAGAGGTGTTATACGAAACCTGGATGAGGTTCAAGAAGAAGCTACAAAATGTCCCAAACCATAGAATATTGGGTCAGAAAATGCTGTAGATCTTCTATAGAGCTTTGAATTCAAATAACAATGCTCTAGCAGACACTATCACTGGTGGGGCTTTTATGAGATTTCATTGGGATCAGGCTTTGAAGATTCTAGAGTGGATTATTGAAACCAATCGGGATTGGCATACTCGAGACATAGATGTGCCTGCATGCACTTATTCTTTAGAGAAGAGAGTGGTAGATAATTTGGTCACTTAAGGGGTAGAAAAGTTGAGGACTGAGTTTAGTTTATTCTCTAAGAAGTTTGTAGGAGCTCAAGTAGAAGAGAAGGTGAACACAACTAGTTCAAAAAGTAAGGAACCTAGGCACGATGAGTAAAATTTTCATGAAGGAGCCAAGTATCTAGACAATTAGGTGGTAGATTTTCGAGCCAAGGGCCAAGGGTCTAATCAAGATAATTGGAAATCTAGGCAAGAGAATTAAGGTTGAAACTATTATAGAGATAACAACTACAATAGGTATGGGTATAAAGATAGGAGTAGGGACCGATATGGTGATTGGAAAATAAAGGATGAGCTTGAAATTGATGATACTTTTCTAGATGAGTAGGTTTTGGCTACATCGTAAAATTTGATTCCATGGTTTGCAGATTTTGCCAATTATTTGGTAAGTGATGTGGTTCCTGAAGACCTATCATTTCAACAACATAAGTAATTTATACTTGATGTGATAAAGTTCTTTTAGGATTAGACATACTTGTTTTAGATTTGTGTAGATAGACTGATTCAGAGATGTGTTCTGGAGGTTGAGATGATAAGTATTTTAGAGTAATGTCACTTGTCACCAGTTGGGAGTCATCATAGTGGTGCACAGACTACTCATAAGATCTTTCAATATGGGTACTATTATCTTACTATTCATAAGAAAGCATGTGACTATGTAAGGGTTTATGACCAATACAAAAGACAAGGAAACATCTCACGAAGGCAAGAGCTTCCAACAGCCACTATACTTGAGCTTGAGTTATTTGATATATGGGTATTGACTTTATGGGTCTGGGAAGTTGAGGAATGAGTTTAGCTTATTCTCTAAGAAGTTTGTAGGCGCTCAAGTAGAAGAGAAGGTGAACGCAACTGGTTCACAAGATAAGGCACCTAGGCACGATGAGTAAGATTTTGATGATGAGGCCAAGTATCTAGACAATTAGGTGGTAGGTTTCCAAGCCAAGGGCTAAGGGTCAAGGGTCAAGGGTCTAATCAAGATAATTGGAACTCTAGGTAAGGGAATCAAGGTTGAAACTATTATAGAGATAACAACTACAATAGGTCTAGGTATAAAGATAGGACTAGTGACCGAGATGGTGATTGGAAAATAAAGGATGAGTTTGAAATTGATGATACTTTTCCAGATGAGTAGGCTTTGGCTGCATCGTAAGATTTGATTCCATGGTTTGCAGATTTTGCTAATTATTTGGTAAGTGATGTGGTTCCTGAAGACCTACCATTTCAGCAACATAAGCAGTTTATACATGATGTGAGAAAGTTCTTTTGGGATTAGCCATACTTGTTTCAGATTTGTGTAGATGGACTGATTTAGAGATGTGTTCCTGAGGTTGAGATGATAAGTATTTTAGAAGAATGTTAGTCATCACCTGTTGGGGGTCATCATAGTGGTGTGTAGACTGTGCATAAGATCTTACAATATGGGTACTATTTCCTACTATTCATAAGAAAGCACGCGACTATGCAAGGGCTTATGACTAAGCAAAAGACAAGGAAACATCTCGCGAAGGAAAGAGCTTCCAACGACTGCTATACTTGAGATTGAGTTATTTGATATATGGGGTATTGACTATATGGGTAGCCCCTTTATGACCTCACATGATATGAAGTATATTTTTGTGGCTGTTGACTATGTTTTGAAGTAGTGGAGGCAGTTGCACTTCCAAACAATGAAGGGCGAGTGTCACAACATTCTTGAGAAATAATATATTTTCTAGATTAGGTATACTAAGGGCTATTATTAGTGATGGAGGATTGCACTTTTGCAATAGTCTATTTAAAGTTGTGCTTGAGAAATGTGGTGTGAAACATAAAGTGGTAACACCTTACTATACTCAGACATGCGGGCAAGTTAAGGTCTCCACTCGAGAGATCAAGTCCAATTTGGAGATGACTGTGAACGCCAATAAGATGGATTGAGCTAGAAAGTTTGATGATGCATTATTGGCTTACCGGATAGCGTTCAAGACCCCTATTAGTGTGTCTCCATATCAACTTGTGTATGGCAAAGCTTGTCACTTTACTGTCGAGCTTGAACATAAGGCATTATGAGGGCAGAAGAGGTTCAATCTATAGTGGAGTGATGTGGATAAGTTGAGACTAACATAGTTAATTGAGATGGATAAATTCCATATTTGTGCCTATGTGATCTCAATCTTGTACAAAGAGAAGATAAAATTGTATCATGATCGCAGAATTAAGAAAAAGAAGTCCACCGCAGGCGATATGGTAGTACTATTTAATTCAAGGCTAAAGCTATTTTCGGGTAAGTTAATGTTAAGACTGAAAGGGCCATATAGAATGGTGACAGTTTTCCCCTATAGTGCAATTGAGCTTGAAAATAAAGAAGGTCTAAGGTTCAAAGTGAATATCAAAAGGGTGAAACACTATCTTTGTGAAGTAGAAGAGGTTAAGATTATATGTGAAGAGGATCTAGTCGGTTCTTGAGAAATCAAGCACACCAAAGTCGTGTCGCTATATTAAACCAGGTACTTCGTGGGAGGCAATCCATGGGTTAGTTGGTGAATTTTGAGTAACCAAACTAGCCATATTGTACCTCGACGATAAATCAAGCGCTGCTTAGGAGGCAATCTAAGGATTTTGTTCTTGTTTTAATTATAGGCTAATCTATGCTACTTGTGTAGGAACAATGCAAAAAAGAAAATAAAAATTTGAAACTAGTATTGCACCCACGAAAGGGTTGGACGACCGCGGGAATGTCCCATGATCATGGGCACAGTCGTCTGCATGGGGTCCAGAGGGATGTGTTTTTGGAGTTATCTTACGATTGGTTACCATGATCATACCCAAATGTCACAATCATGTTATCAATCGTCTGATTAAACTCCTGAAAACCAATATTCAGGTAATTAAACCTGCAATTTTAAGGAACGATCATGGCTAGATACCATGATCATCCTTAAGAGTTGTATGTTCCCAAGTAAGTTATCTAACCTCTCCTAGTATGAAGACATACCACGATCGTGGTTTGATTCCCCGATCAGAGTATGAGTCATCTCTTAGGTCTAACTATTTAATTAAAAACCGACTCGACTCGGTTTAAATTCCAATTACCTATACCCTAAGACCCAATACATACATTTCATCATTCAAACTCAAATTTCACTGCCCTAATACAAAAATTCAAAGCAAATTTAAACCAATTCAAAACTGAATATTGCGAATTTGTTTGCTTCCATATTGAATACTCCCTCAATTTCTTGAATTTAGTCAAAGCTTTGCACTTACAGTAAGTGATCTCTACTGAAGAATTTTGAACTCATCTTCCCTTTGGATTCTAACTATGCAAAGTGAGCATAAATTTATTTGAGAGAATCTGGTAATTCAAGTAAAAAGGGATTACCTGAGTTCTTAAGGGTGTGTGAATAATGGGTGTAGATTAGAGAAAGTGGAGGGAAGTCTTAGTACCTCTAAACTGTTTAAATAGGGTCAGGTCAATATAGGGTAAATTAGGTCAAATACCTATTGATTTTGTTTTTCTGAAGATGATTAAGTGTCAGTGCACACTTCATGACACAACCCACAATCATGGTTTCAACATACGATTATGGGTTAGATCATTGTGGGTGCCAGTTTGTCAAGTTGTAGGAGTTCATCAGACAAACACATCCTATGATCGTCCTATCTTGGTATGATTGTTGGCATATGATAATTTGATGTGACAACCCCCCATTACTTTCGGAAGACACTTCTTACGATTGAAGGTACGATCGTACCATTGCACCACGATTGGAGGAAGGCTCATCTGTTTGAATAACTACATACTTGGTACTATTTTTTCTTAGGACATTTTTCCGTGTAGGTACTATGGCTCCTAAGATGCTCAAGAAGATACAAAAGGAGATCTCAAAGGGAACCCCAAGACACTCCTCCAGCCTAGAAGAGTTAGTGTGAAGAGTCCAGTGGTTTCAAGGCTTAGAACTCTGAAAGTACTTTCGACAATCAGCAGCACCTCGGACCACTAGGGCTAAAACTAAGGAACTTGAAAAGGCTAAGGACAAATATACAGTTTTGACTACTTTGGTGCCCATAACTACTCCAGTTGAACCTTCCCAGTTTGAAAAGGGAGTTAAAAACTCAAATCCTAATGGGAGTGAGCCTGAAGCTGAGCAAAATACTAAGGAGATAAGTTCCTTGGTGGAGGAAGAATCCAACCTAGAATCCTTTGACGAATTTGTTGTAGGCAAGCCTCAAAGTGGGTCAAACCCAAGATGATGGTCAATCTCAACTGCCCAACACTACTATCTTGATGGGGTTTCCTTGAATAACAAAAGGAACAGGAAGAAAATCAATTAATAAGAACCCCGCATGATACTCGGGACATAGACACTGGGAACATATGTGGCTGAGTTAGTGAGGGAGTTCTATGAAAACTATGCCACAACACTAAAAAACATGACTCTTTTTTGGAAAGGAGAAAGACATAAGAAAGCAACCCAAACTCTACAAGGTGATGGTGTGAGGTATGCTGATTGACATATCAGTAAGGCAAATTGTAAAGTTGTTGTTTAGTGATGAGTTTAGTCGGCGAAAAAAACTCCTGAATATGACTACTGGATGATCGAACTGAAAAAGTTGAAAAAGTTATCCAGTGAAGACAAGCTTATGCACTTTCAGTGGTTGGCGAGCCACATTGTTGAGGCTAAGAAAAATACAACATCGATAAATAGGTCAACAATCTATAAGCACTCATTGAATTTCACCGCCAACACATGGTGGTCTATAGTCTGGTACCATTTAGCACCAACCACGAATGACAACATACTAAGTGTTGACAACACTGGCATGGTAGCACTTTTAAGGCAAAATTAGAGATGAATATCCCAAGAATTCTTGCGAATGAGATATAGGAAAGGGCCCAACTTTTTCACACTAGTCTACCCTTCTCGAGTTTTGTGATAGCATTGTGTTGGAAAGCTTTGATACAATCCATTCATGCAGTTGATTATCAGGCTGACAAAGACTGTAGATATTTCTTTGAAAAAAGATTTGTAGAATCCTACTGCTCAAGCCTGAGGCCCTTTGCAAGACTTACCTAGGCACCTGAGGGAGCTGCACATGCCACTGATATCCTAGGTTTGAAGGTCGGTGCCTCTTCTTCTTCTTCTTTTTTTCAGCCTACAACACTTGTGGGTGCGATACAGTATGTGCCTGCAGGCTATACATTGATACCCATAGCACTTTTAGTGAAGATTGTAAAGACACAGGCTTTTCATGATGCAAGGATTAATAAATTGAAAGCTACGGTAAAACCTTATGTGAAAGATGAGATTTCTGCAACTGTGCAGGGTATTCATGTCACGACCCGAATCCCATTCCGGCCGAACTGGCACCTGGAGCCGATAAGGCACGAGAGAACCAATCTTTGCTCATGTACTCTCATATGTATGTTCGTGTATGAATATAATTTTATCTCATGTAATTAAATATCAATGGCGGAAGTCATGGAAACATATGCAATATATGAAGCTTGGCCGTTAGGGCCATTTCGTCAAAATGAACGTACACATCTTACATTCAACTTCCATATCCCCACCATATGTCTACAAAGCCTCTAATAGATACATGACCATGTCTATACAATATTTACAAAATGCCAAAACCTAATGTACACATGTGACTTGGGAAGCCCCGAAGCAACTAGAGCTCACCAACGATCTGCGGAGATCTACTACCACCTGTACCTGCAGCATGTAAGGTAAGTCCCCCAAGAGGGGTCAGTACGAATAACGTACTGAGTATGTAAGGCCATATGAAACTATAAAAATACATAAGTACTTCCAAGAAATTAAGCGTAAGGGAATAATCAATATGGATATACCTCCGTCCTGAATACGTGGAACCATGTTCATTACTTCTATTATTTCATTACTTGGTCATTCGGTCGCATCATTATCTTCCTTATCATAACCTTCATATTTATATATTCATGCAAGGGATATAGTCTCATCTCTTTTACAACTATCTTCATTATTGTTCACTGAACTAGTTAGTACCGGACTTCCACCTTTGGTGGGCTATAATAAATAAGTATATATTACTGGGCCTCCACCTTTGGTGGGCTATAATAAATAAATATATAGTATCGGGCCTCCACCTTTGGTGGGCTATAATAAATAAGTATAATACTGGACATCCACCTTTGGTGGGCTACAATAAATAATACTGGGCCTCCACCTTTGGTAGGCTATAATAACTAACATAGCATGATATTGGGATTGTTCCATCTTGAATTTATACCCTTTAGATTGTGATCCATACCCAATAAAGCATAAAGTAACCATATGAACATTACTTCTTTACAATACCTTTTTGCTTTCCATAGTTATAAGAGTGACACATTAGAGAGCATGACATTAATTGAAGCACACACTTATATACCCATACTCCTTTAGTTCATGAGATTGACATCTTCACTTATAAAAGATTGATACTTCTACTTATGTGAGGATGATACATTGAGGATTATGACAATAGTAGAACACACATATATGCCTTACTTCACTTCCTTACCTTCAAGAGAGTGACACCTTTAATTGTGAGAGGTAGATATATTAACTCGCACATTACCTCTTCGTTATTCGCATGAGATCTTATGAGATTAGTACCTTTGCACTTGGGAGGTATTGGTACCAACATACTCATAATATTATTAGACTTTAGAAGATGACATGATTGGAAAATGTTTTTCAAGAATAAATAGATTCTCTTACATCTAACTTTCTTTGAGGTAGTTCTTTTAGAAATTTCAACGTTATGGCAACTTTCCTTGAAGCTTTGGATCATTAACCAATGGGTGAGGGATATTTGAATAAACATTGTGAGAAACATAATATTATTAGAAACATAACACTATTGAAACTATTGGACCATAATCCATGAACAAGGGACATAAGTATAACCACCATGGGAACCGTGGAACATAACCTTATTGGGATTTTGGAACATTAACCATGAATATGAGACATGTTGTTCATAATTGATCAATGAGTAGTTAATATTGATAATGACAATAGATAACCGGGTATAGAATACCTTAGTACATTTCGGGTTGGGACAAACGTAATGTCAATGTGAATACTATTTGCCGTAGAAAGATACGGACAGAGTAACCTTACATAACTTATCGTACCAATGTAAGTACACAATCCAATATGTGAGCACAACAATTCCGCTCCTTCCTTACGTTTTACTCTACATCACAAGTACATAACGAAACCAACATTAACAACCAACTACCTTACAATTGCATATAAAAACAATGAGTTACATGTTTATCTTTAAAATGTCATTTTATTCTCTACAATACCATTTACGGCATTGTCATACCAACAATACCCCAGTCATGCTATACATTGACCACAAGCTACATTTCAAGTGTATAAGACAACCATAAGTTACATGAGTTCCTTATTCCCCCTTTATAACACCATTCATGGCCCTTTTCACGCCAAAAATACCATATCATTTTATACATTGACCATAACATCACATACCAATAGCATTTCACCACAAGTTTTCTCCTCTACACTTTCTCATAAGCACCTTATCACAATTAATCCATCAAGTCACCTTGATACACCTCATATCGGCCAAAATCCCATAATATACACTTATAGAAAAATAACAAGTTTAAGACCATAATCACACCATACATGTTAATATTTTATCCATACCATATTCTTTCATCAAAACCACAAGTCATAATTCAAGTTACAATCCCATGGATAACACATCTTTTTCACAAAAAAACCAAAAGTGCCATATCCAACACTTCCAAGCATAACCAACATGACCCACATAATTTCTCATGCTCATAATATGTTAAAGTACAAGAATAATCACTTGCCCAAGCTTGTAAGAGGATGATCTTGTCCAAAAATACCTTAGGGTTTGAAGAGCCACCAAAGGAGTTATCTTGAAAACTCTAGAAAATGAGAGAAAGTGATGTGTATGCATAATTAATTAAAATCTGATTTTTTCCCCCCTTTTATAAGCCTTGATTCCATGCTTATCCTATATTATTTGTGTATGTATTTAGGCAATGGAAGAATGGGTCTTTTTGACTTATTGGGCCATGCATGTTTTGCTTATTTTGGTCTCAAATTAGGCCCAATAACCCATATCATATTAACTCACTAACATCAACGTGTAATCCATAATATACGTGTTACAATGATATTCCCACTCAAGCAATTCATACTCGTAGCCTCAATTCCAAAAACAAGCAATTCTAGCCACGCATGGCTTATTTTGACTACAGGGGTAAAATCGTCATTTTGATGCCAAATCCGTTCTCGAGTAATTTTATCATACCAATATAATATTTCACTCATTTCATGTATATTCTCATGGTTGTAGAAGAATTGTGGCAAAAATCGGCTCAATACGTCCCCGGGCACCCTTGGGACTTTTCTAAAATTTCCAACTTTCGAAAAATTGGCAAAACCACCGTGGAACGCCCTTGGGCACGCCAGATTGCTGCCTATGGGCACAAAAATTTGGCCCAGAGTGACCTGGCACGCCCTCTGGCGCGCTCGGGCCTTAAAATTTTTGAAAATTTTGTTTTTCGGCTTTTCTTCGCGGGTTTGGTTATATACTTCAAGTCCTATTTTTTAAACTTATTTCTTACCCTTAATATACTTTGTTTGGAGGTCCTATTAGCCTCATTTTGAACCCCAGAAATTCTCCATGAAAATCGCAGAACACCTCCTACGCAAGTTTAATCACATGTACAAGGCAAAATTTTAATTTTCCCATCACTAACATTACAAATTACATACTCATGGCATCTCAACACCTAAGTAACCATTGTTCAACATCCTCACATAGGGTTGGGAAGGTGCGGGGTGTTACATTCTTCCCCCTTTAGAAACATTCGTCCTCGAATGTTAGTAACATTGTCTCATCGTAATAGCTTAAGCCGAAGTGAATTCTTCAATTATCATATACACATAGACTACATGTAAGGACTTACTTATTATGAATCCAATTCCATATCCTGAACTCTTTCTTTCATTTCCAACACTTACGATTACTTTAGATTTCATTATTTCTTTGGTCTCCCTTGTGAATTCTTCCATGTGTTCATTTCTCCTATTGTGCTCTTACGAAAACTCCTTCTTTACTTCTTTACTTGACCACATCTTCGAACCATCTTGTAAGGTACGCTATAGAGAACTAATTTCTCATGCTTAAATAGTACGGTTTTCTTGTTCCTCTATCTGAAGACGAAAACCATGCTTACATTCACTTGGGTTCCCAACTTCTTCTAAAAAGATTTCCACACATGTGTTAACTTGGTAAGCCTATCAAGTATTACCCGTATGGCATCACATCTGTTTCTAACTAAAAAGAATCTCTACCTAACCTATAACCTTCAGACTCCAAACAGTTTACCTTTACTCGTTATCACTTCGATTACTGAAGTATAAATTTTGCAATATTCTTTCCATGTAATATTATCAATAAGCCGCTTCAAAATCATGGTACATATTGATTACTCCCTACTAAATAGCATATCGTGAATGGTGTGCTTTACCATAATGCATTTCTTTAGCTCATATATATATCTGATACATAAAATCTTCCTGACACTTCAATCCGTTGCCTATAATTAATACACATTCTCGACGTGTCATCCCTCGTCGATAAAATTTACACTGGGACACCCCACGGGGATAGACTAGTATCTTTCACATTAGTAGCTTTAACTTTGGTATCCTTTACTCTGGCTAAGCGACATATGTACCCTTTCATTCAAGAAAATTCTTTGTGGAAAGTGAAAATGAAATTTCTTTGCTCGGCAATCTATTGTGGCCTAACAAAAAGCCAACCAAGTCATACCCATGGTAACATTAAAATCTATCATGTCCATTTTAGTAAGATTAGTCAATGTAATGTGATCACAACATTTACTACACAATTACGATATACTCTTTTAACTATAATAAATTCACCAACTGGTGTAGACACCCCAACTAACGTGACTATTAACTCTAGTGTTTCTTCTAATTTTCCTGCAGTCAACTAGAGTAACATATGATAGGGTAGAACCCGGATCAATTGATGCATATTCATTAGGTAAAAATATAGATAACGTACCTGTCACTATATCAAGGAGAGCCTCCGAATTCTGTTGATCCCGTAGGTCGTGTTATACTACCCATGGCCCTCTGTGGGCACTCTCTCTTCATGTGTCCTGGTTTTTTACACCAAAAGAAAATGTCCATCTCAAACCAGCATTCACCTGAATGAAACTTTCCGCAGTGCTGGCACAATTGACGAAAAGATCCCGCTGTTTGCGAACCCTGTATTCCACTACTCTGCCCAACCTGACTACCTCTAGATCTTCAAAATGGAGGTGGAGTACCCGCTGTAGGGTAGGAAAATGATGGTCTAGGTGGTTTAGGGAAAACCCAAGGCCTAACTCCTCCTTGGGACGCCATGAACTGTCCCATGGGTCTAGCCCTCTTTGATGGCCCTTCTTCAAACTCTTGTATCCTTCTCCTTTGCCTTTGATCCACCATCTTTTGCATGAAGGCTTGTATTCTAGCTATATCCATATCTTTATTTAACGCAACAATGGTACAGTCCCTTACCAAATATGGCTCCAATCTGTCTACATATCAATGAACTCTATCGGCCATAGTCGCTACCATATTACGAGCATATCTAGCCAACGAATTAAACCGAAGAATGTACTCCCTGACGCTCATATTTCCTTGACGAAGATTTAAAAATGGATCCGCTCGAGCCTCGCAGACCTCATATGGAAGATAATGATCAAGGAATGCCACCTTGAATTCCTCCCAACTAGATGGATTTGCACTGATACCTCTGGATCATTTCCAATCTTCGTACCATAATATAGCCTCTCTTTTCAGTCTATATGCTGCAAGCTCCACTGTTTCTACACCAGTGACATGCATAAAATCTAGAGCCCTTTGAATTTGATCGATAAATTCTTGCGGGTCTTCATTAAGATCGAACCCTGTAAATGTGGGAGGGTCCAATTTTAGGAAATCCTGTGTTCTCCAACTAGCTATCCTAGCCTCACCACTGCCACTTGTCACTGGACCAACTCGACCTTGACTCTGGGCAATAACTATCTGAGTCAACATTTGCACTATATTTTTCAAGTCCTGTAACTCCTGCCTAGTAACATTAACAGGCGATTCTGGGGATACTTTCCTCCTTTGTGGTCTCCCTGGAGAAGGGGGAGGAGAAGGTGCCCGTGATGTAAACTCAGTTTCAACCCCATATTGACTAGCTGGGTTAGGTGGTGATTCACTAGTTCCTTCTCCCGCTTGCATATCTACCTGCTTATATTTGCCCATACCTTGTCTTGTAATCGACATTTACTATATCAAAGAAAACCAATTACAATGGTCAGATGTAATCCCACCTATGATAATGGCTCTATTGCACGATCTAGAATGAAGAAATGAAACAACCCTAAATTTCTCGTAGCCTCCTACTCATAAATGTGGCGCGCAACACATCCATCAGCAAGACTCTACTAAGACACGGCTTTGTAGACACCCTTAGAACGACCTGCTCTGATACCACTTTTGTCACGACCCGAATTCCATTCCGGCCGGACTGGTACCCCAGCCGATAAGGCCCGAGAGAACTAATCTTTGCTCATGTACTCTCATATGTATGTTCCTGTATGAATATCATTTTATCTCATGTAATTAAATATCAATGGAGGAAGTCATGGAAACATATGCAATATATGAAGCTTGGCCATTAGGGCCATTTCATCAAAATGAACGTACACATCTTACATTCAACTTCCATTTCCCCCCCCCCCCCCCCCATATGTCTACAAAGCCTCTAATAGATACATGACCATGTCTATACAATATTTACAAAATGCCAAAACCTAATGTACACATGTGACTTGGGAAGCCCCAAAGCAACTGGAGCTCACCAACGATCTACGGAGATCTACTACCACCTGTGCCTGCAGCATGTAAGGTAAGTCCCCCAAGAGGGGTCAGTACGAATAAAGTACTGAGTATGTAAGGCCATATGAAACTATAAAAATACATAAGTACTTCCAAGAAATTAAGCGTAAGGGAATAATCAATATGGATATACCTCCATCCTGAATACGTGGAACCATGTTCATTACTTCTATTATTTCATTGCTTGGTCATTCAGTCGCATCATTATCTTCCTTATCATAACCTTCATATTTATATATTCATGCAAGGGATATAGTCTCATCTTTTTTACAACTATCTTCATTATTGTTCACTGAACTAGTTAGTACCGGACTTCCACCTTTGGTGGGCTATAATAAATAAGTATATAGTAACGGGCCTCCACCTTTGGTGGGCTATATTAAATAAATATATAGTACCGGGCCTCCACCTTTGGTGGGCTATAATAAATAAATATATAGTTCTGGGCCTCCACCTTTGGTGGGCTATAATAAATAAGTATAATATCGGACATCCACTTTTGGTGGGCTACAATAAATAATACCAGGCCTCCACCTTTGGTGGGCTATAATAACTAACATAGAATGATATTGGGATTGTTCCATCTTGAATTTATACCCTTTAGATTGTGATCCATACCCAATAAAGCATAAAGTAACCATATGAACATTACTTCTTTACAATACCTTTTCCTTTCCATAGTTATAAGAGTGACACATTAAAGATCATGACATTAATTGAAGCACACACTTATATACCCATACTCCTTTACTTCATGAGATTGACATCTTCACTTATAAGAGATTGATACTTTTACTTATGTGAGGATGATACATTGAGGATTACGACAATATTAGACCACACATATATGCCTTACTTCGCTTCTTTACCTTCAAGAGAATGACACCTTTAATTATGGAGGTAGATATATTAACTCGCACATTACCTCTTCGTTATTCGCATGAGATCTTATGAGATTAGTACCTTTACACTTGGGAGGGATTGGTACCAACATACTCATAATATTATTAGACTTTGGAACATGACATGATTGGAAAATGTTTTTCAAGAATAAATAGATTCTCTTACATCTATCTTTCTTTGAGGTAGTTCTTTTAGAAATTTCAACGTTATGGCAACTTTCCTTGAAACTTTGGATCATTAACCAATGGGTGAGAGATATGTGAATAAACATTGTGAGAAACATAACATTATTAGAAACATAACACTATTGAAACCATTGGACCATAATCCATGAACAAGGGAAATGAGTATAACCACCATGGAAACCGTGGAACATAACCTTATTGGGCTTTTGGAACATTAACCATGAATATGAGACATGAGGTTCATAATTAATCAATGAGTAGGTAATATTGATAATGACAATAGATAACCGGGTATAGAATACCTTAGTACATTTCGGGTTGGGACAAACGTAATGTCAATGTGAATACTATTTGCCGCAGAAAGATACGGACAGAGTAACCTTACATACCTTATCGTACCAATGTAAGTACACAATCCAATATGTGAGCACAACAATTCCGCTCCTTCCTTACGTTTCACTCTACATCACAAGTACATAACGGAACCAACATTAACCACTAACTACCTTACAATTGCATATGACAACAATGAGTTACATGTTTATCTTTAAAATGTCATTTTCTTTTCTACAATACCATTTACGGTATTGTCATACCAACAATACCCCATTCATGCTATACATTGACCACAAGCTACATTTCAAGTGTATAAGACAACCATAAGTTACATGAGTTCCTTATTCCCCCTTTACAATACCATTCATGTCCCTTTTCATGCCAACAATACCATATCATTTTATATATTGACCACAACATCACATACCAATAGCATTTCACCACAAGGTTTCTCCTCTACACTTTCTCATAAGCACCATATCACAATTAATCCATCAAGTCACCTTGATACACCTCATATCGACCAAAATCCCATAATATACACTTATAGAAAAATAACAAGTTTAAGACCATAATCACACCATACATGTTAATATTTTATCCATACCATATTCTTTCATCAAAACCACAAGTCATAATTCAAGTTACAATCCCATGGATAACACATCTTTTTCACAAAAAAACCAAAAGTGTCATATCCAACACTTCCAAGCATAACAAACATGACCCACATAATTTCTCATGCTCATAATATGTTAAAGTACAAGAATAATCACTTACCCAAGCTTGGAAGTTGATGATCTTGTCCAAAAATACCTTAGGGTTTGAAGAGCCACCAAAGGAGTTATCTTGAAAACTCTAGAAAATGAGAGAAAGTGATGTGTATGCATAATGAATTAAAATCTGATTTTTCCCCCATTTTATAGGCCTTGAGTCCATGCTTATCCAATATTATTTGTGTATGCATTTAGTCAATGGAAGAATGGGTCTTTTTGACCCATTGGGCCATGCATGTTTTGCTTATTTTGGTCTCAAATTAGGCCCAATAACCTATATCATCTTAACTCACTAACATCAACGTGTAATCCATAATATACGTGTTAAATGATATTCCCACTCACGCAATTCATACTCGTAGCCTTAATTCCAAAAACAAGCAATTCTAGCCACGTATGGCTTATTTTGACTATAGGGGTAAAATCGTCATTTTGATGCCAAATCTGTTCTCGAGTAATTTTATCATACCAATATAATATTTCACTCATTTCATGTATATTCTCATGGTTTTAGAAGAATCGTGGAAAAAATCGGCTCAATACGTCCCCGGGCACCCTTGGGACTTAGAAAATTTCCAACTTTCGAAAAATGGGTAAAACCACCCTGGCACGCCCTTGGGTGATCCAGATTGCTGCCTATGGGCACAAAAATTTGGCCCAGAGTGGCCTGACACGCCCTCTGGTGCGCCTGGGCCTTAAAATTTTTGAAAATTTTGTTTTTCGACTTTTCTTCGCGGGTTTGGTTAGATACTTCAAGTCCTATTCTTTAACTTATTTCTTACCCTTAATATCCTTTGTTTGGAGGTACTATTATCCTCATTTTGAACCCCACAAATGCTCCATGAAAATCACAAAACACCTCCTACACAAGTTTAACCGCATGTACAAGGCAAAATTTCAATTTTCCCATCACTAACATTACAAATTACATACTCATGGAATCTCAACACCTAAGTAACCATTGTTAAACGTCCTCCCATAGGGTTGGGAAGGTACGGGGTGTTACAATTCAAACCTGCATGGATAATGTTGAGAGATGGATGACATCTAGGTTAGAAGAGGTTCAGGCACCAGACATGAGTACGTTCACATTCGAGTTTGACAACTTGAAAAAGCTGGTGAATGACCTTTCTGCTAGACACTTCTATTTATGCAACCCCCTCCGATCTCTACGTGTGAGAACATTAAAATTGAGGTACCAGACTTTTATAACCAGGCCTCACCAAATGAGGGTAGCGGCAAGAGAATACAGAAGTCGGTAGATGAGATAGGTGATGAGTCACAACCCCAAAAGAAGAGAAAGACAGCTGGTAAAGAATTAAAGAAAAAGAAGAAGGATAAATAAAGGAGAAAAAGGAAAGCTAATCATAGAAAAAAGGTGACAACTTCCGATATTAAGAGGACTCTCGAGTTGCCTATTTATAAGAGGAGTGAGGCCTCACCTGCTGTTGTTACTACTATTGCTATTGAGGTGGTAGTTACGAGTGGTAGGGCTATAGAAAATGCCTTCACGAGATCATCTATGAGTGCATCGGCCGCTACCGGTGCCAACTTGTGTACTAGTGCCACAACCATAACTGTGGTTACTGCTGATGGAGAGATTGAAGGGGTTGAATTTGTAACCCCAGCTGACCATTCAGTGATAGGCGTCTAGTGCACCACAGGTATAACCCTTACCCTAGTTTCCATTTTATTTTCTTTCGTGCAATGGGGACATTACATGATTTCTAAGTTGGTGATGAGGTGTACAACATTCAAGGATTTTTGTTGTTGTGTTTCTTTTCTCTTGGATGAGATATCTAGTTAGAATTGGGATGTTTAGGTATTTTTATTGTTGTTTTTGTGATGTTTTTGTGTTATGTGTATGACTGAGAGAAAAATAAGAAAACTTGGTGCTGTCAAAATAAAAGGAGCATGAAAATGTTTTGAATGTTTTAATGATACCCCTCTAGAAATGTTTTGTGTGTTTTTGAGTTGTGTTGTGTGCTGACTTGAATTGTGACCAATTTTTGGATCTCGACATAAAATTAAGATTATGAGCAGGACAACCGTAGTATAACTGTGCATGAAACTAATAGGTAGTAACAGTGTGTGTATCCCTGAGCCAAGTATGTGTGTGGTTTTACCTAGTCAGCGTATACGTAGGATCTAGAACATGCCTGGTTAGTCTCGCCAAAGTTGTAGAAGTGTAGGTTAGGAAAATATCATAGGCTGTTCTTCAATAGTCCACTAAAAGCCTAAAAAACCTGCCAATTAAGAATAGTATCCCTAGATCCCAAATTTTAACCTAAATAAACCAGTTTCTTTCATTAGACGATTAGCCTTCCAAGACTTAATTGCAATGAACCTGTTTTGGCCCTGGACCCTCCTTGGGCACTATGTAACTTAGCTCAGGCAAATTGCCTAAGTTGGGGGTGGCTTTCATAGAGGTACGTAGTCGAGCATGGGTATTGCTCATCCTCGAGCAATCATTAAAGTTCATCTCAATAAATCAAACTAGGAATACCACCACTTTGGTTGATACAAGCAATTAGGCCATATAGAAATTCAAAACATCAAGTTTACATCTCGATCATTATGCAAGATATACAAACAAACAACAAACCTCTAACCTCCTAACCTCAAAGATGGAATCTAACTCATCAAATTTAAGTTTATTCTCCTACTTGTGTCCAATAAAGCTAATAACATCACCTCTCTATCATGAAACAAGTGACCTCACAAGAATAAATACTCCACATACTCAATTCTAAAGATCGAATATAATTTAAGGACTTAACATCAAAGAACAACTCTCACACTCAAAAAGAATTCACATGTATGCACAAAGAACCATAGGCTTTCCCATTATGTACATCTCTACTAATTAAGCATGCTCGAATAGAATCAAATAGGACTTTAACAGATTGTAATGTAGGCAAGGGGATAGGTAGAAAAACTATATAATAGTGACTTATACTTCCCTTAGCATTTTGCACTTTTAGAGTTCATCACCCATTAATTTCTTCTTTTTATTTTTAGCCCTCTCTTCAACAATTATTTTTACTAGTATTATCATCTTATCAAGAACGTTTCAGTTTTTTTTTTAAAGCAATTTATTTTTCTCCCTTTTTTTTCATGTCTCATTCTTTTTAAGAGGGCGTTTTCATCACCTTGTAGCTATGATTGATAACTTTTTACACTCAATTATCCCTTTTCTTCAGGTTTAAAAATTATAACAAGTTTATGCTATAGTGCTTAAGGAAGCAGGGTGCAAAAATTAGGGATTCAACAAAAGAGTCAACACAAAAATATGGCTACCAACATATGGCTACAGGCTCAAAGGGGTTAACTAGTGATATAATATCTGAAAAGGCTATAATTCTCAAGACAAATCAAAGAAATCCTATATCATCTTCTAAATAGAGCAAAACTTTTATTTCACATCAATAACATGCAGGGCAAGTTCTAGACTAAGATGCAAAACATGAAATATATAGAAACCTAACCACACATGGCACAAGTCTCACTTAAGATGGATCAATTCCACATCTAAAACTGACAAGGTCATAACAAAATACAAAATAAGAAAAGCTATATACAGAGTCACAACCATGAGCCTAGGTGTCAAAAAAATCTGCTATTTTATTTACATTCAAGCACTCATAGGAAAGTACTACTCAAGATCAGGACAAAATCTTAGTATCACACAAGTAAAAATATGGTCTTTTCTTTTCTCTCCAAGAAAAATATAAATAAAATTTACTCCTAAAAAGTAAAAAATACTCGATTCACAGGGACCCCCCTAAGAAAAGAACCAAAAAAAAACCAAGGGGTGGACGAAGTATGCTCTAATAAAGACTAAAAAGCTAAAAAACAACAAAACCTAATCTAATATAAAGAATAAAATTAAAATCTTTTTGTTTTTTAAAAATTTTTTAATTTTTTTTCTTTCCTTAAAGCAAGCAACTAAAAGAAATAAAAGAAAATCCTATAGCATACTTCACCCTAAACAAATATTAGAAGATATCCCACCCCACACTTAAAATCATGCTTTGCCCCTAAAGCAATAAATAAAGTAAAACAAGGGTTAAAGATACTCCCTGAGACCCTCTAGGGCCTAGATAGAAGCAAGTTTCTTCACTTTCAACAAGGATTGTACGTACCCCACACTTAAGCTCAAATGCTCCTTAGCTTCAAATTTTGGGTATATGACTTCCCCTAAATCTGCAAAAACAAAAATAACAAAAACAAGTGACACTAAAATAAAAATAAAAAATAAAAAATAAAAACTACTTACTACATATTGGGTTGCCTCCCAACAAGTGCCAAATTTAATGTCTCGGCACGATCCATTTACTTTTTCCTCCACCTTGAGAATATGAATTTTACTCCCAACATCACATCTATTTTTCTTTTTGTTTCATATAGTGGTGATAAGAAGATGGTTGAGCCATGTAATAGATTGTGCATGTTAAACCGCTTGGCCCTAAGGTGGGGCATATTGTTCTATTGCTTGTCTGGTGAAAATTTAAGAATGTAAGATTCTTGTTCCTCATATAAATGCTCCTCCACTAGTTCAGATGACTCAATAGACATGGCATCATCTAAACATAATGTACAAAAGTACTTTGAATGAGACCCAACACATCCCAATTTCAAACTTACACCATCACAATATGCTCACTCTTATTCACCTTATCAATGTCAGCATTAATCAAAGAATGGTAGTCGAATGGTTGGAATTCTTATTCTCTCTCTACAAGCTGGCTAGTATCCACAACTATTGGTGATTGGACATCAGACAATTTAATCTTTTTATTCAGTGGGACACCAAGTGTCGGATATTTGAGACAAATTGCTCAACCTCTTGTATGAGCTCATCTCTCCCCTTATTCATCTAGGTCACTATGATTGTGAGACTATATCGGAGACACACATGACATTTGATTTGCTGCTCTTGTTCCACTAGCCACTCTTCTTTTGCTTTTCTGCCAACATCATAAATAATAGACTAATCATAATAGGGGTTCAAAGAGGGAAATAAAAGTTGGGACAACCATTCCAATGACTATCCTGACCACCACATGTATTGCATACATCTAATTCAGTAGATTGAGTAGGTGCACACCACTCGCTCCCCTAAAATTTTTGACAAATACTCTCCCGGTGGAGTCCTCTATAAAAACAATAAGAATCATCACCATTCAACCACCATTTATCACAGACTGACATATCAAGAAGAGAGATAGAGAAGTAAAAGAAACTAAAAAGATAATTATGTATAAAAAATAAACTATGTACAACTCAAACAAATAACTTGAAAAAGTCTAATCTAGTTAAACAATAAATAGCAAAGTCACCGGCAACGGTGCCAAAAACTTATTGCGTCCAAATGCACACTCAAGTGTCCTTGATCGTCCAAGTAATATAGGATTTTTAAGTTCAGATATCGTACCCACAGGGACTTGTCAATTAACTATTTTGCTAAATTAGATTAAACCTTATTATTTATTCAAGAAGTAAATTCCAAAAGATGTACTTATGAATTAACTAAACTAAAAATAATAATAATAAAATACTAATGAACAATTAAACAAGAGGAGCAGATTTTACAAAATCAAAGAATGAATCGATCTAGTATTATGATTTCGCTAACAATTATGTTTAGTATTAATTTCATCAACTTATTTGATTATCCAGTTGTTGATTATGGGGTTAATTTTATAATTTTGGAATGGTTATCCTCTAATCGTCTATTCAAACTAGTCTCACAAGTACATCATTGAGCGGGGATGTGAGAAGATAATTTAAACATAGTTATTTATCTTCCCGTTTTGTAACCAAGTAAGGTGATCTAGGTATATTCCTATCCTAGCAACAAATCAATTCCTTAATTTACTAAAGAAGATATCTTACTCCCTATATTCTTTATTCTAACCCTCCGTTCCCTTGGTTAGTTTACTTCGGGCTCAAAGTTTTATTTTAAAGGTCGCGAATCTTTAAAATAGTAAAATCAAGTGTATAAGAACAACTATTTTGATAATCAAAAAAATAAAATTAAGAGTTACTAAATAAGAATTTAATTAGCTACCATAATCCTAGAACGAGATGTTTAACTCCACATAGACATGGAGCAATTACAACAAATCATCCAAATAAAATGTAAAATTAAATAATAAAGGAGAAGAAAAGATGAAACCAATTTTGTCTGGCCTCCACGACGGCTCCTTGCTCTCTCTAGGTTAAAAGTTGTGTAAACACTGATTTTATGGAATATTTATAGGTGTAGAAAAATGCCCAAATAAAATAACTGAGTCCAAAATGGATTGGGATAAATTAAAATTTGACTGGCCTGCCTCCGCGCCGTGAGACAAAATACGGACAACCACTGGAATGTCATGCGATAATTTATAATTCAATAAAGTCACTTTTCCTTATTTTAAGAAATTTATTCCATTAAGTTGCCTTCTTGATTTCCTTCTATAATCTTCAATCTTTAATTTGTTTTGGCTCCATATCTTTTCATCTTCACACCATTTTAATCCTACACATTAAAATATAATATTAAGCACAATTCATAAAATCAATGCTTAAAAGAATAATAAAAAATACTAAATGTGTGTCAAATAATGATAAAAATATATATTTTTGGCCTAACATCAAGTATGAAGGAAAAGTTTGAGGAAAAAAAAAGAGAGAAAAAGAGAAAAAGTTTGAGGAAAAAAAAAGAGAGAAAACAAAATAAGAAGAAACCACACCCGAGGTTTGAAAAGTCTAAAAAGGGAGAAAAATAAAAGAAAGTAGGAAACTGGAGCCAAAAAATAGTTTAGTGCCAAGGAGGAAAGAGTCACTTTATCCATATGTACCATACCAGTCCCTAAGCCTACATAACAAGCCAATAAAAGTCCTATAGTGATCCTAATCTGTCTATCTAAAAACCCAGGCATAGAAAATAAAGGCAAGCCTATGGTATCAAACGCACAAGTCTGACTTTTTTTGTGAGAGTGAGTAATTCGTTTCAGTCCCTTTATTGATACTTATTACATATGATGAGTGTGAGGGACTTCTTTGAAGTGAGGGCATAGGGGTTGCACCACCGTCTGCTCGATCGGGTAGTGTCATTTGTTAGTATGCTAGGATGTGTGTTGATAATTTAATACCATTACTTAATCTTGTTGTGTCATGAGGAGGAGTTTGTGTATGCACTGTGAATGTTGATTTCGATAGTATAGGAGGGTGCTAAACTTGTGTTTTGGTTAATGCACGAAACTTGTGTTTTGGTTAATGCTTGCCTAAATTGGTTTTGAGAAAGTATGACTGCCATAGTGATCTTGGTTTTCTCTTGATTAAGCATCATGTTTTAGTTGTATTTTGTTTTCCTGAGGACATGCAAACCTTATAAGTTAAGGGTGTTGATGTGTCGTCGACTTACAGCACTTTCGAAGCTTAAAACTATGGGAAATTACAAGAACAAAGGTATTTTATGTGGATATAATGTGTTTTATGGTATTTACAGGTCAAACATGTCTGTAGGAGGAAAGTACATGTTTTTGGACTTGGAGGAATCATACAAGGACATTACACGACCATGGGATCTGACCATAGTCATACCATGGCTATCTTGGGATGATACCTGAGAAGAAACATTCAGTAGTTAGTCAGACTAAGGTTTCCCATAATCGTATTTCAATGCCATGATCATACCTCTTGATCGTGGGAAGGAAATCCATAAGTGAGGTTTTTAGATATTAAGTGCCATGAGGATCAAACGATGAGATCTCATAATTATACCTAGAAAGAACGAGGTTGTATTGAGGATCGAGAGAGAAAAATATAGAAATAATGCAAGTTAGAGGTGGCTATTACGAGAGGGTTCCATGATCGTACCATGAAGTCAAAAAATCATACTGAGAACTGTTCAAGTTAAGATCTGAAAGATGATAGGTCCAGTGCCAACCTACGAGTTCCAAGGATGATCGTGGGATCTTCCCACGAATGTACCTTCCTTCCATTCGAGAAACTAACTCAGTAAATCCTGTTATATTTAGGATATGTTTTATTTTGTCTAGAAATACTCTTATTGATTCTTTTGTACCAGTTTACACATTAATACATTTTATTACATTGTTTTAAGGTTTCAAGGCCTATTCTTGTTCTTGAAACTACAAACATTAACTTCTAAGTTTTTAATTCAAAGTGAGATTTTGGAGTTTTTCATCTTATTATTGTAAGTTCATAATTATGCTTTCTTATAAGAATTCTTCTTTTGTTCTAGCAATTATGACTAGCTAAACACCACAACTACGGTTGTGGGAACCATGACGAATTAACGAAGTAGTGTTCGTAGTACGAGGTGATTCTCATTTGGTGATTAGTCATGTATTGTTATTATCTTAGGATTGATTGATTTCTGATGGTGTGCAATGTTAGTACTCACCTTATCTCTACACTGGACTTTAGCATGGGTAGTCAGATGGGAAAAGAGAATCAACAATAAGACTTGGAGCTATCAACCTCCGCTTAATTAGATTTTTAGCCGATAATCCGGGATAGACTAATATAGGATTAATGTAGGGGTTAGTAATGCAAAACCAATGATTTGTAAACCTGTGATTAGGGATAGTCATCTATTAGGGTCTTAACATAGTCATTTAGATGAGCATAACCTATCGATTCTGCATGACGATCACCATAGGAGATCGATATGTATAGAGAACCTACAGAGTTATAATGCTAGTGGGGAATATATTTCTAGTGCATCTCTCACGCTGATTACAAATCCAATAAATCAATAACTATTACTCTTGATATTTTTATTCACAAAACCCCCCTTTTTACTGAAAATTGTTTTTGATTGCTTAGATAGACATCTTGATTGATATTTTGACCTATTCCTTGTGGAATAGACCCCAACCTAGTTGGGTTATATATTTGATCAGCGACCGATTTATACTTTGTTCAAAGGTGTAATTTGGGCGACATCTGTCCATCAGTCTGAGGATGAAAAGTTGTGCTAAAAGTAAGTTAGGTGCCCAACTCTTCGTGCAGTCTATCCCAAAATTTAGAAGTAAATTGTGTACCTCTTTCTAAAATGATTGAAACATGCAGCCTCACTATCTCCTTGACGTATATCTTGGCCTACTGCTTAGAGTTTAAATCCACTCTAACCAGAATAAAACAGGTTAATTTCGTCAACCTATCTACTATGCAAGGTCTTAGGAGGACCTACCACAAAATCCTTAGCTATCCTCTCCCACTTCCACTCGGGAATGGGTAAGCTTTGGAGCAATCCTGCAAGCCTTTAGTGCTAATACTTTACCTGCTGACAATTACAAAATTTAGATAAATACTCCACTAGGTCCCTCTTTATCCAAAGACACCAATAAAGCTACCTCAAATCACGGTACATTTTTGTTGCACCTGGATGAATAGAATATTGCAAGCCATGAGATTTAGCAAGCACATTTTGAATCAAAACACCAACTCGAGGAACACATGCCCTTCCTCTAAACAATAATACTCCACACATACCAAGTGTGGCATTTGAAGGCTCTCCAGACACCACATTGATCCGGAGTTTATTCAATTCCACATCCTCAAACTGTTTGGCATTAATTTCATAAAGAAAAGTTAAGTTACCTCAATACTAGCCAACACTCCACCCCTTTCTGAAACACCAAACTGCATTAACTGAGATGATAGAGTTTGAAACTCTCTAGCCAAGGGTTTTTTTGACACTCTCAAACAGGCGAAACTACCTATACTTACCGGCTTCCGACTCAATGCATCTGCCACCACATTAGCCTTACCTAGATGACACTGGATGGTCATATCATAGTCTTTCAACAATTCCATCCATCTCCTCTGTCTCAAATTTAAATGCACTTATGTAAACACATATTGTAGGCCATGGTGGTCTATAAATACCTCGCACTTGACACCATAAGGATAGTGTCTCCAAATCTTAAGTGCAAACACCACCGGTGCCAACTCCAAGTCATGACTTGTGTAATTTTTTTAATGAGGCTACAACTACCTCGAAGCATAGGCAATGACATTCCTATCCTGCATCAACAGAGCACCCAAACCCAAGAGTAAAGTATCAATTAATACAACAAAATCCTTATCTTTAACCGACAATGAAAGAATAGTAGTTCTAGTAAAAAGTGTCTTGAGCTTCAGGAATCTTTCCTTACACTTATCCGACCATACAAGGGCACCTCCTTCTGGGTCAACCTTGTCAAGTAAGTAGTAATAGAAGCAAAATTCTTGAAAAACCTACAATAGTAACTAGCGATATCCATGAAGCTTGTACCCTCAGTCACAAAGCTAGGCCGAACCCAACTCTTAACTGCCTCAATCTTCTAGGGACCTACCATCACCCTTTTTTTCAAAAACACATACACTAAAAAGGCAACCGAAGATAACTAGAACATGAATTTCAAGAAATTTGCATACATCTGTGTGACACCTCAAAATACATTAAGATAGAACAGTCACCCAATGCCCTAATGACTCGAGAGAACTAACTTAAAACCCATGGTTACCATACATATAACTATGATAATTATGAAATTTTGAAAAATATATTTATAAGCTACAGTAATGAATTTCCATAGAGAAAAAACATATTTGAACTTAATACATTAGTCTACAAAACCTCTATCAGATATAAAACTTAGTCTAGGTCGGGACAGGCTCTGCCTTACAAAATTGTTATACAATACCAAAATGTGTATATCAAAAACTCGATAAAGCCTAGAATCAACTTGGAGCTCACCAATTGTAGTTGAGTGTCCTGTGCTCGCATTGAGGAGGTCTACTAGCTGGAGTACCTATACATCAGGAATGAAACATAGTGTCCCTCATAAGGGATGTCATTACAAAAAAGTGTACTGAGTATGTTTAGAATAAAGTTACCATAGGTAAAGTTTAATGAAATTAGATATCAATAAATAGCTATATGGATATAGATAAAAGACCACACTTGCTTGTATTTGTGGAATCATGCACTTTACAGGATTTACTTTACTTTATTCTTCTTTGCTTTATAAATTTGTAAGGCATATGATAGAAATAACCAGCTAATCAGTGCTAAAAGAGGATGACCTATGCTAGGCATTTTAACCCCAAGGATAAAATACACAAATCGAGATCGACTCATGCTAGGCTTTCCTTTCATCCCTGGAATACCATCCATAATATTGGGATCGACCCATGCTAGGTGTTCTTTCCACTCCAGGGATACCACACAAGAATATACAGATTCACTTTAGATCATTCTTTTTATCTTTAAGGTTGTTATTTTGGTGGTCATGACATTACTGAATTTAGAACTTGGACCAGTAGTAAAGGACATACAAACATGCACTTAATGCAGTAATAAAAATAATAGTATTATAACACTTAGGAGCTTAAATAACACAATGGACCTTGTTTTACTAAGAGAAGAACTCACATAACTTATTGTTGACAGTACCTTTTTCATAATAGTACTTAGAGGGGTAAATATGAATATCTAATCACAGACTCATTTTGAAGTACTTTAACATACTAAGGAGTGGGGAAAAGGTTATTAGCTATATTAAAAGTGGTAAACTGCCATTACGTATCATTTGAAAAGAAGATTACTTGATAAGCTCACTTTGTAACACATGTATTAGATTTAATGCCTAAGGACATAGAATCTAATAGCCTTACATACCTTGCTTTACAACTCCGATATTACCCCAAATTAACTTCCTGCCCTTCAAATCACTTGTCTACAATAAAGTAAGTAGTAAAACTAGTATTAGTAGCTAATCAACTAATTTGGGCTACTTAACTTCACCAAACAGTAGCCAGCAGTAACACTATAATTTATAAAATCAAGGGTGTTGTTTTAACCCTTTATCCTCCAATAACATTTGTACAACACATGAATTCATATAAGATCCCTGGAGACTATTTTGGCTTCATATAATGTACAAAATAGTTCACAAAGTATGATAGGAATAAAAGCTTACACAACATATAATTATGTGGTGTATCATTACACCTTCCTTTTGTGTGTCAATACCAACTACGCACATCCATTTTTAAGATCAACAAGTTGTCCCCAATGTATACACATAAAACAACCCCTAAAATAGTCCCAAAATCCTTTATCATAGAAACCAAATATTGAACTCATCATCCCTTAAGTTCTTAACAAAAATATATACATAATTCTCCACCAAAATATGTATATGGGAAGGGGGCAAAAATGGGTTGTAACCTTACCTTAGTTTTTGTGAAGGTTTATTCTCTTAACTTTTATCTCTTCAATATATTGATTCCTTTATATTGTAAGGAAAAGGAATCCCAAGAACCCTAATGGAATTATAGGGCTGCTGTATAAGCTAAGTGAGAGTAAGATAGAAAACTCTAGAAAGCTGATTTTTGTCTAAGTTAAAATGGGTCAAATGAGCTGGTTTCAATCCCTTTAAAGGGAGCTGCTCTTGTATGACTTTCTTGGACATCCATGGCCTTAAAATATCTAGTAGGTGATGAATATACTTGTCCACTTAACTTAGGCTTTGATGGACTCAAACTTTTTGGGCCTTGGCTACCATTCTTCTCTTATTCCTTCACTTAGTTTGGACCTGAATTAATTTAAGTAGGTCGTGATATACTTGGACCAATAAGATTCTCAAAGTAGTCTTAGTAGGCTATGCACCTACTTGGTTCTTAGGTTGGTCAATAAGTCAAAGTAAGTGATGCACCTATTTGTCACCTACTAGCTTAATTTAAGTCAAGAAAAAAGCTCACTTATTTTATTCCATATTCTAAGCCTTGATCTCTTTTATTTAATACTTGTATACACTTGGACACTTTAAACCCTAAGGTCTAATACCATCTCACTATATCGTGTTTAAATACTTCGATCGGTGTTAAATTAGCCATACACATGCTGAAATGCACGGGGTATCATAGTACTGTCCAAACTTATATCCACCATCAATACTCACATAAGAAATCTATTCCATTACCTATACCACAAGGATATATCAATTTCCATACAAATAGAACAAGTATACACAAAATACAAGGTGTTACATCCTCCCCAATATAGGATCATTCATACTAGAATGTTAGCATGATTAGCCTGCCTAAACAAGTTCAATCCCAAGTTTAATCTTCCTATTAACACATAATACTTACACAATTATACTTACTTGTTAATGCTCTAATTCAGCATCTTAGACTTTCACTTTGGATTCGAATAAATGAGGGTACTTAGATTTCATTACTTCCTCAGCTTCCCATGTGATCTCTTCTACTTGTTAGCTACTCTAAAGTACTTTTATAGAAGCTACTTCTTTATTTCTTAATTTCTTAACTTGCCGATATAGAATAGCAATAGGTACTTATTCATAAGTGAGATCTTCCATAATTGTTCATCTTCAGTAGGAGTAATATGAGATGGATCTCCTATGCACTTTCGAAGCATTGAGACTTGGAACACTGGATGTACTGTTTAAAGCTCAAACTCATATACAACTTATCCAAATCTTCGAATAATCTTATAAGGCCCTATATAGAGTGAACTTAATTTTCCCTTTTTTCCAAACCTCATTACCCTTTTCATTGGTGACACCTTTAAGAATACCCAATCTCCTATAGCAAACCCTAGCCCTCTTTTTCTAATATCTGCATATGATTTATGTCAACTTTGAGCTATCTAGCCATTGTTGTATCACCATAAATTTTTCCATAGCTTGATGAACAAGATCTAGCCCAAGTAAGGCAGTTTCACCCGCTTCAAACCACCCAATTGGTGATCTACACTTTCTCCCATATAAATCTTTATAAGGTGCCATTTTGATACTCGAGTGATAACTATTATTGTATGAAAACTTAATAAGTGACAAATTATCATCCCAACCACCTTTGAAGTCCAATACACAAGCTCGCAGTGTTTGCATTATACATTCTGCCTGACTATCCGTTTGAGGGTAAAGAGTTGTACTTAAACTCATTTGCGCTCCCAAACTCTTCTGAAATGTCTTTCAAAAGTTAGTAGTAAATTGAGCTCCCCTATTAAATATAATAGAGATTAGGACTCCATGTAGTTGAACTATCTCTTTAATATACAACCCTGCATACTCTTCAGCTGTGTAAGTGGTCTTAACCAGTAGGAAGTGTGCTAATTTTGTGAGTCTATCAACTATTACCCATATGGAATCAAACTTCCAAGAGGAGCGAGGCAAACCAATGATGAAATTCATTTTGATCATGTCCCACTTCCAAATTGGGAGTTGCATACACTGTCTATAACCTCCTGGCTTTTGATGCTATACTTTTACTTGTTGACAATTCAGACATTGGACTACAAATTCTGCAATGTTCTTTTTCATATATCCCCACCAATACACTTCTTTCTAGTCATGATACATTTTGGTTGATCCCAAATAGACAGAATATCTTGAATGATGTGCTTCCTCCATAATCCTCTTCCTAGTCCATCAATATTAGGTACAAACAATATGTTTTTGCACCAACGTACCCCCTCTTGCATAAGCTCAAATGCCTTTGTCATACCTTGTAGTACATACTTCTTAAGCTGTAATAGAATAAGATCTACATATTTATTTTCTCTCACTTTAGTCACTAATGAGGATTATGCCATATTTTGTACAATAACTCTTTCGTTCGGAGATTCAATAAGGCAAACCCCCAAACTAGCTAGTTGGTATAAATCTTTAGTTATCCCTTGTCTTTTCGTGGACTGACCATAAGTGATTGCCATTTAATTAGTTTGCTTTCCTCAGATGATACAAGATATCAACGTCATAGTCCTTTAATAGCTCAAGCCGTCTTCGATGCCTTAGATTTAGGTCCTTCTGCTTAAAGATATATTGTAAACTCTTATGGTCAGTATATATATCAACATGAAACCCATAAAAGTAATGGTGCCATATCTTTAAAGCAAATATAATCGTTTCTAGCTCAAGATCATGTGTTGGATAATTCTTCTCACGTGGATGCAATTGTCTTGAGGTGTAGGCTATAACCTTACCATGTTGCATCAATACACATCCTAGACCCACTCTCAAAGCATCATAATACACAGTAAATCCCTCTGTACCTTTTGGAAGTACCAATACAAGTCTAGAAGTTAACTTATTCTTCAACTCTTGGAAGCTTCTTTCATAGGAATCATTCCATTAAAACTTAGCTGCCTTGTGTGTTAGCTTGGTTATTGGTGTAGAAATGGAAGAAAACCCTTCAATGAACCTTCTATAATAACCTACCAATCCTATGAAACTACAAACCTCCGTAGTCATTGTGGGTCTTGGCCAGTTCTTCATAGCTTCTATCATTTGAGAATCAACCCTTATCCCTTCATTGGATGCAATATGACCCAAGAATGCCACTGATTATAACCAAAACTCACATTTAGAGAACTTTTCATATACCTTAAAATCATGAAGAATCTATAATATATGTTGCATATGATTGGCACGGTCCTCTTTCGATCTTGAATACACCAAAATATTGTCTATAAATACTATCACAAACACATACAAAAATGTCTTGAAAACTCTATTCAGCAGATCCATGAAAGTTGCTTGTGCATTTGTTAGCCTGAATGACATAACTAAAAACTCAAAATGACCATACAATGTTCAAAAATCTATTTTGGAGTAAATCCTTCTCCTTCAATCTCACTTGGTGATAACCTGACCTTAAGTCGATCTTTGAGAAACACTTAACACCTTGTAACTAATCAAAAAAATCATCAATTCTAGGTAGGGGATATTAGTTCTTAATTGTCACCCTGTTCAGTTATTGGTAGTCAATAAACATTCTCAACATTCCATCTTTCTTTCGTACAAATACCACGGGTGCGCCCCAAGGGGACATACTAGGCCTTATGAATGCCTTTTCTAACAAGTCTTTTAATTACTCCTTTAATTCACATAATTATTTTGGGTCCATTCTATATGGAGGAATGAAATAGGTTAAGTACCTAGGATCACATCAATACCAAATTCTACTTCTCATTTTGGAGGTAAACCAAGAAGTTGTTCAGGAAACACATCAAAAAATTCATTTACCACTGGAACAGATGGAAGAGTCAGTGGCTCCACATCGATATCTTTAACCCTCACTAGATGACATATGTACCCTTTGTAAATCATTTTTTTCTCCTTAAAATAATAAATAAACTTACCTCTTGGTGCCCCAATATTACCCCTCTATTCAAGGACTGCCTCCTTTGGAAAATAGAAATGTTATCTTTTAGCTCGGCAATCCGCTGTGGCATAACAAGAAGCCAACCAATCCTTACCCATTATAACATCAAAGTCTACCATTTATAACTCAACAAGGTCGGCCAATGTGTCATGATCACAAATAGTTACTATGCAATTATGATAAACTCTTCAAGCTATAATAGACTCGCCAATCGGTGTAGACACTTCAAATGGCTTAACCAGTGATTCTGGTGTTCTTTTGAACTTTCCAGCAATCAATGGTCTGACATATTATAGCATAGATCCTGGATCAATTAATGCATATACATTATGTGAAAATATGGACAATGTACCTTTAACCACATTACTAGAAGCCTCTAAATTTTATCGACCTACTAGAGCATTTGTACAATTCTGGAGTGTGCTAGAACTAGCTGCTCCTCTACCATATCTACTACAAGTATTAGGCATCTATTGACCCCTACCTAAAAGAGGCATCGATGATGATGATGCAATAGATAATCCAGTAGTTGGTGCCATACCACCCATTCCCCTTCGAGGGTAATCTTTTATTATATGACCTGATGTACCATACTAATACCACGCATCTGCCCCAAACTAGCATGCACCAAGATGATTTCTCCAACATTGTTTACAAGGCTTTCTAGGAGGTCTTGATTGGCTCATGCTTCCATGCTCTTGGTTCCCCTTTACTGAACCTTGGCTCTCACTTCTTTGCCAAAATTGATTGCCCCTAAACCCTTGAAACCAGGGTGGAACACTTGTTGTAGAGTCGGAAGATGGTGGCCTAGGAGGTTTGTTAGAAAATCTAGGCCTGAACTCACTTTGGGATGGCATAAACTACCCCATAAATCTATCCCTCCTGGAGAGCCCTTTTTCTGGCTCTTATGTCCTTTTTCTTTGCCATTGATCTTTCCTTTTTTATGTAAAAGCTTGTATCCTTGCTATATCTATGTCTTTGTTTAAGGTAGAAATAGTACAATCTCTAACCAGATATGGATCTAATCTATTCACATAGAGATGAACTTTCTTCCATAGTAGCTATTATGTTAGGAGTATAACTAGCCAAAAAGTTAAGCTGAAGATTGTACTCTCTCACACTTATATTTCCTTGGTGAAGATTTAAAACTTGATCTGCATAGGCCTCCAGATCTCAAATGTAAGGTAATGATCAATAAATTCTACTTTGAACTCTTCCCATTTAGCTGAAGGTGTACCTATACCCCTAGATCATTTCCAATCTTCGTACCATAATATAGCCTCCCCTTCGTACCATAAAGTGTTGTAGGTCTTCATTAAGATCTGACCCGATAAATGTAGGAGGGTCCTGATGTCGCCTAAACTATACCTCCAGGAAAGTATAACACTGTCGTTAAATCAAATATAGAACCCAACTAGGTTTGGATCGATCCCATAGGGAATAGGACAAAATTATGTCGAGTGCTTGTCCGAGTAATTGGCAAGTAAGTAAAAAGGAGGGGGGGGGGGGTTTGTAGGCAAATAATAACAGTAATGACTGTTAATTTTTGGATTAATAATCAATATGAGAAATACTCTAGGATCGTGATCCCCAATGATTCTTTAACTCCATCGGTTGCTTGTGCTGGCAAACTATCCCACTGCGTTGCATTCAAAATCTAACAAGTTAGGTTCATATAAACGTCTCTCGACCTTGGTTAGATGAATTTCACTCTTCTCCTCTCGGTCTCCGAGTGTCGCATTACTAACCCTTGTCCTACACACCGTGGTTTTTATTACAAATAGGAGAGGTAGAAAAAGTTTTGGTGCCGAAGATAATGAGTCGACTGTCGTAGGTATCTTAGGTTTCTCTTAGCTAAGCATCGATTGTGTTTATTTTGTTTTGTTTGCCTGAGGACATGCAAACATTCTAAGTTGAAGGTATTGATGCGCCATGGTTTCATGCCACTTTCGATTCTTAAAACAAGGAAAATATGCAATAACTTGGGTATGTTTGGTAAGTATGATGTGTTTCTGTTCTATATTGCAAGAAAATAGGTTATGGGGGCAAAATGGAGAAGAAGGGAAGAAGCATGCACTAGAATGGAGCATTTGAAGATGAAAGGATCCAAGTCAATACCAGAGGAGTGACTCACGATAGGGACATACGTCACGTGAGTTGACCTATGTGACGTAGGTCAGTGCCATAGGTTAACTCTTAAAAGTGTGTGATGGAGGCCTGATTATCATGGCATGGCCCTACGTGACGTGGGTTGGTTCCACGATACCAACCCACAAAACCGTGAAAAGTTTTCGACTTTGTTCTCCTGTTTTATTTAGGATAGGATTCATCTTGTATCTATAAATACCCCTATATTGTCCTATGTTTAGGGGTTGGTCATTATATTGTTTTGAGATATATTTTCATTATTTTGAGTTCAAAAATTCATTATTGGTTTTGTAAGCTTGGAACACCAATTCTAGGGTTTTATTGATATTGAGATTTAAGAGTTTTCTTTTTTATTGTGAGTTTACAATTATGTTTTCTTCATTGAATTCTTCTTGTCTTCTTGCAACAATGAGTAACTAAACCCATCAACTAGGGTTGTGTGAACCATGAGGAATTAAGGAAACGAGTTAAGTGCAAAGTAATTCTGAATTAGTGTGAATGCATGTATTGTTATTTCTTTCATTGTGATTGATCTTCTAACGGTTGTAAATATTAGAAATTCACCTGTATTCTAGACTTGCTCGAGAGAGAGGTAGAGATTGGGAAAAGGGAATAACAACGGAGACTTGAAGGTATCAACATTCATATAATAACTTGAACTATAATAGGGATAACTATCTGAGATCTATATGCACCATATTATCATGACACATTAGGGATCAAGTGATGGCATCAGATTATGAACAAACAACTAAGCATATATGCAAATGACATTATCCGAACAAATAGACGCTAACAATGCAACCCATGTACTTTCACAACAAAGAAGTCCCATACACTTACAATATACTAATGAATATCAAAGTAGGGACTGGGTCAAAACACTCTCTCTCACAAAGAAGTTCAAACAGTGTGCATGAAATACTATAGGCTTGCCCTTATTTTCTATACCTTCGTTTTTCGGACAGTTGGACAAGGATCACATTAGGACTTTCATCGGCTTGTAATGTAGGCTTAGGGACGGGTGTGGTACATATGGATATATTGACTCAACCCTCCTTGACACTACACTATTTTTGGCTCCTCTTTCCAACCATTCTCCTTTATTTATTTTCAGATTTTGGGTGTGATTTTCTTTATACTTTCAAAACACAAAATAATTTTTTTCTTTTTCTTTTTCTCTTTTTTCTTTTGAAATTTCTATTTTTTTCACTCATCATTTTTTTTCTTCACACCCAAATATGTTCTCTTTTTCTTTTACTAACCCCTTCTTCATACCCAAGTCAAACTACGCACCTCTATAATAGCTACCCTCAACTTGGGTGATTTTCCTGAGCTGAGGTACATAATGTCCAAGGAGAGACCAGGGCCAAGACAAGTTTATTGTAAGTCAAAACGGTAAGGAGAATAGGCTAATGAAAGAAATAGGTCAATTAAGATTCAAAATCGAGATCAAGGGATATTTACTTCATTTGGTCGGACATTTAGAATAAAAATGGACATATTCAATAAAAATGGCGTATGATCCTTTCCTAACCACTATCCTATTACCTAGGAAATACTAACTGGGCAAATTCTGGATCGCACACACAAAATGAACTAAGTAATGACCTCACACACATAGCACTAGGTTACACTATCAACTACTACCTATCCAGTTCATGCATTACTGGCTAAAGTCATTCTGCCTATAATACTAATGCCATAACAAGATCCAACACCTGTCACAAACTAACATACTACACAAAGACTTCATTATCAAATTTTCAGGAGGGGTGTCCTATAAACAATCAAAAAGCATCATTATCAAAAACTTGTTCAAAATTGGACCGCACTAAGGTTCCCCTATTTTTATCCTAATTAAACACGAAAACACATAAATAATATAAATAACAACCTAAACATGTTGGTTCTACTATGATAGCACTTGAGAGAAAAGAAACACAACAATAAAACCTCCCAAGAGGTGGTATACCCCCACCTCTAACTAAACAATGGTGCACTGCCCTCAGTGCACAACTACAATATGATAAGTGTAAAGGAGTGAAAACATACCTGTAGCGCCCTAGGAACCAGATGCGGGCTCGTCCACAGCGGTATCATCTGTATGCTCTCTAGGTTCCACGTTAGGTACGTTCGATGGAGGAGGTGGCTAACTAAAAGATGCAGCCCATTCTCTCTGCTCATGCGCCATCTAACTAGCATGGTAATCTTCCCGGGAGGCCTTAGTCATCCTCTGTAAATCACTCTCAAACTCGTCTTCACTATCAGTCAGACCCTTAGGACTCCGTGGTCACTTGCCTCTAGAAATATGAGGCTCCTCATCAGCAAAAAAATCCACCTCAAAAACCAATGTTGTAGGTACCGGTGTTGGTATAGATGGAATGATAGGGGTATGGCTAACTGCTAAATCTTGCACCTCTGCTCTCAATGCAACCACCTCCTTGGTCAGTCCCATCACATTTGAGATATGGGCCTCTCTCAACCAGTTACCCATCCGATGCTCAAAACTGCCAATCCACCCATGCAGCTCTCATATAAACCTCTCCATAGCATAACTTATACAACCCATAACTCTCCCCTCAAAAGCCTCTATCGACGTCCTAACCCGTGGCTTAAGTTGAGATACCAACTTAGCCATCTGGGCCTCTATGTGAGCCTGTCACTCAATAACCTGTGTCTATCTATCCACTAGATGCTGCAAAAACTCTCATGAAACTACAACCATGCCTGACGAGAGTGGTGTTGTTTTAGTACCTACTGCCCCCTCATCAGTTATAGGGCTTGTGCCCTCGTTAGGAAACCTCCTAGCCTCAGGCTCACTAACTGGTGCTGAATTGCTAACCGGTTCCTCTTGATCCACTTGCCCTTCTAAAAGGGAGTCGCTTGATGAAGTAGAGGGCTGAGACCCCTTTGGGAAACAGGGGTAGCACATCACTGCTGCATCAACCCTGTATCAGCTATACGGGTTACCTAAATGGCGTGATCTACTGTAGGCATCATTACCACACCAACACTTTTACATACACCTTGAATAAGACAGGGGAAAGGGATGCTGGTAAAGTCTTTAAATGCACGCTCATGAATCTCCTTAATAATGTAGCGGGCGATGTTGATATCATATCCAGTGATAATGCTTTCTACCAGAACAACTTGGTCAAGATTAAGAGAATTATCTGCACCTATGGGAACGAGATGGTGTCGTACAACTGACCACTAAAACTTTCGTGTAAAATAAAGCGATGACTTTTTAATATCTAATTTCTTAGCTAACCATCTCGCATCTACACCATCCTCAGTAATATACTGTACAACCCACCGTAGTAGCTCTAAGAACTAATCAACATCCTTCATTTTGTTTCTATTTTTCACCATCTACATGCGGTAATCAAACTTAGCAGTACTAGCTGGAAGTGGACGTTCGGCACCGAACAAGAACCTTTAGACAGTCTGCTCGAATATGTCTACTCTAATACCATGAACCAAAGTGTGAGTCAATGGTGGTTGGTCCTAATAACGCTTCTCATTTGGTGTGATTAATTCAATAGAAGCAGTATAAGAAGAATAAAACTCAAGGACCAACACAGGGCTATAGTTACGAAAAGGCTCAGTCATCCACCCAAATCCATAGCAATCAAACACTGCCTTAATCTCCGATAGTGCCTTTAGCTCATCTAACCGATAATGGGGCTCCTCAGTGATACTTTATTTAAACACACCCTGCTCCGTTGGCTCTACATCCCTATCATAAATGGCCATGATACCCTGAACACACCACCTCTGTGAGAAAGTTGAGGACTTCTGAACACCAGTGCCTGAAGTAGATGGTGTCTCATCAGCCTCACCACTACCACCGGACTAAGAATAATCCATACACTTAGCAATATCATTGGTCCCAGGTGCATCAGCCTCGTCTTCAGTACCACCAGTTACAGAAGCATCCACCCCTTTTCAGACTAGGGGGAGGAATCAAATAACTAAATAAGAGTCACCAAGAAACGTTGAATCATGCTCCAGGTTGCAGCCTGTGCCCTAGTTCATTGTCTTGTGGCGTTAGGCGCAAGAGCAGAATAATACCAAGCAATCTCATAAACCTCTTAAGACCCACTTTTATCTGACTCCAAAGTGAATTCTGGGTTCTTAGTGCAGATTTGTAAAAAGGAACCATATCTCCACGTTTAGGGTTTTCTTTAGGCGACATTTTTCGAAGTGGTCGGGTCTTTGGCGGATTTTGTCAGGTCAGGTATGGATTCAGATTAGGATTTGGCGAATTAAGGGTGATGAGGATTTGAAATTCTTTGCAATTGGGTACTGAGAATTTATGAATTTGAATATTTGGTATTTGGGAAATTTAGTGAATGTAGGAATGAAAGTGGTAATTTGGATGAATCATGGGGAAAAGATTGGGTATTTGGAAGAGAAGGATCTAGTTTAGAGTTTTGGGTTTTACTAAAATCTAGTTTATAAAGGTCTGAGGAGATATACAGTTTTGGGTTGGGTCAAATTCTGGGTTATTTCGGTTGCTCTGATTCCTACGGCACAGACCCACGTCACGTGTTTTGACCTACGTCATGTGGGTCCCTATCGTAGATTGGACTCAGTAATTGATAAATTCCCTCTAATTTTCATGGTACCAACCCAGGTCACGTGGGTTGACCTACGTCACGTGAGTCCCCTGGCATAGGTTGGATTTCGCAATTAAAAAATTCCCTCTAATTTTCACGGTACCAACCCACGTTATGTGGGTTGACCTACGTCACGTGGGTCCCCTATCGTAGGTTAGATTCCACAATCAAAAAATTCCCTCTGATTTTCACGGGACCAACCCACGTTACGTGGGTTGACCAACGTCACGTGGGTCCCCTATCATGGATTAAGCTGTACACTTTTTAGTTTATATTTTTATTTTTAACTCACGACTGGTATAAAGTCTTGGGTTGCCTCCCAAGAGGCACTTGATTTAACATCGCGACACGACATAGCTAGGTTGGTTAATCAGACTTCACCAACAAGCCCATGGGTTACCTCCCATGAAGCGCCTGATTTAACATTGCGGCAGGACCCAACTTACTTGACTACTCAGACTTCATTAAGACTAAATTCCTCACATGTCCTTATTTCTTCTGTGATTCCCAGATAGTGTTTTACACACTGCCCATTGACCTTGAATAGAACATTGTTATCATCTTTCAGCTCAATTTCTCCATGCGTGAATACCCTAACCACCGTGAATGGTCTAGACCATTTGGACCTTAATTTTCCAGGAAATAAGCGAAGTCTAGAGTTACAAAGCAATACTAAATCTCCCGGGTGAAACTCTCATCGTTTAATCTTCCAATCATGATATAATTTCATATTCTCTTTATACAGTGCAGAACTTTTATAAGCCAAGAGACAAAATTCATCCATCTCATTCATCTTCTCTACTCTCAATTTAGCCGCATCACTCCATTCCAGATTCAACCTTTTCAAAGCCCTTAATGCCTTATGTTCAAGTTTGACAGGCAAATGGCACGATTTACCAAAAACCAGCTGATATGGAGATGCCCCAATCGGTGTCTTGAATACAGTTCGATATGCTCATAATGCATCATCTAATCTTCTTGCCCAACCTATTGGCATTCACCGTCATTGCCAAAATAGACTTAGTCTCACGATTTAAAACCTCAACTTGCCCGCTAGTCTGAGGATGGTAAGGTGTTGCCACCTTATATTTGACACCATATTTTTCAAGCAGGGCTTTGAACAGCCGATTACAGAAGTGGGATCCTCCATCACTGTTGATAACTCCGGGTGTACCAAATCGTGAAAATATTTTTTTTTCAAGAATGTCGTGACACTGCTTCCTTCATTATTGGGAAGTGTAATTGCCTCCACCCACTTAGAAACATTGTCAACAACTACCAAAATGTATTTCATCCCATGTGAGCTCACAAATGGGCCCATAAAATCAATTTCCCACACATCAAACAATTGAGCTCAAGAATAGTTGTCATAGAAAGTTGGTGTCTACGCGAGATGTTTCCTTGTCTTTTACATTGGTAACAATACCGAGCATAGTCATGAGAATATTTATAGATGGTGGGACAGTAACACCCACATTGTAAGATCTTGTGTGAAGTCCGCGTACCTCCATGATGACCCCCAACTGGAGATGAATGACATGCTTCCAAAATACTCATCATTTCGACTTCCGAAATACACCTTAGAATTATGCCATCCTCACACACTCTAAATAAATAAGGCTTTTCCTTGAAGAACTTTCTTACCTCATGTATGAATCACTTCCTCTACTGATACGACATATCTTTCGGGACTAGATCACTTGCCAGAAAGTTGGCAAAATCTGGAAATCAAGGGATTAATTCTTGTGATGCTGGCAATACTTGCTCATCTAGAAAAGTATCATTAATATCAGGATCATCCCTTAATCTAAGCATGGAATCCTCCTTAAGGAATGATAAATGGTCTGCATCCTGATTCTCAGCCCCCTTTCGGTCCTTGACCTCAAGGTCAAATTCTTTCAATAGAAGTACCCAATGAATTAGCCTTGGCTTGGCGTACTTCTTTGACATAAGATATCTAAGGGCTGCGTGGTCTGTATGCACAATCACTTTCATATCAATCAAGTAAGATAAAAAATTCTTGAAAGAAAAAACCACTGCCAATAATTCTTGCTCGGTTACAGTATAATTTTTCTGAGTTGGATTAAGTGTTTTGCTAGCGTTGTAAATAGGATGTAGAGTCTTCTCATACCTTTGTCCAAGGATTGCACCCAATTCCACACCGCTATCATCACACATCACCTCAAATGACATCGTCTAATCTGGTGTTACAATGATAGGGGTTGAAATTAACTTCTCTTTCAAACACTCAAATGCTTTTAGACAAGCCTCATTAAACACAAACTTCACCTCCTTCTCTAAAAGCTTGCATAATGGATGTGCAATCTTAGAGAAATCCTTGATGAATCTTCTATAGAACCCTGCATATCCCAAGAAACTTTGAATTTCTTTAACCAAAACCGGTGGAGGTACCAATCACCTCAATCTTGGATTTGTCAACTTCAATACCCTTCTTTGAGATTCGATACCCCAATATGATACCCTCATTAACCATAAAGTGACAGTTTTCCCAATTTAACACTAAGTTGCACTCTTCACATCTTTGCAACACATTAGCAAGGTGGGCCAAGCAATCATCAAATATGTCTCCCATAATAGAGAAATCATCCATAAAAACCTCAATAGTGTCTTCCACCATGTCGGAGAAAATGGACATCATGGAACGCTGGAAAGTGGTCGGTGTATTACATAATCCGAAGGGCATCCTTTGGAACACAAATGTCCTATATGGACAAGTGAAAGTGATTTTCTCTTCATCCTCGAGAGTAATGAAAATCTGATTATACCCCGAATAATCGTCAAGAAAATAATACCATCCTTTACCAGCAAGACGGTCTAACATCTGATCCATGAAGGGCATAGGAAAGTGATCTTTTTTGGTCCAAGAATTTAGCTTTCGATAATCCATGTAATCTTTCCATCCAATAACCAGCCTTATTGGGATTAATTCATTCTTGTCATTTGGAACCACAGTGATTCCTCCCTTCTTTGGTACACACTGCACTGGGCTCACCCACTTCCTATCAGCAATGGGGTAAACCACACCCAGATCTAACCACTTGATGATTTCTTTCTTAGCAACTTCTTGCATAGGTAGGTTCAGATTACATTGATGCTCAATGAATTGGTATGCACTCAGGATCAAGCTGAATTTTATTAGTGTAAATACCGAGTGAAATCCCTATAATGTCAGTAATGGACCAACCAATGGCCCTCTTAAACTTTATAAACACCAAAATAAGAGCCTCTACTTGCCACTCCACCAACTTAGCAGAAATAATCACGGGTAAGGTGTTGTTGGCTCCCAAGAATGTATAGCAAAGGTAAGACGGGAGAGCCTTAAGCTCCAAAACTGGAGGTTCCTCAATAGAAGGTCAAGCCGGTGGGGTCAACCTATTCTTTAAATCAGGATCAAGTTTCTTAGGAGCATAAGTGTATGATCCCCTACCAACGAGTGCACCAACCATCTCATCATACTCCTCAATACTATCACTATCAAAATTCATAATCATAGCTGCAAGAGCATCTACCCCTAACCTTTCTTCAATAGGCACGACCATGTCACTCTCACCAACTGTATCTATTACAGAAATTTCCTTTATATCATTCGGTTGATTCATGGAACAACAAACATTGAATGTGACATGTTCATCATTCAACCTGAATTTCATCTGCCCAGTTTTCATGTCAACAAATGCACGACCAGTGGAAAGGAATGGTCTTCCCAAGATTATGGGAACCTCGAAATCAACTTCACAATCTAGAATCACAAAGTCAGTCGAAAAAATGAGAGATGCAACCTTTACCAAAACATCAAACAACACGCCCACCGTATTTTTTGCAGTTCTATCCGCCATAAGGAGTCTCATAGAAGTTGTTTTTGGTGGTTCCAATACTAATTGTTTGAAAGCGACTAGCGGCATCAAGTTAATGCTAGCACCCAAGTCACATAGAGCTTTTGCAAAATTATAGGACCCAATAGTGCAAAGAATTATGAAAGCCCCCGGATCTTCCTTTTTCTCGGCAAGTAAACGAGAAACAATTGCACTACAATGGTGTAAATCATCTGCCGGCTCAAAACTAACAGTTCTCTTCTTCGTCACCAACTCTTTCATGAATTTTACGTAACCTGGAATTTGTTCTAATGCCTCGATAAGAGGAATATTTATCGATAATTCCTTTATCATTGAGATGAATTTATGATATTTATGCTCTTCAGCTTTCCTTTTTAACCTTTGAGGAAAGGGAGGACGAGATCGAGGAATCTGTTTACACACTTGAGGGACCTCTTTTTCCTTCCCGTTATCAGATTTTGCCTTTTTGTCAACTTTATGAGGCTTTTGAACTGCATCACCCTTTAAATTCTCTGGCTGTATCTCAGTTTCTACATCATCTATCATCGGCTCATCTTTCTTACCACTATCCACAGGTATAGATGGGTCAGTCATGCACTTCCCGCTTCTAGTAGTAATGGCCAAATAGTGACTATCAATTTTTGGATTCTGGATGGTGTTGCTAAAAAGGGTGCCTGGTTCAATGCCACAGGTAACTGCCCAAACTGTTGCTCTAACTGTTTAATGGCAGTTGACTGAGATTCTACTCTCTTACATATTCCCACAATGTCTGACCTAATCTCCTTCAGGAAACTCTCTTGGCTCTCTGACCTTTTAACCAGTTTATTGAGAAGAGCTTATATTCTTGAATTTCCATAATTAGCAACGCACTTCCCCGGTGGAATATATGCGCCACTTTTTTCTTTATAATCATCCTTTCACCTCCAATCACCATCATGATCTAGTTCTCTATCTCTATATCCTGATTAGTTATAATTGTCTCCATAGTAGTTCCGACCTTGATTCCTTTGGCTTGAGTTCCAAGAGTCTTGATTAGACCCTTGGCACTCGGCTCGAAAACCCACTACCTCTCGATCCAAGTACTTAGCCTCCTCACCAGATTCATAATTTTCATGCCTAAGTGTTTTGCCTTGTGTACCTACGACATGCACCTTATCATCACCTCCAGCCGTAATCTGTTTGGCTAGCAAGCCAATTTCTGTCCTCAACTATGTGACCTCTTGAGCTATAGATTCATCCAAAGCCCGTTATGCTGCCGAGGCACCAATAGCATACGTCCCAGCAGGTGTATCAGCCTCCCGAGTATGACATCCTCAGTTGGTTTTAGTGATACAATCTAATATCTCAGAAGTTTATTCCCACCTCAGACTCATAAATGCTTCGTCAGTGATAGTATCTGCTATAGCCTTAGTGTTGCCATTTAAATCCCTGTAGAAGATCTCAAATAAACTCCTACCACTTATCTAATGATTTGGAATATTTTGTAGCTTCTTCTTAAACCTTAGCCATGTCTCGTAAAGTGCTTCAGTATTTAGTTGTCTAAAGTATTAAATCTCATCCTTCAACAGTAGCATCTTGGAGGGTGGGAAAAATCTCTCCAGAAATTGATTTCTCAACTTTTGCCTAGTAGTGATGGAACCCCGTGGTAACTTAGCCAACCACAAAGTCGTTTCGCCTGTTAGAGAGAATGGAAACAATCTCAATCGAATAGCCTCTTGGTCAACTCCAGGCAAATTGTATGAAATACAGACCCCAAAAAAATTCATCACGTGCATGTTCAGATCATCTGTAGGAAGATCGGCGAACATACCTTTCAAGTTTAGCAGGTGTATCATGAAACTTGTAATGTCAAACTTAGTGCCCTGAGGTAACTCTGGAGAAATAATGTCACCAATCTCAACCGGCTCAAAATGAGCCACATCCTCTTCTTCACGATCATTATAAATTGGCACATATGGTCTTTGAGGTGGTTGTTCTACCCTTATTCTTCTTTGTCTCTCTTCAAGTGAAGTGAGACGTTGTGCTGCTGCTTGCATTCCTTGATGATCTCTATCTACTTATCTAAGAGCCACTTGCCTTGTATTTTCCTCAGTCATTAATCGAGCAATGATTTGTTCCGCAGTTTCATGACCAACTGACTGAATTGGATGGTTAAGAATATCTCTATCTGCCAGTTGGTCATGAATATCTCCCGTGGCTGCGGGATCCTGAATTTCGTCGGTATTCACAATTCTTTGATTAGCTCTCAGTGTTCGTTCTATCTCAGTATCAAGTGGAATTAGGGTATTACCTTGACTCCTAGTGTTGGGCATACACCGGTGTGTGCCCTTAAAAGTGTAAAAAAATAAAACCAATCAACTCCAACAAACAAACTAATCAACTCTGTAACCGTATTCCCTGGAACAGGCGCCAAAATTTGATGTCGCCCAAACTATATCTCTGGGAAAGTATAACACGGTAGTTTAATTAAATATAGAACCCAACTAGGTTGGGGTCAATCCCACAGGGAATAGGACAAAGTTATGTCGAGTGCTTGTCCGAGTAATTGTCAAGTATGTAAAACGGGAGGTTTTTCTAAGCAACTAATAACAGTAATGATTGTTGATTTTTGGATTTGTAATCAATATGAGAAATACAATAGGACTGTAATCCCCAATGATTCCTTAACTCCACCGGTTGCTTGTGCTGGCAAACTGTCCCACGGTGTTGCATGCAAAATCTAACAAATTAGGTTTATCTAAATGTCTCTCGACCTTGGTTAGACGAATTTCACTCTTCTCCTCTCGGTCTCCGAGTGTCGCACTACTAACAGAATCACATATGACTATCCTTATTATGGCTCAAGTTATTAGATAATGGTTGATAGCTTCAAATCTCTATTGTTATTCCTTGTTGCCAATCTCTACCTCTCTCTCGAGCAAGTCTAGAATACAGGAAAGTTTCAAATTTTTGCAACCGTTAGAAGATCAATCACAATGAAAGAATTAACAATACATGCATTCACACTGGTTCGGAATTGCTTTGCACTTAACCCATTTCGTTAATTCCTCATGGTTCACACAACCCTAGTTGATGGGTTTAGTTACTTATAGTTGCAAGAAAACAAGAAGAATTCAATGAAGAAAACATAATTGTAAACTCACAATAAAGAAGAAAATTCTGAAATCTCAATATTAATAAAACCCTAGAATTGGTGTTCCAAGTTTACAAAACCAATAATGAATTTTAGAACTCAAAATAATGAAAATATATCTCAAAACAATATAATGACCAACCACTAAATATAGGACAATATAGGGGTATTTATGGATGCAAGATGAATCCTATCCTAAGCAAAATAGGAGAACAAAGTCAGCAACTTTCCACGATTCAGTGGGTTTGTATTGTGGAACCAAGCCACGTCACGTAGGTCCATGCTGTGAAAATCAGGCCTCCATCACACAATTTCAGCAGTTGACCTAGGGCACTGACCTATGTCACGTAGGTCGACTCACGTGACATGGGTCTCCCTGCCGTGAGTCACTCCTCTGGTTTTGACTTGGTTCTTTTCTTTTTCAAATGTTCCTTTCTAGTGCATGCTTCTTCCCTTATTCCCCATTTTGCCTCCATAACCTATTTTCCTGTAATATAGAACAGTTTTTTTTATCTTTAAGGTTGTTATTTTGGTGGTCATGACATTATTGAATTTAGAACTTAGGACCAGTAATAAAGGACATACAAACATGCACTTAATGCAGTAACAATTATGTAGGAAGCAACAATAATAGTAATATAACACATAGGAGCTTAAGTAACATAATGGACCTTGTTTGACTAAGAGAAGACTTACACAGCTTGTTGTTCACAACACCTTTTCCATACTAGTACTTAGAGGGGTAATATGCAGATCTAGTCATAGACTCGTTTTGAAGAAGTTTAACACACTAAGGAATGGGGACAAGGTCGTTAGTGACATTGGAAGTGGTACACTGCCATTAAGTATCATTTGCAAGGAAGAATATTTGTAAAGCTCACTTTGTAACACATGTATTAAATTTCATGCCTAAGAACATACAATCGAATAGCCTTACATACCTTGCTGTACAAATCCGATATTACCCTAAATTAACCTCCTACCCTTCATATTACTTGTCTACAATGAAGTAAGTAGTAAAACTAGTATTAGTAGCTAATAAACACATTTGGGCTACTAAACTTCACCAAAATAGTAGCCGGGCAGTAACACTATAATTTATTAAGTCAAGGGAGTTCTTTTAACCTTTTCTCCTCCAATAACATTTGTACAACACACGAATTAATTAAGTGGTGTATCATTACACCTTTCTTTTATGCGTCAATACCAACTACTCACATCCCTTTTTAAGATCAACCAAGTTGTCCACAGCATATACACATAAAACAGCCCCTAAAACAGTTAAAAAATTCTTTATCATAGCAAACAAATTTTGAACTCATCATCCCTTGAATTCTTAGCAATAATATATACACAATTCTTTACCAAAACTTGTATATGGGAAGGAGGGAAAAATAGGCAATAGCCTTACCTTAGTTGTTGTGATGGTTTATTATTTTAACTTGTATCTCTTTAATATCTTGATTCCTTTATATGGGAAGGAAAAGAAATACCAAGAACCCTAATGGAATTATAGGGTTGTTGTATAAGCTAAGAGAGAGCAAGATAGAAAACTCTAGAAAGTTGATTTCTGTCTAAGTTAAAATGGGTCAAATAATCTTGTTTTAATCTCTTTAAAGGGAGCTGCTCTTGGCCAACTCTCTTGGCCTTAAAATATCAAGTAGGTGATTCCCCTACTTGTCCATTTAACTTGGGCCTTGATGGACTCAAACATGTTGGGACTTGGCTGCCCATTCTTCTCCTATTCGTTCACTTAGTTTGGTCTAGAATTAATTCAAGTAGGTGGTGGTGTACTTGGCCCAATAAACTGGTCAAATGAGTCTTAGTAGGTAATGCACCTACTTGGTTCTTAGGTTGGTCAATAAGTCAAAGTAGGTGATGCACCTACTTGTCACCTACTAGATTAATTTAAGTCAAGCAAGCAACTAACATATTTTATTTCATATTCTAAGTCTGTATCTCTTCACTTTAACACTTTTACACTTGGACACTTTTTAACCCTAAGGTAGAATACCACCTTACTATATCGCGTTTAAATACTTTCGTTGGGGTTAAATTGGACATACGCATGCTGAAATGCATGGGGTATCATAGTACTATTCAAACCTATATTCACCATCAATACTCGCATAAGAAATCTAGTCCATTATCTATACCACAAGGTTATATCAAGTGAAATATAAATAGAACAATTAAACATAAAGTACAAGGTGTTACAAGCTACTTCTCCTTCAAAATTCCCAAGACAATGCAAAGATAACCTGCATGTTCCTCCTTACTCTTGGAGCAAACTAAAATGTCATCAGTAAAAACTATCACAAAAGAATCTAAGAAAGACTTGAAAATACCGTTCATCAAGCTCATGAAGGTCGTCGGTGCCTTGGTCAACCCAAAAGACATCACTAGGGAACTCACAATGTCCATACCGAGCACTAAAGTTGTCTTAGGTATATGTTCAGGCCAAATTTTCAGCTGATGGTAACCCAACCTCAAGTCAATCTTGGAGAATACCAAAGCACCCTGTACCTGGTTAAAAAGATCATTTATACAAGGAAAGGGATACTTATTCCTGATGGTAACCTTGTTCGACTATCTATATTCAATGCACATCCTCATGCAATCATTTTTATTTTTAGCGAATAACACTAGAGCACCCAAAGGCAAAACATTGGGATGAGTAAATCTCTTATCAAGGAGTTCCTATAACTGAGTTTTGAGTTCCCTCAATTCCACCGGAGCCATGAAATATAGAGGAATAGAAATTGGATGAGTGTCTGGCTCTAAACCAATACAAAAGTCAATATCCCTGTCTGGAGGCATACCAAGCAAATCCATATGAAATACCTCTTAAAACTCATAAACCACAGGGACAGACTCAATAGAACGGGACACTACACAAACATCCCGAAGATGAGTAGGGAAGGTTGAACACCCCTTTCCTACTAGCATTCTATCCCAAACAAAAGATATGATTTTCACCGTCTTAGACTTATACACTTCCTCCCACTCTAGTTTACTTACACCCGACATTTCTAGAGTCATTGACTTAGCATTATCGTTTAAAACAGCATGATAACGAGATAACTAAGTCACACCCAAAATAATGTCAAAATCAAACATGTACAAAATTATCAAGTCTATCCAAGTCTGAAAACTCATAAAAAAACATAACACGCACGATTAACATGGGTCACCACTACAGAATCTCCAACCAGAATGGAAATATACATAGGAGAATTAAGTGCATCACAGAGAAAATCCAAACCCAAATCAAACAAAACAGAAGCCATCCGGTCATAGACGAGAATAGTACCTATAATAATAGCGTCAGACACCACAACCTCGGTATTTTATGGAAAGGCATAATAGTGAGCTCTAGCATCATGCTAGGCAACCTCTCTAGCTGGATGTGCTCCACCCTTCCTGGCATTACCATTACCTTTGTTTCCACCATGACCTCCCTAATTATTACCCCATCCACCATGAGAACGATCCATACCATTACCACCTCCACCTCTACCTACAGAAACCACAACCCTGGTCTTTTTTCTATGCCTGATTACTTGTCTGCCTCAAAGGATATTCCCTCTTCAAGTGTCCTGCAGCACCATAATCATTACAACCTTGCTCAAGAGAAGGTGTGTTAGCTGAAGAATAGGAAGCCCCTGGGTTTTTAGCAACTGGACATTGTTGAATTACCCCCGAATAAACACATGAAAAGGCTGGTAAAGCTGAATGAATGGGGCAAGCCGAATGAACCTGCTGGTGGTGATCCCTAGAATAAGAACCAGTGAAGTTGCTTGAATTCTGGGACTTCTTGGCTAATGCCTAAGCCTGACCTGCCTGCTGAACTCCCTCAAGATGTTTCACATAATCAAATACATTATTGAAGCTCTTTCTTGCAGAAGTCGTGTGAACCAACCTGAAAATCAGTATTCAAACCCTTAATATGTAACTGGATCCTCTCCTCCTCAGTTCCCAACAACTAGGTAGCATAGTGAAGAAAAGAATGGAACTTGGCCTCACAGGCCGCAACTGGCATAATTCCCTATTTAAGGGCCAAGAACTCCTTCTGGTTATGTTTATGAAGGGTATGAGGCACATACTTCTCCAAAAATAGGGCATGAAACTGAGCCCAATTTAATGGAGGAAAAATTTGTGACCGACACTCCACGTAGGCTCTCCACCACTACTTGGCATCCCCTTGCAGTTGGAAAATCATGAACTCAACACCATGCTATTGCATAATTCCCAACTTGTGAATCCTATCATAGCAATCAATGATAAACTCAAATTCATCCTCAGTCTCAGTACCATGAAATAATAGGGGCTTCATTTTTAGAACCTGGTCAACGACTCATGCTCGATCCCGATCATGACGTGGACTAATATAGGATGAGGAAATACATAAGTACCCGAAGCCTCATCCATTCTGAGAGCTAAAGTAGCAGTGGGATGAGTACCCGAAACCTGGAATGTTTGCACTATAAGGGTTGCTCTAATACTAGCTAACCTGCTCAGAAAAGCCAAAACCCGCTGAATAACCTCAGAAGACATTGGAGGAAGTACTGCACCTCCTGTTGGTTCCACCATCTCTGGTCCCAAACCATCCCCATCCTTTTCCTTAGACTCCATAAAATGATCCCGGGGTGGGGGAGGTGATACTAACCTCTGACGAGCCTCGCCAATTGCTGCCAGAGCTCCACCCTTAGCAGGTGTTGATCTCCCCATTACTCTTCCCCTTCCCTACCTCATACTCATCCCTACACATCCGGTTACACAGCTGGAGCTACTGGTGTTGGGCTGCTGCTCTCGCTCTATTCGATCTAGTGTTCACCATCTATGGACAAAATAATGAAGAAGGTCAGATACCAATTTGGATCAACAAATACCAATTAGAATCAAGTTATATCATGAAAGAAGAAAGAAAGGATAGATTTCTAAGGTCCTATAGCCTCTTAAAGAAAAGTACAAACTGCTCTACATCATTCCGCAAGACTCTACTAGACCTATTTTGGTACAATGAGATCAACAAACCTAGGGCTCTGATACCAACTTTGTCATAACCTAAACCACCATGAGTGGCACCCACCTAAAACTCCCGGTGGGAGAACCAACTAGACTCATAAAACAATCAACACTTAGCCATAAATGGGCAACTAAACCAATTCCATTGAATAAATCAATATCCAATAGCATAATGAAAAAAGAATATAAAAATGCAAAAAAACCATCCCTTAGAAACTGAAAGACATCACCAAAAATCGAAAAAATGTCAAAAAAAGGGATGCAACCCCAAAAACCAATGTAATATCTGAGTCCGAAAAAATGGACCAGAAAATAGTAGATGAACCCATGGCATCCCAAAAGACGCAGCTCATGTTTAAGTTTGAATACGGTCTGAATCATAGATAAGGTCTTGCAACAGTCGCTGGAATATGCTCTACACCCAACAAAAATAATAGCACGTGTAGTATCAGCACACAAGAAAAAACAGTCTGCCATTAGGGTCATCAACCAACCCAAAATGAGAAATATGGACACATAACCAAAATGTAGTACAACAAGACAACCATGAACCTATCATGCAACTATCTTTAATGTTCATAATACTTAATCTTGTAAACAAGTACAACATGAAGTTTAGTCAAAAAAAGTCAGCATAGATAACTAGTCAAGTTAAACTAAGACCAACAATAAGACTCTAAGTCAACAATCATGACGCTACGATCATATAAATCATGTTCCAATTTCACAAATAATAGACAACACAAAATTATGTCATGACTTGCAATTAACCTGGGCCACTCACGGAACCTAAACAACAATAATAATAGCAATATCATATGTCCCAGTTTACACTAGAAACAATCTTAACAGTTAAGTATACAAAACCAATTCACTTTATAAACAAATATAATTAAGAAATATGTAATCCCTAGTTCACTCAAGGAACTGTCATTATCACCTATACCTCTACACACATGCTAAGGGTCTTATGTGTGGGCTCACTAGTCATGCCCTGCAGGGGATGAGTCCTTGTCCGTGTACCAAATCCCAGTCATCAAGGGTCTGCCAACCTTATTTTACCAATCCTGTGGAGATGTCCAAATACCGGTACAATCCACAATAATGACAAATATCACAACAATCACAACTACAGTGATAACAGAGAAAAACTTGTAAAGTACAATAAGCTTTCATAAAAGTTCATTGTATGCGATTAACACTTAAGATATCAACAGTCATTCACTTTTCTTGAACATGCATTGTATAAGCATGTCATGAACCAAACTATTGGATCATGAGGGCAGCTATTCTAATCGACCTAGATAGGAGAACCCCTTACCAACTCATTAGAAAATCAAACGGAAGCCATTATTAAACAAAAAGAAACAACGTCTATTACAACAATTTATAAAATCAAATACGAAAAATATAGACTACCCTATGATCTAGTCTAAATAAGTACAAGAGCTGCTAAGGGAAAAATAGATTGGACACAACTTTCACCGTGAGTAAGAGAAGTAGGAGCTATTGAGGAATCACTACCGCAACAATCATGAAGCCAACATTGATTCCTATAAAAGACTATACCCTAAAAAGGTATAGCAAAAATAGCATCGTACAACCCACACGTATTGGTAAGCCTCATCAGTTGACCCAAATTGGATTACACAAATATAACATAAATATTCAAAAGAAAATATGTATTTATTAGACTCATTAATCAACCCCAACCGATCCAATTACCCCTTACTAAACTTCTAGTTATGAACTCTGAGACACCGTTTCTACCCTTTAGACTCTACTGCCCCGAACCCCTAAATATGGCCTTACCCCGAGGACTGCCATAATTTCTAGAAAACAACTACATCAAGGACTGTACTACCCTGAGTTAAGATCATTAATAAATCACCTAGCGTATATGGAGAGACTTACAAGTAACTTGTCACAGACCCCCCAAACATTAGATTAGATTTAACCATAACTTACACCTGTCCTTCTACCTATCCTGTGGGTACAGAATACCTTATTCAACCTTAAACACATTTATCAGCTCACCACCCGAGACATTGTAAGTAAGTCAAACAATATTAAGAATTAATAGCCAAGTTATAACAGTCAAGCCAAATCAGTACAACACCAGTTCAATCAAGTAAAACGCCAAGCCATACAAGTCAACCACTAAGTTAGGTTAGGTCAAGTTAAACCCCAAGTCAAGTTAAGTTAAGCAATTAACCAACATATATAATTATATTCCCCGGTTCACTTAGGGAACCATCAAACTCACATGATCCTTGTACATAGATGTTATGTGTGTCATGACCACCCTCTGAACGTGACCTATATGAAATAATTCCATCCATGTACCTAAATACCAGACACGAGTGTCTTCCAACCTTATTCCACCAATAAGTTATGAGAGTGCCCAAATATCTGATATTCCATAAACGACAATAAAATATACAAATCATATAAGACCAAGACATCATTCAACACTTACAATATCCATGACTTACATATATTTCATTTAATGGGTGACCATACTTGGACAATATGCATTAATAACAATATATGGAGATAATTAACACACTCCCATGATACCAAAGGATTTACCACAATACCATCACCTACCCTACCGTCTAGGGCCTTAAACATGACACCTAATTCATTACCTTATTCTAGACAATGATACAGATTACCATCCTAAATTCTTTGGAAACTCACTAACACCCTACATAGTATTATCATTTTTTGCAAAGGTTTAACTAATAATTGGTAAATTACCCTGTCTCCGCTACCTAAACTTTGAGTCTACAACACTGAACCACCCAAATTATAACAAAATTATAGTATAGCATAATAAGGTATATAAAAAAACCCTTATTTGTATGTTGCCCAAACTCTAACCAACTTTAGCAACCTTAATTCCATGCCGAAGGCCTAGACATGAAACTCCCACCAATTTACATCATATTTATGCTCTCTAATCCGGATCTATATAACTCAATTGAACTTAGCTTACCTGGATGACAACCAACTATATGAAAGATGAACGAATGTAATTTCTAACTTTATGCAAAGATTATGGACGCGTTACTCCTCAAAAATCCATGGGTTTGCACCCCGTTCACCACTTTTCCCTCTTTATAGCTCCAGGACATGGGAGGCAAATCCTAGGGTTTTTAGAGCCCCCACACATTTTTGGTTTAGGTTTTTAGAGCCCCCACACATTTTTAGTTTAAGTATGTTGAGAGAAAAGAAATAAAAACCCGTTAAGTGGGATTTTGGTCTGTGTCATATCGCTATCGTGGTCAGCGTGTCTCTATAGAATGCCGCTATAGTGGAATAAGTCCCACTATAGCGGGCTGATGTTAGCCTGAACCAATTTTTTAAAATTCTAAAATTTTAACATATGTGGCCCCACATAAGTTTGCACATGTAATCCCAATAATATCTGTACTCCACACCCATCCCGAGATATTTACAAGTAATTATGGATTAGATCGTTACAACAGATACAAATTTACCCATTGTTCATCTCGATAAGATCACAAAGAACGGTCGGCCTAAGTCTATATTCTAACTTAATAACCTGCCCGCAATGTAATAAGTAACTAGTTTTTGATACCTGGCTCCTAAACCTAGAATTGAAATACCCAATGAATTTATGAGAATACTAAAAACCAAAGCCCCGATCACTGGACTCCTAATATCGAGATTACGTTACCTGTCTAACAAAGGGAAAGGTTTTCGCGCTCAATGTGGCAAGATGCAAAATGAGGAACTCATTGTCCTAAAGCCCGGGGCGGGAACTCGTCAAACTATGGACATTGGACAAGGTGTTTAATTTTTAAAGTTAAAAGAAAATTTTGTGGGTCTTGAAGCGGGACTCTTATATAGCGACATATAGTCACTATAACGATGCTGCTATAGTGACATATGTTGCTATAGCAACCTGAAATATTTTAAAGGGGAAGGGAATGAGTTCATTGCTCATTTTTTTCAAAAACATGAAAATACTCTCCCCCTCTCCCCCAATCAATTCACTCCCATCGTCGCAATAAGGTAACATTTGATTCCTTACTCTCTATTACTTTATTACTCATGAAATTGTATACATTAAGCTAGAACTACTTTGAATAAAGAAGGTTTTGAGAAGAATTTTTAAATTCGATTCTTGGGGCTTGATTGAGTCAAAAATCGAAGCATGGTTGCTTTTCATACGTTTACAATGCTTCTATTGTATTCTGAGCGTAAAAAACTCAGAGTTTACGAGTTAAATGATCCAAAAACAAAAGAGAATGTGATGGGCCTTTTTAAAGTTTGAATTGATGATTTGGGCATGATTTAGGAGTTAACATGCCCAATTTTTGATGTAAACTAGTTCTAGGGTACCTTTGGAATATTGATCTAAGTGGAAAAATTAACAACGAAATTTTTGAGTCAAGAGGCGCCATTATTGCACCTCTTGACTACTAGGGATGATGAAGGTCTCTATAGTGACAAACTTGTCGCTATAGTGGTAGGTTGCAGGCACTAGCCTCCAGCTAATAAGCTAAAAAATTTAAACTTCCTTATTCAGTCCTTTCCTCGATGCTTGATGATTCTAATGAGTTTCTGTATCAAAAATTTAAGGTCAACATCTACAATGGCTGAAAACCATGAAAATGCCCCCGTCTATGAAAGATTTCCCAATGAAGCTAGTCGGGAAAGCTATCATGAATATAGGCAAAACAGGTTTTGTTTTGAGCTGGCTTTTAATATGAAGGGGTGGCAGAGAAGGAGCCAGAGTTCTACAAGTGACTTCAGGAGTTCGGTTGGGGTACTCTCGTGGTAGTTCCCCTAAGCGGGATCCTGGGCTGGGTAAGGGATTTTTATGCCATACTCCACACCGTGCTCTGGGACTCCCCCATTCCCACCATTCACAACCAGGGGGCAGATGTACCTATCAATATTTACACTATTAACAAAGTTCTCGGGGTTCCATAAGTTCCTTATGTGAAGTATTTGGCAAAGGCCTGAGAGATAGATATGATGTGGCTACTGAACACTATAGTTTCGGAGGAGTTTAGGGAGCAAGCCTACTGGCCCACTGTAGAGGGTGTTACTAGCACATATTTCTCAGTCGATTCTTAGTGATGGCTGAACTTAGTGTCCCAGAGGATTCGTCCATCAGGCAATACTTCTGACGTGACCTATCCTCGGGCTCTAGTCATGGCCTTTCCTCTTCAGGGAATCAAACTAAATGTGGATGCCAAAATCATGATGGAGTAGAGGGATTTCTATCGGGGCACCAAGAAGGGCCCCTTCCTTCCCGGGCTGGGTGAAGGTGCTCGCCTCAAAGAAGAAGAGAAAGAGAAAGGCAGGTGAGGAAGAGTGTAGTAAGGAGGTGGAGGTCGTCTTTGAGGTAAAGGGTAATGATGATGATGATGCCCCTCCCTCCCCATCCCAGCCCTCGATCTTTAGAATCCAGCTAGAGGCAGACTTACATGATGTAAGGAGGTCCATGGAGCATGCCCCTTCCATCTCCATAGCCCCTCCCATTGCGCAGGATATTTCAGCTCTCCACAGGGAGCTTGATAAGGAGAGGAGGAAGAGACACTCCTGGGATCTCTTGCTCGCCTAAATGTGAAAGACCATGAAGGTCATGTTTGGGTGTGTGGCTCCCAACAAAGAGCTTCCCAGTTAGAGCCGAAGGATTTAAGGGAGTTTCCCTTCCTAAGTGATGCGGAAGGAGATGGCCCTACCCTAGCATCCTATGACTGACAGGGCACCCAGCTAGGTTCCTTGCCCTCCCCCCATTTTTATATGATTATGATTTGGGTTGCCCCTGTTTGGGGCATGTACTAGACATTGAACTTCCTTTCCTTTATTTTTATGCACATGGATGCTAGTTTTTCCTTTCCGTTTTATTATTATAACCTATTTCTAGCATATCTACGTAATTTTAATGCTCATGCAATGCTTTGTACTCAAAACATCAAATAAAACAAGCCAAAAGTGAGGGTCAAAAATAAGGGAAAATAGGGCACTGCCATTGCCTCACCCGTGTCGCTATAGCGGCCTGCATGTCCCTATAGGGACGTTTCTATAGCAGAGAAAATCCCGCTAAAGTGACCCTCATGTCGCTATAGTGGCACAACCAGTGGTTCCCCAAATTTGCTATTTTTCTCTATGTCTCCTCCCCAAACTCCTTAATACCCATAATGTAAACACGAAAATGCTTAAACTTGGTTAATTTTCTGAAAATGAATTTAGCCGCTTTCAAATAGACAACTAACACTGCATTATAACACATAATGTTTCACGAAGCCACAACTTACAAGAGAAAGCTATTTTTAAACCACCCCACTATCGCAGATTCAATCCTTGTTTCAAAGAAAAGCATTTACACATTTTCCAACAACCAATAACACCATAACATGTTTTGGTTAATCTCAGTACAGATCTTCAGTTTTTTACAACAGCAGCAACAAGTTAGAACCCAAATAAATGTACCATTTAAAACTTTACATTACAAACCACCAAACAGTAGAAACATAGCCAACTATTTTTCGGATACCGTATAATACATGGAAACTCACAAAATCATATAGCACAGTTTCAAGCCAAACAAGCATCGACAATCACAACACAAGAATTCAGAGAACACCAAAAATCAATTATTATTCTTTCATACCTTATTAGCAGTTTCTAATTGCACGTATAATGACCCTGAGTGGGTCATCTAGAATGTTAAACATAACCCTTACAACCAGATACCAATTGAAACCTTCCCAGTTCCAATTTTACAAACTCCTCTAGATACCAATTGGAATCGACTAGATTCCAATTAAGATTGTAGAGATACCAATTGGAATTGGGAAATACCAATTGAATTCAACCCATACAAGTAACTATATAAACCACACGAGAGGAAAGAGAAAAGTGAAACAATTTCCTAGAATGCCTCATAGCTCTCTGAAGATTACATGTGGATGTCAACACACCAATCTGCAGGACTCTATTCGATATTTGCTATTGTACTGGGAGACTGATAACCTAGGCTCTGATACAAAATTATCATAACTGAAACTACCACATCGTGAGGGCACCTATTCTAATCAACCTAGATAGGAGAACCCCTTACTAACCCCTTCAAAGGTCAAATGGAAGCCTTTATTAAACAAAAATACCAACCTCTATTAAAACAACTTATAACATCAAATGTGGAAAATATAGACTACCCTAGGATCTACTCTAAACAGGTACAAGAGTTGCTAAGGGAAAAGTATATTGGACACAACTTCCACTATGAGTAAGAGAAGTGAGAGCTACTGAGGAATCACTAACACAACAATCATGAAACTAACATTGATTCCTGCAAAAGACTATACCCCGAAAAGGGTATAGCAAGAGTAGTATCAGTACAAACCACACGTACTGGTAAGCCTCATCGATTGACCCGAATTGGATTACACAAATATAACATAAATATTCAAAAAAAAACATGCATTTATTAGGCTTATTAATTAAATACTACCGATCCAATTACCCATTACTAAAATTCTAGTTATGAACTCTGATACACCGCTTCCACTATTCCGACTCTACTACCCCGAACCCCTAAATCTGGACTTACCATAAGGACTGCCATAATTTTTAGGAAACAACTACATCAAGGAACACCCTACCCTGAGTTAAGATCTTTAATAACTCACCTAGCATACATGGGGAGACCAACTCAGACAAGTAACCTATCACAGACCCCCTAAACATTAGATCAGATTTAACCATAACTTACACCCATCATTCTACCTATCCTACGAGTACAGAACTCCTTATTCACCCTTAAAAACATTTATCAGCTCACCATCTGAGACATTATAAGCAAGTCAAACAACATTAAGAATTAATATACAAGTTATAACAGTCAAGCCAAGTCAGTACAACACCAAGTCAATCAAGTAATACGCTAAGCCATACAAGTCCACCACCAAGTTGGGTAAAGTAAAGTTTGTCATGACCCAAACCTATCGTGAGTGGCACCCACACTACTCACCCAGTGGAGAACCATCTAACCCAAATACCATATCATAATCAATACTTAAAAAAATAATTAGAACTAACCCATTAATAAATATACAAGTCTAAAAGAAAACCTAAAATACAACTAATTGAAGAACATTGTACTTAACAAAATAAAAACCATCCCTAGGAACAGAAAGTCATTTGTACCAAAACATCTAAGATTGTCAAGAAGGGGATGCAGCCCCAAAACATAAAGAAAGTACATAGTGTCCAAAACAAAGGACTATGTCATAAAGAAAAGATCTCATGGTAGCCCGAATATGCCTCTTACCCTGAAATCTGAGGTCAACCGTTGGAATGAAAAGTGAGGTCTCGTAGAAGCTGCTGGAATATGTGTTGCACTCACAAAAGTAAGAACAGGTACAGTATCAGCATACAAGAAAACAACAGTGTACTGGTTAGGTTATTTGGCCAACCTAAGATAAGAATATGAACACTTAAATAAAATATAGTACAACAAGTTAATCCATGCTCAACTAACATACACTTAGCACATAAATCCAAATAAACAGTTTAGGACTAAAAACCAACAAGTCAACAAAATATCATCAAGTCACATTTAGTCAAGCCAAGTCAAGACATGCCAGATAAGTAAACAATTACCAAGTATATAAATTTATTTCTCGGTCCACTAATGGTACCATCAAACTCACCTGATCCTTGTACTTACATGCTACGGATAATAAATCAACCCTCTAGCCATAATCTGCAGGGGACAATTTCTGTCTATGTACTGAAAACCCCAGACACAAGTGTATGCCAACTTTATTTCACCAATAACTCATTAGAATGCAACAAATACCGAAACATTCCACATTTAATAATAAAGTAGGTCAAAATCATACAACAATATAAAATCATTTGCATTGACCACACCAAATAACATGTATTAACAATCCACACTACAAAGTAGTTAACATGCACATATAGTACAAATTATATTAAACTACAATACTATCACCTATCTCAAACCAAGCTTGCACAACTCCTCTAAGCTGGAGCTTTGCTCTTCCGTGTAATTTTTGCTTGTTCTTGGTCCAGAACACGTATAATGACACATAATTTATGAAATGACCTACCATGTTGGGAATTATAACTCACACCCAACCCGTAAGGCCAAGTTCATAATCATTCCCTTCCTGTTCTAGGGCTTTACTATCGTAATTAACCTAAAACGACCAATTACATTTGTAAATTAGTGAATTAATGGAATACAAAGGTAAAATAACTGTTAATAATTAAAACTCATGTACTTTATACTTAATTTTACCCCTTGCACCAGGAAAAAAATAGAAATTATCCCTAAAACCCTCCTTGAACTCCATAATTTAGCAATTCTAAGGCATAATTATAAATTACTAGTTATCAAGGATGAATTCGTTACCTTAACAAAGCCGAATACTGAAAAACTAGTGGAAATCACCCTAAATTGCCCTTTCTTTACCCTAAAATGAGTTTCAAAAAAATAAACCATTTTGGAGAAATAATTAATTAAATCTGTGACTTTTGCCGCTATAGCAGGCGTTGACCAGGTTTGACCATCACTAGAACAACAATTTCACCGCAATAGCGGCGGTCGCTATAGTGGTGTGCCCAATGTTATAGCAGTGTTGATGGGATAGAACGTCCAATTTTGTACAAAAATCTCACTTTTTGCAACACACCTTAAATCCGGGACATTCCAAACAATTCATTTTACGCTAAGATAAATTCCAGGTTTTCTAATTACCCAATCTCAATTTCGTAAATTCTTATGAGTTCCTTATTGTCTTAGCTAACTAGAAATCAAAACAAACACCACCAAAACGGCCCAAATCATTCTCAAATTTTCCTAGATCATACCTTACTCCGATTTCATTCGAAACTAGCCTAGCTTGAAATTTATAACTTCAAAATTGGGAAGAATTTTAACATGGGATTTTCAACGGAAGGTTTATACATAACAAAGGAAATGGTCATTACAATAGATACCAATTTACCCATAATTCATCCCCGAATGATCAGATCCAAAAATAGAGTAAAATAAGGAGAGAAGAGAGTACCTGTATCCTCAAAAAATTGAGGATACTTGTCCCACATGTCCTTCTCAGTTTCCCAAGTGGCTTTCTTAATCGGGTGATGCTTCTATTGAACCTTAACCGAACGAATTTCCTTTATCCTCAACTTTTGAATATCTTGATCTAAAATCGCTACTGGCTCCTCCTCGTAAGCCAAATCCTCATCTAAAAGAATTGAGTCCCTCTTAATGATATAGTATCCATACCCATGGTACCTTTTAAGCATAGAGACATGAAATACCAGATGAACTACCAACAATCCCATCGATAGAGCTAACTGTAAGACACTGGACCCACAACTTCAAGAACCTTGAAGGAACCAATATATCGAAGGCTCAGCTTGCCCCTCTTATCGAACCTCATGACTCCCTTCATGGGAGACACTTTAAGCAAAACTTGCTCACCAACTTTAAAGTCTATATCTCTTACCTTAGGGTCTGCATACTCCTTCTGTCTATTTTGAGCAGCCAACAACTTGGTTTGAATGAACCTTACTTTTCCTTGAGCCTCCTTCACCAAGTCAGTGCCCAAAAGTTTAACATCTCCAGCCTCAAACCACCCAATAGGTGACCTATACTTCCTTCCATAGAGTGCCTCGAATGATGCCATATCAATATTGGAGTGACAGCTATTATTGTATGAAAACTCACACAATGAAAGAAACTGGTCCCAATGACCATCAAAATCAATCACACAAGCCCTCAACATATCCTTTAGCACTTGAATTGTCCTCTCTAACTGCCCATCTATTTGAGGATGAAAAGTCATGTTGTATGTGAGCTTGGTGACCAACTCCTCATGCAACCTATCCCAAAATATGGAATTTTATTTTGTATCTCTATTGGAAATGATAGTAAGTGGCACCCCATGAAGTCTCACAATCTACTTGACATATATTTTAGTTAACCGGTGAGAGTTGTAGTCTTCCCGAACTGGAAATAAGTGAGCTAATTTTGTCAACCGATCTACTATCACCCAAATGGAGTCATTTTTTCCCAAGATCTTAGGAAGACCCACCACAAAATCCATAGCAATATTCTTCTATTTCCACATAAGTATAGGTATTCTTTGAAGCAACCCCGTATGCCTTTGATGTTCATACTTCACCTACTGATAATTGTGACACTTGGACACATAATCCTCTATGTCCCTCTTCATCCTGGGACACCAATAAAGCTGCCTCAAGTCTTGGTATATCCTGGTCATACCCAAATGAATAGAATAATGTGAACCATAGGCCTCTGAAAGTACATCACAAATCAAATCACCAACATAAGGAACACATAACCTTCCCTTAAACCATAAAACCCCACTCGTGTCAAGAGTGGCTTCCTCCACCTCCCCACGCACCATTTTATTCCATAGTGCTCTCAATTTCTTATCTTCAAACTACTTGCCTTTAATCTGATCCAAAAATGTTAACTTTACCTCAACACTAGACAACACTTTACCCCTATCTGAGACCCCAAACTACATGCTCTGAGATGCTAGAGTTTGAAACTCTCTAGCTAACGGTCATCTGGACACCCTCAAGAACGCCAAGCTACCAATACTCGTAGCTTTTTGGCTTAATGTGTCTGCCACCATACTGGCCTTATCCGGGTAATACTGAATAGTCACATCATAAAACTTCAACAATTCCATCCATCTCTGTTACCTTAGAGTTAAATCCCTTTGAGTAAACACATGTTGTAGGCTACGGTGGTCTGTGAAAGCCTTACACTTGACACCATAAAGATAGTGTCTCTGAACCTTTAATGCAAGCACCACCACTGCCAACTCTAAGTCATGGGTTAGGTAATTCCTTCCAGGAGGCTGCAACTGCCTCGAAGCATAAGTAATGATATTCCTATCCTACATTAACGAATCACCCAAGCCCAAAAGTGATGCATTGCAAAATACTATACAGTCCTTACCTTCAACCGGTAAAGAAAGGATAGGAGTTGTAGTCAAGAGTGTTTTGAGCTTTTGGAATCTCTCTTCACATTGATCTGACCAGACAAATGGTACTTCCTTCTGAGTCAGCCTTGTCAAGTGTGTTTCAATGGATTCAAAGTTCCTGACAAACTTGTGGTAATAACTAGAAAGGCCCATAAAGTTCTTTACCTCGGTCACTGAACTAGGTCGAATCCAATTATTCACTGCCTCAATCTTTTGGGGATCCACCATCATCCCTTTTTCATAAACCACATGCACCAAGAATGCAACTGAAGACAACCAGAATTCACACTTTGAAAACTTAGAAAATAGTCATTTCTCCCTTAGAATCTTTAAAACTATGCGAAGATGACCTGCATACTCCTCCTTACTCTTGGAGTAAACTAGAATATCATCAGTAAATAGGATAACAAAAGAATACAAGAATGACTTAAAAATACAATTAATCAAACTCATAAAGGCTGCAAGTGCATTAGTTAACCCAAAAGACATCACCAAAAACTCATAATGGCTATATCGAGTTCTAAAAGTTGTCTATGGTATGTCCTCCGGTCTTATTTTTAACTTATGATAACCCGACTTCAAGTCAACTTTTGAAAACACTGTCGCACTCTATAACTGGTCAAATAAATCATATATGCGATGAAAGGGATATTTATTTCTTACAGTAACCTTATTCAGCTATCTATAATCAATGCACATCCTCATACTACCATCCCTCTTTTTAACAAAAAGGACCGGAGCACCCCAAGGTGAAGCACTTGGATGAATAAAACTCTTTTCAAGTAGTTCTTTCAATTGAGTTTTGAGTTTTCTCAACTCTGCTGGAGCCATTCGATAGGGAGTAATTGATATAGGGCGAGTGCCCGACTCTAAGTCAATACATAAATCAATATCTCTATTTGGAGGCATACCCGGTAGGTCTGAAGGAAACACATCCTGGAATTCAGAAATACCAAAACTGACTCTATAGAAGGGGACCCTGCACCCACATCTTGGAGATGTGCTAAAAACGCTGAACACCCCTTCCCCACTAACCTTCTGGCCCGGACAAAGTATTTTCTGATAAGCTTTTCAATTTATAAACATGTTTCTTTCATATGTTTATAAGTTTTGAAATTTATAAGTTTGTAAGTTTTGATATTTATAAGTTTGTAACTTAAGTATGTTAATTTAGTTTTTATAAGTTTTTCAATTTATAAACTTACATGTTTGTTAGTTTGTAAGTTCTGAAATTTTATATGTTTATAATTTTTAAAATTTATATGTTTTGAAATTTAAAGTTTTATAAGTTTATAAATTGTAATTTTAAAAATCAAAATAAACAAAAAAGGCTTGTATTAAATAAAAGTATAAAACTCAATAAATAATAAAAATTAAGGATAAAAAACTTTAAATTTATTCAAATTTGTCTAACAATTTACAGCTATTAGTTTCTTTCTAACTCTTCTCAAGATTGAGTGTTTACATTTTTCGGTCTTGGTAAAGATTTTTTACAATCTTTGAGTTCCAAGCCATTGTCACTATTACATACAAATATTGAATTTCCGTAATCTTCTTATTCTGAATTTAACTTTGGTAGCCCTTTATTTCTTCGCTCGACATTGATCCAATCTCCAAATAACACCGATGTCTCCAGTATTCTGCTGATGAATATCTGCGGTCTTCGATTTGAAAGTTGCCTCTGACGCTACTGATGATCCTAGAATAGCTAGAATGTCCCAAACCATCCTACCAAGTGTTTGAAATGCTCTACTACGGGACCTCCACCAAGTCAACAGCTATGGGATGCCTTCGTCATTCGTAGTACTTTTCAATCCCTGATTAAGATATTCATTAAAATCATGTTAATTAGAAGAATCAAGACCAAGTTGAGACTTTATCCAGTTAGGGGTACCTATTTGACACCTAGAAGATTGAGGAGCTTAAATATTATTTTTTTTCTATCGAGTAATACTTGTCATACATTAATCTAGCACATACTCTTATGCTATTTTGACATGTTTGTAAATCTGGTTTTGCATTTGGTTGAATATCAAAATTTTCATAAATACATTTAACTTATGCCTTTGCACCTGTTCTTTATATTCGAGGTTAAGAAGAATTGTATTTAAATAAATTTGGGAGATAGGAAAAAATATTGTTTGAACTTTTCAATCGTAACTTGTAAAAGTGCTTCAAATTTTTCATTATTTTTATATTTAGCATACAGAGTTTAATAGCATGTACATGTATCAAAACTTCACAAATAAAATGATAATATATTCTAGAAAAAACTTTTTTAGTATCTTAAAATGATTTAAAAAATTTTACAAGTTCCATCTGCATCTCGCCAATCTAAATTAGTAAGTTTCACATCTGGGTCATAACTCTATAAATTAAATTGCATACTAATAGGCTTTTGATATTTATAAGTAACTTCAAGCATTTCATATAAAGAATTCCATCTAGTTTTAACTTGTCTTGAAACTTTACTAAAAGGAAGGTCACACACATTGCAAAGATCTTTGAATTGATTAATTATACTACTTTTATTTATATGAAAAATCCAAAAACAAGCATTTCAACTTTTGAACAACTACTATCAAATAGTTTCACACCATCACTCACAACCAAATTTAATATCTGTACAACACATCTAACATGAAAAGCATCCTTACCAATTGGATAAATTCTAGTTTCTAGCATATTAATAGCATTTAAATTAGCAGAAGCATTATCTAAAGTAACACTCATTACTTTGTCACAAAGAACATAAAATTCTAAAATATCAACTACAGTTTGAGGGGTATAAGCACCAGGTTTTCTCTGTTCACAAATCTTATAACCGATAATTCTTTTTTACAAATTTTAATTATTCAATCCAATGTACAGTAACAGTTAAATAATCAAAGCCATTAGGACTACGACTCATGTTAGTAGTAATAGAAAATATACCATCCATTATGTCAAAATAGGCAAAAATAAACAAGATATTTTTCTTGAAATTCAAAAACATCCCTTTTAACCATACTTCTTGAAATACCTTCAAAAGTTAGATTATATTTATCTCAAATATATGCAATAAAACTGGGATCCGATGCAAAACTAAAATACAAACCACAAACAACAACCATTTTAGCATATTTTCCCGATCTCTTTCTTTGCTAAATTGCATTGTGAAACAGGGTCAACTGTGCTTGAAGGGTTTAGTTCACTTTGAACCATGTTAGACCCTCCCCCGTTGGTCCATGACCACTTTTAGAACAACTAGTAGGAGCAAGGCTATTTAAATACATTTTCCACTCAAGTTTATGGGTTTTTTTTCAAATGTCTAGTTAACCCCCCTCTCCCCTCCCCCATCGAACCTCAGTTCCCTCCATAAACATACATAAATGTTTACTTACAAAGATCCCATATAGAAATAATTTTTTGGTCATTCAAAGAGCAAAATTTTGACACAGGTGATTTTAAAGGATATTGTAGCTTAGTCTTACCCCTTTTAGGAGGAATAGGGAATGACAAGCTCCATATTGAGGATTATCTTGAATTTGAGCTTCAGTACAGGGATGAGTAGGTGTATCATCTAAATCTCTTATACATCTAATTCTACTTCATCATCTAAATCATGTTTAAAATCATTATATAGTCTTTCATAAGCCTCATGTAGAATAGGAGTATCGATATTAATTTCTATGGGGCCGGGAGGGGAAAAATTAGTTTTATTCACATGCAAAAAATTATTAGTATTTATTCTAACTCTTGGAATTTGAGAAAAACTAGAAAACCATTATATTTTTTTACCAATATTCAACATACTAGAAACTTTTTTAGCCAATCTTCTTTTATTTCTGGAACTTTTTTTAGAAGAATCTATGGTATAATTAAATAGAAATGAGATGAGAAAATTCAAAAAAAAATGATAAATAATAAATATGAAAATAAATTAAGAGATTAAGGAGTGGAATGAATGTACCAAACATCTGCATAAAAGCGGGAGATATAACTAAATCAAAAAGTGATGTTGAAACTTGAAGCGGGAATATTGGTCATAAAAAAATTCACCAAATGATACTTGAATTAAAAATAATAACAGTAACTTAGAGAGATTGAGATTTGAGAATTGAGATAGAATGAGATAATTTTTAAATTTTCAATGAAATGTCAAGGGGTGGGGGGTTATAGGTTAGGATGTTTAAAATAAATTAGGTAGGGTGGGTTGTTAAAAGGGGTCTGGAGGGTCAGTTTGTCATTGGGGAGCCCACTAGGTATTACCCAACGGTCCCTAATGTGTAGTAGCCATTACTTTTTAATTTTTTTTTCTTTTTTTGAATTATTTCAGGATTGGACCAGTTCGGATCAGGATGAACCAGGCCGGGACTAATGGGAAGAAAATCCACTCATGTCCTATTAAACCCTATCCCATACCATCCCAGGTCCTACAGGCCAAGATGAATCGAGACCAGTACCGGGACGTACGGGGACATCCCATCCCGTCAACCAGCCTACCCCATTCACACTCTGCTGCAATGTAAAGCACCATATTTCATGTCATCTAATAAGTGCATTACGAGATTGGAACCAATTATTTAAAGTAAGAATCACCTAGAAGTCTAATAGAATAAGTTTTAGAAATTAAGATTGTATTTCAGACAAAATGTCCTGTTGGCGAATTGAGTGACACAGTGTGCTAGGTCCCAAACTTTAGACAACCATATTTGGTTCATTGGTCGGCTCGGTGTGCCATTTCTATCCTACAACTATTTTTAGTTTCTTTTCTTTTCACATTCTAGAAGAGGAGTTTTCATGCTTTCGTTGTCCCATAACCCTAACTCACAACTTTTAACCTCCCCTAAAGCCTAATTCACTCATATTTCAAAAGTTATGATACAACTCACCTCCTCTCTTTACCAACACCTCATAAGGCGAGATCTTCAATAAATCCTAGGGATATAAAGTAAAACATTTCCAGGTCTTCTTTCTAAGTTCTCAAATTCTCAGGTACAAAAGGCTAAAACTTTCCATGTGGGAACCTTGTTCTTCACCACAATAAAGTTTAATTTTAGTGTAAGTTTATGAATCATGTTAGGGTTTGTGAAATTAAAATCTGTAATACCCCATACCTTCCAACACATGTACGACTAAGTGAACTCGATAAAATATTTGAACTCTAGATAGTAAAAGGTGGTATTTGATGTTTAAGTTTAAAGTGGCCAAGTGTATTTTAGCATTAAGTTAAAGTAAAGGGATTAAGATTTCATACATGGAATAAAATAAGTTAGTTGCTTCCTTGAATTAATTAAGCTAGTAGGTGACAAGTATGTGCATCACCTACTTAAGATATATGGAACAAATTAAAAGAACAAAGTAGCTGTATCACCTACTTAGACTAATGGACTGGATTGAAGCCTATATTAAGTGATCAATTTGAGACCCATATTAAGTGGGGGGAAAAGGAAAAGAAAAGGGATGGATGGGCAACCCAAACCCCCAATCAACCTAAGGCCCAATATGGTTAAGTCTACATAAGTGACCAGCTTAAAATAAATCAAGACGGTGTATCACCTACTTGGACCTTTTACTTACTTGACCAAATTATGGTCTAAAATGAACATCAATAGGTGGTCAACAAGGTCCCTTAGAAGATCTAGATTAGCTGATTTTTTCCTCATTTCAACTTACAAATATCCAGCTTCTATCATGTTCTCTTAACATCTCCCTTGGCCTTAAACCAGTTGCCTCTATATTCCATTACGGTTCTTGAAGTTCAACCTCTTTTCTCATGCCAAAGTATGTAAAGTAATTCAACTATTTAACTTAATTCTACCAAGGAAAGTAATTGAAAGCAAGTTCTTTTTGTTTGAAGTATAGTACAACTCCTTTTTCATCAAGCTTGGTAGTCTACTTCTTTTTAACTTCTAAGTGATTTTTCATCTTATTTGTTTCAATTTGAAGGGAAGCTTAAAGTTTTAAAGGAGTACAATTTAAAGATAATAAATTTCAAAAATAAAGGTAAGGTTACTGCCCCAAATTTTGTCCCTCTTTATGTATAGGTTTGGGTGGAGGATTTTATGTGTATTACTGTTAACAACTCATGGGATGGTGATGAGAATCCGTGAGGTCATTGTTTTTGTATTGTTTTGAAGGATTTTGGTAAAGTTTAGGTGTTGTTTCTATGTATTGTTGTTAGGAGGAAGTGATCGACCTTAAAGAATTATTGAGTGGAGTTATATTGAAGTAAAGAAGGAGGGTGTGGTGATACACCTAGTATTTGGGGGCTGGACAGTCTTACTGCCAGTCAAGGTGTTTAGCAACTTTTTGCGAGATCTACATTGTTATTAGTTGCTAATATTATCTTCATTATGTACTTATATTGTAGATTAATGCCTTAAATGAATGAAGGCTAATTTATTATAATATTTAAGTTGCTCATCAAGGTATGTAAGGCTAATCTCTTTTGTCGTTAAGGCATGAGCCCTTGTAACATGTTTCTCTTATATCACTCAATAATATCCTAGATTACACATATTAAAATAGTTCATATGTGTTAGACCTAACTATAGTGTAATGACCTTCCCAGTCATTTTTCTCATTTTTGTGCATTCTTGGTGTTTAGAGCTTTTTTATAACTGCCCCAAGTTATTTATGACTTGTTGGGACTGACAGTTCGATTCCCGGGCAGTTCGTTTGAGAATATTATTTAGACCGAGCACGTTGTAAGATATTAAATTAAATTAGAATTTGGTAAAATGATATAGTTAATTACCTTTCGAAAATGTCTTTGAAATTTATAAAATTCTTTAGTTATGATATATTTATACTACTTTATAATAGTTTTATAACCTATTGATAATTTAAGCGGAGATAGTGAATCTAGATATGTTAAAATAATATTATTATATGATAGAGGCTTTATTAGAAATAATTTTCTATTAATTATGATATATTCAAAAAGTTATATTTATTTTACCACAAACCTATGCAATACCCGAGTAAATAGGTAATGAGATAATTAAGAGTGGTAGGAGGGGACAAAGAAAATAATTTATGGTTAAAGGAATTGACATATGGTGGTGGCACCACACTTAGACGTGGGTTTATAGAAAAAGTCATTTGATGAATATTGAAATATGTGTTTATATGTTTATGCTTGAACTGGAAGCGGTGGTCTTAGCCTAACGTATAGAACCTATTCGTAATATGCTACTGCATATTCCTTTTTGAATATGGAATCTACAAGGAAAGGTATGACATAGAGTAAATACCTTGTCTTCTTTCTTGAAACAAATGCTTTAACACTAATACTCTTATTTGCATACACCATTGTTGATCATTTTTAAAGCTCAAATCATAGATAAAACTGTGTGTGGAGGTTGGGATTGAGTGGGAGAGTGTTTGTGGATGCGTGGTTATCGTTATTTCGGTAAGTTCGTCATTTTTATGGTATATTTTTAGATACTGTTGGTGGTTTTTGCTGTTGGTGTTGATTTTGAGCTTGGATTTGAGGGTAGTTGTTGTTACTATTGGTCATGGAGTTGTTTGGGACGCTGTGACAATTTCAGTTCGCGATTTCGCAAGCGGGCCCCACATGGATTGTTCGGACATTTTCCGAACTAATGCAATATGGGTATCAATAGTCATGTTTTGACATGTAGTTTATTATTTTGGTAGTGTGGCATCAGTATGAGGCCTCTCAGAAGGGGAAGGCTCCTGTATAGCTAGTTCTTTTGGCAGGCTAGCGGCGGCGTCCAGGTAGGCTAGGTTTACCTTCCTTTGCACTTAGATTGGGCTTATGTGTGATATATGTATGCTATTGTGCTAGTGTTGTGGGCTGGTATTATAAACTTGGTGGTGCTGGTTTGTTGTGATTTAGGCCTTCTAGGCCGGATAGGGCTATTCGAATATATTTCATGCCCGTTATCCTCGTAGTACACCACAGATGACCTATTTGGGGTCGGACAGTATTGTTGTTGTTATTGCTAGTCTGGGAATGTTATTTTTGTACCTTAGTCCAAGCTTAGACAAACTTAGCCCAGACTTAGACAAGTATAACCAGACCTGGTTTTTGGGACCCGATAGCGGGCCCCGTTACCCTTCTTGTCAACCTGTCAGAACTTTGACATCTTTGGACTTAGTTAAGCCCTATATGACCTACTAGGGTTGTGACGGGATTGAGTCACCCCAATTATACCCGAATTGGCCCTTTTAGCCTTGTTAGTCCCTGATAGCACCGTATTTGACCGGGGTCGGCTAGTTTGACTTAGAGCACTGGCTCGCCCTTTCATGACTTATAATGTATACCCAGACTTGTATATACATATTGTTTATAGTAGGTTACCTAGAGGGACCCCGAGATTGACTTGTAGCATGTTGTGGAATTAGCTTCTGTACTTATATACTAGTGTTGACTTGGGACTAAGGCGTTTTCCGTTTATCTGATATGATATGACATTTGCTTCTGTTCTGGTTACTGGTTATGATGAGTTCCGATTCGATTCCAGCCACTGATTCATATATGATGGGTACTGATTATTATGGGTTCCGGTTCGAGTCCGACCACTGATTATTATGAGTTTCGGTTCGAGTACGGCATCTTATTATGATATAATTGGAGAGTTTTGGTACTGGGTACCGTGGTTACTGGATACCGATAGAGCTTCGAGACACTAGTGACTATGCATTTACTATTCTTATGTGTCCCGCTGGTTTATGGGGGCCAGACTGGGTTATTGTTTTCTTCTATGTGCCTATCGGGTTTATGGGGGCCCAGATAGGTTATGTTTGACTTATGTGTTTACTTATGCATTTATTTACTTAATTATTCGATATCACATTTATTTTATTCCCTAAGCATATTTACACGCCTCGGCAATTTCTTATGTATTTATTACTTATACCCCGGACTTAGCATGCCCCCCTGCACTTTAGCTTGCTTATATTGTATTGAGCTCAGTCGGCCAATGATCCTTACTGAGTACCCATTGCCCCGGTACTCATACTGCACTTCTGCATCTTTTTCCCTGATGCAGATTCAGGCACTAGTCGACGGTTTTGACGTGACTCTTTTCTTTGACACCGGAGCAGGGTGAGCTTACTGACGTCCGAGGCAAATCCTACTCCATCTCTACTGTATAGTCTTTTGCTCTCGAGACTGTATTACTTGTTGTATATATTTGGTTTCTGTCTTGTATTTTGGACATGTCTAGTAGTGGCTCTTTTACCGACCTCACCAGGTCTTGGGAAGGGTTCTTGACTTTATATACTGTCCTCTTTCTTCTCAGTCTTGGTATATATACATATTTTGATTCTGTCTTTAACGTTATAGCATGTTTATAAATATGGTTACTTCCACTTCTTCTCTGTTTTATGAAATTTTGCCCGTTAGCCCATCGCTTGTCGCTCCGGGCTAGGGTTTGGCTTGCCTATTGGTGGGTTATGGTAGGTGACATCATGACTCAAATATTGGGTCGTGACATCTTGGTATCAAAGCCTAGGTTGTATGGGTAGTGTTGGTACATGAGCCAAGGTTTGGTAGAGTCCTGCGGATTGGTGCGGGGATGCCTGTATCCTATCTTCGGGAGGCTACGAAGCCTTCTTAGGGGAGTCTCTCATTTTATTGACTCATATCCGTGCGTTGGGTATATGTTGGTTTCTGATTTTCATTTGGTTCACTCTTTATGCAGATGGTTAGGACGCATGGTGCGAGAGCCGAGGGTCGGGACCCCGAGCCTACAGTAAGGGCTCCTGTTAGGGGCCAAGGTCGACCCAGAGGTTAGGGGCAGGGCAGAGCAGCAGCCCCAGGCCAAGATCATGCTAGGGATCAGTTACCCAATCCCGTTATAGCTCCAGATGTTCTGCCTCCACAGCAGTCGGTGGGCCAGGGAGCAGGCCAGGCTCCACCTGGATTTATAGATGCTTCTTTGCTCCGAGGTACATTACTTCAGTTGTTGGGTATAGTTGGAGGTCCGTCAGCCGAGGGAACCTAACCAGTAGTATAGAGAGTTGGTGTTGGGGCGCAACCTGCAACTACAGCACCCAGAGTTGAGATTCTCCCAGCGCCGGTAGCTCCACAGCCAGTTATAGATCAACCTGTTATGTCTGTGGATGAGCAGAAGATGTTGGGGCATTTCTTGAGGTTGACTCCACCGAGATTTGCTGGTACTCCGGGTGAGGATCCATATGAGTTCTTGTCCAGCTGCAAGGATAGATTGAAGAATTTGGGATTGGTACAGTCTCGTGGTGTTGATTTCGTGGTATATCAGTTTGATACTGCAGCCAGGAGATGGTGGAGGAGATATCTTGACTCCAGGCTAGCAGGATCTCCGCCGGTTACCTGGACCCAGTTCTCTGAGATTTTCTTAGGAAAGTATATGCCCCGTACTATGTGGGAGCGACTCAGGGATGAGTTCTCCAGATTGACTCAGGGTTTATTATCTGTCATCGAGTATGAGATGAGGTTTCATGATCTTGCTAGGCACGCTATTTCTATTTTGCCTGATGAGTGCGAGAGAGTTAGATGTTTTGTCAGGGGACTGAGATTGCCACTCCGCATGGCTACCCAGAGTTTAGTGACTTCAGGGAAGTCATTCACAGAGATTATTGAGCATGTATACTCTATTGAGGAGATGGATCGCGAGGCCCAAGGGGGCAGCGATAAGAGACTTCGTGTCCAGGGTATTTTCAGTGGGAGCCATAGTGGTTCGCAGTTTGGAAGTCATGATTTCCTATTTCAGGGTAGGTACCCTCAGCAGCAACAACAGTCTTTTCAGCGACAAGGTCAGCCCAGTAGGCCCGTACAGTCAGCTTTGTAAATATCTGATAGAGGTCAGCCAGCCTATAGTGGTTCTGTTAGACAACCTTAGGGACGTGGTCAGTCTAATTCATAGACTAGAGGGGGTCATACCGAATCAGCCGGACCTTCTTGGCCGAGCAGGGAGCCAGGAGCATGCTATACTTATGGGGTTGTCGGTCATTTCGCGCGTGAGTGTCCTCAGCGCATGGTGATTGAGCCTTTAGTTCAGACAGCATAGCCCCTCAAATCTATACCGCCAGCAGGTAGATGTGGTGCACAGGGTCATCGGGGTGGTCCCCAAGGTTCTCGAGGTAGAGCTCAGGGAGGTCGGACTGGTGGTCAGGTCGGTGCTCAGACTAGTAGTAACCAGCGTCAGTTGTATGTCGTGCCGTCTAGGCTGGAGGCTGAGGCTTCAGATGCGGTTATTACAGGTATGATTTCTGTATGCCATTAGCCAGCTTCTGTATTATTTGATCCTGGATCCACGTTTTCTTATGTATCTACTTATTATGCACCATGGTTGGGCTTATGTTCTGAGTTATTATCTGTACCCTTACTTGTATCTACCCCCTTTGGTGATTCCTTAGTAGTGGATTGGGTATATAGATCTTGTCTGGTGACTGTTCGAGAGTTTGAGACTCGGGTTGATTTTATTGTATTGGCCATAGTAGACTTTGATGTGATTCTGGGCATAGACTGGTTGTCTTTCCATCATGCAGTCTTGGATTGCTTTGCCAAGATCGTGACCTTAGCCATGCCTGGCGTACCCCTGGTAGTGTGGCAGTGTTCTGTTAGCCACACGCCGACAGGTATTATTTCATATGTTCGTGCTCGTAGATTGATGTCGAGGGGATGTGATTCATTCCTTGCGTATGTTCGGGATGCTAGCATTGAGAGTCCATCGCTTGACTCTGTCCCTGTTGTTCATGAGTTTTCTGATGTATTCTGGACTGACTTACCTGGCCTTCCTCTTGAGCGTGATATAGAGTTCATTATTGACCTCGAGCCGGGCATCCAACCTATTTCTATGGCTCCGTATCGTATGGCTCCTACTGAATTGAGAGAGCTGAGTAGCCAGCTTCAAGATCTTCTGGGGAAGGGTTTTATCAGGCCGAGTGTGTCGCCATGGGGTGCTCCAGTTCTGTTTGTAAAGAAGAAAGATGGTTCTATGCGAATGTGTATCGATTACAGATAGCTAAATAAGGTGACGGTGAAGAATAAGTAGCCTATGCCTCGTATCGATGATTTGTTTGATCAACTTCAGGGTGCAGCGGTATTCTCAAAGATAGACTTGAGATTTGGATATCATCAGTTGAGAGTTAGGGCTGAGGACATCCTAAAGACATCTTTCAGGACTCCGTACGACCATTATGAGTTTCTGGTGATGTCTTTTGGGTTGACTAATGCCCCAGCAGCTTTCATTAACTTAATGAATCGTGTATTCAGGCCATACTTGGAATCCTTTGTAATTGTGTTTATTAATGATATCTTGGTTTATTCAAAGAGTAGTGAGGAGCACGAGCAACATTTGAGGATTGTGCTCTACACTTTGAGAGATCATCGGCTTTATGCCAAGTTCTCAAAATGTGAGTTCTAGCTTGAGTCTGTAGTTTTCCTAGGGCATGTTGTGTCTAGATATGGTATCATGGTAGACCCAGCGAAGATTGAGGCTATTCGAGGTTGGGCTAGGCCCACATCGCCTACTAAACTTCGTAGTTTCGTTGGGTTGGCAGGGTATTACAGGCGATTTGTTGAGGACTTCTCATCTATTGCATCTCCTATAACCAGATTGACCAGGAAGGAGGTTCCATTTAAGTTGTCTGAGGATTGTGAGGCAAGCTTTCTGAAGCTCGAGGATCGACTTACTTCTGCCCCTGTGTTGACTCTTCCAGTTGAGGGCGAGGGTTTCACCGTGTATTGTGATGCATCTGGCATTGGTTTGGGATGTGTTCTGATGCAGCAAGGTCATGTCATTGCTTATGTATCGAGGCATCTGAAGGTACACAAGCGTAACTATCGTACTCATGATTTGGAGTTAGCAGCAGATGTGTTTGCATTGCGAATTTGGAGACATTATCTCTATGATGTTCATTGTGAGATCTTTACAGATCACCGTAGTCTTCAGCATATTATGACTCAGAGGGATCTTAATTCGAGGCAGCACAGGTGGATTGAGTTGCTGAAGGACTAAGATATCTCTATTCTCTATCATCTGGGCAAGACAAATGTGGTAGCGGACGTCTTGAGTCGGAAGGTAGTGAGTATGGGTAGCTTAGCCTTCATTCCAGTCTCTCAGCGGCCGTTGGCTTTGGACATTCAGTCCTTAGCTAACTCGATAGTGCGTTTGAATACTTCTGACCCCAGAAGGGTTATCGCTTGTGTTGGTGCAAGATCTACTTTGCTGGAGCAGATTCAGAGTTGTCAGTTTGAGGATAGCGATCTCCGTAGCTTCGAGATAGGATATTGAAGGGTAAGTCTGAGAGAGCTACCTTGGGTTCTGATGGTGTTTTGAGGTTTGACGATCGTATTTGTGTTCCGAGGGTTGGAGATTTGATTCAGTTGATTTTGTATGAGGTGCACAGTTTCAGATATTCTATTCACCCTGGGACAGCTAAGATGTATCGGGATCTAAGGCAGCACTATTAGTGGAGTGGTATGTGGAGAGATATAACAGGGTTTGTAGCTCGATACCTTTGTTGTCAGCAGGTAAAGGCCGAACATCAGAGACCCGGTGGTTTACTTTAGCAATTACCCATCCCCGAGTGGAAATGCGAGCGGGTCACTATGGATTTCATTATTGGATTGCCTCGCACCTCCCGTGGTTTTGATAGTATTTGGGTTATTGTAGATAGGTTGACTAAGTCTGCACACTTTATCCCTGTTCGAGTTTCCTACAGTGCTAAGAGATTAGCTCGTGTATATATTCAGGAGGTGGTTCGCCTACATAGAGTGCCAATATCTATTATCTCAGACCGAGGGTCCCAGTTTACCTCAAATTTCTGGCAGACTTTCTAGGAAGAGTTGGGTACTCAGGTGGACCTTAGTACTGCATTTCATCCTCAAACCGACGGACAGTCAGAGTGGACTATTCAGGTATTAGAGGATATGCTCCGCGCATGTGTGTTAGATTTTGGGGGACAGTGGAATCAATTCTTGCCTTTAGCCGAATTTGCGTATAATAATAGCTTCCACTCCAGCATTCAAATGGCTCCGTTTGAGGTTTTATATGGCAGAAGTTGTCGATCTCCAGTTGGCTGGTTCAAAACTTCAGAAGTCAGTCCTCGTGGCACAGATTTACTCCGAGAATCTTTGGACCGAGTTCGAGTGATTCAAGATAGGTTGCGGACAGCTCAGAGTAGACAGAGGATTTATGCTGACCATAGACGTCGTCCGTTGAAATTCAGGGTGGGTGATAGGGTCTTCTTACGAGTATCGCCCATGAAGGGCGTGATGTGGTTTGGTAGGAAAGGTAAGCTTAGCCCCAGATATATTGGACCCTTTGAGATTTTGCGGACAGTTGGAAAGGTGGCTTATGTGATAGCTTTACCCCTAGTATTTTCAACTATTCACCCAGTGTTTCATGTTTTTATGCTACGATAATACGTTTTGGATGAGTCGCATGTGCTTCGGTAGGACTCAGTTCAGTTAGATGATAAGTTAACATTTGTGGAGGAGCCTCTGTCCATTTTATCCAGAGATGTCAGACGGTTACGCTCCCAGGACATTCCAGTGGTTAAGGTACAGTGGCATCACCGTCCGGTTGAGGAGGCTACTTGGGAGCTTGAACGTGATATGCGAGCCCAGTATCCCTACTTGTTCACGTCTTCAGCTATGTGCTTCTTCTTGACTTTCGCGGACTAAAGTCCTTTTAATAGTGGATATTGTAATGACCTTCCCGATCATTTTCCTCATTTTTGTGCGTTCTCGGTGTTTAGAGCTTTTCTATAACTGCCCCAAGTTATTTATGACTTGCTGGGACTGACAGTTCGATTCCAGGGGCAGTTCGTTTGAGAATATTATTTAGACCGAGCACGTTGTAAAATATTAAATTAAATTAGAATTTGGTAAAATGATATAGTTAATTACCTTTCGAAAAAAGTCTTTGAAATTTATAAAATTCTTTAGTTATGATATATTTATACTACTTTATAATAGTTTCATAACCTATTAATAATTTAAGCGGAGATAGTGAATCTAGATATGTTAAAATAATATTATTATATGATAGAGGCTTTATTAGAAATAATTTTCTATTAATTATGATATATTCAAAAAGTTATATTTATTTTACCACGAACCTATGCAATACCCGAGTAAATTGGTAATGAGATAATTAAGAGTGGTAGGAGGGGACAAAGAAAATAATTTATGGTTAAAGGAATTGATATATGGTGGTGGCACCACACTTACACGTGGGTTTATAGAAAAAGTCATTTGATGAGTATTGAAATATGTTATTGAAATATGTGTTTATGTGTTTATGCTTGAACTGGAAGCGGTGGTCTTAGCCTAACATATAGAACCTATTCGTAATATGCTACTGCATATTCCTTTTTGAATATGGAATCTACAAGGAAAGGTATGACATAGAGTAAATACCTTGTCTTCTTTCTTGAAACAAATGTTTTAACACTAATACTCTTATTTTCATACACCACTGTTGATCATTTTTAAAGCTCAAATCATAGATAAAACTGTGTGTGGAGGTTGGGATTGAGTGGGAGAGTGTTTGTGGATGCGTGGTTATCGTTATTTCGGTAAGTTCGTCATTTTTACGGTATATTTTTAGATACTGTTGGTGGTTTTTGCTGTTGGTGTTGATTTAGAGCTGACTTTGAGCTTGGATTTGAGGGTAGTTGTTGTGACTATTTGTCACGCCCCAACTTCCATCGAGGCGTGATTGGCACCCGAAGCCGTTATGGCCCGAGAGAACCAATTGTTACTCATGCACTCTCATGTGTATGTCCGCGTATGCAGATCATTTTACGTCAAATGAATGTACATATTTTACTTTCATCTTCCCACATATGTTTATGTTTGGAAGGGTCAAATGGAAGAATGGGTCAAATGGTTAATTGGGCCATGTCTTCTTATTAATTTTGGGCTTTATTTTTGGGCCCAATGATACAAGATTTATTCATGCCCACAAATGCATGTATAATTCATCAAATCTCCCATGTTTTACTAATTCCATAAATCTACACGTAGTCGTGGCGGTTTGACAACATACGGGTGTTACACCTCCTACAAAGGTCTAATCCCATGTACTAGGCCCAATATTAATTGTCTCATTAACAACATTACAAAATTCATACTTTGACTCTTGACACTTGCGTAACCATTGTTCAACGTCGTCATGCAGGGTGTATTTGGTACGGGGTGTTACACTATTGGTCATGGAGTTGTTTGGGACGCTGTGATGATTTTAGTTTTGCGATTCCGCAAGCGGGCCCCACGTGGATTGTTCGGACATTTTCCAAACTAATGCAATATGAGTATCAATAGTCATGTTTTGACATGTAGTTTATTATTTTGGTAGTGTGGCAGCAGTTTGAGGCCTCTCAGAAGGGGAAGGCTCCTGTATAGCTGGTTCTTTTGGCAGGCTTGCGGCAGCGTCCAGGTAGGCTAGGTATACCTTCCTTTGCACTTAGATTGGGCTTATGTGTGATATATGTATGCTATTGTGCTAGTGTTGTGGGCTGGTATTATAAATTTGGTGGTGCTGGTTTGCTATTATTTAGGCCTTCTAGGCCGGATAGGGCTATTCGGATATATTCCAGGCCCGTTATCCTTGTGGTACATCACAGATGACCTTTTTGTGGTCGGACAATATTGTTGTTGTTGTTTCTAGTCTGGGAATGTTATTGTTGGACCTTAGTCCAGGCTTAGACAGACTTAGCCCAGACTTAGACAAGTATAACCAGACCTGGTTTTTGGGACCCGGTAGCGGGCCCCGTTACCCTTCTTGTCGACCTGTCAGAACATTGACATCTTTGGACTTAGTTAAGCCCTATATGACCTGTTAGGGTTGTGACGAGATTGAGTCACCCCAATTATACCCGGATTGGCCTGTTTAGCCTTGTTAGTCCCTGATAGCACCGTATTTGATCGGGGTCGGCTAGTTTGACTTAGAGCATTGGCCCGCCTTTTCATGACTTCTAATATATACCCAGACTTATATATACATATTGTTTATAGTAGGTAGTAACCTAGAGGGACCCCGAGATTGACTTGTAGCATGTTATGGAATTAGCTTCTATACTTATATACTAGTGTTGACTTGTGCTATGGTGCTGGTGCTGTGGGCTAGTATTATAAACTTGGCGGTGCTGGAGATTTGATTCAGTTGATTTTGTATGAGGTGCACAGTTTCAGATATTCTATTCACCCTGGGACAGCTAAGATGTATCGGGATCTAAGGCAGCACTATTAGTGGAGTGGTATGTGGAGAGATATAACAGGGTTTGTAGCTCGATACCTTTGTTGTCAGCAGGTAAAGGCCGAACATCAGAGACCCGGTGGTTTACTTTAGCAATTACCCATCCCCGAGTGGAAATGCGAGCGGGTCACTATGGATTTCATTATTGGATTGCCTCGCACCTCCCGTGGTTTTGATAGTATTTGGGTTATTGTAGATAGGTTGACTAAGTCTGCACACTTTATCCCTGTTCGAGTTTCCTACAGTGCTAAGAGATTAGCTCGTGTATATATTCAGGAGGTGGTTCGCCTACATAGAGTGCCAATATCTATTATCTCAGACCGAGGGTCTCAGTTTACCTCAAATTTCTGGCAGACTTTCTAGGAAGAGTTGGGTACTCAGGTGGACCTTAGTACTGCATTTCATCCTCAAACCGACGGACAGTCAGAGTGGACTATTCAGGTATTAGAGGATATGCTCCGCGCATGTGTGTTAGATTTTGGGGGACAGTGGAATCAATTCTTGCCTTTAGCCGAATTTGCGTATAATAATAGCTTCCACTCCAGCATTCAAATGGCTCCGTTTGAGGTTTTATATGGCAGAAGTTGTCGATCTCCAGTTGGCTGGTTCAAAACTTCAGAAGTCAGTCCTCGTGGCACAGATTTACTCCGAGAATCTTTGGATCGAGTTCGAGTGATTCAAGATAGGTTGCGGACAGCTCAGAGTAGACAGAGGATTTATGCTGACCATAGACGTCGTCCGTTGAAATTCAGGGTGGGTGATAGGGTATTCTTACGAGTATCGCCCATGAAGGGCGTGATGTGGTTTGGTAGGAAAGGTAAGCTTAGCCCCAGATATATTGGACCCTTTGAGATTTTGCGGACAGTTGGAGAGGTGGCTTATGTGATAGCTTTACCCCTAGTATTTTCAACTATTCACCCAGTGTTTCATGTTTTTATGCTACGATAATACGTTTTGGATGAGTCGCATGTGCTTCGGTAGGACTCAGTTCAGTTAGATGATAAGTTAACATTTGTGGAGGAGCCTCTGTCCATTTTATCCAGAGATGTCAGACGGTTACGCTCCCAGGACATTCCAGTGGTTAAGGTACAGTGGCATCACCGTCCGGTTGAGGAGGCTACTTGGGAGCTTGAACGTGATATGCGAGCCCAGTATCCCTACTTGTTCACGTCTTCAGCTATGTGCTTCTTCTTGACTTTCGCGGACTAAAGTCCTTTTAATAGTGGATATTGTAATGACCTTCCCGATCATTTTCCTCATTTTTGTGCGTTCTCGGTGTTTAGAGCTTTTCTATAACTGCCCCAAGTTATTTATGACTTGCTGGGACTGACAGTTCGATTCCAGGGGCAGTTCGTTTGAGAATATTATTTAGACCGAGCACGTTGTAAAATATTAAATTAAATTAGAATTTGGTAAAATGATATAGTTAATTACCTTTCGAAAAAAGTCTTTGAAATTTATAAAATTCTTTAGTTATGATATATTTATACTACTTTATAATAGTTTCATAACCTATTAATAATTTAAGCGGAGATAGTGAATCTAGATATGTTAAAATAATATTATTATATGATAGAGGCTTTATTAGAAATAATTTTCTATTAATTATGATATATTCAAAAAGTTATATTTATTTTACCACGAACCTATGCAATACCCGAGTAAATTGGTAATGAGATAATTAAGAGTGGTAGGAGGGGACAAAGAAAATAATTTATGGTTAAAGGAATTGATATATGGTGGTGGCACCACACTTACACGTGGGTTTATAGAAAAAGTCATTTGATGAGTATTGAAATATGTTATTGAAATATGTGTTTATGTGTTTATGCTTGAACTGGAAGCGGTGGTCTTAGCCTAACATATAGAACCTATTCGTAATATGCTACTGCATATTCCTTTTTGAATATGGAATCTACAAGGAAAGGTATGACATAGAGTAAATACCTTGTCTTCTTTCTTGAAACAAATGTTTTAACACTAATACTCTTATTTTCATACACCACTGTTGATCATTTTTAAAGCTCAAATCATAGATAAAACTGTGTGTGGAGGTTGGGATTGAGTGGGAGAGTGTTTGTGGATGCGTGGTTATCGTTATTTCGGTAAGTTCGTCATTTTTACGGTATATTTTTAGATACTGTTGGTGGTTTTTGCTGTTGGTGTTGATTTAGAGCTGACTTTGAGCTTGGATTTGAGGGTAGTTGTTGTGACTATTTGTCACGCCCCAACTCCCATCGAGGCGTGATTGGCACCCGAAGCCGTTATGGCCCGAGAGAACCAATTGTTACTCATGCACTCTCATGTGTATGTCCGCGTATGCAGATCATTTTACGTCAAATGAATGTACATATTTTACTTTCATCTTCCCACATATGTTTATGTTTGGAAGGGTCAAATGGAAGAATGGGTCAAATGGTTAATTGGGCCATGTCTTCTTATTAATTTTGGGCTTTATTTTTGGGCCCAATGATACAAGATTTATTCATGCCCACAAATGCATGTATAATTCATCAAATCTCCCATGTTTTACTAATTCCATAAATCTATACGTAGTCGTGGCGGTTTGACAACATACGGGTGTTACACCTCCTACAAAGGTCTAATCCCATGTACTAGGCCCAATATCAATTGTCTCATTAACAACATTACAAAATTCATACTTTGACTCTTGACACTTGCGTAACCATTGTTCAACGTCGTCATGCAGGGTGTATTTGGTACGGGGTGTTACACTATTGGTCATGGAGTTGTTTGGGACGCTGTGATGATTTTAGTTTTGCGATTCCGCAAGCGGGCCCCACGTGGATTGTTCGGACATTTTCCAAACTAATGCAATATGGGTATCAATAGTCATGTTTTGACATGTAGTTTATTATTTTGGTAGTGTGGCAGCAGTTTGAGGCCTCTCAGAAGAGGAAGGCTCCTGTATAGCTGGTTCTTTTGGCAGGCTTGCGGCAGCGTCCAGGTAGGCTAGGTATACCTTCCTTTGCACTTAGATTGGGCTTATGTGTGATATATGTATGCTATTGTGCTAGTGTTGTGGGCTGGTATTATAAATTTGGTGGTGCTGGTTTGCTATTATTTAGGCCTTCTAGGCCGGATAGGGCTATTCGGATATATTCCAGGCCCGTTATCCTTGTGGTACATCACAGATGACCTTTTTGTGGTCGGACAATATTGTTGTTGTTGTTTCTAGTCTGGGAATGTTATTGTTGGACCTTAGTCCAGGCTTAGACAGACTTAGCCCAGACTTAGACAAGTATAACCAGACCTGGTTTTTGGGACCCGGTAGCGGGCCCCGTTACCCTTCTTGTCGACCTGTCAGAACATTGACATCTTTGGACTTAGTTAAGCCCTATATGACCTGTTAGGGTTGTGACGAGATTGAGTCACCCCAATTATACCCGGATTGTCCTGTTTAGCCTTGTTAGTCCCTGATAGCACCGTATTTGATCGGGGTCGGCTAGTTTGACTTAGAGCATTGGCCCGCCTTTTCATGACTTCTAATATATACCCAGACTTATATATACATATTGTTTATAGTAGGTAGTAACCTAGAGGGACCCCGAGATTGACTTGTAGCATGTTATGGAATTAGCTTCTATACTTATATACTAGTGTTGACTTGTGCTATGGTGCTGGTGCTGTGGGCTAGTATTATAAACTTGGTAGTGCTGGTTTGCTGTGATTTAGGCCTTCTAGGCCGGATAGGGCTATTCGAATATATTCCAGGCCCGTTATCCTTGTGGTACATCACAGATGACCTTTTTGTGGTCGGACAATATTGTTGTTGTTGTTTCTAGTCTGGGAATGTTATTGTTGGACCTTAGTCCAGGCTTAGACAGACTTAGCCCAGACTTAGACAAGTATAACCAGACCTGGTTTTCGGGACCCGGTAGCGGGCCCCGTTACCCTTCTTGTCGACCTGTCAGAACTTTGACATCTTTGGACTTAGTTAAGCCCTATATGACCTGTTAGGGTTGTGACGAGATTGAGTCACCCCAATTATACCCGGATTGGCCTGTTTAGCCTTGTTAGTCCCTGATAGCACCGTATTTGACCGGGGTCGGCTAGTTTGACTTAGAGCACTGGCCCGCCTTTTCATGACTTCTAATATATACCCAGACTTATATATACATATTGTTTATAGTAGGTAGTAACCTAGAGGGACCCCGAGATTGACTTGTAGCATGTTATGGAATTAGCTTCTATACTTATATACTAGTGTTGACTTGGGACTAGGGCATTTCCCGTTTATTTGATATGATATGTCATTTGATTCTGTTCTGGTTACTGGCTATGATGAGTTCCAGTTCGAGTCCGGCCATTGATTCAGATATGATGGGTACTGATTATTATGTGTTTCGGTTCGAGTCCGGTCACTGATTATTATGAGTTTCGATTCGAGTCCGGCCATTGATTATTATGAGTTCAGGTTCGAGTCTGGCATCTGGTTATGATATAATTGGAGAGTTTTGGTTCTGGGTACCATGGTTACTGGATATCAATACTACTTCGAGACACTGGTGACTATGCATTTACTTTTCTTGTGTGTCCCGCTGGTTTATAGGGGCCAGACCTAGTTATTGTTTTCTTTCGTGTGTCTATCGAGTTTATGGGGGCCCCAGATAGGTTATGTTTGACTTGTGTGTTTACTTACGCATTTATTTACTCAATTATTCGGTATCACATTTATTTTATTCCCTAAGCATATTTACACGCCTCGGCAATTACTTATGTATTTATTACTTATACCCCGGACTTAGCATGCCCCCCTGCACTTTAGCTTACTGATATGATATTGAGCTCAGTCGGCCGATGATGCCTACTGAGTACCTGTTTCCCTAGTACTCATACTGCACTTCTGCATCTTTTTCCCTAATGCAGATCCAGGCACTAGTCGACGATTTTGACGTGACTCTTTTCTTTGACTCCGGAGCAGGGTGAGCTTACTGACGTCCGAGGAAGATCCTACTCCATCTCTACTGTATAGTCTTTTGCTCTCGAGACTGTATTACTTGTTGTATATATTTGGTTTCTGTCTTGTATTTTGGACATGTCTAGTAGTGGCTCTTGTACCGACCTCACCAGGTCTTGGGACGGGTTCTTGACTTTATATACTGTCCTCTTTCTTCTCAGTCTTGGCATATATACATATTCTGATTCTATCTTTAAGTTTATAGCATGTTTATAAATATGGTTACTTCCACTTCTTCTCTGTTTTTTGAATTCCGCCCGTTAGCCCATCGCTTGTCACTCCGGGCTAGGGTTTGGCTTGCCTATTGGTGAATTATGGTAGGCGCCATCATGACTCAAATATTGGGTCATGACATATAGTTTCAATGATGGAAAACTAATCTGTACGTATGTGTAGGATAAATATGGATAAAATTGGGAAAGCATCTATTCAAAAAGAAAAGCCACACTCAAAAGGAAAGAATCAATCAAGTCACTAGAAAGGATACACAGAAGGAAAGATCATATTTGAAGGAAGGAAAGAGTATATTCACATAGTCTATACAAGAAAGCTTAAAGAATGAGGAAAGAAATATGAACGTATGTGATATGGACATATGATGTCATCTAGGTATTTAAAATTTATCCTAGATGACCCCGTAAATCCCTTGGGTTCCCCAATGTAATAAAGCATGGAATTAGAAAAAAATAAATTCTAATTCCCCCAAATCAAGGTAAATCATTACTACAACAAAAAGAGATCGGTCAAGATTCTACAATGGTCACATCCTTTGTATCCGCTAGAGGATTAGTGTTGGTGCTACTCACAGCCATTTGGGTCATGAAAAAGTTAGTATCAGAGACCTAGGTTCATCGATCTCATCGTACAAGAACATGGCTACTAGAGTCTTGTAAAAGGTATGGAGACGCCTATACTTTTGTTTGAGAGGATACAGGACACAAGGAAAATTCAAATTCTTCTTTCTTTAATACTATTACTTTATTTTAATTTGTATCTGGTGATAAAAATTAGTATCTAATTTCTTTCATTATTATTCTCATAGATGGTAAGGGCACGAGCGAATGGAGCAAGAATAGAGGTGCTCAAACTAGCCGTTGGGGCTATAGTTCATTGTAGAGGATAGGTGAGGGGAGGATGAGGTAAAGGAAGGAGACTAGCGCCTACTAGAGGCAATGCTCAGTCCATGAGACCAGCTCAGGAGATGTCAGTATCTCCTCCCCTATATGAGGATGTTCATGAGATAGTAAAGGATGAAGTGATACCAATGTAAAATGAGGAGTTATTGGTTCATGATGAGGCAGCACCAGTTTAGAGAAGTGCACTCCAATTCAAATGTCTTCAAATGTGATTCAGTAGGTTCTAAGCTTCTTGAGTTGGTTGGCAGGAAATGGGACTATGCCGATAGTATCCACAGTTCAGCATTCAAGAGTGCAGTATGCCACTGTTATAGCTCCTCAAATGGAAGAGCTGTCAGAGTCGAGTGTTTTTTTGAGATAGGTAGTGGGTCTAATAATGACTGGAGATGAGCATAATCTATTTTACATATTTATCAAGATAAAGTCTTCTATTTTGGTGGCACCAAGTCTGAGGCTGCCTATGAGTTCATTATTAATTTTCATAAGAGACTTCATAAGATGGAAGTGGTTGAGAGGTATGTTGTAGATCTAGAGTCGGGTACCTATCCTATTTCTATTCCCCTTATATGATGGATCTAGCTGAGTTGAGGGAGCTAAAGGCTCAGTTATAGGATTTTTATGTAAGGGATTTATCCATCTGAGTGCCTTTTTGTGGGGTACTCCTATCTTGTTCGTGAAAAATAAGGATGGTATCCTTCATATGTGTATAGACTACAGGAAGTTGAATAAGGTTACCATCTGTAACAAGTATCCTTTACCCCATATTGATGATTTATTTGACCAATTGTAGGGTGCATCAATCTTTTCTAAGATTTATTTGAGGTCTGGATATCATTCACTTAAGATTCGGGTTGGCGATGTTCCTAAGATTGTATTTCGGACTAGGTATGGGCACTATGAGTTTCTTGTGATATCATTTAGACTGACTAATGCCCCGACTACTTTTATGGGTTTGATGAATAGGATATTTAAACCCTACATAGATTATTTTGTGATTGTCTTTATTAATGATATTCTGGTTTATTCTAAGAGTAAGGAAGAACATGAGGATCACTTAACGATTATTTTGGGTTTGTTAAAAGAGAACAAGATTTATACAATGTTTTATAAGTGTGAATTCTTATTGGATTTTTTGTCCTTTTTGGGGCATGTGGTTTTGAAGGAAGGGGTGATGGTAGACCTGCAGAATATTGAAGCGGTTAATAATTGGGCTAGACCTACTTTGGTAATAGAGGTTCGTAGTTTTATTGGGTTAGCTAGTTATTACCACAGGTTTGTGAAAATGTTTGCTTCCATTGCTACTCATATGACATGGTTAACTCAGAAGGATATACCTTTTGTTTGGTCTGATGAGTGTGAAGAGAGATGTCAAAAGCTCAAGACCTATTGACTACTGCTCCTATTCTTGCCTTGCCTGTAGAGGGTAAGGATTTTATTGTTTAGTATTATGCCTCACATTCTAGTTTAGGTGCTATTTTGATGTAGGAAAGGAATGTGATTGCTTATGATTCGAGGCAATTGAAGCCTCGTAAGAGAAATTATCCAACTCATGACTTAGAGTTGGCATTGGTGATTTTTGGACTTAGGATATTGAGACATTACTTGTATGGGTTTTTTTGTGAAGTGTTCACTGATCACCGCAGTTTACAACATGTTTTCACATACAGGAATTTGAATTTGAGAAACTGTAGATGGATGAAGTTGCTTAAAGATTATGACATCACCATTCTATAAAATCTGGGAAAGGCTAATGTAGTAGCCGATGCATTGAGCAGAAAGTCAGAAAGTATGGGTAGGTTGGCTTATTTGAATGTTACCAGTCATCCATTGGCTAGAGAAATTTAGACTCTAGCTAACAAGTTCATACAACTTGAGGTGCCTAAATGAGGAGGATTGCTAGCCAATATAGATACAAGGTTTATATTTCTTGATCAAATCAAGGCTAAACAATTCAAGGATACTAAGTTGAGAAAAATTGACGATAAGGTTTTGCAAGATGAGGCCAAGGAGGCCATTCTTGAAGGTGAGGGTGTGTTGCAGATTAAAAAGTGAGTTTGTGTGCCCCGTGTTGATGATTTGGTTCATACTATTCTAGTTGAGGCTCATTGTTCGAAGTACTCTATACATTCTGGAGCTACCAAGATGTATTGTGATTTAATTGTGTGTATCCTCCTAAATTTGATACTTGTTGATTGGTCTTCGGACATACATGAATTTGATGATATTTGGATTGTTGACACTTGTATGAATAATTATTGAAAATCAAACTTGATCGAATTTCCTTATGATTATAAGTGTACTTGTAAATTTAGTACACGTATTGTATCCTGAGAGATAGTGTGAATTTGATAAAATATACATAATATGGTTATAGAGGATTGGGTAACACGTTGGTAAATATATGGATATTGATATTGATATTACTTCTTTACAGAGGATCGAGTACCATGCCGGTATGGTACATGGACATAAATTGTCCCTTACAGGTCATGACTAGTTAGAAAAATATAAGTCCCTTAGTATGTGTGTATAGACTAGTGTTGGTTTTAAGAGGTCATGTGGTTTAATATGTTGATAATGAGCTAATGGTGTTCTAATTATGAGGTTGAGATGGACATAGTTCTACTTATGGTGTTACTGTTGATTTCGTGGTTGTTTACGATATGGTTAATACCCTTGATGGTTAGGTGGCTTGTTTGTGGGCATTGTTTGGCCCGTCCTTGATATTAATTGAATTTCTTGTGATGTGCTGATGCATGTCTACTTGTTATTTAACTTATAATGTATATATTCTAATAAATTGAGTTGGCCTATGATACCTACCAGTACATAGTAGTTTGTACTGATACTACCCTATACTCTTATTTTGTTGAGTGTGGAAAGTGTTCTAGAGGCTAAAAGACGACCTTATCTCTAGCGTTGGATAGCTGGTCTTGATCCAAGGGTGAGCACTTGTCACAACCTAAACCAATATGAGCGACACCCACACTAAAAACCCTAGTTGGAGAACCAACTAACCTCATAAAATAATCAACACTTAGCATAAATAGGCAACTAAACCAATTTCTTTGGCTAAAATCAATATCCAATATCATAACGAAAACAAGAATATAAAAATGCAAAAAAACCATCCCCTAAGAACTGAAATTCATCGTACCAAAACTCTAACAAATGTCAAAAAGAGGGATGCAACCCCAAAAACCAATGTAATGTCTCAGTCTGAAACAATGGACCAGAAAATAGCAGATGAACCCATGGTAGCCCAAAACATACAGTTCATCCTTAAGCTCGGATACGATCCGAATCACAGCTGATGTCTCACAACAGTCACTGGAAAATGCTCTACACTCAATAAAAAAAGAGCACGTGTAGTATCATCACACAAGAAATAACGGTTTGCCGGTAGGGTAATTGGCAAATCCAAAATGAGAAATATGAACACATAACCAAAATGTAGTACGACAAGACAACCATGAACCCTATCATGCAACTATCTTTCAAGTTCATAATACTTCACATGGTAAGTAAGTAAAACATGAAGTTTAGTCAAAAAGAGTAAACATGGATAACCAGTCAATTCAAATTAAGACCAACAATAAGACTCCAAGTCAACAATCATGATGCAACTATAATATAAATCATGTCCCAATTTCACAAGTATTATACAACACCTAATTATGTCACGACTCATAATTAACCCGGACCACTTAATAATCCTCAACAACAACAGTAATAGTAATATCATGTATCACAGTTTACACCAGAAACCACCTTAGTAGTTAAGCATACAAACTCGCTTCACTCAAATAACCAATGCCATCAAGAAACATATAATCCCTGGTTCACTCAAGGAACCATCACACTCACTTGTACCTTGTGCAACATGTTAAGAGTCTTATGTATGCGTCAACTAGTCATGACCTGCAGGAGATGAGCCCTTGTCTATGTACCAAATCTAAGACATCAATTGTCTACCAACTATATATCACACCAATCATGTGGAGATGTCCAAATACCAGTACAATCGATAATAATGATAGATATCACAATAGTCACAACCACAATGATAATAGAACAATAGTTGTAAGATCTAACAAGCTTCCGTATAAGTTCATTGCATGTGATTAACACTTAGGATATCAACAGTCATTCACTTTCATTGAACATACATTGTACACGCAATACTAATAATTAGTTAACATGCACACATAATAAAAATTAGGTTTAAACTAAATTAAAACAATCATCTACCTCAATCCAAGCTTGCACCACTCTATTAAGCCTGAGCCTTGCCTTTTCGTATAATTTCTGCTTGGTTATGGTCTAAAAACAAGAATATAAACACATAATCAATTATATGACCTGTAACATCGAGGATTATTACCTAATCCCAAACTCCAAGGCTAATTTCATGATAATCCCCCTATTATAGGGCTTTCCCACCGTAAATTCACCTTAAAAATACCAAATTTATGGTTACGTCTAAAACCCAAAGGTTTTACACTAATTTTATCCTTTTGCACCAGAAAATCCACCAAGTCAAGCATAAACCATCACCAAGACCCATAAACTAGTGATTCTAAGGTCAAATAACCTAAAAACTAGTTAATGGGGACGAAATACTTACCTTTAAGATGAAAATCAATGGAAAACTAATGAAAAGTGCCCAAATCACCAAAGCCCTTCCCCAAAAATGAGTTTAGAATAATAATTTTTTTTTAGGGAAATTTTTGCATTAACAGTGATTTACCCTGCTATAGCGACATCGCCTACTATAGCAGGATTAACCGTTGTTGACTTCCACAATAACGGGAATTTTTCTACTATAGCGGGAGTCGTTATAGCAATATTCCACCCGCTATAGTGGGAGTGGCATGGCAGAAACTTGAAAATCCTTCCAGTTTTGCCTTTTTCGTAACACACCCTCAAACCATGATATTCTAAACTAACCCCTTTGCATCAAGTTTGATATCAGGTATTCTACTTACCCGAATTCATATCCAAAAAGTCCTATGGATTCCTTATCGTGTTAGCTAACATAAAATAATGCTAAATTTTATTACATTACCCAATTCATTCCTGGATTGACCTAGACCATACCTCACTCCTATTTTATTCGAGCTTAGCCTTATATCTTTCATTTTAAGGGAAAATACTTAAGTCAAATTTTTGCACGATTATCTTACCCATAATGAAGGAAAGGGTACATTATATACCAATTTAGCCATTGTTCATACACAAAAAATCAAACAACAAAAATGAGCCAAGTCAAGAAGAGAGAGAATACTTGTATTCTCAAATAAGTGAGGGTACTTGTCCCGCATATCCTTCTCGGTTTTCCAAATGGCTACTTTAATCGGATGATGCTTCCATTGGACCTTTACTGATTGAATTTCCTTTATCCTCAATTTCCAAACATCTCGATCAAGAATAGCAACCGACTCCTCCTCATAAGTAAGATTCTTATCTAACAAAACTGAATCCCACTTGATAATGTAATCCCCATACCTATGATATCTCTTCAGCATGGATACATGGAACACCGAATGGACCCCCAACAAGCTTGGAGATAATGCCAACCTATATGAAACTGAACCTACATCATCAAAAACCTCAAACAGACTAATATACTGAGGGCTAAGCTTGCCCTTCTTGCTAAATCTCATAACTCCCTTCATAGGAGATACCTTTAACATAACTTGTTCACCCGCCTTAAATGACATATCCCTAACCATATGGTCTGCATATTATTTTTGCCGACTCTGGGCTGCCAACAACTTGGTTAGGATAAACCTAATATTTTCCTAAGCTTTCTTTACCAAATCAGTGCTGCAAGGTTTTATATTACCAGCCTCAAATAACCCTATGGGTGATGTACACCTCTTCCCATAGAGTGCCTTGAATGGGACCATGCTAATGATAGAGTAAAAATTATTGGTGTATGAAAACTCACACAACGGCAAGAACTAGTCCCAATTACCACTGAAGTCAATTACACATGCCCTTAATATATCCTCAAGCACCTGAATTATTCTCTCTGACTATCCATGATGTGTCGTGGAATTACAACACTTTTGAAGCTTAAAAATATGGTAACTTGCATAAATAAAAGTATTTTTATATGAATATGATGTGTTTTGGGGTATTTGCAAGACAAACAGGTCGGGAGGAGGAAAGTGAATGTTTTTAGACTTGGAGGCATCAGACGAGGACATTACACGATTGTGGGATCTAACCATGGTCGTACCATGACTTTCATAGGATGATACCTTAGAAAAAACATTCAGTAGTTGGTCAGACGAAGGCTTCCCACCATCGTACTTTGATGTCATGATTGTACCTATTAATCATGGAAAGAAAATCTAGAAGTGAGGGTTTTAGATGTTAAGTGCCATGAGGATCAGATGATCAAATCCCAATGATCATACCTAGAAATAACAAGGTTGTACTGAGGATCATGAGAGGAAATTAAAGAAATAGTGTAAGTCAAAGGTGGATCTTACGAGAGGGTTCCTCGATTGTACCAAGCAGTCACAAGATAGTAATGAGAACCATTCCAGTTAAGATATAAAAGATAACAAGTCCAGTACCAACCTACGAGCACCAAGGATGATCGTTGGATCTTCCTACGATTATACCTTCCTTCCATCCGAGAAACTGACTCAGCAAATCCTATTACATTTAGGATAGGTTTTATTTTTTCTATAAATACTCCTATTGGGTATTTTGTACCAGTTTACACATTATTACATTTTATTACATTATTTTAAGGTTTCAAGGCATATTCTTGTTCTCAAAATTACAAACATCAACTTCTAGGGTTTTAATTCAAAGTGAGATTTTGGAGTTTTTCATCTTATTATTGTAAGTTCATAATTATGCTTTCTTATCAGAATTTTTCTTGTGTTATTGCAATTATGAGTATCTAAACATCACAACTATGGTTTTGGAAACCATGACAGATTAACAAAGTAATGTTTACAGTAAGAAGTGTTTCTTAAAGGGTGATTAGGCATGTATTGTTATTCTCTTTGGATTGATTGCTTTTGGATGGTGCACAATGTTAGAACTCACATTATCTCTACTCTGGACCTTACCATGGTTAATTGAATGGTAAAAGAGAATTAACAATAGGCATTGGAGCTATCAACCTCCACTTAACTAGATCTTGAGTCGATAATCTAGGATAGACTAATATGGGATCAATGATAGGGGTTAGTAATGAAAAGTACATGATACATGAACCTTTGTTATCAGAGATATTAATCAATTAAGGGTGTAACATAGTCATTTAGAAGAACATAACCTATCGATTCTGCATGCCGAGCACCACAAGAAATTGCTAAGTATGGAGAACCTACGGAGTTATGAAGTTATTGGGGAACAAAATCCTAGTGCCTCTCTCATACTGATTACAAATCCAACAAATCAAAAACTATTATGATTGATATTTTGCTTCACAAAAACCCCCTTTTTACTAGCAATTGTTATTGATTGCTTAAACAGATATCTTGATTGATATTTTGACCTTTTCCCAATGGGATCGACCCCAACCTTGTTGAATTATATATTTGATCAGTGACCACTTTATACTTTGTTCGGAGGTATAATTTAGGTGACATCAAATTTTGGCGCCGTTACCGGAGAATATAGTTACAAAGTTGATTGATTGTGTTTATCGGGCTGTTAGTTTCTATTTCCTGATTTTACTTTTGTTTTGTTTTAGGGAACACACCAGTTCATACCAAACACTTGGAGTTAAGGCAATCCACGCATTCTACTTGATACGGAAATTGAGAGAACTCTGAGAGCTAATAGAAGGATGGTGAACGAGAGAGTTCATAATCAAGTAGTTCATATTAAAAGAGTTATGAAGCAAGGGTTGTAAGAGCTAGGTCTTCATGAAACTGCAGAGTAAACTACTACTCTATTGATGGCTGAGGAAATATGAGACAAGAATCCATTAGACAGGCAAATAGGGACAAAAGGGCTAGATAAGCCAAAGTAGACCGTCTAGCCGCACTTGATGAGCTAGAGAGGTAGAGAAGGTATAAGGGGCAATAGCCTCTACAACAATATCTTTCTCATTATGGTGATGTAGAAGACGAGTAAGATTTTCTAGAATTTTTGAAACAGGGGCTATCATTCCACCAGAATGTCCTCAGGGAACTAAGTTTGACATCACTAGTGCTATGATACAATTGTTGAACTTGAAAGGGGTATTCACTGGCCTTCCTACTGATGATGTAAACATGCATGTGATTAACTTTATAGGGATCTGTAATTACTAAAACCTACCAGGAGTGAGTCAAGAGGTGATTAGACTGCGGTTGTTTCCTTTATCTATGACAGGAGAGGCTACTTTATGGTTGATAGAGTTGCCACGTGGATCGATCACTACTTGGAATGAGTTACAGACTCAGCGCCTGTAGGTGGCTGAGGTGCACCCACAGGTGGCCTTTGGCAGATGCCATAGGAACCTGCGTTGGCATCTGCACCCGCAGGTGCCCTCATCTGCGGGGGCGGATTCCTGTTTTGGTCCAAATTGGTCTCATTTGGGTCTTTTAATGCAATGAATGGTCCATGATCATAACTAAACTTCTTTTGACATATTTTTGATCATCTTGAATGCCAAAAATCATCCATGGTCTCACAACACACATAAACAACACCCAAAACTACACTTCTTGGTCAATATGTCACCAAATCCATAACCGATTTCACAATAACAATTCCAAACATTATACACAAGGATAAAAAAAGTTAAGGCCATAGTCACATATCACATGTCAATATTGAATCCATTAAGTTCACTTTATTCAAGACTACAAGTTTATTTCCAAGTTTACAAGGCAAAACCCCTTGCCGATTTAGCAAACATGCAATATTACACACATAGTGAATTCTCAATACATCACCAACATAACCAACATCATATAAGCACCTTACCATGAACATAATATATTAAACCATGAGCACAAACACTTACCAAGTCTTGCAGGTTGATGATCTTGGCCAAAGGAATGATGGCTTAGGGGTCTTGAGAGCAAGGAAATGTTGTGAATATTCTAGAAAAAGCATGAGAGTCCAAATGAATTAAAAATCTGATTTTCTTGCTTTATATAGCCCCTCAAGTCACTCTTATCCCCTTCTTAGCATTAAATGCAAGTTTTGGTTGGTCAAATGGAAGAATGGGTCACTTTTCCCCATTGGGCCATGTCTTTTTACTCTATATTTTGGGCCTCAATTGAGCCCAATGGCTCAAGCCCACATTTTTACATGCCTAATTCCTCAAAACTCCCATGTTTACTTAATTCGATGAACGTTACGAAGTTTAATTAGGTTCAGAAATATACGGGATGTTACATTCTTCCCCCCTTAGAAACATTCATCCTCGAATGTTAACTACATCTCCTCAAGGTTAACAAGTACATCTTTGTGATAACATATACATATACATATTCACATAAGCTTATAAGTACTTACTTGTCATTTCCATTCCATGTGAAACAAATACGGGTACTTTGACTTCATCGTTTCTTCCGCTTTCCACGTGATCTCTTCTACTTGTTGGTTCCTCCAAAGTACCTTTACGGAGCCCACATCTTTATTCCTCAATCTCTTCACTTGCCTGTCTAGAATAGCAATGGGTATCTCTTTATAGGTAAGATCCTCCGTAACTTGTACATCTTCAATAGGAGTGGTACAAGATGGATCTCTTATACACTTCCGAAGCATCGAAACATGAAATACTGGGTGGACTGAGGAAAGTTCTTGAGGTAGCACCAACTCATACGCAACCTGTCCAAATCTTCTAATATTTTCATATAGGCCTATATAACGTGGACTCTATTTCCCTTTCCCTCCAAACCGCATTACCCCTTTCATCGGTGACACCTTTAAAAATACCCAATCACCTATGGAGAATTCAAGCCCTCTTCTTCTAACATCAGCATAGGACTTGTGTCGACTCTGGGCTATTTGTAATCACTGCTGAATCACTTTAACTTTCTCCATAGCCTAATGAACAAGATCTCTCCCAAGTAAAGCAGTTTCACCTTCTTCAATTCATCCGATTGGTGATCTACATTTCCTTCCATACAAAGCTTCATAAGGTGCCATCTTAATACTTGAATGATAGCTATTTTTGTAAGCAAATTCAATAAGAGGCAAATGGTCATCCCAACTGCCTTAAAAATCTAACGTGCAAGCTCGTAGCATATCTTCAAGTGTTTGAATAGTACATTCTGCTTGTCCATCTGTCTGAGGATGGAAAGCCGTACTCAGATTCACCTATGTACCCAAACTCTGCTGAAAAGATCTCCAAAAATGCGTAGTAAATTGTGCTCCTCTATTTGATATAATGGAGATCGGAATCCCATGTAACCGTACTATCTCCTTCACATACAATCTTGCATAATCTTCAGCTGTATAGGTGGTCTTGACTGGTAGAAAATGTGCTAACTTGGTAAGCCTGTCAACAATAACCCATATAGAATCAAACTTCCGCAGCGTACGAGGCAAACCTGTGATGAAGTCCATATTAATGATATCTCATTTCCAGACTGGAAGATTGATACATTGCATGTAACCACCTAGTTTCTGATGCTCTACTTTTATTTGTTGACAATTCGGGTATTGAGCGACAAATTGTGCAATGTTCTTCTTCATATTTCCACACCAATACACTTCTTTTAAATCATGGTACATTTTAGTAGCACCCGGATGAATAGAATAGCGCGAATGATGCGCCTCTATCATAATTCGTCTCCTCAGCTTATCTACATCTGGTACACATACTCTACATTGGCATTGAAGCACCCCTTCTTGTGTAAGATCAAATGCCTTTGTCAAATTCTTTTGCACATTCTCTTTTAGTTGCAATAATATAGGATCTGCAAACTGCTTCTCTTTCACTTCAGCTATCAATAAAGATTCAGCTGTATTTTACACCATAACCCCTTCATCTGAGGATTCAAGAAGACGAACCCCCAAGCTGGCTAATTGATATAGGTCTTTGATTATCTCTTTCTTTTCCGTCAATTGGCCACTAGTGACTCTTATTGCCTTGCGGCTCAATGCATCAGCTACCACATTTGCTTTTCCTGGATGGTATAAAATATCAATAGCATAATCCTTCAATAGCTCAAGCCACTATTTTTGTCTCAAATTGAGTTCCTTCTGCTTAAATATATATTGCAAACTTTTGTGATCAGTATAAATATCAACATGAACTCCATACAAATAATGACGCCATATCTTTAAAGCAAAAACCACCGCTGCTAATTCAAGATCGTGTGTAGGATAGTTTCTCTCGTGTGGACGCAACTGTCGTGAGGCATATGCTATGACATTATCGTGCTGCATCAATACACATCCGAGGCCAACCCCGAAAGCATCACAATACACTGCATAACCTTCGGTGCCTTTGGGAAGTACTAAAACTGGTGTGGAGGTTAATTTATCTTTCAACTCTTGGAAGCTTTTCTCACACGCGTCATTCCACTAAAATTTAACTGCCTTATGTGTAAGCTTTGTTAACGGTGCAACAATGGAGGAAAAACCTTCCACAAATCTTCGGTAATAACCTGCCAAACCAAGAAAACTATGAATCTCTGTAGGTGTCGTAGGTCTTGGCCAATTTTTCACCGTTTCAATCTTCTGTGTATCAACATGTATTCATTCATCTGACACAATGTGACCCAAGAATGCAACTGATTTTAACCAAAACTCACACTTGGAGAACTTTGCATACAACTTACGCTCACGGAGAATCTGTAACGCCTGCCGTAAGTGATTAGCATGGTCCTCTGGTGATCTTGAATAAACCAGGATGTCATCTATAAATACCGTCACGAACACGTCTAGAAATGGATTAAACACCCTATTCATCAAATCCATGAACACAGCTGGTGCATTTGTTAGTCCAAATGATATAACTAAAAATTCATAATGGCCATACCGTGTTCGAAAAGCTGCCTTGGGTACATCTTCTTCTCTGACTCTAACTTGATGGTAACCCGACCTCAAGTCAATCTTTGAAAAACACTTGGCACCCTGTAACTGATCAAACAAATCATCAATTCGAGGGAGGGGATATTTTTTCTTGATTGTTACCTTATTCAATTGCCGATAATCAATGCACATTCTCAACGTGACATCTTTCTTCCATACAAATAATACCGGTGCACCCCACGGGGACATACTCGGCTTGATAAAGCCCTTGTCCAGCAAATCTTTTAATTACTCCTTCAATTCACGCAATTCTGCTGGAGCCATTCTATACGGAGGAATAGAGATAGGCTGAGTTCCTGGAATCACATCAATGCCAAACTCTACTTCCCATTCTGGGGGTAAGCCTGGAAGATCTTCTGGAAATACATCAAGAAATTCATTGACTACTGGAACCGACTGCGGAGTTAGTGGTTCCACATCATTATCTTTCACTCGTACTAAGTGACATATGTACCCCTTGGCAATCATTTTCCTTGCTTTCAAATAGGAAATAAATTTTCCTCTTGGTGCCCCTACATTACCCTGCCATTCGAGAACATTTTCTTGCGGAAAACAAAAATGTACCTTCTTGGCCCGACAATCTACCATGGCATAAAAAGAAGCCAACCAATCCATACCCATTATCACATCAAAATCCACCATGTCTAGTTCAATGAGATCGTCCAGTGTATCATGACCCCACACAGTTACCACACAATTACGATATACTCTTTTTTCAATAATATATTCACCAACCGGTGTAGACACTTCAATTGACTTAATTAATAATTTTGGTGCCTTTTTAAATTTCGCAGTAACATAGGAAAATGTAGAACCCGGGTCAATCAATGCATATACATTATATGAAAATATGGATAATGTACCTGTGACGATATCAGGAGAAGCCTCTGAATTCTGTCGGTCCACTAATGCATAAGTGCGATTCTGGACCCCACTAGTACTGGCTGCTCCTCTGGCACCTCTACCACAACCAATAGACTGGACACCTCGGCCTAAAGAAGGAACCGATGATGATGACGCAACAGCTGACCCTGACGGTCATGTTATACTACCCATGCTCCTCTGGGGACACTCTTTCATCATGTGCCCCATCATACCGCACCAAAAGCAAGCATTTGTCCCCAATCGGCATGTACCTGCATGAATACGTCCACAGTGCTGACACTACTGACGGGGAAAACCTACTGCCTGTGATCCATGAACCCCACTACTCTGCCCAGATGGACCACCTCTAAACCCTCAAAATTGAGAGAGAGCACCTGCTGTGGAATAAGAGAATGATGGTCTAGGCGGTCTGGGAAAAATCCGAGGCCTAGGTCCTCCTTGGGACATCATAGACTGTCCCATAGGTCTAGCCCTTTTGGACTGTCCTCTGTCAGATTCATGTGCCCTTCTTCTCTGTCTTTGATCTTCCATTTTTTGGGTGAAAGCCTGTATTCTCGCTATATCCATATCTTTGTTTAAGGCAGCAATAGTGCAGTCCTTTACCAAATATGGCTCTAATCTATCCATATATCTATGTACTCTATCCGTCATTGTGGCTACCACATTTGGAGTATATCGGGCCAAGGAATTAAACCGCAAACTGTATTCTCTAACACTCAAATTCCCTTTTCGGAGATTTAAAAACTGATTTGCACGAGCCTCTCAGATCTCATAGGGAAGATAGTGATCAAGGAATGCTGCTTTAAATTCTTCCCAATTTGGTGGCATTGCCCCGATACCACGAGACTTCTTCCAATCTTCATACCACAATATCGCCTCTCCTTTCAATCTATATGTCATAAGTTCGACTGTTTCAACCCCAGTCACGTGCATAACTTCTAGAGCCCTCTGAGTTTGATCCACGAAGTCTTGTGGATCTGCTTTCGGATTCGACCCAGTGAATATAGGAGGGTCCAGTTTCAGAAAATTCTGTGTTCTCCGACTCGCCACTCTAGCTGCATCATCCTCATTTGTCGGTGGACCAGCTCATCCTTGACTTTGTGCCGCCACTAACTGAGTTAACATATGTACTGCATTTCTTAGATCCTGATCTGTGGCATTCATTGGTGGTTCTGCGGGTACTTCTCTACCGACTGGCTCTTCCGGAGCTGCAAAAGTAGAAGAAGACCGCGATGAAATTTCAGCATTCGCTCCACCTTGACTAGCTTGGTCAGGTGGTAATCTACTCATTCCTTCTCCAGCAGGCATATCCACCTGCTTACCTTCGCCTCTACCTCTTCTTCTCATTGGCATTTTTACTATACCAAAGAAAATCAATTCCAATGATTATATACGATTCCACTTACCACATTGGGTCTATTGCATGATCTAGAAGTGAAGAAAGGAAGCAACATCCTAAATGTCCCATAGCCTCCTACTTATAAATGTGGTGCACAACACATCGATAAGTAAGACTCTACTCAGACACGGCTTTGTAGACACCCTTAGAACAACCTGCTCTGATACCACTTTTGTCACACCCCAAACCCCATTGAGGCGGATTGGCACCCGTAGCCGATAAGGCTCGAGAGAACCAAGCTTTGGTTCATTCATTCATGTGCATACCATTGGAAACACCACTATCACGTAAGAAACGGATATCATGGAACATGTGATATATATACATATATGAAACTTGGCCGTTGAGGCCATCAAGTCAAAAACGACATGTATCTTCTTACATTTATACACCCACATACGTCTACAAAATCCTCTAACAGATGCATTAACTGAAAGTCGGGACAAGTCCCCGCTTTATACAACATGTACAATACCAAAACACATGTACAACTGTGACTTGGAGAAGCCCCGAACTAACTGGAGCTCACCAATGATCCGCAAACAACTGACAACCTACTGTGGAGGCCTACAAGCACATGCGCCTTCAGCAAGTAAGGTAAGTCCCACAAGGGACGTCAGTACGAAGAATGTACTGAGTATGTAAGGCTCAAATGAAACTGTATGAATCATAAATATGCCAATGAACTCAATTACAAATGAATAACGAATATGGATAAATCATCATTCTGTGTTTTGGGAACCATGTATATTGTTTTCATTACTTTCTTTGATTCTTTGCTTCTTTGCTTATTCATCTTTGCCTATGACCTATGATACCCGGGCCTCGACTGAACAGTAGGTTTTAACATAACATAACGTTATGTTGGGATCGGCTCGAGTTAGGCTTATGACTCTAGAGCTACCACCCATGAACCAATACATTGGGATCGGCTCGAGCTAGGTTATTACCTCTAGAGCTGCCACCCATAAACTCATATCTCAGGTTCGGCTCGAGCTGCTTATGCCTCTAGGACTACCCCCTGATCCAACATTCTCAGGATTGGCTTGAGCTAGGCGTTAGCCCCTAAAGCTACCACCCATACTCAATCATTAACCACATGTGCATTACTTTATTCATTTCTTTTGAGATTGATACAATGATAGTCATAACCTTGTTGGAAGCTTTGGATCAATAATCAATGAGTGAGAGACATGTGAATAAACATTATTGAAAAACATAACATTATTGGAGACATGGGACCTTTGGAAATCTTATAAATGCATATGATACATGTGAATTACCATTTCTCAATGAGTAGGAAACATGTGATAAACAATAAGGGATACCCAAGAATAGGCTACCTTAGAACATGTCGAAATGGAACAAGTATAATGTCAATGTGTTGCAGAAGGATACGGATAGAGTAACCTTACATAGCTTTACTTCCAAGTATTAATACACAGGCCTATATATGAACACAATAGTCCAGCTCATTCCTTACGTTTCACTCTACAATACAGGTACATAACGGAGCTTACGTTAACCACTAGTTATCGTACAAGTGTACAAGATGACAACGAACTATATGACTATCGTATAACGTCATTTCACCCTTTAGAAGACCATCCAATGCATTATCATACCAACAACACCATAACATTCCACACAGTGACCAAGATATCATACATTAATAACATTTCACACCACACTTACCCTTTATGCCTTCTCGTTATCATTCTGTCACACTTACTCTATCAACTTTCCTCACAACGACTTATGAACAAAAATACATACTTAATATAGTCCAACATACCTCCATACGACCCCTTTATAGTCATTAAAACGACATCACAATTTGATAATTACATCCAAAAAGGGTATAGGGGCCTTTGGGGATCAAATAGATGCGAGAACACACAAAAACGAACCTGGGGATGACCTGAAAAGCCACCTGGAACCGCAGGTGGCTGATTTACACCCTCAGGTGGCCTTTGGTAGATGCCATAGGCACCTGCGTTGGCATCTGCGCCCGCAGGTGCCCTTGTCTGCGGGGGCGGATGCCCGTTTTGGTCCAAATTGGTCTCTTTTGGGTATTTTAATGCAATGAATGGTCAATGATCACAATTAAACTTCTTTTGACATATTTTTGATCATATTGAATGCCAAAAATCATCCATGGTCTCACAACACGCATAAACAACACCCAAAACTACACTTTTTGGTCAATACGTCACCAAATCCATAATCGATTTCACAATAACAATTCCAAACATTATACACAAGGATAAAACAAGTTAAGGCCATAGTCACATCTCACATGTCAATATTGAATCCGTCAAGTTCACTTTATTCAAGACTACAAGTTTATTTCCAAGTTTACAAGGCAAAACCCCTTGCCGATTTAGCAAACATGCAATATTACACACATAGTGAATTCTCAATACATCACCAACATCATATAAGCACCTTACCATGCACATAATATATTAAACCATGAGCACAAACACTTACCAAGTCTTGCAAGTTGATGATCTTGGCCAAAGAAATGAGGGCTTAGGGGTCTTGAGAGAAAGGAAATGTTGTGAATATTCTAGAAAAAGCATGAGAGTCCAAATGAATTAAAAATTTGATTTTCTTGCTTTATATAGCCCCTCAAGTCACTCTTACCCTTTTCTTAGCATTAAATTCAAGGTTTGGTTGGTCAAATGGAAGAATGGGTCACTTTTCCCCATTGGGCCATGTCTTTTTACTCTATATTTTGGGCCTCAATTGAGCCCAATGGCTCAAGCCCACATTTTTACATGCCTAATTCCTCAAAACTCCCATATTTACTTAATTCCATGAATGTTACGGAATTTAATTAGGTTCAGAAATATACGGGATGTTACACCATCCTTAGATAAGAGGGCAATTTGAGGTCTCCAATCGAGAGATCAAGTCTATTTTGGCGAAGATTGAATGCCAATAGAACTTACTGGGCTAGAAAGTTGGATGATGCATGATGGGCTTACCATACAGCATTCAAGACCCCTATTTGTCTGTTTCCATATCAACTTGAATCCGTCAAGTTCACTTTCTTCAAGACTACAAGTTTATTTCCAAGTTTACAAGGCAAAACCCCTTGCCGATTTAGCAAACATGCAATATTACACACATAGTGAATTCTCAATACATCACCAACATAACCAACATCATATAAGCACCTTACCATGAACATAATATATTAAACCATGAGCACAAACACTTAACAAGTCTTGCAAGTTGATGATCTTGGCCAAAGGAATGATGGCTTAGGGGTCTTGAGAGCAAGGAAATGTTGTGAATATTCTAGAAAAAGCATGAGAGTCCAAATGAATTAAAAATCTGATTTTCTTGCTTTATATAGCCCCTCAAGTCACTCTTACCCTTTTCTTAGCATTAAATTCAAGGTTTGGTTGGTCAAATGGAAGAATGGGTCACTTTTCCCCATTGGGCCATGTCTTTTTACTCTATATTTTGGGCCTCAATTGAGCCCAATGGCTCAAGCCCACATTTTTACATGCCTAATTCCTCAAAACTCCCATATTTACTTAATTCCATGAATGTTACGGAATTTAATTAGGTTCAAAAATATACGGGATGTTACACCATCCTTAGATAAGAGGGCAATTTGAGGTCTCCAATCGAGAGATCAAGTCTATTTTGGCGAAGATTGAATGCCAATAGAACTTACTGGGCTAGAAAGTTGGATGATGCATGATGGGCTTACCATACAGCATTCAAGACCCCTATTTGTCTGTTTCCATATCAACTTGAATCCGTCAAGTTCACTTTCTTCAAGACTACAAGTTTATTTCCAAGTTTACAAGGCAAAACCCCTTGCCGATTTAGCAAACATGCAATATTACACACATAGTGAATTCTCAATACATCACCAACATAACCAACATCATATAAGCACCTTACCATGAACATAATATATTAAACCATGAGCACAAACACTTACCAAGTCTTGCAAGTTGATGATCTTGGCCAAAGGAATGATGGCTTAGGGGTCTTGAGAGCAAGGAAATGTTGTGAATATTCTAGAAAAAGCATGAGAGTCCAAATGAATTAAAAATCTGATTTTCTTGCTTTATATAGCCCCTCAAGTCACTCTTATCCCCTTCTTAGCATTAAATGCAAGTTTTGGTTGGTCAAATGGAAGAATGGGTCACTTTTCCCCATTGGGCCATGTCTTTTTACTCTATATTTTGGGCCTCAATTGAGCCCAATGGCTCAAGCCCACATTTTTACATGCCTAATTCCTCAAAACTCCCATATTTACTTAATTCCATGAATGTTACGAAATTTAATTAGGTTCAAAAATATACGGGATGTTACACCATCCTTAGATAAGAGGGCAATTTGAGGTCTCCAATCGAGAGATCAAGTCTATTTTGGCGAAGATTGTGAATGCCAATAGAACTTACTGGGCTAGAAAGTTGGATGATGCATGATGGGCTTACCATACAGCATTCAAGACCCCTATTTGTCTGTTTCCATATCAACTTGTGTATTTCAAAGCATGCTACTTGCCTATCTAGCTTGAACATAAGGCATTATGGGTGCTGAAAAGGTTGAATCTGTAGTAGAGTGATGCAGCTAAGTTGAGACTATAACAGTTAAATAAGATGGATGAATTCTATCTCCTCACATATGAGAGCTCATCCTTGTACAAAGAGAAGATGAAATTATATCTTTATTGATGAATTGAGAAATGAGAGTTCACCGCAGGAGATATAGTATTACTATTTGATTCAAGCCTAAAGTTGTTTTTGGTTAAGTTGAATTTAAGATGGAATGGGTCGTATATAGTGGTGAAAGTGTTCCCTGATGGTGTAATTGAGCTTGAAAATAAAGAAGGTATAAGGTTCAAAGTGAATGTCTTAAGGTTGAAACAATATCTTGGTGAAGTAGAAGAGGATAAGATGATATGTGAAGTGGATCTAGTTGGTGATTGAAAAATCAAGCTCCTCCAAGTCGTGTCGCGATGTTAAACCATATGCTTCATGGGAGGAAACACATGGGCTAGTTGGTGAAGTTTGAGTAACCTAACTAGCCAAGTCATGTAGTGATGATAAATCAAGCACTGCTTGGGAGGACACCCAAGGATTTTGAACTTCTTTTAATTATAGGGTAATATGTGCTACTTGTACAGGATAATACGAAAAAGAAACTGAAGAATAGATATCAGTACTAAACCCACAAAAGGTTTTCACGACCATGGAAAAGTCCCATAATCATAGGTTTAATTTTTTGTACGAGGTCCAGAGGGATATGTTTTAGGAGTTATTCTACGATTAGTTACCATGATCGTACCCAAACATCACGATCGTGGTATCACTCATGTGATCAAGCTCCTGAAAATCATCATTCAGGTAATTAAACCTACTATTTTAAGAAATGATTGTGGCTAGATACCATGGTCGTACTTAAGAGTCATAGGTTCCCAGGTATGTTATCTAACCTCTCCTAGTATAAAGACATACCATGATCATGGTTTGATTCCATGATTAGAGTATAAGTCATCTGTTAGGCCCAATTGTTTAAATAAAACTAGACCAAACTTGGTTTTTATTCCCAATTACCTATACCCTAAGATCAAATACCCCTATTTCATCATTCAAACTCAAATTTCACTCCCCTGATATGAAAATTCATAGAAAATTTAAACCAATTCAAACCTGAAGATTGTAAATTCGGTTTCTTCCATATTGAATACTCCCTCAAGTTTTTGAGTTCAGTTGAAGCTTTGCACTTACTATAAGTAATCTCTACTGAAAATATTTGAACTCATCTTCCTTTAAGATTCTAACTGTGTAAAGTGAGCATAAATTGAGTAGCGAGAATTGGGTAATTCATGTAAAAGGGATTACCTGAGTTCTTAAGGTGTATGAATGATAGATGTAGTTTAGAGAAAGTGGAAGGAAGTCTGAGTACCTATAAAATGTTTAAAAAGCGTCAATATAGGGTAAATTAGGTCAAATACCTGTTGATTTTATGTTTTTAAAGATGATTAAGTATCAGTGCACACTCTACGACATAACCCACAATCGTGGTATCAACATATAATTGTGGGTTGGATCATTGTGGGTGCCAGTTTGTCAAGTTATAGGAGTTCATCAGACGAGCACATCCCATAATCGTCCTATCTTAGTACAGTCGTGGTATGTGATAATTTGATGTGAAAACCCCCAGTTCTTTTGGAAGAGACTTCCTACGATCGAAGGTATAGTCATAACTTTGCAATACTATTGTAGAAAGGATCATTTATTTGAATAACTATAATTTTTTTCTGAGACTAACATTTGGCTCCTAAGACGGTCAAGCAGAAGCAAAAGGAAATCTCAAAGAAATGGGAACCCCAAGACACACCTCCAACCTCAGAGAGTGAGTATAAAGAGTCAATTGGTTCTAAGGTTGAGTACTCTAAAATTACTTTCAACGATCATTATACACCTCGGACCACTAGGGCCAAAGCTAGGGAACTTAAAAAGGCTATGGACAGAGCTAAACCTTTGACTGCTTTAGTACCCGCAGCTACTCCACTTGAACCTTGCCAGTCTGAAGAGGGAGGTCAATAATTTAAGTCTTAATGGGAGTGAACCCAAAGCTGAACCAAATGTTGAGGAGATAAGTTCCTCGAAGGAGAAAGAATCTAACCCAAAATCCTCCGATGGACCTGCTACACGCAAGCCTCAAAGTGGGTCTTACCTGAGGAGATGGTTGATCCCAAATTCCCAATACTACTATCTTGACAGGGTTGCCTTTAACAACAAAAGGAACAGGAAGTGGAGAATTTAGAAAGAACCCCGCATGATACTCGAGGCACTTTACCAAAGTCCGGACTTAAACTGGGTGTTAAAAAAGTACAAGTTGGAGTGGATGACTAAGCCACTTGGCACATATGTGGCTGAGTTAGTGAGGGAATTCTATGTAAACTATGTAGCAAAACTAAAAGACATGAGTCCTTTCGAGAAGAAGAAAGACATAAGCAAGCAGCCTAGACTAGACACGGTGATAGTACGGGGTACGCCGATTGATATATCAGTAAGGTAAATTACAAAGTTATTGTTTGGTGATAAGTTTGAGCCGACAACGGAAACTCCTGAATATGACTACCAGATGATCGAACTAAAAAGGCTAAAAAAGTTATCCGGTAAAGACAAACTTATGCACTTTCAGTGGTTGGAGAGCAACATTGCGGAGGCTAAGCAAAATGCAATATGGGTAAATGGGTCAACAATCTACAAGCACTCATTGAGTTTCATCGCCAAGGCATGGTGGTCCATTGTCAGGCACCATTTAGCACCAACCACAAATAACAACACACTTAGTGCTAACAATGCTGGAATGGTAGCCGCTTTCAAAGCAGAATTAGAGACAAATATCTGAAGAATTATTATGGGTGAGATACGAGAGAGTGCATTCCTTTTTCACACTAGTCTACCCTTCTTAAGTTTGGTGATAGCATTATGTTGAAAATCCTTAATACCATCCATTCCTACAGTTGACAATATTATTAGGGTGACAAAGACTATAGACATTGCTTTGATCAAAGATTTGAAGAATCCAGTTGCTCGAGCCCTAGGCCCTTTACCAGACTCACTTCACAGGCACTTGAGAGAGCTGTATAGGACACTGATATCCCAAGTTGGAGGCTGGTGCCATTTCTTCTTCTTCTTTTCAGTAGCCCACAACACCTGTGGGTGCGATTCAGTCTATGCTTGTAGGCTATACTTTGATACCCACAGCTATTTTAGAGCAGATTATGAGGACAAAGATTTTCACAATGTGAGGATTAAGAAGTTGGAAGTTGTGGTAAAGCCCTATGCGAAGGATGAGCTTTCTGCAGTTGTGTGGGGTATGCAGACCCGTCTGGATAGTTTTGAATATTGAATGATGTATAGGTTAGAGGAAGTTCAGGCACAAGACATGAGCACGTTCACATCCGAGTTAGCCGACTTGCAAATCCAGTGAATGATCTTTCTTCTAGACACTTTCTAAGTATGTCTCCCCCTCCGATCCCTACATAGAAGAATGTTAAAATTGAGTTTCCATACTTCTATACCCATGCACCACCAGATAAGGGTAGGGGCAAGAGTATAGAAGAGTCAGTAGATGAGACAGGTAATGAGTCATATCCCTAAAAGAAGAGAAAGGGGACTGATAGAGAAGCAAGGAAAAAGACGAAGGATAAGGAAGGGAGGAAAAGGAAAGAGAAGCATAGAAATGAGGCAGAAACTTTTGATATTGAGAAGACCCTTGAGTTGCCTATTTATAAGAGGAGTATGACCACGCCTTCTATTGTTACTACTACTGCTATTGAGGTGGAAGTTGTGAGTGGTAGGGGTACAGAGAATGCCCCCACGAGAACACTATTTCTAACTTGAGTACTAGGCCCACGGCGACAGCCGCGACTATTGTTGATAGAGATATTAGAGGGGTTGCATCTATGACCCTAGCTGACCACTCAATGATAGGTGTCTAGTGCACCATAGGTATAACCCTTACCTTAGTTTCTATTTTCTTTGCTTTCGCGCAATGGGGACACTACATGATTTCTAAGTAAGGGGTGGGGTGTACCACATTTGATGGTTTTAGTTGCCATGTTTCTTTTCCCTCGAATGAGCAATTTAGTTAGAACCGACATGTTCATGTTTTTTTATTATTGTTTTTGTGATGTTTTTGGGATATGTGTGTCATTGAGAGAAAATAGGAAAACTTAGTGTAGTCAAAATAAAAAGTAGCATGCAAAATGTTTTAAATGTTTTAATGATACCCCTCCAGAATTTTTTTGTGTTTTTGTGTTGTGTTGTGTGCTGACTTAAATTGTGACCAACATTTGGATCTCGTCATGGCATTAGGATTATTAGGGTGATAATTGTAGCGTAACTGTGCATGAACCGAATAGGTAGTAACTATGTGTGTAGACATGAGCCAAGTGTGCGTGAGGTTTTACCTAGTCAGCGTGTGTGTACGATCTAGAACTTACTCGACTAGTCTCGCCAAAATTGTAGGAGAGCAGGTTAGGAAAGGATCATAGGCCATTCTTTAATAGTCCACTAAAAAGCCTACCAAATAAGAATAGTATCCCTCGATCAAAAATTTTGAGCCTGAATAAACCATTTTATTTCATAAGCCGATTCACCTTCCTAGATTTAATTTCAATATACCTATTTTTGCATTGGTACCTCCTTGGACACTGAGTACCTCAACTCAGGCAAATTGTTTAAGTTAGGGGTGGCTATTATAAGGGTGCGTAGTTGAGCATGGGTATGAAGAAAATTTATTAAAAAAATAAAAGATATGTGGGTGCTTTATTGTGTGAAAAATAGTAAAAGTTTGAGGAAAAAAAAAAGAAAATAAGAAGAAATTGCACCTGAGGTCTGAAAAGTCAAAAAAGGGAGAAAAATAAAAGAAAGTGGGAAAATGGAGCCAGAAAATAGTGTAGCGCTAGGGAGGTAAGAGTCACTTTATTCATATGTACCATACCCGTCCCCAAGCCTACATTAAAAGCAAACAAAAGTCCTATAGTGATCCTAATCCAACTGTCTAAAAAACTAAGGCGAAGAAAATAAGGGCAAGCTTATGGTATCAAACGCACAGGTTTGACTTTGTTGTGAGAGTGAGTGATTTGTTTTAGTACCTATCTTGATATTTATTGCATATGATGAATGTGAGGGACTTCTTTGATGTAAGGGCGTAGGGGTTGCACTACAGTCTGCTTGTTCGGGTAGTGTCATTTGTTAGTATGCTAGGTTGTCTGTTGATAATGTAATGCCATTACTTAATCCGGTTGTGTCATGATGAGGAGTTTGTGCATGCACAGTGAATGATGATTTTGATTGTATAAGAGGGTGTTGAACTTGTGTTTTGGTTAATGCATGCCTAAATTGGTTTTGAGAAAGTATGACTGTCGTAGTAATCTTTGTTTTTTCTTGATTAAGGATTGTGTTTTAGTTGTATTTTGTTTGCCTTAGAACATGTAAATGTTCTAAGTTGAGGGTGTTGATGTGACGTGGACTTTCAACACTTTCGACTCGTAAATCTATGGACACTTGCATCAAAAAGGTATTTTTATGTGGATATGATGTATTTTAGGGTATTTGTAGGTCAAATAGGTCCGGAGGAGGAAAGTGAATGTTATTGGATATGGAGGCATCAGATGAGGACATTACACAACCATGGGATCTGACCACGGTTATACTATTATTGTTGTTGGTTGATACCTGTGAAGCAACATTCAATTGTTGGTCAGACGAAGGCTTCCTACGATCATACTTTGACGGTACAATCATACCTCTTGATCGTGGGAAGGAAATCCAGAAGTGAGGGTTTTAGATGTTAAGTGCCATGAGGATCAGACGATGAGATCTCATGTTTGTACCTAGAAAGAATGAGGTCATACAGAGGATCATGAGAGGAAAATATAGAAATAGTGCAATTTAGAGGTGGATCTTATAATAGGGTTCAACGATCATACCAAGGAGCCACAAGATCATACTGAGAACCATACCAGTCAAGATCTAAAAGATTACAAGTCCAGTGCCAACCTACGAGCACTAAGGACTATCATGGGATCTTCCCCTGATCGTACCTTCTTTTCATCAGAGTAACCGACTCAACAAATCCTGTTATATTTAGGGTAGGTTTTATTTTGTTTATAAATATTCTTATTGGGTATTTTCTACTAGTTTACACATTATTACATTTTATTACATTATTTTAAGGTTTCAAGGCATACTCTTGTTCTTGAAATTACAAACATCAACTTCTGGGGATTTAATTCAAAGTGAGATTTTGGAGTTTTCATCTTATTATTGTAAGTTCATAATTGTGCTTTCTTATCAGAGTTCTTCTTTTGTTCTTGCAATTATGAGTTACTAAACACCACAACTATGGTTGTTGGAACCATGACAGATTAACCAAGTAGTGTTCCCAGTACGAGGTGATTCTCAAAGGGTGATTAGGCATGTATTGTTATTCTCTTTGGATTGATTGCTTTCTGATGGTGCGAAACATTAGAACTCGCCTTATCTCTACTCCAATCTTTAGCAAGGGTAATCAGATTGGAAAAGAGAATCAACAATGAGACTTGGACCTATCAGCCTCTACTTAATTAGATTTTGAGCCAATAATCTAGGATAGACTAATACGGGATCAATGATAGTGGTTAGTAATGTAAAACCCATAATACATAAACCTTTGTGATTTGGGATAGTCATCTATTAGGGGAGTAACATAGTCATTTAGATGAACATAACCTATCAATTCTACATGTCGAGCACCACAAAAGATTGCTAAGTACGGAGAACCTATAGATTTATAAAGTTATTGGGGAACACAGTCCTAGTACCTCTCTCATACTAATTACAAATCCAACAAATCAATAACTATTACTATTGATATTTTCATTTACAAAATCCCCATTTTTACTGGAAATTGTTATTGATTGATTAGACACACATCTTGATTGATATTTTGACCTATTTCATATTAGATCAACCCCAACCTAGTTGGGTTCTATATTTGATCGACAACCGCTTTATACTTTGTTCAGAGGTGTAATTTGGGAAACATCAGTCTTAGGCTGAAAAGTTGTGCTAAAAGTGAGTTGGGTGCCCAACTCTTCGTGCAGCCTTTCCCAAAATTTAGAAGTAAATTGCGTACCTCTGTCTGAAATTATGGAAATATGTAGCCTCACCATCTCCTTGACGTAGATCTTGGCCAACTACTTAGAGTTGAAATCCACTCTAACTAGAATAAAATGAGTTGATTTAGCCAGCCTATCTTCTATGACCCAAATTGAGTCATGCTTTCCCAAGGTCTTAGGAAAACCTACCACAAAATCCATAGCTATCCTCTCCCACTTCTACTCAGGAATGGGTAACCTTTGGAGAAATCTCATAGGCCTTTGGTACTTATACTTTACCTGCTGACAATTATGACATTTAGATACATGCTCTACTATGTCCCTCTTCATCCCATGCCACCAATAAAGCTGCCTCAAATCACGGTACATCATGGTTGCACCTAGATGAATAGAATATCATTGGCCATAAGATTCAACAAGCACATTATGAATCAAAACACCAACTCGAGGAACCCATTTCCTTCCTCTAAACTACAATACTCCACTCGTAGCAAGTGTGGTTTCTAAAGCCTCTCCAGACACCACCTTGTTCCAGAGTTTATTCAATTTCACATCCTCAAACTGTTTGGCCTTAATTTCATCAAGAAAAGTTGACTTTACCTCAATACTAGAAACACTCCACCCCTTACTAAACCACCAAACTGCATGAACTGAGATGCTAGAGTTTGAAACTCTCTAGCCAAGATTTGTCTTGACAGCCTCAAATAGGTCAAACTACCCATACTTACTGCCTTTAGACTTAATGTGTCTACCACCATATTGGCCTTATCCAAATGATACTGGATAGTCACATCATAGTCTTTAAACAATTCCATCTATCTCCTGTGTCTCAAATTCAAATCCCTTTGTGTGAACACATGTTGCAAGCTATGATGGTCTATGAATACCTCGTACTTGACACCATAAAGATATTTTCTTCAAATCTTAAGTGCAAACACCACCTCTGCCAACTCCGAGTCATGAGTTGTGTAATTCTTTTCATGAGGCTTCAACTACCCCAAAGCATAAGCAATGAGTTGAAGCATAAGCAATGAAATTCCTTTTGTGCATCAACACAACACCTGAACCCAACAGTGAAGCATCACAAAATATAATAAAATCCTTACCTTTAACCGACAATGAAAGAATAAGAGTTGTAGTCAAAAGTGTCCTGAGGTTTTTGAAGCTCTCCTCACACTTATCCGACCATACAAAGGGCACCTCCTTCTGGGTCAACCTTGTCAAGTGAGCAGCAATAGAAGCAAAATTCTTGAAAAACCTACAATACCAACTAGCGAAACCCATGAAGCTCCGAAGCTCAGTCACAGAGCTAGGACAAACCCAACTTTTAAGCGCTTCAATCTTCTGGGGATCTACCATTACCCCCTTTTTGAGACCACATGCCCTAAAAAGGCAACCAAAGACAACTAGAACTCACATTTCAAGAACTTTGCATACAACTGCTTCTCCTTCAAAATTCCTTAGATAATGCGAAGATGACCTATATGTTCCTCCTTGATCTTGGAGTAAAATAAAATGTCATCAATAAAAACTATCATAAAAGAATCCAAGAAAGACTTAAAAATACCATTCATCAAGATCATAAAGGTTTTTGGCGCATTGGTCAACCCAAAAGACATCACTAAGAACTCACAATGTCCATACCGAGTCCTAAAAGTTGTCTTAGGTAGGTCCTCAGGCTGAATTTTCAGCTGATGGTAACTCGACCTCAAGTTAATCTTAAAGAATACCAAAGCACCTGCAACTAGTAAAAGAGATCGGCTATATGAGGCAAGGGATACTTATTCCTGATGGTAACCTTGTTCAACTGCCAGTAATCAATGCACATCCTCATGCTACCACATTTCTTTTTAACGAATAACACTGGAGCACCCCAAGCCAAAGCACTAGGATGAATAAATCCCTCATCAAGGAGTTCTTGTAACTGAGTTTTGAGTTCCCTCAATTCTACTAGAGCCATGAAATATGGAAGAATAGAAATTGGGTACAAAAATCAATTTCCCTGTCCGGAGGCATACTAAGCAAATCCATAGGAAATACCTCCTAAAACTCAGAAACCACAAAGACAGACATAATAAAAGGGGACACCATACCAACATCCCGAAGATGAGTCAGGAAGTCCGAACACCCCTTCCCCACTAGCTTTCTAGCCCAATTTCAATCATGTCCCAATTTCACAAGTAATTGACAATACAAAATTATGTCTCGACTTCAATTAACCCAGACCACTCAAGGATCCTCAACAACAACAATAATAGTAATATCATGCGTCCCGGTTTACACCAAATACCACCTTAGCAGTTAAGCATACAAACTCAGTTCACTCAAGGAACCAATGCAATAAAGAAACACATAATATCTGGTTCACTCAAGGAACCATCACACTTACCTGTAACTTTACACACATGCTAAGGGTGTTATGTGTGTGCCCACTAGTCATAACCTGCAGAGAATGAGTCCTTATCTATATACTAAATCCCAGACATAAAATGTCTGCCAACCTTATATAACCAATCTCGTGGAGATGTCCAAATACCAGTACAAACAACAATAATGCCAGATATCACAACAATCATAACTACCATGATAATAGAACAACACTTGTAAAATCCAACAAGCTTTCATATAAGTTCATTGTATACGATTAATACTTAGGATATCAATATTCATTCACTTTCCTTGAACATGCATTGTACAAGCAATACTAAGAATTAGTTGATATGCAAATATAACACAAATTGGGTTTCAACTACATTAAAATCATCACCTACCTCAATCCAAGCATGCAACACTCTATTAAGCCTGGGCCTTGCCTTTTCGTGCCAATTCTGCCTAGTTATGGTCTAAAAATATGAATATAAACACATAATCAAGTATATGACCTATAACATCGAGGATTACAACCTAATCCCGAACCCCAAGGTCAAATTCATGATCACCCCCCCCCCAATTCTAGGACTTTCCCACCATAAATTTACCTTAAAACTACCAATTTTATGGTTACATTTGTGAATTCTAGTCATGCAAAAGTAATTTAATGATTAACAACTAAAACCTAAAGATTTTACACCAATTTTACCCTCTTACACCAGAAAATTTGCTAGGTCAAGCTTAAACTCTTCCCAAGACCCATAAACTAGTGATTCTAAGGTCAATTAATCCAAACATTAGTTAACAGGGATGGAATATTTACCTATACGATGAAAATTGATGAAAAACTGATGAAAATTACCCAAATTGCCTAAGCCCTTCCCCAAAAATGATTTTAGAATTATAAACCATTTTGGGGAATTTTCTGAATTAATAGCAATTTACCCCGCTATAGATACCCAATCCCGCTATAGTGGCATAACAAGATTGATCGGAATTGACTTTCGCTATAGCAGGAATTTTTCTGCTATAGAGAGATTTTCTATAGCAACATGCCACTCACTATAGCGGTAGTGGCGAGGCAGAAACTCAAAAATCCTTTCAATTTTGCTTTTTTTGCAACACACCCTCAAACCATGACATCCTAGACTAACCTCTTTGCGTCAAGATTGATATTAGGAGTTCTACTCACCCGAATTCACTTTTGAAAAGTCCTACAGATTTTGAATCACGTTAGTTAACATAAAATAATGCTAAAATTTATTTCATTTATCCAATATATTTTCATATTTCCCTAGATCATACCTCACTCCAATTTCTTTCAAGCTTAACCTAGCCTGAAATTTTTGACTTTTATTTTGAAAAAAAATCTTAACCTGAATTTTTGCATGATTGACTTACCCATAACTATGGGAAGGGTCGTTACAGTACCCCATCTCGAGGATGCCTTAGATCATCACATTAGTTCTTGTCCCTTTTTTGGATAATGTGACACTATTTATCTTTTGTTATTTTTAGATATTTCTTTTAGACATGGTTTTTGTTCTAGAAGTTCTTGTAAGATGACTTTCGAGCCTTGGGGATTATAATAGGTAGTTTGTTGATTATCTGTATTCTTAATGATTAGTTTTGGATATTATTATTAGGTTGGTTTTTATGACAACCTCGTCTTAATATTGACTAAATGATTGGGTAATGGTTCAGGTTAGATGGTTCTCCCACCGGAGAATTAGTGTGGAACCACTCATGGCCATTAAGGTCATGACAGAAAATTAGTTACTTAACTTTGTTAATGTATTTTTTATAAGCTTTTCAATTTATAAACTTATAAGTTTGTAAATTTATAAGTTTAGAAATTTATAAGTTTGTAACTTTAGTTTGTTAAAGTATTTTTTATAAGTTTGTAACTTAAGTTTGTTAAGTATTTTCTTATAAGCTTTTTAATTTATAAACATATTTCTTTCATATGTTTATAAGTTTATAAGTTTTGATGTTTATAACTTTGTAAATTGTTAAAGTATTTTTTATAAGTTTTTCAATTTATAAACTTATAAGTTTGTTAGTTTTTAAGTTTTAAAATTTTATATGTTTATAATTTTTAAAATTTATATTTTTTGAAATTTAAGGTTTTATAAGTTTATAAATTATAATTAAAAAATAAATTAAAAAAAAAAGTCTTGTATTAAATAAAATTATAAAACTCAATAAATAATAAAAATTAAGGATAAAAACCTTTAAATTCAAATTTGTATTACAATTTACAACTATTAGTTTCTTTCTAACTCTTCTTAAGATTGAGTGTTTACATTTTTTTGACCTTGGTAAAGATTCTTGACGATCTTGGAGTTCAAAGCCATCGTCATAATTACATCCAATTATTGAATCTACGTAATCTTCTTGTTGGGAAGTTAACTTTGGTAGCCTTTTGTTTCTTCTATCGGCATTAATCCAATCTCCAAATAACACCGATGTCTCCAAGTTGTCTTCTGCTAATGAATATTTGAGGTCTCCGATTTGAAACCTTGTCACGCTGAAAGTTGCCTCTACAGCTACTAATGCTTGAATAGCTAGCATGTCCCAAACCATCTTACTAAGTGTTAGCAATCCACTACTACGAGACCTCCACCAAGTCAACAGTTGTGGGATGCCTTCGTCATTCATAATATTTTTCGATCCCTGATTAAGATATTCATTAAAATCATATTTATTAGAAGAATAAAGACCAAGTTGATCTTTTATCAAGTTATGGGTACCTATTTGACACCTAGAAGATTGAGGAGCTTCAACATTATTTTTTCTAAGGAGTAATACTTATCATACATTGATCTAGCACATACTCTGATGCTATTTTGACATGTTTGCAAATCCAGTTTTGCACTTGGTTGAATATCTAAATTTTCATAAATGCATTTAACTTATACCTTTGCACCATATTCTTTATATTCGGGGTTAAGAAGAATTGCAGTTTAATAAATTTGGGAGATAGAAAAAAAATATTATTTGAACTTTTCAATCATAGCTTGTAAAGGCGCTTCAAATTTTTCATTATTTTTATATTCAACATATAGAGTTTAAATAGCATGTACATGTATCGAAACTTCACAAATAGAAGGATAATACATTCCAGAAAAAAACTTTTGTAATATCATAAAATGATTTAAAAATATTTACAAGTTCATCTACGTCTCGCCAATCTGAATCAGTAAGTTTCACATCTGGATCATAATTCTATGAATTAAATTGCATACTAATAGGCTTTTGATATTTATAAGTAACTTCAAGCATTTCATTTAAAGAATTCCATCTAGTTTTAACTTGTCTTGGAACTTTACTAAAAGCAAGCTCACACACATTGCAAAGATCATTAAATTGATTAACTCTACTACTTTTATTCATATGAAAAATTCAAAAAAAAAGTAATTTCAACTTTTGAACAACTAGTATCAAATAATTTCACACCATCACTCACAACCAAATTTAATATATGTGCAACACATCTAACATGAAAAGCATCCTTAATAGTTGGATAAATTCTAGTTTCTAGCATATTAATAGCATTTAAATTAACAAAAGCATTATCTAAAGTAACACTCATCACTTTGTCACACAGAACATAAAATTCTAAAATATCAACTACAGTTTGAGCGATATAAGCACCAGGTTTTCTCTGTTCACAAATCTTATAACCGATAATTCTTTTTTTCAAGTTTCAGTTATTCAATCCAATGTACAGTAAAAGTTAAATAATCAAAGACATTGGGACTACGACCCATGTCAGTAGTAACAGAAACTCTACCATCCATTATTTTAAAATAGGCACAAATATAAAATATTTTTTTTTTGAAATTCAAAAACATCTGTTTTAACCAAACTTCTTGAAAAACCTTCAAAAGTGGGATTATATGCATCTCAAATATATGCAATAAAACTGGGATCCGGTGCAAAACTAAAACACAAACCACAAACAACAACCATTTTAGCATATTTTCCTGATCTCTTTCTTTGCTAAAGTGCATTGTGAAACAGGGACAACTGTACTTGAAGAGTTTAGTTCACTTTGAACCATGTTAGACCCTCCCCCCATGGTCCACGACCACAACTAGGACAACCAGTAGGAGCAACGCTATTTAAATACATTTTCCACTCAAGTTTGTGGTTTTTTTCAAATGTCTAGTTACCCCTCCCTCCCCCCCTCCCCAATCAAACCTCTGCTCCCGCCATAAACATACATAATTTTTTACTTACAAAGATCACATATAGAAATAGCTTTTTGTTCATTCAAAGAGCAAAATTTTGACACATGTGATTTTAAAGGACGTTGTAGCTTGTTCTTACCTCTTTTAGGAGGAATAGGAGAATACAAGCTTCATCCTGAGGATTATCCTGAGTTGGAACTTCAGTACCGGGAATAATCGGTGTATCATCTAAATCTACTTCTTCTTCGTCATCTAAATCATTATATAGTCTTTCATAAACTTCATGTGGAATAGCAGTATAGATATTAATTCCTATGGTACCGGGAGGGGGAAAATTAGTGTTATTCACATTCGTAAAATCATCTGTATTTATTCTAATTCTAGGAATTTGAGATAAACTAGAAGTAAAACCTTTAATATTGTTTTACCAATATTCAACATACTAGAAACCTTTTTAGCCAAACTTTTTTAATTTCTGAAACTTTTTTTAGAAGAATCCATCGTATAATTAAACAAAAATGAGATAAGAAAATTCAAAAAAATAAATGACAAATAATAGATATGAAAATAAATTAAGAGATTAAAGAGTGGAACGAATGTACCAAACGTGTGCGTAAAAGCAGACGATTGTAAACAAAAAATTGAAAAGTGATGTTGAAACTTAAAGCTGGAAGATTGATCCTGAAAAAATTCACCAAATGATACTTAAATTAAAAATAATAATAGTATCTTAGAGAGAGAGATATTTGATAATTGAGAGAGAATGAGAGAATTCTTGAATTTTGAATAAAATGTGAAGGGGGAGGGGGGTTATAGGTTAGGATATTTAAAATAAATTAGGTAGAGTGGGGGGGGGGGTAAAAGGGGGTTGGGGGTTCAGTTGGTCATTGGGGGGCCCACTAGGTATTACCCAACGGTCCCCAATGTCTAGTAGCCATTACTTTTTAGTCTTTTTTCTATTTTTGAATTATTTCAAGATTGGACCGATCCGAACCGGGATGAACTAGGCCAGGACAAATGGGATAAAAATCCACTTGTGTCCCATTAAACCCAATCCCATCCCATCTCAGGTCCCACCAGGCTAAGATGAACTGAGACTAGTACTGGGACGAATAGGGACATCCCATCCCATCGGCCAGCCTTACCCTATTCACACTCTGCTGCATTGTAAAGCACCATATTTCATGTCATATCGTAAGTGCATTAAAATCTTGGAACCAAGTTTTTTGAAGTAAGAAGCACCTAGAAGTCTAATAAAATAAGTTTCTGAAATTAAGATGGTATTTCAGACAAAATGTCTAGTTGGTACATTGAGTGACATGGTGCGCTATGTCCCAAACTACAGATAGCCATATCTAGTTCATTGACTGCCTCAGTGTACCATTTCTTTCCTATAATTTTTTTTAGTTTCTTTTCTTTTCACGTTCTAGAAAAGGTGTTTTCATCCTTTCCTTATCCCATAACCCTAACCCATAAATTTTGACCTCCCTTAAAGTCTAATTCACTCAGATTTCAAAAGTTATGATACAACTATCCTCCTCTCTTTCCCAACACCTCAAAGGGCGAGATCTTTAAGAAATCCTAGGGATTCAACATAAGGATTTTCCAAGCCTTCTTTCTAAGTTCTCAAATTCTCAGGTACATAAGGCTAAAACTTTCCATATGGGAACTATGTTCTTCCCCACAACAATGTTTAATTTTAGTTTAAGTTTGTGAATCATGTTAAGGTTTGTGAAATTGAAATCTGTAATACGCTTACCTTCCAACACATGTACGACTAAGTGAACTCGATAAAATATTTGTACTCTAGATAGTATAAGGTGGTATTTTATGCTTAAGTTTAAAGTGACCAAGTGTATTTTAGTGTTAAGTTAAAGTAAAGGGATTAAGATTTCAGACATAGAATAAAATAAGTTAGTTGTTTACTTGACTTAATTAAGCTATTAGGTGACAAGTATGTGTATCACCTACTTAAGATATATGGACCAAGTTAAAAGGACAAAGTAGGTGCATCACCCAATTAGACTAAAGGACCAAATTAGAGCTAATATTAAGTGATCAATTTGAGACCCATATTAAGGGGGGGGGGGGAAAGGAAAAGAAAAGGGAAGGATGGGCAACCCAAACCTCCAATCATCCCAAGGCCTAATATGGTTAAGTCCACATAAGTGACCTGCTTAAAATAAACCATGCCGGTGTACCACCTACTTGGACTTTTGACCAACTTAAAATGGCCAAGCAGGTGCATTAACTACTTGACCAAATTGTGGTCCAAAATGAACATCAATAGGTGGCCAAAAAGGGTCTTCATATGATCTAGATTAGATGATTTTTACGTTATTTTAACTTAAAAATATCCAACTTCTGTCATGTTCTCTCAACATCTCTCTTGGCCTTCAACTAGTTACCTGTACATCTCTCTAGGGTTCTTGAAGTTCAGTCTCTTTTCTTATGTCAGGGTAAGTAAAGTAATTCAGGTGTTTAACTTAATTCTACCATGGAAAGTAATTGGAAGTAAGTTCTTTTTGTTTGATGTATAGTACAACTCTTTTTTCATCAAGCTTGGTAGTCCACTTCTTTTTAATTGTAAGTGATTTCTCATCATGTTTGTTTCAATTGAAGGGAAGCTTAAAGTCTTGAAGGAGTACAATTTAAAGATAACAAATTTCAAAAATAAAGGTAAGGTTACTGCCCTAATTTTATCCCTCTTTATATATAGGTCTGGGTAGAGGATTTTATGTGTATTAATTAACAACTCACGGGATGGTGATCAGATCCCATGAGGTCATTATTTTTGTATTGTTTTGAAGGATTTTTGTAATTTTTAGGTGTTTTTTATATGTATTATTGTTAGGAGGCAGTGAGTGACCTTATAGAATTGTTGAGTGGAGTTATATTGACGTATTGAAGGAGGGTGTGGTGATAAACCAAGTTTTGGGGGGCTAGACAGTCTTACTACCCGTCAAAGTGTTTAGCTACTTTCTACAAGGCCTACATTGTTATTAGTTGCTAATATTATCTTCATTATGTACTTATATTGTAGATTAATGCCTTAAAGGAATGAAAGCTAATTCATTGTAATATTCAAGTTACGCATCAAGGTATGTAAGGCTAATCTCTTTTTTCATTAAAGGAATGAACACTTGCAACATGTTTCTCTTATATCACTCAATAAGATCCTATATTACACATGTTAAAATAATTCACATGTGTTAGACCCAATTATAGTTTCATGATGGCAAACTAATCCCTACTTATGTGTAGGATAAATATGGAAGAAATCAGACAAGCATCTATTCAAAAAGAAAAGCCATACTCAAAAGGAAAGAATCAATCAAGTCACTAAAGGGAGGCACGGAAGGAAAGATCATATTTGAAGGATGGAAAGAGTATATTCACATACTCTATACAAAGAAACTTCAATAATGAGGAAAGAAATATGGACGTATCTAATACGGACATATGATGTCATCGAGGTGTTTAAAATTCATCCTAGATGACCCCGCAAATCCCTTGGGTTCCCCAAAGTAATAAAGAATGGAATTAGAAAAAAGGAAATTCTAATTCCTCTCAAATAAAGGTAAATCATTATTGCAGCAAGAAGAGATCGGTCAAGATTCTACAATGGTCACATCTTTTGTATCCATGTATAAATAGAACATAACAGCCTAGGTTTTTCTTTGTACATCTTCACTTGAGCAATATCCTAGTTACTTCTATAGTTTTATACAATTCATTGTACTACATTATAGTGAAAACAAAAGAGAGAAGGAACTAGAAGCTATACGAGTAGAGGCTGCTACCTTTCTCCAAAAAGTTATCTCATGAGCTATTGGAGAAGTCTTTCCTAATCATTCAAGTTGCTTTAATGGGAACCTATTGTAATCCAAGTGTACTGGAAGTAGGAACCATAAGGGTGTGCCAAACCATGATAAAGTTTCTTGTGTCTTTTAATTATTTCCTTTTTTTAATACTCTGTCATTACTACTTTTAGTACTAACATTATTGTGCAGGGAAGTAGACTAACAGACTGCTTTAGTCGACTTGAAGTAGAAGAATTTTAATTCACCCTCCTCTTGCTTATCAATTTGTCTCAGTGCAGGTCTTATATAAAACATTGCTTAACTGCATGTGAGAAAAGATCAAATAGCGAACTACCAAACTCTAGGAGTAATTCTTCAGGATGTTCACTTATCAAACAAGCCACCGTACTTTAACAGACAACACTACTCTCAGTAGAAGAACAGATTTATAGTATGTGTTCAATAAAATGATTTTCAAGCATGTGTTGTAATCAAGAAAGGACTAAAACTGATTCCCGGACTCAAAGACAAAGAAAAGGACTCTAGTACCACAATTGATCTCAAAACATTTGGAATCACAAAGGAACATCAAGAGGTAGTTACAACTAACGCTAGAGCTATCAGTTTGCATTATTATGCAATTAGCAGATCAGAGTACGACAAGATCTCAACATGTAAAACTGCCAAGGAGAAGTGGAATAAGCTTGAGGTTACCTACAAAGGTACCACAAAAGTGAAGAAAGCTAGGATTGGTTCATTCGTCAATAAATATGAATTATTCAAGATGGGTAATGTTGTGGGAGTAGAGTCAATATTCTCACGATTCAGTAAAATTATTTGTGAACTCAAATCCTTGGGATTGATCTACTCAGACAGCCTGCAAGTGAAGAAAATTTTGAGAAGTCTCCAAAAAGCATGGGAAACAAAAGTTGTCATTATGTAAAATGAAGATCTACTCAAAACTACATATGACGAACTATGAGGTAATCTGCTTTTCTATAAACAAAATCATATTAACAGGTATAACAAGGAAGAGAAAAAGAAAATGTAACATTCAGTGTTGTAAATCCCAAAGAAGAAGTAAACATAGATGAAGACAATAGTGAAGGCATAGCTCTCATAAATCGTGAAGTAAGTCACATTCTAAGAAAAATACAAAAGAGACCACAACAATCCTTTAAGAACAATGACTACTCAAGGAATGATGATCAGTGTTACAACTATGGTAAACCTAGTCACATTAAACAAAATTTTCTTGAATTGAGAAGGAGATCTTCCAAGAAAAATAAGACCTTCAGCTCATGGAGCGATGAAGATGAAACTGAGGACGATTTAGAAACTGCAAACATGTGTTTCAAGGCTATGGGAGAATTAAGTGAGGTAAGAAATTTAAACTATCACAACTGTAATATCTTGCCATCAAATCTTGACATGATAGTTGATGAACTTCAAAAAGTTATTAACGAATCTTGACATGATAGCTGATGAACTTCAAAAAGTTATTAACGAATATAACAAGATTGCTTGAGAAAAGAAATATTGGCAGATTCTCTAGGGTATGAAAATCCTTCTTGTTCTGACTATGTTTTTTAACTTTCAAAGGTACTTTATGATTTTAAACAAGCTCCAAAAGCTTGGTATGAGCGGTTAAGTACCTTTTTATTAGATAATAACTTTGAAAGAGGAAAAATTGATACTACTCTCTTTATTCAAAAATTGGATTCAATCATTCTCATCGTACAAATTTATGTGGATGATATTATTTTAGAAGTCCTAACACCTTTTTATGCAAGAATTTTGCTAATCTTATGAAGGGAGAATTCGAGATGAGTCTCATAGGAAAGCTGACTTTCTTCTTGGGACTTCAAATAAAGCAGATGAATTCCAGAACCTTTATAAGAAAAACTAAGTATACAAAGGAATTAATCAATAAATTCGACATTGAGAAAGGAAAATAATTTGGAACACCCATGAGTACTTCAACTTGTCTTGAGACTGATGCTCAAGAAAAAAGTATGGACAAAAAGATCTATCAAGGAATGATTGGTTCACTACTTTACTTAATTGTAAGTCTCCCAGACATTTTGTTTAGTGTATGTAAATTTGAGAGGTTTCAATCAACTCTGAAGGAACCTCACCTCACTGCAGTAAAATGAATAATTTGATATGTCATCGGGACTCGAGATCTTGGACTATGGTATCCTCATTGCTCAAACTTTAGTTTAATTGGCTATTCAGATACAAATTTTGCAGGTGATAAAAGTGATCGAAAAAACACTAGGGAATATGCCAATTGCTTGGTGATGCATTAGTGTCATGGCATAACAAAAAGTAAACTTTTGTTGCATTGCCCACTAAATTCGAATACATGGTGATAGGAAGTTGTAGTACTCAATTACTTTGGATCATGCATGAATTACTAGATTATGATTTATCCTATAAACTGGTTCCTATTATGTGTGATAATACTAGTGCTATTATTCTTTCCAAATATACTATTCATCATTCAAAAGCTAGGAATATTGATATTACGCATCATTTTATTAGAGATCATGTTAAAAATGGTGATTTTTTGCTTAATTTTGTTGATTCCAAAAATTAGCTTGCTTCTCTTGGAAGAGAGATTCTTTTCTTATGAAAAAGGATAGGCATTACTAGTTCATAAAATTTTTTAATTAAAAATATAAAAAATTATTTTTAGAAATTAGATTTGCTTCCTTAACTAAATTGTTTACTTCCTTCCTATATGCATAATATTAATTTCTTTGCATGTTATTTTATGAAAGTAACCCTTGATTCTTGATTTCATCAATGCTTCCCTTTGTCCCAGAAAGCAACCCTTCACTTCACATAATTACACTCCCCTTTCACATTTTTTCAGTCGATTTATAGAATCGACTTCTAATCTTCTTCTTCCTCTCTAAATAAAAACCCCTTTCCCTCAAACTTTCTCTCAATCATTCTCTCTGATAACTACTAAGATAATATCTATGGAATCTCTCCCTCCAACTTTATTTGACTTGTCAAAAAGCTCCTCCACGAACATTTCAATCTCTCTTCAGATTCCTCTAAGGGAGAATCTCATGTTCCTGCAGAAAAGATCTCTAAAAAGCAATCTCACGGTGACAAAGGCTCTTCTTGTAACAAATATCGCTCAAAACCCCATGATTCCTTCACTCAAGGAGACATACAAAATTCTGGGAATTGAACAAAAAGAAAAGTTTGAGAAGTTCAATAGTCATTTTGTAGTTTCTGGAGGGGTGATAAATCTAAAACAGCTTAAGGAATCACACTTTCTGGTAAGTGATATCTTTAAGGCTTAAAATTTGAAGTTGTTTCATAAATTTTGTGGTCTAGAAGTTGTTGAGGACCCTATTCATTTTGTCAATGCAAATTTTTGTATTTCTCAATTACTCTATGATTGATCTTTTTGGTTTTCCTATTGTGGATATAACTAGTACCTATAACACCCGCACTTTTAAAAGCATGGGCTATGTGCTTGACTTATAATGGTGTGAAAAGGACTCTGTCAAGTCCCAAACTATTAATTCTAAGGCTAGAAAGTCCCCAGTTGATTTTGCGATAGTGCTTCTCAAGGAAGTAGAAGGTTTATAGGAGCAGTTGATGATTCTGAAAGAAGGCATGCTATCTCTATAGGAATTATTTGGAAAAATCTGTTAAGTAACGAAGGATATAGGTATTGATGTAAGAAAATTAAGGATAATAGTGGATAGCTTGAAGAATGAAGGAGTACAAGTAGTGAACAAATTAGTCCAGCAAGTCGACTCTATCAAGGAAGGAGCCAACTCTTCCCAAAATGAACTTGTCGTCACATTTCAAACATCTTACTCAACATCTCAAAGAACTTCCAAAAGTCCTATGACACCTTCTGCAGTAATGTGGTCAACACCTTCATGAAAAAAATGAATTCTCCGGCTCGCTTGATTCTATAGGGGTGTGTCCCTATAAAATAATCTTTTTTGTAAACTTTTTGCACTACCTTTTTGACTCCTCCCCTCATCAAGGTATGTCCTTAGATGCACTAATCCCTTTGCTCCTATGTGTTTTGTTCCATTTATGTTTTATCTGTGTATCTGTATGCTTGCCTTTTTTTCTTTAATTATGCCAAAGGGGGAGAAAGTACAGGTAAAAACAAGAGCACAACTTGAGGGGGAACCAACATAATCTAAGGGGGAGAAAATGCAAAATTCAAGGAAGTTTAATTGTATAAAGTTTTTACTATTGTCATCATCAAAAAAGGGGAGATTGTTAGCCCCAAGTATAGTTTCAATGATGACAAACTAATCCCTACTTATGTGTAGGATAAATATGGAAGAAATCGGACAAACATCTATTAAAAATAAAAGACACACTCAAAAGGAAAGAATAAATGAAGCCACTAGAGAGGAGGCACAGAAGGAAAGGACATATTTGAATAAAGGAAATAGCACATTCACATACCCTATACAAGGCAAACTTCAAGAATGAGGAAAGAAATATGGATATATCTGATAAGAATAAATAATGTCATCTAGGTATTTAAAATTCATCCTAGATGACCCAGAAAATGCCTTGGGTTCTACGAAGTAATAGAGCACGGAATTATAAGAAAGGAAATTATAATTTCCCCAAATCAAAGCAAATCAATTACTGCAGCAAGAAAAGATGGTCAAGATTCTATGATGGTCATATCTTTTGTATCCATGTATAAATAGAACATAGCAGCCTAGGTTTTTCTTTGTACATCTTCACTTGATCAATATCCTAGTTACTTCTATAGTCTTATACAATTCATTGTAATACATTATAGTTAAAACAAAAGACAGAAGGAACTAGAAGCTATACGAGTAAAGGATGCTACCTTTCTCCAAAAAGTTATCTTATAAGCTATTAGAGAAATCTTCTGTAAACATTCAAGTTTCTCTAAAGGGAACCTATTGTAATCTAAGAGGACTGGAAGTAGGCACCACAAGGGTGTTCTGAACAAGGATAAAGTTTCTTGTGTCTTTTACTTATTTCCTATTTTTTATATATTTTCATTACTGCTTTTAGTACTAACATTGTTGTGCAGGGAAGTCGACTAAAAGACTGCTTTAGTTGACTTAAAGTAGAAGAATTTCAATTCACCCCCCTCTTGTTTATCAATTTGTTGGATATACAATATGTCCATACACTGCCAAGTTGCTCCAATCGTATACTTGGTTATATACTTTATTGGCTCACATGTTCATATTTACTTTCATTGGATATCACTTCTGTCATGTTAGGCTATAATGTTACCTCATAGAGCTTGTACTTGTTCAATTATACAATTTATATGGCCCTACTTGGAATGAATATTTGTCCTATGGTTTAATTTGCCATGTGCTTCACATATAGCCTTTTACATGGCATGGCCTACTAAGTAGTTATTATATAGTCTTTACCTCTTCATTTGGAGAGTTATATGTCTCCACTTGATATACGCATATGCCTTTTCTAACTGTGTTTTAAATGAACCATGTGTTATGTAGAATCCCTTTCTCACTTGTTATACACCTTAATGACTCTTATTTTACATGCCCTAAAGTACTTGCTTGTCACAACCTTCATGGGTCATTTTCTTATATTCTTTGTGCCCAATGAGGTTCACTTAGTTATATAAGTTTCTAAGTATCATATTGAAGTTACATTTTGTTCCTATTTCAGGGTTACTGCCTTAAGTGTATATTCACATGTCTCTTACTACTAGTCTACAGCTCCAGAGCTCAATAAATTATGACCACTAAAATAACAATCTCAAAGATTAAGGAAATACTATTAAGTGAATCTATGTATTTATGGGTGGCCTCCAAGGGCCAAAAGCCTAGCATAGGTCAATTCCAAAAGCAAATTTACATATTTATGGGTGGTAGCTCAGGGGAGAAACCCTAGCATGGGCCTATCCTAATATAATTATTTATGGGTGGTATCTCGCGGGTTATACTACCTAGCATGTGTCGATCCCTATTTGTATATTTGCAAGGATAGTATCCCAGGTTTATAATACCTAGAATGGGTCAACCTTTTCTACTACTTATCAGTTGGTTATTTATATCACATGCCTTACAATTTATATAAATAAAATAAGAGTAAGGTAAAGCAAAAAAATGCAATGTACATGATTTCTTAAGTATAAGCAAAGGTACTCTTTTATCCTTATCTATACATTTATAACTAATTTAATTTGAGATCTTGTTCTACATATGGTTACTTTATTCCTTACATATTCAGTATATTCTTTCATTTTGGAGCCCCTAATGAGAGGCATTTCATTTCATGTTGCAGGCACAGGTACTCCAGCTAGTAGATTTCCCCAATAGAAGCACAAGGTATGTAGCAACGTTTGGTGAGCTCTAAGTTGATTATGGGCTTTGTTGAGTCTTTAGCAAATACTTTGATGATGTATTATGGTATGACAGAGTTATATCCTAACCTAAACTAGGTTTTCTCTCTGTTATAGGCTTCATTGACTAATGTTAAAAGTAAGATCAGTTGTGTCTTGTTTTCTCGTAATTAAATCCTTAATAGCCAAGTCATGAACATATATTTTGGGCCTATCTATGCTTGTCATTTTATCATGTAATATTACCTATACTCATCAAACTTTATAATTATCATAGCTAATGCACAGTTGCACAAGTTTTAAGTTAGTTCTCTTAGGTTTTTAAGGCATCAGGTGCTTGTTCGTGTCAATGGGATTTGAGGCGCGACAAAATCCTTATGATAAATTCTTTATCCCTTAATAAGATTTCATGATTTTTAGTATAGATCCTATGAGTATGAGTTTCTCCCTTGAGTTGAAATTCTAATTTAAGCCTATTGAATTCCTTGATTAAATTTTATAAGTTTCCTTTTATATTATTGAAATTTTATTTATGTTTTACTTTTTTATTTCAAGGTTTCCTTGAAAGATTGTATAAAAAATGCAAGTTTTTTAGTCAAAAGTTTACAAAGAACCCTAATGTTATTATAGATATGTTTTTGGAAGAGAAGAAAGTTTTTGTATGTTGAAAGTTAAGCCAAGAACTGAGTATATGAGCCAAGTCTCCAAGCATAATTTCTAGCTTATGTTTAAAGACTATAGTATGAGCACATAGAATATTTGTAACTATCATAGTTGTGAATTCCATGCTTTTCTATGTTTTGACCATTTTTCCCTTTCATGTAGTTGTTATATGTTATTTGTGAGTTGTGGGATTAGTTGGTATGGTCCCCGATTCATTCGATAGTGATTTGGGTTAGTTTAAGACTCTCAGAGGCTTTTAAAGCTATGAATTTGACTTTGGTCAACAGTTTGTGTTCCAAGCATCGGATGGTGATTTAGATAGTTCCATTATATTCGAAATGTCAATCTTAGGTTATTAGGGTGTTAGTTTGGGCCCTGAGCCTTTATTTTGCATTTTGACCCTTATGACAAAAACTAGTTAAAATAAGCTTAAAGCGGTCCCAAGGGCTAAATTGTAGTTAATGATCTCTTTTCAAAATTATGATGGTTCCATTGAGTTCATAACGTCAAAAATAGCCTAGCATCATATTTGGTTTACTTCTATAGGGTCCCGAATGAATCCTGAGGGTCCGTTTGGAGGTTTTACAAATATTCAAATTCATCTAAGTTTCTGATATCTGGTGTAATAAATTCCTTCATTGCGAATGCGTGCCTTTGGCTACAAAAGCAGAGAAGGAAAATATACTTTATCGCAAATGCGATGGTAGGACCGCATTAGCGAAGGGTAACTACATGGATTGGGTTGGATCATAAACCTCGCATTCATGAACGGACCCTTATGATCGTGAGGGGTCCGAGACAATAGCCTTTGCAAATGCTGAGAGTTGACCGTGAACATGAAGAGCAAACTTATGATCGATCAACTTTAACCCTTATGATAGTGAGGTGGGGACCGCGATCCTAAGGTGTTGTTCACCTGAACAATATATATTCCTCAGTTTCATAATTTTTCACCATTTTGGACTTGGGAACCTCGGGAAAGGCAATTTTACGGGGGATTCTTCATCAATCTTGCCTGGGTAATGTCAAAACTCCTATTTTCATCAATTTCTATTGGTTTTATCTTCTAAATGGCCTTAAAAAGTTGATTTCAAAGTGAATTTGTAGGGTTTTCACCAGGTAATCCTTAATTTGGCTTTTCTTTGATTTTAATTTGATTTGACCTCATTTTAAATTGAATTTTCAGATTTAGACTCCTCTTGATATGAGGAACATGTTTCTAAAATAAAATTCAAGATTTACCCCTTTCAATTTTGAACCTATTTCTCAAACTATTTTTGGACCCAATTTAAATATAGCCAATAGGGTATCATTAGTTCCCTTTTGGCGTGTAGATTACGTTTTTGTTAGATTTAGTCTATTTTGAGACCGCTATTAAAAGAAAGGGTTCGTGTTGAAGGATCTAGGCTTTGATTTTGGCCTTTTAAGGTAGGTTATGGCGTAGCTTTCTTCATACTGAGTTGGGTATTTAACCATTCTTGTAAAGAATACTATGGTTTTGGGGACTTAGTCGTAGGGGATTGCATTTTGAGATTATAATTATTATTATGTTGCCCGTGTGGGGGATTATATGCATAATATTGTCAACTTGAGAGATTATATTTATCGTGTTGCCTATGCAGGGGGCTTTATTTGGTAGTATAGGCCTTATTTGTTCATTAAATGCCATTATTATTGTTATGATGCCCATGCAGGGGTTTGAATAGATATTATAGTCCTTATTTTAGCATTATTTGCCTATTTTATTATAGTGATGCCCGAGCGAGGGGCTTGAAATGATATTATTGATGCATTATATGACTATTTATTCAAGTGGTGTCATACGAGGGCTTATATCATGAATTATTGACATATTGAGTTGATTCTGAGCTCATTTGTATCTGTATTAAATTGATTATTATCTTCATACTAATTGGTTATGAGAATTACATCTTCATTTCATCCATACATATTTATGAGATATTGGTACAACTGAAAAACAATGATTTTTGAAAGAAAATGAAACATTTTACAAAACCATTGGCCGAGGGATATGTTGGCAAGGTAATTAAGATACGAGATTCAAATTGGGAAAGTATATGTGTTGTGAACCCCCCATGGGGCTTGTCTTGAAGTGCTGATTCTTAAAAGGTGTATATAAAAGTCATGTCATGGCTTATATCATCATTATCCCACCATCATTGCATCGCATAACATTATTTGCCATTCTACTTATGTGTTTGTTGTCGTGTACTTAGTTTCCTTATATATTCATATGTAATTATAATTTATAAATGTTATATTGTAGAATTGTTAGTGGATATGGTGTGAGCTACTGTTTGAAAACTTTTCTGTATGCAGGTGGTAGTGTGCTCATAGTATCTTTTACGTGTTTAGTTTTCTACTTTGCTTATTCGGCCTATGATACCTATTGAGTACAAATGGACCGTTCTCACTCTTACTTCTATGCCTTTTTGGTGAACATCCTATTATGAGTGCGACTTGTAATTGTTGATTCATACATTGAGATAGTTGTAGTAGAGATCTAATGCTCCCCATTCGAAGCATTGTTCCAACCTTCTTCTATATTATGTATTTATTTATCAGAGAAAAACTTATGTATTATTTAGATTTCGGATTTGTGTCAGATGTTCTTCACATTTTTGACACCAGGCATTAAGGATTGATGTATTTCTTTTTTGATATTTATGTTATTTACATATTTTTGCCTGACTTCATTCAAGAAGTCTCGTATTTACTTAATTCTTCATATTTCTATTTTTCTTTCCTTTATGATTTATTGGCTTACCTACCAAGGCTAGGTTCAATAGTCTCATAAGTGTAAAAGTAGGATGTCTAGTAGAGTCTCATAGATTGGTACATTGACATCTGTATCTATCTTTAAGGGGCAATAAGTCATCTTTAGGAAAAACTTCACTAAATTGATTCCTTATGGTGTGCGTTGTTTATTCTCAATATTCTAAACTTGTATTCCATTCTTTTATGTGTAGATGGTGAGGACTAATCCATACATATTGAGGATGCTGAGACAGCACCCACTGTTAGATCCCCATTCAGGGAGCGAAGCAAGGGTCGTGGCCAAGCTAGAGGTAGAGGTCGGGAACGAGGACCTTCTCCACCCAGAGGATGAGCTAGAATGGCCTCTTCCAAGCCTGAGATTTGTTGTGATGAGGATTATTAGATAGAGGATGTGGGACCAGCTCAGGCCCCTTAGAGTTTAGTTGTTGCCGCGATGTTATAAGATTTGTTGATTCATCTGTAGGGCCATCAGGATGGCATTCCCTAGAAAGATACCACTGAGTATTTCTTAAACTCTAGGAGGTATACAGCCACAAGGGTAGGCTCCTACTTATGGTTTTTCTACTCCAGGGGTACAACCATCTACTGTGGTACCCCCTCATGTTGATACTTTTCCTACTAGACTTATTATTCCTCCTACTGCTTCTGGTCATATGATGTCTTTTGATGATCAGTAGAATTTTAAGAGAATCATTAGCTTGGCTCCTCCTAAGATACGTGGTGCCATTAGAGATGATGCCTATGTATTTTTGCTTGACTGTCTGGAGAGGTTGCATAACTTCGAATCCCTTGAGTCCCATGGCGTTGCCTCTATGACTTATTAGTTGACTGACTTGGCCAGATAGTGGTAGAGGTCTCTTGCTACTTGTAGACCATTGGTTTTGCCTGCTATAAAATGGACCCAATTTTTTGAGGCTTTTCTGGAGAGACTAGTGCCTTACAGTTTAAAAGATCAGATGAGAGATAAGTTTGATCACCTGGATCAGGGCTCTATGACTTTTGTAGAGTATGAGGCACATTTTCATGCACTATCCAGATCTTCCACTGCCAATATCTCCACCGAGTTAGAGAGGATCAAGAAGTTTGTCAAGGGTTAGGTAGGTTATTATTAGTTGGCTACAACTCAGACGGTAGTTTTAGGAACTTTTTTATAGAGTATGGTAGAGCATACTAAGTTGATTGAGTCGATTCATTAGGGTACTCAGGGCAGTGGTGGTGCTAAGAAAATCCACCGACAAGGTGAGTTCAGTAAACATGCATCTTAAGGTAGGGATTTCTCCAATAGGGGTACTCATGATTATCAGGGAAGACCATTTCAGGAAGCTTTATAGAGTTTGGGTAGTATTTCTGTGATTTATGAGGCATCAGGTAGCCAGGGGTCAGGTCATACAGGTAGAGGCTCCAGTTTCAGTTCATCGGGTCAAAAAGGGCATTCTGGCTCTTCTAGACCCCCTTAGCATGAGTCTGTAGTAGAGGGTGTCATGTATGTGAATAGCATGTTCATTATGCGAGTGAGTTTCCTCAACATTTATTAGGTCCTGCCCAGTACGGTTCTTAGCTTCAGCTTTGCCCTACTCATATATCTACAGTCAGATGTGGTTTACAAAGCGGTAGGGGTGGTTCTAGAGGTTATCGAGGTGGATCTTAGGGAGATCGAGGTAATGGATGCGGGGTTTTCCATTTTGGAAATAGGCGTAGTCAGTGCTATGCTATACTTGAGAGTCCTGAAATAGAGGCCTCTGATGTAGTTATCATAAGTATCTTCTCCGTTTGCCACCATTCTGCTTTCGTATTATTTGACCCTGGGTGTACATTCTCCTATGTGTCTATATACTTTGCTACTGGTTTTGATGCTACATATGAGTTACTTGTCAAGCCAATTTGTGTTTTCACCACCTTAGGAGATTCTTTAGTTGTGGATTGGGTGTACCGATCTTGTGTAGTGACCTTTGTAGGGCATGAGACCTAGGTTATTTGATTTTCCTAGATATGGTTAATTTTGATGTTATCTTGGGTATGGATTGGTTAGCTCCTTATTATACGATTTTGGATTATTTTTCTAAGACCGTAACTTTGGCTACTATGGGTGTGCCAAAGATAGAATGGAAGGGTACCCCTAGTTTGGGTCCGAAGGGGGTTATATCTTTTCTACGTGCTTGTTGCATGGTAGAAAAAAAGTGTCTTTCTTATTTGGCATATGTGTGCGATACTAGTGTTATTTCACTGCCTCCCTTGGATTCTGTTTGGGTTGTTAGAGAGTTCCAGGATGTGTTTTCTATGAACTTACATGGTATGCCTCTGGATCGAGATATTGATTTCTCCATTGATGTTGAGCCGAGCACCAAGCCTATTTCCATTCCTCCTAATTGGATGACCCTGGCTGAGTTGAAGAAATTGATGAGTTGAAGGAATTGAAAGAGAAATGGCAAGATATGTTGGGTAAGGATTTCATTAGACCTAGTGTGTCTCCTTGGGGTGCTCCTATCTTGTTTGTGAAGAAGAATGATGGATCTATGCACATGTATATTGATAATTGACAATTTAAGAAGGTGACAGTCAAGAACAAGTATTCTCTTCCTTGCATTGATGATCTATTTGACTAGTTTCAGGGTGCCTCAATGTTTTCTAAGATTCACTTGAGATCCATGTACCATCAGTTGAGGATTAGGGCTTCGGATGTTCCGAAGAAAGCTTTTCGAATGTGATATGGTCAATATGAGTTTGCGGTCACATGTTTTGGGCTGACCAATGCCCCAACAATGTGTATGGAGTTGATGAATAGGTTATTCAGGCCTTATCTTGATTCTTTCGTGATTGTATTCATTGATGATATCTTGGTTTATTCCAAGAATGGGGATGACAATGTGAGACACTTGAGGACTGTACTTTAGAGGTTGCGAGATGAGAAGTTATATGCAAAGTTCTCCAAGTGTCAGTTTTGGTTGAATTCTATTTCTTTCTTGGGTCATATAGTGACTAAGGATGGTATTATGGTCAATCCAGCCAAGATAGTTACAGTTTGTGATTGGGCTAGGCCCACTTGTCCTACCAAGATTTTGAGTTCTATTGGGTTAGCGGGCTATTATTGACACTTTGTGTAGAGTTTCACTATTATTGTAGCTCCATTGATCAAGTTGACTCAGAAGAAGATTGTATTTCATTACTCAGATGCTTGTACGGAGATCTTTCAAAAGCTCAAGAAGTTGTTGACTTAAGCTGCAATCTTGACCTTGCCCAAGGAGGGCGTGGATTTTACCATGTTTTATGATACATCGAAGTTGGCTTGGGTGGTTTTTTAATGTAGGAAGGTAAGGTAATTGCTTATGCTTCTCGACAGTTAAAGCCTCATGAGAAGAACTACCCTACCCATGACTTGGAGTTGGTTGTAGTTGTTTTTATGTTAAAATTGTGGCGACATTACTTGTATGTAGTTGTAACACCCTGTATCCTACGTGTACTAGTTCTACTTATATGTCATTTGATATAGCCTTATGGTACGGGTAATGGACTCGGTTTCCTATATGACTAGCGATGGTAAAATGGATTGGAAGGAACTGCCCGTACATTTTAATGTGACACGACTAAGTTAACGTCGATGCAATTATTTAAACTTGGGATCGTGAGTAGGTATTTGAATCTAAAGTTTGAAGTGACCAAGTGTAAACAAGCTGTAAGTTAAATTAAATGGATTAAGAACTGAAAATGGAATTTACTATTGAGGTGCTTGCTTGACTTAACTAAGCTAGTAGGTGAATCACCTACTTGAGCTATATGGACCAAGTTAATGGACCCAAGGTTATGGATCAGATTTGGGCCAAGTTAAATGTGCCAAAGAGGTGTACTATCTACTTAAGCTAAATATTAATGGGCTCTTTTAAGGGCCAAACTAAGTAAAATAAAAGGAGAGGAGAATGGGCAGCCCAACACCTAAAAATCTGCCCAAAATCCCAATGAGTTGAAGGTCCATTTTAGACATTAATAAAGCAAGTAGGTGTATAACCTACTTTGACCTTTTGAGCAGCTTGAACCCTTAAGTAGGTGCATCACCTACTAGGACCAATTTGTGGCTGAAAATAGAGTTAAAAGAGGAGGTTCTAGAGGGATCAATATAAGACCAATATAACTAGTCTTTTTACTCATTTTAAACACAAATTCCATCCATTAACTTCATCTTTCTCACTTTTCTCTCAAGGCTTAAAACAATAGCACCTATATTCCTCCTAGGGTTCTTGAAAACCCTCACCTTTGCTAGCTAAGGTAAGTGAAAATACTTATGGATTTAGCTTGATTATTCTATTGGAAACTAGGAAATCATGTTGGTTATGCTTAAAAGTATGGGACTGCCTTTCCTCCATGTTAGTTGCCCCATGTCCCTTGGTTATTAAGAGACCTTATTCCCTTATTGGTTAACTTTGAAGGATAATTCTAGGTCTTGAAAGAAGCGCAAATTTAGTGGGAAAATTCCAGAAATTAAGGTAAAGCTACCGCCCATTTTTGCCCTTTTCTATATACATGATTTGGTGGAGAATTGTGTATATATTGTTGTTAAGAATGCAAGGGATAATGAGTTCAATATTGGGTTGCTATAATAAAGGATTTTAGGACTGTTTTAGGTGCTGTTTTATGTCTATATTTGGGAACAACTTGGTTTATTTGAAAAAAGGATGTGAGTTGTTGGTATTGACATATAAAAGGAGGGTTTAATGATACACCTCTTAATTAGATGTTGTATAAGTTTGCTGCCTATCATACTTTGTGGACTGTTTTGTACATGTTATGAAGCCAAAGGAGTCTACAGGGATCTTATGTGAATCCTTGTGTTTTACAAATTTAATTAGAGGAGAAGGGGTTGAAAGAACACCCTTGATTTGGTGAATTACGGGCATGCTGCCCGGCTACTGTTTTGAGTGAAGTTGAATAACCCAAATTTGTTAATTAATTACTAATACTAGTTTTATCACGTACTTCATTGTAGATAAGTAATCTAAAAGAAAGAAGGTTAATTCGGGGTAATACTGGACTTATACAACAAGGTATGTAAGGCTACTCTATTCCATATTCTTTGGCATGAAATCCAACACTTGTGTTACAAAGTGATCTTCCAAAGTTTTCCTATAGTAAATGATACATAGTGGCAGCGTGTGATCTCCCATGTTGCTAACGACTTTTTTCCCACTCCCTAACATGTTAAATAACTTCAATATGTGCTTATTATTAAGTCTGCATGTCTACTTTCACTAGCAAGTTTCAGGAGTTCTCCTTTTAGTTAAATAAGACCTATGTGTTAGTTCGACTCCTAAGCATTTCATTTGTGTACAAATTGCTCCCTACCTCATTGTTGCTGAATCGAGTGTTTATTCACATGTCTCTTACTGGTGGATTACTGTCCCAAAGCTCAATAATGTCATGACCACCAAAGTAATAATCTCAAAGGTAATAAACTAAGAAATGCAAATCTGGGTATGTTCGAGTGGTAGCTCAGGGGCGTAAGCCTAGCATGGGCAGATACTAATCCGTTTATATATGTATGGCAGCTCAGGGTTGTAAGCCTAGCATGGGCCTATCCCAACTTATGTATTTACCACTGATCAGTTGGTTATTTGTATAACATGGCTTACAAAGATTATAAAGTAAGAATGGTAAAGTGAAGAAAAGAATGTAATATATATGATTCCACAGATACAGGTAAAGGTGGTTTATTATGGTTTACACTTGTTCTGATTTCATTTGAGCTCTCACTTTACATATTAGTTACTCTTTGCCTTACATAATCAGTACATTCTTTCGTACGAATATCCCTGGGGTAACCTCATTTTATACTGCAGGCACAGGTACTTCAGCTAGTAGACCCCTCCAGTAGGAGTACAAGAAATCCAACAGCTGTTGGTGAGCTCCAGGTTGATTCAGGGCTTTCCTAGTCTCTTATATATGTTTTGGTATTGTATAGTAGCTAAGTGAAAGGCGGGGTCTTGTACCGACCTTAACTAAGTTTATATCTCTTTTGGAGGCTTTGTAGATGGTAAAGTAAAGTGTGGATGTGCCTTGTCTTCCAGTCATTGTGGCCCCAATGGCCAAGTCATATATATATAATTTTGGGCTTGACTACATGGTTTACTTTCATTAAAGCTTAATATCCATATTTGGCAGCATCTTTAAGTGTTCATGGCAATGCATGGTATGTACAAGGTTATGGGTTGGTGCTCTCGGGCCTTTACGGCTATGGGTGCCTGTCCACCCCAATAGGATTTGAGGCGTGACAAAAGTGGTATCAGAGCAGGTCGTCCTAGAGAGTCTACAAAGTCATGTTTATGTAGAGTCGTTCTTATGGGTGCGTTGTGCACCACATCTATAGACAAGAGGCCACGGGACATTTAGGAGTTGTCTCTTTTTGTTCATATCTTAGATCGTGCAATAGAGCCAAGGTTGTAGGTGGAGCCATATTTAATCATTGAATTTGTTTTTTTTCTCATTATAGTAGAGATGTCGATTACAAGAAGGAGTAAGAATAAAAGTAAGCAAGTAGATGTGGCTGCCGGAGAAGGGAGCAGCAAGTCACCATCTAGACAAGCTAATAAAAGTAAGGCTCAAGATGAGTTTGTATCACGGACTTCTTCTACTCCTCCATCTCCAGAAGAGCTAAGAAGGAGGGGAGTACCCTCAAAATCACCAATTAATGCTATTGAGTAAGATTTAAGGAATATTGTACAATTGTTGACTCGTATAGTTTCTGGATAAGGTTAAGGATAAGCTAGTCCAATTACAGGTACTAGTGGTGCTGATAGGGCAGCTAGTCTACGGACACATGATTTCCTTAAATTGGATCCTCCCACATTTATCAGGTCAGATCATAATGAAGATCCACAAGACTTAATTGATCAAATACAAAAGGGTTTTGGATGTCATGCATGTTTCTAGTAAAAAGACAGTTGAACTAGTAGTATATAGATTAAAAGGGGAGGCTATATTATGGTGTAAAGACTGGAAATGATCTAGGGGTACAGGTGCACCTTCAATTAGTTGGAAAGAGTTCAGAGAGGCATTTCTTGATGATTACCTTCCATTTGAAATTCAGGAGGCTTGTGCAGATCAGTTTTTAAATCTTCATCAAGGAAATGTGAGCGTGAGACAGTATAGTCTTCGATTTAACTCTTTGGCTAGGTATGCTCCTAATGTAGTAGCTACTATGGATGATAGAGTTCATCAATATATGGATAGATTGGATCCGTATTTGGTTAGAGATTGTACTATTGCTGCTTTGAATAAAAATATAGATATAGGAAGGATATAAGCTTTTGCACAAAAAATGGAGGATCAAAGGAAAAGGAGAAGAAAACAAGAGTTTGAAAGAGGGCATCCCAAGAGGTCCAAACCTACGGGGAAGTTTATGTCATACCAAAGTCAGTTCAGGATTCGCTTTTCCGATAGACCACCTAGGCTATCATTTTCCTACTCTGCAGTAAGTGCTCTACCCCAATTCCAAGGGTTTAGGGGTAACCAGTTTGGGCAAAGAAGTGAGAGTCAAGGTTCACGGACAATGGGGTATCAAGATCAAGGGATTATGAGCCAATCAAGACCTCCTCGACACCCATGTAGGCAATATGGAAAGCTTCATTTAGGTCCATGTCGGTTTGGGACAGATGCTTGCTTTTGGTGTGGTATGTCCGGGCACATGATGAGAGAGTGCCCGCAAAGGGGCATGAGTGGTATGGCACGACCTACTAGATCATCCATTGCATCATCATCATCGGTGCCTTCTTTAGGTAGGGGTATATAGCCTACAGGTCGTGTTAGAGGTGTTAAAGGAGCAGCTAGTTCTAGCGGAGTTCAGAATCGTACATATGCTCTAGCGGGTTGATAGAATTTGGAGGCTTTTCCTGATGTGCTTACAGGTACATTGTCTTTCTTTTCACATAATGTATATACATTAATTGATCCGGGTTCTACACTATCATATGTCACTCCATTGATTGCTGGAAAGTTCAAAAGAACACCAGAATCACTGTTAATATATTTGAAGTGTCTACATCGATTGGTGAGTCTATTATAGCTAGAAGAGTTTATAATAATTGCATAGCAACCATTTGTGATCATGACACATTGGTCAACCTTGTTGAGTCATAAATGGTAAACTTTGATGTTATAATGGGTATGGATTGGTTGGCTTCTTGTTATGCCACAGTAGATTGCCGAACTAAGAGGGTATATTTCCATTTTCCAAAAAAGGTAGTCCTTAAATGGAGGGGTAATATTGGGGTGCCAATAGGTAAATTTATTTCTTATCTTAAGGCTAAGAAAATAATGTCTAAAGGGTACATATTTCATCTAGCGAGAGTGAAAGATAGATGCGGAGCCACAAAATCTTCAATTGGTTCCAGTGGTAAATGAATTTCCTTATGTATTTACTAAAGATCTTCTAGGTTTGCCTCCAGACCGAGAAGTAGAGTTTGGTATTGATGTGATCCCAGATACTCAATATATCTCTATTCCTCCATATAGAATGGCTCCATAAGGGAGTTGAAAGAGAAATTGAAAGACTTGCTAGAAAAAGGATTCATAAGGCCTAGTATGTCCCCTTGGGGTGTACCAGTGTTATTTGTGCGTAAGAAAGACTTGAGAATGTGTATTGACTACCGACAACTGAATAAGGTGACTATTAAGAACAAATATCCCCTTCCAAGAATTGATGATTTATTTGATCAGTTACAAGGTGCTAAGTGTTTCTCAAAGATTGATTTGCGGTCAGGTTACTACCAAGTGAGGGTAGATATACCCAAGACAGCTTTTCGAACACGGAATGGTCATTATGAGTTTTTAGTTATGTCATTTGGGATAACAAATGCACCAGCAGCTTTTATGGATTTGATGAATAGGGTGTTCAAGCCATTCTTCGATATGTTCGTGATAGTATTTATTGATGATATTCTGGTGTATTCAACATCGAAAGAGGACCATGCTAATCATTTGCAGCAGGTGTTATAGGTTCATCGTGATCGTAAGTTATATGCGAAGTTCTCTAAATGTAAGTTTTAGTTAAAACCTATAGCATTCTTGGGCCATATTATATCTGATGATGGAATAAGGGTTGATACTTAAAAGATAGAAGATGTGAAGGACTGGCCAAGACAAATAACACCTACGGAGGTTCGTAGTTTCCTTGGGTTGGCAAGTTATTATAGAAGGTTTGTTGAAGGGTATTATTCCATTTCTGTACCTTTAACAAAGTTAACACACAAAGCAGCCAAGTTTCAATGGAATGACACATGTGAAAGGAGTTTCCAAGATCTGAAGAATAAGTTGACTTCTACAGCCATATTAGTACTTTCAGAGGGTATAAAAGGGTATGTGGTGTATTTTGATGCTTCAAGAGTTGGCTTAGGATATGTATTAATGCAGCATGGTAAAGCAATAGCATATGCTTCAAGACAATTGCGGCCACATGAGAAAAATATGCAACACATGATCTTGAGTTAGCAGTGTTTGTATTTGCTTTAAAGATATGGCCCCACTACTTGTATGGGGTTCATATTGACATATATACCGACCATATGAGTTTGCAATATATCTTTAAGCAGAAGGACCTAAATTTTAGGTAGCAGAGGTGACTTGAACTATTAAAAGATTATGATATTGATATTTCGTATCATCCGAGGAAAGCAAACGTAGTAGTTGATGCGTTAAGTCATAAGGCAATGGTGAGAACTTATGGTTAGTCCACGTAAAGACAAGGGATGAATAAAATCTACACCAACTAACTAGCTTGGGAGTTTGCCTTCTTAAATCTCCAGACGAAGGAGTTATTGTGCAATATATGACAGAATCTTCATTAGTAGCTGAGGTGAAAAAGAAACAGTATGCAGACCCTATTCTATTACAGCTTAAGAAGAATATACAACAAGGTATGATAAAGGCATTTGATCTTACACAAGAGAGAGTACTTTGGTGTCAAAATAGATTGTGTGTACCTAAAGTAGATGGGCTAAGAAAGAGGATTATGGCGGAGCACATTATTCAAGGTATTTTTTCCATCTGAGTCAACTAAAATGTATCATGATTTGAAAGGAGTGTATTGGTGGGGTGACATGAAGAAGAAGATTGTAGAATTTGTAGCCCAATGTCCAAGTTGTCAACAAGTTAAAGTAGAGAATCACAAACCCGGAGGTTATATGCAACTTATGGATCTTCCAATTTGGAAGTGGGACCTGATCAATATGGATTTCATCACTGGTTTGCCTCATACAATTTGGAAGTTTGATTCCATCTGGGTAATAGTTGATAGACTTACCAAATCAACACACTTCCTGCCAGTTAAGACCACTTATACAGCTGAAGAGTGTACAAAATTATATATTAAAGAGATAGTTCGGCTACACGGAGTCCCAATCTTAATTATATCTGATAGGGGAGCTCAATTTACTACAAACTTTTGGAAGTCATTTCAGAAAAGTTTGGGAACGCAAGTGAATTTAAGTACAACTTTTCATCCTCAAACGAACGGACAAGCAGAATGTACCATTCAAACACTTGAAGATATGTTGTGATCTTGTGTATTGGACTTCAAAGGTAGTTGGGATGATTATTTGTCGCTTATTATGTTTGCCTACAATAATAGTTATCATTCAGGTATCAAAATGGCACCTTATTAAGCTTTATATGGAAGGAAGTGTAGATCACTAATTGGATGGTTTGAAGCTGGTGAAACTGCCTTATTTGGGCAAGATCTTATTCATCAAGCTATGGAAAAAGCTAAGGTGATACAATAATGGCGAGAAACAGATCAAAGTCGACACAAATCATATGCAGATATTATAAAAGAGGCTAGAATTCGCTATAGAAGATTAGGTATTCTTATTGGTGTCACTAATGAAAGGGGTAATGAGGTTTGGTAAAAAGGGAAAACTAATTCCACGTAATATAGGGCCATATAAGATTATTCAAAGGTTTGTCCAAGTCACATATGAGTTAGAGCTACCCCAAGATCTCGCAACAGTTCATCCAGTGTTTCACGTCTCAATGCTTTGGAAGTGCATAGGAGATCCATCTTGTATTACTCCTACTGAAGATGTACAAGTTGTGGAAGATCTCACTTATGAAGAAGTACCCATTGCTATTCTAGATTGACAAGTTAAGAAGTTAATAACTAAAGAAGTAGCTTCGTACTTTGGAGGAACCAACAAGTAGAAGAGATCCCGTGGGAGGTTGAGGAAGCGATGAAATCTAAGTACCCTCATTTATTCGAATCGGAAAAAAAAGTCCAAGATGCTGAATTGGAGAAATAATAAGTAAGTATATATATATATATATATATATTATGTTGTAACAGGAAAATTAAACTTAGGCTTGAACTTGTTTAGGTTGGATAATCATGCTAACATTCGAGGACAAATGTTCCTGTGGGGGGAGGATATAACACCCCGTATCCTACGTGTACTAGTTCTACTTATATGTCACTTGATATAGCCTTATGGTACGGGTAATGGACTCAATTTCCTATATGACTAGCGACGGTAAGATGGGTTGGAAGGAACTGCCCATACATTTTAATGTGACACGACTAAGTTAATGTCGATGCAACTATTTAAACTTGGGATCATGAGTAGGTATTTGAATCTAAAGTTTAAAGTGACCAAGTGTACAAAAGTTGTAAGTTAAATTAAAGGGATTAAGAACTGAAAATGGAGTTAACTATTGAGGTGCTTGCTTGACCTGATTAAACTAGTAGGTGAATTACCTACTTGAGCTATATGGACCAAGTTAATGAACCCAAGGCTATGGATCAGATTTGTGCCAAGTTTAATGTACCAAAGAGGTGTATTACCTACTTAAACTAATGGATCAGATTAAGGACTATATTAATGGGCTCTTTTAAGGCCCAAACTAAGTAAAATAAAAGGAGAGGAGAATGGTCAGCCCAACACCTAAAAATCTACCCAAAATCCCAATGAGTTGAAGGTACATTTTAGACATTGATAAAGCAAGTAGGTTTATCACCTACTTTGACCTTTTGATCAGCTTGAACCCTTAAATAGGTGCATCACCTAGTTGGACCAATTTGTGGATAAAAATGGAGTTAAAAGAGGAAGTTCTAGAGGGATCAATATAAGACCAATCTAGCTGGTCTTTTTACTTATTTTTAACACAAATTCTAGCCTTTAACTTCAGCTTTCTCACTTTTATCTCAAGGCTTAAAACAACAGCTCCTATATTCCTTTTAGGGTTCTTGAAGGAACCCTCACCTTTGCTAGCTAAGGTAAGTGAAAGTACTTATGGATTTAGCTTGGTTCTTCTATTGGAAACTAAGAAATCATGTTGGTTATGCGTAAAAGTATGGGACTGCCTTTCCTTCATGTTGGCTACCCCAAGTCTCATAGTTATTAAGAGGCCTTATTTTCTTGTTGGTTAACTTTGAAAGATAATTCTAGCTCTTGAAAGAAGTGTAAATTTAGTGGATAAATTCCACAAATTAAGGTAAATTTACTGCCCATTTTTTCCCTTTTCTAATAAATATTTTGGTGGAGAATTATGTATATATTGTTTTTAAGAATGCAAGGGATAATGAGTTCAATATTGGGTTGCTATAATAAAGGATTTTGGGATTGTTTTAAGGGTTGTTTTATGTATATATTTGGGGACAACTTGGTTGATCTGAAAAAGGAATGTGAGTTGTTAGTATTGACATATAAAAGGAGGGTGTGATGATACACCACTTAATTAGATGTTGTATAAGTTTGTTGCCTGTCATACTAGGAGTCTGTGGGGATCTTATATGAATCCGTGTGTTTTACAAATGTAATTAGAGGAGAAGGGGTTGATAGAACACCCTTGATTTGGTGAATTACGGGCGTGCTGCCCGGCTACTGTTTTGAGTGAAGTTGAATAGCCCAAATTTGTTAATTAATTACTACTACTAGTTTTACCACGTACTTCATTATAGATAAGTCATCTGAAAGGAAGGAGGTTAATTTTGGGTAATATCGGAGTTATTCAACAAGGTATGTAAGGCTACTCTATTTCATATTCTTTGGAAAGAAATCTAACACTTGTGTTACAAAGTAAGCTTCCTAAGTTCTCTTATAGTAAATGATATATTGTGGCAGCGTACGATCTCCCATGTAGCTAACAACCTTCTTTCCACTCCCTAACATGGTAAAATACTTCAATATGTGCTTATTATTAAGTCTGCATGTCTACTTTCACTAGCAAGTTTCAGGAGTTCTCCTTTTAGTTAAATAAGACCTATGTGTTAGTTCGACTCCAAAGCATTTCATTTGTGTACAAATTGTTCCCTACCTCATTGTTAGTGAATCGAGTGTTTGTTCACTTATCTCTTACTGGTGGATTACTGTCCCAAAGCTCAATTATGTCTTGACCGCCAAAGTAACAATCTCAAAGGTAATAAACTAAGAAACGCAAATCTGGTTATGTACGGGTGGCTTCTCATGGGCGTAACCCTAGCATGGGCCGATCCTAATCCATTTATATATGGGTGCAGCTCAGGGGTGTAAGCCTAGCATGGGTTGATCCCAACTTGTGTATTTACCACTAATCAGTTGGTTATTTGTATCACATGGCTTACAAAGATTATAAAGTAAGAATGTTAAAGTTAACAAAGGAATGTAATATACATGATTCCAGAGATACAGGTAAAGGTGTTCTATTATGGTTTACACTTTTTCTAATTTCATGTGAGCTCTCACTTTACATATTAGTTACTCTTTACATTACATATTCAGCACATTATTTCCTACTGATGTCCCTCACGGGGGAACCAACATTTCATGTTGCAGGCACAGGTATTTCAGTTGGTATACCCCTCCAGTAGGATTACAAGACATCCAACATCTATTGGTGAGCTCCAGGTTGATTCGGGGCTTTCCAAGTCTCTTATATATGTTTTGGTTTAGTATAGTAGCTAAGTGTAAGGCGGGGGCTTGTCCCGATCTTAACTAAGTTTATATCTCTGTTAGAGACTTTATAGACGGTAAAGTAAAGTATGGTTGTGCCTTGTTTTCCAGTCATTGTGATCCCAACAGCCAAGTCATGTATATATAGTTTTGGGCTTGACTACGTGGTTTACTTTCATTAAAACTTAATATCCTTATTTGGCAACATCTTTAAATATTCATGGAAATGCATGGTAAGTACAAGGTTATGGTTTGGTGCTCTCAGACCTTTACAGCTATGGGTGCCTGTCCGCCCCAATAGGATTTGAGGCGTGACAGTAGTTTATTGTGAGATTTTCTCTAATCATTGTAGCCTTTTGTACTTGTTAATCCAATGAGATCTTAATATGAGACAACGACGATGGATTGAGTTGCATAAGGATTATGATCTCACTATTTTATGTCATTCAGGCAAGGCCAATGTAGTAGTGGATGCCTTTTACCAAAAGGCAAAGTGTATGGAGAGTTTAACTCATATTTTGACTTAGGAGCGACATTTGGCCGTAGAGGTTCAGTGATTAGCAAACTAGTTGGTTAGGATTGATATTTCATCACCCAGACATATTTTGGCCTTTGTGGAGGCTAGGTATTCCTTGATAGATCAGATTTGAGCTCATCAGTTTGATGATGATAGATTGAGGGTGATTCATGACATTGTTGAGTGGCAAGGCAAAGGTGGTATCTCTTGATTCTGATGGTGTTTTAAGGATTAGTGACCCAGTTTGTGTTCCGGGTGTTGGAGGATAGGTTAGATTGATCTTGGAGAAAGCTCATTGTTTGAGGTATTTCATTCATCCAGGAGTGGATAAGATATATCATGACCTAAAGCAGCAATATTATGGGGTGGTATGAAAAAGGATATTTTAGAGTTTGTGCTTGAATTGCCAGTAAGTAAAGTATGAGCATCAACGATCGAGTGGTACGATGCATAGGATGCCCATTCCCTAGTGGAAGTAGGAGTAGATCACCATGGATTTTATTATTGTCCTACCCCCGACTTGGGGAAATTTAACTCTATTTGGGTGATTGTGGATGGATTGACCAAATTAATATATTTTGTACATGTGAAGGCAAATTATAATATAGAGAAGTTGTCCAAGATCTACATTAGAGAGGTGGTTCGATTGCATGGTGTCCCTATATCCATTTTTTTTATAGAGGTACTTAGTTTACTTCAAATTTTATAGTACTATACAGAGAGAGTTGGGTAATCAACTTGATTTGAGGACAACTTTTCTTCCTCTGATTGATGTTCAGTCTGAGAGGACTATTAAAGTACTAGAGGACATGCTCCGGGAATGTGTTATGGATTTTATTAGTCATTGGGACCAGTACTTCCCCTTAACAGAGTTTGCCTACAATAATAGTTACAATTCTAGAATTCAAATGGCGCCTTTTGAGGCTTTGTATTAGGAAAGATCTAGATCCCTCATGGGATGGTTTGACTCATTTGTGGTGAGGCCTTGGGGCACAAATTTGTTGAGAGATTCGATGGATCGAGTGAGTTTGATCCAGTAGAGGCTTGTGATTTCCTAGATTAGGCAGAAGAGTTATGCTGACCAACGATTCTGTGATATTGTCTTTATGATTGGAGATCAGGTTTTGTTGTGGTTTCACCCATGAAGGGTTTCATGAGGTTTGGAAGGAAAGGGAAGATTTAGTCCATGGTTTATTGGCCCTTTTGAGATTCTTGAGAAGTATGGAGATGTGGCGTATAGGCTAACTTTGCCTCTGCATCCATCACCTATTCATCTGGTATTCCATGTTTCTATGTTGAAAAGATACCATCCAAATGATGCTCATGTCATCTGATGGGATTCTGTTGTGTTAGACCATGATTTATCCTTCGAGAAGGAGTCCATTGCTATCCTAGATAGACAGACTACGAAGTTGAGATTTAATCATATTGATTCAGTGAAGGTCCAGTGGAGACATCACCCTATTGTGGAGGCTATTTTGGAGGTCAATTCTGATATACGATGTAGATACCCCTAGCTTTTTACTGCTTTAGGTACTTTATTTGTTTTTTAGTTTAGGGATAAACTTGTGTTTTAGCAGTGGATAATGTAACAACCTTAGTTGTGAATACCACCATTTTTTTTATTTGGACCATTTTTCCATTTCTCATAGTTTCTATATGCTAGTTGTGAGTTGTGAGATTGGTTGGCAGGATCCCTGATGCATTTGGGAGTGATTTGCGTGAATTTGAGACTCTTAGAGGCTTGTAAAGCTATGAGTTTGACTTCGGACAACATTTTGTGTTCCAAGTGTTGTATGGTGATTTGGACAATTCCATTAGATCTGGAATGTCAATTTTGGGTTATTAGAGTGTTTAGTTCTGGCCCGAAGCCTTTATTTTGCATTTTGATCCTTTTGACAAAAATTAGTTAAAATAATCTTTAAGGAGTCCTGAGGGATAAATTGTAGTTAATGATCTCATTTTGAAAATATGATGGTTCCATTGAGTTCAGAACGTCAAAAATAGCCTAGTAGCATATCTGGTTTACTTCTGTGGGGTCCCTAACGAATCCCAAGGGTCCGTATGGAGTTTTGGAAATAGACAAACTCAGCTAAGTTGTTGATATCTGGGGCAGCAAATTCCTTTTTGTCGAATGCAGGCCTTTGGCCGCGAACGCAGAGAAGGAAAATGTTCTTCATTATGATGGAGATGGTAGGATCGCATTCGCAAAGGGTAACTCCAGGGATCGGGTCAGGTTGTAGTCGTCACCTTAGCGAATGTACCTTTACGATCATAAGGGGTCTGTCACCACAACCTTCATGAATGCGGAGAGTTGACCTCAAAAATGAAGAGCAAACTTATGGTCGATCAACTTTGATCCTCGAGTTAGGGATCACGATCGCAAGGTACTATTCACTTAAAAAGTATATATTTCCCATTTTCATAATTTTTCGCCATTTTTGGACTTGGGTAATCTCTAAACTCTTATTTTCATCAATTCTTATTGATTTTATCTTCTAAATAGCATTAGAAAGTTGATTTCAAATAGGATTCTTGGGGTTTTCACTCGGTAAACCTTAATTTGGTTTTTCTTCAATTTGAAGGTTGATTTGTCCTCAATCTTACATGGGTTTATAGATTTAGACTCCTGTTGATATGATGAACATGTTTCTAAAATAAAATTTTAGATTTACCCCTTTCGATTTTGAACCTATCTTTCAAACTATTTTTGGACCCGATTTAAATATAGTTGATATGGGTATCATTAGTTCCCTTTTGATGTCTAGATTATGTTTTTGATAGATTTAGTCCATTCCTAGACCTCTCATAAAGGAAAGGCTCCACATTGAGGGGTCTAGGCTTGGATTTTGGCTTTTCGAGGTAGGTTATAGTTTAACTTTCTTCAAACTAGGCTGGGTTGTTAACTATTCTTGTAAAGTATTCTATGGGTCTGGGGACTTAGTCATGAGGGATTGTATTTCGAGATTATAATTATTATCGTATTGCCTGTATAGGTGCTTATATGTATATTGTTGTTCACTTGAGACATTATGTTTATCGTTTTGCCCGTGTGGGGGGCTTTATTTGATAGTATATTCCTTATTTGTACATTAAATTCCATTATTATCATTGTGATGCCCACACGAGGGCTGGAATAGATATTATAGGCCTTTTGAGCATTATTTGCCTCTGTCATTATAGTGATGCCCGAGTGAGGGGTTTGATATGATATTATTGATGTCTTACATGACTATTTATTCCAGTGGTGTCGTGTGAGAATTACATCCTCATTTCATCCATACATATTCATGAGATATTGGTACCACTGAGAAAAACTGATCTTTGGAGGAAAATCAAACATTTTACAAAATCATTGGCCGAGGAATATGTCAGCAAGGTAATTAAGATACGAGATTTAAATTGTGAAAGTATACGGGTTGTGAACCCCCCCATAGGTCCTGTCTTGAAGTGGTGAGGCTCGGAAGGTGTATACAAAAAGTCATGCGATGGATTATATCATCATTATCCCACCATCATTGTATTGTATTGCATCATTTTCCATTCTACTCATGTGTTTTTTTACCGTGCACTTACTTTTCTTATATATTTGTGTGTAGTTATTATCTATAGATGTTATATTGTAGAATTGTTCGTGTTGATGGTGTGAGCTACCATTTGAGAACTTTTTTGTATGGAGATGCTAGCGTTCTTATAGTATCTTTTACTTATTTAGTTTTCTTCTTTGCTCAGTCGGCCTATGATACATATTGAGTACAAGTGGACCGTACTCACTCCTACTTCTATGCCCTCTCGGTGCAGATCCCAGTACAAATATGACCTGTGGTGGTTAATTCATGTATTGAGAGAGTTGTGTCGGAGATCTGGTGAGCTCCCCATTCGGAGCCTTATTCCAGCCTCCTTCTATCTTATATCTTTATTTATTATCAGAGACAGACTTATGTATCATTTAGATTTTGGATTTGTATTAGATGTTCTTCACACTTTTGACAGCAGGTGTTGGGCATTGATGTTGGTTTTTTTGGAATAGTTATGTTATGTAATGACACTCCCGATCATTTTCCTCATTTTCGCGTGTTCTCGGCATTTATAACTCGGTAAAAAAAAAAATATATATATATAGTTAATTACCTTTCTAAAATATTTTTGATATTTATAAAAGTTCTAAAGTTTATTATTATATTAATGAGGCTTATTATTTGACACTTAGCCTATTATTTAAGTAATATATATGTAGATATATTTGGTCAAGGTTGGCTGAAATTTCTTTAATTATATCAATATATATATATATACACATAACCCTACCTTTTCTTCTAAAACATTTCCAACATTTCTCTCTCCATATTTCCCCATTTTTGATCAATTTAAGCTTATATTTGAGCAATTCCCTTGAGGTTTAAGGTTAGAGGTTGGTAGATTTGAGTTTGTGGACTCGTTCTCGTCGTTTCTACGGTACGTTTTCTTATTTTTACGGTAGTTTTAGTTATGGTAGTTGTTGGTATTGGTGTTGGTGTTTGAGCTATATATTGAGCTCAAATTGAGCGGTGTTAGTTGTGACTATTGGTCATGGGGTAATTTGGGACCCTGTGGATGGTTTCGGTTTAGCAATTTTGTAAGTGGGCCCCACATGGACCGTTCAGATATTTTTTCCTGAATTAATGCAATATGGGTATCAATATTCATGTTTTCACATGTAGTTTGTTATTTTGCTAGTGTGGCAAAAATCTGAGGTCTCGCGGAAGGGGAAGACTTCTATTTAGCAAGCTTTGGCAGATATTCGGCGGCGTCCAGGTACGCTAGGCTTACCATATACCTAGACTGAGTTTATTTATAGTATTTGCATACTATTATGCTAGTGTTAGGGCTGGTAGTTGTAGATTGACATTGGCTTGCTATGATTAGGCCTTTTGGGCCGGTTAGGGCCTTGTTCGGATATGTTTCGGGCCCCTTATCCTCGTGGTGTGCCAGAGATTACCTTTATAGGGTTTGTTAATGTTGTACTACTGTTAGTAGGGGTTTGGGGAACCTTAGCCCAGACTTGGTTTCGGGACCCCGTAGTGGGCCCCTCTACTCTTCACAGTTGGTATAGTAGCTTTAAACATTATTAGGCTTAGTTAAGCCCTGAGATGATCTTTTAGGATAAAATTTGTGTTGAATTACCCCAGTTATGCCCTTTTGACCTATTTAGCTTTGTCTGTCCCTAATAGCACCGTATTTGACCGGGGTCGGCTAGTTTGATTTAGAATGCAGACCCCATGACTTATAATGTATACCCAGACTTGTATATACATATTGTTTATAGTAATAGTTGACCTAAAAGGATCCCGAGATTGACTTGTAGTACGTGGTGAGTTAGCTCATTTATTTATGTTTTGGGTTCGTTCTGGGGCCGGTATGTCCCCGTTTACTTGTGTTTGTGTGGATTCTGGCACTACTCTGTCACTTGGTTACTGATTATTATGAGTTCCGGTTCGAGTCCGGCCACTGATTCAGATATGATGGTTACCGATTGTTATGAGTTTCGGTTCGAGTCCGGCATCTAGTTATGATATGATTGGAGAGTTCTGGTACTGGGTACCGTGGTTACAATATTGTTATTCTCTGAGTTTCGGTTTGAGTCCGGCGGTTATGATATATATGTGGCCTATTGTTATTATCCACTATGTACGGTTCGATTTCGGTGTCTTGACTCTTGTTATTACCCATTGGTGTCGGTTCAAGCCCGGTGCACACCCTTGTTGGTTATTGTGGTTACTGGATACTGATATAGCTTTGAGACACTGGTGACTATGCTTTTCTTGTGTCTCGCTGGTTTATGGGGGCCAGACTGGGTTATTGTTTTCTTTCGTGTGCCTATCGAGTTTTTGGGGGCCCAGATAGGTTATGTTTGATTTGTGTGTTTACTTGCGCGTTTATTTACTCGTTATTCTGTATCACACTTATTCTCTCCTGAGCATATCTATACGCCTCGACAGTTACTTATGTACTTATTATTTATACCCCGGACCTAGCATGCACCCTCGCATTTTAGCTTACTCATATTGTATTGAGCTCGGTCGGCCGATGATGCCTACTGAGTACCCGTTTCTCTAGTACTCATACTGCACTTCTGTATCTACTTCCCCGATGTAGATCCAAGCACTAGCCGATGATTTTGACGTGACTCTCTTGAGGACGTGTTTGAGTTCATCATTGACTGTTATGAGAGGTTATATAAGATGGGTATTCTACAGTAGCATAGAGTTGATTTCGTGACCTTTCTATTAGAGTAGGATGCTAAGCTATGATAAAGGGCATATGTTGAATGTCGGTCATCGGTCTTACCTCCATTAACTTGGGAACTGTTTCATGCTTTGTTCTTAGAGAAGTATGTGCCTTGGGTGCTCCGCGATCATAAGAAGGATGATTTTTTGGCATTGGAGGAGGGTGACATGTCAGTTGCATCCTATGAGGCTAAGTTCCATGCCTTATCTCACTATGATACTCAGTTGTTGGCAACTGAGGAGGAGAGGATTTGATGCTATGTCAGAGGTTTGAATTACGATCTTCAGGTTTTGTTTGTGTATATGACTTCTGCAGGAAAGGGGTTCTTTTTGACTATGTGAAAAAGTTAAAGGGGGTCACGTAAGCGGGTTAGGATAATATGTTAGCGAAGAAGTCCCGTAATATTGGGACTTTCAGCAGATCTTACTCTAAGGGCCACGGTCAGCAGGCCTACCCAGCTCACCCTGTTCTGTCAGCATTTCTAGCTTTTACTATAGGTCGAACTAAGAGCTTTTCTCAGTTGCAGGTTATTAAAAGCCGAGAGGATTCTTACTATTTTACTAGTCTACCTTCTCTTGTGTGGAGATGTTACTATTATGGAGTCATCGGTCATTTTAAAAGAGAGTGTCCTTTGAGGCAGATGAACGGCCAGGCACAACAGCAAACTCGGGCTATAGTTCCAGTTGGTAGAGGAAGAAGAGGTAACTATAGGGGTCATCTATAGGGTGGATGGGGAAATCAGACAGGTGGTCTAGGTGGTTGAGGAAATAGAGACGTAGGGGGAGAGCATAGCCAGGGAGAGAACTAGCTCAGATTGATGATTGGGCTCACTATTATACCTTTTTGGGAAAGACTAATGCCAAGGCTTCTAATGCGGTTATCACAGGTACAATCTATGTTTGTGATCGAATAGATTCTATTTTATTTGACCTGGGGTCTACTTATTGTTATGTATCTATCTAGTTTGTGGTGGGTCTGAATTTGGTTTGTGATGTACTTGACTATCTTTTTTTAAGTGTCTACTCCGATTGGTGAGTCTGTGGTTGTAGCCCATGTTTACCATTTTTGTTCTGTGTTGTTGTGGGTTTTTAGACTTGGGTAGATTTAATTATTCTGGATATGTTGGACTTTGATGTAATTTTAGGTATGACCTGGTTATATCCATACCACATTGTCTTGAACTATAATGCTAAGACAGTAACTCTAGCTATGTCTGGGATGGATGAACTAGAGTGGGAGGGAGTGTATAAGGCCAAATCAGTGAAAATTATATCCTTTGTCCAAGCTAGAGGATTAGTACGGAGGGGGTGTTCAGTATTTTAAGCTCATATTCGGGATGTGAGTGTGGGCTCTCCTTCTATAGAGTCGGTTCTTATGGTTTCCAAATTCTAGGAAGTGTTTCCTTTAGATTTATCGGGTATGACTCCAGAGAGAGATATTGATTTATGTATTGACTTAGAGTCGAGTACTTGCCCTATATCTATTCCACCCTATCGAATGGCTCCAACAAAGTTGAGGGAACTCAAAAATCTATTACAGAGACTACTTGACAAGGGGTTTATTCATCCAAGAGCTTTACCTTGGGGTGCTTCGGTCTTATTTTTTAAGAAGAAGGATGGCAGTATGAGGATACACATTGATTATATACAGCTAAATAAGGTTACCATAAGGAATAAATACCCCAGCCTCACATAGACAATTATTTTTACTAGGTACAGGTGCGACAGTATTTTCCAAAAATGACTTGCGATCGAGTTATTATCAACTGAAAATTAGACCAGAAGAAACACCAAAGACAACTTGTAGAACTTGATATGGCAATTACAAGTTTCTGGTGATGTCTTTCGGGCTAACTAATGTTCATTCAGCCTTTATGACCTTGATGAATGTTATTTTTAAGTCATTCTTGGATTCCTTTGTTATTTTGTTTATTGATCACATTCTAGTTTACTCCAAGAGTAAGAAAGAGCATGCATGTTACCTTCGCATAGTGTTGAAGATTCTAATGGAGAAGCGGCTATTTGCCAAATTTTTAAAGTATGAGTTCTGGTTGTCTTCAGTTACCTTTTTAGGGCACATTGTTTCCAAAAAAAGGATGATGGTGGATCCCTATAAGATTGAGGTAGTTAAGAGTTGGATCCGGCCTAGTTTAGTGACCAAGGTAAGAAGATTTGTGGGTCTTGCTAGTTATTACCGTAGGTTTGTCAAGAACTTTGCTTCCATTGCAACGCACTTAACAAGGTTGACTCAGAAGAAGTGTCATTTGTTTGGCTAGATCAATGTGAGGAGAGTTTCCAAGAACTTAAGACATTATTGAATACAACTACTATATTTTTTTTATCGGTTGAAGGTAAGGACTTTATAGTATTTTACGATGCTTCACTTTTGGGCTTAGGTGTTGTGTTAATTCAGGATAGGAATGTCATTGCTTAAGCTTCAAGGAAGTTGAAGCCTCATGAAAGGAACTATCCTACCCATGACTTGAAATTGGCAGCAGTGGTGTTTGCATTAATGATTTGGACACACTCTCTTTATGGTGTCACGTGTGAGGTCTTCACAGACCACCGTAGCCTACAACATGTGTTTACTCAAAAGGATTAGAATCTAAGGCAACTAAGATGGATGGAATTATTGAAGGATTATGATGTGACTATTCAGTACCATCTAGGTAAGGTGGTGGCAGATGCATTGAGCCAAAAAGTTGTAAGTATGGGTAGTTTGTCATTCTTGAGGGGGTCCAGGTGACCTTTAGCTAGAGAGTTTCAAACTCTAGCATCTCAGAGTATTCAGTTTGGGGTTTCAGATAGGGGTGGAGTGTTGTCTAGTGTTGACGTTAAGTCAACATTTCTAGATCATATTTAGGCCAAGAAAATTGAGGATAAGAAGTAGAATGCGCTTTAGAATAAAGTGGTGCGTAGGGAGGTGGCGGACACCACTCTTGACGCAACTGGGGTGTTGTGGTTTGCGGGAAGGTTATGTGTTCCTTAAGTTGGTGATTTGATTCATGATGTACTTTCAAAAGCCCATGGTTTGCGTTATTCTATTAATTCGGGTACAACCAAACTGTACCGTGACTTAATGTATCTTTATTGGTGGACTGGAATGAAGAGGGACATAGTGGATTATGTGTCCAAGTTTCACAATTTTCAGCAGGTGAAGCATGAACATCAAAGGCCTGTGAGGTTGTTTAGGAGAATGCCTATACCTATGTAGAAATGGGAGACCATTGCTATGGATTTTGTGGTGGGTCTGTAACACCCCGTACCTTCCCAACCCTACTTGATGACATTGAATAATGTTTACTTAAGCGTCGAGAGCTATAAGTATGTATTTGGAAATGTTAAAGATGAGAAAAATTGAAATTTGGCCACGTACATGCAATTAGATTTTCATAGGAAGGGTTTTGTGATTTCGTGGAGCATTTGGGTAATACCCCGTACACATTCTAACCTCATTTGGTGACTTGGAGTCATGTTTACTTGATGATTAAGATCACTAATTAAGTATTTTAAAGTGTTTTGATAAGGTATTGGACGATATGCAAGTATTAAGGAAGTGGCCGAAAAATTCAGCAAGGTGCTGAAACTTGCGCCACTACCCTGTTTCAGGGGGTGTGGCGCAAGCCCCTAATTCAGAGGACATGGAAAACTTGCGCCACTGCTTTGCTTTGCAGCAGTGGCGCAAGGCACAAATATTTTGCCTTTTCGGGCTCGTTTCGCCACGCAATTCTACGACGATTATTAGATGGTTTCTTTTGGTTCTTGGGAGTTCTTTGAGTGTTGTTAAAGCTTCAAATACCTCAATACACTCCTACATACTTCTACATGATCAAACCATGAAACACAAGTAATTATCAAAAATGTTCAAGGAAGCCATGGACGACTAGAATTCCTATTTTTGCGATTTAGACGACGAATGAGAATCTCATAAGAGAATATTGTCGTGACATTATGGAATTATTTAAACATGAGATATATGATGGATTATGCATGAAGATTGGTGGGCTATGTTGAGATGTGTTATTGGGACCAAATTAAGGCCCAAAAGTGGAACAAATACATGGCCCAAATGGGTCAAATGACCCATTCTCCCATTTGACCTTCTAGAACATGATATTTAATGCCATGGAATGGCTAAGGATGGAATTGAGGGATTATAAAAAGGGCCAAAAATCTGATTTATTATTCATTACACACACACATGCTTTTCTATCTTTTTTTCTAGAATTCTCAAGAAAGCCTCTTTTGCTCTCAAAACCCTAAGGCACTCTTTGGAGAAAGATCATCATCATCCAAGCTTAGGTAAGTGATTATTGTTATGGATTAACATATTATATTCATGGGAAATTATGTATATCATGATATTTATATTGGCAAGGTGGTGAATAGTGTATTTGTGCTTTTGGTGAAAGATGTGCCATCTTTGTGATTGAATTTGAAAAGAGACTTGATGTCTTAATGAAAGAGTATGATATGGATAAAATATGAACATGTATGGTGTGATTTTGTTATTACACTTATTATTTTTCTAAAAGTGTAAATTGTGGGATTTTGGCCGATATGTGTTATGAGGTGTATTAAGGTGGTTTGATGGCTTCTTTGTGATGTGATATGAATAAGAAAGTGTAAAGGAGGAGTGTTGTGGTGAAATGTATTGATTTTCATGTATTGGTCAATGTATGGAATATTGGGGGATTTTTGGAATAATGATTTCATAAATGGTATGGTCAAAGGGGAAATGACATGTTAAAGCTAAACATGTGACTTATTGTTATTTTATGCTATTGTAAGGTAATTGGTGGTTAATGTTGGTTTCGTTATGAACTTGTGTTGTAGAGCAAAACACAAGAACGGAGCGGGACTATTGTATGCACGTCTAAGATTATGTATTCGTATTAAGAATACAAGGTATGTAAGGTTCCTTTTTCCATATTCTTCTGCAATATGTTGTTGACATTGACATTGGACTTGTTTCAATTCCGAAAGTTCTAGAGTATATCAATTCAGGTTGACCTATATTGTGATTCATACGCGTCCTATTCTTAGATGAACGATGATTCACTTATCTCTTAGTCGTTGATGGAAGTGGCAAAGATGTCATAACGTTGTAAATTCTAAGGGAACTATCTCAACGAGAGTAATGAGGTAAAGAGAGCTTGTTTAGTTTGAATAGCATTATTCCGATCATGTCTTGTTCCAAAGTCCTATAGTATGATGATTATCCTTGTACCAATTGTTCATAAATAAGAGTACCAATCTCAAAAGAGTAATAAGAGAGGTGATGTGCAAGTTAGTATAATTATTCCTCATAAGTGAAGTTGTCAATCTCATGAGGTAAAGGAGTAAAGTGAGGTGTGCATATAAGTGTGTGCTTTAATGTCATGATCTTTAACGTGTCACTCTCATAACTAAGTAGAGGGTACAAGATTGTAAAGAGGTAATGTGCATGGTTGCTATATGTTTCATTGAGTATGGATCACATTCTAGAGAGTATAAGTTCAACATGGAATAATCCCAATATTGTGATATGTCATTTATTGTAGCCCACCCAAGGTGGAGGTCCGGTATCATATACTTACTTATGTAAGATCTCATAGGATTAGTGAAGGAGGTGAAGTGCGAGCTAATATATCTATCCCTCACAAATTAAGGTGTTAATCTCATGTAGTGTAAGAATGAGGTAAAGTGTATTTGTGTGTTTCAATTAGTGTCATGATCCTTAATTTATTAATCTCTCATAAGTTGATATATCAATTTCTCCCACCATAGAGTGGATGTATGTTCTCCCACCATAGAGTGGATGCATGTTCTCCCACCAAAGTGTGGATGTATGTTTTCCCACAATGAGAGTGGATTTATGTGAACCCACCATGAGAGTGGATGTATGTTACCCCACCAATGGAGTGGATGTATGTTCTCCCCACCATGAGAGTGGATGTATGTTGCCCCACCATGAGAGTGGATGTACGTCGCCCCACCATGAGAGTGGATGTATGTTGCCCCACCATAGAGTGGATGTATGTTGCCCCACCAATAAAGTGGATGTAGGTTAAAACCACCAATAGAGTGGATGTATGCTAAGAGAATAGATGTATGCCATATTATTACCCCCACCACTAGAGTGGATGTATGTGGATGAGTGTTATTCTTCCTAACCAAGTAGATGGACAATAGTGGTAATGAACATAGAAGCAAGAAAGAATCTATTGGAGGCAAGTCTCTTGAGTGAAGGTAATCTCCCTTGAAGGAGAGTAGTTATAAAGATATTGTATAAAATGATGATTTATACACATTGACTATTCTCTCATATCTTATTTTGTTGACATTCTCATGTATGATGCTATTTCTTTTGAGCCTTACATACTCAGTAAATTCTTCGTACTGACCCCCTCGGGGGACTTACCTTACATGTTGCAGGTGCAGGCACTAGTAGGCCTCCACAGTAGGTTGTCAGTGTTGCAAATCTCTGGTGAGCTCCAGTTAGTTTGGGGCTTCTCTGAGTCACTGTTGTACATGTGTTTTGATTTTGTATACGTTGTATAAAGCGGGAACTTGTCCTGACTTTTAGTTCATTTTGGTCAATGCATTTGTTAGAGGCTTTTGTAGACGGATGTGGGTGTATAAATGTGAAGGTACATGCCGTTTTGGACTTGATGGCTCAAACGGCCAAGTTTTACATATATAGCTATGACGACATATGCTTTCATGTGTATGACTTCCGCATAGTTGCATAAGGTGTAATAAGATTCATATGAGGTTATGTATACGAATGTACAGGAGCAAAGATTGGTTCTCTCAGGCCTTATCGACTTCGGATTCCAATCACGCCTCGTTGGGATTCGAGGCGTGACAAAAGTGGTATCAGAGCAGGTCGTTCTAAGGGTGTCTACAAAGCCGTGTCTGAGTAGAGTCTTACTTATCGATGTGTTGTGCACCACATTTATAAGTAGGAGGCTACGGGGCATTTAGGATGTTGTTTTTTTTCTTCATTCTAGATCGTGCAATAGAGCCAGTGTTGTAAAGTGAATTGTATCTGACCATGGTGATTGTTTTTCTTTGGTATAGTCAAAATGCCAAACACGAGGAGAGGTAAAGGTAAAGGGAAGCAGGTAGATGTGCCTGCTTAAGAAGGAATGAGTAGGCTACCACCTGACCAAGCTAGTCAAGGTGGAGCAAATGCTAAAATTTCATCGCGGTCCTCGTCTACTTTTCCAGCTCCGGAGGAGCCAGTTGGTAGAGAAGTACCCGTAGAATCGCCAATGAATGCCACAGATCAAGCTTTAAGAAATGCAGTACACATGTTGACACAGTTAGTGGCTGCACAAACTCGGGGATGAACTGGTCCAATGGTAAATGAAGATGACGCGGCTAGAGCAGCTAGTCGGCGTACACAGGACTTTCTAAAATTAGACCCTCCCATATTCACAGGGTCCGATACGAAAGCAGATCCACAGGATTTCATGGACCAAGTTCAAAGAGAACTAGAGGTGATGCACGTAACAGGTGTAGAAACGGTTGAACTAGCAGCGTATAGACTGAAGGGCGAGGCTATTTTGTGGTATGAGGACTGGAAAAGATCAAGAGGTATTGAGGTACTCCCAGCTGGTTGGGAAGAATTTAAAATAGCCTTCCTTGATCATTACCTCCCATATGAGATTCGGGAGGCACGTGCAGACCAATTTCTTCATTTGCGTCAAGGAAATATGAGTGCTAGAGAATACAGTTTGCAGTTTAATTCCTTGGCTAGATATGCTCCAAATATAGTAGCCACCATGGAAGATAGAGTCCATCGATATGTGGATAGATTGGAGCCTTATTTGGTACGAGACTGCACTATTGCTGCCTTAAATCGAGATATGGACATAGCTAGAATATAGGCCTTTGCGCAGAAAATGGAGGATCAAAGGCAAAGAAAGAGGATACAGAAAGAGGAAGAAGGGCCATCAAAAAGGGCCAGACCTATGGGGCAGTCTATGTTGTCCCCAGGAGAATCTGGATCTCGAATGTTACCGCCTAGACCCTCATCCTCCTATTTCACAGTAGGTGCTCATTCTCAATTCCGAGGGTCTAGAGGTGGTTGATCTGAACAGACTAGTGGAATTCATGGATCACAGGCGACGAGATCTTCTCGTCAGTTATGCCTGCGCTGTGGGAGATTTCATGCAGGCGAATGCCAGTTTGATACGAATGTTTGCTTTGTATGTAGTAGGCCAGGACACATGATGAGAGAATTCCCACAGAGGCCCACGGGTAGTATGACACGGCCTGCCAGATCAGCCAATGTGGCATCGACAGCTGGTGTATAGTCTGTTGGTCGCGGTGGAGGTGCTAGAGGAGCATCCAGTTCCAGTGGAACTCAGAATTGCACCTATGCTTTAGTGGACCGGCAGAATAAGAAAGCACCTCCTGATGACGGTATCAACTCCTGATGACGGTACAGGTATTTAGGTATATTACCATATTTTACATGATGTATATGTATTGATTGATTTGAGCTCTACTACATCGTACGTTACTCCATTGACTACCGTGAATTTAATAGTCCACTGGGGTTATGAGTTAAGTCAATAGAAATAATTCCACCTGTCGGCGAGTTTAGTATAGTGAAAGGGACATATCGTAATAGTATAGTAGATGGTTGTGATCATGAAAGGTATAATGAAATTTAGAAAGAAGGGAAAAATTACCCTATACTACATGCCATGTGAAGTTGGTAAAAGTGTATAAGAGTTTCCTTTCATATTGTTCCCATTTGAAAGATATGAAGTTTGGAGGATCTCACTAGTCAAGTGTGAAGGTTAATAAATAAAGACATAACGTCTATAACAGTTCTTCGACGAAATCAATAAGTCGAAGAGATACCCATGTTTGTTGCAAATGGAAGAAAGGTTCAAAAGGTGGAAGTGGACCAATAATAAGTAAGTATGCATGAGCCTCAAAGGTTTATGTATATGTATGCTAATATAGAGATGCATTGGTTGTAATTGAAATGACATCGTTAACATTCGAGGACGAATGTTTCTAAGGGGGGAAGAATGTAACACCCCGTACCTTCCCAACCCTACTTGATGACATTGAATAATGTTTACTTAAGTGTCGAGAGTTATAAGTATGTATTTGGAAATGTTAAAGACAAGAAAAATTGAAATTTGGCCACGTACATGCAATTAGATTTTCATAGGAAGGGTTTTGTGATTTTGTGGAGCATTTAAGTAATACCCCATACACATTCTAACCTTATTTGGTGACTTGGAGTCATGTTTACTTGATGATTAAGATCACTAAGTAAGTATTTTGAAGTGTTTTGATAAGGTATTGGACGATATGCAAGTATTGAGGAAGTGCCGAAAAATTCAGCAAGGTGCTGAAACTTGCGCCACTACCCTGTTTCAGGGGGTGTGGCGCAAGCCCCTGATTCAGAGGGCAAGTAAAACTTGTGCCATTGCCTTGCTTTGCAGCAGTGGCGCAAGGCACAAATATTTTGCCTTTCCGGGCTCGTTTCGCCACGCAATTCTACGACGATTCTTAGATGGTTTCTTTTGGTTCTTGGGAGTTCTTTGAGTGTTGTTAAAGCTTCAAATACCTCAATACACTCCTACATACTTATACATGATCAAACCATGAAACACAATTAATTATCAAAAATGTTCAAGGAAGCCATGGACGACTAGAATTTCTATTTTTGCGATTTAGACGACGAATGAGAATCTCATAAGAGAATATTGTCGTGACATTATGGAATTATTTAAACATGATATATATGATGGATTATGCATGAAGATTGGTGGTCTAAGTTGAGATGTGTTATTGGGCCTAAATTAAGGCCCAAAAGTGGAAGAAATACATGGCCCAAATGGGTCAAATGACCCATTCTCCCATTTGACCTTCTAGAACATGATATTTAATGCCATGGAATGGCTAAGGATGGAATTGAGGGCTTATAAAAAGGTCCAAAAATCTGATTTATTATTCATTACACACACACATACTTTTCTATCTTTTTTTCTAGAATTCTCAAGAAAGCCTCTTTTGCTCTCAAAACCCTAAGGCAATCTTTGGAGAAAGATCATCATCATCCAAGCTTAGGTAAGTGATTATTGTTATGGATTAATATATTATATGCATGGGACATTATGAATATCATGATATTTATGTTGGCAAGGTGGTGAATAGTGTATTTGTGCTTTTGGTGAAAGATGTGCCATCTTTGTGATTTGAATTTGAAAAGAGACTTGATGTCTTAATGAAAGAGTATGATATGGATAAAATATGAACATGTATGGTGTGATTTTGTTATTACACTTATTATTTTTCTAAAAGTGTAAATTGTGGGATTTTGGCCGATATGTGTTATGAGGTGTATTAATGTGGTTTGATGGCTTCTTTGTGATGTGATATGGATAAGAAAGTGTAAAGGAGGAGTGTTGTGGTGAAATGTATTGATTTTCATGTATTGGTCAATGTATGGAATATTGGGGGATTCTTGGAATAATGATTTCATAAATGGTATGGTCAAAGGGGAAATGACATGTTAAAGCTAAACATGTGACTTATTGTTAGTTTATGCCATTGTAAGGTAATTGGTGGTTAATGTTGGTTTTTTTATGAACTTGTGTTGTAGAGCAAAACACAAGAACGGTGTGGGACAATTGTATGCACGTCTAAGATTATGTATTCGTATTAAGAATACAAGGTATGTAAGGTTCCTCTTTCCATATTCTTCTACAACATGTTGTTCACATTGACATTGGACTTGTTTCAATTCCGAGAGGCCTAGAGTATATCAATTCAGGTTGACCTATATTGTTATTCATACGTGTCCTATTCTTAGATGAACGATGATTCACTTATCTCTTAGTCATTGATGGAAGTGGCAAAGATGTCAAAACGTTGTAAATTCTAAGGGAACTATCTCAACGAGAGTAATGAGGTAAAGAGAGCTTGTTTAGTTTGAATAGCATTATTCCGATCATGTCTTGTTCCAAAGTCCTATAGTATGATGATTATCCTTGTACCAATTGTTCATAAATAAGAGTACCAATCTCAAAAGAGTAATAAGAGAGGTGATGTGCAAGTTAGTATAATTATTCCTCATAAGTGAAGTTGTCAATCTCATGAGGTAAAGGAGTAAAGTGAGGTGTGCATATAAGTGTGTGCTTTAATGTCATGATCTTTAACGTGTCACTCTCATAACTAAGTAGAGGGTACAAGATTGTAAAGAGGTAATGTGCATGGTTGCTATATGTTTCATTGAGTATGGATCACATTCTAGAGAGTATAAGTTCAACATGGAATAATCCCAATATTGTGATATGTCATTTATTATAGCCCACCCAAGGTGGAGGTCCGGTATCATATACTTACTTATGTAAGATCTCATAGGATTAGTGAAAGAGGTGAAGTGCGAGCTAATATATCTATCCCTTACAAATTAAGGTGTTAATCTCATGTAGTGTAAGAATGAGGTAAAGCGTATTTGTGTGTTTCAATTAGTGTCATGATCCTTAATTTATTAATCTCTCATAAGTTGATATATCAGTTTCTCCCACCATAGAGTGGATGTATGTTCTCCCACCATAGAGTGGATGTATGTTCTCCCACCATAGAGTGGATGTATATTCTCCCACCAAAGAGTGGATGTATGTTCTCCCACCATGAGAGTGGATGTATGTGCCCCCACCATGAGAGTGGATGTATGTTACCCCACCAATAGAGTGGAGGTATGTTCTCCCCACCATGAGAGTGGATGTATGTTGCCCCACCATGAGAGTGGATGTACGTCGCTCCACCATGAGAGTGGATGTATGTTGCCCCACCAATAAAGTGGATGTAGGTTAAAACCACCAATAGAGTGGATGTACGCTAAGAGAATAGATGTATGTCATATTATTACCCCCACCACTAGAGTGGATGTATGTGGATGATTGTTATTCTTCCTAACCAAGTAGATGAACAATAGTGGTAATGAACATAGAAGCAAGAAAGAATCTATTAGAGGCAAGTCTCTTGAGTGAAGGTAATCTCCCTTGAAGGAGAGTAGTTATAAAGATATTGTATAAAATGATGATTTATACACATTGACTATTCTCTCATATCTTATTTTGTTGACATTCTCATGTATGATGCTATTTCTTTTGAGCCTTACATACTCAGTACATTCTTCGTACTGACCTCCTCGGGGGACTTACCTTACATGTTGCAGGTGCAGACACTAGTAGGCCTCCACAGTAGGTTGTCAGTGATGCAGATCTTTGGTGAGCTCTAGTTAGTTTGGGGCTTCTCTGAGTCACTGTTGTACATGTGTTTTGATTTTGTATACGTTGTATAAAGCGGGAACTTGTCCCAACTTTTAGTTCATTTTGGTCAATGCATTTGTTAGAGGCTTTTGTAGATGGATGTGGGTGTATAAATGTGAAGGTACATGTCGTTTTGGACTTGATGGCTCAAACGGCCAAGTTTTACATATATAGCTATGACGACATATGTTTTCATGTCTATGACTTCCGCATAGTTGCATAAGGTGTAATAAGATTCATATGAGGTTATGTATGCGAATGTACAGGAGAAAAGATTGGTTCTCTTGGGCCTTATCGGCTTTGGGTTCCAATCACGCCTCGTTGGGATTCGGGGCGTGACAGGGTCGTCCTAAGACCTTGGGAAAATATGACTCTATTTGGGTGATAGTGGATCGGTTGACAAAATTAGCTCACTTTTTGTTGGTTCAAGTAGACTACAGCTCGCAGCAGTTAGCTAAAATCTACGTCAATGAAATAGTGAGGCTTCATGAGGTACCCCTTACTATCATTTCTGATAGATATGTAAAATATACTTATAAATTTTGGAATAGGTTGCACTAGGAGATGGGAACCAAGCTCACCTTTAGCACAACTTTTCAACCTCAAACTGATGGGCAGTCAGAGAGGATGATTCAATTGCTAGAGGACATGTTGAGAGCCTGTGTTATTGACTTTGGTGGTCATTAGGACCAATTTCTTCCGTTGTGTGAGTTTTCATACAACTATAGCTATCACTCCAGTATCAATATGGCACCATTTGAGGCACTCTATTGAAGAAAGTGTAGGTCACCTATTGGGTGGTTTGAGACTGGAGGTGTTAAACCTTTAGGCACTGACTTGGTGAAGGAGGCTCAAGAAAAAGTAACGTTCATTCAAACCAAGTTGTTGGCTGCTCAATGTAGACAGAAAAAGTATATGAATCATAAGGTAAGAGACATAGATTTCAAGGTTGGTGAACAAGTGTGGCTTAAAGTATCTCCCATGAAGAGAGCCATGAGGTTCGATAAGAGGGACACTGTCGGTATATTGGTCCCATCGAGATTCTTGAGGATGTGTGTCCAGTTGCATACAGGTTAGCTTTACTTTCAGGGTTGTTAGTAGTCCATCTGATACTTCATGTCTCCATGCTCAAACGATACCATAGGGATGGAGACTACATCATTAAATGGGAATCAAACCTATTAGATAAGGATTTGGCTTACGAGGAGGAACCAATAGCGATTCTAGATTAGAATATTCGTAAGTTGAGGACAAAGGAAATTCATTTGGTTAAGGTTCAATAGTAGTATCATTCGGTTGAAGAAATGATAACAATCAAAGAGAGAAGAACAAGAATAAAAGAAAACAAAAGAAGGATATGTGGATTAATATCTAAGTATTGAAATTATGGGCAACAAGGGGCTTGATACCCTCACCTCCCAATTGATTCCAACACCCAAACACAAACCCTAGTTTGAATAAATTAAAGGAAACCAAATACCACAAATGGGTAATCCTCAAATTAATCCAAACCAAAGAAGTTCAACACCAATCTCAAGATTCCACCAACTAAACACTCACTAATTAACCACTAATTCCTTAAGGAAATATGCTAAGAGGAAGACTAAAATTTAACAATATTTTTCAATATTCATCAAAATCTACCATGCCAAATAAGGAATTACCCTATTTATACTAAAGAAATAAAGACAACTAGTTATTACAAATAGAGACAAGGGCCTTGTTTGGGTCATCTTATTGTGAATTCTTGAATTTAAAATCTAGCCACTTGCACCAATGACCCGTTTTTCTTCATCCGCTTCACCCCTTTGATTCTTCCACACGTTGTAGATTCTCCATTAACAATCTTCGGGCTTCTCCCAAGTCCCCTTTTGCATAATCATCATTTGTAGACCTTGGAGTTCCCTTGCTTGACTCCGTGTGAAAGGACGTGTGTCCTCCATGCTAGCATCACGAAACCCTTATTGAAAAGGATTCATCCTCGAATACAAAGGTTCACCTACAATACAAGGAGATAGATCACTAACATTAAACACATTATGAACATTGTACTCACCCGGTAAGTCAACCATGTCGGCATTATCATTGATCCGCTTGAGCACTTTGAAAGGGCCATCTCCCCTTGGACTTAGCTTCCTTCTTCGGACTTGTGGGAACCTTTCCTTTTGGAAATAGACCCATACCCAATCATCCGGGTTGAAGATCACCTCTTTTCTCCCGTAATTCTTCCTCATGGCCACTTTGGAATTGTTCTTTTCGATGGCCTCTCTTACCTTGGAATGAATGTTCATCATCTCTCTTGCCCTTTGTTTGGTATCTAGTATTACAAGAACATGACTAGACAAAGGAGTCATGATTAATGGAAACAAAGGATTAAAACCATAACAAGCTTCAAATGGGGACATCCCAATAGAGGAATGGAAAGACCGGTTATAGGCAAATTTAATCAAGGGTAAACGGTCTTCCCAAGTAGTTGGGGTTCCTTTAATCATACACCTAAGCAAGTTACCAAAAGTCCGATTGACTACCTCGGTTTGCCCATCCGTTTGGGGGTGGCAAGAAGTAGAAAACATAAGTTTGGTACCAAGTGTACCCCAAAGACTCTTCCAAAAATGGCTAAGAAATTTGGAATCCCTATCACTCACAATGGTTTGAGGGACTCCATGCAATTTAAGTACATGAATGACAAACAAGGAGGCAGCATGAGATGCATCATCACACTTATGGCATGGAATAAAATAAGTCATTTTAGAAAATCTATCCACTACCACGAATATGCTATCATGTCCTCTCTTAGTCCTAGGAAATCCTAATACAAAATCCATAGAAATGTCCATCCATGGACCACTAGGAGTAGGAAGAGGAGTGTACTTACCTTGAGGCCAAGTTGTGGATTTGGCTTGCTTGCAATCTAGACATTGTCCACAAATTCGCTCCACATCATGCTTCATCTTGGGCCAATAGAATTGCTCCATGAGAATGTCAAGTGTCTTGGGTACCCCAAAGTGTCCCATAAAACCACCACTATGTGCCTCTTTGACGAATAACTCTCTCCATGAACTCATAGGTACACAAACTCGCCCATCTTTGAACAAAAATCCATCAACCAATTGAAACCTATTAACCCGCTTCCCTTGATGAAGACTTTCAAAAGTATCCTTGAAGTCGGAATCCATAGCATAGAATCCCTTCAAGTTTTCAAATCCCATCATCTTAGAAGCTAAAGCATTGACCAAAACATGCCTTCTTGATAGACCATCCGCCACCACATTCTCCTTTCCTTGCTTGTAGTTGATCACATATGGGAAGGTTTCAATAAACTCAACCCATTTAGCATGCCGCTTATTTAACTTAGATTGCCCCTTAAGGTGTTTTAAGGACTCATGATCGGTCCTTATTATGAATTCTTTGTGCCACAAGTAGTTTTGCCAATGAGCCAACACCCGTACAAGGGCATACAACTCCTTGTCATAAGTTGAGTACCTAAGAGAAGCCCCCTTTAGTTTTTCGCTAAAGTAAGCTAATGGTTTCCCTTCTTGCATTAATACACCACCTATACCAACACTCGAAGCATCATATTCAATCTCAAAAGCTTTATCAAAGTTGGGTAGTTGAAGTAATGGTGAGGAACTCAACATCAATTTCAAGGCTTGAAAGGACTTCTCTTAATCATCCCCCCACACAAAAGGTACATATTTTTTGATCAATTTGGTCAAAGGAGAAGCAATTGAACTAAAGCCCTTTACAAATCGCCGGTAAAAGCTTGCCAACTCATGAAAACTTCTTACCTCGGTTGCATTAGTTGGAGTTGGCCATGACTTGATGGATTCTACCTTTTCTTCATCAACTTCAATACCATTTGCACTAACCACAAAACCTAAAAAGATGACTTTCTCAACACAAAATGAGCACTTCTTGAGATTAGCAAAGAGCCTTTGTTGTAGCAAAACATCAAACACTTGCCTCAAATGGATCATATGCTCTTCAATTGTCTTACTATACACAAAGATGTCATCAAAATATACCACCACAAACTTGTTGATGAAAGGTTTGAGAACATGGTTCATCAACCTCATGAAAGTGCTTGGAGCATTTGTCAACCCAAATGGCATGACAAGCCATTCATACAACCCAAACTTCGTCTTGAAAGACGTTTTCCATTCATCACCCGGTTTCATGCCAATTTGATGATAGCCACTTCGAAGATCAATCTTTGAGAAGACACTTGAGCCACACAATTCATCTAACATGTCATCAAGTCTAGTAATTGGATGCCTATACTTGATTGTAATCTTGTTCACGGCTCTACAATCAATGCACATCCTCCAAGTGCTATCCTTTTTGGGAACAAGGATTACCGGTATGACACAAGGACTTAGGCTTTCTTTGATCAACCCCTTCTCAATAAGTTCTTCCACTTGCCTTTGTAGTTTCTTGGTTTCTTCTGTATTGCTTCTATAGGCCGTCCGGTTTGGAATTTGTGATCCCGGTACAAAATCAATTTGGTGCTCAATTCCCCTCAAGGGTGGTAATCCCTTAGGCATCTCCTCCGAAAATAGATCATTATAGTCCTGCAAAAGAGAAGAAACAATACTAGGCAAAGTGCTAGTATCTTGATTAGCATGCAACAAAAGATTGGTGTTGACAAGGCACACTAGAAAACGTTCCTCATCCACACCGTTGAGACACTTTCTTGGTTTGGCTATCATACACATGTTCTTCTTGTTCTTAGCCAAGGCACTTCCTTCCTTTGGAACATTGGTGGGGCTTTCACCCTCACTCCTCGCCTCATCCACCCTTATTTTCTCCCGAAGTTCCTTCATAGCCCTATAGTCCTCACTCACTTGATATGGAGTGAGAGGTGCGAGCACATACTTCTTACCTTCAATCACAAAAGCATACTTGTTGGATCTTTCGTGGTGCACAACATCTCTATCAAATTGCCATGTCCGTCCCAACAATATATGACAAGCCAACATAGGCACAACATCACAAATCAACTCCTCATTGTACTTGCCCACACTAAATCGGATACTTGCTTGTTTGAGGACTTTCATCTCACCACTCTCATTGAGCCATTGTAGCTTGTAAGGGTTGGAGTGTTTTCTTGTTGGAATTTGCATACGCTCCACCATAGAACTACTTACTACATTGGTGCAACTCCCACTATCAATAATCAAAGAACACACCTTGTCTTAGATTTTGCACCTAGCATGGAATAAATTCTCCCGTTGATCAAGTTCTTCTTTGGCAAGGGCTCCCATGATGCGCCTCACAACGCAAGAAAGATTGGTATTCATCTTCAATTCTTCATTACTATCAAGTAAAGATCTTCCCTTTTCAAGGAAGCAAGCAAAATTCACCCTCTCATCCAACCTTTCTTCTTCATCCCCCGAAGCATCTCCTTCTTCCTCACTTTTGTCTCCCTCCTTCTCACTCTTTTCAACACCCTCTTTCTCATCCTCGGTTCTATACCCATCCCGAAGTGCAACAATTGTTCTTCTATTGGGGCACTCACTAGCAACATGTCCCCTTCCTTGGCATCTAAAGCATTGAATGGTAGAAGGTCGAGGAAAGATAGGTTTGACATAGTTACCTCATTGTGGATTATCATTTGTCTTGTACTTGTAATCAAACTTGACTTGAGTATCTTGACCAACACCCTTAAGTTGCCCTTTAGAAGATGTCGCCTTCCAATTATCTCTACTCTTGTCCCATGTGGATGTGGAAGTATTCTTGGCCTTATAGTACTTTTCTTCTTTCAAATCCATCTCGACCTTTGAGTCATCATGAAAGGCCGCTTCAAGAGTATCATAGTGTTTAAGTTTCAAAGGGTTTAGCATATCATACCTCAAATTGGCCACGAATCGAATCACCGTACATTCCAAGCTTTCATCAAGTTTAGACTTCATTCTTAAATTTTCAAACTCATCATAATACTCCTCCACACTTTTGGAACCTTGCCTCAACATGTACACCTTCTTGAGCACTTCTTGGTAGTAGTTAGGAGTCAAGTACCTCATCTCCATAAGTGTAATCAATTCTAGCCACGTAGGCAGCTCATAGTTGTGATGGCTCTCCCTTCCCGCCTCTTGGACTCCCACCAAGTTGAGGCATACCCTTCAAATTGTGTGAGAGAATACTTTGCCTTCAAAGTTTCCAAAATATTATTTGTGAGAAAGATCCGCTCACTTTGAATTTTCCATTCCAAGAACTCATCGGGGTCACTACTTCCTTTAAACCTTGGAAGTGTGACCTTGATAGTGTTCAAGCCTCTATCTTGATCATTCCTCTCCCCAAACCTATCTCCTCTAACTCCCATCCTATCACCTCTATATCCCATCCTATCTCCTCTATTTCCTATTCTATCTCCTCTATTCTCGTATTCTTGACCTCCCATGCCTTGGGCCCACCTCAATTCCCGAGGCAGAAACCCTTCCCTTTGTACTCCATAACCACCCCTTCCTCCATGCTCCCAAAATTCATCGTTATTGAGCTTATCATTCATTTCATCATAGAGAGGGTTTTGGTATTGGTAGTCTTGGTATGGCATTTATGGTGCATTTTGTGGAGGTGATATGTGGGAATCATGTATGGATGCATTTGATGTGTTTCGGATTGGAGTTTGGTTCCGAACTTGGTCATCCACAAGAAATCGGTTCTCTTGTGGAGGATGATAGGGTTGTGGATGGGGGTATGGTGTAGGTTATCTTGGAAAATTTGGAGTGTTGTTCGTTTGGAAGGTGGATTGTTGGAAGTTTCGGGTTTGATGTGGTGGAGGGTAACATAATTCATGAGCTTGCCCCGGAGTAATGGTGGTGGATTGCACCGACGCCCTCCTCATCTCCTCATTTTTGATTTGAAGTGATTTCCCTCTCTCAACCCGTACCAACCTTTCCTCCATACCTCCCATTCTTCCACTCATTTCCGCAATTTGTTTGGTGAGGTGGGTGAGAGCCTCCATGATGGGGTTTGAGGCTTCACCACTTGGACTCGCATTCGACATGGTACCTACAAAACTCAACAAACAATATTAGTAGAAAAAGCCTCACGTCACTCGTATGTAAACTCTCAACTCACCTCCTAAAGTGTCGTCTCAAAATTGGTAGTGAACTCTAGCTTTGCTTGATCAATTCAAGATCGCCTATCCTTTGTGGTAGAATGGATTCTTGTGACTCTTGAAAGAAGGACGACTCGATTGAAGGTAAAAGGACTTGAATCAAGAAGTTTATCAACTAATTAAGATGATAAAAGTTGAAGAAAAGAAGCACGAAAGAAAACGGACTAAAAAAAAACTAAGTAACAAAAGTAGAAAAATTACTTGTGTTGCTTAATTTGATGAATCAAAGAGAGGATTTGATGTTTTAAAACTAGTTAACAAGTGATTAAAGATGTTAATTACTTGTTAAATAGTTGAGAAATTGAAAGAAGAAAGCGTAGGAAAAAGAATCACGGAGTTTGGACACTTAGAAAAAATTTTGGGTCCAAAGAAAAAAAAAACTAAGTGTTGAAATTGGTTGCTCTCTTAAACTGTAGTCACGCGCATGCAGGTTTTTGGTTGCTGATTTGCTGACGTCAGCTGCCACGTGGTAGGCTGCTGTTGGCCCATGTGGAAATAATAATTTATTTATTTTTTGAATTTCCACAAGTGGACCCACAAACACTTTTGACCAAATTTGACTTGGAATTTTGGATCAAAGTGTACTTCTTCTCCAAGAACAATATGAAGGTGTTCAAGAACACCAAAAACACACACCAACCCTAGCACACCCAAATCAACTCGGAATTAACTCAAAATTTAGGAGTAGCTTCCCCACGACTTAAAGAACAAACCCCAATGAATTTTAAGCCTCAATTTCTCCTCACTCAACAAACCCACTTTTCAAGTTTTGAAACTTCAAAAGCTTGAAAACTCTTTAATGGCAACTTCACTTTCCCAACTCCGATTTGAACGAAATTTGAGATTTAGACTCAAAAAACACTAGAGAATCAAGATCTAGTATCAAAAACAACAAATCAAAACAAAAATATTTTCGGATTTTATTTATTTATTTTTATTTTTATTTGGATTTTTGGATTTTTGAAGAAATCAAAATCCCAAGATTAAGATTTGTGAAAACAAACCTTAACCTAGGCTCTTGATACCAAAATGATAACAATAAATGAGGGAAGAACAAGAATAAAAGAAAACAAAAGAAGGATATGTGGATTAATATCTAAGTATTGAAATTATGGGCAACAAGGGGCTTGATACCCTCACCTCCCAATTGATTCCAACACCCAAACACAAACCCTAGTTTGAATAAATTAAAGGAAACCAAATACCACAAATGGGTAATCCTCAAATTAATCCAAACCAAAGAAGTTCAACACCAATCTCAAGATTCCACCAACTAAACACTCACTAATTAACCACTAATTCCTTAAGGAAATATGCTAAGAGGAAGACTAAAATTTAACAATATTTTTCAATATTCATCAAAATCTACCATGCCAAATAAGGAATTACCCTATTTATACTAAAGAAATAAAGACAACTAGTTATTACAAATAGAGACAAGGGCCTTGTTTGGGTCATCTTATTATGAATTCTTGAATTTAAAATCTAGCTACTTGCACCAATGACCAGTTTTTCTTCATCCGCTTCACCCCTTTGATTCTTCCACACGTTGTAGATTCTCCATTGACAATCTTCGGGCTTCTCCCAAGTCCCCTTTTGCATAATCATCATTTGTAGACCTTGGAGTTCCCTTGCTTGACTCCGTGTGAAAGGACGTGTGTCCTCCATGCTAGCATCAAGAAACCACTTGGGAAACCGAGAAGGACATATGGGATAATTACTCTCAATTGTTTGAGGATACAGGTACTCTCTTCTTTCCTTATTTAAACCTATTTTTCTCATTTTATTATTTGGGGATGAACAATGAGAAAATTGGTATCTGTTGTAATGACCCTTTCCTTCATTACGTATAAGTCACTCATTTTAAATTTCATGCTAAAAGTTCTTCTCGGATTTAAGGTTATAAATTTCAAGCTAGGCTAGTTTCAAATGAAATCTAAGTGGGGTGGGGTCTAGGGAAATATAGAAATGAATTAAGAAAGTGTGGTGGTATTTGACTTTATTTCTAGTTATCTAAGATAATAAGGAACCCGTAGGATTTTACGGAATTGAATTTGGGTAAGTATATCTCCTGAAATTGATCTTAGCATAAAGGGTATTGTTTTGGGATGTCTCGGTATTTAAGGTGTGTTGTGAAAAAGGGTAATTTTTAGGAAAAATTAGACATTATTTCCTGCCCATATTGCTATAGCGACGTACATGTTGCTATAGCAACATGCCCAAAAGCAGAAAAATACCCATTATAGCGCCCAGTCAATAAAGTTAACAAAGGTTATAGCAACGTCGCTATAGTGATGTATGTAGCTATATCGACTAAAATCATTGTTTTATATTAGAAATCCCCCAAAATGGGTTATTCTTCTAAAATACATTTTAGGGTAAGGGAGAGGAAATTTTGGGGAAAAATCATTAGCTGACCATCGTTTAGCTTTGTTAAGGTAAGGATTTCAACCCCGTTAACTAGTAAATTGATAATCTAGCCTTAGAATTACTAGTTTATGAAGTTTGGGGAGGGTTAAGGACTGATTTTAGTTGTTTTTCTAAAGCAAGGGAGTAATTTAAGTATAAAACCAATGGGTTTTAGTTAATGATAGTTAAATTACCCTTGCATGTCATTAGTTGACTAATTATTCAATGGAATTGGTAGTTTTTGGTGAATTATGGTACAAAATCCCAAGAACGGGGAGGGAATGATCATGAACTTGGCCTTAGGGTTGGATATGAGTTATAATTCCCAATGTGGTAGGTCATTTCATTAATTATGTGTTTGCATGTATTTCTAGGCCGAGATCAAGCAAAAATTGCACGTAAAGGCAAGGCTCAAGCTTAGTTGAGTTGTGCATGCTTTGATTGAGGTAGGTGATGGTATTGTAGTTTAATACAACTTGTACTATATGTGCATGTTAACTACTTTTTAGTATGTCTTGCTAGTATATGTTGTTTGGTGTGGTCAATTCGATGAATTTATCTTGTCGTATGAGTTTGACCTGCCTTACTGCTAATGTGGAATATTTGGTATTTGAACATTCTATCAGCTTATTGGTGGAATAAGGCTGGCAGACACCTGTGTCTGGGGTTTTGGTACATGGACAGAATTTATACCCTACAGATCATGACTAGAGGGTGGTTATGATACCCATAGCGTATATGTACGAGATTCAAGTGAGTTTGACTCTTCAATGAGTGAACCGGGGAATATGTTTTTATGTTTGATAATTGCTTAACTTGTCTTGACTTGTTTGTGGCTGAGCTGATTGAACTTGACTTGGTTGTAAATGTCTTGACTTGTTTTTTGTATTCCTAAGCTGCTTATTTGATACTTGTTGTGCTAGGTGTAGGTAAGAAAGAGCATGGATTAACTTGTTGTACTATGTTTTGGTTAAGTGTTCATATTTTCTTCTTGGGTTGGCCAAATGACCCTATCAATACACTGTTGTTTTCTTGTGTGTTGATACTACACTTGCTCTTACTTTTGTTGAGCGCAATGCACATTCCAGTGGCTCCTACAATACCTCACTTATGATTATAGCATGTGATTCGGATTTCAGGGTGCGCAACATATTCGGGCTACCATGGAATCTTTCTTTTATGATATTGTCCCTGTTTGGACTTATGCACTCTTCTTAGTTTTGGGGTTGCATCCTCTTCTACCTCTGATCTTTGAATTCTAAGGATGTTTTTATTTTAGTATTTATTTTCGCATTTCTTAGTTTGCTAGACTGGATAATCCTTAAACTATTAATGGGATAGTTTTCTTCCTTTTCTCTAAATGTTGGTTAATGCTTTTGAGGTTATTGGTTCTCCCACCAGAGAATGTGGTGGGTGCCACTCACATCTATTTGGTTCGTGATAGTTTATCATCGAAACGGGTATGATTCCTAGGTGACGTACTGCATAACTACACTGCCACTGTAAGATTGATCACCATAGTTAGGGCGACTCCTCTTTTAGCCCCAGGGATCAATATGGATCAATAAATTAAGTTTTATCCTATACTCTAGCAAGGTTTACGATGTCTCTCCCCAACAAGGGCAAGACGTTGGTCATCATTATGTTCACATAGTATATGTTGGTTAAGAGAAACTCCCTCAAAATCAAAAAGACTGAATATTTTTCTTTACCACTATTTATTTTTGTGGTTGTATTGCATCAACATATATCTATGAAAGAACTTTAGTAATATATTTATAACTCATGTTTTAGAAAGTCAATTCATCATGATTCTTACATATTTAAATTGTATTTTATGATTCATTTAATTTATTATTTTGGTTCTTCAGTTTTACAACAGAAGTTAGTTAGTTTTAAATTATATTTTTGTCTACTTCTTTTTATCATGGTTTGGTTAGAATGTCATTTTCAGTTTTACTCTTTACTATTAGCTTGTGTTGAGTCTTCATTGCATCCAGAGGACTTGGTTATGTTTTCTTTCTTTTTTTCTAGTTCAAGACAATTTTAATTTTAATAATGGTAGCTCGGGGTCTTGTCCCGACTAACTTATTCAGTTCATTGGTTTTAGAGGCTTCATTAGACTATTGTTGATCTAGTTGTCAATGTTGTCTTTCAGTTTACTTTTGGTATTGAGGTTTTAAAACATTTCCCTTTATTAAGAAGTTTAGTTGTACTTATTATTTTCCAACTTCTGTATTTGTCAAAGTTTACCTATACTAATTTCATGCATAGCTAAATGGTTCTCTCGGGCGGGCCAGTGAAGGTTTGGGTGCCTATTACATCAAGGGCTTTATCTTGGGACATGAAAAACTTTATTTTGTAGCATAGAGTACAAGTGTCCTAGGGTTTCTATGAAGCAGTGTCGAGTAGAATCCTAATTATGGGTGTAAAGCGCGCCACATTTATAATTAAAAGGCTACAAGGAATTTAGGAATAGTTCTTTTCTTTCATGCTATAGTTCGTGTGATGTAGTTGAACTCTATGATATTTTTCAAACTCATGATTTACTGCATTTCAGATCATGCTTCTTAAAAGAACTTCTTGTAAGTGAATGTAACGACCCAAAACATCATTATGTTAAAAAAAAAAACATTCCAAAAACATTTTACGATGAATAAATTCCTCTGGTTGGACTTGATAGAATTAATTTCGTGGGGAAAAAGCAGGCGCCAACCCAAATTTCTTGTAAAAAACCTCTTTTATTCCAGCCTCCTTAGGTCATCTTTTTCCACTAAACAAAACCCTGAATAAACCCCAGACCTAGAGCTATGAGGTTTCAAAGGTCATGCATCATGAGGGCGATTCTGAGGCACACCTAGCGAGAACTTGATGCGGGGAGACACTAGCACGTGCGGGATAACTTCCTCTTCTCAGTAGTAGCGTAATTCATCTATGAGGTAGGTTAGGGCTAAATTGTAGTATACTTGGGCTATATGCATGTAATCTTGATAGTAATGTAGAGAGTTTTCATATCTTAGGTCTTCGGGCATGGTGTTTGGGTGGACGAAAATGATAACAACCGGTTTAGGCTTTAATATTGTAGTAAATTATTTTTCTACTCAGATGGTCCGATATTTGTGGCATGAATTGGTTGAATTAGGTGAGGATTATAGTTAGTTAACCGAATACATTTACATGATGGGTATGGGGAGGGGTAAGACACGCCCAAAAGAAGAACAGGGTAAACTAAGGTTAGATTAGGTTTCTCATAGCAACTTAGGAAAACCCATAGACTTGCATTAAGGATTAGTAATGAAGCATAAGTGCAAAGTAAGAACTAAATAAGTAAAGATACTTGAGTTTGAGTGTCATAAGGGTTTAATTAAGTAGACAGGACGGTTGAAGGGTAGACTAACAGTAAGGTATATGGAAGGATAAGTATTTTTGGATAAAGGTCGATCGAATACCAAGTGTAAAGGTATAAAGGTCAGGTATTAGTGTTTGGAGTTGAGGTATTAGATAAGGGTGTGAGAAAGATTTAAAAACCCGAACGCACATTAGAAAAAAGGGGTTGGCTTTGTCATCTGACAGAATACCTATGAATTCTTAGAGGATACGTATCTATATATAAATATAAGTATATATATATATATATATATATATATATATATAAAAGTGGATCCCAAGCCAACCAGAAGAGAGGGTAGAAGTTTTGATAGTGATTTAACACCGTGACGGTTGGTACATTTATGGAGATAGAATTTTGCCTCGGTCATTGTATGCAAATTGAACATTCATAATTGCTTTTGGGCACTCCTTGTGATATTTGACTGCATTTGTATATTCATACATGTTGATGATGATGGTTGTATTGGTGTTATGGGATGAGTTAATGATATTGATTATGGTAAAGAGATCATGTTGATGATGATATTGATAATGATATTGAGATTATTATGAAATGAAAGATGTAAATGGTGTTGAGGAGATAAAGAGAAGATGCGCATATTATGCATACATAAATTCATCTTATGCATAGGATGTACATTCATACTTGTATGATTGAGATAAACTTATTGATGGAAACCTATTGATATTCATAAATAATTACTGTCCTGCTTATTTAGTAATGAAGGAGAAGGACATATATATAAGAGGGTATAAATGTATACTTAGTTATATTATATTAGTTAAGTGATGAGGAAATACGAGCTACCCAATTGGTGCCCTCGAAGTATTAATATAGTGAAGCACATAAGACTATCAAAAATAGGTTAAAAACAATAAGTGATGGGTCATCACTTGCCTGACGGGTCATCAAAGTGATCCGTCAGCTCTAGGTAGAATGGTGGCCAAGTGGCTCCTTGTTAATGAGTTTTCCTGAGGGTTCGTCAAGGCTGTGACAATTAGTCATGCAATTCGTCAAGCAAAGACAGCTGCGAACTCCTGAGCTTCCGAAACTGTACTCCCAGTGGCCCCTTTTGAACTCCTGTCTTATATTTTCCGTTTTTGTAATATTCTCTTTTTGTATTAACATTTATCCTTTATTCTTTTGGCCTTTTCTTGGATCTAGCAGCATCTTTTTGATGAATCTTATTTTTGAAGATTTGAATGTCCTCAAGAAAACACTAAGAAAACATATGAAGATCCAACATTCTTAACTCTCTAATTTTTGCTCCAAATTCCAGGAAATTCGAGATCCAAGCTCCCCATGCTATGGAGAACAAACCCCAATAACTTTGAAGCCTTAATTTCAAACCAATAATTTCTGATATTAGAATCCACTTCCATTTTTTTTCAAACTTCAAACTCAAAAATGGTGGATCCTTCAACACTACTCGTTTTGGGCCCAAATTTCAGCTGGAGACTCCCCTCAACGTATAAAAAAAACCCACTAAGAATCAAGCTCGAATAAACAACAAATCAAAGAACCCATTTCATGTAATTCAAGTTCTCCAAGCTTCCCTTTTCAACAATGTTAGAATTTCAAAACTCTATCTCCAAATGAGATAAAAACTCAAACCTAGACTCAAATGATAATAGCGAACAAGAATCTAGTATCGGAAACACCAAAAAAGACTCAAAATAAAAAAAAATATTTTGGATTTTTTTCAAAAATGTTTTTATACCCCTTACCTCGTCTCAAAGGTAATGGGTCATCAGCTTAGCCTTTAGGTATAGGCAGAAAGGAGCTTTGTGGAATCTTTGCTGGCGAATGAAGCTGATGGGTCGTCACGTGAATCGTCATGCACTCCACTAAAAATGTTGTTTCTGCGTCAAGGTGACATTTTAAGTGACGGGTCGTCAAAGTGATCCGTCAGTTCTAGGCTGAATGGTGACAAAGTGGCTCCTTGTTGACAAGTTGGTCTGATAGTTCGTCAAGGCTATGATGATTAGTCACGCAATCCATCAATCCTAGACATATAAAAACTCCTGAACCTCTGAAATTGTAGTCCCTGTGGGCTCTTTTTGTACTCCTGTCTTGTCTTTTCCCTTTTTGGAATATTCCAACACTTATCCATTCATCTTTTGACCTTTCTTGGATCTAGCAACACCTTTTTTATAAATCTTCTTCTAAAAGATTTGAATGTCCTCAAGAACATTAAGAGAAAATATTAAGATCCAAAATTCATAACACTCTCATTTTTGCTTCAAATTCCATGAAATTCAAGATCTAAGCTCCCCATGCTATGGAGAACAAACCCCAACAACTTTGAGGCCTCAATTTTTACCCAATAATTTCAGATCTAAGAACCCACTTCCATTTTTCTACAAACTTCAAACTCAAAAGTGGTGGATCCTTCAGTACTACTCGTTTTGGGCCCAAATTTCAGCTGGAGCCTCCCCTCAACGTAGAGAACAAAACAAACTAAGAATCAAGCTCGAATCAACACCAAATCAAATAACCCATTTCATGTTCTTCAAGCAACAATGGTAGAATTTCAAAACCTTATCTCCAAATGAGATGAAAACTCAAATCTACATTCTATTCATATTAGGGAACAAGAATCTAGTATCAAAAACACCGAACAAGACTCTAAACAAACAAAAATATTTTGGATTTTTGTCAAAAATATTTTTTGGTCCTTTTTTATTTGATACCCCTTACCTCGTCTTAAAGGTGACAGGTCGTCAAAGAGGTGATGTGTCGTCAGCTTGGCCCTCAAGTCAAGAAAGAATGGATCTTGGTTGAATCTTTGCCGATGGATGGAATTGACGGGTCGTCACATGAACCGTCATGCACTCCACTAAAAATATTGTTTCTACCTCAAGGTGTTGTTTTAATCGATAAGTCATCAATTGCCTGACGAGTCGTCACTTGCCTAACGGATCGTCACAGTGATCCATGAGTTCTAGGTAGAATGGTGACCTAGTGGCTCCTTATTGTCGAGTTGGCCAGATGGATCGTATAGGCTGTGAAGATTAGTCACGTAATCAAACAAGCCTAGACAGATGCAAACTTTTGAACCACCGAAATTATACTCCATATGGGTCCCTTTTGTACTCCATTCTTGTCTTTTCACTTTTTGGAATATTCTTATTTTGTACTAACACTTATCCTTTCTTCTTTTGGCTCTTTCTTGGATCTAGCAACACCTTTTTGATTAATCTTCTTCTTGATGATTTGAATGTCCTCAAGAACACTAAGAAAAAAATATGAAGATTCAAAATGCATAACTCTCTCATTTTTTTCTCTCAATTCCACAAATTTTGAAATCCAAGCTGCCCAAGCTATGGAGAAAAACCCCAACAACTTTGAAGCCTCGATTTTAACCCAATAATTTCAGATCTAAGAACCCAGTTCCATTATTCTTCAAACTTCAAACTGAAAAATGGTGAATCCTTCAATACTAGTCGTTTTGGGCTCAAATTTTAGCTGGCGTCTCCCCGCAACGTAGAGAACAAAACCCACTAAGAATCAAGCTCAAACCAACACCAAATCAAAGAATACATTTCATGGTCTTAAAGCTTTTTTTATCAACAATGGTGGAATTTCAAAACTCTATCTCTAAATGAGATGAAAACTCAAACCTAGACTCTATTGATATTAGAGAACAAGAATCTGGTATCAGAAACACCAAACATGACATAAAATTAAACAAAAATATTTTAGATTTTTGGATTTTCATCAAAAAAAAATTTAGGACCTCTTTTTTTCTTCTCAAATCTGAAGGGTTGCCAAAGAGGTGACGGGTGGTCAGCTTGGCCGTCAGGTTTATATAGAATGGAGCTTTGTGACTTCTTTACTGACAGATGGAACTGCCGGGTTGTCACATAAACTGTCATGCACTCCACTAAAAATGTTGTTTCTGCCTCAAGGTGACGTTTTAAATGATGGGTCATCACTTACCTGATGGGTTGTCACATTGATCCATCAGTTTTAAGCAGAATGTTTACAAAGTGGCTACTTGTTGACGAGTTGGCCTTACTGTTCATCAAGGCTGTGACGATCAGTCAGGCAATCTGTCAAGCCTAGACAAATGTGAACTCCAGAGCCTCCAAAATTATACTACCTGTGTGCCTCTTTTTCACTCCTTTCTTGTCTTTTCCATTTTCGAAATATTTTCTTTCTATACTCACACTTATCCTTTCTTATTTTGGCCCGGCCCTTTTTGCATCTAGCAATACCTTTTTGATGAATCTTCTTCATGAAGATTTGAATGTCCTCAAGAACACTAAGAAAAAATATAAAGATTCAAAATTCGTAACTCCCACATTTTTGCTCCAAATTCTACAAAATTTGAGATCTAAGATCCCAATGCTATTGTGAACAAACCCTAACAACTTTAAAACCTCGATTTTAACCCAATAATTTCAGATGTAAGAACCCATATCCATTTTCTTCAAACTTCAAACTCAAAAATGGTGGATCCTTCAATACTACTCGTTTTGGGCTAAAATTTTAGCAGGAGCCTCCACTCAATGTAGAAAACAAATCCCACTAAGAATATAGCTCGAATCAACACTAAATGAAAGAACTCATTTCATGTTCTACAAGTTCTTCAAGCTTCCTTGTTCAACAATGGAGGAATTTTAATACTCTTTCTCTAAAAGAGATAAAAACTCAAACCTAGACTCTATTGATATTAGGAAACAAAAATCAAAGAGCAGAAACACCAAACAAGACTCCAAATCAAACAAAAATATTTTGGATTTTTGTCAAAAATGTTTTTAGGATCTTTTTTTAATCCCTTACCTCGTCTCAAAGGTGACGGGTCGTCAGCTTGGCTGTCAGGTCTAGATAGAATGGAGCTTTGTGGAATATTTACTGACAGATGGAACTGACGGGTCATCACATAAACCATCATGAACTCTACTAAAAATGTTGTTTGTTCCTCAAGGTGGCGTTTTAAGTAACGATTCGCCACTTGCCTGATGGGTTGTCACAGTGATTCGTCAGTTCTTGGCAGAATGGTGACCAAGTGAATCCTTCTTAATGAGTTAGCCTGATGGTTCATTAGGGTTGTAACGATTAGTCATGCAATCCATCATGCCAAGACAAATGCAAACTCTCGAGCCACCAAAATTGTACTCCCTTTGAGCCCCTTTCTTGTCTTTACCCTTTTTGGAATATTATCTTTTGTACTAACACTTATCCTTTCTACTTTTTACCCTTTCGCGGATCTAGCAACACCTTTTTGATGAATCCTATTCTAGAATATTTGAATGTCCTCAAGAATACTAATAAAAAATATGAAGATCCAAAATTCATAACTCTTTCATTTTTGCTCCAAATACTATGAAATTTGAGATCCAAGCTCCCTATGCTATGGGGAACAAATCCCAACAACATTGAAGCCTCGATTTCAACCCAATAATTTCAGATCTAAGAACCCACTTCCATTTTCTTCAAACTCAAAAATCGTGGATCCTTCAATACTACTCGTTTTGACCCAAATTTCAGCCAGAGCCTCTCCTCAATGTTGAGAACAAATCCCACTAAGAATCAACACCAAATCAAAGAACCCGTTTCAAGTTCTTCAAGCTTCCATGTTCAACAATGGTGGAATTTCAAAACTCTATCTCCAAATGAGATAAATACTCAAACCTAGACTATATTGTTTTTAGAGAACAAGAATTTAGTATCTGAAATACCAAACAAGACTCAAAATAAAAATAAAATATCTTGGATTTTGGAATTTTTGTCAAAAGTATTTTAGGACCTTTTTTTAATTTTGTTTTAGTTTTAACAGCTTACCTCATCTCAAAGGTAACGGGACCGTCAAAGAGATGATGGATCGTCAGTTCGCTGTCAGGTCTAGACAGAATGGAGCTTTGTGGAATATTTAATGACGGATGGAATTGACGGGTCATCACATTAACCGTCATGCACTCCACTAAAAATTTTGTTTCTGCCTCAAGGTGATGGTTTAAGTGACAGTTCGTCACTTGCCTGACGGGTCATCATAATGATCTGTCAGTTCTTGGCAGAATGGTGACTAAGTGGCTCCTTATTGACGATTTGGCATGATGGTTCTTCAAGGTTGTGATGATTAGTCATGCAATCCGTCAAGCGTAGACAAAAGAAAACTCCTGAGCCTCCAAAATTGTACTCTCTATGGTTCCCTTTGTACACTATTCTTATCTTTACCCTTTTTGGAATATTCATTTTTTGTACTAACACTTATCCTTTCTTCTTTTGGACCTTTCTTGGATTTAGCAACACCTTTTTTATAAATCTTCTTTTTGAAGATTTGAATGTCCTCAAGAATACTAAGTAAAAAAAAAAATCCAAAATTCATAACACTCTCATTTTTGCTCCAAATTCCATGAAATTCGAGATCCAAGCTCCCCATACTATAGAGAACAAACCCCAACAACTTTGAGGCCTCGATTTCAACCAAATAATTTTAGATCTAAGTACCCACTTCCATTTTTCTTCAAACTCAAAAATGGTGGATCCTTCAATACTACTCTTTTTGGGCCAAAATTTTAGCTGGACACTCCCCTCAACGTAGAAAACAAAACCCACTAAGAATCAAACTCGAATCAACACCAAATCAATGAACCCATTTCATGAAATTCAAGTTATTCTAGCTTTCCTATTCAACAATAGTGGAATTTCAAAACTCTATCTCCAAATGAGATGAAAACTCAAACCTAGACTCTATTGATATTAGGGAACACCAAATCTAGTATCGAAAACACCAAACAAGACTCAAAATTAAACAAAAATATTTTGGTTTTTTGTTAAAAAGGTTTTTCTTACCCCTTACCACATTTCAAAGGTAACAGGTCGTCAAAGAGGTGAAGGGTCATCAGCTTAGCCGATAGGTCCAGATAGAATAGAGATTTGTGGAATCATTGTTGACTGATGGAACTGACGGGTCATCACGTGAACCATCATGCACTCCACTAAGAATGATGTTTCTACCACTAGGTGGCGTTTTAAGTGATGGGTCGTCACTTGCCTGACCAGTCGTCATAGTGATCCGTCAGTTCTAGGCAGAATGGTGAACAAGTGGCTCCTTCTTGATGAGTTGGCCTGACGTTTCGTCAAGGTTGTGAAAATTAGTCACGTAATTCGTCAAGCGTAGACAGATGCAAACTCTTGAGACTCCGAAATTGTACTCCCTATGGGCCCCTTTTGTACTCATTTTTTGTCTGTTTTCTTCTTAGAATATTCTCTTTTGGTACTAACACTAATCCATTCTTCTTTTGGCCCTCTCTTGGATCTAGCAACACCTTTTTTATAAATCTTCTTCTTATAGATTTGAATGTCCTCAAGAACATTAAGAGAAAATATTAAGATCCAAAATTCATAACACACTCATTTTTGCTTCAAATTCCATGAAATTCGAGATCTAAGCTCCCCATGCTATGGAGAACAAACCCCAACAACTTTGAAGCCTCAATTTATACCCAATAATTTCAGATCTAAGAGTCCACTTCCATTTTTCTACAAACTTCAAACTCAAAAGTGGTGGATCCTTTAGTACTACTCGTTTTGGGCCCAAATTTCAGCTGGAGCCTCCCCTCAACGTAGAGAACAAAACACACTAAGAATCAAGCTCGAATCAAAACCAAATCAAATAACCCATTTCATGTTCTTCAAGCAACAATAGTAGAATTTCAAAACCTTATCTCCAAATGAGATGAAAACTTAAATCTACTCTCTATTGATATTAGGGAACAAGAATCTAGTATCGAAAACACCGAACAAGACTCTAAACAAACAAAAATATTTTGGATTTTTGTCAAAAATATTTTTTGGACCTTTTTTATTTGATACCCCTTACCTCGTCTTAAAGGTGACAGGTCGTCAAAGAGGTGATGTGTCGTCAGCTTGGCCCTCAAGTCAAGAAATAATGGATCTTGGTGGAATCTTTGGCGATGGTTGGAATTGACGGGTTGTCACATGAACCGTCATGCACTCCACTAAAAATATTGTTTCTACCTCAAGGTGATGTTTTAATCGATAAGTCATCAATTGCCTGACGAGTCGTCACTTGCCTGACGAATCATCACAGTGATCCGTGAGTTCTAGGCAGAATGGTGACCTAGTGGCTCCTTATTGATGAGTTGGCCAGATGGATCGTATAGGCTGTGAAGATTAGTCACGCAATCCAACAAGCCTAGACAGATGCAAACTTTTGAACCACCAAAATTATACTCCATGTGGGTCCCTTTTGTACTCCATTCTTGTCTTTTCACTTTATGGAATATTCTCATTTTGTACTAACACTTATCCTTTCTTCTTTTGGCTCTTTCTTGGATCTAGCAACACCTTTTTGATTAATCTTCTTCTTGATGATTTGAATGTCCTCAAGAACACTAAAAAAAAAATATGAAGATTCAAAATGCATAACTCTCTCATTTTTTTCTCTCAATTCCACAAATTTTGAAATCCAAGCTCCCCAAGCTATGGAGAAAAACCCCAACAACTTTGAAGCCTCGATTTTAACCCAATAATTTCAGATCTAAGAACCCAGTTCCATTATTCTTCAAACTTCAAACTAAAAAATGGTGAATCCTTCAATACTAGTCGTTTTGGGCTCAAATTTTAGCTGGTGTCTCCCCTCAACGTAGAGAACAAAACCCACTAAGAATCAAGCTCAAACCAACACCAAATCAAAGAATCCATTTCATGGTCTTCAAGCTTCCTTTATCAACAATGGTGGAATTTCAAAACTCTATCTCTAAATGAGATGAAAACTCAAATCTAGACTCTATTGATATTAGAGAAAAAGAATCTGGTATCAGAAACACCAAACAAGACATAAAATTAAACAAAAATATTTTAGATTTTTGGATTTTCATCAAAAAAAAATTTAGGACCTCTTTTTTTTCTTCTCAAATCTGAAGGGTCGCCAAAGAGGTGATGGGTGGTCAGCTTGGCCGTCAGGTTTAGATAGAATGGAGCTTTGTGACTTCTTTACTGACAGATGAAACTACCGGGTTGTCACATAAACAGTCATGCACTCCACTAAAAATGTTGTTTCTGCCTCAAGGTGACATTTTAAATGATGGGTCATCACTTACCTGATGGGTTGTCACATTGATCCATCAGTTCTAAGCAGAATGTTTACAAAGTGGCTACTTTTTGACAAGTTGGCCTTACTGTTCATCAAGGCTGTGACGATCAGTCAGGCAATCTGTCAAGCCTAGACAAATGTGAACTCCAGAGCCTCCAAAATTATACTACCTGTGTGCCTCTTTTTCACTCCTTTCTTGTCTTTTCCATTTTCGAAATATTTTCTTTCTATACTCACACTTATCCTTTCTTCTTTTGGCCCGGCCCTTTCTTGCATCTAGCAATACCTTTTTGATGAATCTTCTTTATGAAGATTTGAATGTCCTCAAGAACACTAAGAAAAAATATAAAGATTCAAAATTCGTAACTCCCACATTTTTGCGCCAAATTCTACAAAATTTGAGATCTAAGATCCCAATGCTATTGTGAACAAACCCTAACAACTTTAAAACCTCGATTTTAACCCAATAATTTCAGATGTAAGAACCCATATCCATTTTCTTCAAACTTCAAACTCAAAAATGGTGGATCCTTCAATACTACTCGTTTTGGGCTAAAATTTTAGCAGGAGCCTCCACTCAATGTAGAAAACAAATCCCACTAAGAATATAGCTCGAATCAACACTAAATGAAAGAACTCATTTCATGTTCTACAAGTTCTTCAAGCTTCCTTGTTCAACAATGGAGGAATTTTAAAACTCTTTCTCTAAAAGAGATAAAAACTCAAACCTAGACTCTATTGATATTAGGAAACAAAAATCAAAGAGCAGAAACACCAAACAAGACTCCAAATCAAACAAAAATATTTTGAATTTTTGTCAAAAATGTTTTTAGGATCTTTTTTTAATCCCTTACCTCGTCTCAAAGGTGACGGGTCGTCAGCTTGGCTATAAGGTCTAGATAGAATGGAGCTTTGTGGAATCTTTACTGACAGATGGAAATAATGAGTCATCACATAAACCATCATTCACTCTACTAAAAATGTTGTTTATTCCTCAAGGTGGCGTTTTAAGTAACGAGTCGCGACTTGCCTGACGGGTTGTCACAGTGATCCGTCAGTTCTTGGCAGAATGATGACCAAGTGAATTCTTATTAATGAGTTAGCCTGATGGTTCATTAGGGTTGTAACGATTAGTCATGCAATCCATCAATCCAAGACAGATGCAAACTCTCGAGCCACCAAAATTGTACTCCCTGTGAGCCCCTTTCTTGTCTTTACCCTTTTTGGAATATTATCTTTTGTACTAACACTTATCCTTTCTGCTTTTTACCCTTTCGCGGATCTAGCAACACCTTTTTGATGAATCCTATTCTAGAAGATTTGAATGTCCTCAAGAACACTAAGAAAAAATATGAAGATCCAAAATTCATAACTCTTTCATTTTTGCTCCAAATACTATGAAATTTGAGATCAAAGCTCCCTATGCTATGGGGAACAAATCCCAACAACATTGAAGCCTCGATTTCAACCCAATAATTTCAGATCTAAGAACCCACTTCCATTTTCTTCAAACTCAAAAATTGTGGATCCTTCAATACTACTCGTTTTGACCCAAATTTCAGCCAGAGCCTCTCCTCAATGTAGAGAACAAATCCCACTAAGAATCAAGCTTGAATCAACACCAAATCAAAGAACCCATTTCATGTTCTTCAAGTTCTTCAAGCTTCCATGTTCAACAATGGTGGAATTTCAAAACTCTATCTCCAAATGAGATAAAAACTCAAACCTAGACTATATTGTTGTTACAGAACAAGAATTTAGTATCTGAAATACCAAACAAGACTCAAAATAAAAATAAAATATCTTGGATTTTGGAATTTTTGTCAAAAGTATTTTAGGACCTTTTTTTTAATTTTGTTTTAGTTTTAACAGCTTACCTCATCTCAAAGGTAACGGGACAATCAAAGAGATGATGGATTGTCAGTTCTCTGTCAGGTCTAGATAGAATGGAGCTTTGTAGAATATTTAATGACAGATGGAGTTGACGTGTCATCACATTAACCGTCATGCACTCCACTAAAAATTTTGTTTCTGCCTCAAGGTGATGGTTTAAGTGACAGTTCGTCACTTGCCTGACGGGTCATCATAATGATCTATCAGTTCTTGGCAGAATGGTGACTAAGTGGCTCCTTGTTGACAATTTGGCATGATGGTTCTTCAAGGTTGTGATGATTAGTCATGCAATCCGTCAAGCGTAGACAAAAGAAAACTCCTGAGCCTCCAAAATTGTACTCTCTATGGTTCCCTTTGTACACTATTCTTATCTTTACCCTTTTTGGAATATTCATTTTTTGTACTAAAACTTATCCTTTATTCTTTTGGACCTTTCTTGGATTTAGAAACACCTTTTTTATAAATCTTCTTTTTGAAGATTTGAATGTCCTCAAGAATACTAAGTAAAAAAAAAAGAAAATCCAAAATACATAACACTCTCATTTTTGCTCCAAATTCCATGAAATTCGAGATCCAAGCTCCCTATACTATAGAGAACAAACCCCAACAACTTTGAAGCCTCTATTTCAACCAAATAATTTTAGATCTAAGTACCCACTTCCATTTTTCTTCAAACTCAAAAATGGTGGATTCTTTAATACTACTCTTTTTGGGCCCAAATTTTAGCTGGACACTCCCCTCAACGTAGAAAACAAAACCCACTAAGAATCAAACTCGAATCAACACCAAATCAATGAACCCATTTCATGTAATTCAAGCTTTCCTATTCAACAATAGTGGAATTTCAAAACTCTATCTCCAAATGAGATGAAAACTCAAACCTAGACTCTATTGATATTAGGGAATAAGAATCTAGTATCGAAAACACAAAACAAGACTCAAAATCAAACAAAAATATTTTGGACGTTTGGATTATTGTCAAAAATATTTTTAGTACCTTTTTTTAACCTATTAACTCATCTGATTAATGATAGATAATCAGCTTGGCTTTCAGGTCTAGACAGAATGGAGCTTTGTGGAATTTTTACTGATGAATGGAACTGACGGAACGTCATTTGAACCACTATGCTCTCCACTAAAAATATTGTTTCTGTCTCAAGGTGACGTTTTAAGTGACAGGTTATCACAGTGATCTTTCAGTTCCAGGTAGAATGGTGACCAAGTAGCTCCTTGTTGATGAGTTGGCTTGATATTTCGTCAAGGCTGTGACTATTAGTCACGCAATCCGTCAAGCCTAGACAGATGCAAACTCTCGAGCCTCCAAAATTGTACTCCCTGTGGGCCTCTTTTGTACTCCGTTCTTGTCTTTTTCCATTTGGGTAAATTTTCTTTTTTGTACTAACACTTATTATTTCTTCTTTTGGCCCTTTCTCTGATCTAGCAACATCTTTTTGATGAATCCTATTCTTGAATATTGAATGTCCTCAAGAACACTAAGAAAAAATATGAAGATCCAAAATTCATAACTCTCTCATTTTTGCTCCAAATTCAACAAAATTTGTGATCCCAGCTCCTATGCTATGGAGAACAACTCCAACAACTTTGAAGCCTCGATTTCAACCCAATAATTTATATCTAAGAACCCACTTGCATTCTCTTCAAACTTCAAACTCAAAAATGGTGAATCCTTCAATACTACTCGTTTTGGGCCCAAATTTCACCTGGACAGTCCCCTCAACGTAGAAAACAACACCCACTAAGAATAACGATAGAATCAACACCAAATCAAAGAACTCATTTCATGTAATTCAAGTTCTTAAAGCTTCCCTGTTCAACAATGGTGGAACTTCAAAGCTCTATCTCCAAATGAGATAAAAACTCAAACCTAGACTCGATTGATATTACGAAACAAGAATCTAGTATCAAAAAATCCAAACAAGACTCAAAATCAAACATAAATATTTTGGATTTTTGTCAAAAATGTTTTTTACCCCTTAACACATCTCAAAGATAACAGGTCAGCATAGAGGTGACGGATAATCAGCTTAGCCGTTAGGTCTAGGCTTAATGGAGCTTTGTAGAATCTTTGTTGGCGGATGGAACTGATGGGTCATCACGTGAACCGTCATGCACTCCACTAAAAATGTTGTTTCTTTTATGTGATGAGTCGTCACTTGCATGATCGACCGTCACAGTGATACATCAGTTCTAGGCAGAATGGTGACAAAGTGGCTCATTCTTGTCGAGGCCTGACGGATCGTCAAAGCTGTGACAATTAGTCACGCAATTCATCAAGCCTAGACAGATACAAACTCCTGAGCCTCCGAAATTGTACTCCCTGCGGGGCCCTTTTGTACTCCTTTCTTTCTTTTCTCTTTTTGGAATATTCTCTTTTTGTACTAACACTTATCCATTCTTCTTTTGTCCCTTTCTTGGATCTAGTAACACCTTTTTTTATAAATCTTCTTCTTGAAGATTTAAATGTCCTCAAGAACACCAAGAAAAAATATTAAGATCCAAAATTCATAACACTCTCATTTTTTATCCAAATTCCATGAAATTCAAAATCCAAGTAGCCTATGCTATTAAGAACAAACCCCAACAACTTTGAAGCCTCGATTTCAACCCAATAATTTCAGATCTAAAAACCCACTTGTATTTTCTTCAAACTCAAAAATGGTGAATCCTTCAATACTACTCTTTTGGGCCCAAATTTCAGCTGGACACTCCCCTCAACATAGAAAATAAAACTCACTAAGAATTAAGCTCGAATCAACACCTTATCAAAGAACACATTTCATGTAATTCAATTTCTTCAAGCTTCCCTGTTCAACAATAGTGAAATTTCAAAACTCTATCTTCAAATGAGATAAAAACTCAAACCTAGACTCTAATGATATTAGTGAACAAGAATCTAGTATCGAAAAAACAAAACAAGACTCAAAATTAAACAAAACTTTTTTGGACGTTTGGATTTTTGTCACAAACATTTTTAGTACATTTTTTTAACCCCTTACCTCATCTAAAAAATGATGGATAGTCAGCTTAGCTGTCAGGCCTAGACAGAATGGAGATTTATGGAATCTTTGCTGATGGATGGAACTGACGAGACATCATTTGAACCATTATGCACTCCACTAAAAATGTTGTTTCTGCCTCAAGGTGACATTTTAAGTGACGGGTTTTCATAGTGATCCTTCAGTTCCAGGTAGAATGGTGACCAAGTGGCTCCTTGTTGATGAGTTGGCCGGATGGTTCATCAAGGCTATTATGAATAGTCACGCAATCTGTCAAGCCTAGACAGATGCAAACTCTCAAGCCTCTGAAATTGTACTCCCTGTGAGCCCCTTTTGTACTCTTTTCTTATCTTTTCCCTTTTTGGAAAAACTCTCAAGCCTCTGAAATTGTACTCCCTGTGAGCCCCTTTTGTACTCTTTTCTTGTCTTTTCCCTTTTTGGAATATTATCTTTTTTGTGCTACCACTTATTCTTTCTTTTTTTTGGCCCTTTGTTGGATCTAGCAACATCTTTTTGATGAATCTTCTTATAGATGATTTGAATGTCCTTAAGAACACTAAGATAATATATGAAGATCCAAAATTCATAACACTCTCATTTTTGCTCCAAATTCAACAAAATTCTAGATCCAAGCTCCTATTTTATAGAGAACAACTCCAACAACTTTGAAGCCTCGATTTCAACCCAATAATTTCAGATCCTAGAACCCACTTGCATTTTCTTCAAACTTCAAAGTCAAAAATGGTGAATCCTTGAATACTACTCGTTTTGGGCCTAAATTTCAGTTGGACACTCCCCTCAACGTAGAAAAATAAAACCTACTAAGAATCAAGCTCGAATCAACACCAAATCAAAGAACCCATTTCATGTAATTCAAGTTCTTCAAGCTTCCCTATTCAACAATGGTGGAATTTCAAAACTCTATCTCCAAATGAGATAATGACTCAAACCTAGACTCTATTTATATTAGGGAACAAGAATCTAGTATTGGAAACACCAAAAAAAACTCAAAATCAAACAAAAATATTTTGGATTTTTGTCAAAAATGTTTTTTACCCCTTACCACATCTCAAAGGTAATGGGTCGTCAGAGAGGTGACGGGTCATCAGCTTAGTTATTAGGTCTAGGAAGAATGGAGCTTTGTGAAATCTTTGTTGACAGATGGAACTGATGGGTCATCACGTGAACCATCATGTACTCCACTAAAACTATTATTTCTTCTTCAAGGTGACGTTTTAAATAATGGGTCGGCACTTGCCTGATCGGTCGTCATAGTGATCCGACAGTTCTAGGAAGAATGGTAACCAAGTGGCTCCTACTTGATGTGTTGTCCTGACGGTTTGTCAAGGCTGTGATAATTAGTCACGCAATTTGTCAAGCCTAGACAAATGAAAACTCCTGAGCCTCCGAAATGTACTCCCTGTGGGCCCCTTTTGTACTCCTTTCTTGCCTTTTCTCTTTTTGAAATATTCTTTTTTTGTACTAACACTTATCCATTCTTCTTTTGGCCCTTTCTTGGATCTATCAATATCTTTTTGATGAATCTTCTTATTGAAGATTTGAATGTCCTTAAGAACACTAAGAAAATATATGAAGATCCAAAATTCATAACTCTTTCATTTTTTATCCAAATTCCATGAAATTCGAGATCCAAGCTCCCCATGCTATGGAGAACAAACCCCAAAAATTTGAAGCCTCGATTTCAACCAAATAATTTCAGATCTAAGAACCCACTTGCATTTTTTCAAACTTCAAATTCAAAAATGGTGAATCCTTCAATATTACTCGTTTTGGGCCCAAATTTCATCTGGACACTCCCCTCAACATAGAAAACAAAACCACTAAGAATCAATCTCAAATCAACACCCAATCAAAGAACCCATTTCATGTAATTAAAGTTCTTCAAGCTTCCCTATTCAACAATGGTGGAATTTCAAAACTCTACCTCTTAATGAGATGAAAACTAAAACCTAGACTCTATTGATATTATGGAACAAGAATCTAGTATCGGAAACACCAAACAAAACTCAAAATCAAACAAATATATTTTGGATTTTTGTCAAAAATGTTTTTTACCCCTTACCACATCTCAAAGGTAACGGGTCATCAGCTTAACCGTTAGGTCTATGCAGAATGGAACTTTGTAGAATCTTTGTTGATGGATGAAACTGATGGGTCATCACGTGAACCATCATGCACTCCACTAAAAATGTTGTTTCTGCTTCCAGGTGACGTTTTAAGTGATGGGTCGTCACTTGCCTGATTGGTCATCACAGTGATCCGTCAGTTCTAGGAAGAATGGTGACCAAGTGGCTCCTTCTTGACAAGTTAGCCTGACGGTTCATAAAGGCTGTGAAATTAGTCACGTAATTTGTCAAGCCTAGACAGTTGCAAACTCTTGAGCCTTCGAAATTGTACTCCTTGTGGGCCCCTTTTCTACTCCTTTCTTGTCTTTTCTCTTTTTGGAATATTCTCTTTTTATACTAACACTTATCTATTCTTCTTTTGGCCCTTTCTTGGATCTAGCAACACCTTTTTTATAAATCTTCTTCGTGAAGATTTAATTGTCCTCAAGAACACTAAGAAAAAATATTAAGATCCAAAATTCATCACACTTTTATTTTTTATCCAAATTCCATGAAATTCGAGATCCAAGCTCCCCATGCTATGGAGAACAAACCCTCAACAACTTTGAAGCCTCGATTTTAACCTAATAGTTTCAGATCTAAGGACCCACTTCTATTTTTCTACAAACTTCATACTAAAAAATTGTGGATCCTTTAATACTACTCGTTTTGGGCCCAAATTTCATCTGGAGCCTCCCCTCAACGTAAAGAACAAAACCCACTAAGAATCAAGCTTGAATCAACACCAAATCAAATAACCCATTTCATGTTCATCAAGCTTCATGTTCAACCATTGTGGAATTTTAAAACCTTATCTCCAAATGAGATGAAAACTCAAATCTACACTCTATTGATATTAGGGAACAAGAATCTAGTATCAGAAATAGCAAACAAGACTCTAAATTAAACAAAAATATTTTGATTTTTGTCAAAAATATTTTTAGGACCTTTTTTATTTTATACCCCTTACCTCTTCTCAAAGGTGACGGGTGGTCAAAGAGGTGACGGGTTGTCAGCTTGGCCGTCAGTTCTAGAAAGAATGAATCTTTGTTGAATCTTTGCCAATGGATGGAATTGACGGGTCGTTAGCTGCTTAACGGGTCGTCACATGAACCGTATTGCACTCCACAAAAAATTTTGTTTCTGCCTCAAGGTGATATTTTAAGTGACGGGTCATCACTTGCCTGATGAATCGTCACTTGCCTGACGGGTCGTCACAGAGATCCGTGAGTTCTAGGCAGAATGGTGACCAAGTGGCTCATTATTGAGGAGTTTCCTTGATGGATATTCAAGGCTTTGATGATTAGTCACGTAGTCGAACAAGCCTAGACAGATGCAAACGCTCGAGCCTCCAAAACTATACTCCATGTGGGTCCCTTTTGTGCTCCTTTCTTGTCTTTTCCATTTTTGGAATGTTATTTTTTTGTACTAACACTTATTCTTTCTTCTTTTGGCTCTTTCTTGGATCTAGCAACACCTTTTTGATTAATCTTCTTCTTGGAGATTTTAATGTCCTCAAGAACACTAAGAAAAAATAAGAAGATCCAAAATACATAACTCTCGATTTCAACCAAATAATTTCAGATCTAAGAACCCAGTTCCATTATTCTTCAATCTTCAAACTGAAAAATGGTGGATCCTTCATTACTACTCGTTTTGGGCACAAATTTTAGTTGGAGTCTCCCATCAACGTAGAGAACAAAACCCACTAAGAATCAAGCTCAAATCAACACCAAATTAAAGAACCCATTTCATGTTTTTCTAGCTTTCTTATTCAATAATGGTGGAATTTTAAAATTCTATCTCTAATTGAGATGAAAACTCAAACCTAGACTCTATTGATATTGGGGAACAAGAATCTAGTATCGGACACACCAAACAAGACACAAAATCAAAAAAAAAATGGATTTTTTGATTTTAGTCATTTTTTTTTTACAAAGGTGACGGGTCTCCAAAGAGGTGGCGGGTGGTCAGCTTGGCCGTCATGTCTAGACAGAATGGAGCTTAGTGAATTCTTTACTGACGGATGGAACTGACAGGTTTTCAGAAGCTGAGGGGTTGTCAAATGAACCGTCATGCACTCCACTAAAAATGTTATTTCTGCCTTAAGGTGACGTTTTAAGTGTTGGTTCGTCACATTGATCCATCAGTTCTAGGCAAAATGGTCACCAAGTGGCTACTTGTTGACTAGTTGTCTTTACTTTTCATCAAGGCTGTAATGATTAGTAAGGCAATCTGTCAAGCCTGGAGAGATGCGAACTCCTGAGCCGATGAAATCATACTCCTTGTGAGCCCTTTTTGTACTCCTTTCTTGTCTTTTCCATTTTTGGAATGTTCTGTTTATATACTAACACTTATCCATTCTTATTTTGGCCCAGCCCTTTCTTGGATCTAGCAGTACCTTTTTAATGAATCTTGTTCTTGAAGATTTGAATGTCCTCAAGAACACTAAGAAAAGATATAAAGATTCAAAATTCATAACTCCCTCATTTTTGCTCCAAATTCTAAAAAATTCGACATCGAAGCTCTCCATGCAATGGAGAACAAACCTCAACAACTTTGAAGCCTCGATTTTAACCTAATAATTTCAGATGTAAGAACCCACTTCCATTTTCTTCAAACTTCAAACTCAAAATGGTGGATCCTTCAATACTACTCATTTTGGGGAAAAATTTCAGCTGAAGCCTCCCCTCAACTTAGAAGAAAAAACCCACTAAGAATCTAGCTAGAATCAACACCAAATCAAAGAACTCATTTCATGTTCTACAAGTTCTTCAAGCTTCCTTGTTCGACAATGGCAGAATTTTAAAACTCTATCTCCAAAAAAGATGAAAACTCAAACCTAGACTCTAATGATATTAGGAAACAAAAATCAAGGAGCAGAAATACCAAACAGGATTCAAAATTAAACAAAAATATTTTGGATTTTTGTCAAAAATGTTTTTAGGACCTTTTTTAAACCCCTTATCTCGTCTCAAAGGTGATGGGTCGTCAGCTTAGCTGTCAGGTCTAGACAGAATGGTGCTTTGTGGAATCTTTGCTGACGGATGAAACTAACAGGTCGTCATATTAACCATCATGCAATCCACTAAAAATATTGTTTCTGCCTCAAGGTGATGTTTTAAGTTACAAGTCGCCACTTACCAAATGGGTTGTCACAGTGATCCATCAGTTCTAGGCAGAATGGTGACCAAGAGTCTCCTTGTTGATGAGTTGGCATGGTGGTTCATTAAGGCTGTGATGATTAGTCACGCAATCCGTCAAGCCTAGACAGATGCAAACTCTCGAGCCTCCAAAATTGTACTCCTTGTGGGCCTCTTTTGTACTCCGTTCTTGTCTTTTTCCATTTTGGTAAATTTTCTTTTTTGTACTAACACTTATTATTTCTTCTTTTGGCCCTTTCTCTGATCTAGCAACATCTTTTTGATGAATCCTATTCTTGAAGATTGAATGTCCTCAAGAACACTAAGAAAAAATATGAAGATCCAAAATTCATAACTCTCTCATTTTTTCTCCAAATACTATGAAATTTGAGATCCAAGCTCCCCATGATATGAAGAACAAATCCCAACAACTTTGTAGCCTTGATTTCAACCCAATAATTTCAGATCTAAGAACCCACTTCCATTTTCTTCAAACTTCAAACTCAAAAATGGTGGATCTTTTAATACTACTCATTTTTGTCCCAAATTTCAGTTGGAGCCTTTCCTCAATTTAGAGAACAAATCCCACTAAGAATCGAGCTCGAATAAACACCAAATCAAGGAAACCATTTCATGTTCTTCAAGTTCTTCAATCTTCCATGTTCAACAATGGTGGAATTTTAAAACTCTATCTCCAAATGAGATAAAAACTCAAACCTAGACTTTATTGTTCTTAAAGAACAAGAATTTTGTATCAGAAATACCGAACAAGACTAAAAAAAAAAAAATCTTAAATTTTTTGATTTTGGTCAAAAGTATTTTTAGGAACTTTTTTTAATTTTACTTTAGATTTTACAGCTAACCTTATCTTAAAGGTGACGGGACCATCAAAGAGGTGATGGGTCGTCAGCTTCGTTGTTAGGTCTAGACAGAATGTAGCTTTGTAGAATTATTACAGATGGATGGAGCTAACGGTACATCACATGAACCGTCATGCACTCCACCAAAAATGTTGTTTCTGCCTCAAGGTGATGTTTTAAGTGACGGGTTGTCACTAGCCTGAGGGGTCATCACAGTGATCCGTCAGTTCTTGGCAGAATGGTGACTAAGTGGCTCCTTGTTAACGATTTTCCAGATGGGTCGTCAAGGCTGTGATGATTAGTCACGCAATCTGCCAAGCCTAGACAAGTGCGAACTCCTGAGCCTCCAAAATTGTAATCTCTGCAGTTCCCTTTTGTACTACTTCCTTATCTTTACCTTTTTTGGAATATTCTCTTTCTATACTAACACTTATCCTTTCTTCTTTTGGTCCTTTCTTGGATATAGCAACACCTTTTTTATAAATCTTCCTCTTGAAGATTTGAATATCCTCAAAAACACTAAGAAAAAATATGAAAATCCAAAATTCATAACACTCTCATTTTTTTCTCAAAATTAAATGAAATTCGAGATCCAAGTTCCCCATGTTATGGAGAACAAACCCAAACAACTTTGAAGCCTCGATTTCAACCTAATCATTTCAGATCTAAGAACACATTTCCATTTTTCTTTAAACTTCAAACTCAAAAATGGTGGATCCTTCAATACTATTTGTTTTGGGCCTAAATTTCAGCTAGAGCCTCCCATTAACGTAGAAAACAAAACCAACTAAGAATCAACACCAAATCAAAGAACCCATTTCATGTTATTCAATCTTCCTTGTTCAACAATGGTGGAATTTCAAAACACTATCTCCAAATGAGTTGGAAACTCAGACCTAGACTCTATTGTTATTAGGGAACAAGAATCTGGTATCGAAAACACCAAACAAGACTCAAAATAAAAAAAATATTTTGATTTGTGGATTTCTGTCAAAAACAATTTTAGGACATTGTTTTTAATTTTATTTTAGTTTTTTCAACTTACCACTTCTCAAAGGTGAAGGACAGTCAATGAGGTGATGAGTCGTCAGCTTGGCCGTCAGGTTTAGACAGAATGGAGCTTTATGGAATCTATACTGACGGATGGAGCTGATGTGTTGTCACATGAACCTTCATGCACTCCACTAAAAATGTTGTTTCTGCCTCAAGGTGATGTTTTAAGTGACGGGTCATCACAGTGATCCGTCAGTTCTAGATAGAATGGTGACTAAGTTGCTCCTTATAGACGATTTGGCCTGACGGTTCGTCAAGGCTGTGATGATTAGTCATGCAATCCGTCAAGCCTAGACAGATGCAAACTCTTGAGCCTCCAAAATTGTACTCCCTAAAGGCCCCTTTTGTACTCTTTTATTGTCTTTTCCCTTTTTGGTATATTCTCTTTTTGCACTAACACTTATCGTTTCTTCTTTTGGCCCTTTCTTTGATCTAGCAACACCTTTACGATGAATCCTATTCTTGAAGATTTGAATGTCCTCAAGAACACTAAGAAAAAATATGAAGATTCAAAATTCATAACTCCCTCATTTTTGCTCCAAATATTATGAAATTTGAGATCCAAGCTCCCCATGCTATGGAGAACAAATCCCAACAACTTTGAAGCCTCTATATTAACCCACTAATTTCAGATCTTAGAACCCATTTCTATTTTCTTCAAACTCAAAAAAGGTGGATCCTTCAATACTACTCATTTTTTGGCCTAAATTTCAGCTGGAGCCTCTCCTCAATGTAAAGAACAAAACCCACTAAGAATCAAACTCGAATCAACACCAAATCAAAGGAAGCATTTCATGTTCTTCAAGTTCTTCAAGCTTCCATGTTCAACAATGGTGGAATTTCAAAACTCTATCTCCAAATGAGATGAAAACTCAAACCTAGACTCTATTGATATTAGGGAACAAGAATCTAGTATCAAAAACACCAAAAAAGACTCAAAATCATACAAAAATATTTTGGATGTTTGGATTTTTGTCAAAAACATTTTTAGGACCTTTTTTTAACCCCTTACCTCATCTCAAAGGTGACGGGTCATCAGCTTGGCTGTCAGGTCTAGACAAAATAGAGCTTTGTGGAATCTTTACTGATGGATGGAACTGATAGGATGTCATTTGAACCATTATGCACTCCACTAAAAATATTGTTTCTGCCTCAAGGTGACTTTTTAAGTGACGGGTTTTCACAATGATCCGTCAGCTTCAGGCAGAATGGTGACCAAGTGGATCCTTGTTCACGAGTTAGCCTAATGGTTCGTCAAGGTTGTGATAATTAGTCATGCAATTCTTCAAGCCTAGACAGATGCGAGCTCTCAAGCCTCTAAAATTGTACTCCTTATGGGCCCCTTTTGTACTACTTTCTTGTCTTTTCCCTTTTAGAATATTCTCTTTTTGTTCCAACACTTATCCTTTCTTCTTTTGTCCCTTTCTTGGATCTAGCAACATCTTATTTATGAATCTTCTTATTGAAGAATTAAATGTCCTCAAGAAAACTAAGAAAAAATACGAAGATCCAAAATTCATAACTCTCTCATTTTTGCTCCAAATTCCACAAAATTTGAGGTCCTAGCTCCCCACACTATGGAGAACAACTCAAACAACTTTGAAGCCTCGATTTCAACCCAATAATTTTAGATCTAAGAACCCACTTTTATTTATCTTTAATCTTTAAACTTCAAACTCAAAATTGATGGATCCTTCAATACTAATCATTTTGGGCCTAAATTTTAGCTGGAGTCTCCTATTAACATTGAAAACAAAACCTACTAAGAATCAACACCAAATCAAAGAACACATTTCATGTTCTTCAAGCATCCTTGTTTAACAATGGTGGAATTTCAAAACTCTATCTCCAAATGAGATGAAAACTTAGACCTAGTCTCTATTGTTATTAGGGAACAAGAATCTAGTTTCAAAAAACCCAAACAAGACTCAAAATAAAATTAAAAAATTTGGATTTGTGGATTTCTGTCAAAAACGTATTTAGGACATTTTATTTATTTTAGTTTAGTTTTTACCGCTTACCTCATCTCAAAGGTGACGGGACCGTCAAAGAGGTGACGGGTCGTCAGCTTGGCCGTCAGGTCTAGATAGAATGGAGGTTTGTAGAATCTTTACTGACGGATGGAGCTGACGGTTCGACACATTAACCTTCATGCACTCCACTAAAAATGTTGTTTCTGCCTCAAGGTGATGTTTTAAGTGGTGGGTCATCACTTACCTGATGGGTCATCACAGTAATTATCAGTTCTAGGCAGAATGGTGACTAAGTCGCCCCTTGTCGACGATTTAGCCTGATGGTTCATCAAGGCTGTGATGATAAGTCAAGCAATCCATCAAGCCTAGACAGATGCGAACTCTTGAGCCTACGAAATTGTACTCCCTATGATCCCATTTTGTACTCCTTTCTTCTTATTTCCCTTTTTGGAATATTCTTTTTTTGAACTAACACATATCATTTCTTCTTTTGGCCCTTTCTTGGATCTAGCAACATCTTTTTGATGAATCTTCTTATTGAAGATTTGAATGTCCTCAAGAACACTAAGAAAAAATATGAAGATCCAAAATTCTTAACTCTCTCCTTTTTCTCTCCAAATTTCACAAAATTCGAGATCCAAGCTCCCCATGCTATGGAGAACAACTCCAACAAATTTGAAGCCACGATTTCAACCCAATAATTTTAGATCTAAGAACCCACTTCTATTTTTCTTCAAACTTCAAACTCAAAAATAGTGGATCCTTCAATACTACTCATTTTGGGACCAAATTTCAGCTGGAGTCTCTCATTAACGGAGAAAACAAATCCTACAAAGAATCAACACCAAATAAAAGAACCCATTTCATGTTCTTCAAGCTTCCTTGTTCTAGATTGGTGAAATTTTAAAAACTCTATCTCCAACTGAGATGAAAATTCAAACCTAGACTCTATTGTTATTAGGGAACAAGAATCTAGTATCGAAAACACTAAACAAGACTCAAAATAAATAAAAAATATTTTGGATTTTTGGATTTTGTCAAAAATGTTTTTAGGACCTTTTTTTAATTTTATTTTAGTTTTTACCGCTTACCTTGTCAAGAAGGTGGCGGGACAGTCAAAGAAGTGATGGGTCATCAGCTTGGCCGTCTAGTCTAGAAAAAATAGAGCTTTGTGGAATCTTTACGGACAGATGAGGCTGACGGGTCGTCACATAATCCGGCATGCACTCCACTAAAAATGTTGTTTCTTCCTCAAGGTAATGTTTTAAGTGACGGGTCGTCACTTGCCTGACGGGTCAACACAGTGATCCATCAGTTCTAGGTAGAATGGTGACTAAGTGGCTCTTTGTAGACGATTTGGCCTGACTGTTCATCAAGGCTGCAATGTTTAGTCATGCAAACCATCAAGCCTAGACGGATGCGAACTCCTGAACCTCCAAAATTGTACTCTCTATGGTCCCCTTTGAAACTCTTTTCTTGTCTTTTCCCTTTGTGGAATATTCAGTTTTTGTACTAACACTTATCCTTTCTTCTTTTGGCCCTTTCTTAGATCTAGCAACACCTTTTTTATAAATACTCTTCTTGAAGATTTGAATGTCTTCAAGAACACTAAGAAAAAATATGAAGATCCAAAATTCATAATACTCTCATTTTTGCTCCAAATTTCATGAAATTTGAGATCCAAATTCCCTATGCTATGGAGAACAAACCCCAACAACTTTGAAGCCTCGATTTCAACCCAATAATTTCAGATATAAGAGCCCACTTCCATTTTTCTTCAAATTTCAAACTAAAAAATGGTGGATCCATCGATACTACTTGTTTTGGGCCCAAATTTCAGCTGGAACCTTCCCTCAACGCATAGAACAAAACCCACTAAGAATCAAGCTCGAATCAATGCCAAATCAAAGAACCCATTTCATGTTGTACAAGTTCTTCCAGCTTCCTTGTTCACAATGGTGGAATTTCAAAACTCTCTCCAAATGAGATGAAAACTTAAACCTAGACTCTATTGATATTAAGGAACAAGAATCTAGTATCAGAAACACCAAACTAGACATAAGATCGAAAAAAATATTTTGGAATTCTGGATTCTTGGTAAAAACGTTTTTAGGACCTTGTTTATTATTATTTTTTATTTTTTTAGCCCTTTACCTCATCTTAAAGATAAAGTGTCGTCAAAGAAGTGAGGGATCGTCAGCTTAGCTCTCAGGTCTAGACAGAATGGAGCTTAATGGAATCTGATGGATGGAACTGACACATCATCAGATGAACTTTCACCCACTCCACTAAAAATATTGTTTCTGCCTCAATGTGACATTTTATGTGACGGGTCATCACTTGCCTGATGGGTCATCACAGTGATCAGTTAGTTCTAGGAGAAATGGTGACCAACTGGCTCCTAGTTTACGAGTTGGCCAGATAGTTTGTCAAGGTTGTGACGATTAGTCACGCAATCCATCAAGCCTAGACAGATGCGAACTCTCGAGCCTTTGAAATTGTATACCCTATGGGTCTTTTTTGTACTCCCTTCTTGTTTTTTACCATTTTGGAATATTCTCTTTTTGTACTAACACTTACCTTTTTTCTTCTTTTGTCCCTTTCTTGGATCTAGTAGCATCTTTTTGATGAATCTTCTTATTGAACATTTGAATGTCCTCAAGAACACTAAGAAAAAATATGAAGGTCCAAAATTCATAACTCTCTCATTTTAGCTCCAAATTCCACAAAACTCGAGATCCAAGGGAGAAGAAACCCCAATAACTTTGAAACCTTGATTTCAACCCAATAATTTCAGGTCTAAGAACCCACATCAATTTTTCTTCAAACATAAAACTAAAAATGATGGATACTTCAATACTACTTGTTTTGGGCCCAAATTTCAACTAGAGCCTCCCCTTAACGTAGAGAACAAAACCACTAAGAATCAAGCTCGAATCAACACCAAAACAAAGAACGCATTTCATGTTCTACAATTTGTTCAAGCTTCCTTGTTCAACAATGGTGAAATTTCAAAACTCTATCTCCAAATTGGATGAAAATTCAAACCTAAACTCTATAGATATTAGGGAACAAGAATCTTGTATTGAAAACACCAAACAACACTCAAACTCAAACAAAAAAATTTTAGATTCCGGGATTTTTGTCGAAAATAATTTAGGACCTTTTTTTCGTCTCAAAGGTGATGGATCATCAAAGAGGTGATGGGTCGTTAGCTTTGCCATCAATTCTAGACAGAATGGAGCTTTATGGAATCTTTGCAGATGGATATAAATGACGGGTCATCACTTAAACCGTCATGCACTCCCCTAAAAATATTGTTTGTACCTCAAGGTAACGTTTAAGTGACGAATTGTCAGAGTGATGCAACAGTTCTTGGAAAAATGGTAACCTAGTGGCTCCTTGTTGATGAGTTGGCCTGATTGTTTCTCAAGGATGTGACGATTAGTCACGCAATCCGTCAATCCTAGAATGATGCAAGCTCCTGAGCCTCCAAAATTATTCTCCCTGTGGATCCTTTTTTGCTCCTTTCTTGTCTTTTCTCTTTTTGAAATTTTCTCTTTTTGTACTAACACTTATCCTTTCTTTTTTTGGCCCTTTCATGGATCTAGCGACACCTTTTTGATACATCTTCTTCCTGAATATTGAATGTCCTCAAGAACACTAAGAAAAAATATGAAGATCCAAAATTCATTACTCTCTCATATTTGCTCCAAATTCTACGAAATTCGAGATGCAAGCTCTCCATTGGAGAACAAATCCCAAAAAATTTAAAGCCTCGATTTTAACCCAATATTTTCAGATCTAAGAACCCGCTTCCATTTTCTTCAAACTTCAAACTCTAAAATGGTGGATCCTTCAATACTACGCGTTTTGGGACCAAATTTCAGCTGGAGCCTCCGCTCAACATTGAGAACAAAACCCACTAAGAATCAAGCTCGAATCAACACCTAATCAAAGAACCCATTTCATGTTCTATAAGTTATTCAAGATTCCTTGTTCAAAAATGGTGAAATTTCAAAATTCTATCTCCAAATGAGATGAAAACTCAAACCTAGACTCTATTGATATTAGGGAACAAGAATTTAGTATTGGAAACACCAAACAATACTTAAAATCTTAAAAAATATTTTGGATTTTTGGAGTTTTTTCAAAAACATTTTTAGGACCTTTTTTTATTTTATTTTATTTTATAACCCCTTACCTCATCACAAAGGTGACGGATCATCAAAGAGGTGATGGGTCGTCATCTTGCCTGACGGGTTGTCACAATGATCTGTCAGGTCAAGGTAGAATGGTGACCAAGTGGCTCTTTGTTGATGAGTTAGCCTGATGGTCCGTCAGGGATATGATGACTAGTCACACAATCCATCAAGCCTAGACAGATACAAACTCTCGAGCCTCTGAAATTGTACTCCTTATGAGCCTGTTTTGTACTTTTTTCTCGTCTTTTCTCTTTTTGGAATATTCTCTTGTAATAACACTTATGCTTTCTTCTTTTGGCCCTTTCTTAGATCCAGCAACACCTTTTTGATAAATCTTCTTCTTGAAGATTTTAATTTCATCAAGAACACTAAGAAGAAATATGAAGATCCAAAATTCATAACACTCTCATTTTCTCTCCAATTTCTATGAAATTCGAGATCCAAGCTCCCCATGCTATGGAGAACAACAACTGTGAAGCCTTGATTTCTACCCAATAATTTCAGATCTAACAACCCATTTCAATTTTCTTCAAACTTCAAACTCAAAAATGGTGGATCCTTCAATACTACTCGTTTGGGGTTCAAATTTCAACTGGAGCCTACCCTCAACGTAGAGAAAAAAAACCCACTAAGAATCAAGCTTGAATCAACACCAAATCAAAAAAAACCATATCTTATTCTTCAAGTTCTTCAAGCCTCTTTCTTCAAAAATGGTGGAATTTCAAAACTCTATGTCCAAATGAGATGAAAACTCAAACCTAGACTCTATTTATATTAGGGAACAAGAATCAAGTATCGAAAACACCAAACAAGACTCAAAATCAAATAAAAACTTTTTGTATATTTTTAGATTTTTGTCAAAAATTATTTTAGGACCTTTTTTTTTTAACCCCTTACCTCGTCTCAATGGTGACGGGTCATCAAAGAGGTGATGGGTTGTCAGCTTGGTCATCAGGTCTAGAAAGAATGGTGTTGTGTTTAATCTTTTCTGAAGACTGGAACTTGTCACATGAACCATCATGTACTCCAGTAAAAATGTTGTTTCTGCCTCAAGATGACGTTTAAGTGACAGGTCATCACAGTGATCAATCAGTTTTAGGCAGAATGGTGACCAAGTGGCTCCTTGTTGACGATTAGTCACGCAACCCGTCAAACATAGACAGATGCAAACTCTCGACCCTCTAAAATTGTGCTCCTTGTGGGCCCTTTTGTTCTTCTTTCTTGTCTTTTCCCTTTTTGGAATATTCTTTTTTTGTACTAATACTTATCCATTCTTCTTTTGATCCTTTCTTGAATCCAGCAACACCTTTTTAATGAATCTTCTTATTGAATATTTGAATGCCCCTAAGAACACTAAGAAAAATTATAAAGATCCAAAATTCATAAATCTCTCATTTTTGCTACAAATTTCATGAAATTCGAGCTCCAATCTCCCCAATGCTATGGAGAACAAACCCCAACAACTTTGAAGCCTCGATTTTAACTCAATAATTTCAGATCTAAGAACCCACTTCCATTTGTCTTCAAACTTCAAACTCAAAAATGGTAGATCCTTAATACTACTCCTTTTGGGCCCAAATTTCAGCTGAAGCCTCCCCTCAATGTAGAAAAAACAAAACCCACTAAGAATCAAGCTCGAATGAACACTAAATCAAAGAACCCATTTCATGTTCTTCAAGCTTCCTTGTTCAACATTGGTTGAATTTCAAAACTCTATCCTCAAATGCGATAAAAACTCAAACCTAGACTCTATTGATACTAGGGAACAAGAATCTAGGATCGAAAACACCAAACAAGACTTAAAATCAAACAAAAATATTTTGGATTTTTGAATTTTTATCAAAACTATTTTCTGGACCTTTTTGTTTTGTTTTTTTAACCCCTTAAAATCAAACAAAAATATTTTTGTTTTGTCAAAGAGGTGACAGGTCGTCAGCTTGGCCATTAGTTTTAAACAGAATAGAGCTTTGTAGAATCTTTGCTGATGAATGGAGCTAACGGGTCGTCACATGAACCGACATGCATTCCACTAAAAATGTTGTTTCTTCCTCAAGTTGACATTTCAAGTGACGGGTCGTCACAGTTATCCGTCAGTTCAAGGTAGAATGGTGACCAAGTGGCTCCTTGTTAACGAGTTGTCTGACGGTTCATCAAGGTTGTGACAATTAGTCTCGCAATCCGTCAAGCCTAGACAGATGCGAACTCCCGAGGCTCATATTGTATTCTATATGGGCCCCTTTTGAACTCCTTTCTTGTCTTTTCCCTTTTTGGAATATTCTCTTTTTGAACTAACACTTATCATTTCTTCTTTTGGCCCTATCTTGGATCTAGCAAAATCTTTTTGATGAATCTTCTTATTGAAGATTTGAATGTCCTAAAAAACACTAAGAAAAAATATGAAGATTCAAAATGCATAACTCTCTCATTTTTGCTCCAAATTTTGAGATCCAAGCTCCCCATGATATGGAGAAAACCCCCAACAACTTTGAAGCCTCTATTTCAACCCAATAATTTCAGATCTAAGAACCCAGTTCTATTATTCTTCAAACTTGAAACTTAAAAATGGTGGATCCTTCAATACTACTCGTTTTGGGCCCAAATTTCAGCTGGCGCCTCTCCTCAACGTAGAAAACAAAACCCACTAAGAATTAAGCTTGAATAAACACCAAAGCAAAGAACCCATTTCATGTTCTTCAAGCTTCCTTGTTCAACAATGGTGTAATTTTAAAATGCTATCCTCAAATGAGATGAAAACTCAAACCAAGACTCCATTGATATTAGGGAACAAGAATCTTGTAACTGAAAAGCCAAACAAGACTCAAAACCAATCAAAAATATTTTTGATTTTTGGATTTTTGTCAAAATTATTTTTAGGACCTTTTTTATTTTTTATTTTTATTTTTTACCACTTAGTGCATCTAAAAGGTAACGGCACCGTCAAAGAGGTGACGGGTTGTCAGCTTTGCCGTCAAGTCTAGACAAAATGGAGCTATCTGAAATCTTTGCTTACGGATGGAGCTGACGGTTCGTCACTTGAACTATCATGCACTCCACTAAAAATGATGTTTTTGCCTCAAGGTGACGTTTTAACACTTATCATTTTTTCTTTTAGCCCTTTCTTGGATCTAGCAACATATTTTTGATGAATTTTCTTATTGAAAATTTGAATGTCCTCAAGAACACTAAGAAGAAAATATGAAGATCCAAAATGCATAACTCTCTCATTTTTGCTCCAAATTCCTCAAATTTCGAGATCCAAGCTCCCCATGCGTTGGAGGAAAACCCCAAAAACTTTGAATCCTCTATTTCAACCCAATAATTTCAGATCTAAGAACCCACTTCCATTTTCTTTAACCCAATAATTTCAGATCTAAAAACCCACTTCCATTTTCTTCAAACCTCAAACTTAAAAATGGTGGATCCTTCAATACTACTCGTTTTAGGCCATAATATCAGCTGGAGACTCCCTTCAACGTAGAAAACAAAACCCACTAAGAATCAAGCTCGAATCAACACCAAATCAAAGAACCCATTTCATGTAATTCAAGTTCTTCAAGCTTCCCTGTTAAATAATGGTGGAATTTCAAAACTCTATCTCCAAATGAGATGAAAACTCAAACCTAAAGTTTACTGATTTTAGGGAACAAGAATCTAGTATCGAAAACACCAAACAAGACTCAAAATAATACAAAAATATTTTGGATTTTTGTCAAAAATATTTTTGTTTTTACCCTTTACCTCATCTCAAAGGTAACGGGTCGTCAAAGAGGTGACGGGTCATTAGCTTAGCCATTAGGTCTAGGTAGAATGGAGCTTTATGGAATCTTTGCAGATGGATGGAACTGATAGGCCGTCACATAAGATGTCATGCACTCCACTAAAAATGTTGTTTCTGCCTCAAAGTGACGTTTTAAGTGACGGGTCGTCATTTGCCTGATGGGTCGTCACAGTGATCCGTCAGTTCTAGGCAGAATGGAAACCACGTGGCTTCTTGTTGACAAGTTGGCCTGACAGTTCGTCAAGGCTGTGACAATTATCACGAAATCCATCAAGCCTAGACAGATGCAGACTCCTGAGCCTCCGAAATTGTACTCCCTGTGGGACCCTTTGGTACTCTTTTCTTATCATTACCCTTTTTAGAATATTCTCTTTTTGTACTAACACTTATCCATTCTTCTTATGGCCCTTTCTTGGATCTAGCAACACCTTTTTTATAAATCTTCTTCTTGAAGATTTGAATATCTTCAAGAACACTATGAAAAAATATAAAGATCCAAAATTGATAACTCTATCATATTTCCATCAAATACTATGAAATTTGAGATCCAACCTCCCCATTCTATGGAGAACAAATCCCAACAACTTTGAAGCCTTGATTTTAACCCAATAATTTCAGATCTGAGAACCCACTTCCATTTTCTTCAAACTTCAAACTCAAAAATGATGGATCCTTCAATACTACTCGTTTTTTGCCCAAATTTCACCTGGAGCCTCTTCTCAATGTAGATAACAACACCCACTAAGAATCAAGCTTGAATCAACACCAAATCAAATAACCCATTTCATGCTATTCAAGTTCTTCAAGCTTCCTTATTCAATAATGGTGGAATTTCAAATCTCTATCTCCAAATGAGATGAAAACTCAAACCTAGACTTTATTGTTATTAGGGAACAAGAATCTATTATCGAAAACACCAAACAAGACTCAAAATCTAACAAAAATATTTTGGATGTTTGGATTTTTATCAAAAATATTTTTAGGACCTTTTTTTTTAACCCCTTACCTCATCTCATAAGTGATGGGTCGTCAACTTGGAAGTCAGGTCCAGACAGCAGGGAGCTTATGGTATCTTTACTGACGGATGGAACTGATAGGATGTCATTTGAACCACTATGCACTCCACTAAAAATGTTGTTTTTGCCTCAAGGTGACGTTTTAAGTGACGGGTTGTCACAGTGATCCGTCAGTTCCAAGAAAAATGGTGACCAAGTGGCCCCTTGTTGACGAGTTAGCCTGATGGTTCATCAAGGCTGTGATGATTAGTCATCAATCCTTCAAGCCTAGTCAGATAAGAACTCTCGAGCCTCTAAAATTGTACTCCCCGTGTGCCCCTTTTGTACTCCTTTCTTGTTTTTTCCCTTTTTGAAATATTCTATTTTTGTACTAACACTTTTCCTTTCTTCTTTTGTCCCCCTTTCTTGGATCTAGAAATATCTTTTTTATGAATCTTCTTATTGAAGATTTGAATGTCCTCAAGAACAGTAAGAAAAAATATGAAGATTCAAAATTCATAACTCTCTCATTTTTGCTCTGAATTCCACAAAATTTGAGATCCAAGCTCCCCATGCTATGGAAAAAAACTCCAACAACTTTGAAGCCTTGATTTCAACCCAATAATTTCAGATCTAAGAACCCAATACTATTTTTCTTCAAACTCAAAAATGGTGGATCCTTCAATACTAATCATTTAGGGCCCAAATTTCAGCTAGAGTCTCCCATTAACGTAGAAAAAAAACTACTAAGAATCAACACCAAATCAAAGAACCCATTTCATATTCTTCAACGTTCCTTGTTCAACAATAATGTAATTTCAAAACACTATCTCCAAATGAGATGAAAACTCAAATCTAGACACTATTGTTATTAGGTAACAAGAATCTAGTATCGAAAACACCAAACAAGACTCAAAATAAAAAAAAATATTTTGGATTTTTGGATTTTTGTCAAAAACGTTTTAAGTACCTTTTATTTAATTTTATTTTAGTTATTACCGCTTACCTTATCTCAAAGGAGACGGGACCATCAAAGATGTGATGGGTCATCAGCTTGGCGGTCATGTCTAGACAGAATGGAGCTTTGTGGAATCTTTAGTGATGGATGGTGCTGACGGGTCGTCACATGAACCGTCATGCACTCCATTAAAAATGTTGTTTCTGCCTAAAGGTGATGTTTTAAGTGACGGGTCATCACTTGCCTGACGGGTCATCACAGTGATCCGTCAGTTCTAGGCGGAATGGTGACTAAGTAACTCTTTGTAGACAATTTGGCTTGACGGTTCGTCAAGGCTATTATGATTAGTCACGCAATCCGTCAAGCCTAGACAGATGCGAACTCCTGAGCCTCCGAAATTGTACTCCCTGTGGTCCGCTTTTGTACTCCTTTCATTTCTTTTTCCTTTTTGGAATATTCTCTTTTTCTACTAACACTTATCGTTTCTTCTTTTGGCCTTTTATTTGATCTAGCAGCACCTTTTCTATAAATATTCTTCTTGAAGATTTGTATGTTGTCAAGAACACTAAGAAAAAATATGAAGATCCAAAATTCATAACACTCTCATTTTTGCTCCAAATTCCATGAAATCGAGATCCAAGCTCCCCATGCTATGGAGAACAAACCCCAACAACTTTCAAACCTCTATTTCAACTAAGTAATTTCTGATCTAAGAACCCACTTCCATTTTTGTTCCAACTTCAAACTCAAAAATGGTGGATCCTTCAATACTACTCTATTTGGGCCCAAATTTCAGCAGGAGCCTCCCCTCATTGTAGAGAAAAATACCCACTAAGAATCAAGCAGAAATCAACACCAAATAAAAGAACCCATTTCATGTTCTACAAGTTCTTAAAGCTTCCTTGTTCACAATGGTGGAATTTTAAAACTCTATCTCCAAATGAGATGAAAATGAAAACCAAGACTCTATTGATATTAGGGAACAGGAATTTAGTGTCAGAAACGCCAAACTAGACTCAAAATCAAACAAAAATATTTTGGGTTTTTGGATTTTTGTCAAAAACATTTTTAGGACCTTTATTATTAATTTTTTTAATTTTTTAACCCCTTACCTCGTCTCAAAGATTAAGGGTCGTCAAAAAGATGATGGGTCGTCAGCTTGGCTGTCACGTCTAGACAATGGAGCTTTATGGATTCTTTGTTGACGGATGGAACTAACGCGTCATCACATGAACTGTCATGCACTCCACTAAAAATCTTGTTTCTGCCTCAAGGTGACATTTTATGTCACGGGTCATCACTTGCCTGAAGGGTCGTCACAGTGATCTGTCAGTTATAGGTAAAATGGTGACCAAGTGGCCCCTTGTTTACATGTTGACCTGATAGTTCGTCAAGGCTGTAACGATTAGTCACGTAATCCGTCAAGCTTAACAGATGAGAACTCTCGAGCCTATGAAATTGTACTCCCTATGGGCCCTTTTTGTAATCCCTTCTTGTCTTTTACCTTTTTGGATTAATCTCTTTTTGTAGTAACACTTATCGTTTCTTCCTTTGGCCCTTTCTTGGAGCTAGAAATATCTTTCTGATGAATCTTCTTATCGAAGATTTGAATGTCCTTAAGAACACTAAGAAAAAATATGAAGATCAAAGATTCATAACTCTCTCATTTTTGCTCCAAATTCCATGAAATCGAGATCCAAGCTCCCCACGCTATGGAGAACAAACCCCAACAACTTTGAAGCCTCGATTTCAACTAAGTAATTTCAGATCTAAGAACGTACTTTCATTTTTATTCAAGCTTCAAACTCAAAAATGGTGGATCCTTTAATACTACTCGTTTTAGGCCCAAAATTCAACTAGAGCCTCCCCTTAACGTAGTGAACAATACCCACTAAGAATCCAGATCGAATCAAAACCAAATCAACTAATCCATTTCATGTTCTACAAGTTCTTCAAACATCCTTGCACAACAATGGTGGAATTTCAAAACTCTATCTCCAAATGAGATGAAAATTCAAACCTAAACTCTATAGATATTAGGGAACAAGAATCTAGTATTGAAAACACCAAACAAAACTCAAAATCAAACAGAAATATTTTGGATTTTTGTCTAAAATAATTTTAGGACCTTTTTTTTCGTCTCAAAGGTGACGGGCCTTCTAAGAGGTGGTGGGTCATCAGCTTGGCCCTTAGTTCTAGACAGAATGGAGCATTGTGGAATCTTTGCAGACGGATAGAAATGAAGGGTCGTCATATGCTTGATGAGTCATCACATAAACCGTCATACACTCCCCTAAAAATGTTGTTTGTACCTCAAGGTGACATTTTAAGTGATGGGTTGTTACAGTGATGCAACAGTTCTAGGAAGAATGGTGACCTAGTGGCTACTTGTTGATGAGTTGTCCTGACTACTTGTTAAGGATGTGATGATTAGTCAAGCAATCTGTCCAGCCTAGAAAGATGCGAACTCCTGAGCCTCTGAAATTATACTCCCTGTAGATCCTTTTTTTCTCCTTTCTTGTCTTTTCCCTTTCTGGAGTATTCACTTTTTGTACTAACACTTATCTCTTCTTCTTTTGGCCCTTTCAAGCAACACCGTTCTGATACATCTTCTTTATGAAGATCCAAAATTCATAACACTCATTTTTGCTCCAAATTCTACGAAATTCGACATGCAAGCTCCCCATGCTATGGAGAATAAACCCCAACAACTTTACAGCCTCAATTTTAATAGAATATTTTTAGATCTAACAACACACTTCCATTTTCTTCAAACTCAAAAATGAATCCTTCAATACCACTCATTTTGGGCCCAAATTTCAGCTGGAGCCTCCTCTCAACGTAGAAAACAAAACCCACTAAGAATCAAGATCGAATCAACACCTAATCAAAGAACCCATTTCAGGTTCTTCAAGCTTCCTTGTTCAACAAGGGTGGAATTTCAAAACTCTATCCTCAAATGAGATGAAAACTCAAACCTAGACTCTATTTATTTTAGGGAAAAGGAATCTAGTATTGAAAACACCTAACAAGACTCAAAATAAAACAAATATATTTTAAATTTTTAGATTTTTGTCCAAAATGTGTTTAGGACCTTTTTCTTTATTTTTTACCCCTTACCTCATCTCAAAGGTGACAGGACCATCAAAGAGGAGACCGGTGGTAAGCTTAGCCATCAGGTCTAGACAGAATGGAGCTTTGTGGAATCTTTGTTGATGAATGGAGTTGATGAGTCTTCACATGAACCATCATGCACTCAACTAAAAATGTTGTTTCTGCCTCAAGGTGACGTTTTAAGTGAAGGTCGTCACTTGCCTGACGAGTCATCACAGTGATCCGTCAGTTCTGGGCATAAATGGTGACAAAGTGGCTCCTTGTTGACAAGTTGGCCTGACGATTCATCAAGGTTGTGATGATTAGTCACGCAATTCATCAAGCAAAGACAAATGCGAACTCCTGAGCCTCCAAAATTGTACTCTCTGTGGGACCTTTTTGTACTCCTTTCTAGTCTTTTCCCTTTTTGATATATTCTCTTTTTGTACAAACATTTATGGTTTCTGGGGTTTAGCAATACCTTTTTGATGAATTTTCTTTTTGAAGATTTGAATGTCTTAAAGAACACTAAGAAAAAAATATAAAGATCCAAAATTCATAACTCTCTTATTTTTGCTCCAAATTCCACGAAATTCGAGATCCAAGCTCCCCATGCTATGGAAAAAAAACCCCAACAACTTTGAAGCCATGATTTCATGCTAATAATTTCAGATGTAAGAATCCACTTCCATTTTTCTTCAAACTTCAAATACAAAAATGATGGATCCTTCAATACTACTCGTTTCGGGCCCAAATTTCAGCTGGAGCCTCCTCTCAACATAGAGAACAAAACCCACTAAGAATCAAGTTCGAATCAACATCAAAACATAGAGCTCATTTCATGTTCTTCTAGTTCTTTAAGCTTCCTTGTTTAACATTGGTGGAATTTCAAAACTCTATCACCAAATGAGATGGAAATTCAAACCTAGACTCAATTGATATTAGGGAAAAAGAATCTAGTATCGAAAACACCAAACAAGACTCAAAATCAAACAAAAATATTTTGGATTTTTAGACTTTTGTCAAAAACATTTTTAGGACCTTTTTGTTTGTCTCAAAGGTGACGGGTTGTCAAAGAGCTGACAGGACGTCAGCTTGGTCATCACGTCTAGTAAAAATAGAGATTTGTGGAATATTTGCTGACGGATGGAACTGACGTGTCTTCACATGAACCGTCAAACACTCCACTAAAAATGTTGTTTTTACTTCAAGGTGACGTTTTAAGTGAGGGGTCGTCACTTTCCTGATGGGTCGTCACAGCGATCCATTATTTCTAGGCAGAATGGTGACCAAAGGCCTCCATGTTGATGAGTTTGCCTAATGATTCGTCAAGGTAGTGATGATTAGTCATGCAACCCATCAAGGTTAGACAGATATGAACTCCTGAGCCTCCGAAATTGTACTCCCTGTGGGGCCATTTTGAACTCATTTCTTGTTTTTTCCCATTTTGGAATATTCTCTTTTTGTACTAACACTTATACTTTCTTCTTTTAGCCCTTTCTTGGATCTAGCAACACCTTTTTGATGAATCTTCTTATTGAAGATTTGATTGTCCTCAATTACACTAAGAAAAAATGTGAAGATCCATAATTCATAACTCTCTCATTGTTTCTCCAAATTCCACAAAATTCGATATCCAAGCTCCCCATGCTATAGAGAACAAACCCCAAAAACTTTGTTACCTCGATTTCAACTGAATAATTTCAAATATAAGAACCCACTTCTATTTTCTTCAAACTCAAAAATGGCGGATCCTTTAACACTACTCATTTTGGGTCCAAATTTCAGTTGGAGCCTCCCCTTAACATAAAGAACAAAACCCACTAAGAATCAAGCTCGAATCAACACCGAATACAAGAACCCATTTCATGTTCTTCAAGCTTCCTTGTTCAACAATAATGGAATTTCAAAAATCTATCTCCAAATGAGATGAAAACTCAAACCTAGACTCTATTGATATTAGGAAACAAGAATCTAGTATCAAAACACCAAACAAGACTAAAAATCAAACAAAAATATTATGGAATTTTGGATTTTTGTCAAAAATGTTGTTAGGACCTTTTTTTTTAAAAAAAAATTTACCCCTAACCTCATCTCAAATATGATGTGACCGTCAAAGACGTGACGGGTCTTCAGCTTAACCATCAGGTCTAGACAAAATAGAGCTTTGTGGAATCTTTGCTGAAGTATGGTGTTGATAGGTCATCACATGAACCGCCATGCACTCTACTAAAAATGTTGTTTCTGCCTTAAGGTGACGTTTAAGTGAAGGGTCGTCACTTGCCTGGCGGGTCGTCATAGTGATCCATCAGTCCTAGTCAGAATAGTAACCAAGTAGCTCCTTGTTGACAAGTTGGCCTGACGATTCATCAAGGATGTGATGATTAGTCACTCAATTCGTCAAGCCTAGACAGATGCGAACTCTTGAGCCTCTGAAATTGTACTCTTTGTAGGCCCCTTTTGTACTCCTTTCTAGTCTTTTCCTTTTCTGGTATAATCTCTTTATGTACTAACACTTATCCTTTCTTGGATCTAGCAACACCTTTTGATAAATTTTCTTCTTGAATATTTGAATGTCCTCAAGAACAATAAGAAAAAATATAAATATCCAAAATTCATAACTCTCTCATTTTTGCTTCAAATTCCCTGAAATTCTAGATCCAAGATCCCCATGTTATGGAGAAAACACCCCAACATCTTTGAAGCCTCGATTTCATCCTAATAATTTCAGATCTAAGAACCAACTTCCATTTTTCTTCAAACTTCAAACTCAAAAATGATGGATCCTTAAATACTACTCGTTTTGGGCCCAAATTTCAGCTGGAGCCTCCCCTCAATGTAGAGAACAAAACCCACCAAGAATAAAGTTTGGATCAACACCAAATCAAAGAACTCATTTCATATTCTTCCAGTTCTTTAAGCTTCCATGTTTAACAACGGTGGAATTTCAAAACTCTATCCCCAAATGAGATGAAAATTAAAACCTAGACTCTACTGATATTAGGGAACAAGAATCAAGTATCGAAAACACCAAACAAGACTCAAAATCAAACAAAAATATTTTGGACTTTAGGACTTTTGTCAAAAACATATTCAAGAACTTTTTTTTCATCCCAAAGGTGACGGGCCGTCAAAGAGGTGACAGAATGTCAGATTGGCCGTCACCTCTAGAAAATATGGAGCTTTGTGGAATCTTTTCTGGCGGATGGAACTGACGGATCTTCACATGAACCGTTATGCACTCCACTAAAAATGTTGTTTCTACCTTAATGTGACGTTTTAAGTGATGAGTCATCACTTGCCTGACGGGTTGTCACAGCGATCCATTAGTTCTAGGCAGAATGGTGATCAAGGGCCTCCTTGTTGACCAGTTGGCCTAACGATTCGTCAAGGCAGTGATGATTAGTCACGCAATTCATCAAGCCTAGACAGATGTGAACTCATGAGCCTCTGAAATTGTACTCCCTGTGGGGCCCTTTTGAACTCCTTTCTTATTTTTGCCTCTTTTGGAATTTTCTCTTTTTGTACTAACACTTATCCTTTCTTCTTTTGGCCTTTTTTTGGATCTAGCAACACCTTTTTGTTGAATCTTCTTATTGAAGATTGGAATGTCCTCAAGAACACTAAGAAAAAATGTGAAGATCCAAAATTAATAACACTCTCATTTTAGCTCCAAATTCCACGAAATTTGAGATCCAAGCTCCCCATGCTATGGAGAAAAGACCACAACAACTTTGAAGCATCGATTTCATCTTAATAATTTCATATCTAAGAACCCACTTCTATTTTTCTTCAAACTTCAAACTCAAAAATGGTCGATCCTTCAATACTACTAATTTTGGGCCCAAATTTCAGCTGGAGCCTTCCCTCAACGTAGAGAAAAAGACCTACTAGAAATCAAGTTCCAATCAACACCAAATCAAAGAACTCATTCCATATTCTTCCAGTTCTTTAAGCTTCCTTGTTTAACAACGGTGGAATTTTAAAACTCTAACTCCAAATGATATGAAAATTAAAACCTAGACAATACTGATATTAGGGAACAAGAATCTAGTATCGAAAACACCAAACAAGACTCAAAATCAAACAAAAATATTTTTGATTCTAGGACTTTTGTCAAAAACATATTTAGGACTTTTTTTCGTTTCAAAGGTGATGGGACGTCTAAGAGGTGACGGGATGTTAGCTTGGCCATCACGTCTAGAAAAAATGGAGCTTTGTGGAATCTTTTCTGATGGATGGAACTGATGGGTCATCACATGAACCTTCATGCACTCCACTAAAAATGTTCTTTCTGCCTCAAGGTGACGTTTTAAGTGACAGGTCGTCACTTGCCTGACAGATCGTCACAGCGATCAATTAGTTCTAGGCAGAATGGTGACCAAGGCAGTGATGATTAGTCACGCTATCCATCAAGCCTAGACAGATGTGAACTCCTGAGCCTCCAAAATTGTACTCCCTGTGGGGCCTTTTTGAACTCCTTTCTTGTTTTTGCCTATTTTGGAATTATCTCTTTTTGTACTAACACTTATCCTTTCTTTTTTTGGCCCTTTCTTGGATCTAGCAACACCTTTTTGATGAATCTTCTTATTGAAAATTTTAATGTCCTCAAGAACACTAAGAAAAAATATGAAGATCCAAAATTCATAACTCTCTCATTTTTGCTCAAAAGTCCACGAAATTTGCAATCCAAGCTCCCCATGCTATGGTGAACAAACCCCAACAACTTTCCAGCCTCTATTTCAACCCAATAATTTCAGATCTAAGAACCCACTTCTATTTTCTTCAAACTTCTAACACAAAAATGTTGGATCCTTCAATACTACTCGTTCTGGGCCGAAATTTCAACATGAGCCTCCTCTCAACGTAGCGAACAAAACCAACTAAGAATCAAGTTCGAATCAACACCAAATCAAAGAACTCATTTCATGTTCTAACAGTTCTTTAAGCTTCATTGTTTAACAATGGTGGAATTTCAAAACTCTATCTCCAAATGAGATGAAAATTCAAACCTAGACTCTATTAATATTTGGGAACAAGAATCTAGTATAGAAAAGACCAAACAAAACTCAAAATCAAACAAAAATATTTTGGATTATAGAAATTTTGTCAAAAACATCTTTAAGACCTTTTTTTTGTCTCAAAGGTGATGGGTCGTCAAAGATGTGACGGGACGTCAGCTTGGCCATCACGTCTAGACAAAATAGAGCTTTGTGGAATCTTTGCTGACAGATGGAACTGACGGGTCATCACATGCTTGATGGGTCTTCAAAAATGGTGGATCCTTTAATATTACTCGTTTTGGGGCCCGAATTTCAGCTGGAGCTTCCCCGCAAAGTAGAGAACAAAACGCACTAAGAACCAAGCTTGAATCAACACCAAATCAAAGAACCCAATTCATGTTCTTCAACCATCCTTGTTCAACAATGATGGAATTTCAAAACTCTATCTCCAAATGAGATGAAAACTCAAACCTAGACTCTATTAATATTAGGGAAAAAGAATCTAGTAGTAGAAACACCAAACAAGACTCAAAATCAAACAAAAATTTTAGGATTTTTATCAAAAAAAAATTTAGGACTTTTTTTTTATCCCTTACCTCATCTCAAAGGTAATGGGTCATGTAAGAGGTGATGGGTTGTCAGCTTGGCTGTTAGGTCTAGACAAAATGGAGCTTTATGGAATCTTTACTGACAGAAGGACTTGATGGGTCTTCAGATGCTTAACGGGTCGTCACATGAATAGTCATGCACTCTAATAAAAATGTTGTTTTAGCGTCAAGGTGACATTTTAAGTGATGCATGATGGATCGTCACAGTGATTCGTCAATTCTAGGCAGAATGGTGACCCAGTGCCTACTTGTTGACTGGTTGGCCTAACGATTCGTCAAGGCAATGACGATTAGTAACGCAATCCATCAAGCCTACACAGATGCGAACTCCTGAGCCTTGGAAATTGTACTCCCTATGGGGGCCTTTTGAACTCCTTTCTTGTTTTTGCCTATTTTGGAATTATCTCTTTTTGTACTAACACTTATCCTTTCTTTTTTTGGCCCTTTCTTGGATCTAGCAACACCTTTTTGATGAATCTTCTTATTGAAAATTTTAATGTCCTCAAGAACACTAAGAAAAAAATGTGAAGATCCATAATTCATAACTCTCTCATGTTTGTTCCAAATTCCACAAAATTTGAGATCCAAGCTCCACATGCTATGGAGAACAAACCCTAAAAACATTGTTGCCTCAATTTAACCCTAATAATTTCAGATCTAAGAACCCACTTCTATTTTCTTCAAACTTTAAACTCAAAATGGTGGATCCTTCATTACTACTCGTTTTGGGCCCAAATTTAAGTTGGAGCCTCCCCTCAACATAGAGAACAAAACCCACTAAGAATCAAGCTCGAATCAACACCATATCGAAAAAACCATTTCATGTTCTTCAAGCTTCCTTGTTCAACAATAATGGAATTTCAAAATTTTATCTCCAAATGAGATGAAAACTCAAACCTAGACTCTATTGATATTAGGAATCAAGAGTATAGTATCAGAACACCAAACAAGATTCAAAATCAGACAAAAATATTATGGATTTTTTTATTCTTGTCAAAGATGTTTTTAGGACCTTTTTTTTAATTTTTTACTCCTTACCTCATCTCAAAGATGATGGGACCGTCAAAGAGGTGATGGGTTGTCAACTTGACCTTCAAGTCTAGACAAAATGGAGCTTTGTGGAATCTTTGCTGAAGAATGGAGTTGATGGGTCATGACATGAATCGTTATGCACTCTACTACAAATGTTGTTTCTGCCTCAAGGTGACATTTTAAGTGAAGGGTCATCACTTGCCTGACGGGTCGTCATACTGATCCATCAGGTCTAGTCAGAATGGTGACCAAGTGGCTCATTATTGACAAGTTGGCCTGGCGATTCGTCAAGGATGTGATGATTAGCCATGCAATTCGTCAAGTCTAGACAGATGCGAACTCTTGAGCCTTCGAAATTGTACTCTATGTATGCCCCTTTTGTACTCCTTTCTAGTATTTTCCCTTTTTGGTATATTCTCTTTCTGTACTAACACTTATCCTTTCTTTTTTTGGCTCTTTCTTGGATATAGCAACACCTTTTTGATGAATTTTCTTATTGAAGATTTGAATGTCCTCAAGAACACTAAGAAAAAAATATAAAGATCCAAAATTCATAACTCTCTCATTTTTGCTCGAAATTTCACAAAATTCGAGATCCAAGCTCCCCATGTTATGGATAAAAAATCCCAACAACTTTGAAGACTCGATTCCTTCCTAATAATTTCAGATCTAAGAACCCACTTCTATTTTTCTTCAAACTTAAAAATGGTGGATCCTTCAATACCACTCGTTTTGGGCCCAAATTTCAGCTGGAGCCTCCCCTCAACGTAATGAACAAAACCCACTAAGAATCAAGTTCGAATCAACACCCAATCAAAGAACTCTTTTCATGTTCTTCCAGTTCTTTAAGCTTTCTTATTTAACAACTGTGGATTTTCAAAACTCTATTACCAAATGAGATTAAAATTCAAACCTAGACTTTACTGATATTAGGGAACAAGAATCTAGTATCGAAAACACCAAACAAGACACAAAATCAAACAAAAATATTTTGGATTTTTGGACTTTTGTCAAAAACATTTTTAGGAACTTTTTTGCGTCTAAAAGGAGATGGGCCGTCAGCTTGGCCCTCACGTCTACACAATATGGAGCTTTGTGGAATCTTTGCTGAAGGGTGGTCACATGCTTGACAGGTCGTAAAAAGTGGTGGATCCTTCAAAACTACTCAGTTTTTGGGCCTGAATTTCAACTGGAGCCTCCCCTCAACTTAGAGAACAAAACCCACAAAGAATCAAGCTCGAATCACCACCAAACAAACAACCCAATTCATGTTCTTCAAGCGTCCTTGTTCAATAATGGTGGAATTTCAAAACTCTATTTCCAAATGAGAAGGAAACTCAAACCTAGACTCTATTAATATTAGGGAAAAAGAATCTAGTATTAGAAACACCAAACAAGACTCAAAATCAAACAAAAATATTTTGGATTGTTGGATTTTTGTCAAAAACATTTTTAGGTCCTTTTTTTTTTACCCCTTACCTTGTCTCAAAGGTGACGACTCATGTAAGAGGTGATGGGTCGTCTGCTAGGCTGTTAGGTCTCGACAGAATGGAGCTTTGTGGAATTTTTGCTGACGGATGGAACTGATGGGTCGTCACATGAACCATCATGCACTCCACTAATAATGTTGTTTCTGCCTCAAGGTGACGTTTTAAGTGAAGGGATTCACTTGCCTGATGGGTCGTCACAGCGATCCATTAGTTCTAGGAAGAATGATGGCCAAGTACCTCCTTGTTGACGAGTTGGCCTAACGATTCGTCAAGGAAGGGACAATTAGTCACACAATCCATCAAGCCTAAACAGATGCGAACTTTTGAGCCTCTGAAATTGTACTACCTGTGGGGCCCTATTGAACTCCTTTCTTGCTTTTTCCATTTTGGAATATTCTCTTTTGTTACTAACACTTATCCTTTATTCTTTTAGCCCTTTCTTGGATCTAGCAACACCTTTTTGATGAATCTTCTTATTGAAGATTTGAATGTCCTCAAGAACACTAAGAAAAAATGTGAAGATCCAAAATTCATAACTCTCCCATTTTTGCTCCAAATTCCACGAAATTTGAGATCCAAGCTCCTCATGTTATGGAGGAAAACCCCCAACAACTTTGAAGCCTCGATTTTATCCTAATAATTTCAAATCTAAGAACCCACTTCCATTTTTCTTCAAACTTCAAATTCAAAAATGGTGGATCCTTCAATACTACTTGGGCCCAAATTTCAGCTGGAGCCTCCCCTCCCCTTAACGTAGAGAACAACACCCACTAAGAATCAAGTTGGAATCAACACCAAATCAAACAACTTATTTCTTGTTCTTCCAGTTCTTTAAGCTTCCTTATTTAACAATGGTGGAATTTTAGAACTCTATCTCCAAATAAGATGAAAATTCAAAGCTAGACTCTACTGATATTAGGGAATAAGAATCTAGTAACGAAAAGACCAAACAAGACTCAAAATCAAACAAAAATAATTTGGATTTTTTGGACTTTTGTCAAAAACATTTTTTAGGAACTTTTTTTTTCGTCTAAAAGGTGACTGGTCATCAAAGAAGTGACGGGACGTTAGCCTGGCCATCACGACTAGACAAAATAAAGCTTTATGGAATCTTTGTTAATGGATGGAACTGACGGGTCGTCACATGCTTGACGAGTTGTCAAAAATAGTGGATCCTTCAATACTTCTCATTTTTTGGACCCAAATTTCAGCTGGAGCCTCCCCTCAATGTAGAGAACAAAACCCACTAAGAATCAAGTTCGAATCAACACCAAATCAAAGAACTTATTTCATGTTCTTCCATTTCTTTAAGCTTCCTTGTTTAACAATGTTGGAATTTCAAAACTCTATCTCCAAATAAGATGAAAATTCAAAGCTAGACTCTACTGATATTAGGGAACAAGAATCTAGTAATGGAAATACCAAACAAGACTCAAAATCAAACAAAAATATTTTGGATTTTTGGACTTTTGTCAAAAACATTTTTTAGGAACTTTTTTTCCGTCTAAAAGATGACGGGTCATCAAAGAAGTGACGGGACGTCTACCTGGCCATCACGACTAGACAAAATAGAGCTTTGTGGAATCTTTGCTAATGGATGGAACTGACAGGTCATCAAAAATGGTGGATCCTTCAATACTACTCATTTTTGGGGCCCAAATTTCAGTTGGAGCCTACCCTCAACGTAGAGAACAAAACCCACTAAGAATCAAGATCGAATCAACACCAAATCAAACAACCCGATTCACGTTCTTCAAGCGTCCTTGTTCAACTATGGTGGAATTTCAAAACTCTATCTCCAAATGAGGAGAAAACTGAAACCTAGACTCTATTAATATTAGGGAACAAGAATTTAGTATTAGAAACACCAAACAAGACTCAAAATCAAACAAAAAAATTTTGGATTATTGGATTTTTGTCAAAAAAAAAAATTAGGTCCTTTTTTTTTTACTTACCTTGTCTCAAAGGTGATGGGTCGTCAAAGAGGTGACGGGAAGTTAGCTTGGCCGTCACGTAGAGATAAAATGAAGCTTTGTGGAATCTTTACTGGCAGATGAAACTGATGGGTTGTCACATGCATGATCGGTCCTCACATGAACCATCATGCACTCCACTAAAAATATTGTTTCTGCCTCAAGGTGATGTTTTATGGGATGAGTCGTCACTTTCCTGACGGGTCTTCACAGCGATCCATTAGTTCTAGGTAGAATGGTGACCAAGTGGCTCCTTGTTGACGAGTTAGCCTGACTATTCGTCAAGGATATGACGATTAGTCACGCAATCCATCAAGCCTTGACAGATGGAAACTCTTGTGCCTCAAAAACAATACTGCCTACGGGCCCTTTTTGTACTCTTTTCTTGTTTTTTCCCTTTTCAGAATACTCTATATTTGTACTAACACTTATCCTTTCTTCTTTTGGCCCTTTTTTGAATCTAGCAATGCCTTTTTGATGAATCTTCTTCTTGAAGATTTGAATATCCTCAAGAACAGAAAGAAAAAATATGAAGATCCAAAATTCATAACTCTCTCATTTTTGCCCCAAATTCTATGAAATTCAAGATCCATGCTCCCCATGTTATGGAGAACAAACCCCAACAACTTTGAAGCCTCGATTTCAACCCGATAATTTCAGATCTAAGAACCCACTTTTATTTTCTTGAAACTTCAAATACAAAAATGGTGGATCCTACAATACTACTCATTTTGGGCCCAAATTTCAGTTGGAGCCTCCCCTCAACATAGAGAACAAAACCCACTAAGAATCAAGCTTGAATCAACCGTAAATCAAAGAACCCATTTCATATTCTACAAGTTCTTCAAGCTTCCTTGTTCATCAATGGTGGAATTTCAAAACTCTATCTCCAAATGAGATAAAAACTCAAACCTAGACTCTATTGATATTAGGGAACAAGAATCTAGTATCGAAAACACCAAACAAGACTTAAAATCAAACAATAATATTTTGGATAGTTTTATTTTTGTCAAACTTTTAGGACCTTTTTTTTAAAACCCCTTACCTTTTCTCAAGGGTGACGGGTCGTCAGCTTGGCCATCAGATCTAGATAGAATTGAGCTTTATGGAATCTTTGCTGACAGATGGAACTGACGGGTCATCAGATGCGTAACAGGTCATCAGTTGCTTGATAGGTCGTCACATGTACCGTTATGCACTCCACTATAAATGTTGTTTCTTCCTCAAGGTAATGTTTTAAGTGACGGGTCGTCACTAGCCTGACGGGTCGCCACAGTGATTCGCCCGTTCTAGACATAATGGTGACCAAGTGGCTCCTTCTTGATGAGTTTGCCTAATGGTTCGTCAAGATTGTGATAATTAGTCACGTAATTCGTCAAGCCTAAACAGATGCAAACTCCTGAGCCTTCAAAATTATACTCCCTGTGGGCCTTTTTAAACTCTTTTCTAGTCTTTTCTCTTTTTGAAATATTCTCTTTTTGTACTAACACTTATCCTTTCTTCTTTTTGCCCTATCTTGGATATAGCAACACCTTTTTGATGAATTTTATTATTGAAGATTTGAATGTTCTCAAGAACACTAAGAAAAAATATGAAGATACAAAATTCATAACTCTCTCATTTTTTATCCAAATTCTACAAAATTCAAGATCCAAGCTCCCCATACTATGGAGAAAAAACCACAATAACTTTGAAGCCTCAATTTATACCAAATAATTTCAGATCTAAGAACCCACTTCCATTCAAACTCAAAAATGATGGATCCTTCAATACTACTCATTTTGGGCCCATATTTCAGGTGGAGCCTCCCCTCAAAGTAGAGAACAGAACCCACTAAGAATCAAGCTCAAATCAACACCAAATCTCAAAGAACCCATTTCATGTTCTTCAAGTTCTTCAAGCTTCCTTGTTCAACAATGGTGGAATTTCAAAACTCTATCTCCAAATGACATAAAAACTCAAACGTAGACTTTATTAATATTAGGGAACAAGAATCTAGTATCGAAAACACCAAACATGATTCAAAATCAAACAAAAATATTTTGGATGTTTGGATTTTTGTCAAAAACATTTTTATGACCCTTTTTTTTAACCTCTTATCTCGTCCCATAGGTGACAGGTCGTCAGCTTTGCTGTCAGGTTTAGAGAGAATGGAGCTTTGGAATCTTTAATGACAGATGAAACTGACGGGACATTTTTTGAAACATCATGCACTCCACTAAAAATATTGTTTCTGTCTCAAGGTGGCATTTAAATTACGGGTCGTCACTTGCTTAACCAGTCGTCACAGTGATCCGTCAGTTCTAGGAAGAATGGTGACCAAGTGGCTCCTTGTTGACGATTTAGCCTGACAATTCATCAAGGTACAGATGATTTGTCACGCAATCCATCAAACCTAGACTGATGCGAACTCCTGAGCCTTAAAAATTATACTCCTTGTGAGCCCCTTTTGAACTCTTTTCTTGTCTTTTCCCTTTTTGGAATATTCTCTTTTTGTAGTAACACTTATCCATTCTTCTTTTGGCCCTTTCTTGGATTTAGCAACACCTTTTTGATGAATATTCTTATTGAAGATTTGAATGTCATCAAGAACACTAAGAAAAAATATGAAGATACAAAATTCCTAACTCTCTCATTTTTGCTCCAAATTCCATGAAATTCGATATTCAAGCTCCCCATGCTATGGAGAACAAACCCCAACAACTTTAAAGCCTCAATTTCATCCCAATAAATTCAGATCTAAGAACCCACTTCCATTTTTCTTCAAACATCAAACTCAAATATGGTGGATCCTTCAATACTAGGACCCAAATTTCAATTGGAGCCTCCCCTCAAAGTAGCGTGCAAACCCACTAAGAATTAAGCTCGAATCAATACCAAATCAAAGAACCCATTTCATGTTCTTCAAGCTTCCTTGATCAACAATGGTGGAATTTCAAAACTCTATCTCCAAATAAGCTAAAAACTCTATTCAAGACTCTATTGATATTAGGGAACAAGAATCTAGTATCAGAAACACGAAACAAGATTCAAAATCAAACAAAATTATTTTAGATTTTTGGATTTTTGTCAAAAACATTTTTAGGACTTTTTTTAGCCCTTAACTCGTCTCATAGGTGACACGTCGTGTAAGAGGTGAAGGGTCGTCCGCTTGGCTGTTAGGTCTAGATAGAATGGAGCTTTATGGAATCTTTGCTGATGGATGGAACGAACAGGCCATCAAATTCTTGATGGGTCATCACGTGAACCATCATGCACTCTACTAAAAATGTTGTTTCTACCTCAAGGTGACGTTTTAAGTGCCAGGTCGTCACTTTCCTAATTAGTCATCACAGTGATCCATCAATTCTAGGCAGAATGGTGGCAAAGTGGCTCCTAGTTGATGAGTTGGCCTGATGGTTCATCAAGACTGTGACGATTATTCACATAATTCATCAAGCCTAGATAGATGCGAACTTTTGAGCCTCCAAAATTGTACTCCCTATACTCCTTTCTTGTCTTTTCCCTTTTTAGAATATTCTCTTTTTATACTAACACTTATCCTTTCTTCTTTTAGCCCTTTCTTGGATCTAGCAACACCTTTTTGATGAATCTTCTTATTGAAGATTTGAATGTTCGCAAGAACACAAAGAAAATATATGAAGATCCAAAATTCATAACTCTCTCATTTTTGCTCCAAATTACACGAAATTTGAGATCCAAGCTCCCCATGCTATGGAGAACAAACTGCAACAACTTTCAAGCCTCGATTTCAACCCAATAATTTTAGATCTAAGAACCCACTTCTATTTTTCTTCATACTTCAAACTCAAAAATGGTAGATCCTTCAATGCTACTTGTTTTGGCCCTAAATTTTAGCTGGAGCCTCCTCTTAACTTAGAGAACAAAACCCATTAAGAATCAAGATCGAATAAACACCAAATCAAAGAACCCATTTCATATTCTTCAAGTTTACTTGTTCAACAATGGTGGAATTTCATAACTCTATCTCCAAATGAGATGAAAACTCTATTGATATTAGGGAACAAGAATCTCGTATCGAAAACACCAAAAAAGACTCAAAATCAAACAAAAATATTTTGGATTTTTGGATATTTGGATTTTTATCGACAATGTCCTCGTCTCAAAGGTGACGGATCGTCAAAGAGGTGACGGGTCATCAACTGCGCTGTCAAGTCTAGAAAAATAGGGCTTTGTGAAATCTTTGCTGATAGATGGAACTAACGAGTCATCAGTTGTTTGACGGGTCATCATATGAACCATCATGCACTCTATTAAAAATATTGTTTCTTCCTCAAGGTGATGTTTTAAGTGGCGGGTCGTCACTTTCCTGACAGGTCGTCACAGTGTTCCGTCTGCTCTAGGCAGAATGGTGACAAAGTGGCTACTTGTTGAAGAGTTGGCCTGACAGTTCGTCATGGCTTTGATGATTAGTCATGAAATCCGTCATTTCCAGACAGATGCAAACTCCTGAGCCTAAAAAATTGTACTCTTTGTAGGCCCTTTTTGTACTCCTTTATTGGCTTTTTCCCTTTTTAGAATATTCTCTTTCTATACTAACACTTATCCTTTCTTCTTTTGGCCCTTTCTTGGATCTAGCAACATTTTTTTAACGAATCTTCTTCTTGAAGATTTGAATGTCCTTAAGAACACTAAGAAAAGATATGAAGATCCAAAATTCATAACTCTCTCATTTTTGCTCCAAATACTATGAAATTTGAGATCCAAGCTCCTCTTGCAATGGAGAACAAACCCCAATAACTTTGATGCCTCTATTTCAACCCAATAATTTTAGATCTAAGTACCCACTTCCATTTTTCTTCAAACTTAAAAATAGTGGAACATTCAATACTATTCATTTTGGGCCTAAATTTCAGCTGAAGTCTCCCCTCAAAGTTGATAACAAAACCCACTAAGAATCAACCTCGAATCAATACCAAATAAAAGAACCCATTTTATGTTCTTTAAGTTCTTCAAACTTCCTTGTTCAAGAATGGTGGAATTTCAAAACTCTATCAGTAAATGAGAGAAAAACTCAAACCTACACTCTATTGATATTAGGGAACAAGAATCTATATCGGAAACACCAAACAAGACTCAAAATCTAACAAAAATATTTTGGATTTTTATAAAAAATGTTTTTTGTTTACCCCTTACCTCATCACAAAGGTGACGGGTTGTCAAAGAGATGATGGGTCGTTAGCTTGGCCGTCCGGTCTAGATAAAATAGAACTTTATGGAATCTTTGTTGATGGATGGAACTAACGGGTCATCGAATGTTTGACGGGTCGTCACATAAACCGTCATGCACTCCACTAAAAATATTATTTCCGCCTTAAGGTGACGTTTTAAGTGGCGGGTCATCACTAGCCTGACGGGTCATCACAGTGATCCGTTAGCTCTAGTCAGAATGGTCACAAAGTGACTCCTTGCTGATAAGTTGGCCTGACAGTTCGTCATCGTTGTAATGATTAGTCACGGAATTTGTCAAGTCTAGAAAAATGCGAACTCCTGAGCCTCCAAAAGTGTACTCTCTGTGGGCCTTTTTTGTACTCTTTTCTTGTGTTTTCCCTTTTTAGAATATTCTATATTTGTACTAACACTTATCTTTTCTTCTTTTGGCCGTTTCTTGGATCTATAAACACCCATTAGACAAATCTTCTTCTTGAAGATTTGAATGTCCTCAAAAACATTAAGAAAAAATATGAAGATCCAAAATTCATAACTTTCTTATTTTTTCTCCCAATTCCATGAAATTCAAGATCCAAGCCCCCCATGTTATGGAGAACAAACCCCAATAACTTTGAAGCCTCGATTTCAACATAATAATTTCAGATCTAAGAACCCACTTCCATTTTTCTTCAAACTAAAAAATGATGGATCATTCAATACTACTCGTTTTTGGCCTAAATTTCAGTTGGAGTCTCCCCTCAACGTAGAGAACAGAACCCACTAAGAATCAAGCTCAAATCAACACCAAATCAAAGAACCCATTTCATGTTCTTCAAGTTCTTCAAGCTTCCTTGTTCAACAATGGTGGAATTTCAAAATTCTATCTGCAAATGAGATGAAAACTCAAACCTAGAGTCTATTGATATTAGGGAACAAGAATTTCGTATCAAAAACACCAAACAAGACTCAAAATCAAACAAAAATATTTTAGATTTTTTGATTTTTGGATATTTATCGAAAATATTTTTCCCCTTAACATCTTCTCAAAGGTGAAGGGTCGTCAATAAAGTGATGGGTTGTAATTTTGGCCGTCAAGTTTAGAAAGAATGAAACTTTATAGAATCTTCGCTAATGGATGGAACTGACAGGTCATCAGATTCTTGACGGAAATGATCTGTCATGCACTCCACAAAAAAGTTGTTTCTTTCTCAAGGTGACATTTTAAGTGACAGGTCATCATTTGACTGACGTGTCGCCACAGTGATTCGTCAGTTCTAGACAGAATGGTGACCAAGTGGCTCATTGTTAAGGATTTGTCCTGACGGTTCGCCAAGACTGTGACAATTAGTCACACAATTTGTCAAGCTTAGACAGATGCAAACTCCTGAGCCTCCAAAATGGTACTTTCTGTGGGGCCCTTTTGTAATCATTCTTATCCTTTCTTCTTATGGACCTTTTTTGGATCTAGCAACACCTTTTTAATGAATCTTCTTCTTAAAGATTTGAATGTCCTCAAGAACACTAAGAAAAAATAGGAAGATCCAAAATTCATAACTCTCTCATTTTTGTCCAAATTCTACGAAATTGAAATCCATGCTCCCCATGATATGGAGAACAAACCCCAACAACTTTGAAATCTCAATTTCAACCCAATAATTTTAGATCTAAGAACCCACTTCCATTTTTCTTCTAACGTCAAACTTAAAAATAGTTGATCCTTCAATACTACTCATTTTGCGCCCAAATTTCAGCTGGAGCCTCCCCTCAATGTATAGAACAAAACCCACTAAGAATCAAGCTCAAATCATCACCAAATGAAAGTACCCATTGCATGTTCTTCAAGTTCTTCAAGCTTCCTACTTCAACAATGGTGGAATTTCAAAAATCTATCTCCAAATGAGATGAAAATTCAAACCTAGAATCTAAAGATATTAGGGAACAAGAATCTTGTATTGGAAACATCAAACAAGACTCAAAATCAAACAAATATATTTTGGATTTTTGGATTTTTGTTAAAAAAAATTTTAGGACCTTTTGTTTACCCCTTACCTCATCTCAAAAGTGACGGGTCGTGTAAGAGGTGACTGGTCATCAGCTTAGCCATCAGGTCTAAACAGAATGGAGCTTTGTCGAATCTTTGCTGACAGATGGAACTGATGGGTCGTCAGATTCTTGACAGGTCGTCACATGAATCGTCTTGCACTCCACTAAAAATGATGTTTCTTTCTCAAGGTGACATTTTAAGTGACGGGTCGTCACAGTGATTTGTCAGTTCTAGAAAGAATGGTGACCAAGTGGCTCCTTATTAATATGTTGGCCCGATAGTTCATCAAGACTATGACGATTAGTCATGCAATTCGTCCAACCTAGATAGATGCGAACTCCAGAGTCACCATAATTGTACTCCCGGGGGGCCTCTTTTGTACTTTTTTCTTGTCTTTTTCCTTTTTGGAATATTCTCTTTATGTACTAACACTTATCCTTTCTTCTTTCTTTCTTGGATATAGCAACACTTTTTTGATGAATCTTCTTCTTGAAGATTTGAATGTTCTCAAGAGCACTAAGAAAAAATATGAAAATCCAAAATTCATAACTCTCTTATTTTTGCTTCAAAATGCTATGGAGAACAAACCCCAACAACTTTGAAGCCTCGATTTCAATCCAAAAATTTTAGATCTAAGAACCCACTTCCAGTTTTCTTCAAACTCAAATATGGTGGATCCTTCAATACTAGTTGTTTTGGGCCTAAGTTTTAGTTAGAGCCTCCCCTGAACATAGAGAACAAAACCCACTAAGAATCAAGCTCTAATCAACACCAAATCAAAGAATACATTTCGTGTTCTTCAAGCTTCCTTTTTCAATAATAGTGGAATTTCAAAACTTTATCTCCAAACGAGATGAAAACTCAAACCTAGACTCTATTGATATTAGGGAACAAGAATATAGTATCAGAAACACCAAACAAGAATCAAAATCAAACAAAAATATTTTAAATTTTTTTTATTTTTGTCAATAATGTTTTTAGGACCTTTTTCTTTTACTTATACCTCGTGTCAAATTTGATGGGTCGTCAATAAGCTGATGGTCGCAGCTTGGCCATCAAGTCTAGAAAGAATGGATTTTTATGGAATCTTTGCTGATGGATGGAAGTGACGGGTAGTCAGATGCTTGATGGGTCGTCACATGAACTGTCATGCACTTCAATAAAAATTTTGTTTCTGCCTCAAGGTGATGTTTTAAGTGATGGGTCGTCACTTGCGTAATGGGTCATCACTGTGATTCATTAATTCTAGGCAAAATGGTGACTAAGTTCCTGCTTGTTAACGAGTTGGCCTATCAATTCGTCAAGGCAGTGATGATTAGTCATGCAATCCATCAAGCCTAGACAGATGAAATTTCCTGAGTCTCCAAAATAGTACTCCCTGTGGGGCCCTTTTGAAATCCTTTCTTGTGTTTTCCTATTTTGGAATATTCTCTTTTTGTACTAACACTTATCCTTTCTTCTTTTGCCCTTTCTTGGATCTAACAACACTTTTTGATGAATCTTCCTCTCATTTTTGCTCCAAATTCCACGAAATTTGAGATCCAAGCTCCCCATGATTTAGAGAACAAACCCCAACAACATTGCAACCTCGATTTCAACCGAATAACTTCAGATCTAAGAACCCGCTTCCATTTTTATTCAAACATCAAACTCAAAAATGGTGGATCCTTTAATAGTTGTCATTTTGGCCCAAATTTCAGTTGGAGCCTCCCCCAATGTACCGTACAAAACACACTAAGAATCAAGATCGAATCAACTCCAAATCAAAGAACCCACTTCATGTTCTTCAAGCTTTCTTGATCAATATTGGTTGAATTTCAAAACTCTATCTCCAATGAGATGAAAACTAAAACCTAGACTCTATTGATATTAGGGAACAAAAATCTAGTATCAAAAATACTAAACAAGACTCAAAATCATACAAAAATACAATGGATTTTTGGATTTTTGTCAAAAAAAAATTATAATCTTTTTCTTTACCCCTTACCTCGTCTCAAAGGTGATAGGTCGTGTAAGAGGAGATGGGTCTTCCAGTTGGCTTTTAGTCCCAAATAGAATGGAGCTTTGTTAAATCTTTGCTGACGGTTGGAACTGACGGGTTGTCAAATGCTTGATGGGTCATCATATGAACCGTGATGCACTCCACTAAAAATGTTGTTTCTGCCTCAAGGTGACGTTTTAAGTGACGTGTCATCATTTGCCTGACGGGTCGTCACAGCGATCCGTCAGTTCTATGCCGAATGGTGGCCAAGTGGATCCTTGTTAATGAGTTTCCCTGACAGTTCATAAAGACTATGATGATTAATCATGAAATTCGTCAAACCTAGACAGATGCGAAATCTTGAACCTCCAAAATTGTACTACCTGTGGGCCCCTTTTGTACTCCTTTCTTGTCTTTACCCTTTTTGAAATATTCTCTATTTATGCTAACACTTATCCTTTCTTCTTTTGGCCATTTCTTGGATCTAGCAACACCTTTTTGATGATCTCAAGAACACTAAGAAAATATATGAAGATCGAAAATTCATAACTCTCTAATTTTTGCTCCAATACCACTAAATTCGAGATCCAAGCTCCCCATGATGTGGAGAACAAACCCCAACAACTTTGAAGCCTCTATTTCAACCCTATAATTTCAGATCAAAGAGCCCACTTCCATTTTTCTTCAAACTTCAAACTCAAAAATAGTGGATCCTTCAATAATACTAGATTTTGGGCTAAAATTTCAGCTGGAGCCTCCCTTCAACGTAGAGAACAAAACCCACTACGAATCAAGCTCGAATCAACACCAAATCAAAGAACCCAATTCATGCTCATCAAGCATGCTTTTTTAACAATGGTAGAATTTCAAAACTCTATCTCCAAATAAGATGAAAACTCAAACCTAGACTTTATTGATATTCGGTAACAAGAATCTAGTATTAGAAACTTCAAACAAGACTCAAAATAAAACAAAAATATTTTGGATTTTTTGATTTTTGTCAAAATATTTTTAGGTTCTTTTTTTTTTACCTATTACCTCGTCTCAAAGGTGACAGGTCGTGAAAAAGGTGATGGGTCATCAGCTTGGCCGTCAGGTCTAGAAAGAATGGAGCTTTAGGGAATCATTGCTGACAGATGGAACTGACGGGTTGTCAGATGTTTGATAGGTTATTACATGAACTATCATGGACTCCAATAAAAATGTTGTTTCTACCTCAAGGTGACTTTTTAAGTGACAGGTCATCACATACCTAATGGGTCGTCACAGAGATCCCTCAGTTCTAGTCAGAATGGTTAGAAAGTGGTTCCTTGTAAATGAGTTGGTATTACAGTTTGTCAAGGTTGTGATGATTAATCAAGTAATCCGTTAAGCCTAGACATATACGAACTCCTAATCCTTCAAAATTATACTCTCTGTGGGCCTTTTTTGTACTGCTTTCTTGTTTATTCCCTTTTTGAAATAATCTCTATTTGAACTAACACTTATCCTTTCTTCTTATGGAATTTCAAAACTCTATGGTGGATTTTCAAAACTCTATCTCCAAATGAGATAAAAACTCAAACCTAGACTCTATTGATATTAGGAAAAAAGAACCTAGTATCAAAAACACCAAAAAAACTCAAAATCAAACATAAATATTTTGGATTTTTTGATTTATGTCTAAAGTAATTTTTTTACCCCTTACCTCGTCTCAAAGATGACGGGTCGTCAAAGAGGTGATGGGTCTTCAGCTTGGCCATCAAGTGTAACACCCCGTACGTTTCGTAGGCTAGCTGACTACCGCAATATTTAGGGCAAAATGAAAACATGAGAGAAGTAATGAATTATGTATCCATATGTGGGAATTTAAGAGCCTTGCATAAGTTGGGCCCAAAAAGAAGCCCAAAATTATAAGGAAAACATGGCCCAACAAGACAATTTGACCCATTCTTCCAACATTGGTCCATTTGACCAATTGACCATGCAATCAATGCCAAGGAATGGATAAGGGAGACATGAGGGACTATATAAAGAGGGAAAATCATATTTTTATTCATTTGTTCCACCCATGCTATTTCTAGAATTTTCCTAATACTTCCACAAACCCTAAGCCTTCATCTTTTTGACCAAGACCATCATCTTGCACACTTTGGTAAGTGTTTATGCTTATGATTTAATATATTATGTGCATGACAGAGTGATTATATGATGTTGGTTATATTGGTGAAGAGTGAGAAGTTCACTATGTGTGTATGTGACATGTTTGTTAAATCGGAGGATGGTTTTGCCTTGTAAACTTGATTATGCACTTGTGGTATTGAAGGAAGTGAACATGATGGATTTAATATTGACATATGAGATGTGATTATAGTATTTCCTTGATGTGTCATGGTGTTTAACATTTGGAATGATTATTGTGAAATTGATTATGGTATTGGTGGCATATTGGCCGTAAAGTGTCATTTTGGGTGTTGTATGTGTGTTGTGAGACCATGGATGATTGTTGGCATGTTATATGATCAAAAATATGTTCAAATATGTTTGGTTATGATCATGCACCATTCATGGCATTAAAAGACCCAAAAAGAAGCCATTTCGAACCAAACGGGCATCCGCCCCCGCAGACAGAGGCATCTGCGGGCGTAGATACCAACGCAGATGGCTCTGGCTGCTGCCAAAGTCCATCTGCGCGCGTACCTTTCCACCTTCAGGTGCAGGTGTCAGCGCAGGTCACCTCCAGATTTCAGTTTTGTGTGTTTTCGTCCCTAGTTGATCCCCAAAAGCCCCGATACCCTTTTGGGATGTAATTAGCAACTTGTGATGTCGTTTTAATGACCCTAAAGTGTCGTATGAAGGTGTGTTGGACTTTATTAAATGTGGGTGGTTATTTATATGTTGTTATGAGGCAAATTGATAAGCGTAAATGTGACGGAATGGAAATGAGAAGGCATAACGGATAAGTGTGATGCGAAATGCTATTGATATACGAAATCTTGGTCAATGTGTGTAATGTTAAGGTGTTGTTGGTATGATAATGCAGTGAGTTGTATTGTAAGGAGTGAAATGGATTTATATGGCGGTCATATAGTTCATTGTCGTTTTGTACGGTTGTATGGTAAATGATCGTTAACAAGAGTTTCATTGTGGACTTGTATTGTAGAGTGAAACACAAGGAAGAAGCTGGACTATTGTGTTCATATATAGTCACCAATCTCTCATAAGTTGAAGTATCAATCTCATAGTAATGAAATAAAGTAAGAGCAAAGTAATGTATGATGATGATGTTTATTTATCCATGGGGTACAAGTACCTGCATGATGATGGCCATTTATCCATGGGGTGCAAGGACACCTGCATGACGACATGATCTTATCCATGGGGTAAAAAGAATACCTGCATGATGATGATATTTTATCCATAGGGTGAAAGAACACACCCGCATGATGTATCCATGGGGTGAAATGAACACCTGCATGATGAGGGCCCTAACAGTGTATAAGCAGTGTAAAAGTAAAGTAAAGTAAAGACAAGGGAAAAAAAGAACGCAATGTACATGGTATCCCTCATACAGAAAGGGAGTTTATTTACAATTGCTATTTCCTTTATATTGATTCCATGGTTGTTGCTATTATGTACAAATCATTGGAGATGATAACAATGAAAGAAAGCTACATGGTTCCATATATAGAGTTCTCTTATAATTATTTCCATTGAAGTAAAGCAATCAACGAAAGTAATGAAAGCAATACTCATGGGTTCCAAAATGCAACATGGTAACTTATTCACATTGATTATTCATTTGTATTTGAGTTCATTGAAGCATTCATGCATTGTACAGTTTCATCTGAACCTTACATACTCAGTACATTCTTCGTACTGACCCCTCTTGGGGACTTACTTTACATGTTTCAGGTGCAGGCATTAGTAAACCTCCTCGGTAGACTGGGGGATCGTTTGCAGAGTTTTGGTGAGCTCCACTTGGTTCGGAGCTTCCTGGGTCATAGTTGTATATTTGTTTGATGTTGAGATGTTATCTAAAGCGAGGACTTGCCCCGACTTAGTTGGTCCTGTAAATGTATCTATTAGAGGCTTTTGTAGACGTTTATGTGGGTATAAGAATGTAAGATATGTACGTACAGTGCGACGTGATGGCCCAAACGGCCAAGTTTTATATATGTACATGTATGACATTTTACATTTCATTAATTACATGAGATAGTATGTTATTCATTCAAGGTTATGCATGCGGATGTTTGAGAGAAAAGATTGGTTCTCTCGGGCCTTATCGGCTTCGGGTACCAATCACACCTCGTTGGGATTCGGGGTGTGACAAAGTGGTATCAGAGCAGTTCATTCTAAGGGTGTCTACAAAGCCGTGTCTGAGTAGATTCCTACTTATCGATGTGTTGTGCACCACATTTATAAGTTGGAGGCTACGGGACATTTAGGATGTTGTTTCTTTTCTTCGTTCTAGATCGTGCAATAGAGCCAGTATTGTAAGTCCAATTGTATCTGATCATGGTAATTGTTTCTCTTTGATACAGTAACAATGCCGAACACTAGAAAAGGAAGAGGTAAAGGTAAGCAGGTTGATATGCCTGCTAGAGAAGGAATGAGCAGAGTACCACCTAACCAAGCTAGTCAAGGTGGAGCAAATGCTGAAAGTTCATCGCGGTCTTCGTCTACTATCGCAGCTCCGGAAGAGCCAGTCGGTAGAGAAGTACCCGCAGAACCACCAATGAATGCCACAGATCAAGATCTTAGAAATGCAGTACATATGTTGACACAGTTAGTGGCAGCACAAAGTCAAGGACGAGTTGGTCCGATGACAAATGAGGATAATGCGGCTAGAGTGGCGAGTCGCAGAACACGGGCCTTTCTAAATTGGACCCTCCCATATTTACTGGGTCAGACTTAGAAGCAGATCCACAGGACTTTGTGGATCAAATACAGAGAGCACTAGAAGTTATGCATGTGACTGGGATTGAAACAGTGGAACTTGCGGCTTATAGACTGAAAGGCGAGGCAATATTGTGGTATGAGGACTGGAAAAGATCAAGGGGTATTGATGCACTCCCAGCGGTGTGGGAAGAATTTAAAATAGCATTTCTTGATCATTACCTCCCTTATGAAATTCGGGAGGCATGTGCAGATCAATTTATGAATTTACGCCAAGGGAACATGAGTGTTCGAGAATACAGTTTGCAATTTAATTCCTTGGCTCGATATGCTCCAAATGTGGTGGCCACAATGGACGATAGAGTCCATAGATATGTGGATAGACTGGAGCCATATTTGGTACGAGACTGTACTATTGCCGCTTTGAATAAATATATGGACATTGCTAGAATTCAAGCCTTCGCACAGAAAATGGAGGACCAACGGCAGAGAAAAAGAACACAAAAATCTGAGGGAGGGCCATCAAAAAGGAGAAGACCTATGGGACAATCTATAGTGTCCCCAGAAGGATCTGGATATCGAATGTTATCGCCTAGACCCTCATTCTCTTATTCTACAACAGGTGCTCCATCTCACTCTCGAGGATTCAGGGGCAGTCATATTGGGCAGAGTGGTAGGATGCCAGATTCACAGACAGTAGGGTCTTCTTGCCCACTGTGCCAGTTGTGTAGACGATTTCATGTAGGTGAATGTCGTAGGGGGACGAATGCTTGTTACTGGTGTGGTATGTCGGGTCACATAATGAGGGACTGCCCACGACGAGGTTTAGGTAGTATGGTATGACCTGCGGGGTCCACTGTGGCATCATCAGCATCGGTTCCTTCGTTAGGCCGAGGTGTGCAGTCTGTTGGTCGGGGCAGAGGTGCCGGAGGAGCAGCCAGTACTGGTGGGGTCCAAAATCGCATTTATGCTTTAGTGGACCGGCAGAATGAGGAAACATCTCATGATGACGATACAGGTATTTAGGTGTATTACCATACTGTTACATGATGTATATGTATTGATTGATTTGAACTCTACTCCATCGTATGTTATTCCATCGGCTACTATGATTTGAATATAATGGGCACTGAAGTCATTAGTTAAATCAATAGAAATAGCTTCACCTGTCGGTGAATAGGGCATAGCTAAAAGAACCTATCATAATGGTATAGTGGATATTCTTGATCATGTTATGATGGTTGATCTTACGGAGAGAGAAATGAAAGATTGTTAATGTTGATCCATTGCTTTTATTGAAAACGTACAAGTTATGGAGAATCCCACTAAGAAAAGATACCTATGGCTATTCTAGAGCGACAAGTGCAAAGGTTAGTGAATAAATGATGAGAAGCTGAAAACAATGTGATGAGACCAAGGTCCCCATCAGTGTTCCAAAAAGAGAAGGAAGATTTTACAGTTTAGGAGTGAGGAAAGAACAAGCAAGTATCTATGAGGGTATATATATAGTGGTGATGATGTAAGGATGCATATGTTGTACATGAGACAACGATGTTAACATTCGAGAACGAATGTTTCTAAGGGGGGAAGAATGTAACACCCCGTACGTTTCGGAGTCTAGCTGACTACCGCAATATTTAGGGCAAAATGAAAACATGAGAGAAGTGATGAATTATGTATCCATATGTGGGAATTTAAGAGCCTTGCATACGTTGGGCCCAAAATAAAGCCCAAAATTATAAGGAAAACATGGCCCAACAAGACAATTTGACCCATTCTTCCAACATTGGTCCATTTGACCAATTGACCATGCAATCAATGCCAAGGAATGGATAAGGGAGACATGAGGGACTATATAAAGAGGGAAAATCAGATTTTTATTCATTTGTTCCACCCATGCTATTTCTAGAATTTTCCTAATACTTCCACAAACCCTAAGCCTTCATCTTTTTGACCAAGACCATCATCTTGCACACTTTGGTAAGTGTTTATGCTTATGATTTAATATATTATGTGCATTACAGAGTGATTATATGATGTTGGTTATATTGGTGAAGAGTGAGAAGTTCACTATGTGTGTATGTGACATGTTTGTTAAATCGGAGGATGGTTTTGCCTTGTAAACTTGATTATGCACTTGTGGTCTTGAAGGAAGTGAACATGATGGAGTTAATATTGACATGTGAGATGTGATTATAGTATTTCCTTGATGTGTCATGGTGTTTAACATTTGGAATGATTATTGTGAAATTGGTTATGGTATTGGTGGCATATTGGCCGTAAAGTGTCATTTTGGGTGTTGTATGTGTGTTGTGAGACCATAGATGATTGTTGGAATGTTAGATGATCAAAAATATGTTCAAATATGTTTGGTTATGATCATGGACCATTCATGGTATTAAAAGACCCAAAAAGAAGCCATTTCGGACCAAACGGGCATCCGCCCCCGCAAACGGAGGCATCTGCGGGCGCAGATGCCAACGAAGATGGATCTGGCTGCTGACAAAGTCCATATGTGTGCACACCTTGACACTTGCAGGCGCAGGTGTCAGCGCAGGTCACCTCCAGATTTCAGTTTTGTGTGTTTTCGTCCCTAGTTGATCCCCAAAAGCCCCGATACCCTTTTGGGATGTAATTAGCAACTTGTGATGTCGTTTTAATGACCCTAAAGTGTCGTATGAAGGCGTGTTGGACTTTATTAAATGTGGGTGGTTTTTTATATGTTGTTATGAGGCAAATTGATAAGCGTAAATGTGACGGAATGGAAATGAGAAGGCATAAAGGATAAGTGTGATGCGAAATGCTATTGATATACGAAATCTTGGTCAATGTGTGTAATGTTAAGGTGTTGTTGGTATGATAATGCAGTGAGTTGTATTGTAAGGAGTGAAATGGATTTATATGGCGGTCATATAGTTCATTGTCGTTTTGTACGGTTGTATGGTAAATGATCGTTAACAAGAGTTTCATGAAACACAAGGAAGAAGCTGGACTGTTGTGTTCATATATAGTCTTGTGTACTCATACTTGGAAGTAAAGGTATGTAAGGTTATTCTTCTATTTCCTTCTGCAACATATGGTGTTCACATTGTCATGGTACTCATTCGATTCCGAAATACTCTAAGGTATTCCGTATCCGACAGTTGGCTAGAGTTACTCATATGTTCCTTAATCATTGGTCAATGGTGAATCGTATGACTCGTGTTTATTGATTGACTCATGTCCATTGGTTGACTCACGTTCATTGGCTAATATGTCAAAAGTTCCAAATGGTCTAAGGTATTGCATCGCAGGGTGGTGAATAGTTAATATCCACATGTATCGTATTTAGTGATCATTATGTTAAGGTTCCAAAAGTGTACTATACCAAGGGGGTTCTATAGTATTCCAACTAAGGTTGATATATTGATAGTCATATGTGTTTTACTCCTATACGAATCATGAATCACTTAGTTCTTATTTATGGGCGGGAGTTCTTAAGTTGTCATACGTTGTAGATCCTAAGAGAATTATCCCAATAAGAGCAATAAGGTAAAGAGAGCTTGTTTAGTTGAATATCATTGCTCCAATCATGTTATGAGTCCTATGGTATGATGATTATCCTTGTGCCAATTGTAAGAGTATCAATCTCATAAGAGTAATAAGAGAGGTGATGTGCAAGTTAGTATAATTATACTTCATAAGTGAAGTTGTCAATCTCATGATATAAAGGAGTGAAGTGAGATGTGCATGTAAGTACGTGTTTGGCTAAGGTGTTAATCTCATAAGGTACAAGAGTAAAGTAAAGCATATGGGTGTGTTCCAATTAGTGTCATGATCCAAAGTTCCAATGGAGTTATACACATGTCTCATATCCATTAGTAATGTTCCAAAAGTCTAGTGAGGTTATGGTTCCAAATCTTCCAACAATGTTGTGACTACAAAAGTATCAATCCCTCATAAGCCAAGGGTACCCTAATTCCGGGTATGAATTATGGTTCATCATATGTTTTTTATGCATTGATCAATTGTCATTCACATGTTTCATATGCTTTGAGTAATGTTCTAAATATTTCATGGTTCCATCAATGTTATGTTCCAACGTTCAAAGTGATATTATGACTATCAAAGTACCAATCTCTCACAAGTTGAAGTATCAATCTCATAGTAATGAAATAAAGTAAGAGCAAAGTAATGTATGATGATGATGTTTATTTATTCATGGGGTACAAGTACCTGCATGATGATGGCCATTTATCCATGGGGTGCAAGGACACCTGCATGACGACATGATCTTATCCATGGGGTAAAAAGAATACCTGCATGATGATGATATTTTATCCATGGGGTGAAAGAACACACCCGCATGATGTATCCATGGGGTGAAATGAACACCTGCATGATGAGGGCCCTAACAGTGTATAAGCAGTGTAAAAGTAAAGTAAAGTAAAGACAAGGGGAAAAAAGAACGCAATGTACATGGTATCCCTCATACAGAAAGGGAGTTTATTTACAATTGCTATTTCCTTTATATTGATTCCATGGTTGTTGCTATTATGTACAAATCATTGGAGATGATAACAATGAAAGAAAGGTACATGGTTCCATATATAGAGTTCTCTTATAATTATTTCCATTGAAGTAAAGCAATCAACGAAAGTAATGAAAGCAATACTCATGGGTTCCAAAATGCAACATGGTAACTTATTCACATTGATTATTCATTTGTATTTGAGTTCATTGAAGCATTCATGCATTGTACAGTTTCATATGAACCTTACATACTCAGTACATTCTTCGTACTGACCCTTATTGGGGACTTACTTTACATGTTGCAGGTGCAGGCATTAGTAAACCTCCTCGGTAGACTGGGGGATCGTTTGCAGAGTTTTGGTGAGCTCCACTTGGTTCGAAGCTTCCTGGGTCATAGTTGTATATTTGTTTGATGTTGAGATGTTATCTAAAGCGGGGACTTGCCCCGACTTAGTTGGTCCTGTAAATGCATCTGTTAGAGGCTTTTGTAGACGTATATGTGAGTATAAGAATGTAAGATATGTACGTACAGTGCGACGTGATGGCCCAAACGGCCAAGTTTTATATATGTACATGTATGACATTTTACATTTCATTAATTACATGAGATAGTATGTTATTCATTCAAGGTTATGCATGCGAATGTTTGAGAGCAAAGATTGGTTCTCTCGGGCCTTATCGGCTTCGGGTGCCAATCACGCCTCGTTGGGATTCGGGGTGTGACATCAAGTCTCGATAGAATGGAGCTTTGCGGAATCTTTACTGATGGATGGAAATGATGGGTCATCACCTAAACCGTCATGTACTCCACTCAAAATATTGTTTCTACCTTAAGGTGACGTTTTAAGTGACAGGGTCGTCACTTGCCTGATGGGTCGTCATAGTGATCCATCGGTTTTAGGCAAAATGGTGACTAAGTGGCTCCTTGTTGATGAGTTGGCCTTATAGTTTATCAAGGCTATGACGATTAGTCATGCAATCTGTCGAGTCTCGACAGATGCAAACTCTTGAGCCTCTAAAATATTATTCCCTGTGGGCCCTTTTTGTACTCCTATCTTGTCTGTTCCCTTTTGAAATATACTCTATTTGTACTAACACTTATCCTTTCTTCGTTTGGCCCTTTGTTCTATCTAGCAACACCTTTTTAATGAATCTTCTTCTTAAAGATTTGAGTGTCCTCAAGAACACTAAGAAAAATTATGAAAATCCAAAATTCATAACTCTTTAACTTTTGCTCCAAATTCCATGAAATTCTAGAGCCAAGCTTCCCATGCAATGGAGAACAAACCCCAAAAACTTTGAAGCCTTGATTTAAACTCAATAATTTCAGATCTAATAACCCACTTCCATTTTTCTTTAAGCATTCAAACTCAAAAATGGTGGATCCTTCAATACAACTCGTTTTACGCACAAATTTGAGCAGGAACCTCCCCTTAACTTAGAAAACAAAACCCACTAAGAATCAAGCTCGAATCAACACTAAATAAAAGAACCCATTTCATGTTCTTCAAGTTCTTCAAGCTTTCTTGTTCAACAATGATGGAATTTCAAAACTCTATCTCCAAATGAGATGAAAACTCAAACCTAGACTCTATTGATATTAGGGAACAAGAATCTACTATCCGAAACACCAAACTAGACTCAAAATCAAACAAAAATAATTTGAATTTTTGGATTTTTTTCAAAAATATTTTTTTTGCCTCTTACCACGTATCAATGGTGACGGGCTTTCCAAGAGGTGACGGATCATCAGCTTGGCCGTCAGGTCAAGATAGAATTGAGCTTTGTGGAATCTTTACTGACAGGTTGTCTGATACTTTAAGGGTTATCACATAAACTATCATACCCTCCACTAAAAATGTTGTTTCTACCTCAAGGAGATATTTTAGGTGATGGGTCGTCACATGCCTGACTGGTCATCATAGTGATTCGTTAGTTCTATGCAGAATGATGACCAAGTAGGTCCTTATTGACGAGTTGGCCAGACAGTTCATCAAGGATGTGATGATTAGTCACACAATTCGTCAAACCTAGATAGATGCAAACTCCTGAGTCTCCGAAATTGTACTTCTTGTGGGCCCCTATTGTACTCCTTTCTTGTTTTTTCTCTTTTTGGAATATTCTCTTTTCGTACTAGCACTTATCCTTTCTTTTTTGGCCCTTTCTTGGAGCTAGCAACACCTTTTTGATGAATCTTCATCTTGAAGATTTGAGTGTCTTCAAGATCACTAAGAAAAAATATTAAGATCCAAAATTCATAACACTCTCATTTTTTATCCAAATTCCACGAAATTCGAGATCCAAGCTCCCCATGCTATGGAGAACAAACCCTAATAACTTTGAGGTCTCGACTTCAACCCAATAATTTCAGATCTAAGAACCCACTTCCATTTTTCTTAAAACTTCAAACTCAAAAATGGTGGATCCTTTAATACCACTCGTTTTGCGCCCAAATTGCATCTGGTGCATCCGCTTAACGTAGAGAACAAAACCCACTAACAATCAAGCACAAATGAACACTAATCAAAGAACCCAGTTCTTATTATTCTAGTTCTTCGAGCTTCCTTGTTTAACAATTATGGAATTTCAAAACTCTATCTCCAAATAAGATAAAAACTCAAACCCAGACTCTATTGATATTAGGGAACAAGAATCTAGTATCGAAACCCCAAACAACACTCAAAATCAAACAAAAATATTATGGATTTTTGGATTTTTGGATGTTTGGACTTTTGTAAAAAAATGTTCCCCTTACCTCGTCTTAATGGTGACCTGTCGTCAACTTAGCCGTCAAGTCTAAACATAATGGAGCTTTGTGGAATCTTTGCTGATGAATGGAACTGATGGGTCATTAGATACTCTATGGGTCATCACATGAACCATCATACACTCTACTATAAATATTTTTTCTATCTCAAGATGACGTTTTAAGTAATGGGTCATCACTTGCCTGGCAGGTCGTCTAGTGATCTATCAGTTCTAGGTAGAATGGTGACAAAGTGTCTCCTTGTTGATGAGTTGGCCTGATTGTTTATCGAGACTATGATGATTAGTCACGCAATCCGTCGAGCCTAGACAGACGCGAACTTATGAGCCTCCAAAATTGTGGGCCCTTTTGTACTTTTTTCTTGTCTTTTACTTTTTTGAAATATTCTATTTTTGTACTGTTACTTATCCTTTTTTTGGGGCCCTTTGTTGGATTTAGCAACACCTTTTTGATGAATCTTCTTCTTGAAGATTTGAGTGTCCTCAATAACAGTAAAAAATAATGTGAAGATCCAAAATTCATAAACCTCTCATTTTTGCTACAAATTCCAGGAAATTCAAGATCAAAGCTTCCCAAGCTATGGAGAACAAACCCCAACAACTTTGAAACCTCCATTTCGACCCAATAATTTCAGATCTAAGGACCCACATCCATTTTTCTTCAAACTTCAAACTGAAAAATGGTGGATCCATCAATACTACTCTATTTAGGCCAAAATTTCAGCTGGAGCCTTCCCTCAACGTAGAGAACAAAACCCACTAAGAATGAATCTCGAATCAACACCAAATCAAAGAACCCATTTCATGTTCTTCAAGCTTTCTTGTTCAACAATTGCGGTTTTACAAAACTCTATCTCTAAATGAGATGAAAACTCAAACCTAGACTCTATTGATATTAGGGAACAAGAATATAGTATCGATAACACCAAACAAGACTCAAAATCAATCAAAAATATTTTGGATTTTGAATTTTTTTCAAAAAGGTGTTTAGGAACTTTTTTTTTACCTCTTACCTCATCTCAAATGTGATTGGTTGTCAAAGAGGTGAATGATCGTCAGCTTGGCTTAAGTATAGACATAATAGAGCTTTGTGGAATCTTTGCTGAAGGATTTAACTGATGGGTCATCAGATGCAATACGGTTCGTCTTATGAACCATCATGCACTCGACTTAAAATGTTGTTTCTGCCTCAAGGTGATGATTTAAGTGATAGGTCATCACTTACCTAACGAGTCGTTATAGTGATCCGTAAGTTCTAGGAAGAATAATGACCAAGTGGCTCATTGTTGATGAGTTGGCTGATGGTTCATCAAGGTTGTGACGATTAGTCACGTGATCCATCAAGCCTAGACAAATGCGAACTCCTGGGCCTCCAAAATTACACTCCTTATGGGGCCCTTTTGTACTCCTTTATTATTTTTTCCTTCTTTGGAATATTCCCTAATTGTACTAACACTTATCCTTTCTTCTTTTGGCCCTCTTCGATCTAGCAACACCTTTTGGATGAATCTTCTTCTTAAAGATTTGAATGTCCTCAATTTCACTAAGAAAAAATATGAAGATCCAAATATCATAACTCTCTCATTTTTGCCTGAGATTTCACAAAATTCAAGATCCAAGCTCTCCATAATATGGAGAACAAACGCTAACAACTTTGAAGCATTGATTTCAACCGAATAATTTCAGATTTAAGAACCCACTTCCATTTTTCTTCAAACTCAAAAATGGTGGATCCTTCAATACTACTCGTTTTGGGACCAAATTTCAGCTGATCCCCCCCTCAACATAGAGAACAAAACCCACTAACAATAAATCTTGAATCAACACCAAATCAAAGAACCCATTTCATGTTCTTCAATTTCTTCAAGCCTTTTTATTCAATAATGGTGGAATTTCAAAACTCAATCTCCAAATGAGATGAAAACTCAATCCTAGACTCTATTGATATTAAGGAACAAGAATCTAGTATCTGAAACACCAAACAAGACTCAAAATCAACCAAAAATATTTTGTATTTTTGTCAAAAGCATTTTTTTTACCCCTTACCTCATATCAAAGGTGACGGGTCATCAAAGAGGTGATGGGTCGTCAGCATGGCCGTCATGTCTAGATAGAATGGAGCTTTGTGGAAACATTGCTGACAAATGGAATTGACGGGACATTATATGCTTGATGGGTCATCACATGAACAGTCATGCACTCCCTTAAAAATATTGTTTCAGCCTCAAGGTGCCATTTTAAGTGAGGGGTCATCACTTGCCTGACGGTACGTCACAGTAATCCATCAGTTCTAGGAAGAATGCTGACCAAATAGCTCCTTAGTGATGAGTTGTCTTGGCGGTTACTCAAGGCTGTGATGATTATTCACTCAATCTATGAATCCTTGATATATGCAAACTTCGGAGCCTCTGAAACTGTACACCCTGTAGGCCCCTTTTGTACTCCTTTCTTGTGTTTTCCCTTTTTAAAATATTCTTTTTTTATACTAACACTTATCCTTTCTTCTTTTGTCCCTTTCATGGATCTTGCAACACATTTTTGAAGAATCATCTTGTTAAATATTTGAATGTCCTTAAGAACACTAAGAAAAAATATGAAGATCCAAAATTCATAACTCTCTCATTTTTGCTCCAAATTCCATGAAATTCGAGATCCAAGCTCCCCATGCTATGGAGAACAAACCCCAACAACTGTTAAGCCTCGATTAAAGCCCGATAATTTCAGATCTAAGAACCAAGTTCTATTGAAATTCTAGATCCAAGCTAAGCTCCCCATGCCATGGAGAACAAACCCCAACAACTTTGAAGCCTCGATTTCAACCCAATAATATTAGATCTAAGAACACACTTTCATTTTTCTTCAAACTTCAAACTCAAAAATGGTGGATACTTCAATACTACTCGTTTTAGGCCCAAATTTCAGCTGGAGCCTCCCATTAAAGTTAAGAACAAAACCCACGAAGAATCAAGGTCGAATAAATACCAAATTAAAGAATCCATTTCATGTTCTTCAGGCTTCCTTATTCAACAATGGTGGAATTTTAAAACCCTATCTCCAAATAAGATAAAAACTCAAACCTAGACTCTATTGATACTAGGGAATAAGAATCTAGTATCGAAATCACCAAACAAAACTCAAAATCAAACAAAAATATTTTAGATTTTTTTATTTTTGTCAAAAACATTTTTAGCACTTTTTGTATTTTACCCCGTACCTAATCTCAAAGATGACGGGTTGTTAGCTTGGCCATCAGGTCTAGAAAGAATGAAGCTTTTGGAATCTTTACTGACAGATAGAACTGATGGTTCATCACATGAACCGTCATGCACTCCACTAAAAATGATGTTTCAGCCTCAAGGTGACGTTTTAAGTGACAGATCATCACTTGCCTGATGGGTCATCACAGTGATCCGTCAGTTCTAGGCAAAATGGTGACTTAGTGGCTCCTTGTTGATGAGTTGGCCTGACGGTTCGTCAAGACTATGATGATTAGTCATGCAATCCGTCAAGCCTAGACAGATGCGAACTCCTGAGCCTCTAAAGTTGTACTCTTTGTGGGCCCCTTTGAACTTTTTTCTTGTCTGTACCATTTTTGGAATATACTCTTTTTGTACTAACACTTATACTTTCTCCTTTTGGCGTTTTCTTGGATCTACCAACACCTTTTTGATGAATCTTCTTGTTGAAGATTTGAATGTCTTCAAGAACACTAAGAAAAAAATATGAAGATCCAAAATTCATAACTCTTTCATTTTTGCTCCAAATTTCACAAAATTTGAGATCCAAACTCCCCATGCCATGGAGAACAAACCCCAACAACTTTGAAGCCTCGATTTCAACCCAATAATATTAGATCTAAGAACACACTTCCATTTTTCTTCAAACTTCAAACTCAAAAATGGTGGATACTTCAATACTACTCGTTTTGGGCCCAAATTTCAGCTGGAGCCTCCCATCAAAGTTAAGACCAAAACCCACTAAGAATCAAGGTCGAATAAATACCAAATTAAAGAATCCATTTCATGTTTTTCAAGTTCTTCAAGCTTCCTTGTTCAACAATGGTGGAATTTTAAAACTCTATATTCAAATGAGATAAAAACTCAAATCAAGACTCTATTGATATTAGGGAACAAAAATCTAGTTTCAAATACACCAAATAAGACTCAAAAACAAACAAAAATAATTTGGATTATTGGAGTTTTGTAAAAAAACATTTTTTTAATCCCTTACCTTGTCGCAAAGGTCATGGGTCGTCAAAGTTATCTGTCAGTTCTAGGCAAAATCATGACCAAGTGGATCCTTGTTAACAAGTTGGCCTGACGGTTCATCAAGGTTGTGACGATTAATCACACAATCTGTCAAGCCTAGACAGATGCAAACTCCTGATCCTTAGAAATTATACTCTATTGGGCCCCTTTTTTACTCCTCTCTTGGCTTTTCCCTTTTTGGAATATTCTCTTTTTGTACTAACACTTATCCTTTCTTATTTTGGCCCTTTCTTAAATCTAGCAACTCCTTTTTGATTAATCTTCTTCTTGAAGATTTGAATGTCCTCAAGAACACAAATAAAAAATATGAAGATCCAAAATTCATAACTCTCTCATTTTTTATCCAAATTCTTCAAAATTCAAGATCCAAGCTCCCCACGCTATGGAGAACAAACCCCAACAAATTTAAAGCCTCGATTTCAACCCAATAATTTCAGATTTAAGAACCCACTTCCATTTTCCTTCAAACTCAAAAATGGTGGATCTTTCAATACTACTCGTTTTGGTCCAAAATTTCAGCTGGAGCCTCCACTCAATGTAAAGAAAAAACCCACTAAGAATCAAGGTCGAATCAACACCAAATCAAAAAATCGATTTCGAGTTCTTCAAGCTTCTTTGTTGAACAATGGTGGAATTTCAAAACTCTATCTCCAAATGAGAAGAAAACTCAAACCTAGATTCTATTGATATTAGGGAACAAGAATCTAGTAATGACAACACAAAACAAGACTAAAAATTAAACAAAAATATTTTGGATTTTTGTAAAAAACATTTTTTTATCCCTTACCTTGTCTCAAAGGTCATGGGTCGTCAAAGAGGTGACGGGTCGTTAGCTTGGTTGTCAGGTCTCGACAAAATGGAGCTTTGTGGATCTTCGCTGACCGATGGAACTGACATGTCATCACAGTGATCCGTCAGTTCTAGGCAGAATGGTGACCAAGTGGCCCCTTGTTGACGAGTTGGCCTGATGGTTCATCAAAATTGGGATGATTAGTCACGCAATCTGTCAAGCCTAGACAGATGGGAACTCCTGAGCCTATGAAATAGTACTCCCTGAGGGACATTTTTGTACTCTTTTCTTATCCTTTCCCTCTTTGGAATATTCTCTTTTTGAAATAACACTTATCCTTTCTTCTTTTGGCCCTTTCTTAGATCTAGCAACACCTTTTTGATGAATCTTCTTCTTGAAGATTTGAATATCTTAAAAAATACAAAGAAAATAATATGAATATCCAAAATTCATAACACTCTTATTTTTGCTCTAAATTCCACGAAATTTGAGATCCAATCTCCCCATGCCATGGAGAACAAACCCAACAACTTTGAAACCTCGATTTCAACCTAATAATTTCAGATCCAAGAACCCACTTCAATTTTTCTTCAAACTTCAAACTCAAAAATGGTTGATCCTTAAATACTACTCATTTTGGGTCCAAATTTCTGCTGGAGCCTCCCGTCAAAGTTGAGAACAAAATCTACTAAGAATCAAGCTCAAATTAATACCAAATTAAAGAACCCATTTCAAGTTCATCAAGCTTCCTTGTTCAACAATGATGGAATTTCAAAACTCTATCTCCAAATGAGATGAATACTCAAACCTAGACTCTATTTATATTAGGGAACAAGAATAAAGTATCGAAAACACCAAATAAGACTCAATATCAAACAAAAATATTTTTGGATTTTCGTAAAAAACATTTTTTTACCCCTTACCTTGTCTCAAAGGTCATGGTCGTCAAAGAGGTGATGGGCCATCAGCTTGGACGTCAGGTCTAGATAAAATGGAGCTTTGTGCAATCTTTGTTGACGGATGGAACTAACGGGTTGTCAGATGCTTGACGGGTCATCACATGAACAGCCACGCTTTCCACTAGAAATTTTGTTTCTGCCTCAAGGTGACATTTTAAGTGACGAGTCGCCACTTGCCTGATGGGTCATCACAATGATTCGTTTGTTCTAGGTAGAATGGTGACCAAGTGGCTCCTTGTTGACAAGTTAGCCTGACAGTTCATCAAGGCTGTGATAACTAGTAACGTAATCTGTAAAGCCTAGACAGATACGAACTCCTGAGCCTCCGAAATTGTACTCCCTGTAGGCCCCTTTTGTGCTCCTTTCTTGCCTTTTTCCTCTTTGGAATATTCTCTTTTTGTACTAACACTTATCCTTTCTTATTTTGGCACTTTCTTAGATCTAGTAACTCGTTTTTGATGAATCTTCTTCTTGGAGATTTGAATGTTCTCAAGAACACTAAATAAAAATATGAAGATTTAAAATTCATAACTCCCTCATTTTTTCTCCAAATTCCACAAAATTCAAGTTCCAACCTCCCCATGCTATGGAGAACAAACCCCAACAACTTTGAAGCCTCGATTTAAACCCAATAAATTTCTGATCTATGAACCCAGTTTCATTTTTATTCAAACTTCAAACGCAAAAATGGTGGACCCTTTAATAATACTCATTTTGGGCCCAAATTTTTGCTGAAACTGTCACGACCCGAAATCCCATTCGGGCGGGACTGGCACCCGAAGTCGACATGGCCCGAGAGAAACAATCTTTCCTTATCAACACTTGCATGCATCTCCTCATATGGACCTTATGAAACCCCATGCAACTATTCAAAAGTCATGGATATGGAAATCCCCCGAGAGGGGTCAGTACGGAGAATGTACTGAGTATGTAAGGCCATAAGAAACTTGTTATAAAGACATCAATAGAATCAAAATGTAATAGGATAGGCAACATGAACAACTCATCGATTTGCATATGTGGAACAGTGTAGCTTACATAAATTAAGACCTTCTCTTTATGATTTATTCCTCATTGGTCATATCATAACGTACCCGGGCCCCGACTGATCAGTGGGTCTTAATCATCACATCATGTGATGTTGGGATCGGGTCGAGCTAGGCTTATGCCCCTAGACCTGCCACCCATCGAGATCGAGTCGAGCTAGGCTTATGCCCCTAGACTTGCCACCCATTAAATCAACACATCGGGATCGAGTCGAGCTAGGCTTATGCCCCTAGACTTGCCACACATAGATCAACACATCATACTTATGCCATCAATTCACTTTAATACACTTCATAGCACATATCGGCCAAATTTCCACAATTTACACTTATATACAAGAACAAGTTTAACAACAAAAATGACCCATAGACGTTCATATTTTATCCATACCATGATCTTTCATCAAAGGCACAAGTTCTAATTCAAGTTCAAATCCCATGGATCACAAATCTTATACAAAAGCACAAAGTACCATATCCAACATTTCCAAGCACAACCAACATGATTTACATACTCTTTAATGCATATAATATATTAATCCATAATAATATTCACTTACGCAAACTTGCAAAGGGATGATTTTGCTCCAAAATTGCCTTTGAGTCTTTAGGGTTCTTGAGAGAATATTGTAGAAGGTTTGAGAAAATATCTAAGTGAACATGAAAGTTTAAGTGAATAAAATTTGATTTTGTGGTCCTTTATATAGTACTTGGGTCATCCTTAACCTTTCTTGTTATTTAATGCTTCAATTGACCAAGTCAATAGAAGATTGGGTCATGTGACCCATGTCTTTTATTGAGCCCAAATCACTTAACCTAATAAAATCAATAATTTCTCATCTTATACGTATTAAAATAATATTCCCACTCATAATATTCATATCCGTAGCCTCAATCCCAAAAACAAGTGATTCTAGCCACGTTTGGCTTATTTTGACCTTAGGGGCAAAACTGTCATTTTGACCCCAAATTCGTTCTTGAGTAATTTTATCATACTAATGTAATATGTCATTCATTTCATGTATATACTCTTGGTTGTAGAAGAAACGTAGCAAAAATCGGCTCGGTACGTCCCCGGATACCCTTGGGACTTAGAAATTTCCAACATTCGAAAAAGTGGAAAACCCAAGGTGGCACGCCCCTGTGCGCGCCAACCCACTTCCTCTGGGCTAAAATTTTTAGCCCAGAGCAGCGTGTCACGGTCCCAAACACGCCCCTCCTTAAATTTTTTTGAAAATTCCATTTTTCGACTTCTCTTCGCGGGTTTGGTTAGATACTTCAAGTCCTATTCTTTAACTCACTTCTTAACCTTAATATCCTTTGTTTAGAGGTCCTTTGAACCTCATTTTGAACCCCACAACTGTCCCATGAAAATCACAAAACACTTCCACAAAGGTTTAATCCCATATAAGAGGCCAAATTTAATTTTCTCATCCTTAGCATTACAAAATACACACGTATGGCTCTCGATACCTACATAATCATTGTTCAATGTCGTCAAGTAGGGTTGGGAAGGTACGAGGTGTTACATAAACCTTCCCTCAAATTTGAGAACAAAACCCACTAAGAATCATGCTCGAATCAACACTAAATCAAAGAACCCATTTCATGGTCTTCTTATTCTTCAAGCTTCCTTGTTCAACAATGGTGGAATTTTAAAACTCTATTTTTAAATGAGATGAAAACTCAAACCTAGACTCTATTGATATTAGGGAATAAGAATCTAGTATTGAAAACATCAAATAAGACTCAAAATCAAACAAAAACATTTTGGATATTTGGATTTTTGTAAAAAACATTTTTTTACCCCATACCTTGTCTCAAAGGTCACGGGTCGTCAAATAGGTGATGGTTCGTTAGCTTGTCCATCAAGTCAAGAAAGAATGGAGCTTTGTGGAATCTTCATTGGTGGATAAAACTGACAGGTCGTAAGATACTTGATGGGTCATCACATGAACCGTCATGCACTCCACTAAAAATGTTGTTTCTGCCTCATGGTGACATTTTAAGTGATGGGTCGTCACTTGCCTAACGGGTTGTCATAGTGATCCGTCAGTTCTAGGCAGAATGGTGACCAAGTGGATCCTAGTTTATGAGTTGGACTTATGGTTCGTCAAGGCTGTTATGATTAGTAGCACAATCCGTCAAGCCTAGACAGATGTGAACTCCTGACCCTCCAAAATTGTACTCCCTTAGGGCCCCTTTTGTACCCCTTTCTTGTCTTTTCCCTTTTTGGAATATTCTCTATTTGTACTAACACTTATCCTTTATTCTTTTGGCCCTTTCTTTGATCAAGCAACACTATTTTCATGAATCTTTTTCTTGAAGACTTGAATTTCCTCAAGAACACTAAGAAAATATATGAAGATCCAAACTTCATAAGTCCTTCATTTTTGCTCCAAATTCTACTAAATTCGACATCCAAGCTCCCCATGCTATGGATAACAAACTTGAACAACTTAAAAGCCTCGATTTTAACCCAATTATTTCAGATCTAACTACCTACTTCCATTTTTCTTTAAACTTCAAACTCAAAAATGGTGGATCCTTCAATACTACGCATTTTGGGCCCAAATTTCATCTTGAGCTTCCCCTCAATGTAGAGAAAAAACCCACTAAGAATTAAGATTGAATAAACACCAAATCAATGAATCCATTTCATGTTCTTCAAGTTTCTTTGTTCAACAATGGTGGAATTTCAAAACTCTATCTTCAAATATTATGAAAGCTCAAACCTAGATTCTATTGATATTAGGGAACAAGAATCTAGTATCAGAAACAACAAACAAGACTCAAAATCAAACAAAAGTATTTTGGATTTTTTGGATTTTTGTCAAAAATAGTTTTTTTAACCCCTTATATCGTTTCAAAGGTGATGGGTCGCTAAAAAGGTGACGGGTCATCTGCTTGGCCGTCAGGTCTAGACAAAATGGGGCTTTGTTGCTTCTTTTCTAATGGATGGAACAAATGGGTCATCAGATGCTTGACGGGTCGTCACATGAACCGTCATGCACTCCACTAAAAAAAAAAAATTCTACCTCAAGGTGACGTTATAAGTGATGAGTCGTTACTTGCCTGACGGGGCGTCATAGTGATCCGTCAGTTCAAGGAAGAATGGTGACCAAGTGGCTCCTTGTTGACGAGTTGGGCTACGGTTCATCAAGTTTGTGATGATTTTTCACACAATTCGTCAAGCCTAGATAGATGCGACCTCCAGTGCCACCAAAATTATACTCTCTTTGGGCCCCTTTTGTACTCCTTCACTATCTTTTTCCTTTTTGGAATATTCTCTTATTGTACTAACACTTATCCTTTCTGCTTTTGGCCCTTTCTTTGATCTACCAACACCTTTTTGATGAATCTTCTTCTTGAAGATTTGAATATTCTCAATAACACTAAGAAAAAATATGAAGATTCAAATTCATTAATCTCTCATTTTTTTCTCCAAATTCTACAAAAATCGAGATCCAAGCTCTCCATGCTATGTAGAACAAACCCCAACAACTTTAAAGCCTCGATTTCAACCCAATAATTTTAGATCTAAGAACGCACTTCAATTTTTCTTCAAACTCAAAAATGGTGGATCCTTCAATACTACTCATTTTGGGCCCAAATTTCAGCTGGAGCCTCCCCTCAATGTAGAGAAAAATCCCCCTAATAATAAAGCTCTAATCAACACCATATCAAAGAATCCATTTCATGTTCTTCAAGCTTCTTTACTAAAAAATAGTGGAATTTCAAAACTCTATCTCCAAATGAGATGAAAACTCAAACCTAGTTTCCATTGATATTAGGGAACAAGAATCTAGTAGTGGAAACACCAAACAAGACTTAAAATTAAAAAAAAAAATGGATTTTTGGACTTTTGTCAAAAATATTTTTTTTAACCCTTACCTTATTTCAAAGGTTACAGGTCGTCAGCTTGGCGGTCTGGTCAAGACAGAATGGAGCTTTGTGGATTCTTTGCTGGCAGATAGAACTGACGGGTCGTTAGTTGCTTGATGGGTTGTCACATGAGCCATCATGCACTCCACTAAAAATGTTGCTTCTGCCTCAAGGTGAAGTTTTAAGTGATGAGTCGTTACTTGCCTGATGGGTCGTCACAGTGATCCGTCAGTTCTAGGCAGAATGGTGACAAAGTGGCTCCTTGTTGATGAGTTGGTTTGATGGTTCATCAAGGCTGTGATGATTGGTCAAGCAATCCATCAAGCCTAGACAGATGCGAACTCCTGAGCCTCCGAAATTGTACTCCATATGGGTCCCTTTTGTACTCTTTTCTTATTTATTTTTTTTGGAATATTTTTTTTTGTACTAACACTTATCCTTTCTTCTTTTGGCCCTTTCTTTGATCTAGTAACACCATTTTGATGAATTTTCTTCTTGAAGATTTGAATGTCCTCAAGAACACTAAGAAAAAATATAAAGATCCAAAATTCATAATGTCAAGCCGCGAATTCCAACGGGGCGGACTGGCACCCGAAACCGATAAGGCCCAAGAGAACCAATCTTCATTCTCATACACTCTTGCGCATGCTACTCAATAAACATCACCACCATTAATAGATACAAGATGCCAATAGCGGAAGTCATGGAAAGTACATAATAACTATGACACTTGGCCGTTGGGGCCATCAAAACAAAACATACGTTCTTTACATTTTCTTCATCTGTCCCACAACATCTACAAAGCCTCTACAGATGCTTGACCATAACCAACCTAGAGTCGGGACAAGACCTCTCTCTATACACATATACACTACCAAAATAAATGTACGTAATGACTAGGAAAGCCCCGAACTAACTGGAGCTCACCAAAGACCTGCAAATGATCCGCACCCTACTGAGGAGGTCTACTAGCACCTATGCCTGCAGTAAGTAAGGTAAGTCCCACAAGGGATGTCAGTACGAAGAATGTACTGAGTATGTAAGGCTATAAGGAATTGCGTCAATACATAAGAACTTCAATGGAATCAAATATAAAAGAATAGTCAATGTGGACAAGTCACCATTCTGTATATGTATGGAAATATGTACATTATGTGGATTACTTTCTTTACTTTTACGCTCATTCATTCGTTCATCACTCACTTCTACATTCACTACTCATCCTTCCATTCTTACAATGCCCGGGCCCCAAACTGATCAGTGGGTAATCAACAGTTTTCGGGATCAACCCATGCTAGGCTTTTCTTTTGTCCCTGGGATACCACCCGTAGTAGCGGGATTGACCCATGCTAGGTGTTATTTTCACCCCTGGGATACCACCCGAGATATTGGGATCGACCCATGCTAGGTATTTTAACCCCTGAGATACCACCCAAGAATAGAGACTTCATTACCTCACTTCTTAGTCTTTGAAATAGTTCATTCGATGATCAAGTCATTATTGGAACTTTTGAATATAACATTATTGGAATTTTGGAGCCATGTCCACCATTAGGTGACACATGGATAACAATAGGTCAATAATAAGGTATATATGATTAACAATAGATGATAACCTGAAATGAGATGCCTTAGAACATTTCGGAAATGAGTAAGTACAATAACAAGGTGAATACTACATGCTGCAGAAGGATACGAAAAGAGTAACCTTACATACCTTATCTTACCAATACAAATATACAATACTAAATGTGAATACAATAGTCCAGCTCCTTCCTTACGGTTCACTCTACAACACAAGTACACAACGGAGCTTACGTTAACAACCAACTACTTACGAGTGTATAAGACGACAACGAGTGACATGATTGCCCTATAACTTCATTTCACCCTTTAAAATACAATTCACGGCATCGTCATACCAACAATACCACAACATTCTACTCATTGACCACAACATCATAAACCAATAGCATTTCATACCAAGTTTATCCTTTACGCTTCCTCATTAACACCATGTCACAATTATTCCGTCAAGTCACCTCAATACATTTCATAACAACATATCAACAACAATCCCACAAATTATATTCATCAAAAAATAACAAGGTAAGGAACATAATCACACCATACATGTTAGTATCTCATCCACACCATGCACTTTCATTCAAACCTCAAATCTCCTTTAAATTTTAAATCACAAGGATAGCACATCTTTCAGCAAAAAGCAAAAGTGCCCTATTCAACACCTTGCCAACATAGCCATCATGATATATACACCATATTAAGCATATAATATATTAATCCATGAGAGTAGACACTTACCAAAGCTTGCAAAGTGATGATCTTTACCAAAGAGAATGGTTGCCTTAGGGTTTGTGTTGAGAGAAATATGTTTGGAAATATATAGAAAGACATGTGTGTTGTAATGAATAAAATCAGACTTTTGTGCCTTTATATAGTACTCGTGGTCATCCTTAGCCACACTTTAATCAATAATTGATTAGTCAAAGAAAGAATGGATCATTTTTCCCTTTGGGGCCTTGTCTTTTGTTCCAATTTGGGCTTTAAATTGAGCCCAATAACACATATCAACTTAGACCACCTAATTCAATGCATGATCCACTATATATCTCATGTTTAAATAGTTCCATAAATGTCACGACAATATTCAACTCACGCGATTCATGCTCGTAGCTTTAATCCCAAGAATAAACAATTTTGGCCACTCACGACTTAATTGAACATAATTTGATAAAATGTTTGTGACGAAGAATTAACCCCAACTCGGATTCCAAACTCGCTCAAAATTAGTCCTACTACGATGGAATAATAATACCATAACCCAAGAGTTCTCTTTATAGACTAATAATCGTAGAAGAAATTTGGCAAAAAGCACCCCGGGCGCCCTTGGGACTTAGAAAAATTTCAGCACCTGAACAGGTGCACATTAGCGGCCTGGCAAGCCCCCAGGTGCGTCCCTCTGCTTCCTGTGCCACAAAAATTTCGTCCAGAAGCGGCCTGGCATGCCACCTGTAGCGCCCCACATTTAATTTTTGATTTTGACTTTTCTTTGCGGATTTGGTTGGATCTTTCAAGTCCCAACATTTTGCTTGCCTCTTATCTTTAAGATCCTTTGCTTGGATGTCCCTTAAACCTCACTTTTCACCCCACAAATGCTCCACAAAGTCACAAACACCACCTACTACAAAGGTCTAAGCATAGTTACTAGCACAATATCAAATGTTCCATCAATAACAATACAAAATACATACTTAATGCTCTCAAACCTAGGGTAAACATGGTTCAAGGTTGTCAAGTAGGGTCGGGAAGGTACGGGGTGTTACACATAACTCTCTCATTTTTGCTCCAAATTCCATAAAATTCGAGATTCAAGCTCCCCATGTTGTGAAGAACAAACCCCAACAACTTTGAATCCTCAATTTCAAACCAATAATTTCAAATCTAAAAAACTTCAAACTCAAAAATGGTGGATCCTTCAATACTACTTATTTTGGGCCCAAATTTTAGCTGGAGCCTCCCCTCAACCACTAAGAATGAAGCGCGAATCCACACCAAATCAAAGAATCCATTTCATGTTCTTCAAGTTCTTCAAGCTTTCTTGTTCAACAATGGTGGATTTTCAAAACTCAATCTTCAAATGAGATGAAAACTCAAACTTAGACTCTATTGATATTAGGTAATAAGAATCTAGTATCGAAAATACCAAACAATATTCAAAATTAAACAAAAATATTTTGGATTTTTGGATTTCTGTCAAAAATGTTTTTCGAAACTTTTTTTCACCCCTTACCTTGTCTCGAAGGTGACGGTTTGTTAGAGAGCTGACGGGTCGTCATCTTGGCCATCAAGTCTATATAGAATGGAGCATTATGGAATTATTGCTGACAGATGAAACTGACGGTTCATCTTATGAACCATCATGTACTTCACTAAAAATGTTGTTTCCGCCTCAAGGTGATGTTTTAAGTGACAGGTCGTCACTTTCCTGATGAGTCGTCACAGTGATCCCTCAGCTCTAGGCGGAATGGTGACCAAGGGAGGATCCTTGTTGACGAGTTGTCCGGATGGTTCATCAAGGCTATGACGATTTGTCACGCAATCCGTCATGCCTAGAAAGATGTGAACTCCTAAGCCTCCGAAATTGTACTCCTTGTGGGGCCCCTTTTGTACTCCTTTCTTGATTTTTCCTTTTTTGGATTATTTTCTTTTTGTTCTAACACTTATCCTTACTTATTTTGGCCCTTTCTTGGATCTTGCAACACCTTTTTGATGAATCTTTTTCTTGAAGATTTTGAATGTCCGCAAGAATACTAAGAAAAAATATGAAGATCCAAAATTCATAACTCTCTCATTTGTGCTCCAAATACCAAAAAATTCGGGATCCAAGATCCCCACACTATGAAGAACAAACCCTAACAACTTTAAAGCCTTGATTTCAACCCAATAATTTCAGATCTAAGAACCCACTTCTATTTTTCTTCAAACTTCAAACTCAAAAATGGTGGATCCTTCAATACTGCTTCTTTTGGGCCCAAATTTTAGTTGGAGCCTCCCCTCAACGTAGAGAACAAAACCCACTAAGACTCAAGCTCGAATCTACTAAATCAAAGAACCTATTTCATGTTCTTCAAGATTCCTTGTTCAACAATGGTGGAATTTCAAGACTCTATCTCCAAATTAGATGAAAACTAAAACATAGACTCTATTGGTATTAGGGAATAAGAATATAGTATTGGAAACACCAAACAAGACTCAAAATGAAACTAAAATATTTTGGATTTTTGTCAAAAACATTTTTTTTACCCCTTACCTTGTCTCAAAGGTGACGGCTAACTGTTAAAGAGGTAATAGGTCATTAGCTTATCCGTAAGGTCTAGGCAAAATGGAGCTGTGTGGAATCTTTACTGATGGATGGAAATAACGGTTCGTCATATGAACCATCATGCACTCCACTAAAAATGTAGTTTCTGCCTCAAGGCGACGTTTTAAGTGATGGGTCGTCACTTATCTGACGGGTCGTCACAGTGATCCGTCAGTTCTAGGTAGAATGGTGACTAAGTGGCTTTTTATTGACGAGTTGGCCTGACGGTTCATCGGGGCTGTGACAATTAGTCACGAAATCCGTCAAGCCTAGACAGATGCAAACTCCTAAGCCTCCAACATTGAACTCTCTGTGGGCCCCTTTTGTACTCCTTTCTAGTCTTTTCTCTTTTTTGAATATTCTCTTTTTGTACTAAAACTTATCATTTCTTCTTTTGGCCCTTTCTTCGATCTAGCAACATCTTTTTGATGAATCTTCTTATTGAAGATTTGAATGTCCTCAAGAACACTAAGAAAAATTATGAAGATCCAAAATTCACAACTCTCTCGTTTTTGCTCCAAATTCGAGATTCAAGCTCCTCATTCTAAGGAGAAAAAACTCCAACAACTTTGAAGCCTTGATTTCAACCCAATAATTTTAGATCTAAGAACCCACTTCCATTTTTCTTCAAACTTCAAACTCCACAATGGTGGATCCTTCAATACTATTCGTTTTGGGCCCAAATTTCAGCTGGAGCCTCCCCTCAAGGTAGAGAAAAAAACCCACTCAGAATCAAGATCAAATCAACACCAGATCAAGGAACCCATTTCATGTTCTTTATGTTCTTCAAGCTTCCCTGTTTAACAATCATGGAATTTCAAAACTCTATCTCCAAATAAGATGAAAACTTAAACCTAGACTCTATTGATATTAGGGAATAAGAATCTAGTATCGAAAATACCAAACAACACTCAAATCAAACAATAATTTTTTGATTTTTTGATTTTTGTAAAAAGTGTTTTTTTTTACCCCTTACCTCGTCTCAAAGGTGACGTGTTGTCATATTAGCCGTCAGGCCTAAACAGAATGGAACTTTATGGAATCTTTGCTGATGGATGGAACTGATGGGTCTTCAGATGCTAGATGGATCATCACATGAACCGTCTTGCACTCTACTAAAAATATTGTTTCTGCCTCAAGGTAACGTGTTAAGTGACGAGTCATCACTTGCCTGATGGGTCGTCACAGTGATCCGTTAGTACTAGGCAGAATGTTGACCAGGTGGCTCCTCGTTGATGAGTTGGCCTCACGGTTTGTTAAGGTTGTGATGATTAGTCATGTAATCTGTCAAGCCTAGATAGATGCGGACTCTTGAGCATCAGAAATTGTACTCCTTGTGGGCCCCTTTTGTACTTATTTTTTATCTTTTTCCATTTTGGAATATGCTCTTTTTGTACTAACACTTTTTCTGTCTTCTTTTGGCCCTTTCATAGATCTAGCAACACCTTTTTAATGAATCTTCTTTTTGAAGAGATGAATGTCCTCAAGAACCCTAAGAAAAAATATGAAGATCCAAAATTCATAACTCTCTCATTGTGTCTCCAAATTCCATGAAATTTAAGATCCAAACTCCCCATGCTATGGAGAAAACCCCCCCAACAATTTTGAAGCCTCGATTTCAACCCAATAAATTCAGATCTAAGAACTCACTTCCATTTTTCTTCAAACTTCAAACTCAAAAATGGTGGATCCTTCAATACCAATCTTTTGGGCCTAAATTTTAGCTGGAGCCTCCCCTCAACATAGAGAACAAAACCCACAAATAATCAAGATTAAATCAACACTAAATCAAAGAACCCATTTCATGTTCTTCAAGTTCTTAATGCTTCTTTGTTTAACAATGAAGGGATTTCAAAACCCTGTCTCCAAATGAGATGAAAACTCAAACCTAGACTCAATTGATATTAGGGAATAAGAATCCAGTATAGGAAACAGCAAACAACACTCAAAATCAAATAAAAAAATATTTTGGATTTTGGTCAAAAACATATTTTTTTTACCCCTTACCTTGTCTCAAAGGGGATACATCGTCAACTTGACCGTCATGTCTAGTCACAATGGAGCTTTGTGGAATCTTTACATATAGATGGAACTATTGGGTCATCAGATGCTTGATGGGTCATCACATGAACCATCATGTACTCCACTAAAAATGTTGTTTCTGCCTCAAGGTGACGTTTTAAGTGATGGGTCGTCACTTGCCTGATGGGTCATCACAGTGATCCGTCAGTTCTAGGAAGAATGGTGACAAAGTGGCTTCTTATTGACTAGTTGGTCTGACTGTTCTTCAAGGTTGTGACGATTAGTCACGTAATTCGTCAAGCCTAGACAAATGCAAACTCCTGAGCCTCTGATTTTATACTCCATGTGGGCCCCTTTTGTACTCTTTTCTTGTCTTTTTCTTTTTAGAATATTTTTTCTTTTTATACTAATACTTATCCTTTCTTCTTTTGGCCCTTTCTCTGATCTAGTAACAGCATTTTGATGAATTTTCTTGTTGAAGACTTGAATGTCCTTAAGAAAACTAAATAAAAATATCAAGATACAAAATTCATCTCTCTCATTTTTGCTCCAAATTCCACGAAATTTGAGATCCAATATCCCCATGCTATGGAGAACAAATCCTAACAACTTTGAAGCCTCGATTTCAACCTAAAGTTTCAGATCTAAGAACCCACTTCCATTTTTCTTCAAAGTCAAAAATGATGGATCATTCAACATTACTCGTTTTGGGCCCAAATTTTAGCTGGAGCCTCCCCTCAACGTAGAGAATAAAACCCACTAAGAATGAAGCTTGAATCAACACTAAATTGAAGAATCCATTTCATGTTCTTCAAGTTCTTCAAGCTTCCTTGTTCAACAATGGTGGAATTTCAAAACTCAATCTTCAAATCAGATGAAAACTCAAACCTAGACTCTATCGATATTAGGGAACAAGAATCTAGTATCAAAAACACCAAACAAGACTCAAAATCAAACAAAAATATTTTGGATTTTTGATTTTTGTCAAAAACGTTTTTAGGACCTTTTTTTTACCCCTTACCTCGTCTCAAAGGTGATGGGTCATCAAAGAGGTGATGGGTCGTTAGCTTGGCCTTCATGTTTAGACAGAATAGAGCTTTGTGAAATCTTTGTTGACGGATAAAAATGACAAGTCATCAAATGCTTGACGGGTCGTCATATGAAAAGTCACGCACTCTACTAAAAATGTTGTTTCTGCCTCAAGGTGACGATTTAAGTGATGGGTCGTCACTTGACTAACGAGTCGATACAGTGATCCATCAGTTCTAGGCATAATGGAGACCAATTGGCTCTTTGTTGATGAGTTAGCCTGATGATTTGTCAAGGCTGTGATGATTAGTCATGCAATCCATCAAACCTAGATAGATGCATACTCCTGAGGCTCCAAAATTGTACTCTCTGTGGGCCCTATTTGTACTATTTTCTTGTTTTTTCCCTTTTGGAATATTCTCTATTTGTACTAACAATTATCCTTTCTTCTTTTGGCCCTTTCTTCAATCTAGCAACACCTTTTTTATGAATCTTCTTCTTGAAGATTTGAATGTCCTCAAGGTCACTAAGAAAAAATATAAAGATCAAAAATTTATAACTCTCACTTTTGTTACGAATTCCATGAAATTCAAGATCCAAGCTCCCCATATTATGGAGAATAAACCCGAACAACATGGAAGCCACGATTTCAACCTAATAATTTCAGATCTAAGAACCCACTTCCATTTTTCTTCAAACTTCAAACTAAAAAATGGTGTATCCTTCAACGCTTCTCTTTTTGGGCCAAAATTTCAGTTGGAGCCTCCCCTCAACAAAGACAACAAAACCCACTAAGAATTAAGCTCGAATAAACACCAAATCAAAGAACCCATTTCATGTTTTTCAAATTCTTCAAGCTTTCTTTTTCAATAATGGTGGAATTTTAAAACTCTATCTCTCAATGAAATAAAAACTCAAACCTAGACTCTATTGATATTAGAGAATAAGAATCTAGTATCGATAACACCCAACAAGACTCAAAATCAAACAAAAATATTTTGGACTTTTGGATTTTCGTCAAAAACATTTTTTTACCCCTTACCTCATCTCAAAGGTGAGGGGTCGTCAGCTTTGCCGTCAAGTTTAGACAGAATGGAGCTTTGTGAAATCTTTACTAATAGATGGAACTGATGGGTCATCTTATACTTGACGGGTTGATGGGCCATCACATGAACCATCATGCACTCCATTAAAATTATTGTTTCTGCCTCAAGGTGACATTTTAAGTGACGGGTCGTCACTTGCCTGATAGGTCATCATAGTGACCCATTTGTTCTAGGAAATATGGTGACAAAGTGGATCTTTGTTGATGAGTTGGCTTGGCGTTTCGTCAATACTTTGATGATTAGTCACACAATTCATCAAGACTAGACAGATGCGAACTCCTGAGCCTCCAAAATTGTACTCCCTATGGGCCCCTTTTGTACTTCTTTCTCTTCTTTTCCCTTTTTGAAACACTACAACATTTTAGGCCTACTGCCACCCCCTTAAAGTGTGGCCTAAACTAGAAGAAAGTATGGCCTTTGATCAAAGGCTACACTTGTGGACTTTAGGCAACACTTTTTTGGGGGTGGCCTAAAAAGGCATAACCTTTGACTTTAGGCCACACTTTTCAAGTGTTGCCATATCAGCTATGTTTAAAAAGTATGGCCATTAAGGTATAAAGTCCACGTTTTGTAGCATCTCATTGGCAACATGTTTATCTGATAAAGCTACACTTTAAAGTGTGGCCTTTACTTTGTTATTGGGCACGCTTCACAAGCGTAGTCTTGTATACCGCCTCTATAACAACACTTGGAATTGTGGCTTTTTCTTTGTTATTTGCCACACTTCAAAATAGTAACCTTTTATATATCCTCTATGACAACACTTGCTAAGTGTAACCATGTATTACGTACATGCCACAATTATAATTAATAATCCACACTTCGAAAGTGTGGCAACATTGTCTAAAATTTTGTAGTTTAGGCCACACTTTACAGGGATGGCCTTAGGCCTAAAATGTTAGTAATTTCTAATTGAAAAATAATTATTTTGGTTGGAATGTATTTACTAATCACATTCCATATATATATATATATATATATATATATATATAATCTCATGCACCAATTAGCTAATAAATAATTCAAATGTATAGATTTGTAATAAACTTCAAAAAAAACATGTCTTTTACTACACATACTAATTAGAAAGTAATATTTTTTAAAGATTTGTACTAAGTTCCAAACAAAACCAAATGTATCTAAACATATATCACAATAGTTCAAAAACTCTTCATCATTCACTTCAATCTAGATCGAGTTGACTTATGGCCACCATTCAAATTTGATCATCGGCATTTTTCCTACACATTCAAAATGAACAAACAATTATAAAAAAATCATGCTCGACAAATATTTAATTGAGTTGAGCATAATGCACATGTTGCTGAAATTATTTATATAATAAGTAAAATACGGCCAGCTACCATTCATATTTTACAACACACTTAAAACAAGTAGACAAAGTAGATGATATGACTGCACCGCTAGGGATAAGTGTACGTGCATTCCTCACTTTGGGATGTCAATTACCAATTAAATTAACTTCAATATCCAAGAGCAAGAGTTAACAACTTCAATTGAGATATACTTATTGGATGTGCACATAATCACATAAGTACATCTCAAAGTTGCATATGAACTAGCAGGCCAAGGTATAATAAATCACTGGCAAATGAAGACAAGTAATACACCATTGACAATAAAGATCACTAAGAAAAGAAAGTCAAATCACTGAGACAAGTAATGCCCTGAACATAAGCACTGGTAGCTCTATGCTGCTAGATGTCACCAACAATGCCAATTATGACCTAATTTTCTCACTAATTTGTTCATACTTATTATTGATACTATAAGAAAAACTAGTAATATTTATCCGCACCAAGAGTTTATATCAAATCAAATTTAATATATGAATTTTGCAACCGCCACTACAGTGTGGAGACAGTAGCTTGCAACAAAATCTATTAGTGATTACTGGAATGAACTAAAGCTACTGGAATGAACTAGTCAAAAATAGAGAATTCATAGACATATTCAGCCCTAAGGAAACTAACCATCCACAACAAATAGCCACCTTATTTCTGCTAGGAATAGGAGAAACCATTTTAAGATATACACCAAATAGGTATCAGAATATAACAAAGCAATCTAACAAACCATGATGAGAAGTATCATTGATTTTGAAATCTTTCCAGAATACCACTCCATAAAGATCTAACCTATGTTTCATAATAAGAAAGATAATCCTGCCATAAAGTAAGTTCTACTATTGGAATTGATCTCTCTAGCATGGAAATGGTTGGTGACAAAAAGCAAAGGAATTCAAAATGTGTATTACAATCTTGAATCACAGAAAAACAAACTATATACGGAGAGAAAAACAAAACATGTACAATGCATGACTCAGATAAGCAATGCATGACTAAGATAAGCAAAGAAGGAAAGATCAATTCACACTCAAGCATTCATCATAGAAGAAAGATTTAAGTACTGGTAGATGAGTCATTACCACCACAAAGAGAAGAAACATATCAATACTTCTCTTTAGAAGTTCAGGATTTAAGCTTCTTGTGAATGTGAAAGATAAAATACCTTTTCATGAACTGAAGCACGAGTTGAGCCGGAAGAATTTGAAAGAATTTTCCCTCTTACAGCTTGTGCACTACTTGCATCAGGTGAAGGAAGGTTAGATCTTCCACACCCTGGTATATCTTGAACATTCATCCAGGATTGTTTTGCACCAATTGACTAAAGAAATATCGCATTTCTTCTCTCATTTCACTTATTTCTTCCTTCAGAGAATTGACTTCATTAACATGCTTTTGTTTAAGCTTGTTCATTTCCTCATCTTATTTTAGAGAACTTGTTGTCACTGATCTACCATAGAATCTAAGTCGACCAGGCTGCTCCTTTCCAAACACCGCCCAAAATGCATCATCTAGTGTTTCCCCAAAATTTTGATGATTCTGAAGTTCAAACTGTCAAAAAGTAAAAGAAGAAATAACTCATTGATCTGTTCTATAATAAAGCCAATTGATATTATTCCTGAACCTCCAACATGATTTTCACAAGCATAAGAAAACAAAAACAAGTAGTTTTCTTAAGGAAAATAATATTATCCTATCATACGTCTCCAGAAGTTACTGCAGCAAAACTTTACCATGAAATCATTGATCTTCTTGATGCTTTCTTATCACTTAATTACTTTAGCAAAAAAAAAATGATTAGCTACAATCTTAGAAAAAGAGTATTGAGTTATTCTGCTTTCTGAATATGAATTTTTTGTATTTTTTCTTCTGCAAATCCAGGTTACACTGAACAGATTAAACAACCCAGGTAAAATATTTGAATGTTACTGTTTGTCTATACCATATGAGTTTTTTATTATTCAGTTAGAGCTTTCTTGATCCTTTGAGATGATTTCAGTTTTTCTGTGTTCAGTACAAAATTTTAGCTGCATTTTGTGGTTTGGACCTTCATTTCAGCTTTATGTTCACAAAAAACTAACATTCTTAGTTTTGTGTGCATTGAACACATTACAAGAAAGACACCAAAAGAGCAACTCTAGTAGTAAAGCCAACACTTTCTAGTGAACTAATCAAAAGAAAATTGAACAACAACTACTACTATGCAGAGACATAGTTATGATAATTTTGTAAAACATTATCTCTAAGACTAGTCTAGAAAAAAAATAAGCATGTATAGAGAGGCAAATGTTCAGAAATCTCATCCACTCTCCCCTTCCACCGAACAGTCCAGTAAAGAATAAAAAGAAGAAGAATGTAGCACGAAAATGACTTACTATTGCAATTTGGCTATCTGCCTGAACTTCTTTTCCCATCTTTGTACGAGTTGCAATAAATATTTCAGACTTTGATGGTTCCTCATTATTTTCTTTAGTTGCACGCTACAAATTATATCAAATTAAGGTAAAAACAGACATCAATATGTTATGAAAAAGTATTAAAAAAATGAAAAATATAAATTTTTTTTCATTTTTTTTAGAAGTGTCAACAAAATATTACCAATGTCATGCATACTCTTGCAAAATTAATAGGTTCCATCCGATGTCTTCACTTTTTTTTTCTTTTTTGAGAATTTACTCTCTTAAGGCCTAAAAAAAGAATAGAAATGAAATATGCAAAATATGTCGAAGGGTAAAAATGCATTATTTTAGTCTCACTTGAACAGTTGGAAGTTTCCAATACTCGATCAACTGACGCAGTTGAACTTCTGGAATGTCATTGGGACATTTTACTAGCATTTCTTCAACAATAAGGTTTTTTATTAAAACATCTCTTTTTAACATCTTTCTTGCATCGCCTCCAAGCATCACGAAGACCTTCCATCACCCACTTCTGTCCTTCCTTTGGAATCAGGAATTTTGACTATGTAAAACAAATATATATAGCTTCGGTTAGTAATATACATAATAAATATACAATCTCAAATATTAATTTTTCTTATATTGACATAATTCCATATGTGTTTTTTAGTTTCATCTGGCACAGCATGCTAACTAGTGTATATTAAAGTGATAAATCTGGGATTCCTTGCAACTGTTCCTATAAAGTTGCTTAAATTAGAAATTGCCTTGCTAGTTGGTCCCACTGCTTGTCCTATGTCAAATGTCACCACTTCTCTTTCATCTAGATTTCTCACATGAATTTTCTTGCATGTTGTTTGTCCTCGAATATTTTTCTTCTCTGACATCCCTAGATTGATGTAACAACCATGAAATAAGAAAAAAATGCAATAAGTAATAAAATTACAAGATTTAGGACATACCATTTGTACCACAGTCAATGTCCACATCCTCATCATCATTTAACAACCCATCCTCACCAATTTCTTCTTGTTCCGCAAGATCATCCAATCCTTTATTATGTTCATCTATATCTGAAGTGGGTGGAATTCTAACATCATCCGTTGTATGAATATCATGTTCTTTTTCACCACCTACGTGTATCCCTTCTTTTTCTATAAACTGATTAAGACTACTTGACGATAGGACTGACTTCCTCTTCACCTGTTTGTAGTTTTGTAGCTCTTTAATAGCATGTTGTTTCTCTTGTTCACCTTGTGATCTTCCAATGATATCTGAAGTATTAACATCCACCTTTGAAAACCCTTGGAACATGAAGTTTTGCATAGGTAATTCCACTCCTTTCTTTTGAATGGATTTTTTTTTTGTCCTTTTCCAGTGATCATATGTGAAGTATTAATCTTTTCCCTTGAGGATGATTGGATCATTGACTTGTGAGAAGACAATATATTCTTTCCTTGTTGTGCAATGGAATCCTCAGGATTCTTTCTTTTATGTGTCATTGGTGCCTGATCTTTCCTAATTTTACCATTGTGTTCTTTTGCAAGTTGTTCTCTCTTAATCTTATATTGCTTAACTAGTTCAGCACTTGAATGGTATTGAGTATCATAATTCATATTCTTCATAGTACTTTGAGCTTTGTTTGGATTCAAAACTTTTTTCTTTAGAGTTGCTACCTGCTTCAGTCTTACTAACTGCAAATAGAGGCAACATAACTCAAGCAAACATATTAACTTTGAATATCATAAGACAAGTCTTTAAAAAATATTATTCTCATATGTTCAGATATTACACCAAGGGACAACATATTTGGAAAGTTTAAGATATATATACCCATGGGGATTAAAATAGGATAAGTATTTGTTTAAGCTAAAGTACTAATCTAAAGACCATCTTTGTCACGTCTCAAAATACCTCCTAGACTTGATTCTTGGAATCATATATTTATTTATTTTGAAATAGGTAACTTTGTATATTTCTCAGAACAGTACATAGGCAGTACTAACACATATTTACAATAAGTACATCAAATCCATCTATCTGATCCTAAATTGAGTCTAGTACATCAATTAGGGAGATAGTGTCATTTGAGTATAACTGGCTACACCAAAAACACAGTAGCAACAGGCAATTAAGCTTGACTTTTTGACATCATCACTTTCATTTATGATTAGTCATTATTTTCTACCCTTTATCACTTCTTCAACGAAATTATTACAACAACTCAATATGTATCCATATCTTATGTTGCAGTAAAATTTTACTACTTGTTTTAGAATCAACTAGGTCTCAATTTCAAAGGAGATAATCAAGACAATACTCCACTCAAATTCAATTTCATACACCACTGCCACTAATACTAGTTTTTCACAAATTACCCCTTTGTAGCATTTGTTTAATACTATAAGTAAAGTTTCTCTATTTAATATTATCCTCATATCTTTTGTACTTCAAACTATAGTTACCATCCTATCTATCAAAACCAAAATTTTCTACAAGATGGGGAGAAGAACTTGAAGATGAGATTTTAGAAAAGGAGCTTCACCACTTCCTCTACCACAAGATTTGTTCTGGGAAGATAAAGAGCTTCTTACTCTTTTCACCATAGTTAATGCTCATTATGGGTTCTCAACATTGACTGCCATTTTAGCCATTAATTACCTAGATAGGTTTCTTTCAAGCCTAAATTTTCAGAAAGAAAAGCCATGGGATTCAGCTTGCATCTGTCACTTTTCTCTCCTTGGCTGCTAAAGTTGAAGACACTCATGTTCCCCTTCTATTCCATTTTATATTATCCCACTAATTCTTAAAGTTCTAGTCTAAAAACTTAAGCTATTACAAAAAATATATTTCTTTTCTTAATTATATTCATGCGTGGGTCTGATTCTTCTTTCAATGTGTTTTAATAGCATATCAATGTATATGATCATCTCATCTAAAAATTTAAGTTATTAAAGAAAGCACATTTTTATTTACCCAATAATATTCCTTTAAAGTAATTCCATCCTATCTATCAAAACCAAAAATTTGATTATTTAATTGTATCAAGTCGAACACTGAAAACAACAAGAAATGGAAACTCAATAGAGGGGAGATTCTTGAATAATGAAAAGTGTCACAAGAGCTGCTGCAAAGGTCAAGTAACCAAATTGCACCACTAGAAGTGTACTATCATCAGATTCTATTCGACTACAATGTGCACATGCTTATCGAATACTAACACTTCCTGTGGGGGAATTGATCGAAACCTCAAATAGATTTGAATGTACAATGTGCACATACTTATCGAATACTAACACTTCCTACTGGGGAATTGACCGTAAATCTCAAATAGATTCGACTGTACAGATACTAAAGTAAACCTACTAACATTAATAAAACTTAATATCAATTAATTGACATTACAATGATCCTTTTCATCCAAGATGTCATAATTTTTGCTACAAGAGACAATAGGTGTTTCGATACAACTTCTTTTTACACCATTTTAGGTCTATCTTGTCTTTTTTTGGCACTAAGACTCACCATAATTCACACGTAGATACAGTATGTCATATGTGGTAGTGTCTTGATGGACCATACAGATTTCAGTAACCCCTCCATCCCAAAAATTCACCATCTAAAAATGCATATCCCAAGTATTACACCATCCAAAAATGCATAAAACCAGTAGAGAGAAAGGTTAAAGTCAGGTAAGTATTACATTACTTTTTGTCAAATATTGTATGTAAGTAGAGTCTTCAGAAAAAGGAAATAAGTGAAGGGATAAATGAAGGTATACCTGTTTAGTATCACAGTGTTGCCTCAAATTTTGTCAGTCTGCAATCTTTCTTAGGAAGAGCACTACCTGATATTAATAGAAAAAAATAGGTATTTAAGTAACATCAATGCAGTTTGCAGCAAAAAAAGGTCATTAACTAACATATATAACTGCATCGTGCTAAGAGTAAGCTAGCACTATAGGGTCATTAACAAAATAATAATCAGGCTCACGAAAGAAGCCAACAGAATACTTAAAGATTGTCATAATCTCATATGTCTGCATATTAAACATCCAAGAGTGTATGCACTAACAAACAGTTAAATAACAAAAAGAGTAAGCTAGCACTATGGATCATTAACAAAAAAAAATAACCAAGCACACAAAAGAAGCCAACAAAATACATATAGATTTCCAATCTCTTCTATGTTTCTGCATATTAGATGTCTAAGAGTTCTTGTACCAGCACACAGTCAAATAATAGAAAGAGTAAGCTAACGCTATGGGTTATCAACAAATTAATAAACTCATGGTTTATCCTCAAAATCAATGTCGTCTTTAGACTCTTCTTCGGACTCGTGTGCAAACTCTTCTTTAAACTCTTTTTCATACTTATCTTCAGACTCATTGCCATGCTTAATTTCAAGTTGTTGAGCAAGAAATCCTTTGACAGCCACGTCAATAATTTTTTCTGGTACATCATTCCTTATTAAGATAACTTCACCATTATCATCCGGTATAGATGGGCCCATACTGTTTGGAAGGCTTATTTCATAACTTTGTGAGGTATTAGATTCGACCTGATCGTTTACGTTAAACAAATCTCTCGAAATAGTTTTCATAATATAATGTCTATCTTGATCATACGGATCTTGCACATAGAAGTACTGGTGTACTTGAGATGCTAGCATAAAAGGCTCTTCCAGAGAGCATTTCTTGTTGAAGTAGACGTAAGTAAGGCCATAAATATCTTTTTCAACCTCATACCGGTCACACTTAAATAAAACAACCTTAAAATGGCCATAATAGTCTAACTCAAGTATGTCAACTATTCTACCATAATAAGCCAAATCTGTATCAATTGGATTTTTATCCTTCGAGCTTGCAAAACTTGTAGTTGAGGCAACTAATGTAACACCACTATTTTGTGTTTTACGCCTTGCATCACGCTACCTAATATGAAATCTATATCCATTAATAAGATACTCATAATATCTTTTAGCAACTGAATTCAGTCATCTAGAAAAATCTTTTATCAAATCAGGTACATCCTCTTGCAAAGAACTAGTTTCAAACCATTAAGAGAAGTTTTGACTATGATTCTTGGCCTTGCTCCATTTTCATTCTCTCTAAATAATAAGTATTTTTATATGTTAGAATAATAAATACAATAAGTTAAAAACTATTCGTAAAAATGAAATACTATAAGTGATTAAAGTACCTAATATACTCTTGAACTTCATCACAATTGCAATAAGTATGCCTGCGCCTGATTCAGTGACTTGTTATCTAAAACAGTAGATGCATTTTTCTTTGCTCCTAAAGGACAACCTTTGCCTGGGAATAAACTGAAAGTTTGTGCATCACCCGAGCCATATTCATCATCATTTCGAGGTCTTCTATTAAATTTGGTACGTACGCCTCCATGCAAAAATCTAGAGCATAAAGTTAAACACTTTTTAACTAGATATGCCTCTGCTATAGATCCTTCTGCACAATTTCTATTGCGAATATACGATTTAAATGTACACATATCTTTTTCAGAGGGATACATACATCGATTCAGAACTAGAACTCTTAATCTCACCTCATTCGCCAAATGAATAGCCAAATAAATCATTATATCAAAAAATGTAGGAGGAAATATTTGCTCCAACTGATTTAATGTTTCTATGATCTCAACTTCTAAGCAATATATTTCCTCCATTTTGATAACTTTTTGACATAAACGACGAATGAAGGAACTCAAACGAATCAAAGCAATAGCAACATGATTAGGAAGGATGCTTTTAATTGGTATTGACAGCAAGTAATGTAACATGAAATGGGCATCATGAGTCTTATAACTAGATAATTTTCTTTCTTCTAGTTGAACACACCTAGATATGCTGGAGGCACTACCATCAGGTAGCTTTGTTGTCTTTAAAACTCCACAAAAAACTGATTTCTCTCCATTAGTCATTGAGAAGCATGTTTTTGCAATCTTTGTTCTCTTGCACTCTGTGGTATTTTTTCGATGAAGGCTCTTCCTAATTCCCATCTCTTTCAAATCATAACGAGCCTTTACATGATCCTTTGTTTTGCCAAAAAATCCAAAAGAGTTCCAATTAAGTTATCAACTACATTCATTTCTATGTGCATCACATCAAGATTGTGGGGTAATGAGCTGTGCTCCCAATAAGGTAATTCAAAAAAGATTGACCTTTTTTTCCACGGCCATCATTTGATCTCTTTCTCTTCTTCCTAAACACATTGTTAATGTTTTGTAGGCTATTAAGCACATTAGTTCCCTTTAATAAATGTGGAGGAGGTCTAAACTCAGTTTTTCCATTGAAAGACCATTATATAGATCTCCACGGAAGATCCATCAGTAGAAAAACACGATGATCTATATAACATATTTGTCTACTATGTTTAAGATAGCAAGAATTAGTGCCATAATTATAACAAGGGCAAGCCAACTTTACTTTTGTACTCTAGCCAGCAAGAATTAGTGTCATAATTACAATAAGGGCAAGCCAACTTTCCTTTTGTACTCTAGCTAGATAACATAGCATATGTGGGGAAGTCACTGATTGTCCACATAAGAGTTGCTCGCATTTGGAAGGTTTGATTTCTTGAAGCATCATATGTTTCAACCCAGAATGCCACAATAAATTTAACTCATCAATCAATGGCTGTAAATAAATATCAATGTCATTTCTAGGTGATCGAGGCTCAGGAATAAGTAAGGAAAGCATAGAATACTCTAGATTCATACACATCCAAGGAGGTAAATTATACACCATCAAAATAACTGGCCATGTGCTATAAGATATACTAATGGTCCGAAATGGATTGAATCCATCACTTTCCAAGCCAAGTCTCAAATTACGAGAATCTAATACAAAATTTGGACACAACCTATCCAAATATTTCCATGCTTGTCCATCAGGGGGATGCCTGTAACACCCCGTACCTTCCTAACCCTACTTGAAGACATTAAATAATGTTTACTTAGGTGTCGAGAGCTATACGCATGTATTTGGTAATGTTAATGATGAGAAAATGTAAATTTGGCCTCGTACGTGTGATTAGCCTTTCATAGGAGGTGTTTTGTGATTTTAGTGGAGCACTTGTGGGGTTCAAAATGAGGCTAAGAGGACCTATAAACAAAGTTTACTAAGGGTAAGAAGTAAGTTAAAGAATAGGACTTGAAGTATCTAACCAAACCCGCGAAGAAAAGACGAAAAACAAAATTTTCGGAAAAACTAAGGCCCAGGCGCGCTAGAGGGTGTGCCAGTACGCTCTGGGCCAAATTTTTGTGCCCAGAGGCAGCAAGCTGGCGTGCCCAAGGGCGTGCCAGGATGGATTTTTCAATTTTTTGAAAGTTGAAAATTTTCTAAGTCCTAAGGGTGCCGGTGTCGTACCGAGCTGATTTTTGCCACGTTTCTTCTACAACCATGAGTATATACATGAAATGAGTCAATTATTATATTGGTATGATAAAATTACTCGAGAACGAATTTGGCATCGAAATGACAATTTTACCCTTTTGGTCAAAATAGGCCATACGTGGCTAGAATCACTTGTTTTGGGGGTTGAGGCTACGGATATGAATAGCGTGAGTGGGAATGTTGTTGTAACACGTATGAGATGATTTAAACATGAGAAATTATTGATTTTACTGGGTTAAGTGAATTGGGCCCAAAAAGGACCCAAAAATGAAAAGAAAACATGGCCCAAAAATGGGTCAAAAGACCCATTCTTGCCTTGACCTTCTAGAACACCACATTAAATGTTAAAGAGTGTCTAAGGATGGAGTTGAGGGACTATATAAAGGGAAATAAATATGATTTTTATTGCTTTCAAAGTCTCATGCCTTTAAGAAAAATATACAAGATATTTTCTTCAAACCCTAAGAGTTCAAAGCCAACTTTTGGAGCAAGATCATCACTTTTCGAGCTTGGGTAAGTGATTATTGTTATGGATTAATATATTATATGCATGTGAGAGTATTTAAATCATGTTGGTTATGCTTGGAAGGGTTGAACATGGTACTTTGTGTTTTTATGAAAGATTTGTGATCCATGAGATTCAAGCTTGAATTATGACTTGTGACTTTGATGAAAGAGCATGGTATGGATGAAATATGAACTTGTATGGTGTGATTTTGTTATTAAACTTGTTATTTTTCTATAAGTGTAAATTGTGGGATTTTGACCGATATGTGCTATGAGGTGTATTAAGGTAATTTGATGGATTATTTGTGATGTGGTGTGGATAAGAAAGTGTAAAGGAGTAGTGTTGTGGTAAAATATATTGATTATCATGTATTGGTCAATGTTGGGAATATTGTGGGATTTTTGGAATAATAATTTCATCAATGGTTTTGTCAAGGGGAAATGGCATGTTTAAAGGCAAACATGTAACTCACTGACGTTATATGCATTTGTAAAGTAGTTGGTGGTTAATGTAAATCCCGTTATGTATTTGTGTTGTAGAGTGACACATAAATAAGGGGCGGGACTATTGTATGCACATCTAAGATTGTATATCCGTATTGAGAGTACAAGGTATGTAAGGTTACTCTGTCCGTATCTTTCTGCGGTAAATAGTATTCACATTGACATTACGCTTGTTCCATCCCGAAATGTGCTAAGGTATCCCATATCCGGTTATCCATGGTCATTGTCATATATTTCCTACTCATTGACCATTGGTGAATCTCATGTCTCATATTCATGGTTAATGTTATGAAAGCTCAAATAAGGTTGTGTTCCAATGTTCCCAATAGTGATTATACTTATGTCTCTTGTTCATGGATTATTGTCCCATGGTTCCCATGGTGTTATGGTTCTAATAATGTTATGTTGCCAAGTTATTCACATGTCTCTCACTCGTTGGTTAATGATCCAAAGTTTCAAGTAAAGTTATGACTATCATGGCATCAATCTCAAAGTAATGAATGAAGTAATGCATATGTGGTTAATGATCAAGTACGGGTGGCAGCTTTGGGGGTGAAATGCCTAGCTCAAGCCAATCCCAAATCAGAGGGCAGTCCTAGGGGCATAAGCCTAGCTCGGATCGATCCTGACAGGGGGCAGCTCTAGAGGTAATAACCTAGCTCGAGCCGATCCTGATATATACATTGATTCATAGGGTGGCAGCTCTAGGGGCATAAGCCTAGATCGAGCCGATCCCAACATAACGCTATGTTATGTTTAAAACCCACTGTTCAGTCGGGGCCCGGGTATCACAGGTCGCAAGCAAAGATGAATAATCATTGAATTAAAGATACAAAGAAAGTACCGAAAGCAATATACATGGTTTCCAAAGTACAGAATAGTGACTTATCTATGTTGGTCATTCATTTGAATTTGATTTCATTGACATCTTTACATATCATACAAGTTTCATATGGCCTTACATACTCAGTACATTCTTCGTACTGACCCCTCTTGGGGAATTTACCTTACTTGCTGCAGGCGCAGGTACTAGTAGGCCTCCACAGTAGTGGGCCTTGTCGGCTACGAGTGCCAATCCGTCCCGAGAGGATTCGGGGCGTGACAATGCCTTAACTTTTCATATTTAGAACCCTTCTCGTCATGCCACCTCAATGAATCTGTTGTCTTTGAGCACATAAATAGCCTTTTGAGTCTAGAAATTAATGGAAAATATCTCAATTTTTTTGCTAGAACAGGCTCAACAACCTCACTATCTACTTCAGAAGGTTTAATATATCGAGAAGCTCCGCAAACATGACACAATTCATCATCCTTATGGTCATTCCTAAACAACATACAATTATTAGGACAGGTATCGATTTTCTCATAATCAAGACCGAGATCCTTAACCATAGACTTGGCTTTATTGTAGGATGGAGGAATGTTCAACTCGGGCATCGCCTCTTTTAATAATTCTAAAAGAGAAGTGAATGATTCATTTCTCCATCCATGCAGACACTTCAACAAATATAAACGGGTTGTGAATGATAATCTAGAGAATCCTTTACAATCGGGATATAGTTCTTGGCTTGCCTCTTTAATTAAGTTATAGAATTTCTTGGCATCTTCATTTGGACCTTCATAAACTCCTTCGGCTTGTATAACATCTCTAAATTGATCATTCAACAAACCCTCAATGTCATCATACTAGTCATCCATATGATCGTCAACATTCATCTGGATTTCCCATTCCCCGTGATTGATCCATTTTTTATAACCTTCAACAAATCCACGGTCTATTAGATAATTATAGACTATATCCCTTCGAGCCCACCGGATATGACAACACCTATCATATGGGCACTGAATTTCTTTTCCTTGAGGATCTCCATAAGTGTAAGCAAAATCTAAGAAAGATTTAACACCCTTTTCATGCTCTTCGTTATACCTAGGTAAATCCACCCAATCCTTGGATAGAACATTTGTATTCCTAAAAAGTCAATATTAAAATTAGATGTAGTAACAGCCAAAAGCATTAATTACTTTACAAGTAATTTCTAAAATCCATGAGTAAGTTATCAGAAACATATATTGGCTGATGATAAGAATTTCTTACCTAGTCATGGAACTTGTGCTAAGCTGAACCCAACTTTAAATCCTCTTCAGATCTTTCTGAATGTTGATTGTTTTTCGAATAGAAAATAAGTAAAATTAATAAGAGAGAGTAACAAAAACAATTTGCAGGGAGTTAACCTATTGCTCAAATAAATATAGAAATATTGAGATCGGGTGATCAAATAAGAAAAACACAGATTCTAGAAAAACGGATAAAAAGTACATCCTTATCAACTTTCATAGCACACAACTGAAAATAAAAATATAGAACCAAATATTCAGTCCACTTAGTTCACTGAACACACTTATAACTAAATAAAACATATACTTTGTCCACCTAAAGAAAGCTAAATCCTCTTGAACTATCAATATACATATATATAGATGATGAATTATCAGAAAGAGGTAGACCCTATTATTGAAGAAGACTCAATGTTAGGACATAGATCATCTGTAGAGTAACAAGAGAGTGAGGACTGATTGTTTTGTAACTGAATGTAATTACATCTACAATATTATGGAACAGACCAATAACAGATATAGACCATACAACGACATGGATACTAATATTCTAGAGGATGACTATCATGTAAATTTGACATATTTCATAAGAGAAAGTAAAAGCCCTAGAAAGGGCAAACGGAGAGATAACAGTCCATGTAAAAGTTCAAATGATGCATGGTTCAAAAAATACTTTATTGTTGGAAAAACCTGATACCAAATGAGATGCACTATTTTAGTCAAAACTTAAAATATATGACTATTACCTCCATCAGTTGCAGCAGCTTATCACAGGTACACTTAACAAGCTCACAACCCTATAAACTTGAATTTCTGGTCTACAAAGATAAAAAGATAGTCAAGATGCATATCATAAATAGTTCTTAAAATTGAACCTCAACAAAGGAAGTAAATTAACTCACAAGCATCAAGAACACATACACATTTGATAAGAAACACTACAATAACAGATTTTGTATTAACAGTGTTCAATTATAATGCAACAAAGATTCTTTTTATCAAAGCTCATATGAACAGCATGGATTATGTTATACCATAGCTTATTTGATCGATAATTTAGTGAAGAGAATAATGAATAACTTGAAGAGAAGAGTAAAGTTCTGAAAATAACAAAATAGAAGCAGACGATTGTGAATCCAGTTCCCCTCTCCTTTCTCCTGTATATAACAAAATTAAGTATGCATTCTACATATTTTCCTAGACTGTTCTACAAATTAAAGTACGTATTCTATATTTTTTCCTACACCCAAGTACTTCAAAGAATGAAATATGGTTGCTCTCAAAGTTCTTAAATCAAAACTTTTGCCCAGAAACACATTTTTAGAATCAAGCAGCCTCAACTATCAAACAGTGAATGCTTCAAAGACTCAATCAAACTTCAGATCTTTTTACATTATCACTGGAACAAAACTCACTGAATACTTAAGAATAAGTATACTGCCCATTGTTATTTAACCTCCCATGTTCTTAAATTATAAAGACAAATAGTGATCTTGATCTAAAGCAAGCAAGTAGAATACCTAACAATTTACATTTTTGAAAAACTAAAAAATCATAGGATTTACATTTACAGTATATTTTAGATGAATCATGATGGTTTCTATTTTCATATCTTCACTTAACTTGCCATATTTAGGCTAATGCAAAGTCAGCTGAATAGCTCACTCCTTCGACACAATTTGCAAACTTAGAACTTCAACTTTCAACTAGTGCCTTAAATTTCCTTGCATTTTTCTGGCCTCTATCAACTTCAATTAATATAAAGCTTTCTTAGTTAAAAAAGAATTAAAGAGTCAGAAACGATGAAAGAAAAAAATATTGGAGGTATTGTAAGTGCAACACAATTGAGCTAGAGTGCATCACGCTTAAAAATAAGGATGGAACGTAATTGACATCTGAATCTAACTGTTTGTCGAGTTAACTCTAATATTTAGTTGACCTCTAAAGAGTAATTAAAACAAAATTCCTTCAAGGAATTATAATTTATAAAACTGATTAACAATACTAAATCTAAATCATGAGCCTATTAAATCCTCTGAATCACCAAAACATGCATCATGATTTGACTATTATTATAATGTGAACTTAGCCTAAAGCTTATTCCCCAAGACCTGTATGTATACTGTGATTATTATTCCCCAAGACATGTATGTACTCATCAATAAAAAGACACAAGAGAAAAAAAACAAAAGAAAGAAGGCAGTCCTAAAAAATGTCTGCACAAATAATCATGAACTATAATGGCATGTTAGTCGGTTCAAGGAAAGGAAGGGGATGTCAAAGAGGTGATGGGTCATCAGCTTGGCCATCAGGTCTAGATAGAATGGAGCTTTGTGGAATCTTTGCTAACGGATGGAATTGACAGGTCGTCACATGAACCGTCATGCACTCTACTAAAAATACTGTTTCTTCCTCAAGATAACGTTTTAAGTGACAGGTCGTCACTTGCCAGACCGCTCATCACAGTGATCCATTAGTTATAGGCAGAATGGTGACCTAGTGGCTTCTTGTTGTCCTGACGGTTCGTCAAGGCTGTGATGATGTCACACATTCTGTCAAGCCTAGATAGATGTGAACTCCTGAGCCTCCGAAATTGTACTCCCTGTAGGCTCCTTTTGTACTCCTTTCTTATCTTTTCCCTTTTTGGAATATTCTCTTTATGTACTAACATTTATCTTTTCTTCTTTTGGCCCTTTCTTGATCTAGCAACAACTTTTGAATGAATCTTGTTCTTGAATATTTGAATGAATTCAAGAACACTAAGAAAAAATATGAAGATCCGAAATTCATAACTCTCTCATTTTTGCTCCAAATTCCACGAAATTCGATATCCAAGCTCCCCATGTTGTGGGGAACAAACCCCAACAACTTTAAAGCCTTGATTTCAACCCAGTAATTTCAAATCTGAAAACCCACTTTAATTTTTCTTTAACTATCAAACGCAAAAAAGGTGGATCCTTCAATACTACTCGTTTTAAGCCCAAATTGCAGCTAGAGCCTCCCTTCAACATAGAGAACAAAACCCACTAAGAATCAAGCTCAAATCAACCCATTTCATGCTCTTTAAATTCTTCAAGCTTTCTTGTTTAACAATGGTGGAATTTCAAAACTCTATCTCCAAATGAGATGAAAACTCAAACCTAGATTCTATTGATTTTAGGGAATAAGAATTTAGTAGCGGAAACACCAAACAAGACTCAAAATCAAACAAAAATATATTAGATTTTTGGACTTTTGTCAAAAACATTTTTTGGACCTTTTTTTAACCCCTTACCTCGTGTCAAAGGTAACGGGTCATCAAAGAGGTGATGGGTAGTCAGCTTAACCGTCTGGTCTAGTAAGAATGCAGCTTTGTGGAATCTTTGAAGACGGATGGAACTGATGGGTTGTGAAATGCTTGAAAGGTCATCACATGAATTGCCATGCATTCCACTAAAAATGTTATTTTTGCCTCAAGGTGACATTTTAAGTGACGGGTCGTGACTTTCCTGATGGGTCATCACATAGATCCGTCAGTTCTAGGTAGAATGGTAACCAAGTGGCTCCTTATTGACTAATTGGCCATACGGTTCGTCAAGGCTGGGATGATTAATCATGCAATCCGTCAAGCCTAGACAGATGCGAAATCCTAAGCCTCGAAAAGTGTACTCCATGTGGTCTTCTTTTGTACTCCCTTCTTGTATTATCCATTTTTGGAATATTCTCTTTTTGTACTAACACTTATTCTTTCTTCATTTGGCCAATTCTTGGATCTAGCAACACCTTTTTGATGAATCTTCTTCTTGAAGATTTGAATGTACTCAAGAACACTAAGAAAAAATATGAAGATTGAAAATTCATAACTCTCTCATTTTTGCTCCAAATTCCACGAAATTTCTAGATCCAAGCTCACCACGCTATGGAGAACAAACCCCAACAAATTTGAAACATGTAGGCTTGGTGGAATTTTTATTGACGGATGGAACTGGTGGGTCGTCTGATGCTTCAAACTCAAAAATGGTGAATCCTTCAATACTACTCGTGTTGGGCCCAAATTTCAGCCTGAGCCTTCCCTCGACGTAGAGAACAAAACCCACTAAGAATCAAGCTCTAATATACACTAAATCAAAGAACCCATTTCATGTTCTTCTAATTCTTCAAGCTTCCTTGTTCTACAATGGTGGAATTTCAAAACCCTATCTCCAAATGAGATGAAAACTCAAACCTAGACTCTATTGATACTATGGAACAAGAATCTAGTATCTGAAACACCAAATAAGACTAAAAATCAAAAAAAAAAAATTTGGATTTTTGAATTTTCATCAAAAACTTTTTTTTTTTAACCACTTACCTCATCTCAAAGGTGACGGGTCGTCAACTTGGCCGTCAGGTCTATACAGAATGGAGCTTTGTGGAATCTTTGCTGATAAATGGAACTGAAAGGTCATCATATAATTGACGGGTTGTCACATGAACCGTCATGCACTCTACTAGAAATGTTGTTTCTACCTCAAGGTGACATTTTAAGTGACGAGTCATCACTTGCTTGATGGGTCGTTACAGTGATCCGTCAGTTCTAGGCAGAATGGTGACCAAGTGGCTCCTTGTTGATGAGTTGGTCTGATGGTTTGTCAAGGCTGTTACGATCAGTCATGCAATTCGTCAAGCCTAGACAGATGTAAACTCCTAAGCCTCCAAAATTGTACTTCTAGTGGGCCCCTTTTGTACTCTTTTCTTGTCCTTTCCATTTTTAGAATATTTTCTTTTTATACTAACACTTATCCTTTCATCTTTTTGCTATTTCTTGGATCTAGCAACACTTTTTTGATGAATCTTCTTCTTGAAGATTTGAATGTCCTCAAGAACACTAAGAAAAAATATGAAAATCCAAAATTTATAACTCTCTCATTTTTGCTCCAAATTCTAAGAAATTCGAGATCCACGCTCCCCACGTTATGGAGAACAAAGACCAACAACTTTGAATCCTTGATTTCAACCCAATATATTTATACATAAGAACCCACTTCAATTTTTCTTCAAACTTCAAAATCAAAAATGGTGGATCCTTCAATACTACTCGTTTTGGGCCCAAATTTCAGCTGGAGCCTCCCCTAAATGAAGGGAACAAAACCTACTAAGAATCAAGCTCGAATCAACACCAAATTAAAGAACCTATTTCAAGTTCATTAAGCATCCTTGTTCAACAGCCTTTATCTCCAAATGAGATAAAAAATCAAACCTAGACTCTATTGATACTAGGGAACAAGAAAATAGTATCAGAAACACCAAACAAGACACAAAATCATACAAAAATAATTTTTATTTTTGGATTTTTGTCAAAAAAAGAATTTTTTACTGCTTACCTCGCCTCAAAGGTGATAGGTCATCAAAGAGGTGATGGATCATCAGCTTGGCCGTCAGGTCTAGACAGAATGAAAATTTGTGAAATCTTTGTTGATGGATAGAACTGACAGGTCATCAGATGCTTGACAGGTCATCATATGAATCATCATTCACTCCACTAAAAATGTTGTTTCTACCTCAAGGTGATGTTTTAAGTGACGGGTCGTCACTTGCCTGATGGGTCGTCACAGTGATCCGTTAGTTCTAGGTAGAATGGTGACCGAGTGGGTCGTTGTAGACGAGTTGGCCTGATGGTTCATCAAGGCTATGTTGATTAGTCTGCAATCCATCATGCCTAGACAGATACGAACTCCTAAGACTCTGAAATGGTACTCTCTGTGGGCCCCTTTTACACTTCTTTCATATTTCTTCCCTTTTTGGATAATTCTCTTTTTGTACTAACACTTATTCTTTCTTCTTTTGTCCCTTTCTTGAATCTAGCAACACCTTGTAGATGAATCTTCTTCTAGAAGATTTGAATATCCTCAAGAACACAAACAAAAAATATGAAGATCCAAAATTCATAACTGTCTCATTTTTGCTTCAAATTCCACGAAATTTGAGATCGAAGCTCCCCACTCTATGGAGAACAAACCCAACAACTTTGAAGCCTCGATTTCAGATCTAAGAACCCACTTATATTTTTCTTCAAACTCAAAAATGGTGGATCTTTCAATACTACTCATTTTGGGCCCAAATTTCAGCTGGAGCCCCCCTCGATGTAGCGAACAAAACCAACTAAGAATCAAGCTGGAATCAACACTAAATCAAAGAACCCATTTCATGTTCTTCAAGTTCTTCAAGCTTCCTTATTCAACAATGGTGGAATTTCAAAACCCTATCTCCAAATGAGATGAAAACTCAAACCTAGACTCTTTGATACTAGGGAAAAAGAATCTAGTATCGAAAACACCAAACAATACTCCAAATCAAACAAAAATATTTTGTATTTTTGGATTCTTGTCAAAAACATTTTTAGGACCTTTTTTTTTACCCCTTACCTTGTCTCAAAGGTGACGGGTCGTCAGCTTGGCCGTTAGGTCTAGACAAAATTGAGCTTTGTGGAATCTTTGCTAATGGATGGAACTGACAGGTCGTCAGATGCTTGACCAGATGTCACGTGAACCGTCATGCACTCCACATGTTGTTTCTGCCTCAAGGTGATGTTTTAAGTGATGGGTCATCACAGTGATCCGTCAGTTCTAGGCAGAATGGTGACCAAGTGGCTCCTTGATGACTAGTTGGTCTGACGGTTCATCAAGGCTGTGATGATTAGTCACGCAATCCATCAAGCCTAGATAGATACGATCTCCTAAGCCTCCAAAATTGTACTCCCTGTAGGCCCCTTTTGTACTCCTTATTTGTCTTTTCCCCTTTTGGAATATTCTCTTTTGTACTAACATTTATCCTTTCTTATATTGGCCCTTTCTTAGATCTAGCAAAACCTTTTTGATGAATCTTCTTGTTGAAGATTTGAATGTCCTCAAGAACAAGAAGAAAAATTATGAAGATCCAAAATTCATAACTCTCTCATTTTTGCTCCAATAATTTTAGATCTAAGAACCTACTTCCATTTTTCTTCAAACTCAAAAATGGTGGATTTATTTATATGACTCGTTTTTGGCCCAAATTTCAGCTGGAGACTCTTCTCAACATAGAGAACAAAACCTACTAAGAATCAAGCTTGAATAAACACCTAATCAAAAACACTATTTCATGTTCTTCTAGTTATTCAAGCTTCCTTGTTCAACAATGGTGGAATATCAAACGTTATCTCCAAATGAGATGAAAAATCAAATCTAGACTCTGTTGATACTAGGAATCAAGAATTTAGTAACAGAAACACCAAACAAGACTCAAAATCAAATAAAAATATTTTGAATTTTTGGATTTTTGTCAAAAACGTTTTTAGGACATTTTTTTAATTTCTTTTACCCCTTATCGTCTTAGAGGGGATGGGTCGTTAAAGAGCTGACGGGTCATCCTCTTAGCCATTAGGTCTAGCAGAATGGAGCTTTGTGGAATCTTTGCTTACAGATAGAACTGACGAGTCATCAGATGCTTGATGGGACATCACGTGAACCGTCATGTACTCCACTAAAAATGTTGTTTTTGCCTCAAGGTGATGTTTTAAGTGATGGGTCGCCACTTGCTTGATGGATCGTCATAGTGATTCATTAGTTCTAGGTAGAATGGTGACCAAGTGGCTCCTTGTTGACGAATTGGCCTGACGGTCATCAAGGCTGTAACAATTAGTCACGCAATCCATCCAGCCTAGATAGATGCGAACTCCTAAGCCTCAAAACTTGTACTCCCTGTAGGCCACTTTTGTACTCTTTTTTTTGTCTTTTCCCTTTTTGGAATATTCTCTTTTGTACGAACATTTATCCTTTCTTCTATTGTCCCTTTCTTGGATCTAGCAAAACCTTTTTGATGAATCTTCTTCCTGAAGATTTGAATTTCCTCAAGAACACAAAGAAAATTATGAAGATCCAAAACTCATAACTCTCTAATTTTTACTCAAAATTCCACGAAATTCGAGATCCAAGCACCCCATGCTATGGAGAAGAAAACCCAACAACTTTGAATCCTTGATTTCAATCCAATAATTTCAGATCTAAGAACCCGCTTCTATTTTTCATCAAACTTCAAACTCAAAAATGGTGGATCCTTCAATACTACTAGTTTTGGGCCTACACTTAAGATGGAGCCTCCTCTCAACATAGAGAGCAATACCCACTGAGAATCAACCTCAAATCAACACCAAATCAAAGAACCCATTTCATGTTCTTCTAGTTCTTCAAGCTTCCTTTTTCAACAATGGTGGAATTTTAAAACCCTATCTCCAATTGAGATGAAAACTCTAACCTAGACTCTACTGATACTGGAAAACAAGAATCTAGTATCGAAAACACCAAACAAGAATCAAAATCAAACAAAAATATTTTGAATTTTTGGATTTTCATCAAAATAACTTTTAGGACATTTTTATTTAATTTTTCCTATACCCTTAACTCATTTCAAGGGTGATGGGTTGTCAAAGAGGTGACAGGTCGTCCTCTTGGTCATTAGGTCTAGACCGAATGGATTTTTATGGAATCTTTAATGAAGAATAGAACTGACGGTCGTCAGATGCTTGACGGGTCGTCACGTGAACCGTCATGCACTCCACTAAAATTGGTTTCTGCCTCAAGGTGACATTTTAAGTGATGGGTCGTCACAATGATCCATCAATTCTAGGTAGAATAGAGACCAAATGGAACCTAGTGGACGAGTTGGCCTAACAGTTCGTTAGTGTTGTGACGATTAGTCACGCAATCCGTCAAGCCTAGACAAATATGAACTCTTGTGCCTCTGAAATTGTACTCCCTGTGGGCCTCTTTTGTACTCCTTTCTTGTCTTTTCCCTTTTTGGAATATCCTTTTTTTGTACTAATGCATAACCTTTCTTGTTTTGACCCTTTCTTGGATCTAGCAACACCTTTTTGATGAATCTTCTTCTTGAAGATTAGAATGTCCTCAAGACACTATGAAAAAATATGAAGATCCAAAATTCATAACTCTCTCATTTTTGCTCCAAATTCCATGAAATTCGAGATCCAAGCTCACCATGCTATGGAGAACAAACCCAAACAACTTTGAAGCCTCGATTTCAACCTAATAATTCCAGATCTAACAACCCACTTACATTTTTCTTCAAACTTCAAACCCACTTACGCTTGTTGCCTAAATTTCAGCTGGAGCCTCCCCTCAATATTGAGAACAAAATTCACTAAGAATCAAGCTTGAATCAACACCAAATCAAAGTACCCATTTCATGTTCTTTTAGTTCTACAAGTTTCCTTGTTCAATAATGGTGGAATTTCAAAACCCTATCTCAAAATGAGAGGAAAACTCAAACCTAGACTATATTGATACAAGGAAACAAGAGTCTAGCAACGAAAACACAAAACATAACTCAAAATCAAACAAAAATATATTAGATTTTTGGATTTTTCTCAAAAAAAAATTTAGGACCTTTTTTTAAAATTTTTTTTACCCCTTACCTCTTCTCAAAGGTGACGGGTCTTCCTCTTGGCCGTTAGGTCTAGACAAAATGGAGCTTTGTGGAATCTTTCTGACAGATGGACCTGACGAGTGATCAGATACTTGATGGGTCATCACATGAACCTTTGGCCAACAGTTCATCAAGGTTGTGACGATTTGTCACGCAATCCGTCAAGCCTAGATAGATGCGAACTCCTATGCCTCCAAAATTGGACTCCCTATGGCCCTCTTTTGTATTCCTTTCTTGTCTTTTCCCTTTTTGGAATATTCTCTTTTTGTACTAACACTTATACTTTCTTATTTTGGCCCTTTCTAGGATCTTGCAACACCCTTTTGATGAATCTTCATCTTGAAGATTTGAATGTCCTCAAGAACACTAAGAAAAAATATGAAGATACAAAATTCATAACTCTCTCATTTTCACTCCAAATTCCACGAAATTCGAGATCCAAGATCCCCACTCTATGGAGAACAAACCCAAAAACATTGAAGCTTCGATTTAAACCCAATAATTTCAGATCTAAGAACCACTTTCAGTTTTTTTAAAACTCAAAAATGGTGGATCCTTTAATACTGCTCATTTTGAGCCCATATTTTAGCTGGAGCCTCCATTCAACGTAGAGAACAAAACCCACTAAGAATCAAGCTCGAATCAATACCAAATCAAAAAACTAATTTCATGTTCTTCTAGTTCTTCAAGCTTCCTTGTTCAACAATGGTGGAAATTCAAAACCCTTGTTCAAAAATGGGTCGTCACAGTGATCCGTCAGTTCTAGGCAGAATGGTGACCAAATGGCTCCTTTTTGATGAGTTAGCTTGACGACTCGTCAAGGCTGTGAAGATTAGTCACTCAATCCGTCAAACCAAGAAATATACAAACTCTAGAGCCTCTAAATTGTACTCCCTGTGGGCCACTTTTGTACTCCTTTCTTGTCATTTCCCTTTTTGGAATATTCTCTTTTTGTACTAATACTTATCATTTATTCTTTTGGCCTTTTCTTGGATCTAGCAACACCTTTTTGAAGAATCTTCTTCTTGAAGATTTGAATGTCCTCAAGAACACTAACAAAAAACATGAAGATCCAAAATTCTTAACTGTCTCATTTTTGCTCCAAATTCAATGATATTCAAGATCGAAGCTCCCCACGCTATGGAGAACAAACCCCGACTAATTTAAAGCCTTGATTTCAAACCAATAATTTAATATCTAAAAACCCACTTCTATTTTTCTTCAAACCCAAAATGGTGGATCCTTCAATACTTCTCATTTTGGGCCCAAATTTCAGCTGGAGCCTCCCCTCAACGTAGAGAACAAAACCCACTAAGAATCAAGCTCGAATCAACACTAAATCGAATAACCCATTTCATGTTCTTCAAGCTTCCTTGTTCAATAATTGTGGAATTTTAAAACCCTATCTCCAAATGAGATGAAAACTCAAACCTAGACTCCATTAATACTAGAGAACAGGAATCTAATATCGAAAACACCAAACAAGACTCAAAATCAGACAAAAATATTTTGGTTTTTTGAATTTTTGTCAAAAGCATCTTTAGGACCTTTTTTTCTTTAACCCTTACCTCGTCTCAAAGGTGACGGGTCATCAAAGAAGTGACAGGTCATTAGCTTGGCTGTCAAGTGCAGACAAAATATAGCTTTGTGGAAACTATGATAACGGATGGAACTGATGGGTTGTCACATGAAGCTTCATGTACTCCACTAAAAATGTTGTTCCTGCCTCAAGGTGACGTTTTAAGAGATGGGCCGTCACAGTGATCCGTAAGTTCTAGGCAGAATGGTGACCAAGTGGCTTTTTGTTATTGACTTGGCCTGACGGTTTTTTAAGGTTGTAACGATTAGTCACGCAATCCGTCAAGCCTAGAAAGATGCAAACTCTTGAGACTTCGAAATTGTACTCCCTATGGTCCCCTTTTGTACTCCTTTCTTGTCTTTTCCCTTTTTGGAATACTTCAAAATTGTACTCCCTAAGGTCCCCTTTTGTACTCCTTTCTTGTCTTTTCCATTTTTGGAATATTCTTGTTTTGTACTAACACTTATCCTTTCTTCTTTTAGCCCTTTCTTGGATCTAGCAACACCTTTTTGATGAATTTTCTTCTTAAAGATTTAAATGTCCTCAAGAATACTAAGAAGAAATATAAGGATCCAAAATTCAGAACTCTCTTATTTTTGCTCCAAATTCCACGAAATTCAACATCCAAGCTCCCCAAGCTATGAAGAACAAACCCGAACAACTTTGAAGCCTCGATTTCAACCCAATAATTTCTAATCTAAGAATCCACTTCTATATTTCTTCAAACTTAAAAATGGTGGATCCTTCAATACTACACGTTTAGGGCCTAAATTTCAGTTGGAGCTTCCTCTCAACATATAGAATAAAACCCACTACGAATCAAGTTCGAATCAACACCAAATCAAAGAACCCATTTCATGTTCTTCAAGTTCTTCAAGCTTCCTTGTTCAACAATGGTGGATTTTCAAAACCCTATCTCCAAATGAGATGAAAAGTCAAACCTAGACTCTATTGATACTATGGAACAAGAATCTAGTGTTGGAAACACCGAACAAGACTCAAAATCAAACAAAAATATTTTGGATTCTTGGATTTTTATCAAAAATATTTTTTTTTGTAACCCCTTATCTCGTATCAAAGGTGACGGGTCGTCAGCTTGGCTGTCAAGTAAAGACAAAATAGAGCTTTGTGGAATATTTACTGATGGATGGAACTGACAGGTTATCACATGAACCGTCATGCACTTCATTAAAAATATTATTTCTGCCTCAAAGTGACATTTTAAGTGAATGGTCGTCACTTATCTGACGGGTCGTCACAGTGATCCATCAGTTCTAGGGAAAATGGTAACCAAGTGGCTCATTGTTGATGATTTGGTCTGACGGTTTGTCAAGTCTATGACGATTAGTCACAAAATTCATAACACTCTCATTTTTGCTCTAAATTCCATGAAATTTGAGATCCAAGCTCCCCACACTATGTAGAACAAATCCCAACAACTTTGAAGCCTCGATTTCAACCCAATAATTTCAAATCTAAGAATCCACTTCCATATTTTTTCAAACTTCAAACTTAAAAATGGTGTTCCTTCTATACATCACGTTTTTGGCCCAAATTTCAGTTGTAGCCTCCCCTCAACGAAAGCAATAAAACCCACTAAGATTCAATCTCTAATCAAAACCAAATCAAAGAACCCATTTTATGTTCTTCAAGCTTTCTTGTTCAACAACGGTGGAATTTCAAAACCCTACATACAAATAAGATGAAAACTCAAACCCAGACTCTATTGATACTAAGGAATAAGAATCTAGTATCAAAAACACCAAACAAGACTCAAAATCAAACAGAAATATTTTGGAACTTTAGATTTTTGAGGAAAACATTATTTTTACCCCTTACCTCATCTCAAAGGTGACAGGTCGTTAGCTTGGTCATCAGGTCTAGATAGAATGGAGATTTTTGGAATCTTTCCTGATCGATGAAACTGACGGGTCATCAGATGCTTGATGGATCACCACATGAACCATCATGCACTCTACTAAAAATGTTGTTTCTGCCTATAGGTGGCATTTAAAGTGACTGGTCGTTACTGGCCTGATGAGTCGTCACTGTGAACCGTCAGTTCTAGACAGAATGGTGACCAAGTAGCTCCATGTTGATGAGTTGGCCTAATGGTTCGTCAAGGCTATGATGATTAGTCACGCAATTCGTCAAGCCTAGACAGCGGGAACTCCTGAGCCTCCAAAATTGTACTCCCGTGGGCCCCCTTTTGTACTCTTTTCTTGTCTTTTCCCTTTTTGGAATATTTTCTTTTTGTACTAACACTTATCTTTTCTTCTTTTGGCCCTTTCTTGGATCTAGCAATACCTTTTTGATGAATCTTCTTCTTGAAGATTTGAATGTCCTCAAGAACACTAAGAAAAAAATATGATGATCTAAAATTCATAACTCTCTCATTTTTGCTCCAAATTCCATGAAATTCGAGATCCAAACTCACCACGTTATGGAGAACAAACCCCAACAACATTGAAGCCTCGATTTCAACCTAATAATTTTAGATCTAAGAACCCACTTCCATTTTTCTTAAAACATCAAACTCAAAAATGGTGGATCCTTCAATACTACTCATTATGGGGTGTGGCCAAATTTCAGTTGGAGCCTTCCCTCAACGAAGAGAACAAAACCCACTAAGAATCAAGCTTGAATCAACACCAAATCAATGAATCCATTTCATGTTATTCAAGTTTATCCAAGCTTCCTTGTTCAACAATGGTGAAATTTCAAAACCCTATCTCCAAATGAGATAAAAACTCAAACCTAGACTCTATTGATACTAGGGAACAAGAATCTTGTATCGAAAACACCAAACAAGACTTAAAATCAAACAAAAATATTTTTCCTTTTTGTAAAAAATGTTTTTACCCCTTACCTTGTCTCATAAGTGACGGGTCGTCATCTTGGCAGTAAGGTCTAGACAGAATGGAGCTTTGTGGAATATTTACTGACGGCTGGAACTGACAGGTCATCAGATGTTTGATGTGTCATCACATAAATCGTCATGTACTCCACTAAAATTGTTGTTTCTGCCTCAAGGTGACGTTTTAAGTGACGGTTCATCACATGTCTAACAGGTCATCACAGTTATCCATCAAATCTAGGCAGAATGGTGACCAAGTGGCTTATTGTTGATGAATTGGCCTGACGGTTTGTCAAGGCTATGACGATTAGTCACGTAATCTGTCAAGCCTTCACATATGCGAACTCCTGAGCCTCCAAAATTGTACTCCCTGTGGGCCCCTTTTACATTCCTTTCTTGTCTTTTCCATTTTTGGAATATTCTTTTTTGGTACTAACACTTATCCTTTCTTCTTTTGACACTTTCTTGGATCTAGCAACACCTTTTTTATGAATCTTCTTCTTGAATGTCTTCAAGAACACTTAGAAAAAATATGAAGATCCCAAATTAATAACTCTCTAATTTTTGCTCTAAATTCCACGAAATTCGAGATCCTAGCTCCCCAAGCTATGGAGAACAAACCCCAACAAATTTGAAGCCTCGATTTAAACTTAATAATTTCATATCAAAGAACCCAATTCTTTTTTTCTTCAAACTTAAAAATGGTGGATACTTCAATATTACTCGTTTTGTTCCCAAATTTCAGCTGGAGCCTCCCATCAACGTAGAGAATAAAACCCACTAAGAATCAAACTAAAATCAACTCCAAATCAAAGAACCCATTTCATGTTCTGCAAGTTTCCTTGTTCAACAATGGTGGTATTTCAAAACCCTATATCCAAATGAGATAAAAACTCAAACCTAGAATCTATTGATACTAGGGAACGAGAATCTAGTATCGAAAACACCAAGCAAGACTAAAAATCAAACAAAAATATTTAAGATTTGTGTCAAAAACGTTTTTAGGACTCTTTTTTTTCACCCTTTACCTCGTCTCAAAGGTGACGGGTCGTCAAAGAGGTGACGAATTGTCAGATTGGTCATCATGTCTAGACAAAATAGTGATTTATGGAATCTTTGCTGACGGATTGTCACATGAACCGTTATACAATCCACTAAAAATGTTGTTTCTTCCTCAAGGTAACCTTTTAAGTGACGGGTCATCACTTACCTGACGGGTAGTCACAGTGATCCGTCAGTTTTAGGAAGAATGGTGACCAAGTTGCTCCTTGTTGGCGAGTTTGCCTAATGGTTCGTTTAGTTTGTGATGATTAGTCAAGCAATCCGTCAAGCCTAGACAGATGCAAACTCTTGAGCCTCCAAAATTGAACTCCCTGTGGACCCTTTTTGTACTCTTTTCTTGTCTTTTTCCATTTTGGAATATTCTCTTTTTGTACTAACACTTATCCTTTCTTCTTTTGAACCTTTGTTTGATATAGGAACACCTTTTTGATGAATCTTCTTCTTGAAGATTTGCATGTTCTCAAGAATACTAAGAAAATATATGAAGATCCAAAATTCATAACTCTCTCATTTTTGCTCGAAATTCTACAAAATTCGAGATCCAAGCTCCCTATGCTATGGAGAACAAACCCCAACAACTCTAAAGCCTTAATTTCAACCCAATAATTTCATATCTAAGAACCCACTTCCATTTTTCTCGAACTTGTGGATCCTTCAATACTACTCATTTTGGGCCCAAATTTCGGTCAGAGCCTCGCCTTAACATAGAGAACAAAACCAACTAAGAATCAAGCTCTAATCAATACCAAATCAAAGAATCCATTCCATGTTCTTCAAGTTCTTCAAGATTCCTTGTTCAACAATGGTGGAATTTCAAAACCCTATCTATAATTAAGATAAAAATACTCAAATCTAGACTCTATTTATATTGGGGAGCAAGAATCTAGTATCGAAAACACCAAACAAGTCTCAAAATCAAACAAAAATATTTTAGATTTTTGGAATAAACTTTGTTAGGACCTTTTTTTTAACTCTTACCTCGTCTCTAAGGTGACGGGTCGTCAGCTTAGCCGTTTGGTCTAGACAGAATGGTGCTTTGTGGAATCCTAGCTGATGGATGGAACTGATGGGTCATCACAGTGATTTGTCAGTTCTAGGAAGAATAGTGACCAAGTGGCTCCTTGTTGACAAGTTGGCCTGACAGTACGTAAAGGTTGTGACGATTAGTCATGCAATCCATCAAGCCTAGACAGATGTAACCTCCTGAGCCTCCAAAATTGTACTCCCTATGGGTCCCTTTTATACTCTTTTCTTTTCTTTTTCATTTTTGGAATATTCTCTTTTTGTACTAACATGGATCCTTTCTTCTTTTGGACCTTCTTGGATCTAGCAACACCTTGTAGATGAATCTTCTTCTAGAAGATTTGAATGTCCTCAAGAACACAAACAAAAAATATGAAGATCCAAAATTCATAACTGTCTCATTTTTGCTCCAAATTCCACGAAATTTGAGATCGAAGCTCCCCACGCTATGGAGAACAAACCCCAATAACATTGAAGCCTTGATTTCAACCCAATAATTTCATATCTAAGAACCCACTTCCATTTTTCTTCAAACTCAAAAATGGTGGATCCTTCAATACTACTCGTTTTGGGCCCAAATTTTAGCTGGAGCCTCCCAACATAGAGAACAAAACTCACTAAGAATCAAGCTCAAATTAACACCAAATCTAAGATTCCATTTCATTTTCATTAAGTTCTTCAAGCTTCATTGTTCAATAATAGTGGAATTTCAAAACTCTATCTCCAAATGAAATGAAAACTCAAACCTAGACTCTATTGATACTAGGGAACAAGATTCTAGTATCAAAAACAACAAACAAGACTCAAAATCAAACAAAACTATTTTTGATTTTTGAATTTTTGCCAAAAATGTTTTAAGGACCTTTTTTTAACCCCTTACCTCATCTCAAAGGTGACGGGTCGTCAGCTTGGCCTTCTGGTCATAGAATTGAGCTTTGTGGAATCTTTCCTGACGGATGGAACTGACGAGTCATACTATGGTAGATAGGTCGTCACATGAACCATCATGTACTGTACTAAAAATGTTGTTTCTAACTCAAGGTGACGTTTTAAGTGACAAGTCGTCACTTGCCTAATAGGTCATCACAGTGATCCACCAGTTCCAGGCAGAATAGTAACCAAGTAGCTCCTTGTTGATGAGTTGGTGTAACGGTTCATCAAGGTTGTGAGGATTATCCACGTAATCCATCAAACCTACACTGATGCGAACTCCTGAGCCTCCAAAATTGTACTCTCTGTGGGCCCTTTTTATACTCCTTTCTTATCTTTACCCTTTTTGGAATATTTTATTTTTGTACAAACACTTATCATTTCTTCTTTTGGCCCTTTCTTGGATCTAGCAACACCTTTTTGATGAATCTTCTTCTTGAAGAATTGAATGTCCTCAAGAACACTAAGAAAAATATAAAGATAAAAAATTCATAACTCTCTCATTTTTACTCCAAATTTCATGAAATTCGAGATCCAAGCTCCCCACGCTATAGAGAACAAACCCCAACAACTTTGAAGCCTCAATTTCAACCCAATAATTTTAGATCTAAGAACCCACTTCCATTTTTCTTCACATTTCAAACTCAAAAATGGTGGATCCTTTTCATATTATTCAAGTTCTTCAAGCTTCCTTGTTCAACAATGGTGAAATTTCTAAACCCTATCTCCAAATGAGATGAAAACTCAAACCTAGTCTCTATTGATACTTGGGAACAAGAATCTAGTATCAGAAACACCAAACAAGACTCAAAATCAAACAAAAATATTTTAGATTTTTGGAGTTTTGAATTGTTGTCAAAAACATTTTTAGGACCTTTTTTTTTTCTTTTTACCTCTTACCTGGTCTCAAAAGTGACGGGTTGTCAAAGAGGTGACCAGTCGTCAGCTTGGCCGTCAGGTTTATACAAAATAGAGCTTTATGGAATCTAAACTGACTGATGGAACTGACGGGTTGTCACATGAACCGTCATGCACTCCACTAAAAACTTTCATTCTAACTCAAGGTGACGTTTTAAGTGACAAGTCGTCACTTGCCTGATAGGTCATCACAGTGATCCGCCAGTTCCAGGCAGAATGGTAACCATGTGGCTCCTTGTTGATGAGTTGGCATAATGGTTCAGCAAGGCTGCGACGATTAGTCACGCAGTCAGTCAAGACATGACAGATGCGAACTCTTGTGCCTCTGAAATTGTACTCCCTGTGGGCCCTTTTTATACTCCTTTCTTGTCTTTACCCTTTTTGGAATATTCTCTTTTTGTTCTAACACTTATTTTTCTTCTTTTGGCCCTTTCTTAGATCTAGAAACACCTTTTTGATGAATCTTCTTCTTGAAGATTTGAATTTCCTCAAGAACACTAAGAAAAAATATAAAGATCAAAAATTCATAACTCTCTCATTTTTACTTCAAATTTCATGAAATTCGAGATCCAAGCTCCCCACACTATGGAGAACAAACTCCAACAACTTTGAAGCCTCAATTTCAACCCAATAATTTCAGATCTAAGAAACCACTTCCATTTTTCTTCAAACTCAAAAATGATGTATCCTTCAATACTACTCATTTTGCGCCCAAATTTCAGCTGGAGCCTCCCCTCAATGTAGAGAAAAAACCCACTAAGAATTAAGCACGAATCAAATTAAAATCAAAGAACCTATTTCATGTTCTTCAAGATTCCATGTTCAACAATGGTGGAATTTCAAAACCCTATCTCCAAAAGAGTTGAAAACTCAAACCTAGACTTTATTGATACTAGGTAAAAAGAATCTAGTATCGAAAACACCAAACAAGACTCAAAATCAAACAAAAATATTTTGGATTTTTGACAAAAACATTTATAGGACCTTTTTTTTAACCACTTACCTTATCTCAATGGTGATGGGTTGTCTAAGAGGTGATGAGTCGTCAGCTTGGACGTCAGGTCTAGACAGAATGGAGCTTTGTGGAATCTTTGCTGACTGATGGAACCGATGGGTCATCACTTGAATAGTCATGCACTCCACTAAAAATGTTGTTTCTGCCTCAAGGTGACATTTTAAGTAATTGGTCGGCACTTGCCTAACGGGTCGTCTCAGTGATCCATCAGTTCTTGGTAGAATGGTGTCCAAATGGCTCCTTGTTGACGAGTTGGCCTGATGGTTTGTTAAGGCTCTGACAATTAGTCACGCAATTCGTCAAGCCTAGACAGATGCAAACTCTTGAGACTCCAAAATTGTACTTCCTGTAGGCCCCTTTTGTACTACTTTCTTGTCTTTTCCATTTTAGGAATATTCTCTTTTTGTACTAACACCTATCATTTCTTCTTTTGGCCCTTTCTTGGATCTAGCGATACCTTTTTGATGAATCTTCTTCTTGAAGATTTGAATGTCCTCAAGAAAACTAAGAAAAAATATGAAGATCCAAAAGTCATAACTCTCTCATTTTTTCTCCAAACTCCACGAAATTCTAGATCCAAGCTCCCTATGCTATGGAGAACAAACCCCCAACATCTTTGAGGCCTTGATTTAAACCCAATAATTTTAGATCTAAGAACCCACTTCCATTTTTCTTCAAACTTTAAACTTAAAAATGGTGGATACTTCAACACTACTCGTTTTGTTCCCAACTTTCAGCTGGAGCCTCCCTTCAACGTAGATAACAAAACCCACTAAGAATCAAACTAAAATCAACCCCAAATCAAAAAACCCATTTCATGTTCTTCAAGTTCTTCAAGCTTTCTTGTTCAAAAATAGTGGTATTTCAAAACCCTATATCCAAATGAGATAAAAACTCAAACCTAGACTCTATTGATACTAGGGAACAAGAATCTAGCATCGGAAACACCAAGCAAGACTAAAGATCAAATAAAAACATTTTGGATTTTTGTCAAAAATATTTTTAGGACCTTTTTTTTACCCCTTACCTCGTCTCAAAGGTGATGGATCATCAGCTAGGCCGTCAGGTCAAGATAGAATGGAGCTTTATGGAATCTTTTGCTGATGGGTGGAACTGATAGGTCGTCAGATGCTTGATGGGTCATATTGTAATGCCTCATATTTTGCGTGTACTTGTTCTATTGATATGGAACTTGAGGTAACCTTGTTGTATAGGTAAGGGATTAAGTTTTTTAAGTGAATTATGATGGTATAAAGAGGATTTAAAGGATATTATAACTGCCTAAATATTTCAGCATGTATACGCCTAGTTAACCCCGATGGAAGTATTTAAACGCGAGATAGTTAGGTTATATTCTACCTCAAGGATTAAAGTGTCAAAGTATATATAAGTATTAAGTTAACATAAGGGGTTAAGACTTAGAATGTGCAATAAAATAAGTGAGCTACTTGTTTGACTTAAATTAAGCTAGTAGGTGACAAGTAGGTGCATCACCTACTTTGACTTATTGACCAACTTAAAGAACCAAGTAGGTGCATCACCTACTCAGACTTTTGACCACCTTATTGGGCCAAATACACCATCACCCATTTGGAAATTCTGTCCCAAACTGATTGGGAGAAAATGTGAAGAATGGGCAGCCAAGGCCCAACAATCTTAAGTCCACAAAGGCCCAAGTGATATGTATAAGTAGGTGCATCACCTACTTGATAAAATAGGGCCCAAAATGGGTAATAAAGTCGGTCGAAGCAGGTCCTCTTAAGAGGGGTTGAAACCAGCTCATTTCATTCATTTTAACTTACAAAAAAATCTGATTTCTAAAGGCTTCCTCTCTTATTCTCTCTTACCCTCATATAGCAACCATCAATACCTTTAGGGTTCAAAAATATCATCCTTCTATATAAGTTTAGTTAAAGTGAAGTCCAAGATCTTGAAGAAGTGCAAGTTAGGGAAATAAAGATTTCGACCAAGTAAGGTAAAGCTAGTGCCATATTGATTTTTTTTCTTAAGCTTGAATTAGTAGGAATATGTTCTGGTGGTCAATGGATGTTGGGACAACCATTGAGGGGAGTCCCCTTTTAACTTCAATTGTGAGCTCATTTGAGCACTTTAAATGTTATATTAATTTGGACATATGAGACAGTAATAAAGTTATGAGTTCATATTTCCCCTGCCACATTGTGGTATTTAGGGACTGTTTTATGCATATTGTAATAAAGGGTGTAACTGGATGTGTGGAGCAGTTGTGGAAATGTTAAAAGTCATAAACATTTTAGGGTGTGGTGATACATCACCGAACTGAATATTGTGTAAGCATACTGCCCACTCCACTTTGTATACTATTTTGAGGGTGAAATGAGGGACCTTATAAGAATTTTTATGGTATGTGAATGTAATTGGAAGAGAAAGGATTGAAAGAATACCCTTGAATTAATTAATAATGGGCTTACTGCCCGGCTACTGTTTGGGTAAGGCTAAGTGGCCTAAATGTGTTGATTAGTTACTAATACTAGATTTACTACTTATTTTATTGTAGATAACTAATCTGAAGTACAAGAGGTTAATTCGAGGTAATATTAGAATTATACAGCAAGGTATGTAAGGTTTCTTGATCAAACTTCAAACTCAAAAATTGTAGATCCTTCAATACTACTCGTTTAGGGCCCAAATTTCATCTAGAGCCTCCCCTTAACGTAGAGAACAAAACCCACTAAGAATCAAGCTCAAATTAACACCAAATCAAAGAACCCATTTCCTGTTCTTCAAGCTCTTCAAGCTTTCTTATTCAACAATAGTGGAATTTCAAACCCCCATCTCCAAATGAGATAAAAACTCAAACCTAGACTCTATTGATACTAGTAAATAAGAATCTAGTTTCGAAAACACCAAACAAGACTCAAAATCAAACAAAAATATTTTGGATTTTTGTCAAAATGTTTTTAGGACCTTTTTTTTTACACCTTGCCTCGTCTAAAAGGTGACTGGTCGTCGGCATAGCCATCAGGTCTAGACAGAATGGAGCTTTATGGAATCTTTGCTGATAGATGGAACTGATGGGTCAATTGATACTTGATGAGTTGTCACATAAATCGTCATACACTTCACTAAATTGTATCTTCCTCAAGGTGACGTTTTAAGTGACGGGTGATCACTTGCCTGACGGGTCATCATAGTGATCCGTCAGTTCTAGGCATAATGATGACCAAGTGGATCCTTGTTGATGAGTTGGCCTAACGGTTAGTCAAGGCTGTGACAATCAGTCACGCAATCCATCAAGCCTAGACAAATGCTAACTCCTGAGCCTTCAAAATTTTACTCACTGTGGGCCATTTTGTACTCCTTTCTTGTTTTTTCCCTTTTTTGAATATTCTCTTTTTGTACTAACACTTATCCTTTCTTCTTTTGGACCTTTCTTAGATCTACCAAGACCTTTTTGATAAATATTCTTCTTGAAGATTTGAATGTCCTCAAGAACACTAAGAAAAAAATATGAAGATAAAAAATTCATAACTCTCTCATTTTTGCTCCAAATTCCACGAAATTTGAGATCCAATCTCCCCACGCTATGAAGAACAAACCCCAATAACTTTGAAGCCTTGATTTCAACCCAATAATTTCATATCTAACAACCCACTTCCATTTTTCATAAAACTTCAAACTAAAAAATGGTGGATCCTTTTCATGTTCTTTAAGTTCATCACGCTTCCTTGTTCAACAATGGTGGAATTTCAAAACCCTATCTCCAAATGAGATGAAACCTCAAAACTATACTCTACTGATACATAGGAATAAGAATATAGTATCGAAAATACCAAACAAAACTCAAAATCAAACAAAAATATTTTGAGTTTTTTGATTTTTGTCAAAAACGTTTTTAGGACCTTTTTTTTTACACCTTACCTCATCTCAAAGGTGATGGGTCATCAGATGCTTGATGGGTCATCATATGAACAGTCATGCACTCTACTAAATATGTTGTTTCTGCCTCAAGGTGACGTTTTAAGTGACGGGTCATCACTTACCTGACGGGTCGTCACAGTGATCCGTCAGTTCTAGGCAGAATAATGACCAAGTGGCTCCTTGTTGACGAGCTGGTCTAACGGTTCATCAAGGTTGTGAGGATTAGCCACGTAATCCGTCAAGCCTACACTGATGTGAACTCCTGAGCCTCCAAAATTGGACTCTCTGTGGGCCCCTTTTGTACTCCTTTCTTGTCTTTTCCCATTTTGGAATATTTTATTTTTGTACAAACACTTATCATTTCTTCTTTAGACCCTTTCTTGGATCTAGCAACACCTTTTTGATGATTCTTCTTCTTGATGATTTGAATGTCCTCAAGAACACTAAGAAAAAATATAAAAATCAAAAATTCATAACTCTCTCATTTTTACTCCAAATTTCATGAAATTCGAGATCCAAGCTCCCCACGCTATAGAGAACAAACCCCAACAACTTTAAAGCCTCAATTTCAACCCAATAATTTTAGATCTAAGGACCCACTTCCATTTTTCTTCAAATTTCAAACTCAAAAATGGTGGATCCTTTTCATATTATTCAAGTTCTTCAAGCTTCCTTGTTCAACAATGGTGAAATTTCTAAACCCTATCTCCAAATGAGATGAAAACTCAAACCTAGACTCTATTACTACTAGGGAACAAGAATCTAGTACCGAAAACACCAAACATGACTCAAAATCAAACTAAAATATTTTGAGTTTTTGTCAAAAACATTTTTAAGACCATTTTTTTTTCACCCCTTACCTCGTCTCAAAGGCGACGGGTTGTCAAAGAGGTGATGGGTCGTCATCTTGGCCATCAAGTCTAGACAGAATGGAGCTTTGTGGAATCTTTGCTGATGGATGGAACTGCTGGGTCATCAAATGTTTGTTGGGTCGTCACATGAACCGTCATGAACTCCACTAAAAGTGTTGTTTCTGTCTCAAGGTGACGTTTTAAGTGACAGGTCGTCCCAATGATCCTTCAGTTCTAGTCAGTATGGCGACCAAGTGGCTCCTTGTTGACGAGTTAGCCTGGAGGTTTGTCAAGGCTGTGATGGTTAGTCATACAATCGGTCAAGCCTAGACAGATGTGATCTCCTGAGCCTCTGAAATTGTACTCCATGTGGGTCCCTTTTGTACTCCTTTATTGTCTTTTCCCATTTTGGAATATTTTATTTTTGTACTAACCTTCTCCTTTCTACTTTTGGGCCTTTTTTGGATCTAGCAACACCTTTTTGATGAATCTTCTTCTTGAAGATTTGAACGTCCTCAAGATCACTAAGAAAAAATATGAATATCCAAAATTTATAATTCTCTCATTTTTTCTTCAAATTCCATAAAATTTGAGATCCAAGCTCCCTAGGCTATGGAGAACAAACCCCAATAACTTTGAAGCCTCGATTTCAACCCAATAATTTCATATCTAAGAACTCACTTCCATTTTTCTCCAAACTTCAAACTCAAAAATAGTGGATCCTTTAATACTACTCGTTTTGGGCCCAAATTTCAACTGGAGCCTCCCCTCAATGTAGAGAACAAAATCCACTAACAATCAAGCTAGAATCAACACCAAATCAAAGAACCTATTTCATGTTCTTCAAGCTTCCTTGTTCAACAATGGTGGAATTTCAAAACCCTATCTCCAAATTAGATGAAAACTAAAAACTAAACTCTATTGATACCAGGGAATAAGAATTTAGTCTCAGAAACACCAAACAAGATTCAAAATCAAACAAAAATATTTTGGATTTTTGTCAAAAAAAAATTTAGGACATTTTTTTACCCCTTACCTCGTCTCAAAGGTGACGTGTCATCAAAGAGGTGATGGGTCGTCAGTTTGGCCGTCATATCAAGACAGAATGGAGCTTTGTGGAATCTTTACTGATAGATGGAACTGACGGGTCATCAGGTGCTTGATGGGTCGTCAAATGAACCGTTATGCACTCCACTAAAATGTTGTTTCTGCCTCAACGTGACATTTTAAGTGATGGGTCATCATTGTGAACAGTAAGTTCTAGGCTGAATGGTGACCAAGTAGCTCCTTGTAGATGAGCTGGCCTGACGGTTCATCAAGTTTAGGACGATTAGTCACGCAATCCGTCATGCCTAAACAGATGCGAACTCCTGAGCCTCCGAAACTGTACTCCCTATGGGCCCCTTTTGTACTCTTTTTTTGTCTTTTCCCTCTTTGGAATATTCTTTTTTGTACTAACACTTCTCCTTTCTTCTTTTAGCCCTTTCTTTGATCTAGCAATACCTTTTTGATGAATCTTCTTCTTGAAGATTTGAATGTCCTTAAGAACACTATGAAAAAATATGAAGATCCAAAATTTATAACCATCTCATTTTTGCTTCAAATTCCATGAAATTCTAGATCCAAGCTCCCCACGCTATGGAGAACAAACCCCAACAACTTTGAAGCCTCAATTTCAACCCAATAATTTGAGATCTAAGAACCCACTTTTATTTTTCTTCAAACTTCAAACTCAAAAATGGTAGATCCTTCAATACTACTCATTTTGGGCCCAAATTTCAGCTGGAGCCTCCCCTCAATGTAGAGAAAACCCCCCACTAAGAATCAAGCTCGAATCAACACCAAATCAAAGAACCCATTTCATGTTCTTCAAGTTCTTCAAGCTTCCTTGTTCAATAATGGTGGAATTTCAAAACCCTATCTCCAAATTAGATGAAAACTAAAAACTAAACTCTATTGATACTAGGGAACAAGAATCTAGTATCAGAAACACCAACCAAAACTCAAAATCTAACAAAAATATATTGGATTTTTATCAAAAATATTTTTAGGACATTTTTTTACCCCTTATCTCATCTCAAAGGTGACGGGTTGTCAAAGAGGGGACGAGTCATCATCTTAGCCGTCAGGTCTAGACAAAATGGAGCTTTGTGGAATCTTTGTTGACTGATGGAACTGATGGGTTGCCAGATGCTTGATGGATCATCACATGAACCGTCATGCACTGGATCATCACATGAACCGTCATGCACTCCATTAAAAATGTTGTTTCTGCCTCAAGGTGACGTTTTAAGAGATGGGTCATCACTTGCCTGATGGGTCGTCACAGTGATCCGCCAGGTCTAGGCAGAGTGGTGACCAAGTGTCTCCTTGTTGACTAGTTGGCATGATGGTTCGTCAAGGCTGTGGCGATCAGTCACGCAATCTGTCAAGCCTAAGCAGATGCGAACTCCTGAGCCTCTGAAATTATACTCCCTATAGGCCCTTTTTGTACTCCTTTCTTGTCTTTTCCCATTTTGGAATATTCTTTTTTTGTACTAATACTTATTATTTCTTCTTTTGGCCCTTTTTTGGATCTAGCAATACCTTTTTTGATGAATCTTCTTCTTGAAGATTTGAATGTTCTTAAGAACACTAAGAAAAAACACTACAATAAAAAGGCCTATTTAAGACCAACATTTAGGGACGAGTTAATAATCCCATCTCTAAAAATATACGTATTGGGATGAGATTATATTTCGGTCTCTAATTGTGTATTTTATTGTGAAGGTATAAAATCTGGTCTTAAGAAAATTATTAATCGGTCCCTAATGATAATTTAGAGCCTTGGGCGGAAAAGAGTACCGCCAAATTCTAATAAAAATTTTAACAAAAAATAAAATTTATGTTTTCACTAAAACATACGGCACCAAAAATAAATATTATTTTCTAAAAATTAAGAAACTCTCGATTTTCTCTTAAAAACACAGGTCACTATACTTTGCCCTAATTGTTTTCATTGCAGCTTCTCACAACTTTGCCAATTTTGTTTCGCCATCAAGTTTTGCCCTAATCTCTAATTTCCATCGCAGCTTCTATCACAGCTCAGGTATGATTTCTCATCCACCGAGTTGCTTATTTGGTTCCAATTTATTTTCTAGATGATTTCTTCTTTCTATTGCTTGTTTGGTTCTGGTTTATTTTCTAGATGATTTCTTCTTTCGATTGCTTGTTTGGTTCCGGTTTATTTTCTAGACGATTTCTTCTTTTTATTGCTTGTTTGGTTTCAGTTACTCTTCTTCTTCCTATTCTCTTTGTTTTTTACAGGTTTCAGTTACTCATCTTCTTCCTATTCTCTTTGTTTTTTATAGTTAGTGAAAAGGTTAATGGGTTGGAATTCTCAACTCATAATTGAATTTTTTGAAGTGTATTCAAGTTTGTATTATTAGGGGCCGTTTAGATCAAAGTGAAGTTGTAGCATTAGGGTTCATGTAGTGAAAAGTGATAATTTGTTATTGGGTTTTTGCTCTTTTGGTGAAGTCGATTGCTTTTACAGAAAAGGGTGCGATCTTTTGTGTGACAATTAATTGAATAATTGAGTTCATCATCTTGTTACTGTTGGTTGTTTGGATATAGCTTGCATACTACTCAAGGTGATTATTTCAATTAGCGTATGATCACGTTGCTTTCTTTGATAAATATAGCTATTTTCACAGGCTGTTCAAACTCATTTTTTTGGTAATTAATTACTTTCATTACCAAATTTGGAGTTAAGTACAGAGGTAATTTTGAGTTAAAGTATAGAGCTCAAAGAAAATTGTAGACAAGAGTAACGAGAAACATGCTCCATTCTCTGGTCATTCTCTGAATCAAACAATGCTAAACCATGCAAGTAGCAACTCATATCCGTACTCCCTAAGGTGGGAAAAATTAAGCTTTCTATCCATCTAGCAATATGAAACCTGGTGCTTCCTCGAACATGGATCTCTTATATGACCTGCTTTACTATAGCATCTGGAATCTGCATTTTCTCCTGGAAATCTCGATTATTTCTTTTCGTTCACAAGAAGTGCACCGTTACTGCTATTGTCATCTTGTAGACTTCATCCCTTGGACACTTCCCTTTAGCATGCTTACTAGCCCATTGCAATTCATAGTCCGATGTCCCTGGATTTCTACATATGCCTTGCCAGTGAAGTAGCTTACCCCATACTTGTTTTGAGACTCTACATGCAAAAAACAAATGCAGAATACTTTCATCCTACTGTTTTCATAATACACAGATTTGATCTCGAATCATCCCCCATCTAAATAGCCTGTCTTTTGTATATAGTTTCCTGTGGGCAGCAAACCTGAGTATAAACAACCAACGCGGCACTCCAAAGTTGTTACAAACTAGTTTCTTCCATTGTACTTTTGGGAATTGACCTCTTAACATGTAGAATTGTTTTGTTGAGAATGTGTCCATGCTTTCTATCTCCAGAGGTGAATATCCAACTTCTGCGTAATACTTGCTAGCCTTCAATATTCTTTGCATAATCCATGAAGCCTGTTTTGCTATGTCTATAAAGAAGTGCCTATTTCTCCCATAATATTCACGTAGCCATTTCACCCATAACCTTGTCTCACACTCTATCATTGTCAATGGGAGTCCAACTAAACCTTTTGTAGTCAAGAAAGGTCTTACATCAAAGAATAATAGTTGATAGGGAATGGTTTGCATTCTTCTTAAAGAATGGTATTTTTGTCTAGAAGCGAAGTTTGAAATTGAGAAATGCCTTTAGGTGTTCTTGACTGGATAATTTTTGGATTTTGGCTGTGAAAATCATGTTGAAATTATTCTAACACCTCTCTTATTTGGGATTGACAGAGCTTGAATATGTTATAAGATCGTAAGCTTTAAACCAATCACCCTGCTGCCTGAAAGCATATTACTCAACATGTTCTCTGTGTGAGGCCTTTTTTTTGCTAAACTATATCAGTCCCTTATCCTGTGGGATTTACTTGATGATATTTAAAGATTTATTTCATTCTGATGGGTTTTTGTGTGATAAGAGCAATCTGCTCATTAAGTTAGAGGATTATTACTAAGAACTTATTGTTTTTATGTATATGTTGAAATTTAGGATCGTCATGACAAAATGTGAATCCCTCAATTAACACTTAATCTATCAAGTGTTGCCCTTTTCCATTCATACAAGTTAATTTATAATCTTTTATATACTTAGTCCATCTAATTGTGTATTGCTATGCATTAACTAAAAAAGGACCCAAGGTCCACTAGAAAGTACTGACTTAGAGTTCAACCTAATTTTGTGCATTTGATTTTAACTAGTTGTGTGCATCTTAGTATTATTTTTTTTATTTTTTATTTTTTCTTAATCTAATATCGTATGTATACTACAAGGTTATGGCACCTAGTAAGCAATGGATGCAACTTATTAATGATCAACAACAACAACAACAACATACCCAGTGTATTCCCACCAGGTGGGGTCTGGGGAGGGTAAAGTGTACGCAGTCCATACCACTACCTCAGATGAAGTAGAGAGGCTGTTTCCGATACCACTACGCAGTCCATGCAACTTATTAATGATCGATCCAATGAAATCTACAAAAATGGGGTGACAAAGTTTTTGAATTATGCTTTTCGAAAAATAGGAGAACATGAAATACGATGTCCATGTATCAAATGTTGAAATACAACTTTAGGAACTCGTGAAACAATTATGACACATTTAAAAGTACATGGAATAGTTCAAAATTATACTTTTTGGTTTCACCATGGGGAACATTTGGGTGAACCATTATCTGAATCTAAAGATGATGAAGTGGAAGAATGTGAGAGTGAAGATGAAGTAGAAGAATTATTGAGAGATTTATATCCTAATCTTGATGGAAGAACTACACACACTGATTGTGATAATTTATTTAAGGAGGAACCAAATGTTGAAGCAAAAAATTTTACAAACTATTGAAGGATTTTGAGCAGCCATCGTACCAAAATTCAAAAGCGTCAAAGCTTTCCTCTTTGATTAAATTTCTTCACATCAAAAGTATGGGTCGTTGGATTAATGCGTCGTTTACAATGTTATTGAAAATGTTGAAAGAGGAGTTGTTGCCTGATGACGCCAATTTGCCAAACTCATAGTATGAGGCAAAAAAGATAATTCAAGAACTCAGGCTTTCTTACAATAAGATAGATGCTTGCACTAATGATTGCATATTATACTGGAAGGAAGATAGCTTACTCGATTCTTGCAAAGTTTGTGGTGCATCTAGATGGAAAATAGATACACATAGCGGGGGAACAAGGAACAAAAAAGGTAAAAAGATAGCAGCAAAGAGTTTACACTATTTTCCCTTAAAGCCTAGACTTCAGAGGTTGTTTATGTCTTCAAAGACATCTACTCTAATGACATGGCATAAGGATAAAAGAGTTGATGATGGAATAATGAGTCACCCAACTAATTCAATGGCATGGAAGTCATTTGATGAACTTCATCCATCATTTGCGGCCGAGCCTCGTAATGTTATACTTGGACTTACTAGTGATGGATTTCAGCCATTTCAGAATTCAAAAACATCACATAGCATTTGGCATGTGGTTCTTATTCCTTATAATTTACCACCTTGGTTGTGTATGAAATAAGAAAATTTTATTTTGTCAATGCTTATTCCTGGTCCAAATGGTTCAGCAGATGCAATTGATACATATTTTCAGCCTTTAATAGAGGAATTGAATGAGTTGTGGGAAGTTGGTATTGAGACCTATGATGCATCAACTAAACAGAATTTTAAGTTGCATGCTTCTTTGTTATGGACCATCAATGACTTTCCAGCATATGGAAATTTATCTGGCTGGAGTGCCAAAGGAAAATTGGCATGTCCATGTTGCAACAAAGACACTTTCTCAATTTGATTGGCTAATAGTAAGAAGTAGTGTTTTATGGGTCATTGGTATTACCTTCCTCTTAGTCACAAATGGAACTATGAGAAGCAGTCCTTTGATGGTACAGAAGAGAAAAGGCCACCACCGAAAAATTGTTCTGGTATTGAGATACTTAATCAAGTGCAAGATCTTGAAGGGCAACAATTATCAAGAGATCCAAAGAAAAGGAAAAAGATATCACATAATGATCAAAAGGATAATTGGAACAAGAAAAGTATCTTTTTTAAACTTCCATATTGGAAGTCTCTCTTATTGCGACATAATTTGGATGTTATGCATATTGAAAAAATATATGCAATAGTTTTATGGGGACATTCATGAATGTCAAAGTAAAGACCAAGGATACAATTAAAACTCGATTAGACTTGCGAGAAATGAACATTAGGCTGGAATTGCACCCCATCCAAAAGGGGGAGAAAGTTGAAGTTCTAACTGTATGCTACACATTGCTTCCTGAAGATAAGCACAAATTATGTCTTTTCTTAAAGAATCTGAAAGTGCCTGATGATTTTTCATCTAATATTTCTCAATGTGTGAACTTAAAAAATCACAAGATATCTGGGTTGAAAAGTCATAATTGTCATGTTCTTTTGCAACATCTACTCCCTCTTGCACTTCGTGGTATGTTGTCCAAAGAAGTGTGTGAACCACTTATTGAGTTATCTTTATTTTTTAGTGTGCCTGGATCCAAGGAGTTGAGAATTGATGATTTGGAACGTATTGAAGCGCAAATTCCCATAACACTTTGCAAGTTAGAAAAGGTCTTTCCTCCTTTATTTTTTGATTTCATGGTGCACTTGCCTGTTCATTTAGCTAGTAAAGCTAAGATTGTTGGGCCTATTCATTATAGGTGGATGTATCTTGTTGAACGATGGTTATATTTTTTGAAATCTCTCATTGGTAATAGGGAATGTCCAGAAGGTTCTGTTACAGAGGGCTACATTGTGAATGAGTGTATGACCTTATGTTTAAGGTATCTGCATAGAATTGACACAAAATTTAATCGACCCGAACGAAATTATGATGGGGGTTTAAAAGAATCAAATGGAGGTTTTTCTATATTTTGTTAACCTGGAAAAACTTTGGGAGCTAAAGATCCATGTGAGCTTGAGGCAGATGAATTGGAACAAGCACATATATACATACTAAAGAATTGTGATGAAGTCTTACCATGTCTCAAGTATGGAGTGCATTCATATAGTCTCATTTTTATTATTTCCTTTAGGGTAATTTCTTTTCTATATGAAATTTATGATTCACTTTAATTTTGTAGAGAGTTTGCACAAACTCATGAGGATACTACTCAACACTTGTCTGATGCGGAATGGAAATGAGAATTTATTAAATGGTTTAAAGATAGGATGAGTAATACATAAACATCAAATTTGATATTTTAATATTGTATTACTCATTCTAAAGTATTCAGTGTAATCTTGTTGATAGGTCGCACAATTGCATAAAGGAGATGATAGTCGGATCATGGAAGATCTACTTTCACTTTCACGCGGTCCTACCCAATATTCGACACATTGTAATGGTTATATTGTTAATGGATATAGATTTCATGTAGAAGATTATGATAAAAAGTTAAGGACTCAAAATTGTGGTGTTGTTGTAGTTGGTGGGAAAGGTACTCCTAGTGAGAACGTTGATTATTATGGAGTTTTAACAGAGGTTATTGAGTTGCAATTTGTACCGGATAGAAGAGTGATCTTATTTCGATGTAATTGGTTTGATGTGTATGATGAAATAAAAGGAGTAAAAAAAGATGAGTATGACTTCGTGAGTGTTAATCCGGGTAGATTTTTAAGAACAAATGAGCCTTTTGCTTTAGCGGACCAGGCATCTCAAGTGTTTTATGCTAATAATAATTCCAACAAAGGTTGGCAAGTAGTGAGGAAGACTCAACCTCGTGATTCGTATGAGATTGTGGAAAAAATAGATGATGATATTGTAGAGTTAGGAAGTCCTTCACAAAAAAAATGAAAAAGAACTAATGAGGTAAAGTTTTGGTTATCAAAAATTAATAATTTCATTGTTACACATTTTGATGGCATAATTTCCTTTATTACAACATTGTCACACATTTTTTCTTATTGTTTTTTATCTTTTGGTTGTTTTGGAGGTTGAAGATGAAACCATTGAAGACTGAAAATGAGGTCGGATCAATTGTGAAGAGTACTATAAAATATACATTAGTCGCGCCTGTTGCTATAGGAAAAGGACGAGGACGAGGACTTAGATCTTTGGCTGAGAAAGAGAATATGTCAACTAAGAGTTTATTTTCTCAATCTAGTGGTGTTGTTAAGCAATACCTCCAAGAATTGAAACAAGTAAGACATTTTATATATATAAAAAGGGCAGCCCGGTGCACTAAAGCTACCGCTGTGCACGGTGTCCGGGGAAGGGCCCCACCACAAGGGTGTATTGTACGCAGCCTTACCTTGCATTTCTGCCAGAGGTTGTTTCCAAGGCTTGAACCCGTGACCTCCTGGTCACATGACAGCAACATTTTATATATATACTGTTTTGAATTTGTATTAACAACTTATTTTGTATTCTTTTACTTCAAAACTATCTTCCTATTCTTTTACTTGTTTGATCTACAAAAGTATGAATCTTTAACTAATTTGATCGTTATAATACACCTAGTCTAAGTTTGAGGTAGTGGGTGTACTTGTATGTTGGGGCTCGTCCGCCTTCCATTACTGCTGACAGATGTAGATTCTCAGTGCTGATTGCAAATGCACCTTGGGGGTTTATTCCTGGTGTGTTCAAGTCAGCTATGAGTTTTATAGGACATTGTTCTGTTCATCTTGGCATTGTTTCATCATTCACTTATTTTCAGATTCTTGCAATTGATTCTACATAATGAAATCGGGTTGCTATTGATATTCTAGGTTGTGAACTAAAAATGATTTCAACGATCACACCTGTGATAAAATTAGGTGCCATACATTTATATGAATTTAAATGCTAAAGTATAGTAATATGATTTGTTTGTCCAGGTTCTATAGGGAATGGTCGAGGACAAGGGCTTAAATATTCTACCATGTCTGCTAGTCAAGGAATGGAAACTATACGTAAGAATTCCATGGTTCTTGAGAAAGAGTACATGCAAAATAATACTCCATATCCTAAATCTACTAATCAAGTTAAGAAATACACCCATGAAGTTGAAACAAGTAAGTTCTTTTTTCAAATATGTTGTGTTTTTCCAAATCTGCTATGTATTTGACGATCTTTTATGATATGTTTCTTGGGTCCGGGTACTATAGGAAAGGGACTAGAGCAAAGACCTAGATCTTTGAGCTCCTCTTCAGGGGTTTATGAAAAAAAGGTGGAATCTTTCAACAAGAGTGCTCTTTATGATAACCAACATGTGCAAACTCCTCCTAAAAGCACAAGATCAAGTTCTACCATGCCTTCTAGTCAAGAATGCGAACAATGGATAAAAATCCCTTGGTTCTTGAGAAAGAAGATATGCAAGTTAATATTTCATTGCCTCCATCTGTTGATCAAGTCATGCAACACTCTCAAACTGCTGAACAAGGTATATGTTGAATTCATATGTTATTAATTTGTTGAACTAAATTTGATTGTTATAGTTTTAACCAAATTTTACAACTGTACGTTCATCTAATCCTGGAATGGTAAAAAGAGTTTTAGGTAGCAATAAGTGCAAAGAAGTTGCTTCACTTGAAATCGGACAAAAGTTGAAATTAACCTTTTACAATAATCGAACGGTTGAAAAAAATGGCAAACTGTTTTTGAGGCATTTGGGAAAAATTGGAGATTTCCAAAGCATCTGTAGCTTGATTCCCCTCCTTTCGAAAAAATCTTCTGGTATCTAGTGTCACAGGCATTGTACATGCTGAAAATCAATTCAAATATGCACCAAAAGGGATTTGCATCTGCTGCTTTCCATAAGATCTGTAATGCACCAGTTGAGAAACTGCTAGCACACACAAAGCACACCCAACCTTGACAAAAACCAAGCCAAACAGAAGCTTTACAGCAAACCTAAGTAAGTACTAGTTGAACAAAACACCCAAAATCTGAAAGCAAGTCATCCAAGTACTTGGAGATTTCCAAAAACAGTTTCTGCACTAACTTTTTGCTAAGAAATAATATTGATTTCTGAACCCACTCAAATTTAGAAGATATTGAAGACAAGAACCAAATTAGATACCTCAATTGTATACCAACACAAAACTGGAGAACTCCAAAATTAGTCTCAGGAATCCACCACATTATGAGCACACAATCACAGGCCCCTACTTTGAGACCTTGTAAGAGGTCTATTAGTTGTGGAACTGGTGGCAGCTTTAAAATAAGGACTTTTCTGCTGGAAGTTTCTTGGAGATAAACCATTCTTCTCTGAGACCTATTGTTGTTCCTCATGTAGTTCACTGTTGACAGTAGAACCAAATGCTTTTATTAGCTGTTGACAGGTCTCTTCTTCCTCTTCTTGCTTATCAGTGGATTGGTTATCATAGTCTACTCATCCACTGAGTGAATAATCACCCTTAATTAGAAGGGTAGAATATCTGTTTGCAGTAAAATTATTCTTGGAGCTAACAAGTTTTTTTTGCAGATTTTGGAAGAGGAGGAAAATGCTCATCTGTTTGTTCTGCAACCAAAACAAACTTCTTCTGACCTTTACTGTTTCTTGTCTCTTTTCCTTGTCTTCTTTCTCCAGTGATTCCTTCTTTCTTTTCAGTGCTTCTTTCTTCTTTTTGCTCATTTGTGCATTAGACTTGGGGGAAAAGATCTCACAGCTTTTACTGGACAAACCAGTTTGCTGTTGATTTCCAGTAGTCATTTTAACAAGAGGAGGAGCTTTAGCTAATGCCTTCCCTTGTTGTGAATTCCTTTATCCTCTACCTCTACATCATGTCTCAAAACATGCATTCAAGGTGGAGTATCAGCACCAGCAATCACAAAATCAGAGTTGACAAGGGGGTTGAGTTTGTCCTTAGAGAGACTGTGCTTTCATTTCTTTTTTATCATGGTTTTGGTAATTCTGATGTCTCCTTTTTGGAAAAAAATTTCATGTTTTACATGTTGATAATAAACAGTAGGATTTATTTTTGTTGTTGTATCCCCTTTTCCTATCATGATTTTTTTTATTGGTTATTCTGATGCTCCTTTGGAAAAAAAACCTGTGTGTAAAAAAACCTGAGTGTTTACTGGGGTTATTCTGCATCTGCCTTGTTGGTACATTATTACCTCACTATGTAGAGGATTTTATGAACACAACATAGTTCTACTTATTCAGCCTCTTTCAATAGTATAGCCACTTCATCTGGTCTTCAAGATAAGTACAAGCACTTGTGTGCCTCCACAATCTGTTTCCACCTTCCATCAATCTCTGTCCCCGTCTTACTGCTGAATAAATCACGAACTATTCTGAATGTTATGAATTAATCTTCTGTTTCTTGTGGAACTACACTTAAGTTCTTATCTAAACCAAGTCATCTGCAGATGCTCTCTCTAGCAGATGCTGGGGCATTCTCTTCACGAGCTCTATCCTGAATTCTTATACACCTTGCAAAGTTGAAAGCTAAACAAGCTAGCAGAAACTTCTGGTTCGCCTAGAAAAGATTGGTGGATTTCCACCATTACATGAAACAGATTTACTAACACTTCTACTCAACCAACAGCAGCTCAACGAAATCATAGATAACAAACGTTAGCATGAAACTTAGTAGTTAGCCAACTAGTTGTATATCAAATATATTACTCACCAGTTCATAAATTAACCACATCACTCTTGTTTTATGTATATTTCCTCTAAAAACAAGATCTCTAAAAGCTTCCAGTAGTCCTGTATTGCTTTGTAAATGTAGAGGTTCGTTCTTTCATTTGGCTATTTCAGTTTATATCTTTTTCTGCCAATTTAGTTCCTTCTGTTAAAAACTATGTATGGCATCAAGAGTTTGAGGTTAATGTATTCAAAGTTCTTTTTAAACTTTCGAGGCCTTAATATATTCATGACTATCAGTTACCCGAAGCAAACTCCTTTATGAATAGACAGATGGAAAAACTAAAGCATACCAAACTGAAATCTTTACAAAAGCTTAACAACAGTGAAATAACTGCATATAAGATTTAGAGGGATCATTGTCACCAAGCAAATGGCTAGTGATTCAGACATAGGATATAAATCTAGTGAACCCAACTTCCTGCTATAATACTCAATGGGAGACCATCTGTCCCAAGTGTCAACCTACACGGGCAAGGTTACTCATATCTGTGCTTGTACACTAGCAAGCTGAGCATTGTCTTAGTAAAGGTGCGTAAGTTGATTGGGACTGACATCATTGTAAAAAGGTATGGTGGTATCATTATCTTTTTATCTAAGTGATGACCGTTCCTCTGACTTTCTACTTTTGAACTTGTAATTGTACCCGGAGGTTTCCTGATGATTAACATGTTCACTTTTAGCTTCTGTTATATACTTCTTTATCTAGAAATTCAACATCTAAAGCTCAATTACTCTCTCAGTCGGCTTGAAATTTTCATCCAGTTCCGAAAGCCATTTAAGCACTTTAAAGATTGATGTAATATCAACAACCAAAACTTTCACATACTCACAAATATGTTTTCAGTAGTCCTGTACTGCTTTGCAAAGCTTTTATATTCATGGTTTGCATCTCAAATCTTTTCAAATTAGTTTTTCTTATTTTGTTGCAGCGTTCGTTGATGTTTCTAGATAACATTTAGACTACTTTTGGGGTGAGAGGTTTAACTAATTCTAGTGTAAACTTTACATATATTATTATATTATAACATTAGTTATTTATCGTCTTTTCAAAATTTTATGCTTACAGATTCTGAAGATTGAAGACAAGTCAAGATGCACAAGCTCATTATTATTTTGCTATGAATTCAAATGTTATGGAAAAATTGATTTCATACTCTAGCTCGGGATGTTAACTAAGTTTTTTGTTAAATAAATATTGAAACTAATATCATGGGATGTTAACTACGTTTTCTGGTCTCTAATTATATCATGTTTTGTATCGAGATTCTCAATAGCAATTTGATATTTATTTGATGAAATTTATTATTTTGTGATATCAAGCTCTAGGCTCACTTTTGGTCAATATCTTTAAATGTTAATCTAGGACTAGGGATGTTGCTCGTCTTTAAAGGTTGATCTAGGATAAGAATTTTGCTCGTCTGTAAAGGATACCAAGTAGTTGCTTGTCCCTAAAGAATAATCAAGGACCAGTTAATTGTTGGTCACAAAAGAGGTTAACGACTAGATAATAAGTCTATTTGGGACAAGATATGCCGTCTCTAAAAGATTATTACGATCAGATTTTTTGCCGTCTCAAAAGACTTTGAAGGACCAGAATATAAGATTCGTCGCTATTGACCTTTAGCGTCGGAGCCTGTTAGGACGAGGCGTGACCAATTTTTTCTCGTCCTAAATGACCAATTGGGACCAGATTCGGCCTCTCTGGGACCAGATTTCCCTTCCTTATAGGCTGTTTTTCTTGTAGTGAAAAAATATAAAGATCCAACATTCATAACTCTCTCATTTTTGCTCCAAATTCCACAAAATTCGAGATCCAATCTCCCCATGCTATGGAGAACAAACCCCAACAACTTTGTAGCCTCGATTTAAACCCAATAATTTCAGATCTAAGAACCCATTTCCATTTTTTTTTTTAAAATTCAAACTCAAAAATGGTGGATCCTTCAATACTACTCGTTTGGGGCCCAAATTTCAGCTGGAGCCGTCCCTCAACGTAGAGAACAAAACCCACTAAGAATCAAGCTCGAATCAAAAAAAAATCAAAGAACCTATTTCATGTTCTTCAATTTCTTCAAGCTTCCTTGTTCAGCAATAGTGAAATTTCAAAACCCTATCTCCAAATGAGATGAAAACTCAAATCTAGACTCTATTGATACTAGGGAACAAGAATCTACCCCTTACAGGAATCAAAATCAAATAAAAATATTTTGGATTTTTGGACTTATGTCAAAAACATTTTTTGGCCTTTTTTTTTATTTACCCTTTACCTCGTTTGAAAGGTGAGGGTCGTCATCTTGGCTATCAGGTATAGACAAAATAGAGCTTTGTGGAATATTTGCTGATGGATAGAACTGATCGGTCGTCAGATGCTTGACGGGTCGTCACACGAACCGTCATGCACTCTACTAAAAAAGTTATTTCTGCCTCAAGGTGACGTTTTAAGTGATGGGTCGTCACTTGCCTGACAGGTCGTCATCGCGATCCGTCAATTCTAGGCAGAATGGTGACCAAGTGGCTCCTTATTGAGGTGTTGGCCTTACAGTTCGTCAAGGCTGTGACAATTAGTCACGCAATCCATCAAGCCTAGACAGTTGCGAACTCCTGAGCCTCCAAAATTGTACTCCCTGTGTGCCCCTTTTGTACTCCTTTCTTGTCTTTTCCCTTTTTGAAATATTCTCTTTTTGTACTAACACTTATCCTTTCTTCTTTTGGCCGTTTCTTGGATCTAGCAACACCTTTTTGATAAATTTTCTTATCCGTCAATCTCTTATTTTTGCTCCAAATTCCACGAAATTCGAGATCCAAGCTCCCCACGCTATGGAGAACAAACCCTAACAACTTTGAAGCCTCGATTTCAACCTAATAATTTCAGATCTAAGAACCCACTTCCATTTTTCTTCAAACTTCAAACTCAAAAATGGTGGATTATTCAATACAACTCGTTTTGGGCCCAAATTTCAGCCAGAGCCTCCCCTCAACGTAGAGAACAAAACCCACTAAGATCCAATCTCAAATCAACACCAAATCAAAGAACCCATTTCATGTTCTTCAAGCTTCCTTGATCAACAATGATGAAATTTCAAAACCATATCTCAAAATAAGATGAAAACTCAAAGCTAGACTCTATTGATACTAGGGAACACGAATCTAGTATCGGAAACACAAAACAAGACTCAAAATCAAACAAAAAGATTTTGGATTTTTGTCAAAAGCGTTTTAGGACCTTTTTTTTTTACACCTTACCTCGTCTCAAAGGTGAGGGGTCGTCAAAGAGGTAACGGGTCCTCAGGTTGGCCGTTAGGTCTAGACAAAATGGAGCTTTGTGGAATCTTTGCTGATAGATGGAACTGACGGGTCATCATATGCTTGATGGATCATCACATGACCCGTCCTGTACTCCACTAAAAATATTGTTTCTACCTCAAGGTGACATTTTAAGTGACGGATCGTCACAATAATCCGTCAGTTCTAGGCAGAATGGTGACCAAGTGGATCCTTATTGATAATTTGGCCTGACGGTTCGTAAAGGCTGTGACAATTAGTCACGAAATCCATCAAGCCTAGAAAGATGCGAACTCCTAAGCCACCAAAATTGTACTCCCTGTTGGCCCCATTTGTACTCTTTTCTTGTCTTTTCCCATTTTGGAATCTTCTGTTTTTGTACTCACACTTATCATTTCCTCTTTTGGCCATTTTCTTGGATCTAGCAACACTTTTTTGATGAATCTTCTTCTTGAAGATTTGAATGTCCTCAAGAATACTAAGAAAATATAAATATCCAAAATTCATCTCTCTCTCATTTTTGCTTCAAATTCCACGAAATTCGAGATCCAAGCTCCCCACGCTATGGAGAACAAACCCCAACAACTTTGAAGCCTCGATTTCAACCCAATAATTTCAAATCTAAGAACCCGCTTCCATTTTTCTTCAAACTTCACACTAAAAAATATTGGATCCTTCAACACTACCCGTTTTGGGCCCAAATCTCAGCTAGAGCCTCCCCTCAATGTACAGAACAAAACCCACTAAGAATCAAGCTCGAATTAACACCAAATCAAAGAACCCATTACATGTTCTTCAAGCTTCCTTGTTCAACAATGGTGGAGTTTCAAAACCCTATTTCCAAATGAGATGAAAACTCGAACCTAGACTCTATTGATACAAGGGAACAAGAATCTAGTATCGAGAACACCAAACAAACTCAAAATCAAACAAAACTATTTTGGATTTTTGTCTAAAACGCTTTTAGGACATTGTTTTTTTTTTAATCTGTTACCTTGTCTCAAAGGTGATGGGTTGTCAGCTTGGCTGTCAGGTCTAGATAGAATGGAGCTTTATGGAATCTTTGTTGATGGATAGAACTGATGGATCATCATATGCTTGATGGGTCATCAGATGAACCGTCATGTACTCTACTAAAAATGTTGTTTTTGCATCAAGGTGACATTTTAAGTGACGGGTCGTCACAGTGATCCGTCAGTTCTAGGCCAAATGGTGACCAAATAGTTCCTTGTTGATGAATTGGATGGACGGTTCGCAAAGGCTGTGACAATTAGTCACGCAATGCATCAAGCCTAGACAAATGCAAACTACTAAGCCACCAAAATTGTACTCATGTGGGCCCCTTTTGTACTCCTTTCTTGTCTTTTTCCTTTTAGGAATATTCTCTTTTTGAACTAACACTTATCCTTTCTTCTTTTGGCCTTTTTTTGGATCTAGCAACGCCTTTTTGATGAATCTTCTTCTTGAAGATTTGAATGTCCTCAAGAACACTAAGAAAAAAATATAAAGATAAAAAATTCATAACTCTCATTTTTACTCCAAATTTCATGAAATTCGAGATCCAAGCTCCCCATGCTATAGAGAACAAACCCCAACAACTTTGAAGCCTCGATTTCAACCCAATAATTTCAGATCTAAGAACCCACTTCCATTTTTCTTCAAACTTTAAACTCAAAAATGGTGGATCCTTTTCATGTTCTTCAAGTTCTTCAAGCTTTCTTGTTCAACAATGGTAGAATTTCAAAACCCTATCTCCAAATGAGATGAAAACTCAAACTAGAATCTCTTGATACTAGGGAACAAGAATCTAGTAACGAAAACACCAAACATGACTCAAAATCAAATAAAAATAATTTAGATTATTGCCAAAAAATATTTTAAGGACCATTTTTTTTTTTACCCCTTACCTCTTCTCAAAGGTGACGGGTCATCAAAGAAGTGAAGGGTCGTCAGTTTTGGTCGTCAGGTCTAGAAAGAATGGAGCTTTGTAGAATCTTTGCTGATAGATAAAACAGATGGGTCATGAGATACTTGATAGATCGTCACATGAACCGTCATACACTATATTAAAAATGTTGTTTCTGCCTCAAGGTGACGTTTTAAGTGATGGGTCATCACTTGCCTAATGGGTCGTCATAGTGATCCGTCAGTTCTAGGCAAAATGTTGACGAAGTGGCTCCTTGTATACGAGTTGGCCTGACGGTTCATCAAGGCTGTGATGATTAGTCATGCAATCCATCAAGCCTAGACAGATGCGAACACCTGAGTCTCTAAAATTGTACTCCTTGTGGGGCCCTTTCGCACTCTTTTCTTGTCTTTTAACTTTTTAGAATATTCTCTTGTTGTATTAACACTTATCTTTACTTTTTTGGCTTCTTGGATCTAGCAACACCTTTTTGATGAATCTTCTTCTTGAATATTTGAATGTCCTCAAGAACAACACTAAGAAAAAATATGAAGATCCAAAATTCATAACTATCTCATTTTTGCTCAAAATTCCACGAAATTCGAGATACAAACACCCCATGCTATGGAGAACAAACCCCAACAACTTTGAAGCCTCGATTTCAACCCAATAATTTCAGATCTAAGAAACCACTTCCATTTTTCTTCAAATTTCAAACTCAAAAATGGTAGATCCTTTTCATGTTCTTCAAGCTTCCTTGTTCAACAAAGGTGGAATTTCAAAACCCTATCACCAAATGAGATGAAAACTCAAAACTAGACTCTATTGATAATAGGGAACAAGAATCTAGTATCTGAAATGCCAAACAAGACTCAAATCAAACAAAAATATTTTGGATTTTTTTCAAAAACATTTGTAGAACCTTTTTTTTTTTTTTAACCTCTTACCTCGTCTCAAAGGTGACGGGTCATCAAAGAGGTGACGGTCGTCAGCTTGGTCGTCAGGTCTAAACAGAATGGAGCTTTGTGGAATCTTTATTGATGGATGGAACTGGCGGGTTATCAGATGCTTGATGGGTCATCACATGAGCCGTCATGCATTCCACTAAAAATATTGTTTCTGCCTCAAGGTTAAGTTTTAAGTGACTGGTCCTCACTTACCTGACGGGTAGTCATAGTGATCCGTCAGTTCTAGGTAGAATAGTGACTAAGTGGCTCCTTGTTGACGAGTTGGACTGATGGTTTGTCAAAACTGTGGCGATTAGTCACGCAATCTGTCAAGCCTAGATAGATGCGAACTCCTGAGCCTCTGAAATTGTACTCCTTGCGGGCCTCTTTTGTATTCCTTTCTTGTGTTTTCCCTTTTTGGAATATTCTCTTTTTGTAATAACACTTATCTTTCCTTCTTTGGCCCTTTCTTGGATCTAGCAACACCTTTTTGATGAATTTTGTTTTTGAAGATTTGAATGTCCTCTAGAACAATAAGAAAAAATATGAAGATACAAAATTCATAACTCTCTTATTTTTGCTCAAAATTCCATGAAATTTGAGATCCAAGCTCCCCAAGCTATGTACAACAAACCCCAACAACTTTGAAGCCTCGATTTCAACCCAATAATTTCAGATATAAGAATCCACTTCCATTTTTCTTAAAACTTCAAACTCAAAAATTGTGGATCCTTCAATACTACTTGTTTTGGGCCCAAATTTCAGTTGGATCCTCCACTCAACATAAAGAACAAAATCCAATAAGAATCAAGCTCGAATCAACACCAAATCAAAGAACCCATTTCATGTTCAAAAAGTTCTTCAAGCTTCCTTGTTCAACAATGGTGGAATTTCAAAACTCTATCTCCAAATGAGATGAAAACTCAAACCTAGACTCCATTGATACTAGGGAACAAGAATCAAGTATCAGAATCACCAATCAAGACTAAAAATAAAACGAAAATATATTGTACATTTGCCAAAAACGTTTTAAGGAACTTTTTTGTACCCATTACCTCGTCTCAAAGGTGACGGGTCATTAGCTTGGCCGTCAGGTCTAGAAAAAATAGAGCTTTGTAAAATCTTTGAAGATGGATGGAATTGAAGGGTCGTCAGATGCTTTACGGGCCATCACATGAACCGTCATGCACTACACTAAAAATGTTGTTTCTGCCTCTAGGTAAGGTTTTAAGTGACGAGTCGCCATAGTGATCCGTCAGTTCTAGGCTAAATGGTGACCAAGTGACTCCTTGTTGATGAGTTGGCTTGATGGTTCGTCAAGGCAGTGATGATTACTCACGCAATACGTCAAGACTAGACAGATGCGAACATCTGAGTCTCCAAAATTGTACTCCCTGTAGGCCCTTTTTGTACACTTTTCTTGTCTTTTCTCTTTTCAAAATATTCTCTTTTTGTATTAACACTTATCCTTTCTTCTTTTTGCACTTTCTTGGATCTAGCAACACCTTTTTGATGAATCTTCTTCATGAAGATTTGAATGTCCTCAAAAACACAAAGAAAAAATATAAAGATCCAAAAATCATAACAATCTCATTTTTGCTCTAAATTCCATGAAATATGAGATCCAAGCTCCCAATGCTATGGAGAACAATACCCAACAACATTAAAACCTCGATTTCAACCCTATAATTTCAGATCTAAGAACTATCTTCCATTTTTCTTCAAACTTCAAACTAAAAAATGGTTGATCCTTCAATACTACTTGTTTTATGCCCAAATTTCAGCTGGATTCTCCACTCAACATAGAGAACAAAACCCACTAAGAATCAAGCTCGAATCAACACCAAATCAAAGCACCCATTTCATGTTCTAAAAGTTCTTCAAGCTTCCTAGTTCAACAATGCTAGAATTTTAAAAGTCTATCTCCAAATGAGATGAAAATTCAAACCTAGACTCTGTTGATATTATGGAACAAGAATCTAGTATCGAAAACACCAAACAAGACTCAAAATCAAATAAAAATATTTTGGATTTTTGCCAAAAACTTTTTAAGGACCTTGTTTTTCACCCCTTACCTCTTCTCAAAGGTGATGGCTTGTCAAAGAGGTGACGGGTCGTCAGCTTGGCCGTTAGGTCTAGACAGAATAGAGCTTTGTAAAATCTTTGATGATGGATGGAACTGACGGGTCATCAGATGTTTGATGGGTCATCACATGAACCGTCATGCACTCCATTAAAAATGTTGTTTCTACCTCAACGTGATGTTTTAAATGACGGGTTGTCACTTGCCCAACGGGTCGTCACAGTGATCCATCAGTTCTAGGAAGAATGGTGACCAAGTGGCTCTTTTTTGACGAGTTGGCCTGACGGTTCGTCATGGCTGTGATGATTAGTCACACAAAATTCGTCAAGCCTAGATTGATGCAAACACCTGAGCCTCCAAAATTATACTCCCTGTGGGCCACTTTTGTACTCCTTTCTTATTTTGTCTCTTTTTGGAATAGTCTTCTTGCAACACCTTTTTGATGAATGTTCTTCTTGAAGATTTAAATGTCCTAAAAAACATTAAGAAAAAATATGAAGATCCAAAATTCATAACTCTCTCATTTTTGCTCCAAATTCCATGAAATCCGAGATCCAAGCTCCCCACGTTATGGAGAACAAACCCCAACAACATTGAAGTTTTGATTTCAACCCAATAATTTTAGATCTAAGAACCACTTCCATTTTTCTTCAAACTTCAAATACAAAAATGGTGGATCCTTCAATACTACTTGTTTTGGGCCCAAATTTCAGCTGGAGCCTCAAGTAGACGTAGAGAACAAAACCTACTAAGAATCAAGCTCGAATCAACACCAAATCAAAGAACCCATTTCATGTTCTTCAAGTTCTTCAAGCTTCCTTGTTTAACATTTGTGGAATTTCAAAACGCTATCTCTAAATAAGATGAAAACTCAAACCTAGACTCTATTAATACAAGGGAACAAAATCTACTATAGTATACACCAAACAAGACTCAAAATCAAACAAAAGTATTTTGGATTTTTGGATTTTTGACAAAAAAGTTTTTAGGACCTTTTTTTTTTCCTTTACATCATCTCAAATGTGATGGGTTGTAAGCATTGCTGTCAGGTCTAGACAGAATGGAGCTTTGTGGAATCTTTACTAATGGTTGCAAATGACGGATCATTAGATGCTTAACAGTTTATCACATGAACCGTCATTTACTCCACTGAAAATGTTGTTTCTACCTCAAGGTGACGTTTTAAGTGATGGGTCGTCACTTGCCTGAGGGGTCGTCACAGTGATCCATCAGTTCTTGGCAAAATAGTGACTAAGTAGCTCCTTGTTGACGAGTTGTCCTGATGGTTCATTCAGGCCGTTATGATTAGTCAAGCAATCTATCAAGCCTAGACAGATGCGAACTCCTGAGCCTCCAAAATTGTACTCCCTGTGTGCCCCTTTTGTACTCCTTTCTTGTCTTTTCCTTTTTTGGAATATTCTCTTTTTGTACTAACACTTATCCTTTCTTCTTTTGGCCCTTTCTTGGATCTAGCAACACCTTTTTGATAAATTTTCTTCTTGAAGATTGGAATGTCCTCAAAATCACTAAGAAAAAAAATATGAAGATCCAAAATTCATAAATCTCTTATTTTTGCTCCAAATTCCATGAAATTCGAGATCCTAGCTCCCCATGCTATGGAGAATAAACCCCAACAACTTTGAAGCCTCGATTTTAACCTAATACTTTCAGATCTAAGAACCCACTTCCATTTTTCTTCAAACTACAAACTCAAAAATGGTGGATCCTTCAATACTACTCGTTTTGGGCCCAAATTTCAGCTGGAGCCTCCCCTCAATGAAGAGAACAAAAACCACTAAAAATCAAGCTAGAATCAACACCAAATCAAAGTTCCCATTTCATGTTCTTCAAGTTTTTCAAGATTCCTTGTTCTCAAAACCCTATATCTAAATGAAATGAAAACTGATATTAGGGAAATAGAATCTAGTATTGGAAACACCAAACAAGACTCAAAATCAAACAAAAATATTTTGGATTTTTGTCATAAATATTTTTCGAACCTTTTTTTTTACCCCTTACCTAGTCTCAAAGGTGACGGGTTGTCAGCTTGGCCGTCAAGTCTTAACTGAATGGAGCTTTGTGGAATATTTCCTGGCAGATGGAACTGACATGTTGTCAGATTCTTGATGGGTCTTCACATGAACCGTCATGTACACCACTAAGAATGTTGTTTCTTCCTCAAGGTGACATTTTAAGTGACGGGTCATCACTTGCTGACAGGTCATCGCAGTCAACCATCAATTCAAGGCAGAATGGTGACCAAGTGTCTCTTTGTTGAAGAGTTGTCCTGATGTTTTTTCAATGTTGTTACGATTAGTCACACAATCCGTCAAGCCTAGACAGATGCAAACTCTTGAGCCTCCGAAATTGTACTCCTTGTGGGCCCTTTTGTACTCTTTTCTTGTCTTTTCCCTTTTTTAAACATTCTTTTTTTGTACTAACACTTATCCTTTCTTCTTTTGGCCCTTTCTTGGATCTAGCAATACCTTTTTGATAAAAAAAATTTCTTGAACATTTGAATGTCCTCAAGAACACGAATAAAAAATATGAAGATCCAAAATTAATAACTCTCTCATTTTTGCTCCAACTTCCACGAAATTTGAGATCCATGCTCCCCATGCTATGGAGAACAAACCCCAACAACTTTGAAGCCTCAATTTCAACCCCATAAATTCATATCTAAGAACCCACTTCCATTTTTTCCAAACTTCAAACTCAAAAATGGTGGATCCTTTAATACTACTCATTTTGGGCCTAAATTTCAGCTGGATCCACTCCACAATGTAGAGCAACAATGGTGGAATATCAAAACCCTATCCTCAAATGAGATAAAAACTCAAACCTAGACTTTATTGATACTACGGAACAAGAATCTTGTAATCGAAACACTAAACAAGACTCCAAATCAAACAAAAATATTTTGAATTTTTGGATTTTTGTAAAAACATTTTTAGGACCTATTTTTTTTACCCCCGTACCTTGTATCAAAGGTGATGGGTCATCAAAGAGGTAACGGGTCGTCAGCTTGGCTGTAAGGTCTAAACAGAATGGAGATTTGTGGAATCTTTGCTGATGGATGGAACATATGGGTCATCAGATGCATGACGAGTCAACACATGAACCGTCATACACTCCACTAAAAATGTTGTTTCTGCCTTAAGGTGACCTTTTAAGTTTTAGGTCGTCACTTGCCTGATGGTCATCACAATGATCCGTCAGTTCAAGGCAGAATGGTGACCAAATGGATCCTTGTTAATGAGTTGGCCTGATGGTTCGTCAATGCTATGATGATTATTCACGCAATTCATCAAGCCTAGACAGATGCAAACTCCTTATCCTTCAAAATTGTAGTCCCTACGGGCCCTTTTTGTACTCCTTTCTTGTCTTTTCCTTTTTGGAATATTATCTTTTTGTACTAACACTTATCCTTTATTTTTTTGGCCCTTTCTTGGATCTAGCAACACCTTTTTGATGAATCTTCCTCATAAGATTTAAATGTCCTCAAGAACACTAAGAAAAAATCTGAAGATCCAAAATCCATAACTCTCTCATTTTTTTCTCCAAATTCCATAAAATTCGAGATCCAAGTTCACCATGCTATGGAGAACAAACCCCAATAACTTTGAAGCCTTGATTTCAACACAATAATTTCATATCTAAGAACCCACTTCCATTTTTTTTGAAACTTCAAACTCAAAAATGGTGGATACTTCAATACTACAAGTTTTAGGCCCAGATTTTAGCTGGATCCTCTACTCAATGTAGAGAACAAAACCCACTAAGAATCGAGACTGAATCAACACCAAATTTAAAAAATCAATTTCATGTTCTTCAAGTTCTTCAAGCTTCCTTGTTCAACAATGGTGGAATTTAAATACCCTATCTCCAAATAAGATAAAAACGTAAACCTAGACTCTATTGATATTAGGGAACAAGAATCTAGTATCGAAAACACCAAACAAGACTCAAAATCAAACAAAAATATTTTGGATTTTTGGATTCTTTTCAAAATCATTTCTAGGACCTTTTTTTTAATCCTTACCTCGTCTCAAAGATGACGGGTCGTCAGCTTGGCCGTCAGGTCTTGACAGAATGGAGTTTTGTGGAATATTTATTGATGGATGAAACTGACAGGTTGTCACATGAAATGTCATGCACTCCACTAAAATTATTGTTTCTGCCTTAAAGGTGACATTTTAAGTGATGGGTTGTCAAAGTGATCCATCAGTTCTAGGCAGAATGGTGACCAAGTGGCTCCTTGTTGATGAGTTGGTCTGACGGTTCATCAAGGTTGTGACGATTAGTCACGCAATTCGTCAAGCCTAGAGAGATGCAAACTCCTGAGCCTCCGAAATTGCACTCCCAAGTGGCCCCTTTTGTACTCCTTTCTTGTCTTTTTCCATTTTGGAATATTCTCTTTTTGTACTAACACTTATCCATTCTCCTTTTGGCCCTTTTTTGAATCTAGCAAGATTTTTTTTATTAATCTTCTTCTTGAAGATTTGAATGTCCTCAAGAACACTAAGAAAAAAATGAAGATCCAAAATTCATAACTCTCTCATTTTTGCTCCAAATTCCATGAAATTCGAGATCCAAGCTCCTCACATTATGGAGAACAAATCCCAGCAACTATGAAGGCTCGATTTCAACCCAATACTTTCAGATCAATGAACCATTTCTATTTTTCTTCAAACTTCAAACTTAAAAATGGTAGATCCTTCAACACTACTCGTTTTGTGCCCAAATTTCAGCTGGAGCCTCCCTTCAACGTAGAGAAAAAAACCCACTAAAAATCAAGCTCGTATCAACCCCAAATCAAAGAAACCATTTCATGTTCTTCAAGTTCTTCAAGCTTCCTTGTTCAACAATGGTGGAATTTCAAACCCTATTTCCAAATGAGATGAAAACTCAAATCTAAACTCTATTGATACTAGGGAACAAGAATCAAGTATCAAAAACACCAAACAAGACTCAAATCAAACAAAAATACTTTAGGATTTTGGATTGTACTCAAATACATTTTTAGGACATTGTTTTTCATCTCATGGGTGAAGGGTTGTCAAAGAGGTGATTGGTCGTCAGCTTGGCCGTCAGGTCTAGAAGAATTGAGCTTTATGGAATCTTTCCTGATGGATGGAACTGACAGGTCATCACATGAACCGTCACGCACTCCACTAAAAATGTTGTTTTTGCCTTAAAGTGACTTTTTAAGTGATGGGTCGTCACTTTCACGAGTCGTATCAGTGATCCGGCAGTTCTAGGCAGAATGGTGATCAAGTGGCCCTTTGTTGATGAGTTGGCCTGATGGTTCATCAAGGCTATGATGATAAGTCAAGCAATTCGTCAAGCCTAGACAGATGTGAACTCCTGAGCCTTCGAAATTGTACTCCCTGTGGGCCGCTTTTGTACTCCTTTCTTGCCTTTTCCCTTTTTGGAATATTGTCTTTTTTACTAACAATTATCCTTTCTTTTTTGGCCTTTCTTGGATCTAGCAACACCTTTTTTATGAATCTTCTTCTTGCAGACTTGAATATCCTCAAGAATGCTACGAAAAAATATGAAGATCCAAAATTCATAACTCTCTCATTTTTGCTCCAAATTCCACAAAATTTGAGATCCAAGCTACCCACGCTATGAAGAACAAACCCAACCAACTTTGAAGCCTTAATCTCAACCCAATAATTTCAGATCTAAGAACCTCCTTCCATTTTTATTTAAAATTCAAACTCAAAAATGATGGATCCTTCAATACTACTCGTTTTGGGCCCAAATTTCAGCTTGAGCCTCCACTTAACGTAGAGAACAAAACCCACAAAGAATCAACACCAAATCAAAGAACCCATTTCATGTTCTTCAAGCTTCCGTGTACAACAAAGATGGGATTACAAAACCCTATCTCCAAATGAGATGAAAAATCAAACCCATTCTCTATTAATGCTAGGCAACAAGAATCTAGTATCGAAAACACCAAACAAGACTTAAAATCAAACAAAAATATTTTGTATTTTTTTATTTTTGTCAAAAACGCTTTTAGGACATTTTTTTTATATATTTATTTTTAATCTTTTTACCCCTTACCTCGTCTCAAAGATGATGAGTCGTGAAAGAGGTGACAGGTCGTTCTCTTAGCCATCAGGTCTAGACAAAATAAAGCTTTGTGGAATCTTTGCTTACTGATGGAACTGATGGGGTCGTCAGATGCTTGATGGATCGTACCATGAACTATCATGCACTCAATTAAAAATGTTGTTTCTACCTCAAGGTGATGTTTTAAGTGACGGGTCGTCACAGTGATCCGTTAGTTCTAGGCGGAATGGTGACAAAGTGGCTCTTTTTTGATGAGTTAGCCTGACGGTTCGTCAAGGATGTGATGATTAGTCATGCAATCCGTCAAGCCTAGACAGATGTAAACTCCTGAGCCTCCAAAATATGTACTTCCTGTGGGCTCCTTTTGTACTCCTTTCTTGTCTTTTCCCGTTTTGGAATATTCTCTTTTTGTACTAACACTTATCCTTTCTACTTTTTGCCCTTTCTTTGATCTAGCTACACCTTTTTGATGAATCTTCCTCTTGAAGATTTGAATATCCTCAAGAACATTAAGAAAAAATATGAAGATCCAAAATTCATAACTCTCTCATTTTTGCTCCAAACTCCATGTAATTCGATATCCAAGCATCTCACGCTATGGAAAACAAACCCCAACAACTTTGAAACCTCAATTTCAACCCTATAATTTCAGATCTAAGAACCCACTTCCATTTTTCAACAAACTTCATACTTAAAAATGGTGGATCCTTTAATACTACTCATTTTGGGCCTAAATTTCAGTTGTAGCCTCCCCTCAACGTAGAGAACAAAACCCATTAAAAATGATGATTCAATTGATACTAGGGAACAAGAATCTAGTATCAGGATCACCAAACAAGACTCAAAATCAAAAAAAAATATTTTGGATATGTGGATTTTTCTCAAAACATTTTAGGACCTTTTTTTTATTTTTTTTAACTACCTCTTACCTCTTCTCAAAGGTGACGAGTTGTCAAAGAGGTGATGTGTTGTCAGCTTGGCTGTCAGTCTAAACAGAATGGAGCTTTGTGGAATCTTTGCTTGTTGATGGAACTAATGGGTCATCAGATACTTGATGGGTCGTCACATGAACTGTGATGCACTCTACTAAAAATGTTGTTTTTGCCTCAAGGTGACGTTTTAAGTGATAGGTCGTCACTTGCCTGACGGGTCGTCACAGTGATCCATCAGTTCTAGGAGAAATGGTGACCAAGATGCTTCTTGTTGACGAGTTAGGCTGACGGTTTGTCAAGGCTGTGATAATTAGTCACGTAATCCGTTAAGCCTACACAAATGCGAACTTCTGAGCCTCCAAAGTATGTACTCCCTGTGGGCTCCTTTTGTACTCCTTTCTTATCTTTTCATGTTTTGGAATATTCTCTTTTTGTACTAACACTTATCCTTTCTTCTTTTGGCCTATTCTTTGATCTAGCAATACCTTTTTTATGAATCTTCTTCTTGAAGATTTAAATATCCTCATGAACATTAAGAACAAATATGAAGATCCAAAATACATAGCTCTCTCATTTTTGCTCAAAATTCCATGAAATTCGAGATTCAAGCTCCCCATGCCATGGAAAACAAACCCCAACAACTTTGAAGCCTCGATTTCAACCCAATAATTTCAGATCTAAGAATCCACTTCCATTTTTCATCAAACTTCAAACTCAAAAATGGTGGATCATTTAATACTACTCATTTTGGGCCCAAATTTCAGCTAGAGCCTCCCCTCAGCGTAGAGAACAAAACCCACTAAGAATCAAGCTTGAATCAACACCAAATTAAACAACCCATTTTATGTTCAAGTTCTTCATGCTTCCTTGTTCAACAATGGTGGAATTTCAAAATCCTATCTCCAAATGAGATGAAAACTCAAACCTAGACTATATTGATACTAGGGAACAAGAATCTAGTATCGGAAACTCCAAACAAGACTCAAAATCAAACAAAAATATTTTGGCTTTTTGATTTTTTTTCAAAATCATTTTTAGTACCTTTTTTTTAACCCCTTACCTCATTCCAAAGGTGATGAATCGTCAAAGTGGTGAGGGGTCATTAGCTTAGCCTTTAGGTCTTGACAAAATGGAGCTTTGTGGACTATTTACTAACGGATAGAATTGACGGGTCATTAGATTCTTGACGAGTCATCACTTGAACCGTCATGCACTCCACTAAAAATGTTGTTTCTGCCTCAAGGTGATGTTTTAAGTGATGGGTCGTCACTTGCCTGACGGGCCGTCAAAGTGATCCGTCAGTTCTTAGCAGAATGGTGACTAAGTAGCTCCTTGTTGATGAGTTGGCCTGGCGGTTCTTCAAGTCTGTGATGATTAGTCACGCAATCCGTCAAGCCTAGACAGATGCAAACTCCTGAGCCTCTAAAATTGTACTCCCTATTGGTCGGGCCCCTTTTGTACTCTTTTATTCTCTTTACCCTTTTTGGAATATTTTATTTTTGCACTAAAACTTTTCCTTTATCCATTTGGCCCTTTATAGAATCGAGCAACACCTTTTTGATGTATCTTTTTCTTGAAGATTTGAATGTCATCAAGAAAACTAAGAAAAAATATGAAGATTCAACTTCATAACTCTCTCACTTTTGCTCTAATTTCCATAAAATTTGAGATCCAAGCACCCCACGGTATGGAGAACAAACCCCAATAATCGATTTCAACCCAATAATTTTAGATCTAAGAACCCACTTCCTTTTTTTCCAAACATCAATCTCAAAAATGGTGGATCCTTCAATACTACTCGTTTTGGGAAAAATTTTTAGTTGGAGCCTCCCCTCAACGTTTAGAACCAAACCCACTAAGAATCAAGCTTGAATCAACACCAAATCAAAGAACCTATTTCTTGTTCTTCAAGCTTCCTTGTTCAACATTGGTGGAATTTTAAAACCCTATACCCAAATGAGACAAAAACTCAAACCTAGAATCTATTGATGCTAGGGAACAAGAATCTAGTATCGGAAACACCAAACAAGACTCAAAATCAAACAAAAATATTTTGGATTTTTTTATTTTTGTCAAAAACATTTTTAGGACCTTTTTTTTGCACCTTACCTCGTCTCAAAAGAGATAGGTCGTCAAAGAGGTGACGGGTAGTCATCTTGTCCTTCAGGTCTAGAGAGAATGGAGCTTTGTGGAACTGACGGGTTGACAGATGCTTGACAGGTCATCACATGAACCATCATGCACTCCACTAAAAATGTTGTTTCTGCCTTAAGGTGATGTTTTAAGTGACGGGTTGTCACTTGCCTGATGGGTCATCACAGTGATCCATCAAGTCTAGGAAGGTTCGTGACAAAGTGGCTCCTTGTTGGCGAGTTGGCCTGACGATTCGTCAAGGCTTTGATGATTAGTCACGCAATCCTTCAAGCCTAGACAGATGCGAACTCCTGAGCCTCCGAAATTGTAGTCCCTGTGGGCCCCATTTGTACTTTTTTCTTTACTTTTTCCTTTTTGGAATATTCTCTTTTTGTACTAACATTTATCCTTTATTTTTTTGGACCTTAATTAAAAAAATAGCAACACCTTTTTGATGAATCTTCTTCTTGTAGATTTGAATGTCCTCAAAAACAATAAGAAAAAATATGAAGATCCCAAATTAATAACTTTCTCATTTTTGCTCCAAATTCCACATAATTTGAGACCCAAGCTCCCCACGCTATGGAGAACAAACCCCAACAACTTTTGAAGCCTCGATTTCAACCAAATAATTTCAGATATAAGACCCACTTCCATTTTTCTTCAAACTTCAAACTCAAAAATATTGGATCCTCCAATACTACTCGTATTGGGCCCAAATTTCAGCTGGAGCCTCTCCTCAACGTAGAGAACAAAACCCACTAAGAATCAAGATCGAATCAACACCAAATACAAGAATCTATTTCATGTTCTTCAAGCTTCCTTGTTCAACAATGGTGGAATTTCAAAACCCTATCTCCAAATGAGATGAAAACTCAAACCTAGACTCTATTGACACTAGGAAACAAGAATCTAGCATCGGAAACACCAAAGAAGACTCAAAATCATACAAAAATATTTTAGATTTTTGTCAAAAGTGATTTTTGGACCTGTATTTTTACACCTTACCTAGTCTCAAATGTGACGGGTTGTCAGCTTGGCCTTCAGGTCTAGACAGGATAGAGCTTTGTAGAATATTTACTGATGGAAGGAACTGACGGGTCATCATATTAACCGTCATGCACTTCACTAAAAATGTTTTTTCTACATCAAGGTGATGTTTTAAGTGACGGGTCGTCGCTTGCCTAACGGGTTGTCATAGTGATTCGTCAGTTCTAGGCAAAATAGTGATCAAGTGTCTCCTGTTGATGAGTTGGCCTGATGGTTCGTCAAAGCTGTGACTATTAGTCACGCAATCCATCAAGCCTAGACAGATGCAAACTCCTAAGCCTCCGAATTTGTACTCCATATGGGGCCCTTTTATTCCCTTTTCCATTTTTGGAATATTCTATTTTTGCACTAACACTTATCCTTTCTTCTTTTGGCCCTTTCTTGGATCTAGCAACACATTTTTGATGAATCTTCCTCTTGAAGATTCGAATATCCTTAAGAACACTAAGATAAAATATGAAGATTCAAAATTTATAACTCTTTTATTTTGAATACAAATTCCATGAAATTCGAGATCCAAGATCCACACGCTATAGAGAACAAACCCCAACAACTTTAAAGCCTCGATTTCAACCCTATAATTTCAGATCTAAAAACCCACTTCCATTTATCTCCAAATATCTAACTCAAAAATGGCAAATCCTTCAATACTACTCATTTTGGACCCAAATTTCAGCTGGAGCCTCCCCTCAACGTAGGGATCAAAGCCCACTAAGAATCAAGCTCAAATCAACACCAAATCAAAGAACCCATTTCATGTTCTTTAAGCTTCCTTGTTCAACAATGGTGGATTTAAAAAATCAAATCTCCAAATGAGATGAAAACTCATTCCTAGACTTATTGATACTAGAGAACAAGAATCTAGTAGCGAAAACACCAAACAAGACTCTAAATAAAAAAATAATAATTTATTTTTGGATTTTTGTCAAAAATATTTTTAGGACATTTTTTTTACCCCTTACCCCATCTCAAAAGTGATGGGTCGTCAGCTTGGCCGTCTGGTCTAGACAGAATAGAGCCTTGTAGAGTCTTTCTTGATGAATAAAATTGACGGGTCATCACATGAACCATCATGCACTCCATTAAAATGTTGTTTCTGCCTCAAGGTGACGTTTTAATTTATGGGTCATCACAGTGATCCGTTAGTTCTAGGTAGAATGGTAACTAAATGGCTCTTTTTAACGAGTTGGCCTGACAGTTCGTCAAGCCTATGACAATTAGTCACGCAATCTATCATGCCTAGACAGATACGAAGTCCTGAGCCTCCGAAATTGTACTCCTAGTGGGCCCGAGCCCCATTTATACTCCCTTCTTGTCTTTTCCCTTTTTAGAATATTCTCTTTCTGCACTAAAACTTATCCTTTATTCTTTTGGCCCTTTCTTGGATCTAGCAACACATTTTGATGAATCTTCTTCTTTAAGATTTGAATGTCCTCAAGAACACTAAGAAAAAATAAGAAGAAACCTCAACAACTTTGAAGCCTCGATTTAAACCCAATAATTTCTGATCTAAGATCCCACTTCTATTTTTTTACAAACTTCAACCTCAAAATGGTGGATCCATAAATACTATGCATTTTGTGCCCAAATTTCAGATGGAGCCTCCCCTCAACGTAGAGAACAAAACCCACTAAGAATCAAGCCCGATTCAACACCAAATCAAAGAACCCATTTCATGTTCTTCATGTTTTTCAAGCTTCCTTGTTCAACAATTGTGGAATTTCTAAACCCTATCTCCAAATGAGATGAAAACTCAAATCTAGACTATATTGATACTAGGGGCAAAAAAATCTAGTATCAAAAAAAACCAAACAAAACAAAATATCAAACAAAAATATTTTGGATTTTGTCAAAAACGTTTTTAGGACTTTTTTTTTACGCCTTACCTCGTCTCAAAGATGATGGGTCATCAAAGAGGTGACGGGTCTTCAGCTTGTTCGTCATGTCTAGACAGAATGAAGCTTTGTAGAATATTTGCTATCAGATGGAACTGACGGGTCATCACATGAACCATTATGCACTCCATTTAAAATGTTGTTTCTGCCTCAAGGTGACGTTTTAAGTGACGGGTCGCCACTTGCCTGACGGGTTGTCATAGTGACCCGTCAGTTCTAGGGAGAATGGTGACCAAGTAGCTCCTTATTGACGAGTTGGCCTGATGGTTCGTCAAGGCTGTGACGATTAGTCACGCAATCCGTCAAGCCTACACAGATGGGAACTCTTAAGCCTCCGAGATTGTACTCCTTGTGGGCCCTTTTTGTACTTCTTTCTTATCCTTTCCCTTTTTGGAATATTCACTTTTTATACTAACACTTATACTTTCTTCTTTTGTCCGTTTCTTGTATCGAGCAACATCTTTTTGATGAATCTTCCTCTTGAAGATCTGAATGTCTCCAAGAACACTAAGATATAATATAAAGGTCCAAAACTCATAACTCTCTCATTTTTGCTCCAAATTCCATGAAATTCGAGATCCAAGCTCCCCACAGTATGGAGAACAAACCCTAACAACTTTGAAGCCTCGATTTCAACCCAATAGTTTCAGATCTAAGAACCTACTTTCATTTTTATTCAAACTCAAAATGGTGGATACTTTAATACTACTCGTTTCTGGCGTAAATTTCAGCTGGAGCCTCCCCTCAACGTAGAGAACAAAACCCAATAAGAATCAATCTCGAATCAACACCAAATCAAATAACCCATTTCATGTTTTTCAAGTTCTTTAAACTTACTTGTTTAACAATGGTTGAATTTCAAAGCCCTATCTCCAAATGAGATGAAAATTCAAACCTAGACTCTATTGATACTAGGGAATAATAATCTAGTATCCGAAACACCAATAAGGACTCAAAATCAAACAAAAAATACTTTGGATTTTTGTCAAAAAAATTTAGAACCTTTTCTTTTTTAACCCCTTACCTTGTCTCAAAGGTGATGGATCGTCAAAGAAGTAATGGGTCGTCAGCTTGGCTGTCAGGTCTAGACAAAATGGATCTTCTTAGAATCTTTACTGACGGATGGAACTGATAGGTCGTCAGATGCTTGACGGGTCATCACATGAACCGTCATGCACTCCACTAAAAATATTGTTCTGTCTCAAGGTGACGTTTTAAGTGATGGGTCGTCACTTGCCTGATGGGTCGTCACAGTGATCCGTTAGTTCTAAGCAGAATGGTGACAAAGTGTTTCCTTGTTGATGAGTTGGGCTAACGATTCAACAAGGTTGTGACGATTAGTCACGCAATCCGTCAATCCTAGACAGATGCAAACTCCTAAGCCTTAGAAATTATACTCCCTGTGGGCCCCTTTTATACTCTTTTCTTGTCTTTTCCATTTTCGAAATATTCTTATTAAGTACTAACACTTATCCTTTCCTCATTTGTCCCTTTCTTTGATCTAGAAACACCTTTTTGATGAATATTATTCTAGAAGATTTGAATGTCCTCAACAACACTAAGAAAAAATACGAAGATTGAAAATTCATAACTCTCTCTTTTTTGCTCCAAATACCACAAAATTTGAGATCCTAGCTCCCCACGATATGGAGAACAAACCCCAACAACGTTTAAGCCTCGATTTCAAACCAATAATTTCTGATCTAAGAACCCAATTCCATTTTTCTTCAAACTTTAAACTCAAAAATGGTGGATACTTCAATACTACACGTTTTGGGCCCAAATTTCAGTTGGAGCCTCCCCTCAACGTAGAGAACAAAACCCACTAAGAATCAAGCTCAAATCAAGTTTGGATTTCAAGCTTTCTTGTTTAACAAGAGTGGAATTTCAAAACTCTATCTTGAAATGAGATGATAACTCAAACCTAGACTCTATTGATACTAGGGAGAAAGAATCTAGTATAGAAAACACTAAACAAGACTCAAAATCAAACAAAACTATTTTGGATTTTTATCAAAAATATTTTTAGGACCTTTTTATATATTTCACCCCTTACCTCGTCTTAAAGGTGTCGGGTCATCAAAGAGGTGACGGGTCGTCAGCTTGGCCGTCAGGTCTTGACATTATGCTGCTTTGTGAAATCTTTTCTGACAGATGGAATTGACGGGTCGTCAGATGCTTGATGGGTCTTCACATGAATCATCATGCACTCCATTAATAATGTTGTTTCTGTGTCAAGCTTCCTTGTTCAACAATGGTGGAATTTAAAAATCCTATCTCCAAATGAGATGAAACCTCATACCTAGACTCTATTGAAACTAGGGAAAAAAATCTAGCATTGGAAACACCAAACAAGACTCAAAATCAAATCCAAAATATTTTTAGGACATTTGTTTTTACCCTTTACCTCGTTTTAAAGTTGACGGGTCGTCAGCTTGGCCATCAGGTCTAAACAGAAGAGAGCTTTATGGAATCTTTGTTGATTGATGGAACTGACAGGTCTTCATATGAACCATTTTGTACTCCACTAAAAATGTTGTTTCTGCCTCAAGGTGACGTTTTAAGTGACGGGTCGTCACAATGATCCGTCAGTTCTAGGCTGAATGGTGACCAAGTGGCTCCTTGTTGATGAGTTGGCCAAATGGTTCATCAAAATTGTGAAGATTAGTCATGCAATCAGTCAATCCTATAAAGATACGAACTCCTGAGCCTCCGAAATTGTACTCCCTGTGGGCCCCTTTTGCACCTTTTTTCTTATCTTTTCCCATTTTAGAATATTCTTTTTTTGTACTAACCCTTATCCTTTCTACTTTTGGCCCTTTCTTTGATCTAGCATCACCTTTTGATGAATCATCTTCTTGAATATTTGAATGCCCTCAAGAACACTAAGAAAAAATATGAAGATCCAAAATTCATAACTCTCATTTTTGCTCCAAATCCCATGAAATTCGAGATCTAAGCTCCCACGCTATGGAGAACAAATCCCAACAACTTTGAAGCCTCGATTTCAACATAATAATTTTTTATCTAAGAACCCACTTCCATTTTTCTTCAAACTTCAAACTAAAAAATGATGGATCCTTCACTACTACTCGTTTTGGACCTAAATTTCAGCTGGAGCCTCCCCTCAACTTAGAGAACAAAACCCACTAAGTATCAAGCTTGAATCAACACCAAATCAAAGAACCCACTACATGTTTTTCAAGCTTCCTAGTTGAACAATGGTGGAATTTCAAAATCTTATCTCCAAATGAGATGAAAATTCATACCTAGACTCCATTGATACCAGGGAACTAGAATCTAGTATCCTAAACACCAAACAAGACTCAAAATCAAACAAAAATATTTTGGATTTTTGTCAACATTTTTTTACTACATTTGTTTTCTACCCCTTACCTCATTTCAAAGGTAACGGGATGTAAAAGAGGTGACAGGTCGTCAGCTTGGCCGTCATGTCTAGACATAATAGAGCTTTATGGAATTTTTGCAGACTGAAGAAACTGATGGGTCGTCAGATGCTTGATGGGTTATCACATGAACCATCATGCACTCCACTAAAATGTTGTTTCTGCCTTAAGGTGACATTTTAAGCGATGGGTCGTCACAGTGATCCGTCAGTTCTAGGCAGAACATTGACCAAGTGGCTCATTGTTAACAAGTTAGTAAAGGCTGTGATGATTAGTCACGCAATTCATCAAGCTTAGACAGATGCGAACTCCTGACCCTTCGAAATTGTACTCCCTGTTGGCCCCTTTTGTACTCCTTTCTTGTCATTTCCCTTTTTGGAATATTCTCTTTTTGTACTAAAACTTATCCTTTGTTCTTTTGGTCTTTTCTTGGATCTAGCAACACTTTTTAGATGAATCTTCTTCTTGAAGATTTGAATGTCCTCAAGAACACTACAAAATAAAATGAAGATCCAAAGTTCAAAACACTCTCATTTTTGCTTCAAATTCTACGAAATTCGAGATCCAAGCTCCCCACGCTATGGAGAACAAACCCAAACAACATTGAAGCCTCGATTTCAACCCAATAATGTTAGATCTAAGAACCCACTTCCATTTTTCTTCAAACTCAAAAATGGAGGATCGTTCAATACTACTCGTTTTGGGCCCAAATTTCAGCTGGAGCCTTCCCTCAACATATAGAACAAAACCCATTAAGAATCAAGCTGGAATCAACACCAAATCAAAAAACACATTTCATGTTTTTCATGTTTTTCATGTTTTTCAAGTTTTTCAAGCTTCCTTGTTCAACAATGATGGAATTTCAAAATCCTATCTCCAAATGAGATAAAAACTCATACCAAGACTCTATTGAAACTAGGGAAGAAGAATATAGTATCAGAAAGACCAAACAAGAATCAAAATCAAAAAAAATATTTTGGATTTTTTGTCAAAAACCTTTATAGGAATTCATTTTACCCCTTACCTCATTTCAAAAGTGATGGGTCGTCAGCTTGGCCGTCAGGTCTAGCCAGAATGGAGCTTTGTGTAATCTTTGCTGACTGATGGAACTGATGGGTCATCACATGAACCATCATGCACTCCACTAAAACTGTTGTTTCTGCCTCAAGGCGACATTTTAAGTGATGGGTCGTCGTTACTTGCCTGACGTGTCGTCACAGTGATACGATAGTTCTAGGCGGAATGGTGACCAAGTGGCTTCTTGTTGATGAGTTGGCTAGACTGTTCGTCAAAGTTGTGACGATTATTCACGCAATCCGTCAAGCCTAGAAAGATGCAAACTCCTGAGCCTCCAAAATTGTACTTCAAATGGGCCCGTTTTGTACCTCATTCTTGTCTTTTCACTTTTTAGAAAATTATTTTTTATACTAACACTTATCCTTTCTTCTTTTGGCCCTTTCTTGAATTAAGCAACATCTTTTTGATGAATCTACTTCTTGAAGATTTGAATGTCCTCAAGAACACTAAGAAAAAAATATGAAGATCCAAAATTCATAACTCTCTTGTTTTTGCGCCAAATTCCATGAAATTCAAGATCCAAGATCCCCACGCTATGGAAAACAAACCCTAACAACTTTGAAGACTCGATTTCAACCCAATAATTTCAGATCTAAGAACCCACTTCCATTTTTCTTCAAACTTCAAACTCAAAAATGGTGGATCCGTCAAAACTACTCGTTTAGGGCCTAAATTTAGCTGGAGCTTTCCCTCAACGTATGGAACAAAACCCACTAAGAATCAAGCTAGAATCAACACCAAAAAAAAAGAAACCATCTCCTGCTCTTCAAACTTGCTTATTCAACAATGGTGGAATTTCAAAATTCTATCTCCAAATGAGATAAAACTCATACATAAACTCTATTAATACTAGGGAACAAGAATCTAGTATCGAAAACACCAAACAAGACTCAAAATCAAACAAAAATATTTGGATTTTTGTCAAAAACATTTTTAGGACATTTTTTTTACCCTTTACCTCATTTTAAAGGTAACGGGTCATCAAAGAGGAGACAGGTCGTGAGCTTGACTGTCAAGTCTAGAAAGAATTGAGCTTTGTGGAATCTTTGCTGACGGATGGAACTAATGGGTAGTCAGATGCTTGACGAGTCGTCACATGAACCATCAGGCACTCTACTAAAAATGTTGTTTCTGCTTCAAAGTGACATTTTAAGTGATGGGTCATCACTTGTTGGACGGGTCATCACATTGATCCGTCAGTTCTAGGTAGAATGGTGACCAAGTGGCTCCTTGTTAACGAGTTCGTCTGGCGATTAGTCATGAAATCCATCAAGCTTAGATAGATGCGAACTCCTGAACCTCTGAAATTATACTCCCTGTTGGCCCCTTTTGTACTACTTTCTTGTTTTTTCCCTTTTTGAAATATTCTTTTTTCGTACTAATACTTATCCTTTCTTCTTTTGGCCATTTCTTGGATCTAGCAACATCTTTTTGATGAATCTTCTTTTTGAAGATTTGAATGTCCTCAAGAACACTAAGAAAAAATATAACGATCCAAAATTCATAACTCTCTTATTTTTGCTCTAAATTTCATGAAATTCGAGATCCAAGCTCCCCACGCTATGGAGAACAAAACCAAAAACTTTGAAACCTCGATTTCAACCCAATAATTTCAGATCTAAGAACCCACTACCATTTTTCTTCAAATTTCAAACTCAAAAATGGTGGATCTTTCAATATTACTCGCTTTGGGCCCAAATTTCAGCTGGAGCCTCCCCTCAACGTAGAGAACAAAACCCACTAAGAATCAAGCTTGAATAAATACCAAATCAAAGAACCCATTTGATGTTCTTCAAACTTTCTTGTTCAACAATAGTGGAATTTCAAAACCCTATCTCTAAATGAGATTAAAACTCAAACCTAGACTCTATTGATACTAGGGAACAATGATCTAGTTTCGAAATCACAAAACAAAACAAACTCAAACAAAAATATTTTAGATTTTTGGATTTTTGTAAAAAACGTTTTGAGGACCATTTTTTTCTACCCCTTACCTTGTCTCAAAGGTTAATAGTCATCAAAGAGGTGACGAGTCATCAGCTTGGCCGTCAGGGTCTAGAAAAAATAGAGCTTTGGGGAATCTTTGTTGATGGATGGAACTGACGAGCCGTCAGATAATTGATGGGTCATCACATGAACCACCATGCACTCCTCTAAAAATGTTGTTTCTTCCTCAAGGTGACATTTTAAGTGATAGGTCATCCCTTGCCTGACAGGCCATCACAGTGATCCGTCGGCTCTAGGTAGAATGGTGACCAAGTGGCTCCTTGTTGACAAGTTGGCCTGATGGTTCTTCAAGGCTGTGATGATTAGTCACGCAATCCATCAAGCCTAGAAAGATGGGAACTCTTGAACCTCCGTAATTGTACTCCTTGTAGTCCCTTTTTGTACTCTTTTCTTGTCTTTCCCTTATTAGAATATTCTCTTTTTGTAGTAATACTTATCCTTTCTTCTTTTGGCCCTTTCTTGGATCTAGAAACACCTTTTTGATAAATCTTCTTCTTGAAGATTTCAATGCCCTTAAGAACACTAAGAAAAAATATGAAGATCCAAAATTCATAACTCTCCCTTTTTTGCTCCAAATTCCATAAAATTTGAGATCCAAGCTCCCCATGCTATGGAGAACAAACCCCAACAACTTTGAAGCCTCAATTTAAACCCAATAATTTCATATCTAAGAACCAACTTCCATTTTTCTTCAAACTCAAAAATGGTGAATCCTTCAATACTACTCATTTTGGGTACAAATTTAAGCTAGAGTCTCCCCTCAACATAGAGAACAAAACCCACTAATAATCAAGCAATCAAAGAACCCATATCATGTTCTTCAAGCTTTCTTGTTCAATAATAGTGGAATTTTAAAACCCTTTCTCTAAATGAGATGAAAACTCAAACCTAGACTCTAATTATATTAGGGAACAAGAATCTTGTATCGGAAACACAAAACGAGACTCAAAATCAAACAAAAATATTTTAGATTTTTGGATTTTTTTCAAAAACATTTTGAGGACCTTTTTTTTTACCCCTTACCTCGTCTCAAAGGTGATGGGTCGTCAAAAAGGTGATGGGTCATTAGCTTGGACATCAGGTCTAGACAAAATGGAGCTTTATGGAATCTTTGCTAATGGATGGAACTGACGGTTCGTCACATGAACCGTCATGCACTCCTCTAAAAATATTGTTTCTGCCTCAAGGTGATGTTTAAAGTGACGGGTTGTCACTTGCCTGATGGGTCGTCACAGTGATTTGTCAGATCTAGGCAGAATGGTGACCAAGGGACTCCTTGTTGACGAGTTGGCCTGACAATTCGTCAAGGCTGTGACGATTAGTCACGCAATCCATCAAGCCTAGACAGATGCGAACTCCTAAGCCTCCAAAATTGTACTCCATGTGAGCCCTTTTTGATAGTCTACCTAATTGGAGGTGACTAAATTGATATCGGAATGCGGAATTAAACAATTAAATTAAAGGATACTTAAGAAATAAGAGATGAGAAGTGAAAAAAGAAAGGCTCAATTGAACAACAATTAAACCAAGGGAGAAAGAGAACTCAATCAAATGCACGACAAACAAAATTAAATCCACAATATGATAACTCGATAATCAATCAAGCTAAGAAGATAACCCAAGCAATTCGGGAATCCACCCTAATCACTCGATCTAAGCTAATAATTGGAATTGAACCAAATTACTGCCCTAACCTAGAGTAACTAAATATCAAGTCTATTCAAGACAATTCAATAATCCAAAATCTAAGTAAAAAAGATGGCTAAGGTAACTATTTATAGTCCTTGCTTTTTAACAAATAGCCTGTTACAAAAATAATCCAAAAGTGACTATTTTAGTTATAACCCATAAGCGCCCTTCTTGATTGTCCAAATGACATCTTGATCACCCATGGCCTTATGTATTTATTTGCTTCATGGATTCCTCCGGTCTCCAAGCTATCATCCATATGTAAAAGCCCATCCTAATGTGACCCATACTAACCATGCTCGTATCATCCTCCCCTTCTTTTAAAGGATTAGTCCTTGAATCAGAACCTTGAAAAAACATGAGAATGGCAAATAACAAATATATCCTCCTAGCATGAGGGTTAGCACAAGGGTTATCAATCACACCAAATTACCAAGGAGGCACACAGTTGAAATCCAACCAACTATCCTTCGTGTTGAATAAGATCCATTCATCATATAAGGTACAAAAGAATTGATTATAATCAACATCATGAGACAAGAAAACCACAAAGATCTTAATGGCATCAAGAATCCCAAGAGATGATATCACGTATGATTTAGGAGCCACAAGATACAATTGTTTCATCACCTCACAATAGGACCTCTCCAAAAATGGTGCAATCACCCATAAGGGTTCATTCGGGTCAAAGAAGTAAAAGACCCACATATCTCTACCTCTATACAAAACAAATCCCATACCATCATTGGTATCATCATAAGCAAAGAGGTAGTAGAGAAAGATGTTAAGCTCACTATTCTCATCTAGGGCGTGCTAAAAGATAAGGACACCGGTATATAAGAAGAGACATTTTAAGCACAAAACAACCCTCTCTATCAAGCAACTTCCTAAAAAAAGGAAGTGCACCAATGAAGCCATGCTACTAGAATGGTTGAGGAATCTATTAGGAGTCAAATCACTCCATAGCAAATAATACACCCAATGAGTTAGAGTCCCTTCTATCATAGTATCAAACATGCTTCCAAGAGTCCCATTTGAAACTTCAACTTGTCCAACTCTATGAAGGTGACAAGGAGCTTTCAATATCCATGGATTCCCTCAAAAACAAATAAGCAACTTAGCACCCACTAGTTGTGGTCCACATAACTTAACCACAAGTGTGTCAAATTAGGATACAAGAATATAGAAAACTCCCAAAATAGGTAATGACACATTTGCCTTGGGGTTCACAAGCATGAGACCACATTTGAGAAAAGGGTCATCATATGCAAACAGGTAGTAAAGAAAGATGTTACTTAAATGAACTTCATTCAAGGTGTGCCCACATATAAAATTACCCTTTGATCCACAAGCATTAAGGCCTTGATCAAGAATAGGGTCACACAAGAATGAACGGGTCATTAGAGAACATACACCCCCTTATTTTCGAGCACTAGCCCCTACAATAGACGTACTATCATCTTCCAAGAAGAGAATTTCGTCTTCAAAAAGTGTGTTACCATACCATAGTGGATTCTCAATCACTTGGTAGCCTTAAAGAGGGGCTAAACTTCTATTATACCAAGACACACCACTATGCATTTCACCTTCATTAGTCATGTCAACCACAAACAAGGGATTATCCTTAAAAACACATTCCACTTCAAAATCCTCATGAGAAGAACAAGAAATGGGATCACAATTCAAGGATTCATTATTTAGGTACAATGACTTCACATGACTATCTATATGACCAACTATATCAATACCAACACTAAAATGAGGTTTCTTAAGTTAATCACAAAACACTTCATTTAGTAGGTCATCATTACACATGAGTTGATCAACACCAATATCAATTGATAATGAACTATCATTCAAAGCATAAGTGTCAACACTAGGTGGACACTAATTGATCTTACAAGAAGAATCAATTTGGTCATCAATAGGATCAACTAGTGTATCCATATTCTTAAAATGCATATTATCAAAACATGTCAAAGAATCACATGACAATGTACTATTATTCAAGGCACAAGTGTGACACTAGGTGGACACAAATTGATCTTACTAGAAGAGTCAATTCGGTCATTAATAGGATCAACTAGTGTATGAACACTCTCAATAAATACATTATCACTATGTAACAAGGTGTCATCAAGATCATCACAAGGCAAAAGATCTTTAAGCTCACACATATAGATACTATCACTTACACTTAATTGGCTACTAGCCACACAAGGATATTCTACTTTTGATTAAGTGTAAGGTTTAGCTTTATTACCTTGTAGCTTATAGGAAGGATTGCATTCACCTTTCATTTTCATCATTGGAGAACATTTTCTCCTTTGGAAAGTTTTCTAGCACCTCATGATTCTTCATTGCTTGAGGTGCCTCACTAGGCTTGTCTCCAAGGATACCTCCATAAGAATTAAGACAACTAGAAAAGGAAGGAAAGTTACAAAAGTTAGTATAAGGTTGTGACAACCCTCTCATATCACTACTCACAACCTCTCATTTTTCCCTCTCTAGAGTTGTCACATATCACACCTTTACTCCTCTTAATCTTTTGTCTCTCAATTTTATTGGAGTTAGGACAAGTGCCAAGAATTCCTTGGAAAGGGTTTGGAGATCCCTTCACCTCTAAATTCCACTTTGGGTTGCAAGGAGTAGCCTTCATTTCATTCATTGGATCCTCTTCAAGCACATTTCCACAAGGAGTAGCATGTTTTGCTTTCGACTCTTTGGTATTAAGCTTGGAGACCATTTGAGAGATCTTGTCAAGAGTTATTAGCATGGAAAAAAATAATTTTTTTAATCCTCAAAGTACTAGGATCCTCAATTAGGAGTGGTTCACTTGTAACTTTTGTTTCAAGAATCTGCCTCTCCCGATCATACACATCTTAAAACAATGAATTCCCTCTACTTCTGTCACCCCCCAAAATGGTAATGATGGACAAGAATCGTATACACTTACTTTACAAGGCGTTTATGACATATAAGAGATTATGGGATAATAACGAGCAGGATATCTAATATGAGTTGTATATATACACGAGGGAGTTATACTAACAAAAACTGTACAATATACTACTATATGATGTCCATGAAGCCTCTAGCCAGTTTAACATACTATACTACGAATAACTAGTTGGCATAGGGCCTGACATACCCAACTAGAGACCTGTACATATAATAAAAAATACTAGACACAAACTGGCTCTAGAGAGAGATAGAGCTCACCAAAAATATCAGCTGAAAATGACAATAGAGCCTAACGTGGACGTCTGCTATCGCATGAATCTGAGACTGCATTAATAGTATATGGTAATGTGGACACGCCAGTACATATACAATATGTACTGGTATGAAAGCAGACAAAATAACAGCTAGAGAAGTACGGAAGCTCATATGAATCAAGTACCAAAGTGAAAAATTATGAGCATACAAGTACAACATATATTATATGAAACTGTAACCTATGTTCCAACCTTATTAGTTCATCGTAAAATGTCCAGGAGGGCATTCATTATAATATAGAACCTATAATTTGCCTAGTTGATGTACTTAAACTATCTATTGTACAAATAATCATACGATGGCCTACCAAAGACGATCTGAATCACATATAAGGTGTATGTCACCCCAAAAACATTTGACTATAATTTATACATATAACTGTAATCACAGTCTGATACAAGGTATGTCCCCCAGGGGCTCACTATGAGGTTCTGCCCGTAGGCTATATATGTCATATGTTGGTTCGAGTTAGGGGAAACAATGCATGACGTTCTAGCTGACTCAAAATACAAATGATGCCGCAAAAGTAGGTACGCCCCAACATTCGGGCTCACTATAATGGTCTGGTCTCGATCCTGTGCACAGAATCACGTCGAGCGCATATGCCAAGTAAAACCTATGTACCCTCCTGTTATTAACGTTTATCAAATAATGCCTCAAAGGCCTATGACATATGAATTACGGTAATGATCATTCAACTAATATATATATACAAGTGCAACTATGCTATGGCTATTTACTTTCATTCATAACGTGTGACCTATATATATATATATATATATATTGTCACGACCCGATTTTTCGAGTCCTGATGGCGCCTACCGTAACCCACCAATAGGCAAGCCAAACCCTAGCCCGGAGCGATAAGCGACAGGCTAACGGGTGGAATCTCAGGAAACAGAGATGAAGTGGAAGTAACCATACTAATAAACATGCTAGAAATACAAAAAAAATAAAATCAAAATATATATCCATACCAAGACTGAGAAGGAAGAGAACAATATATACAGCTGAGAACCCCTCCCAAGACCTGGTGAAGTCGGTACAAGAGCCACTACTAGACATGTCAAAAAAAACAAGACAGAAACCAAATATATACAACAAGTACTACAGTCTCGAGAGCAAAAGACTATACAATAGAGATGGAGTAGGATTTGCCTCGGACGTCAGTAAGCTCACCCTGCTCCGGAGTAAGTGCTGGAAAGAGAGTCACGTCAAAACCGTCGACTAGTGCCCGGATCTGCATCGGGGAAAAAGATGCAGAAGTGCAGTATGAGTACCGGGGCAACGGGTACTCAGTAGGCATCATCGGCCGACTGAGGTCAATATAATATAAGCAAGCTAAAATGCGAGGGTGCATGCTAGGTCCGGGGTATAAATAATAAGTAAATACACTACTGCCGAAGCGTGTAGATATGCTCAGGAGATAAATAAATACGATACTAAGTAAAGAGTAAATAAATGCATAAGTAAGCACTCAAGTCAAACATAACCTATCTGGGCCCCCATAAACCCGATAGGCACACGAAAGAAAACAATAACCCAGCCTGGCCCCCATAAACCGGCGGGACACACAAGAATAGTAAATGCATAGTCACCAGTGTCTCGAAGCTGTATCAGTATCCAGTAACCAGAATAACCAACAAGGGTGCACCGGGCTTGAACCGGCACCAATGGGTAATAACAAGAGGCCAGACACCGGAATCGAACCGGACATAGTGGATAATAACAATAGGCCACATATATCATAACTGCCGGACTCGAACCGGAACTCAGTACCAAAACTCTCCAATCATATCATAACCAGATGCCGGACTCGAACCGAAACTCATAATAATCAGTGGCCGAACTCGAACCGGAACTCATAATAATCAGTAACCATCATGCTGAATCAGTGGCCGGACTTGAACCGGAACTCATAATAATCCGTAACCAAGTGACATAATCCACACAAATACAAGTAAACGGGGACATACCAGCCCCAAAATAAACTCGAAACATAAGTAAAGGAGCTAACCCACCACGTACTACAAGTCTGGGTATACATTCTAAGTCATGGCAAGGCGGGTCCGCATTCTAAATCAAACTAGCCGACCCCGGTCAAATACGGTGCTATTAGAGACTAACAAGGATAAACAGGTCAAAAGGGCATAAATAGGGTAATTTAATACAAATGTTATCCTAAAAGATCATCTCGGGGATTAACTAAGCCTAATAAGGTTTAAAGCTAACTACACCGACTGTGAAGAGTAGCGGGGCCCACTACGGTGTCCCGGAACCAAGTCTGGGCTAAGGTTCCCCAAACCCCTACTAACAACGGTACAACATTAACCAACCCTATAAAAGTAATATCTAGCACACCACGAGGATAACAGGCCCGAAACACATCCGAACAAGGCCCTAACCGGCCCAAAAGGCCTAATCATAGCAAGCCAATGCCAATCCACAACTACCAGCCCAAACACTAGCATAATAATATGCAAATACTATAAACAAACTCAGTCTAGGTATATGGTAAGCCTAGCCTACCTGGACGCCGCCGAACGCTTGCCAAAGCTTGCTAAATAGGAGTCTTCCCCTTCCGTGAGACCTCAGATTTCTGCCACGCTAGCAGAATAATAAACTACATGTCAAAACATAAATTTTGACACCCATATTGCATTATTTCGAAAAAATATCTGAACGGTCCATGTGGGGCCCACTTGCGGAATCGCAAAACCGAAACCGTCATAGCGTCCCAAATCACTCCGTGACCAATAGTCACAACTAACACCGCTCAATTTGAGCTCAATATCTAGCTCAAATATCAACACCAATTCCAACAACCACCATAACTAAAACTACCGTAAAAATAAGAAAACATACCATAGAAATGACGAGAACGAGTCCACGAACTCAAATATACCAACCCCTAACCTTGAATCTCTCTAGAAATGTCTAAAGTTGAGCTTAAAGTGCTAAAAAAATGGTAGAATATATGTAGTTTTTTTTTTTCTTTAAACAAGACAAAATAAGAAAAGGAATTAATATTAGAGTATATATATATATATACACTACACGTACAAAGTCCCCAAAAGAAAGCAATCTTGTAGTCCAATACTAATTAATGTGACATGCACATGGCCTTATCCATTATTTTGCTCTCCGTATATATATATTCGGATACTGCGTAGGCTCGTGGTAAAATAAATATAATATTTTAAATATACCATTATGAATAGAAAATTATTTTGAACAAAACCTCTATAAAATAAAAATAAATATTATATCAACAAAATTAGATTTACTATCTCCATTTAAAAATATTACTAAATTATAAACTTATTATTAAAGTAATATAAACACATCATAACTAAAGAATTTTATAAATATCATAAATATTTTTGAAAGGTAATTAACTACGTCATTTTACCTAATTCAAATTTAATTTAATATTTTACAACGAGCTCAGTCTAAATAATATTCTCAAACGAACTGCCCGGGAACCGAATTGTCAGTCCCAGCAAGTCATAAATAACTTGGGGCAGTTATAGAAAAGCTCTAAACGCTGAGAACGCACGAAAATGAGGAAAATGACCGGGAAGGTCATTACAATATCCACTACTAAAAGGACTTTCGTCCGCGAAAGTCAAGAATAAGCATATACCTGAAGACGTAAACAAGTAGGGATACTGGGCTCGCATGTCACGTTCAAGTTCCCAAGTAGCCTCCTCAACTGGACGGTGACGCCATTGTACCTTAACCACTGGTATTTCCCGGGAGCGTAACCGTCTGACATCTCTGGCTAAAATGGACACAGGCTCCTCAACAAATGCTAACTTCTCGTCTTACTGAACCGAGTCCCACTGAAGCACATGCGACTCATCTGGGATATATTGTCGCAGCATAGAAACATGAAATACTGGGTGGATAGCTGAAAAGGTCGGAGGTAAGGCCAGTACATATGCTACCTCCCCGATTGTCCGAAGAATCTCAAAGGGTCCAATATACCTAGGGCTAAGCTTGCCCCTCCTACCGAATCGCATCACCCCTTTCATTGGCGATACTCGTAAGAAGACCCTATCACCAACTCTGAATCTCAACGGACGACGTCTACGGTCAGCATAACTCCTCTGTCTACTCTGAGCTGTCCGCAGCCTGTCCTGCATCACCCGAACTCGGTCCAAAGACTCTCGGAGCAAATCTGTGCCACGAGGACTGACTTCTGAAGTCTCAAACCATCCAACTGGAGACCGACACCGTCTACCATACAAAGCCTCAAACGGAGCCATCTGAATGCTGGAGTGGAAGCTATTATTATACGCGAATTCCGCTAAAGGCAAGAACTGATCCGACTGACCCCCAAAGTCTAACACACAAGCACGGAGCATATCCTATAACACCTGAATAGTCCGCTCTGATTACCCGTCGGTCTGAGGATGAAACGCAGTACTGAGGTCCACTTGAGTACCCAACTCCTCCTGGAAAGCCTGCCAGAAACTGGAGGTAAACTGAGACCCTCGGTCTGAGATAATAGACACCGGTACTCCGTGTAGGCGAACTACCTCCTGAATATATACACGAGCTAACTTCTCAGCACTGTAGGAAGTTTGAACAGGGATAAAGTGCGCAGACTTAGTCAACCGATCTACAATAACCCAAATACTATCAAAGCCACGAGAGGTGCGAGGTAACCTACCAACGAAATCCATCGTGATCCGCTCCCACTTCCACTCAGGAATGGGTAACGGCTGAAGTAGACCACCAGGTCTCTGGTGCTCGGCCTTTACCTGCTGACAACAAAGGCATCGAGCTACAAACCCTGCTATGTCTCTCCGCATACCACTCCACCAATAGTGCTGCCTCAGATCCCGATACATCTTAGCTGTCCCAGGGTGAATAGAATATCTGGAACTGTGTGCCTCGTGCAGAATCAACTGAATCAAATCTCTAACCCTCGGGACACAAATACGACCGTCAAACCTCAGAACACCATCAGAACCCAAGGTAGCTCTCTCAGACTCACCCCTCAATACCTGATCTCGAATGCTACAGAGACCGCTATCCTCAAACTGACGACCCTGAATCTGCTCCAGCAAAGTAGATCTAGCCTCAATACAAGCAACAATCCTCCTGGGGTCAGAAATATCTAATCGAACCATCGAGTTAGCTAAGGACTGAATGTCCAAAGCTAATGGCCGCTGAGAGACTGGAATGAAGGCTAAGCTACCCAGACTCACTGTCTTCCGGCTTAAGGCATCTGCTACCACATTCGCCTTGTCCGGATGATAGAGAATAGAGATATCATAGTCCTTCAGCAACTCAATCCACCTGCGCTGCCTCGAATTAAGATCTCTCTGAGTCATAATATGTTGAAGACTGCGGTGGTCTGTAAAGATCTCACAATGCACACCGTATAGATAATGCCTCCAAATCCGCAGTGCAAATACTACCGCTGCTAATTCCAAGTCATGAGTGGGGTAATTACGTTCGTGCACCTTCAGCTGTCTCGATGCATAAGCAATAACACGACCCCACTGCATCAGAACACACCCCAAACCGATACCAGACGCATCACAATACACGGTGAAACCCTCGCCCTCAACTGGAAGTGTCAACACAGGGGCAGATGTAAGTCGATCCTTGAGCTTCAGGAAGCTTGCCTCACAATCCTCGGACCACTGAAACGAAACCTCCTTCCTAGTCAGTCTGGTCATAGGAGATGCAATAGACGAGAAGCCCTCAACAAACCGTCTGTCATAACCTGCCAACCCAACAAAACTGCGAACCTCAGTAGGCGACGTGGGCCTAGCCCAACCTCGAATAGCCTCAATCTTCGCTGGGTCTACCATGATACCATGTCTGGATACAACATGCCCCAAGAAAGCTACAGACTCAAGCCAGAACTCACACTTTGAGAACTTGGCATAAAGCTGATGATCTCTCAAAGTGTGGAGCACAATCCTCAAATGTTGCTCGTGCTCCTCGCTACTCCTCGAATAAACTAAGATGTCGTCAATAAACACAATTACAAAGGAGTCCAAGTATGGCCTGAATACCCGATTCATCAAATCCATGAAAGCTGCAGGGGCATTAGTCAATCCAAAAGACATTACCAGGAACTCGTAATGGCCGTACCGAGTCCTGAAGGCTGTCTTTGGGATGTCCTCAGCCCTAACTCTCAACTGATGATATCCAGATCTCAAATCTATCTTTGAGAACACCGCTGCACCCTGAAGCTGATCAAACAAATCGTCAATACGAGGCATAGGATCCTTATTCTTCACTGTTACCTTATTCAACTGCCTGTAATCGATACACATACGCATAGATCCGTCCTTCTTCTTTACAAACAGAACTGGAGCACCCCACGGCGACACACTCGGCCTGATAAAACCCTTTCCCAAAAGATCCTCAAGCTGACTACTCAACTCTCTCAACTCAGCAGGAGCCATACGATACGGAGCCATAGAAATAGGTCGGGTGCCCGGCTCAAGGTCAATAATAAACTCTATATCACGCTCAGGAGGAAGGCCAGGTAGGTCAGTCGGGAATACATCAAGAAACTCACGAACAACAGGGACGGAGTCAAGTGACGGATTCTCAATGCTAGCATCCCGAACATAGGCAAGGAATGAATCACAACCCCTCGCTATCAATCTACGAGCCCGAACATATGAAATAATCCCCGTCGGTGTGCGGCTAACAGAACCCTGCCACACTACCGGGGGTACACCAGGCATGGCTAAGGTCACGGTCTTGGCAAAGCAATCCAAGACTGCATGATGAAAAGACAACCATTCCATGCCCAGAATCACATCAAAATCTACCATGGCCAATACAATAAAATCAACCTGAGTCTCAAACTCCTGAATAGTCACCAGACATGATCTATATACCCGATCCACTACTAAGGAATCACCAACGGGGGTAGATACACGTAAGGGCACAGATAATAACTCAGAACATAAACCCAACCGTGGTGCATAATAAGTAGATACATAAGAAAACGTGGATCCGGGGTCAAATAATGCAGAAGCTGGCTGACGGCATACGAAAATCGTACCTATAATCACCGCATTCGAAGCCTCAGCCTCCGGCCTAGCTAGCACGGCATACAACTGACGCTGGCTACCACTAGTCTGAGTACCAACCTGACTACCAGTCCGACCTTCCTGTGCTCCACCTCGAGAACCCTGGGGACCACCCCGACGACCCTGTGCACTACCTCTGCCTGCTGGCGGTACAGATCTGATGGGCTGTGCTGTCTGAACTGAAGGCTCAATAGCCCTGCGCTGAGAACAATCACGCGCGAAATGACCGAAAACCCCACAAGTATAACATGCTCCTGGCTCCCTGCTCGACCTAGAAGATCCAATATGACCACCTCTAGCAGATGAACTGGGTTGACCACGTCCCTGAGGCTGGCTAATAGAACCACTATAGGTGGGCTGACCCCTATCAGATATCTGCAAAGCTGACTGTACGGGCCTACTAGGCTGACCCTGTCGCTAAAAAGACTGCTGCTGATGATGAGGGTACCTACCCTGAAACTGGAAACCACGACCTCTGAGCTGCGAACCACTATAGCTCCCACTGAAACTACCCTGGACACGAGGTCTCTTATCGCTGCCCCCTTGGGCCTCGCGATCCATCTCCTCAATAGAGTATACATGCTCAATAATCTCTGCGAATGACTTCCCTGAAGTCACTAAACTCTGGGTAGCCCTGCGGAGTGGCAATCTCAGTCCCCTGACAAAACATCTAACTCTCTCGTACTCATCAGGCAAAATAGAAGTAGCGTGCCTAGCCAAATCATGAAACCTCGCCTCATACTCGGCGACAGATAATGAACCCTGAGTCAACCTGGAGAACTCATCCCTGAGCCGCTCCCGCATAGTACGGGGCATATACTTTCCCAAGAAAATCTCGGAGAACTGGGTCCAGGTAATCGGTGGAGATCCCACTGGCCTGGAATCAAGATATCCCCTCCACCATCTCCTCGCTGCAGTATCGAACTGATATGCCACGAAACCAACACCACGAGACTGTACCAATCCCAAATTCCTAAGTCTATCCTCGCAGCTGGACAAGAACTCATATGCATCCTCACCCGGAGTACCAGCAAATCTCGGTGGAGCTAATCTCAGGAAGTGACCCAACATCTTCTGCTCCTCGGCAAACATAACTGGCTGATCTATAACTGGCTGTAGAGCTACTGGTACAGGCAGTACCTCAACCCTCGGTGCCACAGCTACAGGCTGCGCCCCAGCACCAACTCCCTGTGCGGCTGGCTGTACTCCCGCAGCAGGCGGACCTCCAACTAATTCCAACAACTGAAGCAATGTACCTCGGAGCAAAGAAGCCTCAATAAATCCGGGTGGAGCCTGGGCTGCCCCCTGGCCCACCGGCTGCTGTGGCGGCGGAACATCTGGAACTATAACGGGATTGGGTGACTGATCCCTAGCACGATCTGGTCCTGGGGCTGCTACTCTGCCCTGCCTTCGACCTCTAGGTTAACCTCGACCCCTAACTGGAGCCCTCGCTGCAGGCTCGGGGTCCCGAACCCCGGCTCTCGTATTATGCGTCCTAACCATCTGCGTAAAGAATGAACCAAATCGAGATTAGAAACCAACATAGACACCAACGCACTAAGGCGAATCAAAGAAATAAGATTTACCCTAAACATGCTCGGTAGCCTCCCGAAGATAGGATACGGACGTCTTCGTACCGATCCGTGAGACTCTACTAAACATCGGCTCATGCACCAACAATACCAGTGAAACCTAGGCTCTGATACCAAGCTGTCACGACCCGATTTTTCGAGTCCTGATGGCGCCTACCGTAACCCACCAATAGGCAAGCCAAACCCTAGCCCAGAGCGATAAGCGACAGGCTAACGGGTGGAATCTCAGAAAACAGAGATGAAGTGGAAGTAACCATACTAATAAACATGCTAGAAATACAAAAAAAATAAAATCAAAATATATATCCATACCAAGACTGAGAAGGAAGAGAACAATATATACAGCTGAGAACCCCTCCCAAGACCTGGTGAAGTCGGTACAAGAGCCACTACTAGACATGTCAAAAAAAACAAGACAGAAACCAAATATATACAACAAGTACTACAGTCTCGAGAGCAAAAGACTATACAATAGAGATGGAGTAGGATTTGCCTCGGACGTCAGTAAGCTCACCCTGCTCCGGAGTAAGTGCTGGAAAGAGAGTCACGTCAAAACCGTCGACTAGTGCCCGGATCTGCATCGGGGAAAAAGATGCAGAAGTGCAGTATGAGTACCGGGGCAACGGGTACTCAGTAGGCATCATCGGCCGACTGAGCTCAATATAATATAAGCAAGCTAAAATGCGAGGGTGCATGCTAGGTCCGGGGTATAAATAATAAGTAAATACACTACTGCCGAGGCGTGTAGATATGCTCAAGAGATAAATAAATACGATACTAAGTAAAGAGTAAATAAATGCATAAGTAAGCACTCAAGTCAAACATAACCTATCTGGGCCCCCATAAACCCGATAGGCACACGAAAGAAAACAATAACCCAGCCTGGCCCCCATAAACCGGCGGGACACACAAGAATAGTAAATGCATAGTCACCAGTGTCTCGAAGCTGTATCAGTATCCAGTAACCAGAATAACCAACAAGGGTGCACCGGGCTTGAACCGGCACCAATGGGTAATAACAAGAGGCCAGACACCGGAATCGAACCGGACATAGTAGATAATAATAATAGGCCACATATATCATAACCGCCGGACTCGAACCGGAACTCAGTACCAAAACTCTCCAATCATATCATAACCAGATGCCGGACTCGAACCGGAACTCATAATAATCAGTGGCCGGACTCGAACCGGAACTCATAATAATCAGTAACCATCATGCTGAATCAGTGGCCGGACTTGAACCGGAACTCATAATAATCCGTAACCAAGTGACATAATAGTGCCAGAATCCACACAAATACAAGTAAACGGGGACATACCAGCCCCAAAATAAACTCGAAACATAAGTAAAGGAGCTAACCCACCACGTACTACAAGTCTGGGTATACATTCTAAGTCATGGCAAGGCGGGTCCGCATTCTAAATCAAACTAGCCGACCCCGGTCAAATACGGTGCTATTAGAGACTAACAAGGATAAACAGGTCAAAAGGGCATAAATAGGGTAATTTAATACAAATGTTATCCTAAAAGATCATCTCGGGGATTAACTAAGCCTAATAAGGTTTAAAGCTAACTACACCGACTGTGAAGAGTAGCGGGGCCCACTACGATGTCCCGGAACCAAGTCTGGGCTAAGGTTCCCCAAACCCCTACTAACAACGGTACAACATTAACCAACCCTATAAAAGTAATATCTGGCACACCACGAGGATAACAGGCCCGAAACACATCCGAACAAGGCCCTAACCGGCCCAAAAGGCCTAATCATAGCAAGCCAATGCCAATCCACAACTACCAGCCCAAACACTAGCATAATAATATGCAAATACTATAAACAAACTCAGTCTAGGTATATGGTAAGCCTAGCCTACCTGGACGCCGCCGAACGCCTGCCAAAGCTTGCTAAATAGGAGTCTTCCCCTTCCGTGAGACCTCAGATTTCTGCCACGCTAGCAGAATAATAAACTACATGTCAAAACATAAATTTTGACACCCATATTGCATTATTTCGAAAAAATATCTGAACGGTCCATGTGGGGCCCACTTGCGGAATCGCAAAACCGAAACCGTCACAGCGTCCCAAATCACTCCGTGACCAATAGTCACAACTAACACCGCTCAATTTGAGCTCAATATCTAGCTCAAATATCAACACCAATTCCAACAACCACCATAACTAAAACTACCGTAAAAATAAGAAAACATACCGTAGAAATGACGAGAACGAGTCCACGAACTCAAATATACCAACCCCTAACCTTGAATCTCTCTAGAAATGTCTAAAGTTGAGCTTAAAGTGCTAAAAAAATGGTAGAATATATGTAGTTTTTTTTTTTCTTTAAACAAGACAAAATAAGAAAAGGAATTAATATTAGAGTATATATATATATATACACTACACGTACAAAGTCCCCAAAAGAAAGCAATCTTGTAGTCCAATACTAATTAATGTGACATGCACATGGCCTTATCCATTATTTTGCTCTCCGTATATATATATTCGGATACTGCATAGGCTCGTGGTAAAATAAATATAATATTTTAAATATACCATTATGAATAGAAAATTATTTTGAACAAAACCTCTATAAAATAAAAATAAATATTATATCAACAAAATTAGATTTACTATCTCCATTTAAAAATATTACTAAATTATAAACTTATTATTAAAGTAATATAAACACATCATAACTAAAGAATTTTATAAATATCATAAATATTTTTGAAAGGTAATTAACTACGTCATTTTACCTAATTCAAATTTAATTTAATATTTTACAACGAGCTCAGTCTAAATAATATTCTCAAACGAACTGCCCGGGAACCGAACTGTCAGTCCCAGCAAGTCATAAATAACTTGGGGCAGTTATAGAAAAGCTCTAAACGCTGAGAACGCACGAAAATGAGGAAAATGACCGGGAAGGTCATTACATATATATACACCATGTGGCCTAAGGATTTCAAGTAAAGGAACTTACGATAGTATTGAATATTGTAAAGATTGACATAAAGAGAGAAAAATGGATGCTTATATGTTTGATGGTAAGACGAACGAACGATATGTAACAAATGAAAGCCTACCTTCAATATCCTATGAGAACTATGTTGACGTTTATAAAAAGAAGAGCTTTACATACCATAGTGCTTTACTAGCGACGGTAGTATTCCAAGCCTAAAATAATTCAACCCACAGAAGTGTAGCCTTTATCTTGCCAACCACTCGCTTCCGTTATCCAATGGGCAATCAATTAGCTGCAAAGATAACCTATACATCCATTAATAACCCATGACCCGAAGGTGCATTTAACAATTTATCCCGATAATATTCACTTATGCCCGAAATTAATCGAATTTCTTAATAAGAATCCAAAATGAATTCTTTAGTTTCTAATTTATAAAATCCAACATCAAGTCCACCCAATTGATAAGAATTCCTAAAACTCCACTTTTATAAAAACTCCATCTCTTTTACCCCTTTTCTCACAAACCTATTTTGAGAAGTAGTGTGAAAATCCAAATCAAACGATAATCAACAACTTATACTATACCCTAACATACATTCTATAATTAAATTCGAGTATGAGTGAAGAAATTACCTTTTGGAATTAAATCCCAACTTGGGTTCTTGATAGAATTTAAGAAAATCTTGGATGAAAACTAACTTAGGGTTGTGGTGATATGCCTCTCCTTCATAGCCTTATAATCCCCACTTTGATCCTTTAAATTACTTTTCCTTGTTGATGTGAAGGAAAGAAAAAAAAGGAGTAGTACGTTTTCTAGTTCTGGAACACTTCCAGAGAAGTGAAAGTACTCCCCCCCCCCCCCCCTTATCTACTTAACACTCTTTTAGGAGAAAAATTTTATAAAGTAGACCCCACCACTTTCCAACATTAACAATTAAAATAAATAAGGGAGTACACTTTAATTTTCTTAATATATTTGGCAGCAGTACCCTATATCAACACAAAGGGCAATTCCTCATCAAGTATGTGCACCATTTAATAATACACCATAATTCTCTTTACAGACCCAGGGTTGTACTTGTTTAAAGTGTCAACTTAATTCAAAATTTTCTGAGGTGTTACAATCTCCCCCATTTAGGATCACTGTCCTTGAATGATACTTATAGCTTACTTTCTATTTCATAACTATCCAAGACAACTATAAGATCATTTATCCAATTTCGGTCTCACTTTACCCCATTATAAGGCCTTTTAATTTGGCTAACTCTCTGAATTTTCAAAAATTTCGGCAGAGTTTTCTCTGTAAATAGGTCTATCGGGAACCTGCCAGCAAGCCAGAATATATCCAAATATGCTTCACAGTGCGTCACAACACAGATAATACTCAACAAATAATATACGAGGCTCCGCTTGGCCTTAAACTCAACAAATAATATACGAGGCTCCTCTTGGACTTAAGCTCAAATAAAAGTCATAACCAATGATGCAACTTACCTTATACTCTATATCCGTACGTTGTATCTATGTAAATCTCAAGAATCATAGGCACACATTATGTACCTAAACATATCAAATAAGAATCAAATGTTAACAGAATAAAATATAGTAGAAACTAACGATCATGTAAAGAGGCAAGTAGTTTAAGAACCTTTTGATGGTTCCTGGAACAAGTATGGATATTTATTTTTCATATCCTCTTTTGATTCCCAAGTGGCTTCTTCTATGTCTTGATTCCTCCAAAGCACTTTAATCGAAACTATGTCTTTAGTTCTCAACTTTCTTACCTGCCGATCCAATATAGCCATGGGGACTTCCTCAAATGACAAGTCTTCCGTAATCTCAATACCCTCTGTAGGAATGACGTGTGAAGGCTATCCTAAGCGTTTAAGTAGCATAGACAGATGAAAGATGGGATGTACTGCAGCTAACTCTGGAGGTAATTCTAACTCATAGGCTACAAGGCCAATATTGCGAATAACTCTATAAGGCCCAATATACCTGGGGCTCAGCTTACCCTTCTTTTCGAATTGCATAACGCCCTTCATAGGTGACAACTTCAGGAATATCAAATCGTCAATTTGGAATTTTAAATCTCTACGTCACACATTCGCATAAGATTTTTGCCCACTCTGAGCAGTTTTCAATCGTACTCGTATCAACTTAACTTTATCAACGGCTTGATAGACTAAATATGGTCCTAATACCTAAGTCTCGCCTACTTCAAACAACCCAATAGGGGATCGACATCGTATCCCATATAGAGCTTCAAATGGAGCCATACCAATGCTGGAATGATAGTTGTTATTATAAGCAAATTCTATTAAGGCAAATGATCATCCCAATTACCATTAAAGTCCAGCATGCATGCTCTCAACATGTCTTCGAGCATTTGAATAGTGCCCTCGGCTTGGCCTTCTATTTGCAGATAAAATACAGTGCTAAGATTCACCTGTGTACCCAAACTTTTTTGGAATGATTTCCAAAAATACGCTGTAAACTGGGCACCTCTATCTGAAATAATGGACATCGGGGTCCCATTTAGGCAAACAATCTCCTTTATATATAGTCTGGCATAATCTTCAACCGTGCTGGTAGACTTAATAGGAAGAAAATAGGCTGATTTTATCAGCCAATAAACTATTTCCCAAATAGAGTCATGTTTTCAATAAGAAAAAGGTAAACCTATGATGAAATCTATATTGATAGCGTCCTATTTCCACACTGGAATACTAAAGGTCTGAGCTAGGCCACCGGGCCTCTGATGTTCAGCTTTCACTAACTGACAATTGGAGCACCATGCTACATACTCTGCTATACCTTTCTTCATGTCGTTCCACTAGTAGATTTCTTTAAGATCATGATACATCTTTGTAGAGCTGGAATGGATTGAATAACGGGAGCAATGTGCTTCATTCATAATCAGTTGTCTCAGCCCATATACATCTGGTACACATAATCTACCTCGGTACCTCAAAGTGTCATCGACTGCTAGCTCAAATATTGTGACTCAATGTTGTTGAATTCCTTTTTTGTACTGGAGTAATAAGGGATAATCATACTGCCTCTGTTTCACCAATGCCACAAGTGATGACTCAGTGGTATTGAGTACCATAATGTCGGCATCTTCGGAATCCAAAAGACGGACTCCAAGGTTGGCTAATTTATGAACATCTCTAGCTACCTCATGCTGAATAGGTGACAAATATGCTAGACTACCCATAGATAGTCGACTAAGAGCACCTGCTACAATGTTACCTTTACCTAGATAGTAGAGAATATCCACATCGTAGTCTTTCAGCAACTCTAGCCATCTCTTCTGCCTCAAGTTCAGCTCTTTCTGCTTAAATAGATATTGAAGACTCTTGTGATCTGTAAAAATATCAGCATTCACTCCATACAGATAGTGGCACCATATTTTCAGCGTGAATACCACTGTTGCAAGCTCCAAGTCATGAGTAGGATAGTTTTGTTTATGCTTTTTCAATTGCCGAGAAGCGTACGCTATAACTCTTCCATGCTACATAAGAACGCAACCCAAGCCAATACGTGGAGCATCACAATACACAACATACCCTTCTATGCCCTCTGGTAAGGCTAATACTGGCGTTGTAGTCAATTTATGTTTTAGCACATGGAAACTTCTTTCACAAGCATCTGACCATTAGTACTTAACTGCTTTCTGCGTCAATTTAGTTAATGGGGCAGAAATAGAGGAAAATCCCTCCAAAAATCTCCTGTAGTAACCTGCTAACCCCAAGAAACTACGCATCTCTGTAGGAGTGGTTGGTCAAGGCCAATTCTTCACAGCTTCTATCTTTTGAAAATCTACTCTAATGCCTTCTCCAAATACCATGTGACCAAGAAAAGATACTAAGGTCAACCAGAACTCACATTTAGAAAATTTAGCATACAACTGGTGCTCTCTAAGTTTCTGCAATACTAACCTCAAATGATCTGCATGCTCAACTTCATTACGTGAATATATCAAAATGTCATCTATAAATACAATCATGTACATATCAAGAAAAGGTTTGAAAACCCTATTCATCATATCCATGAAGGCTTCTGGAGCATTTGTCAGTCCAAATAACATGACAAGGAATTTAAAATGCCCATAATTGTTCAAAAAGTTATATTAGGAATGTCTACTACACGAATCCTTAGCTGGTGATAACCGGACCTCAAATCGATCTTTGAAAAACATTTAGCTCCCTGTAATTGATCAAATAAGTCATCTATTCGGGGAAAAGGATACTTATTCTTTATTGTCACTTTGTTCAGCTACTTGTAATCTATACACATTCGCAACATGCCATCTTTCTTGCGTACAAATAGTACTGACGCACCCCATGGTGATATACTAGGTCGAATGAAGCCTTTACCAAGTAAATTTTTCAACTGCTCTTTTAGCTCTTTCAATTTTGCAGGCGACATTCTATAAGGTGGAATTGATATTGGCTTAGTACTGGGATCTACATCAATACCGAAATCAATCTTTCTGATGGAAAGTATTCCAGGAAGTTCATCAGGAAACACATCTGGATACTCGTTCACCACTGGTACAGATTGGAGAGTTAGTGCTTGTTTTTCAGCTTCAAGGTCTTTTACCTGGACTAGGTGATACAAGCACCTATTTGTAATAAGCTTTCGTGCTTTAAGATAGGAAATAAACCTCCCTCTAGGCATTATAGAATTACCCTTCCACTCAAGGACTGGCTCTCCTGGGAAATGGAATCGGGCCATCTTGGCTCAACAATCAACTGTAGCATAACAAGAAGATAACCAATCCATAACCATAATGGCATCGAAGTCGACCATTTCAAGTTCAACCAGATAAACCAATGTAGCACGGCTACATACTATCACCATGCAATCATAATAGACCTGTCTAGCTATGAAAGGCTCTCCTACTGGAGTCGATACTACAAATGGTTCACGTACTAACTCCGACTCTATTCCAAACTATTTATAATAAAAGGAGTAACATATGACAGGTTAGATCCTGGGCCTATCAAAGCATACACATTGTGTGAAAAAACAACTAAGGTACATGTGACCACGTCTGGAGATGACTCTGAATTTTGCCGACCAGCTAGTGCATACATACGATTCAGGTCAGCGCTCGAACCAGACCCTCTGCCTCTACCAGATCCTCTACCTGCTGGTGCCTGAGGACTTCGATAAGAAGAAGGTACTGATGAAGAGGAGGCTGATGCAGACCCTGTAGGCTGTGATTAATCACCTCTACCTCTATATTTGAGCTGAGGACAATCTCGAACCATATGACCCTCTACACCACACTAATAATAGGCATTTGAGCCATGTCGATACACCCCTCCATGTGCTCTGCCATACTGTTTGCATGTAGGTCGAGGTGGTAATCCCCGACTGGTTCCCCTCTGAGGACGTGAGTCTGGTACTCTAAAAGTCTGACCCTGCTCATATCTGCATCTTAAGAATATAGCTGGAGCATTAGATGTAAAGCACACAGCTGACTGGGCATGCCTATGTGGCCCTCTAATAGTGGAAGCTCCACTGCTCCCCTGATACTGGCTAGCCATCCTGGTTCTCTTACTCTGCTCCCTCTCGTTATCTACTTCACGATTTTGCTGATCCTCCTCTAACTGCTGAGCATGCGCCATGATTCTCGCTATATTTGAATCTATATTCATAGAAGCAACAGAAAGAAAAAGAACCCGCGAGGCCATTTACAAAGCGATGAATCCATGATGTTTATATACTAACCAACTCTGGAGAAAATCTGGACAACTGTGTAAACTGCAAACAGTATTCTTTGACACTAACATTACCCTGCCTTAGAGACAAGAATTCATCTACCCTTGCCTCTCTGAGCTCTAATGGCACAAAATGATCCATGAATGCCCTTGTAAAGTCCATCCAGACCACTGGGGAAGCATCCTGACCCCTTGAGGCTAACCACACATCATACCAATCAACAACAACCTTTCTTAATCGATAGACAGTCAATTCAACTGCATCTGTGTTCGATACCCGCATCACCCTAAAAATTCTATGAGTCTCATCAATAAACTATTGAGGGTCCTCTGCAAGATTAGAACCTGTGAATTCTGGCGGATTCATACGGAGGAAATCTTTGATCTTAGATTCGGCTAGGTCTCCCTGGGCAGCAACAGGCATATCCATATTCTGTCTCTGGGCCTGAATGGCTACCAACTGTGGGAGCAACTGTATCACTCCTTTGAGATCCTAGTCTGAGGCATGTGGTGGTGGGATAGGAACTACTGTTAGTACCACTGGAGGTGCAAAAGCCCCTGCAGGTCCATCTGTCCTGGGCATTTGAGAACCTGAAAGCATATAACCCCCTCAAACTTTCTTGAGTCCTATTCAGATCCACCAATACGGGAGATTGCCCTGTAGTGGTTGCCTCCTGAGTAGTGCTAGTAGTAGCTTGTTGGGCTGCTTTATCCTTTTATGTAGTAGACATGATCTATATCACAAATAAATAGAATATGAGCAAGAAATAACTTTATATGTTTTAGCTCTATTGCACGATCTAGATTATAAATGAAGGTCAAATTCCAAAATGCCAATATGGTCCCTTAATTATAAATGTGGTGCGCAACACACCGATAAATAAAGTCCTACTAGACACAGCTTCACAGACTCCCTGAGACAACTGAACCTAGGCTCTGACACCAAGTTTGTCATGCCCCAAAATGGTAATGACGGACAAGAACCGTATACACTTACTTTACAAGCACTCTATGACATATATGAGATTATGGGATAATAACGAGCAGGATATCTAATATGAGTTGCATATATACACGAGGGAGTTATACTAATAAAAACTGTACAATACACTACTGCATGATGTCCATGAAGCCTCTAGTCAGTTTAACACACTATACTATGAATAACTAGTTGGCATAGGGCCTGACATACCCAACTAGAGACCTTTACATATAATCAAAAATACTAGACATAAACTGGCTCCAGAGAGAGATGGAGCTCACCAAAAATATCAGCTAAAAATGACAATAGAGCCTAATGTGAACATCTGCTATCTTGTGAATATGAGATTGTATCAATAGTATGTGGTAATATGGAGACGTCAGTATATATACAATATGTACTGGTATGAAAGCAGACAGAATAACAGCTAGACAAGTACGGAAGCTCATTTGAATCAAGTACCAAAGTGAAAGAATTATGAGCATACAAGTATAACATATTTGATATGAAACTATAACCTATGCACCAACCTTATTAGTTCATCGTAAAATGTCCAGGAGAGCATTAATTATAATATAGAACCTATAATTTTCCTAGGTGATGTACTTAAACTATCTGTGGTATAAATAATCATAGGATAGCCTACCGAAGCCTATCTGAATCACATATAAGGTGTACGTCGCCCCAAATACATATGACTATTATTTATAAGTATAACTGTAATCACAGTCTGATACAAGGTATGCCCCCCAGGGGCTCACTATGAGGGTCTGCCCGCAGGCCATATATGCCTTATGTTGGCTCGAGTCAGGGGAAATAGTGCATGACGTTCTAGCTGACTCCAAATACAAATGATACCACAAAGGTAGGTACGCCCCAACATCCAGGCTCACTATAATTGTCCTGTCTAGATCTTGTGCACAGAATCACGTCGAGCGCATATGCCAAGTAAAACCTATGTACCCTCCTATTATTAACATTTATCAAATAATGCCTTAAAGGCCTATGGTATATGAATTACGGTAATGATCATTTAGATAATATATATATATATATATATATATACAAGGGCAACTATTCTATGGCTATTTACTTTCATTCATAACGTGTGACCTATTTATATATATACCACGTGGCCTAAGGATTTCACGTAAAAAAAACTTACGATAATATTAAATATTGTATAGATTGACATAAAGAGAGAAAAGTGGATGCTTATAAGTTTGATGGTAAGACTAAGGAATGATATATAACAAATGAAAGCCTACCTTCAATATCCTATGAGAACTATGTTGACGTTAACTTTTTGAGCCGGGGGTCTATCAGAAACAGCCTCTCTACTTCATCTGAGGTAGTGGTATGGACTGCGTACACTTTACCCTCCCTAGACCCCACTTGTTGGGAATACACTGGGTATGTTGTTGTTGTTGTAACTATGTTGACGTTTATAAAAAGGAGCACATAACATAGGTGGTGCCTTAGTGGCGAGGGAAGGTTTAGCTTTACATCCCTTAGTGCTTTACTAGCGACGGTAGTATTCCAAGCCTAAAACAATTCAACCCACCGAAGTGTAGCCTTTATCTTGCGAACCACTCACTTCTGTTATCCAATGGGCAATCAATTAACTACAAAGATAACCTATACATCCATTAATAACCCATGACCCGAAGGGGCATTTAACAATTTATCTTGATAATATTCACTTATGCTCGAAATTAATCGAATTTCTTAATAAGAATCCAAAATGAATTCTTTAGTTTCTAATTTATAAAATCCAACATCAAGTCCACCCAATTGATAAGAATTCCTAAAACTCCACTTTTATCAAAGTTCCATCTCTTTTACCCCTTTTCTCATGAACCTATTTCGAGAAGTAGTGCAAAAATCCAAATCAAACGATAATCAACAACTTATACTACACCCCAACATATATTCTATAATTAAATTCGAGTATGGAGTGAAGAAATTACCTTTTTCAATTAAATCCCAACTTGGGTTCTTGATAGCATTTAAGAAAATCTTGGATGAAAACTAACTTAGGGTTGTGGTGATATGCCTCTCCTTCATAGCCTTATAATCCCCACTTTGATCCTTTAAATTACTTTTCCTTGTTGACGTGAAGAAAAGAAAACAGATGAGTAGTACGTTTTCTTGTTCTGGAACACTTCCAGTGAAGTGAAAGTACTCCCCCCTTTATCTACTTAACATTCTTTTAGGAGAAAAAGTTTATAAAGTAGTCCCCGCCACTTTCCAACATTAACAATTAAAATAAATAAGGGAGTACACTTTAATTTTCTTAATATATTTGGAAGCAGTACCCTATATTAACACAAAGTGCAATTCCTCATCAAGTATGTGCACCATTTAATAATACACCATAATTCTCTTTATAGACCCGAAATTGTACTTGTTTTAAAGTGTCAACTTAATTCAAAATTTTCCGAGGTGTTACGACTTCTATGGCTCATTGATCCTCCCACCCTCCTCCAACATCATTATCATATAGAGAACTAGTCACATTAGAATGAGAATAAGAAGTACAAGTTCTTGCACCTTAAGAATTAGAGAATGTTCTTCGGCTATGGTCCACACGATGTCTTCGAATTGGTTCCACCCACACATCTATACCCCCTCGACTAGGATAGTAAGTAGCATAAGATGAGGAAGGTAATTCATACCCACAACTTCCCCTTCTATCACAATCTTCCTCAAAGAGTTCATAAGACATATGGGAGAAAAAATTATACCTCACATCGTTTTCATCACCATGGTGTGTAATATGAGAACCCCCATCTCTTCACTATCAAATTCATCATAAGAAACTTTTACTCCTTCATGTTCATCATAAGAGCAATAAGCTCTATGCATCTCATATTCGTCTCCGGTGTAGTAATTCTCATCACCATGTCCATCACAATCTCTTGGACCATCATAACCTTCATAGAATTCACCATCATACTCATGAGCTTCATTACTTTGCTCAGAATCACTCGAAGAACCCTCTTGTGGCTCATCATCGCTATACTCATAGTTCATGTCACTACAAGCATAGTCACTAATGTCATCCCCACAATAATCCGAAGCTATGGATGACATTCTCCCTTATATCACCTTTTGTACCTACAAAACAAGCAATAAGTTAGTAATAAAAGCCTCACGTCACTCTTAATATGAACTCTCAACTCACCTTCTATAACTTCTTTCCCAAATTGATAGTACTAGCTTTGCTCAATCAATTCAAGTTTATCTATCCTTGTGGAGGAATGGATCTTTGTGACTCTTGAAAAAAGGACAAACAATTGAATCTAAAAGGACTTGAATCAAGAAGTTTATATATGAATTAAGATGAGAAAAGTCAAAGAAAAGAAGCACGAAAGAAAAAGGACTCAAAAAAACTAAGTAACAAAAGTAGGAAAATTACTTATTGTTGCTTAATTTGATGAATCAAAGAAGTGATTTGATGTTTTAAAACTAGTTAACAAGTGAATAAATATGTTAATTACTTGTTAAATAGTTGAGAAATTGAAGGAGAAAAAGTTTTTAAAAAAAATCACGAAGTTTGGACACTTAGAAAATTTTTGAGGCCTCAAAGAAGTTTATCACTTTAAAGGATTTGATTTGATGATTAAAACTAGTTAACAAGTGATTAAAGATGTTAATTACTTCTTAAATAGTTGATAAATTGAAGTACAAAAAGAACAAAAAAAAAATCACGAAGTTTGGACAATTATAAAAAAATTTAGGTCCAAAAAACTTTACGACCCCCAAAAAAAAACTAAGTCTAAAAATCTGCACACTTTGCTACTGAAATTGGGCTCCACGCACCACATGGCGCGAGTGGGGAGGCTAGACGTGCTGACTAGGCGGTTGGTACTGATGTGGCACTGCGGTGTGTGTCAACTGTTGATTTTGACCATGACTACTGACGTGGCATGCACACGTGGAATTTCTTTTAATTTTTTTTTTTTTCAAATTTCAAAAAAAAAAATTCAAATTTCAATTTAAAAATAAAAAATAAAAATCCACAAGTGGACCCACTAACACTTTGGCCAACTTTGATTTGAAAATTTTTGAATCAAAGTTTAACTTTTCAATCTTCTTCTCGAAGAACAAGATGAAGATGCTCAAGAACACAAGAAAAAACTCAATCTTCAAGTGTTCATAACTCCTTCGTTTTTGCTCCAAATTCAACAAATTTTCGTCCACGCGCTCCTTTCAACACCATGAACAAACCCTACTTATTTTAGCCTTCAATTCTAAGCCAAAAAAATAAACCAACTCTTTAAAATTAACAAAGTTTTAAAAGCATCAAATCCTTCAATGGTAACTTCACTTTTATACCTCCAAATCACATGAAATTTGAGATTTAGGCTCAAAAAACACTAGGGAATCAAGATCTAGTGTCAAAAAAAAAAATCAAAACAATTTTTTTTTTCGATTTTTGAGAGATTTTTTTGGTTTTTTTTTTCCTGGATTTTTGAAGAGATCAAAATCCCAAGATTTAGATTTGTGAAAACAAACCTAAACGTAGGCTCCTGATACCAAAATGATAACGATCCTATTCGGAGGTAACTAAAATCGATATCGGAACGCATAATTAATCAACAAAATTAAAGGATAGTTGAGAAATAAGAGGTGAGAAGTGAAGAAAGAAAAGCTCAATTAAACATCAATTAAACCAAGGGAGAAAGAGAACTCAATCAAATGCACAAGAAACCAAATTGAATCCACAATATGATAACTCAATGATCAATCAAGCGAAGAAGATAACACAAGCAATTTGGGAATCCACCCTAATCACTCGACCAAAATTGGAGGATCCTTAAATACTACTCGTTTTGGGCCCAAATTTTAGCTGGAACCTCCCACCAATGTAGAGAACAAAACCCACTAAGAATCAAGCTTGAATCAACACCAAATAAAAGAACCCAATTCATGTTCTTTAAGTTCTTCAAGCTTCCTTATTCAACAATGGTGGAATTTCAAAATCCTATCTCCAAATGAGATGAAAACTCAAACCTAGACTCTATTGATACTAGTGAACAACAATCTAGTATCGAAAACACCAAACAAGACTCAAAATCATACAAAAATATTTTAGACTTTTGTCAAAAATGTATTTAGGAACTTTTTTTTACCCCTTACCTTCTTTTAAAGTTGACAGGTCATCAAAGAAGTGATAGGTCATCAGCTTAGCCATCAAGTCTAAATAGAATAAAGCTTTGTGGAATCTGTGCAAACGAATGGAACTGACGGGTCGTAAGATGCTTGATGGGTCGTCACATGAACCGTCATGTACTCCACTAAAAATGTTGTTTCTGCCTCAAGGTGACGTTTTAAGTGACGGGTCGTCACAATGATCCGTCAGTTCTAGGAAGAATGCTGACCAAGTGGCTTTTTGTTGATGAGTTGGCTTGACGGCTCATCAAGGCTGTGATGTTTAGTCACGCAATCCACCAAGCCTAGACAGATGCGAACTCTTGTGCCTCCAAAATTGTACTCCTTGTGGGCCGCTTTTGTACTCCTTTCTTGTCTTTTCCCTTTTTGGTATATTTTTTTTGTACTAACACTTATCTTTTCTTCTTTTGGCCCTTTCTTGGATCTAGCAACACCTTTTTAATGAATCTTCTTCTTGAAGATTTGAATGTCCTGCAGAACACTAAGAAAGAATATGAAGGTCCAAAATTCATAATTTTCTCATTTTTGCTCCAAATTCCACGAAATTCGAGATCCAATGTCCTTACGCTGGAGAACAAACCCCAAGTCTCGATTTCAACCCTATAATTTCAGATCTAAGAACTCACTTCCATTTTTCTTCAAACTTTAAACTCAAAAATGGTGGATCCTTTAATACTACTCATTTTGGCCCAAATTTTCGTTGGATCCTCCCCTCAATGTAGAGAACAAAACCCACTAAGAATCAATCTCGAATCAACACCAAATCAAAGAACCCATCTCATGTTCTTCAAGTTCTTCAAGCTTCCTATCACGCCCCGAATCCCATTCGGAACGGACTGGCACCCGAACTCGATAAGGCCCGAGAGAACCAATCTTTGCTCATGTCCGTTCATATGCATGTCTCTTTATGAATAGCATACTCTCGCATGTAACTTGTAACTTATAAAATATAAAATGCCAATGGCGGAAGTCATGGAAACATATACTATATATGAAACTTGGCTGTTAGGGCCATCAAGTCAAAATGGACATACCTCTTCTTCATTCATATACCCACATACGTCTACAAAAGCCTCTAACTGATGCATCTACAAGACCAACTTAAAGTCGAGACAAGTCCCTGCTTTATACAACATTCACAACATCAAAACAAATGTACAACTGTGACTCGGAAAGCCCCGAACCAACTGGAGCTCACCAAAGATCTGCAAATAACCGGTAACCTACTGTGGAGGTCTACTGGCACCTGCGCCTGCAGCAAGTAAAGTAAGTCCCCCAAGGGGGTCAGTACGAAGAATGTACTGAGTATATAAGGCCATAAGAATTTCATCATCCATAATAACAACAATGGAGTCAATATAAGAGAAATAGTCAATGTGAATAAACCATCTTTCTGTATGTGAGGAACCATGTACATTACATTCTTTACTTCTTTTGCCTTCACATTTATTCATCTTTATTGTTCTATCCATGATAGGCTGTTCTGTCGCCCCTAGGATGAGATTAACCCATGCTAGGTACTTTGACCCCTGGGATGTTATATTAACCCATGCTAGGCTTTCGTATCGCCCCTGGGATGTTATTAACCCATGCTAGGTACTTTGACCCCTGGGATGTTATATTAACCCATGCTAGGCTTTTGTGTCGCCCCTGGGATGTTATTAACCCATGCTAGGTACTTTGACCCCTGGGATGTTATATTAACCCATGCTAGGCTTTCGTGTCGCCCTTGGGATGTTCTTAACCCATTCTAGGTACTTTGACCCCTGGGATGTTATATTAACCCATGCTAGACTTTCGTGTCGCCCCTGGGATGTTATTATGATATATTGGGATCGACCCATGCTAGGTGTTTCTTCCACCCCTGGGATACCACCCAAGAATACTCATCAATTAAGTATTACTTCTTTCTTTCATTACTCTTTCTTTCATTCTAAAAGTGATACCTTTGTGATTGAAACATTCTTGAACTTGAAACACATACATACATTACTTCACGTCCTTACTCTTGTAAGATTGATATCTTTACTTGTGAGGGATAGATACATTAGCTTACACATTACTTCCTTCATTACTTTTGTGAGATTGGTACTTTTACTTGTGAGAGATAGGTACAAAGATAATCATAATATTATTGGACTTTGGAACATGACATGATTGGAAAAATGCTATTCAAAATACATAGATTCTCTTTGCATCATTACTCTCTTTGAGATAGTTCTTTTAGAAATTACAACGTTATGACAGCTTTGGAACTTCAGTCAATGAATAAGAGCTAAGTGAATCATAATTCATCTAAGAATAGGACACATGTGAATAACAATATATGTCAACCTGAATTGATATACTTCAAAACCCCTCGGAATAGAACAAGCCCAATGTCAATGTGAACAATATGCTGCAGAAGGATACGGAAAGAGTAACCTTACATACCTTATCTTCCCAATATGAATACATAATCCTATACATGAATACAATAGTCCAACTCCTTCCTTATGTTTCACTCTACAACACAAGTACATAACGGAGCTCACGTTAACAACCAACTACCTTACAAGTGCATAAGACGACAATGAGTTACATGACGTCCTTAAAATGTAATTTCCCCCTTGACAATACCATTTATGAAATCATCATACCAACAATACCACAACATTCCATACATTGACCAATACATCATAAACCAATAGCATGTCACACCAAGTTCATACTTTCCACTTCTCCATCAACACAACATCACAATTACTCTATCAAGTCACCTTAATACACTTCATAATAACATATCGGCCAAAATCCCATAATTTACACTTATAGAAAAACAACAAATTTAGAAACATAATCACACCATACATGTTGATATTTCATCCATACCATCACTTTCATCAAAACCACAAGCCACCTTTCAAGTTTAATTCACAAAGATGACACATCTTTTACAAAAACACAAAAGTGCACCACTTACACTTTTATACATAACCACCATGAACTAAATACTCTCCCATGCATATAATATATTAATACATAAGAATAATCACTTACCCAAACTTGCAAATGAGTGATCTTGTCCAAAGAAGTGCCTTAGGGTTCTTAGGGTTTGAGAGAAATATCTTGTAATTGTCTAAAAGGCATGAGAGTTTGATTGAATAAAAAATCAGCTTTGTGCCTTTATATAGTCCCTCATGTCATCCTTAGCCAATTCTTGGAATTTAATGCAATGTTTACTTGGTCAAATATGGAAGAATGGGTCATTTGACCTATTGGGCCAAGTCTTTTAATTCATTTTTGGGCTTTAAATTGAGCCCAATAACACATGTTATCTTAGCCCACCAAATTCAATGCATAATTCACCATCTATCTCATGGTAAATAATTTAATAAATGTAAAGACAATATTCAACTCCCGCGATTCATGCTCGAAGATTTAATCCCAAGAATAAGCGATTATTGTCACTCATGGCTTAATTCAACATAATTTAATAAAATAATTACGACGACGAATTAACCCCCACTTAGATGCCAAACTCACTCAAGAGTAGTCCCACTACGATGGAATAATGATACCATAACCCAAGAGTCCTATTTATAAACTAATAGTTGAAGAAATTTTTTTGCAAAAACCAGCCTGGCGAGCCTCTTTGCTGCCTGGGTCAGAAAATTTTTGGCCAAAAGCAGCCTGGCACGCCACCTGCAGCGCCCCACCTTAAAAATTCATTTTTGACTTTTCTTTGCGGATTTGGTTGGATCTTTCAAGTCCAAATCTTTTGCTTGCCTCTTAGCTTTAATATCCTTTGCTTGGAAGTCCATCAAACCTCGCTTTTTTTCACTTCCCAAATGCTCCACAAAGTCACAAACACCTCCTACAAAGGTCTCGTCTGATGTACTAGCACACTATCAAATTTTTTCGTCAATAACAATATGAAATACGTACTTAATGCTCTCGAACCTAGGGTAAACATGGTTCAAGGTTGTCAAGTAGGGTCGGGAACGTACGGGGTGTTACACTTCCTTAGTCAACAATGGAAGAATTTCAAAACCCTATCTCCAAATGAGATAAAAACTCCAACCTAGACTCTATTGATACTAAGAAAAAAGAATCTAGTATCAAAAACACCAAATAAGACTCAAAATCAAACAAAAATATTTTAGATTTTTTGATCTTTTGTCAAAAACGTATTTAGGACCTTTTTTGCACCCCTTACTTCATCTCAAAGGTGACGGGTCGTCAAAGAGGTGATGGGTCGTAAGCTTGGCCGTCAGGTCTAGATAAAATACAGATTTGTGGAATCTTTGCTGATGGATGGAACTTATGGGTCGTCAGATGCTTGACGGGTCGTCATATGAACCGTCATGAACTTAACTAAAAATATTATTTCTTACTCAAGGTGACGTTTTAAGTGACGGGTCGTCACTTTCCTGGCAGGTTGTTAAAGTGATCCGTTAGTTCTAGGCAGAATGGTGACCAAGTGGCTCATTGTTGACTAGTAGGCCTGATGGTTCATCAGGGCTGTTATGATTAGTCACTCAATCAGTCAAGCCTAGACAGATGCGAACTCCTGAGCCTTCAAAATTGTACACCCTGTGGGACTCTTTAGTACTCTTTTCATGTCTTTTCCTTTTTTGGAATATTCTCGTTTTGTACTAACACTTATCCTTTCTTCTTTTGGCCCTTTCTTGGATCTAGCAACACCTTTTTGATGAATCCTCTTTTGAAAGATTTGAATGTCCTGAAGAACACTAAGAAAAAATATGAAAATCCAAAATTCATTACTCTCTCATTTTTGTTCCAAATTCCATGAAATTCGAGATCCAAGCTCCTCACGCTATGAAGAACAAACCCTAACAACTATGAAGCCACGATTTCAACCCAATAAATTCTGATCTAAGAACCCACTTCCATTTTTCTTCAAACGTTAAACTCAAAAATGGTGGATCCTTCAATACTACTCATTTTGGCCCAAATTTCTGTTGAATCCTCCCCTCAATGTAAAGAACAAAACCCACTAAGAATCAATCTCGAATCAACACCAAATCAAAGAACCAATCTCATGTTCTTCAAGCCTCCTTAGTCAACAATGGAAGAATTTCAAAACCCTGTCTCAAAATGAGATAAAAACTCGTACCTAGACTCTATTGATACTAGGGAACAAGAATCTGGTATCGAAAACAGCAAACAAGACTCAAAATCAAACAAAAATATTTTGGATTTTTTAATCTTTGTCAAAAACGTATTTAGGACCTTTTTTGTACCCTTTACTTCGTCTCGAAGGTGCGGGTCGTTAAAGAGGTGATAGGTCATCAGCTTGGCTGTCAGGTCTAGATAAAATGCAGATTTGTGGAATCTTTGCAGATGGATGGAACTTATGGGTCGTCAGATGCTTGACGGGTCGTCATATGACCCGTCATGAACTTTAACTAAAAATGTTGTTTCTGTCTCAAGGTGACGTTTTAAATGACGGGTCGTCACTTTCCTGACAGGTTTCCAAAGTGATCCATCAGTTCTAGGCAGAATGGTGACCAAGTGGCTCCTTGTTGACGAGTAGGCCTGATGATTCATTAGGGCTGTGATGATTAGTAACTCAATCAGTCAAGCCTAGACAGATGCGAACTCCTAAGCCTTCAAAATTGTACACCCTGTAGGCCTCATTAGTACTCCTTTCTTGTCTTTTCCTTTTTCAGAATAATCTCTTTTTGGACTAACACTTATCATTTCTTCTTTTGGCCCTTTCTTGGATCTAGCAACACCTTTTTGATGAATCCTCTTCTGAACGATTTGAATGTCCTCAAGAACACTAAGAAAAAATATGAAGATCCAAAATTCATAACTGTCTCATTTTTGCTCCAAATTTCATGAAATTCGAGATCCAAGCTCCTCACGCTATGGAGAACAAACCCTAACAACTATGAAGCCATGATTTAAACCCAATAATTTCTTATCTAAGAACCCACTTCCATTTTTCTTCAAACTTCAAACTCAAAAATGATGGATCCTTTAATACTACTCGATTTGGGCACAAATTTCAGCTGGAGCTTCCTTTCAACGTAGAGAAAAAACCCCACTAAGAATCAAGTTTTAATCAACACCAAAATCAAATAATCCAATTCATGTTCTTCAAGTTCTTCAAGCTTCCTAGTTCAACAATGGTGGAATTTCAAAACCCTATCTCCAAATGAGATGCAAAACTCCAACCTAGACTCTATTAATACTAGGGAACAAGTATCTAGTATTGGAAACATCAAACAAGACTCAAAATCAAAAAAAAAATACTTTGAATTTTTGTCAAAAATGTTTTTAGGACCTTTTTTTTTCCCCTTACCTCGTCTATAAGGTGATGGGTCGTCAAAGAGGTGACGGGTGGTAAGCTTGGCCGTCTGGTCTGTACAGAATGGAGCTTTGTGGAATTTTTGCTGACGAATGGAACTGATGGGTCGTAAGATGCTTGACGGGTCATCACATGAACCGCCATACACTTCACTAGAAATGTTGTATCTGCCTCAAGATGACGTTTCAATTGACTGGTCGTCAAAGTGATCCGTAAGATCTAGGCCGAATGGTGACCAAGTGGCTCCTTGTTGACGAGCTGGTCTAACGGTTCGTCAAGGTTGTGACGATTAGCCACTTAATCCGTCAAGCCTACACTGATTCGAACTCCTGAGCCTCCAAAATTGTACTCCCTATAGACCCCTTTTGTACTCCTTACTTGTCTTTTCCCTTTTTGGTATATTCTTATTTTGTACTAACACTTATCTTTTCTTCTTCTGGCCCTTTCTTGGATCTAACAACACCTTTTTGATGAATCTTCTTCTTGAAGATTTGAATGTCCTCTAGAACACTAAGAAAATATATGAAGGTCCAAAATTCATAATTTTCTTATTTTTGCTCCAAATTCCACGAAATTCGAGATCCAAGATCCTTACACAGGAGAACAAACCGATTTCAACCCTATAATTTCAGATCTAAGAACACACTTCCATTTTTCTTCAAACGTTAAACTCAAAAATGGTGGATCTTTCAATACTACTCATTTTGGCCCAAATTTCCGCTGCATCCTCCCCTCAATGTAGAGAAAAAAACCCACTAAGAATCAAGCTCGAATCAACACCAAATAAAAGAACCCATCTCATGTTCTTCAAGTTCTTAAAGCTTCCTTAGTCAACAATGGAAGAATTTCAAAACCCTATCTCCAAATGATATAAAAACTCAAACCTAGGCTTTATCGATACTAGGGAACAAGAATCTAGTATCAAAAATACCAAACAAGACTCAAAATCAAACAAAAATATTTTGGATTTTTTGATTTTTGATTTTTGTCAAAAAAGTATTTAAGACGTTTTTTGTACCCCTTACTTCGTCTCAAAGGTGACGGGTCATCAAAGAGGTGATGGGTCGTAAGCTTGGCTATCAGGTCTAGATAAAATGCAGATTTGTGGAATCTATGCTGATGGATGCAACTTATGGGTCGTCAAATGCTTGACGGGTCATCATATGAACCGTCATGAACTTTAACTAAAAATGTTGTTTCTGTCTCAAGATGACGTTTTAAGTGACGGGTCTTCACTTTCCTGACAGGTTGTCAAAGTGATCCGTCAGTTCTAGGCAGAATGGTGACCAAGTGGCTCCTTGTTGACAAGTAGGCCTGATGGTTCATCAGGGCTGTGACGATTAGTCACTCAATTAGTCAAGCCTAGACAGATGCGAAATCCTGAGCCTTCAAAATTGTACACCCTGTGGGCCTCTTTAGTACTCCTTTCTTGTCTTTACCTTTTTCAGAATATTCTCTTTTTGTACTAACACTTATCCTTTCTTCTTTTGGCCCTTTTTTGGATCTAGCAACACCTTTTTGATGAATCCTCTTCTGAAAGATTTGAATGTCCTGAAGAACACTAAGAAAAAATATGAAGATCCAAAATTCATAACTCTCTCATTTTAGCTCCAAATTCCATGAAATACGAGATCCAAGCTCCTCAAGCTATGGAGAACAAACCCTAACAACTATGAAGCCATGATTTCAACCCAATAATTTCTGATCTAAGAACCCACTTCCATTTTTTTTCATACTTCAAACTCAAAAATGATGGATACTTCAATACTACTCGATTTGGGCACAAATTTCAGCTGGAGCTTCCTCTCAACGTAGAGAACAAAACCCACAAAGAATAAAGCTCTAATCAACACCAAATCAAAGAACCCAATTCATGTTCTTCAAGTTCTTCAAGCTTCCTTAATCAACAATGGAAGAATTTCAAAACCCTATCTCCAAATGGGATAAAAACTCCAACCTAGACTCTATTGATACTAGGGAACAAGAATCTAGTATCTAAAACACCAAACAAGACTAAAAATCAAACAAAAATATTTTGGATTTTTGTTAAAAAAAAAAATTTAGGACCTTTTGTTTTACCCCTTACCTCGTCTCAAAGGTGATGGGTCGTCAAAGAGGTGACGGGTGGTAAGCTTGGCCGTAAGGTCTGAACAGAATGGAGCTTTGTGGAAATTTTACTGATGAATGGAACTGACGGGTCGTCAGATGCTTGACGGGTTATCACATGAATCGTCAAACACTTCACTAAAAATGTTGTATCTGCCTCAAGATGACGTTTGAATTGACGGGCCGTTGCTTGATTGACAGGTCTTCATATTGATCCGTCAGTTCTAGGTCGAATAGTGACCAAGTTGCTCCTTGTTGACTAGCGGGTCTAACGGTTCGTCAAGGTTGTGTCGATTAGCCATGTAATCCGTCAAGCCAACACTGATGCGAACTCTTGAGCCTCTAAAATTGTACTCCCTGTAGACCCCTTTTATACTCCTTTCTTGTCTTTTCCCTTTTTGGTATATTCTTTTTTTGTACTAGCACTTATCTTTTCTTCTTTTGGCCCTTTCTTGGATCTTGCAACACCTTTTTGATGAATCTTCTTCTTGAAGATTTGAATATCCTCCGGAACACTAAGAAAAAATATAAACGTCCAAAATTCTTAATTTTCTCATTTTTGCTCCAAATTCCCCGAAACTCGAGATCCAAAATCTTTATGCTGTACAACAAACCCCAAGCCTCGATTTCAACCCTATAATTTCAGATCTAAGAACCCACTTCCATTTTTCTTCAAACGTTAAACTCAAAAATGGTGGATCCTTCAATACTACTCATTTTGGCCCAAATTTCTGTTGAATCCTCCCCTCAATGTAAAGAACAAAACCCACTAAGAATCAATCTCGAATCAACACCAAATCAAAGAACCAATCTCATGTTCTTCAAGCCTCCTTAGTCAACAATGGAAGAATTTCAAAACCCTGTCTCAAAATGAGATAAAAACTCGTACCTAGACTCTATTGATACTAGGGAACAAGAATCTGGTATCGAAAACAGCAAACAAGACTCAAAATCAAACAAAAATATTTTGGATTTTTTAATCTTTGTCAAAAACGTATTTAGGACCTTTTTTGTACCCTTTACTTCGTCTCGAAGGTGCGGGTCGTTAAAGAGGTGATAGGTCGTCAGCTTGGCCGTCAGGTCTAGATAAAATGCAGATTTGTGGAATCTTTGCAGATGGATGGAACTTATGGGTCGTCAGATGCTTGATGGGTCGTCATATGACCCGTCATGAACTTTAACTAAAAATGTTGTTTCTGTCTCAAGGTGACGTTTTAAATGACGGGTCGTCACTTTCCTGACAGGTTTCCAAAGTGATCCATCAGTTCTAGGCAGAATGGTGACCAAGTGGATCCTTGTTGACGAGTAGGCCTGATGATTCATTAGGGCTGTGATGATTAGTAACTCAATCAGTCAAGCCTAGACAGATGCGAACTCCTAAGCCTTCAAAATTGTACACCCTGTAGGCCTCATTAGTACTCCTTTCTTGTCTTTTCCTTTTTCAGAATAATCTCTTTTTGGACTAACACTTATCCTTTCTTCTTTTGGCCCTTTCTTGGATCTAGCAACACCTTTTTGATGAATCCTCTTCTGAACGATTTGAATGTCCTCAAGAACACTAAGAAAAAATATGAAGATCCAAAATTCATAACTGTCTCATTTTTGCTCCAAATTTCATGAAATTCGAGATCCAAGCTCCTCACGCTATGGAGAACAAACCCTAATAACTATGAAGCCATGATTTAAACCCAATAATTTCTTATCTAAGAACCCACTTCCATTTTTCTTCAAACTTCAAACTCAAAAATGATGGATCCTTTAATACTACTCGATTTGGGCACAAATTTCAGCTGGAGCTTCCTTTCAACGTAGAGAAAAAACCCCACTAAGAATCAAGTTTTAATCAACACCAAAATCAAATAATCCAATTCATGTTCTTCAAGTTCTTCAAGCTTCCTAGTTCAACAATGGTGGAATTTCAAAACCCTATCTCCAAATGAGATGCAAAACTCCAACCTAGACTCTATTAATACTAGGGAACAAGTATCTAGTATTGGAAACATCAAACAAGACTCAAAATCAAAAAAAAAATACTTTGAATTTTTGTCAAAAATGTTTTTAGGACCTTTTTTTTTCCCCTTACCTCGTCTATAAGGTGATGGGTCGTCAAAGAGGTGACGGGTGGTAAGCTTGGCCGTCTGGTCTGTACAGAATGGAGCTTTGTGGAATTTTTGCTGACGAATGGAACTGATGGGTCGTAAGATGCTTGACGGGTCATCACATGAACCGCCATACACTTCACTAGAAATGTTGTATCTGCCTCAAGATGACGTTTCAATTGACTGGTCGTCAAAGTGATCCGTAAGATCTAGGCCGAATGGTGACCAAGTGGCTCCTTGTTGACGAGCTGGTCTAACGGTTCGTCAAGGTTGTGACGATTAGCCACTTAATCCGTCAAGCCTACACTGATTCGAACTCCTGAGCCTCCAAAATTGTACTCCCTATAGACCCCTTTTGTACTCCTTACTTGTCTTTTCCCTTTTTGGTATATTCTTATTTTGTACTAACACTTATCTTTTCTTCTTCTGGCCCTTTCTTGGATCTAACAACACCTTTTTGATGAATCTTCTTCTTGAAGATTTGAATGTCCTCTAGAACACTAAGAAAATATATGAAGGTCCAAAATTCATAATTTTCTTATTTTTGCTCCAAATTCCACGAAATTCGAGATCCAAGATCCTTACACAGGAGAACAAACCGATTTCAACCCTATAATTTCAGATCTAAGAACACACTTCCATTTTTCTTCAAACGTTAAACTCAAAAATGGTGGATCTTTCAATACTACTCATTTTGGCCCAAATTTCCGCTGCATCCTCCCCTCAATGTAGAGAAAAAAACCCACTAAGAATCAAGCTCGAATCAACACCAAATAAAAGAACCCATCTCATGTTCTTCAAGTTCTTAAAGCTTCCTTAGTCAACAATGGAAGAATTTCAAAACCCTATCTCCAAATGATATAAAAACTCAAACCTAGGCTTTATCGATACTAGGGAACAAGAATCTAGTATCAAAAATACCAAACAAGACTCAAAATCAAACAAAAATATTTTGGATTTTTTGATTTTTGATTTTTGTCAAAAAAGTATTTAAGACGTTTTTTGTACCCCTTACTTCGTCTCAAAGGTGACGGGTCATCAAAGAGGTGATGGGTCGTAAGCTTGGCTATCAGGTCTAGATAAAATGCAGATTTGTGGAATCTATGCTGATGGATGCAACTTATGGGTCGTCAAATGCTTGACGGGTCATCATATGAACCGTCATGAACTTTAACTAAAAATGTTGTTTCTGTCTCAAGATGACGTTTTAAGTGACGGGTCTTCACTTTCCTGACAGGTTGTCAAAGTGATCCGTCAGTTCTAGGCAGAATGGTGACCAAGTGGCTCCTTGTTGACAAGTAGGCCTGATGGTTCATCAGGGCTGTGACGATTAGTCACTCAATTAGTCAAGCCTAGACAGATGCGAAATCCTGAGCCTTCAAAATTGTACACCCTGTGGGCCTCTTTAGTACTCCTTTCTTGTCTTTACCTTTTTCAGAATATTCTCTTTTTGTACTAACACTTATCCTTTCTTCTTTTGGCCCTTTTTTGGATCTAGCAACACCTTTTTGATGAATCCTCTTCTGAAAGATTTGAATGTCCTGAAGAACACTAAGAAAAAATATGAAGATCCAAAATTCATAACTCTCTCATTTTAGCTCCAAATTCCATGAAATACGAGATCCAAGCTCCTCAAGCTATGGAGAACAAACCCTAACAACTATGAAGCCATGATTTCAACCCAATAATTTCTGATCTAAGAACCCACTTCCATTTTTTTTCATACTTCAAACTCAAAAATGATGGATACTTCAATACTACTCGATTTGGGCACAAATTTCAGCTGGAGCTTCCTCTCAACGTAGAGAACAAAACCCACAAAGAATAAAGCTCTAATCAACACCAAATCAAAGAACCCAATTCATGTTCTTCAAGTTCTTCAAGCTTCCTTAATCAACAATGGAAGAATTTCAAAACCCTATCTCCAAATGGGATAAAAACTCCAACCTAGACTCTATTGATACTAGGGAACAAGAATCTAGTATCTAAAACACCAAACAAGACTAAAAATCAAACAAAAATATTTTGGATTTTTGTTAAAAAAAAAAATTTAGGACCTTTTGTTTTACCCCTTACCTCGTCTCAAAGGTGATGGGTCGTCAAAGAGGTGACGGGTGGTAAGCTTGGCCGTAAGGTCTGGACAGAATGGAGCTTTGTGGAAATTTTACTGATGAATGGAACTGACGGGTCGTCAGATGCTTGACGGGTTATCACATGAATCGTCAAACACTTCACTAAAAATGTTGTATCTGCCTCAAGATGACGTTTGAATTGACGGGCCGTTGCTTGATTGACAGGTCTTCATATTGATCCGTCAGTTCTAGGTCGAATAGTGACCAAGTTGCTCCTTGTTGACTAGCGGGTCTAACGGTTCGTCAAGGTTGTGTCGATTAGCCATGTAATCCGTCAAGCCAACACTGATGCGAACTCTTGAGCCTCTAAAATTGTACTCCCTGTAGACCCCTTTTATACTCCTTTCTTGTCTTTTCCCTTTTTGGTATATTCTTTTTTTGTACTAGCACTTATCTTTTCTTCTTTTGGCCCTTTCTTGGATCTTGCAACACCTTTTTGATGAATCTTCTTCTTGAAGATTTGAATATCCTCCGGAACACTAAGAAAAAATATAAACGTCCAAAATTCTTAATTTTCTCATTTTTGCTCCAAATTCCCCGAAACTCGAGATCCAAAATCTTTATGCTGTACAACAAACCCCAAGCCTCGATTTCAACCCTATAATTTCAGATCTAAGAACCCACTTCCATTTTTCTTCAAACGTTAAACTCAAAAATGGTGGATCCTTCAATACTACTCATTTTGGCCCAAATTTCTGTTGAATCCTCCCCTCAATGTAAAGAACAAAACCCACTAAGAATCAATCTCGAATCAACACCAAATCAAAGAACCAATCTCATGTTCTTCAAGCCTCCTTAGTCAACAATGGAAGAATTTCAAAACCCTGTCTCAAAATGAGATAAAAACTCGTACCTAGACTCTATTGATACTAGGGAACAAGAATCTGGTATCGAAAACAGCAAACAAGACTCAAAATCAAACAAAAATATTTTGGATTTTTTAATCTTTGTCAAAAACGTATTTAGGACCTTTTTTGTACCCTTTACTTCGTCTCGAAGGTGCGGGTCGTTAAAGAGGTGATAGGTCGTCAGCTTGGCCGTCAGGTCTAGATAAAATGCAGATTTGTGGAATCTTTGCAGATGGATGGAACTTATGGGTCGTCAGATGCTTGACGGGTCGTCATATGACCCGTCATGAACTTTAACTAAAAATGTTGTTTCTGTCTCAAGGTGACGTTTTAAATGACGGGTCGTCACTTTCCTGACAGGTTTCCAAAGTGATCCATCAGTTCTAGGCAGAATGGTGACCAAGTGGCTCCTTGTTGACGAGTAGGCCTGATGATTCATTAGGGCTGTGATGATTAGTAACTCAATCAGTCAAGCCTAGACAGATGCGAACTCCTAAGCCTTCAAAATTGTACACCCTGTAGGCCTCATTAGTACTCCTTTCTTGTCTTTTCCTTTTTCAGAATAATCTCTTTTTGGACTAACACTTATCCTTTCTTCTTTTGGCCCTTTCTTGGATCTAGCAACACCTTTTTGATGAATCCTCTTCTGAACGATTTGAATGTCCTCAAGAACACTAAGAAAAAATATGAAGATCCAAAATTCATAACTGTCTCATTTTTGCTCCAAATTTCATGAAATTCGAGATCCAAGCTCCTCACGCTATGGAGAACAAACCCTAACAACTATGAAGCCATGATTTAAACCCAATAATTTCTTATCTAAGAACCCACTTCCATTTTTCTTCAAACTTCAAACTCAAAAATGATGGATCCTTCAATACTACTCGATTTGGGCACAAATTTCAGCTGGAGCTTCCTTTCAACGTAGAGAAAAACCCCCACTAAGAATCAAGTTTTAATCAACACCAAAATCAAATAATCCAATTCATGTTCTTCAAGTTCTTCAAGCTTCCTAGTTCAACAATGGTGGAATTTCAAAACCCTATCTCCAAATGAGATGCAAAACTCCAACCTAGACTCTATTAATACTAGGGAACAAGTATCTAGTATTGGAAACATCAAACAAGACTCAAAATCAAAAAAAAAATACTTTGAATTTTTGTCAAAAATGTTTTTAGGACCTTTTTTTTTCCCCTTACCTCGTCTATAAGGTGATGGGTCGTCAAAGAGGTGACGGGTGGTAAGCTTGGCCGTCTGGTCTGTACAGAATGGAGCTTTGTGGAATTTTTGCTGACGAATGGAACTGATGGGTCGTAAGATGCTTGACGGGTCATCACATGAACCGCCATACACTTCACTAGAAATGTTGTATCTGCCTCAAGATGACGTTTCAATTGACTGGTCGTCAAAGTGATCCGTAAGATCTAGGCCGAATGGTGACCAAGTGGCTCCTTGTTGACGAGCTGGTCTAACGGTTCGTCAAGGTTGTGACGATTAGCCACTTAATCCGTCAAGCCTACACTGATTCGAACTCCTGAGCCTCCAAAATTGTACTCCCTATAGACCCCTTTTGTACTCCTTACTTGTCTTTTCCCTTTTTGGTATATTCTTATTTTGTACTAACACTTATCTTTTCTTCTTCTGGCCCTTTCTTGGATCTAACAACACCTTTTTGATGAATCTTCTTCTTGAAGATTTGAATGTCCTCTAGAACACTAAGAAAATATATGAAGGTCCAAAATTCATAATTTTCTTATTTTTGCTCCAAATTCCACGAAATTCGAGATCCAAGATCCTTACACAGGAGAACAAACCGATTTCAACCCTATAATTTCAGATCTAAGAACACACTTCCATTTTTCTTCAAACGTTAAACTCAAAAATGGTGGATCTTTCAATACTACTCATTTTGGCCCAAATTTCCGCTGCATCCTCCCCTCAATGTAGAGAAAAAAACCCACTAAGAATCAAGCTCGAATCAACACCAAATAAAAGAACCCATCTCATGTTCTTCAAGTTCTTAAAGCTTCCTTAGTCAACAATGGAAGAATTTCAAAACCCTATCTCCAAATGATATAAAAACTCAAACCTAGGCTTTATCGATACTAGGGAACAAGAATCTAGTATCAAAAATACCAAACAAGACTCAAAATCAAACAAAAATATTTTGGATTTTTTGATTTTTGATTTTTGTCAAAAAAGTATTTAAGACGTTTTTTGTACCCCTTACTTCGTCTCAAAGGTGACGGGTCATCAAAGAGGTGATGGGTCGTAAGCTTGGCTATCAGGTCTAGATAAAATGCAGATTTGTGGAATCTATGCTGATGGATGCAACTTATGGGTCGTCAAATGCTTGACGGGTCATCATATGAACCGTCATGAACTTTAACTAAAAATGTTGTTTCTGTCTCAAGATGACGTTTTAAGTGACGGGTCTTCACTTTCCTGACAGGTTGTCAAAGTGATCCGTCAGTTCTAGGCAGAATGGTGACCAAGTGGCTCCTTGTTGACAAGTAGGCCTGATGGTTCATCAGGGCTGTGACGATTAGTCACTCAATTAGTCAAGCCTAGACAGATGCGAAATCCTGAGCCTTCAAAATTGTACACCCTGTGGGCCTCTTTAGTACTCCTTTCTTGTCTTTACCTTTTTCAGAATATTCTCTTTTTGTACTAACACTTATCCTTTCTTCTTTTGGCCCTTTTTTGGATCTAGCAACACCTTTTTGATGAATCCTCTTCTGAAAGATTTGAATGTCCTGAAGAACACTAAGAAAAAATATGAAGATCCAAAATTCATAACTCTCTCATTTTAGCTCCAAATTCCATGAAATACGAGATCCAAGCTCCTCAAGCTATGGAGAACAAACCCTAACAACTATGAAGCCATGATTTCAACCCAATAATTTCTGATCTAAGAACCCACTTCCATTTTTTTTCATACTTCAAACTCAAAAATGATGGATACTTCAATACTACTCGATTTGGGCACAAATTTCAGCTGGAGCTTCCTCTCAACGTAGAGAACAAAACCCACAAAGAATAAAGCTCTAATCAACACCAAATCAAAGAACCCAATTCATGTTCTTCAAGTTCTTCAAGCTTCCTTAATCAACAATGGAAGAATTTCAAAACCCTATCTCCAAATGGGATAAAAACTCCAACCTAGACTCTATTGATACTAGGGAACAAGAATCTAGTATCTAAAACACCAAACAAGACTAAAAATCAAACAAAAATATTTTGGATTTTTGTTAAAAAAAAAATTTAGGACCTTTTGTTTTACCCCTTACCTCGTCTCAAAGGTGATGGGTCGTCAAAGAGGTGACGGGTGGTAAGCTTGGCCGTAAGGTCTGGACAGAATGGAGCTTTGTGGAAATTTTACTGATGAATGGAACTGACGGGTCGTCAGATGCTTGACGGGTTATCACATGAATCGTCAAACACTTCACTAAAAATGTTGTATCTGCCTCAAGATGACGTTTGAATTGACGGGCCGTTGCTTGATTGACAGGTCTTCATATTGATCCGTCAGTTCTAGGTCGAATAGTGACCAAGTTGCTCCTTGTTGACTAGCGGGTCTAACGGTTCGTCAAGGTTGTGTCGATTAGCCATGTAATCCGTCAAGCCAACACTGATGCGAACTCTTGAGCCTCTAAAATTGTACTCCCTGTAGACCCCTTTTATACTCCTTTCTTGTCTTTTCCCTTTTTGGTATATTCTTTTTTTGTACTAGCACTTATCTTTTCTTCTTTTGGCCCTTTCTTGGATCTTGCAACACCTTTTTGATGAATCTTCTTCTTGAAGATTTGAATATCCTCCGGAACACTAAGAAAAAATATAAACGTCCAAAATTCTTAATTTTCTCATTTTTGCTCCAAATTCCCCGAAACTCGAGATCCAAAATCTTTATGCTGTACAACAAACCCCAAGCCTCGATTTCAACCCTATAATTTCAGATCTAAGAACCCACTTCCATTTTTCTTCAAACGTTAAACTCAAAAATGGTGGATCCTTCAATACTACTCATTTTGGCCCAAATTTCTGTTGAATCCTCCCCTCAATGTAAAGAACAAAACCCACTAAGAATCAATCTCGAATCAACACCAAATCAAAGAACCAATCTCATGTTCTTCAAGCCTCCTTAGTCAACAATGGAAGAATTTCAAAACCCTGTCTCAAAATGAGATAAAAACTCGTACCTAGACTCTATTGATACTAGGGAACAAGAATCTGGTATCGAAAACAGCAAACAAGACTCAAAATCAAACAAAAATATTTTGGATTTTTTAATCTTTGTCAAAAACGTATTTAGGACCTTTTTTGTACCCTTTACTTCATCTCGAAGGTGCGGGTCGTTAAAGAGGTGATAGGTCGTCAGCTTGGCCGTCAGGTCTAGATAAAATGCAGATTTGTGGAATCTTTGCAGATGGATGGAACTTATGGGTCGTCAGATGCTTGACGGGTCGTCATATGACCCGTCATGAACTTTAACTAAAAATGTTGTTTCTGTCTCAAGGTGACGTTTTAAATGACGGGTCGTCACTTTCCTGACAGGTTTCCAAAGTGATCCATCAGTTCTAGGCAGAATGGTGACCAAGTGGCTCCTTGTTGACGAGTAGGCCTGATGATTCATTAGGGCTGTGATGATTAGTAACTCAATCAGTCAAGCCTAGACAGATGCGAACTCCTAAGCCTTCAAAATTGTACACCCTGTAGGCCTCATTAGTACTCCTTTCTTGTCTTTTCCTTTTTCAGAATAATCTCTTTTTGGACTAACACTTATCCTTTCTTCTTTTGGCCCTTTCTTGGATCTAGCAACACCTTTTTGATGAATCCTCTTCTGAACGATTTGAATGTCCTCAAGAACACTAAGAAAAAATATGAAGATCCAAAATTCATAACTGTCTCATTTTTGCTCCAAATTTCATGAAATTCGAGATCCAAGCTCCTCACGCTATGGAGAACAAACCCTAACAACTATGAAGCCATGATTTAAACCCAATAATTTCTTATCTAAGAACCCACTTCCATTTTTCTTCAAACTTCAAACTCAAAAATGATGGATCCTTCAATACTACTCGATTTGGGCACAAATTTCAGCTGGAGCTTCCTTTCAACGTAGAGAAAAACCCCCACTAAGAATCAAGTTTTAATCAACACCAAAATCAAATAATCCAATTCATGTTCTTCAAGTTCTTCAAGCTTCCTAGTTCAACAATGGTGGAATTTCAAAACCCTATCTCCAAATGAGATGCAAAACTCCAACCTAGACTCTATTAATACTAGGGAACAAGTATCTAGTATTGGAAACATCAAACAAGACTCAAAATCAAAAAAAAAATACTTTGAATTTTTGTCAAAAATGTTTTTAGGACCTTTTTTTTTCCCCTTACCTCGTCTATAAGGTGATGGGTCGTCAAAGAGGTGACGGGTGGTAAGCTTGGCCGTCTGGTCTGTACAGAATGGAGCTTTGTGGAATTTTTGCTGACGAATGGAACTGATGGGTCGTAAGATGCTTGACGGGTCATCACATGAACCGCCATACACTTCACTAGAAATGTTGTATCTGCCTCAAGATGACGTTTCAATTGACTGGTCGTCAAAGTGATCCGTAAGATCTAGGCCGAATGGTGACCAAGTGGCTCCTTGTTGACGAGCTGGTCTAACGGTTCGTCAAGGTTGTGACGATTAGCCACTTAATCCGTCAAGCCTACACTGATTCGAACTCCTGAGCCTCCAAAATTGTACTCCCTATAGACCCCTTTTGTACTCCTTACTTGTCTTTTCCCTTTTTGGTATATTCTTATTTTGTACTAACACTTATCTTTTCTTCTTCTGGCCCTTTCTTGGATCTAACAACACCTTTTTGATGAATCTTCTTCTTGAAGATTTGAATGTCCTCTAGAACACTAAGAAAATATATGAAGGTCCAAAATTCATAATTTTCTTATTTTTGCTCCAAATTCCACGAAATTCGAGATCCAAGATCCTTACACAGGAGAACAAACCGATTTCAACCCTATAATTTCAGATCTAAGAACACACTTCCATTTTTCTTCAAACGTTAAACTCAAAAATGGTGGATCTTTCAATACTACTCATTTTGGCCCAAATTTCCGCTGCATCCTCCCCTCAATGTAGAGAAAAAAACCCACTAAGAATCAAGCTCGAATCAACACCAAATAAAAGAACCCATCTCATGTTCTTCAAGTTCTTAAAGCTTCCTTAGTCAACAATGGAAGAATTTCAAAACCCTATCTCCAAATGATATAAAAACTCAAACCTAGGCTTTATCGATACTAGGGAACAAGAATCTAGTATCAAAAATACCAAACAAGACTCAAAATCAAACAAAAATATTTTGGATTTTTTGATTTTTGATTTTTGTCAAAAAAGTATTTAAGACGTTTTTTGTACCCCTTACTTCGTCTCAAAGGTGACGGGTCATCAAAGAGGTGATGGGTCGTAAGCTTGGCTATCAGGTCTAGATAAAATGCAGATTTGTGGAATCTATGCTGATGGATGCAACTTATGGGTCGTCAAATGCTTGACGGGTCATCATATGAACCGTCATGAACTTTAACTAAAAATGTTGTTTCTGTCTCAAGATGACGTTTTAAGTGACGGGTCTTCACTTTCCTGACAGGTTGTCAAAGTGATCCGTCAGTTCTAGGCAGAATGGTGACCAAGTGGCTCCTTGTTGACAAGTAGGCCTGATGGTTCATCAGGGCTGTGACGATTAGTCACTCAATTAGTCAAGCCTAGACAGATGCGAAATCCTGAGCCTTCAAAATTGTACACCCTGTGGGCCTCTTTAGTACTCCTTTCTTGTCTTTACCTTTTTCAGAATATTCTCTTTTTGTACTAACACTTATCCTTTCTTCTTTTGGCCCTTTTTTGGATCTAGCAACACCTTTTTGATGAATCCTCTTCTGAAAGATTTGAATGTCCTGAAGAACACTAAGAAAAAATATGAAGATCCAAAATTCATAACTCTCTCATTTTAGCTCCAAATTCCATGAAATACGAGATCCAAGCTCCTCAAGCTATGGAGAACAAACCCTAACAACTATGAAGCCATGATTTCAACCCAATAATTTCTGATCTAAGAACCCACTTCCATTTTTTTTCATACTTCAAACTCAAAAATGATGGATACTTCAATACTACTCGATTTGGGCACAAATTTCAGCTGGAGCTTCCTCTCAACGTAGAGAACAAAACCCACAAAGAATAAAGCTCTAATCAACACCAAATCAAAGAACCCAATTCATGTTCTTCAAGTTCTTCAAGCTTCCTTAATCAACAATGGAAGAATTTCAAAACCCTATCTCCAAATGGGATAAAAACTCCAACCTAGACTCTATTGATACTAGGGAACAAGAATCTAGTATCTAAAACACCAAACAAGACTAAAAATCAAACAAAAATATTTTGGATTTTTGTTAAAAAAAAAATTTAGGACCTTTTGTTTTACCCCTTACCTCGTCTCAAAGGTGATGGGTCGTCAAAGAGGTGACGGGTGGTAAGCTTGGCCGTAAGGTCTGGACAGAATGGAGCTTTGTGGAAATTTTACTGATGAATGGAACTGACGGGTCGTCAGATGCTTGACGGGTTATCACATGAATCGTCAAACACTTCACTAAAAATGTTGTATCTGCCTCAAGATGACGTTTGAATTGACGGGCCGTTGCTTGATTGACAGGTCTTCATATTGATCCGTCAGTTCTAGGTCGAATAGTGACCAAGTTGCTCCTTGTTGACTAGCGGGTCTAACGGTTCGTCAAGGTTGTGTCGATTAGCCATGTAATCCGTCAAGCCAACACTGATGCGAACTCTTGAGCCTCTAAAATTGTACTCCCTGTAGACCCCTTTTATACTCCTTTCTTGTCTTTTCCCTTTTTGGTATATTCTTTTTTTGTACTAGCACTTATCTTTTCTTCTTTTGGCCCTTTCTTGGATCTTGCAACACCTTTTTGATGAATCTTCTTCTTGAAGATTTGAATATCCTCCGGAACACTAAGAAAAAATATAAACGTCCAAAATTCTTAATTTTCTCATTTTTGCTCCAAATTCCCCGAAACTCGAGATCCAAAATCTTTATGCTGTACAACAAACCCCAAGCCTCGATTTCAACCCTATAATTTCAGATCTAAGAACCCACTTCCATTTTTCTTCAAACGTTAAACTCAAAAATGGTGGATCCTTCAATACTACTCATTTTGGCCCAAATTTCTGTTGAATCCTCCCCTCAATGTAAAGAACAAAACCCACTAAGAATCAATCTCGAATCAACACCAAATCAAAGAACCAATCTCATGTTCTTCAAGCCTCCTTAGTCAACAATGGAAGAATTTCAAAACCCTGTCTCAAAATGAGATAAAAACTCGTACCTAGACTCTATTGATACTAGGGAACAAGAATCTGGTATCGAAAACAGCAAACAAGACTCAAAATCAAACAAAAATATTTTGGATTTTTTAATCTTTGTCAAAAACGTATTTAGGACCTTTTTTGTACCCTTTACTTCGTCTCGAAGGTGCGGGTCGTTAAAGAGGTGATAGGTCGTCAGCTTGGCCGTCAGGTCTAGATAAAATGCAGATTTGTGGAATCTTTGCAGATGGATGGAACTTATGGGTCGTCAGATGCTTGACGGGTCGTCATATGACCCGTCATGAACTTTAACTAAAAATGTTGTTTCTGTCTCAAGGTGACGTTTTAAATGACGGGTCGTCACTTTCCTGACAGGTTTCCAAAGTGATCCATCAGTTCTAGGCAGAATGGTGACCAAGTGGCTCCTTGTTGACGAGTAGGCCTGATGATTCATTAGGGCTGTGATGATTAGTAACTCAATCAGTCAAGCCTAGACAGATGCGAACTCCTAAGCCTTCAAAATTGTACACCCTGTAGGCCTCATTAGTACTCCTTTCTTGTCTTTTCCTTTTTCAGAATAATCTCTTTTTGGACTAACACTTATCCTTTCTTCTTTTGGCCCTTTCTTGGATCTAGCAACACCTTTTTGATGAATCCTCTTCTGAACGATTTGAATGTCCTCAAGAACACTAAGAAAAAATATGAAGATCCAAAATTCATAACTGTCTCATTTTTGCTCCAAATTTCATGAAATTCGAGATCCAAGCTCCTCACGCTATGGAGAACAAACCCTAACAACTATGAAGCCATGATTTAAACCCAATAATTTCTTATCTAAGAACCCACTTCCATTTTTCTTCAAACTTCAAACTCAAAAATGATGGATCCTTCAATACTACTCGATTTGGGCACAAATTTCAGCTGGAGCTTCCTTTCAACGTAGAGAAAAACCCCCACTAAGAATCAAGTTTTAATCAACACCAAAATCAAATAATCCAATTCATGTTCTTCAAGTTCTTCAAGCTTCCTAGTTCAACAATGGTGGAATTTCAAAACCCTATCTCCAAATGAGATGCAAAACTCCAACCTAGACTCTATTAATACTAGGGAACAAGTATCTAGTATTGGAAACATCAAACAAGACTCAAAATCAAAAAAAAAAATACTTTGAATTTTTGTCAAAAATGTTTTTAGGACCTTTTTTTTTCCCCTTACCTCGTCTATAAGGTGATGGGTCGTCAAAGAGGTGACGGGTGGTAAGCTTGGCCGTCTGGTCTGTACAGAATGGAGCTTTGTGGAATTTTTGCTGACGAATGGAACTGATGGGTCGTAAGATGCTTGACGGGTCATCACATGAACCGCCATACACTTCACTAGAAATGTTGTATCTGCCTCAAGATGACGTTTCAATTGACTGGTCGTCAAAGTGATCCGTAAGATCTAGGCCGAATGGTGACCAAGTGGCTCCTTGTTGACGAGCTGGTCTAACGGTTCGTCAAGGTTGTGACGATTAGCCACTTAATCCGTCAAGCCTACACTGATTCGAACTCCTGAGCCTCCAAAATTGTACTCCCTATAGACCCCTTTTGTACTCCTTACTTGTCTTTTCCCTTTTTGGTATATTCTTATTTTGTACTAACACTTATCTTTTCTTCTTCTGGCCCTTTCTTGGATCTAACAACACCTTTTTGATGAATCTTCTTCTTGAAGATTTGAATGTCCTCTAGAACACTAAGAAAATATATGAAGGTCCAAAATTCATAATTTTCTTATTTTTGCTCCAAATTCCACGAAATTCGAGATCCAAGATCCTTACACAGGAGAACAAACCGATTTCAACCCTATAATTTCAGATCTAAGAACACACTTCCATTTTTCTTCAAACGTTAAACTCAAAAATGGTGGATCTTTCAATACTACTCATTTTGGCCCAAATTTCCGCTGCATCCTCCCCTCAATGTAGAGAAAAAAACCCACTAAGAATCAAGCTCGAATCAACACCAAATAAAAGAACCCATCTCATGTTCTTCAAGTTCTTAAAGCTTCCTTAGTCAACAATGGAAGAATTTCAAAACCCTATCTCCAAATGATATAAAAACTCAAACCTAGGCTTTATCGATACTAGGGAACAAGAATCTAGTATCAAAAATACCAAACAAGACTCAAAATCAAACAAAAATATTTTGGATTTTTTGATTTTTGATTTTTGTCAAAAAAGTATTTAAGACGTTTTTTGTACCCCTTACTTCGTCTCAAAGGTGACGGGTCATCAAAGAGGTGATGGGTCGTAAGCTTGGCTATCAGGTCTAGATAAAATGCAGATTTGTGGAATCTATGCTGATGGATGCAACTTATGGGTCGTCAAATGCTTGACGGGTCATCATATGAACCGTCATGAACTTTAACTAAAAATGTTGTTTCTGTCTCAAGATGACGTTTTAAGTGACGGGTCTTCACTTTCCTGACAGGTTGTCAAAGTGATCCGTCAGTTCTAGGCAGAATGGTGACCAAGTGGCTCCTTGTTGACAAGTAGGCCTGATGGTTCATCAGGGCTGTGACGATTAGTCACTCAATTAGTCAAGCCTAGACAGATGCGAAATCCTGAGCCTTCAAAATTGTACACCCTGTGGGCCTCTTTAGTACTCCTTTCTTGTCTTTACCTTTTTCAGAATATTCTCTTTTTGTACTAACACTTATCCTTTCTTCTTTTGGCCCTTTTTTGGATCTAGCAACACCTTTTTGATGAATCCTCTTCTGAAAGATTTGAATGTCCTGAAGAACACTAAGAAAAAATATGAAGATCCAAAATTCATAACTCTCTCATTTTAGCTCCAAATTCCATGAAATACGAGATCCAAGCTCCTCAAGCTATGGAGAACAAACCCTAACAACTATGAAGCCATGATTTCAACCCAATAATTTCTGATCTAAGAACCCACTTCCATTTTTTTTCATACTTCAAACTCAAAAATGATGGATACTTCAATACTACTCGATTTGGGCATAAATTTCAGCTGGAGCTTCCTCTCAACGTAGAGAACAAAACCCACAAAGAATAAAGCTCTAATCAACACCAAATCAAAGAACCCAATTCATGTTCTTCAAGTTCTTCAAGCTTCCTTAATCAACAATGGAAGAATTTCAAAACCCTATCTCCAAATGGGATAAAAACTCCAACCTAGACTCTATTGATACTAGGGAACAAGAATCTAGTATCTAAAACACCAAACAAGACTAAAAATCAAACAAAAATATTTTGGATTTTTGTTAAAAAAAAAATTTAGGACCTTTTGTTTTACCCCTTACCTCGTCTCAAAGGTGATGGGTCGTCAAAGAGGTGACGGGTGGTAAGCTTGGCCGTAAGGTCTGGACAGAATGGAGCTTTGTGGAAATTTTACTGATGAATGGAACTGACGGGTCGTCAGATGCTTGACGGGTTATCACATGAATCGTCAAACACTTCACTAAAAATGTTGTATCTGCCTCAAGATGACGTTTGAATTGACGGGCCGTTGCTTGATTGACAGGTCTTCATATTGATCCGTCAGTTCTAGGTCGAATAGTGACCAAGTTGCTCCTTGTTGACTAGCGGGTCTAACGGTTCGTCAAGGTTGTGTCGATTAGCCATGTAATCCGTCAAGCCAACACTGATGCGAACTCTTGAGCCTCTAAAATTGTACTCCCTGTAGACCCCTTTTATACTCCTTTCTTGTCTTTTCCCTTTTTGGTATATTCTTTTTTTGTACTAGCACTTATCTTTTCTTCTTTTGGCCCTTTCTTGGATCTTGCAACACCTTTTTGATGAATCTTCTTCTTGAAGATTTGAATATCCTCCGGAACACTAAGAAAAAATATAAACGTCCAAAATTCTTAATTTTCTCATTTTTGCTCCAAATTCCCCGAAACTCGAGATCCAAAATCTTTATGCTGTACAACAAACCCCAAGCCTCGATTTCAACCCTATAATTTCAGATCTAAGAACCCACTTCCATTTTTCTTCAAACGTTAAACTCAAAAATGGTGGATCCTTCAATACTACTCATTTTGGCCCAAATTTCTGTTGAATCCTCCCCTCAATGTAAAGAACAAAACCCACTAAGAATCAATCTCGAATCAACACCAAATCAAAGAACCAATCTCATGTTCTTCAAGCCTCCTTAGTCAACAATGGAAGAATTTCAAAACCCTGTCTCAAAATGAGATAAAAACTCGTACCTAGACTCTATTGATACTAGGGAACAAGAATCTGGTATCGAAAACAGCAAACAAGACTCAAAATCAAACAAAAATATTTTGGATTTTTTAATCTTTGTCAAAAACGTATTTAGGACCTTTTTTGTACCCTTTACTTCGTCTCGAAGGTGCGGGTCGTTAAAGAGGTGATAGGTCGTCAGCTTGGCCGTCAGGTCTAGATAAAATGCAGATTTGTGGAATCTTTGCAGATGGATGGAACTTATGGGTCGTCAGATGCTTGACGGGTCGTCATATGACCCGTCATGAACTTTAACTAAAAATGTTGTTTCTGTCTCAAGGTGACGTTTTAAATGACGGGTCGTCACTTTCCTGACAGGTTTCCAAAGTGATCCATCAGTTCTAGGCAGAATGGTGACCAAGTGGCTCCTTGTTGACGAGTAGGCCTGATGATTCATTAGGGCTGTGATGATTAGTAACTCAATCAGTCAAGCCTAGACAGATGCGAACTCCTAAGCCTTCAAAATTGTACACCCTGTAGGCCTCATTAGTACTCCTTTCTTGTCTTTTCCTTTTTCAGAATAATCTCTTTTTGGACTAACACTTATCCTTTCTTCTTTTGGCCCTTTCTTGGATCTAGCAACACCTTTTTGATGAATCCTCTTCTGAACGATTTGAATGTCCTCAAGAATACTAAGAAAAAATATGAAGATCCAAAATTCATAACTGTCTCATTTTTGCTCCAAATTTCATGAAATTCGAGATCCAAGCTCCTCACGCTATGGAGAACAAACCCTAACAACTATGAAGCCATGATTTAAACCCAATAATTTCTGATCTAAGAACCCACTTCCATTTTTCTTCAAACTTCAAACTCAAAAATGATGGATCCTTCAATACTACTCGATTTGGGCACAAATTTCAGCTGGAGCTTCCTCTCAACGTAGAGAAAAACCCCCACTAAGAATCAAGTTTTAATCAACACCAAAATCAAATAATCCAATTCATGTTCTTCAAGTTCTTTAAGATTCCTAGTTCAACAATGGTGGAATTTCAAAACCCTAGCTCCAAATGAGATGAAAACTCAAACCTAGACTTTATTAATACTAGGGAGAAAGTATCTAGTATTGGAAACACCAAACAAGACTCAAAATCAAACAATAAAACTTTGGATTTTTGTCAAAAATGTTTTTAGTACCTTTTTTTTTACCCCTTACCTCGTCTCAAAGGTGATGGGTCGTCAAAGAGGTGACGGGTCGTCGGCTTGGTTGTCACGTCTGGACAGAATAGAGCTTTGTGGAATTTTTGCTGACGAATGGAACTGATGGGTCGTCAGATGCTTGATGGGTCATCACATGAACCGTCATACACTTCACTAAAAATGTTGTATCTGCCTCAAGATGACGTTTTAATTGACGGGTCGTCGCTTGATTGATGGGTCATTATTGTGATCCGTCAGTTCTAGGCCCAATGCTGACCAAGTGGCTTCTTATTGATGAGTTGGCCTGACGGCTCGTCAAGGCTGTGATGATTAGTCACGCAATCCGTCCAGCCTAGACAGATGCGAACTCTTGTGCCTCCAAAATTGTACTCTTTGTGGGCCGCTTTTATACTTCTTTCTTGTCTTTTCCCTTTTTGGTATATTCTCTTTTTGTACTAACACTTATCTTTTCTTCTTTTGGCCCTTTCTTGGATCTAGCAACACCTTTTTGATGAATATACTTCTTGAAGATTTGAATGTCCTCCAGAACACTAAGAAAAAATATGAAGGTCCAAAATTCATAATTTTCTCATTTTTGCTCCAAATTCCACGAAATTTGAGATCCAAGATCCTTACAGTGGAGAACAAACCCCAAGCCTTGAGTTCAACCCTCTAATTTCAGATCTAAGAACCCACTTCCATTTTTCTTAGAACGTTAAACTGAAAAATGGTGGATCTTTCAATACTACTCATTTTGGCCCAAATTTCTGTTGGATCATCCCCTCAGTGTAGAGAACAAAACCCACTAAGAATCAACCTCGAATTAACACCAAATTAAAGAACCCATCTCAAGTTCGTCAAGCTTCCTTAGTCAACAATGGAAGAATTTCAAAACCCTATCTCCAAATGAGATAAAAACTCCAACCTAGACTCTATTGATACGAGGGAACAAGAATCTAGTATCGAAAACACCAAATATGACTCAAAATCAAACAAAAATATTTTGGATTTTTTGGTCTTTGTCAAAAACGTATTTAGGACCTTTTTTGTACCCTTTACTTTGTCTCAAAGGTGACGGGCCATCAAAGAGGTGATGGGTCGTCAGCTTGGCTGTCAGGTCTAGATAAAATGCAGATTTGTGGAATCTTTGCTGATGGATGGAACTTATGGGTGGTCAGATGCTTGACGGGTCATCATATGAACCGTCATGAACTTTAACTAAAAATGTTGTTTCTGTCCCAAGGTGACGTTGTAAGTGATGGGTCGTCACTTTCCTGACAGGTTGTTAAAGTGATCCGTCAGTTCTAGGCAGAATAGTAACCAAGTGGCTCCTTGTTAACGAGTCGGCCAGATGGTTCACTCAGGCTGTGACGATTGGTCACTCAATAAAGTCAAGCCTAGACAAATGCGAACTCCTGAGCCTTCAAAATTGTACACCCTTTGGGACTCTTTAGTACTCTTTTCTTGTCTTTTCCTTTTTTAGAATATTCTCTTTTTGTACTAACACTTATCCTTTCTTCTTTTGGCCCTTTCGTGGATCTAGCAACACCTTTTTGATGTATCCTCTTCTGAACGATTTGAATGTCCTCAAGAACACTAAGAAAAAATATAAAGATCCAAAATTCATAACTCTCTCATTTTTGCTTCAAATTTCATGAAATTCGATATCCAAGCTCCTCACGCTATGGAGAACAAACCCTAACAACTACGAAGCCACGATTTCAACCCAATAATTTCTGATCTAAGAACCCACTTCCATTTTTCTTCAAACTTCAAACTCAAAAATAACGGATCCTTCAATAATACTCGATTTGGGCACAAATTTCAACTGGATCTTCCTCTCAATATAGAGAACAAAACCCACTAAGAATCAAGCTTTAATTAACACCAAATCTAATAACCCAATTCATGTTCTTTAAGTTCTTCAAGCTTCCTAGTTCAACAATGGTGGAATTTCAAAACCCTATCTCCAAATGGGATGAAAACTCAAACCTAGACTTTTTTAATACTATGGAACAAGTATCTAGTATTGGAAACACCAAACAAGACTCAAAATCAAACAAAAAAACTTTGGACTTTTGTCAAAAATGTTTTTAGGACCTTTTTTTTACCCCTTACCTCATCTCAAAGGTGATGGGTCGTCAAAGAGGTGATGGGTCGTCAGCTTGGCCGTCAAGTCTGGATAGAATAGAGCTTTGTGGAATTTTTACTGATGAATGGAACTGACGGTTCATCAAATGCTTGACGGGTCATCACATGAACCGTCATACAATTCACTAAAAATGTTGTATCTACCTTAAGATGACGTTTCAATTGACGGGTCGTCGCTTGATTGATGGGTCATCATAGTGATTCATCAGTTCTAGGCCGAATGCTGACCAAGTGGCTTCTTGTTGATGAGTTGGCCTGACGGCTCGTCCAGGCTGTGATGATTAGCACGCAATCCGTCAAGCCTAGACAGATGCGAACTCTTGTGCCTCCAAAATTGTACTCCTTGTGGGCCCCTTTTGTACTCCATTTTTGTCTTTTCCCTTTTTGGTATATTCTTTTTTTGTACTAACACTTATCTTTTCTTCTTTTGGATCTAGCAACACCTTTTTGATGAATCTTCTTCTTAATGATTTGAATGTCCTCCAGAACTCTAAGAAAAAATATGAAGGTCAAAAATTCATAATTTTCTCATTTTAACTCCATATTCCACGAAATTCGAGATCCAAGATCATTACGCTGGAGAACACACCCCAAGCCTCGATTTCAAGCCTATAATTTCAGATCTAAGAACCCACTTCCATTTTTCTTCTAACTTTAAACTCAAAAATGGTGGATCCTTCAATACTACTCATTTTGGCCCAAATTTCTGTTGGATCCTCCCCTCAATGTAGAGACAAAACCCACTAAGAATCAAGCTCGAATCAACACCAAATTAAAGAACCAATCCCATGTTCTTCTAGTTCTTCAAGCTTCCTTAGTCAACAATAGAAAAATTTCAAAACCCTATCTCCAAATGAGATAAAAACTCCAACCTAGACTCTATTGATACTAGGGAACAAGAATCTAGTATCTAAAACTCTAAACAAGACTCAAAATCAAACAAAAATATTTTGGATTTTTTTATTCTTGTCAAAAACGTATTTAGGACCTTTTTTGTACCCCTTACTTCGTCTCAAAGGTGACGGGTCGTCAAAGAGGTGATAGGTCGTCAGCTTGGCTGTCAGGTCTAGATAAAATGCAAATTTGTGGAATCTTTGCTGATGGATAGAACTTATGGGTCATCATATGAACCGTCATGAACTTTAACTAAAAATGTTGTTTCTGTCCCAAAGTGACGTTTTAAGTGACGGATCGTCACTTTCCTGACAGGTTGTTAAAGTGATCCGTCAGTTCCTGGCAGAATGGTGACCAAGTGGCTCCTTGTGTACGAGTAGGCCTGATGGTTCATCAGGGTTGTGACGATTAGTCACTCAATCAGTCAAGCCTAGACAGATGCGAACTCCTGAGCCTTCAAAATTGTACACCCTGTGGGCCTCTTTCGTACTCCTTTCTTGTGTTTTCCATTTTTGGAATATTCTCTTTTTGGACTAACACTTATCCTTTCTTCTTTTGGCCCTTTCTTGGATCTAGCAACACCTTTTTGATGAATCCTCTTCTAAAAGATTTGAATGTCCTCAAGAACACTTAGAAAAAATATGAAGATGAAAAATTCATAACTCTCTCATTTTTCTTCCAAATTCCATGAAATTCGAGATCCAAGCTCCTCACGCTATGGAGAACAAACCCTAACAACTATGAAGCCACGATTTCAACCCAATAAATTCTGATCTAAGAAACCACTTCCATTTTTCTTCAAACGTCAAACTCAAACATGATGGATCCTTCAATACTACTCGATTTGGGCACAAATTTCAGCTAGAGCTTCCTCTTAACGTAGAGAACAAAACCCACTAAGAATCAACCTCTAATCAACACCAAATCAAAGAACCCAATTCATTTTCTTCAAGTTCATCAAGCTTCCTAGTTCAACAATGGTGGAATTTCAAAACCCTATCTCCAAATGAAATGAAAACTCAAACCTAGACTCTATTAATACTAGGGAACAAGTATCTAGTATTGGAAACACCAAACAAGACTCAAAATCAAACAAAAATACTTTCAAAAATGTTTTTAGGACCTTTTTTTTACCCCTTACGTCGTCTCAAAGGTGATGGATCGTCAAAGAGGTGACGGGTCGTCAGCTTGGCCGTCAAGTCTAGACAGAATGGAGCTTTATGGAAATTTTGCTGACGAATGGAACTGATGGGTCATCAGATGCTTGACGGGTCATCACATGAACCGTCATACACTTCACAAAATATATTGTATCTGCCTTAAGATGACGTTTGGGTCGTCGCTTGATTGTTGGGTCTTCATAGTGATCCGTCAGTTCCAGGCCGAATGGTGACCAAATGGCTCCTTGTTGACAAGCTGGTCTAACGGTTCGTCAAGGTTGTGACGATTAGCCATGCAATCCGTCAAGCCTACACTGATGCGAACTCCTGAGCCTCCAAAATTGTACTCCCTGTAAACCCCTTTTTTACTCATTTCTTGTTTTTTCCTTTTTAATATATTCTTTTTTTGTACTAACACTTACCTTTTCTTCTTTTGACCCTTTCTTGGATATAGCAACACCTTTTTGATGAATCTCCTTCTTGAAGATTTGAATGTCCTGCAGAACACTAATAAAAAATATGAAGGTCCAAAATTCATAATTTTCTAATTTTTGCTCCAAATTCCACGAAATTCGAGATCCAAGATCCTTACAATGGAGAACTAACCCCGAGCATCGATTTCAGCCCTATAATTTCAGATCTAAGAACCCACTTCCCTTTTTCTTTAAACTCAAAAATGGTGGATCCTTCAATACTACACATTTTGGCCCAAATTTCTGCTGGATCCTCCCCCTCAATGTAGAGAACAAAACCCACTAAGAATCAAGCTCGAATCAACACCACATCAAAGAACCCATCTCATGTTCTTCAAGTTCTTCAAGCTTCCTTAATCAACAATGGAAGAATTTCAAAACCCTATCTCCAAATGAGATAAAAACTCCAACCTAGACTCTATTGATACTAGGGAACAAGAATCTAGTATCTAAAACACCAAACAAGACTAAAAATCAGACAAAAATATTTTGGATTTTTTGATTTTTGTCAAAAACATATTTAGGACCTTTTTTGTACCCCTTACTTCGTCTCAAAGGTGAAGGGTCATCAAAGCGGTGATGGGTCGTCAGCTTGGCCGTCAGTTCTAGATAAAATGCAGATTTGTGGAATCTTTGTTGATGGATAGAACATATGGGTCGTCAGATGCTTGACGGGTCTTCAAATGAACCGTCATGAACTTTAACAAAAAATGTTGTTTCTGTCTGAAGGTGACGTTTTAAGTGACGGGTCGTAACTTTCATGACAGGTTGTCAAAGTGATCCGTCAGTTCTAGGCAGGATGGTGACCAAGTGGATCCTTGTTGATGAGTAGGCCTGATGGTTCATTAGGGCTGTGACGATTAGTCACTCAATTAGTCAAGCCTAGACAGATGCGAACTCCTGAGCCTTCAAAATTATACACCCTGTGGGCCTCTTTAGTACTCCTTTCTTGTCTTTTCCTTTTTCAGAATATTTTCTTTTTTTACTAACACATATCCTTTCTTCTTTTAGACCTTTCTTGGATCTAGCAACACCTTTTTGATGAATCCTATTCTGAAAGATTTGAATGTCCTCAAGAACACTAAGAAAAAATATGAAGATTCAAAATTCATAACTCTCTCATTTTTGCTCCAAATTCCATGAAATTCGAGATCCAAGCTCCTCACGCTATGGAGAACAAACCCTAACAACTATGAAGCCACAATTTCAACCCAATAATTTCTGATCTAAGAAACCACTTCCATTTTTCTTCAAACGTCAAACTCAAAAATGATGGATCCTTCAATACTACTCGATTTGAGCACAAATTTCAGCTGGAGCTTCCTTTCAGCGTAGAGAACAAAACCCACTAAGAATAAAACTCTAATCAACACCAAATCAAAGAACCTAATTCATGTTTTTCAAGTTCTTCGAGCTTCCTAGTTCAACAATGGTGGAATTTCGAGACCCTATCTCCAAATAAGATGAAAACTAAAACCTAGACTCTATTAATACTAGGGAACAAGTATCTAGTATTGGAAACACCAAACAAGACTCAAAATCAAACAAAAATACTTTGGATTTTTGTCAAAAATGTTTTTAGGACCTTTTTTTTTTACCCCTTACCTCGTCTCAAAGGTGATGGGTCATCAAAGAGGTGAAGGGTCGTCAGCTTGGCCGTCAGGTCTAGACAGAATGGAGCTTTGTGGAATTTTCTCTGATGAATGGAACTGACGGGCCGTTAGATGCTTGACGGGTCACCACATGAACCATCATATATTTCACTAAAAATGTTGTATCTGCCTCAAGATGACGTTTGGGTCGTCGCTTGATTGCTGGGTCTTCATAGTGATCCGTCAGTTCTAGGCCGAATGGTGGCCAAGTGGCTCCTTGTTGATCAGCTAGTCTAACGGTTCGTCAAGGTTGTGACGATTAGCCACGTAATCCGTCAAGCCTACACTGATGCGAACTCCTGAGCCTCCAAAATTGTACTCCATGTATACCCCTTTTGTACTCCTTTCTTGTCTTTTCCCTTTTTGGTATATTCTTTTTTTGTACTAACATTTATGTTTTCTTCTTTTGGCCCTTTCTTGGATCTAGCAATACCTTTTTGATGAGTCTTCTTCTTGAAGATTTGAATGTCCTCCAGAACACTAAGAAAAAAATATGAAGGTCCAAAATTCATATTTTTCTCATTTTTGCTCCAAATTCCACAAAATTCGAGATCCAAGCTTCCCACGCTATGGAGAACAAACCCCAACAACTTTGAAGCCTCGATTTCAACCCAATAATTTCAGATCTAAAAATCCACTTCCATTTTTCTTCAAACTTCAAACTCAAAAATGGTGGATCCCTCAATACATGTTGATATTTCATCCATACCATGCACTTTCATCAAAACCACAAGCCACCTTTCAAGTTTAATTCACAAAGATGACACATCTTTTACAAAAACACAAAAGTGCACCACTTACACTTTTATACATAACCACCATGAACTAAATACTCTCCCATGCATATAATATATTAATACATAAGAATAATCACTTACCCAAATTTGCAAATGAGTGATCTTGTCCAAAGAAGTGCCTTAGGGTTCTTAGGGTTTGAGAGAAATATCTTGTAATTGTCTAAAAGGCATGAGAGTTTGATTGAATAAAAAATCAATTTTTGTGCCTTTATATTGTCCCTCATGTCATCCTTAGCCAATTCTTGGCATTTAATGCAATGTTTACTTGGTCAAATATGGAAGAATGGGTCATTTGACCCATTGGGCCAAGTCTTTTAATTCATTTTTGGGCTTTAAATTGAGCCCAATAACACATGTTATCTTAGCCCACCAAATTCAATGCATAATTCACCATCTATCTCATGGTAAATAATTTAATAAATGTAAAGACAATATTCAACTCCCGCGATTCATGCTCGAAGATTTAATCCCAAGAATAAGCGATTATTGTCACTCATGGCTTAATTCAACATAATTTAATAAAATAATTACGGCGACGAATTAACCCCCACTTAGATGCCAAACTCACTCAAGAGTAGTCCCACTACGATGGAATAATGATACCATAACCCAAGAGTCCTATTTATAAACTAATAGTTGAAGAAATTTTTTTGCAAAAACCAGCCTGGCACGCCGCCTGGCGAGCCTCTTTGCTGCCTGGGTCAGAAAATTTTTGGCCAAAAGCAGCCTGGCACGCCACCTGCAGCGCCCCACCTTAAAAATTCATTTTTGACTTTTCTTTGCGGATTTGGTTGGATCTTTCAAGTCCAAATCTTTTGCTTGCCTCTTAGCTTTAATATCCTTTGCTTGGAAGTCCATCAAACCTCGCTTTTTTTCACTTCCCAAATGCTCCACAAAGTCACAAACACCTCCTACAAAGGTCTCGTCTGATGTACTAGCACACTATCAAATTTTTTCGTCAATAACAATATGAAATACGTACTTAATGCTCTCGAACCTAGGGTAAACATGGTTCAAGGTTGTCAAGTAGGGTCGGGAACGTACGGGGTGTTACACTTCCTTAGTCAACAATGGAAGAATTTCAAAACCCTATCTCCAAATGAGATAAAAACTCCAACCTAGACTCTATTGATACTAAGTAAAAAGAATCTAGTATCAAAAACACCAAACAAGACTCAAAATCAAACAAAAATATTTTAGATTTTTTGATCTTTTGTCAAAAACGTATTTAGGACCTTTTTTGCACCCCTTACTTCATCTCAAAGGTGACGGGTCGTCAAAGAGGTGATGGGTCGTAAGCTTGGCCGTCAGGTCTAGATAAAATACAGATTTGTGGAATCTTTGCTGATGGATGGAACTTATGGGTCGTCAGATGCTTGACGGGTCGTCATATGAACCGTCATGAACTTAACTAAAAATATTATTTCTTACTCAAGGTGACATTTTAAGTGACGGGTCGTCACTTTCCTGGCAGGTTGTTAAAGTGATCCGTTAGTTCTAGGCAGAATGGTGACCAAGTGGCTCCTTGTTGACTAGTAGGCCTGATGGTTCATCAGGGCTGTTATGATTAGTCACTCAATCAGTCAAGCCTAGACAGATGCGAACTCCTGAGCCTTCAAAATTGTACACCCTGTGGGACTCTTTAGTACTCCTTTCATGTCTTTTCCTTTTTTGGAATATTCTCGTTTTGTACTAACACTTATCCTTTCTTCTTTTGGCCCATTCTTGGATCTAGAAACACCTTTTTGATGAATCCTCTTCTAAAAGATTTGAATGTCCTGAAGAACACTAAGAAAAAATATGAAGATCCAAAATTCATTACTCTCTCATTTTTGTTCCAAATTCCATGAAATTCGAGATCCAAGCTCCTCACGCTATGAAGAACAAACTCTAACAACTATGAAGCCACGATTTCAACCCAATAAATTCTGATCTAAGAACCCACTTCCATTATTCTTCAAATTTCAAACTCAAAAATGATGAATCCATCAATACTACTCGATTTGGGCACAAATTTAGCTGGAGCTTCCTCTCAATGTAGAGCACAAAACCCACTAAGAATCAAGCTCAAATCAACACCAAATCAAAGAACCCAATTCATGTTCTTCAAGTTCTTCAAGCTTCCTAGTTCAACAATGGTGGAATTTCAAAACCCTATCTCCAAATGAGATGAAAACTCAAACCTAGACTCTATTAATACTAGGGAACAAGTATCTAGTATTGGAAAAATCAAACAAGACTCAAAATCAAAAAAAAAAATACATTGAATTTTTGTCAAAAATGTTTTTAGGACCTTTTTTTTTTCCCTTACCTCGTCTCAAAGGTGATGGGTCGTCAAAGAGGTGACGGGTGGTAAGCTTGGCCGTCTGGTTTGGACAGAATGGAGCTTTGTGGAATTTTTGCTGACGAATGGAACTGATGGGTCGTAAGATGCTTGACGGGTCATCACATGAACCGCCATACACTTTACTAGAAATGTTATATCTGCCTCAAGATGACGTTTCAATTGACTGGTCGTCAAAGTGATCCGTAAGATCTTGGCCGAATGGTGACCAAGTGGCTCCTTGTTGACGAGTTGTTCTAACGGTTCGTCAAGGTTGTGACGATTAGCCACTTAATCCGTCAAGCCTACACTGATTCGAACTCCTGAGCCTCCAAAATTGTACTCCCTATAGACCCCTTTTGTACTCCTTACTTGTCTTTTCCCTTTTTGGTATATTCTTATTTTGTACTAACACTTATCTTTTCTTCTTCTGGCCCTTTCTTGGATCTAACAACACCTTTTTGATGAATCTTCTTCTTGAAGATTTGAATGTCCTCTAGAACACTAAGAAAATATATGAAGGTCCAAAATTCATAATTTTCTTATTTTTGCTCCAAATTCCATGAAATTCGAGATCCAAGATCCTTACGCAGGAGAACAAACCGATTTCAACCCTATAATTTCAGATCTAAGAACACACTTCCATTTTTCTTCAAACGTTAAACTCAAAAATGGTGGATCCTTCAATACTACTCATTTTGGCCCAAATTTCCGCTGGATCCTTCCCTCAATGTAGAGAAAAAAACCCACTAAGAATCAAGCTCGAATCAACACCAAATCAAAGAACCCATCTTATGTTCTTCAAGTTCTTAAAGCTTCCTTAGTCAACAATGGAAGAATTTCAAAACCCTATCTCCAAATGATATAAAAACTCAAACCTAGGCTTTATCGATACTAGGGAACAAGAATCTAGTATCAAAAATACCAAACAAGACTCAAAATCAAACAAAAATATTTTGGATTTATTGATTTTTGATTTTTGTCAAAAAAGTATTTAAGACGTTTTTTGTACACCTTACTTCGTCTCAAAGGTGACGGGTCATCAAAGAGGTGATGGGTCGTAAGCTTGGCTATCAGGTCTAGATAAAATGCAGATTTGTGGAATCTATGCTGATGGATGCAACTTATGGGTCGTCAAATGCTTGACGGGTCATCATATGAACCGTCATGAACTTTAACTAAAAATGTTGTTTCTGTCTCAAGGTGACGTTTTAAGTGACGGGTCTTCACTTTCCTGACAGGTTGTCAAAGTGATCCGTCAGTTCTAGGCAGAATGGTGACCAAGTGGCTCCTTGTTGACAAGTAGGCCTGATGGTTCATCAGGGCTGTGACGATTAGTCACTCAATTAGTCAAGCCTAGACAGATGCGAAATCCTGAGCCTTCAAAATTGTACACCCTGTGGGCCTCTTTAGTACTCCTTTCTTGTCTTTACCTTTTTCAGAATATTCTCTTTTTGTACTAACACTTATCCTTTCTTCTTTTGGCCCTTTTTTGGATCTAGCAACACCTTTTTGATGAATCCTCTTCTGAAAGATTTGAATGTCCTGAAGAACACTAAGAAAAAATATGAAGATCCAAAATTCATAACTCTCTCATTTTAACTCCAAATTCCATGAAATACGAGATCCAAGCTCCTCAAGCTATGAAGAACAAACCCTAACAACTATGAAGCCACGATTTCAACCCAATAATTTCTGATCTAAGAACCCACTTCCATTTTTTTTCATACTTCAAACTAAAAAATGATGGATACTTCAATACTACTCGATTTGGGCACAAATTTCAGCTGGAGCTTCCTCTCAACGTAGAGAACAAAACCCACTAAGAATAAAGCTCTAATCAACACCAAATCAAAGAACCCAATTCATGTTCTTCAAGTTCTTCAAGCTTCCTTAATTAACAATGGAAGAATTTCAAAACCCTATCTCCAAATGAGATAAAAACTCCAACCTAGACTCTATTGATACTAGGGAACAAGAATCTAGTATCTAAAACACCAAACAAGACTAAAAATCAAACAAAAATATTTTGGATTTTTGTTAAAAAAAAAATTTAGCACCTTTTTTTTTACCCCTTACCTCGTCTCAAAGGTGATGGGTCGTCAAAGAGGTGACGGGTGGTAGCCGTAAGGTCTGGACAGAATGGAGCTTTGTGGAAATTTTACTGATGAATGGAACTGACGGGTCGTCAGATGCTTGACAGGTCATCACATGAATCGTCAAACACTTCACTAAAAATGTTGTATCTGCCTCAAGATGATGTTTGAATTGATGGGTCATTGCTTGATTGACAGGTCTTCATATTGATCCGTCAGTTCTAGGTCGAATGGTGACCAAGTGGCTCCTTGTTGACTAGCGTGTCTAACGGTTCGTCAAGGTTGTGTCGATTAGCCATGTAATCCGTCAAGCCAACACTGATGCGAACTCCTGATCCTCTAAAATTGTACTCCCTGTAGACCCCTTTTATACTCCTTTCTTGTCTTTTCCCTTTTTGGTATATTCTTTTTTTGTACTAGCACTTATCTTTTCTACTTTTGGCCCTTTCTTGGATCTTGCAACACCTTTTTGATGAATCTTCTTCTTGAAGATTTGAATATCCTCCGAAACACTAAGAAAAAATATAAACGTCCAAAATTCTTAATTTTCTCATTTTTGCTCCAAATTCCCCGAAACTCCAGATCCAAAATCCTTATGCTGTAGAACAAACCCCAAGCCTCGATTTCAACCCTATAATTTTAGATCTAAGAACCCACTTCCATTTTTCTTTAAACGTTAAACTCAAAAATGGTGGATCCTTCAATACTACTCATTTTGGCCCAAATTTCTGTTGAATCCTCCCCTCAATGTAAAGAACAAAACCCACTAAGAATCAATCTCGAATCAACACCAAATCAAAGAACCAATCTCATGTTCTTCAAGCCTCCTTAGTCAACAATGGAAGAATTTCAAAACCCTGTCTCAAAATGAGATAAAAACTCGTACCTAGACTCTATTGATACTAGGGAACAAGAATCTGGTATCGAAAACAGCAAACAAGACCCAAAATCAAACAAAAATATTTTGGATTTTTTGATCTTTGTCAAAAACGTATTTAGGACCTTTTTTGTACCCTTTACTTTGTCTCGAAGGTGCGGGTCGTTAAAGAGGTGATAGGTCGTCAGCTTGGCCGTCAGGTCTAGATAAAATGCAGATTTCTGGAATCTTTGCAGATGGATGGAACTTATGGGTCGTCAGATGCTTGACGGGTCGTCATATGACCCGTCATGAACTTTAACTAAAAATGTTGTTTCTGTCTCAAGGTGACGTTTTAAATGACGGGTCGTCACTTTCCTGACAGGTTTCCAAAGTGATCCATCAGTTCTAGGCAGAATGGTGACCAAGTAGCTCCTTGTTGACGAGTAGGCCTGATGGTTCATTAGGGCTGTGATGATTAGTCACTCAATCAGTCAAGCCTAGACAGATGCGAACTCCTAAGCCTTCAAAATTGTACACCCTGTAGGCCTCATTAGTACTCCTTTCTTGTCTTTTCCTTTTTCAGAATAATCTCTTTTTAGACTAACACTTATCCTTTCTTCTTTTGGCCCTTTCTTGGATCTAGCAACACCTTTTTGATGAATCCTCTTCTGAACGATTTGAATGTCCTCAAGAACACTAAGAAAAAATATGAAGATCCAAAATTCATAACTGTCTCATTTTTGCTCCAAATTTCATGAAATTTGAGATCCAAGCTCCTCACGCTATGGAGAACAAACCCTAACAACTATGAAGCCATGATTTAAACCCAATAATTTCTGATCTAAGAACCCACTTCCATTTTTCTTCAAACTTCAAACTCAAAAATGATGGATCCTTCAATACTACTCGATTTGGGCACAAATTTCAGCTGGAGCTTCCTCTCAACGTAGAGAAAACCCCCCACTAAGAATCAAGTTTTAATCAACACCAAATCAAATAATCCAATTCATGTTCTTCAAGTTCTTTAAGATTCCTAGTTCAACAATGGTGGAATTTCAAAACCCTAGCTCCAAATGAGATGAAAACTCAAACCTAGACTTTATTAATACTAGGGAGAAAGTATCTAGTATTGGAAACACCAAACAAGACTCAAAATCAAACAAAAAAACTTTGGATTTTTGTCAAAAATGTTTTTAGGACCTTTTTTTTTACCCCTTACCTCGTCTCAAAGGTGATGGGTTTTCAAAGAGGTGACGGGTCGTTGCTTGATTGACAGGCCTTCATATTGATCCGTCAGTTCTAGGCCGAATGGTGACCAAGTGGCTCCTTGTTGACTAGCGGGTCTAACGGTTCGTCAAGGTTGTGTCGATTAGCCATGTAATCCGTCAAGCCAACACTGATGCGAACTCCTGAGCCTCTAAAATTGTACTCCCTATAGACCCCTTTTATACTCCTTTTTTGTCTTTTCCCTTTTTGGTATATTCTTTTTTTGTACTAGCACTTATCTTTTCTTCTTTTGGCCCTTTCTTGGATCTTGCAACACCTTTTTGATGAATCTTCTTCTTGAAGATTTGAATATCCTCCGGAACACTAAGAAAAAATATAAACGTCCAAAATTCTTAATTTTCTCATTTTTGCTCCAAATTCCCCGAAACTCGAGATCCAAAATCCTTATGCTGTAGAACAAACCCCAAGCCTCGATTTCAACCCTCTAATTTCAGATCTAAGAACCCACTTCCATTTTTCTTCAAACGTTAAACTCAAAAATGGTGGATCCTTCAATACTACTCATTTTGGCCCAAATTTCTGTTGAATCCTCCCCTCAATGTAAAGAACAAAACCCACTAAGAATCAATCTCAAATCAACACCAAATCAAAGAACCAATCTCATGTTCTTCAAGACTCCTTAGTCAACAATGGAAGAATTTCAAAACCCTGTCTCAAAATGAGATAAAAACTCGTACCTAGACTTTATTGATACTAGGGAACAAGAATCTGGTATCAAAAACAGCAAACAAGACTCAAAATCAAACAAAAATATTTTGGATTTTTTGATCTTTGTCAAAAACGTATTTAGGACCTTTTTTGTACCCTTTACTTCGTCTCGAAGGTGCGGGTCGTTAAAGAGCTGATAGGTCGTCAGCTTGGCCGTCAGGTCTAGATAAAATACAGATTTGTGGAATGATTGCAGATAGATGGAACTTATAGGTCGTCAGATGCTTGACGGGTCGTCATATGACCTGTCATGAACTTTAACTAAAAATGTTGTTTCTGTCTCAAGGTGACGTTTTAAATGACGGGTCGTCACTTTCCTGACAGGTTGTTAAAGTGATCCGTCAGTTCCTGGCAGAATGGTGACCAAGTGGCTCCTTGTTGACGAGTAGGCCTGATGATTCATTAGGGTTGTGATGATTAGTAACTCAATCAGTCAAGCCTAGACAGATGCGAACTCCTAAGCCTTCAAAATTGTACACCCTGTAGGCCTCATTAGTACTCCTTTCTTGTCTTTTCCTTTTTCAGAATAATCTCTTTTTGGACTAACACTTATCCTTTCTTCTTTTGGCCCTTTCTTGGATCTAGCAACACCTTTTTGATGAATCCTCTTCTGAACGATTTGAATGTCCTCAAGAACACTAAAAAAAAATATGAAGATCCAAAATTCATAACTGTCTCACTTTTGCTCCAAATTTCATGAAATTCGAGATCCAAGCTCCTCACGCTATGGAGAACAAACCCTAACAACTATGAAGCCATGATTTAAACCCAATAATTTCTGATCTAAGAACCCACTTCCATTTTTCTTCAAACTTCAAACTCAAAAATGATGGATCCTTCAATACTACTCGATTTGGGCACAAATTTCAGCTGGAGCTTCCTTTCAACGTAGAGAAAACCCCCCACTAAGAATCAAGTTTTAATCAACACCAAAATCAAATAATCCAATTCATGTTCTTCAAGTTCTTTAAGATTCCTAGTTCAACAATGGTGGAATTTCAAAACCCTAACTCCAAATGAGATGAAAACTCAAACGTAGACTTTATTAATACTAGGGAGAAAGTATCTAGTATTGGAAACACCAAACAAGACTCAAAATCAAACAATAAAACTTTGGATTTTTGTCAAAAATGTTTTTAGTACCTTTTTTTTTACCCCTTACCTCATCTCAAAGGTGATGGGTCGTCAAAGAGGTGACGGGTCGTCGGCTTGGTTGTCACGTCTGGACAGAATAGAGCTTTGTGGAATTTTTGCTGACGAATGGAACTGATGGGTCGTCAGATGCTTGATGGGTCATCACATGAACCGTCATACACTTCACTAAAAATGTTGTATCTGCCTCAAGATGACGTTTTATTTGACGGGTCGTCGCTTGATTGATGGTTCATTATTGTGATCCGTCAGTTCTAGGCCCAATGCTGACCAAGTGGCTTCTTATTGATGAGTTGGCCTGATGGCTCATCAAGGCTGTGATGATTAGTCACGCAATCCGTCGAGCCTAGACAGATGCGAACTCTTGTGCCTCCAAAATTGTACTCTTTGTGGGCCGCTTTTATACTTCTTTCTTGTCTTTTCCCTTTTTGGTATATTCTCTTTTTGTACTAACACTTATCTTTTCTTCTTTTGGCCCTTTCTTGGATCTAGCAACACCTTTTTGATGAATATACTTCTTGAAGATTTGAATGTCCTCCAGAACACTAAGAAAAAATATGAAGGTCTAAAATGCATAATTTTCTCATTTTTGCTCCAAATTCCACGAAATTTGAGATCCAAGATCCTTACACTGGAGAACAAACCCCAAGCCTTGAGTTCAACCCTCTAATTTCAGATCTAAGAACCCACTTCCATTTTTCTTAGAACGTTAAAATGAAAAATGGTGGATCCTTCAATACTACTCATTTTGGCCCAAATTTCTGTTGGATCATCCCCTCAGTGTAGAGAACAAAACCCACTAAGAATCAACCTCGAATTAACACCAAATTAAAGAACCCATCTCAAGTTCGTCAAGCTTCCTTAGTCAACAATGGAAGAATTTCAAAACCCCATCTCCAAATGAGATAAAAACTCCAACCTAGACTCTATTGATACGAGGGAACAAGAATCTAGTATCGAAAACACCAAACATGACTCAAAATCAAACAAAAATATTTTGGATTTCTTGGTCTTTGTCAAAAACGTATTTAGGACCTTTTTTGTACCCTTTACTTTGTCTCAAAGGTGACGGGCCATCAAAGAGGTGATGGGTCGTCAGCTTGGCTGTCAAGTCTAGATAAAATGCAGATTTGTGGAATCTTTGCTGATGGATGGAACTTATGGGTGGTCAGATGCTTGACGGGTCATCATATGAACCGTCATGAACTTTAACTAAAAATGTTGTTTCTGTCCCAAGGTGACGTTGTAAGTGATGGGTCGTCACTTTCCTGACAGGTTGTTAAAGTGATCCGTCAGTTCTAGGCAGAATGGTGACCAAGTGGCTCCTTGTTGACGAGTCGGCCAGATGGTTCACTCAGGCTGTGACGATTGGTCACTCAATAAAGACAAGCCTAGACAAATGCGAACTCCTGAGCCTTCAAAAGTGTACACCCTGTGGGACTCTTTAGTACTCCTTTCTTGTCTTTTCCTTTTTTAGAATATTCTCTTTTTGTACTAACACTTATCCTTTCTTCTTTTGGCCCTTCCGTGGATCTAGCAACACCTTTTTGATGTATCCTCTTCTGAAAGATTTGAATGTCCTCAAGAACACTACGAAAAAATATGACGATCCAAAATTCATAACTCTCTCATTTTTGCTTCAAATTTCATGAAATTCGATATCCAAGCTCCTCACGCTATGGAGAACAAACCCTAACAACTATGAAGCCACGATTTCAACCCAATAATTTCTGATCTAAGAACCCACTTCCATTTTTCTTCAAACTTCAAACTCAAAAATAATGGATCCTTCAATAATACTCGATTTGGGCACAAATTTCAGCTGGAGCTTCCTCTCAATGTAGAGAACAAAACCCACTAAGAATCAAGCTTTAATTAACACCAAATCTAATAACCCAATTCATGTTCTTTAAGTTCTTCAAGCTTCCTAGTTCAACAATGGTGGAATTTCAAAACCCTATCTCCAAATGGGATGAAAACTCAAACCTAGACTTTATTAATACTATGGAACAAGTATCTAGTATTGGAAACACCAAACAAGACTCAAAATCAAACAAAAAAACTTTGGACTTTTGTCAAAAATGTTTTTAGGACCTTTTTTTTACACCTTACCTCATCTCAAAGGTGATGGGTCATCAAAGAGGTGATGGGTCGTCAGCTTGCCCGTCAGGTCTGGACAGAATAGAGCTTTGTGGAATTTTTACTGATGAATGGAACTGTCGGTTCGTCAAATGCTTGACGGGTCATCACATGAACCGTCATACACTTCACTAAAAATGTTGTATCTGCCTTAAGATGACGTTTCAATTGACGGGTCGTCGCTTGATTGATGGGTCATCATAGTGATTCGTCAGTTCTAGGCCGAATGCTGACCAAGTGGCTTCTTGTTGATGAGTTGGCCTGACGGCTCATCCAGGCTGTGATGATTAGCACGCAATCCGTCAAGCCTAGACAGATGCGAACTCTTGTGCCTCCAAAATTGTACTCCCTGTAAACCCTTTTTTTACTCATTTCTTGTTTTTTCCTTTTTAATATATTCTTTTTTTGTACTAACACTTACCTTTTATTCTTTTGGATCTAGCAACACCTTTTTGATGAATCTTCTTCTTAATGATTTGAATGTCCTCCAGAACTCTAAGAAAAAATATGAAGGTCAAAAATTCATAATTTTCTCATTTTAACTCCATATTCCACGAAATTCGAGATCCAAGATCATTACGCTGGAGAACACACCCCAAGCCTCGATTTCAACCCTATAATTTCAGATCTAAGAACCCACTTCCATTTTTCTTCTAACTTTAAACTCAAAAATGGTGGATCCTTCAATACTACTCATTTTGGCCCAAATTTCTGTTGGATCCTCCCCTCAATGTAGAGACAAAACCCACTAAGAATCAAGCTCGAATCAACACCAAATTAAAGAACCAATCTCATGTTCTTCAAGTTCTTCAAGCTTCCTTAGTCAACAATAGAAGAATTTCAAAACCCTATCTCCAAATGAGATAAAAACTCCAACCTTGACTCTATTGATACTAGGGAACAAGAATCTAGTATCTAAAACTCTAAACAAGACTCAAAATCAAACAAAAATATTTTGGATTTTTTGATTCTTGTCAAAAACGTATTTAGGACCTTTTTTGTACCCCTTACTTCGTCTCAAAGGTGACGGGTCGTCAAAGAGGTGATAGGTCGTCAGCTTGGCTGTCAGGTCTAGATAAAATGCAAATTTGTGGAATCTTTGCTGATGGATAGAACTTATGGGTCATCATATGAACCGTCATGAACTTTAACTAAAAATGTTGTTTCTGTCCCAAAGTGACGTTTTAAGTGACGGATCGTCACTTTCCTGACAGGTTGTTAAAGTGATCCGTCAGTTCCTGGCAGAATGGTGACCAAGTGGCTCATTGTGTACGAGTAGGCCTGATGGTTCATCAGGGTTGTGACGATTAGTCACTCAATCAGTCAAGCCTAGACAGATGCGAACTCCTGAGCCTTAAAAATTGTACACCCTGTGGGCCTCTTTAGTACTCCTTTCTTGTGTTTTCCATTTTTGGAATATTCTCTTTTTGTACTAACACTTATCCTTTCTTCTTTTGGCCCTTTCTTGGATCTAGCAACACCTTTTTGATGAATCCTCTTCTAAAAGATTTGAATGTCCTCAAGAACACTTAGAAAAAATATGAAGATCGAAAATTCATAACTCTCTCATTTTTCTTCCAAATTCCATGAAATTCGAGATCCAAGCTCCTCACGCTATGGAGAACAAACCCTAACAACTATGAAGCCATGATTTCAACCCAATAAATTCTGATCTAAGAAACCACTTCCATTTTTCTTCAAACGTCAAACTCAAACATGATGGATCCTTCAATACTACTCGATTTGGGCACAAATTTCAGCTAGAGCTTCCTCTTAACGTAGAGAACAAAACCCACTAAGAATCAACCTCTAATCAACACCAAATCAAAGAACCCAATTCATTTTCTTCAAGTTCATCAAGCTTCCTAGTTCAACAATGGTGGAATTTCAAAACCCTATCTCCAAATGAGATGAAAACTCAAACCTAGACTCTATTAATACTAGGGAACAAGTATCTAGTATTGGAAACACCAAACAAGACTCAAAATCAAACAAAAATACTTTCAAAAATGTTTTTAGGACCTTTTTTTTACCCCTTACGTTGTCTCAAAGGTGATGGATCGTCAAAGAGGTGACGGGTCGTCAGCTTGGCCGTCAAGTCTAGACAGAATGGAGCTTTATGGAAATTTTGCTGACGAATGGAACTGATGGGTCATCAGATGCTTGACGGGTCATCACATGAACCGTCATACACTTCACAAAATATATTGTATCTGCCTCAAGATGACGTTTGGGTCGTCGCTTGATTGTTGGGTCTTCATAGTGATCCGTCAGTTCTAGGCCGAATGGTGACCAAATGGCTCCTTGTTGGCGAGCTGGTCTAACGGTTCGTCAAGGTTGTGACGATTAGCCATGCAATCCGTCAAGCCTACACTGATGCGAACTCCTGAGCCTCTAAAATTGTACTCCCTGTAAACCTCTTTTTTACTCATTTCTTGTTTTTTCCTTTTTAATATATTCTTTTTTTGTACTAACACTTACCTTTTCTTCTTTTGACCCTTTCTTGGATATAGCAACACCTTTTTGATGAATCTCCTTCTTGAAGATTTGAATGTCCTGCAGAACATTAATAAAAAATATGAAGGTCCAAAATTCATAATTTTCTAATTTTTGCTCCAAATTCCACGAAATTCGAGATCCAAGATCCTTACGATGGAGAACTAACCCCGAGCGTCGATTTCAACCCTATAATTTCAGATATAAGAACCCACTTCCCTTTTTCTTTAAACTCAAAAATGGTGGATCCTTCAATACTACACATTTTGGCCCAAATTTCTGCTGGATCCTCCCCTCAATGTAGAGAACAAAACCCACTAAGAATCAAGCTCGAATCAACACCACATCAAAGAACCCATCTCATGTTCTTCAAGTTCTTCAAGCTTCCTTAATCAACAATGGAAGAATTTCAAAACCCTATCTCCAAATGAGATAAAAGCTCCAACCTAGACTCTATTGATACTAGGGAACAAGAATCTAGTATCTAAAACACCAAACAAGACTAAAAATCAAACAAAAATATTTTGGATTTTTTGATCTTTGTCAAAAACATATTTAGGACCTTTTTTGTACCCCTTACTTCATCTCAAAGGTGAAGGGTCATCAAAGAGGTGATGGGTCGCCAGCTTGGCCGTCAGTTCTAGATAAAATGCAGATTTGTGGAATCTTTGTCGATGGATAGAACTTATGGGTCGTCAGATGCTTGACGGGTCTTCATATGAACCGTCATGAACTTTAACAAAAAATGTTGTTTCTGTCTGAAGGTGACGTTTTTAGTGATGGGTCGTCACTTTCATGACATGTTGTCAAAGTGATCAGTCAGTTCTAGGCAGGATGGTGACCAAGTTGATCCTTCTTGATGAGTAGGCCTGATGGTTCATCAGGGCTGTGACGATTAGTCACTCAATTAGTCAAGCCTAGACAGATGCGAACTCCTGAGCCTTCAAAATTATACACCCTGTGGGCCTCTTTAGTACTCCTTTCTTGTCTTTTCCTTTTTCAGAATATTTTCTTTTTTTACTAACACATATCCTTTCTTCTTTTAGACCTTTCTTGGATCTAGCAACACCTTTTTGATGAATCCTATTCTGAAAGATTTGAATGTCCTCAAGAACACTAAGAAAAAATATGAAGATTCAAAATTCATAACTCTCTCATTTTTGCTCCAAATTCCATGAAATTCGAGATCCAAGCTCCTCACGCTATGGAGAACAAACCCTAACAACTATGAAGCCACAATTTCAACCCAATAATTTCTGATCTAAGAAACCACTTCCATTTTTCTTCAAACGTCAAACTCAAAAATGATGGATCCTTCAATACTACTCGATTTGAGCACAAATTTCAGCTGAAGCTTCCTTTCAGCGTAGAGAACAAAAACCACTAAGAATAAAACTCTAATCAACACCAAATCAAAGAACCCAATTCATGTTTTTCAAGTTCTTCAAGCTTCCTAGTTCAACAATGGTGGAATTTCGAAACCCTATCTCCAAATGAGATGAAAACTAAAACCTAGACTCTATTAATACTAGGGAACAAGTATCTAGTATTGGAAACACCAAACAAGACTCAAAATCAAACAAAAATACTTTGGATTTTTGTCAAAAATGTTTTTAGGACCTTTTTTTTTTACCCCTTACCTCGTCTCAAAGGTGATGGGTCATCAAAGAGGTGAAGGGTCGTCAGCTTGGCCGTCAGGTCTAGACAGAATGGAGCTTTGTGGAATTTTCTCTGATGAATGGAACTGACGGGTCGTTAGATGCTTGACGGATCACCACATGAACCATCATACATTTCACTAAAAATGTTGTATCTGCCTTAAGATGACGTTTGGGTCGTCGCTTGATTGCTGGGTCTTCATAGTGATCCGTCAGTTCTAGGCCGAATGGTGGCCAAGTGGCTCCTTGTTGATCAGCTAGTCTAACGGTTCGTCAAGGTTGTGACGATTAGCCACGTAATCCGTCAAGCCTACACTGATGCGAACTCCTGAGCCTCCAAAATTGTACTCCATGTATACCCCTTTTGTACTCCTTTCTTGTCTTTTCCCTTTTTGGTATATTCTTTTTTTGTACTAACATTTATGTTTTCTTCTTTTGGCCCTTTCTTGGATCTAGCAATACCTTTTTGATGAGTCTTCTTCTTGAAGATTTGAATGTCCTCCAGAACACTAAGAAAAAAATATGAAGGTCCAAAATTCATATTTTTCTCATTTTTGCTCCAAATTCCACAAAATTCGAGATCCAAGCTTCCCACGCTATGGAGAACAAACCCCAACAACTTTGAAGCCTCGATTTCAACCCAATAATTTCAGATCTAAAAATCCACTTCCATTTTTCTTCAAACTTCAAACTCAAAAATGGTGGATCCCTCAATACATGTTGATATTTCATCCATACCATGCACTTTCATCAAAACCACAAGCCACCTTTCAAGTTTAATTCACAAAGATGACACATCTTTTACAAAAACACAAAAGTGCACCACTTACACTTTTATACATAACCACCATGAACTAAATACTCTCCCATGCATATAATATATTAATACATAAGAATAATCACTTACCCAAATTTGCAAATGAGTGATCTTGTCCAAAGAAGTGCCTTAGGGTTCTTAGGGTTTGAGAGAAATATCTTGTAATTGTCTAAAAGGCATGAGAGTTTGATTGAATAAAAAATCAATTTTTGTGCCTTTATATTGTCCCTCATGTCATCCTTAGCCAATTCTTGGCATTTAATGCAATGTTTACTTGGTCAAATATGGAAGAATGGGTCATTTGACCCATTGGGCCAAGTCTTTTAATTCATTTTTGGGCTTTAAATTGAGCCCAATAACACATGTTATCTTAGCCCACCAAATTCAATGCATAATTCACCATCTATCTCATGGTAAATAATTTAATAAATGTAAAGACAATATTCAACTCCCGCGATTCATGCTCGAAGATTTAATCCCAAGAATAAGCGATTATTGTCACTCATGGCTTAATTCAACATAATTTAATAAAATAATTACGGCGACGAATTAACCCCCACTTAGATGCCAAACTCACTCAAGAGTAGTCCCACTACGATGGAATAATGATACCATAACCCAAGAGTCCTATTTATAAACTAATAGTTGAAGAAATTTTTTTGCAAAAACCAGCCTGGCACGCCGCCTGGCGAGCCTCTTTGCTGCCTGGGTCAGAAAATTTTTGGCCAAAAGCAGCCTGGCACGCCACCTGCAGCGCCCCACCTTAAAAATTCATTTTTGACTTTTCTTTGCGGATTTGGTTGGATCTTTCAAGTCCAAATCTTTTGCTTGCCTCTTAGCTTTAATATCCTTTGCTTGGAAGTCCATCAAACCTCGCTTTTTTTCACTTCCCAAATGCTCCACAAAGTCACAAACACCTCCTACAAAGGTCTCGTCTGATGTACTAGCACACTATCAAATTTTTTCGTCAATAAAAATATGAAATACGTACTTAATGCTCTCGAACCTAGGGTAAACATGGTTCAAGGTTGTCAAGTAGGGTCGGGAACGTACGGGGTGTTACATTTCCTTAGTCAACAATGGAAGAATTTCAAAACCCTATCTCCAAATGAGATAAAAACTCCAACCTAGACTCTATTGATACTAAGAAAAATGAATCTAGTATCAAAAACACCAAACAAGACTCAAAATCAAACAAAAATATTTTAGATTTTTTGATCTTTTGTCAAAAACGTATTAAGGACCTTTTTTGCACCCCTTACTTCATCTCAAAGGTGACGGGTCGTCAAAGAGGTGATGGGTCGTAAGCTTGGCCGTCAGGTCTAGATAAAATACAGATTTGTGGAATCTTTGCTGATGGATGGAACTTATGGGTCGTCAGATGCTTGACGGGTCGTCATATGAACCGTCATGAACTTAACTAAAAATATTATTTCTTACTCAAGGTGACATTTTAAGTGACGGGTCGTCACTTTCCTGGCAGGTTGTTAAAGTGATCCGTTAGTTCTAGGCAGAATGGTGACCAAGTGGCTCCTTGTTGACTAGTAGGCCTGATGGTTCATCAGGGCTGTTATGATTAGTCACTCAATCAGTCAAGCCTAGACAGATGCGAACTCCTGAGCCTTCAAAATTGTACACCCTGTGGGACTCTTTAGTACTCCTTTCATGTCTTTTCCTTTTTTGGAATATTCTCATTTTGTACTAACACTTATCCTTTCTTCTTTTGGCCCATTCTTGGATCTAGAAACACCTTTTTGATGAATCCTCTTCTGAAAGATTTGAATGTCCTGAAGAACACTAAGAAAAAATATGAAGATCCAAAATTCATTACTCTCTCATTTTTGTTCCAAATTCCATGAAATTCGAGATCCAAGCTCCTCACGCTATGAAGAACAAACCCTAACAACTATGAAGCCACGATTTCAACCCAATAAATTCTGATCTAAGAACCCACTTCCATTATTCTTCAAATTTCAAACTCAAAAATGATGGATCCTTCAATACTACTCGATTTGGGCACAAATTTAGCTGGAGCTTCCTCTCAATGTAGAGCACAAAACCCACTAAGAATCAAGCTCAAATCAACACCAAATCAAAGAACCCAATTCATGTTCTTCAAGTTCTTCAAGCTTCCTAGTTCAACAATGGTGGAATTTCAAAACCCTATCTCCAAATGAGATGAAAACTCAAACCTAGACTCTATTAATACTAGGGAACAAGTATCTAGTATTGGAAAAATCAAACAAGTCTCAATATCAAAAAAAAAATACTTTGAATTTTTGTCAAAAATGTTTTTAGGACCTTTTTTTTTCCCCTTACCTCATCTCAAAGGTGATGGGTCGTCAAAGAGGTGACGGGTGGTAAGCTTGGCCGTCTGGTTTGGACAGAATGGAGCTTTGTGGAATTTTTGCTGACGAATGGAACTGATGGGTCGTAAGATGCTTGACGGGTCATCACATGAACCGCCATACACTTTACTAGAAATGTTATATCTGCCTCAAGATGACGTTTCAATTGACTGGTCGTCAAAGTGATCCGTAAGATCTAGGCCGAATGGTGACCAAGTGGCTCTTTGTTGACGAGTTGTTCTAACGATTCGTCAAGGTTGTGACGATTAGCCACGTAATCCGTCAAGCCTACACTGATTCGAACTCCTGAGCCTCCAAAATTGTACTCCCTATAGACCCCTTTTGTACTCCTTACTTGTCTTTTCCCTTTTTGGTATATTCTTATTTTGTACTAACACTTATCTTTTCTTCTTCTGGCCCTTTCTTGGATCTAACAACACCTTTTTGATGAATCTTCTTCTTGAAGATTTGAATGTCCTCTAGAACACTAAGAAAATATATGAAGGTCCAAAATTCATAATTTTCTTATTTTTGCTCCAAATTCCACGAAATTCGAGATCCAAGATCCTTACGCAGGAGAACAAACCGATTTCAACCCTATAATTTCAGATCTAAGAACACACTTCCATTTTTCTTCAAACGTTAAACTCAAAAATGGTGGATCCTTCAATACTACTCATTTTGGCCCAAATTTCCGCTGGATCCTTCCCTCAATGTAGAGAAAAAAACCCACTAAGAATCAAGCTCGAATCAACACCAAATCAAAGAACCCATCTTATGTTCTTCAAGTTCTTAAAGCTTCCTTAGTCAACAATGGAAGAATTTCAAAACCCTATCTCCAAATGATATAAAAACTCCAACCTAGGCTTTATCGATACTAGGGAACAAGAATCTAGTATCAAAAATACCAAACAAGACTCAAAATCAAACAAAAATATTTTGGATTTATTGATTTTTGATTTTTGTCAAAAAAGTATTTAAGACGTTTTTTGTACCCCTTACTTCGTCTCAAAGGTGACGGGTCATCAAAGAGGTGATGGGTCGTAAGCTTGGCTATCAGGTCTAGATAAAATGCAGATTTGTGGAATCTATGCTGATGGATGCAACTTATGGGTCGTCAAATGCTTGACGGGTCATCATATGAACCGTCATGAACTTTAACTAAAAATGTTGTTTCTGTCTCAAGGTGACGTTTTAAGTGACGGGTCTTCACTTTCCTGACAGGTTGTCAAAGTGATCCGTCAGTTCTAGGCAGAATGGTGACCAAGTGGCTCCTTGTTGACAAGTAGGCCTGATGGTTCATCAGGGCTGTGACGATTAGTCACTCAATTAGTCAAGCCTAGACAGATGCGAAATCCTGAGCCTTCAAAATTGTACACCCTGTGGGCCTCTTTAGTACTCCTTTCTTGTCTTTACCTTTTTCAGAATATTCTCTTTTTGTACTAACACTTATCCTTTCTTCTTTTGGCCCTTTTTTGGATCTAGCAACACCTTTTTGATGAATCCTCTTCTGAAAGATTTGAATGTCCTGAAGAACACTAAGAAAAAATATGAAGATCCAAAATTCATAACTCTCTCATTTTAACTCCAAATTCCATGAAATACGAGATCCAAGCTCCTCAAGCTATGAAGAACAAACCCTAACAACTATGAAGCCACGATTTCAACCCAATAATTTCTGATCCAACCTTCATATTGATCCGTCAGTTCTAGGTCGAATGGTGACCAAGTGGCTCCTTGTTGACTAGCGGGTCTAACGGTTCGTCAAGGTTGTGTCGATTAGCCATGTAATCCGTCAAGCCAACACTGATGCGAACTCCTGAGCCTCTAAAATTGTACTCCCTATAGACCCCTTTTATACTCCTTTCTTGTCTTTTCCCTTTTTGGTATATTCTTTTTTTGTACTAGCACTTATCTTTTCTTCTTTTGGCCCTTTCTTGGATCTTGCAACACCTTTTTGATGAATCTTCTTCTTGAAGATTTGAATATCCTCCGGAACACTAAGAAAAAATATAAAGGTCCAAAATTCTTAATTTTCTCATTTTTGCTCCAAATTCCCCGAAACTCCAGATCCAAAATCCTTATGCTGTAGAACAAACCCCAAGCCTCGATTTCAACCCTATAGTTTTAGATCTAAGAACCCACTTCCATTTTTCTTTAAACGTTAAACTCAAAAATGGTGGATCCTTCAATACTACTCATTTTGGCCCAAATTTCTGTTGAATCCTCCCCTCAATGTAAAGAACAAAACCCGCTAAGAATCAATCTCAAATCAACACCAAATCAAAGAACCAATCTCATGTTCTTCAAGACTCCTTAGTCAACAATGGAAGAATTTCAAAACCCTGTCTCAAAATGAGATAAAAACTCGTACCTAGACTTTATTGATACTAGGGAACAAGAATCTGGTATCAAAAACAGCAAACAAGACTCAAAATCAAACAAAAATATTTTGGATTTTTTGATCTTTGTCAAAAACGTATTTAGGACCTTTTTTGTACCCTTTACTTCGTCTCGAAGGTGCGGGTCGTTAAAGAGGTGATAGGTCGTCAGCTTGGCCGTCAGGTCTAGATAAAATGCAGATTTGTGGAATCTTTGCAGATAGATGGAACTTATAGGTCGTCAGATGCTTGACGGGTCGTCATATGACCTGTCATGAACTTTAACTAAAATTGTTGTTTCTGTCTCAAGGTGACGTTTTAAATGACGGGTCGTCACTTTCCTGACAGGTTTCCAAAGTGATCCATCAGTTCTAGGCAGAATGGTGACCAAGTGGCTCCTTGTTGACGAGTAGGCCTGATGATTCATTAGGGTTGTGATGATTAGTAACTCAATCAGTCAAGCCTAGACAGATGCGAACTCCTAAGCCTTCAAAATTGTACACCCTGTAGGCCTCATTAGTACTCCTTTCTTGTCTTTTCCTTTTTCAGAATAATCTCTTTTTGGACTAACACTTATCCTTTCTTCTTTTGGCCCTTTCTTGGATCTAGCAACACCTTTTTGATGAATCCTCTTCTGAACGATTTGAATGTCCTCAAGAACACTAAGAAAAAATATGAAGATCCAAAATTCATAACTGTCTCACTTTTGCTCCAAATTTCATGAAATTCGAGATCCAAGCTCCTCACGCTATGGAGAACAAACCCTAACAACTATGAAGCCATGATTTAAACCCAATAATTTCTGATCTAAGAACCCACTTCCATTTTTCTTCAAACTTCAAACTCAAAAATGATGGATCCTTCAATACTACTCGATTTGGGCACAAATTTTAGCTGGAGCTTCCTCTCAACGTAGAGAAAACCCCCCACTAAGAATCAAGTTTTAATCAACACCAAATCAAATAATCCAATTCATGTTCTTCAAGTTCTTTAAGATTCCTAGTTCAACAATGGTGGAATTTCAAAACCCTATCTCCAAATGAGATGAAAACTCAAACCTAGACTTTATTAATACTAGGGAGAAAGTATCTAGTATTGGAAACACCAAACAAGACTCAAAATCAAACAAAAAAACTTTGGATTTTTGTCAAAAATGTTTTTAGTACCTTTTTTTTTACCCCTTACCTCGTCTCAAAGGTGATGGGTCGTCAAAGAGGTGACGGGTCATCAGCTTGGTCGTCACGTCTGGACAGAATAGAGCTTTGTGGAATTTTTATTGACGAATGGAACTGATGGGTCGTCAGATGCTTGATGGGTCATCACATGAACCGTCATACACTTCACTAAAAATGTTGTATCTGCCTCAAGATGACGTTTTAATTGACGGGTCGTCGCTTGATTGATGGTTCATTATTGTGATCCGTCAGTTCTAGGCCCAATGCTGACCAAGTGGCTTCTTATTGATGAGTTGGCCTGACGGCTCGTCAAGGCTGTGATGATTAGTCACGCAATCCGTCCAGCCTAGACAGATGCGAACTCTTGTGCCTCCAAAATTGTACTCTTTGTGGGCCGCTTTTATACTTCTTTCTTGTCTTTTCCCTTTTTGGTATATTCTCTTTTTGTACTAACACTTATCTTTTCTTCTTTTGGCCCTTTCTTGGATCTAGCAACACCTTTTTGATGAATATTCTTCTTGAAGATTTAAATGTCCTCCAGAACACTAAGAAAAAATATGAAGGTCCAAAATTCATAATTTTCTCATATTTGCTCCAAATTCCACGAAATTCGAGATCCAAGATCCTTACACTGGAGAACAAACCCCAAGCCTTGAGTTCAACCCTCTAATTTCAGATCTAAGAACCCACTTCCATTTTTCTTAGAACGTTAAAATGAAAAATGGTGGATCCTTCAATACTACTCATTTTGGCCCAAATTTCTGTTGGATCATCCCCTCAGTGTAGAGAACAAAACCCACTAAGAATCAACCTCGAATTAACACCAAATTAAAGAACCCATCTCAAGTTCGTCAAGCTTCCTTAGTCAACAATGGAAGAATTTCAAAACCCTATCTCCAAATGAGATAAAAACTCCAACCTAGACTCTATTGATACTAGGGAACAATAATCTAGTATCAAAAACACTAAACACGACTCAAAATCAAACAAAAATATTTTGGATTTTTTGGTCTTTGTCAAAAACGTATTTAGGACCTTTTTTGTACCCTTTACTTTGTCTCAAAGGTGACGGGCCATCAAAGAGGTGATGGGTCGTCAGCTTGGCTGTCAGGTCTAGATAAAATGCAGATTTGTGGAATTTTTGCTAATGGATGGAACTTATGGGTCGTCAGATGCTTGACGGGTCATCATATGAACCGTCATGAACTTTAACTAAAAATGTTGTTTCTGTCCCAAGGTAACGTTTTAAGTGATGGGTCGTCACTTTCCTGGCAGGTTGTTAAAGTGATCCGTTAGTTCTAGGCAGAATGGTGACCAAGTGGCTCCTTGTTGACTAGTAGGCCTGATGGTTCATCAAGGCTGTTATGATTAGTCACTCAATTAGTCAAGCCTAGACAGATGCGAAATCCTGAGCCTTCAAAATTGTACACCCTGTGGGACTCTTCAGTACTCCTTTCATGTCTTTTCCTTTTTTGGAATATTCTCGTTTTGTACTAACACTTATCCTTTCTTCTTTTGGCCCTTTCTTGGATCTAGCAACACCTTTTTGATGAATCCTCTTCTGAAAGATTTGAATGTCCTCAAGAACACTAAGAAAAAATATGAAGATCCAAAATTCATTACTCTCTCATTTTTGTTCCAAATTCCATGAAATTCGAGATCCAAGCTCCTCACGCTATGGAGAACAAACCCTAACAACTATAAAGCCACGATTTCAACCCAATAATTTCTGATCTAAGAACCCACTTCCATTTTTCTTCAAACTCAAAAATAATGGATCCTTCAATAATACTAGATTTGGGCACAAATTTCAGCTGGAGCTTCCTCTCAATGTAGAGAACAAAACCCACAAAGAATCAGGCTTTAATTAACACCAAATCAAATAACCCAATTCATGTTCTTTAAGTTCTTCAAGCTTCCTAGTTCAACAATGGTGGAATTTCAAAACCCTATCTCCAAATGGGATGAAAACTCAAACCTAGACTTTATTAATACTATGGAACAAGTATCTAGTATTGGAAACACCAAACAAGACTCAAAATCAAACAAAAAAACTTTGGACTTTTGTCAAAAATGTTTTTAGGACCTTTTTTTTACCCCTTACCTCATCTCAAAGGTGATGGGTCATCAAAGAGGTGATGGGTCGTCAGCTTGCCCGTCAGGTCTGGACAGAATAGAGCTTTGTGGAATTTTTACTGATGAATGGAACTGTCGGTTCGTCAAATGCTTGACGGGTCATCACATGAACCGTCATACACTTCACTAAAAATGTTGTATCTGCCTTAAGATGACGTTTCAATTGACGGGTCGTCGCTTGATTGATGGGTCATCATAGTGATTCGTCAGTTCTAGGCCGAATGCTGACCAAGTGGCTTCTTGTTGATGAGTTGGCCTGACGGCTCATCCAGGCTGTGATGATTAGCACGCAATCCGTCAAGCCTAGACAGATGCGAACTCTTGTGCCTCCAAAATTGTACTCCCTGTAAACCCTTTTTTTACTCATTTCTTGTTTTTTCCTTTTTAATATATTCTTTTTTTGTACTAACACTTACCTTTTATTCTTTTGGATCTAGCAACACCTTTTTGATGAATCTTCTTCTTAATGATTTGAATGTCCTCCAGAACTCTAAGAAAAAATATGAAGGTCCAAAATTCATAATTTTCTCATTTTAACTCCATATTCCACGAAATTCGAGATCCAAGATCATTACGCTGGAGAACACACCCCAAGCCTTGATTGCAAACCTATAATTTCAGATCTAAGAACCCACTTCCATTTTTCTTCTAACTTTAAACTCAAAAATGGTGGATCCTTCAATACTACTCATTTTGGCCCAAATTTCTGTTGGATCCTCCCCTCAATGTAGAGACAAAACCCACTAAGAATCAAGCTCGAATCAACACCAAATTAAAGAACCAATCTCATGTTCTTCAAGTTCTTCAAGCTTCCTTAGTCAACAATAGAAGAATTTCAAAACCCTATCTCCAAATGAGATAAAAACTCCAACCTAGACTCTATTGATACCAGGGAACAAGAATCTAGTATCTAAAACTCCAAACAAGACTCAAAATCAAACAAAAATATTTTGGATTTTTTGATTTTTGTCAAAAACGTATTTAGGACCTTTTTTGTACCCCTTACTTCATCTCAAAGGTGACGGGTCGTCAAAGAGGTAATAGGTCGTCAGCTTGGCTGTCAGGTCTAGATAAAATGCAAATTTGTGGAATCTTTGCTGATGGATAGAACTTATGGGTCGTCAGATGCTTGACGGGTCGTCATATGAACCGTCATGAACTTTAACTAAAAATGTTTTTTCTGTCCCAAAGTGACGTTTTAAGTGACGGGTCGTCACTTTCCTGACAGGTTGTTAAAGTGATCCGTCAGTTCCTGGCAGAATGGTGACCAAGTGGCTCCTTGTGTACGAGTAGGCCTGATGGTTCATCAGGGTTGTGACGATTAGTCACTAAATCAGTCAAGCCTAGACAGATGCGAACTCCTGAGCCTTCAAAATTGTACACCCTGTGGGCCTCTTTAGTACTCCTTTCTTGTGTTTTCCATTTTTGGAATATTCTCTTTTTGTACTAACACTTATCCTTTCTTCTTTTGGCCCTTTCTTGGATCTAGCAACACCTTTTTGATGAATCCTCTTCTGAAAGATTTGAATGTCCTCAAGAACACTTAGAAAAAATATGAAGATCGAAAATTCATAACTCTCTCATTTTTGCTCCAAATTCCATGAAATTCGAGATCCAAGCTCCTCACGCTATGGAGAACAAACCCTAACAACTATGAAGCCACGATTTCAACCCAATAAATTCTGATCTAAGAAACCACTTCCATTTTTCTTCAAACGTCAAACTCAAACATGATGGATCCTTCAATACTACTCGATTTGAGCACAAATTTCAGCTAGAGCTTCCTCTTAACGTAGAGAACAAAACCCACTAAGAATCAACCTCTAATCAACACCAAATCAAAGAACCCAATTCATGTTCTTCAAGTTCATCAAGCTTCCTAGTTCAACAATGGTGGAATTTCAAAACCCTATCTCCAAATGAGATGAAAACTCAAACCTAGACTCTATTAATACTAGGGAACAAGTATCTAGTATTGGAAACACCAAACAAGACTCAAAATCAAACAAAAATACTTTCAAAAATGTTTTTAGGACCTTTTTTTTACCCCTTACGTCATCTCAAAGGTGATGGATCGTCAAAGAGGTGACGGGTCGTCAGCTTGGCCATCAAGTCTAGACAGAATGGAGCTTTATGGAAATTTTGCTGACGAATGGAACTGATGGGTCATCAGATACTTGACGGGTCATCACATGAACCGTCATACACTTCACAAAATATATTGTATCTGCCTCAAGATGACGTTTGGGTCGTCGCTTGATTGTTGGGTCTTTATAGTGATCCGTCAGTTCTAGGCCGAATGGTGACCAAATGGCTCCTTGTTGACGAGCTGGTCTAACGGTTCGTCAAGGTTGTGACGATTAGCCATGCAATCCGTCAAGCCTACACTGATGCGAACTCCTGAGCCTCCAAAATTGTACTCCCTGTAAACCCCTTTTTTACTCATTTCTTGTTTTTTCCTTTTTAATATATTCTTTTTTTGTACTAACACTTACCTTTTCTTCTTTTGGCCCTTTCTTGGATATAGCAACACCTTTTTGATGAATCTCCTTCTTGAAGATTTGAATGTCCTGCAGAACACTAATAAAAAATATGAAGGTCCAAAATTCATAATTTTCTAATTTTTGCTCCAAATTCCACGAAATTCGAGATCCAAGATCCTTACGATGGAGAACTAACCCCAAGCATCGATTTCAACCCTATAATTTCAGATATAAGAACCCACTTCCCTTTTTCTTTAAACTCAAAAATGGTGGATCCTTCAATACTACACATTTTGGCCCAAATTTCTGCTGGATCCTCCCCTCAATGTAGAGAACAAAACCCACTAAGAATCAAGCTCGAATCAACACCACATCAAAGAACCCATCTCATGTTCTTCAAGTTCTTCAAGCTTCCTTAATCAACAATGGAAGAATTTCAAAACCCTATCTCCAAATGAGATAAAAACTCCAACCTAGACTCTATTGATACTAGGGAACAAGAATCTAGTATCTAAAACACCAAACAAGACTAAAAATCAAACAAAAATATTTTGGATTTTTTGATTCTTGTCAAAAACATATTTAGGACCTTTTTTGTACCCCTTACTTCGTCTCAAAGGTGAAGGGTCATCAAAGAGGTGATGGGTCGTCAGCTTGGCCGTCAGTTCTAGATAAAATGCAGATTTGTGGAATCTTTGTTGATGGATAGAACTTATGGGTCGTCAGATGCTTGACGGGTCTTCATATGAACCGTCATGAACTTTAACAAAAAATGTTGTTTCTGTCTGAAGGTGACGTTTTAAGTGACGGGTCATCACTTTCATGACAGGTTGTCAAAGTGATCCGTCAGTTCTAGGCAGGATGGTGACCAAGTGGATCCTTGTTGATGAGTAGGCTTGATGGTTCATCAGGGCTGTGACGATTAGTCACTCAATTAGTCAAGCCTAGACAGATGCGAACTCCTGAGCCTTCAAAATTATACACCCTGTGGGCCTCTTTAGTACTCCTTTCTTGTCTTTTCCTTTTTCAGAATATTTTCTTTTTTTACTAACACATATCCTTTCTTCTTTTAGACCTTTCTTGGATCTAGCAACACCTTTTTGATGAATCCTATTCTGAAAGATTTGAATGTCCTCAAGAACACTAAGAAAAAATATGAAGATTCAAAATTCATAACTCTCTCATTTTTGCTCCAAATTCCATGAAATTCGAGATCCAAGCTCCTCACGCTATGGAGAACAAACCCTAACAACTATGAAGCCACAATTTCAACCCAATAATTTCTGATCTAAGAAACCACTTCCATTTTTCTTCAAACGTCAAACTCAAAAATGATGGATCCTTCAATACTACTCGATTTGAGCACAAATTTCAGCTGAAGCTTCCTTTCAGCGTAGAGAACAAAAACCACTAAGAATAAAACTCTAATCAACACCAAATCAAAGAACCCAATTCATGTTTTTCAAGTTCTTCAAGCTTCCTAGTTCAACAATGGTGGAATTTCGAAACCCTATCTCCAAATGAGATGAAAACTAAAACCTAGACTCTATTAATACTAGGGAACAAGTATCTAGTATTGGAAACACCAAACAAGACTCAAAATCAAACAAAAATACTTTGGATTTTTGTCAAAAATGTTTTTAGGACCTTTTTTTTTTACCCCTTACCTCGTCTCAAAGGTGATGGGTCATCAAAGAGGTGAAGGGTCGTCAGCTTGGCCGTCAGGTCTAGACAGAATGGAGCTTTGTGGAATTTTCTCTGATGAATGGAACTGACGGGTCGTTAGATGCTTGACGGGTCACCACATGAACCATCATACATTTCACTAAAAATGTTGTATCTGCCTCAAGATGACGTTTGGGTCGTTGCTTGATTGCTGGGTCTTCATAGTGATCCGTCAGTTCTAGGCCGAATGGTGGCCAAGTGGCTCCTTGTTGATCAGCTAGTCTAACGGTTCGTCAAGGTTGTGACGATTAGCCACGTAATCCGTCAAGCCTACACTAATGCGAACTCCTGAGCCTCCAAAATTGTACTCCATGTATACCCCTTTTGTACTCCTTTCTTGTCTTTTCCCTTTTTGGTATATTCTTTTTTTGTACTAACATTTATGTTTTCTTCTTTTGGCCCTTTCTTGGATCTAGCAATACCTTTTTGATGAATCTTCTTCTTGAAGATTTGAATGTCCTCCAGAACACTAAGAAAAAAATATGAAGGTCCAAAATTCATATTTTTCTCATTTTTGCTCCAAATTCCACAAAATTCGAGATCCAAGCTTCCCACGCTATGGAGAACAAACCCCAACAACTTTGAAGCCTCGATTTCAACCCAATAATTTCAGATCTAAAAATCCACTTCCATTTTTCTTCAAACTTTAAACTCAAAAATGGTGGATCTTTCAATACTACTCGTTTTGGGCCCAAATTTCAACTGGAGCCTCCCCTCAACGTAGAGAACAAAACCCACTAAGAATCTCTCCATCCTGGGTATAGCTACAATACTGTCTTAGCATAACAATCAAAATGGCACGATAGGGAGACAACCAGCTCATCTTCAAAATAATATCAAACTACTCCATGTCTAAAATCACTAGATCAACCAAAGTTCTATACCCCATAAACATTATAGGACATACCCGATAAACCAGATCAACAAACATAGAAACCCTAACCAGTGTAGACACATACATGGGTGCATTAAGTAATTCACATGTTAAGTCCCAGCCCAAAGCAAATTTCACAGACACATAAGAGAAAGTAGATCCGGATCAAATAACACAGAAGCCATATGATCACAAACAAGAATAGTACTTGTGATCACACCATCAGAAGCTTCAGCTTCAGCATGACCCGGAACAACATATAGAAACAATATTAGTATATCAATGTAGGCAATTCACAATCAAAAATTAAAAATTGGAACACACAACGGAGAAGGGAAAGATAATTAATTGGGGAAAAAATTGAGACAAAAACTGATCTGAAATTGCAACACCCTGATGAGAAGCCGTCCTTGGATGTCTGGAGAAGAAAAGAGTATAATTAATGAAGAACTAAGATGAAGGAGAATCGATTTTTACAATAGAGGTGAAACTCTGGAGTATTCTGAAAATCCTTTACCATTAAGTGAAAAAGACTATTTTGCCCTTGGTCATTCCTTGCTCTCTCTTCTATGTAGTAGTAATAAAGTAAATCACGTAATGCCACCACTTAGTAGGCGTTTGGCCATGAAAATAAAATATTTTGGAGTTGGAGTTGGAGTTGGAGTTAGAGTTGAAATTGGAGTTGGAGTTGGAGTTGGAGTTGTGTTTGGCCATGAAAATAAATAGTGTTCTTTTTGACTTTTTGTGAGAGAAGTAAAAGTGAAAAAAGTGAAAACAAGAAAAAGTTGTTTTCACTTTTCCGAAAATTTATTTCACTTTAGTGAAATACAATCCATGGCCAAACACCCCTGCATTTCACTTTTTTCACTAAAGTGAAATTTATTTCCAGAAAAAAGTAAAAAATATCCATGGCCAAACGGGCCCTTAATAAAGCATTTATTAGACACTCTCTCCACTGCCATGTGGAGTGGAGGTGTCAACATCATTAATTATTTATTTAGTTTTGTAAGTACTCGGGTATTGCGTAAGTTTATGATAAAATAAATACGACTTTTTGAATATACCATAATTAATAGAAAATTATTTCTAATAAAGCCTCTATTATATAATAAATTTTTTTCAACATAACTAGACTCACTATCTTCGTTCAAAATATTAATAAATTATAAAACTAGTATAAAATAATATAAATATATCGTAACTAATGAATTTTCATAAATATCTAAAACATTTTAGAAAGGCAATGAAATATATCTTTTACCAAATTGTAATTTAATTCAAATGTTCCAGAACAAGACCAATGTTAATAAAATCCTCAAACGAATTGCTCAGGAATCTAACCACCTGTCCCGGTAGGTCATAATGACGAGTGACAACTATCGAGAAGCTCGAAATGCAGGGACTGCACAAAAAGTCAGAAAATAACTTGGAGGGTTATTACACCAAAGACCTTAAGAAACATCCATTTTATGGGGTAGCTGATCTTCCCTTCAATTATTTGACCTAAAAATTTTAGACTAAAATACCTAAAAGAGTTGTTAGGTGGAGACTCCAATTAACCTCGAATTCATTAATATATTCTTCTTATATCCCAATAAAATGGAGTGTGATCACCTCAAATTTTGATAGAACATACTTTTTTACCATAAACTCTTCGCTTCCTATAAGAGTTAGTAATCAAGTTTTAATGCAAATAGGTATAGGAACTTACCAAAAAGTTGGAGTGCCTGTTTGTGATATGATTGTGTACATCTTTTTAGCCAAAACCTGTGGGGAAGATTTGCTCCGTAATGGTGCTATTGTTTGTTAGACTTAAGTTAATTGTACGTTTGCAAAGTTTGGTATTTGGTCAGAAAATTGTTTACTTAAAACTTTATTTTAGTAATATTATTATTATTTTACAAAATAAAAATTATATAATTTGTTATATTGCGAAACTAGTAATGTTTAAAAACATCAATTAATTAAAGACATATGTCATAAATGAATACAGAATAAAAAGTCCATAATAAAAGTGTTTACTATTTATTCTTGATTCAACACACTTGCTCTATAATATTCAAATAAATATTGTTACTTTCTCTTGAATCATAATACTATTATTTGATTAGATCATGAAAACAATTATTTTTTATACTTTATTTATTTAAAAAAAATGATCTACTTTCATTTTAGTTTGTTTTAAAAGGAATGACTCCCTTTTTTTTTGATAATACTTAATTCTAACTTTTCACATGACATATTTGAGACCACAAAATTAAATAATATTTTGATATATTTAACATAATTTTAATTTAACACCATAATATTTAAAATCAACTTTATAATAATAATATTCCAAAAGAGAAGTATGTTATTGATGTTTTCAATCTGGCGGTCCTTTACCAGCAGAAAACGCCACAGAAGTGTCTCTACGATCCCACAAATATCTGCATTTTCTCTAACATTTTTCTAATTCCAGCTCTTCTTCTTTTGTATAATTCAGGCTTCGATTTCTAGGGGTTTCAGGAACAGCAATTCATGGAGGAGGAACCAGTGGTGTCGGAGACAGCGAATCGCCGTATGGTGAGTTTTTTTTTAAATTTCAACAGCATTTATGCGAATTAAGTTAATATTTGAGCCCTAATTATGGAGTTCATTGTGTACAGAAACGCACCAGAGCTCAAACTAGGGTTAACGAAGAGCAGTTACACAACAGTGTGAATGAGGAAGAGAGAGAAGAATCTTCCGACGATTTTGAAGACTCTCGTGCTAGAGCTAAGCGGAGTAAGGCTTTAGGAGGCACTTCGTCTGCTGCTGCTAGAAATGCTCATCAGAGTTTAATTGGTACTTTAAATTTTGTCTGACGTTTTTCTAGTTTTTGTTACACTAGTTTTGATGTTAAATTTGAATTTGAGAATCTATAGATATTTAAGGCTTTGATTTCTTGGTGATTCGTGAAAGCACAGTGGAAGTTATGGTCTTCTAGTTTGCATACCATTCTGAAATTTTATTATGTTGAAAAGGTGAATGGAAGTTGTGGTCTTATAGTTGGACTTTTTATTATGATAATATATAGAAATTTAAGGCTTGGCTTCCTCAATTATTGTTGAAAGCACTGGTGGAAATTAAGGTTTTCTGTTTGTATACTGTCCTGTAAGTTTCATTATGGTAATAGCAGTTTTGTTTTTGAATTTCTAGACTAGAGAAGATTTAGGCTTTTGCTTCTCAATTATGTTGTAAGCATGAATTGAAGGTTTTGGTTTCTAGTTTGTATTATTATGGTAATTTCAGATTAATTTTTGAACTTTGAGATGAGCAGTTTTAGGCTTGCGCTATTGTATAATGTTGAAAATACGAATGGAAGTTGTGGTTGTCTAGTTATCCTAGTGTTATGTATTGTTCTTTTAATTTCAGGTTTATTTTGAATTTTGAGACGAGAGAAAATATTGGGCTTACACTAGTCGATTATGTTGAACTAAGTTGCCCGGACTCTTCACTTTCGCTGCCGCACCTCTGTCGATGTGACATCCGTACCCAATCTAGTCAACATATTTTGGGTACTTTGACCAAAATCCACGGAGAAATTCCAAACAAATTCAATGATTTCTGTAATCAAAACAAAAGCTAAGGCAAAATGAAGAAATGGAATACCTTATATTTAGAATTTTCTATGTCACTGCTTTACCTTTTATCTCCTTCCAAGATTCTCCTCTTGATCAATATTTCTTCCTCAAGTTTTCCACATAAATATCTCATAATTTAGGTTTTATAACTCTATCTTTAGATATATGAATTATTTTTAGCCGAATCCTTGCACCCGTATCCATACCTGGATCAGTATCTTCGAATGTTGAAATTAGATCATGAAGGATCCAACCTCTAGAAGGGCACTCGTATCGGACACCCACATCCGAGTCCGAGCAATTTAGATGTTGAAGCAGAAATGTAATTACTCTCTCCGTTTAAAAAAGAATGACCTACTTTCCTTTTTAGTTCGTTTCAAAAGGAATGACCTTTTTCCTTTTTTTTTTGATGAAGTAAGTAGATTCATTCAAGGGCATCATGAAGATGCAAACATTATGATACGAATCAAAATACGAAGAAAACAAAGAAACTACGAAGACGACAAAGACAAGGGTAAAATGGGAAATACGAAAATACGAGACGAAGAACAAAAGAAAAACAAAGACAATAAAGGGAAAAGATAGATAGATATACACAATATGATAAGAAAAGGACAACCAAGAGAGTATATTAAACCCTCAAACCTTCCTTTCGATTACTTCAAAGCACCAATCTCTTACGAAGACCGAAAGAGGAATTGGACCTCAAACAACCAATGTTTCTAATCAACAAGGAAAACTCCCAACAAGCTAACATAAACACCCTCAAGTGTAAACTCACATCATCATTCATCAACTTCTCTAAAATGAAAAGAAAGCTAACTATTTATAGCCATGGGCCTTATTACATAATGGGCCCAAAAGTGACCCTAAATGCCATATGGGCCCAAAAGTGACCCAATATGAAAAGGTGGCCCATTAGCGACTTTTAACCATGCACCTCCTACGCTCCAAGCTATCATCCAAACACGATGTTGTTCAATAATCCCATGGATGATATCTTCAAACATAGCTTCTCTCGTGTGCCAAGCTATCATCCAAACACGTATTTGCCTTCCTAGGATGATCAAGTCTCGAATCCTTAGAGATTGTCCTTGAAACATAGATCTCGAAAGATTGGGCCAGATTTGGATTGCATCATTTTGGTATCAGAGCCGAGTTTAGAATCATTCCCACGATTCTAGTTTTGGATTTGTTGTTGAAAGAAAATCCAAAAATCCCAAATAAAATTTCATTTTTTTTTTCACGTTTTTGTCCATTTTTCGAATTTTGAGTTTTGATTTTGGTGTTTTCTTGTGTTTTTGGTGTTAGATTCTTGTTCCCTAACACTAATAGAGTCTATATATCGAATTTGAGCTGAATTGGAGGTGTTTTGAAGTCCCTACCATTGTTGAGTTGAAGCTTGAAGATTTTTTGAAATGGGTCTTCAAATATGAAATTATTGGAGTGGAATTGAAGGTTGAGAGGTATTGGGATTTGTTTCCCATACCAAAAGGAGCTTGGATCTCAAATTTGGTGCGAATCCGAGCTAAATTGAGAGAGTTATGAATTTTTGAAGATTCATCTTGTTCTTGGTGTTCTTCATAAATTCATATCTTGTTGAAGAAGAATCTTCCAAAAAGGAAGTTTGATCCAAAAAGGAAAAGAGAAAGGTGTTTGGGTGTTGGTACAAAGGAATATCCAAAATAAAAGGGAATATTCCAAGAGAGAGAGTGCAAAAGGGCCTACAAGAGGACAAATTTTGGAACTCCAGCTGTACTGACCCTGGGCGCCTGTGCCCGCACTTGCCCACGCAGGTCAGCACCTGCGGACGCAGGTCATCACGCAGGAGCCATTTCCAGCACACTGGTTTGACCTGCGAAGTGCCATCTGCCCACGCAGCCCATCACCTGCGGCCGCACCTCACCCAGTTCAGGTCAACAACTTCAAGTCAATTTTTCCCTTAAGTTCTAACCTTCTAATCCCATTTCTTGATTCCTAATCTCATCTCTTTGATTCCTAAACTAATTAACAACTAGAATCATTTTACTTGGTTGTGATTAGTTCATAAGTTCATTTTCTTTCTTGTACTTTTGTTTGTGTGCTTTTATCGTTTTCTTTCTCCGTTAACTTTTTTGAGTCGAGTCCTTTTTCTCTTAATCAAGTCGTCTGTATGTGTTTCACCCTTTTTTCTCAATTGTACTAAGACAATGGGTGGAGCAACCCTTGATACCAGCTTGGAGGCACTCCTAGGGTTGCAACGAGATATGGATCAAATGATTGGACGAATGTTCCCCATGAATGAGAAGTTGTCAAGTATTGATGGTAGGATGGAAAACGTTGGGGATCATTTAAAGGCCTCTAATTTAACTCCTCTACCCTATGTCCAAACTTCCTCAAACCTACCAAGTACAAAACAAGTTCCACAAATTGTTGTTCAACCACTCCAAATCCAATGTGGCAAAGACACTCCCAACCTTAGGCCTTTGACATCCACTAACCACGATACTTGCATTTTACCTAGTATCCCTCCTTCTCTTGTGCAGGATCATGAACAACTTTGTCCAAAGGAGGAAGCAAGGGAAGTGCTTTATGAAGATAAGCTTGAGGGCCTAACGGAGTTCTTACCAAAGCATTCCGAAATTGAAAAGTGTGATGGCATGGTGATAAAAGACTTGGATTCGAGGTCGAATCCTTTTCAAGAATGGGAGGATGGATTATTGATGATGAATGTTACACTTGAGAGTGTTTATGTTAGCTTGTTGGGAGCTTTTTAGATTGTGAGAAACGTCGATTGTTAGAGGTCCATTTTCTCTTTCGGTCTTCGTAAGAGATTGGTGCTTGTGGTAATTTAAAGGAAGGTCTTTAGTTTGAAATACCTTTGGTTGTCCTTTTCTTATCATATTATGCCTATCTATCTATCTTTTCCCTTTATTGTCTTTGTTTTCCTTTTGTTCTTCATCTCGTATTTTCGTATTTCCCATTTTACCCTTGTATCCGTTGTTTTCGTAGTTTCTTCATTTTCTTCGTATTTTGATTTGTATCATTTGGTATTAGATGGATTATTGATGATGAATGTTACACTTGAGAGTGTTTATGTTAGCTTGTTGGGAGCTTTCTAGATTGTGAGAAACGAGGTCCATTTCCTCTTTCGGTCTTCGTAAGAGATTGGTGCTTGTGGTAATTTAAAGGAAGGTCTTTGGTTTGAAATACCTTTGGTTGTCCTTTTCTTATCATATTGTGTCTATCTATCTATCTTTTCCCTTTATTGTCTTTGTTTTCCTTTTGTTCTTCGTCTCGTTTTTTCGTATTTCCCATTTTACCCTTGTATCCGTTGTTTTCGTAGTTTCTTCATTTTCTTCGTATTTTGGTTTGTATCACATTACAAGGATAGGTCAGTTAAGCTCCCAAAAATAAGGATTGTAGCTTCTTTCTAAGCTGTAGAGCTAACAAAATCCAAGAAGAGTTCTAAATTATTTACAGGGGTCAGTTTGGACCAGCTAAAGAGGCTAAACTCTTTAATTCCAATTTTCCACATGACATGTTTAAGACCACAAGATTAAAGGGCATTTTAGTTTATTTGACACATCTTTAATTTAAGACCACAAGATTCAAAAGTCTTCTTTATTTTCTCAATCTTCGTGCCAAGTCAAAATAGGTCATTCTTTTTGAAACGGAGGGAGTATCTTTTAGTTCACTACTAATGTTGTGTTGCTTTCATTATAATTTTAATTTTACTTTTACTTTTATTAAAGTAATTTCAGGTTAATTTGAAAGTTGACACTAGAGAAGTTTTAGTCTTCGCTACTCAATTGATTGAAAGCGTGAAGGGAGATTGTGATCGTCTAGTTTGACTATGTTATGTAGTTTTCACTATGACAATTTAAGTTCAATTTTGGTATTTCAAGAATCTATGGAATTTCTAGGATGTTCTACTCAATTATAGTTGAAAGCATGAGTTAAGTTATATCTTTGTGTTTGGTTTTTGTGCTATAATTTTAATTATGATGATTTTAGGTTAATATTGAATTGCATATGACTTTGAGTGTGTGTAAAAGTTTTGAAATTGCTTGTGGAAAATGGTCCATTAATTGTTTGAAAATTCCGTAATTTACAATAGCAAGAGGTAGAATTTGATTTATTATTGCATTCCGTTTCCACCCATCGAATGAAATGCGAATCTTGTCCACAATTTTTTTTGACTAATGTGAAACACTCATCATTATGGGCATCCTGTTGGTGAAGAAAATGCTTTAAGATTCTTATTTGTCTTTATATCTCATTGTGTGGAATTTTCAGGAAACGCTTTTTTGTACTCTTAACACTTTGTTTTGATGGTTGTTATATATTGTTTCATAATGTATCATATTATATCGTATTGTGTTGTATTGTATTATACAATATTGTTGTGATGTGCGCAACATTTGGATATATTATATTGTTTGCCGTTGTTATATTATGTTAGACATTAGCAATCTTATGGATAACCCTACAAGAGAAATAGGATACGATGTAGAGCTATCATAAGTGTACGGTAAATGATAAAATATGATTATCAGATAAATTAACAAAGCCAAAATGAGAAAAAAAGGTAACGACTTTTTGTCGTCACGTATCTATGGAAACGATACAATAAAATTTAACAATTCAAAAACAAACATTGTATTTAAACTAACAACACAATACAATACAATAGGTAGCAACCATCCAAACAATCTGTAAGGTTTCCCTTCGAATTGCGTGGTGTGTATGCACTTCTGAAAAATTTTCCTTTATCCATCTAGATGTTTAGTTTGCAGCAGATGTCCCCTGATGCAATGGAGGATGTGGACAAGAGGAATCTTGTTTGATCCTCTAGGTTCATTCTGTTACTTTCTGATGATTTTTCATTCTGCTCTCCTCTATCATGAGTGAGGAACTGCTTCTCCTAAAGACTGGGCTCCCAAGGCATAAGAAAAAGAGAATATTGGAACTTCAACTTAGAAATAATAAGAATAAGAAGAATTGCTTAAGTAAGGTAGTCGCTCCACGGGCTCTACTAAGGAAGGGGTTGGGTTAGGAGCGTTTTCAATATGATTCTTTTTCTGTATTTGTTTGATGAGGCCCGGGGTCTTGCGTTCCAAAGAATGTGGATTTGGAATTCTTATTTTCACATTGATCTCAACCATACTCTAGTAGCAGTCTCACAACAGTATTGGTGCAAAAGATCGGTCCTTCAGTTGCTGATTGTTTGCGAGTCTAGGTTTTTTAAGAACAAGAAGTGTAACAATATAGTGGAATGGTAAAAGCAGCTAGCTTGCCTGCTCCATTTGACGTCTCTATTCAAGCAGTGGCTTTCCAGTTTTGTTTTGTTGTGCTTGCTTGCTTCAATCCCCCATTACCCGATTCAAATTAGATTTTACCTTCTCTCTGTTGAATCCTTTTTGTTTATTACTATTGTGGTGGTACACATGCTGATGATAGGACGTTCATTCCTTTATCTGCAGATGTTGTTAAAGGTGATCGGAGACAAATTCCTCTAGTGGTCAAGCATTGGGTGGAACACTATGAGAAGGATCCGAAATCTGCAATGGCTGGACTATTGAGCATGATGTTTGAGGTAATTTGGTAATATGTCAATGTTTCTTCAGCTTGCATACTATTGTTTTTCCCATCTCCGCATATCAGCCAGACAGGTTTCATTTTGATGATGTGATGTCATAGGTGGAAATTTGTGGTTTTGCAGGCATGTGGAGCAAAATATCATATTGAAGAAGATTTCTTGGACCAAACTGATGTTGATGATGTAGTAGTTGCTCTTGTAAACATGGCTAAGAGGGTATATTCATCCATCATATTGATGATATTTCCTTATGTAATATGTTATTTGGCGTCAGTTTAATATGCATTAAGCATGAACTTTCTGGTCAGTGTTATTATTTGGTGTCAGTTCAATATGCATTTAACAGGAATTTCATGCATAGACATGTAATTCTAATTTTACCTAATCACCTTTGGACATTAGGGTGAAGTTGAGGATTATCAAACTTCAAAAAAGAAGGACTTCAAAAACTTCAAAGATAACCTCATCTACTTTTGGGATACATTGGTTGCTGAATGTGAAAATGGACCACTTTTTGATAAGCTCTTGTTTGACAAGTGCATGGATTATGTGATTGCACTATCATGGTAAGTACTTTGTATTCAGGTGTTCTAAATTTAAAAGTAGTATTTTGGCTCATTGTCTTGTCAACATGCATTCAGCACCCCTCCTAGAGTATACCGTCAGGTTGCTTCATTAATGGGGCTGCAACTTGTTACATCCTTTATACACGTTGCCAAAGTACTTGGTTCGCAGCGGGAAACCACACAGAGACAGCTAAATGCTGAAAAGAAGAAGAAAGTGGACGGGCCTCGAGTTGAATCACTGAATAAAAGATTATCCATGACCCATGAAAAGATAACAATAATAGAGGAGATGATGCGGAAGATATTTACTGGGTATGGACCTTGTGTTAATGATACATATTTTTGATCTCTTGAGGGGCACTTTCGATTTTGTTTTGACTTTTTGTATGCTGAATTGTAGGCTATTTATGCACCGTTATCGAGATGTCGAACCTGATATCAGAATGGCATGCATACAGTCATTGGGTGTTTGGATCCTGTCATACCCCTCCCTGTTTTTGCAGGATTTGTATTTGAAATATCTCGGATGGACTTTGAATGATAAAGTAAGTTGATATCAGTTTTGATTTTATCGTCATTCTTCAGTTGATAAACTTGAAAATTCTTACTATGCATTTGGCTCTTAATTTACCCTCTTAAGAGTGATGGTGTAAGGAAGGCATCAGTTGTTGCACTGCAGAACCTTTATGAGGTGGATGATAATGTACCATCTCTAGGCCTTTTCACGGAAAGGTTTTATAAAAGGATGATCGAGCTTGCTGATGATGTTGATATTTCTGTGGCAGTATGTGCTATAGGACTTGTGAAACAACTGATAAGGTAATGTTAATTCTTGACAATGCAAACCTCTTGCATTTTTAATATTGTTACCAGCAGATTGTTGGTATGTGCTCTTTTATCAAGCTATACCATATTTTGCAGACATCAGCTTGTTCCCGAGGAGGAATTAAGCTCTTTATATGATTTGCTAATTGATGATCCACCGGAAATCAGGCGTGCCATCGGAGCACTAGTGTATCATAATCTTATTGCCCAGCGATTGAATAGTTCACAATCTAGTTCAGGTTTTTATCACACCGTTCTGCATCATGTGTTTTTTATTTGCTTGATTGATTAACACAATTGTACTGATAACAAATAATTTCCAGGGGATAATACTGATTCTTCTGAGGTTCATCTTAATAGACTGCTGCGCATATTGGGAGAGTTTTCAAAAGATGAAATGCTGAGTATGTATGTCATTGATGATATCTGGGAGTATATGGATGCCATGAGAGTACGTAATGTACACTATCTTTTAATCTAAGAATGGAATTGCTATCACCATATGATATCTGTAGTTTGGTTAGAGTAATATTTCCCTACAACTATCAGTGAGCCTAAACTTCTAGTGGCTCAACTTTGTTTTAAAGACGTAAATTACTGTATGATTTCTGAATTTGTCCAGTATTTCCTTCTGGTTTTTAGTATTGATGCTGTAATACAGTTATCTGCAGCTTGGTCAGACTAGTATTTCTACAACTTGTGTTTAGCATTTTCAGGCATTTTCTATTTCTATTGATTAGACAGATATAATCCTATATTATCATAGGAGAACTTGAGAAGGGTTTCCTGCCTATCCTGGATCCCTGGGTGTGTTCCGTGGTTGAAGAGGAAAATATTCACTTGAAAATTATGTCCTTACAGGATTGGAAGTGTATCCTGTCTATGCTCTTGGAAGAAGAGCCATCAGCTGAACTAAGTGATGTAGATGCGACAAACTTAATTCGACTGCTTTCTTCGTCAATTAGAAAGGCAGTTGGGGAGAAGATTGTTCCTGCTAGTGATAATAGAAAACAATATTATACTAAAGCACAAAGGGTGAGGTTCTGAGATACTCTCCGAGACTCTCTTAATAAATTGTTATATTTGTGCTTCAAACTTCACCATTTACATCTGAGAATGGATTCCAAGAAAGTGCTTCTGAAACAATAGGTCGGTGATATTTCTGCTAGCTGGTCAATCTGTACTGTTTTAGCAGTGTCTTTGTGCCACAGTTTTTCTTAAACTATATGCTTGTCTAAATCAGGTCAGTTGGTCAAATATATTCATCTAGGTTATCGAATAACTGATTACTTACTAGTATTATTCAGTGGAAGAAGTGCCATTTTTTGTATATTTTCATGTTACCATCTTTCACATTTTCTAAAAACATTAAAACGTTTTATTTTACTCAAGAGTCTGATAATAGAGTGAGCAGTCAGATTATTTTCATGTAAATGGAAGATAGACGGCAACTCTTGTTGCTTAGTAGGGAAACTATTCAAAGCTGCATGCAGAATGATTATCTAGAAGCCGTGGTTTTGATTTTTGCAGTCATTGCATTTTATTTCAAGTTCAGAATCGGTTTAGATTATTTGAGATCAATTCCTTCTTTAGTGTTCTTTGTCAATGACAAATTTCGGTGTTGGTCATCATAATACTCGGGGATACTGAATTCTTCGACTGCTTATGTTGTAATTGCCAGGAAATGTTTGAAAGTTCTAAGCGTGATATAACCATTGCTATGATGAGGAATTATCCGCAGCTTCTTCGCAAATTTATGTCTGACAAAGCAAAAATTCCCTATCTACTTGAAATCATTGTTCATATGAACCTCGAGCTCTATTCTCTTAAAAGACAAGATCAGGTGCGTTTGTGGAACTTTTTGTGATCATGAATTATATAGGGGATTGCCAATACGAAATAAGTTGTTTTCTTTTGCTTTTCCAGACTTTTAAATCTGCTGTCCTTCTGATGAAAGAGGCATTTTTTAAGCATGGTGAGAAGGAAGCTCTGAGATCTTGTGTAAAAGCTCTGAACTTCTGTGCTACTGAGAGTCGTGGGGAGTTACAGGACTTTGCCCTTAACAAATTGAAGGCGATCGAAGAGGAGCTCATTATCAAACTTAAATCTGGAATAAAAGAAGTTGCGGTATGTGCCCTTAACAAATTGAAGGGACTATGTGTTTTATTGGTGCGTTTCGGATAAATGTTTAAGCTTTGTTGTTGCAGGATGGTGATGATGAATATTCACTGCTTGTTAACTTGAAAAGGTTGTATGAACTTCAATTGTCAAGGCAAATTTCTATTGAAAGCTTGCTTAAAGATTTTGCAGAGACTCTTAAGAACTTCAGAAGTATTGATGACGAGGTGGGTATAATGTAGTTTGAATAACCTTTTTTTTTTCTTAGTCTTGCCAATACATAACTGTACTGGCTTATGGTTCAGGTAATTGGATTTCTGCTTCTTAACATGCATCTGCATGTTTGCTGGTGCCTACACTCTATCATAAACTCTGGCACAGTCCCGGAGCAATCAATATCTTCCTTAATCTCCAAGCGCAGTACCTTGTTTGAACTACTTGAGTCTTTCCTGACTACTGAATCTCCAAAAGGTCTTCGTGGAAGTCAACTTGCATGTAGGGTAAGCAATTTTTTTAATTAAAAAATAAACATCCAACCATGTGTAATTTCCAAACATCTATGTTCAGCTATCTCCTGTTAGTGCCGTCTGTGTTCTCTTATGGTTGATTGAGTTTGTGTTTTTCTTGGTCTAGGTTTGTGTTATTTTTTCAGAAATGTGGTGTCTGTTCAGGAAAGCAACCTTTGATTCCACGGAGCTAGAAGCTTTGGGGTACACTCCAGGTGAATCAATTCTTCGAAAGTTCTGGAAGCTTGGTGAACGCCAACTACATATTCCAGGTGGTTTAGCTCTCCCATTCACCATTTTCTCTAAATGTGTGACAGCTCTAGCTCACATCTTACTGTTGTACAGAGGATGCTTTATCTTTAACTGTAGAAAAGCCTGCATCTAGAGCAATTACTTCTAGTATCATGCTTCATATTATGGCACTTTTAGTTATATTAAACAAATTAGAATTATAATTGGGAAGCCATGTAGTTCTGATCTATACTTGCTTGTTAGATGGCCATTAAAGCCCTATGACTAAGTTTAATTGTTTCAATTTTAGATAAATCTTGCGCTTAGATGTAAATTTATCACATTGCCATGGTCACTATGAAAACAATTTGGTGCTTGAGCGTCACATGAACTTGAGTGCCAAATGTATACTTTTATTGATGTCATTCGTTTCCTCATGCTATATTTATTTTTGTTATTAAGTTCACGTTGTGGAGCTTGATTTCCAAAAGGAAACCATTTTGTGCACCTTTTTTTTTTTGAGAAAGAGATTTTGTGCACCTTTTTTCTAGCATTACTTCTTAGATAAGGCTCTAACTTTGCTTTCTCTGTTGGAAAGATTATTTAGAAACTAAAGTGTACATCCACTCCCAACATAACCAAATACAGCAGGAAAAGAACTGTTTCAACTTTCACTTCCCTATGTTGTAATGTTATGTATGCACTCTTATGTCATGAAGCAGTGAAGATGCATGCAGAAATTTTATTTATATAAAGTTAAAAAAAAACAAACCTACAAAAACTTGAGCACCTAATCTGTAAGTAGTAGTAGTTCATCAGTATCCCTTCTAGTAGTGGAAAATAGATCTCCATGGTCCACCCAGTGGTGTCAATGAGAGAATAGCAGTGTTTTTAACTTAAACCAAAAAACCTGATATCTGTTGCTGGTGGGAGGTAGCAGGTATCCCGTGGATTTAGTCGAGGTGCGCGCAAGCTGGCCCGGACACCACGGTTATCAAAAAAAAAAAAACAAAAAAAAAAAAACTTAAACCAAAAAAGTGTTTTTAGCTTGCAGAACATCTTCCACCATAACTTACCCATTAAATCCCAGAAAGGTTTTCTTTCTGCACGTGATGGATGCTTTTTGAACTTTCATTCATCTTCTAACATGGATACAGATGAGACTGAAGAAGAAGATTCTAATAGGGAATACATTGAGGAAACAAATCGAGATGCTGTAATCATTGCTGTTGGGAAGTTGGTTGCTGTTGATGCAGTTCCTAAGGTTAGAGAACTTTTCATAGTTGAACTTCTCTGTAATTAATTCTTAGCTGTACTTTTGATATGGATTTTTGGCGATGCTTTTTGGTATACTGCACTATCATTAAGAAAGCAAAGATTAGGAGGCTTACCGTTAATTTTCTTTTTCATCTGCTAACATATTTCATCACTGTAACCCATGTCTACAGGAATATCTTGCTCCAGAGATAGTATCTCATCTTGCAATGCATGGGACAAATGTGTCTGAGGTCATTAAGCATTTGCTAACCGTGTTAAGGAATAAAGGTCCAGATGTTGCACTTTTGTTCCTAGAGGCACTGAAAAGGGTGAGTGCCGCTACTTGTTAACTGATATGATTTCTGCTTTATTTTGGTCACTTGGCAGGCCGGCCTTCCAATTTCTGATAAACTTTCTGATGAAATTGTAGCAGAAAAGTTTTATTTCAAAATTGGATAATGATATGGTTGAAATGTTCAGTTGTGTATAAAAAGGGGAGTCTGGTGGATGAAGCATCCCACATTCACGCAGGGTCAGGGGAAGAGTTGTACTCAAAGGAGGTGTATCATGTATGTAGGCAGCCTACTCTGACCCAAGTATCAGTGATTGGTTCCACGGCTCGAGACCCAGCTTTACGTTTGCTCCAAGGCTCGCTATTGAAATATTGTTGATGTATTCATGTCCATGGGGTGTGTTTGAGTTGGTTGTAGTTATAATTCAAGGAGCTAGGATGGACAAATGTCTCCCTTATAAAAAGATGCATTTCAATGTCATAGTCTGCTAATATTACCTTGATGCCTTTCTGAATCTAACATGAATACTTTCTTTCCAAACATATAGTGTCATTCTCAAAAATTCAAGGTCGTATTGGAAGAAAATATAGTCTCTATTCCTCATGGTGTAGTTGAGCATGTTTGATTCTGGTTTTGCAGGCCCATGAACGGTACTTAGTAGCACTTTTCTCTGATGATGACGAATCAGCGAGAAAGACTTTTCAAGAATGTGAAGATCTCGCCAGTGGGCTTGCTAAGACATTTGGAAAGGCTGCTAGAAACAAGCACCGGTCAGATGTTTTAAATATTGTCACAGGAGGCATTCACTATGCCTTTACAGATGCTCCAAAACATCTATCTTTCTTGGATGGTGCTGTGCTGCATTTCATATCTAAACTTCCTCCTCCAGATATTATGGACATGTAAGAGCTTACTAAACGTAATTTTCTATTGTAATCACATAATGAAAGACTTACATTCTGACTCCAATCCTGTTAGATGAACTATCAAGGGCGTTTCTTGAAATTTTGCGTGAGCCTTGGTGTGTAACAACTTGCGGAAACAACGGATTATCTTCTCATGTTTTCCTTGGATTTTGGATATTGTAGAAACTTGGACACTATGTATTTGACTTGGTGCCAGGGTGAGAGTTAGATGTGGTTGGAAGATATATGCCTGAGAATTGAGACATCCTGGTGGGATTTTGGGGTTTGGGCTGTCGTGATTGTGGCAGGCTTCCATGGCAGAAACTTTTCTTTTTTCTTTTTTGGTTTGCAAAATATGAAGTTTTTTTTTTTGAAGTTATTTGTTGATACATTTAAGGGATATACCGTACACAAGCAATATGCGGAAGTAGAGGTTGACGGAGAAAATGTGATTCTCTAATAAAATTACCCAATCTTCATTGCCAACTGGAATCACATATCTGCACCAAAAACTTGCAAAAATATAAATGATGTTCTGATATGCACAGAGTTTTAACTTCAACCTTTTCTTCTGATTGTTAACTTCTTAAACCTGTTTTTTGTTTCTTTCCTTATTAGCCGCATAAGTGCCAGAGGAGCCATTTCCACACTCCACTCCTTTTCCTCCTGAATTTCCAACTTAGAACACGTCTTTGATAGTAGCTGGTGTTACCCATCTGGTGCCAAACATATTCCACACCGTTTCACAATCAGGGTGCGATATAACAATAAAATCGCAAATAGTTCACATCTTATCTTGACTTCTTGCACAAGCGCCAGTAAATTTGACCCATCTTCCATTTCCTTTGATTTCTCAGCTGTGAGAATGGCCAAGAAAGAAGCAAACCATTTAGGTGCCTCAAGGAACCAATACCATGGAATAAGCAAAAGATGCCCTTTCTTTTCAAATGATTTTATGATATAATGAGTTTATTGTGAAGAGTCCATTTGCATCCCACTTCGAACTGTCCTGGTTTGTTGGTGAAACTGGAAGCAATGGCCTCCAAAAAGTTTAGGGGTGTACCATGTTAACCTTCTGAAAAGTTCGAGAACAATTAGCTGCGGTGGCTGCGTACTCTCGGATACAGCCTTAGTGCGTTACTGGTGTCTGAAATCAAGGACAATAGGAGGTTGATTCTTTTGCGACTTTCAATGTGTCTCCAAGAAATCAATGAAACTTTTCTAATGATCAGCTATAGTGTCTCATTGGACATAATATTTTCTTTCCTTTGGACACGTCAGTGGTGAATATTGTATAGCTTTTTCAATTTGGACATGTCAGTAGTGAATATGCATAGCTTTTTTGTTTTAGCTCTCTTTCATTGTTTTATAAGTTGTCCTTGAGAGAACTGCCTAAGTCGCAATTTAATCTTTCGATGCTGTTTTCTTGTTATTATAAGTATCATACCTTACAGACTATCAACTCAACTTTCATGTGATCAGCTTGAAAGATGTCGAGAAAAGAACTGAAAATGTTAACACAGATGAAGATCCAAGTGGTTGGCGACCCTATCATATATTTGTAGACACGGTCCATGAGAAGTATGCAAAGGGTGAAGGTTTACAAGGTACACCTCTTTGCTGTTGTTTGTCTTCTCTAGTCTTGCTCCCTTTTCATGCTGTGCACTTCTTTAATTTGTGAGTTATTCTGTTTGGTTTTCAGTCCTATTTAACGGCTCTGGTTTCAGTGAATTCGTTTTGGGTTTACCTTCAAAGGGCTTATTTTCTTTTCCTTTTTTTTCCCTGTGAAAGAGAACTGTTGTATGTAAGCATATGCCTATAATATCTGAATCTCCGTGGGGGTTTGTCAAAAACTTAAGAGAGTTGGTTTGACTATAAATTAGGTACCATGCTGTTAACTTCTTGTCATCTTCGGATGGCCAGTGAAGGCAAGTGGAGTGAAACTGCGGAGTTATTACACCAATCCTGTTGTGTGCCACATTAAGTAACAACAATAATGCCTCAATCCTGAAGTAGTAAGGGTCGGAATATGAGTTCTCTGTATCCATTGCGCTCTACTTTGACACGTTTCATCCTAATACTGAATAATTATCTTTTAAGACAAATTAGGGTTTTATGGCAAAAAAATAATAACTAGAAGTTTTGTCTCACACTTATTCTGTACGCTTACACACAAATTCTGAACACACTAAACAAACTGTAATTAACACCAATATAAGTGTATCTGCACTTCAAATGTCGTAAAAAAATATTTGGCAAATTCCAATTTTTAGTGGTGGTATTGTCATTGCTCTCCATGAGATCTAGAAAATAGTTGCTTAGACGTATTGGTGTTCTACCAAGTTGCTTAATCCTATTGTTAAATTGTTAATTAAGATCATCTCATTGGTGTTCTACCAAGTTCTAAAATGTCTCCTTAGAATAAAATGAAGTCACTTGGGTATGAGTGTATAAACGAGAATAATTGAGCTGGGCAATAGTTCACAAACTAGGTTTGAAATCTAAATCATCTTTAGAATTCATCATGTTGGGTGTCTTTTGTTGTTTCTCCTGTTTGTACCAATTTTACAACACTTTTGGTTTTCCTTGCTGGTAGTAAAGCTAATCATGTCTCAAGGGGCATGAAAAGTTTCAAAGGTTGTGATTGGACTAGAAACTGGTTTAAATTTTTTTTTTTATTTCGTTCTGGAAGAATTGTTTGTTCTTTGCAAATAAATATGGTTGTTTGAATTTTGTTTTGGGAGAATTGGGCTTGGTTTATCTTCTGGAGAATTTAAACAGATTAGATAGAGTTGGATGTTACTAGGGCTTGTTAATCCGCATAGAATAATACTATGTTTGGTTGGAAGGATTAGAAACGTTTATTCCCGCATAACTAATGTAGCGCTGGGTTAAATATGATCTATTCGTAAATTTATATAGCGTTTGATTTGCGGTATTAAACAATATATGCATTAAGTTACGAGAGAATTTATGTAATTAGAATACGTGTACTGGTAATGCTAATACAGATGCTCCTAAAGTAAATAGTCCTTACTTAACATTTGATGTATTATTATTTATTGCATAACAGTTTCTATGTTATTATTCACTGTGTAACAATCTCTCTATTGAGTTTGATTCTCATCGCTTGGGCTTTAGAATTGGTTTCCTTATATGGTCTGCGCAATCCTCACTTCATGAGTTAACTTTTGTGGTTGAATCAAGCACTGGGTCTAATTTTTTTACATGATATCAGAGCAGAGTTGAGTCAGGAAAATCCCACTGACAATGACCAGTCTCACCGGAAGTAACTGTTTTTGAAAGATCTCCCAAAGTACCTAGTTAGTTTACATGGTACAGAGCCACATCCATTCGAATTATTGGTTTCCATGGTACAGAGCCACATCCCTAAGTACCTGGCTTTGATAAAGAATTTTCAGAGAAAGGAGAGAATTTTCAAAATAGAAACTCAAATCCTTGGCTCCGATAACATGTAAAGAATGAGAGAAGAAGAGATGTTAAGAATAAATTGCTTGATTATTCTCTCAACCATGTTGGGGTTTTTTATAGTGCTTACAAGTAACCCCTAATCAGGAAATGAAAGTATACAAGTAATTCTAAAAAGGAAAAGGAAGTACTTCCTATTCCTATTTATACTATTATATGGATTTTAAAACTATTCTATATATACAATGAAGAATTTTCACACACACAGTCACTCAGCCCAAGTTTATTATTAAGATGGGCCATGTTTTTTTGCCCTTACCTGCATTAGCCAATATTGTAAATAATTTGAAAGTTAGGTCACTTTCCTTATTTCTCTTCTTCAACCCGATCGCCTCTTAATTGTTAATTAACAAACTTAATTTATTGTTTTTAGAAGCTCGAATCTTAGTTGGAGTATTGATTTTGTGAGATTTAGGTGGTGAAAATTAGTTTAGAAAGGTAACCTTTATTGAACAAACTTGAAGAAATGGATTTCAATTTCAAATATGATTTTTGCGAAATTTGTGGTGTATGTTATTTAGACTTGTTGGGAATAGTTTAAGGGGGTAGTCAACAAAATTTGAAGTCATTTGGTGGAGATTTGTACTGGTTTGGACAAAGAATTGCAACTGAAATCGCAGCAGAAGTTCTTCGTCTCTGTAGCTAGCGACGTGGTATGCACTTCTATAAGTTGTTATATACTTTTATACAAGGTAGATATATTTTTATGTATTACTGTATACTTTGGTACAATGTTGATAAGTTTTTTTTATATAGGTGTATAAATACTGAATAATAATGTATAATGTTGAATAAGTACTGTTGCAAAATAAATGTTGGCTATGCAGATCTAAACTGGAAAATATGGCTACATGGGCGAAAGAAAAGTTGGGCTGTATATTTTGAGTAGTTCCATGGGCCATATTGGAGGAAATAAAATCACTGAAAGAAATAATATAAACACAAGTGAAAGACTCAACAATCACTAAATAGAAGAAATTAATTAAACAAAAGACAAAAGGTATGAGGCTTTATTCAATAACTCAAAAAAACTCTTGAATTTTTACTCTATGAAAATATGTAACGTAACACCCCTATTTATAATACTAGAAATAAAACCAAATTAAACTAGGACTAGGAAATCTATTCCTATATGAACTAGGACAAATAAATTCTAATCCTAATTAAACATGAATTAAATAAATACCAAAAATATTAAATCCTAAACAACTAAGGATTTCTACTCTTGGTTTAATTTCTACACAGCCTCCCTTGAACCAAGATCTTCAAACGTGATCATGCCTAGCATCTTCTTCAACTTTATGAATAACTCTAATTTTAATGGCTTTGTGAAAACATCAACAACTTGTTCTTCTGTCTTGCAATAATCAACAATTATCTCCTTATTTTGAACCAAATCACGAATGAAGTGAAATTTGATGTCAATGTGTTTACTGTGGCCATGAAAAACTGGATTCTTTGTTAACTCAATTGCAGACTTGCTATCACACAATATTTTGGTAGGATTATTTTGCTTGTGTTGAAGAAATTCAAGCATCCTTCTCAACCATAATGCTTGTGTAGTACTATTTGTTGCAGCCATGTATTCTGCTTCAGCTGTTGATAAAGCAATAACTTTTTTTTTGAAGACCAAGAAAATACACCAGACCCCAAATAAAATGCATAGCCAAAAGTACTTTTTCTTTGCATCATATCACCAGCCCAATCACTATCCGTGAATCCAATAAGACTACTATCATTAGTCTTTGAATAAAATATGCCATCAGAATGCGTGCCTTGAATGTATCTCAGAATTCTCTTAGCTGCTTGCAAGTGAGATTGACGTGGAGGCTCCATAAATCTACTAATTAATTCATCTCTATAAGTAATATCAGGTCTTGTAGAAGTCAAGTACCTTAGACTCCTTACCAATTTTCTGAAATATGTAGCATCAACAAAATCACCAGTTCCATCTTTAGTCAATTTCAATTTTTCTTCAACAGGGTTCAAAATTGGTTTGGCTTTGTCCATATTAAATCTCTTCAAAATATCACTAGCATATTTTTTCTGAGAGATAAAAATTTCATCTCTTAATTGGGAAACTTCAATGCCAAGAAAATTAGACATTAATCCCAAATCAGTCATCTCAAATTGGCTAATCATGGCCTCCCTAAACTCAAAAATTAGTTTGGGATTATTGCCAGTAAATATCAAATCATCCACATATAAGCACACAATGAGAATGTCTCCATCAATATTGAATTTGATGTATAATGTATGCTCATAAGGACATCTATGAAAGCCATTTTTGATAAAGTAAGAATCAATACGAGTATACCAAGCTCTAGGGGCTTGTGCCTTCTTCAATTTGTAAACTTTATTTTCTTCACCCTTTTTGATATATCCTACTGGCTGCTCAGCATACACTTCTTCCTCAAGGACACCATTCAAGAAAGCAGATTTCACATCCATTTGATGAATTTTCAAATGATTATTTGCAGTGATTGAAATAATCATTCGAACAGTATGAAGTCTAGCAATAGGTGCAAATACCTCAAAATAATCAATACCTGCCTTTTGCTTGTATTTTTTAACAACTAATCTTACTTTAAAGCGATCTACTTCTCCAGTTAGTTTGTATTTGGTCTTGTATACCCATTTGACTCCAATTGAACTTTTTGAAGACGGTAAATTAGTCAACTCCCATGTGTTATTTTTCTCAATAGTATGAATTTCTTCATTCATTACTTCTACCCAACAATTATCTATAGCAACTTCTTCAAAAGTGATTGAATCACAATCTGCAAATAATGCAAAATTCATAATATCTTCATCAGATAAATCATTATCATTACCAACAATGTAATCTTACAAGCGGGCTGGTAAATTGCGATGTCTTTGCGGACGATTGGATGTTGATTCCTCATGATGTCTGCTAGAACTCTCCTCCTCCATAATTGGAATTGTTGTTGAGGTTCAAATGGCTCAGGATTTTTCTTTGACCAATTCCAAGCACTTTGCTCATCAAAAGTAACATCTCTACTAATAATCACCTTTCCTGTGTCTGGATTAAACAACTTGTAATCCTTTGTCTCATGACTATATCGAATAAAAATACACTTTTCTGCCTTATCATCCAATTTCTTTCTCAAAGCATCAGGAACATGAGCATAAGCAATACAACCAAATACTTTTAGATGAGAAATATTTGGCTGCTCACCTGTCCAAATCTCTTGTGGAGTTTTTCCAAAATTAGATCGAGTAGGACACCTATTTAGAACATAAATTGCACAAGCAACCGCTTCTGTCCAAAAATCTTTAGGAATATTTTTGGAATGCATTATAGATCTCACCATGTCCATCACCGTTCTATTTTTCCTTTCAGCCACACCATTTTGTTGAGGAGTATATCTAGCTGTCAATTGATGTTTAATGCCACACTTCTTTAAAAAATCATCACAAACAAGAAACTCAGTGCCGCTATCAGTTCTCAATGTTTTAATCAAATATCCACTTTGCTTCTCTACATAAACTTTGAAACTCTTAAAAACTTCACATGCATCAGATTTATTTTTCAGAAAATAAACCCAAGTCTTTCGGCTGAAATCATCAATGAAAGTAATAAAGTACTTACTACCTCCATTAGAAGGAACTTCAACTGAGCACAAATCTGAGTGAATCAACTCCAATGGTGTATTAGCCCTCGAAGTCTTTCCTTTTTGAAAAGGTTCTCTATACTTCTTTCCCAAAATACAAGACTCACATTTTGTATCAGGAAAATCAATAGAAGGCAAACCATCAACCAATTTCTTTCTTGCAAGAAATTTCAAACTCCCAAAGTTCAGATGCCCAAAACGTAGATGCCATAACCAAGTATCATCAATATTTACAGAACTAAAGCAAGGTAAATCTCCACGATTGAGATAAAGAGGCTATAAACGACTTTGATTCATCTTTATCTTTGCAATTAGTCCTATTTTATCATCGCTAATAGTGCCAATTCCATACTTAAAACGCAAATCATATCCTTTTTCTGGTAGTTGCCTCAAACTCAATAAATTATGATGAAGACTTGGAACATAATATACATCCGAGATGAAATGAGACGATTCATCTTTTGAAATAATTGGAATCTTTCCTTTTCCAACAGCAGGAACCTTTGAATTATTACCAAGTCTCACTGTAGCTTTAAATGATTCATCCAAATCAATAAATAATTCCTTATTTTCAGACATATGATTACTACACCCAGAATCAATAAACCATTCATGCCCTTTATTTTCTTCAATTCCTGAGCTAGAAAACAATAAAGTCTCTTGTTTATCTCCAAAATCTTCAGCCATCTTTGCATGTACTTCCTTATTTTCAGAATTATTGAACCAACAATCAATTTGATAATGTCCAAATTTTTCACAATTATAACATTGAACTTGTGATTTATTACGTCTTTGAAAATCCTGGTTACTTTGTTGGTCCCTCCTAAAATTATTATTATTTCTCTGTTGATAAGAAAAATTACCTCTACCACGACCTCAAAAATTACCTCTACCACCTCGTCCTCTACCTCTGAAATTCTGACTTTCTTGATTTGTTTCAGCCAGATTTGATGTCTCTTCATTTACTTTAAGTTGATTTACCTTTGCTTGCAATGCCTCATCCACAATCTCAGTTGTCTGTTGATTCAGGGACTTCTCGTATGTCACTTATTCTCCTTCTAAATCATCAAGTGTCAAAGCGCTAAGATCTTTGGTAGCCTCCAGAACCGTCTTTTTGGTGTGAAACTTTGTGCTCAAGGATCGCAATATTTTTTCAACGACTTTAATTTGGTCTAAAGTTTCTCCATTAGTCCTCATATCATTGGCAATATTGGTAACTCTTGTCAAAAATTCTTTTACGGACTCTGTTGGTTTCATCTGAGCTAATTCATACTGTCTCCTAAGTACTTACAATTTGACTTTCTTTACTTCTGCGGAACCTCGATGTGCATTCACGAAAATCGTCCAAGCCTCCTTTGTTGACTTTGCATGTAGAATTTTATTGGATACATGCAATTCAACCTTGCTGTCAAGGTAGTAGCGTGCCTTATAATCCAATTGTCTATTTTTCTCCAATTGTTTAGCTATTTCATCAGTCAATGTTGTGCCTTTTGGGGGTTCCATGAACCCTGTATCAATAATGGATCAGTCCAACAACATTGAAAAAATACATCTTTTTTTGAAGCCAAATTTCAAAATTATTTTTGCCATCAAACTCAAAAACTGAACAATTAGGTAAATATGAAATATCCATTCTCTTCTATATATGTCGGACCTCACACAAGGCTCTAACGGGATCTCACACAAGCTCTGATACCAATTTGAAAGAAATAATATAAGCACAAGTGAAAGACCCAACAATCACTAAATAGAAGAAATTAACTAAACAAGAGACAAAAAGTAGAAGACTTTATTCAATAACTCAAAAAAACTCTTGAATTTTTACTCTATGAAAATATGTAACGTAACACCCCTATTTATAATACTAGAAATAAAATCAAATTAAACTAGGATTAGGAAATCTATTCCTATATAAACTAGGACAAATAAATCTTAATCCTAATTAAACATGAATTAAATAAATACCAAAAATATTAAATTCTAAACAACTAAGGATTCCTACTCTTGGTTTAATTCCTACACATATTAATACTTTCCTAATTCTTAACATCCCTTACTAGTTGGCTGTCGATATTTTTTGTTAATTTCTTTCCCTGCTCATCGAAATTGCTTTTCAGAACGAAATTTCGTCAGTAGCCCATGCAAAGTTTTGCAGTAATTATGGTAGTGAAGTCAGATACGATTGGCAGAGTGGCCTTTTATATATCTCATATTAGATCTCCAAAAAGAAAAAAAAGGTAAGAAGGGAAATAGCCTATGCAAAGTTTAATTAGGGTAGTGGAGAAGTTAATACTTCAAGCAGGGTGCATATTTTGGTGTCAAGAGTTTTGCTTGCTATCATGTTGTAGTAACCCATCACTTATGGTTTTGCAATCATAGGATCTGTTCAAACTGACTGCTGATGCGAGTTCTTTTATAGATGATATGGAAGGTACAGTCGGGAGACGTCGAGGTCGTCCTCCCAAGAAGCAGAACTTACAAGGAAAAAAACTTTTTGATGAGCACAATTCTAGTGAAGACGAGGAATCAATCAGTGGATCTGACCAGGAGGCAGATGAAGAAAAGCAAGATGACGAAGAAGTCCCTCTAATACATTCTATTAAGTCATCATCCAAGCTAAGGTCTCTGAAGATATCAAGAGAGAGCTGAGGCCATGTGAGAGCTGGTCATTCTGGTCTTTGTATTGACTGGTCCTGTTAAAAGCGTCAGGTACTTAATTATTGATTGACAATTTGAGACAAGAATAAAGATTATTATTTAAAAAAAAATTAAAAATAGAAAGATCAGCTTGGGCACTGGCTTCATGTTTACACAATTTCAGTAGGTTTTTGTCAAATAGGTTTCTTGTACATTGCTTTTCGTATTCTTGACATCTGTTAGTTGGAATAGGAGTTTTCGGGCATATGTTCATCTTTTAATGTACGGAAAAGGGTCAAAAATACCCTTCAAGTATTGGAATTAGCTCTAAAATACCCTCCGTAACCTATTGACTTTAAAATACCCCTCCATCCACCTTTATGACCCAATTTTACCCTTACCACTAACGGACCTAATTTAAACCTTAATTAAAATTTTCATTTATTACATGGAAGCTTTCTATTGGTCGAAAATTAAATTAATTAAAATTTTATTATCCCTTATAACCAAATCCGGATTCAACTTAAATCTACCCGACCCAACCTACTAATTCAAGATGTATTAAACTATGAATCATTTATGGTTGAGTCGGATAACCCTCTCGATTAGATTCAAAACTGACCACGAACCTCCTAAAGTCCCTCTCGATTAGTATTGGAAGTTGTGCTTATTTAGAACAACTTTGTTTGAACCTCGTTGGGTTAAACTCGCAGTTTAATCTAGTATTAACATTAAATCCAATAAAGCATGCTCTTAATGAAAATGACTACTTAAAAGAATATCATGTCAGAAGGTTCAGGTCCATATGCCCTTGACAGAATTCTACTCCATGATGGAGTGAAACAAAACCAAGCGAATACTAGAATTTATTGTTAATATGAAGAGAAGTATAAAGGAAAGATGAACTTGGCTAGAGAATATTGTCTTGGTTGTTTTCCAGAGAACATTGCATGTCTTGGTTGTTTTCCTTCTTTCATCTCTTTCTAGTGTAGTCTTCCGTCTCCTCAAAATTTAACCCTAAAACCTTTTTTGATCAATCTTTAAACACACACGAAGTTTCAATCAAACAAGGAAATACTTCTCTTCTGGAAAAAGTATAAATCTGTTCTTTGTCGGTTTCAATTCTTTTTTGGATTTGGTAAGCTATTATTTGTCGGGATTATCTTGTCATTGCGTGACCTTTGGGCTCTTAATGGCTAGTAACTGTTGAATTTGAGGAAAAAAATCGACCTAAGAGATTTAGAGACGGAAAAAAAAAATCAAGTAGGAGAAATGCAAAATGATCAAAAACAGGATCAACGTTTCTGATCATTTACTACCCCAAAGTGTGATACAGCTATTTACAAGTTGTTATTGATATTTACACATTTGAAATGTAAAAATGTAGAGATGACAGCATTGCATAATGAACTACGAGTGTAAGTAAATTTATTTTTGGGATTCAAGAATCGATTCTATGCAATTTATTTTTGGGATTCAAGAATCGATTCTATGCCGGAAACTAAAGTGGAATCACTCAGCTGGTCCAATCCCAACGGTCATGGCATACCAACTTCGTAATGCTACTCAGTTATATTCTGGTCCGACATTATGACCTCCGATTTTTTTTTTGGGAGTGTTATGCAGCAGTTACTAGTTCACGAATCCGAAATCATCTGGATTATAAGCACTTGAATCTTCGCAATTCCAAATGAAGTAGTTCGTACAAGATTTGTAAAAAAATTAGAATCACTGAAAAAACCATTTGAACAAGACTGCATACACTAAATTTTGCGTTCTTTTGCTTTTCTCCCACAAAACTGGAATCTCTACATCTTTCTCTCCATATGAACAAGTAAATGTTAAAATCTATGTAATCTACTTGGGAAAGACCAGGCGAGAATCTAGAGATTCTTCAATGCATTGTGTCTGGTAGAATGTATCTTTTTCATTCCCTGCAATCAGCACAAGCAAATTTATAATGTAAATTGCGATAACAATAACTTTTTCAAATGACATGATCGTGAGCATTTCAAATGAGATAAATTATATACATGCTCGTAGTGACTACTTGAAGAATGAAATGAAAAGAAAAAACCTATAGTATAAAAGCCACAAAAAAATATCAACTATTCTTCCCAAGTCAACTATGATGAAGTAGAAATCCCAAGGAATTAAACATAAGTCCAAAGAGAGATCATTTTAGCTTTAAAGTGCATATTATACAAGGATAGGGACGAGGCCAAACATGAGGGAAGTCTCTGCCATGATAAGAGGATTACCTATACTTCCAAAGTACTCATGCAATTAAAATAGCACCTCATTCAAATAACAAATTGCAGCACATTCATAAAAAAGGAATGAGCATTCTACTTATAAGCCACAACCTACTTTGACGTTTCCAATTTGTCATAAAGGAACTACTTCCTGCGTCTGGAGCTGAATCATTATACCACTTTTCTATTCTTTGATTTAAATTTCTAAAGCTTTAAGTACTTCTATCCGTGCAAGAATAAACAAGATATCATGTAAAAGTGCAGTCTAACTCTATTTACAAGGACATTCGTCACAGACTTGGAAGCATATGTTACTGGCTAGGGACTTTATAGATCAAGAGATCTGGTGGGAGCCTAAATATGGTCATTCTAGTATTTGATTTGACAATTGGACCCAATTAGGTGCTCTTTTCTACTACTTACCTATTTCTTTTTCTACTAATCTTGTTTTGAAATATGTGAAACAGCTTATGACTCAAGGAAGGTGGAATGCTAGTCTATTGCAGCAACTATTGCCTGAGGACATTTGTAATCATATCATCAACAAAATTTGAGTAATAGAGGATATAGGAGCTTGGGATAAACCTTGGTGGATGCGACACAATTCAGGCAAATTCTCTGTCAGCAGTGCTTGGGAAATTATGAGACAGCCTGGAGCTGTGCATGAAGAGTATAAACTTATATGGAAAAAAGGTATTCCTTTTAAGGGTTTTTTTTTTCTTTTGGAGATTGTGGAAGAAAAGGGTCCTAATTGGGGATTTTCTTACAAGGACTAGTCTAGTGGAGGTTGCAATTTGTCAATATTGTGAGAGGTCAGTTCATGAATCCTTTGAACACCTTTACATCACTTGTCCTGCTGCCTAGGCTTTGGACTATATTTGCTGCAACAACAGGATTGCAGGGCCTATTTTTACAACTAAAATACACAATTTTAAGATAGTGGAATGCCAATTGTGTGTCTAAGCTCAGACCTTTATACAATGCTGTCCCTGCTTTCATTTAATGACAAACTTGAAAGAGGAGAAACATGATTAAACATGGTGGTAAGATGTCTATTTGTAGTATGGTGATGGAGGTGAATAGAAATCTTTACCACTTGTCAGTTTACAAGTATCCTTGATTGAGGGATATACCTAACAATTGGCCTGTGTTGGTGAAATTCTTTGAAGCATACACTCCTATCATTGATTCCAAAGTAGTGCATTGGAAACCTTCTGGAGTTGGGCTATACAAGTGGAATTCAGAAGGGGGCCTCACAAGGCAACCCAGGACCAAGAGTAAGTGCATTCTGTGTCAAAAATAATGATGGTGATTTTATATTTGTAGCAGCCAATAAGGAAGGAATTATGTCCAGTTTAGAGGCTGAAATAATTGCGATGAGGAGAGGGTTAGAGTACTGTGTGACTAATAATTTGATGCCCCTGATTCTGGAAACTTACTCCATCATCCTCAAGAAAATTTTTGGATGAAATTTGGGAAATCCCACGGAATATTGCTGTTAAAATCAGAAGGATTAACATGTTGAAAACAACTGGTCAAGTGGAGGTGGAGCATATCCTAAGGGAGGGAAACATGCTAGCAGATTTTATAGCTAACCAAGTTTTCTTTTTTACAGGTATTTTATCTAAAGAGTACAACATAATTCAAGAAATACCTATTGAAGGGAGAGCGATTATAACCATGGACAAAAATCAGATTCCAAATCTTCAGATTACAAAATACCAAAATAGGGACTTTATGGTACATTGTTGGCTACAACTCAGTAAAGCTTTATCATGATTCGACATAAAGAGTACATTGCACAACATGAAAGTGAGGTACAATCAACAAAAATCAGACAGATTCATCTGTTACTGGAGTCATTTTTTGAGAGGGAGCTTACTTGACAGAATTGAGAATGGAACTTCTGCTTCATTTTCCTTAGACAGCGGTATTAGCTCCTTTAGGAGATCAATCTTCATTCATGTACCCTCATATGTATGTCACTAAATGAACAACACTCTATCACATGTAGATACAAGATGCCAATGACGAAAGTCATGGAGAACATATGATATATATGAAACTTGGCCGCTAGGGCCATCAAGTCAAAAGCATACATTCCTTAAATTTCCTTCATTTGTCCCACAGCGTCTACAAAGACTCTACAGATACATAGACATAACCAACCTAAAGTCGGGACAAGTCCCCGCTTTATACAACATTTATACAATACCAAAACAAATGTACATAGTGACTCGAAAAGCCCCGAACTGATATGGAGCTCACCAATAATCCTTAGATGACCCGCAAACTACTGTGGAGGTCTACTAGCACCTGTGCCTGCAGCAAGTAAGGTAAGTCCCCCAAGGGACGTCAGTATGAAGAATGTACTTAGTATGTAAGACTGTAAGAAACTGTATGATACATAAGTACTTCAATGGAATCAAATACAAGTGAGTAATCAATATGGATGAACCACCATTCTGTATATATGTGGAACCATGTACATTACGTTCATTACTTTCTTTGCTTTTACGTTCATTCATCATCATTCATTACTTAGCTTCATCCTTCTTTGCATTAAGAAACTGTAACGCATATGATAAAATAATGACCATCTGATCAGTGGTAAAAGAGGATGACCCGTGCTAGGTATTTTAACCCCTGGGATGCGGTCCTCATACATACACAAATCGGGATCGACCCATGCTAGGCTTTTCTTTCACTCCTGGGATGCCACCCGTGATTATTGGGATCGAACCATGCTAGGTATTTTAACCCTTGGGATACCACCCATGATATTGGGATTGACCCATGCTAGGTGTTCCTTCCACCCCTGGGATGCCACCCAAGAATAAACAGATTCTCTTTACATCATTTCTTTCTGTGAGATAGTTCTTTTGATGGCCATAACATTATTGGAGCTTTGGAACTTCAGTCAATGAATAAAAGACATGTGAATAATAACATATGATAACCTGAAATGAGATACTTTGAGAAATTTTGAAACGAGAACAAGTTGGTAACCATGAGAACAAAAGATGCTGCCAAAGGATACGGAAAGAGTAACCTTACATACCTTATCTTCCAGTTATGAATACACAACCCTATATGTGAATTCAAAAATCCATAATTGATATAATCCAACATGCCTCCGAACGACCCCTTAAAGCCATTCAAAAGGTACCATAAGTTGATAATTGCATCCAAAAAGGGTATAGGGCCCTTGGGGGGGTCAAAGAGAAGCAAAAACAAACAAAACGAAATTTTGGACTGGGCTGTGGATGATATACAGACGCAAGTGACCATCTGGTCCTATTCAGGGCCACCTGCGTTGGCATCTCCGCTCGCAGGTGCCCCGTCCGCGAGGGCGGGTGCCCGTTTCAGCCTCCAGGGGTCATTTTAGGGTCTTTTTTTTTTTTTTTGCAATAAATGGTCCATGGACATAATTAAGCTTCTCTTTTCATATTTTAGGTCAAATTGGATGCCAACGAACAATCATGTTTTCACAACACACATGAACATCACCAAAACTATATTTTTCCTTTCAATACGTCACCAATCCCATGCACAATTTCGCAACAACAATTCCAAATGTTATACACAAAGAGAAAGAAAGTTAAGGACATAACCACATCTTACATGTTTCTATTTAATCCATCAAGTCCACTTCCTTCAAGACCACAAGTCCACTTTCAAGTTTATAAGGCAAAACCCTTTACCGATTAAGCAAACATAGACTGTTTCACACATAGCGAACTTCTCCACACTTTGTCAACATAACCAACATGATTTATACACCCTCTAATGCATATAATATATTAAACCATAAGATTAAACACTTACCAAAGCTTGCAAAAGAGTGATCTTGTCCAAAGAGATAGTTGCTTAGGGTTTGTGGGAGAAGAGAAATATTTTAGAAAAATCTAGAAATGGCATGTGTGTTGTAATGAATAAAAATCTGATTTTTGTGGCTTTATATAGTTCCTCAATTCATCCTTATCCAAACATTAAATGTGTTTTACTTGGTCAATGGTAGAATGGATAATTTTCTCCCTTTGGGCCATGTCTTGTGACTTAATTTTGGGCCTTTATTGAGCCCATTAGAACATGTTAATTCAGCCCAACAAATTGAATGTGTAATACCCCAACAATCTCATGTTTAAATAATTCCATAAATGTTACGATAATTAATTAGGTTCGGAAATGTACGGGGTGTTACATCCTTCCCCCCTTAGAAATATTCGTCCTCGAATGTTAGTGACATTATCCAATTTAAACAAATTCAAGTCTAGGATCATTCTTCATGTTATCACATATATACATACTTCTCATAGATACTTACTTGTTATTTCTCCAATTCCGCATCGTGCATTTGTTCTTTCGTTTGAAATAGATGCGGGTAGTTAGACTTCATCATGTCCTCGGCTTCCCATGTGATTTCTTCTACTTGTTGATTTCTCCAAAGTACTTTTACGGAAGCTACTTCTTTATTCCCTAATCTCTTCACTTGATGATCCAGAATATCAATAGGTATCTCTTCATAGGTGAGATCCTCCGTAACTTGTATATCTTCCATGAGAGCAATACGAGATGGATCTCCTATGCACTTTCGAAACATCGAAACATGAAATACTGGATGAACTGTGGAGAGTGCTTGGGGTAGTGCTAATTCATATGCAACTTGCCCAAATCTTTAAATAATTTCATATGCCCCTATATAACGTGGACTCAACTTTCCTTTCTTTCCAAATCTCATTATTTCATCGGTGACACCTTCAAGAATACCCAATCACCTATGGAAAATTCGATCCCTCTTCTTCTAACTTCAACATATGACTTGTGTCGACTTTGGGTCGTTTGTAGCCTCTGTTGAATCACTTTAACTTTCTCCATAGCTTGATGAACAAGATTTGGCCCAATTAAAGCAGTTTCACCTACTTCAAACCATCCAATTAGTGATCTACACTTCCTTCCGTATAAAGCTTCATAAGGTGCCATTTTGATACTTGAATGATAGCTATTATTGTAGGCAAATTCAATAAGAGGTAGATGATTATCCCAACTACCTTTAAAGTCCAACATGCAAGCTCGTAGCATATCTTCAAGTGCTTGGATAGTATGTTCTGCTTGTCCATCTGTCTGAGGATGAAAAGCCGTACTCAAACTCACTTGGGTTCCCAAACTCCTCTGAAAAGATCTCCAAAAAATGTGCAGTAAATTGAGCTCCCCTATCTGATATAATAGAGATTGGAATCTCGTGTAATCGCACTATCTCTTTAACATACAACCTTGCATAATCTTTAGCTGTATAAGTGTTCTGGACTGGTAAGAAATGCGCTGACTTGGTAAGCCTGTCAACTATTACCCATATGGAATCAAATTTCCGCAGTGTACGAGGCAAACCTGTGATGAAATCCATGTTAATCATGTCCCATTTCCAGACTGGAAGATTGATACATTTCATGTAACCTCCAGGTTTCTGATGCTCTACTTTTACTTGTTGACAATTTGGGCATTGAGTTACAAATTCTGCAATGTTCTTCTTCATGTTTTCCCACCAATACATTTCTTTCAAATCATGATACATTTTGGTATCTCCCGTATGAATAGAATATCGTGAATGATGCGCCTCTGTCATAATTCATCTCTTTAGCTTATCTACATCCGGTACACATAATCTACCTTGGCATTGAAGTACTCCTTCTTGTGTAAGATCAAATGCCTTTGTCAGACCCTGTTGTACATTTTCTTTCAGCTGCAATAACATAGGATACGCATTCTGCTTCTCTTTCACTTCAGCTATTAATAAAGATTCTGCCGCATTTTGCACAATAACCCCTTCATCTGAAGATTCAAAAAGACGAACTCCCAAGCTGGCTAGTTGATATAGATCCTTGACTAGGTCTTGCTTTTTCGTCAATTGGCCACTAGTGCCTCCTATTGCCTTGTGGCTTAATGCATCAGCTACCACATTTGCTTTTCCTAGATGATATAGGATATCAATATCATAGTCTTTCAATAGTTCAAGCTACCTCTGCTGCCTCAAATTTAAATCCTTCTGCTTAAAGATATATTGCAAACTCTTATGATCAGTGTAGATGTCAACATGAACTCCATACAAATAATGGCGCCATATCTTTAAGGCAAATATCACAGCTGCTAGCTCAAGGTCATGCATGGGATAATTCCTCTCATGTGGTCACAACTGTCTTAAAGCATAAGCTATTACTTTACCATGCTGCATCAATACACATCCCAAGCCGATTCCTGAAGCATCACAATAGACTTCATACCCTTCTGTACCTTTTGGAAGTACCAACACAAGTGTAGAAGTTAATTTATCTTTCAGCTCTTGGAAACTTTTCTCACATGCATTATTCCACTGAAACTTGATTGCCTTGTGCGTTAGCTTTGTTAAAGGCGCTGCAATGGAAGAAAACCCTTTAACAAACCTTCTGTAATAACCGGTCAATACAAGGAAACTTTGAATCTCGACATCGTAGGTTTTGGCCAATTCTTCACCGCTTCTATCATTTACGAATCAACCCTTATCCCTTCATTGGACACAATGTGACCCAAGAATGCTATAGATTTCAACCAAAATTCACATTTAGAGAACTTTGCATATAACTTACGATCACGAAGAATCTGTAACACCTGTCGTAAGTGTTTGGCATGGTCTTCTTTTGATCTTGAATAAACTAAAATATCATCTATAAACATGGTCACGAACACATCTAAAAATGGCTTGAACACCTTATTCATCAAATCCATAAAAACTGCTGGTGCATTCGTTAGCCCAAATGACATAACTAAAAATTCATAATGACCATACCGTGTTCGGAAAGCTGTCTTGGGTATATCTTTTTCTCTAACCCTTACCTGGTGATATCCCGATCTCAGGTCAATCTTTGAATAGCATTTGGCACCCTGTAATTGGTCAAACATGTAACACCCCATACCTTTCCAACCCTACTTGATGACGTTGAAATATGTTTACTTAGGTGTCTAGAGCCACAAGTATGTATTTTGTAATGTTATTGATGAGATAGTTGATATTGGCCCTCGTACATGTGATTAGACTTTCATAGAAAGTGTTTTGTGAATTTGTGGGAAATTTGTGGGGTTAAAAAAGAGGCTTGGAGGACCTCCAAACAAAGTATATTAAAGGTAAGAAGTAATTTAAAGAATAGAACTTGAAGTATCTAACCGAACCCGCAAAGAAAAGTCGAAAACAAAATTGTTTTTAAAAAATAAGGGCCAGGCGCGCCAGAGGGCGTGCTAGGCCACTTATTGCCCAAATTTTTTGGGCACAGGCTGTAAGATGGCGTGCCCAAGGGCGTTCCAGGCTGCTTGTGCGCACTTTTCAAAAGTTGGAAATTTTTCTAAGTCCTAAGGGTGCCCGGGGACGTACCGGACCGAGTTTTGCCACATTCCTTCTACAAACATGAGCCTATACATGGAATAATTGAAGTAATTGGCATTACATTTGATAAGATTATTCGTGAACGAATTTGGTATCCAAATGACGATTTTACCCTTTCGGTCAAAATAAGCCATACGTGGCTAGAATCACTTATTTTTGGAATCGAGGCTACGGATATAAATAGCGTGGGTGAGAATATTGTTGTAACACGTATGAAATGATTTAAACATGAGGAATTATTGATTTTAGTGGGTTAAGTGATTTGGGCTCAATAAAGCCCAAAATGAGGAAGAAAACATGGGCCAAGAATGGGTCAAATGACCCATTATTCCATTGACCAAGCCAAACATAGCATTAAATGCCAAGAGTGGCTAAGTATGACCCCAAGGACTATATAAAGACCCAAAAATAAGATTTTATTCATTTGGAACTCTCATGCTTTTTAGATATTTTCTCAAACATTTCTCTCAAACCCTAAGAACCCTAAGCCATCTTTTGGAGCAAGATCATCATTTCTCAAGCTTGGGTAAGTGATTATTCTTATGGATTAATATATTATATGCTTGGGATAGTATGTAGATCATGATGGGTATGTCAAAAAGTGTACATAATGCATTCTTGCTTTTTGGCTAAAAGATGTGTTATCCATTGGAACTTAAACTTGAAATATGACTTGTGGTTTTGATAAAAGAGCATGGTATGGATGAAATATGAACATATATGGTGTGATTATGTTATTAAACTTGTTATTTTTATAAGTGTAAATTATGGAATTTTGGCCGATATGTGCTATGAGCGGTATTAAGGTGACTTGATGGCTTATTTGTGATATGGTATGAATGAGAAAGTGTAAAGGAGAATCTTTGTGGTGAAATGTTATTGGTATGTGATGTTGTGGTCAATGTATGGAATATTGTGGGATTATTGGTATGATAATTTCATCAATGATATTGTCAAGGGGGAAATGACATTTTGTTAGGAAAACATGGAACTCATTATCATTATATGCATTCGTAAGGTAGTTGGTGGTTAATGTAAATTCCGTTATATACTTGTGTTGTAGAGTGAAACATAAGGAAGGAGCGGGACTATTGTATGCAAATCTAAGATTGTATATTCATATTGAGAATACAAGGTATGTAAGGTTACTCTGTTCGTATCTTTCTGCAGCAAATAGTGTTCACATTGACATTACACTTATCCCATCCCAAAATATGCTAAGGTATCCTATATCCGGTTATCAATGGTTATTATCACATGTTTCCTACTCATTGATTAATTGTGAATCACATGGCCCATATTCATTGATAATGTTCCAAAAAGCTCAATAAGGTTGTGTTCCAAAGTTCCAATAGTGGTTATACGCATGTATCTTGTTCATTGATTATTGTCCAATGGTTCCAATAGTGTTATGTTTCCATGAAGGCTATGTTTCCAATAATGTTTCTTCACATGTCTCTTACTCATTGATTATTGATCCAAAGCTTCAAATAAAGTTGTGACTATCATTGTATCAATCTCAAAGGTAAAGAACAAAGTAATGCATATGTGATTAATGATTGAGAATGGGTGGTAGCTTTGGGGGAAAAATGCCTAGCTCAAGCCGATCCCAAGATTATTGGATTAGGGGGAACTCCTAGAGGCATAAGCCTAGCTCGGACCGATCCTGACAGGTGGTAGCTCTAGAGGTAATAACCTAGCTCGGGCCAAACCTGAGATATGAGTTTATGGGTGGCAGCTCTAGAGGTAATAACCTAGCTCGAGCCGATCCCGATGTATTAATTTATGGGTGGTAGCTCTAGAGGCAAAAGCCTAGCTCGAGCCGATCCAAACATAACGTTATGTTATGTTAAAACCCACTGTTCAGTCGGGGTCCAGGTATTATTGTCATGACCCGAAATCCCATTCGGGTCGGACTTGCACCCGAAGCCGATATGGCCCGAGAGAACCAATCTTTGATCATGAACCTTCGTATGCATATCCTCGTATGAATCTTATTGTACCTCATGCAACTATGTGGAAGACATTACGTCGAACTGAACGTACATATCTTACTTTCATATACCCACATATGTCTACAAAAGCCTCTAACAAATGCATCAATAAGACCAACTTAAAGTCGGGACAAGTCCCCGCTTTATACTATATTTACAACATCAAAACGAATACACAACTATGACCCAGAAAGCTCCGAACCAAGTGGAGCTCACCAAAACTCTACAAATGGTCCACAGTCTACTGAGGAGGTCTACTAATGCCTGTACCTGCAACATGTAAGGTAAGTCCCCCGAGGGGGTCAGTACTAAGAATGTACTGAGTATGTAAGGCTCATAAGAAATCATCATACATAATAACAACAATAATGGAATCAAGTATAAGACAATACCCAATATGGATAAAACATCAATCCGTATGTTTGGGACTGTATATATGTTTATATATATATTGCTCTCGTTACATTACTGTCCTTTATGTTCATTTCCTTTATCAGTCACTCACTCCTTCGCTCATTACTCATCCTTCCACTCATATAATGCGCGGGCCCCAAGCTGATCAGTGGAAAAATAATATCGTCATGAAGGTGTTCATTTCACCCCATAGATACACCCATAATGTTGGGATAGTTATCATGAAGGTGTTTCTTTCACCCCATGGATACACCCATAATGTTGGGATAGTTGTCATGAAGGTGTTTCTTTCACCCCATGGATATCATCATGAATGTGTTTCTTTCACCCCATGGATACACTCATAATATTGGAATCGTCATCATGAAGGTGTGTTCTTCCACCCCATGGATACACTCATAATGCCTTACTTCATTCTTTAACTTTTACAAGATTGGTACCTTTACTTGTGAAAGATTAACACATTCACTTATGAGAGATGAATACTTTTACTTGTGTGAGATTGAGTGAGAATCATGACATTTTTGGAAGCACACATATATGCATTTCGTTATCCTTCACTTATGAGATTGATACTTTTACTTATGAAGGATTGGTACAAGGATAATCATCATACTATAGGACTTTGGAACATGACATGATTGGAAAAATGCTTCTCAAGAATAAATAGATTCTCTTACATCCTACTCTCTTTGAGATGGTTCTTTTAGAACTTTCAACGTTATGACACTTTACGTGAAGCTTTGGATAATTAACCAATGAGTGAAGGACATGTACATAAACATTGTGAGAAACATAACATTATTAGAACCATAACACCATTGGAACCATTGAACAATAATCCATGAACAAGAGAAATAAGTATAATCACTATTGGAACATTTGAACATAACCTTATTGCACTTTTGGAACATTAACTATGAATATGAGACATGTGGTTCACAATTGATCAATGAGTAGGAACTATGTGATAATGACCATTGATAACCGGATATAGGATACCTTAGCACATTTCGGAATAGGATAAGTGGAAAGATACGGACAGAGTAATCTTACATACCTTGTATTCTCAATCCGAATATACAACCTTAGATGTGCATACAATGTCCCGCTCCTTCCTTATGTTTCACTCTACAACACAAATACATAACGGAGTTTACATTAACCACCAACTACCTTACAAATGCATATGACGTCAATGAATTACATGTTTGCCTTTAAAATTTGCATTTTCCCCTTGACAATACCATTGAAGAAATTATCATACCAATAATACCACAATATTTCTAACATTGACCAAAAGATCATAAACCATTAGCATGTCACACCAAGTTCATACTTTCCACTCTCCATCATCATAACATCACAATTATTCCATCAAATCACTTCAATATACCTCACAACAACAAATCGGCCAAAATCCCATACTTTACACTTACGGAAAAATAAAAAGTTTAGGACCATAATCACACCATACATGTTGATATTTCATCCATACCATGCACTTTCATCAAGACAACAAGTCATCTTTCAAGTTTAAATTCCATAGATGACACATCTTTTACAAAAATACAAAGTGCTATATTCACCACTTCAAAGCATAACCAACATGATCTACATAATATCTCATGCATATAATATGTTAATACATAATAATAAATACTTACCCAAGCTTGAGAAAGGATGATCTTGCTCCAAGAAGTGCCTTAGGGTTTTGAGAGCCAAAGAGGTGTTCTTGGGAATTTTCTAGAAAAAGATAGAAAAGTATGTGTGTTTCTCATGAATAAAATCAGATTTTTGCCTCTTTATATAGGCCCTCAATTTCCATCCTTATCCACTTTTATGGCATTAAATGTTGTGTTTAGAGGGTCAAGGCAAGAATGGGTCATTTGCCCCATTTTTGGCCCATGTCTTCTTTTCATTTTGGGCGCTTTTTGAGCCCAATTCACTCAACCCAATAAAATCAATAATTTTTAATGTTTAAATCATTTCATACAAGTTACGACAATATTCCCACTCACGGGATTCATACTCGTAGCCTCAATTCCAAAAACAAGCAATTCTAGCCACGTATGACTTATTTTGACCATAAGAGTAAAATCGTCATTTTGATGCCAAATTCGTTCTCGAGTAATTTCATCATACCAATATAATACACTACTCATTCCATGTATATGCTCATGGTTGTAAAAGAAACGTGGCAAAAATCGGCTCAATACATCCCCGGGTACCCTTGGGACTTACGAAAATTTCCAACTTTGAAAAGTGGCTGAAACCAGCCTGGCATGCCCTTGGGCGCGCTAGCCTGCTTCCTATTTTAGCCCACAGCGGCGTGGCACGCCCCACACTTAATTTTTCAAAAAATTTCGTTTTTTGACTTTTCTTCGCGGATTTGTTAGATACTTCAAGTCCTATTCTTTAACTTACTTCTTACCCTTAATATACTTTGTTTAGAGGTCCTCTTAGCCTCATTTTGAACTCCACAAATGCCCCACGAAAATCACAAAACACCTCATACAAAGGTCTAATCACATGTACGAGGCCAAATTTTAATTTTCTCATCATTAACATTACCAATTACATACTTATAGCTCTCGACACCCAAGTAAACATTATTCAACGTCGTCACCTAGGGTTGGGAAGGTACGGGGTGTTACATTCTCCCCCCTTTAGAAACATTCATCCTCGAATGTTAACGATGTCGCTTCAATTACAACAAATGCCTCTCTATATTAGTCTATACATATATAGACACTTAAAGCTCATAGATACTTACTTAGTACTGGTCCACTTCCACATGTTGAACCTTTTCTTCCATTAGAAACAAATATAGGTACGTCGATTTCATCATATTTTTTTTTCCAACTTCCCATGCGATTTCTTCGACTTGATGATTTCTCCAAAGAACTTTTACAGAAAGTACGTCGTTATTTATTAACCTTCACTTGTCGGTTAAGAATAGCCATAGATATCTTTTCCTAGTGAAATCCCCCGAACTTTGCATATTTCCAATGGGACATTATGAAACGAAACTCCTATGCACATCCGACACATTTCATACCCTTTCTTTCCAATACTTACCCTTTTCATTGGTGACATTTTCAATAGTACTTCCTCATCTATGATCACAACATCTACTCATCCCTTCTTCAGCAGGCATATCCACCTACTTACCTTTGTCTTTACCTCTTTTTATGATTGGCATTTTACTGTACAAAAGGAAAAACAATTACCATGGTCAGATACAATTCAACGTACAACACTGGCTCTATTGCACGATCTCGAAGTGAAGAAAAGAAACAACCTCCTAGATGCCCTATAACCAGCCTGGCATGCCCTTGGGCGCGCTAGCTTGCTGCCTGTTTTAGCCCACAGCGGCGTGGCAAGCCCTCTAGCACGCCCCACACTTAATTTTTCAAAAAAATTCATTTTTTGACTTTTCTTCGCGGATTTGGTTAGATACTTCAAGTCCTATTCTTTAACTTACTTCTTACCCTTAATATACTTTGTTTAGAGGTCCTCTTAGCCTTATTTTGAACTCCACAAATGCCCCATGAAAATCACAAAACACCTCATACGAAGGTCTAATCACATGTACGAGGCCAAATTTTAATTTTCTCATCATTAACATTACCAATTACATACTTATAGCTCTCGACACCCAAGTAAACATTATTCAACGTCGTCACCTAGGGTTGGGAAGGTACGGGGTGTTACATTCTCCCCTCTTTAGAAACATTCATCCTCGAATGTTAACGATGTCGCTTCAATTACAACAAATGCCTCTCTATATTAGTCTATACATATATAGACACTTAAAGCTCATAGATACTTACTTAGTACTGGTCCACTTCCATATGTTGAACCTTTTCTTCCATTAGAAACAAATATGGGTACGTCGATTTCATCATATTTTTTTTTCCAACTTCCCATGCGATTTCTTTGACTTGATGATTTCTCCAAAGAACTTTTACAGAAAGTACGTCATTATTTATTAACCTTCACTTGTCGGTTAAGAATAGCCATAGATATCTTTTCCTAGTGAAATCCCCCGAACTTTGCATATTTCCAATGGGACATTATGAAACAAAACTCCTATGCACATCCGACACATTTCATACCCTTTCTTTCCAATACTTACCCTTTTCATTGGTGACATTTTCAATAGTACTTCCTCATCTATGATCACAACATCTACTCATCCCTTCTTCAGCAGGCATATCCACCTACTTAGCTTTGTCTTTACCTCTTTTTATGATTGGCATTTTACTATACAAAAGGAAAAACAATTACCATGGTCAGATACAATTCAACTTACAACACTGACTCTATTGCACGATCTTGAAGTGAAGAAAAGAAACAACCTCCTAAATGCCCCATAACCTCCTACTCATAAATGTGGTGCACAACACATCTATGAACAAGACTCTACTCGGACACGGCTTTGTAGACACCCTGAGAACGACCTGCTCTGATACCACTTTAGTAACCTTACATACCTTGTATTCTCAATACGAATATACAACCTTAGATGTGCATACAATGTCCCGCTCCTTCCTTATGTTTCACTCTACAACACAAATACATAACGTAGTTTACATTAACCACCAATTACCTTACAAATGCATATGACGTCAATGAATTACATGTTTGCCTTTAAAATTATCATTTTCCCCTTGACAATACCATTGAAGAAATTATCATACCAATAATCCCACAATATTCCCAACATTGACCAAAAGATCATAAACCATTAGCATGTCACACCAAGTTCATACTTTCCACTCTCCATCATCATAACATCACAATTATTCCATCAAATCACTTCAATACACCTCACAACAACAAATCGGCCAAAATCCCATACTTTACACTTATGGAAAAATAAAAAGTTTAGGACCATAATCACACCATACATGTTGATATTTCATCCATACCATGCACTTTCATCAAGACAACAAGTCATCTTTCAAGTTTAAATTCCATAGATGACACATCTTTTACAAAAATACAAAGTGCTATATTCACCACTTCAAAGCATAACCAACATGATCTACATAATGTCTCATGAATATAATATGTTAATCCATAAGCATAAATACTTACCCAAGCTTGATAAAGGATGATCTTGCTCCAAGAAGTGCCTTAGGGTTTTGAGAGCCAAAGAGGTGTTCTTGGGAATTTTCTAGAAAAAGATAGAAAAGCATGTATGTTTCTCATGAATAAAATCAGATTTTTGCCTCTTTATATAGGCCCTCAATTTCCATCCTTATCCACTTTTATGGCATTAAATGTTGTGTCTAGAAGGTCAAGGCAAGAATGGGTCATTTGCCCCATTTTTGGCCCATGTCTTCTTTTCATTTTGGGCCCTTTTTGAGCCCAATTCACTCAACCCAATAAAATCAATAATTTCTCATATTTAAATCATTTCATACACGTTACAAAAATATTCCCACTCACGGGATTCATACTCGTAGCCTCAATTCCAAAAACAAGCAATTCTAGCCACGTATGACTTATTTTGACCATAAGGATAAAATTGTCATTTTGATGCCAAATTCGTTCTCGAGTAATTTCATCATACCAATATAATACATTACTCATTCCATGCATATTATCATGGTTGTAAAAGAAACGTGACAAAAATTGGCTCAATACGTCCCCGGGCACCCTTGGGACTTAAGAAAATTTCCAACTTTGAAAAGTGGCTGAAACCAGCCTGGCACACCCTTGGGCGCGCCAGATTTCTGCCTGTGGGCTAAAAATTTTATCCCATAGCGGCGTGGCATGCCCTCTAGAACGCCCCACACTTAATTTTTCAAAAAATTCCATTTTTCGACTTTTCTTCGCGGATTTGGTTAGATACTTCAAGTCCTATTCTTTAACTTACTTCTTACCCTTAATATACTTTTTTTAGAGGTCCTCTTATCCTCATTTTGAACTCCACAAATGCCCCACAAAAATCACAAAACACCTCCTACGAAGGGCTAATCACATGTACGAGGCCGAATTTCAATTTTCTCATCATTAACATTACCAATTACATACTTATAACTCTAGACACCCAAGTAAACATTATTCAATGTCGTCACCCAGGGTTGGGAAGGTACGGGGTGTTACAATTACAAGTCACAGGCAAAGATGAGTAAGCAAAGAAGCAAAAGCAAAGAAAGTAAAGAAAGCAATATACATGTTTCCCAAAACAAAGAATGATGATTTGTCCATATTGGTCATTCATTTGTATTGAGTTCATTGACGTATTTACGTTTCATACAGTTTCTTATGAGCCTTACATACTCATTACATTCTTCGTACTAACGTCCCTTGTGGGACTTACCTTACTTGCTACAGGCGTAGGTGCTAGTAGGCCTCCACAGTAGGTTGCAAGTTGTTTGCGGATCATTGGTGAGCTACAGTTAGTTCGGGGCTTCTCCGAGTCACAGTTGTACATGTGTTTTGGTTTTTTATATGATGTATAAAGCTGGGACTTGTCCCGAATTTCAGTTGGTTTTGGTAAATGCATCTGTTAGAGGATTTTGTAGACGTACGTGGGTGTATGGATGTAAGATGGTACATGAAATTTTGACTTGACGGCCTCAACGGCCAAGTTTCGCATATGTATATATATATCACTTGTTCCATGAATTTCGTTGTTGGTATTTTAAGCTCTTACGTGATCATGTATTTTTTATGGCATGCATGATTGAATAGAAGCAAAGCTTGGTTCTCTCGGGCCTTGTCGGCTACGAGTGCCAATCCGTCCCGATGGGATTCGGGGCGTTACAAAAGTGGTATCAGAGCAGGTCGTTCTAAGGGTGTCTACAAAGCCGTGTCTGAGTAGAGTCTTACTTATCGATGTTTTGTGCACCACATTTATAAGTAGGAGGCTACGGGACGTTTAGGATGTCGTTTCTTTTCTTCATATCTAAATCGTGCAATAGAGCCAGTGTTGTAAGTTGAATTGTATCTGACCATTGGAATTGACCTTATTTGATATAGTAATAATGCCGATCACAAGAAGAGGTAGAGGTAAAGGCAAGCAGGTAGATATGCCTGCTGAAGAAGGAATGAGTAGATTATCACCTGACCAAGCTAGTCAAGGTGGAGCAAATGCTGAAATTTCATCGCGGTCTTCTTCTACTTTTCCAGCTCCAGAGAGGCAATTGGTAGAGAAGTACCCGCAGAACCACCAATGAATGCCACGAATCAGGATCTGAGAAATGCAGTACATATGTTGATACAGTTAGTGGCAGCACAAAGTCAAGGATGATCTGATCCGATGACAAATGAGGATGATGCGGCTAGAGTGGCAAGTCGCAGAACACAGGGTTTCCTGAAACTGGACCCTCCTATATTCACTGGGTCAGATTCGAAAGTAGATCCACAGGGCTTCGTGGATCAAATTCAGAGAGCTCTGGAAGTTATGCACGAGAATGGGGTGGAAATAGTCGAGCTTGCTGCGTATAGGTTGAAAGGAGAGGCAATATTATGGTATGAAGATTGGAAGAAATCTTGTGATATTGGTGCAAATCCACCTAATTGGGAAAACTTTAAAGAGGATTTCCTTGATCATTACCTTCCCTATGAGATCCGTGAGGCTCATGCGGATCAGTTTTTAAATCTCCGTCAACAGAATCTGAGCGTTAGAGAATACAGTTTGCAATTTAATTCCTTGGCCCGATATGCTCCAAATGTGGTAGCTACGATGACAGGCAGAGTCCATCGATACGTGGACAGATTAGAGCCATATTTGGTAAGGGATTGCACCATTGCTGCCTTGAATAAGGATATGGACATAGCTAGAATACAAGCCTTCGCCCAGAAAATGGAAGATCAAAGACAGAGAAGAAGGGTACATGAATTTGACAGAGGACAGTCCAAAAGGGCTAGACCTATGGGACCATCTGCGATGTCCCAAGGAGGATCTAGGCCTCGGATGTTTCCCAGGCCGCCTAGACCATCATTCTTTTATTCCACAACAGGTGCTCACTCCCAGTTCCGAGGGTCTAGAGGTGGTCCATCTGGGAAGGGTAGTGGGGTTCACGGATCACAGGCAGCAGGTTTTCCTCATCAGCAGTGTCAGCACTGCGGGCGTATTCATGCAGGTACATTCAGAGTGGGGACAAATGCTTGCTTCTGGTGCGGTATGACGGGACACATGATGAGAGAGTATCCCCAGAGGAGCATGGGTGGTATAGCACCACCGACAGGATCGGGCGTTGCGTCATCAACATCGGTTCCTTCACTAGGATAAGGTATGTAGTCTGTTGGCCATGGTAGGGGTGCCATATGAGCATCCAGTACTAGTGGGGTTCAGAATCGCACTTATGCTTTAGTGGACCGACATATTTCAGAGGCTTCTCCTGATGTCGTCACAGGTACACTATCCATATTGTCATATAGTGTATATGCATTGATTGACTCGGGTTCTACATTGTCCTATGTTACTCCATTGATTGCTGTGAAATTTGCAAAGGCACCAGAATTATTAATTAAATCAATTGAAGTGTCTACACCGGTTGGTGAATATATTGTTGCAAAAAGAGTATATCGTGACTGTGTGGTAACTGTGTGTGGTCATGATACATTGTCCGATCTCATTAAACTAGACATGGTGGATTTTGATGTGATAATGGGGATGGATTGGTTGGCCTCTTGTTATGCCACGGTAGATTGCTGGGCCAAGAAGGTGCATTTTTCTTTTCCGCAAGAAAATGTTCTTGAATGGTAGGGTAATGTGGGGGCACCAAGAGGAAGATTTATTTCCTATTTGAAAGCAAGGAAAATGATTGCCAAGGGGTACGCATGTCATTTAGTATGAGTGAAAGATAATGATGTGAAACCACTAACTCCTCAGTCGGTTCCAGTGGTCAATGAATTTCTCGACGTATTTCCAGAGGATCTTCCAAGTTTACCCCCAGAACGGGAATTAGAGTTTGGCATTGGTGTTATTCCAGGCACTCAGCCTATCTCTATTCCTCCATATAGAATGGCTCCAGCAGAATTGCGTGAATTGAAGGAGAAGTTGAAAGATTTCCTGGACAAAGGCTTCATCAGGCCTAGTATGTCCCCGTGGGGTACACCGGTATTATTTGTATGGAAGAAAGATGGCACGTTGAGAATGTGCATCGAATATCGACAATTGAATAAGGTAACGATCAAGAACAAATATCCCCTCCCTCAAATTGATGATTTGTTTGATCACTTACAGGGTGCCAAGTGTTTTTCAAAGATTGACTTGAGGTTGGGTTACCATCAAGTCAGAGTTAGAGAAGAAGATGTACCCAAGACAACATTCCGAACTCGGTATGGCCATTATGAATTTTTAGTTATGTCATTTGGATTAACAAATGCACCAGCTGTGTTCATGGTTGATGAATAGGGTGTTTAAGCCATTTCTGGACATGTTCGTCATGGTATTTATAGATGACATCCTGGTTTTTTCAAGATCACCAGAGGACCATGCTAATCACTTACGGTAGGTGTTACAGATTCTCCGTGAGCGTAAGTTGTACGTAAAGTTCTCCAAATGTGAGTTTTGGTTAAAATCGGTCGCATTCTTGGGTCACATTGTGTCGGATGAAGGGATACAGGTTGATACACAGAAGATTGAAGTTGTGAAAAATTGGCCAAGACCTACGACACCCACAGAGATTCATAGTTTTCTTGGGCTGGCAGGTTATTACAGAAGATTTGTGGAAGGTTTTTCCTCCATTGCTGCACCATTAACAAAGCTTACACATAAGACAGTTAAATTTCAGTGGAATGATGCGTGTGAGAAAAGCTTCCAAAAGTTGAAAGATAAATTAACCTCCACACCAGTTTTAGTACTTCCTGAAGGCACCGAAGATTATGCAGTGTATTGTGATGCTTCCGGGGTTGGCCTCGGATGTTTATTGATGCAGCATGGTAATGTCATAGCATATGCCTCACTATAGTTGCGGCCACATGAGAAAAATTATCCCACACATGATCTTGAATTAGCAGCGGTGGTTTTTGATTTAAAGATATGGCATCATTATTTGTATGAAGTTCATGTTGATATCTATACTGATCACGAAAGTTTGCAATATATCTTTAAGCAGAAGGAACTCAATTTGAGGCAACGAAGGTGGTTAGAGCTCTTAAAAGACTATGATATTGATATTCTCTATCATCCAGGCAAAGCAAATGTGGTAGCTGATGCATTGAGCCGCAAGGCAGTAGGAAGCACTAGTGCCCAATTGATCAAAAAGCAGGAGATAATCAAAGATTTACACCAATTAGCCAGTTTAGGGGTTTGTCTTCTTGAATCCTCAAATGATGGATTTATTGTACAAAATGCAGCGGAATACTCCTTAATAGCTGAAGTAAAAGAGAAGAAATTTGCGTATTCTATGTTATTACAGCTGAAAGAGAATGTACAACAGGGTCTGACTACAGCCTTCGATCTTACACAAGAAAGGGTACTTCAATGCCAAGAAAGATTATGTGTACCGGATGTAGATGAGATGAGGAAATGAATTATGACAGAGGCGCATCACTCGCGCTATTCTATTCATCCAGGTGCTACTAAAATGTACCATGATTTAAAAGAAGTGTATTGGTGGGGAAATATGAAGAAGAATATTGCAGAATTTGTCGCTCAATGCCCGAATTGTCAACAAGTGAAAGTAGAGCATCAGAAACCGAGAGGTTACATGCAATGTATCAATCTTCCAGTTTGAAAATGGGATATGATTAATATGGATTTCATCACAGGTTTGCCTCGTACATTATGGAAATTTGATTCTATATGGGTTATAGTGGATAGGCTTACCAAGTCAGCGTATTTTCTACTAGTCAAGACCACCTATACAGTTGAGGATTATGCAAGATTGTATGTTAACGAAATAGTGCGGTTACATGGGATTCCAATCTCCATTATATCAGACAGGGGAGCTCAGTTTAATGCATATTTTTGGAGATCTTTTTAGCAGAGTTTGGGTACAAAGGTGAATTTGAGTACGGCTTTCCATCCTCAGACAGATAGACAAGCGGAGCGTACTATCCAAACACTTGAAGATATGCTACGAGCTTGTACGTTAGATTTTCAAGGCAGTTGGGATGACCATTTGCCTCTCATTGAATTTTCTTACAACAATTGCTATCATTCAAGTATTAAAATGGCACCTTATGAAGCTTTGTACAGAAGGAAATGTAGATCACCAATTGGATGGTTTGAAGCGGGCGAAACTGCTTTACTTGGGCCAGATCTTGTTCATCAGGCCATGGAGAAAGTTAATGTGATCCAACAGCGATTACAAACGGCCCAAAGTCGCCACAAGTCATATGCTGATGTTAGAAGAAGAGGGATTGAATTCGCCATAGGTGATTGAGTATTTTTAAAGGTGTCATCGATGAAAGGGGTAATGCAGTTCGGAAAGAAAGGAAAATTAAGCCCACGTTATATAGGCCTATATGAAATTATTAAAAGATTTGGGCAAGTTGCGTATGAGTTGGCACTACCTCAAGAACTCTCCTCAGTCCACCCAGTGTTTCATGTTTTGATGCTTCAAAAGTGCATAGGGGATCCATCTCGTATTGTTACCGTTGAAGATGTCCAAGTTGCGGAGGATCTTACTTATGAATAGGTACCCATTGCTATCCTTGATCGACAAGTAAAGAGATTGAAGAATAAAGATGTAGCGTCCGTAAAAGTTCTTTGGAGAAATCAACAAGTAGAGAAGATCACATGGGAAGCTGAAGAAATGATGAAATCCCAATACCCTCATCTGTTTCAAATGGGAGAAAACATTCAAAGTGCGGAAGTGGAGCAATAAAAAGTAAGTATCCATGAGCCTTAAGTGTTTATGTATATGTATGCTAATATAGAGATGCATTTGTTGTAATTGAAGCGATATTGTTAACATTCGAGGATGAATGTTCCTAAGGGGGAAGAATGTAACACCCCATACCTTCCCGACCATACTTGACGACGTTTAACAATGTTTACTTAGGTGTCGAGAGCCACAAGTATGTATTTTGTAATGTTATTGATGAGATAGTTGATATTGGCCCTCGTACATGTGATTAGAATTTCGTAGGAAGTGTTTTGTGACTTCGTGGGACATTTGTGGGGTTAAAAACAAGGCTTGGAGGACCTCAAAACAAAGGATATTAAAGGTAAGAAGTACTTTAAAGAATAGAACTTGAAGTATCTAACCGAACCCACAAAGAAAAGTCGAAAATGAATTTTTTTAAAAAATAAGGGCCAGGTGCGCCAGAGTGCGTACCAGGCCGCTTATTGCCCAAATTTTTTGGGCACAGGCAGCATGCTGGCACTCCCAAGGGCGTGCCAGGCTGCTTGTGCGCACCTTTCAAAAGTTGGAAATTTTTCTAAGTCCCAAGGGTGCCCGGGGACGTACCGGACTGAGATTTGCCACATTCCTTCTACAACCATGAGCCTATACATGGAATAATTGAATTAATTGGCATTCCATTTGATAAGATTATTCGTGGACGAATTTGGTATCCAAATGACGATTTTACCCTTTCGATCAAAATAAGCCATACGTGGCTAGAATCACTTGTTTTTGGAATCGAGGCTACGGATATAAATAGCGTGGGTGGAAATATTGTTGTAACACATATGAAATGATTTAAACATGAGGAATTATTGATTTTAGTGGGTTAAGTGATTTGGGCTCAATAAAGCCCAAAATGAGGAAGAAAACATGGGCCAAGAATGGGTCAGGGTCAAATGACCCATTCTTCCATTGACCAAGCCAAACATAGCATTAAATTCCAAGAGTGGCTAAGTATGAACACAAGGACTATATAAAGACCCAAAAATCATATTTTATTCATTTGGAACTCTCATGCTTTTTAGATATTTTCTCAAACATTTCTCTCAAACCCTAAGAACCCTAAGCCATCTTTTGGAGCAAGATCATCATTTCTCAAGCTTGGGTAAGTGATTATTCTTATGGATTAATATATTATATGCTTGGGATAGTATGTATATCATGATGGGTATGTCAAAAAGTGTACATAATGCATTCTTGCTTTTTGGCTAAAAGATGTGTTATCCATGGAACTTAAACTTGAAATATGACTTGTGGTTTTGATAAAAGAGCATGGTATGGATGAAATATGAACATATATGGTGTGATTATGTTATTAAACATGTTATTTTTATATAAGTGTAAATTATGGGATTTTGGCCGATATGTGCTATGAGCGGTATTAAGGTGACTTGATGGCTTATTTGTGATATGGTATGAATGAGAAAGTGTAAAGGAGAATCTTTGTGGTGAAATGTTATTGGTATATGATGTTGTGGTCAATGTATGGAATATTGTGGGATTATTGGTATGATAATTTCATCAATGATATTTTCAAGGGGGAAATGACATTTTGTTAGGCAAACATGGAACTCATTATCGTTATATGCATTCGTAAGGTAGTTGGTGGTTAATGTAAATTCCGTTATATACTTGTGTTGTAGAGTGAAACATAAGGAAGGAGCGGGACTATTGTATGCAAATCTAAGATTGTATATTCATATTGAGAATACAAGGTATGTAAGGTTACTCTGTTCGTATTTTTCTGCAGCAAATAGTGTTCACATTGACATTACACTTGTCCCATCCCAAAATATGCTAAGGTATCCTATATCCGGTTATCAATGGTTATTATCACATGTTTCCTACTCATTGATTAATTGTGAATCACATGGCCCATATTCATTGATAATGTTCCAAAAAGCTCAATAAGGTTGTGTTCCAAAGTTCCAATAGTGGTTATACGCATGTATCTTGTTCATTGATTATTGTCCAATGGTTCCAATAGTGTTATGTTTCCATGAAGGCTATGTTTCCAATAATGTTTCTTCACATGTCTCTCACTCATTGATTATTGATCCAAAGCTTCAAATAAAGTTGTGACTATCATTATATCAATCTCAAAGGTAAAGAACAAAGTAATGCATGTGTGGTTAATGATTGAGAATAAGTGGTAGCTTTGGGGGAAAAATGCCTAGCTCAAGATGATCCCAAGATTATTGGATCAGGGGGCAGTCCTAGAGGCATAAGCCTAGATCAGACCAATCCTGACAGGTGAAAGCTCTAGAGGTAATAACCTAGCTCGAGCCGAACCTGAGATATGAGTTTATGGGTGGCAGCTCTAGAGGTAATAACCTAGCTCGAGCCGATACCGATCTATTGATTTATGGGTGGTAGCTCTAGAGGCATAAGCCCAGCTCGAGCCAATCCCAACATAACGTTATGTTATGTTAAAACCCACTGTTCAGTCGGGCCCCGGGTATTACAAGTCACAGGCAAAGATGAGTAAGCAAAGAAGCAAAAGCAAAGAAAGTACAGAAAGCAATATACATGTTTCCCAAAACACAGAATGATAATTTGTCCATATTGGTCATTCATTTGTATTGAGTTCATTGATGTATTTATATTTCCTACAGTTTCTTATGAGCCTTACATACTCAGTACATTCTTCGTACTGATGTCCCTTGTGGGACTTACCTTACTTGATGCAGGAGCAGGTGCTAGTAGGCCTCCACAGTAGGTTGCCAGTTGTTTGCAAATCATTGGTGAGCTCCAGTTAGTTTGGGGCTTCTCCGAGTCACAGTTGTACATGTGTTTTGGTTTTGTATATGTTGTATAAAGCGGGGACTTGTCCTTACTTTCAGTTGGTTTTGGTAAATGCATCTGTTAGAGGCTTTTGTAGATGTACGTGGGTGTATGGATGTAAGATGGTACATGACGTTTTGACTTGACGGCCTCAACGGCCAAGTTTCGCATATGTATATATATATATCACTTGTTCCATGAATTCCGTTGTTGGTATTTTAAGCTCTTACGTGATCATGCATTTCTTATGGCATGCATATGATTGAATAGAATCAAATCTTGGTTCTCTCGGGCCTTATCGGCTACGAGTGCCAATCCGTCCCGATGGAATTTGGGGCGTGACAAAACAAATCATCAATTCTGGGGAGGGGATATTTATTCTTGATCGTTACCTTGTTCAATTGCTGATAGTCAATACATATTCTCAATGTGCCATCTTTCTTTCGTACAAATAACACTGGCGCACCCCAAGGGCACATACTAGGCCTTATGAATCCCCTTTCTAGCAAATCTTTTAATTGCTCCTTTAATTCCCCTAACTCTGCCGGGTCCATTCTATACGGAGGAATAGATACAGGCTGAGTGCCTGGCATCACATCAATACCAAACTCTACTTCTTGCTCTGGAGGCAAACCTAGAAGATCTTCAGGAAATACATCAAGGAATTCATTTACCACCGGAACCGATTGAAGAGTCGGTGGCTTCACATCAGTATCATGCACTCTTACTAGATGGAATCTATACCCCTTGGATATCATTTTCCTTCCTTTAAGATAGGAAATAAATTTTCCTCTTGGTGCCCCCACATTACCCTTTCATTCAAGAACATTCTTTTGTGGAAAATGAAAATGTACCTTCTTAGCTGTGCAATCTACTGTGGTATAACAAGAAACATCAAAATCCATCATTTCCAGCTCAATAAGGTTGGCCAGCGTATCATGATCACACACAGTTACTAAAAAATTATGATATACTCTTTTTGCAACAATAGATTCACCAACTGGTGTAGATACTTCAAATGGCTTAACTAATAATTCTGGTGTTCTTTCAAATTTTGTGGCAATCAATGGAGTAATGTAACACCCCATACCTTCCCAACCCAATGTGACAACGTTGACCAATGGTTACTTAGGTGTCGAGAGCTATAAGTATGCATTTGGTAATGTTAATGTTGAGGAAATTGAAATTTGGCTTCATACATGTGATTAGCCCTTCATAAGAGTTGTTTTGTGATTTTTGTGGTGCAGTTGTGGGGTTCAAAATGAGACTAAGAGGACCTCTAAACAAAGGATATTAAGGGTAAGAAGTAAGTTAAAGAATAGGACTTGAAGTGTCTAAACAAATCCGCGAAGAAAAGTCGAAGAAACGAAAACTTTGAAAAAAAAAGAGGTGGGGCGCGCCCAGGGGAGTGCCGGGACGCTCTGGGCTAAAATTTTTAGTCCACAGGAAGCAAGGTGGCACGCCCAAGGGCGTTCCGGGCTGCTTGTGCGCACCTTTAATAAGTTGGAATTTTTCTTAAGTCCCAAGGGTGCCCGGGGACGTATTGAGCCGATTTTTACCATGTTTCTTCTACAACCATGAGAATATACATGAAATGAGTGAAGTGTTATATTGGTATGATAAATTTACTTGAGAACAAAATTGGCATCAAAATGACGATTTTACCCTTGTAGTCAAAATAAGCCATACGTGGCTAGAATTGATTGTTTTTGGAATTGAGGGGTACGAGTATGAATTGGATGAGTGGGAATATTGTCGTAACACGTATGAGTTTCTTTAAACAAGATAAATTATTGATTTTATTGGGTTAAGTGAATTGGGCCCAAAAAGGACCCAAAAATGAAAAGAAAGCATGGCCCAAAAATGGGTCAAAAGACCCATTCTTGCCTTGACTTCTAGACCAAACATTTAATGCCACAAGAGTGGATAAGGATGGAATTAAAGTCCTATAAAAAGGGGCAAAAAATCTGATTTATTCATTTGGAAACTCTCATGCTTTCTAGATAATTCTCCACTTATTTTCTCTCAAACCCTAAGAGTTCAAAGGCAACTTTTGGAGCAAGATCATCCTTTCTCAAGCTTGGGTAAGTGCTTATTCTTGTACTTTAACATATTATAAACATGAGATATTATGTATATCATGTTGGTTATGGTTGGAAGTATTGGACATGGCACTTTTGGTTTTGTTAAAAAGATGTGTTATCCATGGGATTGTAACTTGAATTATGACTTGTGGTTTTGATAAAAGAGCATGGTATGGATGAAATAACAACATGTATGGTGTTATTATGGTCCTAAACATGTTATTTTTCTATAAGTATAAATTATGGGATTTTGGCCGATTTGTTGTTGTGAGGTGTATTGAAGTAATTTGATGGAATAATTGTGATGTGGTTGTGATGGAGAAGTGTAAAATATGAGCTTGGTGTGACATGCTATTGGTTATCATGTGTTGGTCAATGTATGGAATATTGTGGGATTATTGGTATGATGATTTCATAAATGGTATTGTCAAGGGGGAAATGACATGTTGAAGCTAAACATGTGACTTATTGTTATTGTATGCCATTATAAGGTAATTGGTGGTTAATGTTGGTTTCGTTATGAACTTGTGTTGTAGAGCGAAACATAAGGACGGAGCGGGACTATTGTATGCACACTTAAGATTGTAGAATTGTATTGAGAATACAAGGTATGTAAGGTTCCTTTTTCCGTATCCTTATGCAACATGTTGTTCATATTGACATTGGACTTGTTTCAATTCCGAGAGGCTTGAAGTATATCAATTCAGGGTGACGTATATTTTTATTCATATATGTCCTATTCTTAGATGACTTATGGTTCATTTATCTCTTGATCATTGATTGAAGTTTCAAAGATGTCATGTTCCAAAGTCCTATAGTATGATGATTATTTTTGTACCAATCATTCATAAATAAATGTACCAATCTCATAAGAGTAATAAGAGAGGTGATGTGCAAGTTAGTATAAGTATTCCTCATAAGTGAAGATGTCAATCTCATGAAAAAACGGAGTGAAGTGAGATGTGTATATAAGTGTGTGCTTTAATGCCATGATCTTTAGCGTGTCATTCTCATAACTAAATAAAGGGTATAAGATTGTAAAGAGGTAATGCGCATGGTTGCTATATGTTTCATGGAGTATGGATTACATTCTAGAGGGTATAAGTTCAATATGGAATAGTCTCAATATTATGCTTTGTTATTTAGTATAGCCCATCAAAGGTGGAGGCCCGGTATTAATATAAGATCTCATACTAATAGTGAAGGGGGTAAAGTGTGAGCTAATGTATCTATCCCTCATAAGTTAAGGTGTTAATATCATGAAGTATAAGAGTGAGGTAAAGCATATTTGTGCGTTTCATATAGTGTCACGACCCCAGATGTATCAATCTCATAAGTGAATAAATCACTTTTTCCAAGAAGAATAAGAATAAGAAGAGAGTTAGTTGATAAGAATTCTCGGGTGGAAGCCTAGGGGTGAAAAGAACACCTAGCATTGGTCGATCCCGTCATTTTTCTCCCACCATGAGAGTGGATGTATGTTCTCCCACCATGAGAGTGGATGTATGTTCTCCCACCATGAGAGTGGATGTATGTTCCCCCACCATAGAGTGGATGTATGTTCTCCCACCATGAGAGTGGATGTATGTTCTCCCACCATGAGAGTGGATGTATGTTCCCCCACATGAGAGTGGATGTATGTTCCCCCACCTTGAGAGTGGATGTATGTTCCCCCACCGTATAGTGGATGTATGTTCTTCCACCATGAGAGTGGATATAGGTTAAACCACCAATAGAGTGGATGTACGTTAATAGAGTAGATGTATGCCATTATAAGGTAATTGGTGGTTAATGTTGGTTTCGTTATGAACTTGTGTTGTAGAGCGAAACATAAGGACGGAGCGGGACTATTGTATGCACACTTAAGATTGTAGAATTGTATTGAGAATACAAGGTATGTAAGGTTCCTTTTTCCGTATCCTTCTGCAACATGTTGTTCATATTGACATTGGACTTGTTTCAATTCCGAGAGGCTTGAAGTATATCAATTCAAGTTGACGTATATTGTTATTCATATATGTCCTATTCTTAGATGACTTATGGTTCATTTATCTCTTGATCATTGATTGAAGTTTCAAAGATGTCATGTTCCAAAGTCCTATAGTATGATGATTATTTTTGTACTAATCATTCATAAATAAATGTACCAATCTCATAAGAGTAATAAGAGAGGTGATGTGCAAGTTAGTATAAGTATTCCTCATAAGTGAAGATGTCAATCTCATGAAGAAACGGAGTGAAGTGAGATGTGTATATAAGTGTGTGCTTTAATGCCATGATCTTTAGCGTGTCATTCTCATAACTAAATAAAGGGTATAAGATTGTAAAGAGGTAATGCGCATGGTTGCTATATGTTTCATGGAGTATGGATTACATTCTAGAGGGTATAAGTTCAATATGGAATAGTCTCAATATTATGCTTTGTTATTTAGTAGAGCCCATCAAAGGTGGACGCCCGGTATTAATATAAGATCCCATACTAATAGTGAAGGGGGTAAAGTGTGAGCTAATGTATCTATCCCTCATAAGTTAAGGTGTTAATATCATGAAGTATAAGAGTGCGGTAAAGCATATTTGTGCGTTTCATATAGTGTCACGACCCCAGATGTATCAATCTCTCATAAGTGAATAAATCACTTTTTCCAAGAAGAATAAGAATAAGAAGAGAGTTAGTTGATAAGAATTCTCGGGTGGAAGCCCAGGGGTGAAAAGAACACCTAGCATGGGTCGATCCCGTCATTGTTCTCCCACCATGAGAGTGGATGTATGTTCTCCCACCATGAGAGTGGATGTATGTTCTCCCACCATGAGAGTGGATGTATGTTCCCCCACCATAGAGTGGATGTATGTTCTCCCACCATGAGAGTGGATGTATGTTCTCCCACCATGAGAGTGGATGTATGTTCTCCCACCATGAGAGTGGATGTATGTTCCCCCCCATGAGAGTGGATGTATGTTCCCCCACCTTGAGAGTGGATGTATGTTCCCCCACCGTATAGTGGATGTATGTTCTTCCACCATGAGAGTGGATATATGTTAAACCACCAATAAAGTGGATGTACGTTAATAGAGTTATTGTATGCCATTATAAGGTAATTGGTGGTTAATGTTGGTTTCGTTATGAACTTGTGTTGTAGAGCGAAACATAAGGACGGAGCGGGACTATTGTATGCACACTTAAGATTGTAGAATTGTATTGAGAATACAAGGTATGTAAGGTTCCTTTTTCCGTATCCTTCTGCAACATGTTGTTCATATTGACATTGGACTTGTTTTAATTCCGAGAGGCTTGAAGTATATCAATTCAAGTTGACGTATATTGTTATTCATATATGTCCTATTCTTAGATGACTTATGGTTCATTTATCTCTTGATCATTGATTGAAGTTTCAAAGATGTCATGTTCCAAAGTCCTATAGTATGATGATTATTTTTGTACCAATCATTCATAAATAAATGTACCAATCTCATAAGAGTAATAAGAGAGGTGATGTGCAAGTTAGTATAATTATTCCTCATAAGTGAAGATGTCAATCTCATGAAGAAACGGAGTGAAGTGAGATGTGTATATAAGTGTGTGCTTTAATGCCATGATCTTTAGCGTGTCATTCTCATAACTAAATAAAGGGTATAAGATTGTAAAGAGGTAATGCGCATGGTTGCTATATGTTTCATGGAGTATGGATTACATTCTAGAGGGTATAAGTTCAATATGGAATAGTCTCAATATTATGCTTTGTTATTTAGTATAGCCCATCAAAGGTGGAGGCCCGGTATTAATATAAGATCCCATACTAATAGTGAAGGGGGTAAAGTGTGAGCTAATGTATCTATCCCTCATAAGTTAAGGTGTTAATATCATGAAGTATAAGAGTGAGGTAAAGCATATTTGTGCGTTTCATATAGTGTCACGACCCCAGATGTATCAATCTCTCATAAGTGAATAAATCACTTTTTCCAAGAAGAATAAGAATAAGAAGAGAGTTAGTTGATAAGAATTCTCGGGTGGAAGCCTAGGGGTGAAAAGAACACCTAGCATGGGTTGATCCCGTCATTGTTCTCCCACCATGAGAGTGGATGTATGTTCTCCCACCATGAGAGTGGATGTATGTTCTCCCACCATGAGAGTGGATGTATGTTCTCCCACCATGAGAGTGGATGTATGTTCTCCCACCATGAGAGTGGATGTATGTTCCCCCCCATGAGAGTGGATGTATGTTCCCCCACCTTGAGAGTGGATGTATGTTCCCCTACCGTATAGTGGATGTATGTTCTTCCACCATGAGAGTGGATATAGGTTAAACCACCAATAGAGTGGATGTACGTTAATAGAGTAGATGTATGTCATATTGTTACCCCACCCATAGAGTGGATGTATGTGTATGAATGTTATTATTAGATGAACAATAGTGGTAATGAATATAGAAGTAAGAAAGAATCTCTTGCATATAGAAGAATCTATTAGAGGCAAGTCTCTTGAGTGAAGGTAATTTCCCTTGTAGGAGAGTAATTATAAAAGATATTATATAAAATGATGGTTTATCCATATTGACTATTCTCTCCTATTTTATTGTACTGACATTCTCATGTATGATGCTATTTCTTATGAGCCTTACATACTCAGTACATTTTTCGTACTGACTCCCTCGGGGGAAACTTACCTTACATGTTGCAGGTGCAGCCATTAGTAGACTTCCTCTGTAGACTGGGGATCATTTGCAGAGTTTTGGTGAGCTCCACTTGGTTCGGAGCTTTCTGAGTCATAGTTGCATATTTGTTTTGATGTTATAAATGTTGTATAAAGCAGGGACTTGTCCCGACTGTTAGTTGGTCTTGTAAATGTATCTGTTAGAGGCTTTTGTAGACATATGTGGGTATATGGATGTAAGAGACAAATGTCCGTTTTGACTTAATGGCTTCAACGACTAAGTTTCATAAATATGTATGTATAGCATATGTTCCATGTTCATGTTTTCTGCTTAGTTGCATAAGGTTTAATAAGATTCACCCGAGGATATACATACTAAGTTTCATGAGCAAAGATTGGTTCTCTCGGGTCATATCGGCTTCGGGTGCCAATCACGCCTCGTTGGAAGTCGGGGCATGACAAGTAACATATGATAGGATAGAGCCCGGATCAATCAATGTATATACGTTATATGAAAAGACAGATAATGTACCTGTAACCACATCAGAAGAAGCCTTCAAATTCTGCCGATCCGCGAGAGCATAAGTACGGTTCTGTACTCCACTAGAACTAGATGCTCCTCTAGCACCTTTACCATGTTCAGTAGACTGCTGTAACACCTCGTATGTTTTAGAATCTATACGACTACATGTACACTCAATGGAATTAGTCAAACATAAGATATTTGATGAATTAGACATTAATTTGTTGGGTATTAATGAGTCATGAGCCATTGGATAAAATGAGGCCCAAAACAAGAGAAAAAGACTTGGCCCAATGGGGCAAAACATGTTCTAATCTTCCATTTGACTAATCAACCATGCATTTAATGCTAAGAGATGGATAAGAGTGACTTGAGGGACCTATATATATATATAAGGAATTATACACAAAATTTGGTGGGCTAAAGAAGTCTTGAGCCAATGGGCTCAATGGAGGCCCAAAATCACATGGAAGACATGGCCCAAATGTGGAAAAGATCCATTCTTGTGTTTGACCAAGCCAACATGTATTAAATTGGATAAGGATTACCATTAAATACCATATAAATCAAGAGAAAATCAGATTTTATTTCATTGAGACACCCATGCCTTTTTCTAGAATTCTCTCAACATTTCTTATATTTCCACAAACCCTAAGCTCTCATCCTTTTGGCCAAAGATCATCACTTGGTGAGTATTGGTAAGTGTTGATTATTATGGTTTAATATATTTTATGCATGGAATATGGTTTATATCATGTTGGTTATGTTGGTGATGTATTGAGAATTCACTATGTGTAATATTGCATGTTTGCTAAATCGGAGGATGGTTTTGTCTTGTAAACTTGGACATGGACTTGTCATATTGAAGGAAATGAACTTTATGGATTCAATATTTACATGTGATATGTGAATATATTGTTACCTTGTTTTACCCTTGTATACAATGTTTGGAATTGTTGTTGTAAATTTGGTTACGGATTTGGGGGCGTATTGAAGGGAAAGTGAGGTTTTGGTGATGTTTTTGTGTGTTGTGAGACCATGTATGGTTGTTTTCATGTAATATGATCAAAAATATGTTAAAATACGTTTAGATATGATCATGGATCATTCATTGCATGAAAAGACCCAAAAAGAGACCCTTTTTGGCCGAAACGGGCACCCGCCCTCTCAGACGAAGCACCTGCGGGCGCAGGTGACAACGCAGGTGCCTATGGCTACTGAAAAAGTTCACCTGCAGATGCAGTTCATCCACCTTCTAGGGAAGGTGGCTTAGCGGATCGGCCCAGAACTCCGAATTGCTTGTTTTTGCATCCCTTTGGCCCCCCAAAACCCCTATACCCTTCATGGATGTAATTATCAACTTGTGATACCTTTTGAATGACTTTAAAGGAGTATCCCGGAGGTATTTTTCATGGTATCAATTATGGATGGTTGTTCATGTGTTGTTACAAACGGTATTGAGATGCTTTGACGGAGTGATTGTGACGTAGTGTTAATGTGGAGGTATAAAGGGTAAACTTGGTGTAAAATGTTATTGATTTATGATGCCTTGGTCAATGTATGGAATACTATGGTATTGTTGGTATGATATGATAATGCCATGAATGGTGTGATTATGTTATTAAACTTGTTATTTTTTCATAAGTGTAAATTATGGGATTTTGGCCGATATGTTGTTGTGAAGTGTAATGAGGTGAGTTGATGGAATAATTGTGATGTTGTGGTGAGGAAGAGTGGAAAGTATGAACTTGGTATGACATGCTAGTGGTTTATGATATTTTGGTCAATGTTGGGCATATTGTGGTATTGTTGATATGACCATGCCGTAAATGGTATTGTAGAGAAGGAAATGACATGTTAGAGGCAAACATGTAACTCATTGTCGTTGTATGCATTTGTAAGAGAGTTGATTGTTAACGTACGCCGTTACATACTTGTGTTGTAGAGTGAAACGTAAAGAGGAAGCTAGACTACTGTATCCCCATATAGGCTTGTGTATTCGTAGTGAGACAATAAGGTATGTAAGGTTACTCTGTCCGTATTTTTCTGCAGTACATATTGTTCATGTTGTCATTGTCCTTGTTCCATTCCGAAATGTTAGGAAGGTATCTCATTTCAAGTTGTCATATGTTATTATTCTCATGTATCACATAATTATGGACATTATTCCAAGTTCCAATAATAGTATGTTCCAAAGATTCCAATAATGTTGCAGCTTCAAAAGTATCAATCTCATGAACATAAAAGATTGAAGTAATGCATTTATGTGTTTTCAAAAAGTTTATGATCCCCCAATGTATCAATCTCATAAAAGTAAAAGAGAGAAGTAATCCAATGAAGTATTTTCCCTCATGGTTACTTTATATATATTCCCTCATGGTTACTTTATAATTTTCCTTATGGTTACTTTAACATTATTTTATAATTACTTTATCACTACTTTATGGTTCTTTGAGTACGGGTGATAGCTTTGGGGGAAAAAGCAAAACTTGATGCCGAACCTGCTTCCTTGTTTTTCAGGTGGTAGCAGGGGGAAAGCTCAGTGGGGCAGAAGCCAAGCTTGACGCTGAACTTTATTATATTCACTGGATCAAGGGGGAAGCTCAGTGAGGTAAAAGCCAAACTTGATGCCGAACCTGCTTCCTTGTTTTCTGGGTGGTAGCAGGGGGAAAGCTCAGTGGGGCAAAAGCCTAGCTTGATGCCGAACTTGAGACGGTTGCATATTGACGGATGCATTGCATATTGACGGATGCATATTGACGGATGCATTGCATATTAACGGTTGCATATTGATGGATGCATTGCATATTAACGGTTGCATATTGATGGATGCATTGCATATTAACGGTTGCATATTAACAGTTATACATCATTGACAATTATCTATTGACGGTTCTAACTACTAACGGTAAAGGACATAAAGGCAAATGAAATAAGGAACGTAAAGTACCCATTTCCACACATACTGAATGATGATGATTTATCTACATTGACTATTTTCTCTTGCAATCAAGTCCATTGAGGTGTTTAAGTTTCATGAAGTTTCTTATAGCCTTGCATACTCAGTACATTCTTCGTACTGACCCCTTTTGGGGAACTTACTTTATTTGCTGCAGGCACAGGTGTTAGTAGACCTCCACAATAGGCTACGACTCATCCGCAGATCATTGGTGAGCTCCAGTTAGTTCGGGGATTCTCCGAGTCACATGTGTATATTGTTTTGGTTTGTAATCATTGTATAAAGCGGGAACTTGTCCCGACTATAGGTTGTTGTGTTCATGTATCAGTTAGAGGCTTTGTAGACATATGTGGGTTATGGATGTAAGAGACAAATGTCCGTTTTGACTTGATGGCCCCAACGGCCAAGTTTCCTGAATACATTTATATAGCGTATGTTTCCATGTTCATGTTTTCCGCATAGTTGCATAAGGTATCATAAGAATCATGTGAGGATATGCATACGAAGGTTTATAAGCAAAGATTGGTTCTCTCGGTCCATATCGGCTTCGGATGCCAATCACGCCTCATTGGACGTCGGGGCGTGACAACTGCGCTCCTCTACCTAGGGAAGGAACCGATGATGATGATGCAACGGTTGATCCCGTAGGTCTTGCTATACCACCCGTGCCCCTCTGTGGACACTCTCTCATAATGTGCCCCGACATACCGCACCAAAAGAAACCAGTCTTTCCCAATCGGCATGTACCTAAATAAAACCTTCCACAGTGCTGACACGGCTGACGAGAAAATCCTATTGTCTGTGAACCTTGAATCCCACTACTCTGCCCAAAATGGCTGCCTCTAAACCCCCGAAATTGAGATGAAGTACCTGCTGTAGGGGAAGAAAATGATGGTCTAGGCGGTGTAGGAAAAATCCAAGGCCTAGATTCTCCTTGGGATGCTATGGACTGTCCCATAGGTCTAGCCCTCTTTGACGACCCTCTTTCAAATTCATGCGCCCTTATTCTATGCCTCTGATCCTCCATCATTTGTCCAAAAGCCTATATTCTGGCTATATCCATATCTCTATTCAAAGCAGCAATGGTACAGTCCCTCACCAAATATGGCTCCAATCTGTCCACATATCGATGGACTCTGTCGTCCATAGTGGCAACCACATTTGGAGCATACCTAGCAAAAGAGTTAAACTGAAGACTGTACTCTCTGACACTCATATTCCCTTAACGAAGATTTAAAAACTGGTCTGCACGAGCCTCTCGTATATCATAGGGAAGATAGTGATCAAGGAATGCCGTTTTGAATTCCTCCCAACTAGCTGGAGTCTCATCTATACCCCTAGATCGTTTCCAATCTTCGTACCATAATATAACCTCGCCTTTTAGTCTATATGCTGCGAGCTCCACTGTTTCTACACTAGTTACATGGATAACATCTAGAGCCCTTTGAATTTGGTCTACGAAGTCTTGTGGGTCTGCATTTAGATCTGACCCAGTGAACGTGGGAGGGTCTAATTTCAGAAAATCCTGTGTCCTTCGACTAGCTGCCCTAGCCTCACTGTCATTACTTTTCATTGGGACAACTTGTCCTTGATTCTGCGCGGCAACTATCCGTGTCAATATTAGCACCGCATTTCTTAGATCCTGCTCAGTAGCATTAACAGGTGGTTCAGCAGGTTCTTCTCTCCTTCTCGGCTCTTCTGGAGCTGGAAAAGTAGAAGAAGTCCATGATGCAAACTCAGTGTCAGCCCCACCTTGACTAGCATGGTACGGTGGTTATTTACTCATTCTGTAACACCCCGTACCTTCCTAACCCTACTTGACGACATTAAATAGTGGTTACCTAGGTGTCGAGAGCCATAAGTATGTATTTAGTAATGTTAATGATGAGAAAAATTTAAATTTGCCCTCATACATGCGATTAGGAGGTGTTTTGTGATTTTTGTGGGGTTCAAAATGAGGCTAATAGGACCTCTAAACAAAGGATATTAAGGGTAAGAAGTAAGTTGAAGAATAGGACTTGAAGTATCTAACTAAACCCGCGAAGAAAAGTCAAAAAATGAAATTTTCAAAAAAATAAGGTTGGGGCGCGCCAGAGGGCGTACCACGCTGCTTTGAGCCAAATTTTTGTGCCCTGAGGCAGCAAGATGGTGCGCCCAAGGGTGTGCCAGGCTGGTTTTGCCACTTTTTCAAAAGTTGGGAATTTTCTAAGTCCCAAGGGTACCCGGGGACGTACCGAGCCAATTTTTGCCACGTTTCTTATACAAACACGAGTATATACATGAAATGAATGAAATATTATGTTGGTATGATAAAATTACTCGTGAACGAATTTGGCATCAAAATGATGGTTTTGCCCTTGTGGTCAAAATGAGCCGTACGTGGCTAGAATCACTTGTTTTGGGGATTGAGGCTACGGATATGAATAGAGTGAGTGGGAATATTGTTGTAGCATGTATGAGATGATTTAAACACGATAAATTATTGATTTTATTGGATTAAGTGAATTGGGCTCAAAAAGGGCCCAAAATGTGAAAGAAGACATAGGCCAAAAATGGGTCAAATGACCCAGACCTTCTAGATATAGTATTTAATACTATAAAGAGTGGATAAGGATGAGTTGGTGAAACTATAAAAGGGGCACAAAATCAGATTTTATTTCATAAAGACACACATCACATTTCTCTCATTTTCTAGAATTTTCAAGAGAACACCCTTTTGGGCTCTTCAAACCCTAAGCCAACTTTTGGAGCAAGATCATCATTTTTCAATCTTGGGTAAGTGATTATTGTTATGGATTAATATATTATATGCATGGGAGAGTATGTAAATCATGTTAGTTATGCTTGGAAGTGTTGAACATGGTACCTTGTGTTCTTGTAAAAGATTTGTGATCCATGGGATTTAAGCTTGAATTATGACTTGTGACTTTGATGAACGAGCATGGTATGGATAAAATATGAACATTTATGGTGTGATTTTGTTATTAAACTTGTTATTTTTCTATAAGTGTAAATTGTGGGATTTTGGCCGATATGTGCTATGAGGTGTATTAAGGTAATTTGATGGATTAATTGTGATGTGGTGTGGATAAGAACGTGTAAAGGAGAAGTGTTGTGGTGAAATGTATTGAATATCATGTATTGGTCAATGTTGGGAATATTGTGGGATTTTTGGAATAATAATTTCATCAAAGGTTTTGTCAAGGGGAAATGGCATGTTTAAAGGCAAACATGTAACTCATTAACGTTATATGCATTAGTAAGGTAGTTGGTGGTTAATGTGAATTCTGTTATGTATTTGTATTGTAGAGTGACACATAAAGAAGGAGCGGGACTATTGTATGCACATCTAAGATTGTATATGTCACGACCCGAAATCCCATTCGGGCCGGACTGGCACCCGAAGACGATATGGCCTGAGAGAACCAATCTTTGCTCACGAACCTTCGTATGCATATCCTCGTGTGAATCTTATTTTACCTTATGCACCTATGCGGAAGACATGAATCTGGTAACATATGCCATATATATATATACATATATATATATATATATATATATATATATATATATATATATATATAAATAAAACTTGGCCGTTGGGACCATTACGTCGAACTGAACGTACATCTTACATCCATATACCCACATATGTCTATAAAAGCCTCTAACAGATGGATCAACAATACCAACTTACTGTCGGGACGAGTCCCCTCTTTATACAACATTTACAACATCAAAACAAATATACAACTATGACGCAGAAAGCTCCGAACCAAGTGGAGCTCACCAAAACTCTGCAAATGATCCACAGTCTACTGAGAAGGTCTACTAATGCCTGCACCTGCAACATGTAAGGTAAGTCCCCCGAGGGGGTCAGTACGAAGAATGTACTGAGTATGTAAGGCTATAAGAAATTGTATGATACATAAATACTTCATGAAATCGAGCGTAAGAGAATAGTCAATATGGATAGACCTCCGTTCTGAATATATGGAACCATGTTCATTATTTCCATTATCCTTATTACTAAATCATTCAGTCTTATCATCATCATTCTTATAAAAACCTTCATAATTATACATTCATGCAAGGAATATACTCTCATTTATTTTCAACTATCTTCACTACTGTTCATCTAACTAGTTAGTGGTTCATAATATAATACCGGATATCCAGCTGATCAGTGGGCTCTAATATAAACCGGACATCCATATGATCAGTGGCCACACTAAATAAATAGAATAATAATATCGGACATCCATCTGATCGGTGGGCTCTAATATAAACCGGAAATCCAGCCGATCAGTGGGCAATACTAAATAAATAGAATAATAATAATAATACCGAACATCCAGCTGATCAGTGGGCTCTAATATAAACCGGACATCCAACTGATCAGTGAGCCATACTAAATAAATAGAATAATAATACCATAGCATGATATTGGGATTTTCCATCCGAGCTTATGCCCTTTTGACTAGATCCATACTCAAGGAAATATAAAGCAACCATGCATACATTACGACTAGGCATACTTCTTTCCCTTTTCATTGATGTGAGAATGATTCATTGATGATTGAAACGTTATTGGGAACACATATATACATTACTTCATTCTTCAGTTTTCATGAGATTGATTCAATGATAGTCATAACATTATTAGAACTTGGAACATACATTATCGGAATTTGGAGTCATAATATTGTTGGAACTTTGGAATTGTGTCCACCCTCTATTATCTTCCTTCACTCTTGCAACCAACAAACATATATAACTTAATTTCTTTCTTTTGAGAGATTGGTACTTTTGCTCTTGAGAGATTAATACTTTTGAGGATCGTGATACTCTTGGAAACACAAACACTTTACTTCACCCCTTAACTTCATGAGATCGACTCCTTTACTTATGAGGAATAGTTATACTAACTTGCACATCACCTCTCTTATTACTCTTATGAGATTGGTACTTTTACTTATGAAAGATTGGTACAAGGATAATTATCATATTATAGGACTTTGGAACATGACATGATTGGAAAATGCTTCTCAAGAATAAATAGATCCTCTTACATTATTACCCTCTTGAGATAGTTCTTTTAGGAATTACAACGTCATGAAATCTTTGGAACTTCAATCAATGAATAAGAGATAAGTGAATCATAATTCATCTAAGAATAGGGCACATATGAATAACAATATACGTCACCCTGAATTGATATACTTCAAACCTCTCGGAATTGAAACAAGTCCAATGTCAATAGGAACAATATGTTGTAGAAGGATACGGAAAGAGTAACCTTACATACTTTGTATTCTCAATACGATTCTACAATCTTAAGTGTGCATACAATAGTCCCGCTCCGTCCTTATGTTTCACTCTACAACACAAGTACATAGCGGAACCAACATTAACCACCAACTACCTTACAATGGCATACAATAACAATAAGTCACATGTTCGGCTTTAAAATATCATTTCCCCCTTGACAATACCATTCATGAAATTATTATACCAATAATCCCACAATATTCCATACATTGACCAAAATAGCATAAACCATTAGCATGTCACACCAAGTTCATACTTTCCACTCTTCATCACCACAACATCACAATTATTCCATCAAATACTTCAATACACCTCACAACAACAAATCGGCCAAAATCCCATAATTTACACTTATAGAAAATAACAAGTTTAGGACCATAATCATACCATACATGTTGTTATTTCATCCATACCATGCTCTTTCATCAAGACAACAAGTCATCTTTCACAAAAAACACAAAGTGCCATATCCAACACTCCCAAGCATAACAAACATGATTTACATACTCTCCCATTCATATAATATATTAAAGTACAAGAATAATCACTTACCCAAGCTTGAAATATGATGATCTTGTCCAAAGATGGCTTAGGGTTTGAAGAGCCACAAAGAGGTCTCTTGAAAATTCTAGAAAATAAGAGAATGTGATGTGTGTGTCCAATGAATTAAAATCTGATTTCCCCCCCTTTTTATAAGCCTTTTACTCATGCTTATCTAGTCTCACATGTGTGTTTACTAGTCAATGGAAGAATGGGTCTTTTGACCCATTTTTTGGCCCATGTCTTTTTTCTCATTTTGGGCCCTTTTTGAGCCCAATTCACTTAACCCAATAAAATCAATAATTTATCATGTTTAACTCATTTCATACGTGTTACGATGATATTCCCACTCACGGGATTTATACTTGTGGCTTCAATCCCAAAAACAAGCAATTCTAGCCACATATGGACTATTTTGACTACAAGGGTAAAATCGTCATTTTGATGCCAAATTTGTTTTTGAGTAATTTTATCATACCAATATAATAATTCACTCATTTCATGTATATACTCATTGTTGTAGAAGAAACGTGGCAAAAATCGGCTCAATACGTCCCCGGGTACCCTTGGGACTTAAGAAAATTTCCAACTTTCGAAAAATGGAAAAACCAGCATGGCACGCCCTTGGGCGCACCATATTGCTGACTATGGACTAAAAATTTTAGCCCAGAGCGGCGTGGCACGCCCCCTAGCGCATCCTACACTTAGTTTTTCAAAAAATTCTATTTTTCGACTTTTCTTCGCGGGTTTGGTTAGATACTTCAAGTCCTATTCTTTAACTTACTTCTTACCTGCAATATACCTTATTTGGAGGTCCTATTAGCCTCATTTTTAACCCCACAAATGCTCTACAAAAATCACAAAATACTTCCTACGAAGGGTTAATCATATGTACGAAGCCAAATTTCAATTTTTCTCATCACTAACTTTACAAATTACTTACTCATGGCATCTAGACACCTAAGTAACCATTGTTCAACGTCGTCACATAGGGTTGGGAGTATACGGGGTGTTACAGTATATTCGTATTGAGAATACAAGGTATGTAAGGTTACTCTGTCCGTATCTTTCTGTGGCAAATAGTATTCACATTGTATCACATTATCACATATTTCCTACTCATTGATCAATTGTGAATTGTATGACTCATATTCGTTGGTCAATGTTCCAAAAGCCCAAAAAAGGTTATGTTCCAATGTGCCAATAGTGGTTATACACATACCTCTTGTTCATTGACTTGTGTCTAATGGTTTCAATAATGTTATCTATTGTTAAGTCACATACTCCTCATTCATTAGTCATGGTTGTTTATGAGTTGCATAATGATGGACATGTTCCAAAAGTCCCAATAATGTTGTGTTCTTAAGCTTCCAATAATGTTGTGGCTATGTGTATATATACGTTAATCACTCATAACTGATTATAACAATCTCTCATAAGAGGATGAATCAATCTCTCGCAAGTACATCTCTCAAAAGTAAGAAATAAAGTAATTCATAGTTATTGGTGGTTAATGATTGAGTATGGGTGGTAGCTTTGGGGGAAAAATGCCTAGCTCAAGCCGATCCCGAGATTGTTGGATCAGGGGGCAGTCCTAGGGGCATAAGCCTAGCTCGGACCGATCCTGACAGGTGGTAGCTCTAGAGGTAACAACCTAGCTCGAGCCGAACCTGATATGTTGGTTTATGGGTGGCAGCTCTAGAGGTAATAACTATAACCTAGTTCGAGCTAAGCCCGATATATTGATTTATGGGTGGTAGCTCTAGTGGCAAAGTCCTATCTCGAGCCGATCCCAACATAACGTTATGTTATGTTAAGACCCACTGATCAGTTGGGGCCCGGGTACGATATGATTTGAGTGATGAGGAATAAATAATAAAGAGAAGAACTTAATTTATGTAAGCTACATGGTTCCACATATACAGATCGATGGGTTATTCATATTGACTATCCTATTACATTTTGATTCTATTGACGTATTTGTGACAGTTTCATATGGCCTTACATACTTAGTACATTCTCCGTACTGACCCCTCTTGGGGGATTTAACTTACGTGCTGCAGACGCAGGCACTAGTAGACCTCCACAGTAGGTTGCAAATCTTTTGCAGAATTTTGGTGAGCTCCAGTTGGTTCGGGCCTTTCTGAGTTGCTATGTACATGTATTTTGGTATGGTATATGAGTATAGAGCGGGGTGTTTTCCCGACTCTAGGTTTGTCATAGCTATGTATCTGTAGAGGCTTTGTAGACTTATGTGGGAACAGAATGTAAGCTATGTATGCTCATTTTGGTTTGATGGCCCTAACGGCCGAGTCTCTTATATGTATATAATGTTCCATGATTTCCGCACTTAGCCTCTTATGTCTTTATGAGTTGGTCATGATTCTTACGGTATGCATACGATTGGGAAGGAGCAAAGATTGGTTCTCTCGGGCCTTATCGGCTTTGGGTGCCAGTCCAACCCGAATGGAATTTCAGGTCGTGACACGTTCCTTTTCCTGTAAGCATATCTACCTGCTTACCTTTGACCCTACCTCATCTTGTATTTGGCATTTTACTATAATAAGGAAAACCAATTTCAATGGTCAGATATAATTCCACCTACAACATTGGCTCTATTGTACGATCTAGAAATGAAGAAAAGAAACAACTCCTAAATGTACCATAGCCTCCTACTTATAAATGTGGTGCACAACACATCCATAAGCAAGACTCTACTCAGACACGGCTTTGTAGACACCCTAGGATGACCTGCTCTGATACCATTTTGTCACACCTCGAATCCCAATGGGGCGTACTGGCACCCGAAGCCATTAAGGCTCGAGAGAACCAATGTTCATTCATGCACCCTCATATGCATGTCACTAAATGAACAACACTCTATCACATGTAGATACAAGATGCCAATGGCAGAACTCATGGAGAACATATGATATATATGAAACTTGGCCGTTAGGGCCATTAAGTCAAAAGCATACATTCCTTACATTTTCTTCGTTTTTCCCACAACGTCTACAAAGCCTTTACAGATACATAGACATAACCAATCTAAAGTCGGGACAAGTCCCCACTTTATACAATATTTATACAATACCAAAACAAATGTACATAGTGACTCGAAAAGCCCCAAACTGATCTGGAGCTCACCAATAATTCTTAGATGACCCGCAACCTACTGTGGAGGTCTACTATCACCTGTGCCTGCAACAAGTAAGGTAAGTCCCCCAAGGGACGTCAGTACGAAGAATGTACTGAGTATGTAAGGCTGTAAGAAATTGTATGACACATAAGTACTTCAATGGAATCAAATACAAGTGAGTAATTAATATGGATGAACCACCATTCTGTATATATGTGGAACCATGTACATTATGTTCATTACTTTCTTTGCTTTTACGTTCATTCATCATCATTTATTACTTTGCTTCATCCTTCTTTGCATTAAGAAATTGTAACGCATATGATAAAATAATGACCAGCTGATCAGTGGTAAAAGAGGATGACCTGTGCTAGGTATTTTAATCCCTGGGATGCGGTCCTCATACATACACAAATCGGGATCGACCCATGCTAGGCTTTTCTTTCACCCCTTGGATGCCACCCGTGATTATTGGGATCGACCCATGCTAGGTATTTTAACCCCTGGGATACCACCCATGATATTGGGATTGACCCATGCTAGGTGTTCCTTCCACCCCTGGGATGCCACCCAAGAATAAACAGATTCTCTTTACATCATTTCTTTCTGTGAGATAGTTCTTTTGATGGTCATAACATTATTGGAGCTTTGGAACTTCAGTCAATGAATAAAATACATGTGAATAATAACATATGATAACCTGAAATGAGATATTTTGAGACATTTTGAAACGAGAACAAGTTCGTAACCATGAGAACAAAAGATGCTGCCAAAGGATATAGAAAGAGTAACCTTACATACCTTATCTTACAGATATGAATACACAACCCTATATGTGAATACAATAATCCATAATTGATATAATCTAACATACATTCGAACGACCCCTTAAAGCCATTCGAAAGGTACCATAAGTTGATAATTGCATCCAAAAAGGGTATAGGGGCCTTGGGGGATCAAAGAGAAGTAAAAACAAACAAAATGAAATTCTGGACTGGGATGTGGAGCCACCTTCACCTACAGGTGGATGTACGGCCGCAGATGACCATCTGTCCCCGTCCAGGGCCACCTGCGTTGGTATCTGCGCCCGCAGGTGCCCCGTCTGCGAGGCGGGTGCCTGTTTCAGCCTCCAGGGGTCATTTTAGGGTCTTTTTTTTGCAATAAATGGTCCATGTCCATAATTAAGCTTCTATTTTCATATTTTAGGTCAACTTGGATGCCAACAAACAATCATGGTTTCAAACACACATGAACATCACCAAAACTATATTTTTCCTTTCAATACGTCACCAATTCCATGCATAATTTCGCAACAACAATTCCAAATGTTATACACAAAGATAAATCAAGTTAAGGATATAGCCACATCTTACATGTTTCTATTTAATCCATCAAGTCCACTTTCTTCAAGACCACAAGTCCACTTTCAAGTTTATAAGGAAAAACCGTTTACCGATTAAGCAAACATAGACTGTTTCACACATAGTGAATTTCTCCACACTTTGCAAACATAACCAACATGATTTATACACCCTCTCATACATATAATATATTAAACCATAAGAGTAAACACTTACCAAAGCTTGCAAAAGAGTGATCTTGTCTAAAGAGATAGTTGCTTAGGGTTTGTGGTCGAAGAGAAATATTTTAGAAAAATCTAGAAATGGCATGTGTGTTGTAATGAATAAAAGTCTAATTTTTGTGGCTTTATATAGTCCCTCAATTCATCCTTATCCAAACATTAAATGTGTTTTACTTGGTCAATGGTAGAATGGATCATTTTTTCCCTTTGGGCCATGTCTTGTGACTTAATTTTTGGCCTTTATTGAGCCCATTAGAACATGTTGATTCAGCCCACCAAATTGAATGTGTAATACCCCAACAATCTCATGTTTAAATAATTCCATAAATGTTACGGTGATCAATTAGGTTTGAAAATGTACGGGGTGTTACAGAAACTGTTATACAAAAATATTGGAATTTGTTCTCCATATCAAAAGGAGCTCAAATCTCAGATTTTGTGAAAATCAGACTTGAATTGAAGGATCTACCATTTTTGGAGTTGAAGGTTTGAAGAACTTAAAGAGCAAGGAAATTGAAACTTCTCGATTCGGTGTTTGGTTGGTCCTAATTTTTATCGGGCTTTGTTTTATAACTTGAGAATAAGCTATATCTAAAATTTGGGATCAATCTGAGTTGATTTGAAGAAGTTTCGGAACAGAATTTGAAGTTCATAAGGTGTTCTTCATATCTTATTGAGGAAGAATATTATAATTTAAGTATCAAATGTAATAAATATGATAGTTGAATAATATCAAGTTGATAGAGTTCACTTTTAAATGAAATTATAAGGTCTCAAAAATTTATTTATAAGGTCTTCAAAAGTTCTGTCAATCATAATATTCTGAGCAAGATATATTCATCATAACTAAATATCAATTTTTTTTACTACACTACTCCCTTGCAAGTGCAAGAGAGTAAATGATATTAATTACTTATGAAATTTAAGTTTTAAAAAATAACAAATATATTCTCATTCTTATATATCAATACTCTCCTAACATAAAGTAGAGATAATCGACAAAAAGTATAAGAGTAGTATTTGAATGATAAAACTAATTTATTCTATGCTAGGCTAATGAAAACGTTTAAAATTTAATCGACAACATATATAAAGATGGACTGTCTCAAACTAATATTATGCTGATTTTATTACTCTTTAGAAAGAAGAAAGGGTAGTGAGGATTGATTCACACCTTTATTCTCATCCCAGCGTCGAATCGCTATACTTATGCATGTATTCTCTAATCCAAATTTGTTTCTTCTTCTGCAAAAAGAAAGAAGAAAACATAAAGTAATTAAATAAAAATAAATTTGCTACAAAGAATCCCAAACATATTGAAAAAGAAACTTAAGGAAATTGAAAACCAATCATGCCTTTTTATATTTCTTTCCTTGTACTCATTTCTTGATCTTTAATTACTCATTGCAACTCTTATAATTCACCAGATTAGCAGCAAGAGTTATGCTAAATTCAGTTAGTTAACGTTGTAATTTAGGAAGAATGGTTACACAATTTTGTTATTACTTAAGAGTATGTCACGATCCAAATCACGGATCGTACAGGCACCTACCCAACTCTATACTAGATAGGAGAACCCTTACCAACCAACCATTCAATTAATGCGGAAGACATTTAAAATAGCCTCAAGTATAAATAATTAAATAAACCTTTTGTTTAAACACACTTACTACATTAATATATTGCGGAAGTAAATTACTTAATTTTCAGAACCTAATCTAAACCGCTACAAGAGTACTAAATAATTGAAAAGATGACCCGATACATAGATTCCATGTATGAGTAGGATGACAGGAGCTACTGAAGAATAATCACTGCTGTACCTATAGAAACTCCAACTGACTTGCAACATGGCTATATCCCCAAATGGAGATATAGTAAGTGTAGTATCAGTACAACCCCACGTACTGGTAGGTATCATTGGCCGATCAAGGTTAGAAACATACAATAACATATAGAAAAAAAGAAAAAATCATGATAGGCATACAAATTTAATATCTGAATATACTTAACTTACTTCAACTTTCATCCTTACCACCTTTCCTTTATTTATGCAATATTAATTTACCCTCAGGGCGTGACTAACTAACTATATTCCATGAATTAATCTAGCCCACAATTCTTACGCACTTACCTTATTAAAATAACTCTATATACTTCTCCCTCTCTCTCATTAATCCTCTTTTGTGACAACCATCGCTCCCTGTTGTACTACCATTAACCATTAGGAATGCAACCAGTGGCGGAGCCAGGAATTATACTGAGGGGTGTCAGTAGGATGAGTTGGGTGGGGGGGCTCAAGACCCATCTTTGTTTGCGTCAAAACGGGTCAAGTAACGGCGATCTCATCTAATTTTACTATGTTTTAATTATTTTATTTGTTCTTTTATAAATTTTTAGTATCTAATAAATATATATTTTTTCTTTATTATGACTATATATAACATATCAAATATTTTTAAAAATAATTAAAGAAGAACAAAAAGAAATAAACAATTGAAGCTTCGTTTTTTTGGCTCAAATAATAGAGTTCCACCCAATTTTCCCAACAAATTTGGCAAAAAAACAAAGAAAGAAAGAATTAAACAAATTGTTGCAAAATGGGGGAAGAATTAAGAAAACAGATGCATTTCAATTACTATTAAAAATGGGGGGAAAGAAAAAACAAATGGGGAAAAAGGAAAAGGAAAGGGCTGAAGTCAAAAAAGTGATACATTTGTCGCAAGCAGGATTCAAACTCACGACCTTGAGAATCTTCTCCAAGCCCCTGACCACTGCACTAGGCCTTCTTATTGTTTTAAGGAGTGTCAACTTTAAAACATATACCAATAAAATTAAAATTTAATCTACATATACAGTGTAATTTTTCGACGAAGGGGTGTCGCTCGACACCCCTCGGGCAAGGGTAGCTCCGCCCTTGAATGCAACAACCAAGACAATTAATATCATCGACAACTTTGCAAGAAGGGACACTACAATATACATCACGCATATAACTATATACACAGGGGAAGAAGATTTATACAAAATCCAAAACATACCTTGTATTCACACTTTGCTGCAATACACAATTACAACCATCAACATAACCGGTACACTCAAGGAACTATATTATCTCATCAAATAATCAGTCCACACAAGGAACTAATTACAGTTAGGCAGATTCTTCAACAAGGTTCACCGCAACATATATATTAAAAATGTACATTCAAATGCATATGATGAATGTATGTATGCAAGATGTATGTATCATCTCTTTCTTATCTCAACATGTTCATCATCTATCATTTCATCATGATCTCAATATCATCATCAATAACATTCTCAACATCATGATCTCAATATCATCAACTCATCACTACACCATTACTGTAATGACCCTCCAGATAATTTTATCAATTTTTGTGCATTTTTAATTTTTCGAGCCTTCTCACAGTGGCGACAGGTCATTTTTGACTTGCTGAAACTATCGGTTTAGGTATCGTCCCATTCATTTGGGTTTTAGGCTCATTTCCCTATTTTAGAGCTTTCGTTGTTAAGAAATTAGTCTCAGACCAAAAATCCTAATAAATGGCCTCAGATGGAAATTCTGACAGCACCGTTAGCTCCAAAACATTGATTTTAGGCTAAGGGACCCTTTTTCTAAGTTTTAAGACTTTCAGACTCATTTTGGGCTATTGGGTAGAATTTGGTTGAAACGGAACTAGGTGTGGGACCCATATTTAATCAAAAAAATCTTGGATGAAAGTTTTGATGGTTTTTTTACTTACAGAATGTCAAATTTGGTATGGTAGCATAGCTCTTTTGTGCACACGGGGTTTCGAATGAATCTCGAACTCCCGATCGAATTTTGTGAGGACTTGGTGAAAATGCTGGTGTTTAGCATCTGGTGCAAGGAACCTTTCTTCTTCGTGTTTGAAGGGAGTTGACCGTGTTTATGAAGGGTCAAGGCATTTACCTTCGTGATCGTGAGCCTCCTCTCTCACATTCGTGATGAAGGCCAACCCGACCCAACCCATTCTTCTTCTTCGCGATCGCGACTATTGGTGTCGCGTTCGCGACAGTCTGATCTCTTTGCCTTCAAATTTGTGAAACCTTACCCGCGTTCGCGAAGGGAATTTCTCCTTGGTCATCGCTTTGATTGTCATGCATCAAATTCCAACTGGACGGACTGGTACCCGAAGTCATTAAGGCCCGAGAGAACCAATCTTCATTCATGCACATTCAAATGACTGCCCCTGAGTGAACAACATGCTATCTCATGTAAATACACAAAATACCAATGGCGGAAGTCATGGAGAACATATGATATATATATGAAACTTGGACGTTAGGGATATCAAGTCAAAATGGACATACATTCTTTCATTTATCTCACCACGTACGTCTACAAAGCCTCTAACAGATACATATACATAACCAACCTAAAGTCGAGACAAGTCCCTGCGTTATACAATGTTTACATAGTACCAAAACCAATATGTACACAAGTGACTCGGAAAGCCCCAAACTGAACTGGAGCTCACCAATAATTAGTAGATGACCCGCAGCCTACTGTGGAGGTCTACTAGCACCTGTGCCTGCAACAAGTAAGGTAAGTCCCCCAAGGGATGTCAGTACGAAGAATGTACTGAGTATGTAAGGCTGTAAGAAACTGCATGATATATAAACACTTCAATGGAATCAAAAAAAGTGAGATGATCAATATGGATAAACCTCCGTTCTGTATATATATATATATATATATATTCATTCAAGTGATACAAGTGATATACCCGGGCCCAACTGATCAGTGGGAGAACAACATAATAATCGAGATCGACCCTTGCTAGGCTTTTTCATTTTCCCCTAGGATACCGCCCGTAATATTGGGATCAACCCGAGCTAGGCTTTTTCTTTGCCCCTGGGATGCCACCCATAATATTGGGATCAACCCGAGCTAGGTGGTTCTTCCACCCCTGGGATGTCACCCAAGAATATAGTGACATTGGGATCGACCCTTGCTAGGTGTTACTTTCACCTCTGGGATACCACCCAAGATTATACAAACAATTATGCATTACCTCCGTTCTTTTGTTATAAGATTGACACATTGGTGGTTGAAACATTATTGGAACTTTGGAACGTAACGTTATTGGAACTTTGGAACAATGTACACAATTATGTGACACATGAATAACAATTGGTCAATGAATAAGAAACATGTGAATAAAAATATATGACAACCTGAAATGAGATAGCTTTGAACATTTCAGAATGGAACAAGTACAATGTCAATGTGAACAATATGTGGTGCAGAAGGATATGGAAAGAGTAAACTTACATACCTTATCTTCCAAATATGAATGCACAACCCTATATGTGAATACAACAATCCAGCTTCTTCCTTACGTTTTACTCTACAACACAAGTACATCACGGAGCTCACGTTAACAATTCACTACATTACAAGTACATAAGACGACAATAAATTGCGTGAATGCCATATAACGTAATTTAACCCTTCACAACACAATTCACTACATTAAGATACCAACAACACCATAACATACTTCACATTAACCAAGACATCATAAAGCGATAGCATTTCACACCAAAGTTATACTTTACACTTCCCCATCAACACTACGTTACCTTTTCTCCATCAAGTCACTTAAATACCTTTCATAATAACACCTTAACAACAACCCATAATTGATATAATCCAACATTCCTTCGAACGTGTCACGCCCTGAAGTCCTACGAGGCATGATTGGCACCCGAAGCCGATATGGCCCGAGAGAACCAATCTTTACTTCTGTACATTCGTATGCATATCCTCGTATGAATCTTATTATACCTCATGCAACTATGCGGAAGTCATAAATATGGAAACATATGCCATATCTATATATATATGAAACTTGGCCGTTAGGGCCATCAAGTCAAAATGGACATTCATCTCTTACATTCACATACCCACATACGTCTACAAAAGCCTCTAACTGATACATTTACAAGACCATCTAAAATTTGGGACAAGTCCCCGCTTTATACAACATTTACAACCTCAAAACAACTGTACAACTGTGACTCAAAAAGTCCCAAAGCAACAGGGGCTCACCAAAGATCTGCAACTACTGTCAACCTACAGTGGAGGTCTACTAGTGCCTGCACCTGCAACATGTAAGGTAAGTCCTCGAGGGGGTCAGTACGAAGAATGTACTGAGTATGTAAGGCTCATAAGAAACTACATCATACATGAGAATGTCAATGGAATAAAATATGAGAGAATATTCTATGTGGATCAACTATCATTTTAAATGTGGAAACATGTATATTGCTTCTGTTATTGTTATTTTAGATCACTCATTTACATCCTTATTGTTCATAGAATATCTTTCATACACATCTTAACTCAAGGGAATTTTCCTTCACTCAAGACGTTCTTCTCCTCTTTTCAAGAGATTCTTCTATTCAAGGGATTCTTCTATTCATGAGATTCTTCTATTCAAGAGATTCTTTTATTCAAGAGTTTTGGATTAATAATATAACGTACATCCACTCTATTAGTGGGAGAACATACATCCACTCTATTGGTGGGAGAACATACATCCACTCTATGGTGGGAGAACATACATCCACTCTATGGTGGGAGAAAAATGATGGGATCAACCCATGCTAGGTGTTCTTTTCACCCCTGGGCTGCCACCCGAGAATTCTTATCAATTAAATCTCTTCTTATTCTTATTCTTCTTGGAAAAGGTTGATTTATTCACTTATGAGAGATTGATACACTCACTTATGAGAGATTGATACATCTAAGATCGTGATACTATTGGAAACACACACTTTACTTCATTCCTTAACTTCATGAGATTGACTCCTTTATTTCATAACATCACTGACACATGTCCTCTTGTGAGAAAGATACATTTTCCAACCAATCATTACTTCATCCCTTCACTATTCTTTACTTCATTCTAAGAGTGATAAATTGATGATTGTATATCATTTCCTTCTTTACTTTTATGAGATTGACTCATTGGTAGTCATATCATTGATAAAGCTTGGAACACATACATACATTACTTCCTTCATTACTCTTATGAGATCTTATGAGATTGGTTCAAACATAATTATAACAATGTTATTGAACTTGGAAACATAACATGATTGGAAATACTAATCAAGCATAAATAGATTCTTCTTACACGTTACTCTCTTTGAGAAATTACCACATTATGACAGTTTGGAACTTCAGTCAAAGAATAAGAGATAAGTGAATCACAATTCGTTTAAGGATAGGATACATATGAATAACATTATATCTCAACCTGAACTGGGATACTTTGGAACACCTCGGACATGAGTAAGTACCATAACAAGGTGAATACGCTATGCTGCAGAAAGATATGGAAAGAGTAACCTTACATACCTTCACTTCCAAGTATGAGTACACGAGTCTATATATAAACACAACAGTCCAGCTCCTTCCTTATGTTTCACTCTACAACACAAGTTCAAAATGGAACTCTAGTTAACAACCATTTACCGTACAAGTGTAAAAAACCACAATGAGCTATATGACTGCCGTATAACGTCATGTCACTCCTTACAATACAATCCACTGAATTCTCGCACCAACGACACCATAACATTCCACACATTGACCAAGGTATCATACATTAATAGAATTTCACACCACACTTACCCTTTACGCTTCCTTATTATCATTCCGTCATAATTACCTTATCAACTTGTCTCATAAAAACTTATGAACAACAATACATACTTAAAATAGTCCAAAATTCCTCCATACGCCCCTTTAAATTCACTAAAATGGCATCACAAGTTGTTAATTACATCCAAAAAGGGTATAGGGGCCTTCGGGGTTCAACTAGAGAAGAAAACACACAAAACCAATTCTGGGACTGACCTGCGCTGCCACCTACACCCAACGATGGCTTTGGTGCATGTACATGTGACCTTTGGTAGAAGCCATAGGCACCTGCATCGGCATCTGCGCCCGTAGGTGCCCTCGTCTGCGGGGGCGAATGCCCGTTTTGGTTCAAAATGGTCTCTTTTGGGTCTTTTCATGAAATGAATGGTCCATGATCATAAACAAACTTATTTTAACATATTTTTGATCATATTATATGCCAACAATCAGCCATGGTCTCACAACACACATAAACATCACCAAAACGTCACTTTCTTTTCAATCCATCACCAAATCCATAACCAAATTTACAACAACAACAATTCCAAACATTATACACAAGGATAAAACAAGGAAAGACTATAATAACATCTCACATGTCAATATTGAATTCATCAAGTTCACTTCCTTCAAGACCACAAGTCTATGTTCAAGTTTACAAGGCAAAACCATCCTCCGATTTAGCAAACACAAATTGTTTTACACATATTGAACTTCTCACACTTCACCAACATAACCAACATGATATAAACCAACTTACATGCATAAAAGATATTAAAACATATTAAGATACACTTTCCAAGTCTTGCAAGATGATGAGCTTGGTCCAAGGGATGAAGGTCTAGGGTTTGTATGAGATAAGGATGTGTTGAGAAAATTCTAAAAAGGCATGGGTGTAACAAATAAATAAAATCTGATTTTCCCTCAAATATATAGTCCCCTAATGGTCATTGATTTACCAAACACTTGTTCCAATCATAATATAACAACTTGGTCTTGCAAGAATGGGTCATTATGCCCTTTTTGGGCCATGTCTTCATGCTAATTTTGGGCCTTATTTAGCCCATTAACAAATTGTTAATTGAGCCCACCAATTGAATGAATAATTCCTCATATTTATATATAAGTCCCTCAAGTCACTCTTATCCATATCTTGGCATTAAATGCATGGTTGATTAGTCAAATGGAAGATTGGATCATGTTTTACCCCATTGGGCCAAGTCTTTCTTATGATCTTTGGGCATCATTTGGCCTAATGGCTCAAGACTCATATAAGCCCCAACAAATAATTGCATAATTCTTCAAATCTCTCATGTTTAATTAATTCTCTAAATGTACACGTAGTCGTATAGGTTCGACAACCTACGGGGTGTTACACCTCCCACGAGGGTCTAATCCCATGTACTAGGCCCAATATCCGTTACCTCATCAATAACATTAAAAAATACCTAATTTTGGCTCTCGACACTTACGTAAACATTGTTCAACATCATCAAGTAGAGTTTGATAGGTACGGGGTGTTACATTCTTCCCCCCTTAGGAACATTCGTCCTCGAATGTTGACATCATCGTCTCATGTGCAACAATTGCACTTCTATATTAGCGTCTCTATACATATAACCTCATATATACTTGCTTATTCTTTCCCCACTTCCCCCTTGTGAACTTTTCCTTCCATTTGAAACGAATATAGATACTGTGATTTCATCATTTCTTCAGTTTCCCAAGTGACCTCTTCGACTTGTTGATATAGAATAACAAAAAGCAACTCTTCCTAGTGAAATCCTCTGTTATTTGTATATTTTCAAAGGGAACAATATGAAATAGAACTCTTTATGCACTTCCGGCAATTTCACATATCACATTGTATAGGTCCATTTTGCTCTTTCTTTCCCAATCCCATTATCCCTTTCATTAGTAACACTCTTAAGAGTACTTAATCATTTATAATCACAAACATATACTATACCATTACGATATGTGTCTTTAACTCTAATAACTTCACTAACAGGTGGAAATACTTCAATCAACTTAGCTAATAACCCCGGTGTCCCGTTATATTTTACAGTAATCGAGGGAGTAGCATATAATAGGGTAAAGCTTGGATCAATTAGTACATATAAATCATGTGAAAATATGGTAATGTACCTATACCTTCATCAGGAGGTGCCTCCTCATTCTGCCGGTCCACTAGCGCATAGGTACGATTTTGAGTTCCACTGGAACTGGCTGCTCATCTGGCACCTCTACCACGACCAGCAGACTGTACACCAGCAACTGATGCCACAATGGTTGATCCTGTAGGTCGTGTCATACTATATGTGGGACTCTGTGGGCACTCTCTCATTATGTGTCCTGGCCTACTACACAAAAAGCAAACATTTATGTCAAACCGACATTCTACTGAATGAAATCTCCCACAACGCTGGCACAGCTGACAAGACAATCTTATTGCCTGTGATCCATGAGTTCCACTACTCTATCCAGATTGGATACCTCTAAACCTCAGAATTGAGAGTGTGTTCCTGCTGTGGAATAGGAGAGTGATGGTCTAGGTGGTTGAGAAAACATCAAAGTCCCCGATTCTCCTTGGGATGCTATAGATTACCCCATAGGTCTAGCCCTTTTTGATGGCCCTTCCTCAGATTTCTGTGTCCTTCTTCTTTGCCTCTGGTCCTCCATTTTTTGTGCAAAGGCCTGAATTCTGGCGATGTCCATATCTTTGTTCAATGCTGCAATAGTACAGTCTCGTACCAAATATGGCTCCAACCTGTCCACATATCTATGGACTCTTTCTGTCATGGTAGCTACTATATTTGGAGCATATCTAGCCAAGGAATTAAACTGCAAACTGTACTCTCTGACACCCATATTTCCTTGACTCAAATGTAGAAATTGGTCTGCACGTGCCTTCTGAATCTCATATGGGAGGTAATGATCAAGGAATGCCATTTTAAATTCTTCCCAACCAGCTGGGAGTGCATCAATACTCCTTGATCTTTTCCAGTCCTCATACCACAAGATAGCCTCTCCCTTTAGTCTATAAGCTACTAGCTCAATTGTTTCTACACCTGTTACGTGCATCACCTCTAATGCTCTTTGAACTTGGTCCACAAAATCCTGTGGATCTGCTTTCGGATCTGACCCTGTGAATATGGGAGGGTCTAATTTTAGAAAGTCCTGTGTACGCCGACTAGCTGCTCTAGCCGTATTATCTTCATTTACCATTGGACCAGTTCATCCTTGTGCTTGTGCAGCCACTAACTGGGTCAACATATGTACTGCATTTCTCAAATCCTGATCAGTGGCATTCTTAGGCGGTTCTGTAGGTACTTCTCTACCTCTTGGCTCTTCTGGAGTTGGAAAAGTAGAGGAAGACTGCGATGCAATTTCAGCATCAGCTCCACCTTGACTAGCTTGGTCAGGTGGTGATTTACTCATTCCTTCATCGACAGGCATATATACCTGCTTATCTTTTCCTTTACCTCTTCTTGTGTTTGGCATTTTGCTATACCAAAGAAAAATAATTACCATGGTCAGATATAATTCAACTTACAACACTGGCTCTATTGCACGATCTAGAAGTGAAGAAAAGAAACAACATCCTAAATATCCCGTAGCTTCCTACTTATAAATGTGGTGCACAACACATTGATAAGTAAGACTCTACTCAGACACGGCTTTGTAGACACCCTTAGAACGACCTGCTCTGATACCACTTTTGTCACGCCCCAAAGTCCTACGAGGCGTGATTGGCATCCGAAGCCGATATGGCCCGAGAAAACAAATCTTTACTTCTGTACATTCGTATGCATATCCTCGTATGAATCTTATTATACCTCATGCAACTATGCGGAAGTCATAAACATGGAAACATATGCCATATCTATATATAAAACAGACATTCATCTCTTAAATTCACATACCCACATACGTCTATAAAAGCCTCTAACTGATACATTTATAAGAACACCTAAAAGTCGGGACAAGTCCCTGCTTTATACAACATTTACAACCTCAAAACAACTGTACAACTGTGACTCGGAAAGTCCCGAAGCAGGGCTCACCAAAGATCTGCAAATACTGTCAATCTATAGTGGAGGTCTACTAGTGCATGCACCTGCAACATGTAAGGTAAGTCCCCCGAGGGGGTCAGTACGAAGAATGTACTGAGTATGTAAGGCTTAAAAGAAACTACATCATACACGAGAATATCAATGGAATAAAATATGAGAGAATATTCAATGTGGATCAACCATCATTTTAAATGTGGAAACATGTATATTGCTTCTGTTATTGTTATTTTAGATCACTCATTTACATCCTTATTGTTCATAGAATATCTTTCATACACATCTTCATCCAAGGAAATTTTCCTTCACTCAAGAGATTCTTATCCTCTTTTCAAGAGATTCTTCTATTCAAGGGATTCTTCTATTCACGAGATTCTTCTATTCAAGAGATTCTTTTATTCAAGAGTTTTGGATTAATAATATAACGTACATCCACTCTATTGGTGGGAGAATATGCATCCACTCTATGTTGGGAGAACATACATCCACTCTATGGTGGGAGAACATACATTCACTCTATGGTGGGAGAACATACATCCACTCTATGGTGGGAGAAAAATGACGGGATCGACCCATGCTAGGTGTTCTTTTCACCCCTGGGCTACCACCCGAGAATTCTTATCAATTAAATCTCTTCTTATTCTTATTCTTCTTGGAAAAGGTTGATTTATTCACTTATGAGAGATTGATACACTCACTTATGAGAGATTGATACATCTAGGATCGTGATAATATTGGAAACACACACTTTACTTCATTCCTTAACTTCATGAGATTGACTCCTTTATTTCATAACATCACTGACACATGTCCTCTTGTGAGAAAGATACATTTTCCAACCAATCATTACTTCATCCCTTCACTATTCTTTACTTCATTCTAAGAGTGATAAATTGATGATTGTATATCATTTCCTTCTTTACTTTTATGAGATTGACTCATTGGTAGTCATATCATTGATAAAGCTTGGAACACATACATACATTACTTCCTTCATTACTCTTATGAGATCTTATGAGATTGGTACAAACATAATTATAACAATGTTATTGAACTTGGAAACATAACATGATTGGAAATACTACTCAAGCATAAATAGATTCTTCTTACATCTTACTCTCTTCGAGATAGTTCTATTAGGAATTACCACATTATGACAGTTTGGAACTTCAGTCAAAGAATAAGAGATAAGTGAATCACAATTCGTCTAAGGATAGGATACATATGAATAACATTATATCTCAACCTGAACTGGGATACTTTGGAACACCTCGGACATGAGTAAGTACCATAACAAGGTGAATACGCTATGCTGCAGAAAGATATGGAAAGAGTAACCTTACATACCTTCACTTCCAAGTATGAGTACATGATTCTATATATAAACACAACAGTCCATCTCCTTCCTTATGTTTCACTCTACAACACAAGTTCAAAATGGAACTCTAGTTAACAACCATTTACCGTACAAGTGTACAAAACGACAATGAGCTATATGAATGCCGTATAATGTCATGTCACTCCTTACAATACAATCCGCTGCATTCTCATACCAACGACACCATAACATTCCACACATTGACCAAGGTATCATACATTAATAGCATTTCACACCACACTTACCCTTTACGCTTCCTTATTATCATTCCGTCACAATTACCTTATCAACTTGTCTCATAAAAACTTATGAAAAAAAATACATACTTAACATAGTCCAACATGCCTCCATACTCCCCTTTAAAGTCACTAAAATGGCATCACAAGTTGTTAATTACATCCAAAAAGGGTATAGGGGCCTTCGGGGATCAACTAGAGAAGAAAACACACAAAACCAATTTGGGACTGACCTGATCTGCCACCTGTGACCTCAGGTGGATGAGGTGCATGTTAAGGTGACCTTTGGCAGCAGCCAGAGGCACCTGCGTTGGCATCTGCGCCCGCAGGTGCCCTCGTCTGCGGGGGCGGATGCCCGTTTTGGTCCGAAATGGTCTCTTTTGGGTATTTTCATGCAATGAATGGTACATGATCATAAACAAACTTATTTTAACATATTTTTGATCATATTATATTCCAAAAATCATCCATGGTCTCACAACACACATAAACATCACCAAAATGTCTCTTTCTTTTCAATCCGTCACCAATTCCATAACCAAATTTACAACAACAACTCCAAACATTATACACAAGGATAAAACAAGAAAAGACTATAATCAAATCTCACATGTCAATATTGAATCCATCAAGTTCACTTCCTTCAAGACCACAAGTCTATGTTCAAGTTTACAAGGCAAAACCATTCTCCGATTTAGCAAACACAAATTGTTTTACACATAGTGAACTTCTCACACTTCACCAACATAACCAACATGATATAAACCATATTCCATGCATAAAATATATTAAAACATATCAATATACACTTACCAAGTCTTGCAAGATGATGAGCTTGGCCCAAGGGATGAAGGTCTAGGGTTTGTATGAGATAAGGATGTGTTGAGAAAATTCTAAAAAGGCATGGGTGTAACAAATGAATAAAATCTGATTTTCCCTCAAATATATAGTCCCCTAATGGTCCTTTATTTACCAAACACTTGGTCCAATCATAATTTAACAACTTGGTCTTGCAAGAATGGGTCAAGAATGGGTCATTATGCCCTTTTGGGCCATGTCTTCATGCTAATTTTGGGCCTCATTTAGCTCATTAACAAATTGTTAATTGAGCCCACCAATTTAATGAATAGTTACTAATATATATATATATAAGTCCCTCAAGTCACTCTTATCCATATCTTGGCATTAAATGCATGGTTGATTAGTCAAATGGAAGATTGGATCATGTTTTGCCCCATTGGGCCAAGTCTTTCTTATGATCTTTGGGCCTCATTTGGCCTAATGGCTCAAGACTCATATAAGCCCCAACAAATAATTGTATAATTCTTCAAATCTCTCATGTTTAATTAATTCCCTAAATGTACACGTAGTCGTATAGGTTCGACAACATACGGGGTGTTATACCTCCCACGAGGGTCTAATCCCATGTACTAGACCCAATATCTGTTACCTCATCAATAACATTAAAAAATACATACTTTTGGCTCTCGACACTTACGTAAACATTGTTCAACGTCGCCAAGTAGAGTTTTATAGGTACGGGGTGTTACCAAACGACCCCTTAAAGCCATTCAAATGGTCCCATAAGTTGATAATTACATCCAAGAAGGGTATAAGGGCCTTGGGGGGTAAAAGAGAGACAAAAACATGCAAAATGAAATTCTGGACTGGTCTGTAGATCCACATTTGCCTGCATGTGGATTACATGAGGCCGAAGGTGACCATCTGGCCCATTCCAGGGCCACCTGCGTTGGCATCTGCGCCCGCAGGTGCCCCGTCCGCGAAGGCGGGTGCCCGTTTCAGCCTCTAGGGGTCATTTTTGGGTCCTTATCTGCAATGAATGGTCCATGGTAATAGTTAAGCTTCTCTTTTCATATTTTAAGTTATCTTGGATGCCAACGAATAACCATGGTTTCACAACGCACATAAACATCACCAAACTATTCCATGCACAATTTCACAACAACAATTCCAAATGTTATACACAAAGAGAAATCAAGTTAGGGACATAAACACATCATAAATGTTAATATTTAATCCATCAAGTTCACTTCCTTCAAGATCACAAGTCCACTTTCAAGTTTATAAGGCAAAACCCTTTACTGATTAAGCAAACATAGACTGTTTCACACATAGTGGACTGTCCAACACTTTGCCAACATAACCAACATGATTTATACACCTTATTAAGCATATAATATATTAAATCATAAGAGTGAAAACTTACCAAAGCTTTCAAAAGAGTGGTCTTGTCCAAAGAGATAGTTGCTTAGGGTTTGTGGGAGAAGAGAGAATATTGTGGAAAATTCTAGAAATGGCATGTGTGTTTTGTGGAATAAAATATGATTTTTATGCCTTTATATAGGCCCTCATAGTTATACTTATCCACATACTTAGTCATAAATGTTATGTTTACTTGGTCAATGGTAGAATGGATCATTTCTCCATTTGGGCCATGCTTTTTACCTCACTTTGGGCCTTAAATTGAGCCCATTTGCTCAAGATTAGTTTAGCCCAATAACTTCCATGAATACTATACCAACTATCACAACTTAAGTAATTCCATGAACATTAGGGTAGTCGCATGAGTTCATAAATGTACGGGGTATTACATCCTTCCCCCCTTAGAAACATTCGTCGTCGAATGTTAGTAACCTTATCCAATCTAAGCAAGTTCAAGTCTAATTGCATTCTTCATATTATCACATACATATAATGCTCACATATACTTACTTGTTTTTGCTCCAATTCAACTTCTTGAACTTTTTATTCCATTTGAAACAAATGAGAGTACTTGGACTTCATTATTTCCTCGGCTTCCCATGTGATCTCTTCTACTTGCTCATTTCTCCAAAGTACCTTTACGGAAGCTACTTCTTTATTCCTCAACCTCGTTACTTGTCGGTCTAGAATAGTAATAGGTACTTCCTCATATGTGAGATCTTCCATAACTTGCACATCTTTAATGGGAGTAATACGAGATGGATCTCCTATGCACTTTTGAAGCATTGAAATATGAAACACTGGATGAACTGTGGAGAGTTCTTTGGGTAGTTCCAATTCATACGCAACTTGCCCAAATCTTCAGATAATTCCATATGGCACACTATATAGGGCCAACTTTCATTTCTTTCCAAATCTCATTACCCCTTTCATTGGTAACACTTTCAAGAATACCCAATCACCTATGGAAAATTCTAGCCCTCTTCTTCTAACATCGGCATATGACTTGTGTAGACTTTGGGCCGTTTGTATCCGCTGTTGTATAAGCTTAATTTTCTCCATAGCTTGCTTGATGAACAAGATCTGGCCCAAATAAGACAGTTTCACTCGCTTCGAGCCATCCAATTGGTGATCTACACTGCCTTCCATATAAAGCTTCATAAGGTGCCATTTTGATACTTGAATGATAGCTATTGGTGTAGGCAAATTTAATAAGGGGTAGATGATCATCCCAACTACCTTTAAAGTTCAATGTGCAAGGTCGTAGCATATGTTCAAGTGTTTGGATAGTACGTTGTGCTTGTCTATCTGTCTGAGGATGAAAAGCCGTACTCAAACTCACTTGGGTTCCCAAACTCTTCTGAAAAGATTTCCAAAATTGTGTAGCAAATTGAGCTCCCCTGTATGCTATAATAGAAATTGGAATTTTGTGTAGTCACACTATCTCTCCAACAACAATCGTGCATACTCTTCAGTTGTATAAGTAGTCTTGACCAGTAGGAAATGGACCGACTTGGTAAGCCTGTCAACTATTACCCCTACAGAATCAAACTTCCTCAATGTATGAGGCAACCCTCTGATAAGATCCATGTTAAGCATGTCCCACTTCCAGACTAGAAGATTTGTACATTGCAGATAACCTCCAGGTTTTTCTGATGCTCTACATTTACTTGTTGACAATTCGGTCACTGAGCTACAAATTCTATAATGTTCTTCTTTATGTTACCCCACCAATACATTTCTTTTAAATCATGATACATTTTGGTAGCTCCTGGATGAATAGAATATCTTGAATGATGTGTCTCCATCATAATCCGTCTTCTTAGCTTATCCATATCAGGTACACAAAATTTATTCTGACACTGACTCACTTCCACCGACGTAAGGTTAAAGGCCTTCGTCAGACCTTGTTGTACATTCATTTCAGCTGAAATAAAATAGGGTCCGCATACTATTTCTCTTTCACTTCAGCTACTAATGAAGATTCTACTGTATTTTACACTATACTTCCTTCATCTGGGGTTTCAAGAAGACGAACTCCCAAGCTGGCTAGTTGGTGTAGATCCTTGACTATACCTTGCTTTTCTGTCAACTAGCTAGTAGTGCTTCCTATTGCTTTACGATTTAATGCATCGGCTACCACATTTGCTTTTCCCGGATGGTATAAGATATCACTATCATAATCGTTTAGTAATTCCATCCACCTTCGCTGTCCCCAGTTTAGGTCCTTCTGCTTAAAATACTGCAAACTTTCGTGATCAGTATATATATATATATATATATATTATATATATATATATCCACATGAACCCCATACAAATAGTGGCGCCATATCCTTCAAGCAAATATCACTACTACTAACTCAAAATCATATGTGGGCTAATTTCTCTCATGCGGACGCAATTGTCTTGAGGCATAAGCTATCACATTGCCGTGCTACATCACTACACATCCTAAGCCAACTCCTTAGGCATCACAATATACTGCATACCCTTCTGTACCGTCCGAAAGTACTAATACAGGTGTAAAAGTCAATTTATCTTTCAGCTCTTGGAAACTCTTTTCGCGCGCATCATTCCACTGAACCTTGGTTGTCTTATGTGTTAGCTTCGTTAAGGGTGCTGAAATGGAAGAAAGACTTTTAAAAAATCTTCTGTAATAACCTGCCAACCCAAGGAAGCTACAAATTTCCGTAGGCATCGTAGGCCTTGGCCAATTCTACACCGCTTCTATCTTCTCCGTACCAACCCTGATTCCTTCATCCTATACAATGTGACCCAAGAATGCTACGAATTTTAACCAACTCACGTTTAGAGAACTTTGCATATATCTTACGATTGCGAAGAATCCGTAACACCTGTCGTAAGTGATTAGCATGGTCCTCTAGTGATCTTGAATAAACCAGAACATCATCTTTAACCATGGTCACGAACTCAGTTAAAAATGGCTTGAACACCCTATTTATCAAATCCATAAAAAAAACTTCAGGTGCATTTGTTAGCCCAAGTGACGTAACTAGCAATTCATAATGACCATACTGTGTTCGAAAAGCTTTCTTGGGTATATCCTTGTCTCTAACCTTTACCGGATGATATCCTGATCTCAGGTCAATCTTGTGAGAAACATTTGGCACCTTGTACCTTCCTTTTGGAACATTATGCTCTTGTGGGCCCTTTTTGAACTCCTTTCCTCTTCTTTTCCCTTTTTGGAATATTCTCTTTATTCACTAACACGAAAACACTTTCTACCTTCCTTTTGGATCAAAACCCCTTTTCCTTTATTCTTTTTCTTGAAGATATGAATACCTTCAAGAATACCAAGAACAATATGAAGATCCAAAATTCATCACTCTCTCATTTTAGCTCGAAATTTCACGAAATTTCAAATCTAGGCTCCTCTTGATATGGGAAACAAATCCCAATGCCTTTTAGCCCTCAATTCCAAACCAAAAATTTCAGGTTTTAAAACCCATTTGCTATTTTTTTACAGTCATGAAGAATACCATGAACAAGAAGAACACCAAATTAAACCCCAATGGATTTCTTCACCGTTTTCACTCAAATTTCAGATCCAAGCTCCAAATGATAAGGAGAACAAACTCTAATACAAATCAATGCTCGATTTAGCTCGGATCTAAGAACCCACTTCTTTTTCTCCAAGATTCTAAGATCAACAATGGTGGATCATTCAAAACAACTCTGATTTAAGACAAATCTCAGATCTATACTTGATTTGTACTAGAGAATACAAATCTAGTACTAGAAACTTCAAATAAGACTCAAATCAACAAATTTTTTTTGGTAAATTTTCAAAAACATTTTAACCTTTTTTTTGTAACAAACTCAATACTAGAAGCATTGGAATGATCCTAAGCTTGACTCTGATACCGAATGATATGAATCAAAGTACCATACGAAAGATAAAATGTAAAAATCAAAATAACAAAGAAAGAGATAAATAGATAGACACAAAAAGAGGAAATCATAAGCAACAAAAGGGTATATTAAACCTAATTATCTCAAATGATAAATCCTACCATAAGCACCTGACTCCTATGAAGACCTCGAGGGAAATTAATCCACTCGCAACCAACGTTTCAAAGAAAAGTTCACCAAAAGATTTCAACAAACTTTGAACACTCTCAAGTGTATTTTTCATAAAGCATAAACTAAGGAAAAAAAAGAAAAATCCTAGCTATTTATAGCCATGGGATATTCATTACAAATGGGCCCAATAGTGACCAAGAAATCAAGCTACCCATTTCCAGAGTGTGGGGTGATGCGCCCTTGGCCTCCTTCCATCGCCAAAGTGGAAAGTTTACTAGTTCACTTTGGCAATCCTTCCATTTGCTTCGGTGATCCTTTAGGAACTTTAGCGATGCACCTCCAATGCTCCAAGATATCATCCAAACATGATATTGATCTCTTGGAAGATCTTTCAAAGAATGCACATTCCTGAGCTCCATGTCTTCATTCTAAGAAACTACCACGCTTCCAAAATGGCATTTAATCAATAATCCAACTCCCTAGCTCGACTTTGTATGTAAGACCTTGATGAAGCTTGGATTGTATCATTGGTGATTTGGATTGCATCAGTGCCAGTCATGCTCACATCAGGTTAGATCGACTATAATACCCTCATTTGATACTACAATCCCCAAGAATGCCACAAAACTAAGCCAAAACTCACACTTTGGAAACATAACATATTATCGCTCATCCTTTAATCTCTAAACCATAATCCTTAAATGCAGAACATGCTCTTTCTTACTCTTGGAATATACCAAGATATCATCAATGAACACAATAACAATGTAATTAAGAAAAGGCCGACATACTTTATTCATGAACTCTATAAATGTTACCAGGGCATTATTCAACCTAAATGACATAACAAGAAACTCATGATGACCACATAAAACGACCCAAAAATTCAGGTCATGATGACACCTACTATAACTCACCAGTAGGTAAGTCGAACCCCACAATCTATAAAGATAAGTAACGATCTAATAATAGAAAGGACCAACACAAAGTATACATGCCAAATATATAAAAAAATAATACTAGTAAAAAGGCCCCATACATATATAGATAAGATGTGAAAAAACCAAAATATACAAAACCAACCCCGATAGCTAGTATTTGTTAGTACAAGAGATATTAGCTACAAGAGGATTACCAGATAAATATAAATATACAGAGCTGTCTTTGAAAAATACAAGATAAAGACATGACAAAAATAAGAGAGAGATGGTACAACTCTAAACATCAAGAGCTCACCCCAAGTCTTCGATCAAAATAGCTCCGCATGAGAAGGACGTCAGCGATGATGACTCATTCTATGATTTGCATCAGGGAAAAAGATGTAGAAGTGTAGTATGAGTACCAAAACACAGGGTATCCAATATGCATCATTGTCCAAATGAGCTTAGAGAAGATATAATATATAATAAAATGCGAATATAGTCTAATGCTAAATATAACAAGGCTAGAAAGACAATAAACATGGCATATTTAAACAAGTGATTAAAAATGTAAGCAAATATCCTTTCAGAAATTATACCATAATAATAAAACAATAACCTGACCGGGACTCATAAGCTCGAAAGGTATAAATAATAGACAATATAACCTATAAGTAGTGTTTACATATAATTAAGTGCAAAGGAATAACATGAAATGCAGTATGAGATGAATTACATGACAAATGCTACCGTATACTCCCCCTCCAGCATCTGTACCCAAATGATATTTGTAATAATAAGTAATATCAGGAGTCCAAACTTGAATCGAGACTAAAATAATCCATTTTCCCATTTTGAATTCCAATGACCAAATAAAAATCTCCTCAAGCTCCATTCTAAAACCGAAAGTAGTGTTTTTAAGCTAAGTCAACCATATACCATGAACATACAAGAATAACATGCATAAATGAAGTGGGAAACCAACTGATCCACTAATACCCAACCAAAATAGCAAGTATAATAGTAAACTAGAACTATCTCATCACAAAAAGGCACTATAATCAAAGTGGGACCTCATCCGTCTTTATTTCTGACCTGCAAGCCTCTATAGCTACACTACTTAGGGGTAAACTACCCAAAGGATCAGTCAATACAGTGAAAATTCCCAGACAAACCTGACCTGAATCAAGTAATCTAACCCAAACCTAGGCTAAGACTTCTAACAAAATTTTTCTAACCCTAACAAGCACCTAAACTAAGTCTCAAGGGAGAAGCAAATACCTAAACTAAGGTACAAAGCAGAAACCTACTTCTATGGCCTCTAAATATTCTAAAAGTTCTTTAAATACCATGATAATTAACTTATAATCATAAATTCCCGCCACCAATGCCAATTTATGATACATATAGCTCAACCAACCTAAGTCTAAAAGAAGGTAAGCCATAACCTACCTGGAGGTCGAACGATGCATACATGATTAATAACACAGGGCCGTTACCTTTTGAGAAGCCTCCAACTACCGCCACACTAACAAAATAATGATCTACATGTTAAGATGAGAAAATATATACCCATATTGCAATTTCATACTTTGGATTGGAAATTGGGTCAAGAATTGATCCATGGGGCCTGTTAGCAAAATTCAAAAATTGAATCTGTAATTATATTCCTCGTAAGACAAGGAACATATACTTAAAAATTGAGCACGAATGGAGTCAAAATAGGGTTCAAACTGGCCCCACAAAGATTCAAGAATCCAATCTTAAAATTTAATGGAATTATGGGAGAAACACAAGGAAATCAATGGAAAAAGATCATGGGAGGTAAATTTAACTTACCTTACTCAATTGGATGAAGAAACACCAAGAAGTAGCTCCCACTAGATCAAAATTACTTCAAGTTTAGAGAAAACTAGTGGAACAAATGATGTCCCCAATATATATACTATCAAGGTTTTACAAAAGTAGATAGGAACCGCAGAAGTGGTCATGGTACGCAAAAGCGGTGACCAAACATATGGTAAAGGACCATATTTATGGTGCACTAGATAGCAGTTGCAACAACATTTTCCAAAGTATGAATTTTCTCCGAACGGGTCCTCGAAATTCATTTGAAACCCCATGAATGAAAACCAAATACGCAACCCTAGTAAAAATGACATTTCAGACTCAATGAAATTGATGAAATTCCTAACAGAGATCATTTCAATGAAATGTGTTCCCAAGCCCATTCTTTTAGTTTTAAACTAAAATCCACATAGTAGCCCAAAACGAGTCCAGAAACCTCGGGACCTATACCAAAGGTCCTTCTAGCCTAAAATCTATGTTCCAGAGCTAACAAAATTGTTAGAATCCCCATCTAGGGCCGTTTACGAGAATTTTTGATTGGAGTTAACTTACTTAACTTCATAAGCTCTAAAATAGGGAAAGTAGCTTAAAAATCAAACGAACTACCCGGGTCCAAACCACATGTCCCAACAAGTCATAAATGACCTTTAGCAACTATAGGATAGCTCAAAATGTAGAAAATACACAAAAATGGAGAAAATAACCTAGGGGGTCATTACATGATACAATTTGAATTCCCTCAAAGCCTTTTACTAGGAGCCAAGCAAGAGAACTTCAAAGGATGCACTATATGTTCATGAAGAGGGACGTATTAGAGCATGTTTTGATGTCTTCCAAAGGATTCGATGTGTTGACTATTGAACCAAAAGCTCAAAGGGAGGGAATAGTAGAATGTCAAGGGATGGAGGCTCACATGAAGACTAGTCAAAGAATTAAGCAACTGCCACATAAGCCATCAAAGGAAATCAAAGAGAGGGCATACTATTTAGGGGTGACAGATTGCTTGGCAAATTGCCAAGGGCTTGGCTAATCGTCACCCAATCCGCCAAGTGAAGGCCAAGTGGACAAGACATTGTTTTGGGGTGATGGATTGAGTGAAGAACCGCCAAGATCTTGACTAACCATTAAGCTATTCATTAAGATCAAACTATCACACTTTGGCTATTTTCATAATTGTTTCAAGGGCCATTTTTGTGTCTCTTTTGTAATATAGACTATAAATAGTAACTTCTAAGTCTTATTTCCTTAGTTTTATTTGCATATTGAATGAACCAAACACTTGAAAGTGTGATAGGAGAGTATTTGTTGAATGTTAGCTTAGAAATAAAGGTTTTGAGGGCGTTACGATTCCCTCTTGGTCCACATAGAGGTAGGTGTCCATAGGATTAATGTAATTAGGGGTTTTTGGATTTGAAACATCCATTATTTTTTAGTTCATCATCTTCCTTGTATCTATCTTCATCTATCTATCGATTTTTATCTTGTTTTTATAGTTATCTTTTGTTTTCATAATTTGGATTGTATCAATTGGTATCAGAGCTGAGCTTGAGTTCGTTCCCACGAATTCAATCTTGAGTTCTATTATCTTAGAAAAAAAAAGAGAGTCTAAAAACGTTTTTGAGTTTTTTTTGAAATTATGAGTTTTTGATTTTGAGTCTTAATTGTGTTTTTGATACTAGAATCTTGTTCTCTAGTATCTATTCCACTAAGATTTGAGTAACCCACTATTGTTGAAGCTTGAGTTTGAAGAAAATTTGAAGTGAGTGCAAAAATCTGAAAAGTTTGGTAGAGATTTGAGGCTTAAAATTTGTTGGGTTATGTTCGGGAGCATGAAAGGAGCTTGGGTTTCAAATTTCGTCGAATTTCGAGCTTGTTTGAGTGAGGGTCAATTTTTGAATGTTCATGTGTTCTTCATAATATTCATGTCTTGTTGAAGAATAACACTCAAAAAGATAAGGTTTGATCCAAAAAGGGTAAAGAGAAAAGGGGTTATACTTGTTTATATCAAGGAATATTCCAAAGGAGCATTAGGACAAAGTTAAGAGTACAATAACAGACCACTTGGGTTTGCTAGCTGTTGGAGACTGATGGCTCACTTGGTGAACTTCCAAGTGAGTGACTAACCATCACTCCATCTATCAATAACACTAAAGGAAAGGCAACACACTGGTTTCAAGCGAAGGGTCCATTGATGGACCACTAAGGGATTGATGGACCACCAACCCAAACCGTCGCCATGGAAAAGTTTAAGCCACATTCTAGATAAGGAGTGATGACTCCTCTGATAGTCAGTTAGCCTAGTGACGGTCAGTCACGTGATCAGTTACATTAAAAAAGCTTCCGTAAGCTCATTTTAGATTCCTAGTTTCATTTCTTTGATTCTTAATCATATTTTACTTGATTCTAACACTAATCAACAACTAGGAATCACCCTTATTAGTTGTGATTAGTTCTTGAGTTGTTTTCTTTCTTCGTCTCATTTCTTTTGTGATTTTCTAGTTTTCATTTCATCGTAACTTCTTGGCACAAGTCCGTAGGCAATTTGTTTGAGTCCTTCAAACAAGAATCTATTCCGCGCAAAAGTAGCAATCGACACTTTATCTACAATCGAAGTATAAGCCATCCTTCAATATTTCTGGATCCAAGTGTGAGGTATACAAAGGTGTGTAGAGATTGTAAGGTTGTTTTCTTAACGCTAAATTGTTTGTTGTCTTTGTCTAGTGTTTCCATTGATAGGTACTATGGATACGTGAGACGACACTCCAAGTTCTTTGGGAGAAATTAACATGGAAGCCTTAATGGCATCCATCTTGAGTGCGAAGAAAGATGTGAATGAGATGAAAGGCCAAGTGTCGGGGTTGGATGGAAGGTAAGTTAACATGAAAGGTCATCTAAACTCCACCCAATCCACTCTTCAAAACTATAATGCTTTCTCTAGTGGAAATGCTTAAAATACATCCACTACTATCTCCTCAAAAATACTCCACCAAATGTACATCCCACCAACACAAATACAAGACCCCATCACTGAAGCCACTACCTACCCATATAACTAAAATCCTATTCGTCCACTCTAACCCTAATTCAATCAAGTCAACTAAGAAGTACTACAAAATCAAGATCCACCTCACCAAATACCCCATGAACAAGGTCTACCCCAAGCACCACCAAACCAAAATCCACCACCTCAAGCACCACTTAACCAAAATCAACCCATCTAAGTCGGAGAAGGTCTACAAGATGAGTTTGAGGAGTATGATGAAGTGGCCATATTTTTGGAATATCGGAGGAATAGACCAATGGGTTAAAGAGGGCATAATCGCTGAGGAGGAAGATTTGGTCCAATTCCACATGGGAGAGGAAACTTGGGAAATCGACCCCAAGTTGAAGGTCCAAGGAACTATAATGATAACCAAGATGGAAATAGAGGACGAGATGTAGGGATCAATTCAATCAAGACTAGTCTTCCAACTTTTAAGGGAGAAAGTGATCTCGAGGCATATCTAGAATGGGCGTCCACTTGTGAAAGAATCTTTCAAGTCAATGATCTCACTAATGTCAAGAAGAGTTGCTATGCCATAGCCCAATTTGAAGGGTTTCCCATTACATGGTGGGAATATGCCAAAAGATTTTAACAAGTTCTTAATGAGGGAAAACCACCACCATGAGATACATTAAAGGGTCTTCTGAGAAGGAAATATATGCCAAAAAGATATAGACATGAGTTACTTGCCAAATTGTACAACCTAAGGCAAGATAACAAGAGTGTCTTGACTTACCATGATTAATTTCAATAATTAATCTTGAAGCTTGAGTATCATGAGAATGAGAAACATGTTGTCATCCATTTTAAGGTTGGGTTGAACAAGGATATCTCCTCATCGATGACTTTTCATAAGTTTGATACCATAGAAGAATTCTTTCAAGTGGATTTGGAAGTAGAAAGAGATATCAAGAAGAAGACATCTTACTAACCCAAGGGATACTCATCCACCAATTCTTAAGGAAAGAACAAAGAGGTAGCTAAAACATCATCGGGTTGGAACAAGAATAAGGACGTCAACAAGTCCTATGACAAGAAGCCCATGGAAAAGACCATTCTTAATTACCCACAAAATAAGAAAGGTAACAAGTATCCAACTCCTAATCCTAAAGGCTTTCAATGTTTCAAGTGACAAGGTTGTGGACACAAGGAAAATGAGTGTCCTAATATAAGGAACGTGATCATTAGAGAAGGAAGGATATATTACCTTGAAGAAGAGGTGGGGTAAAAAGATGATAATGAAGGAGAACCCTAAGAAGGAGAAAAGTTTAAAGAAGATGAGCAAGTAGAGGAAGGAAATGAGGATGCTTGGCCTCAAGATGGCGAGTTTAAGGTCCCAAACTTAATGGTAAGATGAGTAATGGTTAGTAAGGCACCTAATAACCTGAGTCAAAGGGAAAATCTATTCTATACTAAATGTATTATCAAGGAGAATGTTTGCTCATTGGTCATTGATAGTGGAAGTTATGATAATGTAGCTAGTGCCATCATGGTTAATTTCTTAAAGTTACCCACAACCAAGCATACCACACCTTAAATGCTCTAATAGTTAAATGAGTTTAGAGAATTGAAAGTTACTATACAAGTTGTGATTCGGTTCAAGATTGGTAATTACCATGATAAAATACTATGTGATGTCCACTACAAAAAAATCAGCGTTTAGCAACAGATTTTAGCAACAAACCTATTTTCATTGCTATTTAGCAATGGATCAGCTACCGAATTACAATTGTGTCTCTAAAAAGTCCAAAAGTAAATGAACATCAAAACATAGGGATGGATTACCGATGGAATCTTAAATTCGTTGCTAAAAAATGGCACCAAATTTGCCCGCCATAAATATATTTCACTAGCGACGAAAGTAGCGACGAATATTTCGTCACTACTCTAAAATATATATATAAAGTTTCTGTACGTAGAACTACTACTAAAAAATAGCGCCGAAATTAGTTATCTGTTGCAATTTCCATTGTTGGCTTATTAAAAATAAAATAATAAAATAATATAATAATATCTAATATCTACATTCAAATATACAAGCAGCTAGAAAGCTTCAATTTAGAAACCACTCTTCAGCATATACTCTCTCTAGCTCCCAAATGGTTCTCTCTTTGATAAGCTCCCAAATGGGTCTCTCTCTCTGGTGAATCCTCTCTCTAGCTTCTAAAATCTCCTTCATCGACTTCATCTCTTTATTTTTCTTTCCCTAAAATCCCCTTCATCTAGCTGCTAAAATTGTCTTTCTCTTCTAAGTTCATCATCTAGCTGCTAAAATCTCCTTCATCGAACTCATCTCTTTATCAAAAGAGAACTCATCTCTTTATCAAAAGATAATTTTTTTTACTTTTTCAGTGCATGCATAATTATTTATTTAGATCTAGTACAATCTTCTTCACAAATTTGGTATTTTAATTACAGATTTGGTTATAGCTTCTCAAGGGAATTGTAAGGTGAAGCCCTGGAAGATTTTTTCTGGTAAAGATTTTTCATTTTTCAGTGCATGCATAATTATTTGTTTAGATCTAGTACAATTTTCTTCACAAATTTTATATTTTATATATAGATTTGGTTGTACCACCTCTAGAGAATTCTAAGGTTAAAGTCTTTGAAGATTTGTTCAGATTTTACTCTCTTTATCTATGTACTCTATTTGGCAGTACTTTTTTTTTTTTTTTTGTGGATTTTACTTATAATGATTGTTTATTATGTGGGTATGGGTTAAAGTTCTAAGGTTAGATCTAGGCTAAGTAGAATGTGGATCAGTTCTAGTAACACGCGTGCTATTTGTGAGGATCATGAAGAAACCATAGATCATCTTTTCTTTCGGTGCCCCTTCTCAACTGAATGCTTAAAGATGGTACTTTGCCGGCTAAGAATGGAAGGCATACAGAACTTGGAGGTGCAAGGATTGTGGAGAAGAATGATGAGGAGAATTAGAGGGAAGTTGTGTAGAGGATTTGTGATGGCTGTGTTGACGACATTGGTGTATAGAATATGGAGAGCAAGAAATGCTGTTGTTTGGAATAAGAGCATCCCACACCCCAACTTAATTCTAAAGAGTGTCCAGAAAGAGTGTCTGATTAGAGTAAACTCAAATACAAATAGCAAAATGAGCATACATGATAGAGTGTGGATTTATAATCAGTATATACAGAAGTAGGATTTTTATAGTTTTGATTTGGACTCACGAATTTGCTAAGCATACCAAGTAACAGGGCTAGGAAGTTTGTATTGGTTGGTTTTGTCAGGTGATTTAGTAAAATTTTAGTTTACCAAAAAAAAAAAAAGTTCTAAGGTTACTCATAATAATTCAATGATGTATGTTTCCAGCGTGTATGTTAACAAAATTCTGGTAATTGCAAATGAAAGAATTTTCCTCTCGGGAGAGGAGTGAATGAAGTTAATCTAAACTTTAGTTTGTAAAAAGAACGAACCTAGCCTTAGAGATTTCTGTCATTGTATCAAGTATGATTCTACAGAACACGATTATTCAAATCGCATAAGTATTTTGTAATTAATGGATCAGCATTTTTCGTTCCTGCAGTGTTACTGTAAAATCTACGTTAGAATGAGTTTACATATCTGATGGGAAAACCATTCTTCTAGCATGACCTCTGCTGCTCTAAGCCTATTTTGGTTGTTTTATTTTTCCATAACAAGTACACATGATTGAAGGTGTCCAATTCTTTATCAATAAATTAGATTTATGTTCTTCAAGATCATCTCATCTCTATTCAATTGTCTTAGTGTATTTCTTTTACTGTTTTTCTGCGTAGTGTTTTAATATGTGAGAACATGAATGAAACCAATATTTACATCTTTTAAAAATGAGTAGAAACGTGTGGTTTGGATGCTCGTATATGAGGTATACTAATGTTTTCGATAGTTTTCTCATAAGAGAAGAGTGACGATTGTTAAGTTTAGGGGAAGAACTTGTGTCAGAAAGAGAATACTACAAGAAAGAAGGCAAGGAGTAATCTACTGCTAAAGGTATTAATTTTGTATTGAATTCATTCAGATTTTCATGTATGATATCATCATATTTCTTAAAGTAATTTGCATCCATCAAATTTTTCAATACTGTGACAGTCCAATATAAAGCAATCTTGTTTACCTATAAGATTTATATTTCTATTTAGAAAGTTGTCTGTCTATTTCATATTTTCCCAAGATCTCACAAAAATGCTGAAAATGTAAGCGACAATTTTCCAAGATCTAAAGTTGTTTACCTATTCATTTTAATATTAAACAGGAACATGAATAATCTAGGGCGTAGTTGGATGTATGAAAGGTTGGATGGTCGAGGGGCTCTTATTCCCAATTTCATAGAAGGTGTGGATAAGTTTATCAAGTTTGCTTGTTCTCAGCACAATCGCATGAGTGGTGACAATACTGGATGTCCACGTAAAAGATGTCATAACTTTAGATACGTGGATGTTGAAAACGTTAAACTTCACCTTTATCGACATGGATTTGTTGAGAAATATTTTATATGGAAGTATCAAGAGGAACAAATTATTATCAGTGAGAGGTCTTTGTAACACCCCGTACATTCCCAGACTTGTTTGACTACCTTAATATTTATGGAATTATTTAAACTTGGGAAGGTTGGTGAGTTATTCACTAAATATAGTGGGCTGAAGTAATATTGTGCAAATGGGCTTAATTGAGGCCCAAAAATTAAGCATATGGGACATGGCCTAAAAGGAAATGATCCATTCAAGAATTAACCAAGTAAAACACCTCATCTTTGACCAAAGTTTCGCTAAGGATGACCTTAAGGGGCTATATAAGGATAAAAATCAGATTTTTATTCACCATTACACACTTGAAAATTCTAGAATTTTCCAAAAAGATATTTCCTTTTCTCAAACCCTAAGCTACTATTCTCTTTGGACAAGATCATCTCTTGAAAGCTTTGGTAAGTGTTTAATCTTATGGTTTAATATATTATATCTATAAGATTGTGTGTAAAGTATGTTGGTTATGTTGATTAAGTGTTGAGCAGTCCACTATGTGTGAAACAGTCTACTTTTGCTTAATCGGTAAAGGGTTTTGCCTTCTAAACTTGAAAGGAGACTTGAGATCTTGAAGGAAGTGAATTTGATGGATTAAATGTCAACATGTAAGATGTGTTTATGTCCCTAACTTGATTTCTCTTTGTCTATGACTTGTGGAATTGGTGTTATGAAATTGTGCATAGAACTGGTGGCGTATTGAAAGGAGAAAATAGTTTTGTGATGTTCATGTGCATTTTGAAACCATGATTGATCATTAGCATCAAATTTTACCTAAAATATGAAGAGAGAAGCTTACTTATGGCCATGGACCATTTATTACAAAAAAAGGACCCAAAAGTGACCCCTGGCAGCAGAAATGGGCACCCGCCCTCGCAGGTGAGGCACTTGCGGGCGCAGGTGGCACCACAGGTGGCCCTGGACAGGGCCAAGAGGGCAATTACGGCTGTACCTCACCACCTGTGGGCGTAGGTGGCTCCACAGGTCATTCCAAAATTTCATTTTATTTGTTTTTGCTTCTCTTTGACCTCCCAAGGCCCCTATACCCTCCTTGGATGCAATCATCAACTTATAGTACCCTTTGGGAAGCTCTAAGGGGGTAGTTTGGCAGCATTTTGGATTGTATCAATTGTGGATTATTTTTAATGTGTTGTTGTGAAAGGTATTTGGGTGACTTGGTGAAGTAAATGTGATGATGTATTGAGGAGGAAGTGTAAAGCATAAAATTGGTGTGCAACCTATTGGTTTGTAATGTAGTTGACGTCTAATGTAAGCTCCGTTATGTATTTCTATCGTAGAGTAGTGCTTTAAGGAAGAGCTAAACTGTTATAGTCATACATTGGAAGGATAAGGTATGTAAGGTTTCTCTTTTCAGTATTTCTTGGCAGCTCCTATAGTTCACATGGTTACGGAACCTGTTTCCATTCCAAAATGTCCTAAAGTACCTTATTTCAGGTTTGTTATAAATTGTTATTCACATGTCTCTTATTCATTGACTATTCTTTCAAAGTCCCAATAATGTTTTAACCACCAATGTATCAATCTTACAAAAGTAAAGGAATGAAGTAATGCATATATGGTTACTTGAGTCCGGGTGGTAGCTCAAAGGGGTAAAATCCTAGCTAGAGACGATCCCGAGATTATTGGATCATGGGGTAGCTCAATGGGGCAAAATCCTGGATCGAGACGAACCTGACAGGGGGTAGCTCAAAGGGGTATAAGCCTAGCTAGAGATGAACCTGCTTATTGATTTATGGGTGGCATCTCAAAAGAGCTTAAGCCTAGCTAGAGACGATCCCAATGTTATGATTTCCCACTGATCAGTAGGGGCCTGGGCATTATATGAACGATAATGATAATGATATAACGTAAAAGCAAAGAAAGTAACAAAGGCATTGTACATGTTTCCACACACACATTACAGTGGTTTACCAATATTGTCCATTTACCTGTAATTGATTCCATTGAAGTTCTTATGTTTCACGTAGTTACTTATAGCCTTACATACTCAGTACATTCTTTCGTACTGACATCTCTTGGGGGACCTACCTTACTTGCTGCAGGCACAAGAGCTAGTAGACCTTCGCAGTAGGATATGGATCATATGCAGACTGTTAGTGAGCTCTAGGTTGATTCAGGGCTTTCTGAGTCATTTGTACATATTGGTTTTGATACTGTATAACAGTTGCATAAAGCGGGGAATTGTCCCGACTTTAGGTGGTTATGTATCTGTTAGAGGCTTTGTAGACGTTGTAAGATGAACGAAGAAATGTATAACCCATTTGATGTGGTGGCCCTAACGGCCCAGTTTCTCATTTCTATATGAATGTCTTTCCATGACTTCCGCCATTGATATCTTATGTCCATATATGGCTAAATGGTGTTCACTTAGGGATAAGCATATAAGTGTATACGAATGTATAGGTTGGTTCTCTCGGGCCTTAACTGCTTCGGGTGCCAGTCCTCCCCAATGGGATTTGAGGAGTGAAAGTCTTCTAGTGGTAATTTGCATGGTGGTGCTCAAGCAGAATTGGAATATGCAAATACATATTGACAAATGGTCTTAGATGCTACTGGACCCAGCTTTGTGCAGGGTTTTAGTTGGCAATATGATGGCAATATTAAAGCTGAATTGTCTTATCCTTATGAACCTTCAGTAGAGGAGGACCCCAATCCTTCAATGGAGGAGGATCCTAATCCCGTGTCCAAGAGATTTTATGATTTGTTACAAGCTACTGATGCAGAATTGTATCCTGGTTCTTCCATCTCTCAACTCGAAGTAGTGTCTAGAATGTTAAATATTAAAATGGAGAATACTTTGTCATAGAGAGGTTATAATCAGATGATGCAATTGTTAAAAGAGGCTTTACCTAAAGATAACATTGTGCTTGATAGCTATTATCAGACCAAGAAGCTAGTGTATAACTTAGGGTTTCCAGTTGAAAAGATTGATTATTGTGATTCAAGATGTATGTTGTTTTGGGGTGAGGATGAGCTTACATCTGGTAAATTTTGTGGCCACCAAGGTATAAGCGTTGTGATGGTTCTCGTAAGAGAAAATTGATCTCTTACAAGAAAATGTATTATTTTCCTTTAATTCCCAGATTACGGAGATTATATGCATCACATGCTACCACTGTCGACATGAGATGGCATCATGAGTATGTGCAAGAGGATGGAGTAATGCGTCATCCATCAGATTCTGATGCTTGGAAGCACTTTAATGAAACTCATTCATTTTTTCCTGCTGAGCCTCGGAATATAAGGTTGGGGTCATGAACAGATGGTTTCCAACCATTTGGTCAGTTTGGGAGGACATATTCTTCATGGCCAGTGATTATCACTCCCTATAATTTACCTCCGAGCATGTGTATGAAAGAGGAGTATATGTTTTTGACTGCCATTGTTCCAGGGCCAAACAACCCTAAACAAAAAAATTGATGTTTATTTGCAACCTCAAATAAAAGAATTGACTTTACTGTGGGAGACATGTGTAGAAGCATTTGACATCTCAAAAAAGAAAAACTTTAAACTAAGGGCAGCTTTGATGTGGACAATCAGTGACTTTCCAGCATATTCTATGTTATCAGGATGGAGTACTGCAGGAAAGTTAGCATGTCCTTATTATATGGAGATATCCCAATCATTTAGATTGCAGCATGGCAGGAAAACATCTTGGTTTGACAGTCATAGAATGTTTATAGACCAACACCACCCATTTAGGAGAGATCGTAAGAACTTTTTAAAGGTCAACTTGTCAAAATATCACCACCACCAATCAGAACATGAGAGGAAATTTTGAATCAAATATATGAATTGGTAATAAGGAAAGTAACAGATTTAGATGCAGAAGAAGTTAATCGTAAAGTATGTAAGTCTTGTGGATGGAAAAAGAGAACCATTTTTTGGGATTTACCTTATTGGAGTTCTAACATGATTCGACATAATCTTGACGTCATGCATATTGAAAAAAATGTCTTTGATAATGTATTTAACACTGTTCTTAATTTTGATGAAAAAATCAAAGACAATCCACAATCACGTCTTGATATGATAAACTACTGCGACCGACCTCAGTTGGCAAAAGATGCTACTGGAAAATATCCCAAAGCTATTTATACAATGGACAAGGAAGCAAGAGCTATATTGTTCAATTGGGTGAAAGGAGTGAAGTTTCAAAATGATTATGTTTCAAATTTGGGTCGATGTACAGACATCAACTCGAAAAGGTTATTTGGCATGAAAAGTAATGATTGTCATGTGTTCATGCAATGACTGATGCGTATTACGTTTCGTGAGCTACTTCCTAGTAATGTCTGGCAAGCACTTACAAAATTAAGCTTATTTTTTAAGGACCTTACTTCTACTACTCTACGAGTGGATGACATGAAGAGATTAGAGGTAGAGATTCCATAAATCTTGTATCTTAGATCCAAATTTTGGTGACTACTATGGACAGATAAAAGATATTATACAAGTAGAATATCGTGAAGAACCTTTAAAGAAAATTATATTATTCAAATGTGAATGGTTTGACCCAAATATAGATGTTGGTGTTAAAAAGAATAATCAATATAAATTGGTTGATATTAACCATTGTCGTCGGTATAAAAAATATGAACCTTTCATTCTTGCTATGCAAGCAACTCAGGTGTGTTATGTGTCTTATCCTAGCAAGAAAAAGGACAAGGATGATTAAGCAACTGTATTGAAGGTGAAACCTCAAAACATTGTTGAATTACCCAATGAAGAAGTGGGGACAACTCCAGAACTGAATGTTCCATTCCAACTTGAAGAAGTTGAAGTCCACGAGATAGACATGAATGTTTCTATTGATGAAAATATTCTCTTACAGGATCCAAATGGGGGTGTGATTGAAATAGATGAACCTCTTGAGGGTGAATTATTGTCAAACCATCAAGAAGTTCAAGAAAAAACTGCTGAAGAAGAGTATGAAACTGAGGAAACTGAGGAGGATGAGGAAGAGTTCGATGAAGACATAAATAGTGACTAGTGCTTGATAAATATGAGCTATAGTATCTTCTCAGTATTTTGATTGTAGTGATCTTTGTCGTAATATTATCATTTTCTTAGCTTTTAATCTTCAATTTAGAATGATTAAAATTTAAAAATCTGTATTATTTCCTACTGATTGTTTTTTTCTAGGAATATCTCACTGCTTGTTGAAACAGATTTAAGAGTTCCTGCCGATAAAAGTTTCCAAATCATACTTTGTTGATCATACTGGTTATGAGAAAACTCCAAATCTATAGACTTTCAAAAGGATCTTATTCAGGTTCTATCTTACTATAGAATAAGATGGGATAATTTGAGAAAAATCCCAATTTACAAGTAGTTTCATAAGGCTACTGCCCAGGTTCTTTTACTATGCTTCATGATGGTTATGTACCTCGTGAAATTTCAAATTACATGCCTGATGCATTTGAGGCTAATCTGTTGAAACTGGTTGTCTGTATAACCATAACTTATTTCTGTATTTTGAATCTGCAAGATCTTCTCAGTTTTTTCATATTTGGAACTAAACTTGATTTTGTTATGTTTGGGACTGTTGAACTTGATTTTGTTATGTTTGGAACTATTGAACTTGATTTTGTTATTAATATATCTCCAGAAATTCTAGAATCATAGACTTTTTTGTTGTGAGACTGATCTATTATATATTTTTTGTAGATATGACTCGAGGTAGAGGCCGAACTAGCACAAATTATGCAAGCAAATCCTTTGGCAGGGGTAATTTTGCCACTCTGGGAAATATGCCAATAGTTACGAAGTTCACAAGTAGCTCTCAATAAGGTGTCATGAGTTCCTCAGATGGGCCACATCACATTCATTTGGAATCATCTCTGGTAACTCCTAATCAAAGCAACACAGTAGGTAGGGGTACATCTTCTTAGAACAACAATAACAAATACTTTGGAACTGCTGAACTTGATTCTTGCTAGATGCTTGTCATTTTCCAAAAATGCTAGATTCAGAGACTATTTTTGTTATGAGACTAATCTATTAAATTTTTTGTAGATCTGACTCGAGGTAGAGGCCAAACTACCACAAATTATGCAAGCAAATCCTTAGGCAGGGGTGATTTTTCTTCTCGTGTAAACATGCCAACAGTTCCCATTATCGAAAGTAGCCCTCAACAAGGTGGCGTGAGTTCCTCAGGTGGGTAAAATCACATTAGCCATGTTCAAACATCAGCTCAAAGTAGTACGCCACCAGTGGTACCTATTCAAGCGCCAGATCATGGTAGTACCTCACCGATTCATTTGGAACCATCTTCGGTTACTCCTAATCAAAAAAATACAGTAGGCGGGGGTACATCTTTTCAAAATAATGTAATAGGTGATCAGGTTAAGTCCAACAGTACTAATAGATCACGAATGCTTGTCACTCGTTCTCCTGATGGGTTAGTCATACTATTACATTTTTATCCAAAGTTATTGATATATCTTATGCCTTTAACTAATGTCTTCTGAATTGTTCAGGCTAGGGCCTTCTGGAGATTGCTCTAGTTTTATATTTGATTCTTTCAAGAATGAACTAGATCTTGAAGGAATCAACTGGAAAAGTATCTCACAAGAGATGAAAGATGTTTATTTTAGAGAATTCAAGGTATTATCCAAGACAATTAAGTTTAGAATTGTATTAACTTTTATATATATGACTAATGTTATTACTTTATAAAATTATTTCAGAAGGTAGTCTATTGGGATTCCTCAATTGATACTCTTGTGGAGAGAGAATGGAATCGTAAGGCAGCAAAAAGGTATAGTGCTTTTGCTTCTAAAGTAAAAAATAATCAGATTAAACTGGATCGAATTCCTGAGAATGTGTTGAACAATTGGAAGATACTTTGGGCAGATAATAAGTGTGTTGAAAAGTCATGAATAAATGCAAAAAATCGTCGTCGTGGTGGAGATGGACTTGCCTCTGGGACTCACACTGGTGGCTCTATCACGATTTGGGAGTATAGAAAAAGGCTTGTAAGTGTGTTTTATATAAATTATATGATTATATTTTTATTTTTCGATAAATTAGATTTTGCAAAGTTGCAGTTAATATTGTTGATTGAGCTTCTTCAGCTGTTGTGTGGAAGAGATGGTTGAGTGATGCTAAGGCTTAGTTCCTTTGGTTAATTGCTTCACTTAGTAAAGAACAAGCACACCTAGAAAGAGATTTTAGTAACGAATTGCTTGCTTTAGGATTGAGAGTCGAACATCCTATGAATAACTCTTTTATTGAATGTATTTTGAGAACATAGATCTGATTTTTGAGTTATAATAACTTTTCTATAGGCTGTTGAAAAAGGTCAAGATCCAACACCAAGTGATATACATTTACACGTCCATACACATGGCCACGATGGAAAATCTTTTGTTGCTACACGATCCCAAGTGTTACATGTAAATTATTACTATATATATAAATTTCATCTCTTGCTCATCTCCCTCCCTTCTATTACTTTCTCTCTTTTTTCTTGTTCTTGTATACCTCATACTCTATCCCCACTTGTGCAATCTCACTAGGTTGTTGTTGTATAACTCGTACCCTAAATTAAGTATTTGTGAACTGATTTTCTTTCTCAGTGATGAACTTCCAGAAAGGACCTCTATTGATGGATTAGTTTTTTCCTTTCCCAATTTACAAGTAGCTTTAGCTTTTTCCCCTCTATTATCATGAGAGCAAGGAGTGAAATTAGAATTAGGGAAAAGCAACAATTAGAGAAAATTATTAAAGCTGTGTCAAAGGCAAAGAAAAGTTTGGATCAAAGTCAATAAGTGAATGCTCAAGTACTGGTAAATTAAAGCATATAATGGACGTTGAAAATTCATTTGAAGTTATTTTACTTACCTCTAATTGCATTGTGTCGAAGGCATTAACTTTAAACATGTCGTTTCCCAAATTCTCTACTTGCTTTTCCTCTATTCCCTGTACGCGAGCACCTTAATTTACTAACTATTAAACTTTTTTACAGTTATTAATAGTTACAGCTTCAGCTATTAATAGTTATTAATAGTTAACAGATACTAATTACTAATAGTTATTAATACTATCTAGTTATTAATAGTTAACAGATACTAACTATTAAACTTTTTTACAGGAAAAATATCAAGAAATATTACAACAGCAAACAAAAACTCAGTCTCATAGTGATCAATTTCAAGCGTATTTCGAAGCTGCGGGAGGAGTAAAGAAAAATAGAATATATGGTCTTGGACCTCAAGGCAAAAGCTACTTCAGATCAAATTTTTGTAACTCTCCTGTATTTGATGCGTCACCTTCAGCAACACCTTCAACTGCTCAATCAATACCCATAGGTAATATGGATGAGTTTAAGACTCGATTGGTTCCAGCATTGACAAAACATATGCTTTTTTCATTGGCTGAGCGTGTTCATGAATTAATTTCTTCAGTTCCTGCTTCTCCTACTACTGCCCACACTGATGAGGTTCATGCATCAAGTTCTGAAAGTGAATGTAACTCTCCAACCTCACAATAGTTAGCTATTTGGTTCGGAATTTATTATCGTATTTTTGGATATGCATCAAGTTTTGATAATGAACATAAATCCAACCTCGCATTAGTTGGCCAATTCTGTTTGGACCTTATTGTTGTATTTTTGGATATGCTTCAAATTCTGATGATTAACGTAACCCTCCAACCTCACATTAATTGGCCTATTTTGCTTAGACTTTATTGTCGTGTTTTTGGATGTTTTGTACTTAACGATTTGATACTGTATTGCTATATTTTAGACCTTGTTGGCGGTTAATCTATATGGTGAATTATTAGCTATTTGTAAAGCAGTGTTTTATAAATTTGTAGTGTATTTTATCTTTTTCAGCAGTGTATTTTAATATTTTTTATTTATAAAAGGTATTATAATGAAATTGGCGACGGGTAGTTTCCCTAGGTAAAAAAATTGCGACGAATATTTTTGCTAAAAAAAATTAACGACAAAGTCGCTACAAAATATTTTTGATGCCAAAAGCTGGCAAAATTAAGCACCAAAATGACTAGTGATGGACTAGCGACGGATGATTTCATCTGTAACAAGAACTCGTAACGAATTTATATTGAATTGTAGCAATGAAATACTTATACTAGCGACGAAATATATAATGTCTCTATTCATGGCAACGAATATTTTACGTTGCAGTCCGTTACTAAATCTGCAATGGATTTTATTTTTTCATTGCTAAGTGCTTAGCTACGAGCATTTTTGTGACCAACTGTGATCAATTACCAATCCATTGCTACAACAGTTTAGCAATGGAAATAGGTTGTTTAGCGACGGAATATGTCCGTTGGTAAATGCAGATTTTTTTTTAGTGGTCATTCCCATGCAAACTTGTCATATTTTGCAAGGAAGACCGTGGAAATATGATCGTTCAACCATACATAATGGAAGAACCAATCAATATTCTCTTGAGTTGAATGGTCGAAAGTTCACCCATCACCCTTTTTCACCATCATAAATGAATGAGGTATATCAAAAGATGAAAGAGTTAAAGGAGAAGGGTAGGAAGGAAGGGAAGGAAGAACTTGATGAAGAGGAGAATGATGAAGGAAAGGAAAGGAGAAAGTTGAAAGCGAAGGAACAAATGGTGATGTTGGCTAGAAACAAGGATCTTTTCAAAGGATGTGATGATAAGGGGTCCATGCTTCTTCTAGCCCACGCGTTTCATGTTAACCACTCTCATTCTCCTATTCCCCATTCTAATTCTCTTGTTTTGCAGGAATTTGAAGATGTGTTCCCAAAAGAGCTCCTAAAAGGGTTACCTCCACTTTGAGGAATTGAGTATCAAATAGACTTTATGACGGGCTCTCAATTGCCAAACAAACTAGCTTATCGAAGTAACCCAGTGGACACCAAAGAGCTTCAAAGGCAAGTTGGGGAACTCCTCAACAAAGGATACATCAAGGAAAGCATGAGCCCATATGCGGTCTCGGTATTATTGGTGCAAAAGAAAGATAGGACTTGGAATATGTGTGTTGATTGTCGGGCGATCAACAAGATAACGGTAAAGTATCACCACCCTATCCCTGGATTAGATGACATGCTAGATGAGTTGAGTGGTTCTTGTGTGTTTTAAAAAGTTTATCTTAGGAGGGGGTACCATCAAATTCGAATGAATCCCGTTGATGAATGGAAAGCCGCCTTCAAGACAAAATTTGATCTCTATGAATGGATGGTTATGCCATTTGGTCTTACCAATGCTCCTAGTACCTTTATGTGGTTAATGAACCATGAGATGAAACCATTCATAGGGAAATTTTTTTTGCTGTACTTTGATGACATCTTAGTTTATAGCAAATCCATAGATGACAATTGTTTAGAAAAGAACAATTGTTTGCCAATCTTTAAAAGTGTTCTCTTGGTGTTGATGAGGTTATATTTTTGGGATGTTTTGTAAGCTCTCGGGGTGTTGAAATGGATGAATCCAAGATAGACGCTACAAAAATTGGCCAACTCCACAATACATTGGTGATGTGAGAAGAATTTATGGATTGGCTAGTTTTTATAGAAGGTTTGTCAAAGGGTTTAGCAATATAGCTGCCTCATTGACCGAGGTAGTCTGAAAGGATAGTCCTTTCAAGTGGAGTGATGAGCAAGCAAAGGCGTTTTAGACCTTGAAATCTATGCTTATCTCCACTCCCTTGTTGCTATTACCAAACTTTGATAAGATGTTTAAACTAGAGTGTGATGCTAGAAAGGTAGGCATTGGAGCCGTCTTAAAGCAAGACCATAAGTCCATTGCTTACTTTAGCAAAAAGCTCAAAGGAGCAACCTTGAACTACTCTACGTATGATCTCCAGTTATATGCCTTGATTATAGATTTGGGTAATTGGCAATACTATTTGTGGCACAAGGAATTCGTGATTCGAACCGACCATGAATCATTGAAACACCTCCGGGCCTAAGATAGATTAAACAAATGGCATGCCAAGTGGATAGAATTTCTATAAACTTTTTCTTATGTAATTCAATACAAAAAGGGAAAAAAGAATGTGGTAGCCAATGCCTTGTCTAGAAAACATATGTTAATCAACACATTGTCTTCTAAATTGATGGGTTTTGAATGCTTGAAAACAATGTACCCTGAGGACCCTAAATTTTCTCCAATCTTCAAGGATTGTGAAGAATGGGATAGGGAACGATGGATTAGGGATAGGTCTTCTATACCCTATTTCAAGTTTGATGGCTTTTTGTTCAAAGGAAAGAGATTATGTATGCCTTCTAGTTCATGGCGACAATTGTTTGCTAGAGAGGCACATGATGGTGGTATGATGGGTCACTTTGGAATTGACAAGACCCTTGGAATCCTAGAGGAACAATTTTATTGGACAAAAATGAGTGATGATGTGGCACGAGTATGTGGTCAATGTAAAAATTATAAAAGTGCTTAATCGCGGCTTCTCCCTCAAGGATTATATACCGCACTTCCAACTCTCCTAAGCCCTTGGCTTGATATTTGTATGGACTTTGTGTTGGGTTTGCCTAGGACAAAGAGAGGAAGGGATAGTATTTTTATTATTGTTGATAGGGTTTTGAAAATGGACCATTTTATTCTATGTCACAAGTATGATGATGCCTCTAATATGGAATCCTTATTCATTGAGCATGTTGTTAAGATACACGGAATTCCCCAAACCTTTGTTAGTGATAGGGACTCCAAGTTCCTTAGTCACTTTTGGCGATCTTTGTGGGGTAGCTTGACACTATATTGCTTTTCTCCATATCTTGACACCCAAAAATTGATGGTCAAACTGAGGTTGTGAATAGGACTTTAGTTTCTATGTTATGTGTCATGGTTAATGGCAAGATGGCCTCTTGGGAGGATCTCCTACCTTTAGTCGAATTTGCTTACAATAGAGTTATTCATACGACTATTGGTATGACTCCTTTTGAGTATGTTTATGGCTTTAATCCCCTTACCCCCTTGGATATCACTCCTTTGTCTGGTGATGTTGTGATTAGTTTAGATGGAAACAAGAGGGAATATGCCATGAAGAAGCTACATGAGAAGGTGAGATTTTGCCTAGAAAAGAAGAGCCAAGCGGTAGCAAAAAGGGTGAACAGAGGGCGGAAATGACTTGTGCTTGAAGCGGATGATTGGGTTTGGGTACAGATCTGGAAGGATCAATTCCCAACTCATAGGAGGTCCAAGTTGATGCCTCGAGGGGATGGACCCTTCCAAGGACTTGAAAGGATAAAAAATAATGCATATAGGATTGATCTTCCTCTGGATTACCAAGTGTACAACACATTCAATATGTGTGATCTTTAGCTCTTTGACATGCTTGAGGACGATGATACTGCGAATTTGAGGTCAAATTCTTTTCAAGAAGGACAGGATGATACAATTCAAATTCCCTCAAAGATTTTTACTAGGAGCCAAGCAAGGGAACTTCAAAGGATGTAAGCTATGTTTATAAAGAGGGATGTATTGGAGCATGTTTTGATCTCTTCCAAAGGATTCCATGTGTTGAGTAATGAACCAAAAGCTCAAAGAGAGGGAATTGATGAATTTCAAGGTTTGGCGGCTCACATGAAGATCAGTCAAAGACTTGACCAACCTCCACATGAGCTAACAAAGGAAGGCCAAGAGAGGTGCACACTGTTTGGGGGTGATAGATTGCTTGGCGAACCGCCAAGGGCTTGACCAACCGTCACCCAATCTGTCAAGTGAAAGTGAAATAGAGAAGACACTATTTTGGGGTGACAAATTGAATAGAAATCCTCTAAGAGCTTGACTAACCATTAAGCTAGCTATCAAGAGCAAACCATCACACTTTGGCTATTTTCATAATTGTTTCAAGGGACACTTTTGGGTCTATTTTGTAATAGACTATAAATAGTAACTTCTAGGTCTTATTTCCTTAGTTGTTTTTGCATATTGAATAAATTAAACACTTGAGAGTGTGATTGAAGAGTATTTGTTGAATGCTAGCTCAGAAATGAGGGTTTTGAGGGTGTTATGACTCCCTCTTGGTCCATGTAAAGGTAGGTAATCATAGGTTTAATGTAATTAGGGGTTTTTGGATTTGAAACATCTATTAATTCATAGTTCATCATCCTTCTTGTGTCTATCTTCATCTATCGATCAATTTTTATCTACTTTCATCCTTAAAATTCATGGGATTAGAAGTCCTGAAGGCTCAAATAAGTGATGATACTAGGTCTGCATGTCCTGCTCAGTCTCCTAGGTAGGCTCCTCAATGTATGGTACCTCCACTAAACCTTAACAATTGGAATCTCTCTAGACCTCAGCTGTCTGGCATCCTTGGCTAAAATAGCAACCGACTCCTCCTCAAAAGTCAAATGGTTATCTAGTTAAATTAAATCCCATTGGAGCACGTGAGACTTATCTAGAATATATCTCCATAGCATCGATACATGAAAAATATGATGAATACCATAAAATATTGGAGGCAAAGCTAACTCATACGCCATATCACCTACCCGTTGTAAAATCTCAAATGGATTGATATACCTAGGCCTGAGCTTTCCCCAGTTCTGGCCGGTGGAACCACAACCTTAAGAGGCTGACTTGGCTAACTTGGCTTCTCAATAAACCCACACCAGGGTCACTCTATGGTAAAATTTCCCATCTCTCCACAATCATAGTTACCCCTGGAAGCCCTGTCCTAACAAGAAGTACCCGCTGAGCCCAATGGGCCTCCATGGCCTGAAGACTTGAGAACCCCGTGAATCCTGATGGAAGATCTAACCACTTTGACTATAATAGCCTGACTAACCCCCATATATAAGCTAAAATGCTTCCTACATATGTCTACTAGGCTAACTATGCTACAATTGTTGCTAACCTCTACTTGGAAAACCCTTGCCCTGTACTAGGAACCACTAAAACTACCCTTATGGCGGGGCCTCTTATTGCTGCCTCCGTAGGCTCTATGGTCTGTGCATGGTCAACAACCGCTAAAAACGGACTATCTGAAGATACCATTCCCTCAATAGCTATGCTTAGCTGATACCTCAACCCTCTAACAAATTGGTGCACCCTCTCGTGCTCAGTAGGCATAATCATATCAACATGTCTGGACAACTTATGGAACCTTGGATCATACTCTAAAATTTTCATGGAATCCTATTTCAAATCTCTAATCTCATCCCTCAATCTCTTCCACATACTAAGAGGCATATACTTCCCCAAGAAAGCCACAGAGAACTATGCCCAAGTCATAAGAGGGGACCCTATTGGTCTGCACTCAACATATGTTCTCTATCACTACTTCACTAAACCATCCAGCTAAAACGTGGTATAATCCACCATATGTGACTCCACTAGATAGAGGTATGCAACCACTCCTGGCAACTGGGAAGGAAATCATGCACATCCTTCCTTAGAGCACCTAAAAACCTCGGAGGACCTACTCTACTAAAATAACCCAGCATTTTTTGCTCCTCTTGAGTCATAGTTGGTCAGGCTGACATTAACTGAGCAACCATCGGCACCAGTAGTACCTCTACACAAGGACCCACAATGGTAAGTTGTGCTCCTCTAACCTGATTACCCTGTGCTACTTATCGGGTAGATATTTGTGGTGTACTTCCTAGAGTGCTTAATAAGTGGACCAGAGTGTTCTATAGTATTGGTGTAGCCATAAATTTGGGTGGTGTCTGGGCCGGTCCTTTACTCACCGGCTGCTGAGGTAGTAGGTCCTATGGCACTGGCTCAGGATCAATCACAGGTTCTAGTGACGACTCTCAGGACTGGTCCTAATCTTGTGATGTAGCACGAGATCTACCTCAGGATCGACCTCTACCTTGGCCCCTAAACTAGAGCCCTAACTGCCAGTGCAGGGGCCTCACATTCTACCTTTGTATCCCTCATCCTAACCATCTGTAAAATAGTGAAACAAATGAGATTCTAGGAACTAATAGGAATAAGAGCACATGATGAGGAATCAAAAAAGGTTAAATTTTCCTAAGAATGCACCATAGCCTCCCAAAAATAGGATACAGACATCATAGTACCAATCCGTGTGACTTTACTAGGCACGTTGCTCTCGGACCAGTAATACCTATGAACCTAGGCTCTGATACCAAACTATTTTCACCCAAAAAATTAGGTTTTGATGACACCTACTATAACCCGCCAGTATATAAGCCAAACCCCATAGCTCAAAATGACAAGTAATGAGATAATATGAGAAAGAACCAAACACAAAGTATACATGAATTTTTTTTTAAAAAAAGTGATGGTAACAAGGGACCATATACATATAGATAAGAAGTGAAAGAACCAAAATATATAAAACCAATACCGAGACCTGGTATTAGTACATACAAGAGCTACTAGCTAGAAAAGAAGTACTAGATAAATACAAATATACAGAACTAAATCCGATAATACAAGATAAAGACATCTTCAAAACAAGAGGAGATGGTAAAACTCTAAACGTCAAGAGCTCACTTCAAGCCTCAGCTCAAAATAGCCCTACACGAGAAGGACATCAGCTGTGATGACTCATACTAAGATCTACATCAGGGAAAAAGATGTTGAGGTATTAAATGAGTACCAAAACATGTGATACCCAGTAAGCATTATAGCCTGACTGAGCTCAGAGAAGATATATATATATATATCAGAAAATGCAAATATAGTCTAATTCTAAATCTAACAAGGCTAAGAAGAGAATAAACTGGGCATATCTAAACAAACAATTAAAAATATAAGTAAATATCCTGTCACAAATTATACCATAATAATGAAACAATAACCTAACTAGGCCCCATAAGATCAAAGGGTAAAAATAACAGACAATATAACCTACAAGCAGCATATATAAATAAGTTCAAAGGACTAACATACAATGAAGTATGAGATGAATTCCATGACCAATTCTACCATAAACTCCCCCTCCAAAAAGTCCTCGCTTTATACAACATGTACATCACCAAAACATATATACACTCTGACTCGGAGAAGCCCCAAATTAGCTGGAGCTCACCAATGAGCCGCTAACAACTGGCAATCTACTGAGGAGGCCTACTGGTACCTGCGCCTGTATCAAGTAAGGTAAATTCCCCAAGAGGGGTCAGTACGGAATAAGTACTAAGTATGTAAGGCTCAAAAGAAACTATATACCACATGAACATATCAATGAACTCAATACAAATGACAAATCAATGTGAGTAAGTCACCATTTTGCATTTTGGAAACCATGTGTACTGCTTTCATTACTTTCTTTGCTTTGTTTACTTCAATGCTTGCTTGTCAATACATGTGTCACAATGTACCCGGGCCCCGACTGATCAGTGGGTCTTCAAATAACATATCGTTATGTTGGGATCGGCTCGAGCTAGGCTTATGCCCCTAGAGCTGCCACCCATAAATCAACATATCAGGTTTGACTCGAGCTAGGTTTTCACCCCTAGAGCTGCCCCCGATCAGGTTCGGCTTGAGCTAGGCTTTCACCCCCAAAGCTTCCCCCTGATCCAATAATCTTGGGATCGCCTTGAGCTAGGCATTTCGCCCCCAAAGCTGCCACCCGTACTCAGACATTAACCACATTTGCATTACTTTATTCATTACTTTGAGATTGATACAATGATGGTCATAACTTTACTTGAAGCTTTGGATCATTAACCAATGAGTGAGAGACATGTGAATGGCATTATTGTAAATATTAGCTCATTGGAAACATACCATTATTGGAACTATTGAACAATAATCAATGGATAAGATACATGAATATAATCATTATTGGAACTTTGGAACACAACCTTATTGGGCTTTTGGAATACTATTCATGAACATGAGACATGAGATATGAGATTCACAATTGATCAATAAGTAGGAAACATGTAGTAGAGACAATTGATAACCGGATATAGGATACCTTAGTACATTTTGGGAATGAGTAGGTACCATAACAAAGTGTACACTATATCCTGCAGAAGGATACGAAAAGAGGAACCTTACATAACTTCACTTCCAAGTATGAATACACAAGCCTATGTATGAACATAATAGTCCAGCTTCTTCCTTACGTCTTACTCTACAATACAAGTTCATACCGAAACTTTCATTAGTAATTAGTCACAATATAGGCGTACAAGACGACAATGGACTATGTGACTACCATATAACGTCATGTCACCCCCTTACAATACAATCCACTACATTTTAATATCAACAACACCATAACATTACACACATTGACCAAAAGATCATACATCGATAACATTTTACACCATACTTGCCCTTTACGCTTTTCCTTTTATCATTCCGTCGTAATTATTACTTTATATCAACATATGAACCATCATCCATACTTAACATAGTCCAACACACCTCCATACTACACTTTAGAGTCATTAAAATGCTATCACAAGTTGATAATTACATCCAAAAAGGGTATCGGGGCTTTCGGGGATCAACTAGAGACGGAAGCATACAAAACCAAATCTGGAGGTGACCTGCACTGACACCTCCGCACGCAGGTGGCTGAGATGCATGTGCAGATGGCCCTTGGAAAATTCCAGGGCCTTCTGCGTTGGCATCTGCGCCCGCAGATGCCCTCGTCTGCGGGGGCGGATGCCCGTTTTGGTCCGAAATGACTTTTTTTGGGTCTTTGAATGGTCTATGATCACAATCAAACATATTTGAACATATTTTGGATCATATTAAACACCAACATTCATCCATTGTCTCACAACACACATAACAACACCCAAAACTATATTTCACGGCCAATACGACACCAAAACCATAACCAATATCGCAACAACAATTCCAAACGTTATGCATAAGAATAAAACAAAGTAAGACCATAATCACATATCACATGTCAATATTTACTCCACCAAGTTCACGTTCTTCAAAACCACAACTCCATAGCCAAGTTTACAAGACAAACCACCCTTCGATTTAGCAAACATGTACACTTCACTTATTGTGAACTTCTCAATGATCCACCAACATAAACAACATAATATACACCATATATTATGCATAAAATATATTAATCCATCATAATATATACTTACCAAGTCTTATCAATTGATGATCTTGGCCCAAAGAGTGACTTAGGGTTCTTGAGAGCAAAGGAGATAATGTTGGAAGAATCTAGAAAATGTTATGAGAGTCCAAATGAATAAAATCTGATTTTCCTACTTTATATAGTCCCTCATGTCTCCCTTATCTTTTACTGAGCATTTAATGCAATGTTGATTTGGTCAAATGGATCAAATTTGGAAGAATGGGTCAAAAAACCCATGTTGGGCCATGTCTTCTTGTTATTTTGGGCTTTATTTTTGGGCCCAATTATACAAGACTTATTAAGTGCCCATAATTCAATACAAAATTCATCAATTCTCTCATGTTTTCATTTTTCCCTAAATGTTACGATTGTCAGCTAAACTCAAAAACGTACAGGGTGTTACATTCTTCCGCCGTTAGAAACATTCATCCTCGAATGTTAGTGTTATCATTTAACAGTAGACACTTACAAGTTTAGGAGCATTATTCATGTCATCTTATAGATATACACTCAAAGCTTATAAATACTTACTTGTCATACTTCTTTTTGAAATAAATGAGGGTACTTAGATTTCATCATTTCTTTAGCTTCCCATGTGACCTCGTCTCTTTGCTGATTTCTCCAAAGTACCTTTACAAAAGCAATATCTTTATTTCTCAACCTCTTCACCTGTCTATCCAGAATGGCAATAGGTATTTCCTCATAGGTAAGATCCTTTGTAACCTGTACATCATCGATAGGAGTAAAACAAGATGGATCCCCTATGCACTTTCGAAGCATTGACACATGAAATACCGGATGAACTGTGGAGAGTTCCTGGGGTAGTTCCAACTCATATGCAACTTTCCCAAATCTTCTAATAATTTCATATGGGCCTATGTAACGTGGACTCAATTTCCCTTTCTTTCCAAACCGCATTACCCCTTTCATCGGTGACACCTTCAGGAATACCCAATCACCTATGGAAAATTCAAGTCCTCTTCTTCTAATATCAGCATAGGACTTGTGTCGACTCTGGGCCATTTGTAATCACTGTTGAATCACTTTAACTTTCTCCATAGCCTGATGAACAATATCCAGCCCAAGAAAAGCAGTTTCTCCCCCTTCAAACCACCCAATTGGTGATCTACATTTCCTCCCGTACAAAGCTTCATAAGGTGCCATTTTAATACTTGAATGATAGCTATTGTTGTACGCAAATTCAATAAGAGTCAAACGGTCAACCCAACTGCCTTGAAAATCTAATGCACAAGCTCATAGCATATCTTCAAGTGTCTGAATAGTACGTTCTGCTTGTCCATCAGTCTGAGGATGGAAAGCCATACTCAGATTCACCTGTGTACCCAAACTCTGCTGAAAAGATCTTCAGAAATGCGCAGTAAATTATGCTCCTCTGTCTGATATAATGGAAAGTGGAATACCATGCAATCGTACTATCTCTTTCACATATAACTTTGCATAGTCCTCAGCTGTGTAAGTGGTTTTGACTGGTAGGAAATGCGCTGACTTGGTAAGCCTGTCAACTATAACCCATATAGAATCAAATTTCTGCAATGTACGAGGCAAACCTGTAATGAAGTCCATATTAATCATATCCCATTTCCAGACTGGAAGATTGATACATTGCATATAACCTCCTGGTTTCTGATGCTCTACTTTCACTTGTTGACAATTCGGGCATTGAGCGACGAATTCCGCAATGTTCTTCTTCATATTTCCCCACCAATACACTTCCTTTAAATCATGATACATTTTCGTAGCACCCGGATGAATAGAATAGCGCGAGTGATGCGCCTCTGTCATAATTTGCTTCCTCAATTCATCTACATCCGGTACACATAGTCTACCTTGGCATTGGAGCATCCCTTCCTGTGTAAGATCAAATGCCTTTGTCAATTTTTGCTGTACATTTTCCTTTAGCTGCAATAACACAGAATCCACAAACTGCTTCTCTTTCACTTCAGTTATGAAGGAGGATTCCGCTGCATTCTGCACAATAACTCCCTCATCTGAGGATTCAAGTAGACGAACTCCCAAGCTGGCTAACTAATATAGGTCTTTGATTATTTCTTTCTTTTCTGTAGGTTGGCCATTAGTGTCTCCCATTGCCTTGCGACTCAATGCATCTACTACCACATTTTCCTTCCCTGGATGGTATAAAATATCAATATCATAGTCTTTCAAAAGCTCTAACCATCTTCGTTGCCTCAAATTGAGTTCCTTCTGTTTAAAGATATATTGCAAACTTTTGTGATCAGTGTAAATATCAACATGAACTCCATATAGATAATGACGCCATATTTTTAAAGCAAATACTACCACTGCCAATTCAAGGTCATGAGTGGGATAATATTTCTCATGTGGCTGCAACTGTCGTGAGGCATATACTATCACCTTACCATGCTGCATCAACACATATCTGAGACCTATCTCGGAAGCATCACAATACACTGCATAGCCCTCTGTGCCTTCAGGAAGTACTAACACTGGTGTGGAAGTCAACTTATCTTTCAGTTTTTGGAACCCTTTTTCACATGCATCATTCCATTGAAACTTAGTTGCCTTGTGAGTTAACTTTGTTAATGGTGCCGCAATAGAATAAAATGCTTCCACAAATATTCTGTAATAACCTGCCAAACCAAGAAAACTACGAATATCTGTGGGGGTCGTAGGTCTTGGCCAATTTTTCACTGCTTTTATCTTCTGTGTATCGACCTGTATCCCTTCATCTGACATAATATGACCCAAGAATGCAACTGATTTTAACCAAAACTCACATTTGGAGAACTTTGCATACAACTTACGCTCACGGAGGATTTGTAACACTTGCCGTAAATGATTAGCATGGTCTTCTGGTGATCTTGAATAAACCAGGATGTCATCTATAAATACTGTCACGATCACGTCTAGGAATGGCTTAAACACCCTATTCATCAAATCCATGAACACAACCGGTGCATTTGTTAGTCTAAATGACATAATTAAAAATTCATAGTGATCATACCATATTCAGAAAGCGGTCTTGGGCACATCTTCTTCTCTAACTCGGACTTGATGGTAACCCGACCTCAAGTCAATCTTTGAAAAATACTTGGCACCCTGTAACTGATCAAACAAATCATCAATGCAAGGGAGGGGATATTTGTTCTTGATCGTTACCTTATTCAATTGCCGATAGTCAATGCACATTCTCAATGTGCCATCTTTCTTTCGTACAAATAATACCGGTGCACCCTAAGGGGACATACTAGGCCTGATGAAGCCCTTGTCCAGCAAATCTTTCAATTGCTCCTTCAGTTCACGCAATTCAGTTGGAGCCATTCGATATGGAGGAATAGAGATATGCTGAGTGCCTGGAATCACATCAATGCCAAACTCTACTTCCCGTTCTGGGGGCAAGCCTGGAAGATCCTCTGGAAATACATCAAGAAATTCATTGACTACTGGAACCGACTGTGGAGTTAGTGATTCCACATCATTATCTTTCACTCATACCAAATGGCATATGTATCCCTTGACAATCATTTTCCTAGCTTTCAAATAGGAAACAATTCTCCCTCGTGGTGCCCCTACATTACCCTGCCATTCTAGAACATTTTCCTGTGGAAAACAAAATTGTACCTTCTTGGTCCGACAATCTACCATAGCATAACAAGAGGCCAACCAATCCATTCCCATGATCACATCAAAATCCACCATGTCTAGTTCAATAAGATCGGCCAATGTATCATGACCACACACAGTTACCACACAGTTACGATATACTCTCTTTGCAACAATATATTCACCAACCGGTGTAGACACTTCAATTGATTTAATTAATAATTCTGGTGCCTTTGCAAATTTTGCAGCAACCAATGGGGTAACATAGGAAAATGTAGAACCTGGTTCAATCAGTGCATATACATTATGTGAGAATATGGATAATGTACCTGTGACAACATCAGGGGAAGCCTCTGAATTCTGGCGGTCCACCAAAGCATAAGTGCGATTCTGGACCCCGCTAGTACTGGCTGCTACTCTAACACCTCTACCGTGGCTAATAGGTTGTACACCTCGGCCCAGTGAAGGAACCGATGCTGATGATGCAACTGCCGACCCAGTCGATTGTGCTATACCACCCATGCTCCGCTGTGGACAATCTCTCGCTATATGCCCCGGCATACCACACCAAAAGCATACATTCGTCCCTGACCGACATGTGCCTGAATGAATGCGCCTGCACTGCTGACACTGCTGACGAGGAAAACCTGTTGCTTGTGATCCGTGAACCCCACTACTCTGCCCAACTGAACCACCTCTAAACCCTCGAGACTGGGAATAAGCACCCAACATGGAATGAGAAAACGATGGTCTGGGGAACATACGAGGCCTAGATACTCCTTGGTACATCATAGGTGGTCCCATAGGTCTAGCCCTTTTAGATTGTCCCCTGTCAAATTCATTCACTCTTTTCCTCTGTCGTTGGTCTTCCATTTTCTGAGCGAAGGCCTGGATTCTCGCTATGTCCATGTCCTTATTCAAGGCAGCAATGGTGAAATCTCGTACCAAATATGGCTCTAATCTGTCCACGTATCGATGGAATCTATCTGTCATCGTAGCCACCATATTTGGTGCATATCTAGCCAAGGAATTAAATTGCAAACTGTATTCCCTGACGCTCAGATTTCCCTGACGTAGATTTTGGAACTGATCTGCACGTGCCTCCCGGATCTCATAAGGAAGATAATGATCGAGGAAAGCCACTTTAAACTCTTCCCATGTAGGTGGATTTGCACCAATGTCACGGGATTTCTTCCAATCCTCATACCACAATATTGCCTCTCCTTTCAACCTGTACGCAGCAAGTTCAACTATTTCAACCCCCGTCACGTGCATAACTTCCAAGGCCCTCTGAATTTGATCCACAAAGTCCTGTGGATCTGCTTTTGGATCGGACCCAGTGAATATAGGAGGGTCCAATTTCAAGAAATCCTGTGTCCTGCGACTTGCCATTCTAGCCGCATCATCATCATGTGTCATTGCACCAGCTCACCCCTGGCTTTGTGCCGCCACTAACTGTGTCAAAATATGTACATCATTTCTAAGATCTTGATCTATGGCATTCATCGGTGGTTCTGCGGGTACTTCTCTACCAATTGGCTCTTTCAGAACTGGGAAGGTAGATGAAGACCGTGATGATAATTCAGCATTCGCTCTACCTTGACTAGCTTGGTCAGGTGGTAATCTGCTCATTCCTTCTCCAGCAGGCACATCAACCTGCTTCCCTTTACCCTTTCCTCTTCTAGTGTTCAGTATTGTTACTATATCAAAGAGAAACAATCACTATGGTCAGACATGATTCAACTTACAACATTGACTCTATTGCACGATCTAGAATGAAGAAAAGAAACAACATCCTAAATGTCCCGTAGCCTCCTACTTATAAATGTGGTGCACAACACATTGATAAGTAAGACTCTACTTAGACACGGCTTTGTAGACACCCTTAGAACAACCTGCACTGATACCACTTTTGTCACGCCCCGAATCCCAACGAGGCGTGATTGGCACCCGTAGCCAATAGGGCCCAAGAGAACCAAGCTATGCTTCTATACATTCATACGCATGCCATAGGAAACGCCACTATCACTTAAGAACATGAATGGCTAATATCAGAAATCATGGAACATATGACATATATATATACACATTTGAGAAACTTGGCCGTGGAGGCCGACAAAGCAAGACTTCATGAGTCATCTTATATACATATACCCACATGCGTCTACAAAAGCCTCTAACAGATGCATTGACCAAAACAAACGAAAAGTCGGGACAAGTCCCCGCTTTATACAACATGTACATCACCAAAACATATATACACTCTGACTGGAAGAAGCCCCGAATTAGCTGGAGCTGACCAATGAACCGCTAACATCTGGCAATCTACTGAGGAGGCCTACTGGTACCTGCGCCTGCAGCAAGTAAGGTAAATTCCCCAAGACGGGTCAGTACGGAATAAGTACTGAGTATGTAAGGCTCAAAAGAAACTATATACCACATGAACATATCAATGAATTCAATACAAATGACTAATCAATGTGAGTAAGTCACCATTTTGCATTTTGGAAACCATGTGTATTGCTTTCATTACTTTCTTTGCTTTGTTTACTTCAATGCTTGCTTGTCAATACATGTGTCACAATGTACCCGGGCCCCGACTGATCAGTGGGTCTTTACATAACATATTGTTATGTTGGGATCGGCTCGAGCTAGGCTTATGCCCCTAGAGCTACCACCCATAAATCAATGCATCGGGATAGGCTCGAGCTAGGCTTATGCCCCTAGAGCTGCCACCCATAAATCGACATATCAGGTTCGGCTCAAGCTAGGTTTTCACCCCTAGAGCTGCCCCCTGTCAGGTTCGGGTTGAGCTAGGCTTTCGCCCCCAAAGCTGCCCCCTGATCCAATAATCTTGGGATCGGCTTAAGCTAGGTATTTCGCCCCCAAAGCTGCCACCCGTACTCAGACATTAACCATATTTGCATTACTTTATTCATTACTTTGAGATTGATACAATGATGGTCATAACTTTACTTGAAGCTTTGGATCATTAACCAATGAGTGAGAGACATATGAATGGCATTATTGTAAATATTAGCTCATTGGAAACATACCATTATTGGAACTATTGAACAATAATCAATGGATAAGATACATGAATATAATCATTATTGGAACTTTGGAACACAACCTTATTGGGCTTTTGGAATACTATTCATGAACATGAGACATGAGATAAGAGATTCATAATTGATCAATAAGTAGGAAACATGTAGTAGAGACAATTGATAACCGGATATAGGATACCTTAGTACATTTTGGGAATGAGTAGGTACCATAACAAAGTGTACACTATATCCTGCATAAGGATATGGAAAGAGGAACCTTACATAACTTCACTTCCAAGTATGAATACACAAGCCTATGTATGAACATAATAGTCCAGCTTCTTCCTTACGTCTTACTCTACAATACAAGTTCATACCGGAACTTTCATTAGCAACTAGTCACTATATAGGCGTACAAGACGACAATGGACTATGTGACTACCATATAACGTCATGTCACCCCCTTACAATACAATCCACTGCATTTTCATATCAACAACACCATAACATTACACACATTGACCAAAAGATCATACATCGATAGCATTTCACACCATACTTGCCCTTTACGCTTTTCCTTTTATCATTACGTCGTAATTATTCCTTTATATAAACATCTGAACCATCATACATACTTAACATAATCCGACACACCTCCATAATACACTTTAAAGTCATTAAAACGCCATCACAAGTTGATAATTACATCCAAAAAGGGTATCGGGGCTTTCGGGGATCAACTAGAGACGGAAGCATACAAAACCAAATCTGGAGGTGACCTGTGCTGCCACATGTGCACATAGGTGTCTGAGATGCACGTGAATATTGTCCTTGGAAAATTCCAGGGCCTTCTGCGTTGGCATCTGCGCCCGCAGATGCCCTCGTCTGCGGGGGCGGATGCCCATTTTGGTTCGAAATGACTCTTTTTGGGTCTTTGAATGGTCCATGATCACAATCAAACATATTTGAACATATTTTTGATCATATTAAACACCAACATTCATCCATTGTCTCACAACACACATAACAACACCCAAAACTACATTTCACGGCCAATACGACACCAAAACCATAACCAATATCGCAACAACAATTCCAAATGTTATGCACAAGAATAAAACAAAGTAAGACCATAATCACATCTCACATGTCAATATTTACTCCACCAAGTTCACTTCCTTCAAAACCACAAGTCCATAGCCAAGTTTACAAGAAAAACCACCCTTCGATTTAGCAAACATGTACACTTCACTTATTGTGAACTTCTCAATGATCCACCAACATAACCAACATAATATACACCATATATTATGCATAAAATATATTAATACATCATAATATATACTTACCAAGTCTTACCAATTGATGATCTTGGCCCAAAGAGTGACTTAGGGTTCTTGAGAGCAAAGGAGATAATGTTGGAAAAATCTAGAAAATGTTATGAGAGTTCAAATGAATAAAATCTGATTTTCCTACTTTATATAGTCCCTCATGTCTCCCTTATCCTTTCCTTAGCATTTAATACAATGTTGATTTGGTCAAATGGATCAAATTTGGAAGAATGGGTCAAAAACCCCATGTTGGGCCATGTCTTCTTGTTATTTTGGGCTTCATTTTTGGGCCCAATTATACAATACTTATTAAGTGCCCACAATTCAATACAAAATTCATCAATTCTCTCAAGTTTTCATTTTTCCCTAAATGTTACGATTGTCAGCTAAACTCAGAAACGTACGGGGTGTTACAATCATGATCCCATATCATCTCAGCAACAATTTTGGTAAGTCATCATCTTTAGAAAACAAGGATATTATTAATTCCTTATTTAAGTTATTTTAGCAATTTAGACAGTTAGAGTTAGTTGGGGGCTTGTTCCAACAACTTGCCATTAGTAGAGGCTTTCAGATAGGCAGTTAGATATGTTTTCAGCTTTATGTTTTTGTCAGACTTATATCCATTGGATTAATCTTTATTATTTCCCCAGTTAGCTTTCATATTCTGTAATCTTTTTCATCTATCTTTGGTGTTCTTAGTGTCATGCCAACCCATGGGTTAGTTTAGGGCCACTTTTGGTTCTAAGCACTATGTTGTGACTAGGGTGTAATTTCGGGTCGTGACAACCACAATAGCTAACTGTACCTTGGGAGTATAATAACCAATAATAGAAACCTATCCTGGCGGCTGAACATCTCCTATAGTATGTGAACCATCCGGTGTACCTGGTAAAATACCTATTTGGGGATTGCTATCAAAATGGCACAAACTATGAATCAACAATCCTGTAGCACCAGAGTACAACAAAACCCTGAGGGCCCTGAGCTGGTACCATATCCTCAGGTTGATAAGCCTCATTATCCGGATCAATCTTAGGCTCAAGAGAGGCCGCTCTACCTCATCCCCCACCATCTGTGCAAAAAAAATGGAATATAAGTTTAGAATACGGGGCATGAATAACACGCATGTTAAGGAATCAAATTAGAGGTGTTTCCTAAAAGTGTCTTGTAGCCTCCCGAAGATAGATACGAATGTGTCACACCCCAAATCCCATTGAGGCGGAATGACACCCGAAGCCGTTAAGGCTCAAGAGAACCAACCTTCATTCATGTACACTCATATGCATGTCACTAAATGAACAACCCTCTATCATACATAAATACAAGATACCAATGGCGGAAGTCATGGAGAAATATTCAATAGATATGAAACTTGGCCGTTGGGGCCATCAAGTCAAAATGGACATACATTCTTTCATTCATCTTACAATGTCTACAAAGCCTCTAACAGATACATAAACAACCTAAATTCGGGACAAGTCCCCACTTTATACAATCCTTTATACAATATCAAAACAAATGTACATAATGACTCAAAAAGCCCCGAATCAATCTGGAGCTCACCAATAGTTTGCGGATGACTCGTAGCCTACTGTGGAGGTCTACTAGCACTTGTGCCTACAACAAGTAAGGTAAGTCCCCCAAGGGACGTCAATACGAAAAAATGTACTGAGTATGTAAGGCAATAAGTAACTGCGTGAAATATAGAAACTCAAATAAAGTCAAAAATGCAAGTGGGTACTCAATATGGATGAACCACCGTTCTGTATGTGTGGAACTATGTACATTACATTCATTAATTTCTTTACTTTTACGTTCATTACTGTTAAATAATATCGTCATATATTACCGTCAAATAATACCGTCATATATTACCGTCAAATAATACCCGAGCCCCAACTGATCAGTGGGTCATAAAATAACATAACATAACATAAATCAATAAAGCAAGTTTGACATCAAGCTAGGCTTTTGCCCCACTGAGCTTCCCCCCTGATCCAATAATCTCGGGATTGTCTCTAGCTAGGCTTTCGCCCCTTTGAGCTACCACCCATAAATCAATAAAGAAGGTTCAGCATCGAGCTAGGCTTTACCCCACTGAGCTTTCCCCCTGATCCAATAATCTCGAGATCATCTCTAGCTAGGCTTTCTCCCCTTTGAGCTACCACCCAGTCTCAAAGAACCATAAAGTAACCATAAATTAAACATATATGCATTACTTCTTTCCTTTACTTTTGTGAGATTGATACATTGGTGGTCATAAACATTATTGGAACTTTGGGAACAATAGTCAATGAATACGATACAAGTGAATGACAATTTATAACGAACCTGGAATGTGACACTTTAGAACATTTTGGAATAGAAACAAGTTCGGTAACAATGAGAATAATAGGTGCTGCCAAAAATACGGTCAAGAGGAACCTTACATACCTTATCTTCCCAATATGAATACACAATCCAATATGTGAATATAATAATTCATCACATTCCTTACGTGTTACTCTACAACCCAAGTACATAACGGAGTTTACGTTAACAACTACCTATATTACAAGTGCATAAGACGACAATGAGCTACATGAATGCCATATAACTTCATTTCCCCCTCCACAATACAATTCATTCCATTACGACACCAACAACATCAAAATATGCCACACACCAACCAAGACATCATAAACTGATAGCATTTCACACCAAGTTTACACTTTATACTTCCTCATTAACACCACGTCATATTTACTCCATCAGGTCATCTCAATACCTTTCACCCTAACACATAAAACAATAATGCATAATTGATACGATTCAAAATTCCTCCAGAATACCTCTTAGGGCCATTCCAATGGTACCATAAGTTGATAATTGCATCCAAGAAGGGTATAGGGGCCTTGGGGGGTAAAAGAGAAGAAAAAACAAACAAAATGAAATTCTGGAATGGTCTGTGGAGCCACTTGTGCCCATAGGAGGGTGAGATGTGGACGCAGGTGCCCATCTTGCCCTGTCCAGGGCCACCTGTGTTGGTATCTGCGCCCGCAGGTGCCCCATCCGCGAAGGCGGATGCCCGATTCGGCCAAAATGGGTCTCTTTTGGGTCCTTTTTTGTAATAAATGGTCCATGGCCATGAGTAAGATTATATTTTAATATTTTAGGTTAACTTGGATGCCAATGAATAACCATGGTTTCACAACGCACATAAACATCACAAATTGTATTTTCCTTTCAATACACCACCAATTCCATGCATAATTTCATAACAACAATTCCATAAGTCATATACAAAGAGAAAGAAAGTTAGGGACAAAAACAAATCTTAAATATTTACATTTAATCCATCAAGTTCACTTCCTTTAAAACCATAAGTCCACTTTCATGTTTAGAAGGCAAAACCCTTTACCGATTAAGCAAACATAGACCGTTTCACACATAGTGGACTGCTCAACACTTTGCCAATATAACCAACATGATTTATACACCCTCTCATGCATATAATATCTTAAACCATAAGAGTAAATACTTACCAAAGCTTTCAAAGAGATGATCTTGTCCAAGGGAATGATATCTTAGGGTTTGAAAGAGAAATGTAATATTGTTGGAAAATTCTTGAAATGAGCATGTGTCTTTTGGTGAATAAAATCTGATTTTTGTGCCTTTTATAGGCCCTCATGGTCATCCTTAGCCATACACTTAGCCATAAATGTTATGTTTACTTGGTCAAAGGTGGAATGGATCATTTCTCCATTTGGGCCATGTCTTATGGCGTAATTTTGGGCCTTTATTGAGCCCATTAGCACAAGACTAATTCAGCCCACTTAAATTAATGGGTAATACCCCAACAATCTCAATTTTAAATAATTCCATAAATGTTACTGTAATAACATAGGTTCGGAAATGTATATGGTGTTACATCCTTCCCCCCTTAGGAACATTCGTCCTCGAATTTTGGTAACATTATTCAAGTCTAAGTTTATCCTTCATGTTACTATATACACAAAATTCTTATAGATACTTACTTGTTATTACTCCAGTCCCACATCCTAAACTTTCTCTTCCGTTTGAACAAATGAGGGTACTTAGACTTCATCCTTTCCTCGGCCCCCCATGTGATCTCTTTTACTTGTTGATTTCTCCAAAGCACTATTATGGAAGCTACTTCTTTTTTTTTTTTCCTTAATCTCTTCATAGTTGAGATCCTCCATAACTTTTACATCTTCAATGGGAGCAATACGAGATGGATCTCTTATACACTTTCTAAGCATTGAAACATGAAATACTGGATGAACTGTGGAGAGTTCTTGGGGTAGTGCCAATTCATACGCAACTTGACCAAATTTTCAGACAATCTCATATGGCACGTTATATAGGGCCAACTTTCCTTTTGTTCCAAATCTCATTACCCCTTTCATTGGTGACACTTTCAAGAATACCCAATCACGTCGGGTAAATTCTAGCCCTCTTCTTTTAACATCGGCATATGACTTGTGTCGACTTTGGGCCGTTTGTAGCCGCTGTTGTATCATCTTAACTTTTTCCATAGCTTGATGAACAAGATGTGGCTTGAATAAGGCAGTTTCACCCACTTTAAACCATCCAATTGGTGATCTACACTTTCTTCCATATAAAGCTTCATAAGGTGCCATTTTGATACTTGAATGATAGCTATTATTGTAGGCAAATTCAATAAGAGATAAATGATCATCCCAACTACCTTTAAAGTCCAATGTACAAGCTCGTAGCATATCTTCAAGTGTTTGTATAGTACGTTCTGCTTGTCCAACTATCTGAGGATGAAAAGCTATACTTAAATACACTTGGGTTCCCAAACTTCTCTGAAAAGACTTCCAAAAGTGTGCAGTAAATTGAGCTTCCCTGTCCTATATAATAGAGATTGGAACTCCATGTAGTTGTACTATCTCTTTAATTAATATACAACCTCGCATAATTTTCAGCTGTGTAGGTGGTCTTGACCGATAGGAAGTGTACTGACTTGGTAAGCCTGTCAACTATTACCCATATGGAATCAAATTTTCGTAGTGTATGAGGCAAACCTGTGATGAAATCCATGTTAATCATATCCCACTGCCAAGATGGAAGATTTATACATTGCATGTAACCTCCAGGCTTCTGATGCTCTACTTTTACTTGTTGACAATTTGGACATTGGGCTACAAATTCTGCAATGTTCTTCTTCATGTTACCCCGCCAGTACATTTCTTTCAATTCATGATACATTTTAGTGACTCCCCGATGATTAGAATACCGTGAATGATGTACCTCTGTCATAATCCATCTCCTTAGCTTATCTACATCCGGTACACACAATCTACTTTGGCACTGAAGCACTCCCTCTTGCGTAAAATCAAATGCCTTTGTCAACCCTTGTTGTACATTCCCCTTCAGCTAAAATAAAATAGGATCCGCATCCTATTTCTCTTTCACCTCAGCTACTAATGAAGATTCTACCGCATTGTGCACAATAACCCCTTCATCTGGAGATTAAAGAAGACGAACTCCCAAGCTGGCTAGTTGATGTAGATCCTTGACTATACCTTGCTTTTCCCGGATGGTATGATATATCAATAGAGTAAAACTTTAATAGTTCAAGCCACCTCCGCTGCCTCAGATTTAAGTCCTTCTGCTCAAAGATATATTACAAACTTTTGTGATCGGTATATATATCAACATGAACCCCATACAAGTAGTGGAGACATATCTTTAAAGCAAATATCATAGCTGCTAGCCCAAGATCATGTGTTGGATAATTTCTCTCATGTGGTCGCAACTGTCTTGAGGCATAAGTTATTACTTTACCGTACTACATCAATACACATCCTAGGCTGACTCTTGAAGCATCAAAATATACCGCATACCCCTCTATACCCTCTTGAAGTACCAACACGGGTATAGAAGTCAATTTATCCTTCAACTTCTAGAAACTCATCTCACATGCATCATTCCACTGACACTTGGTTGCCTTGTGGGTTAGCTTTGTTAAAGGTGCCAAAATGGAAAGAAAACCCTTCAACAAATCTTCAATTCTGGGGAGAGGATATTTATTCTTGATTGTTACCTTATTCAGTTGCCGATAATCAATGTACATTCTCAACGTGCCATCTTTCTTCTGTACGAATAATGCTGGTGCACCCCAAGGGGACATACTAGGCCTTATGAATCCCTTTTCCAACAAGTCTTTTAATTGCTCCTTCAATTCTCATAACTCTGTCGGGGCCATCCTATATGAAGGAATAGAGATAGGCTGAGTGCCTGGAAGCACATCAATACCAACTCTACTTCCAGTTCTAGAGGCAAACTTGGAAGATCTTCAAGAAATACATCAAGGAATTCATCTACCACTGGAACCGATTCAAGAGTTGGTGGTTTCACATCGGTATCTTGCACTCTTACTAGATGGAATATGTACCCCTTGGATATCATTTTCCTTGCCTTAAGATAGGAAATAAATTTACCTCTCGGTGCTCCAACATTACCCCTCCATTCAAGGACGATCTTTTGTGGGAAATAGAAATGTACCTTCTTAGCTCGGCAATCTACCGTGGCATACTAAGAAGCCAACCAATCCATACCCATGATAACATCAAAATCTATCATTTCCAGCTCAATAAAATCCACTAACGTATCATGGTCACAAACAGTTACTATACAATTACGATAAACTCTTTTGGCTATACTAGACTTACCAACGGGTGTAGATACTTCAAATGGCTTAGCTAAATATTCTGGTGTCCTATTAAATTTTTCAGCAATCAATGGAGTAACACATGATCACGTAGAACCTGGATCAATCAATGCATATACATTATGTGAAAAGTCAGATAATGTACCTGTAACCACATCGGGAGAAGCCTCCAAATTCTGCCGATCTGCTAAAGCATAGGTACGGTTTTGTACTCCACTCCACTAGAACTAGCGGATCCTCTAGCATCTCTACCATGACCACTAGGTTGTACACCCGACAAAGATGACGCAACGGTGGACCCAGCAGGTCGCGCCATACTATTCATGCCCCTTCTTGGGCAGTCTCTCACCATATGCCCGGATATACCGCACCAAAAGAAAATATTCGTTCCAAACCGGTATTCCCTTAAATAAAGCTTCCCGTAATGTTGACACGACTGGCGAGAAAACCTAGATTGGTTCATACTTCCTTTCTCTCGATACCCCGCTATTTGTGAACCTCGAATTCCACTACTTTGCCCAACGTGACTGCCTCTAAACCCTTGGAATTGGGATGGGGTACCTGCTGTAGGATAAGAAAATGATGGTCTCAGAGGTCTATTAAAAACTTGAGGCCTAAATTCTCCTTGGGACGCCATAAACTGTCCCATAGGTCTAGCCCTTTTTGATGGCCTTCTTTCAAATTCTGGTCCTCTTCTCCTTTGCCTCTGATCCTCCATCTTCTGTGCAAAAACTTGTATTCTAGCTATATCCATATCTCTGTTCAACACAGCAATAGTACAATCTCTCACCAAATATGGCTCTAATCAGTTCACATACCGATGGACTCTATTGTCCATAGTGGATACTACATTCGGAGCATACCTAGCCAAAGAGTTAAATCGAAGACTGTACTCTTTGACGCTCATATTCCCTTGATGAAGATTCAGAAATTAGTCTGCACGAGCCTCTCGAATCTCATAGGAAAGATAATGATCAAGGAATGCCACTTTGAATTCTTCCCAACTAGCTGGAAGGGCACCAATACCCCTTGATCGTTTCCAATCTTCGTACCATAATATAGCCTCACCTTTCAATATATATGCCGCAAGCTCAACTATTTCTACACCAGATACATGCATGACATCCAAAGCCCTTTGGATTTGATCTATAAAGTCTTGCAGATCTTCACTAAGGTTTGATCCGGTGAATGTGGGAGGATCCAATTTCAGAAAATCCTGTGTCCTTCGACTAGCTGCCCTATCCGCATCGCCATTACTTATAGTCGGACCAACTTGTCCTTGATATTGTGAAGCAACTATACGAGTCAACATTTGCACCGTATTTCTGAGATCCTTCTCAGTAGCATTAACAGGCGATTCTGCGGGTACTCCTCTCCTTCTTGGCTCTCCTGGAGATGGAAAAGAAAAAAAAGCCCACGATGCAAACTCAGTTTCAGTCCCACCTTGACTAGCTTGGTCAGGTGGTGATCTACTAGTTCCTTCTCCGGCAAGCATATCTACCTTCTTACCTTTGACCCTACCTCGTCTTGTAATCGGCATTTTACTATAACAAAGGAAAACAATTTTCAAAGGTCAAATATGACTCCACCTACAACTTTGGCTCTATTGCACGATCTAAGACATGAAGAAAAGAAACAACTCCTAAATACACCATAGCCTCCTTCTTATAAATGTGGTGCACAACACATCCATAAGCAAGAATCTACTCGGACACGACTTTGTAGACACCCTTAGGACGACCTGCTCTGATACCACTTTTGTCACACCCCAAATCCCATTGAGGCGGACTGGCACCCAAAGCCGTTAAGGCTCAAGAGAACCAACCTTCATTCATGTACACTCATATGCATGTCACTAAATGAACAACCCTCTATCATACATAAATACAAGATACCAATGGCGAAAGTCATGGAGAAACATTCAATAGATATGAAACTTGGTCGTTGGGGCCATCAAGTCAAAATGGACATACATTCCTTCATTTGTCTTACAACGTCTACAAATCCTCTAGAAGATACATAACCAACCTAAAGTCGGGACAAGTCCCCGCTTTATACAATCCTTTATACAATATCAAAACAAATGTACATAATGACTCAAAAAGCCCCGAATCAATCTGGAGCTCACCAATAGTTTGCGGATGACTCGTAGCCTACTGTGGAGGTCTACTAGCACTTGTGCCTACAACAATTAAGGTAAGTCCCCCAAGGGACGTCAATACGAAAAAATGTACTGAGTATGTAAGGCTATAAGTAACTGCGTGAAATATAGAAACTCAAATAAAGTCAAAAATGCAAGTGGGTACTCAATATAGATGAACCACCGTTATGTATGTGTGGAACTATGTACATTACATTCATTACTTTCTTTACTTTTATGTTCATTACCGTCAAATAATACCGTCATATATTACCGTCAAATAATACCATCATATATTACCGTCAAATAATACCGTCATATAATACCGTCAAATAATACTTGGACCCTAACTGATCAGTGGGTCATAACATAACATAACATAACATAAAAAAAATCAATAAAGCAGGTTCGACATCAAGCTAGGCTTTTGCCCCACTGAGCTTTCCCCCTGATCCAATAATCTCGGGATCGTCTCTAGCAAGGCTTTCGCCCCTTTAAGCTACCACCCATAAATCAATGAAGAAGGTTTGGCACCGAGCTAGGCTTTGCACCATTGATATTTCACCATGATACAATAATCTCAGGATCATCTCTAGCTAGGATTTCGCCCATTTGAGCTACCACCCGGTCTCAAAGAACCATAAAGTAACCATATATGCATTAATTCTTTCCTTTACTTTTGTGAGATTGATACATTGGTGGTCATAACATTATTGGAACTTTAGGAACAATAGTCAATCAATAAGAGACATGTGAATGACAATTTATAACGAACCTGGAATGAGACACTTTAGAACATTTTGGAATAGAAACCAGTTCGGTAACAATGAGAACAACAGGTGCTGCCAAAAATACGGACATGAGTAACCTTACATACCTTATCTTCCCAATATGAATACACAATACAATATGTGAATATAACAATTCAGCTCCTTCCTTACATATTAATCTACAACACAAGTACATAGCGGAGTTCACGTTAACAACTAACTACATTACAAGTGCATAAGACGACAATGAGCTACATGACTGCCATATAATGTCATTTCCCCCACCACAATACAATTCACTGCATTACTACACCAACAACATCAAAACATGCCACACATCAACCAAGACATCATAAACTGATAGCATTTCACACCAAGTTTGTACTTTATACTTCCTCATTAACACCACATCACATTTACTCCATCAAGTCATCTCAATACCTTTCACCCTAACACATAAAACAATAATGCATAATTGATACGATTCAAAATGCCTCCGGACTACCCCTTAGGGCCATTCAAATGGTACCATAAGTTGATAATTGCATCCAAGAAGGGTATAGGGGCCTTGGGGGGTCAAAGAGAACCAAAAACAAACAAAATGAAATTCTGGAATGGTCTGTGGAGACACCTGCACCCGCAGGTGGGTGAGATGTGGCTGCAGGTGCCCATATGGCCCTGTATAGGGCCACTTGCGTTGGCATCTGTGCCCGCAGGTGCCCTATCCGTGAAGGCGAATGCCCAGTTCGGCCAAAATGGGTCTCTTTTGGGTCCTTTTTTGTAATAAATGGTCCATGGCCATGAGTAAGCTTCTCTTTTCATATTTTAGGTTAACTTGTATTCCAATGAACAACCATAGTTTCACAATGCACATAACCATCACAAATTATATTTTTCTTTCAATACACCACCAATTCCATGCACAATTTCATAACAACACTTCCATAAGTCATATACAAAGAGAAAGAAAGTTAGGGACATATACACATCTTACATATTGGCATTTAATCCATCAAGTTCACTTCCTTCAAGACAACAAGTCCACTTTCAAGTTTAGAAGGCAAAACCCTTTACCGATTAAGCAAACATAGAATGTTTCACACATAGTGGATTGCTCAACGCTTTACCAACATAACCAACTTGATTTATACACCCTCTCATGCATATAATATCTTAAACCATAAGAGTAAATACTTACCAAAGCTTTCAAAGCGATGATCTTGTCCAAGGGAATGATATCTTAGGGTTTGAAAGAGAAATGAAATATTGTTGGAAAATTCTAGAAATGAGCATGTGTCTTTTGGTGAATAAAATCTGATTTTTGTGCCTTTTATAGGCCCTCATGGTCATCCTTAGCCACACACTTAGTCATAAATGTTATGTTTACTTGGTCAAAGGTGGAATGGATCATTTCTCCATTTGGGCCATGTCTTATGGCTTAATTTTGGGCCTTTATTGAGCCCATTAGCACAAGACTAATTCAGCCCACTAAAATTAATGGGTAATACCCCAACCATCTCAAGTTTAAATAATTCCATAAATGTTACAGTAATAACATAGGTTCGGAAATGTATGGGGTGTTACAAAATGTCAAAGTATCAATCTGTAATACTCGATTAGACATCCCACTCTTTTTCTCATGAGATTGGTGAACCTAGTGCTCTAATACCAATTTGTCATGATCCAAAAGGTGAGGTCATGATGGAACCTACACTAACTAACCATGTTAGGTAATCCCAACACTAAACAAGATAAAGAAATAAGGAAAGGAAATAAATGAAACCCAAATATGAAACTTAATAATAAAGTCAGACCTAATATATATAAAATAATATCCAAACCTGAACAAAATACAACTCAATACCAAAATGTGATATCATGAGTAAAGAGCACTAATACCAATAAATAGTATAAAATACACAACTCTATCTCTGAATAATAGGATAAAGACATAATAAAGATACGATGAAGTCTAGGAAAAGGCTTCTATCGGGGAGCTCACCAGTACTTCAAAGCTGCCTCAACAAGCACAAACTCAAGCTCTATGGGTTGCACTCAAACTAGTATCTGGATTGAAAGGGTACAAAAATAGGAGTGAGTACGGTCTACTTGTACTCAGTAGGCATCATAGGCTGAACAAGCAAAGTAGAAAACTAAACAAGTAAAGGATACTATAAGCACACTTCCACCTACATACAGTAAAGTTCCTAATGGTGGCTCAAACTGTATCACCTAAAAATTCTACATGTATAATAACAGTGTAAGACTACACATAAATATATAAAGGAACGCTAAATACACGATATCAAACAAATAAAAAAATGCAAGTAACGTAATGCAATGCAATGGCCATGATGTAATGTCTCAATATCACCGTATACACCTTTCAGGAGAAAGCTACCAGGATAGGACACCATGGGGGGTTCGTAACCCATACACTATCACAATCTCATATCTCAATCAACTTTGCCGGTATATCCCTCTGTCAAGGGGTTTTATAAAGTGTTTCATTTATATTTCAAAATCAATATTTCTCAATGGTACCAATTCCAAGCATAGGGATGAATGAAACAAGCATGCATACTCATATCCAAATCAATATCATATAATGAATCAATTCAATAATGGTATAAATGAGATCAAATCTCCTCAATGTCAATAAATCATGATGTAAGCCATCACATGGCAATGCAGTAATAAATAGTCATGTGAGACATCAATAATATCAATCCAAGCCCCTCTCTCGGGTGTCACAATAAAATAAAGGAAAATAATGCTCAAATAAGGCCAATTATATCAATTCAAGCCCCTACTCGGGCATCACAATAATGATAAAGGAAAATAATGCTCAAATAAGGTCAATACCATCCCTTACACAAGTTTCACAATAATAATAATCCGTCAAGTCAATAATAATATTCACATAATCCCCCACATAGGAAATGCAACAAAAATATGATCTCAAAATATGAATCTTACGATAAAATCCCCAATCCATAAAATACTTTACATGAATGGTTAACTATCCAGCCTGATCTGAAGAACATTAAGTCATAACCTACCTCAAAAAGCAAAACCCAAGCCTGGACCATTTAACAAGGATATTTTTCTTTTCATGCAGCCTTGAAATGAACCAAATCTATCAAAACATAATCTACACATCAAAAGGAGTCCAATGATACCCATATTAGCTGTTTTCATTCCAGGTCCAAAAATAGTATGAAAATCGACCTAGAAGGAAAAAAGGTAAAATTAGAATTTTATTAAGCATCATGTTTCCCATACTCTTAAGTATTCTAAATATGAAAACCCATTAAAAAAACAAGTTGAAATCGAGGTCGAAATCAAAGAAAAACCATTTTCTCTCTTTACCAGGTGAAACCCCAAAAATTCTAATTTATAATCCATGTTTTGAAAATGATTAAGTAAAATAATCAATGAATAAGGATGTAAATCAAGATTAGAAGCTCAACCAAGTTCAATTTTATGAAAAATAATCTTTAAAATTGTCAAAATCGAGACCTCAAAGCTTAAAAATGGAAGAATGGAATAAAACAGAAGAATAAGGAATTTTATACTAATGACATCACCTAGGAGGTCATATTGTCACCTAAGCAACATAACCTAAGAAGCCAGACTATTGCAAAGGCAGTAGTCACTTGCCACACATATGATTGCTTAGGGTGCCCTTTGCTCGCCAAGACGGTATCGCTAAGACAATAATCACATCCCTAAGGCGATGGTGATGGTTCAATCAAACCATTGCTAAGGAATTCAAAGGTCCACCTAGGTGCTACTTCTAAGGCAACCTAATGGACGTTTAGGCTGTTGCATCAGAAATGAGATTTAGCTAAAAATAAAGGACTAAAAATAACTCCAGATGGACCCTTGAGATTCGATCGAGAGCCCATAAAAATTATCCAATAATGTTACTATTCTAATTTTGATGTTGTGGACTCAATTGAACCATTGTATTTACCAAAAATGTTTGTTATCAACAAGTTAACCCCCGAGGACCCCTTTTAAGCTAATTTAACTAGTTTATCATCTAAGAGGTCAAAACTCATTATAAAGGCTTGGAACTTGAAATAATAATGCTTATAACCTAAAATTAATATTTCAAACCAAATTGAACTAACAAAATCACCATCCGATGCTCGAATCATGAAATATTGACCAAAGTCAAACTAGTCACTTTCAAGGCTACTCAAAAACTCAAATTCTATGAAATCACTCTTGAACGGTTCAGGGACCATCCAACCAACTCAACAACTCATAAATTGCATATAAGAACTATTGGAAAGGGAAAAATGGTCAAAACATAGCAAAAGATAAAAATCACCACTAGGGTTGTTACATTTTTGGTCCTCTCTCTGATTAAATCCCTTCATTATTCTTTGATTTATCCTATATTTTACGGACTGATTTGATCTATAAATCAAGGGCTGATAATGAATTTTTGGCATATGATCCTTGTCCCAAGAGGGATGTTATTGCGGTTCTAATTTTCAAATTCCATAAGCGGGCACTATCAGTGATTCTTGACCTAATTTTTGGCACGAAATGGAAACTCACAATATGGATTCTGTTGTTCTTTTTTTGATGCCTAGATTATTATTTTGATTGTATGTTAGCGGTTGGAGGCTTCTTGGAAGGGAAAAGGCTCGATTTAGTAGATTGCAAGTGCACTCATTAGCCTCCAGGTAGGCTATGACTTACCTTCCTTTAGACTTTGCTCATTTATTGTGTTCGCATGGTAAATTGATAATTATTGGTGGGGAATTATGGTTTAAATAGTATTTTAGGTATTTTATGATTCTTATATCCGGTTAGGGGGCTTTAGGATAGATTTCTTTCTTGAATTTCTTAGGCATGAGAGTTTTTCTCCTTTAGGACTTGGCTTAGCATAGCTAGGTCCCTTGAGTTTGAATTTAGATGCCTTCATGTAGGTTTGGGTAGTTTTTTGCCTTAGGTTGGATTTTAGGGTTTGAGGTTAGCATTATCATTCTTTTTAAGATAAAGTACCTTAGGATAACATCCTTTACTATTGTAAATAACTATGAAGTACTTAGGTGGGTTAATTATTGAAATAAAATTTTGTTGGCTCGCTATGTTGTGTTTCTTTGACTCTGCGTCCCTGGAATTTTAGTATTTTATCCTTAAAACACTATTTTCACCATGACAAATGGGATTTTTAAATACTTTTAAGGAATTTGGATTTTTAAAAAAGGAAAATGGACTAATTAGTCCTAGTAAAAGTCTGGGCACTTTCTTTTATTCATTATTGCTTATTTAGTTCTGGTTTGAGTTCAGAACTTGACCTTAAAGCTTATCTATACTTGATACGGGTGGTACAAGCTGTCCAACAAGTACCCAACCATTCACACGAAGCCAAGCTCAGAAATTACAAAAACTCCAAGCCTTGTTCATGCAAATGGCCGTGTGTGAGTTGCTGATTGAACCACCTAAGGATCTAAATGTTTTAAAGTGTGAAGAGGGACCTTGAAAATATAAGTCACAAGGGCCACATGGAACACTCCAAGGCCGGCTGCCCCAAGGGCTAGACTTGTCATTTTATCTTTCATTTTGGATGTAATATAAATAGACCATCTTAGTGTTATTAGCCCTAGTTCACTCATTATATTTTTGAAGACAAAACTCTTGTAACACTAAGGACTTCTCTCTCTCCATTGGAGAAGCTCCAAAATCGAAACTCACAAGTGGAGTTACACTTTTGTTGTATCTTGGCTAGAAACAAGGATCTTGAGGTCATTGAGTTCCTCTTGGTCTAAGTAAGAACTTGGTGTTTATATTCAATAGTCTTAGGGTCCTTTCTTGATGTTAGGGTTCTTAGTCTCTTGAATATTATATGTCAAGTTAACTATATTTTATTATCTTGTTGTTGTTGTCTTTGAGATCTTGAAGTCTAGTGAAGTCGTGTGGGGCTCTTTCGATTCACTAGCATTGTGTTCAACTTGTTAAATCTTGTGTTTGTTGGGTTTTCTTGTTGTTGGTTGGCTGATTTCGTGGCTGGTTGTTGCATATTTGTGTGTTGTGGACTTGATATTGTATCATTTGGTATCAAAGCAAGACCGGTGGTGTTCCAACACTACCCATCTTGGGCTTGCTCTCGGCCAAAACAAAAAATAAAGAAAAGAAAAGAGCACAATCTGTCCATTGTTGCCTTTGGCTGAGAATATTGTTGTGTGTATAGATCAAGGTGTTGTTTTACTTGTTTAGTGTGTTTCTAGTGATGGTTTATTTCTCACCAACACTAAAGTGTCTAGATCTAAAAGTTGAGCTTAAAAAAAAAATAAAAATTGGCCTTTGTTGTGGTGACTTGAAAGGTGGACCGTAGGTTGTATGTTGTTGATGACAATTGGTGGTTGTGTTATGTGCTTGAAGAAGTTGATGTTGTGTTTATGAAGGTGTTGGGATTGTTGAGATGTTCATCTTATAAACTTGTTCATCTTGTTGAAAGTTGAGTTCATGTTGTAAGACCAAAAAGTCATAAAGCTGTTGGTGAAAGAAGACTTGCACACATCTCTTCCTAGACTTGACAACCACTTTTCCTTAAAACACGGAACCTTGTTTTATGGGATTAGTATAGTAAAATATTACCTTTTTGAGTTTGAAAAGTTGAAAAAGAGTACAAGACTTTACCTTCCCTCCAAAACCATTGTCATCTATTACAAGTTGTGTGAAATCTTAAAATTTCAGATTTGTAACAACAACAACAAAAAACGTGTGGGCCCAAGACCCATTTTCATGCTGCCACGTCACTAATAAGCTCAACTTTGGATATTCTTCTAGTTGCTAATTGTTGATTCTTGGTTTCCTTACTTGGTTCTAGAACTAATTTACAAACTAGTACATTCCTACTAGGTTGTCAATTAGTCCTTTGAATCCGTTTATTCGTGTCAACGATTACTTGAGTGCCCCAACGGCAAAGGGGACGGAAAACATGGTGATGTTGGTTAGGAAGAAGGAACTCTTCATGGATCATGATGAGGACACGCCTATGTTACTCTTGGCTCATTGTTTTAATACTAACCCCACTAATTCTTCCATTTCTCCTTTGATTTCTTGTGTGTTGCAGGATTATGAGGATGTATTTCCTAAGGAACTTCCACAAGGATTGCCCCCACTTCGGGGAATTAAGCACCAAATTTACTTTATGCCGGGATCACAATTGCCAAACAAGCCGGCTTATAGGAGCAATCCTACAGACACCAAGGAATTGCAACGTCAAGTTGAGGAGCTCCTCAACAAAGTGTATTTCAAGGAGAGTATGAGTCCGTGTGCTGTTTCGGTGCTATTAGTGCCAAAAAAAGACGGAATGTGGCGCATGTGTGTGGACTGCCGAGCCATCAACAAAATTATGGTAAAATATCGCCACCCTATTCCTCGGTTAGATGACATGCTAGATGAGTTGAATGGTTCATGTTTGTTTTCCAAGATTGATTTAAGGAGTGGCTATCACCAAATAAGAATGCAACCCGGTGATGAATGGAAAACCGCCTTCAAGACGAAGTTTGGTCTCTATGAATGGATGGTTATGCCATTCGGCCTAACAAATGCTCCAAGTACTTTTATGAGGTTAATGAATCATGTGATGAGGCCATTTATTGGAAAGTTTGTTGTTGTCTATTTTGATGATGTCTTGGTGTATAGTAAGTCTTTAGAAGAGCATGTGATGCATTTACAATGTGTGCTTGATGTCCTTAGAAAGGAAAAGTTGTATACAAATCTGGAAAAGTGCTCTTTTGGCGTTAATGAAGTTGTTTTCTTGGGTTTTGTTGTTAGTTCAAGAGGGGTCGAAGTGGATGAATCCAAGATAAATGCTATCAAAAATTGGCCAACCCCACAAACCATTGGAGAAGTAAGAAGCTTCCATGGGTTGGCTAGTTTTTATAGAAGGTTTGTCAAAGGATTTAGCACCATAGCCGCCCCCTTGACCGAGGTCATTCGGAAAGAACAACCCTTCAAGTGGGGTGTCGAGCAAGATAAGGCATTTGAAGCCTTGAAAGCTATGCTCATCTCCGCACCTTTGTTACAATTGCCCAACTTTGATAAGACTTTCGAAGTCGAGTGTGATGCGAGTAAAGTAGGGATAGGGGCTGTTTTGATGCAAGATTTGAAACCCATTGCTTACTTTAGCGAAAAGCTCAAAGGAGCAACTCTAAACTACTCCACGTATGATTTAGAGTTGTATGCCTTGATTAGAGCCTTGGCCACTTGGCAACACTACTTATGGCCTAAGGAGTTCGTGATCGAATGGACCATGAATCCTTAAAGCATCTTCGGGCCCAAGACAAGCTTAACAAACGGCATGCCAAATGGATTGAGTTTATTGAGACCTTCCCTTATGTTATCCAATACAAAAAGGGTAAGGACAATGTAGTGGCCGATGCTTTGTCTAGAAAACATGTCCTTGTGTCCACTTTGTTATCAAAATTGATGGGTTTTGAGAGTTTAAGAGAATTGTATCCCAAGGACCCTCACTTTGCTCCTATCTTTAGGGAATGCGAAGAATTGGGTAGGGAAAAGTGGGATTCGGCTAGGGGTTCAAATCCCTATGCCAAGTTTGATGGTTACTTATTTAAAGGTAGACGATTGTGTGTACCTCTAGCTCTTGGAGTGAATTATTTGTGAGGGAAGCATATGATGGCGGTCTAATGGGTCATTTTGGGGTCGAAAAGACCCTCGGAATATTGGAGGAGCAATTCTATTGGCCCAAAATGCGCAAGGATGTGACTAGGATTTGCGGCCAATGTGTAGAATGCAAGAGAGCCAAATCTCGTCTCCTACCTCATGGGTTGTACACCCCGCTGCCCACTTCTCTACGTCCTTGGCTTGATATATCTATGGACTTTGTGTTAGGGCTGCCAAGGACTCGACCAGGACGGGATAGTATTTTTGTTGTATTCGACCGATTTTCTTAAATGGCGCACTTTATTCCTTGCTCTAAATGTGATGACGCCCCTAGCGTGGCCTCGTTATTTGTTGATAATGTTGTTAGATTGCATGGTGTCCCGAGGACCATTGTGAGTGATAGGGACTCTAAGTTCCTAAGCCACTTTTGGAAGTCCATGTGGGGTAGGCTTGGTACCAAGTTATTGTTCTCTACGTCCTGCCACCCACAAACCGATGGCCAAACGGAAGTAGTAAATAGGACTTTGGGTGCTATGCTACATTCCATGGTTAAGGGAAAATGACTTCTTGGGAAGAGCACTTACCATTGATTGAGTTTGCCTATAACCGTGTCATACACTCAAGTACGGGAATGACTCCCTTTGAGTGTGTATACGGCCTTAACCCCTTCACCCCTTTGGATTTAACGCCTTTGCCAAGTGATCTCATGATTAGCTTAGATGGAAGCAAGCGGGAAGATTCTATGAAGAAGTTACATGATAGGGTGCGGCTTCAACTTGAGAAGAAAAACCAAGACATGGCAAGGAGGGGAAACAAGGGAAGAAAGAAATTCATTATTGAACCGGGAGATTGGGTGTGGGTGCATCTTCGGAAGGATCAGTTTCCATCCCAAAGAAAGTCTAAATTGATGCCTAGGGGTGATGGTCCCTTCCAAGTACTTGAGAGAATCAATGACAATGCCTACAAGATTGACCTTCCACCGGAATATCAAGTGCACAACACTTTCAATGTTTGTAATCTTTCTCTTGTGGAGGCGGTTGAAGATGACAAAGTGATGAATTTGAGGTCAAATTCCTCTCAATATGGAGAGGATGATACGGGTGGGACAATCTGTCCAACAAGTACCCGACCATTCACACGAAGCCAAGCTCAGAAATTATAAAAACTCCAAGCCTTTTTCATGCAAATGGCCGTGTGTGAGTTGGTGATTGAACCACCTAAGGATCTAAATGTTTTAAAGTGTGAAGAGGGACCTTGAAAATATAAGTCACAAGGGCCACATGGAACACTCCAAGGCTGGCTGCCCCAAGGGCTAGACTTGTCATTTTATCTTTCATTTTGGATGTAATATAAATAGACCATCTTAGTGTTATTAGCCCTAGTTCACTCATTATATTTTTGAAGACAAAACTCTTGTAACACTAAGGACTTCTCTCTCTCCATTAGAGAAGCTCCAAAACCAAAACTCACAAATGGAGTTACACTTGTGTTGTATCTTGGCTAGAAACAAGGATCTTGAGGTCATTGAGTTTCTCTTGGTCTAAGTAAGAACTTGGTGTTTATATTCAATAGTCTTAGGGTCCTTTCTTGATGTTAGGGTTCTTAGTCTCTTGAATATTATATGTCAAGTTAACTATCTTTTATTATCTTGTTGTTGTTGTCTTTGAGATCTTGAAGTCTAGTGAAGTCGTGTGGGGCTCTTTCGATTCACTAGCATTGTGTTCAACTTGTTAAATCTTGTGTTTGTTGGGTTTTCTTGTTGTTGGTTGGATGATTTCATGGCTGGTTGTTGCATATTTGTGTGTTGTGGACTTGATCTTGTATCAATACTTAGTCTCGATTTGAGTTCGACATGCATTATTATTGATTTTTGTTTGGGAATTCGATTTGAGTCTGGTATGGTTTATGGATATGGCTAGAGAACGAGAATACGGTACGTTCATTACACATCATGGTTTATTTTCATATTCCTTAATATTGTACTTTGGTTATTTCAGTATTACCTGTTGTTTGCATCTATCATGCTTATGGGGACTCAGTTAGGTTTGTTTTTTATTGTGTGTACCTCTTGGGCTTATAAGGGTACAATTAGGTTATAGTTAGCTGCTTGTTAATGCTTTTTGAGTTATTCTCTTACATTTCTTGTGTTTCCTAGTTTTATCCTATTACTTCTTTTCCAACCCCTCTTTTATTGCCTCTAGCTTACATTCGCTCTTTATTATGCTTTTACATTATATGAGCTCAGCTGATCTATGATGCTTACTGAGTACCGCATGTTTTGGTACATATACTACTATTATGTATCTTTTTCCTTGATGCAAATCCTAGTAATAATCATCATTATTGACGACACCCTCGAGCTAATCTGTTGATCAGGGATTAGGGTGAGCTTTCAGTATTCAGAGCTGATCCATCTCCTTCTCTTTTGGCATTAGTCTTATTTTGTATCATTCTGCAACTACCTTGTATATACTACACTTTTCTATTACTCCTTGTATTAATGGCTCTTATACTAGCTTTACCAGATCTTGGGGGGGACTCATTGTGTTTATTTTGTCCTTCCCTCTTATTTTGTATGCATGCCATGTATATTTTCTCCTATTAGTTGCCTCATTTACTACTCCTTGATTTCTGTCTCTTCTTGATGTTAGCCCATCACTTGATGTTTTGAGCTATGGTTTTGGCTTACCTATTGGTGCATTATGTAGGTGCCATCATGACCTGAACTTTTGGGCCATGACAGTTTGGTATCAGAGCCTAGGTTCACTGATATTGTTGGAACAATAGAAATGCCTAGTAGGGATCGGTATGATGACATCCATGTCTTATCTTTGGGAAGCTACAGTACATTCTTATAAAAATCTCACCTTTTTGATTTGTTATCATGTGTTGTGTCTATATTGGTTTCTAGATTCTCATTTATTTTACTCTTTGATAGATGGCTTGGATGAGGGCCACGACGGTCGAGGCCGAGGCCCTAGAGCTGGTAGTTAGGGCTCTAGTTAGGGGTAGAGGTAGAGGTCGACCCCGAGGTCAAGGTCGAGCTAGAGCTACGAAACCAGCTTGGGGCAAGGACAGAAAGCCTACACTAAAGCTGGTTAGTGATCTAGAGCTAGATATTATGCTAGAGGATCTGCCACCATAGCATCCAGTGGACTAGGGACCAGCCCAGGCTCCACCCAAATTTATAGCTATGTTTGTCCTTGAAAATGCCCTAGTATAGTTATTGGGTATGATTAAATATGAGACGACGGATGGGCCCTAGACATCCACTTAGGGAGTAGTACTGGGTGGGACAGGTATATGAGAGCAGTATGTAGCTGTAGCTTCTCAAGTAGAGGTTCCACTAGCACTATTAGTTGCACAACCAACAACAGCTCGACCATCCATGACTTCTGAGGAGTAGAAGATGTTGGGTTGGTTTCTTTGATTAGCTCCAGCGAGGGTTTTAGGAGCCCTAGGAAAGGATGCATATATGTTCTTTAACAGCTTTAATAAGATATTGTGTAATCTTAGCTTAGTGGATTTGTATGGTGTGGATTACACCATATTTCAGTTTGACAGTACAACAAGGCCATAGTGGAGAGGGTACCTTAACTGCTGACCAGCTAGGTCCCCTTCTATAATATAGGTTCAATTCTTCGAGGCCTTCTTAGAGAAGTATATGCCTCACAACATGCATAAATATTTGAGGGATGAGTTCTCTAGGCCAGAACAAGGCTCTATGATGGTATCTAAGTATGAGGCTATGTTTTATGAGTTAGCCAGACATGCCATAATAATTCTACCTATTGAGAACAAGAGAGTGTGATGCTTTGTTAGAGGGTTGAGACTTAAGCTCTGTATGGCTACCCAGAGCATAGTATCTTTAGGTAGATCATTTGTAGATATTGCTGATAATGATCATACTATGGAAGATATGCATCACAAGGCTCGTTGGGGAACAAATAAAAGACCCCATTATCAGGGTAGTTACATTAGTAGTTATAATAGGTCATAGTTCTGAGGTAGGGATTTCTAAGGTAGGCATCAACAGTAGTACCATCAGAAGAAGCCATATTAGTATTATGGTTAGTCTAGTAGGACTGTTCATATTGTACTTCAAATTTTAGATGGGGTCAGCCTAGTTATAGTGATTTCAATAGTGAGGGCATTGCTCAGTCATTTTGGGGTGTTCGGTCAGGGCCTTAAGGCTGTGGTGGCCATTTTGGGTCAATAGAATTCTCTCATTAGGTTAGGGCACTCGAGGACTTTCTTTTATTGTAGGGTTATTGGTCACTTTTCTATACAGTGCCCCCCGCATAGGATGATTGAGTCTTTTGCATAGAGTGTTCAGCCTATCAGGACAGTAGTATCCCTAGTTTGGGGTGGCGCATAGGGTCATAGAGGTAGTGTCAATGGTTCTCTTGGAGGTACTCAGGTAGGTAGAGTAGGTGGTTGGGTAGGTACATAGTCTAGAGGTAGACACAATCATTTGTATACTTTTCTTGGTAGGCCAAAAGCTAAGGCTTCAGATGTTGTTATTACAGGTATGATTTCAGTTTGCCATCAGTCGACTTCTGCCTTGTTTGATCATGGCTTCACTTATTCTTTTGTAACTTCCTATTATGTGTCTTTGTTGGGATTGTCTTATGAACTTCTATTTGTACCTATGCATATAGCTACTCTCGTGGGTGATTCTTTAGTAGTGGATTGTATGTATATGTCCTATATTATGAATTTTTAAGAGTATAACACTTGGACTGATCTTATTGTACTTGATATGGTTGACTTTGATGTATTTCTACGCATGGACTGGTTATCCCCCTATCATGTGGTGTTGGATTACTTTTCCAAGATTGTCACCTTAGCTACCCCCCGATTATGTGGCAGGGTGCTTATAAGGATCATTTTTTATATTTGGGCTAGGAGACTAGTGTGTGTTTGGCTTACCTTGCCTATCTTACTATTAAGAGTGCTTTTCTTAATTCTATCCCGATAGTCCATGAGTTTGTGAATGTCTTTCCTAATGACCTACCTGGCCTTCCTCCTGAGCATGATATATACTTTGTATCTTAAGTTGGGAACCTAACCTATTTCTATTGCACCTTATCATATGGATCCTATTGAGCTAAAGGAGATGAATATTAGCTTTAGGATCTTTTGGGTATGGGTTTTGTTAGATCGAGTGTCTCACTATGGGGTGCCCTGCTCTATTTGTCAAGAAGAAAGATAGTTCTATGTGTATGTGGCAGTTAAATAAGGTGACAGTGAAAAATATGTATTCTATGTTGCGTATCAATGATCTATTTGACCAGCTACTAGGTGCAACCGTGTTTTCTAAGATTGACTTGAGATTTGGCTACTATTAATTGAGGATTTGGATGGTGGACATCTCTAAGACAACCTTCAGGACTTGTTGTGGCCATTACAAGTTTCTGGTGATGTCTTTTAGGTCGACTAATTCCCCAACAACATTTATGGACTTGATTAACCATTTGTTTAATCCTTATTTAGACTCCTTCATGATTATGTTTATTGACGACATCCTTGTTTACTCGAGGAGTTGGGAGGAACATGAGCAACATTTGAGGATTGTGCTCCATACTTTGAGATATCTGCGGCTTTATGCCAAGTTCTCAAAGTGCAAGTTCTGGCTTGAGTCTGTAGCATTCTTAATACACGTGGTGTCCAAGGATGGGATTATGGTAGATTATGCAAAGATTAAGCAGTTTGTAATTGGTCTAGGCCTACTTTTTCTACCGGGGTTTATAGTTTTATTAGTTTGGTAGGTTACTACAGATGGTTTGTCAAGGGGTTCTCTTCTATAAAAGCACCACTGATTAGATTGACTTGGAAGGATGTTTCATTCCAGTGGTCCGACGAGTGTGAGGCAAGATTTCTGAAGCATAATTCCTTACTCAATTCAACTTCTATTTTAACTCTTCCAGTTAAGGGTGAGGGGTTTACAGTTAATTGTGATGCTTTGGGTGTTGGTTTAGGTTGTGTTCTGATGCAACAGGGCTGAGTTATTGCATATTCTTCTAGACAATTAAAGGTGCACGAGCGCAACTAGCCCACTCATGACTTAGAGTTGGCAACGGTGGTTTTTGTGCTTAATATTTGAAGGCATTACTTATATGGTGTTCACTATGAGATATTCACCGACCATCATAACTTATAGTATATTCTTAGTGAAAGGGAGCTTAATTTGAGGTAGCATAGGTGGCTAGAGTTGCTAAAGGACTATGGTATTTCTAGTCTATACCATTCGAGAAAGGAAAATATGGTAGCAGATGCCTTGAGCCAGAAGGTGGTGAGTATGGGGAGTTTGGCCTTCATTTTAGATTCGTAGCAACCATTGGGACATCCAGTCCTTAGCTAATAGGTTGGTTTGACTTAATATTTTAGTCTGCAAGATGACTTTTGCTAGTGTTGAGTCCATGTATACATTGATTAAGTAGATTCAAGCGTGACAGTTTAAGGATAATAGATTATGTGGCATTCAAAATCAGGTGCTGAGGGACAAGCTTGGGAAGGCCACCTTAGATTCAAATGGTATCTTGAGATACGAGGGTCATATTTACATTTTGAAGGTTTGTGATGTGATTCAATTGATATTGCAGGAGGCTCATAGTTTTAGATATTCCATTCATCCTGGAGCAGCCAAGATGTATAGAGATTTGAGATAATATTACTGGTGTTGAAGGATGACTAGAGACATAACAGACTTTGTATCCTAATGTTTGTGTTACCAACAAGTGAAGGTTGGGATTTTAACATCTGGTGGTTTGCTTTAGAGGCTACCCATTCCTGAGTGGAAGTGGGAGAGAATAACTAGGGATTTCATTATGGGTTTGCCATTCACTTCTCGAGGTTTTGATAGTATTTGGGTCATTATTGATTGGTAGACCAAATTTGCTCATTTTCTACTAGTTTAGATGTCCTATAGTGTAGAGAAATTGGCTCAGATTTATGTTTGCAAGATAGTCCATTTTCACGGGGTACCCGTGTGTATCATCTTCTACTTTCGAAGGGATGGGTACTTCTATTCCTTAGGTTGGAGTAGTGGGGTAAGGTAAACACAAGGAAAGTGTTCTTGTTGTGATTTCAATATGGATTTCTAAGTCCTTTCCATAATTATGAAACAAAATTGGCTAGGTAAGCACAAGGAAAGTGTTCTTATTATAATTTCAATGTAGATTTCTAAGTCCTTTCCATGATTATGAAATGAAATTGGCTTGGTCCAACACAATATCTTTCCAATTTGCTTCTTTCTTTATCATATAACACGTAAATCAATTAGTTAGGTAGAGAAACTTGTTCCCACAGGACTATTGTGGGTGCTAAGGCCAGGGAGAGCCGCTAAAGCCCGTGTATATAGCCGGGAAAAGTTATACTACCAAAGAACTTAAAGATTTACATGTTTAAAAATTGGTAAAGTCAAGCCATCCCGTTGAGGGTTGCGAAGTCTTTGTTTCATGGAAAACCATTCTTTAGGGATTAGTGGATGTGTAGCCCCAATCATAACAAATCTATTATGGTGTTGATAACAACCTTTGATTTCATATGGTTGCCGCCTATATGGATGTGAATCGCCTTTCATTTTGGAAAGTTAGAAGTCTGTTGTCAATCCATCTAGTTGATATTGCCTGTGTACCTGTCTGTGCCCCGCTTCACCCCTCTATTGGGTACCCAAGTTGACCTTAGCATAACATTTCACCCTCAGACTAATGACCAGTCTGAGTGGACTATTTAGATCCTAGAAGACATGTTGTGGGCCTGTGTTATTGACTTTGAAGGTCACTGGAACTGATTCTTTCATTTGGCAGAGTTCTTATATAATAACAACTACCATTAGTGTATCTAAATGGCTCCATTCGAGGCATTATATGGTAGGAGGTGTTGATCTCAAATAGGGTGGTTCAATGCTTTTGAGGCTAGACCTAAGGGTACAAAATTGCTTTGTGGTTCTTTAGATAAGGTTCAGATACTTTAGGATAAGCTACATGCAGCTTAGAGTAAGCAAAATAGCTATGCCGACCGTACCCTTTGAGTGTTAGAGTTTGGAATTACTGAGTATGTCTTCCTTTAAGTGTCACCCATGAAGGGCGTGATGTAGTTTGGATGGAGGGGCAAGCTCAGCCTAAGGTATATCCGTTCGTTCAAAATTCTGTGAAAGATTGGGGATGTATCTTATGAGTTAGCCTTTCCTTCAACATTCTCTGCCATTCACCTTATTTTCCATGTGTCGATGCTATGACATTACATTTAGGTGAGTCCTACGTGCTCTAGTAGGATTTAGTTAAGTTGGATAATAGGTTGAATTTCATGGAGGAGCCAATTTTTGTTTTTGCCAGATGTCATACGATTGCATTCTAGGGAGATTTCGGTAGTAAAGGTTCAGTGGAGACACCATCCAGTTGAGAAGGCTACTCAGGAGACTAAGCATGACATGTAGACCTAATATTCTCACCTGTTTGAGCCTTCAGGTACTTCATGACCCTTGACTTTCAAGGACTAAAGTCCTTTTAGTAGTGGATATTGTAATTACCCTCTCAATCATTTTCCTCCTTTTGTGCTTATTTTATGTTTTGAGCTTTCCTATAGCTGCCCTAAGTTATTTTTGACTTGTTGGGACTGATAGTTTGGTTTTGGGTAACTGGTTTTGATTTTATGCCAGTTTTTCTATTTTGGAGCTGCTAGAGTTGAGAAAATGGTCTTTGGCCAAAAATTTAGGTAAACGGCCACGGATAGCAATTCTGACAGTTCTATTAGCTCTGAAATGTAGATTTTAGGCTAGAGGGACCTTTGGTTTGGGTAACGAGGTTTTCAGGCTCATTTTAGGCTATTGATTAGAAATTGGTAAAAATGGAATAGTAGGTCTGGGGCCCATATTTTGTTGAAACAACCTCTATTGGAAATTTTGATGGTTCAATTGAGTATGTAATGTTGCTTCTTGTAGGGTAGCACAATATGTTTAGATGCACGGTGTTCTGAATGAATCTTGAGCACTTGATCGAATTCCTTTTTAGACTTGGGAAATAGTTGGTGCAACAACACCTGGTGCAGGCCAAAATAATCTTCATTTTTGTGAGCCATTGGTCCTATTCATGAGGGTCAAGGATTTTTGACCTTCACATTCATGAGCTAGTGATTGCATTCATGAAGAAGGATCAGCATGAGCTAGTCCAACTTTCTTCTTTGCATTCAGAAAAGACCCCTTGTATTTGCAAACAGTTAGGCTGGTGGGGTCCCGAGTTTGTGACAAGAGTCTCGCATTTGCGAAGAAGGGACCTATGGTAGTATATAAAGCTACTCCCTTTACTTTTAAGCCCATTTTTTCTTAGTCTTAACCACCATTATTGCTATTGTAAACTTAAGAATTAATGGGGAATTGAAATTTGAAGCTGGAACTAGTTTGGGGTTGGCAAGGTGTGGATCATGCCTAATTTTTGGGCATATGATCCTTATCCCACGTGGGACGTTATTGTAAGTCCAATTTTTGGATTCCTTAAGCGGGCCCCATGGGTGTTTTCTGACCCAATTTTTGGTGTGAAGCAAAAATTTGTAATATTGATATGGTTATTCTTAATTTGATGCCTAGGTTACTATTTTGATAGTGTGGCAGCAGTCAGAGGGTTCTTGGAAGGAAAAAGACTGGGTTTAGTGGATTGCAAGCGCGTTCATCGGCATCCAGGTAGGCTACGACTTACCTTCCTTTATACTTTGCATATTTATTGTTTTGGCATGATAAATTGCTAATTGTTGATGGGGAATTATGGTTTGAATAATATTTTAGTTATTTTATGATTTTATTTTTTTTGAAACTAAAAGTTATTTTGTGATTTCTTATAGTCGGTTAAGGGGCTTTAGGATAGATTTCTGCCTTGAATTCCATATGTCCGGTAGTTGCTCTCCTTTAGGACTTGGCTTAGCATATCTAGGGCCCTTGGGTTTAGATTTAGATGCCTTAGTCTAGGTTGGATAGTTGCTTGCCTTAGGTTGGGTTTTCGGGTTTGAGGTTAGCACTATCATTCTTTTTAAGATAAAGTACCTTAGAATAACATTCTTTTCGGTTGTAAATAACTATAAAGTACTTATGTGGGCTGATTATTGGAATTAGATTAGTTTGCTTACTATGTTGTGTTAGTTTGATTCTGTATCCCTGGTATTTTAGCATTTTAGCCCTAAAACACTATTTTCACTTTGACAAATGGGATTTTAAATACTTTTAAGGAATTTGACTTATTTTTAAAAAAGGAAAATGGACTATTTAGTCCTAGTTCAAGTCTGGGCACTTGATTTTATCCCTTATTACATATTTAGATCTGGTTTGAGTCCATCACCTGACTTTACTTCTTATCATATACTTAGTCCTGGTTTGAATTCAACGTGCATTATTATTGATTTCTGTTTGGGAATCCGGTTCGAGTTTGATTGGTTTATGGATATGGCTAGAGGAAGAGTATACGGTATGTTCATTGAACATCATAGTTTATTTTCATATTCTTTATTGTTTTACTTGGGCTATATTTGTATTACCTATTATTTTCATCCACTTTGCTTATGGGGGCTTGATTGGGTTTGTTCTTCATTATGTGTATCTTCTAGGCTTATTGCATTCTATTTAGGTTGTACTTAGTTGCTTATTTATGGTTTTTGAGTTATTCCCTTATATTTCTCATGGTTGTGTAGCTTTATCCTATTACTCATTTTCTAACCCCTCCTTTCTTGCCTCTAGCTTACATTTGCTCTTTATTATGCTTTTACTTTATTTGATCTTAGTTGGCCTGTGATGCCTACTGAGTAACACATGTTTTGGTACTCATACTTCACTTCTACATCTTTTTCCTTGATGCGGATCCCAGTATGAGTCATCGTCGTTCAAAGTGCCCTCAAGCTGAGCTATTGATTGGGGATTAGGGTGGATTTCAGCGTCTGGAGTTGATCCATCTCCTTCTATTTTGGCAATAATTTTATTATGTATCATTCAGAGTCTACCTTGTATATGCGGCACTTATCTAGTACTTATTGTGTTGGTGGCTCTTGTAATAGGTTTACCAGATCTTGGGAGGGACTTGTTTTGTATGTTTTGTCCTTTCCCTTCATTTTGTATGCATACTTTGTAAATTTTCTCATGTTAGTCACCTCATTTATTGCTTTATCCTCGAGTTCTCTCTCTTCGACCTATTAGCGCATTATTTGCCATTTTGGGTTATGGTTTTGGCTTAGCTACTAGCAGGTTATAGTAGGTGCCATCATGACTTGAGTTTTCAGGTCGTGACACCTATGTTTGACTTTGATTTGATTATAGGTATGGAATGGTTGACATCATGTTATGCTTTAGTTGATTGTTATTCTAAGCTTATACATTTTGATTTTCTTGGAAAATCATCTTTAGTGTGGAAAGGCATGAATCATGTGATTCAAGAGAAGATAATATCTTACGTAAAGGAACGTTGAATCATTAATTATGGGTATTTGGGTTTTATTGCTTCCGATCATGATACACAAGTGTAGAATGTTACTATTGTCAGTGTTCCTATTGTAGGAGAATTTGTTGATGTGTTTCCAAATGATTTGTCCGAGCTACCTAGGTTGTCCACAATTTATCTTGTGTCCATGCTTAGATGATATATTCATGATGATAGTCATAAGATCCCCCCATAGGATATGGAGCTTTATGAGAATCTGACTTATGAGGAAGGTCCGATATCAATTCTTATTAGGCAAGTGTGACAATTAAGGTCGAAAAAGGTAGCTTCATTCAAGGTGTTATTGGTGCAATCATCCAATCGAGGAAGTTACTTGGGAGCATTAGGAAAACATGTGAGTTAGATATCCTCACTTATTTGACATTTCATATATGATTCTTGACACATTTGAGGACGAACATAATTTTAAGTGGGGGAGAATGTAATAATCCAATTATTTTAATGAAGGGTTAATTGGTAATTTAACCAAAGTAATTATAATACTAATAGAATTAAAAGGAGTGGGCAAACCCATTCTCCAAATCTGTGGGTCATGTTCAGTGATAGGAGTAGAATATTAGGGATTTTATTCCCTTTATTTTTTGAAGAAAGAAAGCAGCAGTGTTTATCAATTTTTTACCTTATGGCTTGGAGACTTGAGAGTCGAACGCAATAAGTTGTCCATTAGATTGAAATTAGCAAAAGCTAGTAATAGGTATATACTCAACCAATTCTTCATGATTATTATTTAAAATTGAAATTGCCATGGATAGTCATACGTTCTAAAGATTAGGCTAATGATTGAAGGGTTAATGGAATTAGAGGTGTCAAATTGGGAGTTTGTGAAATCTGTTACAAGAAAATAATAAAAGGAATTCTCCTAGTTGCAGCTTCTATGTGTTTTGATAATTTAATAATAATGAGGGAATCATATAATTGAAGTTAGTATTATATAACTATAGGCAGTGAGTTCGATTATCTTGAGAATTTGCATATTACAAATTACTATTTAAGTCTATTTGCCAAAGGTGTTGTTTGTCACATTGTTGTTGCTATTGGTGTTGCTGCAATGTGTTTGTTAAATGAGTGAGGCTGGATAGGAATCAATGATTAGTAATTATGAGAATTTGGCAACTAGGTTTCTAAGCAATTTAAATGGATTGGGACTTAAGCCATTTTTGGCTACTCAAGGAATTGGCGTAATTTATCACTTGCTGCCAAGATTTTCAGATTTTTCTCCAAGGTTACTAATTTACCATTGGTTATTATTTTGGGTATCGATACATATAATATTTAATAAATGATTCACTAATTAATTTTAGACAACTTGATTATGGTAACTTTTTCTACCTTTAGTTTATGGTTTAAGATGTGAGAAAATAAGGTTTAGCTCTAAGTTTGAAAGTTAGGGATATTGAAAGTTGATCCCGGCTAGAGTAATTGATATTGTTAATCAATATATTTTCTTAGATTGAGGATATTGGAGGCTATTTGGTTGGTGTTCTACAAGTTGCAAGGATTGGAGAACTTGTGGTTAGCAAGGTAAGTGAGACTTAAAGCTCTGGGTGCTTGCTTTTCAAATCATTTTTAAAATGTGGGATTGTCTGTCCAGTCCATGTGTTGGGATGACCATGCTCTTGGTAGAATCGATGGTCTTTGAGGCCAGTTGCATATACTTTATGTTCAAGAATACTAAAACTCCTTTTATAAACTATTTCGTGATGTGATATGATTGTGTACTATGAGATTGGGGCATTGTGTATGATTCCTTGAGCATTGTGTATGCTTCTTGATTCCACTAGGGTATTGTGTATGCTTCCATTGAGCATTGTGTATGCTTCTTGATTTCATTGGGACATTGTGTATGTTGCCCAAAACTCATGGTGTTGGTTCACTACTTTAATTGTCATTTATGAAAAATCCTTGATGTAAATTTTATTGAGATTTATAGTTCTTCATAAACGATTGTTGGATCTTGTTGGTCATCTTATTATGACATAATTCCTATGCACAATATTTTGATGCTCTTGCTGTGGTTGTATTTTCTAAGACTTGTTCTAGTAGTATTTACACAAGTGAGTTGATGATCTTACTGGGTTATATTTCTATATAGCTCACTCCTTACTTGCACATCTTCATATACTATTGTAGAAGGTGAGATTAGTGGTTGACGGTCCATTTGTGAGAATTCTGTTGTTGAGGTGAGCCTTCGCATTGTTCGTAGAGGCTATCATTTCAGCTCTAGCTATTTTTAACTTATATTTCTTCTCATTGGGTTTGCATGATCGAAAGTTGAACTCGTCTAAATCTATTTAGATGCTCCATGGTCTTATAATGGGATTTGGGCTAGAGAGATAATTCTCGAGTAAATGTTGAATTGTTAGATTGATTATGGAATTTTGTTGGACTTTTATTATTCACCATGCCTTGATTATTATTGGTGCATTTTGGAGTTTCTCATATTTTAACTTAGTGCTTATTGAAATGGTAAAGTGTAAGGAAGATTGGTTCTCCCGACAGATGGTGTTAGCGGGTGCTTGTCACACCTAGGGTTTACTTAGGGACGTGTCACTTTTTTTAGCTTCCTCTTCTTTAGTTGAATCTCAGATCTTAGTTAATGATCTTGGGCTAGCATAAGGTCTCCCTACTTATACCTTTCTCTGCAATTCTTTACATCCTTTTGGATTTTATATCAAGATTGGGCTGGTGGTAGATTCAATTTGTTTGTCTGTATGGATTTAAGTGGCCATGTTAATGGACTGGAGTGGAGTTGTTGAATTAGTGCAATAACAGGGTATGGAAGACATGTATGGAATCATATCTTATGGGTGAGGATTTGTGGGATGTTGTTAATAGGAGTAGCACAAGTCCTCCTATAGAATGACCAAAAAAATAGTAGCACATATAAGAAATGGAAGTAGATTAATGTGAAGGAAGAGTTCATCCTAAAGAGGTCAATCTCCTCCGATTTAATTGATCATATTTTAAGGTGTAAATCAACTCATGAATTATGGAGGACCCTCAATAAGTTATTCAACAAGAAAAATGAAGCTCTGGTACAGATATTGGAGAATGAATTGGCTAACACCACCCAAGGTAATCTTTCTATTGCTGAGTATGTTTTGAAGATTAAGAACTATGTTCTGGGATCTCTTTATTAAATTTGGACGAGGCTATCTCTGAAGAACAAATAAAAAGAAATATTATTTGTGGTTTTAAGCCAGAATATATTCCCTTTATGACATCAATTCAAGGATGGGCTCAACAACCATCCTTAAAGGAATTTGAGAATTTATTATCGTCACAAGAGTTACTAGCCAAAAAAATGGCTAGGGTGTCAATCAGAGAAGAAGAAGGAAATGCTCTTGTGGCTGACAAAAGGAACTTTAAAGGAAAAATAGCAAGATATATGTCGCACCCTTAATCCACAAGTGGTTCAAGCTCGCCAAGAAATGAGAGAGAGTCTACTAATAACTATAAGACTCTTAAATTCAACCAGTGTGGCAAAATAGGACATATAATATGATATTATCGAGCCACAGAGAGCAACATGGCTCAAATTGAAAAGTTGTTAATGACGAAGAAGAAGACTGGGGAAGGTGCTTTGTAACTGAGAGTTGGGCAATAGATGCCTTGGCTTCTATCAATTTTGAAAGAGACTGGATTGTGAATTTAGGATATAATACAATCTATCACATAGAGAGGGAAGGCACTGCCATCATCAATAAAAAGTAAGAAAATTCTGAAGATGTTTAGAATTATGAGATAGTAGATGCTATCGAGGGAACCAAAGAAGCAGATTGTGAAACTGGCAATAAAAGTCTGGATGAAAAGGATGTTGAAGTAGATCCTGAACGGGCAGTAACTACAACTTTATATGTTAATGATGGCCTTTTTGGAGAAAGCATTGAGGGATATATAGTGAAAGTTGAAGTCTCTAGTCAATCATCTGTCATATCAAGGTCAATTACTGGCTTAAAGAAAATATTGGAAACAAATAGAGAAGACGAAAATCAAATTGATAAAGAAGCTAACCTTGAAGGCTCAATTTCAGGTGGTGAAACAGACGACATAATTTTTGGAAGCTATGAATCTGCTAAACCATTTACGACAAAGTTGTAAAGGAATACTCTTGGTGAATCCTACTCTTGTTCTGAGGTTTTAAAGGAAATTGATGATCAAATCCCACTTATATGAGGAGGCTGATATTGCTCAAATTTTCCTATATTATGAAGTTGCATCAGAAGATGGTTCTAAAATATTGAACCCTAGAGTTTCAAACTTTCCCATCACAAATTCTTCTCCAAATAATATTGTTGTTGAGGAGTTAAGAGAAAGAGGATTTCAGGAACTTGGCAAGGAGATGATTCGCATGGTTTACAAAGGACAAAGAAGACAATTGTCAGGCTAGCTTCCTACAGAGATGAAAATTTTGTCAATACATATTCTTGTTCCTTTGCAAGGCCAGTCATTAATAAAAAAAATTTATCATCTGAAAAAGCAAGAGGAGTCACGCAAAAACTACTAAGATTTTCACCAAGGCATGGATCAAAGCTTCGTTTGAATTGTTCTATAAAAAGCTTTGAGTAGCTTCCAAAAAATAACTTTAAGGGGGAATGTGAAAAATATTAAAGTAGATTTTTTGTAATCATAGTGTTTTTAGTAATGTTTCTAGAATTATCTAGTGTTGTATCTTGGATAAGCATCTTGTATAATTATCTAGATATTCTAGAGTAGTGCTAGAAGATAAAAATTACTAGAATTTTCTTGTAGAATTATCTAGATGAATTTCTAAATCCATCCTTGGACAAGTATAAATAAGGATGGTCTTGTACATCTGTAACCAACCCAAAACAAACCCAAATCAACTCAATTCAAGAGTCTTCTTCTATAACATTCTCTACCAAAAATTCTTCTACATCTTGTGATAGCTTTCTCTTCTTTAGTTGAATCTTCCGATCTTAGTTAGTGATCTTGGGCTAGTAGAAGGTCTTCTCGATTAAACTTTTCTTCTGCTATTCTCTACATGGTATATATATATATATATATATATATATATATTTATAATTATTCCTGTATTTACATACTCACACATCATTCACATGGAAAATATTTGGATTTGAGGAAAAATATTGATTTTCTATTTTAAAAGAAAAATTGTACCACTTTTTATTAAAATTTGGGGTAAAGCTTCGGATCAAGACACTTGTCTTCTATGTCTAGGGTAGTACCTCAGATCGTGCCACCATTACTTGTATACTTATTGTCCATCTAAGGAGGGATTTTGAACTGCCCAAAGTAAGATTCTAGGACCCATGATTACGTCCAAGGTGAGAGACCAAGAGGCCCAATGGATGATTCCAAGTCTCATTATTACATCTGAGGTGTGATTTCGGGCGACTCGAGGTAAGATTTTAGGTTTCTCTGCATTGGCCACACATTTTATTGCATCATCTTATATATAAACTACATGTATATTATTATTATTATTGTTATTAATATTATCATGTTATGCAACAGATTGTTGGGATTTTTCTGCGTGCAAGGTTACTTTTCTGGTAATTTATATTATATATTTGCCTGTTGAGCTCAGTCGTCCTATGATGCATACTGAGTACCCATGTTTTGTACTCATGTTGCACTTCTACATTTTTTTTTGATGCAGATCCTAGCTTGAGTCATCCTCACTGATTCCACTCATTTGAGGAGACTTTTTGATTGGATTTGCATTTATCTTCTGACATTCAGAGGCTTATACATTTCCCTCTTATATTTACTATCTATATTTTATACCTTTGGATAAACTTGTACTAGATTGGTACCTACTCTTGTATCTTAGTAGCTCTGGTACTTGTAACATCGACTTTAGGGATGGTTCTTTGTATATTTTGTCATCTTCTGCTTCTTATGGGCCTATCTTGCATATTTTGTGTTTATATATTTATATTATTGGTCATTTATCTTGTTTGTCCTTTTTTTATTTTTTCATTAGATTGTTACTTACTATATATGTCTATGGGACTTTGCTTACCTACTGGGTGGTTATATTAGGTGCCATCATGGTCCAATTTTGGGTCGTGATACCTGAGACGTTCTGATGTATTTTGAGTTGTTGGATGGAAATTTGGAAAGTTAAGACTTAGAGTTGACTTAAGTTAATATCCATTGATAAGGATCTCCATTGGTAAATCTAATAATTCCATTGTATCTAGAATCTCCATTTTAGTCTAATAGGATAATTAGTTTGTGTTCTTAGGGTTTAGAATGATTTCTAAGAGTTGAACTCTAAGGGTCCATTCAGGGAATTTTGGACTCATATTTACATGTAGAACTTGTTATTGATAGATTGGGAGCATTCTGAAGCCATTTGGAAGGGAAATACTAGTTTTTGACTATTGGTGGCTTGTCGTTCGGCTTCGAGGTAGGTTATGGCTGAAATATATATTTGTTGTATTTGTATACATCATATCATTAATCATGAATATTCATTCATCTCATGGATCACTGAGTGATACCACTGAAAGAATGCTAATTTTTGAAAGAAAATGAAACACCTTTTATTAATTTATGTAATGACCTTCTGAATCATTTTTCTCCTTTTTGTGTATTTTTATGTTTAGAGCTTCCCTATAGCTACCCCAACTCATTTATAACTTACTGGGACTGCTAGTAGTTCGGTTCTTAGGTAGTTAGTTTGGTTTTTATGTTAGTTTCCCAGTTTTGAAGCTTTTGAAGTATAGAAATTGGTCTACAGCCAAAACTTTAGATAAACAACCTCGTATGAGAATTCTGGACAGTTCTGTTAGCTTTTGAATGTGGATTTTGGGCTAGGGGGACCTTTAGTTTAGGTCCCAAGGCTTCTAAACTCATTTTGGGCTATCAATTGGATTTTGGTTAAAATAAAAGATCGGGTGTAGGGCTCACTTTTTGTCAAAATCATATCTATGGGAAATTTCATCAATTTCATTGAGTCTGGAATGTTGTTTCTTGTAGGGTAGCATAATTCATTGCATGCATGGGGTTACGAATGAATCCTGAGCACTTGGTCAGAGTCTCTTAGACTTAGCAAAAATTTTGTTGATGCATCAGATAGTTCTGCCGCTTTTGCGGCCTTGGATCGCTTAAGCAGATTCGCTTATACAACTAGGGAGCCTCTTAAACTTCCAAAGATTATGTTAGCTCTCACCACTTAAGAGGGCTCTCCTCCACTTATGCAGGACCACCTATGCTGCTTGGGAGTCGTTTAAGTGGAGCAGCGGTAAACAGTGATCACCGGAGGTAGTTGTATATAAACCCCCACTTAAAACATTTCATCATTTTTACCCGATAATCCACTATTTTTGGACCTTAGGAGCTTGGTGTTTGCTGTGAAATCATAATCTGGAGCTGGGCTGGTAGTGCTTAACCCTTGATCATTTTTCCATCTATAAGTCATAAGTTTATGATCTGAATTCCATTAAATCATTAGTTTTAGTTCTTGTTTTTTCTTTGATTTGTGGGATGATTTAGGACTCAACTTGGGGGGATGGTCATGCTTAAATTTTGAGCACATGATCCTTGTTCCACGAGGAACACAATTGCGGGTTTGATTTCTGAATTCCAAAAGTAGGCCCTACAGGTGATTTTTGACATGATTTTCAATCCGGGGCATAAATTTGCAATATGGGTATCATTATTCTTGTATTGATGCATACATTATTTTTTGGTAGTGTGGCAACGGTCAGGGGCTTCTCAGAAGGGAAAAGCTCATGTTTAGTTGGTACTGAGCACAATCTTTAGCGTCCAGGTAGGTTACTGATGCGACCTAAGTCACCTCCAAACCATTTATAAGGAACCAAGAACGAGAATTGCAAGCCCTTCAAGGCATGATCATGAATATGGACGTACTTGAGCACACTTTGATATCATCCAAAGGGTTCTATGCCATGATGATTAGGCTAGAGGCTGAAAAATAGACAAATTCCATTCTGCCTAGCCTCGACGGTTCTGGTGACGACCAATTGGACAAGTGATGAACTGTCTTGGCAAGCATCACTAGAGTGATCAGTGGGGAAGTTTCTGCTTAAGGGAAACGATAGTAGCGATGGTTCATCGGACCAGTGATGGTCCATCCAGTGACACATGGGCAGGAGACTGTCCTTTTTGGCTACTTTTATAATTTTTGTTAAGTGTTACTTTTGGGCCATTTATATAAAAAATTGTCATGACTATAAATAGCTAATCCTAGGTTTTTATTTCTTAGATTATGTTGAATATTGAAAATACACTAGTGAGAGTTGTGAGCTTGGTACAAGCTTTGGTCGATTGTTGCTTAGAAATGTTGGTTGCGAGGTGAATACAATTCCCTCAATGTCATAGTAGGATATAAGGTTCTTTGTAGGATTAATGTGATTGGGGTTTTAGGGTTTAACGTACCATTTGGTTACTTTCAATTTCCTATTTTGTGTCTATCTTATATCCTTATCTTCTTGTTCTTTTATTTGCATAATTTATTTTCATTTTTGTAATTCAATTCCTATCATTTGGTATTAGAGCCGAGCTTAGATTCATCCCTACGATTTTAGTCTTGGGTTTTCTATTACAAAAAAAATATTTAGGTTGAAAATTTCACCATTATTGAGTGAAGAAGTTTGAAGAACTTAAAATGGTTCTATTGATTTGTTGTTGATTTGGTTTCGATTTGTAGTGGAGTTTGTTCTCTTCATTTAAAGGAAGCTATATATGAAATTTGGGGCCAATACGAGTTGTTTTGAAGAAGTTCCGAATTTGAATATTTAAGGTCTTCTTTGTAATGTTCATATTGTTCTTGTCGAAGAAGAAACAAAAGTACAATTTGATCCAAAACCCTTAGTACAAGTTTGGAGAAAAGTGTTTTTGAGCCCATAAAGTGTAAGTACTAGGTGAAGTGGGGACTAAGAAATCAAGAATTCAGAAATTTTAGCAAAAAAATCGAAATCCAAATCACACAACTCACTGAAGGAAGTGACAGATCAATTAACGAACCATCACAACCTCGACGGCCTGTCAACCAAAGCTTAGTCCTTAGGCAGAATCTCCATCTCTCAGTAGCAAGTACCTATGGAGGAATCAATGGCCTCACCTACTTGATAGACCATCAATAAGGTCCATCTTTAACACTTGTTCTGCCACGACTCGACTGTTCAATCGACGGACCGTCAACCTCTTCATGGTCCGTCACGTTCATTATAAATAGGTGATATCATTTCTAACTTCCTAGTTTCACCTTTTTGATTCTTAATTCACTTTCTTTGATTCATAGAACTAATTGTCAACTCGTAATTATCCTTACTTGGTTGTTGATTAGCTTTGGGTCCATTTTCTTTCTTGTGCTATTTGATTGTGTGCTTTTCATGTTTTACTTCATAGTTACTTTTTGATTCAAGTCCCTTAGTTTTTAATAGAGTCGACCATCTTTCTTGAAACAAAGATCCATTCTGGCCAAGATTAGCATTTGATGCCTCGTGAATGACCGAGTATAAGCAATCTTCAACCTTAGCTGAGCCAATTTGTAAGGCAATCAAATGTGTGTGAACACGAGCAATTATGAGTTTTATATTACTAACGCTAATGTTGTTTGTTGTTTTTGTTGAGTGTATTATTTCTAGGTACAATGGCATCAAAAAGTGAAGCACCAAATCCCATTAGAAGCTCTACTTTGGATTCAATATTGGAAGCGCTTAATTGTATGAATCGTAGGATGGAAGCAATGGAAGAGCAAATGTACACCATATGAGGTAGTGTGTCAATGATGTATGGAAGGGTGATCTATGTGGGGGAAGTTTAAACTCCACCAATTCCACCCTATAAAACTACCAAGCTTCCTCAAGAAGGAACACCTAAACACTTGTCCTACTATCACACCTGAAACATTCCGGCATGTGTAATCCACACTTCCAAAGAAATGTCCCCTACCCAAAAACCACTACCAACCAAATTACGAAATACGAAAAACTTACGTAGAAGCTCTCAAAACCCTAATACAAAAATCTACTTTTGCCTACGGCATCCTGTCGGTAATGGCCATGACGGCTGTTAGGTAACCACCTCTGGAGGTTACTCAACCTAATACCCTAATCAATACATTGATACCTATTGGAGACATGAATTTTGCAGCAACATTACAGCCTGTACAACCAATCTATACACCTTTACCCCTCAAACCTATTACGTACCTGTATGGAGAACCACAAATTATATAGGAGGAATAGGAGATTACGCAGATTAAATCAAACGAAGATTTACAATTTGTAGTAGTGCGTAAATTCTCATATGGATGGCCTGACATACACAAATTGAGAAAGCTTATCCCAAACCAATGTGAACTTAAAGGTGATGTCAATATTGGTTTACATTGCAATAGATATGTGCTAATTAGGGCCTCTAGGTTGGAGGACTATGTTAATCTATTGTCAAAACCAATCTTTTATGTTGCTTATCAAAATTGGAACTATCCCATGTGCACTTTCAAGTGGGATCCTCTTTTTGACCTAGAAGAAGAAACATCCATAACAATAGACTGGATTTCACTACCAGGGCTTCCTCTCAATTTCTTTAGGAAGGAAACAATTTTCTCACTGGCCACTGGTGTAGGTAAGCCACTGCAAGTGGATATGGCTTCAACTAATAGAACAAGACCAAGTTGTGTTAGAGTAAAAGTGGAGGTAGATTTACTTGGTGATTTTCTTAGAAGAGTCAACGTTGGAATAAAGAAGAAGTCTGGAGAAATTGTTGCAAAGTGGATTCAGATTAAATATGACTGTCTACCAAAATATTGTAAGAACTGCAAATTGCAAGGAAATAATGAAAATGAGTGTTTTGTCTTGCACCCATAACTGTATCCAAAGGAGGGGGAAGCAAATAAAATAGTGGTAGAAAACAATGATCGCAAGGAAACCATAAAGTACTGGACCAAGAAAAGGTGGAGCAAGTGGAAAAAGTGAAAAAAAATGAAAACAATTTTCAGGAACAAAAACACAAGAATGGTGCGAGAAGAGGCAGATATCTGTACAGAGAAGGTATGGCTCAAAGATGGAATCTAAGAGAGAAAGAACAAGAGGAAGAGGTAGTGATAACTACAAATAAATTTGGTGCATTTAAAGAGGAAGATGTTGACAAAAACAAAGAGGTAGATAAAAGTGATAGTCCTAAAAAGGTAGAAACCCCAAAAGAGCATACTAATAAGTGGATAGAGGAGGCCTTTGGGAAACAACTTGATGTATCTGGCAATCCAGCAACAAAACACACACTAGACAAAACAAAGGATCCACACAAAAATAATGCAGCTCCAGTAGGTAACATATAAAAGGAGATTCAGGAGGCTTCTACAAAGAGTCAAGATAATCAAAGAGACCTTATATAACATATAATAGACCACCAAGACACCCTCTCAAGTGCAGGAAAAGTAGAAGGTAAGAGGAATATAGTGGACATATCTCCACTATCACCAAGTACTGATAAAGATAAACCACCAGATGATAGAGGTGATATTAAATCTGATGGAGTGGGAGAATCAACAACTGACAAAGCAAAAACTCAACCTCAGGCAGCACAATTGTCACATGATGAAATAGAAAGAAGAAATGAAGAGGAGGATGAGGACATACAGGAAACTATCATGGAAGTGAGCAGAAAAAGGGATTTATCCCATAGACACACAAAACAAAGTACCAAGGGGAGAAAGCAAAACAAATCAGATACAACAAGAACTACAAGGAGTAGCTCAATAAAACCACTATTGGTTAAATAATGATTTACAACTTTCTTTTTTGGAACATTAGATCAGTCAACACTCAAAACTCATTTGAGAGATTGATTGATTTATATAAAAGAAACAAATATGAATGTATTTCCCTGTTGGAACCTTTTCAAGGGCCTCAAGAAGTAGAAGTTTATAGGAAAAGGCTGAGAATGGAACCATCAAGTGTAACTATGTCATCAAAAAGTTAGGTTTTCTAGAATCTAGGTTGGAGAGAAAAGTGCTCACTGATAGTTATCAACAACTTACTATTAAGTTTACACATGTCATGATGCAGAAGGAAATGTACATTACTGCAATCTATGCTAGATGCAGTGCTCTAAAGAGATTGAAGCTATGGGATGACCTAGAAAGCATGAGTGGAAGTATAAACAAAGCATGGATAGTAGGTGGAGACTTCAATGTTATAATGGATGAATTAGAAAAATAGGGGGGTCTACCAGTAACCCAAAATAAAACTACAAATTTTGTTCAATGCATCAGTTTTTGAGCTCTAATGCTCTGAAATATACAGGTAGTAGTTATACTTGGTAAAATGGTAGAATTGAAGCAGAGTACATTTTCAAAAGACTTGATAGGGTTTTGGGGAACCAAGAATTCATGAATTATTTTCCAGCCACTGAAGTACAACATCTGATAAGACATTGTTCAGACCATGCTCCACTATAAGTCTATTGTAATTCAAGCTTAGACAGGGTGGCCAAACCATTCAAATTTCTTAATTTCTGGGCTAAGCATGAAAGTTTTCAAGAATTAGTGAAGAAACACTGAAGTGTGGAAATTAAAGAGAACCCTTTTTATGTGATGAAGAAGAAGATGCAGATAATTAAAAAGGAGTTAGTGAGATAGAGCAAGGAAACTTATAGGAATATTTTTTAGAAAATTGCTACCCTAGAGGACCTGTTTAGAATAAGGGAGGTGCATATGGAGATAAATAATATAGAGGTCAATAGAAAAGATTTAATGGAAGTAGAAGAACTCAAAAAATAGTACAAACTAGAAGAGGAGTTTTGGAAGCAAAAACCAGGGATGACATAGTTCAAAGATGGGGACAAGAACAAAAAATTCTTTCACTCTTATGTGAAAGAGAGGAGGTTGAAGTTGAGGACTACATAGATTATGAGTGACTAGGGGATTGTACTGAATGACTTAGGAGAAATTGGTGCTGAAGTAGTAAAAGTTTTTAAGGATAAGTTTACTGAAGCTGGTCATGATGGAGATTATGACATGATTAATTACATCCCTAAAATCATTACTAAGGAGAAAAAAAGAAATAGACATGGACCCCAAAATAAAAAGGTAAAAAAATCTATTTTCACTGAATAAAGATAGTACAAGTGGGCCAGATGGTTTTTTAGGTCTTTTTTTCAAACATGCTGGGACATAGTAGAAAAGAATGTGGTAACACTAGTGGTGGCTTTCTTTTGTGGAATGGAACTACCTAGGTACATCACACATTCTAGTTTGGTCCTAATCCCAAAAAAGGAAAAGGTGGACAAGTTCACTCACTTGAGGCTCATTAGTCTCATCACATAATTAAACAAAGTGATATGAAGGGTCATCCATGGGAGAATTGATGTAGTCTTACCAGATATCATTATAAAAAACCAGACTGGTTTTATGAAAGGAAGAAGCATAGCAGAAAATGGCCTACTGGCATAGGAGATCATAAGGGATATAAACAAAAGAAACAAGTGGCAAATGTAGTGGTGAAACTTGATATGAAAAAAACTTATGACAAAGTATCATGGATTTTCCTAATAAAGGTGATGAGGAAATTTAGATTCTCAGAAAGAATGATAGATATAACTTGGAGGTTGATTTCAAGTAATTGGTACTCAGTTTTAGTCAATGGTAATTCCTATGGATTTTTCCACTCTTCAAGAGGACTAAAATAGGGAGATCCATTATCACTTACATTGTTCATTATTGCAATTGAGGTCTTTGCAAGAAGCCTAAATGATCTGAATGAAGATAATGATTTTATAGGATTTGGTCTCCCTAAATAGAGTAAGAAGATTAATCACCTCTCATATGTTGATGATACAATATTGTTCTACTCTAGACACAAAGTCTTAGTTAGGAAGATGATCAAGATTTTATAGAGGTATGAAAAGGTATCTGGAGAGCTTATCAATCTCTCCAAGAGTTTTATGTTCTTACATGAAAAAGTCCCAATTGTGGACAAGAATGATTGAGAAAGCTAACAGGTATTGCTTCTGGTACCTTACCTTTACCTACTTGGGATGCCCCATATTCTATGGGAGGAAGAAGAAAGCTCATTTTGAAGAACTAGTCAAAAAGGTCGCAAAAAGGGTTATGACATGGCACAACAAACTGCTCACTTATGGAGGAAGACATGTACTGATTATTAATGTACTGCAGTCGATGCCAATATATTTAATGTCAGCAATGAATCCCCCAAAATGAGTGATAGATTAGATGCACAAACTCAGGGCTAGATTTTTCTGGGGCAAGCTTGGAGGTTTAAAAGGAAAACATTGGGTGCCCTGGGATGGACTATGTTACCCAAAAGAGGAAGGAAGAGTGGGTTTTAGATCACTACACACTGTAGCAGATGCACTTTTTGCAAAATTATGGTGGAACTTCAAAATAAACACTTGTTCTTAATGGGGTCATTTTATATGGAATAAATATTGTAAGAAGAAGCATCCAATAATTGCTCAAGGATCAGGGATTTCATATGTGTAGAGGAAAATGATACAGGTAAGGGAGGAGGTGGAACAAAATATCTGTTGGAAAGTGAAAGCACAAGAAGTTAGTTTCTAGTTTGATAATTGGACAAAACAAGGGGCACTATACTATGTGGAGGAGGGGTTTGATGTAGTAGATGACTTAGAAGTTAAGAATGTTATCACCTCTGAGGGCCTATGCAATAGAGAAAAGTTGAGAAACCATATTTTAGAAGAGATGAATGAACATATAATTGAGAATATTATGCCAACAGGCAATGAAAATAAAGTGGATAAGTCATGGTGGATGGAGACTTCTAGTGGACAATTCACTGTCTAATCAACATGGGAGATGTTAAGAAAAAAGAAGGATAACATAGAAGTATTCAAGAAAATATAGAGCAAGGGAATTCCTACAAAAATATGCTTTTTTCTGTAGAGAGCAAGGAAAGGAAGGATTTCCACTGATGATAATTTACTCAAGATAGGAATAAACATTACCTCAAGGTGTTGGTGTTATGAAGAATACAGTCAGGAAACTATGGAACACCTATTTCTAACTGCTTCCATAGCTGCAAAGCTATGGAAGCATTTTACTAATTTTACAGGTATAAAGATGGAAGGACTACAGTTATCGCAAGTCACTATGACTTGGTGGAACATAGAAGCACTAGGCAAATTGCAGCAAGTCTATAGTGTGATGCCAACACTTATAATGCAGGTTCTCTTGAAAAGAAGGAACAAAAAAAAGGCATAAAGGTGACCTAAACCTTAATATCATGATGTACCAGGTGCAATTAGCAATCAAACAGATGCTAAAGTTGAGGTTTCCTTAGATTAAGAATATTGGTAATGAGTGGAAAGAGATAATTCAAACATTGGGGAGTTACAAGCCAAAACTGCATAACCATGTTGTCAATGGACTTTACTAAATGTAGGGAAAGTTAAATGCAATATAGATAGGGCCTGTAGGGGTAATCCAAGCTTAGGATCATATGGTTTTGGATTGAGAGATAGTCATAGTGATCTAGTATATGCTCAGGCTAAAAACATTGGGATTATAACCAACGTTGAAGAAGAAATGAGAGCAATACTAGAAGCTTTAAGATACTGTCGAAGAAAAGGATATCAAGAAGGGGAAATAGAATCAGATTCTTTAGTGATGGTGAACATAATAAATGAGATATGACATATCCCATGTGAGTTTATAGAACAAATTGAGGAAATCAGAAGGATCATGAATGCCTCGAATTCTTCAATAACACATATATACAAAGAAGGCAATGCTTTTGTAGACTACCTAGCTAACTTAGTTATGGATACGAAAGACATGCAAGAATTTAACAATTTTCAATAGTTACCAACAGAAGGTAGGAAACTAATTAACATTGACAAAGCATAAATACCATCATTGAGAATTAAAACTAGAAGCATCAAGCTATATTCACAGAGTTATCAACCTAGACAAAGCATTCAACATGCAGATTCTTAGCAACAAAACTATATACAGTAGAATTTGTCCTCATACAAGGAATCCAAAGGCTGCAAAATCAGATTGGCCAAACTACATTAGCATACAAAAGATATCATCAAAAACAAAGGGGAGTTGCTTCACTTATTTTTTTAAGCATAGAAGGTCAGCTATAGGCCCAATTCAACAAAGAAATTTCATTTTCATAGCTTATTTGTGGAAGGGTAAAGATCAATATTCAGAAAAGAATAAAGGGATAAGGAAACGAAGGTTAAATAGAAGTAGCTTATACCTCGGAGAACTATGAACAAAAGACTGCATCCTTCTTTTCCATCATCTTATAGAGATAACCCAACCACCTGATGATCTGACTATTAATGGAGGAAAAAATAAAATTATCAAGTGGTACAAGGTTGAGTCTTTACCTTGGCCATTTGATAAAACTTCTATGAATAAGAATGACGAAGGACCATTGAAAACAACATTGATGACCCATAGAAAGAGGCGGAGCAAACAAAAGTTGCAGCGGTAGCAGCTGGGAAGCATCTCAAAGAAGCTAGGGCAAAAAATAAAGTAAAAGAGGAAGCTAAAAAAGCATACCGATAAATAGTTGGTTCATTTATGGAAATTGGGCTTCGATCAAACATTTTATTAGTTTGTGTAATCTCTTTTTTATGTTTTTGCTTTGTTTATTTGGGCCTTGGGCCAGACTTTTCTACTTAATAAAATGGCCTGACAAGCCACCAAAAATTTAATTTTTAAAAAAATAATACCAACTAACTTATACGAAATATTGTTCGATCACTCCAATCCCAACATAACCAAGAAGATCCACAAGACCAAAATCCACCCTACCAAATGCCATAAAACCAAAGTTCACCTTACCAAATGCCACCAAACTAAAATCAACCCTATCAAGTACCACAAAACCAAAATCCACCCATTTAAGTAGTAGAGGTGAGAGAAGGTAATCAATAAGGAGGATATAAAAGGGAAGGTAAAGAGGATCCATGGTATGATGATTAAAGAAATAGAAAAAGAGTTCAAGTTAGACATAAAGGGAGAAAAGGTAGGTTTTGTACGATCCCACATGGGGGAAGAAACTATGGTAACCAATCCCAAGATGAAAAGCAAATAGATGCTTATGCAAATTAAGAGTTTGGTCAAGTTTTAGGAGAAAATTATGGTAACCAAGATTACAGAGGAGTTCAAAGAGGTTACTGAAACAACCAAAGAGGTGGTGCCTGAGGAAAATATCATGGGGACCAAGGTAGAAATGGAGGATGAGATTTGAGAGTCAAATCTTTCAAGACCACTCTCCTAATTTTCAAATGGGAATGTAATCCGGATGATTATCTAGAGTGGGAGTCACTTTGTGAAAGTATTTTCCAAGTTAATGATTTGACCGAGGTTAAAAAAATTTGCTATGCTATTGCACAATTTGAAGGGTTTGCTATAACATGGTGGGAATATGTAAAAAAGTATCAACATCTTCTTCATAAGGGACAACCTCCCCCATGGACTGTGATAAAAGCCCTTATAAGAGCCAAGTACATACCAGAAAGATATAGACAAGAGATACTTGCTAAGTTGTATAAATTGAGGCAAGGGACCAAAGGTATTGCGACATGCTATGAGCAATTCCACAATTTGATACTGAATATTTAGTACAATGATGATGAAGAGCATTCAATATTTTGCTTTAAGGTAGGGTTGAACAAAGAGATCCCCTCTAGAATAACTATCTATACGTTTTCTAGCATGGGTAAAGTCTTCAAAGTGTCTATTGAAGTATAATGTGAGATCAAAGAGGAGAAAAAACCCAACTCTAAAGGTTATTCATATTAAATTTCTTAGGGAAAGAACAAAGAGGGAGCTCAAGTGTCCTCGGGTTGGAACAAGAACAAAAACTTTAAGAAGCCCTTTGAAAAGAATGCTTCAAAGTATCCACCAAAAGAAGAAGGTAATTAAGACTTCATAAATGGTCTTAAGGGTATTAAATGTTTCAAATATTAAGGATGGGATCATAAAATGAGTGAGTATCCCAATTGGACAAATATTACCCTTTGAAAAGAGAACCATGTTATGAAAAAAAAAGGAGCAAGGGGAGGACTATGAAGGAGAGGTCCAAGAAGATTATGTCTTTAGGAGTGATAAGGATGGTGGATAAGATCCTTGTGATGGGAGATATGTTGCAATTTCTCATGGATTGATAAGAAAAGTTCAAATTAAAGATGCTTGGCCTCAGAAGGAGAGTTCACCATTCCAAATTATGTGGTGAGGTGAGTTATGATTAGTAAAGCTACAGATGATACGAGTCAAAGAGAGAATCTCTTCCATTCTAAATATCTCATCAACGATAATTTTTGCTCCTTGATTATTGATAGTAAAAGTTGTGCTACTGTTGCTAGCACTTCTTTAGTAGATTTCTTAAAATTTCCTACTACCAAACATGCTACGTCATATAAGAACTAATGGTTAAGTGAGTGTGGAAAATTGAAGGTTCATAGACAAGTGTTGATCAAATTAAAAATTAGGTAGTACCAAGATAAAGTTCTAGGTGACGTGGTCCTAATGCAAGCTTGTCATGCATTACTTGGTAGGCCTTGGCAATATGATCGTTCAACTAAGCACGATGGGAGAACAAATAGATATTTACTTGTGTTGGATGGGAACAAATATGTTCTTCATCCCATGTCATCTTTGCAAGTCAATGAAGTGTATCAAAAAATAAGTGAGTTAAGAGAGAAAAGGAAGGGTGATAAGGAAGAGCATATGGAAGACAAGGCTGATGAAGGAGAAGAGAGGAGAAAGTTGAAGGAGAAAGGCCATTTGGTGATGTTGGCTAATTACAAGAAGGTCAGAGACGATGTTGAGACTAAAGGTTCTTTGATCCTTATCATACATAGGGATTGTGTGTTGCAAACTAAACATTCTAATTCTTTTCTCCCCCATTCTATTTTCTTTCTTTTGTAGGATTATGATGATGTCTTTCCCAAGGATATTCCAAGTGGATTACCCCCTCTTTGGGGTATTGAACACCAAATTGATTTTTTTTTGGATTCTCAATTGCCAAAAAAACTAATCTATTAAAGCAATCTAGAAGACACAAAAAAGCTTCAAAGATAATTTTTGAAACTCCTCAACAAAGGCTATGTGAAGGAGAGCATAAGTTTGTATGTCATCCCGATCTTATTGCTTCTAAAGAAGGACAAAGCATTGCACATGTATGTTGATTGTAGGTCAATCAATAAGATAATTGTAGAGTATAGCCACCCTATCCTTATATTAGATGGCATGTTAGATAAACTCAATGGTTCTTATGTGTTTTAAAAAATTAACCTTAGGAGTGGGTACCATCAAATCTGGATGAATCCTGGTGACGAATGGATAACCACCTTTAAGACCAAATTTGGTCTATATGAATAGATGGTTATGCCTTTCGGGCCTACCAATGCTCTTAGTACTTTCATGCAATTGTGAACTAAGTGATGAAACCATTCATAGGGAAATGTGTTATGGTATACTTTGATGATATTTTAGTTTATAGCAATTCCCTAGAAGAATATGTTGAACATTTGAAAGGTGTCTTTGATATGCTTAGAAGAGAATAACTTTATGCCAACCTTAAAAAATGTTCATTTTATGTGGATGAAGTTGTGTTTCTAGGATTTGTTTTAAGCTCAAAAGGAGTCAAAGTGGATGAATCCAAGATAGATGCCAGTAAGAATTGGCCAACTCAAAAATCCGTAAACAAGGTTAGAAGCTTTCATGGATTGTCTAGTTTCTATAGACGATTTGTTAGAGGATTTAGCACCATAGCCGCTACCTTAACTAAGGTAATCCAAAAGGATAAGCCTTTTAAGTGGGGGATGAGCAAGAAAAAGCTTTTGAAGCCTTGAAATCAGTGCTTAGCTCCGCTCCTTTATTTCAATGGCCCGACTTTGAAAAAACGTTTGTGATGCTAATAAAGTAGGCATTGAAGCCGTCTTAATACAAGGCCAAACTAATTATTTTAGTGAAAATCTAAAAGGTGCAACTTTAAACTATTCCACTTATGATCTTCAATTATATACCTTAATTAGGGCATTAGGTAATTAGCAACATTACTTGTGGCCCAAGGAATTTGTTATTCAGATTGACCATGAGTCCTTGAAGCATCTTTGAGCCCAAGGCAAGTTGAACAAAAGGCAGCCAAATGGATTGAGTCCCTTGAAACTTTTCCTATGTAATCCAATACAAGAAGGGAAAGGAAAATGTGGTGGCTGATGCCTTATCAAAAAAGCTTATTTTGATAAATACTTTATTTTCTAAATTGTTTGATATTGAATACTTGAAGAAATTTTATCCAAAGAACCCCTACTTTGCAAAAATCTTTCTAGATTACGAAGAATGGGAAAGGGAATGGTGGTCAAGGGATAGATCTTCTATTCCCTTTTCAAAATTTGATGGTTTTTTGTTCAAGGGTAAGAGACTTTGTGAGCCAATGAGCTCTTGGAGAGAACTCCTAGTGAGGGAAGCACATGATGGGGGATTGATGGGTCACTTTGGTACTGTTCAGACCATGGGAATTCTTAAAAGCAATTTTATTGCCCTAAAATGTGATTTGATATTGCTAAAATTTGTGGTCAATGTGTTGAGTACAAAAGTGCCAAATCTAGACTTCTTACCCAAGGCTTATGGACCCTCTCCCCACTCCTCATAGACCTTGGTTTGATATTTCCAAGGAACTTATATTGGGTTTACCAAGGACTAGCCGAGGGAAGGATAGTATTTTTGTTGTGGTCGACTGATTCTCTCAAATGGCTCATTTCGTAACATGTAATAAATGTGATGAAGCATCTCATGTTGTATCCTTATTTACTGATAATGTGGTCAAATTAAATGGTATTCCCAACATCACCGTAAGTGATAGGGACTCCAAAATCAATAGTCACTTTTGGAAGGCTTTGTGGGGCCTTCTTGGGATGAGATTATTGTTTTCTACATCTTGTCACCCACAAACCGATGGCCAAAAAAAAATGATTGATATAACTTTGGGTTCTATGCTTTGAGCCATGGTAAAAGGGAAATTTACATCTAGGGAGAGCATTTTGCTATAGTTGAATTTGCATATAATAGAGTTATTCATAGTCCTATTGGCATGACTTCTTTTGAAATTGTCTATGATGTTAATCAACTAACCCCTTTAGATCCCATCCATTTTTTCTCAAGATGTTGTATGTTTAGGTGTTAAAAAGAGAGCTGAAGCCATGAAGAAATTACACAAGAAAGTGAGGCTCAAACTTTAGAAGAAGAACCAAGAGACAGCTATGAAGGAAAATAAGGGAAGAAAAATAGTTGAGCTTGAATCGGGTGATTGGGTGTGGATTCACTTTTGCAAGGAGAGGTTCTGAAAAAAGAGGAAAGAAAAGTAAATTCCTAGGGGAGATGACCCGATGATAATGCTAACAAGATTGATCTACCCCTGGAGTATCAACTCCTTAATACATTCAACGTGTGTGACCTTTCTCTTTTTGATGTTCATAGTGATTATGGGCCTATTTTAAGGATAAAATATTTTCAAGAAAGGGAGAATGATATAACCCAAGTCATCTCTAAACCAATTACAAGGAGCCAAGTATGGGAATTCCAAGCCCTTCAAGGCATGTTCATGAAGATGGACGTACATGATCACACCTTGATACCATCCAAAGGGTTCCATGTCATGATAATTGGGCTAGTGGATGAAAAGGGGACAAATGCCAGTCTGCCTAGCCTTGAAGATTTGGGTGACGACTCATTGGACAAGTGATGAATCGTTATGGAAAGCGTTACTTGAGTGACGAGTGGGGACGTTTCTACTTAAGGGCAATGGTTGGAGTGATGGTTCATCGAACCAGTGACGGTCCATCGAGTGACACATGGATAGAAGACTAGCCTTTTTGGATACTCTTATAATTTCTGTGAAGTGAAACTTTTGGTCCATTTATGTAATAAATAGTCATGACTATAAATACCTAAAGATGAACTACTAACAAGATACTGCCAGCTGATAGGACCAAAATACACAGATCAACAATGTTCAAAATGTAACGGAGGAGATACAGTACATATTCCAGATGTTCAGCTAGAGTAAAGAAAAGACCCAGTCAACAGACAAGCTACCAACAAAAAACCGACAAAGCAAAATATAAGAAAAGAAAAAGATGTAATTATTATATTCCTTTACTTTTCTTTTTTGTTTTTTAGTAAATAAGTCAAAAAGTGTACAGTAACTTTACTGTGCACCTCTTACTTTTTTGAAAGGGCAAAAGTCCCTATCGTAGAATAGTAATTGGCCTTTCGGATTAGCCGACAACCAATTCTTATGTATATATATATGCGTGTAACTCTCAGAAGAAGAGCAGGCTTTGAGAAATACTCTCTCAGCAAACTCTTCTCTCTTCCCCCGCTCATGTGCTGAGCATTTATTAAATATCAATAAATAAAATATTTTAACAGGTACTCTCATGGAAAATTCAAATAGTCAGGATATACACACCTCAGTGTCACATACCACAGAAAACATAACAGCTAAGGTACACTCATGTCCACCTATGTGTAACTAAATCTCATATTCCTAATAGTCTCTAGATTATTATTAATGTTTATCATATAGTAGTATGATTATGCTGAACTGCTTAAGTAAGTTTGCTATGGTTAGCGGTTACTATATTATCAAATGGGTTATCTATTTTTATTTTATTTATTTTATTTACTGCTTTTACAGTATGTTGTGTGGTTAATACATATAAGTTTTTACATCTTGCTGTAAATATTTTACTTCCTGGTGCTAATTCTATTCCTGTCATTTTCCAATACAATACTAATGATTTATCTATGTTTTTGTCGTGTATTGCTACTGAGTAGTTAGGGCTTACTTGTCATGACTATAAATACCTAAGCCTAGGTTTTCATTCCTTAGATTATGCTGAATATTGAAAATACTCTAGTAAGAGTTGTGGGCTTGATACAAGCTTTGGTTGATTGTTTCTTAGAAACATAGGTTGCAGGGTGAATTCAATTCCCTTGATGTCATCATAGGAGATTAGGTTCTTTGTAGGATTAATGTGATTGGAGTTTTTGGGTTTAACATACCCTTTAGTTACTTTCAATTTCCTATTTTGTGTCTATCTATTATCCTTATCTTATTATTTTTTTGATTTTCATACTTCATTTTTATTTTCATAATCTGATTCCTATCAGTGATAACTTACCTACCCTTAGAAGTAGCTCATTTAAGGTATTGTGGCTTGAATACATCTTAATTAAATATTTATGATCCTTATAGATTGTGTAGCAAGACTTTGAATAGACTTATTCCATTAATCCTTAGTTTAAATCATTGTTCCTCTATTAGGATTAGTCTGGATTACATGGTAGCTGTAGACATTATTATCGGATGCCTTATAGGCTCAAGTAGTTGCGTGCCTTAGGTTAGGTTTATCGGCGCTTGTAGCTAATTTTATCGCTCATTTAAGATGATTCACCTTAGGATAGCATATTTGCCTATAGGAAATGATTATAAAACACTTAGGTTGCATATTGATGAAATGATTTTTGGTATTTGATTAGTTTGCTCACCTAGTTATGCTTGTTTGGTTGTATATTCATGGTATATTGGTATTTTAGCCTAAATACTATTTTCAGGCTGTAAGTGGGAGTTTGGATTAATTTAAAAAGAGGTTATGGCATTTTAAAAGAAAAATGGACTATTTAGTCCCGGTTCGATTTTGGGCACTTGATTTTTCTGCTTACTAGATATTTAGCCTGGATTTGATTTCGAGCATCCATTTTCATTGATTTTTATTGGAAGTCTGATTCGATCTCGAGCAAGGTAAACGAATATGGCTAGAGGGGTAGTATATGGAACAATTAGACACTTCACTCATCTCATGTTGCTTATCATGGAACTCGTCTACATTTATTTACCATCAACATTGATTTGTACTCAGTATTACTTATTGTCTGCATCAACTGTGCTTATGGGGACGATTGGGTTTATTTATTATTATGTGTACCTTTCGAGCTTATGGGGTCTGATTAGGTTATAGTTAGACACTTACTTTACGCTTTCCAAGCTGTTTACTTATATTTCTTGTAATTGTCTAGCTTTAACCTATTACTCTCTTTCTGACCCCCTCTATTCTTACTTTAGCATATATTCACACTTTATTGTTGTCACACCTCAAATCTCATTAAGATGGACAGGCACCCGACCCCGTAAAGATCTGAGAGAACCAACTTATAACCTATGCTTTCCATCTATATAACTATGGTTATCATGAAGCTTTGAAAAGTATATATAAGCTATAGTAATAAAATACCAAAATAGTTAAGCCCAAAACATATTTACATGACTTGGTCGTTGGGGCCACAATTGTTACAAGACAAAACATATTTGAACTTCATACATTAGTCTACAAAGCCTCTATAAGATAGAAAACTTATTCTAGGTTGGGACAGGACCTGCCTTACAAAAAACTGTACAACACCAAAATGCATATATCAAAGACTCGGTAAAGCCCCAAATCAACTTGGACCTCACTAATAACTGTTGAGTAACCTGTGCTCCTACTGAGGAGGTCTACTAGTTGGAGTACCTATGCTTGCAGCATGAAACACATCATCCCCCATGTGGGGCATCAGTGCGAAAGAATGTATTGAATATGTAATGCATAAAGTAACTATATGTAAAACAAGAGCTCAAATGAAACCAGGAACAAATGTATAGATAATGATCGAAGACCAACTTTGCTTATACTTGTGGAATAATGTACATTATATTCATTTCTTTACTTTCCTTTACTTTATAAATTTTGTAAGACATGTAATACAAGTGACCAACTGATCATTGGTAGAAGAGGATGACCATGCTAGGAATTTTAACCCTTGGGATATAGTCCTCATATATATATAAATTGGGATCAACCCAGGCTTGGTATTATAACCCCTGGGATACCACCCATAAATACATATATTGGGATCACCCCATGCTAGGTATTATAACTCCTAAGCTGCCACTCATAAATACATGAATTGGGATCGGCCTATGCTAGGCTTTTGGCCCTAAGCTAGCACCCATATTTACATAAGTAGATTCACTTTGCATCGTCTTCTTTAATCTTTGAGATTGTCATTCTGGTGGTCATGGTTTATTGAAATTTGGAGCTATGGAGAAGTAGTAAGATATATGTGAATATATATTTGAGGCAGTAACCATGACATAGAAACCAAAGGTAACATTAATGTGACACTTAGGAACTTACATCACTCAATGAACTTCATTTAACTTAGAGGAGATCTCATGAAATTTACTATTAATAATACCCTTATTCATACTTGTACTTAGGAGAACAAACACAAAAATCTAGAGTAATAAACACATATTGAAGTAATTCAACACATTAAGTAGAGGGGATAATATCATCAGCCACATTGGATATCACATGTTGTCACTATGTGTCCTTTACTAGGAAGAGCACTTAGGAAGGTCTTTGTTGGTAGTGACACAAGTATAGAATTCATGCCAACAAATATGGAAGTGACACAAGTATAAAATTCATGCCAACAAATATGGAATCAAATAACCTTACATACTTTGTTGTACAATTCAAATAGTACAACTTAAGCTTCTTCCCTTCAGATTATTAATCTACTATGAAATAAGAAGGTTAAACTAGTATTAGTAGCTAATTAAACAATTCGTGCTACTTGATCTTCACCAAAACAATAACCGGGTAGTACACCCATAATTTATCAAATCAACGGTATTATTTCCACCCCTTTTCCCCTAAGAACTTCTATATACTATGTGACCTTCTCATAACGTCCTCCAAATTCCCCAAACTTTATATCACACAAAATACTAAACAAAAATACGGTAGGCAGCAAACTTCCATAGCACCCCATTTAGTGGTGTATCTCTTCACACTCCTCCCCTACCTCTTTATAGCTACACACATCCCTTTCCAAGGTCAACCAAACTATCCCCTATATATATAAAAAAAAAATAACCCCAAAACAACCCCCAAACATCATTTAACATAATAAGGGTATATTGAATACAAGGCTTCCAATCGCTAGCCTATAAGTTCTTGATAAATACCTACAAAATTCTCCACCAAACTTGTATATAAAAAGGGTAAGAACGGATAGTAACTTTACCTCAAATTTTGGAAATTTATTCTCTTAAATTGTACTTCTTCAAGAGCTTGAACTCCCTTTTACACTTAAACCAAAAGAAGAGAAAGGTCTCTTAATAACCAAAAAAATGGGGCAGTCAGCTTACGAAAGGATTTTCCATCCTTCTATTGAAGAATAAAGCTAAATCCATACGTGTTTTCACTTACCTTTGCTGGCAAATGAAGAAACCAACAAGAACCCTAAGAGAGAACAAGAGAAAGCTCTAGAATTTTGATTTTTTTGCAAGTTAAAATAAGTCAAATGAGCTAATCACAAACCCTTTAAAAAGATCTCCTTCTGGTCTACTTTCTTGGGCCAGTTTGGCCCATAATTTGTCAAGTAGGTGATGCACCTACTTGTCCATTTTACTTGGGCCTTTGTGGACTTAAGATTATTAGGCCTTGTGTAACACCCCGTACGTTTCTGAGTCTAGCTGACTACCGTAATATTTATGGAAAAATGGAAACATGAGAGATTTGGTGAATTATGTATTAAATTGTAGGCATTAACAAGTCTTGTACAATTGGGCCCAAAATGAAGCCCAAAATTATAAGGAAGACATGGCCCAACATGGGAATTTGACCCATTCTTGCCCAACACTTCCATTGACCAAGTAAACACACCAAGTGTGTGGATGAGGATCATTGTAAAGGGACTATATAAGCCAAATAAATCAGATTTTTATTTCATTTGAACTCTCATGCCATTTTCTAGACTTTACCAAATATTTTCTTTTATCTCTCAAGAACCCTAAGTCATTCCTTGGCCAAGATCATCCTTGTACAAGGCTTGGTAAGTGTTTATTATGATGGTTTAATATATTTTATGCATGAGATATGATGTATATTATGTTGGTTATGTTGGGGGAGTATTGAGAAGTTCACAAGGTGTGAAATGTTACATGTTTGCTAAATCGGAGGATGGTTTTGTCTTGTAAACTTGAATATGTACTTGTGGTTTTGAAGGAAGTGAACTTGATGGAGTAAATATTGACATGTGAGATGTGATTATAGTCTTACTTTGTTTTATCCTTGTGAATAATGTTTTGAATTGTTATTGTGAAATTGGTTATGGTTTTGGTGGTGTATTGACCGTAAAATGTAGTGTTGGGTGTTGTTTATATGTGTTGTGAGACCATGGATGATTGTTTGTGTTAAAGATGATCAAAAATATTTCAAAATAAGTTTGGTTATGATCATGGACCATTCATGGCATTAAAGGACCCAAAAGAGACCATTTCGGACCAAAACGGGCATCCGCCCCCGCAGACGAGGGCACCTGCGGGCACAGATGCCAACGCAGGTGCCACTGGCACCTGCCACCAGCCACCTACGGGTGCACCTCAGCCACCTTCATGCGCAGGTGGCTTCGCAGGTCATCCCCATGTCCGATTTTGTATGTTTTTGTATTGTCTTGGTCCCCGAAGGCCCCTATACCCTTTTTGGATGTAATTATCAACTTGTGATATCGTTTTAATGACTTTAAAGTGTCGTATGGAGGTATGTTGGACTATAATAAGTATGGATGGTTGTTTATATGTTGTTATGAAGGAGTAATTGTGACGAAATGATAAAGGGGAAAGCGTAAAAGGTAAGTGTGGTATGAAATGCTATTGATGTATGATATCTTGGTCAATGTGTGGAATGTTATGGTTTTGTTGGTATGAAAATGCAGTGGATTGTATTGTAAGGGGTTACATGATGTCATACGGTAGTCCTATACTTCATTGTCATCTTGTACGCCTGTATAATGACTAGTTGCTAATGTAAGCTCCGATATGTACCTGTATTGTAGAGTAAGACGTAAGGAAGAGGCTGGACTATTGTGTTCATACATAGGCTTGTGTATTCATAATTGGAAGTGAAGGTATGTAAGGTTACTTTGTCCGTATCTTAAGGCAGCATATAGTATTGCCATTGACGTTACACTTGTCCTATTCCAAAATGTGCTAAGGTATTCTATTTCCGGTTACCAATGGTCATTATCAGATGTTTCCTACTCATTGATCAAATGTGAATCTCATGTCTCATATTCATGAATAATGTTCCAAAATCCCAATAAGGTTACGTTCCAAAGTTCCAATAGTGGTTATATTCATATATCTTGTTCATTGATTATTGTCCAATGGTTCCAATGGTGTTATGTTTCCAATAAGGCTATGTTTCCAACACTGTTTGTTCACATGTCTCTCACTCAATGGTTAATGATCCAAGTTCAAATAAAGTTATGACTATCATTGTATCAATCTCAAAGTAATGAATGAAGTAATGCATATGTGGTTAATGATCAAGTATAGGTGGTAGCTTTGGGGGCATAATGCCTAGCTCAAGCCGATCCCGAGATTGTTGGATCAGGGGGCAGTCCTAGAGGAATAAGCCTAGCTCGGATCGATCCTGACAGGGGGTAGCTCTAGAGGTAAAAACCTAGCTCGAGCCAAACCTGATAAGTTGATTGATGGGTGGCAGCTCTAGAGGTAATAACCTAGCTCGAGCCGATCCAGATATATATTGATTCATGGGTGGTAGCTCTAGAGGCATAAGCCTAGCTCGAGCTGATCCCAACATAACATCATGTTATGTTAAAACCCACTGTTCAGTCGGGGCCCGGGTATCACAGGTCAAAGGCAAAGATGAATAATCATAGAAGCAAAGTAACAAAGAAAGTAATGAAAGCAATATACATGGTTTCCAAAGTACAGAATAGTGACTTATCCATAGTGGTTATGTATTTGTATTTGAGTTGATTGATATATTTCCATATCATATAGTTTCATTTGAGCCTTACATACTCAGTACATTCTTCGTACTGACGTCCCTTGTGGGACTTACCTTGCTTGCTGCAGGCGCAGGTACTAGTAGGCCTCCACAGTCGGATCATTGGTGAGATCCAGTTAGTTCGGGGCTTCTCTGAGTCACAGTTGTACATATGTTTTGGTCTTGTACATGTTGTATAAAGCGGGGACTTGTCCCGACTTTCAGTTTGTTTTGGTAAATGTATCTGTTAGAGGCTTTTGTAGACGGATGTGGATGTATAAATGTAAAAGATACATATCGTTTTTGACTTGATGGCCTGAAAGACCGAGTTTCATATATGTATATATGTCACATGTTCCATGAATTTCGTTGTTAGCATTATAAGCTCTTACGTGATAAGGGTGTTTCTGGTGGCATGCATATGAATGAACATAAGTATAGTTTGGTTCTCTCGAGCCTTATCGGCTACGGGTGCCAATCACGTCTTGATGGGATTCGGGGCGTGACACATTGGCTGCCCATTCTTCATATTTTCTTCCCATCAGTTTGGGCCATAATTAATTCAAGTAGATGATACTCCTACTTGGCCTATTAAGCTAGTCAAAGAGTCTTAGTAGGTTATGCACCTACTTGGTTCTTTAGGCTGGTCAATAAGTCAAAGTAGGTAATGCACCTACTTGTAACCTATTAATTTAATTTAAGTCAAGAAAGTATCTCACTTATTTTATTCCTTTTTCCGAATCTTAATCCTTTCAGCTTACTTAACACTTATATATACTTGGCCATTTTGAAACTTAAGCTAGAATGACACCTTATTATATCGAGTTCAATTACTTTTGTTGGGGTTAACTTGGTGTATATGTTCTAAAATATTTAAGGGGTTATTGTATCATTTAAATCTATTTTTAACCATCAATAATCACTTAACAAACTTAGTCCCTCACCTATAGAACAAGGATACATCGAATGCCATATGAGTAGAACTAATATATGCAGAATACAGGGTGTTACATCTTCCCCCCTTTAGAAACATTCGTCATCGAATGTTAGCATACTAACAAACCCAAACAAATTCAAGCGTAAGTTAAGTTCTACAGTTAGCCACCTAATGCACATAAACTTATACTTACTTGTCAATGCCTCAAATCCACACTTTAGCTTCTATCTTCAGATTGAAATAAATAAAGGTATCTAGATTTCATCGCTTATTCCGCCTCTCATGTAGCCTCTTCTATCTGCTTGTTTCTCCATAGTACTTTTACGAAAGATACATATTTTTTTATTAACTTCTTAACTTCTCGATCTAGAATAGAAATAGGTACATCTTCATAAGTGAGATATTTTATAACTTGTACATCTTCAGTAGGAGTAATACGAGATAGGTCACCTATGTACTTTTGAAGCATTGAGACGTGACACACCAAATAAACCCTTGAAAGTTCCTTGGGTAGCTCTAACTCATATGTGACTTCATAAATTCTTTGAATAATCTTATATGTCCTTATATAGTGTGTACTTAATTTTCCTTTTTTACTAAACCTCACTACCCCTTTCATTGGTAATAACTTCAAGAATACACAATCTTCTATAACAAACTCTAGCCCTCTTCTTCTAACATCTTCATATGATTTATGTTGACTTTGAGCTATTTCTAGCCTCTATTGTATCACCTTAAATTTTCCCATTTCTTGATGAACAATATCTAGCCCAAATAAGGCAGTTTCTGCCCACTTCTAACAACCCAATTGGTCATCTAAACTTTCTCCCTTATAAAGCTTCATAAGGACCATTTTGATACTCGAGTGATAGTTATTGTTGTACGCAAACTCAATAAGTGAAAAAATGCTCATCCCAACTACCTTTGAAGTCCAATACACAAGCTCACAATATATGCTCAAGTGCTTGGATTGTAAGTTCTGCTTGACCACTTGTTTGAGGGTGAGAAGTTGTACTTAAATTCACTTGCATTCCCAAACTTCTCTAGAATGACTTCCAAAAATTCAAAGTAAATTGATCTCCCCTATAAAATATAATAGAGATTAGGACATTTTGTAGCCAAACTATCTCTCTAATATACAATTTTGCATACTCTTCAGCTGTGTAAGTGGTCTTAACTGGTAGGAAGTGTGCTAATTTGGTGAGTTTATCAACTATTACCTATATAGAATCAAAATTCCAAAATGTGCAAGGCAAATCAGTGATGAAATCCATGTTGATCATGTCCCAGTTCCAAATTGAAAGATCCATACGTTGCATATAGCCTTCGGGTTTTTGGTGCTCCATTTTAACTTGTTGGCAATTTGGACATTAGGCTATTAATTCTACAATATTCTTCTTCATGTCACCCCACCAATACACTCCTTTCAAATCATGATACCTTTTAGTTGACCACGGATGAATAGAATATCTTGAATGATGTGCCTCCATTATAATCCTCTTTCTTAACCCATCTATATTAGGTACACATAATCAATTTTGGCACCAAAGCGCTCCCTCTTGTGTAAGCTCAAATGCCTTTCTCATACCCTGTTGTACATTCTCGTTAAGCTATAATAGAATAAGATACGTATACCGCTTCTCTTTCACTTCAGCTAATAATTAGGATTTTTCCGTATTTTGCACAATAACTCATTCATCTGGAGATTCAAGACGGTGAACCCCTAAACTAACTAGTTGGTTTGGAACTTTAGTTATCCCTTGTATTTTTGTAAACTGCCCATAAGTGCTCTTCATCGCCTTACAACTTAATGCATCATCTACTACATTTTCTTCCCCTGGATGATACAAAATATCAGTGTCATAACCTTTTAATAACTCAATCCACCTCTGCTGCCTCAAATTCAGGTCATTCTTCTTAAAAAACGTATTGGAAACTCTTATGGTCAGAATATATGTCAACATAAACCCCATATAAGGAGTGGATACATATCTTTAAATCAAATACAACCACTGCTTGCTCAAGATCATATGTTGGATATTTTTTCTCATGTTGTCACAAGTGCCTTGAGGCGTAAGCTATTACTTTACCATGATGCAACAATACACATCCTAAGCTAACTCTTGAAGTATCACAATACACCGCATACTTGTTTGTGCCTTCTGGAAGTATCGATAGGGGTATAGAAGTCAACTTATTCTTTAGATCTTGCTAACTTCTTTCACATGCATCATTCTATTAAAACTTGGCTGCTTTATGTGTTAGCTTTATAAAAGGTGCAAAAATGGATGAAAATCCTTCAACAAACCTTCTATAATAACTTGCCAACCTAAGGAAACTATGAACCTCCATAGGTATTATAGGTCTTGGCTAATTCTTCATGGTTTCTATCTTTTGAGTATCAACCCTTATTCCTTCATGCATACAATATGACCTAGGAATGCAATAGATTTTAACCAAAACTCACTATAACTTATGATTGCGATGAATCTGTTACACCTGCAATAAGTGACTAGCATGGTCCCCTTTTAATCGAATAAAACAAAATATCATCTATAATTACTATCACAAACACGTTTAAGAATGGCTTGCACACTCTATTCATCAAATTCATAGAAGCTGTTGGTGCATTTGTTAGCCAAAATGACATAACTAAAAACTCATAATGACCCGTGTTTGAAAAGTTGTCTTCGCTATATATTTCTCTTTGACCCTTATTTAGTGTTAACTCATATTTAAGTCAATCTTTGAGAAATATTTAGCACCTTGTAACTGATCAAATAAATCATCAATTCTTTAGAGAGTATATTCATCCTTAATAGTCACCTTATTCAGTTATCGTTAGTCAATACATATTCTCAATAAGCCCTCTTTTTTACGCACAAATAACACTAGTGCAACCCAAGGGGATATACTAGGCATTATGAATCCCTTTTCTAACAAGTCTTTTAATTGCTCTGTTAACTCTCATACTTTTGTTAAGGCTATTCTATATGGAGGAAGATAGGTTGAGTACCTGGAATCACATTAATACCAAACTATAGTTCTTGTTCTGGAGGCAAACTTGGAAGATCTTCGAAAAATACATTAGGAAATTCATTTACCACTGGAATGGATTGAATGATTGGTGGCTCTGTATCTATATTTTTCACTCTCACTAAATGACGTATGTACCCTTTGGAAATCATTTTCTTTACCTTAAGATAAGAAATAAATTTACCTCTTGGTTCCCTAATATTATCCCTCCATTTAAGGACTGTCTCTAATGGAAAATAGAAATGCACCCTCTTAGTTTGGCAATCTACTGTAGCATAACAAGAAGCCAACTAGTCCATGCCCATTATAACATCAAAATCTACCATTTCTAGCTCAACAAGGTCAGTCAGTGTATTAAGACCACAACTAGTTATTATGTAATTATGATAAACTCTCAATAGGTTTTCCAACCAGTGTAGACACTTCAAATTGCTTAACTAATAATTCTGGTGTTCTCTTGAACTTTCCAGCAATCAATGGGGTGACGTATAATAGCATAGAGCCCGAATCAATTAATTCATTTATATTATGTGAAAATATAGACAGTGTACTTGTAACCACATCGGGAGAAGCCTCCAAATTTTTCCAATACGCCAGAGCATATGTATGATTATAAAATTTGCTAAAGATAGCTTCTCCTCTAACACCTCCACTATCATACCTCAAATCCCATTGAGAGTGTACTGAGTATGTAAGGCATAAAATAACATTATATATGTAAGGAAAAAGCTTAAACAAAATAAGGTATCAATGTATAATTGTATAGATCAAAGACCACCTTTGCTTGTACTTGTGGGATCACGTACATTACATTCTTTTCCTTATTTTTCGATTCTTTTATTTATAGACTTTGTAAGGCATATGGTACAAATAACCAACTAATCAGTGGTAAAAGAGGATGACCCATGCTAGGCATTTGAACCCCTGGGATACGGTCCTCATAAATACACGAATTGAGATCGACCCATGCTAGGCTTTCTTCTCACCCATGAGATACCACCCTTAATATATAGATTAGGATTGACCCATGCTAGGTGTTCCTTCCACCTCTTGGATATCACTCGTGAATAGGTAGATTCACTTTACATCATTGCTTTAATCTTTGAGATTGTTCTTTTGGTGGTCATAACATTATTGAGTTTTGGCCTATGGACATGCGAACAACATACTTGGGGTAGTAACAAAGAGAAACAAATGTGACATCAATGCAGTAATTAAGAATTCATACGACACAACGAACCTCATTTGACCTAGGAAATAGCTCATAGAACTTACTGTTGAGAATAACTTTGTCATACTAGTACTTGGAGAAATAAATAGACAAATATAGAGTAATGAAAACATATGGAAGTAATTTAACACACTTGAGAGACCATGGGTAGAAGATAGATGTCATTAGCTACATTAGAAATTGTACATCATATCACTTAGGCAACTAACTTTATTGTTACACTAGTGTGAGACTACATGCCAAGAAATCTGAAATTGAATAGCCTTGCATACCTTGTTTATGTTTTCTTCCCAATACAACTACCATGAGTCAACCTCCCTTTTAAGGTATTAATCTACAATGAAATAAGTGGCAAAACTAGTATTAATAGCTGATCAACCAATTTAGGCTATTTGATTTCACCAAAGCAGTTCCGGGTAGTAGCTCTTGAGAAAATAGCATATCACCACCCCTCCGTTTTCATATCAATACAACCCATACACAACCATCCTATAGGATTAGCTACTAACTCCCAACAAAATATCTCTAAAATAGCTATCAAATAGTCCAAAAATTTCCACTACATAATAGTAAATCGTGAACACATGGCTTACCATCATTTTCCAGTGAATTCCCAATGTAATGACATCCATAATCACTTACCCTAATTTATATTTAAAAAGGGATGAAATGGGGCAGAACTAGAAGTCTAAAATAAAATGGAACTGTGAAGCTTAGAAATAACTATCTTACACCTTTAATATAAATGACATGATTCCAATAGTCTTCTTAAAATAAGCTCATAATTTATTCACTTACCTTTAGCTTAAAAATAAAAAGAATCCCAAGAACCCTAGTAGAATTTTATGGCTATTGTAGAAGCCAAGAGAGAACAAGAGAGAGAGACTTGAGCAATCTAATTTTTTTGCAAGTTGTAATGAAGCAAATGAACTGATCTTTATTCCTTTAAAAGAGAGTTATCATGGCCGACTTTATTTGCCATTTTGGGCCATAAATTGTCAATTAGGTGCACCTACTTGGCCATTAGACTTGGGCCTTTGTGGACTCAAAATTGTTGGGCCTTGGTTGTCTATTCTTCACATTTTCTTCCAATCATTTTGGGCAAGAATTAATTCAAGTAGGTGGTGGTGTAATTGGCCCAATAAGCTAGTCGAAGGAGTCTTAGTAGGTGATGCACCTACTTAGTTCTTAGGTTGGTCAATAAGTTAAGTAGATGATGCACCTACTTGTCACTGCTAGCTTAATTTAAGTCATGCAAGCAACTCACTTATTTTAATCCATATTCTATGTCTTAATCCCTTTATGTTAACATAACACTTATATACACTTGGACACTTTAAACCTTGAGGTAGAATACCACCTTACTATCTCGCGTTTAAATACTTTTGTTAGGGTTAACTTGGCTATATCATGCTAAAATATTTGGGGTATTCTAATATCCTTTAAACCCATTTTAAACCATCACAAATCACTTAACAAACTTGGCCCCTTAACTATACAACAAAGCTACCTCAAGATCTATATTAATAGAACAAGTTCACATAAAATACAGGGTGTTACATCTTTTCCCCTTAGGAATATTCATCCTTGAATGTTAGCATAATTAGCCAGCCTAACCAAGTTTAAGCCTAAGTTTAATGTTCATGTTACTACATAACACTTATTTATTATACGTACTTGTTAATGCTCCAATTCAGCATATTGGTCTTTCTCTTTAGATTTGAATAAATGAGGGTACTTGAATATTATCACTTCTTTGGCTTTCCATGTGATCTTTTCTACTTGCTAGTTCCTCCAAAGTACTTTTACAGAAGTTACTTTTTAATTTCTGAACTTCTTAACTTGACAATCTAGAATAGCAATGGGTACTTATTCATAAGTGAGATCTTCCATAACATTTACATCTTCAGTAGGAGTAATACGAGATGGATCTCCTATGCACTTTCAAAGCATTGAGACGTGAAACATTGGATGAATTGTTGAAAGATCCTGAGATAGCGCTAACTCATATGCAACTTGGACAAATCTTTGAATAATCTTATATGGCCCTATATAGCGTGGACTTAGTTTTCCCTTTTTACCAAATGATACAAGGCAAATTAATAAAATAAAAGATAACTATAAAAACAAGATAGAAATCTATTGATAGATGAATATAGACACAAAAAGGATGATGAACTAAGAACTACTGGATATTTCAAATCCAAAACCCCTCAATATATTCAATCCTATGAACACCTACCTCTACGTGGACTAAGAGGGAATCATAATGCCCTCAAAACCCTCATTTCTAAGCTAACATTAAAAAAAAGCTTTCCAATCACACTCTCAAGTGTTTGGTTCATTCAATATGAAAAAAAAAACTAAAGAAAATAAAACATAGTAGTTTATATTTATAGTCTATTACAAAGGCCAAAAAGTGACCTTGACAAATATAGAAAGAGGTTGCCTAACAATATTGGGGTTTGATTACCCTTGACGGCTCTAGTGTCTACCCATCACTGAGCTGACTGCCCGCCACTCCTCCCAACACCATGAGGCAGTGTGCTTCTCTCTTGGGATTCTTTTGGTGGCTCAAGGGCTAGTTGGTCAGGTTTATGGTGGATCATTGCCCCTCCCGCCACCCTTAGGTAGTGGGTGATTCCCTTATTTTGAGCTCCTAGTTTAACCTTCAGCACATGAAACCCTTTGGATATGATCAAAACATGTTCCAACATATCTCTCTTCATGAACATTGCTTGAAACCTTTGTAGTTCCCTTACTTAGAGTCTATTAAAAGGTCATGAGGAAATTTTGGATGTATCATCCTCTCCATCTTGAAAGAATTTTACCTTAAATTCATGGAATCATCATCCTTAAGCATGTCAAAGAGTGAAATATCTTAGACATTGAATGTGTTGTGCACTTGATATTCTGGTGGGAGTCAACCTTGTAAGCATTATCATTTATCCTTTCAAGCACTTAAAATTGACCATCACCTTGAGACATTAACTTGGTCTTTCTATATGTTGGTAATCGATCCTTCTGGAGGTGTACCCAAACCTAATCACCTGGTTCAAGCACAAGCCATTTCCACCCTTTGTTCACTCTTTTTGTTAACTTCTTACTTTTCTTTTCAAGGTGTAATATCACCTTATCATGTAGCTTCTTTATGGAATCCGCCCTCTTGTTTCCATCTAAATTAATCACAACATCACTAGACAAAGGAGTGATATCCAAGGGAGTAAGGGGGTTAAAGCCATAAACACATTCAAAAGGATTCATACTAATAGTCGTATGAATAACTTTATTGTAAGAAAATTTGACTAAAGATCACCTCCCAAGAGGCCATCTTCCTATCAACCATGACGCGTAACATAAAACCTAAAGTTCTATTCACAACTTTGGTTTGACCATCAGTTTGTGGGTGGCAAGACTTGGAGAAAAGCAATTTACTACCAAGCCTACCCCACTAAGATCTCCAAAAGTGACTAAGGAACTTACAGTCCCTATCACTACCAATGGTTTAGGGAATCCCATGGAGCTTAACAACATGTTCAATGAACAAGGATGCCACATTGGAGGCATCATCACACTTGTGACACGAGATAAAATGGACCATTTTTGAAAATCTATTAATAACAACCAAAATACTATCTCTTCGCCTCTTTGTCCTAGGTAAACCCAAAACAAAGTCCATAGAAATGTCAAGCCAAGGGTAAAGGGGAGTGGGAAGTGGGGTGTACAATTCTTGAGGGAGAAGTCACGATTTAGAGCTTCTACAATCTACACATTGACCATATACTCATGCAACATCATCACGTATTTTTGGCCAATAAAATTGTTCCTTTAGGATCCCAAGGGTCTTGTTAATTCTAAACTGACCCATCATTCCCCCATCGTATGCCTCTCTAACAAACAATTCCCTCTAAGAGCTTGAGGAAACACACAACCTTTTCCCTTTAAACCAAAAACCATCAAACTTAGAATAGGGTATAGAAGACCTATCCCTAATCCATCATTCCCTATCCCATTCCTCACAATCCTTAAAGATTGGGGTAAATTTGGGGTCCTCGTGGTACATTATTTTCAAGTATTCATAACCCATCAATTTAGAAGACAATGTGTAGATTAACACATTTTTTCTAGACAATGCATCGACTACCACATTCTTTTTTCCCCTTTTTTTATTGAGTTACATAGGGAAAAGTTTCTAGAAATTCTATCCACTTGGCATACTGTTTGTTCAATTTATTTTGGGCCCGGTAGTGCTTCAAGGATTCATGGTTTGTTTGAATCATGAACTCCTTGGGCCACAAGTAGTGTTGTCAATTACCCAAAGCTCTAATCAAGGCATAAAACTCAAGATCATACATAGAGTATCTCAAGGTTACTCCTTTGAGCTTTTCGCTAAAGTAAGCAATGGACTTATGGTCTTGAATTAAGATGGCTGCAATGCAGACCTTTCTAGCATCACACTCTATCTCAAACATTTTATAAAAGTTGGGTAATTGGAACAAAGGAGCGGAGCTAAGCATTATTTTCAAGGTTTCAAATGCCTTTGCTTGCTTATCATTCCACTTGAAAGGCTTATCATTTCGGATTACCTCAGTCAACGGGGCAACTATGGTGCTAAACCTTTGACAAACCTTCTATAGAAACTAGCCAATCCATGAAAATTTCTCACATCACTAATCGATTGTGGAGTTGGCCAGTTTATTATAACGTCTATCTTGGATTCATCCACTTCAACACCCTGAGATCTTACAACAAATCCCTAAAAGACAACCTTATCAACACTAAAAGAACACTTTTCAAGATTGGAAAACAATTTTTTTCTTTTCTAAGCACATCAAAAACATATTTTAAATGCTTAACATGGTCATCTATGGATTTGCTATAAACTAAGACATCATCAAAGTATGCCACAACAAATTTTCATATGAATGATTTCATCACATGTTTCATTAACCACATAAAGGTACTACGAGCATTGGTAAGACCAAATGACATAACCATCCATTCATAGAGACTAAATTTGGTCTTGAAGGCAGTTTTCCATTGATCACTGGGATTCATCCAGATTTGATGGTACCCACTCCTAAGATGAACTTTAAAAAAAACACAAGAATAATTCAACTCATCTAGCATGTCATATAATCTAGGGATAGGGTGGCAATACTTTACCTTTATCTTATTGATCACTCGACAATCAACACACATGCGCCAAGTCCCATCTTTCGTTGGCACTAGCAATACCGGGACAACACATGGTCTCATGTTTTCCTTGATGTATCCTTTGTTGAGGAGTTCCTCAAATTTCCTTTGAAGCTCTTTGGTGTTCATTCGGTTAGTTTGATAAGCAGGTTTGTTTGGCAATTGAGAGCCCGACACAAAGACTATTTACTCAATTCCCCGAAGTGTGGGTAACCTTCTTGGAATCTCCTTTAAGAACACATCTTCATATTCCTGCAAAACAAGAGAGATATAATAGGGTATAGGAGAATTAGAATGGTTAGTGTGAATAGCATGGGCTAGAAGGAGCATGGACCTCTTATCATCACATTCTTTGAAAAGATCCTTGTTTCTAGCCACCATCGCCATTTGTTCTTTTTCTCAACTTCCTCCTTTCCTCTCCTTCATTTTTCTCCTCTTCATTGGGTTCTTCCTCCCCTTCCTTCCTACTCTTCTCCTTTAACTCTCTCATTTTTTGATGTAACTCATTCACTTGTGATGGTGAAAGAGGGTGAAGGGTGAACTTCTGACCATTCAACTCAAGAGAATATCGATTGGTTCTTCTATCATGTTTAGTTGAACGATCATATTGCCAAGGTCTTCCAAGCAAAATATGACAAGCTTGCATGGGAATGACAACACATAGTATTTCATCATGGTAATTTCCAATATTGAACCAGATCACTTGTCTAACTTGTCTAGTCACTTTCAATTCTCCACACGTATTTAACCATTGGATCTTGTACGGTGTGGCATGCTTGGTTATGGGTAACTTCATGAAATTAAACATGGTAGAACTAGCTACATTAGCACAACTCCCTCTATAAATGACCAATAGACACATATTTTCCTTAATTATACATTCAGTATGGAATAGATTTTCCCTTTAACTCAGGTTGTCTAAGGCCTTACTAACCATTACTCATGTTACCACAAAGTTTGGGACCTCAGACTCTCCATCTTGTGGCCAAGCATCCTCATTTCCTTCTTCCACTTTATTATCTTCTTCAAACCCCTCTCCTTCTTGGGATTCTCCTTCATTATCTTCTTTTTGCGCCACCTCTTCTCTAAGGTAATACATTCTTTCTTCTCTAAGGATCACATTTCTTCGATTAGGACATTCATTTACCTTGTATCCCCAACTTTGGCACATAAAATATTGAAAAACTTTAGGATTAGGAGTTTGATACTTGTTACCTTCATTCCTGGGAGGGTACCTTAGAGTAGTCTTTTCTATGGGTTTCTTTTCATATGACTTGTGACGTCCTTATTCTTGTTCCATCCCAATGATGATTGAGCTACTTCTTTATTCTTACCCTAAGAATTAGTGTATGAGTACACTTTGGGTTTGATAGATGTCCTCTCCTTGAGATCCATCTCAACATCCAAGGCCGCTTGAAATATGTCTTCTATGGTAGTAAACCTATGACAAGTTATTTCCGAGGAGATCTTCTTGTTCAATCCAACCTTGAACCGGATGACAACATGTTCCATATTCTCATGATATTCAAACTTCAAGATCAATTGTTTAAATTCATCATGGTAAGTCAAGACACTCTTGTTCCCTTGCTTTAGGTTGTACATTTTGGCAAGTAACTCATGTATATATCTTTTGGGCACATACTTTTGCCTCATGATGCCCTTCAATACATCCCATGGTGGTGGTTTTCTCTCATTAAGAACTTATTGAAATCTTTTGGCATATTCCCACCATGTAATAGCAAACCCTTCAAATTGGGCTATGGATTAGCAACTCTTCTTGACATCAGTGAGGTCATTGACTTGAAAGATTCTTTCATAAGTGGACTCCCATTCTAGATACACCTCGGGGTGACTTTCTCCCTTGAAAGTTGGAAGACTAGTCTTGATTGAATTGATCCCTACATCTCAGCCTCTATTTCTACCTTGGTTATCATTATAGTTACATGGACCTTCAACTTAAGGTTTATTTCCTATGTTTCCTCTCCATTGAGATACCGGACCAAATCTTCCTCCTCGGCCTCTATGCCCTCCTTGACCCATTGGTCTATTCCTCCAATACTCCGCAATCATAGCCACTTTATAATACTCATCTAACTCTCTTTGTGGGTCTTCTTCGACTTGGATGGGTTGATTTTAGTTAGGTGGTGCTTGAGATGGTGGATTTTAGTTTGGTGGTGCTTGGGGTAGACCTTGGTCATAGGGTACTTGGTGAGGTAGGTCTTAGGTTTGTGGTACATCTTGGTTGAATAGGTTGAATTAAGGTTAGAGTGGACAAACGGGATTTTAGAAATGTGGGTAGGTAGTGTCTTGGATGATAGGGTCTTGGACTGGTCTTGGTGGGTAATACATTAGGTGGAGTGTTTCCATGGAGATAGTAGTGGATGTGTTTTTGAGAATGCCTACTAGAGGAGGCATTGTAGTTTTAAGGAGTGGATTGGGTGGAGTTTAGATGACATTCTATGTTAACTAAATTTCCATACAACCCCGACATTTGGCGTTCATCTTATTCACATCTTGCTTCACACTCAAGATGGCCGCCATTAGGTCCACCATGTTAATCTCTTCTGAAGAACTTGAAGTGTCGTCTCCCAGAGCCATAATACCTATTAACAAAGACACTAATAAAAACAACAAACAAGTTAGCATTAAGAAAACAACCTCACAACTCTACATACCTTTGTATGCCTCTCGCTTGAATCCAAAAATGTTGAATGATGGCTTATACTCCGGTGATAGTTGAGGTGTCGATGGCTACTCTTGTACGGAATTGATTCTTGTTTGAAGGACCCCAAGAAATTGTGTATGAATTTGAGCCAAGAAGTTATGACAAAATAAAAACTAGAAAAGCACCAAAGAAAATAAGATGAATAAAGAAGTCAGACTCAAGAACTAATTCACAACTAAGTAGATGGATTACTGGTCATTAATTAGGGTTAGAATCAAGTAAAAGATGATTAAGAATTGAAGAAATGAAACTAGGAATCTAAAATGAGCTTGCAGAAACTTTTAAAGTTGACTGATCAGGTGACTGACTATCACTAAGGTTACTGACCATCACAGGAGTCGTCACTCCTGATCCAGAATGTGGCTTCAACTTTGTCTCAGCGACTGATGGGTTGACTGACCGTCGGGGATGCGACTGGCCATCGGGTGAGCCGTCAGGCTTTTCCAGAATGGCCTCCAAAGCTCCTCCTTGTGACTAATGGGGTGACAACTAGTCACTAACTTGAATATTAGTTAGCTGAGCCATCACTCCTTCCAGGTGTGTTTTCCTTGTGGGCCCTTTGTACTCTCTTTGGAATATTCTTTGGTATAGACAAGTACACTTCCTTTTTCCTTGATTCTTTTGGATCAAACCTTATCTTTTTGGTGTTCTTATTCAAAAAGATATGAAGAACATTCAAAATTTGACCCTTAAGCAAACAAACTCAGAATTTGATGAAATTTGAAACGCAAGCTCCCTTCGAGCCCCCGAATACAACCCAAGCAATTTCAAGGCACAAAACGCTCCCAAACTTTTCAAATTTTTTATCCCACTTCAAATTTCTTCAAACTCAAGCTTCAACAAGGGTGGTTTACTCAAATATTATTGGAATAATCTCAAACTTTAGATTAGGACACAAATAGTACTAGGGAACAAGATTCTAGCACTAGAAACACAAATAAAACTCAAAATTTCAAAAATGACCAAAAACGTTTTTGGCTCTATTTTTTTTTTGTAAGATAAAAAACCCAAGATTGAATTCATAGGAATAAACTCAAGCTCGGCTCTGATACCAAATGATATGAGGCAAATCATGAAAAATGAGATAACTATGAAAACAAGATAGAAATCGATAGATAGATGAAGATAGACACAAGAAGGATGATGAACTAAGAACTAATGGATATTTAAAATCCAAAACCCCCTAATACATTTAATCCAATGAACACCTACCTCTACGTGGACCAAGAGGGAATCGTAAAGTGCTCAAAACCCTCGTTTCTAAGCTAACATTCAACAAAAGCTTTCCAATCACACTTTCAAGTGTTTGGTTCATTCAATATGCAAAAAAACTAAAGAAAATAAAACCTAGAAGTTTCTATTTATAGTCTACTATAAAGGCCCAAAAGTGACCTCGACAAATATAGAAAGAGGCCCAATAATAGTGGGGTCGATTTCCCTTGATGGATCTAGTGATTGCCCGTCACTGAACTGACTGCCCACCACTCCTCGCGTCACCATGAGGCAGTGTGCTCCTCCATTGGGCTTCCTTTGGCGGCTCAGGGGACGGTTGGTCAAGCTTGTGGTAGATCGTCGCCCCTCTCATCTCTCCTAGGCAGTGGGTGATTCCCTCATTTTGAGCTCCTAGTTCAACCTTCAACATATAGAACCCTTTGGCTATGACCAAAACATGTTCCAACACCTCTCTCTTCATGAACATATATTGCAACCTTTGTAGCTCCTTTGCTTGGCTTCTAGTAAAAGGCCTTGAAGAAATTTGAGATGTATCACCAAACCTCATTACCTCTTTCATTGGTGACACCTTCAAGAATACCCAATCTCCTATAGAAAACTCTAGCCCTTTTCTTTTAACATTTGTATTTATGTATACTTTGAGCTATTTCTAGTCGTTGTTGTATCGCCTTAACTTTTTACATAGCTTGATGAACAAGATCCAACCCAAATAAGGCAGTTTCACCCACTTCAAACTACCCAATTGGTGATCTACACTTCCTCCCATACAAAGCTTTATAAGGTGCTATTTTGATACTTGAGTGATAGCTATTATTGTACACAAACTAAATCAGTGAAAAACGATCATCCCAACAACCCTTGAAGTCCAATTAACAAGCTCGCAACATATCCTCAAGTGTTTGGATTGTACGTTCCTTCCAAAACTCATATTTAGAGAACTTTGCATATAGCTTATGATCACGAAGAATCTATAACACCTGTTGCAAATGATTAGCATGGTCCACTTTCGATCTTGCATACACCAGGATATTATCTTAAATACTATCAGATCCATGAAAGCTACTGGTGCATTTGTTAGCCCAAATGACATAACTAAAAACTCATAATGACCGTACTGTTTTTGAAAAGCTGTCTTGGGTATATCTTTATCTTTGACCTCCACTTGGTGGTAACCCAACCATAAGTCAATCTTTGAGAAACACTTAGCACCTTGTAATTGATCAAATAAATCATCAATTCAAGGGATATTTGTTCTTAATCGTTACCTTATTCACTTGCCGGTAATCAATACATATTTTCAACGAGCCATCTTTCTTTCACATAAATAACACTAGTGCACCCCAATGGGACATACTAGGCCTTATGAATCCCTTTTATAACAAGTCTTTTAATTACTCCTTTAACTCTTATAATTCTGCTGGGGCATTCTAGATGGAGGAATGGAGACAGGTTGAGTACCTGGAATCACATCAATACCAAACTCTACTTCTCATTCTATAGGCAAACCTAGAAGATCTTCAAGAAATACATTAAGTAATTCATTTACCACTGGAACAGATTAAAGAGTTGATAACTCCATTCTATATCTTTCACTTGTACTAGATGGCATATGTACCCTTTGGACATCATTTTTGTTGCCTTAAAATAAGAAACTTACCTCTTGGTGTCCCAATATTACCCCTCCATTCAAGGACTTCCTCTCTTGGAAAATGGAAATACACCCTCTTAGTTTGGCAATCTACTGTTGCATAACAAGAAGCCAACCAATCCATACCTATTATAACATCCAAATCTACCATTTCTAGATCAACAAGGTCAGCCAATGTATCACGATCACTAATAGTTACTATACAATTAAGATAAACTATTCTAGCTATAATAGACTCACCAACCAATGTAGACACTTCAAATGGTTTAACTAGTGTTTTTGGTGTTTTATTGAACTTTTCAGCAATAAATTGAGTGATATATGATAGCATAGAGCTTAGATCAATTAATGCATATACATTATGTGAAAATATGATAATGTACCAGTAACCATATCAAGAGAAGCCTCCAAATTTTGTTTGCCCGCTAGAGCAGATGTATGATTCTAGACTCTGCTAGAACTAGATGCTTCTCTACCATCTGTACCATGTCCTATAGCAATATATTGACCCCTACCTAAAATAGGCCCCGATGATGATGATGCGATAGAGGATCCAGTAGTTTGTGCCATAGCATCTATTCCCCTTCGAGGGTAATTTTTCATAATATGGTCTGGTGTACCACACCAATAACAACTATCTATCCCAAACCAGCATGCACCTAGATGATATCTCCCACATTGCTTATAAGGCTGTCATGGAGGTCTTAATTGACTCATGCTTCCATGCTCTTGGTTCCCCGCTACTGAAAATTGCCTCTTGCTTCTTTGCCCAAATTAATTACCCCTAAGCACTTGAAACTAGGGTGGAGCACTTGCTATAGAGTAGAAAGATGGTGTCCTAGGTGGTCAGTTAAAAAACCAAGGTCTAAACTCATTTTGGGTTGGCATAAACTTCTCCACAGATCTAGCCCCTTTGAATTCCCTCTTTCCGACTCTTATGTCCTTCTTCTTTGTCTTTGATCCATCAGTTTTTTGTGCAAAAGCTTGTATCCTTACTATATCTATGTCCTTATTCAAAGCAGCAATAGTACAATCTTTGACCAGATAGGGATTCAATCTATCCACATATCGATGAACTCTATCATTTATAGTAGTTATTATATTAGGAGCATACCTGGCAAAAGAGTTAAACTGGAGACTGTACTCCCTCACACTTATATTACCTTGGGAAAGATTTAAAAAATAATCTGTACGGGCCTCCCGGATCTCAAATGGAAGGTAATGATCAAGAAATGCCTCTTTGAACTCTTCCCAACTAGCTGAAGGTGCACCTATACCCCTAGATCATTTCCAGTCTTTGCACCATAATATAGCCTCTTTTTTTAATATATACGCTACTAGCTCAACCGTATCTTTAACATATACATGAATGGAATCCAAATACCTTTGGATTTGAACAATAAAGTCTTGGAGGTCTTCATTAAGATCTGACCCGGTGAATGCGAGAGGGTCCAATATAAGGAAATCTTGTGTCTGTAGACTAGCTACCCTATCTGCACCACTAGAACCTGTAGTTAGACTTGCTTGTCCTTGACCTTGTCTAGTAATTGTATGAGTCAACATTACACCACATTCCTTAAATCTTGCATAGTAGCATTAATAGGTGATTCTGGGGGTACTCCTCTCCTTCTAAGCTCTTATGGAGAAGGAGGAGTAGAAGAAGTTCTTGATGCAAACTCATCTTGAGCCTCACTTTGATTAGCTTGTCTAGGTGGTGACTTCCTGGTCCCTTCTCCGGCAGCCACATCTACTTGCTTAACCGTCATGTTTACTATATTGAGAGAAACAATTCCAAGGTTAAATACAATAACACCCACAACATAGGCTCTATCGCACGATCTAACAAATGAAGAAAAAAAAAGACAACTCCTAAATATCCTGTAGCCTCCTCTTCATAGATATGGTGAACAACACACCCATAAGCAAGACTCTACATAGACACGACTTTGTAGACTCGCTACAATGACCTGCTCTTTTACCATTTTTTTCACACCTCAAATACCATTGAGATGGACAGGCACTCGATGCCCTAAAGACTTGAGAGAACCAACTTATAACATGTACTTACCATGCATATAAATATGATAATTATGAAGCCTTGATAAATATATATAAGCTACAGTAATGAAAGGCCAACGTAGATAGGTCCAAGCCACATATATATGATTTGGCCGTTGGGGCCACAACTATTACGAGACAAAATATATATGAACTTCATATAATAGTCTACAAAGCCTGTATAAGATATAAAACCTAGTCTAGGTTGGGATAGGCCCCGCCTTACAAAACTACTTTACAATACCAAAATGCATATATCAATGACTCGGTAAAGCCCCGAATCAACTTGGAGCTCACCAATCACAGTTGAGTGTCCTGTGCTCCTACTGAGGAGGTATACTAGCTGGATTATGTATACTTGTGACATGAAAGATAGTGTCCCTCTTGAGGGACGTTAGTATGAAAGAGTGTACTGAGTATGTAAGGCATAAAGTAACCTTATATATGTAAGGCAAGAGCTTAAATGAAATCAGGCATCAATGTATATCTGTATATATCAAAGACCATCTTTGCTTACACTTGTGGGATCACATACATTACATTCTTTTCTTTATTTTTATATTTATTGCTTTATAAACTTTGCAAGGGATATGGGAAAAATAACCAACTAATCAGTAGTAAAAAAGGATGACCCATGCTAGGCATTTTAACCCCTGGGATACAGTCCTCATAAATACACAAATCGGGTCGACCCATGCTAGGATTTTCTATCACCCCTGGTATACCACCTATTATATATAGATCGGTATCGACCCATGATAGGTGCTTCTTTCACCCGTGGGATACCACCCATCAATAAGCAGATTCACTTTATATCATTTCTTTAATCTTTTAGATTGTTCTTTTGGAGGTCATAACATTATTGAGTTTTGGACTATGGACATGTGAACAACATAATTGGGGAAGTAACAATTATGTAGAGAAACAAATGTAACATCAGTGTAGTAATTAAGAACTCATATGACACAATGAACCTCATTTGACCTAGGGAATAGCTCATAGAACTTTCTGTTGAGAATAACTTTGTCATACTAGTACTTGGAGAAATAAATAGACAAATATAGAAGGATGACCACATATGGAAGTACTTTAACACACTTGAGAGACCATGGGCAGTAGATAGAGTTCATTTGCTACATTGGAAATTATACATCATCACTTAGGCAACTACTTTATTGGTACACTAGTGTGAAACTTCATGCCAAGGACTATGAAATTGAATAACCTTACTTACCTTGTTTATGTTTTGTTCCTAATAAAACTACCATGAGCCAACCTCCATTTTAATGCATTAATCTACAATGAAATAAGTGGAAAAGTTAGTATTAATAGCCCATCAACCAATTTAGGCTATTTGATTTCACCAAAATAGTAGACGGGTAATATCCCTTGATAATCGCCACCCCCTCCGTTTCCATATCATTACAACCCCTACACAACCATCCTATAGGATTAGCTACTACCTCCCAACACAATTACCTCCAAAATAGCTATCAAACAGATCCAAAATTTCTACTACACAATAGTAAAATATGAACACGTGGCTTACCATCATTTTCCAGTGAATTCCCAATAAAATCACATCCATAATCACTTGCCCAAATTTATATTTAAAAAGGGATGAAATGGAGCAGAACCATTACCTCAAATTCTAAAATTTTATCTCCTTAACTTGCAGTCCATCAAGGATATGGAGTATCCTTCAAACTTAAACCAAAGAAGAAGATAAATCTCTTAGAAGTCTAAAATAAAGTGGGACTTCCAAGCTTAGAAAAGGTTGTCTACACCTTAAATATAAAGAACATGGTTCTAATAGTCTTCTTAAACTAAGCTCATAACTTATTCACTTATCATTAGCTTAAAAACAAATGGAATCCTAAGAACCCTAATGGAATTTTAGGGCTGCTATTGGAACCAAGAGAGAGTAAGAGAGAGAGGCTTGAGAAATCTGATTTTTTTGTAAGTTGTAACGAAGAAAATGAACTGATCGTTATTCTTTTAAAAGGGAGCTATCTTGACTGACTTTCTTGGTCATTTTAGGCCATAATTTGTCAATTAGGTGCACCTACTTAGCCGTTGTACTTGGACCTTTGTGGACTTAAGATTGTTGGGCCATGGCTGCCCATTCTTCACATTTTCTTCCGATCATTTTGGGCCAGAATTAATTCAATTAGGTGGTGGTGTACTTGTACCAATAAGTTGGTCAAAGATGTCACACCTCGAATCCCAACGAGGCGTGATTGGCACCCGAATCCGATATGGCCCGAGAGAACCAATCTTTGCTCATGAACGCTCACGTGCAAAACCTCATATGGGTCTCATTACACCTCATGTAAATATGTGGAAATCATAGCTATGGAAACATATGACATAACTACACATATATGAAACGTGGCCGTTTAAGCCATCAAGTCCAAGTGGACGTACATCGCTCACATCTGTATACCCACATACGTCTACAAAAGCCTCTAATAGATACATGTACAAGACCAACTTAAAGTCGGGACAAGTCCCCGCTTTATACAACATTTACAACATCAAAACAAACGTACAACTGTGACTGGGAAAGTCCCGAACCAACTGGGGCTCACCAAAACTCTGCAAATACTGTCAACCTACTGCGGAGGTCTACTAGTGCCCGCACCTGCAATATTTAAAGTAAGTCCCCCGAGGGGGTCAGTACAAAGAATCTACTGAGTATGTAAGGCTCAAATGAAACTGTATGATAAGCAAATATGTCATGAACTCAAATACAAATGAATGATCAATATGGATAAGTCACGATACTGAACTTTGGAAACCATGTATGTTGCTTTCATTACTTTCTTTGTATCTTTACTTCAGTGATTAAATCATCTTTGCCTGTGAACTGTGATACCCGGGCCCCAACTGATCAGTGGGTTTACATAACATAACGTTATGTTGGGATCAGCTCGAGCTAGGCTTATGCCCCCAGAGCTGCCACCCTTGGGATCGGCTCGAGCTAGGCTTATGCCCCCAGAGCTGCCACTCATAAATCAACATATCAGGTTCGGCTCGATCTAGGTTATTACCCCCAGAGCTGCCCCTTGTCACGTTTGGTCCGAGCTAGGATTATGCCCCCAGGTCTGCCCCCTGATTTAATAATCTTGGGATCGGCTTGAGCTAGGCATTTTGCCCCCAAAGCTGCCACCCGTACTCAATCATTAACCACATTTGCATTACTTTGGTCTTTACTTTGAGATTGATACACTTACTTGTGGGAGATTAGGTCATTCACTTGAGAGAGATTGATACTTTTGCTTATGAGAAATTAATACAATGATAGTCACAACTTTCTTTGAAGCTTTGGATCAATAATCAATGAGTGAGAAACATGTGAATAAGAATTCTTGGACACATAACCTTCATGGAAACATAACACTGTTGGAACCATTGGACAATGATCAATGAATAAGATACATGAGTATAACTACTATTGAAACCTTGGAACATAGCCTCATTGGACTTTTGGAACATTACTAATGAATATGAGACATGTGTATAACTCTATTGGAACTTGGACTCATAACATGATTGGAACAATGCTATTCAACTAAACAAGCTCTCTTTACCTCATTGCTCTTGTTGGGATAATTCTCTTAGGATCTACAACATATGACAACTTAAGAACTTCCGCCCATAAATAAGAACTAAGTGGGTCATGATTCGTCTAGGGATACAACACATATGAATAACGATATATATCAACCTTAGTTGGAATACTATAGAACCCCTTTTAAGATAATGATCACCAAATACGATACATGTGGATTTCAACTGGTCACCAACTAGAAGTATTATACCTTAGAACCTTATAGAACTTTTAACATACTAGCCAATGATCATAAGTCAACCAATGTACATGAGTCATATGATTCACCATTGACCAATGAGTAAGGGACATATGAGTAACTCTAGCCAACTATCGGATACGGAATACCTTAGAGTATTTCAGAATCGAATGAGTACCATGACAATATGAACACCATATGTTGCAGAAGGAAATAGAAGAATAACCTTACATACCTTCACTTCCAAATTCGAATATACAAGCCTATGTATGAACACAGTAATCCATCTTCTTCCTTACGTCTCACTCTACAATACAAAGTTCATATCAGAACTTACATTAGCAACTAGTCACTATACGGACGTACAAGACGACAATGAACTATGTGACCACCATATAACGTTATGTCACCCCCTTACAATACAACCCACTTCATTTCCATATCAACAACACCATAACATTACACACATTGACCAAAAGATCACACATCGATAGCATTTCACATCACACTTACCCTTTATGCCTTCTCATTTCCATTCCGTCACATTTACGCTTATCAATTTGGCTCATAACAAGATATGAACAACCATAAACATTTAATACAGTCCAACATGCCTTCATACAACACTTTAAGGTCATTAAAACGTCATCACAAGTTGATAATTACATCCCAAAAGGGTATCGGGGCTTTCGGGGACCAACTAGTGACGAAAACACACAAAACGAATTCTGGAGGTGACCTGCGTTGACACCTGCGCATGAAGGTGGATTACATGCGTGCACAGATGGCTCCTGGAAAATTCCAGGGCCTTCTGCATTGGCATCTGCGTCCGCAGATGCCCTCGTCTGCGGGGGCGGATGCCCGTTTTGGTCCGAAATGATTTTTTGGGGGTCTTTTAATGCCATGAATGGTACATGATCACAATAAAACATATTTGAACATATTATTGATCATATTAAACATCAACAATCAGCCATGTCCTCACAACACACATAACGACACCCAAAACCACATTTCACGACCAATACGACACCAAAACAACAATCGATTTCCCAATAACCATTACAAATGTTATGCACAAGAATCAAACAAGGTAAGACCATAACCACATCTTAAATGTCAATATTTACTCCACCAAGTTCACTCTCCTCAACACCACAAGTCCAAAGTCAAATGTACAAGACAAACCACCCTTCAATTTAGCAGAACATGAACACTTCACTTATTGTGAACTTCCCAATATTCCACCAACATAACCAACATAGTATAAATCATTTTCCATGCATAAAATATATTAAACCATAATAAATATACACTTACCAATACTCACCAAGTGATGATCTTTGGCCAAAAGGATGAAGGCTTAGGGTTTGTATCTTAAGAGATAATGTTTGAGAAAAATGGCAAAAAGGCATGTGTATATCTAATGACCAAAATCTGATTTTTCCTCATGTATATAGTCCCCTAATGGTCCTTGATTTACCACACACTTGGTCCAATCATATTGTAACAACTTGTTCTTACAAGAATGGGCCAAGAATGGGTCATATACCCCTTTTGGACCATGTCTTGAATATCTTTTTGGGCCTCCATTGCCCAATAGGTCAAGATTAATTTGGACCATCATATTTAATGTATAATCCCTCATATATATATATTTATATATATCTCAAGTCACTCTTATCCATCTCTTGGCATTAAATGCATGATTGATTAGTCAAATGGAAGATTGGATCATGTTTTGCCCCATTGGGCCAAATCTTTCTTATGATCATTGGGCCTCATTTGGCCCAATGGCACAAGGCTCATATAATCCCCAACAAATAAAATGAATAAGTCATCCAATATCTCATGTTCTCTCATGTTTAATTAGTTCCATAAATGTACGCGTAATCGTATAGGTTCGGCAACATACGGAGTGTTACACCTCCCACGAGGGTCTAATCCCTTGTACTAGGCCCAATATCAATTATATCATCCATAACATTACATAATACATACCTTTGGATCTCGACACTTAAGTAAACATTGTTCAACGTCGTCAAATAGGGTTTGGTAGGTACGGGGTGTTACAAAAGAAGTCTTAGTAGGTGATGCACCTACTTAGTTCTTAGGTTGGTCAATAAGTCAAAGTAGGTGATGCACCTACTTGTCACTACTAGCTTAATTTAAGTCAAGCAAGCAACTTATTTATTTTAATCCATATTCTATGTCTTAATCCCTTTATGTTAACTTAACACTTATATAAACTTGGCCACTTTAAATCTTGAGGTAGAATACCACCTTACTATATCACATTTAAATACTTTCATTGGGCTTAACTTGGTTGTATACATGCTAAAACATTTGGATTGTTCTAATATCCTTTTAAACCCATTTTAAACCATCACTAATAACTTAATAAACTTGGTTCCTTACCTATACAACAAAGCTACCTCAAGTTCTATATTAATAGAATAAGTACACGCAAAATACAGGGTGTTACATCTACCACGACCTGTAGGTTGTATACCCCTACCTAAAGAAGGCACCAATGATGATGATGCAATAGATGATCCAATAGGTTTTACCACACCACCCATGCACCTTTAAGGGCAGTTCCTCATTATACGTTCTGGTATACTACACCAAGAGCAAACATCTGTCCCAAACCAACATGCGCTTAGGTGATTCCTTCCATAATGTTTACAAACCTACAGATGGGGTGTTATTTGATTTATACTTCCCTACTCTTGGTACCCTACTACTTATGAGCCTTGGCTCTCACTTCTTTTCCCAAACTAGTTGTCCCTAAAACCTGGGAATTGGGGTGGATCACTTGTTGAAGAGTAGAAAGATGATGGCTTAGGAGGTCTAATAAAAACTAAGGCCTACACTCATTTTGGGATGGCATAAACTGCCCCATAGATCATGCCCTCTTGGAATGCCCTCTTTCTAGATTTAGTGTCCTTGTTCTTTTCCTTTGATCCTTCATTCTTTGTGTAAAAGCTTTTATGTTTGCTATATCCATGTCTTTATTCAAAGTACCAATAGCACAATCTGTCACGCATCGAATTCCAACGGGGCGGACTGTCACCCAAAGCCGATAAGGCCTGAGAGAACCAGCCTTCATTTATGTACACTCGTATACATGTCATTAAATGAACAACACCCTATCACATATGGATACAAGATACCAATGACATAAGTCATGGATAAACATTCAAGAGATATGTGACTTGGCCGTTAGGGCCATCACATCAAAAGCATACATTCCTTACATCCCTTCATTTGTCCCACAACGTCTACAAAAGCCTCTAACAGATACATAACCAATCCTAAAGTCGGGAAAACTCCCCGCTTTATACAATATTTGTTACACAGTACCAAAATAATGCACACATGACTCGAAAAGCCCCAAACCGAACTGAAGCTCACCAACACTCTGAAGATGATTTGTATCCTACTGTGGAGGTCTACTAGCACCTGTGCCGGCAGTAAGTAAGTTAAGTCCCCCAAGGGACGTCAGTATGAAGAATGTACTGAGTATGTAAGGCTATAAGAAACTGTATGAAGCATAGGATCTCAGATGGAATCAAATACAAGTGAATAAGCATTATGTATAAATCACCGTTTTGTATATGTGTGGAACCATGTACATTACATTCATTACTTTCTTTACTTTTGCGTTCATCATCATTACCATTCACCCAGCTGATCAGTGGGCCATAGTATAATCATCCACCATATTGGTGGACCATAACATAATATAATGTATCATATCAACAATCATCCACCTTATCGGTGGGCCATAACATAATATAATGTATCATATCAACAATCATCCACCTTATCGGTGGGCCATAACATAATATAATGTATTATATCAACAATCATCGGGCTCGTCTCTAGCTAGGCTTGCACCCATTTGAGCTACCACACGACCTCTAAAAAAACTCATATATGCATTATTTCATTCCTTTACTTGTGAGAGATTGATACATTTACTTGTGAGAGATTGATACATTTACTTGTGTGAGATTGATACATTGGTGGTTATAACATCATTATTGGAGCTTCGGAACATTAGTCAACAAATAACTGACATGTGAATCACAATTGGTCAATGAATAAGAAACATGTGAATAACAATATATGTCAAACCTGATTGATATACTTTGGAACATTTCAAAATGGAACAAGTACGATAATGATGAGAGCAATAGGTGTTGCCAAAGAATACAGGAAAGAGAAACCTTACATACCTTATCTTCCCAATATAAATATAGTAATTCTATATGTGAATACAATAGTCCAGCTCCTTCCTTGCGTTTTACTCTACAACACAAGTGCATAACGGAGCTAACGTTAACAACTAACTACATTACAAGTGCATAAGACGACAATGAACTACATGACTGCCATATAACATCATTTCACCCTTTTACAATACCATTTATTTCATCACCATACCAATAACACCACATCATGCCACACATCCACCAAGACATCATAAACCAATAGCATTTCATACCAAGTTTATACTTTACACTTCCTCTTCAATACAATGTCACATTTACCTCACTACGTCACGTAAATACCTTTCAGAACAACACATTAAAGAAAATACATAATTGATACCATTCAAAATACCTCCGGCCTACTCCCTTAAAGTCATTCAAAAGGTACCATAAGTTGATAATTGCATCCAAAAAGGGTATAGGGTCTTGGGGGGTCAAAGAGATGCAAAAACAATCGAAACGGAGTGCTGGACTGACCTGCGAAGCCACCTGCGCCCGCAGGTGGATGAGGTGCAGCCAAAAGTGACCATTGGACCTGTCTAGGGCCACCTGCATTGGCATCTGCGCCCGCAGGTGCCCCATCTACGAGGGCGGATGCCCGTTTCAGCCTCCAAAGGTCATTTTCGATTCCTTTTCGCAATGAATGGTCCATGGTCATAAGTGAGCTTATATTTTCATATTTTAGGTCAAATTGATGCTAATGAACACCCATGGTTTCAATATGTACATGAACATCACCAAAACTACATTTTCCTTTTAATATGTCACCCATTCCATGCACAATTTCGCAACAACAATTCCAAATGTCAAACACAAAGAGAAAGAAAGTTAAGGACATAACAACATATTACATGTTGATATTTAATCCATAAAATTTAATTACTTCAAGACCACAAGTCCACTTTCAAGTTTACAAGGCAAAACCCTTTACCGATTAAGCAAACATAGACTGTTCCACACATAGTGAACTGTCCAACACTTTGCCAACATTACCATCATGATCTACACAATATATCATGAATATAATATAGTAAATCACAATAGTAAACACTTACCCAAGCTTTAAAAGTGATGATCTTGTCCAAAAGAGATGGTTGCCTTAGGGTTTGTATGAAGAGAAACGAAATATCTCTTTTTTTGGAAAAGTCTAGAATTTTGAAAGTGTGCCTTTGTGAATAAAATATGATTTTTTTGTGCTTTATATAGTCCGTTGTAGTCATCCTTAGCCACACTTAGTCAATAATTGATGGTTTACTTGGTCAAAGAAAGAATGGATCATTTTCCCATTTTGGGCCATGTTTTTTGCTCAATTATTGGGCTTTTATTGAGCCCATTAACACATGTGAATTCAGCCCAACAAAATTAATGCATAATCCACCAATCATCTCATGTTTAAATAATTTCATAAATGTTAAGGTATTCTCATATGTTCGAAAATGTACGGGGTGTTACATCCTTCCCCCCTTAGAAACATTCGTCCTCGAATGTTAGTAACATTCTTCATGTTATCATATACACATAATGCTTGTAAAGACTTACTTGTTATTGCTCCAATTCCGCACCTTGAAAATTTTCTTTCGTTTGAACCAAATACGAGTACTTCAACTTCATTATTTGTTTGGCTTCCGATGTGATTTTTTTTCTATTTGTTGATTTCTCCAAAATACCTTTATGAAAGCTACTTATTTATTCCTTAATCTCTTAATTTGTCGATACAGGATAGCAATAGGTATCTCTTCATAGGTGAAATGTTTATTCATTTGTACATCTTTAATGGGAACAATACGAGATGGATCTCCTATGCACTTTTGAAGCATCGAAACATGAAATACTGGACGAACTGTGGAGAGTTCTTGGGGTAGTGCTAACTCATACGCAACTTGACCAAATCTTTGGATAATCTTATATGGCCCGTTATATAGGGCCCCCAAACTGTCTAGTTGATGTAAATCCTTGACTATACCTTGCTTTTTTCGTCCACTGGCTATTAGTGCTTCCTATTGCTTTACGACTTAATGCATCGGCTACCACATTTGCTTTTCCCGGATGGTATACCATATTAATATCATAGTCTTTTAGTAGTTTTGACCACCTTCGTTGTCTCCAGTTTAGGTCCTTCTGCTTAAAAATATACTACAAACTTTCATGATCAGTATATATATCAACGTGAACCCCATACAAATAGTGGCGCCATATCCTTAAAGCAATTATAACGGCTACTAACTCAAGATCATATGTGGGATAATTTCTCTCATATGGACGCAATTGTCTTATGGCATAAGCTATTACATTACCGTGCTGCATCAATACACATCCTAGGCTGACTCTTGAAGCATCACAATATACTGCATACCCTTCTGTATCTTCAGGAAGTACCAACACAGGTGCAGAAGTCAATTTATCTTTTAGATCTTGGTAACTCTTTTCACACGCATCATTCCACTGAAACTTGGTCGCCTTGTGTGTTAACTTTGTCAAGGGTGCCGAAATGGAAAAAAACCCTTCAAAAAATCTTCTGTAATAACTTACTAACCCAAGGAAGCTACGAATTTCCATAGGCTTCGTAGGCCTTGGCCAATTCTTCACCGCTTCTATCTCCTAGGTATCAACCCGTATTCCTTCATCCTAACCCGTACTTAATCAGAACCCGATTTCAAGTCGATCATTGAGAAAATTTTGGCACCTTATAATTGCTCAAATAAATCATCAATTTTGGGGAGGGAATATTTATCCTTGATTGTTACCTTTTTCAGTTGCCGATAATACTCTCTTTCATACAAATAACACTGGTGCACCCCAAGGGGACGTACTAGGCCTTATGAATCCTTTTGGATATCAGTTTCCTTGCCTTAAGATAGGAAATAAATTTACCCCTTGGTACTCATTATAACATCAAAATCTACCATTTCCAGCTCAATAAGATCAACCAACGTATAATGATCACAAAAAATTACTATACAATTACGATAAACTCTTTTAGCTTAATAGATTCACCAACGGGTGTAGATACTTCAACTGGCTTAACTAATAATTCCGGTGTTCTTTATAATTTTTTTTTTCCAGCAATCAATGGAGTACATATGATAGGGTAGAACCCAAATTAGTCAATGCATACATTATGTGAAAAAAATAGATAATGTACCTGTAACTACATCATAAGAAACCTCCAAATTCTTCCGATCCGCAAGAGCATAGGTACCATTCTGTACTCTACTAGAACTAGCTGCTCCTCTAGCACTTCTGCTACGACTACCAGGTTGTACACCTGATAATGATAATGCAACGGATGATCCTGTAGGTCGTGTCATACCATCCGTGCCCCATCTGTGGATACTCTCTCATCATGTGCCCTGACCTACCACACTAAAAGCAAATATTTGTTCCAAACCAACATTCAACTGAATGAAACTTCCCGCAGTGCTGGCACAGCTGATGAAAAGACCTCGATCGGCTCATACTTCTTTGTTCTCGATACCCTACTGTATATGAACCCCGAGTCCCACTACTTTGCCCAGCTTGACTACCTCTAAACCCTTGAAATTGGGATAGAGTACCTGCCGTAGGATAAGAAAATGATGGTCTAGGCGGTCTAGGAAAAACCTGAGGCCTAAATTCTCCTTGGGATGCCATGAACTGTAGCCCTCTTTGACGACCCTCTTTTAACTTCGTGCGCCCTTCTCATTTGCCTCTGATCCTCTATTTTCTGTGCAAAGGCTTGTATTCTGGCTATATCCATATCCCTGTTCAAAGAAGCAATAGTACAGTCCCTCACCAAATATGGCTCTAATCTATCCACATACCGATGGACTCTATCCTCCATCGTGGCTACTACATTAGGGACATATCTAGCCAATGAGTTAAACCGAAGACTGCACTATATAACACTCATATTCCCTTAATGATGATTTAAAAACTAATCCGTACGAGTCTCTCGAATCTCATATGGGAGATAATAATCAAGGAATGTCGTTTTAAATTCCTCCCAACTAGCTGGAAGTGCACCTATACCCCTAGATCGTTTCTAACCTTCGTACCATAATATAGACTCGCCTTTTAGTCTATATGTTTCAAGCTCCACTATTTCTATACCATTCACATGCATAACATCTAGAGCCTTTTTGATTTGGTCCACGAAGTCCTGTGGGTCTTCATTCAGATCTGACCTGGTGAACGTGGGAGGGTCTAATTTCAGAAAGTCCTGTGTCCTCCGACTAGCTGCCCTATCCGAACCATCACTACTTGTCTTTGGACCAACTTGTCCTTGACTCAGTGCAGCATCTATACGAGTCAACATTTGCACCGTATTTCTTAGATCCCGCTCAGTATCATTAACAGGTGGTTCGACAGGTTCTTCTCTCCTTCTCGGCTCTTCTGGAGCTGAAAAAGTAAAGGAAGCCTGCGATGCAAACTCAGTTTTAGCCCCACCTTAACTAGCTTGGTCAGGTGGTGTTCTACTAGTTCCTTCTCCGAAAATCTTATCTATCTTCTTACCTTTTCCCCAACCTCGTCTTGTAATCGGCATTTTACTATACAAAAGAAAACCAACTTCAATGGTCAGATATGATTCCACCTACAACATTGCCTCTAATGCACGATCTAAGAAATGAAGAAAAGAAACAACTACTAAATGTCCCATAGCCTCCTACTTATAAATGAGGCGCGCAACACATCCATAAGCAAGACTCTACTCAGACACGGCTTTGTAGACACCCTTAGGACGACCTACTCTGATACAACTTTTGTCATGCCTTGAATTCCAACTGGGCGGACTAGCACCCAAAGTCGATAAGGCCCGAGATAACCAACCTTCATTCATGTACACTCATATGCATGTCATTAAATGAAAAACACCCTATCATATATGGCTACAAGATACCAACAGCGGAAGTCAGGGATAAACATTCAAGAGATATGAGACTTGGCAGTTAGGGCCATCACATCAAAAGCATACATTCCTTACATCCCTTCATTTGTCCCACAACGTCTACAAAAGCCTCTGACAGATACATAACCAATCCTAAAGTCGGGACAAGTCTCCGCTTTATACAACATTTGTTACATAGTACCAAAATAATGTACACACGACCCAAAAAGCCCCGAACCGAACTGGAGCTCACCAACACTTTGCAGATGATCCGTATCCTACTGTGGAGGTCTACTAACACCTGTGCCTGCAGCAAGTAAGGTAAGTCCCCCAAGGGACGTCAGTACGAAGAATGTACTGAGTATGTAAGGCTATAATAAATTGTATGAAACATAGGATCTCTGATGGAATCAAATACAAGTGAATAAGCATTATGGATAAATAAACGTTCCGATATGTGTAGAACCATGTACATTACATTCATTACTTTCTTTGCTTTTACGTTCATAATTATTACTATTCACCTAGCTGATCAGTGGGCCATAGTATAATCAACCACCTAATCGGTGGGCCATTACATAATATAATGTATCATATCAACAATCATCAACCTTATCGGTAGGCCATGACATAATATAATGTATCATATCAACAATCATCCACCTTATCGGTGGGCCATAACATAATATAATGTATCATATCAACAATCATCGGGCTCGTCTCTAGCTGGGCTTGCACCCATTTGAGCCACCACCCGGCCTATAAAAAAACTCATATATGCATTATTTCATTCCTTTACTTGTGAGAGATTGATACATTTACTTGTGTGAGATTGATACATTGGTGGTTATAACATCATTATTGGAGCTGCGGAACATTAGTCAACAAATAACAGACATGTGAATCACAATTGGTCAATGAATAAGAAACATGTGAATAACAATATATGTCAAACCTGAATGAAATACTTTGGAACATTTCAAAATGGAACAAGTACGATAACGATGAGATCAATTGGTGCTGCCAAAGAATATGTGAAAGAGAAACCTTACATACCTTATCTTCCCAATATGAATACATCAATTCTATATGTGAATACAATAGTATAGCTTCTTACTTACGTGTTACTCTACAACACAAGTACATAACGGAGCTCACGTTAACAACTAACTACATTACAAGTGCATAAGACGACAATGAACTACATGACTGCCATATAACGTCATTTCACCCTCTTGTAATACCATTTATTGCATCACCATACCAACAACACCACATCATGCCACACATCCAGCAAGATATCATAAACCGATAGCATTTCATACCAAGTTTACACTTTACACTTTCTCTTCAATATAATGTCACATTTACCTCACTACGTCACGTAAACACCTTTCACAACAACACATTAAAGATAATCCATAATTGATACCATTCAAAATACCTCCGGACTACTCCTTTAAAGTCATTCAAAAGGTACCATAAGTTGATAATTGCATCCAAAAAGGGTATAGGGGTCTTGGGGGGTCAAAGAGATGCAAAAACAATCAAAACGGATTTTTGGACTGACCTGTGAAGCCACCTTCACCCGAAGGTGGTTGAGGTGTGGCTTCAGGTGACCATTGGACCTGTTTAGGTCCATCTGGGTTGGCATCTGCGCCCGCAGGTGCCCCGTCCGCGAGGGCAGATGCCCATTTCAGCCTCCAGAGGTCATTTTCGGGTACTTTTTTGTAATGAATGGTCCATGGTCATAAGTGAGCTCATATTTTAATATTTTAAGTCAAATGGATGCTAATGAGAACCCATGGTTTCAACATGCACATGAACATCACCAAAACTATATTTTCCTTTCAATACGTCACCCATTCCATGCATAATTTTGCAACAACAATTCCAAATGTCAAACACAAAGAGAAAGCAAGTTAAGGACATAACCACATCTTAAATGTTGATATTTAATTCATCAAATTTGCTTTCTTCAAAACCACAAGTCCACTTTCAATTTTACAAGGCAAAACCCTTTACCGATTAAGCAAACATAGATTGTTTCACACATAGTGAACTTTCCAACACTTTGCCAACATAACCATCATGATCTATACAATATATCATGCATATAATATATTAAATCACAAGTTTAAACACTTACCCAATCTTTCAAATTTTTGATCTTGTACAAAAGAGATGGTTGCCTTAGGGTTTGTATGAAGAGAAATGAAATATCTCTTTTTTTGGAAAAGTCTAGAATTTGGCAAGTGTGCCTTGGTGAATAAAATCTGATTTTTTTGTGATTTATATAGTCCTTTGTATTCATCCTTAGCCACACTTAGTCAATAATTGAGGGTTTACTTGGTCAAAGAAACAATGGATCATTTTCCCATTTTGGGCCATGTCTTTTGCTCAATTATTGGGCCTTTATTGAGCCTATTAACACATGTGAATTCAGCCCAACAAAATTAATGCATAATACACCAACCATCTCATGTTTAAATAATTCCATAAATTTTAAGTTAGTCTCATAGGTTCAGAAATGTACGGGTTATTACACAATCTCTAACCAGATACGAATCCAATCTATCCACATTTCGATGAAATCTATCATCCTAGGATCGAATATATTAAGAGAATACCTAGCCAAAGAATTAAATTGGATACTATACTCCCTTATGCTCATATTCCTTTGGTGAAGATTTAAAAATTGATCTTCACAGGCCTCCCAAATCTCATATGGAAGGTAATCGCCAAGAAATGCTTCTATAAACACTTTTCAACTAGCTAAAAGTGAACCTTTACCCCTAGAATTTTTCCAAGCTTTGTACCATAATATAGCCACACCCTTTAATTTATATGCTACTAGCTCAACCGTCTCTTTACTAGATACATGCATAACATCCAAATCTCTTTGGATTTGATCAATAAAATCTTATGGGTCTGTGTTAGGATCTTATCCAGTGAATGTGGGAGGATCCAATTTAAGGAAATCCTGTGTATGTAGACTAGCTACCCTATCCACACCACTAGTACCTGCAGTTGAACTAGCTTGTCCTTGTCCAGCAACTATACAAGTCAATAATTATGCCACATTCTTTAATTCTTCCTCGGTAGCATTAACATGTGATTATGGGGGTACTGCTCTCTGCCTTAGATCTTCTAGAGATGTAGGAATAGAAGAAGTCTATGATAGAGACTCATCTTGAGCCTCACTTTGATTAGCTTGTCTAGGTGGTGACTTGTTGGTCCCTTCTCCGGAAGGCACATCTAATTTATTACTTATATTCTTATTTCTTCTTGTTACCGACATGTCTACTATAATAAATACAATGTAGAGGTTAAAAACTATCCATCTAAAACAATAGCTCTATCACACGATCTAGGAGATGAATGAAAAGTTTGGCTTAAAAAAAAGAAAAGAGAAGAATGAAAAAAGACAACTCCTAAATGTCTCGTAGCCTCTTATTTATAGATGTGGTTCACAACACACCCATAAGAAAGATTCTACATAGACATGGCTTTGTAGACTCCTAAGGATAACCTGCTCTAATACAACTTTATCACACCACAAATCCCATTAAGATGGATAGGCACCCAACGCCCTAAATACCCGAGAGAATTAACCTATAAACTTTGCTTAACATCCATATAACTATGATAATCATGAAGCTTTGACAAGTATATATAAGCTATAGTAATAAAATACATAAATAGATAGGCCCAAAACATATATACATGAATTAGTCATTATGACCACAAATTTTATGAGACAAAACATATTTGAACTTCATACATTAGTCAAAAAAACCTTTATAAGATAAAAACTTAGTCTAGGTTGGGACAGACCTCGCCTTACAAAACTATTGTACAATACGAAAATTGTAACACCCCGTATGTTTCCGAACCTAGTTAATTCCCATAACATTCATGGAATTATTTGAACATGAGAGGGTTGATGAATTATACATTAATTGGTTGGGTTTAAATAAGTCTTGTGCCATTGGGTCCAATTGAAGCCCAAAGATGGAGCAAAAGACATAGCCCAAAGGGTATTTGACCCATTCTTTCAATTGACCAACTGAGGCCCTCATTTAATATGGTGTATGTGGCTAAGTATGAATTAAGGGGACCATAAAAAGAAAGATAAAAATCATATTTTTATTCAACACAATACACATGCCATTTTCTAGAATTTTCTCCAACATTTCTCTCTCACACAAACCCTAAGCAATTAGTCTCTTTGGCCAAGATCATCATCTTGAAAGCTTTGGCAAGTATTTATTATCATGGTTTACTATATTATACGCTTAATATGATGTATAAATTATGTTGGTTATGTTGTCTCAGTGTTGGACAGTCACTATGTGTAAAACAGTGTATTTTTGCAATCGGAGGAGGGTTTTGCCTTATAAACTTGAAAATGGACTTGTGGTCTTGAAGGAAGTGAAATTTATGGATTAAATATTTACATGTGAGATGCGATTATAGTTTTAACTTGTTTTATCCTTGTGTATAATGTTTGGGATTGTTATGTAAAATTGGTTATGGATTTGGTGATGTATTGAAAGGGAAGTGTAGATTTGGTGTTGTTTATGTGTGTTATGAAACAATGGTTGTTCATTGGTATTAATTTGATAAAAATTATGTAAATTAAACATTATTTATGGCCATGAACTATTTAATGCGAAAAAGGACCCAAAACAAACCCTGGTGGCCGAAAATGGGCACCCGCCCTCGCAGGTGAGGCACCTGCAACGCAGATGCCCCTAGACACTGCCAAGGTCCATCTACGACCTCATGTAATCCACCTACGGGCTCAGGTGGCTTCACATGTCACACCAGAATTCCTTTTTGAATGTTTTTGTCTCTCTTTGATCCCTGAAGGCCCCTATACCATTTTTGAATGTAATTATAAACTTATGATACCGTTTTAATGACTTTAAGGGGTTGTATGGAGGAATGTTGGGTTATATTTATTATTGATTGTAGTTCATATGTTGTTATGAGGCAATTTGATGGAGTAATTGTGACGGAATGATAATAAGGAGGCATAAAGGGTAAACGTGGTGTGAAATACTATTGATGTATGATGTCTTGGTCAATGTGTGGCATGATATGATGTTGTTGGTATGATAATGCAGTGTATGGTAATCTTAAAGGGTAAAATGATGTTATACGACAGTCATATAGCTCATTGTCGTCTTGTACACTTGTACGGTAACTAGTTGTTAACGTAAGCTCTGTTATGTACTTGTATTGTAGAGTGAAACATAAGGAAGGAGCTGGACTATTGTGTTCATATATAGGCTTGTGTATTCATACTTGGAAGTGAAGGTATGTAAGGTTATCCTATCCGTATCCTTCTGCAACAATAGTAGTCACATTGACATTTTAATTGTTCCTTTTCGAAATGTTCTAAGGTATCCTATTCCCGGTTACCGATTGTTGTTATCACATGTTTCCTACTCATTGATCAATTGTGATTCACATGTCTCGTGGTTATTGACTAATGTTCCAAAGATCCCATGATTCTAATAATGTTATGTTTCCAATAATGTTATGACTAACACTGTATCAATCTCAAAAGTAATGAATTAAGTAATGCACATGTGGTTAATGATTGAGTATGGGTGGTAGATTTGGGGGCTAAAGCCTAGCTCAAGCTGATCCCGAGATTATTGGATAAGGGGGTAGTCCTGGAGGCATAAGCCTAGCTCAGACCGAACCTGACAGGGGGCAGCTCTAGAGGTAAGAACCTAGCTCGAGCCGAACCTGATATGTTGGTTTATGGGTGGCAGCTCTAGAGGTAATAACCTAGCTCGAGCCGAACCCGATATATTGATTTATGGGTGGTAGCTCTAGAGGCATAAGCCTAGCTCGAGCCTATCCCAACATAACATTATGTTATGTTAAGACCCACTGATCAATCGGGGCTCGGGTACATAGTGACACAAGTGATGATGAATAAGCATAGAAGTAAAGAAGCAACGAAAGTAATGAAAGAAATATACATGGTTCCCAACATATAGAATGGTGACTTATCCCTATTGGTTATTTATTTGTATTTGAGTTCATTGACGTATTTATGTATCATACAGTTTCTTATAAGCCTTACATACTCAGTACATTCTTCGTACTGACGTCCCTTGTGGGACTTACCTTACTTGCTGCAAGCGCAGGTGCGAGTAGACCTCCACAGTGGGTTGACAGTTATTTGCGGATCCTTGGTGAGCTCCAGTTGGTTCGAGGCTTTCTGAGTCACAGTTGTACATGTATTTTGGTATTGTACATGTTGTATAAAGCGGGGACTTTTCCCGACTTTCAGTTGGTCTTGTAAATGCATATGTTAGAGGTTTTTGTAGACATATGTGGGTACATGAACGTAAGAGATGTATGTATTTTTTGACTTGATGGCTCTAACGGCCAAGTTTCACGTATATATATATCACATTTTCCATGATTTCCGTTATTAGCATTTTATGTTCTTACGTGATAGTGAAGTTTCTTATGGCATGCATATGAATGGACTTGAGCAAAGATTGGTTCTCTCGAGCCTTGTCGGCTTCGGGTGCCAGTCAACCCCGTTGGGATACAGGGTGTGACAAAAATAAATGTATCAAAGACTCAGTAAAGCCTCGAATCAACTTGAAGCTCACTAACAACTGCTGAGTAACTTGTGCTCCTACTATGGAGGTCTACTAGCTAGAGTACCTGTGCCTGCGGCATAAAACATACCATCTCCCATGAGGGACATCAGTACAAAAGAATAGACTGAATATGTAAGACATGAAGTAACTATATGTAAAAACAAGAGCTCAAATAAAACCAAGTACCAATGTATAGAAGAGGATGACCCACGCTAGGCATTTTTATCCCTGGGATACGGTCTTTGTAAATGTAACACCCCGTACATTTCTGACCCTACTTGACTGGTGATCTAGGGCGTACTTATATGCCTTATTGCCAATTTTGAACCATGTTTACCTTAGTTTTGAGAGCGATAAGTACGTATTTTGTATTGTTTTGATGGAGTATTTGATATTGTGCTAGTATCCGCAAAGAAAAGTCGAAGAAAGGAAGAAAATTAGAATTTTGTTGTCAGGCGCGCCAGGCGGCGTACCAGGCCGCTTTTGGTAGAAATTTTTATGGCATGGACAGCAGAGGGGCACGCCAGGCAGCGTGTCATACCGCTCATGCACGCCCTTTCAGGGCAAAAAATTTTGGCTAAGTCCCAGGCGCGCCCAGGAGCCTGCTGGGGTGGTTTTTGCCAAATTTCTTCTCCGATCATTAGTCTATAAATAGGGCTCTTGGGTTATTGGATCATTATTACATCTTGGTGGGACTACTCTTGGGCGATTTTGGCATCCAAAGCAGGGTTAATTTCCTTTTTATAATATTTTATAAAATTATGTTAAAGTAAGCCATGAGTGGCAAAAATCGCTTATTCTTGGGGTTGAGGCTACGAACATGAATCTCGTGAGTTGAATATTGTCTTAACATTTATGGAATTCTTTAAACATGAGATAGTTTGTTGATCATGCATCAAATTTGGTGGGCTAAGTTAACATGTGTTAATGGGCTCAATTTAAGGCCCAAAATGATGCAAAATGCATGGCCCAAAGATGGCAAATGACCCATTCTTGTGTTGACCAAGTAAACATGGAATTTAATGGCCAAGAAATGGATAAGAATGACTTGAGGGACTATATAAAGGTACAAAATCATATTTTTTATTCATTACAACTCACATGCCATTTCTAGATATTTCCATGATATTTTCTTTTATCTCTCAAACCCTAAGCCATCATTCCCTTGGACAAGATCATTACTTTGTAAGTTTGGGTAAGTGTTTATTCTTGTGATTTAATTTATTATATGCATGAGAGATTGTGTAGATCATGATGGTTATGTCTAAAAGTGTTGAGTAGTGCACTTTTGCTTTTTGCTAAGAGATATATCATCTATGTGACTTGAACTTGAAAGAAGACTTGAGGTTTTGATGGAAGTGAATGGTGTGGATGAAATATCGACATGTATGGTGTAGTTATGTCCTTAACTTATTTTTTTCTATGTGTATAACTTGTGGGATTGTTGTTATGAAACGTATTGACTTGATGGATTAAATATGACATAGTGTTAATGAGGAAGCGTAAAGGATAAACTTGGTGTGAAATGCCATTGGTTTATGATGTCTTTGTCATGCCCTGAATCCCATTCGGGATGGACTGGCACCCGAAGATGATATGGCCTGAGAGAACCGAGAGAACCAATCTTTACTCATGTACTTTCATATGCATGTCTCTTTATGAATAGCATACTATCTCATGTAACTGATAAAATATAAAATGCCAATGGTGGAAGTCATGGAAAACATGTACAATATATGAAACTTGGCTGTTAGGTCCATCAAGTCTAAGTGGACATACATCTCTTTCATTCATATACCCACATATGTCTACAAAAGCCTTTAACTGATGCATCTACAAGACCAACTTTAAGTCGGGACAAGTCCCCACTTTATACAACATTTACAATATCAAAACAAATGTACAACTGTGACTCAGAAAGCGCCGAACCAACTGGAGCTCACCAAAACTCTGCAAATGATCCACAGCCTACAGAGGAGGTCTACTAGCTCCTGCGCCTGCAACAATTAAAGTAATTCCCCCAAGGGAGGTCAGTACGAAGAATGTACTGAGTATGTAAGGTTCATAAGAACTGTATCATGCATAATAACAACAACAATGGAGTCAATATAAGATAAATAGTCAATGTGAATAAACTCTCTTTCTGTATGGGAGGAACCATGTATATTACGTTCTTTACTTCTCTTGTCTTTACATATGTTTATATTTATTGTTCTACCCATGCTAGGCTGTTCTGTCGCCCCTGGGATGAGATTAACCCATGCTAGGTACTTTGACCCCTGGGATGTTATATTAACCCATGCTAGGCTTTCGTGTCGCCCCTAGGATGTTATTAACCCATGCTAGGTACTTTGACCCCTGGGATGCTATATTAACCCATGATAGGCTTTCGTGTCGCCCCTGGGATGTTATTAACCCATGCTAGGTACTTTGACCCCTGGGATGCTATATTAACCCATGCTAGGCTTTCGTGTCGCCTCTGGGATGTTATTAACCCATGGTAGGTACTTTGACCCCTGGGATGTCATCCAAGATTAATCATCAATTAAACATTACTTCTTTCTTTCCTTACTTTTTCTTTCATTCTAAAAGTGATACCTTTGTGATTGAAACATTCTTGAACTTGAAACACATACATACATTACTTCACGTCTTTAGTCTTGTAAGATTGATATCTTTACTTGTGAGGGATAGATACATTAGCTTGCACATTACTTCCTTCATTACTTTTGTGAGATTGGTACTTTTACTTGTGAGAGATTGGTACAAAGATAATCATAATCTTATTAGACTTTTGGAACATGACATGATTGGAAACAAAATGCTATTCAAAATAAATAGACTCTCTTTACATCATTACTCTATTTGAGATAGTTCATTTAGGAATTACAACATTATGACAGCTTTGGAACTTCAGTCAATGAATAAGAGATAAGTGAATCATAATTCATCTAAGAATAGGACACATGTGAATAACAAGCTATGTCAACCTGAATTGAGATACTCCAAAACCCCTTTGGAATTGAACAAGTACAATGTCAATGTGAATACCATGTGCTGCAGAAGGATACGGATAGAGTAACCTTACATACCTTATCTTCATAATATGAATACACAGTCCTATATGTGGATACAATAATCCCAATAATCCATCCCCTTCCTTATGTGTTACTCTACAACACAAGTACATAACAAAGCTCATGTTAACAACCAACTACCTTACAAGTGCATACGACGACAATGAGTTACATGACTGTCGTATAATGTTATTTATTCCTCTTACAATACCATTTACTACATTATCAAACCAACAACACCATAACATTCCACACATTGATCAAGATATCATACATCAATAGCATTTCACACCACACTTACCCTTTATAGTTCCTCATTAGTACTACGTTACCTTTTATCCGTCAAGTCACTCGATAGTTTTCACAATAACACATTAACAACAATCCATATTTTATACCATTCAAAATACCTCTGGGAGAATCCTTTATAGTCATTTAAAAGGTACCATAAGTTGATAATTGCATCCATGAAGGGTATAGGGGCTTTGGGGAGTCAAAGGGATGCAAAAACAAGCAATTCGGGGTTCTGGGCCGACCTGCGAAGCCACCTGCGGGAAGGTGGCTGAACTGCATCCGTAGGTGACCTTTGGCAGTAGACAAAGGCACCTGCAAAGTCACTTGCGCCTGCAGGTGCTTCGTCTGCGAGGGCGGGTGCCCGTTTCGGCCAAAAAAGGTCTCTTTTGGGTATTTTTTATGTAATGAATGGTCCATGATCATAAATAAACTTATATTCACATATTTTAAATCATATTAAATTCCAACAAACAGCCATGGTTTCACAATGCACATAAACATCACCAAACTACATTTTTCTTTCAATACGTCGCCAATTCCATGCCCAATTTCGTAACAACAATTCCAAACATTATACACAAGGATAAAACAAGGTAAGACTATAATCACATCACACATGTCAATATTGAATCCATAAAGTTCACTTCCTTCAAGACCACAAGTCCATGTTAAAGTTTACAAGGCAAAACCCTTCACCGATTAAGCAAACACAAATTATTTTACACATAGTGAACTTCTCCCACTTCACCAACATAACCAACATGATATAAACCATATTAAACGCATAAAATATATATAAACATAATAATATACACTTACCAAGTCTTGCAAGATGATGATCTTGGTCCAAGGGATGAAGGTCTAGGGTTTGTGTGAGATAAGGAAATGTTAGAGATAATTCTAGAAATGGCATGGGTGTCACAATGAAATAAAAATCTGATTTGTGCCCTTTTATAGTCCCTTTAAGTCTCTCTTATCCCATTCTTGGCAATAAATGCAATGGTTGATTAGTCAAATGGAAGAATGGGTCATATTTGCCCCATTGGGCCAAGTCTTTCTTATGAGCTTTGGGCCTCATTTGGCCCAATGGCACAAGACTTATGTAAGCCCCAAAAAATTAATGAATAATTCATCAAATCTCTCATGTTTAACTAATTCCATAAATGTACACGTAGTCGTATAGGTTCGACAACATACGGGGTGTTACAGTCTTGGTCAATGTATGGAATATTGTGGTATTGTTGGTATGACAATGTCGTGAATTGTATTGTAAATAGGGAAATAACATTATAGGGCAATCATGTAACTCATTGTCGTCTTATACACTTGTAAGGTAGTGATTTGTTAACATGATCTCTGTTATATACTTGTGTTGTAGAGTAAAACGTAAGAAAGGAACTGGATTATCGTATTCACATATAGGACTGTGTATTCATATATAAAAGATAAGGTATGTAAGGTTACTCTTTCCTTATTCTTCAGCAGCACATATTGGTCACATAGACATTGTACTTGTTCCATTCCAAAATGTCCAAAGGTATTGTCATATAGTATTACTCACAAAACCAATTGTGATTCACATGTCTCATGTTCATTGACTAATGTTTCAAAGTTCCAATAATGTATAATCACCAATGTATCACTCTTCTAATGAACGAATGAAGTAATGTATAATTGTTTGTATATTCTTGAGTGGCATCCTAGGGGTGGAATAAACACCTAGCTTGGGTCAATCCTAATATCATGAGTGGTATCCCAGGGGTTCGAATACCTATCATGGGTCGATCCCAATATCACAATAACATCCCAAGGGCGACAAAAAAGCCTAGCATGGGTTATCACAGTAACATCCCAGGGGCGACAAAAAATCCTAGCATGGGTTATCACAGTAACATCCCAGGGGCGACAGAAAATCCTAGCATGGGTTAATTACATCCCGGGGATCAAAACACCTAGCATGGGTTATCCTCTTTTACCAATGATCAGTCAGTCATAGAATGATGAATGAACATAAAGGCAAAGAAAGTAATGAATATAACGTACATGATTCCTCACATACAGAATGATGGTTTATCCATATTGACTATTCTCTTATATTTTATTTCAGTGATGTTATTGTTTATGATGCAGTTTCTTATAGCCTTACATACTAAATACATTCTTCGTACTGACGTCCCTTGGGGGACTTACCTTACTTGCTGTAGGCACAAGTGCTAGTAGACCTCCACAGTAGGCTGCATATCGTTTGCCTATCATTGGTGAGCTCCAGTTGGTTCGGGGCTTTCCGAGTTACATGTGTCCATTGGTTTTGGTACTATGTAAATGTTTTCTAAAGCGGGGACTTGTCCCGACTTTAGCATGGTTATGTACAGGTATCCGTTAGAGTCTTTGTAGAAGTATGTGGGAAGATGAATAAAAGAACGTATACTTTTGACTTGATGGCCCTAACGGCCAAGTTTTGTAAATATATCATATAATTTCCAAGACTTTCGCCATTGGCATCTTATATATCTATGTGATGGTTATGCTTATTCAGTGACATGCGTATGAGTGTATATGATTGACGATTGGTTCTCTCGAGCCTTAACGGCTTCGGGTGCCAGTCCGCTCCGTTGGAAATCGAGGAGTGACAAAAGTGGTATCAGAGCAGGTCTTTCTAAAGGTGTCTACAAAGCCGTGTCTGAGTAGAGTCTTGCTTATGGATGTGTTGTGCACCACATTTATAAGTAGGAGGCTATAGGACATTTAGGAGTTGTTTCTTTTCTTTATTTCTAGATCGTACAATAGAGTCAATGTTGTAAGTTGAATCGTATCTAACATTTGGAATTGATTTTCTTTGTTATAGTACAATGACGATTATAGGACGAGGTAGGGGAAAAGGTAAGTAGGTAGATATGCTTGCCAGAGAATGAACGAGTAAATCACCACCTGACCAAACTAGTCAAGGTGGCGCTGAACAGGAGTTTGCATCACGGGCTCCTTCTACTCTCCCATTTTCGAAAGAGCCAAGAGGTAGAGAAGTACCTGCAGAACCACCTATGAATGCCACTGAATAGGATTTAGAAAATACATTGCATATGTTGACTCAGATAGTTGCTGCACAAACTCAGGGGTGAGCTGGTCCAACGACAAGTGAGGATGACTCGGCTAGAGTAGCTAGTCAGCGGATACAGGATTTTCTAAAATTAGACCCTCTCATATTCACTGGGTCAGATCCGAAAGCAGATCCACAGGATTTTGTGGACCAAATTCAAAGGGATCTAGATGTTATGCACGTGACTGGTGTAGAAACAGTTGAGCTTGCAGCCTATAGATTGAAAGGAGAAGCTATATTGTGGTATGAATATTAGAAACGATCTAAGGGTATTAGTGCAATTCCAGCTAGTTGGGAGGAATTCAAAGCAGCATTCCTTGATCATTATCTTCCATATGAGATTCGGGATGCACTTGCATATAAGTTTCTAAATCTTCGTCAAGGGAATATGAGCGTCCGAGAGTACAGTCTGCAGTTTAACTCTTTGGCCAGATATGCTCCCAATGTGGTAGCCACTATGACAGACAGAGTCCATCAATATGTGGACAGATTGGAGCCATATTTGGTAAGGGACTGCACTATTGCTGCTTTGAACAGAGATATGGATATAGCCAGAATACAGGCTTTCGCACAAAAGATGGAGGACTAGAGGCAAAGAAGAAGGGTACACGAATTTGAAAGAGGGCCGTCAAAGAGGGTTAGACCTATGGGACAGTCTATGGTGTCCCAGGGAGAATCTAGGCCTCGAATTTTTCCTAGACCACCTAGACCATCATTTTCTTCCCCTACAACAGGTACTTCATCCTAATTCTGGGGATTTCGAGGCAGCCATTTCGGGCAGAGTAGTGGGCTTCAAGGTTCACAAACAACAGGATTTTCTCGTCAGCCGTGTCAGCGCTGCGAAAAGTATCATTTAGGTGAATGCCGGTTGGGGGAAAATATTTGTTTTTGGTGTGGTACGATGGGGCACATAATGCGAGAATGCCTACAAAGGGACGCAAATGATATAGAACGACCTACGGGATCAATTGTTGCATCATCATCATTGGTTCCTTCCCTAGGTAGAGGTGTAAAACCTATTGGTCATGGTAGAGGTACCAGAGAAGCAGCCAATTTAAGTGGAGCCCAAAATCGCACCTATACTCTGGTGGACCGACAAAATTTGGAGGCTTCTCCTGACGTAGTCACAGGTACATTATCTATATTTTTACATAATGTATATGCATTGATTGACCCGGGTTCTACATTGTCATATGTTACTCCATTGATTGCTGCAAAATTTGAGAGAACGCCAGAATTATTAATTAAGTCAATTGAAGTATCCACACCAGTTGGTGAATCTATTGTTGCAAAAAGAGTATATCATAATTGTGTAGTAACTGTTTGTGATCATGATACGTTGGATGATCTTATTGAACTGGAAATGGTGGATTTTGATGTCATAATGGGTATGGATTGGTTGGCTTCTTGTTATGCCACGATGGATTGCCGCGCTAAGAAAGTACATTTTCATTTTCCACAAACGAATGTTCTTGAATAGAAGGGTAACGTATGGGCACCGAGAGGCAAATTTATTTCCTATCTTAAGGTTAGGAAAATGATAGCCAAGGGGTACATATGTCACTTAGTAAGAGTGAAAGATACTGATGTGGAACCACTAACTCCTCAGTCGGTTCCAGTGGTCAATGAATTCCTTGATGTATTTCCTTAGGATCTTCTAGGTTTACCTTCGGAACGGGAAGTAGAGTTTGGTATTGATGTGATGCCAGGTACTTAACCTATCTATATTCCTCCATAGAGAATGGCTCGAGAAAAATTGCGAGAATTGAAGGAGAAATTAAAAGACTTGCTGGACAAGGGATTCATAAGGCCTAGTATGTCCTTGTAGGGTGCACCAGTATTATTTGTATGGAAGAAAGATGGCACATTGAGAATGTGTATTGACTATCGACAATTGAATAAGGTAACGATCAAGAACAAATATCCCCTCCCCAGAATTGATGATTTGTTTGATCAGTTACAGGGTGCCAAAGGTTTTTCAAAGATTGACTTGAGATCGCGTTACCATCAAGTCAGAGTTAGAGAAAAATATATACCCAAGACAGCTTTTCGAACACGGTATGGCCATTATGAATTTTTGGCTATGTCGTTTGGACTAACAAATGCACCAGCTATTTTCATGGATTTGATGAATAGGGTGTTTAAGCCATTTCTATACATGTTCTTGACGATTTTTATAGATGACATCCTGGTTTATTCAAGATCACAAGAGGGCCATGCTAATCACTTACGGCAGGTGTTACAAATTCTTCGTGAGCGTAAGTTGTATGCAAAGTTCTCTAAATGTGAATTTTGGTTAAAATCTGTAGCATTCTTGGGTCACATTGTGTCAGATGAAGGAATTCGGGTTGATACACAAAAGATTGAAGTGGTGAAAAATTGTCCAAGGCCTACGACGCCTACGGAAATTCATAGCTTTCTTGGGTTGGCAGGTTATTATCGAAGGTTTATTGAAGGGTTTTCTTCCATTGCTACACCTTTAACGAAGCTTACACACAAGGCAGTCAAGTTTCAGTGGAATGATTCATGTGAGAAAAAGTTCCAAGAGCTGAAAGATAAATAGACTTCTACACCGGTATTGGTACTTCCGAAAGGCACAGAAGGGTATACAGTATATTGTGATGCATTCAGAGTTGGCCTAGGATGTGTATTGATACAGCACGGTAATGTAATAACATATGCCTCACGACAGTTGCGGCCACATGAGAGAAACTATCCCACACATGATCTTGAGTTAGCAGCCATGGTATTTGCTTTAAAGATGTGGCGCTATTATTTGTATGGAGTTCATGTGGACATCTACACCGATCATAAGAGTTTGCAATATATCTTTAAGCAGAAGGATTTAAATATGAGGCAGCGGAGGTGGCTTGAACTATTGAAAGACTATCATATTGATATCCTATATATCATCCAGGTAAAGCAAATGTGGTAGCCGATGCATTAAGCCGCAAGGCAATAGGAGGCACTAGTGGCCTGTTGATGGAAAAGCAAGACCTATTCAAAGATCTACATTAACTAGCCAGCTTGGGAGTTCGTCTTCTTGAATCTCCAGATAAAGGGGTTATTGTGCAAAATGCAGCAGAATCTTGATTAGTAGTTGAGGTGAAAGAGAAGCAGTATGTGGATTATATTTTATTGCATCTGAAGGAGAATGTACAACAGGGTCTGACTAAGGCATTTGATCTTACGCAAGGAAGAGTACTTTAATGCCAAGGTAGATTATATGTACCGGATGTAGATGAGCTAAGGAAGTGGATTATGACAGAGGCACATCATTCACGGTATTATATTCATTCGGGATCCACCAAAATGTACCATGATTTGAATGAAATGTATTGGTGGGGAAACATGAAGAAGAACATTGCAGAATTTGTAGCTCAATGCCCGAATTGTCAACAAGTAAAGGTAGAGCATCAGAAAGCTGGAGGTTACATGCAATGTATCAATCTTCCAGTCTGGAAATGGGACATGATTAACATGGATTTCATCACAGGTTTGCCTCGTACACTGTGGAAATTTGATTCCATATGGGTAATAGTTGACAGGCTTACCAAGTCAGCGCATTTTCTACCAGTCAAGACCACTTATACAGCTGAAGATTATGCAAGGTTGTATACTAACGAGATAGAACGATTACATGGGATTCCAATCTCTATTATATCAGACAGGGGAGCACAATTTACTGCACATTTTTGGAGATCTTTTCCGAAGATCTTGGGTACACAAGTGAATTTGAGTACGGTTTTTCATCCTCAGACAGATGGACAAGCAGAACGTACTATCCAAACACTTGAAGATATGCTACGAGCTTGTACGTTAGATTTTAAGGGCAGTTGGGATAATCATTTACCTCTTATTGAATTTGCATACAACAATAGCTATCATTCAAGTATCAAAATGGCACCTTATGAAGATTTATACAGAAGAAAGTGTAGATTACTGATTGGTAGGTTTGAAGTGGGTGAAACTGCTTTACTTGGGCCAGATCTTGTTCAGCAAGCTATGGAGAAAGTTAGGGTGATACAACAGCGGCTACAAATGGCCCAAAGTTGACACAAGTCATATGCTGATGTTAGAAGAAGAGGGCTCGAATTTGCCATAGGTGATTGGGTATTCTTGAATGTGTCACCGATGAAAGGGGTAATGCGATTTGGAAAGAAAGGGAAGTTGAGTCCCTGTTATATAGGTCCACATGAAATTATCCAAAGATTTGGGCAAGTTACGTATGAATTGGCCATACCCCAAGAACTCTCCACAGTTCATCAAGTATTTCATGTTTCGATGCTTCGAAAGTGCATAGGAGATCCATCTCGTATCGCTCCCATTGAATATGTACAAGTTATGGAGGATCTCACCTATGAAAAGATACCTATTGCTATTCTAGATAGACAAGTGAAGAGGTTAAGGAATAAAGACGTAGCTTCCGTAAAGGTACTTTGGAGAAATCAGCAAATAGAAGAGATCACATGGGAAGCTAAAGGAATGATGAATCAAAGTACCCGTATTTGTTTCACACGAAAGAAAAAGTTCAAAGTGCGGAAGGTAAGCAATAACAAGTAAGTATCTATAATAATTATGTGTATATATATATATGCTAACAAAAAGGTGCATTTGTTGAAATGGGAAGATGTTATTACCATTCGAGGACGAATGTTTCTAAGGGGAGAAGGATGTAACACCCCGTACATTTCCGACCCTACTTGATTGGTGATCTAGGGAGTACTTATATGCCTTATTACCAACTTTGAACCATGTTTAACTTAGTTTTGAGAGAAATAAGTACGTATTTTGTATTGTTTTGATGGAGTATTTGATAATGTGCTAGGATCCGCAAAGAAAAGTCGAAGAAAGGAAGAAAATCAGAATTTTGGTGTCAGGCGTGCCAGGCGGCGTGCCAGGCCGATTTTGGCAGAAATTTTTATGGCATGGATAGCAGAGGGGCGCGCCAGGCAGCGTGCCAGGCCACTCATGGACGCCCTTTCAGGGCAGAAATTTTGGCTAAGTCCCAGGCGCGCCCAGGGGCCTGCCGAGGTGGTTTTTGCCAAATTTCTTCTCCGATCATTAGTCTATAAATAGGGCTATTGGGTTATTGGATCATTATTCCATCTTGGTGGGACTACTCTTGGGTGATTTTGGCATCCAAATCAGGGTTAATTTCCTTTTTATAATATTTTATAAAATTATGTTAAAGTAAGCCATGAGTGGCAAAATTCGCTTATTCTTGGGGTTGAGGCTACGAACATGAATCTCGTGAGTTGAATATTGTCTTAACATTTATGGAATTCTTTAAACATGAGATAGTTGGTGGATCATGCATCGAATTTGGTGGGCTAAGTTAACATGTGTTAATGGGCTCAATTTAAGGCCCAAAATAATGCAAAATGCATGGCCCAAAGATGGCAAATGACCCATTCTTGTGTTGACCAAGTAAACATGGAATTTAATGGATAAAAAGTGGCTAAGGATGACTTGAGGGACTATATAAAGGCACAAAATCAGATTTTTTATTCATTACAACTCACAAGCCATTTCTAGACATTTCCAATATATTTTATTTTATCTCTCAAACCCTAAGCCATTATTCCATTGGACAAGATCATTACTTTGTAAGTTTGGGTAAGTGTTTATTATTATGATTTAATATATTATATGCATGAGAGATTGTGTAGATCATGATGGTTATGTCTAAAATTGTTGAGTAGTGCACTTTTTTTTTTGCTAAGAGATATGTCATCTATGTGACTTGAACTTGAAAGGAGACTTGAGGTTTTGATGGAAGTGAATGGTGTGGATGAAATATCAACATGTATGGTGTGGTTATGTCCTTAAATTGTTTTTTTCTATGTTTATAACTTGTGGGATTGTTGTTATGAAATGTATTGAGGTGACTTGATGGAGTAATTGTGACGTAGTGTTAATGAGGAAGCGTAAAGGATAAACTTGGAGTCAAATGCTATTGGTTTATGATGTCTTGGTCAATTTATGTAATGTTGTGGTATTTTTGGTATGACAATGCCGTGAATTGTATTGTAAAGGGGGAAATGATGTTATAGGGCAATCATGTAACTTATTTTCGTCTTATGCACTTATAAGGTAGTTAGATGTTAACGTGAGCTCCGTTATTTACTTGTGTTATAGAGTAAAACAAAAGGAAGGAGCTGTATTATCGTATTCACGTATAGGACTGTGTATTCATATATGGAAGATAAGGTATGTAAGGTTACTCTTTTTGTATCCTTTTGCAGCACATATTGGTCACATTGACATTGTACTTGTTCCATTCCGAAATGTCCAAAGGTATTGTCATATAGTATTACTCACATAACCAATTGTGAGTCACATGTCTCATGTTCATTCAATAATGTTTCAAAGTTCCAATAATGTATAATCACCAATGTATCACTCTTCTAATAAACGAATGAAGTAATGTATAATTATATTCTTGAGTGGCATCCTAGGGGTGGAATAAACACCTAGCTTGGGTCAATCTTAATATCATGGGTGGTATCCCTGGGGTTCAAATACCTAGCATGGGTCGATCCCAATATCACAGTAACATCCCAGGGGCGATAAAAAAGCCTAGCATGGGTTACCACAGTAACATCCCAGGGGCGACAGAAAAGCCTATCATGGGTTATCACAGTAAAATCCCAGGGGCGACAGAAAAGCCTAGCATAGGTTAATTACATCCGAAGGGTTAAAATACCTAGCATGGGTTATCCTCTTTTACCACTGATCAGTCGGTCATAGAATGATGAATGAACGTAAAGGCAAAGAAAGTAATGAATATAACGTACATGATTTCTCACATACAGAACAATGGTTTATCCATATTAACTATTCTCTTATATTTGATTCCATTGATGTTCTTGTTTATGATGCACTTTGTTATAGCCTTACATACTCAGTACATTCTTCGTACTGACATCCCTTGGGGGACTTACCTTACTTGCTACAGACACAGGTGCTAGTATACCTCCACAGTAGGTTACGGATCATTTGCCAATCATTGGTGAGCTCCATTTGGTTCGGCGCTTTTTGAGTTACATGTGTACATCGATTTTGGTACTATGTAAATATTGTATAAAGCGGGGACTTGTCCCGATTTTAGGATGGTTACGTATAGGTATCCGTTAGAGGCTTTGTAGACGTACATGGGAAGATGAATGAAAGAACGTATACTTTTGACTTGATGGCCCTAACGGCCAAGTTTCGTATATATATCATATCATTTCCATGACTTCTGCCATTGGCATCTTATATCTCTCTGTGATGGTGATGCTTATTGAGTGACATGCGTATGAGTGTATATGATTGATGATTGGTTCTCTCAAGACTTAACGACTTTGGGTACCAGTCCGCCCAGTTGGAAGTCGAGGTGTAACGGTAAATGTACAAATTAGGATCAACCCATGCTAGGCTTTTGCCCCTGAGCTTCCACTAATAAGTACATGAATTGGGATCGGCTTATGCTAGGCTTATTTCCCTGAGCTGACATCCATAAATACATGAATTGGGATTGGCCCATACTAGGCTTACGCCCCTGAGATGCCACCCATAATTACATACGTAGATTCATTTTGCATCATTTTCTTTAATCTTTGAGATTGTTATTCTGGTTGTCATGGTTTATTGATCTTTGGAGCTATAGACTAATAGTATGAGACATGTGAATATATATTTGAGGTAGTAACCATGACTAGAAACCAAAGGTAACATCATTAAGTCACTTAAGAACTTACATGACTCAATGAATTTCATTTAACTTAGAGGAGAACTCATAAAATTTACTATTAAGAATACTCTTTTATACTTGTAGTTAGGAGAACAAACACAAAAATATAGAGTAATAAACACATATTGAATCAATTCAATATATTAAGGAGAGGGGATAATATCATCAGCCACATTCAAGATCATATACTGTCACTAAGTGTCCTTTACTGCAAAGAGCAGCTCATTTTGTTGGTAGTAACAAAAGTATAGAATTCATGCCAATGAATATGGAATCAAATAGCCTTACATACCTTGCAGTATAATACAAATAGTATAACTTAAGCTCCTTCCCTTCAGATTATTGATCTATAATGAAATAAGTTGGTAAAACTAGTATAAGTAGCTAATTAACCAATTTGAGCTACTTGATCTTCACCAAAATAGTAATCGGGTAGTAGGCCAGTAATTTATCAAATCAACAGTATTCCTTCCACCCCTTCTCCCTTAAAAAATTCTATATACTATGCAACTTTCACATATGGTCCTCCAAATTACCCAGACTTCATAACACACAAAACACTACACAAAAATGTGGTAGGCAACAAGCTCACATAGCACCCCATTAAGTGGTGTATCACCACGCACTCCTCCCCTACCTCCATACAACTACACGCATCCCTTTCCAAGGTCAACCAAACTACACCAATATATACATATAAAATAGTCCTAAAATAGCCCCAAATATCTTATAATATAATAAAAGTATATTGAATTCAAGGATTCCAATCGCTAGCCCATAAGTTATTGATAAACACCTATAGAATTCTCCACCAAACTTGTATATTAAAAAGGGCAAGAACAGTCAGTAACTTTACCTCAAATTTTGGAAATTTATTCTCTTAACTTGTACTTCTTCAAGAGCTTAAACTCCCATTCACACTTAAACCAAAAGAAGAGAAAATTCTCTTAGTAACCAAGAAAAAATGGGGCAGTCATCTTGGGAAAGGATCTACTAGCCTTCTATGGAACAATGAAGCTAAATCCATAAGTATTTTCACTTACCTTTGCTGGAAAAGTGAATAACCCAACAAGAACCCTAAGAAAATTTTATGGTTACTTTAAGATGCTAAGAGCAAACAAGACAAAGCTCTAGAATTTTGTTTTTTTTGCAAGTTAAAATGAGATAATCTCAACTTTCTTGGGTCATTTTGGTTCATAATTTTTCAAGTAGGTGACGAACCTACTTGTCCATTTAACTTGGGCCTTTATGGACTTTAGATTATTGGGCCTTAGCTGTCTATTCTTCACTTTAGGCCATAATTAATTCAAGTAGTTGATACTCCTACTTGGACTATTAAACTGGTCGAAGAGCCTTAGTACGTGATGCGCCTACCTAGTTCTTTAGGCTGGTCAATAAGTCAAAGTAGGTGATGCACCTACTTGTCACCTACTATCTTAATTTAAGTCAAGCAAGCAACTCACTTATTTTATTCCCTCTTCCAAATCTTAATCTTTTCTACTTAATTAACACTTATATATACTTGGCTCTTTTGAACCTTAAGATAGAATGTCAACTTATTATCTCAAGTTCAACTACTTTCGTGGGGGTTAACTTGGTCTTTATTTGCTGAAATTTGGGAGGTTATAGTATCATTTAAATCCATTTAAAACCATCACTAATCACTTAACAAAGTTAATCCTTCACCTATAGAACAAGGCTACATCGAATACCATATGAGTGGAACTAATATAAATAGAATATAGGGTGTTACAATTGTACTTGTATCTTATTTGAGTTCAGTCAGCCTTTGATGCCTATTGAGTACCCTATATTTTGGTACTCATACTATACTTTTGTGTCTTTTACCCTGATGTAGATCCTAGTATGAGTCATCACCTTTGCTTGATATGGTTGATTTTAACACTATTTTGGGCATGGAATAATTATACCCTTATCACGCGGTCTTGGATTGCTTTGTCAAGAATGTTACCTTACCCATGCTTGGAATTCCTACATCCATGTGGTAGGGTTCTAATATTCATGTACTAATAGGGATTATTTCTTATATTCGAGCTAGAAGGATGGTTTTGAATGGATGCATGGCTTACCTTGCTTATGTTCATGATACTTAGTGTCGACACTCCTTTTCTTAAATTTGTTCTTATCATCCATGAGTTTGTTGATGTCTTTCCTACAAACTTTCCTGGCCTCCTGCTTGAGTATGATAGTGACTTTGTTATTGATGATGAGATGGGCACCAGACTTATTTCTATTCCACCTTACCGTATGGGTCATGCTGAGTTGAGAGAGCTTAATGTTCAGTATTAGGTTGTTCTGGCTGAGGGTTTTCTCAGATTGAGTATTTCTTCTTAGGGTGCTCCTATTCTATTTGTGAAGAAAAAGAATAGTTCTATGCTTACGGGTATCAAATACTGGCATCGTAATAAGGTGACTATAAAGAATAATATTTGATGTCATATTTTGATGAATTATATGGCCAGCTTTATGGTGCAACCATGTTTTCTATCATTAATTTGAGATTTGGCAACCATCAGTTGAGGATTCAGGGGGTGGACATCCCTAAAAGGGCTTTCAAGACTCACTACAACCATTACGAGTTTCTGGTGATGTCTTTTAGGTTGACCACTGCCCCAATAGTGTTCATGGACTTGATGAACCATATGTTTAGGCCTTTTTTGAAATATTTTATAAGAGTATTCACTTATTACATCCTTATCTATTCAAGGAATAAGGAGGAGAACGAGCAACATTTAAGTATTATGCTCCATAGTTTGAGAGATCAACTGGTTTACACTAAGTTTTCAAAGTGTGAGTTCTAGATTGAGTCTAAAACATTCTTGGGGCACGTGGTGTTAAGGATAGGATTATGGGAGACTCCATAAAAATTGAGGCAGTTAGTGATTGGGCTAGGCCCACTTCTCTTTGTCTTCATCCACTGTGCTTATGTGGGCCAGTTGGCTTTATTTGTTTTTGTGTGTACCTTCTAGGCTTATGGGGGTTTAGTTAGGTTATAGTTATATGCTTACTTTATGTTTTCTATGTTGTTTCTTATATCTCTTATAATTATCTAGCTTTAACCTATTACTCTCTTGCTTAGAGTCAGGATAGAGATGGGGTACAACCATCAGCCCAGGGAGAGGAATTAGGTGTTCAGAGTATAGTGGTGTATCCTACCACTGCATCTCCCTGTATAAAGGTTCTATCAGTATCGATTATGCTTAATCGATGGCAGCCCGACCTGTCATGACATAGAGGAGCAAAAAATGTTGGGTCGATTTATTAAATTTGGTCCTTTGAGGTTTTTAGGTACTTTAGATGAGGATGCATAAGAGTTCCTTATCAATTGTTAGGATAGGTTGCATAAACTCAATTTAGTGGAGTTGTATGTAGTAAAGTATACCACGTTTCAGTTAGAAGGTTCGGTGAAGCAGTGGTGGAGATATTATGTTGAGTGAAAACTAGTGGAATCCTCTCCTAGGACTTGGGTACAATTCTCTGAGGCCTTCTTGGTGAAATTATTCCTCGCAACATGAGGGACAAATTGAGGGATAAGTTTATAGACATGCAGCAGGTTTCTATAATAGTGTCTGAGTATAAACCCAGATGCTATGAGCTAGCCAGACATACTGCTATAATTATGCCTACAAAGCACGAGAGGATGCGCCAATTTATTAGGGGATTGAGGTATTGTAACACCCCATATTCTACTTATACTAGTTCTATTTATATGGAACTTGACGTAGCCTTATTATATAGGTAAGGGACCAAGATTCTAAATAATTAGTGATGGTTTAAAATGGATTTAAAGGAAGCTATAACACCCCAAACATTTTAGCATGTATACGACCAAGTTAACCCCAAAGGAAGTATTTAAATGCGAGATAGTAAGGTGGTATTCTAGCTTAAGGTTTAAAGTGGACACGTGTATATAAGTGTTAAGTTAAAGTAGAGGGGTTAAAATTTAGAATATAGAATAAAACAAGTGAGTTGCTTGTATGACTTAAATTAAGCTAGTAGGCGACAAGTAGGTGCATTACCTGCTTTGACTTATTGAGCAATCTAACGAACCAAGTAGGTGCATCACCTACTAACTTTAACTAGCTTAACCGGCCAAATATGAGCATCATCCACTTAAGTTAATTCTAGCCCAAACAAATAAAAATAAAAAGAGAAAATGGGCAGCCAAGGCCCAATAATTTTTAGTCTATTAAAGCCTAAGCCAAATGTCCAAGTAGTGCATCACCTACTTTATAATTTATGGCCCAAAATGACCAAAAAAGTCAGCCAAGATAGCTCCCTTTTAAAGGGATAAAGATCAGTTCATTTGCTTCATTTCAACTTGCAAAAACCATCATATTTCTCAAGTCACTCTCTATTTTGCTCTCTCTTGGCTTCTACAATAGCCCTAAAATTCCATTTGGGTTCTTGGGATTTCTTTTCTTTTCAAGTTAAATTTAAGTGAATAAATTATGAGCTTACTTTAAAAAGACTATTGGAACCATGTTCTTTATATTTAAGGTGTAGGAAAACCCTTTCTAAGATTGGCAGTCCCACTTTATTTTAGACTTATAAGAGATTTATCTTCTTCATTGGTTTAAGTTTTGAGGATAATTCAAGTCCTTTAAGGATTGCAAGTTAAGAGGATAAAATTTCAGTATTTGAGGTAAGATTTTGTCCCATTTTATCCCTTTTTATAAATAAAATTGGGTGAAAGATTACGAATGTGGTTCTATTGGAAATTAATAGACAATGATGGTAAGCCATGTGTTCACGTTTTACTATTATGTAATGGAAATTTTGGGAATGTTTAGTGGAAATATTAGAGGTATTGTGTTGGGAGGTAGTATCTAATCCTATAGGATGTTTGTGTATGGGTTGTATTGATATGGAAATGAAAGGGCTGGTGATACACCATTTATTTGAGGGCTACTGGCCTACTATTATTTTGGTGAAATCCTATAGCCTAAATTGGTTGATTGGCTATTAATACTAGCTTTACCACTTATTTCATTATAGATTAACGCCTTAAAAGGGAGGTTGAATTGTGGTAGTTTCATTGGATAGGAAACATAAACAAGCTATGTAAGGTTATTCGATTCCACATTTTTGGCATGAAATTTTGTACTTGTGTTACTGCTAACAAAGTGAGCTTTCAAAGTGCCCTTCCTAGTAAAGGTGACTGTGTATGATCTCCAATGTATCACATTGATGTTACATTTGGTTTCTATGACATTGCTAGTGCCTCAAGTATATTATTCACTTGTCTATGTTACTGGTCTGTAGTCCCAAAGCTTAATAATGTTATGACAACCAAAAGAACAATATCAAAAATTGAAGAGATAAGGTAAAGTGAATTCATGTAATTACGGATGGTATCCCAAGGTCCAACGCCTAGTATAAGTCAATCCCAGAGGCAAAATTCTAGCATGGGTCGATCCCAATTAGTGTATTTATGGGGACCGTATCCCAGGGTTTAAAATGCCTAGCATGAGTCATCCTCTTCTACCACTGATCAGTTGTTTATTGTATCATATGTATTACAAAGTTTATTAAGCAACAAAGAGAAAAGTAAAGAAAAGAATGTAATGTATGTGATCCCACAAGTATAAGCAATGGTGGTATTTTATCCTTGTCTATATAATTATACATTCGATACTTGATTTCATTTGAGCTCTTATTTTACATATGGTCACTTTATGCCTTACATATTTAGTACATTCTTTCATACTGATATCCCTTAAAGAAGATGGGGTGTTTCATGCCACAGGTATAGGGACTTTGGCTAGTAGACCTTCTTAGTAGGAGCACACCAGATAATAAGTTGCTATTAGTGAGCTCTAGGTTGTTTTGGGGATTTACTGAGTTTGTAGTATATGGATTTTTGTATTTTATAGTATTTAAGGGTAAGGCGAGGTATGTCCCAACCTAGACTAAGTTTGTCTATCTTATAGAGGCCATTTAGACTAATGTGTAAAGTGTAGTTATGTTTGATTCCTTAACAGTTGTGGCCTCAACGGTCAAGTCGTGTATATATGTTTTAGGCCTATCTATGTTGGTTTTCTATCGTTACTATAACTTATACTTGTCAAAGCTTTATTACTATCATAGTTATATGGATGGCAAACATATGTTATAAGTTGGTTCTCTGGGTCTTTAGGGTATCGGGTGTCTATCCATCTTGATGGGATTTGAGGTGTGACTGATATCAACTTTGCCTAGATTCTAAGAATATGGTATCTTTGGTTCATCTCTTTTTAGAGTTTGTTAACAATATATAGACTATAGACGTTATATACCACGAGGCTTAAAGGGGCAGTGATAAGAGGCCTCATCATCAGGACAATTTTAGTAATTCTCAATTTAGAGGTAGGATTTTCTCTAGTAGATGTCAGTAGCAATAGTGTAACACCCCTTACCTTCCTAACCCTACTTGACGACATTCAATAATGTTTACTTAGGTGTCGAGATCTATATGCATGTATTTTGTAAGATTAATGATGAGAAAATTTAAATTTGGCCTCGTACATATGATTAGCCTTTCATAGGAGGTGTTTTGTGATTTTCGTGGAGAACTTGTGGGGTTCAAAATTAGGCTAAGAGGACCTCTAAACAAAGTATATTAAGGCTAAGAAGTAAGTTAAATAATAGGACTTGAAGTATCTAACCAAACCCGCGAAGAAAAGTCGAAAAACAAAAATTTTGGAAAAATTAGGGCCCAGGCACACCAGAGGGCGTACCAGGCCGCTCTGGGCCAAAAATTTTATTGCAAAGACAGCAACCTGGCGTGCCCAGGGGCGTGCCAGGATGGATTTTTCAGTTTTTCGAAAGTTGGAAATTTTCTAAGTCCCAAGGGTACCCGGGGACGTACCGAGCCGATTTTTTCCATGTTTCTTCTATAACCCCGAGTATATACATGAAATTAATGAAATATTATATTCGTATTATAAAATTACTAGAGAACAAATTTGGCATCAAAATGATGGTTTTACCCTTTTGGTCAAAATAGGCCATATGTGGCTAGAATCACTTGTTTTTGGGATTGAGGCTACGGATATGAATAGCGTGAGTGGGAATATTGTTGTAACACGTATGAGATGATTTAAACACGAGAAATTATTTATTTTATTGGATTAAGTGAATTGGGCCCAAAAAGGACCCACAAATGAAAAGAAGACATGGCCCAACAATAGGTCAAAAGACCCATTCTTGCCTTGAACTTCTAGAACCCAACAATAAATGTTAAAGAGTGGATAAGGATGGAATTGAGGGCCTATATAAAGGGCAATAAATCTTATTTTTATTGCTTTCAAAGTCTCATGCCTTTTTAGATATTTCTCAAACATTTCCCTAGTTCCAAACCCTAAAGCAAATATTTCCTTTGGGACTCTTTGGTAAAGATCATCCTATTCCAAGCCTTGGTAAGTATTTATTCTCATGGATTAACATATTATATGCATGGTAGATTATGTATATCATGATAGTTGTGTTGGCAAGGTGGTGAATAGTATATTTTTACTTTTGGTGAAAAATGTGCCATTTTTGTGATTTGAACTTGAAAAGAGACTTGATGTCTTGATGAAAGAGCATGGCATGGATAAAATATGAACATGTATGGTGTGATTTTGTTATTAAACTTGTTATTTTTCTAAAAGTGTAAATTGTGGGGGTTTGGCCGATATGTGCTATGAAGTGTATTAAGGTAATTTGATGGATTATTTGTGATGTGATGTGGATAAGAAAGTGTAAAGGAGAAGTGTTGTGGTGAAATGTATTGATTATCATGTATTGGTCAATGTATGGAATATGGGGGGATTTTTGGAATAATAATTTCATCAATGGTTTTGTCAAGGGGAAATGGCATGTTTAAAGGCGAACATGTAACTCATTGATGTTATATGCATTTGTAAAGTAGTTGGTGGTTAATGTAAATATCATTATGTATTTGTGTTGTAGAGTGACACAGAAAGAAGGAGCGGGACTATTGTATGCACATCTAAGATTTTATATCCGTATTGAGAGTACAAGGTATGTAAGGTTACTCTGTCCGTATCTTTCTACGGCAAATAGTATTCACATTGACATTACGCTTGTTCCATCCCAAAATGTGCTAAGGTATCTCATATCCGGTTATCCATGGTCATTGTCATATATTTCCTACTCATTTATCATTGGTAAATCTCATGTCTCATATTCATGGTTAATGTTCCAAAATCTCAAATAAGGTTATGTTCCAATGTTCCAATAGTAATTATACTTATGTCTCTTGTTTAAGGAATATTGTCCAATGGTTCCAATGGTGTTATGGTTCTAATAATGTTATGTTTATCACAATGTTTATTTACATGTCCCTTACTCATTGGTTAATGATCCAAAGCTTCAAGTAAAGTTATGACCATCATTGTATCAATCTCAAAGTAATGAACAAAGTAATGCATATGTGGTCAATGATCAAGTATGGGTGGCAGCTTTGGGGGCAAAATGCCTAGCTCAAGATGATCCCGAGGTTGTTGGATCAGGGGGTAGTCCTGGGGGCATAAGCCTAGCTCGAACTGATCCTGACAGGGGGAAGCTCTAGGGGTAATATCCTAGCTCGAGCCAAACCTGAAATATTGTATGGGTGGCAGCTCTAGAGGTACTAACCTAGCTCGAGCCGATCCCAATATATATATTGACTCATAGGGTGGCAGCTCTAGGGGCATAAGCCTAGCTCGAGTCGATCCCAACATAACACTATGTTATGTTTAAAACCCACTGTTCAGACGGGGCCCGGGTATCACAGGTCAAAGGCAAAGATGAATAATCATGGAAGTAAAGATACAAAGAATGGAATGAAAGCAACATACATGTTTTTCGAAGTACAGAATAGTGACTCATCTACATTGTGACTTATCTATATTGGTTATGCATTTGAACTTGAGTTCTTTGACATATTTTCATATCTTACAAGTTTCATATGGCCTTACATACTCAGTACATTCTTCGTACTGACCCCTCTTGGGGAAATTACCTTACTTGCTGCAGGCGCAGGTACTAGTAGGCCTCCACAGTAGGTTGCCAGTGTTGCATATCTTTGGCGAGCTCCAGTTAGTTCGGGGTTTCTCCGAGTCACAGTTGTACATATGTTTTTGTGTTGTACATGTTATCTTAAGCGGGGAATTGTCCCGACTTTTAGTTTATTTTGGTCAATACATTTGTTAGAGGCTTTTGTAGACGGATGTGGGTGTATAAATGTAAAAGGTATATGTCGTTCTTGACTTGGTGGCCTCAACGGCCAAGTTTTGCATATGTATATATATATCATGTTCCATGAATTCCATTGTTGGTATCTATAGCTGTTAAGTGATTATGGGTTTCTTATGGCATGCACATGATTGAATAGAGACAAAGCTTGGTTCTCTCGGGCCTTGTCGGCTATGAGTGCCAATCCATCCCGATGGGATTCGGGGGGTGACAAATAGTATATTCGGCCTAGTAGGTCTGTTTAGGTAGAACTTTAGCTCTCAGGTGGTAGTTAAATAGGTTATAGTGGTCAAAACTTTTGTCAGACTTTATGGGGTTCTTATTGGTCTTTAGGTTGTGGTGGACATTCTGGGTCAAGAAGTAATTCTTATTAGGGAAGAGCTTCTAGAGTTTGTTATGATTGTGGAAAGGTTGAACATTTTTCAATTGTAACAAACCTTATACTGATTTTTAGATTTTTCTATATTTTGGCCATTTTCCCCTTCCTCATCATTGGTTTATATTATTTATGAGTTATTAGGATAGTTGGCATGGTCCCCGAAGTGTCTAGAAGTGATTTATGTGAGTTTGTGCTTTTGAGTAGCTTTTAAAGAGATATAGTTGACCTAGATTAACATTCTATAATTCGAGTGTCGAATGAGAGTTTAGCCAGTTTTATTAGATCCAGAACATCCATTTTGGGTTAGTACCATGATTGTTTTGGGTTCTAAAACCCTTTTGTGATTTTTGAGTATTTTGTTGAAATACTAGTTTTATTGGCCTAATGTTGTTTTTGGGTTTAACTTTGATAAAGACCTCCTTTTGTAAATCTGATGGTTCCATTGAGTCCAAAATGTTAAAATTAGCCTAGTATCATTATTGGTTAGTTCTTTTTGGGTAGCAAATGCATTCCAAGAGTCCCTAGGGGATTTCTAGACTTGTTTTATTCAGCTAAGTTGTTGGCTGCTGGTGCAAACCAATTCCTTCTTCACATTCGTGGTGGTTCCTTCGTGTTCACTAAAGAATTCTATTTGCCATAGCAAACGCTAGGCGCTGGTCGCGTTCGTGAAGAGTTTTCAGCCTGGGTGTAGGTCGAAAGAAATTTCTTCATCGCATTTGCGATAGATCTCCAACATTTGTGATGGTCAGTAGATCTATCCAATCATGAATGCGACATCCTCTCCGTGTTCGCAAAGGGGGGCGGACCTGGCGGCCTTTTATTTCCCTTTTTTGACCTAAAATCCTATTTTAACCATTTTTAGAGCTTGGGAGCTCGGTTTGAGGCGATTCAAAAGGGGTTTTCGAAACCCAGACCTCACAAGTGGTAAATCTCTATATGAACCAGCTGTAGTAGCCTGCCAACCCAATAAAACTATGAACCTCTGTCACGCCCCGTATCCTAACGAGGTGGACTGGCACCCGGAGCCGACAAGGCCAGAGAGAACCAATCTTTGCTCAAGTCCGTTCATATGCATGCCATAAGAAACATCACCAACACGTAAGAACATAAAATGCTAATAACGGAAATCATGGAGCATGTGATCTATATATATACACGTGAAACTTGGCCGTTAGGGCCATCAAGTCAAAAGGACATACATCTCTTACATTCATGTACCCACATTTGTCTACAAAAGCCTCTAGCAGATGCATTTACAAGACTGACTGAAAGTCAGGACAAGTCCCCACTTTATACAACATGTACAATACCAAAACACATATACAACTGTGACTCAGAAAGCCCCGAACCAACTGGAGCTCACCAAAGATCCAAAATTAATTTGCAACCTACTGTGGAGGCCTACTAGCACCTGCGCCTGCAGCAAGTAAGGTAAGTCCCATAAGGGGCGTCAGTACAAAGAATGTACTGAGTATGTAAGGCTCATAAGAAACTGTATGATACGTAAATACGTCAATGAACTCAAATACAAATGAATAACCAATATGGATAAGTTAACATTCTATATTTTGGAAACCATGTACATTGCTTTCATTACTTTCTTTGCTTCTTTACTTCAATGCTTATTCATCATCACTTGTATCACTATGTACCCGGGCCCCGATTGATCAGTGGTTCTTTACATAACATAACGTTATGTTGGGATCGGCTCGAGCTAGGCTTATGCCTTAGAGCTACCACCCATGAATCAATATATTGGGCTAGTCTCGAGCTAGGTTATCACCTCTAGAGCTGCCACCCATAAACCAACTTATCAGGTTCGGCTCCAGCTAGGTTCTTCCCTTTAGAGCTACCCTCTGTCAGGTTTGGTCCGAGCTAGGCTTATGCCTCTAGGACTACCCCCTAATCCAATAATCTCGGGATTGTCTTGAGCTAGGCTTTTTCCCTCAAAGCTACCACCTATACTCAATCATTAACCACATGTGCATTACTTCTTTCATTACTTTTGAGATTGATACAATGATAGTCATAACATTATTGGAAACATGGGACCTTTGGGACATTTGTCAATGCATATGAGACATGTGAATCACAATTTATCAATGAGTAGGAAACATGTGATAAACAATGATTGATACCCGGAAATAGGATACCTTAGAACATGTCGGAACGAAACAAGTACAATGTCAATGTGAATACTATGTGCTGCAGAAGGATATGAATAGAGTAACCTTACATACCTTCACTTCCCAAGTATGAATACACAAGCCTATATATGAACACAATAGTCCAGCTCCTTCCTTACGTTTCACTCTACAACACAAATACATACCGGAGCTTACATTAACAACTAGTTACCGTACAAATGTACAAGACGACAAAGAGCTATATGACTGCCATATAACGTCATTTCATCCTTTAAAATATAATACACTGCATTACCATACCAACAACACCATAATATTCCACCCATTGACCAAGACATTATACATCAATAGCATTTCACACCACGATTACCCTTTATGTCTCCTCATTATCATTCCATCACAATTACTCCTTCAAAATAACATATTACCAACAATTCATACTTAATATAGTATAACATGCCTCCATACGACCCTTTAAAGTCATTAAAACGATATCATACGTTGATAATTGCATCCATGAAGGGTATAGGGGCTTCGGGGGGTCAAAGGGATGCAAAAACAAGCAATTCGGGGTTTTGGGCTGACCTGTGAAGACACATGCGCCCCCAGGTGGCTGAGGTGCACCTGAAGGTGACCTTTGGTAGTAGCCAGAGGCACCTGAGAAGTCACCTGCGCCCGCAGGTGCTTCGTCTGCGATGGCGGGTGCCCGTTTCGGCCAAAAAAGGGTCTCTTTTGGGTCTTTCTATGCAATGAATGGTACATGATAATAACTAAACTTCTCTTGAAATATTTTAGATCATCTTGTATGCTAACAATCAGCCATGGTTCCACAACACACATGAGCATCACCAAAACCACACTTTTTCTTCAATACACCACCAAATCCATGCACAATTTTGCAATAACAATTCCAAACATTATGTACAAGAATAAAACAAGTTAAGGCTATAATCACATATCACATGTCAATATTGAACCCATCAAGTTTACCTCCTTCAAGACCACAAGTCCATTTTCAAGTTTACAAGGCAAAAAGCTTCACCGATTACAAAAATAGACAGTTTTACACATAGCACACTGTCCAACACAACCAAAATGATTTATACACCATTTTAGAAATATCATACACTAAACCATGAGAATAAATACTTACCAAAGTTTACCTAGGAGTGATCTTGTCCCAACAAGTGTATTTGCCTTAGGGTTTGTGTGTAGAGAAAAGGTTTGGATAATTCTAGAAAATATTAAAAAAGGGCATGAGTGCTTTGATGAATAAAAAATCTGATTTTTTGACTTATATAGTCCCTTACTAATGATCCTTAGCCACACATTTCATGTTTTTACTTGGTCAATGTGAAGAATGGGTCAAATTCCATTTGGGCCATGTCTTTTTATGATTTTTGGGCCTCATTTGGCCCAATGGCACAAGAGTCATTAATGCCCAACAAATTAATGTATAATTCATCAAATCTCTCATGTTTAAATATTTCCATGAATGTTACGAAAATCAACTAGACTCAGAAACATACGGGGTGTTACAACCTCAATCAAACATGTCGGCCTAGACCAATTATGAATATCCTCAATCTTTGTTGGGTCTACCATAATCCCATCCTTGGACACTACGTTCCCCCATAAAGCTAGAGAATCAAGCCAAAACTTGAACTTTAAGAATTTAGTAAAGAGTTTATGATCTCTCAAAGTGTGGAGCACAGTCCTATAATGTTGCTCTTGCTCCTCCCTACTCGTCAACTAGACAAGGATCTCATCAATAAAAACAATCATGAAGGAGTTCAAATAATGCCTGAACACACAGTTCATCAAGTCTATTAAAGTTGTTGGGGCATTGGTCAACCCAAAAGATATCACCAGGAACTCGTAATGGCCGTAACAAGTCCTGAAGGCTGTCTTAGGGATGTCCACTACTAGAATCCTCAACTGATGGTAGACAGAACTCAAATAAATCTTAGAAAACATGGTTGTACCCTATAGCTAGACAAATAGATCATCGATACGAGGAATAGGGTACTTATTCTTCACTGTCACCTTATTCAGCTACCTGTAATTGATACACATATGCATAAAACCATATTTTTTCTTTACGAACAGAACAGGAGCACCCCAAGGTGATACACTAAGCCTAATAAAACCCTAACCCAGAAGATCCTAAATCTGAATATTTAGATCTTTTAGCTCAGCAATAGCCATATGGTAAAGTGTCATAGAAATAGTTTTGATGTGGTGCATAGCTTGAGGTCAATAGCAAACTTTATATCACGTTCAGGAGTAAGGCTAGGTAGGTTGGTTGTAAATACATCAGGAAAGTCATAGACAACAGGAACAAAGTCAAGTAGAGGACTCTCCATACTCATATCACAAACATAAGTAATGTATCACACACAACCCCTCGATATCAGTCTCCTAGCATGAATATAATAAATAATCTACATCAGTGCATGGCTATAATAACCAGGCATGGCTAAGGTAATGGTCTTGGAAAATAATCCAAGACCGCATGATAGGGGGGATAACAAGTCCATACCCAAAATCACATCGAAATCGACTATATCTAGCACAATAAGGTTAGACAGAGTGTCATACTCTTGAAAAATCACAATACATGATCTATAAACCCGATCCACTACTAAAAAAATACCCACAAGATACATGTAAGGGCATAAATTATGGCTCCCAAGACAACCCAAACCGTAGTGTGTAATAAGTAGAAACATATGAAAGTGTGGATCCTGAATCAAATAAAGCAGAAGTTGGCTGATGGCATATTGAAATCATACCTATGATAACAGCATCAGAAGCCTCAGCCTCTAGCCTACTAGGAATAACATATAAGTGACCCCATCCACCGCCGGACTAGGTGCCTTCCCGATAACCTATCCAAACTATTTGAGGATCTCATCTATAACCTTGGGGACCACCCCTGTGAACCTATGCACCAACCCTATATAGAGGAATCACTAATTTGATTGACTGAATACTCTGTGCGACTGGCTTAATCATCCCATATAGGGGACACTCTCTTATGAATTGGCCCACAATACCATAATCATAGCATACCTCGAGCACTCAGTTCTATTGAGAAGGTTCGACTGATTTGGAATAGACACCTCGGCCTAAAGACCCTGATTGAACACCCCTCGAAGACTGACCTATCACGCCTCAAATTCCAATGAGGCGGACTGGTACCCGAAGTTGTTAAGGCCCGAGAGAACCAATCTTCATTCATATACACTCATACACATGTCACTCAATAAGCATCATAATCACATAGAGATATAAGATGTCAATAGCGAAAGTCATGGAAAAACATGCGAGATATATATATAAAACTTGGTCGTTGGGGCCACCATGTCAAAAGCATACGTTTCTTACATTTCCTTCATTTGTCCCACAACATCTACAAAGCCTCTACGGATACATGGACATAACCACTTAAAGTCGAGACAAGTCACCGTTTTACCCCTAGAGCTGCCCCATGTCAAGATGGGTCCGAGCTAGGCTTATGCTTCTAGGACTGCCCCCTGATCTAACAATCTCAGGATCGGCTTGATCTAGGCTTTTTGCCCCCAAAGCTACCACCTATACTTGATCATTGACCACCAACAGATATGAATTACTGTATTTCTTACTTTTGAGAGATTGAGTCATCCACTTATGAGAGATTGATACAATCAGTTATGGGAGATTAACGTATATATACATAGCCACAACATTATTGGAAGCTTAAGAACACAACATTATTGGGACTTTTGGAGCATGTCCATAATTATGCAACTCATGCACAACCACAACTAATGAATGAAGAATATGTGACTTAACAATAGATAATGTTATTGAAACCATTAGACACAAGTCAAGAACAAGAGGTATGTGTATAACCACTATTGGCACTTTGGAACATAACCTTTTTGGGCTTTTGGAACATTGACCAACGATTATGAGACATACAATTCCCAATTGATCAATGAGTAGGAAATATGTGATAATAACCATTGCTAACCGGATATAGAATACCTTAGCACATTTCGGGATGGTACAAATGTAATGTCAATGTGAATACTATTTGCCGCAGAAAGATACGGACAGAGTAACCTTACATACCTTGTATTCTCAATACCAATACACAATCTTAAATGCGCATACAATAGTCCCGCTCCTTGCTTATGTTTAACTCTACAACACAAATACATAACGGAGCCAACATTAACCACCAACTACTTTACAAATGCATATAACATCAATGAGTTACATGTTTGCCTTTAAACATGTCATTTCCCCTTGAAAAAAACCATTAAAGAAATTATTATTCCAAAAATCCCACAATATTCCCAACATTGACCAATACATGATATTCAATACATTTCACCACAACACTTCTCCTTTACACTTTCTTAGCCACACCACATCACAAATAATCCATCAACTTACCTTAATACACCTCATAGCACATATTGGCCAAAATCCCACAATTTACACTTATAGGAAAATAACAAGTTTAGTAACAAAATAACACCATACATATTCATATTTTATCCATACCATGATCTTTCATCAAAGGCACAAGTCATATTTCAAGCTTGAACCTCATGGATCACAAATCTCATACAAAAATACCAAGTACCATGTCCAACATTTCCAAGCACAACCAACATAATATACATACTCTTTCATGCATATAATATATTAATCCATGAGAATAAATACTTACCAAGGCTTGGAATAGGATGATCTTGATCCAAGAGAAAGCTTAGGGTTTGGAGTTGAGAGAAATGATTTTGGGAAATTTCTAGACTTGGCATGAGACTTTTGTGTGTTAAAAATCTGATTTTGTCCCTTTACATAAGCCCTAAATTCATCCTTAGCCATTATTTATAGCATTAATTGCTATTTCTAGAAGGTCTTTGAAAGAATGGGTCATTTGACCCATTTTGGGCCATGTGTTCTTTTCATTTTTGGGTCCTTTTTGGGCCCAATTCACTTAACCCAATAAAATCAATAATTCCTCGTGTGTAAATCATCTCATACGTGTTACAACAATATTCCCACTCACGCTATTCATATCCGTAGCCTCAATCCCAAAAACAAGTGATTCTAGCCACGTATGGCCTATTTGGACCAAAAGGGTAAAACCGTTATTTTGACGCCAAATTCGTTCTCGAGTCATTTTATCATACCAATATAATATTTAATTCATTTCATGTATATACTTTTGGTTGTAGGAGAAACGTGGCAAAAATCGGCTCGATACATCCCCGGGAACCCTTGGAACTTAGAAAATTTCCAACTTTCGAAAAACTGAAAATTCCATCCTGGTACGCCCTGGGGAGCGCCATCTTGCTGCCTATGGGCACAAAATTTTGGCCCAGAGCGTCCTGGCACGGTCCCTAATGCGCCCCTCACTTAAATTTTTCAAAAATTTCATTTTTCGACTTTTCTTTGCGGGTTTGGTTAGATACTTCAAGTCCTATTCTTTAACTTACTTCCTAAACTTAATATCCTTTGTTTAGAGGTCCTCTTAGCCTCGTTTTGAACCCCACAAATGTGCCCCGAAAATCACAAAACACCTCTTATGAAGGGCTAACCACATGCACGAGGCCAAATTTCAATTTTCTCATCACTAACATTACCAAATACATACTTATAGGTCTCGACACCTATGTAAACATTATTAAATGTCTTCAAGTAGGGTTGGGAAGGTACGGGGTGTTACATTCTCCCCCCTTAGAAACATTCGTCCTTGAATGTTAGTAACATCGTCTCATGTACATCCTATGCATCTCTATCTTAACATATATACGAATATACACATAATATTCATGGATACTTCCTTTTTATATCCCAACTCCATACCTTGAACTTTCTCCCCACGTTTGAAGTAGTCACGGGTACTCTGACTTCATTATTTCTTTGGCTCCCTACGTGATTCGGTTTCTCCACTGTACCTTTACCAAAGCTATTACTATTTTCTTTTCATCTTCTCACTTATCCATATAGGATGGCAATATATATCCTTTCATAAGTGACATCCCGCATAGCTTGGACATAATGGATCTCAGCATATGACTTGTTTTAACTTGTAGCTACTGTAGTACCATCTTACCCTTCTCTACAGCGTAGTGAACAAAATCTAGCCCCAAATAAAGCAGTTCCACTCGGTGTAAATCACCCAATAGATGATTTAAACTTACTTTTACATCAACCTTCATAAGATACCATTTTGATACTTAACCATTAGCTATCATGATATGCACATTCAATAAGGGTAGATCATCATCCCAACTACCTTTTAAGTCTCTCGTACAGGTTCGTCGTACACCTTCAAGTGTTTGGATAGTATACTCTGTTTGTTCGTTCGTATGAGGGTGACAAATTGTACTCAAATTCATTCATGTACCCAACATTCTTTGAAAAGAAACTTCAAAGAAAATGTGTAGAAAATCGAGCCCTCCTTCCTCATGGAATAGAGTTCAGAACTCCGTATAGTTGTACTTCCTCTTTAATAAACAACCTCGCATAATATTCAACCATGCAAGTGGTCTTGAAAGGCAATATGTGTAATATGTAGGTAAACTTGTCAGCTATCTCTCATGTGGAATCAAATTCTTAAAATGTATGAGACAACCCTTATGTGCATGAGGCAATCTTGCGATAAAATCCATGTTAACCAAGTCTTATTTTAAACTGGAAAATGTATACATGGCATATAATACCTCTAGGTTTCTGATGCTCTGCTATTACTTATTGACAATTTGGTCAAGGAGTTACAAATTCTATAATGTTCTTCTTCATTATATTGCCTCACCAATGCCTTCTTACCAAACCATGGTACATTTTGGTTTCTCCCGAATAAAATAAAATACCGTGAATGATGTGCTTCGGTTATAATTAATTTCCTTGGTCCAACTATATTTGATATACCTGATCTACCTTGATATTGAATAATCTCTCATATATAAGGTCAAATCTCATCGAACCTTATGATACGTTCTTTTTGCCAAACTCAAATTAGGATTCGCATGTTGCTTTTCCTTCACCTCTACGAATGAAGACTTTATCGCATTTCGCGTTATAACCCTTTGATCTGGAGTTTCCAGTAAATGCATTACCAACCTATTTAATCAATATGTAGATCCTCAACCATACCTTGTGTCCCCATGAACCGACCATTAGTACTTCCTAGTGCTTTGCTGCTTAACGCATCAACCACCGCATTTGCTCTTCCCGAATGTGATCTTAGTATCTTATCTTAATCTCTTACTAAATTGAGTCATCTTCCCTACCTCAGATTTAAGTCGACTTTAAGATATATACAAACTCCTATGATCGATATTTCTATATCAATATGAACCCTAAGTAGGGGTGTCGTATTTTTCAAATAACTACCACCACTTGTTATCTCAAAATCGTGTGTGAGATAATCTCTCTCATATGGCTGCACTGTCGTGAGGCATACACTGTTATCTTATCATGCTGCATTGACCCCATATACGAGGTCAACCCCTGGAGCATCACAATACAATTGCGTAACTTTTGTGCCTTTAAGAAATACTAAAACTGATGTAGAAGTTAATTTATCTTTCTACTCTTGGGAACTTTGCTTGCATGCATCGCTCTACTGAAACATAATTGTCTTGTGTGTAAACTCTCTTCTCTTTGTTTTGTTTTTTTCTTTTTTTTTTCACCGTCTCTCTCTTTTGCGTACCGACCTTTATCCCTTCTTCCTATACAATTTAACCCAAGAATGCTATAGATATATCCAAAATTTACATTTAGAAAACTTCTATAACACTTGCTGCAAATGATTAACGTGGTCCTCTTGTGGCCTCGAATAAACCAGAATATCATCCATGAACACAGTCACCAATACATCCAAGAATAGTTTGACCACCCTATTCACCCAATCCATAACAACAGCTGGTACATTTGTCCGTTCCAATGATACAACTAAGAATCATAATAGTCAGACCGTGTTCGAAAGGCTGTCTCGGGTATATCTTTGTTTCTAACTCTGACTTTAATGATAACCCGGTCTCAAGTCACTCTTGTTTCAGGGAAGTTGGTGGAAGAAAGAGTGAATACAATCCTTTTGATAAAAAGGAACAACACACTTGGCACCCTGTAACTGATCAAACAAATCGTCAATTCTTGGGAGGGAATATTTGTTCTAGATCGTTACTTTGTGCAGTTGCCAATAGTCAATATACGTTCTCAAGTACCATTTCACTTTTTTTTTCCATATTCACACGGATGCGCCCCAAAGGACATATTTGGTCTTATGTATCTCTTGTCCACCAAATCTTTTAATTGCTCTGTTTAATTCCCATAGTTTTACTGAAACCATGTTATACGAAGAAAAAGAAATAAGCGGAAGGCCTAGAACCACATCAATAGTAAACTCTACTTCCTGTTCCGGGAGTAAGCCTGGAACTTCATCGGGAATTATATCAAGAAAGTGATTGACCATCGGAACCTTTTGAGAACTTGGTGGTTTCACATCAATCTCTTGCTCTCAGACTAGCACTGGCATACATACCCCCTTGGCTATCAATTAAGATAGAAAAATAAAAGTTTTCTTGGTGCCCCCATATTACCCTTCCACTCAGGATCATGTTCTTATGGACAGTGAAAATATACCTTCTTAGCCCGGCAATCTACCATGGCATAACAAGAAACCAACCAATCCTTCCCATTATTAACATCAATATCCACCAGTTTCGATTCTATAAGATCATCCAATGTATCATGACTACACACAGTTACCACATAATCATGATGCACTCTTCTAGCTACAATAAATTCACCTTTTGGTGTAGATTCCCCAAATAGGTTAACTAAAAATCCTAGTGTCCTTTTTACAAAATTTGTCTCTTCAACCATCAATGGAGTAACATATGATAGGGTAAAACCCAATCCAATCAAATTAAATACGTTACGTGAAAAGACAGATAATATACCTATCACATCATCAGGAGAAGCCTCAAATTTCATCCGATCCGCCACGGTGTGGGTACGACCCTGGATGCTACCAGAACTAGATGCCCTCCTAGCACCTATGCTATGACCAATAGGTTGTACATTTGACGATGATAATACAACAGCAGCTACCGTAGGCCGTGTCACACCACCCACGACTCTTTGTGGGTACTCTCTCACCATGTGCCCTGGTACGCCACACCAAAAGCAAACATTTGTTCCCAATCGACATTCACCTAAATGATACTTCCTGCAGCGCTGACACTGCTGAAACCAACATTCACCTAAATGGTATTTCCTGCAATGTTGACACTGCTGACGAGGAGGCCTAGATTGAATCATACTTCCTCGTGCTCGATATCCCACTGTACGTAAACCCTGAATCTCACCTCCTTACCCAAACTGGTTGCTTCTAAACCCTTGGAATAGAGGGGGAATATTTGCTGTGGAATGGGGACATAATGGCCTAGGAGGTTTGTGAAAATCCCGAGGGCCAAATCAGTCTTCGAATGCCATAACCTGTCCCGTGGGTTTAGCTCTTTTTGATGATCCTACTTCCAATTCCTGTATTTTTCTCCTTTGCCACTATCCCTCCTTCTGCTACACAAGATCTTGTCTTTGAGCTTGTGCAGCAACTACATGGGTTAATATTTGCACTACACTCATTAAATCCTGCTCAATGGTATTGTCGGGCAGTCCCAAAAATACTACTCTCTTTCTCAGCTCTTCTGGAGCTGGAAAAGTAGGAGAAACCCGTGATGCAAATTCGGTGTCAGCACCATCTTGACTAGATGAGTCAGGTGGTGATTTACTCGCTCCTTCTCCGGTAAGCGTAACAACCTGCTTACCCTTACCTTTACCTCTCCTTGTCATCGGCAGTTTCTATATCAAAGAAAACCAATCACCATGGTCAGATATAATCTAACTTACAACACTGGCTCTACTGCACGATCTAGGAATGAAAAAAATGAACAACATCCTAAATGTCCTGTAGCCTCATACTTATAAATGTGGTGCACAACACATCGATAAGTAAGACTCTACTCCGACACGACTTTGTAGACACCCTTAGACCGACCTGCTCTGATACCACTTTTGTCACAACCCGAAATCCCATTCGGGCCGGACTGACACCTGAAGCCGATATGGCCCGAGAGAACCAATCTTTGCTTATGCCCAATCGTATGCATACCGTAAGAATCATCACCAACTCATAAAGACATAATATGCGAAGTGCGGAAATCATGGAACATTATGTATATAAGAGACTTGGCCGTTAGGGCCATCAAACCAAAATGAGCGTACATATATTACATTCTGTTCCCACATAAGTCTACAAAAGCCTCTACAATGCATAGCTATGACAAACCTAGAGTCGGGACAACACCCCGCTCTATACTCATATACAATACCAAAATACATGTACATAGCAACTCAAAAAGCCCCAAACCAACTGGAGCTCACCAAAAGTAGGAAAAAGGCCTGCAACCTACGGTGGAGGTCTACTAGTACCTGCGCCTGCAGCAAGTAAGGTAAATCCCCTAAAAGGGGTCAGTGCGGAGAATGTACTGAGTATGTAAGGCCATATGAAACTGTCATAAATACATCAATAAAATCAAAATGTAATAGGATAATCAATATGAATAGTCCATCGATTTGCATATGTGGAACCATGTAGCTTACATAAATTAAGTTCTTCTCTTTCTGGTTTATTCCTCATCGCTCATATCATATCGTACCCAGGCCCCAACTAATCAGTGGGTCTTAACATAACATAACGTTATGTTGGGATCGGCTCGAGCTAGTACTTTGCCTCTAGAGCTGCCACCCATAAATAAATATATATTGGGATCGGCTCGAGCTAGGGTTATGCCTCTAGAGCTGCCACCCATACCAACATATCAGGTTCGGCTCGATCTAGGTTACTACCCCTAGAGCTGCCCCCTGTCAGGATCGGTCCGAGCTAGGCTTATGCCTCTAGGACTGCCCCCTGATCCAACAATCTCGGGATCGGCTTGAGCTAGGCTTTTTACCCCCAAAGCTACCACCCATACTTGATCATTGACCACCAATAGATATGAATTACTGTATTTCTTACTTTTGAGAGATTGAGTCATCCACTTATGAAAGATTGATACAATCAGTTATGAGAGATTAACGTATATATACATAGCCACAACATTATTGGAAGCTTAAGAACACAACATTATTGGGACCTTTGGAGCATGTCCATAATTATGCAACTCATGCACAACCACAACTAATGAATGAAGAATATGTGACTTAACAATAGATAACATTATTAAAACCATTAAACACAAGTCAATGAACAAGAGGTATGTGTATAACCACTATTGGCACTTTGGAACATAACCTTTTTGGGCTTTTGGAGCATTGACCAACGATTATGAGACATACAATTCCCAATTGATCAATGAGTAGGAAATATGTGATAATAACCATTGCTAACCGGATATAGAATACCTTAGCACATTTTGGGATGGTATAAATGTAATGTCAATGTGAATACTATTTGCCGCAGAAAGATACGGACAGAGTAACCTTACATACCTTGTATTCTCAATACCAATACACAGTCTTAAATGCGCATACAATAGTCCCGCTCCTTCCTTATGTTTCACTCTACAACACAAATACATAATGGAGCCACCATTAACCACAAACTACTTTACAAATGCATATAACATCAATGAGTTACATGTTTGCCTTTAAACATGCCATTTCCCCTTGAAAAAAACCATTGAAGAAATTATTATTCCAAAAATCCCACAATATTCCCAACATTGACCAATACATGATATTCAATACATTTCACCACAACACTTCTCCTTTACACTTTCTTAGCCATACCACATCACAAATAATCCATCAACTTACTTTAATACACCTCATAGCACATATCGGCCAAAATCCCACAATTTACACTTATAGGAAAATAACAAGTTTAGTAACAAAATAACACCATACATGTTCATATTTTATCCATACCATGCTCTTTCATCAAAGGCACAAGTCATATTTCAAGCTTGAACCTCATGGATTACAAATCTCATACAAAAACACCAAGTACCATGTCCAACATTTCCAAGCACAACCAACATGATCTAAATACTCTTTCATGCATATAATATATTAATCCATGAGAATAAATACTTACCAAGGCTTGGAATAGGATGATCTTGCTCCAAGAGAAATCTTAGGGTTTGGAGTTGAGAGAAATGATTTTGGGAAATTTCTAGACTTGGCATGAGACTTTTGTGTGTTAAAAATCTGATTTTGGCCCTTTATATAAGCCCTAAATTCATTCTTAGCCATTATTTATAGCATTAATTGCTATTTCTAGAAGGTCTTTGAAAGAATGGGTCATTTGACCCATTTTGGGCAATGTGTTCTTTTCATTTTTGGGTCCTTTTTGGGCCCAATTCACTTAACCCAATAAAATCAATAATTCCTTGTGTTTAAATCATCTCATACGTGTTACAACAATATTCCCACTCACGCTATTCATATCCGTAGCCTCAATCCCCAAAACAAGTGATTCTAGCCACGTATGGCCTATTTGGACCAAAAGGGTAAAACCGTCATTTTGACGCCAAATTCGTTCTCGAGTCATTTTATCATACCAATATAATATTTCATTAATTTCATTTATATACTCGTGGTTGTAGAATAAATGTGGCAAAAATCGGCTCGATATATCCCCGGGAACCCTTGGAACTTAGAAAATTTCCAACTTTTGAAAAACTGAAAATTCCATCCTGGCACTCCCTGGGGCACGCCATCTTGCTGCCTCTGGGCACAAAATTTTGGCCCAGAGCGGCCTGGCACGGTCCATAACACGCCCATCACTTAAATTTTTCAAAAATTTCATTTTTCGACTTTGCTTCGCGGGTTTGGTTAGATACTTCAAGTCCTATTCTTTAACTTACTTCCTAACCTTAATATCCTTTGTTTAGAGGTCCTCTTAACCTAGTTTGGAACCCCACAAATGCGCCACAAAAATCACAAACACACGTCTTATGAAGGGCTAACCACATGCACGAGGCCAAATTTCAATTTTCTCATCACTAACATTACCAAATACATACTTATAGGTCTCGACACCTACGTAAACATTATTAAATGTCGTCAAGTCGGGTTGGGAATATACGGGGTGTTGCAATGACCTTACCATTTGGTATGGATAGGAAAATAACAAATAAATCACCAGAATTTGATCACCTTGCCGACCCCTAACTAGTCCCAATTTTGAATAGCAATTCCCCAATAATTCTTAAGCACACAATATCAACAATGGTGGTTGGGACATAGAAAAATAGGCTAAAAATGATGGGAGTGGATTCGTATACTGCCAGGGGTCCCTTCTTTGGGAACGTGGGGCCCTTCATGTGAATGTGGGACCCCACCAGCCTAACCTTTTGCAAATGCAAAGAAAAAAGTTAGACTGGGTCAGACCAATCCTTCTTCATGAATGCAATGACCAACTCGCGAATGAAAAGGTCAAGAATACTTGACCCTCGTGAATGCGGATAGTAGCTCACAAATGCGAATACCATTTTGGTATGCACCAGGTGCTAGCTATTGCACCAGTAATTTCCCAAGTTCAAAAAAGACTAAGACTGAGTGCTCAGGAGTCATTAGAAACCCCATGCACGTAAATGAACTATGCAGACCTACCAGAAACGGTATTCAAGACTCAATGGAACCATCATAATTTCCAACTGAGGTCATTTCGATGAAATATAGGCCCCACACCTACTGTTTTATTTTTACCAATTTTTAGCCAATATCCCAAAATGAGCTCGGAAGCCTCAAACATGAACCAAAGGTCCCCTTATCATAAAATCTACAATATGGAGCCAACAGAACAATTGGAATTACCATTCAAGGCTGTTTACCTAAAGTTTTGGCCCTATACCATTTTCTCTACTTCAAAAACTCCAAAATAGGGAAACTAACATAAAAAACAAATGAACTACTCTAAACTGAACTATCAGTCCCAACAAGTCATAAATAACTTAGGGAAACTATTGGAAATCTCTAAGCGCAGAAAAAGTACAAAATGAAGGAAAATGACTGAGAGGGTCATTATAATAAGTAACACAAGTAGATCAACTATGGTGTCCTTGCTCTGAACAGATATCACACCATGTCTATAAACTCTATCCACTGATAAGGTCTCCCCCACGAGGGGCATAACTATATATGACACAATAAGAGTCTCAACCCTTCTCTCTAAGAATAAAGTAAAAGATATAGATACATATGAATACATAGAACTAGGATCAATAAGGTACTATTCTTCATGAAAATTACCAGTACAATACATGTACTACTCAATTAGATGCCTCGATATCCTATCTAGACATAGAAAAGAATCTTGGTGGTCTACCCATTGTCTGAGCAACCTGTGCACCCTGTTGATTCTGTCTATAAGCACTATGTATAGTGGCTCTAGCTGACTGAGTCTAAGATTGTGCACTGCAACATTCCTTTTTTACATGTGTAGTATCTTGACAAGTATTTTAACCCCTCTTAGGACAAAATTTAGTAATATGTCCCTGCTCACCACCGGTATAATAATCCCTATTTCTTCTAAAGCAATAACCACTGTGATTTCTACCATTATTAGAACATCGTGGATGTTGACTTGACTGATAGGAATTGTTATCCTTCCACTGCAACTGTTATTGACCCTACCTAGCTAAATAACTATTCCTCAAAGACTGCCCCACAGACTTTGACTGCATAGACCTGGACTGCCTATGATCAATACCACCATTGCCCCCAGATAGTGCACCACCAAACCCGCCTGTGCTACGTACCTTTTTTAATTTCTCGCTAAACTTTTTCCATATCTAAATAGGACTTAAAATAGAGAGTAGTGTAAACTATATTAGCATAGGATCCATTTCATACCATATCACAAGAACACGATAATGAGGCTCAATTTCATCCATGAATCGCCTCACTTTCTCCCTTGGGTATGTAACCAAAAATGGAACATACATGTATAAGTCAGTGAACTTAGCCTCATACTCAGTAAATGTCATTGATCCTTATCACAGGTCATTAAACGAACGTATCATATCATCCTGTTTACTCAATGGAATGAACATGTCCTTAAATATTGCTGAAAAGTTAGGCCAGGTGATATATGGTAATCCTTCTTGTCTACCTCTCTAAATGAAAGTCCACCATGCCTCTGCAGATCCTTAGATTAGAAAAGTGGTAAATTCCACACCATGAGTCTCCTTCAACCCTAATGTAGTTAATAGTAGTTGGTGTTGTATCAAACTCTGATCGCTTAAGATCTATCAAATTCTTAAGATCATTAGATTACCCTACTATTGTTGATGAGTGATCAACCGACTAAGGTTCCTGAGTATCTACTACATTCAATTGAGCTTGCGTTTGCATTTCTGGAGTAGCCTGAGGAACCAGAACTCCACCCTAATTAGGCACCAATGCCCCTAGTACATTCAATAATCTCATCACTGCGTCTACAGGCAATACAACAGTAGGTATAGCAGTTGGCGTTGCAGCTGAAGCATCCCATCAACCTGTTCCTGCACTTTTTTAGAAGAAACAACTAGGGGCTGACCCCTATTCCTAACTCCAAGTTGAGGACCAGTCTGTGCCCTAGTCTGAGCCATAGTTGGATGATACCCAATTTGACCACCACCACAGGTAGTACTTTGTCCAGCAGGTGTATTAGATCGACTAGCAAAGGATGATCCATATCTCATAACCATCTACGAAACAATATTCAAAGGTTAGACTTAATTCAACTCAATGCATGAATAATGAATGAAAAAAGGAAAAACTTCCTAGATGTTCAGTAGCCTCGAAGTCATAAGTATGAGTGCCTACATACCCATGAAAAAGACTCTACTAGACACTGCTCCATGAGCCAGGACCTAAAGCCTAGGCTCTGATACCAACTTTATCATGTCCCAAAATAAACCCTATGCATGACTGGAACCCACTAATACAACCTGTTCGGAGAACCAATCTTCCTTACACTTTACTATTTCATTAAGCACTAGGTTAAGAAATGAGAAACTCCAAAATGCACCAATAATAATTAATGCATGGAGAATAATAATAATCCAATGAAATTCCATAATCAATCTAATAATTTAACATTTACTTGAGAGTTATCTCTCTAGCCTAAGTCCCATAGTAAGACAATGGAGCACTTAAACAGAGTTACATGAGTTCAACTTTTGGGCATGCAATTCCAATGAAAGGAAATATAAGCTAAAAATAGCTAGAGCTGAAATGACAATCTTCATGAACAATGCGAAGGCTCACCTCAGCAACAAAATCCTCAAAAATAGACAGTCAACCACTAATCTCACCTTCCATAATAGTATCTGCAGACATGCAAGTAAGAAGTGAGCTATATATAAATATAACCCAGTAAGATCATTGACTAGCTACTTTAAATACTCCAGGAACAAGTGTTAGAAAATACAACCACACCAAGGGTATAAAAATATTATACACAAAAATTATGTCATAATAGGATGAAAAATAAGATCTAACAATCATTTAACTGGAACTACATATCCCAATACAATTTACATCAAGGATTTGTGATAAATGACAATTAAAGTAATTAACCAACACCATAAGTTTTGGGCTGCATACACAATGCACCAAATATATTAAGGAGCATACACAATACTCAAGGAAGCATACACAATGTCCCAATGAAATCATTAAGCATACACAATGCTCAAGGAAAGTATACACAATGCCCAAGTGGAGTCAAGAAGCACACACAATACTCAAAAAAGCATACAAAATGCCCAAATCTCATAGTACACAATCATATAAAATCATAAAATAGCTTATAAAGGAAGTTTTAGTATTCTTGAAAATAAAGTATATGTGGTTGGCCTCAAAAACCACCTTTTCTGCCAAGTACACGCTCGTCCCAACACATAGACTGAATAGAACAAAACATATTTTAAAAATGATTTGAAAAGCAAGCACCCATAAAGTCTCACTTACCTTGCTAACCATAAGTTCCCCAATCCTTGTAACTTTTAAAACACTATAACACCCTAAAAGTTCCTAAGACTCCATTTTAGACTTCGCATAGAAAACCAGTTGAAGTATGAAATTTTCATCACAAGACGGTCCAAACAATGAGTTGTGGTCATTACCAGTGAACCATTGGGTGACTCATCCTAAGTAGCAGCCAAAAAGTCCAGAAGATGAAAAATCAACTCAGTAACAACGACTACTGACGATGAATCGATGTCACCTAAGATGCTTATCTTGTTAATAGTCCCGAGTGTCAGACCCAAAAGTCCTGAAAGATGTAAAATCCATCCTACTAGCAACGACTCATGATGATGTGTCATTATCAGTCATAATAAGTCATCATGAGCTTTCATCCTAAGAAATCCTATGAAAGTTGAAATTTATGCATAGTGACGATGACCCTTAACAATGAGTCATGGTGTATCATAATGAACCATTGTGACAACCATCATCAAGAGGCCATAAATACTACCCTCATAATGACTTAGATGATGAGTCGTTGGAAGTGATGATGACTCATTCTAAGACTTGTCCATTGCAATTCAAAAATTTTTAAATACATTTCCATAGGGTTATTTTCCTACTTTCCCTATTTTCTAGACCTATACTATGTCATTTTAAGGGTATTTTTGAGAGGTATTAAGAGGTATTAGTCGACCCTTTACTCTTATTCTCACCAAACACTCAAAAAATATAATAGAAGAGCGATTCTTTTCTCTCAAGTCTCAAGAAGCTAGTGTTCTTCTCCTAAAGCTCCAAGTCCAAGTTCTTAGCAATGATTCTATAAATTCTAGGTATGTGGATATTCAATGAGGTCCACCTCACGCCCTCATGCCCAATGATGTTTTCAACTTTTGTTTTATGAAATTCATGAATTAGGGCAAGTTTCCAAGTATTACAATTTTATGATTTCCTTCAGGATTTGTGTTTCTAAAGATCGTATGACCATGAATATTAGTTTATGCATAATTTTAAACAATGCCTTTATATATGTTGGCATGTCATGAACAACAATTCTAGATTCTTAAAATATTAGTATAAAACATCTATTTGAAGCCTAATTTTAGATAAGTATTCAGTATACCATGTTTATCATGATTTTCAGAGATAGTAAATTACATATAACTACTTCTATGATTTCAGTCATCTTTAGCTACAGTAAATTGAACCAGTTTATGTGTTCTACTCAAATTTTAGTATAATTATGAGCATATGTATATGATTATAGGAGTAGTACTTAGCACCAAAAGGACACGATTTTAGATAACCCAAGTCTCAAACTACATGCCACTGTAGGTTAACGGGATTCTGTCCAGTTGAGAGTGTCTTCCTTAGCCCTAATAAGCTCATGAGTGAATTAATAATTCTAGTCAAGGTTCATACCCTTGGCAAGGTATAAAACACCCTCCCAACTTAGGTTACAGATTGGATTCCATGTTTCTTATGTGATCTATGTTGATTATAAGAACCACCCATAGTTTCAGACTCAATATAGTACATGACCCTTAGTTCAGTTGTATTTGCTTAAACTCAAGAATTTTTAGATTATTATTTCATATCAGTGCTTATACGTATATTTATGCATCTCTTATAGGGTCATTGTACATCAATTTAGTTTTATATATCAGTATAGCATTTCATATTTATCAACATGTTTTATAGTTACATAGCCCACATGCTCAGTATATTCAAAGTACTGACCCCATACCTTTTCTTATGTTATATCGTATCATGATATAGGTTTGGATGCTCAGTATTAGCCCTATAGTAGATACATTCCAGTTCCTTAGTAACAGTTGATAAGGAGAGTCCTCATCATTTGAGGAAGAGAGTTTATATTTATTTCATTATTTCTTTCTAGTTTTCAGATAGTTTAGAGTTAGCGGGGACTTGTCCTAGTAACTCATCATTTAGTAAAGGCTTTTAGACAAATAGTTAGTTATTTCTACTTTATGGTTATGTTAGACATTTGTAGTTTTGAAATTTAGTATTAGTATTGGTTTAGGCTACATTTATATATTATTTTAGTTTTAGTTATTCAATATATTTCGGTTATATATCAGTATTCTTATTGTCATGCCAATCCTTGAGTTAGCTTGGGGTTACTTGTGGCTCTAAGCACCGTGATACATCCAGGGTGTAGTATTGGGAAGTGACAAACTTGGTGTCAGAGAATCAGGTTTAAAAACATGTTTTATAGTTGCATAGCCCACACTTTATCGGTGTGGAGTGTACCCACTTATGAGAGAGAGGCGGAAAAATGTGTTTTGGAAAGTCTTACTTCTTTCATGTTCATATTATGCAATAGAATGTGAACTCTATTTAATCTCCTTTTAATTCATGCTTTACGTGTTTACAAAAAATGCCTCCCAGAAGAGCTAATGGAATAAGAAACAAGAATAGTAACCAGCAAGCTCCACCAGCTACATCAGATCCCCTGAACAAGCAAGCCTCTCATGCCAAGTTCAGGGCTGCTTTTTAGGTGCTTGCTCATGCTATGACCAACTAATTCAATCAATACGCTATTGCACCAGCTAACCCAAATGGGAATACAGCTTCTATGAGTGTCTGAGACTTCACTCGGATGAATCCTTCAGAGTTCTATGGTTCAAAGGTGGATGAGCATCCATAAACCTTCATCGACGAGATTCAAAAGATCATTCGGATTATGGGCATTACTCTGGTTGAGAGCACAGATTTTGTTGCATATTAGTTAAAGAGAAAGGACCAAATTTGGTGCAACTAGTGGAAAGTGGGCAGGTGTGTATATGTAGGCCCAATTGATTGGGATGATTTTGTGACTGCTTTCTAGATAGATTCTTTCCCCATGATTTGAGGGAAGCTAAGGTTGAGGAGTTCATCAATCGTAAGGTAGTTTGACTGTGAAGGAATACTCTTTGAAGTTTACCTATCTCTCCAGTTATGCTCCAGATATGGTAGCTAAGCTAAGGACTTGAATAAGTAAGTTTATGTCGGGTGTTTTAGAATCGGTGGTCAAGGAGTACAAGACCACTATGCTAGTTGGAGATATGGTGTCACAACTCGAGACTACCCTTTAGTCACAACCATGAACTAATTGCATATGAGACCCAAATAGGTCCTTGGTACAACATATCTTAAACAAAATAAAAATAATAGAACTATAATTGAAGACTTAAATAAACATAAAATGAGATAAAGCAACTTTGCTAATGAATCTGAAATGTTTAAATAACATCAAAAATCTAACACTTTGTCTAATGAAACATATAATACTAAGACATGAAATAAACTGAGACAAGGCCTAATAACCTTTATTGAAAATAAAGAAAAAACTTTAAGCTATCTAGAAAACTGGAATAAGAATCCGCATCTTCAAATGATGGGAGACCTCACCAATCAGCTTAAGTGTAGATGTTACAGAACTTCTAGCAACGATCTTAAGTCTGAGAACCTGGATCTACATCACATAAAAAATATAGTGCAAGATGCAGTCAATACAATGAAATATATTGGTACGCAAGTAATACATATACACATGTAGCAATGAGCTTAAAGTAAGAGTGACATAAGAATAGCTTAAGATCATAAATGGATACAGAAACATAAATAATAAGAAGGTCCTTTAAAGTATTATAAATATGTTTAAAACTAAAGAGAATAATAAGTCATATAGTCTGCATAAAACTTCTTTTCATGATGCATATATATATATAGTGAAATCATAAAGGAATAACATTGGTGGGAGTTTCTTCTAATCGACATACACCATGTAAGCTCATGATGCACCAACTTGCAATCCCAATTGGATAGGGTTGCCCAATACTTGCCAAGGTATAGAACGTAACTATCAATGGATTAAATCTAAGCCTCTTGGGTAAACATAAACCTATGGTGGCTGTAGTTCTGGGACAAGTGTTGTTTAGAATGAAAGTCCACTCGGTGCTAAGTAATCCTCCCAAAAACATATCTATATAGCTCATATCGTATCATATGACATATCTAGATATCAAAACTGTTGATAAATCATAGTTCTATGAGATAATGCTCAAATCACTCTTTCATAACCATATCCTTACTTCTATGCATATAACTTAAAACATGAGAAAACTTACTCAAAATCATGCATAACTTATACATACTCAAAGTAGCTTTTATAACCTCATAAATAATATTAACATGTGCTTGGAGAATCATAATCATATAACAAACAAGTTGTTGATAGTAATTCATTGATATGCATAAGAAATCTTTCATAAAAACTCTAAATTTGCATAAAAACCATAGCTTGAAGAGAATTGAGCGATAACCCAAGATTTAAACATAACTCATCATATAATTAAAATTCTTAGATGTGAGTATGGAAAGAATCCATTACTGTATCTTGCGTACCTGAGCAAAGATGAATACTTAACATGGAGAGCTTAAGAAATCTTTTAGATTTGGAACCCAAGCTTGCTTGATCTTGCCATGGACTTGTACTAGAATTGTACTTGAGAGATTTGGGGGGGAAATAGGCTTTAGGAACTAGTTTTTGGTGACCAACACATAGTGGGAAAGGGTTAAAACATAAGCAAAAGATGATTATACCCTTAGGGAAACATATTTAAAAACTGTTGAATCGCGATAAATGAGTCTTAGGAAAACTCATTATTCCTTGTAACGACTCATTCTCCGAGTCATTTTGAGGGGAATATTTTTGGGAATCCTGATGATGGATTGTCACAATGACTTACCGTGACACCTGATGACCCATCGTCAGAGCTCGTCGTCATAGGGCAATATTTTCATCTTCTAGGATTTTCTCAAAATGAAAGTAGATGATGACTTATCATGATTGACAATAGCTCATTGTCAAGAGTCATTCCCATTGGGATGGATTTTATTCTTTTGGACTTTTGGCTAAGCACTCAGGACGACTCACCCAATGATTTGTTTGCACTGATGATGACTCATTACCTAAGTCATTCTGTGAAAATTTATGTTGGTTTCTATGCTATGTATGAAATGGAGTCTTAGGAACTTTTGAGGTGTTACAATATCTTTCCTTTGGGAACATTCATCCTCAAATATAGATTACTAGGCTGAAAAGATAGGGAAGAAGCTCCAATCCCAAAACAGAGTTCTAAAATTTGAATAGTGACATAATAACTGATTTCTGATTAAAACATAAGATGAACTGGATTCATGAAACATGTATGAAAACTAAGTCATGAGATATACTGAGGAATATGAAACTGAGTGGAATACTAAGCAAGAAATTATTCCCTCAAGTAGGAATGATAAACGAATGGAATTTACCTTACTATCATAAGATAAACATAACTTGATCATATCAAGTTTTGGAACTCAACTAGGAAGTACACAAACATGAACAAGAATAAGGAACCCAAGCTTCTAAGAGTAACCGCAATCGTATCAAGGGTCTAAATCTAAGAAAGGGCATTTTCCCTACCATTGTTAACACTAGGTTTTACTCAAGGTTCCACTATCTCCCTCTTTTGGCTCTATGGTTAGAAATCCTAAATCTGTGAGCTAATCCTCTACTATCACCTTAGCTTGTCATATACTTCACCACACTAGGTCTATACTAGTCACATCTCATACTTATAACACAACTACATACAAAGAAAACCTAACAACGTACCGGCTGTGGCATCTAGAGGGTTTTCTTGATCTCGTTAGATGGTTAAGGCATAGAAATGATTCATAGTAGTGTCTATCAAAAACTTGGCCTTATCTCCTCCATTACTCTACTTTGATGAGGGAAAATCTCTCATAAAATGACCAATCAGACCATACTTGTAGTATCTATACTTTCCATAAAGACACACACCTATATGAAATTTATCACACTTCTTGCAAGTTGGATATAATGTAAATTAAGAGTCTATTACTCTGAACTCTTTGTCATTCTTAGGTCTGGATGAATTTTTATGATGGAATGACTGGTCCCCATTTCTGGTCCTCTGCTGGCAATCCTCAAAATAAACCATCTTGGCCCTCTTACTCTACCGCTCTCCTCTCTCCTTTAACTTTACCTCCTCTATCTGGTGAGTGTGAGTCATTAACCTTGAAAAGTCCATGTCCCTAATCTGCATGGCCATCATACACTCTCTTTTTACTAATTCTTAAACCCCTGATGTAAACTTACTCATCCTAGCACTTGGCTTAGCCACCATCTCTAGGGCATAATGGGAAAAATAGGTGAATTTCAAACCATACTTTTTAACCGACATAGATCCCTACTTTAAGTTCACAAACTCCTCAGCCTTTCTATCTCTAAACTCTCTTGGAAAGAACCAATTAAGAAAAGCATCAACAAAAACATCCCAAACTGCAGGAGCTGCATTTCTACCACGACTACCTTTCTACTGAGTAAACCATAAATGAACCACATACTTGACCTAATAGGAAGCCAACTCTACACTTTCCATTCCATTCACTTGCGTAACATAAAGAATCTTTTTTACTTCATCAATGAAGTTTTGGGGGTCTTTCTCAACCTTTGACCCAAAAACTCAGGCAGATTAATATGAATATCATTCACGCAATTTCTCTATCCATCAATTGATCACACTAGCACGCATCCATTCAGTGTATAGTGAATGAAAAGTCCTTAAGTTGGGTAGTAGTTGGCACTTCATTTTGGAGAGGCAGACTACTAGCTGCTGATTCACTTGAGTTGTTATATCCTGAGCCTACATCTAAATGCCATTATAGAACTCGGCATTAGAAATCATCATTTGGAGGCTGATTCACTAGAGCTGGAGGATTACCATTTCAACCATTTCCTTATCCATTGTTTCTTTATGATGGTATAATCTGAGATACAAAAACCACGAGTTAGAATAGATACATATAGTTGAACTATATCATACATGTAGATATATATAGTTGAACTATATCACAAAAAAATAGATCATGAAAGAAAAGAAGAATTCCTAAATGCTTCATAGCCTCTTGATTATAAGTGTGGTGCACAACACAACCATAACCAAGACTCTACTATACATGAATTTATAGACACCCTGGGACACTTGAACTCTGGACTGTGATACTAAGTTAATCAGTACCCGAGACTAGCCCCCTAATCACGACCATGAACTAGTCACATATAGGACCTAAATGGGTCCTTGGTACAACATAACTTAAACAAAAAAAATAATTAAACTACAACAAGACTTAAATGTACATATAATAAGATAAAGAAACTTTACTAATGAATCTAAGAATGTTTAATTAACATTAAAAATTTAACTCTTTGTCTCATGAAGCCTCTACTACTAAGACATAAAATAAACTGAGACAAGGCCTCCTAACCTTTATTAAAATGAAAGAAGAAAACTCTAAGCTATTTAGAAAATTGGAATAAGACTCTACATCTCTGAATGATAGGAGAGCTCACTAAACAACTGAAGTGTAGATGCTACTGAATGTCTAGCAGCGATATTGAGTCTGAGAACTTGGATCTACATTATCACATGAAAAATATAGTGAAAGATGCATTCAATACAATGGATTGTATGCAAGTTATACATATACACATATAGCAATAAACGTAAATGAGAGTGAGAACACATGAATAGATTAAGATCATAAGTTAAGACTAAAACATAAATCATGAGAAAGTTTTTTAAAGCATCATAAACATGTTGAAAACTAAAGAGAATCATAAGTCATAGTGTCGGCATAAAACTTCTTTTCTTGATGCATATATATATATCTACTGAAATCATAAAGGAATAACTTTGTGGGGAGTTTCTTCTAACCACCATACACCATGTGCGCTCATGATTCACCAACTTACAATCCCAGTTGGAGAGGGTTGCCCTATACTTGCCAAGGTATATAACCTATCTATCTATGGATCCAATCTAAGCCTCTTGGGCTAACATAAACTTATGGTGGCATGTAGTTCTGGAACAAGTGTTGTCTAGAATGTAAGTCTGCTCAGTGCTAAATAATCCACCCAAAAATATATCTATATAGATCATATCATATCATGTGACATATCTAGATGTCAAAATTGTTCATAAATCATAGTGTTGTGAGACAATGCTTAAATCTCTCTTTCATAACTATATCCTTACTTCTATGCATATAACTTAAATTATGAGAAAACTTAACTGAAATCATACATAAATTGTACATACTCAAAGTAGCTTTCATAACTTCATAAATAATTTTAACACATGCTTAGAGAATCATAATGATATAATAAAACGTGATGTTCATAGTATTTCATTGATATGCATAAGAAATCTTTCATAAAAACTCTAACATTGCATAAAAACCATATCTTAAAGAGAATTGGGTGAAAACCCTGGCTTTAAACATAATTCATCATATGATTAAAATACTTGTACGTGAGGATGAAATGAATTCATCAATGGATCTTGCATACCTGAGCGAAGATGAATGCTTGACAAGGAGAACTTAAGAAATCTACTTGATTTGGAACCCTAGCTTTCTTGATCTTATTATGGACTTGTTTTAGACTTATCCTTGAGATATTTGGGGAAAAATAGGATTTAGTATCTCATATATATAGTTTTTGGTGACCAACATATTATGGGAAATGGTTAAAAGGTAAGGAAAATATGATTATACCCTTAGGGAAACTTATTTAAAAACTGCTGAATAATGATGGATGAGTCTCAGGATGACTCATCATCCCTTACAATGACTCTTTATTGATATGTTGTAAGGGGATCAATTTTGGGCATCCTAACGATGGGTGGTCATAACAACTCATCGTGAAACCTGATGACCCATCATCAAAGCTCGTCATCACTGGGAAATATTTTCATCTTTCAGGACTTTCTCAGAACAAAAGTAGATGAAGACTCATCATGACTAACAATGGATAATGTTCAAGATTCATTGCCACTATGATGGATTTTCATCCTTCTAGACTTTTGGCTAAGCACTCAGGATGAATCACCCAATGAGTCGTTGGCACTGATGATGAATCATTGCCTGAGTTATTCTGTGAAAATTTCTGCTAGTTTCTGTGCTAAGTCTAAAATGGGGTCTTAGGAACTTTTGGGGTATTACATATAGAAATCTTTAGACTTATGAATCATGGTCAACAGATTGAGAAAAAGAAGAAAGGGGAAGGAAAGGGAGACTAAGAGAGCTAGAACAGGAAATTTTGACTACTCTTAGCAGAGGTTAGGTGCCGGTAATCTCTGTTAGTATCAGCAAATTTATTAATCTCCAGCACCATTATTTGCCAGTGTTCCATCTCCTAGGCCTAAGCAAGATCATAAAGGTAGAACGCCAGGCCTAAGTCTCATTATAGTGCTTCCAGTGGTTGTACTTTCCCAAGTTGTAAAAAGTGTGGGAAAAACCACCCTGGAAAATGTTTGATAGGTAGGGATGGATCTTTTGGTTGTGATAAGTCAGGAACCAGACTCTGATATTATCCATCAGCAAAGAGAAGTGATATCAGTGGTTGTACTCAGGCTACCTCCTTAGCAGCTCCAACAGTCAACCAACTCAGCAGGGTGCCTCATCTAGTACCGGTGGTGGGCAGTGTCATAGCATATTCTATGTTTTATTGTCACTGGTACATTACAAGTCTTCTATATTGATGTACACGCCTTGTTAGTTCCCAGAGCTGTACATTTTTTTTGACCCCTTACATCGCAGTAGATTTCAGTGTCAGTCTCAAAGTCCTGTTAGAACCCTATTAGAACCCTTCTCAGTCTCTAATCTTATTAGTGACTCAATTATAGAAAATAGGTATACAAAAATCGCCCAGTCACAACTTCCAAGAAAATCACCACAATTGATTTTGTAGAGTTAGATATGACTGATTTTGATGTCATTCTTGGCATGGATTGGCAATATTCCTGTTATGCCTCAGTCAACTATAGAAATAGAGTTGTTAAGTTTCAATTTCTATATGTACCAGCCTTAGAATGTGATATGAACCAAAATACGAAGACGAGTATTTGAATACGAAAAAAAGGAAACAATCGATATATATAGAAGATAGATAGATATATACAAAGAAGATAGAAAGAAAAAGAAGTATTGAATATATGAAATTCAAAAAACCCCAAATCTAAGCACCTAATCTTTTACGTTGGCCACAAGGGAATCAAAACGCCCTTACAATCACCATTTCTAAACAAGATGCAACAAGAACCATTCCAAGCTCTCAAACAATATCTCAAGAGTTTTCTTTCTCGATCAATATCAAAAGCAAACTAAGAAAATAAAGACTTAAGCTAATCTATTTATAGTCTAGGGTTAAGCTATTACATTGGGCCCAAAAGTGACCCATGAACCAACTTAAGAAAATGGACAAACTAAGTGGACTATTAGGGGTTGATGAGCCTCCAAATGAGCCATCAGTGGCTTGGTGGTTCATCACTAGAGTCGTCAAGGCTAGGTAGAATTCAATCCTTGATGTCCTCTCTTGACGAGTCATCAATGGATTCTTCAAGGGCTGGGCGGATCACCACATGAGCCGTTAAGGTTTTGCAGTATCTTGCTTAGCTTGTCTTCTCTTGACAAACTAGCTATCAAGGCCTTAGTGGTTATTCAATTGAACCGTCACTCCTTGGCAATAGCCTTTTGGATCAACACATGGAATTGCTCTAGTGTAGGCTCAAAAAGGGTCATCCAAGCATGTCCTTGTATCCCTAAGTCGATCATGGCTTAGATCTCCATGTGTTGAACTCGAATATAGGATCAAAGGCATTGACGCCAATTTGGATCATATCATCCTCCCCTTCTTGAAAAGGATTCGACCTCTAATCAAAACCTTGCAAAATCAAAGGGAAAATAAACAACTACAATATCCTCATGGCATGAGGTTTAGTGTTAGCTAAATCAATCTTATCATTATTCCAAGGTTGATCACACTTAACATATAACGAAGGATCATTTGTGTTTAGCATGAAAAGCTTATTGAAAAGGGTACAAAGGAACTGGCTATGAAAAATACCAAGAGATAAGGAAGCCACAAAGGTCATAATGGCAATAAAAAACCAAGAAGGTAAGATCGCATTCATTTTAAGACCCATAAGACACAATTATTTCATTATCTCCCAAAGAAACCACACCAAACGTGGTACCACCAATGGTTCAAAAATCTATAAGGGTTTTCTGGGGTCAAAGATGTGAATGACCCACATAGCATTATCACTCAACCAAGTGGACCAACCAACAAGCTTTCCACCTCCAAATAAAATAATTCCAAGACTAGCATGGACATCATCAGAGGTAAAAAGGTAATACATAAAGGAATCTAAGATAGAAGTCTCTTCGAAGGTGCTATTATCTACAAGGATGCAATTGGCCTAAAGAGATTTAGCACATAATGCACTCAAAGATGGAGTCAAATCATTTAGGCACACCATATTCATCCTTTTTGAGCAATGCATGCCCACATAAGATATTGATTCAACATGGTTATTAATAACATCATATGCAAAAAGCTAATACAAAAAGGTGCTAAGGACACTATTATTTTCCAAGGTACACTCATGGGTAGGAACACACAAGGAGAGAAAGATACATTTCAAGCACATAGAACCTCTCTTCTTCAAGCAACTTCCAAGAGTCCCACTTGACACTTCAAATTGTCTAACCCTATGAAGGTGACAAGAAGCCTTCAACAACCATGGACTCTTCCACAAACAAGTAATCAACTTAGCATCCATAAGTTGTGGTCCACACAATATAAGCACAAGCGTGTCAAATAAGGATGTAAGTATATAAGCGATACCCCAAAGATGAAATGAAGCATTTTCCCTAAGGTCCTCATGAATGATAACACCTTTGAGAAAGAGGTCATCAATTGCAAAAAAGTGATAAAAAAAGGTATCATATAAGTGGAATTTAACCAAAGTGTTTACAAGAGAAGACCCACTCTTTGACCTATAAGTAATGAAACCTTGATTAAGAATGGAACCATACAATGGTGAACTCTCTTGGACGACCTTTTCTTTGCTACCCTTCTTTAAAAAACACTCATATTTGTTGGAGATCTCTCCCTTATAAAAAATTGGTCCATCAAGTGTATTATGAATCCTAAGAAAGACATTCTATCATAGTGAAGGATACCAATAACCTCATTCAAACTCCGCTTGTCATCTTGACCAAGCACCAAGTTGGGCGTATAAAAATCACCAGACTCCTAGAGGTCACCGGGGTCAAATGGAAGAAGTATACAAGAACAAAGGTCAAGACAATACCCATTTTCCCTTAAGGTGCCACCCTTACTAATAGACATTCCCTCTATACTACCATTGATAATACCATAAACAAAGAAAGGGTAGAGAAAGGTCTCATGCAAGTTAACTTCAACTGAGGTGTCCTTATGTATGTACTCACTATTTAGTTCAAGATCATCACCATGAGTATCCTCAATAAAGGAAACATACAAAGAAGAAGTAGAAGCAATTTCTAAGCAAATAACACCTTTTTTTTCAAAGAAAGAATCATCAAGTAGACACAAACAACTACTAGCATCAAGGATATCATGACTCAAGTCACCACGAGAATCAAGCAATTCATCCTCGTATTCATCAAACAAGGGTGAGGTCTCATACAAAGGATCAAAACCAAAATCATTTTAATAAGAATAATCACTAACTGGGTTTCTCAAATATTCAAGAAAATCAAATTTATCTGTCACGACCCAAAATCCCATTCGGGCCGGACTGGCACCCGAAGCCGATATGGCCCGAGAGAACCAATCTTTGCTCATAAACATTCATACGCATATTTTCGTATGAATCTTATTATATCTCATGCAACTATGTGGAAGTCATGAACATGGAAACATATGCCATACATATAAATATAAAACTTGGCCGTTGGGGCCATCACGTTAAATTGAACATACATCTTACATTCCCATACCCACATATGTCTACATAAGCCTCTAACAGATGCATCTACAATACCAACTTAAAGACGGTACAAGTCCCCGCTCGATACAACATTAAAACAACTATACAACTGTGACTCGATAAGCCCCGAACCAACTGGAGCTCACCAAAAATCTGCAAATAATCCACATTCTACTGAGGTGGTCTACTAGCACCTGCTCCTGCAGCCAATAAAGTAAGTCCCCCCAAGAGGGGTCAGTACGAAGAATGTACTAAGTATGTAAGGCCATAAGAATCTCATAATACATAATAACAATAATGGAGTCAATATAAGATAAATAGTCAATGTGAATAAACTCTCTTCCTGTATGTGATAAACCATGTATATTACGTTCTTTACTTCTCTTGCCTTCATATTTATTTAGCTTTCTTGTTCTACCCATGCTAGGATGTTCTATCGCCCCTGGGATGAGATTAACCCATGCTAGGTGCTTTGACCCCTTGGATGTCATATTAACCCATGCTAGGCTTTCGTGTTGCCCCTGGGATGTTCTTAACCCATGCTAGGCTTATCGCCCCTGGGATGTTATATTAACCCATGCTAGGCTTTCTTGTCGCCCCTGGGATGTTCTTAACCCATGCTAGGCTTATCGCCTCTGGGATGTTATTGGGATCGACCCATGCTAGGTATTTTAACCCCTGGGATACCACCCATGATTATGCATCAATTATGCACAATTTCTTTCTCTTCTTACTCTTTCTTTTATTACTATAATGATACATACTTCATCTTTTGAGAGATTGATACATTAAGGATCATGGCATCATTTGAAGCACACATATATATTACTTCACTCCTTTACTTCATGAGATTCATACTTTTGCTTGTGAGGGATAGATATATTAACTCGTGCATTACCTCCTTCATTACTCTTATGAGATCCTATGAGATTGGTACTTTTACACTTGTGAGAGATTAGTACAAGGATAATCATCATATTATTAAGCTTTGGAACATGACATGATTGGAAAAATCTATTTAACAATAAATAGATTTTCTTACATCCTACTCTCTTTGAGATGGTTCTTTTAGAACTTTCAACGTTATGGCACTTTACGTGAAGCTTTGGATCATTAACCAATGAGTGAGGTACATGTACATAAACATTGTGAGAAACATAACATTATTAGAACCATAACACCATTGGAACCATTGGACAATAATCCATGAACAAGCGACATAAGTATAATCACTATTGGAACATTTGAACATAACCTTATTGGACTTTTGGAACATTAACCATGAATATGAGACATGTGGTTCACAATTGATCAATGAGTAGGAACTATGTGATAATGACCATTGATAACCGGATATAGGATACCTTATCACATTTCGGAATAGGACAAGTGAAAAGATACGGACAGAGTAACCTTACATACCTTGTATTCTCAATACGAATATACAACCTTAGATGTGCATACAATGTCCCTCTACTTCCTTATGTTTCACTCTACAACATATATACATAACGGAGTTTACATTAACCACCAACTACCTTACAAATGCATATGACGTCAATGAATTACATGTTTGCCTTTAAAATTGTCATTTTCCCCTTGACAATACCATTGAAGAAATTATCATACCAATAATCCCACAATATTCCCAACATTGATCAAAATATCATAAACCATTAGCAAAGTTCATACTTTCCACTCTCCATCATCATAACATCACAATTATTCCATCAAATCACTTCAATACACCTCACAACAACAAATCGGCCAAAATCCCATAATTTACACTTATGGAAAAATAACAAGTGTAGGACCATAATACCATACATGTTGATATTTCATCCATACCATGCACTTTCATCAAGACAACAAGTCATCTTTCAAGTTTAAATTCCATAGATGACACATCTTTTACAAAAATACAAACTGCTATATTCACCACTTCCAAGCATAACCAACATGATCTAAATAATATCTCATGAATATAATATGTTAATCCATAAGCATAAACACTTACCCAAGCTTGAGAAAGGATGATCTTTCTCCAAGAAGTTCCTTAGGGTTTTGAGAGCCAAAGAGACTTTCTTGAGAATTCTAGAAAAAGATAGAAAAAGCATGTGTATTTCTTTTGAATAAAATCAGATTTTTGCGTCTTTATATAGGACCTCAATTTCCATCCTTAGCCACTCTTATGGCATTAAATGTTTGATCTAGAAGGTCAAGGCAAGAATGGGTCATTTGACCCATTTTTGGCCCATGTCTTCTTTTCATTTTGGGCCTCTTCTTGAGCCCAATTCACTTGACCCAATAAATTCCATAATTCCTCATGTTTAATTTATTTCATATGCATTATTACAATATTCCCACTTACGCAATTCATATTCGTAGCCTCAATCCCAAAAACAAGCAATTCTAGCCACGTATGGCTTATTTTGGCTACAAGGGAAAAATCATCATTTTGATGCCAAATTCGTTCTCGAGTAATTTTATCATACCAATATAATAATTAACTCATTTAAGGTATATTATCATGGTTCTATAAGAAACGTGACAAAAATCGGCTCAGTACGTCCCCGGGCACCCTTGGGACTTAAGAAAATTTCCAACTTTGAAAAGTGGCCAAAACCAGCCTGGTACGCCCTTGGGCGCGCCATCTTTCTTCCTGTGGGCTAAAAATTTTAGCCCAAAGCGGTGTGGCACGCCCTCTGGCGTGCTCCATCCTTAGTTTTTCAAAATATTCCATTTTTTGACTTTTCGTTGCGGATTTGGTTAGATACTTCAAGTCCTATTCTTTCAATTACTTATTACCTGTCATATACTTTGTTTAGAGGCCCTCCAAGCCTCATTTTTAACCCCACAAATGCTCCACAAAAATCACAAAACACCTCCTACGAAGGGCTAATCACATGTACGAGGCCAAATTTTAATTTTCTCATCACTAACATTACAAATTACATACTCATGGCATCTCGACACCTAAGTAACCATTGTTCAACGTCATCACATAGGGTTGGGAAGGTACGGGGTGTTACATTATCATCACCCAATTGATCATTCTTTTTTAGAAGTAAGAGATCACTATCAAGAATTCGATAGTTAGCACAATCTTTACTCAATCCAATATTCTTAATAGGTTTTAAGAAATAGAATAACATGTGAATCTTAAGCATACCATCCCTCTTTTTAAGAACACCAAAAGGTATATCACTAGGTGTCAAGCAAGGAGTGATCTCACTATTTTCTAACAAGACATCTTTCTTTGAGAGAGGATCAACAACCAAAGGTAAGAAGTTAAAGCATGCAAGTTCACTCTCAAAAAGATACATGTCATTTTTCACAACATCTTCATCCACATGATATCTATGAGCAAAACTAATAATAGGGCCTGCATCACATAGTATGCTCAAAGAATTATTTCTATTCATCTAATCAACTCCAGCAACATCATCACTAACTTGAGACTCATCAAGCACACAACAAATATGCTCAAGTAGTGGAGTAGATTCACAAGGAAGTTGATCAATGCACACACCTTCACTAGTTGTAGGCAATTTACATGCCAACATAGACTAACCTTGATTTTTACAAGGGTCAACTAGTGTGTGAATACTCTTATCACATGGCAATGGAACCTCATTCAAGTTATAAGTGCTAGCGCTAGGTGGACACAAATTAATCTTGCTAGAAGAGTCAATTCGATCATCTAAAGGATTAAATAGTGTTTGTAAACACACAACAAGAACTTGATCATCATGCAACTTAGCATTACCAAGAGTATCATAAAGGGAAGATGATAAGTTGACATTTTACCCATTTCTTAATGCATTTGAGCTTGAATTATCTCATATTTTACACTGATTCGATGTTATTCTCATGTTATATAGCTCTTTTATCTAGGTAGTGGATGAATACAAGCTCGAGCTAACCATGCGAGTCAATGGGAATGCGAAAAGTGAAGAAAGGGAGCTCAAATTAACACCTGGGGGGACTAAATTCCACATGTGCATGCATGTCATGGGTTGCGCATGCAGGTGGTTAACTAAGCAACAAGGCAGTGTCACCCGTGCTAGTCTCCTGCGCGCGCAGGTCAGGCATCTGCGCCAGCAGGTGACTAGTGCGGTGGCATTCATGTAATTTCCAGGAACACGATTTTTGGGCTATAAAATGGATTTTTAAGATCAGAAAATCTATCTTTGGCATCTTGAAAAGCTAGAGAAAAAGAGAGTGAAACCCTAAGAGAAATTAATTACTTTCCTTTGTTTTTGTATTGAATTGGGATCAAAATCTTGTGATAAACTTGAACTCGATGGAACAAATGGAAGAGAATTTTGGTGATTTTCCTCTTTCTCCTTCTATGAGTAGCTAATTTCTTTGCTTGGGTTATGCTTGAGTAAGATGTGAAAATTTGTATGGGTGTTGTTTATTTGTCTTCCTAATTAGATAATTGTTGTGGGTTTTACTCCTATTCTATGTGCTTGATCTTAAATTGGAGGTTGCAACCTCTAATTAACCCTAGAACTCTCATCATCCTTGACAAAGGGGATGAGGGTGAAGAATAGAAAGTGAACAATGACTTGATATTTATCTTTTAATAGAGTCTCTTAGACATAAGGACTCTAATTGAGGTATTAGATTGATTAAATAGATATACTAGTGAGGTATTTGAAAGAACCCACGTGTGATATCTTGGTGTTTGATTGACAAATCAACACTAATCCAGCCTACCCATAACACTTAGCTAAATCTATACAAATAGTCAATCACCCGTGCAACCTCTCACTTTTACAACAACATAACCCCAAGCCCCGTAGTACACTTGATTTCAACTCTATTCCTCTAATCTTTGAATTGTGCATTTCAAATTACATTTACTTTGATAATTACCAATTGCTAACTTAATAATTTCCCCCATTTACGTTTATGTATTATTTTTATAGCATCACGTGTTAGCATTAGTTGCTTCTGACACTTAGAGGTGAAATATATCGCATTCATTCCTCGTGGATTCGACCCCGACTCTAAGTTGGGTAATTATATTGCTAACGACCGTGTACACTCTATTCTAGGGTGTATTTGAGCGTTATCAAAAATGGTGTCGTTGCCGGGGAATGAAACGTAGCGTTCATTCTTTATAGTGTTTTAAGTTACTTGTGTCTACCGTGGTGTAAGTTTACTTTATTTGTTGTTTTTGTTCTCCACAGGTGACAACCAAAGTCTTCACGATTCAATGAGTCAACATGGTAGTCATGCCACTTCATTTGACGGACATTTAGAAGATGAAGACTATTTGGGAGATGCCGAGAGAGCTAGTGCCATCCGCATCCCGCCCGCGGATGGCAATGGAGCGTTTCACATTACTAGTGTGATGCTCCACCTGCTTCAAATGAAGGGGTTATATGGGGGTCAAGCCCATGAAGACGCAACTATGCACTTGACAAATTTCATTGATGTGTGCATGCCGTTTGATATCGTCCACATATCACAAGAGTCCATCCGATTGAGACTCTTCCCCTTTTCATTGATAGGCAAAGCCGCATTGTGGTTGAGGCAATTTCCTGCGGGTTCAATCACTACATGGGTGGAATTGATGGAAGCATTCTTGGATCGATTCTTCCCAACATCCCAGATGTTACTGTCATGCCCCGAATCCCATTGGGACGGATTGGCACTCGTAGCCGACAAGGCCCAAGAGAACCCAGCTTTGTCTCTATTCAATCATGTGCATGCCATAAGAAACCCATAATCACTTAATAGCTATAGATACCAACAATGGAATTCATGGAACATGATATATATATACATATGCGAAACTTCGCCGTTGAGTCCACCAAGTCAAGAATGACATATACCTTTTACATTTATACACCCACATCCTTCTACAAAAGCCTATAACAAATGCATTGACCAAAATAAACTAAAAGTCGGTATAAGTCCCCGCTTTAGATAACATGTACAACACCAAAACATATGTACAACTGTGACTCAGAGAAACCCCGAACTAGCTGGAGCTCACCAAAGATCTGCAACACTGGCAACCTACTGTGGAGGCCTACTAGTACCTGGGCCTGCAGCAAATAAGGTAAATTCCCCAAGAGGGGTCAGTACGAAGAATGTACCGAGTATGTAAGGCCATATGAAACTTGTAAGATATGAAAATATGTCAAAGAACTCAAGTTCAAATGCATATCCAATATAGATAAGTCACAATGTAGATGAGTCACTATTCTGTATTTTGGAAACCATGTATGTTGCTTTCATTCCATTCTTTATATCTTTACTTCCATGATTATTCATCTTTGCCTTTGACCTGTGATACCCGGGCCCCGACTGAACAGTGGGTTTTAAACATAACATAGCGTTATGTTGGGATCGACTCGAGCTAGGCTTATGCCCCAAGAGCTTCCACCCTATGAATCAATATATATATCGGGATCGGCGCGAACTAGGTTAGTACCTCTAGAGCTGCCACTATACAATATTTCACGTTCGGCTAGAGCTAGGTTATTACCCCAAGAGCTTCCCCCTGTCAGGATCGGTTCGAGCTAGGCTTATGCCCCCAAGACTGCCCCCTGATCCAACAACCTCGGGATCGGCTTGAGCTAGGCATTTTGCCCCCAAAGCTGCAAACCATACTTGATCATTGACCACATATGCATTACTTTGTTCATTACTTTGAGATTGATACAATGATGGTCACAACTTTACTTGAAGCTTTGGATCATAAACCAATGAGTGAGGGACATGTAAATAAACATTGTGAGAAACATAACATTATTAGAACCATAACACCATTGGAACCATTGGACAATATTCCTTGAACAAGAGACATAAGTATAATCACTATTGGAACATTGGAACATAACCTTATTTGAGCTTTTGGAACATTAACCATGAATATGAGACATGAGATTCACCAATGATCAATGAGTAGGAAATATATGACAATGACCATGGATAACCGGATATGAGATACCTTAGCACATTTTGGGATGGAACAAGCGTAATGTAAATGTGAATACTATTTGCCGCAGAAAGATACGGACAGAGTAACATTACATACCTTGTATTCTCAATACGAATATACAATCCTAGATGTGCATACAATAGTCCCGCTCCTTATTTATGTGTCACTCTACAACACAAATATATAACGGGATTCACATTAACCATCAACTACTTTACAAAGGCATATAACATCAATGGGTTACATGTTTGCCTTTAAACATGTCATTTTCCCTTGACAAAACCATTGATGAGATTATTATTCCAAAAATCCCACAATATTCCCAAAATTTACCAATACATTATAATCAATACATTTCACCACAACACTTCTCCTTTACACTTTCTTATCCACACCACATCACAAATAATCCATCAACTTACCTTAATACACCTCATGGCACATATCGGCCAAAATTCCACAATTTACACTTATCGAAAAATAACAATTTTAATAACAAAATCACACCATACATTTTCATATTTTATCCATACCATTCTCTTTCATCAAGACATCAAGTCTCTTTTCAAGTTCAAATCACAAAGATGACACATCTTTCACCAAAAGCAAAAATATACTATTCACCACCTTGCCAACACAACTATCATGATATACATAATATCTCATGCATATAATATGTTAATCCATGAGAATAAATACTTACCAAGTCTTGGAATAGGATGATCTTTACCAAAGTGTCCCAAAGGAAATATTTGCTTTAGGGTTTGGAACTAGAGAAATGTTTGAGAAATATCTAAAAAGGCATGAGACTTTGAAGGCAATAAAAATCAGATTTATTGACCTTTATATAGTCCCTCAATTCCATCCTTAGCCACTCTTTAACATTTAATGTTGGGTTCTAGAAGGTCAAGGCAAGAATGGGTCTTTTGACCCATTTTTGGGCCATGTCTTCTTTTCATTTTTGGGTCCTTTTTGGGCCCAATTCACTTAACCCAATAAAATCAATAATTTCTCGTGTTTAAATCATCTCATACGTGTTACAACAATATTCCCACTCAAGCTATTCATATTCGTAGCCTCAATCCCAAAAACAAGTGATTCTAGCCACGTATGACCTATTTTGACCAAAAGGGTAAAACCGTCATTTTGACGCAAAATTCGTTCTTGAGTAATTTTATCATACCAATATAATATTTCATTCATTTCATGTATATACTCGGGGTTGTATAAGAAATGTGGCAAAAATCAGCTCGGTACGTCCTCGGGTACCCTTGGGACTTAGAAAATTTCCAACTTTCGAAAAACTGAAAAATCCATCCTGGCACGCCCCTGGGCGCGCCAGGTTGATGCCTGTGCAATAAAATTTTTGTCCCATAGCAGCCTGGCACACCCTCTGGCGCGCCCGGGCCCTAATTTTTCCAAAAATTTTGTTTTTCGACTTTTCTTCGCGGGTTTGGTTAGATACTTCAAGTCCCATTCTTTAACTTACTTCTTAACCTTAATATACTTTGTTTAGAGGTCTTCTTAGACTCATTTTGAACCCCACAACTGCTCCACGAAAATCACAAAATACCTCCTACGAAGGTCTAATCACATATATGAGGTCAAATTTCAACTTTCTCGTTCATAACATTACCAAATACATACGTATGGCTCTCGACACCTAAGTAAACATTACTTAATGTCGTCAAGTAGGGTTAGGAAGGTACGGGGTGTTACATTCTTCCCCCCATAGGACCATTCATCCTCGAATGTTAATAGTATCATTTCAATTACGACAAACGTATATCTACATTAGCATACATATACATAAACACTTAAGGCTCATGGATACTTACTTGTTATTGCTCCACTTCCACACTTTGAACTTCTTGGTCCATTTGAAATAGATGGGGATACTTGGATTTCATCATCTCTTCCGCTTCCCATGTGACCTCCTCTACTTGTTGATTTTGCCAAAGGACTTTCACGGAAGCTATGTATTCATTCCTCAATCTTTTTACTTTTCGATATAGGATAGAAATGGGTACCTCTTCATAAGTAAGATCCTCTGTAACTTGAACATCTTCAATTGGAACAATACGAGATGGATCTCCTATGCATTTTCGAAGCATCAAAACATGAAATACCGGATGGACTGAGGAAAGTTCTTGAGGTAGTGCTAATTCATACGCAACTTGCCCAAATATTCTAATAATTTCATATGGGCCTATGTAACGTGGACTCAATTTCCCTTTATTTCCGAACCGCATTACCCCTTTCATCGGTGACACCTTTAAAAACACCCAATCACCAATGGCGAATTCAAGCCCTCTTCTTCGAACATCGGCATATGACTTGTGACAACTTTGGGTCATTTGTAACCACTGTTAGATCACTTTAACTTTATCCATAGCCTGATGAACAATATCGGGCCCAAGTAAAGAAGTTTCACCAGCCTCAAATCATCCAATTGGTGATCTACATTTCCTTCCGTACAAGGCTTCATAAGGTACCATTTTAATACTTGAATGATAGCTATTGTTGTAAGCAAATTCAATAAGAAGCAAATGGTCATCCCAACTACCTTGAAAATCTAGCGTGCATGCTCGTAGCATATCTTCAAGTGTCTGAATAGTACGTTCTGGTTGTCCATTAGTCTGAGGATGGAAAGCTGTACTCAAATTCACCTGTGTACCCAAATTCTGCTGAAAAGATCTCCAAAAGTGTGCTGTGAACTGTGCTCCCCTGTCTTATATAATGGAAAGTGGAATACCATGCAATCGTACTATCTCTTTCACATATAACTTCGCATAATCCTCAGCTGTATAGGTCGTCTTGACCGGTAGAAAATGAGCTGGCTTGGTAAGCCTGTCCACTATAACCCATCTAGAATCAAACTTCCGCAATGTACGAGGTAAACCTGTAATTAAATCCATATTAATCATATCCCATTTCCAGACTGGAAGATTGATACATTGCATGTAACCTCCTGGTTTCTGATGCTCTACTTTCACTTGCTGACAATTCGGGCATTGAGCGACAAACTCTGCAATGTTCTTTTTCATATTTCCCCATCAATACACTTCTTTTAATTCATGGTACATTTTAGTAGCACCTGAATCAATAGAATAGCGCGAATAATGCGCCTCTGTCATAATTCGTGTCCTCAACTCATCAATGTCCGGTACACATAATCTCCCTTGACATTGGAGTACCCCTTCTTGTGTAAGATCAAATGCCTTTGTCAAATTCTGTTGTACATTTTCCTTTAGCTACAACAACACAGAATCCGCAAATTGCTTCCCTTTCACTTCAGCTATTAAGGAGGATTCAGCTGCATTCTGCACAATAACTCTATCATCTGAGGATTCAATAAGGCGAACTCCCAAGCTGGCTAATTGATATAAATCTTTGACTAAACCCTGTTTCTCTGTCAATTTACCACTAGTGCTTTCTACTGTTTTACGGCTCAATGCATCAGCTACTATATTTGCTTTGCCTGGATGATAAAGAATATCAATATCATAGTCTTTTAAGAGCTCTAACCACCTTCGTTGCCACAAATTGAGTTCCTTCTGCTTAAAAAGATATTGCAAACTTTTGTGATCCGTATAGATATCAACATGAAATCCATACAAATAATGTCGCCATATCTTTGAAGCAAAGACCACCGCTGCTAATTCAAGATCATGTGTGGGATAATTTTTCTCATGTGGCCACAACTGTCGTGAGGCATATGCTATGACATTACCGTGTTGCATCAACACACATCCGAGGGAAGCACTAGAACTGGTGTGGAGGTTAATTTATCTTTCAACTTTTGGAAGCTTTCTCACATTCATCATTCCACTGAAATTTTACTGCCTTATGTGTAAGCTTTGTTAACGGTGCAGCAATGGAAGAAAAACCTTCCACAAATCTTCGGTAATAACCTGCCAGTCCAAGAAAACTATGAATTTTTGTGGGTGTCGTAGGTCTCGGCCAATTTTTCATTGCTTCAATATTCTGTGTATCAACCTGTATCCCTTCATATGACACAATGTGACTCAAGAATGCAAATTGTTTTAACCAAAACTCACACTTGGAGAACTTTGCATACAACTTACGCTCACGGATAATCTGTAACACTTTTCGTAAGTGATTAGCATGGTACTGCGGTGACCTTGAATAAACTAGGATGTCATTTATAAATACCGGGACGAACACATCCATAAATGGCTTAAACACCCTATTCATCAAATCCATGAACACAGTTGGTGCATTTGTTAGTCCAAATGACAAAACTAAAAATTCATAATGGCCATACCGTGTTCGGAAAGCTGTCTTGGGTACATCTTCCTCTTTAACTCTGACTTGATGGTAACCCGACCTCAAGTCAGTCTTTGAAAAACACTTGGCACCCTGTAACTGATCAAATGAATCATCAATTCGAGGGAGGGGATATTTGTTCTTGATAGTTACCTTATTCAATTGCCGATAGTCGATGCACATTCTCAATGTGCCATCTTTCTTCCGTACAAATAATACTGGTGCACCCCATGGGGACATACTAGTCCTAATGAAGCCTTTGTCCAGTAAATCTTTCAATTGCTCCTTAATTCATGCAATTCTGCTGTAGCCATTCTATATGGAGGAATAGAAATAGGCTGAGTGCCTGGAATCACATCAATGCCAAATTCTACTTCCCGTTCTGGGGGTAAGCCTGGAAGATCTTCTAGAAAGATATCCAAAAATTCATTGACCACTAGAACCGACTGCGGAGTTAGTGGTTCCACTTCAGTATCTTTCACCCGTACTAGATGACATATATAACCCTTAGCAATCATTTTTCTGGCTTTCAAATAGGAAATAAATCTTCCTCGTGGTGCCCCTACATTACCCTGCCATTCAAGAACATTTTCTTTTGGAAAACAAAATTGCACCTTCTTGGCCCGGCAATCTACCGTAGCATAATAAGAGGCCAACCAATCCATTCCCATGATCACATCAAAATCCACCATGTCTAATTCAATGAGATCGGCCAATGTATCATGACCACACACTGTTACCACACAATTACGATATACTCTTTTTGCAACAATATATTAACCAACCGGTGTAGACACTTCAATGGATTTAATTAATAATTCTGGTGCCTTTGCAAATTTCACAGCAACTAATGGAGTAACATAGGAAAATGTAGAACCATGGTCAATCAATGCATATACATTATATGAGAATATGGATAATGTACCTGTGACAACATCAGGGGGAGCCTCTGAATTCTGTCGGTCCACTAAAGCATAAGTGTGATTCTGGACCCCACTAGTACTGGTTGCTCCTCTGGCACCCCTACCACGGCCAACAGATTGCACACCTCGGTCCAATGAAGGAACCGATGCTGATGATGCAACGGCCAATCCTGTCGGTCGTGCTACACCACCCATACTCATCTGGGTACACTATCTCATCATGTGTCCTGTCATGCCGCACAAGAAACAAACATTTGTCCCCACTCTACATGTACCTGCATGAATACGCCCGCAGTACTGACACTGCTGACGAGGAAAACCTGTTTCCTGTGATCCGTGAACTCCGCTACTCTGCCCAGATGGACCATCCCTAGACCCTCAAAACTGCGAGTGAGCACCCCCTATGGAATAAGAGAACGATGGTATAGGTGGTCTCAGAAATATGCGGAGCCTAGATCTTCCTTGGGACATCGTAGGTGGTAATAGGTCTAGCCCTTTTGGACTGTCCCCTATCAAATTCATGTACCCTTCATCTCTGCCTTTGATCTTCCATATTTTGGGCGAAGGCCTGAATTTTTGCTATGTCCATGTCCTTGTTTAAGGCAGCAATGGTGCAATCCCTTACAAAATATGGCTCTAGTCTGTCCACGTATCGATGGACTCTATCTGTCATCGTAGCCACCATATTTGGCGCATATCAAGCCAAGGAATTAAATTGCAAACTGTATTCCCTAACACTCAGATTTCCTTGATGGAGATTTAGAAACTGATCCGCACGTGCCTCACGGATCTCATAGGGCAAGTAATGATCAAGGAAGGCCACTTTAAACTCTTTCCAATTAGGTGGATTTGCACCAATATCACGGGATTTCTTCCAATCCTCGTACCACAATATCGCCTCTCCTTTCAGCCTGTACGCAACAAGTTCAACTGTTTCTACCCCTGTCACGTGCATAACTTCCAAGGCCCTTTGAATTTGATCCACAAAGTCCTGTGGATCTGCTTTTGGATCTGACCCAGTGAATATAGGAGGGTCTAATTTAAGGAAATCCTGTGTTCTGCGACTCGCCACTCTAGCCGCATCATCATCATGTGTCATTGGACCAGTTTGTCCTTGACTCTGGGTTGCCACTAACTGTGTCAACATATGAATTGCATTTCTAAGATCCTGATCTGTGGCATTCATTGGTGGTTCCGCGGGTACTTCTCTACCAACTGGCTCCTCTGGAGCTGGAAAAGCAGATGAACACCGCGATGAAATTTTAGCATTTTCCCCACCTTGACTAGCTTGGTCAGGTGGTAGTCTACTCATTCCTTCTTCAGCAGGCGTATCCACCTGCTTCCCTTTACCTCTACCTCTTCTTGTCATTGGAATTTTGACTATACCAAAGAAAAACAATGACCATGATCAGATACAATTCAACATACAACACTGGCTCTATTGCACGATCTAGAAGTGAAGAACAGAAACATCATCCTAAATGTCCCGTAGCCTCCTACTTATAAATGTGGTGCACAACACATTGATAAGTAAGACTCTACTCAGACACGGCTTTGTAGACACCCTTAGAACGACCTGCTCTAATACTACTTTTGTCACGCCCCGAATCCCATCGGGACGGATTGGCACTCGTAGCCGATAAGGCCCGAAAGAACCAAGCTTTGTCTCTATTCAATCATGTGCATGCCATAAGAAACCCATAATCACTTAATAGCTATAGATACCAACAATGGAATTCATGGAACATGATATACATATACATATGCGAAACTTGGTCGTTGAGGCCACCAAGTCAAGAACGACATATACCTTTTACATTTATACACCCACATCCGTCTACAAAAGCCTCTAACAAATGCATTGACCAAAATGAACTAAAAGTCGGGACAAGTCCCCGCTTTAGATAACATGTACAACACCAAAACATATGTACAACTGTGACTCGGAGAAACCCCGAACTAACTAGAGCTCACCAAAGATCTACAACACTAGCAACCTACTGTGGAGGCCTACTAGTACCTACGCCTGCAACAAGTAAGGTAAATTCCCCAAGAGGGGTCAGTACGAAGAATGTACTGAGTATGTAAGGCCATATGAAACTTGTAAGATATGAAAATATGTCAAAGAACTCAAGTTCAAATGCATAACCAATATAGATAAGTCATAATGTAGATGAGTCACTATTCTGTATTTTGGAAACCATGTATGTTGCTTTTATTCCATTCTTTGTATCTTTACTTCCATGATTATTCATCTTTGCCTTTGACTTGTGATACCCGGGCCCCGACTGAACAGTGGGTTTTAAACATAACATAGTGTTATGTTGGGATCGGCTTGAGCTAGGCTTATGCCCCTAGAGCTGCCACCCTATGAATCAATATATATATCAGGATCGGCTCGAGCTAGGTTAGTACCACTAAAGCTGCCACCCATACAACATTTCAGGTTCGGCTCAAGCTAGGTTATTAACCCTAGAGCTGCCCCCTGTAAGGATCGATCCGAGCTAGGCTTATGCCCCCAAGACTACCCCCTGATCCAACAACCTCGGGATCGGCTTGAGCAGGCATTTTGCCCCCAAAGCTGCCACCCATACTTGATCATTGACCACATATGCATTACTTTGTTCATTACTTTGAGATTGATACAATGATGGTCACAACTTTACTTGAAGCTTTGGATCATTAACCAATGAGTGAGGGACATGAAAATAAACATTGTGAGAAACATAACATTATTAGAACCATAACACCATTGGAACCATTGGACAATATTCCTTGAACAAGAGACATAAGTATAATCACTATTGGAACATTGGAACATAACCTTATTTGAGCTTTTGGAACATTAACCATGAATATGAGACATGAGATTCACCAATGATCAATGAGTAGGAAATATATGACAATGACCATGGATAACTGGATATGAGATACCTTAGCACATTTTGGGATGGAACAAGCGTAATGTAAATGTGAATACTATTTGCCGCAGAAAGATACGGACAGAGTAACATTACATACCTTGTATTCTCAATACGAATATACAATCCTAGATGTGCATACAATAGTCCCGCTCCTTATTTATGTGTTACTCTACAACACAAATATATAACAGGATTCACATTAACCATCAACTACTTTACAAATGCATATAACATCAATGGGTTACATGTTTGCCTTTAAACATGTCATTTTCCCTTGACAAAACCATTGATGAGATTATTATTCCAAAAATCCCACAATATTCCCAAAATTTACCAATACATTATAATCAATACATTTCACCACAACACTTCTCCTTTACACTTTCTTATCCACACCACATCACAAATAATCCATCAACTTACCTTAATACACCTCATGGCACATATCGGCCAAAATTCCACAATTTACACTTATCGAAAAATAACAATTTTAATAACAAAATCACACCATACATTTTCATATTTTATCCATACCATTCTCTTTCATCAAGACATCAAGTCTCTTTTCAAGTTCAAATCACAAAGATGACACATCTTTCACCAAAAGCAAAAATACACTATTCACTACCTTGCCAACACAACTATCATGATATACATAATATCTCATGCAGATAATATGTTAATCCATGAGAATAAATACTTACCAAGTCTTGGAATAGGATGATGTTTACCAAAGTGTCCCAAAGGAAATATTTGCTTTAGGGTTTGGAACTAGAGAAATGTTTGAGAAATATCTAAAAAGGCATGAGACTTTGAAGGCAATAAAAATCAGATTTATTGACCTTTATATAGTCCCTCAAGTCCATACTTATCCACTCTTTAACATTTAATGTTGGGTTCTAGAAGGTCAAGGCAAGAATGGGTCTTTTGACCCATTTTTGGGCCATGTCTTCTTTTCATTTTTTGGTCCTTTTTGGGCCCAATTCACTTAACCCAATAAAATCAATAATTTCTCATTTTTAAATCATCTCATACGTGTTACAACAATATTCCCACTCATGCTATTCATATCCGTAGCCTCAATCCCAAAAACAACTGATTCTAGCCACGTATGGCCTATTTTGACCAAAAGGGTAAAATTGTCATTTTGATGCCAAATTCGTTCTCAAGTAATTTTATCATACCAATATATTATTTCATTCATTTCATATATATACTCGGGGTTGTAGAATAAACGTGTAAAAAATCGGCTTGGTACGTCCCCGGGTACCCTTGGGACTTAGAAAATTTCAAACTTTTGAAAAACTAAAAAATCCATCCTGGCACGCCCCTGGGCGCACCAGGTTGCTTCCTGTGCAATAAAACTTTTGGCCTAGAGTGTCCTGGCACGCCCTCTGGCATACTTGGGCCCTAATTTTTCCAAAAATTTTGTTTTTCGACTTTTCTTCGCGGGTTTGGTTAGATACTTCAAGTCCCATTCTTTAACTTACTTCTTAACCTTAATATACTTTATTTAGAGGTATTATTAGCCTCATTTTTAATCCCACAACTGCTCCACAAAAATTACAAAACACCTCCTACGAAGGGCTAATCACATATATGAGGTCAAATTTCAACTTTCTCGTTCATAACATTACCAAATACATATGTATGGCTCTCGACACCTAAGTAAACATTACTTAATGTCGTCAAGTAGGGTTAGGAAGGTACGGGGTGTTACACTTACAATTGAGGGATGAGATTATTAACTTCCGCCAATTGAATGGCGAACTATTACATGAGGCTTGGAAAAGGTTTAACAAGAAATTGATGCAATGGCCGACTCATGAGGTTTCATTACTTCATTTGCCTTTATGCACATTACCGTTAGTAGTCAGAACCGTCAATGCATATATACATATAAATATAACCGTCAATATAATACCATCAATATATAACTCGGGCCCAACTGATCTGTGGGAGAATAATATAATATACCATAAATGAATAAAGCAGGTTCGGCCCTCTGGGCTACCCCCTGTCAGGTTTGGCATCAAGCTAGGATTTTGCCCCATTGAGTTTTCCCCCTGCTATCATTCAAAAATCGATGAAGCAAGTTCGGCATCAAGTTTGGCTTTTGCTTCAGTGAGCTTTCCCCCTGATCAAATAATATCAGGATCGGCTTAAGTTAAGCTTGCGCCCCCACAAAACTACCACCCGTACTCAAAGAACCATAAAGAAAGTATAGAGTAACCATAAGGAAATTATCAAGTAACCATACGGAAATTACTTCTTTCATTACTTCATTGCATTACTTCTTCCCTTTAGTTTTATGTATGAGATTGATACATTGGGGGATCATGACATTATTGGAAACACATATATGCATTACTTCATTTCTTTACTTTCAAGAGATTGATACGCTCACTTATGAGAGATTGATATATTTGTAATCATAACCTTATTGGAAGCTTTGGACCTTACTATTATTGGTACTTTGGGACCATGTCCATGATTAGGTAGCACATGAGCAATAAGGAATATGTGACTTAACAATAGATAACAACCTGACATGAGATTCCTTTGGACATTTTGGAATGAACTAGTACAACATTAATGTGAATACTATGAGCTGCAGAAGGATACAGAAAGAGTAACCTTACATACCTTATCTTCTCAATACGAATATACAATCCTATACGTGAATACAATAGTCCCTCTCCTTCCTTATGTTTCACTCTACAACACAAGTACATAACGGAGTTTCCATTAACCATCAACTACCTTACAAATGCATATAACGACAATGAGTTACATGTTTGGCTTTAAAATGTCATTTCCCCCTTGACAATACCATTTATGAAATTATCATACCAACAATCCCACAATATTCCATACATTTACCAATACATGATAAACCAATAGCATGTCACACCAAGTTCATATTTTCCACTTCTCCATCAACACAACATCACAATTACTTAATCAAGTCACCTCCATACGTCTCACAACAACATATCGGCCAAAATCCCATAATTTACACTTATAGAAAAATAATAAGTTTAGAAACATAATAACACCATACATGTTTATATTTCATCCATACCATGCACTTTCATCAAAACCACAAGTCACCTTTCAAGTTTAATTCACAAAGATGACACAACTTTTACAAAAACACAAAAGTGCACTACTCACACTTTTAGACATAACCATCATGATATACATACTCTAACATGCATATAATATGTTAAACCATAATATTAAACACTTACCCAAGCTTGAAAAATGATGATCTTTTTCCAAGAGATGACTTAGGGTTTTGAGAGCTAAATGGGTTTTCTTGGAATTGTCTAGAAAAGCATGTGTGTTTGTAATGAATAAAATCAGATTTTTGGCCCTTTATATAAGACCTCAATTCATCCTTAGCCACTCTTTATAGCATTAAATTCCATGTCTAGAAGGTCAATGGAAGAATGGGTCATTTGGCCCATTTGGGCCATGTCTTTTGCCTCATTTGGGCCTTCATTTCATTGAGCCCAATTCATAAATTCAATGTACAATCCACCAAATTTCTCATGTTTAAATCATTTCATATGTGTTACGATAATATTCCAACTCACGAGACTCACATTCGTCGCCTCATTTCCAAGAGCAAGTGATTCTAGCAAATCATGGCTCATTTCGAACATAAAGGGTAAAAACGTAATTTGGATGCCAACTTCGTCCACGAATACAAATTGGAATAACAATATAATACTTCAATCATTCCGTGTATAGGCTCGTGGTTGGAGAAGAAATGTGGCAAAAAATGGCCCGGTACGTCCCCGGGCACCCTTGGGACTTAGAAAAATTTCCTACATTTGAGAGGTGCGCACAAGCAGCCTGGCACTCCCCTGGGCGCGCCACCTTCCTTCCTGTGCCCAAAAAGTTTGGGTAAAAAGTAGCTTGGCACGCCCTCTGGCGCACCTAGCCTATTTTTTTTTTTGAAAATTTTTGTTGTTCGACTTTTCTTTGCAGATTTGGTTAGATACTTCAAGTTTTATTCTTTAACTTACTTCTTACCTTTAATATCCTTTGTTTGGAGGTCCTCAAAGCCTCATATTTAACCCCTCAAATTCTCCACGAAGTCATAAGACACCTCCTACAAAGGTCTAATCACATGTACTAGGCCCAATATCAATTATCTCATCAATAACATTACAAAATACATACCTATGGCTATTGACACCTTAGTAAACATTGTTCAACGTCGTCAAGTAGGGTTGGGAAGGTACGGGGTGTTACATTCTTCCCCCCTTAGAAACATTCGTCCTCGAATGTTAGTAACATTGTTTCACTGTAACAACTTAAGTTAAAGTAAATCCTTCACATTATCACATCCACACGTAATACTTGTAAAGACTTACTTATTATGACTCCAATTCCGTATCTTGAACTTTTCTTCCATGTACAACAATTACGAGTACTTTAGACTTCACTAGTTCTTCGGTTTCCCTTGTGATTTCTTCTACATGCTAATTTCTCCAATAATGCCTTTACGAAAGCTACTTTTGCATCTCTTAATTCCTTCACTTATTACTTTATCTGACACAATGTGACCTAAGAATTCTACCACTTTTAACCAAATTCATGCTTAGAGAACTTTGCGTCCTACTTATGATGCGATGAATCTGTAACACCTATCGTACGTGATTAGCAGGGTTCACTTGTGATTCTAAAGAAACTCACATATCATCTATAACCACCGTCACGAATACATTTATGAATGGCTTGAACGTTCTACTCATCCAACTCATAAGTCTACTAGTGCATTCGTTAGCCCATTTGACATAACTAAGAAGTCATAGTGACCATCCCGTGTTCGGCAAGCTGCCTTGGGTATAACTTTTTCTTTAACCCCTACTTGATAATAACTCGCTCTCAAGTCATTCTTTGAGAAATCTTTGGCACCCTATAATTGGTCAATTAACTTATAAGTTCCGAGAAGGAAATATTTATTCTTAATTGTCACCCTCTTCAGTTGTCGATAACCAATACACATTCTCAACGTGCCATCTTTTTTTACTTCTGTACACATACTTCTGGTGCACCCCAAGAGGATATACTAGGCCTTATGAATCCCCGTCGATATCATTTTCCTTGCTTTAAGATATGGAATAAATTTACCCCTCGATACGCCAATACTACTCCTCCATTCAAGGACGGTCTTTTGTGGAAAATGGAAATGGACCTTCTTAGCTCGACAATCCATCGTGGCATAACAAAGGGTCAACCAATCCATAGCTATTGTAACATCAAAACCTACCATTTCTAGAGCAATAAAATCAACCAACGTAGCATGCTCACAAACAGGTACTATATAGTTATGATATACTCCCTTAACTATAGTAGATTCACCCACCAGTGTAGACACTTAAAATAGTCTAACTAGTAATTCCAATGTTCTTTTAAATTCCGTAGCAGTCAATGGAGTAACATATGGTACTATAGAACCCGGATCAATCAATGCATATGTATATACATTATGTAACAAAAACAGATAATGTACCTGTAGCTACATCAGGATAGGCCTCCAAAGTATGTCGACCCGCTAGAGCATAGGTACGGTCCTGTATTCCACTAATATTGGCCGCTCCTCTATAACTGTTATCACGACCAGCCGGCTGCACACCTTGGCCTAAGAAAGGAACCGATGATGATGGTGCAACGGTTGTTCCCGTAGGTCGCGTAATGATACCCGTGCCCCTTCTTGGGAAATCTCTCACCATGTGCCCGGACATACCACACCAAAAGCAAATATTGGTCCCAAACCGACATTTCTTTAAATGAGGCTTTCCACAGTGTTGACACGGCTGGCGAAGAAACCCCAATTGGTCCATACTTTCTTGCTCTCGATACCCCACTATTTGTGGACCTTGAATTCCACTACTTTGCCCAACGTAACTGCCTCTAAACCCTTGGAACTGGGGTTGAATGCCTACTATAGGGTAAGAAAGCGATGGTCTCGGTGGTCTATTAAAAATTCGAGTCCCAAATTCTCCTTGGGACGCCATGTACTATCCCATAGGTTTAGCCTTATTTGATGGGCCCCCTTCAACTTTGTGCACCTTTCTTCTTTGCCTCTGATCCTCCATCTTCTGTGCAAAAGCCTGTATTCTGGCTATATCCATATCTCTATTCTGGTACAGTCCCTCACCAAATATGACTCTAATCTGTCCACATATCGATGAACTCTGTCAGCCATGGTGGCTACCATATGGGGGGCATATCTGGCCAAAGAATTAAACTGAAGATTGTACTCCCGGATGCTCATATTCCATTGACTAAGATTTAGAAATTGGTCTGCGCGTGCCTCTCGAATCTCATATGGAAGGTAGTGATCCAGGAATGCCATTTTAAATTCTTCCCAACTAGCTGGAAGTTCACCAACACCCCTAGCTCGTTTCCAATCTTCGTACCATAATATCACCTCCCCTTTCAATCTATACGCCGCGATTTCAACTGTTTCTACACCAAATATGTACATGATATCCAAAGCCCTTTTGATTTAATCGATAAAATATTGCGGGTCCTCATTAAGATCCAATCCAGTGAATATATGAGGGTCTAATTTTAGGAAATCCTATGCTCTTCGACTAGCTGCCCTAGCCTCACTGTCATTACTTGTCATTGGACTAGCTTGTCCTTGATTCTGTGCCGCAACTATCTGAATCAACATGTATACTGCATTTCTTAAATCCTGGTCAGTGACATTACTAGGTGGCTCAACAGGTTCGTCTCTCCTTCTTGGCTCCTCTGGAGCTGGAAAAGTAGAAGAAGCCCGCAATGCAAACTCACTTTCAGCTTCATCTTGCTCAACCCGTTCAGGTGGTAAGTTACTAGTTCCTTCTCCGCCAATCCTGTCTAGCTTCTTAGTTTTACCCTTGCCTCTTCTTGTAATTGGCATTCTTACTATAATGAAAGAGAACAAAGTCAATGGTCAGGTACAATTCTATAACCTTGGCTCTATTGCACGATCTAAAAATGAAGAAATGAAACAACTCCTAAATGCCCCATAGCCTCCTGCTCATAAATATGGTGCACAACACATCTATGAGCAAGACTCTATTCGAACACGGCTTTGTAGACACCCTTAGACAGACCTGCTCTGATACCACTTTTGTCACGCCCCGTATCCCAATGAGGTGGACTGGCACCCGAAGATGTTAAGGCCTGAGAGAACCAATCTTCATCCATGTACACTCATATGCATGTTTTTGTATGAATATCATTCTATACCACGTACTAAGAAATACTAATAGCGGAAGTCATGGAGAACTCATACAATATATGAAACTTGGCCGTTAAGGCCATCAAGTCAAAATGAACATACATCTCTTACATTCATCTTCCCACTTACGTCTACAAAGCCTCTACTAGATACATGTACAAGACCAACCTAAAGTCGGGACACAACCCCACTTTATACAACATTTACCAAAATAATGTACACATATGACTCGGAAAGACCCGAACCAACTGGAGCTCACCAATGATCCGTGGATGACTCGTAGCCTATTGTGGAGGTCTACTAGCACCTGTTCCTGCAGTAAGTAAGGTAAGTCCCCCAAGGGGGTTAGTACAAAGAATGTACTGAGTATGTAAGGCTATGAACAACTGCAAACAAGATACGAACTTCAATGAGATCAAGATAAGAGAATAGTCAATGTGGATAAATCATCGTTCAGTATGTGTGGAATTATGTACCTTACGTTCATTACTTCATTTGCCTTTATGCACATTAACGTTAGTAGTCAGAACCGTCAATGCATATATATATATATATAATCGTCAATATAATACCGTCAATATATAACCCGGGCCCAACTGATCAGTAGGAGAATAATATAATATACCATAAATAAATAAAGCAGGTTCGGCCCTCTAGGCTACCCCCTGTCAGGTTTGGCATCAAGCTAGGCTTTTTCCCCACTAAGCTTTCCCCCTGCTATCATCTGGAAATTGATGAAGCAAGTTCGGCATCAAGTTTGGCTTTTGCTTCAGTGAGCTTTCCCCCTGATCAAATAATATCGGGATTGGCTTGAGTTAGGCTTGCGCCCCCACAAAGCTACCACCCGTACTCAAAGAACCATAAAGAAAGTTTAGAGTAACCATAAGGAAATTATCAAGTAACCATACGGAAATTACTTTATTGCATTACTTCTTCCCTTTAGTTTTATGTATGAGATTGATACATTGGGGGATTATGACATTATTGGAAACACATATATGCATTACTTCATTTCTTTACTTTCAAGAGATTGATACGCTCACTTATGAGAGATTGATATATTTGTAATCATAACCTTATTAGAAGCTTTGGACCTTACTATTATTGGTACTTTGGGACCATGTCCATGATTAGGTAGCACATGAGAAATAAGGAATATGTGACTTAACAATAGATAACAACCTGACATGAGATTCCTTTGGACATTTTGGAATGAACTAGTACAACATTAATGTGAATACTATGAGCTGCAGAAGGATACAGAAAGAGTAACCTTACATACCTTATCTTCTCAATACGAATATACAATCCTATACGTGAATACAATAGTCCCTCTCCTTCCTTATGTTTCACTCTACAACACAAGTACATAACGGAGTTTCCATTAACCATCAACTACCTTACAAATGCATATAACGACAATGAGTTACATGTTTGGCTTTAAAACGTCATTTCCCCTTTGACAATACCATTTATGAAATTATCATACCAACAATCCCACAATATTCCATACATTTACCAATACATGATAAACCAATAGCATGTCACACCAAGTTCATATTTTCCACTTCTCCATCAACACAACATCACAATTACTTAATCAAGTCACCTCCATACGTCTCACAACAACATATTGGCCAAAATCCCATAACTTACACCTATAGAAAAATAATAAGTTTAGAAACATAATAACACCATACATGTTGATATTTCATCCATACCATGCACTTTCATCAAAACCACAAGTCACCTTTCAAGTTTAATTCACAAAGATGACACAACTTTTACAAAAACACAAAAGTGCACTACTCACACTTTTAGACATAACCATCATGATATACATACTCTACCATTCATATAATATGTTAAAACATAAGATTAAACACTTACCCAAGCTTGAAAAATGATGATCTTGCTCCAAGAGATGACTTAGGGTTTTGAGAGCTAAATGGGTTTTCTTGGAATTGTCTAGAAAAGCATGTGTGTTTGTAATGAATAAAATCAGATTTTTGGCCCTTTATATAAGACCTCAATTCATCCTTATCCACTCTTTATAGCATTAAATTCTATGTCTAGAAGGTCAATGGAAGAATGGGTCATTTGGCCCATTTGGGCCATGTCTTTTGCCTCATTTGGGCCTTCATTTCATTGAGCCCAATTCATAAATTCAATGTAAAATCCACCAAATTTCTCATGTTTAAATCATTTCATATGTGTTACGATAATATTCCAACTCATGAGACTCACATTCATCGCCTCATTCCCAAGAGCAAGTGATTCTAGCCAATCATGGCTCACTTCGAACATAAAGGGTAAAAACATAATTTGGATGCCAACTTCGTCCACGAATAATTTTACCAAATTGTAATACCAATATAATACTTCAATCATTCCATGTATAGGCTCGTGGTTGGAGAAGAAATGTGGTGAAAAGTGGCCAGGTACGTCCCCGGGCACCCTTGGGACTTAGAAAAATTTCAAACATTTGAGAGATGGGCACAAGCTGCCTGGCACGCCCCTGGGTGCGCCACCTTGCTGCCTGTGCCCAAAAAATTTGGGCAAAAAGTGGCCTGGCACGCCCTCTGGCGCCCCTGGCCTTTTTTTTTTTTTTGAAAATTTTTGTTCTTCGACTTTTCTTTGCGGATTTGGTTAGATACTTCAAGTTCTATTCTTTAAATTACTTCTTACCTTTAATATCCTTTGTTTGGAGGTCCTCCAAGCCTCATCTCTAACCCCTCAAATGCTCCACAAAGTCACAAGAAACCTCCTATGAAGGTCTAATCACATATACTAGGCCCAATATAAATTATCTTATCAATGACATTACAAAATACATACTTATGGCTCTAGACACCTAAGTAAACATTGTTCAACGTCGTCAAGTAGGGTTGGGAAGGTACAGGGGTGTTAAAATCTTAATCTACCATTTGACCTTAAATCCCACCTTGACATTTGTCCCTAGTTAACCCACTTGAACTTTTTCCCACTTTCATTCTCCTTTTGGAAATAACCATACTACGACACCCTACTTTTGTCTTTGCCAAATCCCTTTTTGTCACTCAACCTCCGTAAACACATCGCGTGATTCTAACATGGGCTAACGTAGGAAAATGCCTAAGCTTGGAGAAGCATGTTTGTGAGAATGATTGAGATAGAATCAAAACCTAAGTTGGGGGAAAAGGAGATGTGTAAGATTGTAAAGAGCGGTGTATGCTTGGTTATTTCATAAAAAATAATAATAATAATAATATATAAATAAATAAATAAAATGATGAGAAAGTTTGTAAAAAGAAAAGAGGGGCATGAGTAGATAAGGAGTAGAAAGTCTCTTGAAAGATCCCCAAAAGCCAATAAAGAGGGAAGTTCGTTTGGAGGGTTAACAAAAGGGGGTTAGAAATCTAAATGTAGCGAAGGCAAAACAAGTGGGGGTGAATAATGTGGAAAACTTGAACGAAGTGGGCCTAAGAAGTGATAATGCGATTGTGTTTAGGGAGATCTTCTAGTCCCTTGATCCATAAATCTTTTCCCTCAACCTAACCTTCATCATTGCCCGCAAGTCCTTGGTGACTCGAAACCTCGTTGGTCCTCATTAGTGGCGAATAACACAAAGGGCAAGCCTATGGTTCTACTTGTCGTACTTGAATTTATTTGTGAGAGTGAGCGAAAGTTCTTTCTATCCTTATGCTCCTAGTGAACTATACTATCTTGTGGAGTGAAAAAAAAACTTCTGCAAGTGAGAGGAATGGATACCTTGAAATGGAGAGTGATGTCTTACCTTCAATTGGGGAAAATGAGCAAGACAAATTACAAATTAGAGATGAGGCAATTTCTGAAAAATCTTGTGTCACACCTTGAGAAGCACCTCAACTTGAAAATTTTTTACTTGTTGATCTCTTATGCTCTTGATTGATGAAGATTGACTCTTGAAAAGGAAAGTGTAACTTACTTGTTTGTCATGACTTGTTGGAGGAATCGATTGAACTTAATAGTCGTAGTTGTTTAGTGTAGTCCCTTGTGTTTGTTTCATGGTTGAGAGTACACTTTTTATTTTCACTTTAAACATACTTGATTGCTTGAGGACAAGCAATAGTTTAAGTTTGGGGGAGTTGATAAGTTGACATTTTACCCATTTCTTAATGCATTTGAGCTTGAATTATCTCGTATTCTACATTGATTTGATGTTATTCTCATGTTATTTAGCTTTTTTATGTAGGTAGTCGATGAATACGAGCTCGAGCTAACCATGCGAGTCAATGGGAATGCGAAAAGTGAAGAAAGGGAGCTCAAATTAACACCTGGGGGAACTAAAGGCCACCTGCGCACGCATGTCATGGGCTGCACACGCAGGTGGTTAACTAAGCAACAAGGTAGTGTCACCTGCTCTAGTTTCCTGTGCGCGCAGGTCAGGCATCTGCGCTAGCACCTGCGCCAGTAGGTGACTAATGCGATGGCATTCTCGTAATTTCCAGGAACGCGATTTTTGGGCTATAAAATGGATTTTTCAGATTTGAAAATCTATCTTTGGCATCTTGAAAAGCTAGAGAAAAAAAGAGTGAAACCCTAAGAGAAATTAATTACTTTCCTTTATTTTTGTATTGAATTGGGATCAAAATCTTATGATAAACTTGAACTCAATGGAACAAATGGAAGAGAATTTTGGTGATTTTCCTTTTTCTCCTTCTATGAGTAGCTAATTTCTTTGCTTGGGGTTATGTTTGAGTAAGATGTGAAAATTTGTATGGGTGTTGTTTATTTGTCTTCCTAATTAGATAATTGTTATGGGTTTTACTCTTATTCTATGTGCTCGATCTTAAATTGGAAGTTGCAAACTCTAATTAACCCTAGAACTTTCATCATCCTTGACAAAGGGGATGAGGGTGAAGAATAGTAAGTGAAAAATGATTTGATATTTATCATTTAATAGTGTCTCTTAGACATAAGGACGCTAATTGAGGTATTAGATTGATTAAATAGATATACTAGTAAGGTGTTCGAAAGAACCCACGTGTGATATCTTGGTGTTTGATTGACGAATCAACACTAAGTACCCATAATCTATCCTACCCATAACTCTTAGCTAAATCTAGACAAATAGTCAATCACCCGTGCAACCTCTCTCTTTTACAACAGCATAACCCCAAGTCCCGTATTACACTTGATTTCAATTCTATTCCTGAATTATGCATTTCAAACTACATTTACGTCGATAATTACCAATTGTTAACTTAATAATTTCCCCCATTTACTTTTATGTATTATTTTTATAGCATGACGTGTTAGCATTAGTTGCGTCTGACACTTGGAGGTGAAAGTTATCTCATTCATTCCTTGTGGATTCGACCCCGACTCTAAGTTAGGTAACTATATTGTTAACGACCGTGTACACTCTATTCTAGGGTGTATTTGAGCATTATCAGAAGACTCATGAGATTCTACATTAGACTAGCCATCAATTACACTCACTTGGCTACTAGCCATATCACGACATTTCAAGTTTAGAGAAGTGTAAATGTTAGCATTGTTACCTTATAGCTTATACAAAGTATGGTATTCACCTTAATGTTCAACATGGGAGCTCATTTGCTCCTTTGGAAATCTCTCATCACATGGGAGTTTGTCAATTCCACTCCCTTGAGTCAACTCCCCATCACACTTTTCGAAGATGGAATTCTTATATAAGAACTCTGGTAGGCCTTCAAGCATGTATTCGTAGGAACTCTCCTTGGGTACTCCTTTGAAAATTCATGAACCTGCACAAGAGAAGGGATGATACTAGGTAAAATGAGCATCATGATTAGTAGGTAGCAAGGAATCGGTGTCGACAAGTCCTACAATTAAGTGTTCCTTGTCCACTTCTTTCAAACAATTTCTTGGCTCATCACTCTTAGTCAACTCTCCTCTTTGAGTCAAGTCTTTCTTTCCTTGTACAAAGGAAGATTCGCTTTCCTTCTTCTTAACTTTTTCTTTCTTTAATACTTCCCGGAACCTTTTCATGATCTCATAGTCCCTACTCACTTGCTTGGGTGTCAAGGGTTCAAGACTATGCTTTTGTCCTCCAAATACAAGTATGTATTTATGGGACTTCTCTCGATATTGAACCGACCTATCATCTTTCCATGGCCTACCAAGCATCATATAAAATGCTCTTAAGGGCATTACATCACATTGTACTTCATCTTGATACTTGGCCATTCTAAAGTTAATGATTGCTTTCTCGGTCACCTCTATTGAACCATTCTCATCATACCATTGGGGCTTAGAAGGCTTAGGGTGTCTTTGTGTGGGAAGTTTCATTAGATCAAAAAGTGTACAAGACACGGCATTAATACTTCTGTCCCCATCAATAACTAAGACACATATATTTTCCATCATCTCAAACCTTGTATTACATAGGTTTTTACTTTGTTCCTCTTTTAACATTTCCCACACTACATGCTTTAATACACGGGATAAACTCCAATCCAACTCCAATTGTTCATCATCCCCTTCAAAGATCACCAAGTTATGTCTATGGGTTGGAGCATTTTTGACTTGCTCACTTGATAATACTTGTGAATTAGTTTGGGAAGTAGAACCCATGGAGTCTAAGGACTCCCCAATGTTTGTCATTCTATCTTCTAGGCTTGACATTTCACCTCTAATGGAGGTTAGTTGACCTTTCATCACTAGTTGACCTTTCATCACTCCCATTGTATGATTCATAACCTCAATATTTTCCTATATGGTTTTCAACGTGTCGCTTCTCATGAGATCTTAAGTTTCTTTTTATGAAGCCATTGTACCTAGAAATTTCAAACACTCAACAAACAAAACAATAATGTTAGCATTAGAAAAATAATACCTCAGAATCACTCATGTTTACACACCTTTGGTTGCCTTATAATTGGATAGGCTAATGTTGAAAGTTTTTTATACTTCAGTGGTACATAAGGTGTCGATTGCTACTAATGGACGGAATAGATTCTTGTTTTGAAAGACTCAAATAAAATATTTATGAACTAAGAAGTTACAACAAGATAAAACAAAGGAAATAGGATGAAGAAGGAAAGTAGACTCAAGAACAAATCACAACTAAGTAGGCTAATTACTAGTTGTTAATTAGGTTAGGAATCAAAGAAAAAATCATTAAGAATCAAAGAAACAAAACTAAGAATATAAAAATAATCTTAAGAAAACTTTTTCAAGTTGAATGATCCAGTGACTGACAGTCACTGAAGCCGTCACTCCTTTTCCAGAATGTGGTTTCAACTTTGTTTTGGTGACTGACCAGTTAACTGACCATCACTAGCTTGACTGAACGTCAGGGGAGCCGTCACTTGCTATCTAGAATGGGTTCTAAACTTTTTCTTGGTTACTAATCGAGTGACTGACCGTCAGCTTTGTAACTGACCATTAAGTGGACTGTCGCTGCCTTTCAGAATAGGATCTAAGATTTCCTCTTGGTGACTAACCATGTGACTGACCGTCACTTAGGCTGTTAGTCTTTCTAGGTAAGGAATCTTTGTGGTCCCTTGTACTTTTTTTGGAATATTCTTTAGCATAAACAAGTACAACACCTTTTCCTTTCTCCTTTATGAATCAAACCCTTCTTTTTAAGTGTTGTTCTCAAATATGATATGAAGAATATGAAGAACACAAGAATGTTCAAAATTTTACCCTCACTCAAACGAACTTGACATTTGACAAAATTTGAATCCCAAGCTCCTTTAAAGATCCCAAACAAACCCCAAACATTTTTAAAGCTAAAAACTCACCCACAAATTTCAGATTTGAGAACCCACTTTAAATTTTCTATAAACTTAAGCTTCAACAATGGTGGAACACTCCAATCTTCTTGTATTTAGCTTAAATTTTAGATTTTGACTCACTAGATACTAGAGAACACAATTCTAGTATCGAAAACACATACACGACTCAAAATCAAGAATCCAAAATTCCAAAAACCTCAAAAACATTTTTAGACTTTTTTTTTTAATTTTCTAAATAACTAACCTAAGATTGAATTTGTGGGAATGAACACAAGATCGGCTCTGATACCAGATGATATGAACCAAAACACAAAGACGAGTATTTGTCTATGAAAATAAGAAAACAATCGATAGATATAAAAGATAGATAGATAGACACAAAGAAGATAGAAAGAAAAGAAACTATTGAATATATGAAATTCAAAAATCCCTAAATCTAACATCAACAAGTACTTAATCTCTTACGTTAGCTACAAGGGAATCGAAATGCCCTTACAATCACCATTTCTAAAAAAGATACAACAAAAGCCATTCTAATCTCTCAAACACTCTCTCAAAAGTTTTATTTCTTAATCATTATTAAAAGCTAACTAAGGAAATAAAGACCTAAGCTGATCTATTTATAGTCTAGGGTTAAGCTATTACATTGGGCACAAAAGTGACCCATAAACCAACTTAAGAAAATGGCCAAACTAAGTGGACTGCTAGGGGTTGATGAGCTACCAAATAATCCTTCAGTGGCTTGGTGGTTCGTCACTAGATCCATCAAGGCTATGCAGAACACGATCCTTGCTGTCCTCTTTTAATGAGACACCACTGGTGCCTTCAAGGGCTTGGTGGATCACCATATGAGCCGTCAAGGTTTGGCAGTAGCTTGCTTATCTTGTCTTCTCTTAAGGAACCACCAAGTGAGCCGTCAAGGCCTTGGTAGCTATTCAATTGAACCATCACTCCTTGGTAGTAGCCTCTTAGGTCCTTCCAAATGTACCCCAAGCTCTAAGCTATCAACCACACATGGAATTGCTCTAGTGTATGCTTAAAAAGGGCCCTTCAAGCACGTCCTTGTGTACCTAAGTCGATCATGGCTTGTATTTCCATGTGTTGACCTTGAATTATAGGCTCAAAAGCGTTGACGCCAATTTGGATCATATCAGAATGGAAGGGTAGTACTTTAACGCCTATAGGTCAGTTTCTTTCTTACTTTAAGGATAAAAAAAATGTTTAAAGGTTAAATCTATCAACTAGTTTGGGTCAAGGATTCTATTTTTGAAACCAGAACTCTTCAGTCAGTTCCAATTATGAATGAATTCCTAAAAGTATTTCCTAAAGATCTGCCTAGCGTCTCTCCCGAGCTGGAGATAGACTTTAGAATAGACCTTCTTCCAAATACCCAACCTATTTTAATTCCTCCTTATAGAATGGCTCCAACTGATATTAAAAAATTGAAGAAACAGTTAAAAGACCTCTTAGACAGAGGTTTTATCAAACCTAATAGATTTTCACCAATAGATAGATGTTCAGGCCGAGTAGATCATTCAGAATTTAGATGATATATTGAGAGTTGGCATGATCAATTTTAATTGTGGTTGGGATGATCATTTTCCCTTGATTGAGTTTGCCTATAATAATAGTTATAACTACAGTATTCAGATCCATCTCCATTTAAAGTGCTTTATGGTAGGAGGTATAGATATCCTATTGGTTGGTTTGAGGTTGGTGAAGCCAAAGACATCTTGATAGGGCCTAATTCAGTTAATGAGGCTATGAATAAAGTTTACCTAATTAGGTAAAAACTAAAAATAGCTCAGAGTCATCAAAAGTCCTATGCTAATATGAGGAAAAGGAATCTTGAGTTTACAGTTGATGATTGGGTTTACTTGAAAAACATTTCCCATGAAATAGGAGATGTGGTTTGGTAAAAAAGAGAAAATCAGCCCCCAATATGTTGGTATTTATAATATTTTGAGGCGTATTGTTAATATTGCTAATGAGTAGGACTTGCCTGCAAGTTTAGCATTGGTGCATCTAGTATTTCATGTGTCTCTATTGAAGAAATACATTAGTGATCCAACTTCAGTTATGCCTTTAGAGAGTATAGACGTGAAAGATAGTCTCTCTTACGAAGAGGTTCCAGTTAAGATTCTTGACCTTCAGGTTCGTATGTTGAGAAATAAGAAAGTCACTTTAGTGAAAGTTCTTTGGAGGAATCGGCAAGTTGAGGGAGCTACTTCGGAAGCAAAATCAGATATGATGACCAAGTACCCTCACCTATTTCCTTCTAATTCATTTTTATATTAAGGTAATAGTTTCCTCCTTAGTATTCCTCTCAGTTTCATGTCCCTCGGTTCTTTCATGTCTTAATTTGCATGCATGTTTCATGAATTCAATTCAGCTTATGTTTAAGTCAAAAATTTAGTTATCATGTCAATTTTCAGCTTTTAGAACTCAGTTTTGGATTGTATCTCTTTCCCTATCTTATTAGCCTAGTTAGTCTTTATTCGAGGACGAATATTCCAAAGGGGAAATACTATAACACCCCAAAATCTCCTAAGACTCCATTTCAGACTTAACATAGAAAACCAGTTGATACTAGAAATTTTTATCCCAGAACGTTCCACACAATGAGTCATGGTCAGTGCCAATGCCCCATTGGGTGACTAATCCTGAGTAGCAGTTAAAAATCTAGAAGATGAAAATCAGCTCAGTGGCAATTGTCGTCTCCTAGGATGACTCATCCTGTCAACTGTCTTGAGTGTCAGACCTAAAAGTCCCAAAGGATGGAAAATCCATCCCAGTGCCAATGACTCATGACAATGAGTCATTTTTAGTCATAATGAGTCATCACAAGCTACCATCCTGAGAAATCCTATGGAATTCCTAAAAGTTGAAATTTGTGCCTAGTGACGAGGACCTTTGATGACTAGTCTTCGTGTGCCACAATGAATCGTTTGAATCGCCCATCACGTCACCCTCCAGGTTATTTTCTATTTCTATGCTTTTTTTATGTTTAAATCTTTCCTATAACTGCCCCTAAGTCATATATGATTTACTAGGACTGACAGCTCGGTTATCAGGCAATTCATATGGTTTTTACAGCCATTTTCCTATTTTAGAGCTTTTAAAGTTAAGAATAGGGTATCATACCTAAACTTTGGGTAAATGTCCTCAAATGCCAATTCTAACAGTCTCATCAGCTTTGAAATGTTGATTTTAGGCTAGGGAGACCCTTGGTATAGATCCTGAGGCTTCCGAATGGAAATTACACCAGATGGAAATTTTGATGGTGCCCTTGAGTCCGGAATGTCGAATTTGATAGGATAGCATAGTTCATTTGTGAGCACAAGATTTTGAACCAATCTGGAGTACCCAATTGGAGTCCATGGGGACTTGTTAAATTTGGCTGGTGCCAAACTTTCTGGTGCAGTGCTATTCCCAAGCGCACACGCAAGTGTACATGGTCGTTCAAGTAATACAGTGGCTCTTCATGAGCCGAATATCGATCCCACAGGGACTTGTATTTAACAAGCGATGTAATTCAAGAGTTACTATTCAAATTGAACAAGTCTGATTTGTAACCAAGAGAGATTTAGTTTTTTTTTTATAACTACAAAATAGCAATAACAATGATAATTAAATTGGATTGTAAACAATATATGGAGAGTTCCAGGGTCGAGGCAATTACTTTACATTCATGCCTAACTATGGTTTCTAGCCGGTGTTAGTGTTTACCCTGATTGTTGATATTCAACTTGGGAATGGTCCTCCTCTAAGTATCCTACCCAAATTAATCTCATAAGTACCTCATTGAGAAGTGATATGATTCTTCACTTTGGATGCATTATACAATCTTCCCGTCTCATTAACCAAGTGGGGCGTTTAGATATATTGTTATCCTAACCACAAATCATTCATTAACAATCAATATATAACCATTAAAGACATGATCCACACTCCTTACATTCTTCATTCCATCTCTCCACTCCAATTTTCAATTTGTTTTGAGACTAAGATTTATCCTAAAGTTCATGAAGCTTTAGAGTAGTAAGACAAGAATGCAAGAACGATCACATGACTTGATAAACGAACAAACCAACTATAAAACCATAATTAAACAATCATGTTGTAGCCTCAACCCTAGAATGAGGGTGTTTATCCACAAATAGTTATACAAACAATCCCCATAAAAGAGTTCATCAATCAATAAAGATTACAAGAAAGAAAAGTCAAGGAAGAAAGAACCCTAGTTTGAGCTCTCCTTGCCTTCTCCTCCTCTCCAATTAGTGTGTCTTCCAAGGGATTTCAAAATATGTGTGAAATTGTGGCCAAGTAATCATTTTATAGTGCTTTAGTTTATCGATGAGGTGTCCCAAAATAATCCCATGCATTTATAACTTTACCCCCACTTAAAAATAAGTTAAAAACCAACTTTGGGTCGGCTTTGGGGTTGGTGCGTCGCATGGCTATCGCAAGCCCAATCCAGTGGATTGGTGTGGACCATGGTATGGTGTAAACCATCTTATCCATGATGTAGGGTGTGTATCACACCTCTCACATGCTCGATGAAGGGTGCGGCGCACACCCTAGCTCATGCCATGGAGGGTTGCATCCATTCTTCTCTCGCTTCGCTCTTTTCCCTTACTCCCGTACGTCTTATGGCTTGGTTGTGGGATTGATTTAGATTCAATAGATACTAAAATTGTCCCCATAGAAATCTCAACACACTTTTAAATCCATAAAACACAATAGAACACATAAAAGTATACTAGACCAAGCTTAGCTCAAGCTAGCGACACTAGTTTCCTCGTCTAAATTCTAATTAATCATTTTGACTCTTGACTTGATTCAAATGCACTTTAAACACTATGAAAATGTACTTTAACACACACATACACATATATACACTTTATATCTCAATAAAATTATCCTCAAAACTAAGCAAAAGGGGCATAGATAATGACACTTAGGAGTACAAATACGCCTAAGATCACCACCCTACACATAAAGACTTGTTCGTCCTGGAACAACTTTTCACATTAATCACCATCAAGGATGATTCTAACATTATGACTACAACACACTCAAGCTAGAACCACACTAACCACATGAATAACAAGTTCTATATTTGGTATGTCATATTACAACTTTGAAACACATGAATATTACTTCAAAACCTCCTAGCCTCAAGAATTGACTCTACCAAATTGTTAAACTCATGCATATTACTTAACAATGAGATTATATATGTCACCTATCTATCATCAAACATGCACCAAATCACAAGAGAGTCACCCATATTCACTCATAGATATGTAATTCATCACAAGAATGGGTGTACGAATCAAATTTCGCTCACTCGCACAAAGAATCCACATGTCACATAAGATGAACCATAAGCTTGACCTTAGTGTAGTACTCCACTAATATCAGAATGTCAAAGCTCAAGATCAAGTAGGACTTTAAGGGTTGTAATGTAGGCTAAGGGACGGGTAGGAACTATTTGGTTAAGAATAGTGACTATCTTCCCTAAGCGCTTTACTACACCATAATTTCCACTAAACTCACCTACAACCAACTTATTTTACACTATTATCATCTTCCCAACTTTCTTTTGTTTTTCCCCCCCTCTTTAAGCTAGAGTACACATTTTTTGTAGGGAGTATTTGCTATCAACACATGATTCACTTTTGATCAATTTTTCTTTCCATTTCATTACTTCTTACCAGCAACACATATACTTCTTAACACACCATAAGCTATTTCCTTGGGGCATCACTTTCATTTTTTTCCTTCTTTAATTTCACACTCCTTAACATCTTAATTTTTTAACTAAAATGATTAGGAGTTTTAGATCAAATTATGGTCAATCAAAAGAAAAGGATTAAGCTACATATAATTTTACCAAAGAATAGGCTAAAGTCTCAATAGGCTAACTATGATCATACAAAAAGGGTAGATAAAGTGGGTATAAAACATGGCTATCAAAGAAATACCTATATCATTTCCTAAACTCAACACTCTTTATTTTGCTTTGCAAACACACTGGGTAAGTTCTGGACATCAATGTGCTCATGGAATATAACAAAAACCTCACTCACACATGGCATATGTTCAAATCAAGACGGATCATTATAGAGTCTATGCCAAGCAATAGAAAGAATTTAACACTAAGCCAACATCACACAAGAGTCATATAAAAGAGCCTAGGTGTCTCAAAGTAGTCATTCAATTCACTACATTTGCGTCAACATTCAAAACCAGCTTGTATCAAGTGATCATGCGTAGCATCTAATTAGAGCATCTCTAAAATTTTAAAATTACTCCTAAAAATTAAAAAGGATACTGGGTTCAAAAGGCGTCCCCTCAAAAAAGAATCAAAAAGAAAAATTGAGGGGTGGATGAAGTGTGCTCCTAAATGAAACTAAAAATTTCTAAAAGAAAATCATTTTGTATTTTTTTCTAATTTTCAATACATAAGAAAAAAGTAAATAACCAAATACCCAAAAGACTCTTATAGCATGCTCCACCCTAACCAAATAGGAAGATTTCCTACCCCACACTTAAAATCACACTTTGTCCCTAAAGTACAACTTAAAAGTAAGGATATAAATACTCCCTGAGGCCACTAAGCTTAGATAGTAGCATCATAATCATCAAGGAGGTTCGGGGGACCCCACGCTCAATTTTTGCCATGCTTCTTAGCTAAGATCTCAGGTACTCAAACTTCCCCTAGTATGCAAAACAAAACAAACAAAAATAAAGGTGATACTAAATAAAAACCAAAAACTAAAAATACTACCTTAACTTGGGCTGCCTTCCAAGCAGCGCCTGATTTAATGTCACGGCATGACTCAAATCACAACTCTCATCCATAGTCTCTCATCTCCTTCCTCCTACTTGGAGACTATCTTTTCCTTCTTTTATAGCCTCTCAAATGTTCACAATTGAGGTCTGCAACTTTTCTTGCCTCCATCTTTTTATGATGCCAATCAAGTTATGGGGATTTATGCTCATTGTTCGATTCAGGAAACTTTATGAGAATGTCCAAAGAGGTAATTAGTGGTTTGCATTCTACCACCCTATACTCATCCACTTCCATAGCTGTGATAATACATAGATATCTATAGTGTGAGAGTGTGTTGAGTGATTTGTACACTCTAAAGACCACCTTTTTATCATTCAATCTCATCTTGAGAGTCCCTTCTCTCATATCTATCAATGCTCCACCAGTGGCCAAGAATGAGTACCCCAATATGATTGGTACCCTATCATCTTAATCAAAATCAAGAACAATAAAATCAGCAGGAATAATGAACTTACCAACCTTAATAAGAACATCTTCTATGATTTTTTTGGGTCTTACTCTAGTTCTGTCCACCATTTGTAGGATCACCACGGAGGGCCTTGGCTTTCCCAAACCAAGAGTATTAAAAAATAAAAGGGGCATCGCATTGATGCTTATCCCCAAATCACTCAAGGCGTGGACCATATCACTTTCACTAATTTGTATGGGGAGGGTGAAACTCCCAGGGTCCTTGGACTTTTATTACCACAGAACTGCACTCTTTAGTAAGTACCACTGTCTCAATATCACCAAGCCTCCTTTTATTTGTCACCACATCTTTCAAGTACTTAGCATACTTTGGCGGCATTCCCTGTAATACATCTGCAAGAGGAAGGTTAATGTGAAGCTCTCTGAAGATGTCAAAGAACTTCTTGAAACAAGCATCTTTCTTTGCTTTGTTGAACTTTTAAGGGAAAGGTGGTGGTGGCATGTTCGAAGTTTCTCAACTGGATCTCCTTTGGGTGTTCAGACTTCCCCTTTTCATTGGCAATTTTAGGCTCAACCTGCTTGGGTATGATCAATTTAGCTTGAACCTCATGATTTTTATTTGGATGTACATCACCTAATTCTTTCCAGTTCTTCAATGTGATTGCCATAACTTTCTTAGGAGATTTCTCTGTACCACCCGATAGACCCCTTTGATGTCTTGAATTCTGCACCTGAGCTAACTGACCCATTTGTATCTCCAAGTTCTTTTGGCCAAGTTTCTGATTTTTGATTTCTGCAGCCATCTATTCTTGGTTAGCAATAATCTTTTTCAGAGTCTCTTCCATACTATTGGCCTGTGTGATCATATGCCTACCTTGTTGCTGCTGAAACTACTGAGATTGGTCTTGATTATTTCCCCAAGAGTAGTTGGGTTGAGCCTGTAAATTGCGGATGTAGGTGTTACCATAAGTTTGATTTCCTCTCTGTGCTACCTACAAAATTTATTGATTCTGGATTTGCCGCACAATAGTCTGAAGAGTTACCACCATTACCATAAGTTTCACACCAAGTTTGAACCTATTGCACTGCATTAACCTGCGCCTGAGGTTGAGCCACACTCTATTTGTTAAATTGGGATATCATCTGATTTTGAAAGTTGGACAACTATGCAGCTAATGTTGTGATTCCATCTACCTCAATCATACCTATAGGCTTTTTCACCATGCTTTTAGACATATCACCATTCCAGTCTAGATTACCTTGTGCAATACTATTCAGGAGAGTGTATAGCTCATCATAATTTTTTTCTAAGGCTTGACCTCTTATAGCTGAATCTAGCAAAATTTTTATATTATGGTCAAGGCCTTCAGCAAAAGTGTGAGCCAGTACATTATTAGTTCAACAATTCCACCATATTCTGCTTCAGCTCAAATCTTTTTTCTGTGGCTGGCTTTTGAATACAGGAAGTCACATTAGTTGCGAGTAGGATTACCACATCATGCAGTGTCTTGCGAAGTGGTGGTTGTTCGTCACCCATTATCGCAGGAACGTTCTCATGAACTTGTGCCTAAAACTTTTTCCTGCAAAGTCAGTAGCTAAGACCAAGTTGTTAGCACTTATCAAACAAAATAGTAAAACTGAAAATTAGAAGGCTCCTAATTTTCAAGTCCCTGGCAACAGCGCCAAATAATTTTCTCTCCCAAGAGCACACACAAGTGTATGTGGTCGTACAAGTAATACAGTGGCTCTACATGAGCCAAATATTGATCCCACAGGGACGTGTTTAACAAACGATCTAATTCAAGCATTACTATTCAAATTGAACAAGTGTTCTTTGTTACCAAGAGAGATTTAGTTTATTTATTATAAATACAGAATAGAATTAACAGAGATAAGTAAATTGGATTGTAAACAATATATGGAGAGTTCCAGGGTTAAGGTAATTAATTCACATTCATGCCTAACTATGGTTTCTAGCTAGTGTTAGTGTTTATCGTGATTGTTGATCTACGGGGTTGATATTCACCTTTGGAATATCCATCCTCTAAGTATACTACCCAAATTAATCTCATAACTACCTCATTGAGAAGTGATATGAGTCTTCACTTTGGATGCATTAAACTATCTTCCTGTTTCATTAACTAAGTGGGGTGTTTAGATATATTGCTATCCTAACGGCAAATCATTCTTAAACAATCAATATATAACAATTAAATACATGATGCACACTCTTTACATTCTTCATTCCATCTCTCCACTCCTATGTTCAATTCGTTTTGAGACTCAGATTTATACTAAAGTACATGACACTTTAGAATAGTAAAAGAAGAATGCAAGAACAATCACATAACTTGATAAATGAATAAATCAACTATAAAACCATAATTAAACAATCATGTTGTAGCCTCTAACCTATAATGAGGGTGTTTATACACTCATATTCATACAAACAATCTCCATAAAAGAGTTCATCAATCAATCAAAATTACAAGAAAGAAAAGTCAAGGAAGAAAGAACCCTAGTTTGAGCTCTCCTTGCCTTCTCCTCCTCTCCAATTCGTGTGTCTTACAAGGGATTTCAAAATATGTGTTTAATTCTGGCCAATTACTTCTATTATAGTGCTTTAGGTTATCCATGAGGTGTCCCAAAAGAATCCCATGCATTTACAACTTTTCCCCCACTTAAAAACTAGTTAAAAACCAACTTTGGGTCGGCTTTAGGGTTGGTGCATCTCATTGCCATCGCACGCCCAATATAGTGGCTTAGAACATACCATGGTGAAGCACGCACACTTCCCATGCGTGATGGAGGGTGCGGTTCACACCATAGCCCATGTCATGGAGGGTTGCGTCCACTCTTCTCTCGCTCTTTTCCCTTGCTCCCGTACGTCTTATGACTTGGGTGTGGGATTAATTTAGCTTCCATAGATCCTCCAATGGTCCTATACAACATATTAACACACTCTTAGGTCCATAAAACATAATATAACACATCAAAGTATACTAGAACAACCATAGCTCAAGCTAGCGACACTAATTTCCTTGTCTAAGTTCTAATTGATCATTTTGACTCTTGACTTGATTCAAATGCACTTTAAACACTATGAAAATGTAATTTAACAAAAACATACTCATATATACACTTTATAGCTCAATAATCACCTTAAATTATACTCAAAACTAAGCAAAAAGATCATGGATAATGACACTTAAGAGTGCAAATACGCCTTAGATCTTGCAGCTACTTTAGCGGCCAAGAGACAGCTTTAGCGGTGGCTATGATTTGATTTAGTGGACCCATATTAATTGGCTCTAAACCACTTTAGAAGATCTTATCCAGCTAAAACCTGGTCGCTTTAGCAACCTTAGGGCGCTTTAGCAGTCATTTAGCTGTTAAAGCGACCATCACTGGTACTTATATATCTATATTTAACTTATCTCTCTTATAGCTTCAATTATAATTGTTAAACCACCATTCTAGACCATTGTAAGATGACAAAATTAAGGGGAATCAAGTACTAGTGTTGGGTTGATTTAGCGGCATTATAGTGATCATTTTATCCTCGTTATCTTCCTAAGTTCCGCGCAAACTCTAATTTAATACTCTATTTTAGTTTTTATATTTCAAACTATATTGGTACTGATTGTAGAGTTTGAGCTCGGAATGAGCTATATTTATGTGGCAAATAATACTTGAGCTGAGTGGGACGCTGTGATGATTTTAATTTCATGATTCCACAAGTGGACCCTATATGGGATTTTTAGTCCAATTTCTATATAGGAGCATTTATACGCAATATGGGTATCGGCATTTCTCATATTTATGCATAAATCATTGTTTTGATAGTGTGGCAGTGCTCGGAGGCTTCTCGAAAGGGAAAAGCTCTGGTATAGAGGTTTCGGTGAGGTCCGATGGCGTCCAGGTAGGCTATGCTTACCCTTCTTTTAGATTGAGCTTAATTATGGTATTAGTGTATTATTGTGCTAGTTTTGGATAGGTATTTTTCTCCTGATTGTTGTTTTAGCACTTTATTTGTTATTTAGCTGGTTAGGGTCCCTTTTTGATAGAATTTAGGCTCGTTCTTCCCTATATTAGTATATTATAATCCTTTAGGACTAAAGTTAATGCTTATAGTACCTTGAGATGGGACTGGGAAGCCTTAGACTAGATGTAGGTCTATTCTACCTTAGGTTGGGTTATCAGGACCCCATAGTGGGTCTTGCTACCCTTTTAGGAAAAATATTTGATATGAATTTCCTTTAGACTTACTTGGACTCATGACTACTATATTAGGCTATTACTTGGGGTTGGGATCGACTTAGACTTAATTGCTTACTTGATTAGCTCTTTTCGCTGGGTAGGATAGTAACTGACCCCTGACCGCTCTTTTTTAACCTAGAAAAGGTAACTCGCTTGGACTTAATAGACTTAGTCGCTCGAGAATTAATTAGATGGATAGATGAATTTGAGATAGACCTGGCACCCCAATACTTTTGCTAGTTACTTTGTGTTCTTATCTATATATATACATGTATATCGATACTAGTTTAGGCTTGTCGTATACTCTATTGCTATTATTATAAGTCTTGGTTTGAGTCTGACATTAGTTTATGGATATGGTTTGCTCCTGATGAGATCATCTATTACATTATGGTTTACCACTTATGAGTTCTGGTTTGAGTTCGACATCAGTCTATAACTATGAGTTAGGTGTTCTAGTGTTCTGGCAGTTGTACTTGGTTCTAATATGGGAGTTTTAACGGTTGTATATAGATTATTTGGCCTTTTGTTACTATCCACTATTTTTGGTTTGAGCCTGGTGTTTGGCCTCTTGTTATTATCCACTAATCTAGTTCAGACCCGGTACATACTTTATTATGGTTCTGGGATTGGGAAATTATTTGAGACTAGTATAGTTAAATGTTATTTATGCTTCTAACCTTAGATTTTCTCTTGTTTGCATAGTCTGAGCTTATGGGGGCTCGATAGGGTTATTTGTCTTCTAGTGTATACGCCTTCTAGGCTTATGGGGGTCCAGTTAGGTTGTTTCTGCTATTTTATGGTTTACTTAGTTTACACTCTCGTACTTTAATTATTCTTTTACTATATTTGAGCTAAGTCGACCGATGATGCCTACTGAGTACCCAATTTTTATGGTACTCCTACTGCACTTCTGCATCTTTTCCTTGATGTAGATTTGAGTACAATCCACCAACACTGATGTTATCCTAGGGCCTTACTACTAATTCATATACGGGGTTAGCTTTCTAGTGTCCAGAGCTGATCCTCCTTCTTTTGCTTTAGTGATAGTCTTTTGCATTCCAAGACTACTATGTATATATGAATATTTTGGATACTGTCTAGTGCTCTTCTTTTTAGTTATAGTGGCTCTTGTACCGGCCTTACCAGGTCTTGGGAGGGATTTATTTTGTATATTTTGTCCTCTTCCCTCTTTTGTACTATATGTTATGTATGTATATCTTTTTTGCTTCCACATATACTATTGTTATTATTGGTTTCATTCTTATTTCCTTTTTTCTTTCACCCGTTAGCCCATTACTTGCCATTCTAGGCTACGACTTGGCTTACCTACTGGTGGGTTGAAGTAGGTACCATCATTATCTAAGAAATTGGGTCGTGACAACTTGGTATTAGAACATAGATTCATTAGTATCTTGGTACAAGAGACAGTGTCTAGTAGAGTCCCATAAATTGGTACAGAGACGTCTGTAACCTATCTTCGAGAGGCTCCGGGACATTCTTAGGAAAAATCTCATCTTTTTGGTTCACTTTCATGTATTGTGTCTATGTTGGTTTCTAGATTCATATTTGTTTCACTCTTTTGCAGACGGTTAGAATATGAGGGTATGGCAACAGGGGATAAAGACCCCAAGCCTGCCGCAAAATCTCTAATTAGAGGTAGAGGTTAACCTCGAGTTTGAGGGCAGCCTAGAGTTGTAGCCCCAGCTCGAGATCAGGCTAGGGAGATATTTCTAGATCTTATTATTACTTCTAAGCCAGAGATAGCACTAGAGATTCAACTACCACAGTAGTATATTGGCCAGAGGACAGCCCAGGTCCCACCTGGGTTTATATCTTCTTTAGTTCTTTGTGATGGATTAGTGTAGCTTTTGGGGTTAGTTGGTGGTCTACTGATGGATAGGGCATAGACATCCGCTCAGGGGGTAGCTTAGCGTGGACTTGGTATACGGGTGCACCCTGTAACTGTGGCTCTAAGATCAGAGGTTCTGCCAGCACTGGTAGTTTCATAGCTTGTAGTAGCCCAGCCAGTTATGACTGTGGAGGAGAAGAAGATGTTGGGCTGGTTTCTAAGATTGAATATACCCAGGTTTGTTGGGTCCCCAGGAGAGGATACTTATGAATTCCTTATAAGTTGTGAGGAGAGGCTACATAATTTTGGGTTGGTTGAGTCACACGGAGTGGACTACTATACTTGTCTTCTAGACAGAGCAAAGAGGTAGTAGTGGAAGAGTTATCTTGATTCTCGTCAGGCTGGATCTCTTTCTAAGACTTGGACTCATTTCTCGAAGGCTGTCTTACAAAAGTACATACCTTGAAGCATGCGTGAACACTTGAGGGATGAGTTTTTGCATTAAGATAGGGTTCAATAAATGTGGCCGAGTCTGAGGATAAGTTTTACGATCTATCCAGGCATGCCACCATGATTCTACCTATAGAGTATAAGAGGATTTGGTGTTTTGTTAGAGGGTTGAGACTACCTCTTTACAGGGCTACTCAGAGTTTGGTGACTATAGGGAGGTCTTTTACTAATATTATTAATGACGCCTATACTATAGAAGAGATGGATTACAAGGCTCAAAGGGTTAGTGATAAGCGGCCCCATTATCAGGGCAGTTATATTAGGAGCCACAATGGCCCACAATTCTAAGGTTGAGGATTTCAGGGTAGGTACCCTCTGCGTTAGTCTCATTGGTACCAATCTCAGTCTAGTTGGCCCTTTCAGGTAGCGTTTCAGATTTCAGATAGAGGTTAGCCCAGTTATGGTAGTTTGTGTGGTCAGAGTAGTAGTCAGCCTTCGATGGGTGTTCATTAGGGTCATCAGGCTGTGGAGGTTATTCAGGGCTAGTCGAACCTTCTCGTCAGGTTAGAGTGCCCGGGGTGTATAAGTATGGTGATGTTGGTCACTTTGATAAAGAGTATCCTCGTTGTGGGATGATTGAGCCTTTAACATAGGTTGTTTAGCCAATTAGAGTAGTGCCACCTCTAGCTAAGGGTGGTACTCAGGGTTACAGGGTGGTTCCCAGGGTTTTAGAGGTGGTCATCAGATAGGTAGGAGAGGTGGTAGGGCAGGCACCCTATTCGGTGTCGGATAGAGTCATTTATATGTTGTTCCTGGTAGGCTTGATGCTAAGGCTTCAGATACTGTGATCATAGGTACAATTTCAGTATGCCATTTGCCAGCTTCTGCTTTATTTGATCCCTGCTTTATATTTTTGTATATTTCTTCTTATTATGCACCACGATTAGGGTTGTCTTGGGAGCCTTTATCTTTGCCATTACATGTAGCTACTCCTGTGGATGATTTTTTAGTAATGGATCGGGTATATAGATCATATTTTGTGACTGTTTGGGAGTATGATACTCAAGTTGATCTCATTATGTTAGATATGTTGGATTTTGACATAATTTTAAGCATGGACTGGTTATCTCGCTATCATGTGGTCTTGGATTTCTTTGCCAAGATTGATACCTTAGTCATGCCTGGCATACCCCCAGTTATGTTATAGGGTTTATTTAGCCATGTCCTGATGGGGATTATTTCTTAGATTTAGGCTAAGAGACTGGTATCGAGGGGTTATGAGTCATTCCTCACTTATGTTTGGGATGTTAGTATTGAGAGTCCTTTGCTTGACTCTGTTCCTGTTATTCATGATTTTCCTAATGTTTTTCCTGCCGATCTACCAGCCTTCCTTTTGAGCGTGATATAGAGTTTGCCATTGACCTCGAACCGGGAATCCAACCTATTTCTATGGATTCTTACCATATGGCCCTTATCGAGGTAAATGGGCTAAATATTCAACATCAAGATCTTTTGGGAAAAGGTTTCATCTAATTGAGTGTATTACCTTGAGGTGCTCCAGTTCTATTTGTGAAGAAGAAGGATGGTTCTATGCACATGTGTATCAACTACAGGTAGTTGAATAAGGTCAAAGTCAAGAATAAGTATCCTATTCCTCATATCAATGATTTATTTGACCAACTTTAAGGTGCGACAATGTTTTCTAAGATTTATTTGAGGTCTGGTTACCATCAGTTGATGATTAGGGCAGAGGACATCCCTAAGACAGCCTTCAGGACTCATTACATTATTACGAGTTCCTAGTGATATCTTTTGGGTTGACCAATGCCCCAGTAGCTTTTATGGACTTGATGAACCATATTTTAAAGCCTTATTTAGTCTCCTTCATGATTATTTTCATCGATGATATCCTTGTTTATTCAAGGAGTAGGGAGGATCACGAGCAACATTTGAGGACTATTCTCCATACTTTGAAAGATCATAGGCTTTATGTCAAATTCTCAAATTGTGAGTTCTGGCTTGAGTTTGTAGCTTTCTTAGGGTACGTGGTGTCCAAGGATGGAATTATGGTGGACTCAACAAAGATTGAGGCTATTTGTGATTAGGCTAGGCCTACGTCTCCTACTGAGGTTTGTAATTTTATTGGGCTAGCAGGCTACCATAGGTGATTCATTCAGAGATTTGCTACTATTGTAGCCCCTATGACCATATTGACTTGGAAAGAGGTCTCATTTTAGTGGTTCGATTGTTATAAGGTGATCTTTCTTAAGCTCAAGGTCTTGCTAACTTCTGCTCCTATATTGACTCTTTCTGTTGAGGGTGAGGGGTTTATTAATTATTGTGATGCTTTTGGTGTTGTTTTGCGGTGTATTCTGATGCAGCGAGGCAGAGTTATTACATATGCATCGAGGTAGCTGAAGGTGCATGAGCGCATCTACCTCACTCATGATTTAGAGTTAGGAGTGGTAGTGTTCATGCTTAAGATTTGGAGGCATTGTTTGTATGGTGTTTGCTATGAGATCTTTACTGACCATTATAGTCTTCAGTACATTATGACCCAGAGGGAGCTAAATTTGAGGTAGCATAGATGGATTGAGTTGTTAAAGGACTATGATATCTCTATTTTATACCATTCGAGCAAGGCGAATGTGGTAGCAAACACCTTGACTAGAAGGCAGTGAGTATGGGTAGGCCTTCATTTTAGTTTCTAAGCAACCATTGACCTTGGACATTTAGTCCTTAGCCAACTTGATGGTTTGACTTGATATTTCTGACTCCAGGAGGATTTTTGCTAGTTTTAAGGCTATATCTACCTTGTTAGAGCAGATTCAGGATCGTCAATTTGAGAATAACAGACTTGTTGGCATTTGAGTTCAAGTGTTAAGAGGTGAGTCCAGGAGAGCTACCTTGGATTTTAAGGGCATTCTGAGATTTAACAGTCGTATTTGTGTTTCGAGGGTCAGATAGTTGATTCAGTTGATACTTTGAGAGGCTCACAACTCTAGATATTCTATTCATCTCAGGACAGCTAAGATGTATATAGATTTATGGTAGCATTACTAGTGGAGTGGTATGCGGAGAGATATATTAGAGTTTGTGGCTCGGTGCCTACGTTGTCAGCAGGTGAAGGTTGAGCATCAGAGACCTGGTGGATTGCTTTAGAGGCTACCCATTTCTTAGTGTAAATAAGAGCGGATCACTATGGATTTTGTAGGTGGTTTGCCCTGCTCGATGCCTATGTTATCAGCAGGTGAAGGTGAGCATCAGAGACCTGGTGGATTACTTTAGAGGCCACCCATTCCTAAGTGGAAATGGGAGCGGATCACTATGGATTTTATAGGTGGTTTGCCCCGCACTTCTCGTGGTTCTGATAGCATTTAGGTCATCATGGATCGATTAACCAAGTCTGTCAATTTCATCCTCTTCAGACTTCCTACAATGCTAAGAGGTTGGCTTGTATCTATATTTGAGAGGTGGTTCGCCTTCATGGAGTGCCCGTGTCTATTATTTTAGATTAAGGCTCTCAATTCACTTCTAATTTTTGAAGGACATTTCAAGATGAGTTGGGTACCTAGGTTAAACTTAGCACCACCTTTCACCCCTAGAATGATGAGCAGTCAGAGCGAACTATTTAAGTTTTGGAAGATACGCTCCATGCTTGTGTTTTGGATTTCAGAGGTCAGTAGGACTAGCTTTTAGCTTTGGTGGAGTTTGCTTATAATAACAGCTATCATTCGATTATCCAAATGGCACCATTCAAGTCGTTGTATGGTAGGAGTTGTCGATCTCCAGTTGGTTAGTTTGACAATTCTGAGGTTAGGTCTTGTGGTACAAATTTGCTTTACGAGTCATTGGACCGAGTTCAGGTGATTTAAGATAGGCTACGAACAACTCAGAAAAGACAGAAGAGTTATACTAACCATAGGTTTTGTGCTTTGATGTTCAGAGTTGGTCACTGATTCTTTCTATGAGTATCACCCGTGAAGGGTGTGAGGAGGTTCTAGAGGAGGGGTAAGCTCAGCCCCAAGTATATTGGACCATTTAAGATCCTACGGATAGTTAGGGTAGTAGCATATGAGTTAGATTTGCCTCTAGTCTTTTCAGCCATCCATCCAGTCTTTTATGTAACAATTTTACGGTAATATATTCTGGATAAGTCTTACGTGCTTCAGTGGGACTCGGTTGAGTTGGATGAGAGGTTGACCTTTATTGAGGGGCCTGTGTCTATTTTAGCCAGAGATGTCAGCTGGTTGCACTGCAGAGATATCCCTATGGTTAAGGTTCAGTGGTGACACCGTCTAGTCGAAGAAGCTACCTGGGAGATCGAGCGTGATATGCAAACCTAGTATCCTCATCTCTTCGAGCCTTCAAGTACATCTTGATCCTTTACTTTCATAGATGAAAGTCCTTTTAGTAGTGGATGTAGTAATGACCCTCCAGGTCATTATCTACATCTTCATGCTTTTTCTACATTTAGAGCTTTCCTATAGCTGCCCTAGGTCATTTATGACTTGATGGGATAGTTCGATTATAGGGTAGTTTATTTGGTTTTTAGAGCCATTTTCTTATTTTGGAGCTTTTAAAGTTAAGAATAGGGTCTCGGGCTAAACTTCATGTAAACGGCCTCGGATGTCGATTCTGATAGTCTCATCAACTCTAGAATGTCAATTTTATACTAGGGGACCCTTGGCTTGGTCCTGAGGCTTTCAGACTCATTTTAGGCTATTGGGTGGAATTTGGCTAAAACAACCCCTTGAGGTCTGGGACCCACTTTTTATTGAAATGACCCAGGATGAAAATTTTAATAGCGTCGTTGAGTCTGGAATGTCAAATTTGATAGGGTAGCATAGTTTATTTGCGAGCATATCCCGAGCACTCGGTTGGAGTCCATTAGGACTTGTTGGATTTGGCTGGTGCCAAATTTTCTGGTGCAGCTGCTTAAGCAACTCTGGAGCATTTTAGTAGAGCTTGGACAACTAAGGCCTAGTCGCTTTAGCGACCATAGGGCACTTAAGCGGTCATTTAGCTGCTAAAGCAGCCATCATTTAGCACACACACACACATTTCACTTCTCTCTTTTTCAGCTTCAATTCTAAGTATTAAACCACTATTTTATACCATTGTAAGCTTAGAAAATTGAAGGAAATCGAGTACCTGCTGCTGGGTTGACTTTGTGGCATTGTGGTGATCATTTTATCCTCGTTATCTCCGTAAGCTCCGTATAAACTCTAGTTTAATTCTTTGTTTTAGTTTATTATTTTGAACTATATTAATACTGATTTTAGGGTTGTTTAAGCTTGAAATTGGGTATGTTTATATGGAAAATGATCCTTGAGCTGAGTGGAATGTTGTGACGATTTCAATTTTATGATTTTACAAGTCGGACCCACATGAGATTGTTAGTCGAATTTCTGACCTGAAGCATTTATACGCACTATGGGATATTTTCACTCATTTTGATACATAGATTATTGTTTTGATAGTGTGGCAGTGCTTAGAGGCTTCTCGAAAGGGAAAAGCTCTGGTATAGAGGTTTCGACGAGGTCTCGATGGCGTCCAGGTAGGCTAGGCTTACCTTTCTTTTAGATTGAGCATAATTTTGGTATTAGTGTATTATTATGCTAGTATTAGGTGGGTAGTTTTTTCCTAATTGTTGTTTTAGCACTTTATGTCTCATTTATCCTATTATGGCCCCTTTTTGGTAGACTTTGGGCATGTTCTTCCCTACATTAGAATATTATCATCCATTAGGACTAGAGTTAGTGCTTATAATACCTTGAGATGGAATTGGGAAGCCTTAGACTAGATTCATGTAGGTTCTACCTTAGGTTGGGTTATCAAGATCCCATAGTAGGCCCCACTACCCTTTTAGATATAATGTTTGATGTGAAGTTCCTTTAGGATTAGTTTGAATCACGACTACTACCTTAGCTATTACCTTGGGTTGGGGTCGACTTAAACTTAATTGCTCACCTGATTAGCTCTTTTCCAAGGGTAGGATAGTAACTGACCCTTGACTGCTCCTCCTTGACCTAGAAATTGGAACCCACTTGGCCTTAGTGGACTTAACCACCTGAGACTCAATTAGATGAATTAGATATAGACCTAGCACCACTGGACTTCTGTTAGTTACTTCGTGCTTTTGTATTCCGAAGCCCCGGTGAATGGTGGTCGTAATGTGTATATATATATATATACATGTATTTCAATTTCGGTTTAAGCCTAGCGTATACTCTATTGCTATTATTATGAATCTTGGTATGAGTCTGGTATTGATTTATGGCTATGGTTTGCTCTTGATGAGATCATCTATTACGGTTATGGATTACCATTTATGAGTTCCAATTCGAGTATGGCATCAGTTTATGACTACGCCTTGGGTGTTCTGTTGTTAATTATGGTTATTATTGGGAGTTCTGGCAGTTGTACTTGGTTCTGGTATGGGAGTTCTAATAGTTGTAGATGGATCATTTGGCCTCTTGCTAGTATCCACTATTTCTGATTCGAGCCCGGTACATACTTTCATTATGGTTTTGGGATTGGGAAGTTATTTGAGACTGGTACAGTTAAAGGTTATTTATGCTTCTTACCTTATATTTGCTCTTGTTTTCACCCTCCGAGCTTATGGGGGCTTGGTATGGTTATTTGTCTTCTTGTGTGAGCCTTTTGGGCTTATAGGGGTCCACTTAGGTTGTATTTAGGCCTTTACTTTCACCTATTTCCTTTTTTCATTCCTTAGCATGGCATATTATTTACATTTCTGCCTTTTTACTATTAACTTAGCTTATACTCTCGCACTTTAAGTATGTTTTTACTATATTTGAGCTCAGTCGGCCAATGATGCCTACTGAGTACCCATTTATTTTGGTACTCATACTACACTTTTTCATATTTTCCTTGATGCGATTTGAGTACGAGCAACCTATGCTGACGTTATCCTCGGGCCTTATTACTGATTCGGATACGGGGTGAGCTTTCTAGAGTTCAGAGCTGATCTTCCTTCTTCTGCTTCAGTGATAGCCTTTTGCATTCTGAGACTACTGTGTATATATGTATATTTTGGATACTGTCTAGTACTTTTCTTTTTGGTTATAGTGGCTCTTGTACCGGCCTTACCAGGTCTTGGGATGGATTTATTTTGTATATTATTTCCTCTTCCCTTTCTTGTACAGTATGTTATGTATGTATATCTTTTCAGCTTTCACCTATATTATTGTTATTATTGGTTTCATTCTTGTTTCACTTTTTGTTCCTCTCGTTAGCCCATTACATGTTGTTCCAAGATATGGCTTGGCTTACCTATTGGTGGGTTGAAGTAGGTGCCATCATGACCTGAAAAATTGGGTCGTGACACATCATCAAGAGGCCTGAAAGTAGTCCCCTCATAATGACTTAGATGACGAGTCATTGCAAGTGACAATGCATCGCCGCAACTACTATGGTAACAACTAGCGTTTTCATGATAGCAAGGTGCTCTCTTTTATTTGAATACCCACCTATGGCTTTGATTGTTATTACTTTTGCAGGAGCTATGATGTCATTCCTTACGGCAATCACCGAAATATTACAGAATAATCTAAAGAGGGTCATTCGTTATTCAACTTGCAGTCAATTAGGCTATACGATCTTTGCTTGCGGCATCTCTAACTATTTGGTTAGCTTCTAGATTATAATGAATCACACCTTTTTCAAAGTATTATTATTCCTGACTTCTTCACAATTCAACAGTTTTAAATACATTTCCCTAGGGGGTTTTGTACTTCTCTATTTCTTAGACCTATACTATGTCATTGTAATGGTATTTTGAGAGGGATTAAAAGGGATTAGTCGATCCATTACTCTCATTTTAACCCAAACACTCAAAAAACATAACAGAAGAGTGATTCTTTTCTCTTAAGTCCCAAGAAGCTAGGGTTCTTCTCTAAAAGCACCATGTCCATGTTGTTCTTAGAAAAATTCTCCAAATTTTAGGTATATGGGTATTCAATGAGGGCCTCCTTTCGCCCTCATGCCCAAAGATGTTTTCAAGTTCGGTTTTTATGAAATTCATGAATTAGGGCAAGTTCCCAAGTATTCCAATTTTATGATTTCTTTCAGTATTTGTGTTTTTGAACATCATATGACCATGAATATTAGTTTATGCATGATTTTAAATAAGGCTTTTATATATATTAGCTTGTTATGAACACACTCTCTCAGATTCGTAAAAATTAACATGAAACATTTGTTTGATGTATAATTTCAGATGAGTATTCAGTATACCATGTTTATCATGATTTTCAAAGATAGTAAATTGCATATAACTAGTTCCATGATTTCAGTCATCTTTAGTTACAGTAAATTGAACTAGTTTATGTATTTTACTCAGTTTTAAGTATAATTATGATCATAGGTATATGATTATGGGAGTAGTACTTAACACCGAGAGGACACGGATTTAGATAACTCAATTCCTAAACTATATGCCACCATAGGTTAAAGGGGTCCTCGCCAGTTGAGAGTGTCTCCTTTTGCCCGAATAGGCGCATGAGTGAATTCTCTCAAGTCATGATTCATACCCTTGGTAAGGTATAGAACACACTTCTAACTTGGGTTACAGGTTGGATTCCATGTTGCTCACATGGTCTTTGACGATTACGAGAACCTACCACAATTTCAGACTCAATATAGTACATGACCCTTAGTTCAGTTGTATTTGCTTAAACTCATGACTTTTCAGATTATTATTTCATATCAATGTTTATACGTATATTTATGCATCTCAGATAGGGTCATTGTACTTCAGTTCAATTTTACATCTCAGTATAGCAATTCAGTATTTATCAGCATGCTTTATAGTTGCATAGCTCACATGCTTAGTACATTCAAAGTACTAATCTAAGTACTAATCTCACACGTTTTATTGTGTTGAATCATATCATTATATAGGTTCGGTCACCCAACATTAGCCCCACAGTCGATACGTTCTAGTGCCTTTCCAACATCTAATAATTGTGAGTTCTCATTATCTGTGGATGAGAGTCTACATTTATTTTAGTATTTCTTTCTAGTTTTTAGACAGTTTAGAGTTAGCTGGGGACTTGTACCAGTAACTCTTCATTCAGTAGAGGCTTTAAGACAAACAGTTAGTTATTTCAGCTTTATGGTTATGTCAGATATTTCTAGTTTTGAAATTCAGTATTAGTGCTGGTTCATTCTACTTTTATTATATTATTTTAATTTTAGCTTTCATTCAGTATATGTATGTTATATATCAGTATTATTAGTGTCATGTCAGGCCATGGTTAGCTTGGGGTCACTTGTGGCTCTAAGTACCTTGTTACGTTCAGGGTATAGCCTCGAGCCGTGAAAAACACCAACCAAATAACCTTTAATAGCCTCAAGCTAAGCAAGAATACTGATTAACAATATTAATTACTCTAGCAGGGATCAAGTCTCAATATTCCTAACTTTCAAATTTAGAGCTAAACCTTATTGTCTCACGCCTTAAACCATGAGCTAAAGATACAAAAAGTTACCTAAATAAACTTTTCTAAATTTAATTAGTGAATCATTTATTCAATATTTTATGTACCGATTCCAAAAATAGTAACCAATGGTGAAGTAGTGGACAAAATACTAGAAATCTTGGCAACAAGCAATATGCTTAGAAGTCCCAAACCATTTAAATTGCTTGAGTACCCAAAAATGGCTCAAGTCCCAAACCATTTAAATTGCTTAGAAGTCTAGTTGCCAAATGCTCATAATTACTAATCATTAATTCCTATCTCCTCTCACTTCTTTTACAAAAACACTACAGCAAGACCAACAGAAACAACAATACGACAAGCAACACCTTTGGCAAATAGACTTAGATAGTAGTTTGTAATATGCAAATTATCAAGATAATTGAACTCACTACCTATAGTTATATAATACTAACTTTAATCATATGAGTACCTCCTCATTATTATTAAATTGTTAAAACATATAGAAATTACAACAAGGAGCATTCCTTTTATTATTTTCTTGTAACAGATTCCACAAAATCCCAAATTGACACCTCTAATTCCATTAACCCTTCAATCATTAGCCTACTATTTATATGGCATGACTATACATGGCAACTTCAATTTTAAATAATAGTCATGAAGAATTGGTTAAGTATATACCAGCTACTAGCTTCTGCAAATTTCAATCTAAAGGACAACTTATTGCGTTCAAATCTCAAGTCTCCAAGCCATAAGGAAAAAAATTGATAAACATCGATGCTTTATTTCTTCCAAAAATAAAGGGAATAAAATCCCTAATATTCTACTTCTATCAATGAATGTGACCCACAGATTTGGAGAATGGGTTGGCCCACTCCTTTTAATTCTATTAGTATTATATTTGTTTTGGTTAAAATTATCAATTAACCCTTTATTAAAATAATTGGTTATTACAAAAAGACAAGGAAGATTTTGGAAACGAAACTTGGTTATATAATAAGACTACTTGAATTGAATTTATTATGGGTTTTGTGTGTTGATTACAAATGACTAAGTTCACCCCTATATATACTTATGTAGGGATGTTTGTAGATACAAAAGATCAATAAAATTCTATTATCTACTACAAATACCTCCCCTAAGTATATAAATCTAGAATATCTAGACTTTTCCTAAGTACAATATCACGGAGACTACACCATAACTTTCTAGATTCTCCTATGTAGAATTACCTAGAATATCTAGATATTTCTTCAAGATAATTATTAAAGTTACTACACTAAGACATTCTATAAGAATCTATGATATTTAAAAATTAACTTTAATAATTTTCACACTCCCCCTTAAAGTGATTTTTTGGAAGCTCTCCCAAACTAGTTGCGGAAGAACTCAAATAAAGCTTTGAATTGTGCCTTGGTGAAAATCTTAGCAATTTTTTCCTGACTCCTCTTACTTCTTCATATAATGAAGATTTTTTGTCATTGATAGGTCCTACAAGAGACATAACTATGTAATGACAAAATTTTCATCTCTGTAATGAGCTAGCTTGACAATAGTCTTTTTTGCCCTTTGAGAACTATGTGAATCATCACCTTTCCAAGTCTCATGACGTTGAGTTCCCTAGCTCCCCCTTTCTCTGAACTCCTCCACAACTATTTTATATGGAGACAAACTTATAAGAAATTTTCGTGCTCCAGGATTCAAGATTTTAGAATTTTCTCCTTCTAAAGTAATTCCATAACACAAGGAGATTTCATATGTATCATCTTGTTTATTTAATTTGATGACAATCCGATCATGAATTTCCCATAAAGCCTTAGCACCATAATAGGATCCACCACTAGATTCCCTTTCTATCTCTTCAATCACACTGTATGTCTCTCTATCTAAAATTGAGACTTTAATTGCAACTTCTTCATTTATTTGATCTTTAGCTTCTTCATCAACTTCTAATATTTATGTTGAGCTAGTGATTAACTTTAATATGGTAGATAATTGACCAGGGACTTAATGTTCCACTACATCTCCCTCAATGCTTTCCCTTGAATGGTCATTATCAAAATATGTAGCTTTAAATAATGTTAGCATAGGTTCTACTTCAGCATCCTTCACGTCCAAACTATTATTACCAGTTTTAGTAGTTTCTTCCTTGATTTCCTCAATAGCAGCTACCATGTCACCAGTCTAAACGTCTTCATAATTTTCTTTCTTCTTGTTGATTGCATTAGTGTCATTTTTCTTCACGTGATGGACTGTATTAAATTCTGTGACGATAATAAATTCTCAAATTCCTCCAAGGATGGTTGTTGAACCCATCCTTGAATCGATGTGTAACACCCCGTACTTTTCTAACCTCACTTTATACCTTGGGATCATATCTACATAGGTGTTGAGATGCCATGAGTTTGTGTTTTATAGTGTCATTGGTGAAACATTTGATATCGGACTCAATATGTGCGATTAGACCTTTGTAGGAGGTGTTTTGTGGTTTCGTGGAGCATTTGGGTGACACCCCGTACACATTCTAACCTCATTTGGTGACTTGGAGTCATGTTTACTTGATGATTAATATCACTAAGTAAGTATTTTGTAGTGTTTTGATATGGTATTGGACGATATGCAAGTATCGGAGAAGTGGCCAAAAAATTCAGCAAGGTGCTGAAACTTGCGCCACTACCCTGTTTCATGGGTGTGGCTCAAGCCACCTAAATTCAGAGAGGCCTCATTTCTTGTGCCACAGCTTGCTTTGCAGCTAGTGGCACAAGGCACAAATCTTGTGCCTTTCCGGACCCATTTTGTAACGCACTTCTACGACGATTCTTGGATGGTTTCTTTTGGTTCTTTGGAGTTCTTGGAGAATTGTTAAAGCTTCAAAAACTTCAATAAACTCCTACATACTCCTACATGATCAAATCATGAAACATGAATAGTGAACCAAAATGTCTAATGAAGCAATGGGCGACTAGGATTCCTATTTTTGCGATTGAAACGACGAATGAGAATCTTGTAAGAGAATATTGTCGTGACATTATGGAATTATGTAAACATGAGATATATGGTTAATAATACATGAATTTTGATGGGTTACATGTATATGTGATATTGGGCCCAAAGTTAGGCCCAAAATGGAATGTAAAAGACATGGCCCAAAGGCAAAATGACCCATTCTTCCACTTTGACCACATTTAATGCCAAGGAATGGATAAGCTTGACTTGAGGTCTATATAAATTCCCCAAGATCAGATTTTTATTTTCCAAAACTCTCATACCTTTATGATATTTTCTCAAATATTTCCTTAAGTTCCAAACCCTAAAGCAAAATATTCCTTTGGACTCCTTGGACAAGATCATCCTATTCCAAGCCTTGGTAAGTCTTTATTCTCATGGATTAACATATTATATGCATGGGAGATTATGTATATTATGATAGTTGTGTTGGCAAGGTTGTGAATAGTGTATTATTGCTTTTGGTGAAAGATGTGCTATCTTGGTGATTTGAACTTGCTTAGGACTTGTCTATAAGTGGAAATTGTGGGATTTTGGCCGATATGTGTTGTGAGTTGTATTACGGTAAATTGATGGATTATTTGTGATGTGGTATGGATAAGAAAGTGTAAAGGAGAAGTGTTATGGTGACATGTATTGATTTTCATGTATTGGTAAATGTATGGAATATTGGGGGATTTTTGGAATAATAATTTTATCAATGGTTTTGTCATGGGGAAATGGCATGTTTAAGGGCAAATATGTAACTCATTGATGTTGCATGCAGTTGAAGAGTAGTTGGTGGTTAATGTGAATTACGTATTGTATTTGTGTTGTAGAGTGACACATAAAGAAGGAGCGAGACTATTGTATGCACCTCTAGGATTATATATTCGTATTGCGAATCCAAGGTATGTAAGGTTACTCTGTTCATATTATTCTGCGACAAATAGTATTTATATTGCCTTTACGCTTGTCCTATGCCGAAATGTGCTAAGGTATTCACTATCCGGTTATCCATGGTCATTGTCATATATTTCCTACTCAGTGATCAATTGTGAGTCTCATGTCCTATATTCATGGTAAATGTCCCAAAGTTCCAATAGTGATTATACTCATGTTCCTTGTTCATGGATTATTGTCCAATGGTTCCAATGGTGTCATGGTGCTAGTAATGTTATATTTCTCATGATGTTTATTCACATGTCTCTCACTCATTGATTAATGATTCAAAGCTTCCAACAATGTTAAGTTCCAAAGTTCAAGTGATGTTATGACTATCAAAGTATCAATCTCAAAGTAATGAACAAAGTAATGCATATGTGGTCAATGGTCAAGTACGGGTGGCAAGTCTAGGGGCGTAAGCCTAGATCAACTTGATCCCGAGGTATGGATTTATGGGTGGCAGGTCTAGGGGCATAAGCCTAGCTCGACCCGATCCCGATGCATTGATTTATGGGTGGCAAGTCTAGGGGCATAAGCCTAGCTCGACTCGATCCCAACATGATGATATGTTATGTAAAGACCCACTGATCAGTAGGGGCCCGGGTACATTGTGACACATGTAATGGCAAGTGAGCATTGAATGTAAAGAAAGTAATGAAAGTAATGAAAGCAATCCACATGGTTTCCAAAATGCAACATGGTGACTTACTCACATTGATTAGTCATTTGTATTTGAGTCCATTGAAATATTCATATGTTGTACAGTTTCATCTAAGCCTTGCATAGTGAGTACTTATTTTGTACTGACCCCTCTTGGGGAATTTACCTTAGTTGCTGCAGGCGCAGGTACTAGTAGGCCTCCACAGTAGGTTGCCAATCGTTGCAGATCATTGGTGAGCTCCAGCTAATTCGGGGCTTCTCTGAGTCAGAGTGTATATATGTTTTGGTGTTATACATTTTGTATAAAGCGGGGACTTGTCCCGACTTTTAGTTCATTTTGGTCAATGCTTTGCTAGAGACTTTTGTAGACAGGTGTGGGTGTATAAATGTAAAAGGGATATGTCGTACTTGCCTCGGTGGCCTCAACGGCCCAGTTTCGCGTATGTATATATATATCATGTTCCATGAATTCCATTGTTGGTCTCTATAGCTGTTATGTGCTTATGGGTTTCTTATGGCATGCATATGATTGAACATAGGCAAAGGTTGGTTCTCTCGGGTCTTATCGGCTACGGGTGCCAATCATGTCTCGATTAGATTCGAGGCGTGACAAAAGTGGTATCAGAGCAGGTCGGTCTAAGGATTTCTACAAAGCCGTGTCTGAGCAGAGTCTTACTTATCGATGTGTTGTGCACCACATTTATAAGTAGGAGGCTACGGGACATTTAGGATGTTGTTTCTTCTCTTCATTCTAGATCGTGCAATAGAGCCAAAGTTGTAAGTGAAATTATATCTGATCATTGGAATTTATTTTTCTTGTTATAGTAACAATGCCAATGACAAAAAGAGGTCGCGGTAAAAGTAAGAATATTGATAGAATTATTGGTGAAGGAACCAGTATACCACCACCTAATCAAGTTCATCAAGGTGATACCGAGCATGAGTTTCTGTCACGAGCTTCCTCCACTCCCTCTGTACCAGAAGAGTCGAGTAGGAGAAGCGTACCTGTAGAACCACCAGTCAATATTATGGACCAGGATCTTAAAAATGCAGTTCAGATGTTAACACAGTTAGTGGCAGCCCAAATTCAAGGACGAGCTGGTCCAATGACACATGATGATGATGCGGCTAGAGTAGCAAGTTCTTAGGATTTCCTCAAATTGGACCCTCCTATCTTCACAGGGGCAGATCCACAGGACTTTGTGGATCAAATTTAGAGGGCCTTGGAAGTTATGCATGTGACAGGGGTAGAGACAGTGGAACTTGCTGCGTACAGGTTGAAAGGAGAGGCAATACTGTGGTATGAGAATTGGAAGAAACCCCGTTACATTGCTGCAATTCCACCTACGTGGGAAGAGTTTAAAGTGGATTTCCTTGATCATTACTTGCCCTATGAGATCCGTGAGGCACGTGCGGATCAGTTCCTAAATCTCCGGCAAGGAAATTTGAGTGTCAGAGAATATAGCTTGTAATTTAATTCCTTGGCTAGATATGCGCCAAATGTGGTGGCTACGATGACAAATAGAGTCCATAGATATGTGGACAGACTATAGCCATATTTGGTACAGGATTGCACTATTGCTGCCTTGAACAAAGACATGGATATATCGAGAATCCAGGCCTTCACTCAGAAAATAGAAGACCAACGACAGAGGAGAAGAGTGCGTGAATTTGATAGAGGGCAATCCAAATGGGCTAGACCTATGGGACCACCTATGATGTCCCAAGGAGGATCTAGGCCTCGTATGTTCCCTAGACCACCTAGACCATCGTTTTCTCATTCCATGGCAGGTGCTTATTCTCAGTCTCGAAGGTTTAGAGGTGGTTCAGCTGGGCAGGGTAGTGGAGGTCATGGATCACAGTCAGCAGGTTTTCCTCGTCAGCAGTGTCAGCACTGCGGGCGTATTCATTCAGGCACATGTCGGTCAGGGATGAATGTCTGCTTTTGGTGTGGTATGCCGGGACATATAGCGAGAGACTGTCCACAGCGGAGCATGGGTGGTATAGAACAACCCAGCTATTGCGTAATCAGCATCGGTTCCTTCACTGGGCCGAGGGGTGCAGCCTAGTGGCCATGGTAGAGGTGTCAGAGGAGAAGCCAGTACTAGCTGGGTCCAGAATCGTACTTATGCTTTGGTGGACCGCCAGAATTCAGAGGCTTCCCCTGATGTCGTCACAGGTACATTACCCATATTCTCACATAATGTATATGCACTAATTAACCTAGGTTCTACATTTTCCTATGTTACCCCATTGGTTGCTGCAAAATTTTCAAAGGCACCGAAATTATTAATTAAATCAATTGAAGTGTCTACACCGGTTGGTGAATATATTATTTCAAAGAGAGTGTATCATAACTGTGTCATAACTGCGTGTGGTCATGATACGTTGGCCGATCTCATTGAATTGGACATGGTGGATTTTGATGTAATTATGGGAATGGATTGGTTGGCCTCTTGTTATGCTACGGTAGATTGCCAGGCCAAGAAGGTGCAATTTTGCTTTCCGCAGGAAAATGTTCTAGAATGGCAGGGTAATGTAGGGGCACCACGAGGAAGATTTATTTCTTATTTAAAAGCCAGGAAAATGATTGCCAAGGGATACATATGTCATTTGGTACGAGTGAAAGATAATGATGTGGAACCATTAACTCCACAGTCAGTACCTGTAGTCAATGAATCTCTTGATGTACTTCCAGAGGATATTCCAGGTTTACCCCCAGAACGGGAAGTGGAATTCGGCATTGATGTAATTCCAGGCACTCAGCCTATTTCTATCCCTCCATATAGAATGGCTCCAGCGGAACTGCATGAATTGAAGGAGCAATTGAAAGATTTACTGGACAAGGGCTTCATTAGGCCTAGTATGTCCCCGTGGGGTGCACCTGTATTATTCATACGCAAGAAAGATGGCACATTGAGGATGTGCATTGACTACCGACAGTTGAATAAGGTAACGATCAAGAACAAATATCCCCTCCCTCGAATTGATGATTTGTTTGATCAGTTACAGGGTGCCAAATGTTTTTCAAAAATTGATTTGAGGTCGGGTTACCATCAAGTCAGAGTTAGAGAGGAGGATGTACCCAAGACAGCTTTTCGAACACGATATGGCCATTATGAATTTTTAGTTATGTCATTTGGACTAACAAATGCACCGGCTGTGTTTATGGATTTGATGAATAGGGTGTTTAAGCCATTCTTAGACGTGTTCGTGACAGTATTTATAGATGATATCCTTGTTTATTCAAGATCACCAGAAGACCACGATAATCATTTACGGCAAGTGTTGTAAATCCTCTGTGAGCGTAAGTTGTATGCAAAATTCTCCAAATGTGAGTTTTGGTTAAAATCAGTTGCATTCTTGGGTCACATTGTGTCAGATGAAGGGATCCAGGTTGATACACAAAAGATAGAAGCAGTGAAAAACTGGCCAAGACCTACGACACCCACAGAGATTCGCAGCTTTCTGGATTTGGCAGGTTATTACCGAAGATTTGTAGAAGGGTTTGCTTCTATTACAGCACCATTAACAAAGTTAACTCACAAGGCAGTTAAGTTTCAATGGAATGATGCATGTGAAAGAGGGTTTCAAAAATTGAAAGATAAGTTGACTTCCACACCAGTGTTAGTACTTCCTTAAGGCACAGAGGGCTATGCAGTGTATTGTGATGCTTCCGGGATTGGTCTAGGATGTGTGTTGATGAAGCATGGTAGGGTGATAACATATGCCTCACGACAGTTGCAGCCACATGAGAAAAATTATCCCACTCATGACTTTGAATTGGCAGCGGTAGTGTTTGCTTTAAAGATATGGCGTCATTATCTGTATGGAGTGCATGTTGATATTTACACGGATCACAAAAGTTTACAATATATCTTTACGCAAAAGGAACTCAACCTAAGGCAACGAAGATAGTTAGAGCTCTTGAAAGACTATGATGTCGATATTTTATACCATCCAGGGAAGGCAAATATAGTAGCGGATGCATTGAGCCGCAAGGCAACGGGAGTCACTAGTGATCAATTGATGGAAAAGAAGGACATAATCAAAGACTTATATCAATTAGCTATCTTGGGAGTTCGCCTTATTGAATCCTCCGATGATAGAGTTATTGTGCAGAATGCAGCAGAATCCTCCTTGATAGCTGAAGTGAAAGAGAAGCAATTTGCGGATTCTATTTTATTGTAGCTAAAGGAAAATGTGCAGCAGAATTTGACCAAGGCATTTGATATTACACCGGAAGGGGTGCTTCAATGTCAAGGGAGATTATGTGTACCGGACGTAGATGAACTGAGGACACGAATAATGACAGAGGCGCATCATTCGCGTTATTCCATTCACCCGGGTGCTACTAAAATGTACCATGAATTGAAAGAAGGGTATTGGTGGAGCAACATGTAAAAGAACATTGCAGAATTTGTCGAACAATGCCCAAATTGTCAAGAAGTGAAAGTGGAACATCAAAAACCGGGAGGTTACATGCAATGTATCAATCTTCCAGTCTGGAAGTGGGATATGATTAATATGGATTTCATTACGGGTTTGCCTCGTACATTGCGGAAGTTTGATTCTATATGGGTCATAGTGGATAGGCTTACCAAGTCAGCGCATTTTCTACCGGTCAAGACGACCTATACAGCTGAAGATTATGCGAAGTTGTATGTGAAAGAGATAGTACGATTGCATGGCATTCCACTTTCTATTATATCAGACAGAGGAGCACAGTTCACAGCACACTTTTGGAGATCTTTTCAGCAGATTCTGGGTACACGGGTGAATTTGAGTATGGCTTTCCATCCTCAGACTGATGGACAAGCAGAACGTACTATTCAGACACTTGAAGATATGCTGGGAGTTTGCGCATTAGATTTTCAAGGCAGTTGGGATGACCATTTGCCTCTTATTGAATTTGCTTATAACAATAGTTATCATTCAAGCATTCAAATGGCACCTTATGAAGCTTTGTACTGAAGGAAATGTAGATCACCAATTGGATGGTTCGAAGTAGGAGAAATTGCTTTACTTGGGCCAGATATTGTTCATCAGGCTATGGAGAAAGTTAAAGTGATCCAACAGCGGTTACAAACGGCTCAGAGTCGTCACAAGTCATATGCCGATGTTAGAAAAAGAGGGCTTGAATTCGCCATAGGTGATTGGGTGTTTTTAAAGGTATCACCAATGAAAGGGGTAATGCGGTTCGGAAAGAAAGGGAAATTGAGTCCATGTTACATAGGCCCATATGAGAGCATTAGAAGATTTGGACACGTTGCATATGAGTTGGCACTACCCCAGGAACTTTCCTCAGTCTATCCGGTATTTCACGTTTCGATGCTTCAAAAATGCATAGGAGATCCTTTTCGTATTGTTCCCGTAGAGGATATTACAGTTATGGAGGATCTTACTTATGATGAGGTACCCATTGCTATTTTGGTTCGACAATTAAAGAGGTTGAGGAATAAAGATGTCGCATCCGTAAAAGTCCTTTGGAGAAATCAACAAAAAGAGGAGATCACATGGGAAGAGGAAGAAATGATGAAATCCAAGTATACCCATATATTTCAAATGGAACAAGAAGTTCACAGTGCGGAGGTGGAACATGAACAAGTAAGTATTTAAGAGCATTATGTGAATGTGTATACGTATGTTAAAGTAGAAATGCATTTGTTGTATCTAAGACAATGTTGTTAACATTCGAGGATGAATGTTTCTACGGGGGGAAGAATGTAACACCCCATACATTTCTAACCTCACTTGATACCTTGGGATTATATCTACATAGGTTTGAGATGCCATGAGTATGTGTTTTATAGTGTCATTGGTGAAACAATTGATATCGGACTCGATATGTGCGATTAGACCTTTGTAGGAGGTGTTTTGTGGTTTCGTGGAGCATTTGGGTGACACCCCGTACACATTCTAACCTCATTTGATGACTTGGATTCATGTTTACTTGATGATTAAGATCACTAAGTAAGTATTTTGTAGTGTATTGATAAGGTATTGGACGATATGCAAGTATCGGAGAAGTGGCCAAAAAATTCAGCAAGGTGCTGAAACTTGCGCCACTACCCTGTTTTAGGGGTGTGGCTCAATCCACATGAATTCAGATAGGCCTCATTTCTTGCGCCACAGCTTGCTTTGCAGCTAGAGGCGCAAGGCACAAATCTTGTGCCTTTCCGGACCCGTTTTGTAACGCACTTCTACGACGATTCTTGGATGGTTTCTTTTGGCTCTTTGGAGTTCTTGGAGCATTGTTAAAGCTTCAAACACTTCAATACAATCCTACATACTCCTACATGATCAAATCATGAAACATAAATAGTGAACCAAAATGTCTAATGAAGCCATGGGCGACTAGAATTCCTATTTTTGCGATCGAAACGACGAATGAGAATCTTGTAAGAGAATATTGTCGTGACATTATGGAATTATGTAAAAATGAGATATATGGTGAATAATACATGAATTTTGATGGGTTACATGAATATGTGTTATTGGGCCCAAAGTTAGGCCCAAAATGGAATGTAAAAGACATGGCCCAAGGGCAAAATGACCCATTCTTCCACTTTGACCACATTTAATGTAAAGGAATGGCTAAGCTTGACTTGGGGTCTATATAAACGCCCCAAGATCATATTCTTATTGTCCAAAACTCTCATGCCTTTATGATATTTTCTCAAATATTTCCTTAAGTTCCAAACCCTAAAGCAAAATATTCCTTTGGACTCCTTGGACAAGATCATCCTATTCCAAGACTTGGTAAGTTTTTATTCTCATGGATTAACATATTATATGCATGGGAGATTATGTATATTATGATAGTTGTGTTGGCAAGGTGGTGAATACTGTATTTTTGCTTTTGGTGAAAGATGTGCTATCTTGGTGATTTGAACTTGCATTAGGACTTGTGCCTTTGATGAAAAAGCATGGTATGGACTAAATATGAACATGTATGGTGTTATTTTTGCATTAAACTTGTTCTTGTCTATAAGTGGGAATTGTGGGATTTTGGCCGATATGTGTTGTGAGTTGTATTAAGATAAATTGATGGATTATTTGTGATGTGGTATGGATAAGAAAGTGTAAAGGAGAAGTGTTATGGTGACATGTATTGATTTTCATGTATTGTTAAATATATGGAATATTGGGGGATTTTTGGAATAATAATTTTATCAATGGTTTTGTCATGGGGAAATGGCATGTTTAAGGGCAAATATTTAACTCATTGATGTTTCATGTAGTTGAAGAGTAGTTGGTGGTTAATGTGAATTACGTATTGTATTTGTGTTGTAGAGTGACACATAAAGAAGGAGCGAGACTATTGTATGCACCTCTAGGATTATATATTCGTATTGCGAATCCAAGGTATGTAAGGTTACTCTGTTCATATTATTCTGCGACAAATAGTATTTATATTGCCTTTACGCTTGTCCTATGCCGAAATGTGCTAAGGTATTCACTATCCGGTTATCCATGGTCATTGTCATATATTTCCTACTCAGTGATCAATTGTGAGTCTCATGTCCTATATTCATGGTAAATGTCCCAAAGTTCCAATAGTGATTATACTCATGTTCCTTGTTCATGGATTATTGTCCAATGGTTCCAATGGTGTCATGGTGCTAGTAATGTTATATTTCTCATGATGTTTATTCACATGTCTCTCACTCATTGATTAATGATTCAAAGCTTCCAACAATGTTAAGTTCCAAAGTTCAAGTGATGTTATGACTATCAAAGTATCAATCTCAAAGTAATGAACAAAGTAATGCATATGTGGTCAATGGTCAAGTACGGGTGGCAAGTCTAGGGGCGTAAGCCTAGATCAACTTGATCCCGAGGTATGGATTTATGGGTGGCAGGTCTAGGGGCATAAGCCTAGCTCGACCCGATCCCGATGCATTGATTTATGGGTGGCAAGTCTAGGGGCATAAGCCTAGCTCGACTCGATCCCAACATGATGATATGTTATGTAAAGACCCACTGATCAGTAGGGGCCCGGGTACATTGTGACACATGTAATGGCAAGTGAGCATTGAATGTAAAGAAAGTAATGAAAGTAATGAAAGCAATCCACATGATTTCCAAAATGCAACATGGTGACTTACTCACATTGATTAGTCATTTGTATTTGAGTCCATTGAAATATTCATATGTTGTACAGTTTCATCTAAGCCTTGCATAGTGAGTACTTATTTTGTACTGACCCCTCTTGGGGAATTTACCTTAGTTGCTGCAGGCGCAGGTACTAGTAGGCCTCCACAGTAGGTTGCCAGTCGTTGCAGATCATTGGTGAGCTCCAGCTAATTCGGGGCTTCTCCGAGTCAGAGTGTATATATGTTTTGGTGTTATACATTTTGTATAAAGCGGGGACTTGTCCCGACTTTTAGTTCATTTTGGTCAATGCTTTGCTAAAGGCTTTTGTAGACAGGTGTGGGTGTATAAATGTAAAAGGGATATGTCGTACTTGCCTTGGTGGCCTCAACGGCCCAGTTTCGCATATGTATATATATATATCATGTTCCATGAATTCCATTGTTGGTCTCTATAGCTATTATGTGCTTATGGGTTTCTTATGGCATGCATATGATTGAACATAGGCAAAGGTTGGTTCTCTCGGGTCTTATCGGCTACGGGTGCCAATCATGTCTCGATTAGATTCGAGGCGTGACAAAAGTGGTATCAGAGCAGGTCGGTCTAAGGATTTCTACAAAGCCGTGTCTGAGCAGAGTCTTACTTATCGATGTGTTGTGCACCACATTTATAAGTAGGAGGCTACGGGACATTTAGGATGATGTTTCTGTTCTTCACTTCTAGATCGTGCAATAGAGCCAGTGTTGTATGTTGAATTGTATCTGATCATGGTATACCTTGTAATTGGACTGATTCAATAATTCCATCCCCAATCCAATAACATGACCACTTATATCCATACAGGCAAACTAGTTGAATTGTCCACTAACTTTATCTTCAAATAAAATCTAGAATATATATATATATATTAAAACATCCGCAGAAAAGGTGTAAGAACTCAAAAATTCTCATCAATTTGAATTTGAGTCTGAATTAACCTTTTATTTTGCTTAATAATCAAGATATAGAATTAGAAAAATGGGCCCGGCCTAACAAGGTCCACCGTAGTGGCCTGTGTTCTACTAAATCAAGCCTACTACAGTGAAAAATACAACTAGAATCCCAAATTAAATTACCCTATTTCAGTTCCAGCTTTTATTCTAAAAAGATTTCTCTCCTAAAAATTCCCTAGGGTTAATTATATGATGGAACACCAAGAAAAGGGAGGAAAATATCTCAAGGAAATGTGATTCCATCCTCCTCCTCGTGAATTCTCCATCATATAAACTCAAGATTGAGAACAAGGATGAAGGTTGAATACATCCTGTGTCAACAACGTAGCGTCGAGGTAGGTTATAATTTATGTGTAGTAGACTTTGATTAGTATATCATTAGTACAATGTAGAATTGATGTGAGAAAGCATGATTAGGCCTTAAGGCATGGTGTTCGAATGGATAATAAATAGAAAGATGTAAGAAGATAAAAAATATGCGATAATATATTTATGAATGAATTTTATGAGATATAATATTTTTATGTGAGATTTTCATGATGTGTCGCAATGTGGATAAGGTTAATATGGTTAACAGTAGAGAGATTATGCACCAAAGTAAGTTATTAACCTAGATATTAATAACATTATTGGTTGATGGAAATTATGGTATTGTTGAACTTTGTTTTATATGTCTTCTTGATGGTGTGGTCACTTCTATGGGGATTGATTCTTGCGGTCTAAATGTGGAGTGGGAAATAATTTTTTAACATAAATTTTTGGGGGTGAAATAGGTCTAATGATAAATTGGAATCCTTAGTAAAAGTGAGTGAACTAGGGTTGGTGCTATACGTTGAATGTTAACATATTGTCTGAATAAGAGATAATGAAGCTATACTTACTAATATGATAAGCATAGTTAATGATGCATCCTAATACTTAAAAAGAAGATATAATAGTCTCTGGAATAATAGTTGTTGTTGGTAAATAGAAGGATGCTTGAAAGTGTTTATGTGGAGTTAGACTTAATTTAGACTGTTGTATATTTCTAAATTGAATGGCATATTAATTGGTCTTCAAAAATAACCTGTGATTGATTGGTTGTTGGCTTGACAATGCTTGTATGCACAATCTATAAATTGTTGATACCTATTGGAATGATTATGGATTATTGTAGTGCACTTGTAATATTTTATGTACTTATTGTACTATTCGGAGAGGTAGTAGAGTGTGAGATCAAATTGTGATAGGTTGAGAGAGATAGGGTTATAGATATATATCTTCTTGTTAATGAGTGGCTTATGTCTAATGTGAGCTTATAGATGAGTGGTTTTACTATGGTGGATTGGTTACCACATCGGTACGGTACATGGACTCTAGTATGTCCCCTGCAGTTCATAGCTATTAGACAAAAATATGACCCCTTAGCATGAATGTATAGAGGCATATGGACCATAGTATGTCCCCTGCAGGTTATGACTATTGGGCAAAAATAATACCCATTAGCATGTGTGTACAAATTGAGTGGCTATTATGAGTTCTGGTATGATGAGAGTGAGACTAAAATTGATATGTCTACTTGATTACATGTATGTCGTATGACTGCTCATAACATCATGGTTATGTGATGGCTTAATACTTCTACTTGATGACTTATATGTTCTTGGTTATTGGCTTGATATGTTTAGATATTTGGTATTACCTGTTGTGTGGACTATTGATTTTCTTTGTTGCTGGGAAACTTTATTTATGTGAATACGTCTCGAATTGATTGATTAGGTTAGTAATTTGCTCTTATCTTATGAGATTAAATGTATGTATTATTGTGCCTTGTTGCTGGGTTACATGGGTCATGGGTGAAGAAACTGTAATAGGTGATGCGTGATGTGAGAGTGACAATTTCTGGTAGTAAAATATGATAGTAGTCGGAAAACTCATTGTAAGTGAAGAATAATGTCTAGTAATATTACTTGGGTGTAAATAAAATGAGTAAGATAAGTGAATATTCAGACTTGATAAGAAAGCATTGTACGGGTGTGGAACCAGAATGTAAAGTGGTTGCATGAGATTGCTTGCAGACTTTTGTTGATTTATATATGGTGTTGCATGAATTAATTTTAATCAGCTGATGATGCTTACCAGTACGTGTGGTGTAATAATACTACTCTTGCTACGTCTTTTTCAAGTTGTAGGTATGTTGCAAATTTATTGAAGTTTCTTGGTTGAAGCGGTGAGTATCCACCATCAACTTCTGCACATCTCATTCTTAGGCAGAAGTTGTGTCTTTTACTTTCTTGTCTGTACTCCATATTAGAAGCTCTTGTACATATGTAGACTTGGTCCTCGGGAAAAAGTTTTGTATTTTGTGGTACTAAAAAATTATTAAGTTTTGAATGATTTAAATTATGTTTGTAAGTTTTAAATTGCATCAATTGATATAATAATATTCTTTCAGTAAAATCCACTTAAAATGATCTGGTGGTAAAGGATTCTCCTATCTAGATAGAATAGAGTTGGTGTCAGCATGACCTGACCTCGTGATTTGGGTCATAATGTATATATATACTAGATTCATCATACATACGTTGCGCATGTATGTCGAATCTGGAAGTACATGACGTATATATATACTAGATTCATCGCACATGCATTGTGCATGTATGTCAAGTCTAGAAGTACATATTATTGTAAATTAGTAGCGCTATTATATGTGCATTTTTTAGTGACTAATTTTATGTGAAAGAATATTGGTAGACTCATCTGTATTTATAGTCAAGTAATACCTATCATAGTATAATAGTTGTAATAAAATTTTAGAAAAGTTTAATATAACTAATTTTATATGAAAGAACATAGTAGATTCTTCTGAGAATGTTGTATGTGGATGGTCATATAGTCTCTTATTCACTCAAACCTATAAAGACAACCAATGAAAGTTTAATTAGATACATATAATTTCTTTATTTATTTCTAATTGTTTAGTTTCAAACATGTAATGAATCTCATCTCATGTAATACTTCCTAAATATTTATTTTGTAGCATATTATTAAATCATGTAACATACCAAGTTCAAAGTTCTATTATTTTTTGGAATGTTGGATTGATTAGGAACTGCTCATCGGAATAGTTGATATCTGAAAATTCCCTAGTTTCAAAAGAGTATAATAAATTTAGAATATATTCAATACATTTGGTATGTTTTTTATAAATACATACAATAGACAGTGTGATACCTTTGTACATTGAGACTCTAATATCACATAAGCCAAGAATAGGCTTATCATCTTTCACCTTCTCTAGAAAGGCACCATTATTTTTTGAAAAATGCATAAAGTAATATTTGTATGCTCCAGACTGATTTTTCATTTTGTAGAGTACATTCAATACATCATCATATATGTATAGGTCGCAAAGTATGCATAATTATAACTTATCTCTCAGTAGTCACAATAATCTCTCTTCCCTTGCTTTGTACTTTTTCAATGAGGAGATTCATCGTCAGTAACTTACAAATCAAGTATGAACAATAGGACATATAAATTAGTGATAGGTATTACGTATATGGACATGTAAATAATCAATAATTCATGTTTAGAGTTACCAATTATAGGGCCATTAGGTAACTTCTCTGCATGCTCCAATGATACAAAACCATTAGAGATTTGTGGGTTAAAACATCATGGTTGAACTTTATTACGATGGTGTTGTTAGTAAATCCATCTCAACTTCTTTGTGCACCGAAGAGTAGTTGCGGTTGACCCGATCTAAAATGGTCATTAATAATATAATAACTCTTATTTGGTTTTAAGAAGTCCTTCATGTTTTGATATCCTTATTAAATAGTGTTCTTCTCACAACCCAAAATAGGGTACACGATGGCACCTGTCACACCCTCCAGTATAGCTAAGCCTATCCCAACCCAAACTCAACAATCAATGTAATTCAGAAGCGAAAGAAGATAAAGAAGAATAGAATAATCCTAAAATATTAAAAGATGAAATAACAATTCAACGATACGACCCAGGTCTAGTTGTCACTAGTATAAGCCTCTAATACAGAATAATATCAATTAATCTAAAATATCTTAAATGCAAAAGAAGCATAAGATAAAAAAGGGGAAATTTGGTAAGCTTTGAAATCCGTCAACCAATACCTCAATCTCCACAATGTCAACACTGAGGGAATGTAATCTTTAATCTATTACTCATAACAATAACTTTATGGGTTGTAAAAGAAAAGAAAAAGGAAATAAAAGCAAGGGTGAGTACGAAACACGTGTACTCACGAAGCATCGTCGATAACCGACCCTAATCCAAAGCGATGGTGAGAACCACCACCCCCACTACCTAAATTACCCTATAAACCTATAACCTCTAATTACATCATCCCATCCTATCAGGTAACCCAATACAACAGGCATAGGAATATCAACAAACAGGGTAGGCAAATTAGTCTAGGTGAGTCAGCACTAGTCATTTTATGATCAATAAGTAAGAAAATTCATTTATAAGGGAGACTTACTAACACAGTATATTAGTCTCAATCAATCATATTCAACCAGTAATCCAAGATAAAATAGTAAGAGTGAATATATATGTGTACATTATGTGACCAATACGTGTGACAAAATAGTCTCATTGATCAAGCCATGTCCAAACCCCTCACCTCATACTACCTCTAGCTTCAAATCACCCAAGATATGGTATAATATGATGCAATGTAGTGAAATGAATGCTCACTACATAATATCACAAACACGGTCCAATTGTGGTAATGGAATGACCCTCCAGGTCAATTTCCTCATTTTGGGTTTTTTCATCATTTAGAGCTTCCTTATAGCTGCCCTAGGTCATTTATGACTTGCTGGGACTTACAGTTCAGTTACCGGGCAATTAGTTTTGTTTTTAGAGACATTTCACTGTTTAGGAGCTTCTAAAGTTAAGAAATAGGTCTCGGGCCTAAACGTCAGGTAAATGACCTCGGATGCCATTTCTGATAGTCTCAACAGCTCTGGAACATCAATTTAGGTAGGGGAAACCTTGGTCCAGGTCCCGAGGCTTTTAGACTCATTTTGGGATATGGGGTGGAATTTGGGAAAAATGGCGTCTTGGGGTGTCGACCCCACTTTTTATAGAAACAACCTTGGATGGAAATTTTGATGGCACCGTTGAGTCTAGAATTTCGAATTTGTTAGAGTAGCATAGTTCATTTGTGAGCACAAGCTTCCAAACCAATCTCGAGCATCCGGTCGGAGTCCATTGTTACTAGCTAAACTTGGTTGGTGCCAAGTATCTAGTGTAGGCGCTTCAGCGGCTAAGGGACCGCTTTAATGGCCTTGGACTACTTTAGTGAAGCTGGGCAGCATTGGCGCAGCCACTGTAGTGGCCTCTTGGGCACTTTAGCGGTAGCTTCTTAAGCGGCCTTTGAGTGCTTTAGCGGACCTGGCCGGCTGGGGTGAGAGTCACTTTAGCGGCCCTAGAGTTCTTTAGCGGTTATTTAGACGCTAATGCAACCATCGCTGATGTTATTTATATATATATATATATCATTTCCCCTTATTCTCCAACACTTTCATATATGTGTAACCCCCATTATTAGACATTCTAAGCTCGGCTTTAGTGAGGTTCTGGGTGGGTGAAGCTGTTCTTTAGCTTAGGAGTATGCTATTGAGCTTATAGCATCTTAATCTTGCAAGTAATTTGGTCAATCTCTATTTAATTTGGTACTTAGATTCTTGTTTCTACTGTTTATTGTTGGGGCTGATTTTGATATCTTTTAGCTTGAATTTAGATAAATTTGTTATGCCTTTTGATCCATGAGCTGTGTGGGTTGCTATGACAGTTTTAATTAAATAATTCTGCAAACGGGTCCTGCATGGGATTTTTAGTCTGATTTATGACCCAGAGCATTTATGCATAATATGAGTATCATTATTTTTGTCTTGACACATAAACTATTATTTTGATAGTGTGGCAGCTCTTAGAGCCTCTTGGAAGGGGAAAGCTCCAGTTAGAGGATTCGACGAGCGTTCAGTGGTGTCCAGGTAAGCTAGACTTACCCTACTTTTAAATTAAGCTTACTTATGGTATTAGTGTACTATTATGCTAGTTTTGGGCAGGTAGTTGTAGCTCAGGCGTCGTTTTAGTAGTTTTACACCTTATTTAGCCAGTTAGGGAGTATCATTCTTTAGGGCTAGGTTTGGTGCTATTAGTGCCTTGAGTTAGGAATGGGAAGCCTTAGACTAGACTAGGCTAGATTTTGACCTAGATTTGATTATTGGGAGACCCTATAGTGGGCCCTACTACCCCTTTTTAGCTAGAATACTTGGTGTTAAGTTCCTCTAGGCTTGGTTAGACTCTTTAATACTATCTTAGGCTATTACCTTGGGTTGGGTTAATGTAAATTTGGTTTTTGATCCTGTACCACACCTCTCAAACTAGTATTTGGGATCCGCCTTGTCTTCGTAGACTTATTCGCCTAAGATTTATATTTATGACCTTATGGTCCTTATGGTTCGAATATAAGCTTGGAAACCTTAAACTTCTCCCAATTAGCTTGTTAGGCTCATTCCTATATACATGCATTTGAGTCTGGCCTATGCATTATTATTACTATTACAATGAGTACTGACACCGATAATGGTCATGGTTAATATATATAAGCTTCGATATGGTTTTGGCATCAGCTTTATAGTTGAGATTGGTTACTTATGGGATCACTATTTTTTTAGTTACGGTATAGTTACTATGAGTTTCGATTTGAGTTCGGCATCTGGTTATGGTACGATCGGTTTATTCTGGTATTCTTTATGGTTGTTATAGGAGTATTGATAGGGGTACTAAGTTTTGTTATTCATGATTCATGTGGCCTCTCATTATTACCTACTATTTCTAGTTTGAGCTCGGCGTTTGGCCTCTCGTTATTACCCATTGGTGCTGGTTCTAGCTCGGTATACATCTTGATAGTTTGGTCATGGATTTTGGATCCGATGGTTACCTGAAGATCAGTTCAGCTATGTATTACTTATGCTTTCTAATTTAGTAACTGCTTGTATGCACCCTATAGCTTATGGGGGCTCGGTAGGGTTAATTGTCTTCTTCTGTGTGCCTTCTGGGCTTATAAGGGCCCGATTACGTTGTAGTTAGATTGTCTTTCTTACTTTGAGTTTTTAATCTTCCATTTCTGTAGGTGTTAGTACTATAGATATTTGTATTTCTATCCCTTCTACTATTAACTTAGTTTACAATCTCTCTATGGTCGAGTATGAGGTGACACTTCACAAGTTAGCCAGACATGCCAAAATGATTCTGCCTATAGAGTATGAGTGGGTTTGAGGCTTTGTTAGGGGTTTGAGACTATCGCTTCATAGGGCTACTCAGAGTTTTGTGACTTTGAGGAAGTCTTTTTTTGATATTACTGAGCATGTCTATTCCATTGAAGAGATGAATTGTGAGGCCCAAAAGGGTAGCGATAAAATGCCCCATTATCAGGGTAGTTATAGTGGGAGCCATAATGGCTCACAGTTTAGAGATCGAGGGTTTTAGGGTAGGTACCCCCAGTAGCAGCCTTATAAGCTCCAAGGACAGTCTAGTAGGCCAGTTCAGGCAGCGCTTCAGATATCAAATGAGGGTCATCCTGGTTATAGTGGTTCTGGTTTTCACAGTAGTGTTAGCCATCGAGGCATGTTCAGTTAGGGTTATTGGGCAGAGGTGGTCATTCTCGATTAGTCATACCTTTTAGACAGAGCAAAGTTCCAGGGACATGTTATGATTGTAGGGTTTTTGGTTACTTTGCTCATGAGTGTCCTCGGTGTGGGATGATTGAGGCTGTAGTTCAGAGTACTCATCCGATTAGATCAGTACTTCTACCAGTCAGGGGTGGTACACAGGGTTGTAGGGGTAGTCCCCAGGGTTCTCGAGGTGGTCCTCAAGCAGATAGGATAGGTGGTCGGGTAAGCACCCAATCCAGAAGAGGGCAAGGCCATTTGTATGTTGTACTGGGTAGTCCACAGGCTGAGGCATCAGATGCTATGATCATAAGTATGATTTCCATATGTCATCAACCAGGTTCTGTTTTATTTAATCCAGGATCCACCTTTTCATATGTTTTTTCTTATTATGCACCTCTGTTGGTTTTGTCTTTAGAGTCTTTATCTATGTCATTATGTCTAGTTACCCCCGTGGGTGATTCTCTAGTAGTGGATCATGTATATAGATCATGTTTGGTGACTGTTTGAGAGTATGATACTCGGATTGATCTCATTGTGTTAGATATGGTAGATTTTGATGTGATTCTGAGCATGGACTGATTATCCCTCTACTATGCGGTCTTGGATTGTTTCGCCAAGCCCGTTACCTTAGCCATGCCTAGCATACCCCTAGTTGTGTGGCTGGGTTCTTTTAACCATGCACTGACAGGGATTATTTCTTATGTCAGGGCTAGGAGACTAATATCGAGAGGTTATGGGTCATTCCTTGCTTATATTTGGGATGTTAGTGCGGTGAGTCCTTCACCTGACTCCATTACTATTGTTCGTGATTTTCTTAAAGTTTTTCCTAATAACCTTTCTCTTGAGTGTGATATAGAGTTTTCTATTGACCTCGAGCTAGGAACCCTACCTATTTTTATGGCTCCTTATGGTATGGCTCCTACCTAGATAAGGGAGCTAAATGTTCAGCTTCAGGATTTTCTGGATAAGGGTTTCATTAGACAGAGTGTATCACCTTAGGGTGCTTTAATTCTGTTTGTAAAGAAAAATGATGGCTCTATACATATGTGTATCGACTATAGGGAGTTGAATAAGGTGACAGTGAAGAATAAGTATCATATGCCTCGTATCGATGATTTATTTGACAAGCTTAAGCGTGTAGTGGTGTTTTCTAAGATATTTTGAGGTCTGGTTACCATCAAGTGAGGATTAGGGCTTTGTGCATCCCTAAGATAGCCTTCAGAACTCGTTACGGTCATTATGAGTTCCTGGTGATGTCTTTTGGGTTAACCAATGCCCCAGTAGTGTTTATGGATTTGATGAACTGTGTTTTCAGGTCATATTAGGACTCCTTCGTGATAGTTTTCATCGATGACATTTTGATATATTCAAGAAGTAGGGAGGAGCATTAGCAACTTTTGAGGACTGTGCTCCACACTTTGAGAGATCATAGGCTTTATACCAAATTCTCAAAGTGCTAGTTCTGGCATGAGTTTGTAGCTTTGTTGGGGCATTTGGTATCTAAGGATAGTATTATGGTGGAACCAGCAAAGATTGAGGTTATTCATGGTTGGTCTAGGCCTACGTCTCCTACTGAGGTTCGTAGTTTTATTGGGTTGGCAGGCTATTACAGATGGTCTGTTAAGAGTTTTGCTATTATTATAGCCTCAATGACTAGGTTGACTAGGCTGTCTAGGAAGGAGGTTCCATTTCTATGGTCCATGAGTTATGAGATAAGTTTTCTTAAGCTCAAGGACTTGCTCACTTCAGCTCTTATTCTGACTCTTCCAGTTGAGGGTAAGGGTTCATCATCTATTGTGATGCTTTTGGTATTGGTTTGGGGTGTGTTTTGATACAGCGGGGTTGGGTATTGAATATACGTTGAGGCAGCTGAAGGTGTATGAGCACAACTACCCCACTCATGATTTTATGTTGGCTGAAGTAGTTTTTGCACTTAATATTTAGAAGCATTACCTATATGGTGTTCATTGCGTGATCTTCACTGGACATCATAATCTTCAGTATTTTATGACCCAGAGGAAGCTTAAGTCGAGGCAGCATAGATGGATTGAGTTGCTGAAGAACTATGATATCTCTATTTATACCATCCAGGCAAGGCCAATATGGTAGAGAATGCCTTGAGCAGGAAGACAGTGAGTATGGGTAGCTTGGCCTTCATTTAACTTTTAAATTGGTTGTTAGCTTTGGACATCTAGTCTTTAGCTAACTTGATGGTTCGACTTGGTAATTCTGACCCCAAGAGGATTCCTGCTAGTGTTAAGGCTAGATCTACCTTGTTGGAGCAGATTCGGGGTCGTCAGTTGGAGAATAGCAGGCTTTATAGCATTTGATGGTAAGTGTGGAGAGGCGAGTCCAGGAGGGCTACCTTAGATTCTAAGGGCGTTCTGAGATATGACGGTTGCATTTATGTTCTAAGGGTCGGAGATATGATTCAGTTGATTCTTCACGAGGCTCATAGCTCCAAATATTCTACTCACCTTAGGATAACTAAGATGTATAAGGATTTGAGACAACATTACTGGTGGAGTGGTATATGGAGAGATATAGTGGAGTTTCTGGCTCGGTACCTTCGTTGTCAGCAGGTAAAGGCTGAGCATCAGAGAACAGGTGGATTAGTTTAGAGGCTACCCATTCTCGAGTGGAAGTGGGAGTGGGTCACTATGGATTTCTAGGTGGTTTGCCTCGTGCTTCTCATGGTTTTGATAACATTTGGGCCATCATGGATCGATTGACCAAATCTGCCCATTCCATCCCAGTTCAGACTTTCTTTTGTGCTGCGAGGTTAGCCCTTATCTATATTTAAGAAGTGGTTCACGTTTACGGGGTGCCCATGTCTATTATTTCAAATCGAGGGTCTTACTTCACTTCTAGAATTTGGAGGACATTTTAGGAGGAGTTGGGTACCCAGGTTGACCTTAGCACCACCTTTCATGCCCAGACTGATGGATAGTCAGAGCAAACTATTCAGGTTCTGAAGGATATGCTCCGGCTTGTGTGTTGGATTTTGGAGGTCAGAGGGATTAGCTCTTAGCTTTGGTAAAGTTTCCATATAATAACTTAGATGTCCCCATTCAAGGAATTGTATGGTAGGTGATATCGATCTCCAGTTGGTTGGTTTGAGACTTCTAAGGCTAGGTCCCGTGGTACAGATTTGCTTCTTGAGTCATTGGACCGAGTTCAGGTGATTTAGGATAGGCTTTGGGAAGCTTAGAGCAGGCAAAAGAGTTATGCTGACCGTAGAATTCATGCCTTGAGGTTCAAAGTTGGTGACCAGGTCTTTCTGCGAGTATAGCCCATAAAGGGCCTGATGAGGTTTTAGAGGAAGGGAAAGCTTTTCCTCTGGTATATTGGACCATTTAAAATCCTTCGGACTGTTGGGGAGATTGTATATAAGTAATATTTGCCTCCAGCCTTTTCAGCTATCCACCTGGTGTTTCATGTATCTATGCTACAACGGTATATCCCAGATGAGTCTCATGTGCTTCGGTGGGACTCGGTTCAGTTGGAAGAGAAGTTGGCATTTGTAGAGGAGCCTGTGTCTATTTTAGCCAGAGATGTCAGTTGGTTGCACTCCAGAGACATTCCCGTAGTTAAAGTTCATTGGCATCACCATCTAGCTGAGAAGGCTACCTGGGAAACCAAGCGTGATATGCGAACCCAATATCCCTACCTGTTTGAGACTTCAATTACTTCTTGATCCTTTTCTTTTGCGGACGAAAGTCCTTTTTGTAGTGGATATTGTATTTTCCTCATTTTTGTTCTTTTTCAGTGTTTAAAGCTTCCCTTTAGCTCCCCGAGGTCACTTATAACTTGCTGAGACTGACAGTTTGGTTACCGGGCAGTTCGTTTGGTTTTTAGAGCCATTTCCTTGTTTAGCAGCTTCTAAAGTTAAGAAATGGACTCTCAGGCCTAAATCTCAGGTAAACAACCTCGGATGCCATTTTTGACAGTTTCAACAGCTCCGGAACATCAATTTTAGGCTAGGGGAATCCTTGGTTTGGGTCCTGAAGCTTCCGAGCTTGTTTTGGGAAATGGAGTGGAATTTGGTAAAAATGGCTACTTAGGATATCAGCACCCCACTTTTTATCGAAATGACTTTGGATGCAAATTTCAATGGCGTAGTTGAGTCTGGAATGTCAAATTTGGTAGAGCATAGTTCATTTATGATCACGGGATTTTGAACCAATCTCGAGCACCCAGTTGGAGTTTGTTGGGACTAGCTAAACATGGCTGGTGCCAAGTATCTGGTGCAGCCCCTTAAGCGACAAGGGGACTACTTTAGCGGTGTCCACTTTAGCAGCCCTGGACTTCTTTAACGGAGCTGGCCAGCCAAGTGGCCTCTTGGACGCTTTAGCAGTAGACGCTTAAGTGGACATTGAGCTCTTTAGCGGACCTGGCCGGTTTGGGCAAGGTCGCTTTAGCGGCCGTAGGGCGTTTTAGCGGTGACCACTTTAGCGGTCATTTATCCAGTAAAGAGGCCATCGCTAATGTTTTATATATATATATATATATATATATATATATATATATCATGTCCCGTTCTTCTCCAGCACATTTATATAAGTATATCCCCTATTATTAGACATTCCAAGCTCGGTTTTAGTGAGGTTTCGAGTGGATGAAGTTGGTCTTTAGATCGGGAGTGTGGTGTTGAGCTTATAGTATCTTAATCTTGTAAGTAATTCGGTCAATCTCCACTTAATTTGGTACGTAGATTCTTGTTTCTACGGTTTATTGTTGGGGCTGATTTTGATATATTTTAGCTCGGATATAGCCAAATTTGGTATGGCATTTGATCCTTGAGCTCTGTGGGACGCTGTTATGGTTTCAATTTTGTGATTCCATAAGCGTGCCCCGCATAAATTTTTTAGTCTGATTTCTAATCCAAAGTTTTTATACGCAATCTAGTTATCATTCTTCTCATCTTGATGCATAGACTATTGTTTGATAGCGTGGTAGCTCTCAGAGGCCCCTCAGAATAGGAAAGCTCCAATTTAGAGGATTCGGCAAGCATTCGGCGGTGTCCAGGTAGGCTAGGTTTACCCTAATTTTAGATTGAGCTTACTTATGGTATTAGTGCACTATTATGCTAGTTTTGGGTAGGTAGTTTGTCACGCCCCGAATCCCATCGATACATGATTGGCACTCGTAGCCGATAAGGCCCGAGAGAACCAACCTTTGCCTATGTTCAATCATATGCATCACAAAAGCATCACCAACATTACATAAGAACTTGAAAGACGAATAATAGAAAACATGGGACATATATATGAAACTTAACCATTGAGGCCATCCAGTCAAAACAACATATGACTTTTTCACTGATACACCCACATCCGTCTACAAAAGCCTCTAACAAGTGCATTGACCAAAATGAACTAAAAGTCGGGACAAGTCCCTGCTTTATACAACATGTACAAAATCAAAACACATGTACAACAGTGACTCGGAGAAGCCCTGAACTAACTGGAGCTCACCAAAGATCTGCAACAGTGATAATTTACTGTGGAGGCCTACTAGTACCTGCGCCTACAGCAAGTAAAATAAATTCCCAAAAAGGGGTCAGTACGAAGAATGTACTGAGTATGTAAGGCCATATGAAACTTGTAAGCTATGAAAACATGTCAAAAACTCAAGTTCAAATGCATAGCCAACATAGATAAGTCACAATGTAGGTGAGTCACTATTCTGTACTTTGGAAGCCATGTATATTACATTCATTCTTTCTCTTGCCTTTACTTTACTTTACTATTACATTGCTCATATACTGTTAGGGCCCTCATCATGCAGGTGTTCTTTTCACCCCATGGATAAAATATCATCGTCATGCAGGAATTCTTTTTACCCCATGGATAAGATCATATCATCATGCGGGTGTTCTTGCACCCCATGGATAAATGGACATCATCATGCGGGTATTTGTACCCCATGGATAAACTAACATCCTCATGCGGGTATTTATACCCCATGGATAACATCCATGAACACAATCAATATGCATTACTTTATTCTTACTTCATTTCTTTACTTTTGAGATTGATATCTTTACTTGTAAAAGATTGATACTTTTGCTTATGAGAGATTGATACAATAGTAGCCATAACCTTATTTGAAACTTTGGATCATTAACCAATGAGTGAGATACATATGAGTAACATCGTTGGAAACACAATATCATCAAGAACATAACACCATTGGAGCCATTGGAACAATAATCAATGAACAAGAGACATGAGTGTGACTACTATTGGAATATAGCAACATAACCTTATTGGGCTTTTTGGAACATTAACCATGAATATGAGACATGAGATTCACCATTACTCAATGAGAAGAAAATATATGACAATGACCATTGATAACCGGATATGGCATACTTTAGCACATTTCGGGATAGGACTAGTGAGATGTCAATGTGCATACTATTTGCCGTAGAAAGATACGGACAGAGTAACCTTACATACCTTGTACTCTCAATACGGATATACAATCCTAGAGGTGCACACAATAGTCCCGCTCCTTCTTTATGTGTCACTCTACAACACAAGTACATAACGAGATTCACATTAACCATCAACTACTTGACAAATGCATAGAACATCAATGAGTTACATGTTTGCCTTTAAACATGTCATTTCCCCTTGACAAAACCATTGACAAAATTATTATTCCAAAAATTCCATAATATTCCCAACATTGACCAATACTTGATAATTGATACATTTCACCACAACACTTCTCCTTTACACTTTCTTATCCATATCATATCGCAAATAATCCATCAAATTACCTTAATACAACTCATAACACATATCGGCCAAAATCCCACAATTTCCACTTATAGACAAGAACAAGTTTAATACCAAAAATAACACCATACATGTTCATATTTTATCCATACCATGCTTTTTCATCAAAGGCACAAGGCCTAATTCAAGTTCAAATTACAAAGATAGCACATCCTTCACCAAAAGCAAAAATACACTATTCATCACCTTGCCAACACAACTAGCATAATATACATAATCTCCCATGCATATAATATGTTAAACCATAATAATAAACACTTACCCAAGCTTGAATAGTGATGATCTTCTCCAAAAGTGGACTTAGGGTTTTGAGAGCTAAAGGGGTTTTGTTGAAATGTTTTGGAAAAACATAGAAATACATGTGTGTGTATAATGGATAAAAATCAGATTTTTGGTCCCTTTTATAAGCTTTTGAGTCCATACTTAGCCACTCTTTATCATTTAATATAGTGTTCTAGAAGGTCAAATGGAAGAATGGGTCATTTGACCTATTTGGGCCATGTATTTCTTCCACTTTTGGGCCTTAATTTGGGCCCAATAACACATATCCATTTAACCCATAAACTTCCATGTATAATTCATCATATATCTCATGTTTAAATAATTCCATAATGTCACGACAATATTCTCTTACGAGATTCTCATTCGTCGTCTCGATCGCAAAAATAGGAATTCTAGTCACCCATGGCTTCATTAGACATTTTGGATCACTATTCATGTTTCATAATTTGATCATGTAGGAATATGTAGGAGTGTATTGAAGTGTTTGAAGCTTTAACAATGCTCAAAGAACTCCAAAGAACCAAAATAAACCATCCAAGAATAGTCATAGAATTGCATTCCAAAACGAGTCCGGAAGGGCACATTTTTTGTGCCTTGCGCCACTAGCTGCAAAGCAAGCTGTAGGGCAAGAAATGAGGCCCCTATGAATCAGTATCTTGCGCCACACACCCTGAAACAGGGTAGTGGCGCAAGTTTTGATGCTTTGCTGAATTTTTCGGCCATTTTTCCAACACTTGCGTATCGTCCAATACCTTATCAAAACACTACAAAATACTTACTTAGTGATCTTAATCATCAAGTAAACATGACTCCAAGTCACCAAATGAGGTTAGAATGTGTACGGGGTATTACAAAAATGCTCCATGAAATCACAAAACCCTTCCTATGAAAGTCTAATTGCATGTACGTGGCCAAATTTCAATTTTCTCGTCGGTAGCATGACCAAATACATACTTATATCTCTTGAAACCTAAGAAAACATTATTCAACATCATCAAATAGGGTTTGGAAGATACGGGGTGTTACATTCTTCCCCCCTTAGAAACATTCGTCCTCGAATGTTAGTAACATCGTCTCATGTACAGCCTATGCATCTACATATTCACATATATACATATACACATACTCACATTCCGTACTTTGCATTTTTTTCTTCCGTTTGAAACCATTACGGGTACTCCAACTTTATCTTTTCTTTGGCTTTCCACGTACTTTCTTCTATTTACCAATTCCTATGCCGTACCTTTCCTAATCTTTTCACTTACCCCTCTAGCATAGCAATATATATCTCTTAGTAAGTAGGATTCTCCATAATTTGCACATTTTCAATAAAAGCAATGGATCTCGGCATATGACTTGTATTAGCTTGTAGCTACTATTGTACCACCTTAATCTCCTCTCTAGCCTAGTGAACAAAATCTAACCTCCAAGCACGGTAGTTCCACTTGCTTTAAACTTTCGTCCATATAAACCATTCTAAGGTACCATTTTTGGATACTTGAAACCATTCAAGGACGGTCTTTTGTGGAAGAAAAATAGAAATATACTTTCATAGCTTGGCAATCTTCGTGACATACAAGAAGTCAACTATTTCATAACCATTAAAACATTAAAAATCCTTTATTTCCATCTCCATAAGATCACCCATCATAACATGATCAAAAACATCTATGATACCATTACGATATACTCTTTTATCTACCAACTAGTGTATAGACTCCAATTAGCATAACTAGTAATTCTGGTTTCTTTCAAATTCGTTCCACAATCAATGGTGTAACATATCATAAGGGAGAATATGGGTCATTCAATGCATATACATCATGGTAATATACCTAAATACCTGTATCGTCGTCAGGAGATGTTCCCTCATTCTGCCGGTCCACTAAAGCATAAGTGCGATTCTGGACCCCACTAGTACTGGCTGCTCCTCCGGCACCTCTGCCATGGCCAACAGACTGTACACCTCGGTCTAAAGAAGGAACCGATTCTGATGATGCCACAGTAGACCCCGCAGGTCATACCATACTACCCAAGCCTCGTCGTAGGCAGTCTCTCATGATGTGACCTGGCATACCACACCAATAACAAGCATTCGTTCCCCTCCGACATTCACCTTCATGAAATCGTCTGCAAAACTGGCACAGTGGGTGAGAAAACCCTACTGTCTGTGACTCTGGCATCCTACCATCCTACCACTCTGCCCAATGTGACTGTCCCTGAATCCTCGAGAGTGAGATGGAGCGCCTATTGGAGAATAAGAGAATGAGGGTCTAGGCGATAAAATTTGAGATCCAGATCCTCCTGGGGACACTATAGACTGCTCCATGGATCTTGCCCATTTTACTGGCCCTTCCTCCGATTTCTATATCCTTTTTCTTTGCCTTTGGTCTTCCATTTTCTGCGTGAAGGCTTGAATTCTCGCTATATCCATATCTCGATTTAAGGCAACGATAGTACAGTCCCTTACCAAATAAGGCTCCAATCTGTCCACATATCTATGTACTCTATCTTCCATCGTGGCCACCACATTTGGAGCATATCGTGCCAAGGAATTAAACTGCAAACTGTACTCTCTAACATTCATATTTCCTTGACGTAAATTTAAAAACTGATCTGCACGAGCCTCACGGATCTCATAGGGAAGATAGTGATCCAGAAATGCCGCTTTAAATTCCTACCACGTAGGTGGGTTTACACCAATACCTCGAGCTTTCTTCCAGTCCTCATACCACAATATAGCCTCGCCCTTCAACCTATAAGCTGCTAGCTCAACCGTTTCTACTCCTGTTACATGCATTACCTCCAAAGATCTCTAGATTTGATACACAAAGTCCTGTGGATCTGCTTGCACGTCTGACCCAGTGAATATAGGAGGGTCCAATTTTAGAAAGACCTGTGTTCTGCGACATGCCACTCTAGCCGCATCATCATCATGTGTCATTGGACCAGCTCGTCCTTGACTCTGGGCTGCCACTAACTGTGTTAACATATGAACTGCATTTCTAAGATCCTGGTCTGTGGCATTCATTGGTGGTTCTACGGTTACTTCTCTACCAATTGGCTCCTCTGGAGCTGGAAAAGTAGACGAAGACCGTGATGAAATTTCAGCATTTGCTCCACCTTGACTAGCTTGGTCAGGTGGAAGTCTACTCATTCCTTCTTCAACAGGCACATCTACCTGCTTCCCTTTACCTCTACCTCTCGTGATTGGCATTGTGACTATACCAAAGAAAAACAAGTACCATGATCAGATACACTTCAACTTACAACAATGGCTCTATTGCACGATCTAGAAGTGAAGAACAGAAACAACATCCTAAATGTCCCATAGCCTCCTACTTATAAATGTGGTACACAACACATCGATAAGTAAGACTCTACTCAGACACGGCTTTGTAGACACCCTTAGACCGACCTGCTCTGATACCACTTTTGTCACGCCCCGAATCCCATCTAGACATGATTGGCACTGGTAGCCGATAAGGCCCGAGAGAACCAACCTTTGCTTATGTTCATTCATATGCATCACAGAAGCATCACCACCATTACGTAAGAAATTGAAAGACGAATAACAGAAAACATGGGACATATATATGAAACTTGACCGTTGAGACCATCCAGTCAAAACAACATATGCCTTTTTCACTGATACACCCACATCCGTCTACAAAAGCCTCTAACAAGTGCATTGACCAAAATGAACTAAAAGTCGGGACAAGCCCCCGCTTTTTACAACATGTACAAAATAAAAAACATGTACAACAGTGACTCGGAGAAGCCCCGAACTAACTGGAGCTCACCAAAGATCTGCAACACTGACAATTTACTGTGGAGGCCTACTAGTACCTGCGCCTACAGAAAGTAAAATAAATTCCCCAAAAGGGGTCAGTACAAAGAATGTACTGAGTATGTAAGGCCATATGAAACTTGTAAGATATGAAAACATGTCAAAAACTCAAGTTCAAATGCATAGCCAACATAGATAAGTCACAATGTAGATGAGTCACTATTCTGTACTTTGGAAGCCATGTATATTACATTCATTCTTTCTCTTGCCTTTACTTTACTTTACTATTACATTGCTCATATACTATTAGGGCCCTCATCATGCAGGTGTTCTTTTCACCCCATGGATAAAATATCATCGTCATGCAGGAATTCTTTTTACCCCATGGATAAGATCATATCATCATGCGGGTGTTCTTGCACCCTATGGATAAATGGCCATCATCATGCGGGTATTTGTACCCCATGGATAAACTAACATCCTCATGCGGGTATTTATACCCCATGGATAACTTCCATGAACACAATCAATATGCATTACTTTATTCTTACTTCATTTCTTTACTTTTGAGATTGATATCTTTACTTGTGAAAGATTGATACTTTTGCTTATGAGAGATTAATACAATGGTAGCCATAACCTTATTTGAAACTTTGGATCATTAACCAATGAGTGAGATACATATGAGTAACATCGTTGGAAACACAATATCATCAAGAACATAACACCATTTGAGCCATTGGAACAATAATCAATGAACAAGAGACATGAGTGTGACTACTATTGGAATATAGCAACATAACCTTATTGGGCTTTTTGGAACATTAACCATGAATATGAGACATGAGATTCACCATTGCTCAATGAGTAGGAAATATATGACAATGACCATTGATAACCGGATATGGCATACTTTAGCACATTTCGGGATAGGACTAGTGAGATGTCAATGTGCATACTATTTGCCACAGAAAGATACGGACAGAGTAACCTTACATACCTTGTACTCTCAATACGGATATACAATCCTAGAGGTGCACACAATAGTCCCGCTCCTTCTTTATGTGTCACTCTACAACACAAGTACATAACGAGATTCACATTAACCATCAACTACTTGACAAATGCATAGAACATCAATGAGTTACATGTTTGCCTTTAAACATGTCATTTCTCCTTGACAAAACCATTGACAAAATTATTATTCCAAAAATTCCATAATATTCCCAACATTGACCAATACTTGATAATTGATACATTTCACCACAACACTTCTCCTTTACACTTTCTTATCCATATCATATCGCAAATAATCCATCAAATTACCTTAATACAACTCATAACACATATCGGCCAAAATCCCACAATTTCCACTTATAGACAAGAACAAGTTTAATACCAAAAATAACACCATACATGTTCATATTTTGTCCATACCATGCTTTTTCATCAAAGGCACAAGGCCTAATTCAAGTTCAAATTACCAAGATAGCACATCCTTCACCAAAAGCAAAAATACACTATTCATCACCTTGCCAACACAACTAGTATAATATACATAATCTCCAATGAATATAATATGTTAAACCATAATAATAAACACTTACCCAAGATTGAATAGTGATGATCTTCTCCAAAAGTGGACTTAGGGTTTTGAGAGCTAAAGGGGTTTTCTTGAAATGTTTTGGAAAAACATAGAAATACATGTGTGTGTATAATGGATAAAAATCAGATTTTTGGTCCCTTTTATAAGCTTTTGAGTCCATACTTAGACACTCTTTATCATTTAATATAGTGTTCTAGAAGGTCAAATGGAAGAATGGGTCATTTGACCCATTTGGGCCATGTATTTCTTCCACTTTTGGGCCTTAATTTGGGCCCAATAACACATATCCATTTAACCCATAAACTTCCATGTATAATTCATCATATATCTCATGTTTAAATAATTCCATAATGTCACGACAATATTCTCTTACGAGATTCTCATTCGTCGTCTCGATCGCAAAAATAGGAATTCTAGTCGCCCATGGCTTCATTAGACAATTTGGATAACTATTCATGTTTCATGATTTGATCATATAGGAATATGTAGGAGTGTATTGAAGTGTTTGAAGCTTTAACAATGCTCAAAGAACTCCAAAGAACCAAAATAAACCATCCAAGAATAGTCGTAGAATTGAGTTCCAAAACGAGTCCGGAAGGGCATATTTTTTGTGCCTTGCACCACTAGCTGCAAAGCAAGCTGTGGCGCAAGAAATGAGGCCCCTATGAATCAGTGTCTTACGCCACACACCCCTGAAATAGGGTAGTGGCGCAAGTTTTGATGCTTTGCTGAATTTTTCGGCCATTTTTCCAACACTTGCGTATCGTCCAATACCTTATCGAAACACTACAAAATACTTACTTAGTGATCTTAATCATCAAGTAAACATGACTCCAAGTCACCAAATGAGGTTAGAATGTGTACGGGGTATTACACAAATGCTCCACGAAATCACAAAACCCTTTCTATGAAAGTCTAATTGCATGTACGTGGCCAAATTTCAATTTTCTCGTCGGTAGCATGACCAAATACATACTTATATCTCTTGACACCTAAGAAAACATTATTCAACATCATCAAATAGGGTTGGGAAGATACGGGGTGTTACATTCTTCCCCCCCCCCCCCCCTTAGAAACATTCGTCCTCGAATGTTAGTAACATCATCTCATGTACAGCCCATGCATCTACATATTCACACATATACATATACACATACTCACATTCCATACTTTGCATTTTTTTTCTTCCGTTTGAAACCATTACGGGTACTCCGACTTTATCTTTTCTTTGGCTTTCCACGTACTTTCTTCTATTTACCAATTCCTATGCCGTACCTTTCCTAATCTTTTCACTTACCCCTCTAGCATAGAAATATATATCTCTTAGTAAGTAGGATTCTCCATAATTTGCACATTTTCAATAAAAGCAATGGATCTCGGCATATGACTTGTATTAGCTTGTAGCTACTATTGTACCACCTTAATCTCCTCTCTAGCCTAGTGAACAAAATCTAACCCCCAAGCACGATAGTTCCACTTGCTTTAAACTTTCGTCCATATAAACCTTTGTAAGGTACCATTTTTGGATACTTGAAATCGTTCAAGGACGGTCTTTTGTGGAAGAAAAATAGAAATATACTTTCATAGCTTGGCAATCTTCGTGACATACAAGAAGTCAACTATTTCATAACCATTAAAACATTAAAAATCCTTCATTTCCATCTCCATAAGATCACCCATCATAACATGATCAAAAACATCTATGATACCATTACGATATACTCTTTTATCTACCAACTAGTGTATAGACTCCAATTAGCATAACTAGTAATTCTGGTTTCTTTCAAATTCATTCCACAATCAATGGTGTAACATATCATAAGGAAGAATACGGGTCATTCAATGCATATACATCATGGTAATATACCTAAATACCTGTATCTTCGTCAGGAGATATTCCCTCATTCTGCCGGTCCACTAAAGCATAAGTGCGATTCTGGACCCCACTAGTACTGGCTGCTCCTCAGGCACCTCTGCCACGGCCAATAGACTGCACACCTCGGTCTAAAGAAGGAACCGATGCTGATGATGCTAGAGTAGACCCCGCAGGTCGTACCATACTACCCAAGCCTCGTCGTGGGCAGTCTCTCATTATGTGACCGGGCATACCACACCAATAACAAGCATTCGTTCCCCTCCGACATTCACCTTCATGAAATCGTCTGCAAAACTGGCACAGTGGGTGAGAAGACCCTGCTGTCTGTGACTCTGGCATCCTACCATCCTACCACTCTGCCCAATATGACTGTCCCTGAATCCTCGAGAGTGAGATGGAACGCCTGTTGGAGCATAAGAGAATGAGGGTCTAGGCGGTAAAATTTGAGATCCAGATCCTCCTGGGGACACTATAGACTGCTCCATGGATCTTGCCCGTTTTACTGGCCCTTCCTCCGATTTCTGTATCCTTTTTCTTTGCCCTTGGTCTTCCATTTTCTGTGCGAAGGCTTGAATTCTCGCTATATCTATATCTAGATTTAAGGCTGCGATAGTACAGTCCCTTACCAAATAAGGCTCCAATCTGTCCACATATCTATGTACTCTATCTTCCATCGTGGCCACCACATTTGGAGCATATCATGTCAAGGAATTAAACTGCAAACCGTAATCTCTAACACTCATATTTCCTTGACGTAAATTTAAAAACTGATCTGTACGAGCCTCACGGATCTCATAGGGAAGATAGTGATCCAGAAATGCCGCTTTAAATTCTTCCCACGTAGGTGGGTTCACACCAATACCTCAAGCTTTCTTCCAGTCCTCATACCACAATATAGCCTCGCCCTTCAACCTATAAGCTGCTGGCTCAACCGTTTCTACTCCTGTTACATGCATTACCTCCAAAGATCTCTAGATTTGATACACAAAGTCCTGTGGATCTGCTTGCACGTCTGACCCAGTGAATATAGGAGGGTCCAATTTTAGAAAGACCTGTGTTCTGCGACATGCCACTCTAGCCGCATCATCATCATGTGTCATTGGACCAGCTCGTCCTTGACTCTGGGCTGCCACTAACTGTGTTAACATATGAACTGCATTTCTAAGATCCTGGTCTGTGGCATTCATTGGTGGTTCTACGGTTACTTCTCTACCAATTGGCTCCTCTGGAGCTGGAAAAGTAGACGAAGACCATGATGAAATTTCAGCATTTGCTCCACCTTGACTAGCTTGGTCAGGTGGAAGTCTACTCATTCCTTCTTCAACAGGCACATCTACCTGCTTCCCTTTACCTCTACCTCTCGTGATTGGCATTGTGACTATACCAAAGAAAAACAAGTACCATGATCAGATACACTTCAACTTACAACAATGGCTCTATTGCACGATCTAGAAGTGAAGAACAGAAACAACATCCTAAATGTCCCATAGCCTCCTACTTATAAATGTGGTACACAACACATCGATAAGTAAGACTCTACTCAGACACGGCTTTGTAGACACCCTTAGACCGACCTGCTCTGATACCACTTTTGTCACGCCCCGAATCCCATCTAGACATGATTGGCACTGGTAGCCGATAAGGCCCGAGAGAACCAACCTTTGCTTATGTTCATTCATATGCATCACAGAAGCATCACCACCATTACGTAAGAAATTGAAAGACGAATAACAGAAAACATGGGACATATATATGAAACTTGACCGTTGAGACCATCCAGTCAAAACAACATATGCCTTTTTCACTGATACACCCACATCCGTCTACAAAAGCCTCTAACAAGTGCATTGACCAAAATGAACTAAAAGTCGGGACAAGCCCCCGCTTTTTACAACATGTACAAAATAAAAAACATGTACAACAGTGACTCGGAGAAGCCCCGAACTAATTGGAGCTCACCAAAGATCTGCAACACTGACAATTTACTGTGGAGGCCTACTAGTACCTGCGCCTACAGTAAGTAAAATAAATTCCCCAAAAGGGGTCAGTACGAAGAATGTACTGAGTATTTAAGGCCATATGAAACTTGTAAGATATGAAACATGTCAAAAACTCAAGTTCAAATGCATAGCCAACATAGATATGTCACAATGTAGATGAGTCACTATTCTGTACTTTGGAAGCCATGTATATTACATTCATTCTTTCTCTTGCCTTTACTTTACTTTACTATTACATTGCTCATATACTGTTAGGGCCCTCATCATGTAGGTGTTCTTTTCACCCCATGGATAAAATATCATCGTCATGCAGGAATTCTTTTTACCCCATGGATAAGATCATATCATCATGCGGGTGTTCTTGCACCCCCAGGATAAATGGACATCAACATGCCGGTATTTGTACCCCATGGATAAACTAACATCCTCATGCGGGTATTTATACCCCATGGATAACATCCATGAACACAATCAATATGCATTAGTTTATTCTTACTTCATTTCTTTACTTTTGAGATTGATATCTTTACTTATGAAAGATTGATACTTTTGCTTATGAGAGATTGATACAATAGTAGCCATAACCTTATTTGAAACTTTGGATCATTAACCAATGGGTGAGAGACATTTGAGTAACATCGTTGGAAACACAATATCATCAAGAACATAACACCATTGGATCCATTGGAACAATAATCAATGAACAAGAGACATGAGTGTGACTACTATTGGAATATAGCAACATAACCTTATTGGGCTTTTTGGAACATTAACCATGAATATGAGACATGAGATTCACCATTGCTCAATGAGTAGGAAATATATGACAATGACCATTGATAACCGGATATGGCATACTTTAGCACATTTCGGGATAGGACTAGTGAGATGTCAATGTGCATACTATTTGCCACAGAAAGATACGGACAGAGTAACCTTACATACCTTGTACTCTCAATACGGATATACAATACTAGAGGTGCACACAATAGTCCCGCTCCTTCTTTATGTGTCACTCTACAACACAAGTACATAACGAGATTCACATTAACCATCAACTACTTGACAAATGCATAGAACATCAATGAGTTACATGTTTGCCTTTAAGCATGTCATTTCTCCTTGACAAAACCATTGACAAAATTATTATTCCAAAAATTCCATAATATTCCCAACATTGACCAATACTTGATAATTGATACATTTCACCACATCACTTCTCCTTTACACTTTCTTATCCATATCATATCGCAAATAATCCATCAAATTACCTTAATACAACTCATAACACATATCGGCCAAAATCCCACAATTTCCACTTATAGACAAGAACAAGTTTAATACCAAAAATAACACCATACATGTTCATATTTTGTCCATACCATGCTTTTTCATCAAAGGCACAAGGCCTAATTCAAGTTCAAATTACCAAGATAGCACATCCTTCACCAAAACCAAAAATACACTATTCATCAGCTTGCCAACACAACTAGCATAATATACATAATCTCCCATGCATATAATATGTTAAACCATAATAATAAACACTTACCCAAGCTTGAATAGTGATGATCTTCTCCAAAAGTGGACTTAGGGTTTTGAGAGCTAAAGGAGTTTTGTTGAAATGTTTTGGAAAAACATAGAAATACATGTGTGTGTATAATGGATAAAAATCAGATTTTTGGTCCCTTTTATAAGCTTTTGAGTCCATACTTAGCCACTCTTTATCATTTAATATAGTGTTCTAGAAGGTCAAATGGAAGAATGGGTCATTTGACCCATTTGGGCCATGTATTTCTTCCACTTTTGGGCCTTAATTTGGGCCCAATAACACATATCCATTTAAACCATCAACTTCCATGTATAATTCATCATATATCTCATGTTTAAATAATTCCATAATGTCACGACAATATTCTCTTACGAGATTCTCATTCGTCATCTCGATCGCAAAAATAGGAATTCTAGTCGCCCATGGCTTCATTAGACATTTTGGATCACTATTCATGTTTCATGATTTGATCATGTAGGAATATGTAGGAGTGTATTGAAGTGTTTGAAGCTTTAACAATGCTCAAAGAACTCCAAAGGACCAAAAGAAACCATCCAAGAATAGTCGTAGAATTGCGTTCCAAAACGAGTCCAGAAGGGCACTTTTTTTGTGCCTTGCGCCACTAGCTGCAAAGCAAGCTGTGGCGCAAGAAATGAGGCCCCTCTGAATCAGTGGCTTGCACCACACACCCCTGAAATAGGGTAGTGGCGCAAGTTTTTATGCTTTGCTGAATTTTTCGTCCATTTTTCCAACACTTGTGTATCGTCCAATACCTTATCAAAACACTGCAAAATACTTACTTAGTGATCTTAATCATCAATTAAACATAACTCCAAGTCACCAAATGAGGTTAGAATGTGTACGGGATAGTACACAAATGCTCCACGAAATCACAAAACCCTTCTTATGAAAGTCTAATTGTATGTACGTGGCCAAATTTCAATTTTCTCGTCGGTAGCATGAACAAATACATACTTATATCTACTGACACCTAAGAAAACATTATTCAACATCATCAAATAGGGTTGGGAATATATGGGGTGTTACATAGTTGTAACTCGAGCATCGTTTTAGTAGTTTTATGCCTTATTTAGCCGGCTAGGGCCTCCATTTGGTAGACTTCAGGCCTGTTATCCCCTAGTATAGTGAAGTACCATCCTTTAAGTCTAGGTTTGGTGCTATTAGTTCCTTGAGTTATGAATGGGAAACCTTAAATTAGACTCGGCTAGATTTTGACCTAAATTGGGTTATCGAGATCCCATAGTGGGCCCCAATACCCTTTGTTAGCTAGAATACTTGGCTTTAAGTTCCTTTAGGCTTGGTTAGACTCTTGAATACCATATTAGGCTATTACCTTGGGTTGGGTTGACTTAGATTTAGTTTCTAATCCTGTACCGCGCCTCTCGACCTAGTATTTGGGACCCGTTTTGCCTTTGTAGACTTATCCGCCTGAGATTGGTATTTGTAACCTTATGGTCCGGAGATAGGCTTGGAAACCTTAAAATTCTCCCTCTTAGCTATTTAGGCTCATTCCTATATACATGCATTCGAGTCTGACCTATGTGTTATTATTACTGTTACTATGAGTTCTGACACTAGTTATGGTCATGGTTACTATGTATGAGCTCTGGTATGGTTTTGGCATCAGTTTTACAGGTGATATTGGTTACCTATGGGATCACTAGTTTTGTGGTTACGGTATGGTTACTAGGAGTTTCAGTTCGAGTCCGGCTTCTGGTTATGGTACGATTGGGTTATTCTGGTATTGTTTATGGTTGTTCTGGAGTATTGACAAAGGTACTGAGTTTTTTGGTACATGATTCATGTGTCATCTCGTTATTACCCACTATTTCCAATTTTATCCTAGCGTCTGGCCTCTTGTTATTACCTGTTGGTACCGATTTAAGCCCAGTGCACATCTGGGTAGTTTTATCATGGATTGGGGATCAGATGGTTATCTGAGATCGGTTTAGCTATGGATTACTTATGCTTTCTACTTTAGTTACTTCTTGTATGCACCGGTCGGCATATGGGGTCTCGATAGGGTTAATTGTCTTCTACTGTATGCCTTCTAGGCTTATAGGGCCCCAGTTAGGTTGTAGTTAGCTTATCTTTCTTACTTTGAGTTTTTTATCTTCTACTTCTGCAGGTGTTAGTACTGTAGAAATTTGTGTTTCTATCCCTTCTACTATTAACTTAGTTTATAATCTCGCATTATATTATGCTTCTGATATACTTCAGCTCAGTCGGTCGGTGATGTCAATTGAGTATATGTTGCTTTGGTACTCATACAACACTTATGCATCTTTTCCGTGATGCAGATCTGAGTATGAGCCACCGACGTTGACGTTATCCTCAAGCGCAACTACTGATCCGGAGATAGGGTGAGCTTTCTAGAGCCCGAGGTTGATCCTACTCTCTCTATTTCAGTTACAATTTGTTTGCATTTCGAGAATACTGTGTATATGTATATTTTGGATACTTTCTAGTACTCATGTTTTGGTTGCAGTGGCTCTTGTATCAACCTTACCAGGTCTTGGGAGGGATTATTTTTGTATATTTTGTCCTATTTCGCTTATATTATTGTCTTTGTTAGTTTTCCTTCTTGTTTCTTTTCATCTACCACCCGTTAGCCCGTTACTTGTCGTTCCGAGCTATGGCTTGGCTTACCTACTAGTGGGTTGAGGTAGGTGCCATTATGACTTGAGAAATTGGTTCGTGATAGGTAATTTAATACAAAAATGAATAATCAATCGTAATAGCAATCATACAAAGGAATGCAATGACATGCAAGTGATGCAACGCTATGTAGTGATGATGATGGGATAATACTGATATAAGCCATCGCATGGCATCATATACACCTTTTAAGCCTCGTCGCTTCAGGACAAGATCCATGGGGGGGTTGCAATCCATATACTTTCACAATCTGAATCAACCTTGTTAGCAAATGACCTCGGCCAAGGGTTTTCCAAATATCACAATCAACCTTGCTGGCCAATGACCTTGGCCAAGGGTTTTATAAAATATTTTATTTTCTTTCAAAATCAGTGTTTCTTAGTGGTACCAATCTCAGGAATATATATGAATGAAATAAGGATGTAATGCTCACAACCAATCAGTATGAAGATAATAATTAATTCAATACAGGTATAAATGAGCTCAAACAACTTAATATGACAATAATTCATGATATAAGCAATCACATGACACCACTGGAGTAAATAGTCATTTAAGACATCAATAATATCAATTCAATCCAAGCCCCTCTCGGGCATCACGACAATGATAAAGGCAAATAATGTTTAAATAAGACCTATAATACCAACTCGAACTCCCACACGGGCATCACAATAATAATAAAGGCAATTAATGCACAAATAGGCCTATAATGTCAAGTCAAGTCCCACACGGGTAACACAATAATAATAAGGTAAATAATGCACAAATAGTCCGATAATAGGCCCTACACGGGCATCACAATAATAATAATCTCTCAAGTCAATAGTAATATTCATATAAGCCCCCATGGATCATGATGGTTTTATTGTTTTTTATCCGAATGTACTCATTTGCCAGTGAATGCCCCAAGGTACCATTTATGGAGGTCATTCTATACAAGGACTAGGATGTCGGATAAAGCATAGATTAGGCTAGTTTAGGTAGCATAGGTTTACTTTTCGTACCTTACCTTATTTCTTTTGGAATGTATAATTGGACTGAACATTATTTCTTTATTTTTGTCCACTTATTTGCTTGTTTGTTTTATCTGAAATTTATTTATTTGTAGTGACAATTTAGCCGATACCAGTCAACAAAGTGACTGTGCTAAAACCACGGGATCAAGGGATGCCTCACACCTTTCCCTCGATTAACAAAATTCTTGTATCGGAATCTCTATTTCGCCGATTGGTTTTAAGAGTCAATTGTTTCAAAAAGGATATATTTAAGGTGACTTGGCACACCAACCCAATGTAAAGTGGCTACTCTGAATTTTAATTTAATCCTCTTTGAAATACCTTTTTAGTCACTTTATGATTTGAAAACCCTTTTGAACGCTAAAAATTTTGTACAATCTTCTTGGGGTATAAAAAGGGTGTGACACATACCAAGATTCCATTTTTCTCAATCCATAATAGACCCCAACAAGACTGCCTTCGAATTCTAGAGGATGGAATCATTCTAAGACGACATAAGGTTACTACACACAAAGCTCAACCAAAACTGGAAAGGTACATTTATGGGTGTATTCTTGATATCAACCCCCTACTTAATTAACAAAAGCGACTTGTCACTCAATAGAGGTGCAACCAACATCTATGGTCATCTCAAGAAGTTACAATCCTATCATCCAAATGGTGACTGTCAATGGTTTTACATCTCAAGATTTCATTTATCGATGCTCGATCACATGACATATATATCCCATGAACTTATACGTTATCCTTCATCTCTTTTGACTTGCCTTCTTTCTCTTAGGGCGTAATAATTTTCCATAAGTGGTATAGAATTCTCTAACTCATATCAGGATATAAGATGGCCTGGGTTGTGTGAAAATCTCAAAAACCATTATATTGGATAGTATACTAATTGGAAGGATATTTATCAATCAATTCATTCTTCGATAGCCTTTTGTCCTCAAGAATAGTGTGTTGACCTTCACATTTCAGCTTGTTCAACAATTTGGGAACTACCACGGGGTGAGGGTCTATGGCTTCTTTGGAGCATTGCTCATTTCTCTTTCTCTTAGATAGTATTACTAGTGGATTAGGTAGTGGTTCATGAATTGGAGTGTTATCCCCAACTTTCTCTCTCTCAAACTCGGAGGTGGTCAAATGATATGAATGTCTAGTTATGTCATTTGGACTAACAAATGCACCAATTGTTTTTATGGATTTGATGAATAAGGTGTTCAAGCCATTTCTAGACGTGTTTCTAGACGTGTTCGTGATAGTGTTTTTAGATGATATTTTAGTTTACTCGAGATCACAAGAGGGTCATGCTAATCGCTTACAACAGGTGTTACAGATTCTTCGTGACCGTAATATCTATGCAAAGTTCTCTAAATGTGAGTTTGGTTAAAATCCGTAGTTATTGGGTCACATTGTATAGGATGAAGGACTAAGGGTTGATACACAAAAGATAGAAGCAATGAAAAAATTGGCTGAGGCCTACGACGCTTACAGAGATTCATAGTTTTCTTGGATTAGCTGGTTATTATAGGAGATTTGTTGAGGTATTTTCTTCTATCTCTGCACCCTTAACAAAGCTAACACACAAGGCAATCAAGTTTCAGTGGAATGACGCATGTGAGAAACGTTTCCAAGAGCTGAAAGATAAATTGACTTCTACACCTGTGTTGGTACTTCCAGAAGGTACATAGGTGTATACAGTATCTTGTGATTCTTCAGGAGTCGGCCTAGGATGTGCATTGATGTAGCACGACAATGTGATAGCTTATGCTACAAGACAATTGTGTCCACATGACAGAAATTATCCAACCTATGACCTTGAGTTAGCAGTCGTGATATTTGCTTTAAACATATGGCGCCACTACTTGTATGGGGTTCACGTTGACATAGATATATTGATCATAAATGTTTACAATATATCTTTAAGCAGAAAGACTTAAATCTGAGGCAGCGGAGGTGGATGGAACTCTTGAAAGACTATGATATCGATATCTTATACCATCCAGGGAAAGAGAATGTGGTAGCTGATGCACTAAGTCACAAAGCAATAGGAAGCACTAGTGGTCAGTTGATGTAAAAACAACATATAGTCAAGGATCTACACCAATTAGACAGCTTGGGGGTTCGTCTTCTTGAAATTCCAGATGAAAGAATTATAGTGTAAAATGCGGCAGAGTCTTCACTTGTAGCTGAGGTGAAAGAAAAGTAGTATGTGGAATCTATGTTATTGCAATTGAAAGAGAATGTACAACAGGGTCTGACAAAGGTATTTGAGCTTAAGCAAAGGGGAGTACTTCAATGCCAAGGTAGATTTTGTGTACCGAATATAGATGAGCTAAGGAAATGAATTATGATAGAAGCACATCCTTCATGGTATTCTATGCATTCGGGAGCAACCAAAATGTACCATGGATTGGAAGAGATGTATTGGTGAGGCAACATAAAGAAGAAGAACATTGCAGAATTTGTAGCTCATTGTTCGAATTGCCAATAAGTAAAGGTAAAGCATCAGAAACCTGTAGGTTATATGCAAGGTATAAATCTTCCAGTCTGGAAGTGGGATATGGTTAATATGTATTTCATCACAATTTTGCCTCGTACACTCCGAAAATTTGATTCCATATGGGTAATAGTTGACAGACTTACCAAGTCAGCGTATTTTCTACCAGTCAGGGCCACTTATATAGCTGAAGATTATGCAAAGTTGTATGTTAAAGAGATAGTACGATGACATGGGATTCTAATTTCTATTATATCAGACATGGGAGCTCAATTTACTGCATACTTTTGGAAATCTTTTCAGAAAAGTTTGGGAACTCAAGTGAATTTAAGTACGACTTTTCATCCTCGGATAGATGAACAAGCAGAACGTACTATCCAAACACTTAAAGATATGCTACGAGCTTGCACATTGGACTTAAGAGGTAGTTGAGACGATCATATACTTCATGTCGAATTTGCCTACAATGATAGCTATCAAAATGACACCTTACAAAGCTTTATATAGAAGAAAGTGTAGATCACCAATTGGGTGGTTGGAAGCGGATGAAACTGCTTTACTCGAGTCAAAACTTGTTCATCAAGATATAGAGAAAGTTAAGGTGATACAACAGTGGCTACAAATGAACCAATGTCGACACAAATCATATATCAATGTTAGAATAAGAGAGTTAGAATTTGCCATAGATGATTGAGTATTTTTGGAAGTGTCACCAATGAAAGGGATAATGAAATTTGGAAAGAAAGGAAAGTTGGCCCTATATAACGTGCCATATGAAATTGTTCGAAGAATTAGTCAAGTTACGTACAAGTTAGCACTACACCAAGAACTCTCCACAGTTCGTTCAATGTTCCATGTGTTAATACTTCGAAAGTATATAGGAGATCCATCTCGTATTGTTTCCAGTGAAGATGTAGAAGTTACGGAGGATATCACATATGAAGAGTTACCTATTGCTATTCTAGATCGATAAGTGAAAAGATTAAAAAATAAATAAGTAGCTTCTGTAAAGGTACAGTAGAGGAATCGACAAGTAAAACAAATCACGTGGGGAGCCAAAGAAATGATGAAGTCGAAGTACCCGTAATTGTTTCAAATGGAAGAAAAAGTTCAAAGTATGGAATTAGAAAAATAACAAGTAAGTATCTATGAGCATTATGTGTATTTATGATAACATGAAGAATGATCCATCTGTGTAAATTGGATAATGTTACTAACATTCGAGGATGAATGTTCCTAAGGAGAGAAGGATGTAACACCCCGTACATTTTTGAACCTATGTTATTACCGTAAAATTTATGGAATTATTCAAACATTAGATGGTTGGTGTATTACACCTTAATTGTGTTCGGATGAATTTAATTTTGTGCCATTGGGCTCAATTGAGGCCCAAATTGATGCAAAAGGCATGGCCCAAAAGAAGGAAATGATCCATTCTTTCTTTGACCAAGTAAACCATCAATTATTGGCCATAGTGTGTCTAAGGATGAAAATTAAGGACTATATAAGGCCAAGAAAAATCAGATTTAATTCAACAAAAAGACACATGCGATTTCTAGACTTTTCCACAAAAAAAGATCTTTTCTCTCTATTCTCAAACCCTAAGGCAACCATCTCTTTGGACAAGATCATCACTTTGCAATCTTGGGTAAGTGTTAAATATTATGGTTTAATGTATTATATTTATGAGAGATTGTGTAGATCATGTTGGTTATGTTGACAAAGTGTTGAGAAGTTCACTATGTGTGAAACAGTCTATGTTTTCTTAATGGGTAAAGGGCTTTGTGTTGTAAACTTTGAAGTGGATTTGTGGTATTGAAGGAAGTGAATTTGATGGATTAAATATCAACATGTAATATGTGGTTATTTCCTTAACTTGCTTTCTCTTTGTGTGTAATATTTGGAATTGTTGTTGTGAAATTGTACATGGAACCGGTGGCGTATTGAAAAGAGAATGTAGTTTTGGTGATATTTATGTGCATTGTGAAACAATGGCTGTTATATGGCATCTAATATAACTTAAAATATTAAAAGAGAAGTTTAATTATGACCATGGACCATTCATTGCGAAAAAGGACTCGAAAATGACCCCCAGAGGCTTAAACGGGCATCCGCCCTCGCGGGCAGGGCACCTGCGGGCGTAGATGCCAATGCAGGTGGACCTAGCCTAGGACAATGGTCACCTGTGGATACACCTCGACCACCTACGGGTGTAGGTGTCTTTGCAGGTCATCCCAGAATTCCCTTTTGCATGTTTTTGCATCTCTTTGACCCCCCGAAGCCCATATACCCTTCTTGGATGCAATTATCAACTTATGGTACCTTTTAAATGACTTTACAGGAGTATCCCGGAGGTATTTTAAATGGTATCAATTATGGATTGTTGTTAATGTGTTATTGTGAAAGGTATTTAAGTGACTTGAAGGAGAAAAGGTAACGTAGTGTTGAAGGGGAAGTGTAAAGTATAACTTTGGTGTGAAATACTATCACATTATGATGTCTTGGTTAATGTGTAGTATGTGGTGGTGTTTTTGGTATGGTAATGCAGTGAATTATATTGTGAAGGGTGATATGACGTTATATGGCAGTCACATAATTCATTGTCATCTTATGCACTTGTAATGTAGTTAGTTGTTAACGTGAACTCCGTTATGAACTTGTGTTGTAGAGTAACACATAAGGAAGAAGCTGGATTATTGTATTCACATATAAGACTGTGTATTCATATTGGGAAGATAAGGTATGTGATGCTCCATGGTTACATGGCACTTTCGATGCTTAAAACAAGGAAAATATGCAATAAGTTGGGTGTATTTTATTGGTATGATGTGGTTTCTATCCTACTTTGCAGGAAAATAGGTTTTGGGAGGCAAAATGATCAAAAAGGAAGAATCAAGACCGAGAACGAAGTTTCGGAAGATGAAAGAACAAAAATTTGCACCGGAGTGGGAGTCAAGACACCACTCACGTGCCGTGAGTGCCACTCACGTGATGTGAGTGGTGCCGTGGGTCCACTCCTAGTGTGAAAAAAGTGTCTGATTTCCACGCCAGGCATCCACGTGGCATGGGTCCACCTACGTGACATGGAAAGGTGGCGTGACTCAACTTCTGAAGACGTCTAATTGAGCCTGATTCCCACGACATCAACCTACGTGGCGTGACTTGGTTCCACGACACCAAGTCACGATACCGTGGAAGTTGCTGACTCTGTTCTTCTATTTTATTTTGGATAGGATTAGTTTTAAATCTATAAATACCCCTGTATAGTCCTAAGTGCGAGGAGGAGTCATTACATTGTTTTGAGAGCTATTTTATATTATTTTGGAGTTCATAAACATATTCTTGGTTTTGTAGTCACAAACCCTAATTCGAGTTTTATTGATAATTGAGATTTTAGTTTTTTTTCATTGCTGTGAGATCATAATTATGTTTTCATCTCTGAATTCTTCTTGTGTTCTTACAATTATGAGTAGCTAAACCCATCAACTAGGGTTGTGTGAACCATGAGGAATTAACGAAACTGGTTAAGTGCCAGGCGATTCTGTACCACTGTGTATGCATGTATTGTTGTTTCCTTCATTATGATTGCTCTTCTAATGGTTGCAAACGTTAGAAACTCGTCTGTATTCTAGACTTAATTGATAGAGAGGTAGAAATTGGTAAAAAGAGATAACAACAGAGATTTGAAGCTATCAACCTTCATCTAATAACTTGAGCCTTAGCGGGAATGGTTATCTGAGATCCAGGATAAGGGTTAGTAGTGCGACACTGGAAAACCGAGAGGAGAAGAGTGAAATTCGTCTAACCAAGGTCGAAAGACATTTAGATGAACATATCTTGTCAAATTTTGCATGCCATATAGCGGGACGGTTTTGTTAGCACAAGTAATTGGTGGAGTTAAGGAATCATTGGGGATCACAGTCCTAGTGTATTTTCCTCATTGTCTACAAACTCGATATAACCAGCGATTGTTACTGTCACTTTTTATTCACAAAAACCCCCCAGTTTTACTTATTTTCCAATTATTCTGACTAGTATTCTAAACAACTTCAACCGATTCCCTGTGGGATCGACCCCAACCTAGTTAGGTTCTATATTTGACAATCGACCGCATTATACTTCTTAGGAGGCATATTTTGGGAGACATCAAATTTTGGTGCCATTGCCGAGGAATACGGTTACAGAGTTGATTATTACTGGTTGGAGTTGATTGGTTTTGTTTTTACATACTTTTGAGGGTATACGTCGGTGTATGCCAAATACTAGAAGTCAAGGCAATCCCCTGATTCCACTTGATCTTGAAATTGAAAGGACTCTGAGAGCTAATCGAAGAATGGTGAATATTGAAGGAGTTCAGAATTCCACAGCTGCGGGAGACATTCATAACCAGCCAATTCATCCGGTTGGTTAGGAAACAGCAGATCAAACTACTGCTCGATTAACATGAGAAGAGCATGTTAGACAAGCTGCTCTTAGACTAGCAGAGAGAGATAATCAAGCTATACAGGAAGCAGCACAGCGTTTGGCTGATGCTGAAGAGCCACAAAGACGACTGAGAGAACAATCGAGACCATATGTGCTTGTTTATGATGATCCTGAAGAAGAAGATGTGGCCTACTTTGAGCCAATAGAGACTGGTGTTATCATTCCACCAGAGTTACCTTCAGGTACTAAGTTTGACATTACTAGTGCCATGATCCATCTACTAAATTTGAAGGGTGTGTTCGCGGGTCTTCCTACTGATGATCCAAACATGCACGTAATGAATTTCGTGGGGGTCTGCACGTCGTACAATTTGCCTGGAGTTAACCAAGAGCCTATTTGGTTGAGGTTGTTTCCATTATCTCTAACATGAGAAGCTACTTTGTGGTTGGCTGAGTTGCCACGAGGTTCCATCACTACTTGGCAAGAACTGTGAAATTAATTTTTTGAAAGATTTTTCCCACCTTCCAAGATACTGCAGTTGAAGGACGAGATTTACAATTTTAGATAGCTTCATTTTGAAGCACTCTATGAGACATGGCTGAGGTTCAAAAAAAAGCTGTAGAATATGCCAAATCACAGGATGAGTGGTAGGAATTTAGTAGAAATCTACTACAGGGCTTTGAATGTCAACACAAAGGCGGTAGCAGATACTATCACTGGTGGAGCATTCATGAGTTTGAGATGGGAACAAGCTTCAGAGATATTAGATCGTGTCACTAAAACCAACTGAGGATGGCATACTCGAGAGGCAGATACGCCGGCTGGCACATATGCTATTGGAGCTTCAGCAACTCAAAGGGATTTGGATGAATCTGTGGCTCAAGAGGTCGTTCAGTTGAGGATAGAAATTGGTCTTCTGGCTAAACAGATAGCGGCCAGAGATGCTGAAAAGGTGCATGCTGTAGGTGCACAAGGTAAATCAGCTAGACAAGATAATAGTGAGTCTAATGAAGAGGCGAAGTACCTAAATCAAAAAGTGGCGGGTTTCTGAGCCAAGTGCCAAGGGTCTAATCAAGACTCTTGGAACTCAAGGAAAGGGAATCAAGGTCGGAACTACTATAGAGACAACTACAACAAATTGGGATACAGAGATCGAGAACGAGACCGTGACGGTGATTGGAGGCGCGAAGAGGATTATAGAGAGAAGAATGACCTTTATGTCCCACCAGGAAGACGTGATGAGGAGTCTAGAAATTCAAGGATGGAGGCCCTTCTTAATAAACTTGTCAAAGGGGCAGAGAGCCAGGAAAATTGCTTGAAGGAGATAAGGACTGACATTTCAGGCATAAGTCAGAAAGTGGAGTCCCATTTGACTGCCATTAAACAGTTGGAGCAATAGTTCGGGCAGATATCATTGGCACTGAATCAACGTCAGCCAGGCACCCTTCCAAGCAACACCGTCCAGAATTCAAAAAACGATGCTCATTGTATGGCTATCATAACAAGAAGTGGGAAGATTCTTAGTGAGTCACTCAAACAAGTTGAGGGTGTTCATGCTCCACTAGAAGATCAGACCAAGGCCATGAAAAAGGTAAAGGAAGCCCTACAGAAATATGTTCCATTTCCTAGAACTCCTTCACCTTTCCCTCAACGTCTAAATAAAAAGGTGGATGAAAATAAAATTGTTAGTGGGGAGATCACGAAAGAGGTGGAAAAACCTCAAACTGATGAAAACAAGGTAAATACTGAAAAAAAAAAAAAAAAAGCCCCACAAGTGCTAACACCCATTCCTAGGCCGCCACCTCAATTCGCTCAACGATTGAAGAAGAAGAAGGAGGATGGAAAATTACAAAAGTTCATGTCCATCTTGAAGCAACTTTCTATAAACATTCCTCTGGTTGAGGTATTGGAACAGATGCCAGGTTATGCGAAGTTCAGGAAGGATTTGGTCACAAAGAAGAGAACTGTTAGTTATGAGTCTATGGATAATTTGCACCATTGTAGTGCAAATTCATCCCGTTCTCTTGTGCAAAAAAAAGATGATCCAGGTGCCTTCACAGTTCCATGCACAATTGGGTCAGTTCACTTCGTCAGAGCTTTGTGTGACCTAGGTGCGAGCATTAACTTGATGCCGCTGGTAGTATTTGAGAAATTAGGTTTGGGAGCCCCCGAGCGAACAAAGATGCGGTTATTGATGGTGGAACGTATGATCAAGAAGCTCGTGGGCATAATATGTGATGTTTTGGTCAAGGTTGAAAACTTCATCTTTCCTGTTGACTTTGTTGTCTTGGACTGTAAGGTCAATTTTGAGAGGCCTATAATTTTTGGGAGACCATTTTTAGCCACCGACAGAGCATTGGTAGATATGGAGCGGGGTGAGCTGAAATTTAGGCTGGATAATAAGGAAGTCACATTCAATGTTTGCAGAAGTATGAAGCAACCAAAGAACATGAGGGTGGTTTGGGAAATAAATATTTTTAATGACCCACCCTAGAGGACAACCCAGTGGGGATCTTGATGAAGTCTGAGTAATCAAAATACCCGCGTCGTGCCACGACGTTAAATCAAGCGCTGCTTGGGAGGCAACCCAAGGTGTCTTACTATTCCTACATTTGTTTTGATTTTTGATTTTGATCGACATCAGACCCATACACCTAGGGTGCCACAGCTATGTTCCTAACTCCCTTGTTTTATTTCGGTCTAATGCATTGGGGACAATGCATGATTATAAGTTGAGGGTGTGAGATACTTGTGGGTCTATATGTCCTCTTGGGGGTTTTTATTGTCGTGTTTCTTTTCCCTCAAGTGCAATCATAGTAGAACCGGTATGTTTAGGTTTATATTTATATTATTATGTGTTTTTTTGTATAATTAGGAAAAAAAAAGGGGAACCTTAGTGCAGTCCAATTTTGAAGTTGATACTTTTTTATTATCTAAAGGATACCTCTCCTGAAAATTTTTGTTTTCAAAGTGTGTGTGCAGCATGTTAGTTTATAACAGCTGTTGGATCTTGTTATGGCATTAGTATTATAGGCAAATAACTGTAGCTAGCATTGCATGAACCGGATAGGTAGTAGTTGATAATACAACCCTGTGTTATGTGTGTGTGAGGTCACTTCTTAGTTAACTGAGTGTGTGTGATCCAAAAATTGCCCGGTTAGTCTTGCCTAAGATTCGAGGATAAGGGATTAGGAAAGGATCATAGGCCATTTTTGAAAAAGTCCACTTTTAGCCTAAATGCCAAACCAAATAAATAAGTATCCCTTGATCCCGACTTTGAGCCGTAATTATCCTATTTCTTTCATTAGTCTATTCACCTTCCCATTTTAATACAATGAACCTATCTTGGCCCTAGTCCCTCCTTGTACAATGTGTACCTCAACTCAGGAAAATTTTCTAAGTTGAGGGTGGCTATTATAGGGATGCATTGATTGAGCTGGGTATGAAGAAGTGGTTAAATAAAAGAAAAAGGGGAAACAGTTTTGGGTGTGAAGAAAAGAAAAAAAAAGTGAAAAGAAGAGAAAATGCAAAGAAAAAAATAAAAGAGTTGTGCTGTGATGTTTGAGAAAAATGACACCCAAAATCTGAAAATAAAAGAACGGAGAATAAGGGAGAATAAAAATGAGAAAGGTTGAAAGTTGGTGCCAAGAATAGTGTAGTGTCAAGGAGGGTTGAGTCACCTTACCCATATGTACCATACCCGTCCCTAAGCCTACATTACAATTTGAGTAAAGTCCTATAGTGATCCTAGTCCAACTGTCCAAAAACTAAGGCATAGAAAATAAGGGCGAGCCTATGGTATTTCATGCACACTGTTTAAACTTCTTGGTGAGAGTGAGTGTTTTGACCTTGTACCTACATTGATATTCATTAGTATACTATGAGTGCATGGGACTTCTTTGATTGTGAGAGCACATGGGTTGCATTGTTACCTGCTAGTTGTTCGAAAAATGTCGTTTGCATATAGGCTTAGTTGTTTTTGCATAATTTGGTGCCATCACTTGATCCCTTCTGTGTCATGATAATATGCTACCTGTATACACACTTTGGTTTTGATTTGCAAATAGGAGGGGTCGGAAAGGTTTTGTGCCAAAGGAAATGAGTCGACTGCCATAGGTCCCTTAAGTTTCTCTTAATCAAGCATCGTATATATATGTTTTTGTTTTGTTCGCCTGAGGACATGCAAACGATTTAAGTTGAGCGTGTTGATGCGCCATGGTTACATGGCACTTTCGATGCTTAAAACAAGGAAAATATGCAATAACTTGGGTGTATTTTGTTGGTATGATGTGGTTTCTATCCTACTTTAAAGGAAAACAGGTTTTTGGAGGCAAAATGATAAAAACGGAAGAATCAAGCCCGAGAACGAAGTGTCGGAAGATGAAAGAACAAAAATATGCACCAAAGTGGGAGTCAAGACACCACTCACGTGCCGTGAGTGCCACTCACGTGCCGTTGGTCCACTCCCAGTGTGAAAAAAGTGTCTGATTTCCACTCCAGGCATCCACGTGGCGTGGATCCACCTACGTGACGTGGAAAGGTGGCGTGACTCAACTTATAAAGACGTCTAATTGCGCCTGATTCCCACGACATCAACCTATGTGGCGTGACTTGGTTCCACGACACCAAGTCACGATACCGTGGAAGTTGCTGACTCTATTCTACTATTTTGTTTTGGATAGGATTAGTTTTGTATCTATAAATACCCCTATATAGTTCTAGGTGCGAGGAGGATTCATTATATTGTTTTGAGAGCTATTTTATATTGTTTTGGAGTTTATAAACATATTCTTGGTTTTGTAGTCACAAACCCTAATTCGAGTTTTATTGATAATTGAGATTTTAGTTTTTCTTTATTGTTGTGAGATCTTAATTATGTTTTCATCTCTGAATTCTTCTTATGTTCTTACAATTATGAGTAGCTAAACCCATCAACTAGGGTTGTGTGAACCATGAGCAATTAACGAAACCGATTAAGTGCCAGGCAATTCTGTACCGCTGTGTATGCATGTATTGTTGTTTCCTTCATTGTGATTGCTCTTCTAATGGTTGAAAATGTTAGAAACTTGCCTGTATTCTAGACTTGCTCGAGAGAGAGGTAGAGATTGCGAAAAGGAGATAACAACAGAGATTTGAAGCTATCAACCTTCATCTAATAACTTGAGCCTTAGCGGGAATGGTTATCTGAAATCCAGGACAAGGGTTAGTAATGCGACACTCAAAAACTGAGAGGAGAAGAGTGAAATTCATCTAACCAAGGTCGAGAGACGTTTAGATGAACATATCTTGTCAAATTTTGCATGCCACAAAGCGGGACGGTTTTGTTAGCACAAGTAATCGGTGGAGTTAAGGAATCATTGGGGATCACAGTCCTAGTGTATTTTCCTCATTGTCTACAAACTCGATATAACCAGCGATTGTTACTGTCACTTTTTATTCACAAAAACCCCCCAGTTTTACTTATTTTCCAATTATTCTGACTAGTATTCTAAACAACTTCAACCTATTCCCTGTGGGATAGACCCCAACCTAGTTGGGTTCTATATTTGACAATCGACCGCATTATTCTTCTTAGGAGGCATATTTTGGGCGACATCAAATTTTGGCACCATTGTCGGGGAATACGGTAACGGAGTTGATTATTACTGGTTGGAGTTAATTGGTTGTGTTTTTACATACTTTTGAGGGCATACGTCGGTGTATGCCAAATACTAGGAGTCAAGGCAATCCCCTGATTCCACTTGATCTTGAAATCGAAAGGACTCTGAGAGATAATCGAAGAATGGTGAATACTGAAGGAGTTCAGAATCTCGCAGCTGCGGGAGACATTCATAACCAGCCAATTCATCTAGTTGTTCAGGAAATAGCGGATCAAACTACTGCTCGATTAACACGAGAAGAGCATGCTAGACAAGCTGCTCTTAGACAAGCAGAGAGAGATAATCAAGCTATGCAGGAAGTAGCACAGCGTCTGGCTGATGCTGAAGAGCGACAAAGATGACAGAGAGAACAACCGAGACCATATGTGCCTGTTTGTGATGATCCTGAAGAAGGTGTTCTTAGCGAATGCGGTCCTTTGACTGTGAATGTGGAGATCATTATTTTCTAAAAAATTAGTAAGCCTTCACGAATACGGTCCTTTGAGAGCAAATACAAAGAGCAGTTTTTATACCTTAGCGATCGTGGTCAACAGGACGTGAACGTGAAGGCCAAAACCTGGAAGTCCTAAAAATAGTAGCTTTGCCCAGCTGAGCTTGGGACCTTTTCACCCATTTCTTTGGCTAAAATACTTCTTAATACATTATTATAAGTGTCCCCAAGAACTTTTAATATGTTTGCTTCTTTTGTAGGTATTTTTAGTTTTACATGGCCTCCGATGGAATTGAAAGTGTGCACAACATTGCTCCAAAAATTGACAGTAAAGAATATTTTGATCGGGAAAGGTTCTTGTCCGCGAAAATATGATGAATTCCTCACAAGAATAATTACAAAAAAAAGGGCATCCACATTGATAAATTTGTAGAAAAGTTACCAAATTTTTATGGAAGGTTGGTGGGTAGTAGGTGGATTTGTTTTGCGTAAGAATCGATTATGGCTAACCATACAGTGATGACAAAATTATATGCCAAAGATTCAGCAGGGCTATGTAAGAAAGTTTCAACCAAGAGCTATTCAATGAAATCTATGGTCTCCCGGATGTAAATAATCAGGTGTATAAAGATAGAGCATGAGAGGGAGGAAATCGGTGTTTGATTGATAAGTTACATGATGGTATTACTTTGGATTGGTTAACATTGAATAAGGGGGTCGATTAGAATGAATTCACCACCAAAGCCAAGACTTGGCTTTTTTTCATATGTGTTATAGTAATACTTTCCACTCATGAAACAGATGTGACATCGGAGAGAGCATTGGTGATTGCAACTATCATGGATCATATAGATATAAATGTGGGGAAGATTATGATCTGTCAGATTGAAGAAGTATAAAATGAGAGGTCTAGAAGTCTATTTTTCCCATCATTGATCACTAGACTATGCTATGATGCGGGGGTGTTGAAGCGCCCAACTTCTAAGGAGAAGGTACCGGCAGTACCACTCTATCCATTTAAGAAGAGAAGGCCAAAGGATAGAAGCAAGAAGAGAAAGATCGATGTCACATCTGCTACCTTCGACCAGTTCACAGGGTCCATATTTGGGACCATAAATTTCTCCATTATTATTGTTGGGACACAGGATTCCATAGGGACACTTGAGTCTTGCCATCATCTCATTGATTCCATAGGGCCACTTGAGTCTGGCCCTTATCTCATACGTCAAGTTTCTAGTTAAATTCATGGTGTGAGTTGATGTCGCCCAAAATATACCTCCAAAAAAGTACAGTGCGGTCACTGTTTCAAATATAGAACCCAACTAGGTTGGGGTCGATCCCACGGGGAATAGGTCGAAGTATGAGTAGACTACCTGATGGAACAGTTGGAAAGTAAATAAAACTGGGGGTTTTACTAATAAATAGTAACAATGACGATTGTTGGTTGTATTGAGTTTGTAGACAATAAGAGAAATACACTAGGACTGTGCCCCCAATGATTCCTTAACTCCACCGGTTACTTGTGCTAACAAAATTACCCCACTGCTCTGCATGCAAAATCTAACAAGTTAGGTTCATCTAACTGTCTCTCGACTTTCATTAGACGAATTTCACTCTTCTTCTCTCGGACTCTGAGTGTCGCACTACTAACCCTTGTCCTGGATCTCAGATAACCATTCCCGCTAAGGCTCCGGTTATTAGATGAAGGTTGATAGCTTCAAATCTCTGTTGTTATCTCCTTTTCCCAATCTCTACCTCTCTCTCGAGCAAGTCTAGAATACAGGCGAGTTTTTAACGATTGCAACCATTAGAAAAGCAATCACAACGAAGGAAACAACAATACATGTATACACAGCAGTACAAAGTTGTTTTGCACTTAACCAGTTTTATTAATTCCTCATGGTTCACACAACCCTAGTTGATGGGTTTAGCTGCTCATAATTGTAAGAACACAAGAATAATTCAAAGATGAAATCAACTGATATGGTGATGCACCAATTGGTGTTTTGAAAGCCGTCTGATATGCCCATAACACATCATCCAGTTGTCGAGCCCAATCAGTCCTATTTGCATTAACTGTTTCGCCAAAATAGATTTAATCTCGCAATTTGACACCTCTACCTACCCTCTTGTCTGAGGATGGTAAGGTGTTGCCACCTTATGTTTGACACCATATTTTTCAAGAAGGGCTTTGAACAGACGGTTGCAAAAGTGGGATCCTCCATCACTTATAATAACTCGGGGTGTCCCAAAATGTGAGACTATGTTCTTTTTCAAGAAAGTTGTGACACTTCTCCCTTCGTTATTACGAAGCGCAATTGCCTCCACCCACTTAGACACGTAGTCAACGGCTACAAAGATGTATTTCATTCCATGCGAGCTCACAAAAGGACCCATAAAGTCAACTCCCCACACATCGAACAATTTAAGCTCAAGTATGGTTGTCATGGGAAGTTCGTGTCTGCGTGAAATATTACCTTGACTTTGACATCGGTCACAAGCACGGGCATAGTCATGAGCATCTTTGTAAATACTGGGCCAGTAGTACCCACATTGCAAGATTTTATGGGAGGTCCGTGCACCTCTATGATGACCCCCAACTGGAGATGAGTGACACGCCTCCAAAATACTTATCATTTCGGACTCTGGGACACATCTTCGAATTATGCCATCAGCACACACCCTAAACAAATACGGCTCATCCCAGAAGAACTTTCTTACCTCATGCATTAATTTCTTTCTCTGCTGATATGTCATATCTTCCAGGACTAGATCACTTGCCAAAAAGTTGGCAAAATCAGCAAACCAAGGTATCAAGTCTTGAGATGCAGCCAGTACTTGCTCATCCGGGAAAGTATCATCAATCTCTAGATCATTCTTCAATTTAAGAATGGCCTCCTCCTCAAGGCATGAAAGATGGTCAGCCACCTGATTTTCGGTCCCCTTACGATCCTTGACTTCAAAGTCAAATTCTTGCAACAGAAGTACCCATCGAATCAGTCTTGGCTTAGCATCCTTTTTCGACATAAGATACCAAAGATCTGCATGATCTGTATGCACAATCACCTTCGTACCAATCAAGTAAGATCTGAATTTCTCAAAAGTGAATACTACTGCCAACAACTCCTGCTCAGTCACAGTGTAATTCTTTTGAGCCAGATTAAGCACCTTGCTAGCGTAGTAAATTGGGTGTAATATCTTTTCACGTCATTGGCCAAGGACTGCACCTAAAGCCACTCTACTCCACTAGCATCGCACATAACCTCAAAAGGCTTAGTCCAATCTGGTGACACAATAATAAGGGCTGACACCAGCTTCTTCTTAAGATACTCAAACGCTTTAAGACATGTTTCATCAAACACAAACTTCACCTCTTTATATAAAGGTTTTCACAAGGGATGAGCAATCTTGGAGAAATCCTTGATGAATCTTCTATAAAAACCAGCATGACCTAAGAAACTTCGAATACCTTTCACAGAGATAGGTGGGGGCAGCTTCTTAATTACTTCAATTTTTGCCTTATCCACCTCAATACCGTTCTTCAAAATCTGATGCCCCAATACTATACCCTCATTGACCATAAAGTGACATTTTTCCCAATTCAGCACTAGGTTGCACTCCTGGCATCTTTGAAGCACATTGGCAAGGTGTGCCAAACAACCCTCAAATGAGTCTGCCACAATAGAAAAATCATCCATAAAAACCTCAATGGTGTCTTCCACCATGTCGGAGAAAATAGACATCATACAGCGTTGGAAGGTGGCTGGTGCATTACACAAACCGAAAGGCATCCTTTTGAATGCGAACGTACCGTATGGACAAGTGAAAGTGGTCTTCTCTTGGTCTTCAGGGGCAATAAAAATTTGATTATACCTCGAATAGCCATCAAGAAAACAATACCATCCTATACCAGCAAGACGGTCTAACATCTGGTCCATGAAGGGTATAGGAAAATGATCCTTTTCAGTCCACAAATTCAGCTTTCGATAGTCTATGCAAACTCTCTATCCAGTCACCGGCCTCATTGGAATCAACTCATTTTTGTCATTTGGAACCACAGTGATTCCTCCCTTTTTCGGCACATACTGAACTGGGCTCACCCACTTGCTATCAGCAATGGGGTAAACCACTTCTGCATTTAACCACTTGATGATCTCTTTCTTTACAACCTCTTGCATAGGTGGGTTCAGACGATGCTGGTGCTCAATGCTCGGTATGCACTCAGGAACAAGCTGGTTCTTATGAGTGCAAATGCCAGGTGGAATACCTATGATATCAGCAATGGACCAACTAATGGCCCTTTTAAATCTTCTCAAAGCTGAAACCAAAGCCTCTACTTGCCAATCCACTAATTTCGCAGAAATAATCACTGGCAAGGTATTGTTGGCTCCCAAGAATGTGTAGCGACGGTGGGCCGAAAGAGCCTTAAGCTCTAAAACTGGAGGCTCCTCGATAGATGGACGAGCTGGTGGAGTTACCCAATTCTTCAAATCAAGATCCAGTTTCTTGGGAGGAGCATAAGCGTATGCTCCTTTGCCCGCGAGTGCACCCACTATCTCATCATAGTCTTCAATACCATTGTCTTCAAAATTCATGATAACGGCAGCCAGAGGTTCTACTCCCAACCTTTTTTCAATGGACACAACAACCTCACTATCATCAACAACATCTATCACTTAAATCACCCGCTTATCTCTTGGCTGCTTCATTGACCGACAGACATTAAAAGTAACCTGTTTGTCATTCAATCTAAATTTCAGCTGCCCTATTTTCATATCAACCAATGCACGACCCATGGAAAGGAATGGTCTTCCCAATATGATGGGAACCTCAAAGTCAACTTCACAATCTAGAATCACAAAATCAGCCAAAAATATGAAAGAGGCAACCTTCACCAAAACATCGTATAGAATACCAACCGGCTTTTTCACAGTTCGATCGGCCATGATAAGTCTCATGGAGGTTGGTTTTGGAGCTCCCAACCCCAATTGTTTGAACACGGATAATGGCATTAGGTTGATGCTAGCATCCCAAATCGCACAGTGCCTTAGCAAAGTCGTAGGACCTAATAGTGCAAGGAATGATGAAAGCTCCTGGATCCTCCTTCTTTTCAACTAAGGATCGTGAAGCAACTGCACTACAATGATGAATGTTATCTGCTGGCTCAAAACTGACCGTTCTCTTCTTTGTCACTAAGTCTTTCATGAATTTTGCATAACCTGGCATCTGCTTCAATGCCTCTACAAGAGGGATGTTTACTGACAGCTCATTCAACATGGTGATGAACTTATGATACTTTCCTTTCTCCGCCTTCCTCTTCAACCTTTGAGGATAGGGAGTAGGAGGTCGTGGGATAGTTTTGAGCATTTTTGGTACCTCTTTCTCCTTTCTCTTCTCAGATTTTGCATTGTCGCTACCATCATGCTGATTTGGAACCATGTCACCCTTTTCATTATCCGACTCTAACTCTGCTTCTAAATCGATAACCACTGGATCATTAGGCACACTACTGTCGGCAGGCATAGGTGGATCTGTCGTGCACTTCCCGCTTCTAGTAGTAATAGCGAGACAATGACTATCATTTTTTGGATTCTGGACGGTATTGCTTGGAAGGGTACCTGGCTGACGTTGATTCAGTGCCAATGAAATCTGCCCAAACTATTGCTCCAACTGTTTAATGGCAGTTGAATGAGACTCCACTTTCTGACTTATACCCGAAATGTCAGTCCTAATCTCTTTCAAGCAATTCTCCTGACTTTCTGCTCCTTTGACCAATTTATTTAGGAGTGCCTCCATTCTTGAATTTCCAGACTCCTCATCACGCTTTCCAAGTGGTACATATATGTCATTCTTTTCTCAATTATCATCTTTCTGCCTCCAATCACCATCACGATCCCATTCTCGATCTCTATATCCCGATTTGTTGTAGCTGTCTCCATAATAGTTTCGACCTTTATTCCCTTGCCTTGAGTTCCAAGAGTCTTGATTAGACCCTTGGCCCTTGGCTTGAAACCCTCCACTTCACGATCTAGATACTTCGCCTCTTCATCAGACTCACTATCATCATGTCTAGCCGATTTACTTTGTACACCAACAACATGCACCTTTTCAGTATCTCTGGTCTCTATCTGTTTGGCCAGAAGACCAATCTCTGTCCTCAACTGAGCAACCTCTTGAGCCACAGATTCATCCAGAGCCCTTTGAGCTGCTGAAGCTCCAATAGCATATGTTCTAGCTGGCGTATCTGCCTCCAGAGTATTCCATCCTCGGTTGGTCTTAGTGACATGATCTAATATCTCAGAAGCTTGGTCCCATCTCAAACTCATGAATGCTCCACCAGTGATAGTATCTGCTATCGCCTTTGTGTTGATATTCAAAGCTCTGTAGAAGATTTCAAGTAGGTTCCTGCCACTCATTCTATGATTTGGCACCATCTGCAGCTTCTTTTTAAACCTCAGCCAAGTCTCGTAGAGTGCTTTCGAATGAAGTTGTCTGAAATTATCGATCTCGTATTTCAACTGCAGCATCTTGGATGGAGGGAAAAATCTTTCCAAAAATTGATTTCTCAAGTCTTGCCAAGTAGTGATGGAACCTCATGGCAGCTCAGCCAACCACAAAGTAGCCTCTCCTGTAAGAGAGAATAGGAACAACCTCAACCGAATCGCCTCTTGGTCAACTCCAGGCAGATTGTACGATGTGCAGACCCCCACAAAATTAATTACATGCATGTTTGGATCATCAGTAGGAAGACCCGTAAACACATCTGTCAAGTTTAGCAGATGGATCATGGCACTAGTAATGTCAAACTTAGTGCCCAGAGGTAACTCTGGTGGAATGATGGCACCATTCTCTATTGGCTCAAAATATGCCACATATTCTTCTTCAGGATCATCATAAACAGGCATATGTGGTCTTGGTTGTTCTCTCAGTCGTCTTTGTCACTATTCAGCATCAGCCAGATGTTGTGTTGCTTCCTGCATAGCTCGATTATCTGTTTCTGCTTGACTAAGAGCAGCTTGTCTAACATGTTTTTCTCGTGTCAATCGAGTAGTAGTTTGTTCTACTATTTCCTGACCAACCGGATGAATTAGCTGGTTGTGAATGTCTCCCGCAGCTATAGGATTTTGAACTCCTTCAGTTTTCACCATTCTCCGATTAGCTCTCAGATTCCTTTCGATTTCAAGATCAAGTGGAATCAGGAGATTGCCTTGACTCCTAGTATTTGGTATACACCGGCGTATGCCCTCAAAAGTATGTAAAAACACACCCAATCAGCTCCAACCAGTAATGTTCAACTTTGTAACCGTATTCCCCGACAACGGTGCCAAAATTTGATATCGCCCAAAATATACCTCCAAAAAAGTACAATACGGTCGCTGTATCAAGTATAGAACCCAACTAGGTTGGGGTCGATCCCACAGGGAATAGGTCGAAGTATGAGTAGACTACCTGATGGAACAGTTGGAAAGTAAATAAAACTGGGGGTTTTGCTAATGAATAGTAACAATGACGATTGTTGGTTGTATTCAGTTTGTAGACAATAAGAGAAATACACTAGGACTGTGATCCCAAATGATTCCTTAACTCCACCGGTTACTTGTACTAACAAAATTTCCCCGCTGTTCTGCATGAAAAATCTAACAAGTTAGTTTCATCTAACTGTCTTTCGACTTTCATTAGACGAATTTCACTCTTCTCTTCTCGGACTCCGAGTGTCGCACTACTAACCCTTGTCCTGGATCTCAGATAACCACTCCTGCTAAGGCTCCAGTTATTAGATGAAGTTTGATAGCTTCAAATCTCTGTTGTTATCTCCTTTTCCCAATCTCTACCTCTGTCTCGAGTAAGTCTAGAATATAGGCGAGTTTCTAACGTTTGCAACCGTTAGAAAAGCAATCACAACGAAGGAAACAACAATACATGCATACACAGCAGTGCAAAGTTGCTTTGCACTTAACCGGTTTCGTTAATTCCTCATGGTTCACACAACCCTAGTTGATGGGTTTAGCATCTCATAATTGTAAGAACACAAGAATAATTCAAAGATGAAAGCATAATTATGATCGCACAAGAATGAAAGAAAATTGAAATTTCAATTATCAATAAAACTCAAAATAGGGTTTGTGAATACAAAACCAAATATATGTCTGAAACAGTATGAAATAACTCTCAAAGTAGTAAATTGTCCAACTCTCACACCTAGGACTACATAGGAGTATTTATAGATACGAAACTGGTCCTATCCAAAACCAAATAGGAGAACAGAGTCGGCAACTTCCATGGTATCGTGACTTGGTATCGTGGAACCAAGTCACGCCACGTAGGTTGATGTCGTGGGAATCAGGCTCAATTTACAATCTTCAGAAGTTGGACCACGGCAGGCTTCCATGTCATGTAGGTGTCAGTCACGTCACGTGACCCCTGCCGTGGAAATTAGGCCCTTTTTCTTCACTCTGATGTTGAGTCACGACAGCCACCCACGTGGCATGAGTGGCTTCTACGCCATATGACTGGTGGCGTGACTACTCCTCTGATGCAGCCTTTTGTTCTTTCTTCTTCCGACACTTCATTCTCGGGCTTGATTCTTCCTCTTTTGCTTATTTTGAGTTTAAAACCTGTTTTCCTGCAAAGTAGGACAGAAACCACATCATACCAAAAAAAAAAACCTAAGTTATTGCATATTTTCCTTGTTTTAAGCATCAACAGTGTCATGTAACCATGACACATCATGAGTACACATGTGTTGCAGTTTATAGTTGGCCATCCTACTGACCCACCCGGGGCTAGCACCACTGAGACTACCCGACACACAAGTACTGGTTCTCCAGCTTTCCTAGCAAAGGTAGTTTCCATCAAAGAACCACCAACACTAGGTTGGAGCAGATGAGTTAAAGGCAAGGAAAGATTGAAAAGTTCCAAAGGAAGTTCAAGAACCCTGAGAAAAATAATACTAAGTTCCTGAATAAGATGATGAGAAAGCTGAGGTAGTTTTGTTGATCGATACCTTCAGATGATGATGAAGATGCTTAGCTACATTTTTTCTCCACCTCTGGTTCGGATTGACATGCTTCAGGGAGCCCCTCAAACTATTTTAGTGACCTATTTATTATATTATTTTGAGATCATGTTGTGAGGACACTGACTAGTTTCAGTTGGGGGTATAGTACCTATGTTTTGGTTTGTGATTTGTGCCTTTGTCAGGCTTGACTTGTTTAGTATGTATTTTGTTCCATTTTGAGACATTGGTGCCCTTGTCGGGCTTTACTTTCTATATAACTATTGTGTGCCTCGTCGGGCTTTATTATCTTTTGATTCTTTAGTTTATGCCCTTGTCGGGCTTGATTTTGGTGGTTATGGATTTTGCTTATCCTTGTCAGGCTTTATCTTGAGTTTGACTTTATTGGATTATTCGTTTCTCTTATTTTCATTTTTAGATTAGTGCTTTTTCATGTTTGCTTTTTGTATTTTTTCGATTGATAGTTGTTTTTGGGCGATCTTTTCCCAATGATAGATTGAGGGATGACATTATTAAAGGAAAATCATTATTTTTGGGTGTTTGTGTCATTTGTGCAAGGGAAGTTCGAGTACCCATAACCATTGTGAATTGGGGTTGCGATTGTTGATTATGGTGAAGTCTGAGTAACCAAGTAATATTGTGAACTCTGAGTAACCATGACACTATTGCCCTTGTTGGAGTCAAAATATAGGATTGTGGCTTGTTTGGTACTAATAGATTTAGTCTTGCATTGTGAAATATTGAAATGAGTATATCCCCCCATCCCCCCAAAACAATTAGTGAAAACAAGTGCATGGAAGTGAATGATGTCGTGACAACACTTTGAATCTTTTTGTGACTCTGTTCTCATTAGGTGGAGATAATGTGGAAAATGACTTCTTTTTTTCTTGTTAACGAAATGAAACCGTTCCTTCTAAGAATAGTTTGCATACCATGTGTGGTGCGTGTTTGTTGAATAATTCTTGTGCTTACTTGTGTCATCTAGAACTTGTCCTATTGGTCTTTTACCGCTAGTCTTGATTGTGTTTGGTTGGTGAAATGATCTTAGGCTTTCTTTATGACTTTTGGAAACCATTTTATCCTTAAAAGCCTACCCGATGCGTGAATGTTATTGTTAGTTACCCCATTTGAGCCTAATAATCTTTTTTTGGCAACCACATTACAGGCCTTGAACCTTTTGAAATTTTTTCCCTCTTTTTAAACCTATCCTCCTTAAACTTGAAAATGCCAACTTGAGGCTAAAAGCCTAAGTTGGGGGTGTGATGGATCTTGGAAGAGGTGATCATGTGATGTGGTTTTGTTAGTGAGTGCCTTATGAATAAAGTAGGGATTGAAAAAAAAATGAGAAAAGAAACGAGAAAGAGAAAGTTTTCAATAAAGTTGTGGACTAGAATGAAAATGATGGGCACTTGTGTGGCATGAAAATGCAGAGGCAAATTATCAAAGTTTGTTTTGTAATGTGTTTTGTAGAGTTCAAGAAGGGTGTAGTCACTTTTATCCTAAATCCTATCCTACCATTCATCAAACCTACATTACAAGCTAAAAAAAGTCCTTTGGAATCTCCAATCGATACTTTTGAGTTAGTGGCGATTGAAAATAAGGGCAAGCCTATGGTATGATACTTGTTTTCATTGGAAATTCTTTGTTGAGTGTGAGTGTTTGTGCATTTATATCTTGTGTAAGTGTTGTAAATATTATGAATTTTGGGACTTTATTCCTTGTGAGGGCATATGAACTAGGATAGATTGGTGAAGTGGATAAAATTCAAAACTACGGCAAAGGAGCATATTTGATTGACTATAGATTGTGAGTCACTTCTTGAGAATCGATTGTTGTTACTTGATCATTCTTGAAATTTCATGGTGTTCCTAAAAGTTAGTTTGACTTTGAGGGTGTTGCTACTCACATGCTTGATGACTAATTATTGGTACAAACAAAAGTCATAGTCGTTGTGCTTGTGTGAAGTGTGGAGATTAAATTGATAGCCTTATTGAGTTGTGATTTTATTTAGCTTGAGGACAAACAAAGTCTTTAAGTTGAGGGTGTTGATGAGTGGCAATTTTTCCACTTATTTGTATCTCTTTTCTTATGATTTTGTGTTGTTAATCTATAAAATGAGGCTAATTATCTTTTGATTATTGTTAATTTATGGTATTTTGGATTTATAAAGAGTTCTAATGAAAAAGAGTGAAATCGAGGTAAAATGGAGTTAAAACAGAGCGAAACAACGAAAAAAGAGCTTGCAGTACAAATGTACTTCGCGAACGTGGAGCTCCAGCTGCATGCGCGAAGGTTAAAGTCAATAGATCTTTGCAAATGCGACCAGTTGACCGCAAATGCTGAAGTCAATCTTTATTAAACATTGCGAACACGACAACATGACCACGAAAGCAAAGAAGAACTGTGTCGGGCATCAGAGGCTGATCTGGAACTTCACAATTTCGATTCTAACTCATCAAAAACTCGATCCCTATCCATTCTAAGAGTTCTTTGGATAAATTCTCAATCATTCGAGGCTAGGTTTCTTGACCCAACACCCTTGGAATTGAATATTGCAAGCTTTGTATTGATAATTTCTCAAACCTTTCTTCTTTTCCTTGCTTTGTATAAAATATTTGGGTGTAGTTACATTTGATACTTGAGTATTTGTAGTTAGAGATAATGCAATACTTTTATGTTGAATTTGGATTTTGATTTTATCTTATGCTTTTGTATTGATTGATTACTCTTGATTTGGAAATGGGTTTTGTTTATCTAATTTAATCTCGTGTTCCACCATTTTTACTCTAGTTGAGCTTGAAAGAGGAGATTGGAGTGGATATTTCCCATCTACCTCGATTAATGCTTGAAAGAGCTAATTGAGGTTGGGAAAGATTAGTTTAGCGCAATTTGGGACATATGACTCATCTTAGGTAATTTGTTGCTTGACATAGTCAAATTCAAGCATAGTAAAAGTTGGTTTTATGATTCATGCTTCTTATCTTGGTTTGAAAGAACAAGTGAGCACTAAACCCTTAAAGTTCAAAAGACATTAGTGGGTGATTTCGAATCCTTGGCTAATTTGCCAAACCCGCGGTTAAATTGTGAGTAGTTAATTGCATACGATGGATCATTGATAGAATTGATTTCCCTGTGTCATGTTCCTTGTTTTCCATCATTGTGAAATCCATTGATCACTTGTTCATATTTTTAATTGGTTTTATCCATGTTTCACTTCTATATTTCAAAAAAAAAAAAAAACTTGTATCTTTGTTTGAATTTTAGCGAGTTACTTTTATTCCTTACTTCCTCGATCGCTACACATTGTTTCTCATGGATTCGACCCCGACTTCTGTTGGGTAAATATATTAATAGCAACCACGTACATTCATATTCGAGAGTGTATTTGAGCATTATCAGTAAACTAGATGGAATAGCTTGTCTTTTCTCTTCCCAAGAACCACTCCTAATGCTATCCCACTAGCACCACAAATAAGTTCGAAAGTAAGGGACCAATTCGGAGCCACAATGATAGATTCCATCACAGGCTTTTCCTTTAGTCAATTGAATTTCCATACAAAACTTCCACAAAATTTAAATTTTGCTTCTTTTTCAAGAAGCTTGCACAATGGATGAGAGAACTAAGAAAAACTTTTATGAACCGCCCATAAAAGCCAACATGCCCCAAGAAACTCCTCACACCCTTCATGGAGATAAGTGGAGGTAATTTAGCTATCAGTTCAACCTTCGCTTGATCTACTTGAATGCCATGCATGAAGATTTTGTGACCAAGCATAATTCCTTCTTTTTTCATAAAATGGCACTTCTCCCAATCGAGCACAAAGTTAGTTTTTAGACAACGTTGGAGCATTTTTCTCAATTGATCAAGACACGCTTCAAAATAACCACCAACTACTGAGTAGTCATCCATGAACACCTCCATTGTATCTTCCACTATGCCTGAGAAAATTGACAACATACACCTTTGGAAAGTAGCGAGATCATTGCACAATCTAAATGCATACGTTTGAATGCAAAGGTGTCGTACAAACAAGTGAAAGTTGTCTTTTCTTGGTCTTTGGGGGAAATAGATATTTGATTGTACCTGGAGTAGCCATATAGAAAGCAATACCATCCTCTCCCTAAAAATTGATCAAATATTTGATCCATGAAGGGCATAGGAAAATGATCTTTCTCAGTCCATGTGTTTAGCTTTCTACAATCCATGCAAACACGCCACCCCTTAACCGGCCTCAAGAGAATAAGTTCATTCTAATAATTGGGCACAATGGTGATTCCACTCTTTTTAGGCACAGATTGCACCGGACTCATCCATGTGCTATTGGAGATTGGGTAAACCACGTATGCATCAAGCCACTTTATAATCTCTTTCTTGACTACTTTTTGCATTGAGGATTTAACCTCCTTTGATGCTCAATTCTAGGCATATAGTTCTAATTGGATTTTATGGTGAAAATTTAGGGAGGGATTCTAATGATGTCGGCAATCATCCATCCAATGGACCTTATGAACTTCATCAACACAGATACCCAAGCTTCAACTTGCAAAACAACCAAATCAGCTGCTATGATGATGGGTAAAGTACAATCTTTCCCTAAGAAAACATACCAAAGATGGGGTGGATAAGGCTTTAGTTCTAGCTTTAGTGGCTCTTCAATGAACAATTTGGCAGGTGGACTTTCCCGGTTGTTCAAATCAAGATCAAGTTTCATGGGGTTCTTGGGATAAGTACCAAACCTGGCTAATAATACCACCACTTCATCGTAGTTACCAAACCTGGTTAATAATACCACCACTTTATCGTAGTCTACATCTCTTCACCACCATAATTCCACAACACCGTCGCCAATGATTCATCTATAAAACCAATCTCCGAGGTGCAAGCAACTACTTCATCAATCGAATCAATAACCAAAGTGATTTGCAAATCCTTTGGTTGTTTCATTAACTTGGACACATTGAAGGTGACTTTTTCATTGTTCACTCTAATTTCAATTCTCTACATTCAACATCCAACAAAGTTCTCTTAGTAGCAAGGAAAGACCTACCAAAGATGATGGTAACCTCGTAATCAATTTCACAACCAAGAATGACAAAGTTTGCAGTAAATATGAATTTATTAACTCGGACCAACACATAATAAAGAACTCCCACTATTCTTTTGATTGACCGATCTACCATTAGAAATCTCATCGTAGTAGGTTTAGAAGTCCCTAAGTCCAACTTCTTGAATATGTCTCAAAGCATCAAGTTGATACTCACCCCCCAAATCACATATGGATTTGGAAAGTTGGTATACACCAATTGTGTATGGGATAGTGAAGGCTCCAGGATCTTCTTTCTTTACAACCAAGTTGCGTGAAATAATCGCACATAATGGTGTGAGACTTGGACGATTTCAAAATCCATACTCCTCTTCTTAGTCTCCAAGTGTTTCATGAATTTAGCATATTCGGGCATCTCAAGCAATGCATCTACTAAGGTATGTTAACCGAGAGGGTTTCAAACATGGCTAGAAACTTTTTGAACTTGTCATCATCTTTTTTTGTTTTCAATCTATGCTGGAATGGAGGAGGAAATTTCATCATTGGCTTTGAAATAGATGGAATTTCATCCAACTTTGGACTTTCTTCTCCAACCCCCTTTTGTTTCTCATCACTGGCAATTGCATCTTCTAACACTACTGATTTCCCAACATTCAACTCTTTGGGGTTCAACTCCTCAAGACTAGACTCAAGAGGCCTTTCAACATGCTATCTTTTAACATTTGATTTCTCCTTAATCACCTATTTGTTAGGATTTTCATCAAGGTCGCTTATTTCATCACCAAGTACCTTTTTGCTTCTAGTGACGATCGCCATACAATATGCATTATCATTCTTTGGATTCACCATCGTGTCACTAGGAAGTTCACCTTTTTATCTTGGATTTAGGTGAGATGAGATTTGACTCAATTATTTTTCAAGTTACTTGATATAGACTATATGATATGTGACTGTTTTATTCAACGAAGAGAAGTTACTCTTCATTTATTTAAGTACCTTGTCACTACCTTCGACTCGATTGAGAATTCTTACAAACATGTCATCCATTCTATATCTTTTCGAGTCCATAGTGGATTCTTTGGCTTTTGGTCGATCATAAGGAGGAACATATCTATCTCTATAATGATCTCTATCCCTCCAATCACGATATGTATCATGATCTCACCAATTTCTATCTCAGTCATGCCAATTCCCTCTCTATATTTGTCTCACCAATCACAGTCCATATCCTTTTCAACCATGATTCCCGGCTTGCCTTTGATATGTAGGTCGAGAACACCCCACCCCCCCTCTTGGTTTGCTAAAAATTGGATTTTTTCATTCTATGAGTATCCAAATCATCATCATAGAGTCAGCTTTCTCTAGTAGCCATGACATTTACACTTTTAGGGCCCGAACCTATGACATGCTTTGTAAAAAGGTCCATTTGAGTCATTATTTTTGCCATGTTCTCATCATGATTTTTACCTCTTTTTTTTTATCTTGCTTCACTAAAGAGGATATGGGATCACCCACTACCACCTTGGCCTCTAGGCTGTGCCATGCACAATTTATCTTAGTCATTTCATCAACCAATCATGATACAATCGCAAATGTTTGATTCATTATAAAACCACCAGGAACGTTGTCTGCCATAGTTTTGTCCAAGGAATCAAATGAACAGTAAAATGTTTGTAGAAATAATTTGTATGGTAGATCATGAGTAGGACATTGGAGTAACCTTTTCTTTAATCGAAGTCATGACTCAATAAGAGGCTCCCCACTTAATTGTCAAAAATTAGTGATTTTATCCTAGAGTTGGAGCATTTGGGAGGGGGGAAAGAACCTCTCAAGAAATGCCTCGGTAAGCTTGATCCAAGAAGTGATTGATCCTTTAGGTAATTCTCTAAGCCAAATGATTGAGTCCCCTATCAAAGAGAAAGGAAACAACCGCAATTGGATAAACGCTTGAGTAATGTTTGCTATGTTGAAGGGGTTACAAACGTTAATAAAGTTCTTGAGATGATTGTTCGCATCGTCATATGGTTAGACACCGAACAACCCCTTCATTTGTATCAAATGGAGCATTGTATATATAACATGAAAGGCCGCATTCCCCACTATAGGTAGTAGGTAAATCGTACTTGCTCTCCCGGCATCACCTAAGTGGTCATCCTCATCAAATTGTCCTCCGTAGCTCACGGTAGCACTACCATGTTGACTCATGTTCTCACTTAAAGGAAAACCAAAAACAACAAATAACATAAATTTAAACTATGACTAAACACAAGTGATTTAAAACACTTCAATAAAGGAACTCTATACTTTTATTTCTGGGCAACAACGCCATTTTTGATAATGCTCAATTTACCCTTAAAATGTGCATGCAGTCGTTGTTAATATTTTTAACCCAACTTTAAAGTTGGAGTCGATCCAAAGGGAACAAATTTGCAAAGTCCACGTTAGATTGTAAGTAGCTCACTTAATGTTTACATGTATTAATTTAAAACAATAAAAGTAAATGGGGGGTTTGTGAAACACTTTCGAAAACTTTTTATTGTAGTTATCAAGTAAGAAAGTTGGATTGCAATAAATGAGACTTGGAAGTTGTAATCAATAAAAAAAAAATAACTTAGGTGTATGTTATCATGAGTATAGAACCATACATGGGTAAATAGAATTTGCCTTAATTCAATTAGAGTTATGGGTATGCTAGATTTAAGGTATTAATGCTAATTTCTCAATTAAGCACCAAATATCACAATTGGGTTTTCTCAAACCCCCATGACTGCCATCATGACCAACCTAAAACCTCAATTTTGTATCATTATTTATAAGATATACTATTAAATAATATAAATCAACACATTAATAACCATTATCCCTCACCCTTATCCTCTTACTCAATAAAGATAAAAGATCTAAGCTCAACTAAAGTCAGTAAAGAGATTGATGGTCCGTCACCCGAACCGTCAACAGGGACTGTTCTGTGTTGTTATAAAATTTTCAAAGGGGTTGTTTGATCTTTTCTAACTCTTTTAACACCTAAACTACGTCATTTAAACTATAATAAGGATGAATAACAAGCGACAAATTCCCCAAATTCTGTATTAACTCAAAATTCATTCAATAGTTAGTCAGAAATAAGAGAAATAGGTGATTTTCCTCCTCTTCAGGGCAAACTAGGGTTTTCCAATCTCAAGCTACAATTTCAAAGATTTTTTCAAGGTTTTCACTCTCAGGTAAGTGGGATTTCATCAATGGGTTCCCTTTCACCCACTGAGTCACAAAGTTAACTCAATTCTTCATGTTCAATTCATTCTCCAAGTTTTGGGTTTCCATAAAAAAGGTGTAATCAATATCTTTCAGTCCCTTGATTTGAATAAACCTTGAATATATCTTTTCCTATACATTTTATCATCATTACATACTCAGGACTATGAACTCTCATTATAATGATAATTTCCTAAGTTTGGGTTTGAGCTATGAAATTCCTTATTACAGTTAAATTACAGTATTGTCTTGAATAGCTGCATTCTTTAGAGGTGGCCGGTTATGAACACCAAATGACTTAGGATTTCATGCATTGATAACTAAATACTAAGTCTTTAAATTTCATATTCTTTAGGATACTTTTAGATAAAGTGTCTTTTATTCGGTCTCAGACATCATAATCAATGAACTTCACTATTATCAATTTTTCAGACCTTCAAAGTGATATTTTGATAAAGTATATCCTAAACAATATCTTCAGAACTACATTCCATCGTAGTTATGATATTATGTTTTGCCCAAATGGGCTCATGTTTAGTGATCACATCATTCATGGCTTTATACCTCTAGAAAGGTATATTGCGGCCTTCCAGCAAGGCATATGTTGGACTCCATGTTAAGCTCTCATGGTTATATGATGGTTAATAGTATCTCCTACAGTTTTAGACTTCAGTGATTGCATGAACCTCAGTTTTAGTCTAGTTCACAATATTTCAGTTATCTTAGAATATTCATGCATTTAGTATTTATGTTTATCCAGATGATTCCTTGTACCTTAGTATACATCAGCATTACTTTTAATTTAAATATGTTACTATCAGCATATCCAATTATATATCACTTCATAGTTTCAAAATATCCTGGTGTTCCTACACTCATACTCATCATTTAGTGAATTATTGCGTATTGTCATTCATATTAGCTTTATATTCGGTTATTTATAGTGCATATCTTGTATGCTCAATACATGCAAAAGTACTGATTGCATACCTCTTCTACCTATATTTTAAATGTGATGTAGATTCAGGAGATAACTATCAAAATCATAGTCAGGTGGATCACAACTTCTAGCTAGCAGGTGATGAGTTCTCTTTGTTCGAGGACTCAAGTCAGTTGTTGTTCTAGTATTTTATTTCGATTCATATGTAATTATTAAATATAGTTGGGGTCATTTCCTAGCTTTCTACCTATAGCTAGTATTAGCAGAGGCTTCATAGATAGTCAGTTAGAGTTAATGTATGTAGTTTCAATTCTTCTTTCTTTCAGATTTCAGTGTTGTAAACTTTTAATAAGTAATGTATTGAAACAATCTATCTCATGATTATTCTTTCACTCAGTTATTTTAGTTCTTATTCATGTTTGTATTTAGCTTGTCATGTATTATGCTAGTACCATGGGTTAGCTTAGGATCGCTTGTGGTTCTAAGCACCGTGCTACTACTAGGGGATAGTCTCAGGTCGTGAAAAACTTGGTATCATAGCATAAGGTTTAAGTGTCCTAGGGTGTCTATGAAGCCGTGTCTAGTAGAGTCTTACGGAATGGTACAAAGATGTCTGTACTTTTATTTGAGAGGCTACAAGGCATTTAGGAAATGTTTCCTTTCTTTCATACTCCAGATCATGTAGTAGGGATGTTCTCTACAAAATTTATTCAGATAGGAGCATTGCTCCATTCCCGCTGGCTATGCCTCATCTTTGAGGTAATAGAAATAGTCAAGCTTAAACTTCTACTAATAAAGTTTTCTTAGACAGAGTCTACAAATAATTATAAGACCGCATAAAGGCTTCAGAAGAGCCCATAAGTATTAATTTTAGTAATTTTAAACTAGTTCACTCTTGTACATGAAAATCTTGCAGTGAGCCAAAGTCAGATGTGCTCTCAGATCCCTTCTCAGAATCCTATGGTAGAATGACCTAAAGTTAGAAGCATGAGCCTAGAAGTGTAGTAGCAGTAGAGTGGGGATAGTGTTTATTTGGATTTAGTGGATGGAGTTATATATCCATTGAGCCAGCAAGGTGTTTTGTAAACCTTATGGTAGTATTTTGAGAGAGATTTACCGGTTAAGAGGGCTTAGAGTAGTCAATGCCTTAACAAGGATCAAGCCTAGGCAGTGACCAAAAATGTCTAGAAGATTGTTAAGGTTGAGTATGTTCATAAGACATTTAGTAGACTAGTGTTCCCTAACTTCTCTCAAGTATTAGTAAGTTGGTATAGTGTATGAGGAATTGTGAGGGTATCTATATTGAGTGTTAGACCCCAAGTGTGGATTGTGGATGATCAGGCTAACAGAAAGAAGAGTTTTGAATTCTAGAAGGAAAAAGTGTGTACTCAGGGTATTGTGATTCTTCGAAAGATTCTAAGTTAGTAAGTGTTTAAGTTATAGTATGATGACTATTCAGGCTAGAGAAAGTTAAGAGTTGTATCTTAGAAGGAAGTACTAGCAACGGGTTTTACACTTTCAAATATAGTCTGTTAGGGGAGTTTAGTATTTATGAGTATATTTATACCTCAATCACTAGAGTGAAATGATTACAGTTCAGTTTAGAGTTTATTGAGTAGGTCCACAGACTTAGAATGATGGCTTAAATCTAAGGGGTAGATGATAGGGTAATCATCCAAGTGAGGTTTTGAGATTCTAGTAGTGATGCTAGTGAACTTCTAGAATACAACTATTAGGGGAGGTAGATACCCGACCCATTCCTACCTCAACATATTTCTTGTACTTCAGTCACTACGACACTCTACTCATGACATGCATGTCAGTGCATAATCATAAATCTTATTTAGGCAGCTCAAATAGAATCATGTCTATTCTCAATTCCTAGAATGAGGAGTAATACCTCACTCAGTAGTACAAATCGTACTCTACGACTCTTTTAATTCCAGTCCCATGTCATACAACTCATGACTAATACCCTCATGTTTTATGGTATGCTCAGTTCCAGGTACTCATGATACATACTAAATGACTAGTGGGTTCACAGTAAGTTAGGTATGCTCTCAGATCAAATCTTCTGAGCAAGTTCGATCAGATAATATTTCACTTTTGTGGCCTCAGTTACATGCCGAAGTTATGAAAATCCTTAAGTCAAAATTTCACAGTACCCCTCTTATATAAAACCTTCATGTTCTAGTTCTTCAATAACCCTTTTTATGTTTTGATGGTGATGTTGATAGTAGTTGAGTCATAGGCTTGAATGATTTGTTGATATACCTAAAGATAATGTCTTATGGTAGTTAGTCACTCTTTGATTAGAACCTAAGGTTGACTGTTAAGGTGGCAAGAAGCAGTGTATTTTGAGCTTAATAGCTCCTAGTGGACATAGAATATAGATTCCTATAGTTGAGACTAGTATAGTCATTTTAGTGGTAGAGCTTTGTATCTTTGAGTAAGGCTTAAAGAGTGTAAGAGCATGTAACTAGACTTAGCCTCTAGTAGCAAATTATGGTGTATCCTTAAGAGAGTTAGAAAATTTCAGCTAGTTAAGTGTGGTATGTTCGTAAGGAAGAGCATGGTTGAAAAATGTTGTTAAGTTGTAGAATTATCAGTCATATTGCTTAAGCTATAATAGACCTAACCTTACTTTAAGCCCAAGATACTCTTGTTTCATGATAGATAGTTTAAGACAAAAAGGTGTCTCATATTCATCTCTAAGTTGTTCCTATTCTCTGAGCTCAGATCAGCAGACTAGAATACTCAGGCCATGTTAGAATCTTGATTCAGATATCTCACTCAGATCATGCCTTCGATTTACCCCCTAAAATTATTAGAGCTTCTAATAATGATCGTTTAAATAAATAGATAATCCCTTCTTAGTGACTCATAAATTTCATGTCATTATCTATCACTTTATAGTTCTACATATACGTTCATGCTAGGGATGCTTCAGTTGAGTTCTAAACTCTCAATATGGATCAGTCTGTATAGTCAATGGTTCAGTTCAGAGATCAAGAGAATAATACTAGTGACTTCTTGTTTTTCCTTCCAGGCGTACTCTCCTAAGACCATGTCTATGATTATTCCATTCAAGCTCTTATCTTAATTGAGATGCGATTAAATACAGTTGAGCCTTATACCCAGCCTAAAATAGGTTCAAGGTTACAAATTCCTCCTTATTACTTCTCTTAGTCTCATGTCACTCAGTTACTCACATATCCTAGCATGCATTGATGAATTCAGTTTAGTCCATGTTTTAATTCTAAAATCATTCATCATGTTAGTATTCATCTCTTAGAAATTCAATTTTGGGATTGCATCTCTTTTAATCTTTCAGCTTAGTTAGTTTTCATTCGGGGACGAATGACCCCAAAGGGGAGATATTGTAACACCCCAAAAATTTGATCTAAGATTAAAGACATGCTTCAAGTACTTGTAGACCCAAACATCATGTTTTGATAGTATTATAAGTGATATATACAAGTATTAAGGCCACAAGTAACTCCTATCTCATAGCCTAGTTGAAACCTTCCTTACAGTTTGAGTCTTGTGAAGAATATTTCTATAGTCAACTTCAAACGAGCATAACTCCTGAATTATGAAATATTTTTTATCTCAAGACATATCAAATGAAATTTCTTTGAGTCTTCTTTCCAACACATCCAGTTTTGCCTTAATACGGTATCAGAGTAAAAAGTTATGCTCAGTTTACCAAAGGGTGTCTGTCTGTCAGAGTGTGGCGGCTCGGGTGACGACCGTCACACCAGTGATGACCCGTCAAGGTAATCCATCAAGATTGACCAATAATACCAAAATTTGGTCATTTAGTAACGGTTCAAGTGATGTTCAGTCAAGAGATTGGCGGTCCGTCACCCAAACCATCAGTAAGGACTGTTCTGTACTGTTATAACATTTTCAAAGGGGTTGTTTGGTCTTATCCCACTCTTTTAGCATCTAAACTATGTCATTTAAGCTATCCTAAGGCTGAATAACAATCCTCAAACACCCAAAATTCCCCATTAACTCAAAATTCATTCGACACTTAGTTTGAAACAAGAGAAATAGGCAATTTTCCTCCTCTTCAGGACAAACTAGGGCTCTCCAATCTCAGGCTACAATTTCAAAGATTTCTTCAAGGTTTTCACTCTCAGGTATGTGGAATTTCATAACTGGGTTCCCTTTCACCAATTGAGTCCCAAAGTAAACTCAATTCCCCATGTTTAATTTATTCTCTAAGTTTAGGGTTTTCATAAAAGAGTGAAATCATTATCTTTCAATCCCTTGCTTTGAATAAACCATGAATATATATTTTCCCAAATTTTTTTCATCATTACATACTCATGACTATGAAATATTATTATAATTATAAATTCCTAAGTTTGGGTTTGAGCTATGAAATTCCTTATTACAGTCAGATTACAGTATTGTCATAAATAGTTGCATTCTTCAGAGATGGTGGGTTATGAACACCTAATGACTTAGTATTTTATGTATTGTTAGTTAAATACTCAATCCTTCAATTTCATATGCTTTAGGATGCTTCCAGATAAAGTGTCTCTTATTCGGTCTCAGACAACATAATCAACGAACCTCCCTATTATCAGTTTTGCAGACCTTCAGAGTGATTTTTTGATAAAGTATACCCTAAATAGTATCTTTAGATAATATATACTATTACACTAATAGCATCTTCTTGAGTCAAGAATTATGATTTAGGTACAACTTCATAGAATCATGCTAAACCTTAATCCTCATAAGTACCTTTTATGCACTTACTCCAGCCATCTCATGTCCCCCATAAATGTACAAGTCTCATGATTCAGAAATACATGATCTATATACATATGTACTCATATCATAGTCAGGAGCTTTGGCTCATAATATTATTATACATGACATGCATGACATCTATCTATGGCATCAATGCTCTTCAACATTTTTCCCAAAAGTAAATTTCCCGATTAGTATCGCATCCGAAATGCCATCAATGATCGTGGATCAGATTTCTTATAAAATCAAGGTTCACTAATAGTATTGTTGTCAATTATGGCATCCATGACTATGGAAACGTTTACATCTAGATATGTCATCTTATCGAGCTATCAATTATGTTCAGTTGGGAGTAGTACTTAGCACCAAGTTGGACAAGGTTTAGTATACCTAAGTCCCAAACTATGTGCCACCGTAGGTATGATATTATGTTTTACCCAACTGGGCTCATGTTTAGTGATCACATCAGTCATAGCTCTATACCCCTAGAAAGGTATATTGCGGACTTCCAACAATGCATATGTTGGACTCCAGGTTTAGCTCACATGGTTATATGTCAGTTAATATTATCTCCCACAGTTCAAGACTTCAGTATTTGCATGACCTTCAGTTTCAGTCTAGTTCATAGTATTTTAGTTATCTTAGAAAATCCATGCATTCAGTATTTATACTTATCCAGAAAGGGTTTTTGCACCTTCGTATACATCAGCATTACTTTTAATTTAAATATGTTACTATCAGCATGTCCAATTGTATATCACTTCATAGTTTTAAAATATCCTGGTGTTCCTATACTCATGCTCATCATCTAGTTAATCATTACGTATTGTCATTCATATCTATTTTATGTTCGATTATTTATAGTGCATATTTTCCATACTCAGTACACTTAAAAGTATTGATCGCATACCTCTTATGCCTATATTTTTCATGTGATATAAATTCAGGTGCTAACTATCAGGATTATAGTCAGGTAGATCACAGCTTCCAGCTAGTACATGATGAATTATCTTTATTCGAGGATTCATGTCAGTTGTTGTTCTAGTATTTTATTTCGATTCATATGTAATGAGAAGGGATAGTTGGGGGCCATGTCCCGGCTACCCATAGTCAGTATTAGTAGAGGCTTCATAGACAATCAATTAAAGTTATTGTATGTAGTTTCAGTTCTTCTTTCTTTCAGATTTTAGTGTTGTAAACTTTTAACAGTAATGTATTGAAACAATATATCTCATCAATATGCTTTCGTTCAGTCATTTTAGTTCTTATTCATGTTCTTATTCAGCTGCTCATGCATTATTCTAGTACTATGGGTTATCTTGGGATCACTTGTAGTTCTAAGCATTGTGTTACAACTAGGGGGTAGTCTCTGGTTGTGAAATAACCCCATTCCCTTGAACTAAGGACAGCACCGAGCCACTACTATAGTACTCTTACTATATCCTACAATCAACTACACCTAGGTGGCATACTTGGCTAACTCTAGCCCTTTTTATCACTACCTCTAGCTGATCCACTTTGGCTAATGCTAGCCCAACGACTCTACTAACTATAGTTGAACTACTCTTTACAAGAAAAGAGTTCAATACAAATGACACCTACACAAGCTTCATGAATAAAGAGTAGGTATACAATTTAGCATAAAATACAAGACTCAATAACAAGAAACTAAGAACTAATGTTGTTGACTAAGAACAGGTCCCTTGTTGTAGGAGATTTGAATTGAAGAACAATAGAGACTTTTGCTGAGAGATACATCAATTTTGGGTTTTGAAAAATCAAGGTTTTCATCCCACATAATGATCTATATATAGGGAGCTTGTAGGAGGGAAAACCTTGAGTATTTCTTTTTTGTTGAGAGGGAAGGATCACAGTACTAGAAGCTATCACAGTTGGCAGCACTTTTACACCTATGGACATCTATCAGAGTTGACTTGTACAGATCTCCCTGGTGCGCGTACCTGGTTCCTTCATCTGGTCCCTCAGCAGGTTTTTCAAATCATCAAAACAAAGAATAGTACCATAGAAACTATGCATCATCAGTAGCATAGTTTATTTCCAGATTTTCTAGAAGATATCCACACATACTCGTGCAATGCTATCAAACACCAGTTGGACCACGTACTCATACATTTCAGGTACCAGGTCCATTCATGAGGTTTGTTAATCATCAAAACTATGAGTACAAAATTTTCCCCTTTTTTGATGATGACAACCCAATAACCAATATAACAGAAGGTTCAAAGAGTTTTCTATCAGAATTTATCCCTTTTTAAGTTTCTCCTACCAGCTAGGAGTATCAAGTCCCTCATTAGTTCCCCTTATCATCATCTCCCTTATTAGTTTCCTCTTTCATCAGCATCTGTAGATAACATCAGTTTATTATTTTTTTGGTCCCTTTATTAGTTTGCCAATTATCAGAACCATGAATAGGTTTTTCAGTCATCAAAACTAAGAATAAGACATTTTTCCCCTTTTTGATGATGACAAACTTAACCTAGTAGTGGACCAGATTACGATGTTCCTCTTGACACCAATACTCTTTTTTTTTATTCTCCTTATCACCATACTTGTTCTCCTTACCTGTTCCCCTTGTCACCATAGCTACCATTTCACAAATATTTTCTCACTTACATGGCTTTTTCCCTCTTTTGGCATCATTAATAGTAAACCAAGTAGAAGTAAAATATTTTAGGTTAACTCATGGCCACTGGGGTAAAAACAAAATGAATAGATAAATAAGAGCTCAAGAGAAGGGAGTAGGCAAACACTCACCAAAATAGCATTCATTCATAAGATAGTCAAACACACATTGCAAATGAAATATAAGAGAACACAACCAAGCAATTGTCATAGAAAAATGACAAAAGAAAAGGTATTAGAACAATGATAGGATTCTTCACAAAGACAAGGGGCTTAAGAGGAGGGCTTAGGAATTAATTTGAGAAGAAGGGTTATGTGCTTATCAGCAACATCATGATTCTTGAGGAGCTTGTTAGTCAATTTAGCAATCTAAGCCACAAGTTGAGTATTTTTAACTCTGAGACCATCCAGGGTACCGAGATTTTTACTTAACCTAGAGAAGGCTTGCTACAGGGTTGACTTAAGTTGAAAAATTTCAGCATCTTTTGGGAAAGGAGAGCAGTGATGCAATCTACCTTTGCAGATGCCCTTTTTGAGCTGAGATCAAATTTGAAGCTACTGAGTGCTTCATCACACCACCTTTCCTTTTCATAAACATCTGCCTCCTAGTCTCTAGGACCATTTTTTTTAAGTGGAACCTTAAAGAACTCAAACACTTTGTTAAGCAGAAACTCATAGGCAAGACATCAGGTCTCCACTTTTCCAAGGACCCAATCACTTCAGTCGGTACCTCAAATATTTGGCCAAAACCTTTTTCATCCAAGCAAATCTCCACTTCCCTAACATAGGTAACCAAGTTGTTGCTTTTAAAACAGAAGATCATCTCGACATAAAGCTCCACAACTTTATTTGTATGTAAATTAGGAGAGCTTGATCAAAAGGATGAAACTATTTTAGAAACTTCACTATTGCCACCAAGTCTAACATGCCAGTTAGTTTTGAAATATCTAGATCAAATACTCTTCTTCGAAGGACAATTTTTTTCTCAAAACAGCCTATAGTTTTTTCGAGTAAATTCCTTGGCTTGTGCCTTCGACGTTGGACCCTTTGTCTAAGTACCTAGTCCCTCGGTGTCAGACTTAATATTTTGTTTCCCTTTTATTTTTGACTGTGACGCTGCCTTATTATCTTCTCTCCTTTGTTTAGTTCCAATTACAATATTTTTCTTAACCAGCTTTGACACATCTTTCTCATGCTTTTTGGCCACACTTGAAGTCGAGATATTTGATAAACTTCCTTTCTCCTTAGGAATACCGCCCTTCACACAACTTTTTAATTATTTTCTCAAACAGCAGAGCATACTCATCACATATACCTATACCAAAACTTTGACCTGTTAATGCACTAGGTCCCTAAATTAGGTCTGTTGTAGTTCCAAGATCAGCATCTTCAATAGTGTTGCTAGAGAGATTTTGTGACTTATATTCTGGAAGGATTTATTTAGTAGGGAGAGATGCTTTGGGGCTAGAAAAATTTGGAGTATCAATCAAGTGAACTGACACTGGAGTAGTAACCAAAGGACTTTTTAATTCCTCAATTGTAAATACTTCCTTCACTCTCAAAGTGATGTAGGTGACATTTTAGAAGGACTTGGAGGAGAGTTTGGTTGAGACATTTTGAGAAGGAATAAAAAGCAGTTTAGACCAAATAGCTTTAAAAGTTTGTAATGGAGGTGAGAAGAAAGGGAACATTATAACATAGTGGGAAATAGATAGTCTAATGTGGCAGTGGAAGATGCATTTCAAATATTCATGAGCAATGTAAGTTAGGATGACCTTTTAAGGGAACCAGGTTCCTTTACGGAACTCTGTTCCAGCTTTGAATTGGCATGTCCTTCCCTTTTTTTTGTTGTTCCTTTTCTACCATCAGTGTTCTGCAAGGGTATGAGACAGAGCTAGACCTGAGCTAATATACTCACTAGGATACCTGTAATCAATTTTCTAGAAAATTTGGAGATATGCAAGTAACTGAGGATATCGGTTTAAACTTATCACCCTAATCCTTAACAAAAACTTTTGAACCGGTTCCTGTTAAGTGGCTCAAGGAAAGTATCATTAATTCTTTAATATACTTCTGTTGACCTATCATTGTCTCTCCAAGGCCGATATGTTTCTTGAATTTAGCTTCCTCTTTTAGGAAACCATTGACAAGGCACTCTTCACATCCATTTTAAATAGTTTGAACTCCATACTCGAGGCAAATGCCATGAGAGTTCTAAAACTTCTAATATGGTTTGCATGCCTGAATCAAGTGAATAGATGAGGTTTTCATGAGAACATGAACTCTTAATCTTCCAACTTACACCCTTTGTTGAGAATTTCTTTGACTGGGACCATGTCTTTGCCTAGTTGCTTTCTTCGAGACACTTCTTAAAAGGGAGCATTTGTAACTTCTTCTAGAATCATAGGACAAAAAAGACTCCTAAATAGTGACAAGATACTGAGAACTTGAACCAACATTATCATCTGCAACTATCCTAACACAATCATCACCATTTTCAACTACAAGATCATTTCTTTCCATTTTTGAAGGAGACACTTTCCCCTTGAAATTTCTTGAGTGAGAGAAGATCTTTTGTTCTTCTATTCATATCCCTTGAGCATCCATCATCTAAAAGTATGTTATTACTACCCTCTCTCACTCTTCCTTCCTCGATAGTTCATGTGTTAACTTGGAAGCCCATTTCAACTTGAGTTCCCAAAGAGGAGATAAAGGAAGAATCAGACTTTTTTATGTCCAAGATGGAAACTTGACCCTTTAGAAATAAGACCAGGTACCTTTGTGCTTACTTCTGATTCATTTCACCTTTTATATTTCCTTTCAGCAGGACATTTTATTGGGCATACATCCTTCCAGCATTCATTCCTACCATGATGAGTATACAGCCGATGGTTTGACTCTGGTACATATTTGTTGTAGAAGTTGCTAAGAGAATTTTTCTTCTTCCTTTTCTTCTGATAACCAAGACCTTCTCCTCTGATAGACCACTGATTGGTTAAGTTATCTAAAACTTGTGAAGGGGTTGTCCATTTAGTACACTTCTCAAAATTTTCCTTGATCTTGACCAGGCCCCTCTTCAGTTGCACATTTCTTTTAAGATAAGCATTTAGGTCAAACCTACACTTGTTTAGCTTTTTTTCAATCTCAAGTTGTAGGCTACTACCTTTTTCTTTTCCTTTTGGATCGTTGTGAGCATGATCCCTCTTTTTTTTTTTATCCAGATCTTCATTTTCACCATTGAGAAACAAAACCTTTTCTTCTAGATCAAAAATCTTATTTGACAAGTTAGATTTCTTTTCTTCAACTTCAACAACAACTTCAGTTAGAGTCTCCTTATCTTTGATAAATCCATAATAAGCATCAATCAAGACACCAGTCAGGGACATGTGCTCCTTTTTAAAGTAGTTATAAAGATTCTTCTTAACATTAAGTATGTTTATCCCATCGTTATGTTCATCATTTAAATCAATCATATGTGCAGATAGAGAATAGAAGGGTCAATCTTCATCTTCAACTACTATCAGGAAGATGTCCTTTGTAATTCATCAGGATTTGGTGGAGCTACCATAATTTAAGAGACTTTCTAGGTATCTACCTTTTAGGAAAGATCTTCTCTGATACCAATTGAGGTTTCTGCAGAACCTCCACCAATCTAGGGACCGGGTCCCTCGGCCGAGTATGACTGCTAGCAGTGAATATGCAAATAATAACAACAACAAAAGCAAAGAACAATAAGTAAAAAAGTACAGTGCACACATGATGTTTATGTGGAAAACTCCTTTCTTAAAGGAGGAAAAAACCATGACCTACCTTGTAAGACTTTTCACCAACACCAATCCACTAGAACTAGAGTAATGGTTTGATTACAGACTTTCTCTCGTAATCCTATAGTTAACCTCTAAACTCCATTCCTTGAACTAACGACAACACCAAGCCACAGCTACAGTACTCCTATTATAGCCTACAATCAACAATACCTAGTTGACATAACATGGCTAACTCTAGCCCCTTTTATCAACTACCTCTAGCTTTGGCTAACACTAGCCCGACTTAACTGACTCTAGTTGATCTACTCTTTATATGAAAACAATTTACAAAAATGACACCTAAACAAGCTTCATGAATTAAGAGTAGGTTTATAATTTAGCACAAAATACAAGACTCAACAATAAGAAACTAAGAACAATTGTCGTTGACGGAGAACAGGACGCATGTTGTAGGAGCTTTGAACTGAAGAAAAATAGAGACTTTTACTGAGAGATATATCAATTTTTGGACTTGAAAAAGCTAGGTTTTCATACCACATAATGATGTATATATAGGGAACTTGTGGGAGGGAAAACCTTGAGTGTTTCTTATTTGTTGAGAGGAAAGAACCGCAGTACTACAAGCTGTCACACTTGGCAGCACCTTTACACTTGTGGACAACTGTCAAATTTGACTTGTACAGATCGGCCTGGTCCACGTACCTGGTCCCTTCATCTGTTCCCTCAACAATTTTGTCAAATCATCAAAATAAAGAATAGTACCGTTGTAACTATGCATCATCAGTAGCATAACTTATTTGCAGATTTTCCAAAAGATATCCATACACACTCGAACAATGTTGTCAAACACTAGTTGACCACGTACTCATAAATCGCAGGTACCAGTTCCCTCCATGAGGTCTGTTAATTATTAAAACCACGAGTACAACATATAGTCTTGTCTTGTTTTGAGGACAAGCAAATGTTTTAAATTGAGGGAGTTTATGTACCAACATTTGTGTAACACCCTGTACATTTTTGAACCTAATTGATTACCGTAAAATTTATGGAATTGGTTAAACATGAGATGGTTGGTGTATCACACATTAATTTTAGTGGGATGAATTAGTCTTGTGATTATGGGCTCAAATGAGGCCCAAAATTAAGCAAAAGACATGGCCCAAAATGGATAATGACCCATTCTTCAAGTTGACCAAGTAAACACCTCATTTAATGTGGTGGATTGGCTAAGGATGACCATGAGGCACTAGATAAGGCACAAAAATCAGATTTTTATTCAACAAAACACACATGTCTCATTCTAGACTTTTCCATAACATTCTCTCTTCTCTCTTCTCTCAAACCCTAAGCAACTAATCCCTTTGGACAAGATCATCTCTTTGCAAGCTTTGGTAAGTTTTTACTCTCATGGTTTAGTATATTATATACATAATATGGTGTGTAAATCATGTTGGTTATGTTGACAAAGTGTTGAGCAGTCCACTATGTGTGAAACAGTCTACTTTTGCTTAATCGGTAAAGGGTTTTGCCTTGTAAACTTGAAAGGAGACTTGTGGTCTTGAAGGAAGTGAATTTGATGTATTAAATTTCAACATGTATGATGTGATTATTTACCTAACTTGCTTCCTATTTGTGTATAACATTTGGAATTTTTGTTGTGAAATTGTGCATAGAATTGGGGTGTATTAACAGAAAAATGTAGTTTTGTGATGTTCATGTGTGTTGTGAAACCATGATTGTTCGTTGGCATCCAAGTTAACCTAAAATATGAAAATATAAGCTTACGTATGGCCATGGACCATTTATTACACAGATAGACCCAAAAGAGACCCATTTTGGCCGAATCGGGCATCCGCCTTTGCGGATGGGGCACCTGCGGGTGTAGATGCCAATGCAGGTGGCCCTAGACAAGGACATATGGGCACTTACGGCCTAAAATCACCAAACTTCAGGTACAGGTGGCCTCACAGGTCCAACCAGAATTCCGTTTGGATTGTTTTTGCTTCTCTTTGACCCCCCAAGGCCCTTATACACTTTTTGGATGCAATCATCAACTTATGGTACCCTTTGAATGGCTCTAAGGAGTCATTCGGGGGAATTTTGAATTATATAAATTATGGATTGTTGCTAATGTGTTATTGTGAAAGGTATTTAAGTGACTTGATGGAGTAAATACGTCGTTGCGTTGAAAAGGAAGTATAAAGTATAAACTTGGTGTGAAATGCTATCGGTTTATGATGTCTTGGTTAATGTGTGGCATGTTTTAGTGTTTTTGGTATGGTTATATAGTAAATGGTATTGTAAGAGGGTGAAATGACATTATATGGCAGTCACGTAGCTCATTGTCATCTTATGCATTTGTAATGTAGTTAGTTGTTAGCGTGAGCTCTGTTATGTACTTGTGTTGTAGAGTAACATGTAAGGAAGGATCTGAATTATTGTATTCCCATATTGGATTGTGTATTCATATTGGGAAGATAAGGTATGTAAGGTTTCTCTTTTCCGTATTTTTTTGGCGGCTTCTATTGTTCTCGTTGTCACCGAACTGGTTTCTATTCCAAAATGTTCTAAAGTGTCTCATTTCAGGTTTGTTATAAATCATTATTCACATGTATCCTATTCATTGATTATTTTTCCAAAGCTCTAATAATGTTATGACCACCAATGTATCAATCTCACAAAAGTAAAGGAAAGAAGTAATGCATGTATGGTTACTTTATGGTTCTTTGAGATCGGGTGGTAGCTCAAAGGGGAGAAAGCCTAGCTAGAGACGATCCTGAGATTATTGGATCAGGGGGTAGCTCAGTGGGGCAAATGCCTAGCTCGATGCCAGACCTGACAGAGGGTAGCCCAAAGGGGTAAAAACTTAGCTTGGGTCGAACTTGCTTTATTGACTTATGGGTGGTATCTTAAAGGGGCGAAAGCCTAGCTAGAGACGATCCCAATGTTATGATATGCTATGTTATGTTATGTTATGTTATGATTTCCCTCTGATCAGTTGGGGCCCGGGCATTATATGATGGTATATATGACGCTAACAGTAACGGTAATGGATGTAAAAGCAAAAAAAGTAATGAAGACAATGTACATGATTCCACACATACAGAATGGTGGTTTATCAATATTGTTCATTCACTTGTATTTGATTCTATTAAAGTTCTTATGTTTCATGCAGTTGCTTATCGCCTTACATACTCAGTACATTCTTTTGTAATGACATCCCTTGGGGAACTTACCTTACTTGCTGCAGGCACAGGAGCTAGTAGACCTCCACAGTAGAATTCAGGCCATCTGCAGACTGTTGGTGAGCTCTAGATTGATTCGGGGCTTTTCGAGTCAGGTGTACATATTAGTTTTGGTACTGTGTAACTATTGTATAAAGCGGGAACTTGTCCCAACTTTAGGTTGGTTATGTATCTGTTAGAGGCTTTGTAGACGTTGTGTAACAAATGAAGGAATGTAAGGAATGTATGTTTTTGACTGATGGCCCTAACGGCCAAGTTTCATATCTATATGAATATCTTTCCATAACATCCGTCTTTGACATCTTGTAGCTTTCTAATAGAATTTAGTTCATTTAGCGACGTGCGTATGAATGAAGGTTTGTTCTCTCGGGCCTTAACGGCTTTGGGTGCCAGTCCGCCTCAATAGGATTTGGGGCGTGACAAAAGTGGTATCAGAGCAGGTTGTCCTAGGGTGTCTACAAAGCCGTATCTGAGTAGAGTCTTGCTTATGGATGTGTTGTGCACCACATTTATAAGCAGGAGGCTATGGGGCATTTAGGAGTTGTTTCTTTTCTTCATTTCCTAGATTTTGCAATAGAGCAAAAGTTGTAGGTGGAATCATATCTGACCATTGAAATTGGTTTTATTTGTTATAGTAAAATGTCGATTACAAGAAGAGGTAGGGGCAAAGGTAAGAAGGTAGACATGTTTTCCAAAGAAGGAACTAGTAAATCACCACCTAACCAAACTAGTCAATGTAGGGCTAAAATTGAGTTTGCATCGCGGCCTTCTTCTCCTCTCCCAGTTCCAGGGGGGCCACAAAGGAGAGAAGAATCCCCAGAACCACCTGTGAATGCTACTGACCAGGATTTACAGAATGCGGTGCACATGTTGACTCAGATAGTCGCTGCACAAAATCAAGTATAAGTTGGTCCAGCTTTTTCACATAAGATGGAGGATCAAAGGCACAGGAGAAGGGCGCGAGAATTTGAAAGAGAGTCGTCAAAGAGGGCTATACCTATGGTACAGTTCATGGCATCCCAAGGAGAATTTAGGCCTCGGGTTTAAATAGACCGCCTAGACCATTATTTTCTTACCCTATAGCAAGTACTACATCCCAATTCTGAGGGTTTAGAGGTAGCCATTTTGGGCAAAATAGTGGGATTCGAGGTTCACAAATGGTGGGATGTTCTCGTCAGCCGTGTCAGCATTGCGGGAAGCTTCATTTAGGTGAATGCTGGTTTGGGACGAATGTTTGCTATTGGTGTGGGATATTAGGGCACATGAGGAGAGAGTGTCTACAAGGGGGCACGGGTAGTATGGCACGACCTACGGGGTTAGTTGTTGCATCATCCTCATCGGGTGTACAGCCTACGGGGCATGGTAGAGGTGCTAGAGGAGCAACTACTTCTAGTGGAGTCAAGAATCTTACCTATGCCTTAGTGGATCTTCAGAATTTGGAAGCTTCTTCCGATGTGGTTACAAGTACATTATCCGTCTTTTCACATAATGTATATGCATTGATTGATCCGGGATCTACCCTATCATATGTCACTCCATTGGTTGTCAAAAAATTTAATAGAACACCAGAATTATTAGCTAAGCCATTTGAAGTATCCACACCTGTTGGTGAGTCTATTATAGCTAAGAGAATCTATCGTAATTGTATGGTCACTATTTGTGATCATGATACGTTAGCTGATCTTATAGAGCTGGAAATGGTAGACTTTGATGTTATAATTGGTATGGACTGGTTGGCTTCTTGTTATGCCACGATCGATTGCCGAGCTAAGAAGGTACATTTCCATTTTTGACAAAAGACCGTCCTTGAATGGAGGGGTAATGTTGGAGCACCAAAAGGTAAATTTATTTCCTATCTTAAGGCAAAGAAAATGATATCTAAGGGGTACATATTCCATCTAGTAAGAGTACAAGATACCGATATGAAGCCGCCAACTCTTCAATCGATTCCAGTGGTAAATGAATTCCTTGATGTATTTCCTGAAGATCTTCCAGGTTTGCCTCCAGAATGGGGAAGTAGAGTTTGGTATTGATGTGATGCCAGGCACTCAGCCTATCTCTATTCCTCTGTATAGAATGGCCCCGACAGAGTTATGGGAATTGAAGGAGCAATTGAAAGATTTGTTGGACAAGGGGTTCATAAGGCCTAGTATGTCCCCTTGGGGAGCACCAGTGTTATTTGTACGGAAGAAAGATGGCACGTTGAGAATGTGTATTGACTATCGGCAACTAAATAAGGTGAAAGTCAAGAATAAATATCCCCTCCCCAGAATTGATGATTTGTTTGACCAGTTATAGGGTGCCAAATGCTTCTCAAAGATTGACCTGAGATCGGGTTATTATCACGTAAGGGTTAGAGGAAAGATATACCCAAGACGGCTTTCCGAACACGGTATTGACATTATGAATTTTTAGTTATGTCATTTGGGCTAACAAATGCACCAGCAGTTTTTATGGATTTGATGAATATGGTGTTCAAGCCATTCTTGGATGTGTTCGTGACAGTGTTTATCAATGATATTTTGGTTTGTTCAAGATCAGAAGAAGGCCGTGCTAGCCACTTACGGTAGGTGTTATAGATTCTTTGTGATCGTAAGTTATATGCAAAGTTCTCTAAATGTGAATTTTGGTTAAAATTTGTGGCATTCTTGAGTCATATTTGTCGGATGAAGGAATAGGGGTTGATAATCAAAAGATAGAAGTTGTGAAGAATTGGACAAGACCTACGAAGCCTACAGAGATTCATAGTTTTCTCGGGTTGGCAGGTTATTATAGAAGATTTGTTGAAGGATTTTCTTCCATTTCAGCACCTTTGACAATTCTAACACACAAGGCAACTAAGTTTCAATAGAATGATGCGTGTGAAAAGAGTTTCCAAGAGTTGAAGGATAAATTGACTTCTACATCGCTATTGGTACTTCCAGACGGCACAAAAGGGTATGTGGTATATTGTGATGCCTCAGGAGTCGGCTTAGGGTGTGTATTGATGCAACACGGTAATGTAATAGCTTATGCCTTATGACAGTTGTGGCCACATGATAGAAATTATCCAACACATGATCTTGAGCTAGCAGTTGTGATATTTGCTTTAAAGGTATGGTGCCACTACTTGTATGGGGTTTATGTTGATATATACACTAATCATAAGAGTTTGCAATAGATCTTTAAACTAAAGGATCTCAATTTGAGGCAGCGAAGGTGTCTTGAACTATTAAAAGATTATGATATTGATATCTTATATCATCCAGGGAAAGCAAATGTAGTAGCCGATGCATTTAGCCGCAAGAAAATAGGAGGCACTAGTGGCCAGTTGACGAAAAAGCAAGATATAGTCAAGGATCTACATCAACTAGCCAGCTTGGGAGTTCGCCTTCTTGAATCTCCAGATGAAGGGGTTATTGTACAAAATGCGGCAGAATCTTCATTAGTAGCTGAGGTGAAAGAGAAGAAGACAGGGTCAATAGTAGTAACCTCATCTTAGAGAAGAGGTGAGTATGAATATAAGAGACCTACCTTGGAAGACAGCTTGATACGGATCCTATTTTCTTACAGCTGAGGAGAATATACAACAAGGGTTGACGAAGGCATTTGATCTTACGCAAGAGGGAGTGCTTCAGTGCCAAGGTAGATTGTGTGTACCGAATGTTAATGAGCTAAGGAGACGGATTACGACGGAGGCACATCATTCACGGTATTCTATTCATTCGGGAGCCACCAAAATGTATCATGATTTGAAAGAAATATACTGGTGGGGTAACATGAAGAAAAACATTACAGAATTTGTAGCTTATTGTCCAAATTATCAACAAGTGAAAGTAGAGCATCAGAAGCCTGGGGGTTATATGCAATGTATAAATCTTCCGATCTGGAAGTGGGATATGATTAACATGGATTTCATCACAAGTTTGCCTCGTACACTGCATAAATTTGATTCCATATGGATAATAGTTGACAGGCTTACCAAATCAGCACATTTCCTACCGGTCAAGACCACCTACATAGTGGAAGATTACGCGAGGTTGTATATTAAAGAGATAGTATGACTACACGGAGTTCCAATCTCTATTATATCGGACAGGGGAGCTCAATTTACTGCACACTTTTGGAAGTCTTTATAGAAGAGTTTGGGAACCCAAGTGAATTTAAGTACAGCTTTTCATCCTCAGACAGATGGACAAGCAGAACGTACTATCCAAACACTTAAAGATATGCTACGAGCTTGCACATTGGATTTTAAGGGTAGTTGGGATGATCATCTATTGCTTATTGGATTTGCCTACAGTAATAGCTATCATTCAAGTATCAAAATGGCACCTTACGAAGCTTTATATGGAACAAAGTATAGATCACCAATTGGATGGTTTGAAGTAGGTGAAACTGCCTTATTTGGGTCAGATCTTGTTCATCAGGCTATGGAGAAAGTTAAGGTGATACAACAGCAGCTACAAACAGCCCAAAGTCGACACAAGTCATATGCCGATGTTAGAAGAAAGGGGCTAGAATTTGCCATAGGTGATTGGGTATTCTTGAAAGTGTCACCAATGAAAGGGTTAACGAGATTTGGAAAGAAAGGAAAGTTGAGTCCACGTTATATAGGGCCATATAAAATTACCCAAAGATTTGGTCAGGTTGCGTATGAATTAGCACTACCCCAAGAACTCTCCACAGTTCATCCAGTGTTTCATGTTTCAATGCTTTGAAAGTGCATAGGAGATCCATCTCGTATTGCTCCTATTGAAGATGTACAAGTTACGGAAGACCTCACCTATGAGGAGATACCTATTTTTATTTTGGATCAACAAGTGAGGAGGTTAAGGAATAAAGAAGTAGCCTCCGTAAAAGTGCTTTGGAGAAATCAACGTGTAGAAGAAATCACATGGGAAGCCGAGGAAATGATGAAGTCTAAGTACCCGAATTTATTTCAAATGGAAGAAAAAGTTTCAGATGCAGAATTGGAGCACTAACAAGTAAGTATATATAATCATTATGTATATATGATAATATGAAGGATAAATTTAGACTTGAATATGTGTCAATTGGATAATGTTCCTAACATTCGAGGACGAATGTTCCTAAGGGGGGAAGGATGTAACACCCCGTACATTTTCAAACCTAATTGATTACCGTAAAATTTATTGAATTGGTTAAACATGATATGGTTGGTGTATTACACATTAATTTTAGTGGGATGAATTAGTCTTGTGATTATGGGCTCAAATGAGGCCCAAAATTAAGCAAAAGACATGGCCCAAAATGGAAAATGACCCATTCTTCAAGTTTACCAAGTAAACACCTCATTTAATGTGGTGGATTGGATAAGGATGACCATGAGGAACTATATAAGGAACAAAAATCAGATTTTTATTCAACAAAACACACATGTCTCATTCTAGACTTTTCCACAACATTCTCTCTTCTCTCAAACCCTAAACTACTAATCCCTTTGGACAAGATCATCTCTTTGAAAGTTTTGGTAAGTGTATACTCTCATGGTTTAGTATATTATATGTATAATATGGTGTGTAAATCATGTTGGTTATGTTGACAAAGTGTTGAGCAGTCCACTATGTGTGAAACAGTCTACTTTTGCTTAATTGGTAAAGAGTTTTGCCTTATCAACTTGAAAGGAGACTTGTGGTATTGAAGGAAGTGAATTTGATGGATTAAATGTAAACATGTATGATGTGATTATTTCCCTAACTTGCTTCCTCTTTGTGTATAACATTTGGAATTGTTGTTGTGAAATTATGCATGAAATTAGTGGTGTATTGAAAGAAAAATGTAGTTTGTGATGTTCATATGCGTTGTGAAACCATGATTATTCATTGGAATCCAATTTAACCTAATATATGAAAATATAAGCTTACTTATGGTCATGGACCATTTATTACACAGATAGACCCAAAAGAGACCTATTTTGGCCGAACCGGGCATCCGCCTTCGCGGATGGGGCACCTGCGGGCGCAGATGCCAATGCAGGTGGACCTGGACAAGGCCAGATGGGCACCTGCGGCCATACTTCACCCACCTACGGGTGCAGGTGGACTCGCAGGTCCAACCATAATTCCGTTTGGATTGTTTTTGCTTCTCCTTGACCCCCCAAGGCCCCTATACCCTTTTTAGATGTAATCATCAACTTATGGTACCCTTTGAATGGCTCTAAGGCATCGTTCGGGGGCATGTTAAATTATATCAATTATGGATTGTTGCTAATGTGTTATTGTGAAAGGTATTTAAGTGACTTGATGGAGTAAATGCGACGTTGCGTTGAAAGGGAAGTATAAAGTATAAACTTGGTGTGAAATGCTATCTGTTTATGATGAGTTGATGTGTGGCATTTTTTGGTGTTGTTGGTATGGTGATGTAGTAAATGGTACTGTAAGAGGCTGAAATGACGTTATATGGCTGTCACGTAGCTCATTATCGTCTTATGCACTTGTAATGTAGTTAGTTGTTAATGTGAGCTCCGTTATGTACTTGTGTTGTAGAGTAACACGTAAGGAAGGAGATGAATTATTGTATTCACATATTGGATTGTGTATTTATATCGGGAAGATAAGGTATGCAAGGTTTCTCTTTTCCGTATTTCTTTAGCAGCTTCTATTGTTCTAATTGTCATCGAACTGGTTTCTATTCCAAAATGCTCAGAGCCCAGAGGAAAAACCTAATTTGCTGGACAATCGATAATCACAGAGGGTAAAACCCCTTGTGTATGTTGCTCCAAATACAAACCAGGGAAAGTGAGTAGTGATAATAGATAAGGCTGACTTGAGACCCCAGGAGGAGTACTGGAAGACCTCGATAATTGAATTTGTTATGAGGGATACCCCTTACCTGAAGATCATAGAGTTATATATTGCAAATACATTGCATTTTTCCAAGAAGCCGCAGATCTTATCTCATGACAATGGGTATTTCATCTTAAGGTTTGAATCGAATGAGGATCACGATAATATGTTACAGGGTAGACCTTACATGTATCACATTAAATCGTTCATGATTCACGCATGGTCGCAAAATTTTGAGTGTAATCCCGAGTACATCACAACAATTCCTATATGGGTTATATTTCCAAGCTTGCCTATGGGATATTGGTCAAGTGGAGAATTAAGTAAGATTACAAGTGCAATAAGGAAGCTCTTATACTAGGATAAATTAACTGAAACTATGGAGAGGATTTCCTATGCACGGGTCTTGGTAGAGGTGGACGTAGCTCAGCCTTTAGTGGACTTTGTGGAGATTGCCTCCCTTGATGGGAGTTCCACTCAATATATAGACTATGAGTTGCAGCCAAAGTACTTCCAATATTGATACGTTTTGGGCATGAGGAAGAGTTTTGTCTAATCAAACAGGAGCAACAAAAACTAAATCAGAATTTCTAAGCAGCACCTCGAAGGAGAAGGCGTAACAGAGTTTCAAGGGGTCAAGATAGAAATGCCCACCAAAATTGGGTTGCTAAACCAGAGGAAGTAGAAAATATGGCTGCAAAAATTATTACACCCCCACCTGTGGAGAAGCCACAAACTAGTAGGGAATCCAAGGCTATTACAGAGAAGATAAGCCAGTATGGATCAAAGGTGGTAGAACCAACAAAAGGCCAGCACACTATGAAGCCTCACAGTGGGATTGTGTCTGCAAATAGATATGATTGCTTGAGAGAAGGTGAATATGAGGGGATAGTTGGGTTAGACACTAACCTTGGAGGGCCTCACAACCCTCCATTATCATCTCTACCTAGAATGTTAGGCGCTTGAATCAGCCCTAAAAGAAAAAAAAAGGTTCAGCATTTTTTGCAAACGTATAAAGTAGATTTATTTGGTTGATTGAAACAAGGGTCAAGGAGAACAAAGCAGTGGTTGTATAGGGCAAGGTGGCACAGGGATGGACCACACAATGTAACTATCTCATGGATCCAAATGAGAGGATATGGCTAATGTGGAAGCCTTATGTTCAGGTGTAAATTTTGCAAGTTAGTGAACAATTCATACATTGTAAGGTAGATACCACTACTTTTGATGTAAGAAATGAGGGCAGTTTAGGAAACTAATATAGAGTGAATTGATTTAGCTGGGAAGATCTATTAATGAACCTTGGCTCCTGAGTGGGGACTTCAATGCAGTGCTCAATTCTGAGGATAAACTTGGTTCTAGTGTGACACTAGCTGAAACTTTGGACATTAAAGAATGGGTAGATGAATTGCAGCTAACAGCCTTAAAATCTAAAGGATGGTATTTTACATTCTGTAACAAACAGGACCTGGGATTAAGAGTCTACTCAAAAATAGACTTGTCCTTTGGAAACATGCAGTGGTTGCAAACTTATGGGCACATGGAGGCAGAATTTCTTGATCAAGGGGCGTCTCCAATAATCATGGAACATAGATGTGTTACCAGTATGAAACCAAAGCCTTTTAAATTGTATTCCACTGTACTGCATCACCCTAATTTTCAGGGCATTGTGGGGCAGGTTTGGTCTCAACAAGTGAGGGGCTCCTAGATATATCAACTATGGTCCAGACTCAAGACACTAAAGGTATAATTAAAAGGGTTAAACACATACTTGGCTCATATTTCAAAGGCTTCAACAAGCTAGAATACACCTTGAGGTTATTCAAGATCAACTGAATAGTAGGCCATAGGACTATAACTTAATTGAAGATGAAAGAAAAGAACTGCATGAGATCACTAAATGGAGTTCAATAGAAGAACAAATACTAAGCTAAAAATCAAGGGCTACATGGATTATAAGTGGTGATGCAAATACTAAGTATTTCCATGCCCAATTGAAAATAAGATCTAGCAGGAATTCTATAACTTCTATAAACACTGAGGCAAGGTTTAAGCTTACTGAACCTACAGAGATTGAAGTAGAGTTTGTTGTAGTGTTTAAGAATCTCATGGGTAGTTCAACAGATATGTTACCATGCCCAAATGCTGCAATGATTAAGAGTAGACAATGTTTTACATATGACCAGCAATGCCTATTAGTTAGTGCAGTAACAGATATGGAGATACGTGATGTAGTCAAAGGTCTACCCTTAGAGAAGGCTCCTGGCATAAATGGATACCTTGTAAAGTTCTTTAATCAGCAATGGATAACAGTACAAACTTCTATTTGTAGTGCAGTGAAAAAGTTCTTCTGGGAAGGTAAAATGCTACAACCGTTTAGTAATACTGCCATCACCCTCATTCCAAAGATTATAAATCCTATAGTTGTCAAAGACTATAGCCCATAGCATGCTGCAAAACTGTGTATAAGATCATCACTAAGATCTTAACTAATAAACTAAAAAACGTTATTGGATCAGTAGTAAGCCCATCCCAATCAGCATTTACATAGGGGAGAAGTATTGTGGATAATATGCTAATTAGTCATGAAGTTCTCAAGTGGTACACCATAAAAGGTATATTTCCTAGATATGTAATGAAAGTAGATATCCGAAAATCCTATAATTCTATTGAATGGACTGTTTAAAGGTCTGTACTTGCTGATTTAGGATTTCCAATAAACTTTATAAACTGGATCATAGAGTCTGTCTCATTAGTGTCTTACTCCTTGGTGATTAATGGACATCTTACTGAACCTTTTCAAAGGAAGAGGGAAATTAAACAGGGTGATCCTATGTCACCCTATCTATTTGTCATAGTCATGGAATACTTAAATAAAGAGCTCACAGTTGTAACAAGGAATCCAAATGTCCAGTTTTTTTCAAGATGTAAAAAGTTGAACATGATACATATTTATTTTACGAATGACCTCTTAATGTTTTGCAAGGAAGAAAAGCATTCAGTTCTACTGGGAAAGCAACCTTTTGAGAAGTTCTCTAGAGTATCAGGGTTGTAGGCAAGTTGTGAGAAGAGCTTAGTTTATTTCTAATGGGTTAAGTCAAATGTCAAGTTGGGGATCCTCAGGATTTTGGGTTTTAGGGAAGGCTCCCTCCCATTCAAATATCTAGTACCCCTTTCATTGAAAAAGCTTATCATTAGTCAACACATGTCTATGGTGGATAGGATTACTGAAAAAGTAAGGTGTTGGACTTCTAAATTACTAACTTATGCTAGGAGGTTGCAGGTAATCAAGTCAGTTGTGTTTGGAATGCAAACATATTGGGCTCAAATGTTTATTCTCCCCAAGAAAAACATGAAATTAGTAGAACAAGTATGTAGAACCTTCTTATGGACAGAGTCTGTGGCAAACTCTAGAAGAGCTCTAGCTTCTTGGGAAAAGGTATGCTAACCTAGAGGTACTGGAGGTTTGAATGTATTGTAGTTGTGTACCTGGAACAGAGCAGTTATTCTTAAACAACTCTAGGCCCTTACAACAAAGAAAGATGTCTAGTTCTTCGTAATGCAACATGAATAATAAGGAAGATTATGGAGGCTAGAAGGTTTGTCATGAATGATATCTCACTGTAGGGTACTTATATGCTAGATTATAGTCAATAATTCTTGGGGGAAAGTTCAGCATAAAGAAGATGTATACCTCACTAAGACCATACTATCCAAAGGTGCATTGGAGGATCCTCATAACTCACCCATCCATTCAACCTCAACATAAATTTTGCTTGTGATTGGCCTTGCACAAACGATTGCTTATAGTTTAAATACTATACAAATTATGTATTGATGCTCCAAGAGCCTATATTTTCTGTGATAATCCAGAGAAATCAATGGAGCATTTGTTCTTTAATTGTCAGGTCACAATGAGCTTATGGAGTAGGTTACTAAACTGGATGGGTGAAAGCATAACAATAGCCACTTGGCAAGATGAAGTGTTTAGAGCCTCACAATAGGCTAAGAAGAGTTCAGGCAAGGGAGGTATTTTCAGTTATTTGTTTTCCATAACAGAAATAGTAATCTGGAGAGAGAGGAACCTGATACACTTTCAGAAAGGCCATTTTCAGTTGGATAGACTGACTCGGGAGATAGCAATCCATATCCATACCAAAGGAGGGAAATTAAAGAAGTGGCATCCATGCTTATAACTATTAAATCACATGCCTTGATAGATGAAAATGAAGGAGTTGATAGTTGCTATGTAGAATCTAGTCATTTTCTTGTTTTTACTTTGCTTTACTGATTTGTAGCTGGTTTTGTTTAAGTTGCTATGCTGTTAAGGACTATAGGTGGTGAAGAAAGTGATAAGCCAGAATCTACTCTGTTTAGCCTTGTAATGATTCACTTTTTGTATTAATAAAATTATTTAATTACCCAAAAAAAATATTGATTCATGTTTTTATCCTATTACATATGTACTCGGGTTGCATAGGTTCGTGCTAAAATACATAAAACTTGTTGAATATACCATAATTTATAGAAAATAATTCTGAATAAAGCCTACCTCATATAATAGTAATTTTCCAACAGAACTAGACTTACTATCTCTGTTATAATATTAACAAATTTTAAAACTCTTAAAAATTAAATTCATATACAAATATATTTTTACGAATGAGTTTTTCATAAATATCAAAGACATTTGAGGAAGACAGTAAAATTATATGTTTTTTGGTCAAATTTCAATTTAAATAAAATATTCCTGAGTCGTGTGTAGTGTTAATAAGACTCTCTAATTTAGGCTCGTAAACCTTCAATACGGGATGGAGACAACCTTGAACACTTGGGGTGTTACAGTATGGATTGTCAATCCCCCATAGATCCTATCCTGGAAGCGTTGAGGCTCGAAAGATGTACATGATGCCATGTGATGGCTTCCATGCGATGGCTTATATCAATAACATCCTTTTATCATCCATATATTGAATTGCATTGCATTTCTTAGTATTATTGTTATTACGTTTGACTATTCATTTTCGTATTGTATTACTGCGATTGAACCTTGTTTGTGATATTATGTATTGAGCATTTATTTCACTATATTACATTATATTATACCATTTCTTGGGTGATTTGGAGGAAGATATAGTATGAGGCGTGGGGTATAGCTATGGCTTGATCAGTAAGACTATTGTGTTGCACCTATTGGTCGCATGATATACACAGATATATATACACTTTCACTATTTTATCCCAGATTATTGGTTGAACATGATTGATTAAGACCAACATACTGTATTAGTGAGTCTCCCTCATAAATGACTTATTTAACTTGTTGATCATAAAATGACTAGCTTTTACTCACTTAGACTAATTTGCCTACCATGATTATTGATATTCCTATGACTTTTGTGTTGGGTTATCCTGATAGGATGAGGTGGTGTAATTTCAGGTTGTAGGTTGATGGGGTAATTTGGATAGTCGGAGTGGTGGTTCTCGCCATCACTTTGGATTAGGATCGGTTATCGACTATGCTTGCTGAGTACACGTGTTTCGTACTCACCCTTGCTTTTTTTTTTCTTCTGTATCCCGTGCAGGTATTGGTTCGAGTAGCCAATCGTAGATTAATTTCCCTCAGTTTTGACGTTGTGGAGATCGAGGTAATGTTATTGGATGTCAGAGCTTACCGGATCTCTTCTCTTTTATCTTGTGCTTATTTTTGCATTTAAGATATTGTAGACTAATCGATATTATTATATATTAGAGGCTTGTACTGGTGACAACCAGACCTGGGATGTATCTTTGAATTATTATTTCATCTTTAAATATCTTGGGATTATTCTATTCTTTTTTTCTACTTCTGATTCTCTTTTGATTATTGAGTTTAGGTTGGGATAGGCTTACCTGTACCGGAGGGTGTGACAGGTGTCATCACGTACTCTATTTTGGGTCGTGACATATTAACACTCTTTTAAAAATGTTAATGGGAAGGATTATGCAAGAAACAAAATAGAAGGAAAAGATGAAATAAATATACTAAGAGAAAAACAAACATAAAAATAACAAAAGATATTTATACAATTTGATTTCATTGATTTGGAACCGATTAATTGGTTGTTGGTGGTGGTGGTGGTGGTGGTGGTGGTGGTAGTGGTGGTGGTGCTGCTGCTGGTGTTGTTGTCGTTGGTGCTGCTACTGTTGTTGTTGCTGCTATTGTTGGTGCTGCTACTGTTGGCACTGCTGTTGTTGTTGCTGGTGCTGCTACTGTTGTTGTTGCTGCTGCTGTTGGTGCTGCTACTGTTGGCACTGCTGTTGTTGTTGCTGCTGCTGTTGTTGTTGTTGACTTCTTCATATGAAAATTTTCAATTAATTTGATTATGCCACATTTTTGTTTTAACTAATAAACTTAAGAAAAATATTTGTATGATTAATTAATCAAAAGTATGAAATATTAAAATGGATATAGTGGTCAGATTGTAAGAGTTTTAATTTAAAGTAATTATTATAAAGAAATACAAATAATGGAAGTAAGCATAATAGTACAAAACCTATAAAGATTCATTACTCTTATGCATACTAGCTAGATACATAAGCCTGTGCAAGCACGGGCCAAAAATATGTTACTTTCTCAGTCTTAAATTATGCAACACTGATGGAATTTGAAGTGTTAGATAAATTTTTTATATAGTTTTAAATATTTTATGTTGTTAAATATTGTGATTTATAGTACTTTTTATGTAATTTTCAACTAATATATGTTACTTCCTTTGCCTTAATTTATAGCGCACTAATAAAATTTTTAGAGACAACCAAATTTTTGTATGTCTTTTAAATATTTGTGTTGTTAATTATTGTGATTTATAATAATTTTTACGTAATTTTTAAATAATATATGTTACTTCCTTTTATATGGCTGATAAAATTTCGAGAGTCAACCAAAACTTTTTATATGAGGTGTGTCATGCTTTTTCTGAGTTTCAATTTTGCCCATACTTTATTATTTATTACTTAAATTGTCTCATATAATTTGGTTAACATATCGAAGTTTGAGGTTCTTTGAAACACTTAAATAAGCCTAATGAGTGATGATACCAATTAATAAAAACATGTCATCATTCTCTACATATGTTGACTTGATTTACTCATTCATTTTATCTAGTATTTTCAATTCATATTACTTGACTCCTGTTGACCTGACACAATCCTTAAGAAAATTTTAATTAGAGGTGTATTTTACTAAATTAATTCTATTAATAGTTTTTAAATAATATATATTATTTTGTCTGTCTCAATTTATGTGGCACCGATAGAATTGCGAGAACTAACCAAATTTTTTATGTCTTTCAAATATTTTTAAACTATTATTTATTATAATTTATAGTACCTTTTATGTAATTACAAATATATAATAGATTAAAAAAAGAATTAAAAAAATGAATTAAAAGAAGATACCAAAATTCATTGTAAAGCACACGCGTTATCAAGTAGATAGGTCCACAAAATAAGATATAGTAATAATCAAGGTGAAATTCCAAAATTAACCCTGTCTGACTCTAAGCCCCTCTACCATTCCCTCTTATTATATAGATATAGAAGTAATAAAGAAATCAATTTTTGAGTCTTCTTAAAACTACGTTACATATCATTTTAATGTAATCACATATGTAGATTATATAAAAATGAAGTATATTTAAAAATTTAAGAACTATGATCAAAAAAATCATACCCTACAAATAAAATCACGTAACTAAGGTCTTAATTTATAACACCCCGTATTTTGCGTGTACTTGTTCTATTGATATGGGACTTGAAGTAACCTTGTTGTATAGGTAAGGGACCAAGTTTCTTAAGTGATTAGTGGTGGTTTAAAGAGGATATAAAGGATATTATAATGGTCCAAACATTTCAGCATGTATACGTCAAGTTAACTTAAACGAAAGTGTTTAAACGCTAGATAGTAAGGTGGTATTCTACCTGAAGGATTAAAGTGTCCAAGTGTATATAAGTATTAAGTTAACATAAGGGGTTAAACTTAGAATATGGAATAAAATAAGTGAGTTGCTTGCTTAACTTAAATTAAGCTAGTAGTTGACAAGTAGGTGCATCACCTACTTTGACTTATTGACCAATCTAAGAACCAAGTAGGTGCATCACCTACTAAGACTCCTTTGACTAGCTTATTGCACCAAGTACACTACCACCTACTTGAATAAATTCTGGCCCAAGTTAAAAGAGAGAAAAGAAGAAGAATGGGTAGCCAAGGCCCAATATTTTCAGATCCACAAAGGCCCAAGTATATTGGGCAAGTAGGTGCACCAAATACTTGATATTTTATGGCCAAAAATGGGCAAGAAAATCATCCAAGAGCTAGTCCCTTTAAAGAGATTGAAAACAACTCATTTTATTCATTTTAACTTAGGCAAAAAAATCAGCTTTCTAGGGTTTTCTCTCTTTCTCTCTAGTAGCTTCTACAGCAGTCCTATAATTCCATTAGGGTTCTTGGGATTTCTTTTCCTTCCAAGCTAAAGTAATCAAGATATTAAAGAGATACAAGTTAAGAGAACAAACCATCACAAAAACTAAGGTAAGGCTACTGTCCATTTTTGCCCCTTTCTATATACATGTTTTGGTGGAGAATTGGGTATATATTATTGTTAAGAACTCAAGGGATGATGAGTTCAATATTGGGTTGCTATAATAAAGGACTTTGGGACTGTTTTAGGGGCTGTTTTATGTGTATATGTTGGGGATAGCTTGGTTGATCTTAAAAAGAGATGTGAGTTGTTGGTATTAACATATTAAAGGAGGGTGTACTAATGCACCACTTAATTAGATATTGTATAATCTTGCTGCCTATCACACTTTGGAACTATTTTGTACATATTATGAAGACAAAAGAGTCTCCGGGGATCTTATATGAATTTATGTATTGTACAAATGTAATTAGAGGAAGAGGGGTTGAAAGAACACCCTTGGGTTGCCAAATTACGGGCTTACTGCCCGGCTACTATTTTGGTGAGGTTAAGTAGCCCAAACGTGTTGATTATCTACTAACACTAGTTTTACCATGTATTTTATTGTAGATAAGTAATCCAAAGGCACGAGGTTAATTCGGGTTAATATTGGAGTTATACAGCAAGGTATGTAAGGCTACTCTATGTCGTGTTCTTTGGCATGAAAGCTAACACTTGTATTACAAAGTGAGTGTCCAAAGTTCTCATATAGGAAATGATACATAGTGGAAACGTACAATCTCCCATGTAGCTAACGACCTTGTTCCCAATCCCTAATGTGCTTATTATTAAATCTGTGTGTCTACATTCAATAGTAAGCTTCATGAGTTCTCCTTTTAGTCAAATAAGATCCATGTGTTATTTCAGCTCCTAAGCATTTTAATTATGTACAAACTGCTCCCTACTCATTGTTACCACATCAAGTGTTTATTCATGCATCTCTTACTGGTGGACTCTTGTCCCAAAGCTCAATAATGTCATGACCACCAAAGTAAAATCTCAAAGGTAATAAACTAAGAACGCAATCTGGTTATGTACGGGTGGCAGCTTAAGGGCAAAAGCCTAGCATGGGCCGATCCCGATCTCTTTACATATGGGTGATAGCTCAGGGGCGTAAGCCTAGTATGGGTTGATCCCAACTTGGGTATTTACCACTGATCAGTTAGTCATTTGTATCACATGACTTACAAGATTATAAAGTAAAGAAAGGTAAAGTAAAGAAAGGAATGTAATGTGCATAATTCCACAAGTATATGTAAGGTGGTCTATTAGCACTATCTATACACTTGTACCTAATTTTATTTGAGCTCTTGTGTTATGCATAGTTACTTTCAGCCTTACGTATTCAGTACATTTTTTCGTACTGACGTCCCTTATGGGGGACCTATATTTCATGCTACAGACACAGGTACTTTAGCTAGTAGACCCCTCCAGTAGGAGCACAGGACATCCAGCGGCTATTGGCGAACTCCAGGTTGATTCGGGGCTTTTCGAGTCTATTATATATGTTTTGGTACTGTATAGTAGCTAAGTGTAAGGCGGGGACTTGTCCCGACCTTAACTAAGTTTATATCTCTTTTAGAGGCTTTGTAGACGGTAAAGTGAAGTGTGGTTGTGCCTTGTCTTCCAATCATTGTGGCCCCAACGACCAAGTCATGTATATATAGTTTTGGGTTTGACTACGTGGTTTATTTTCATTAAATCTTAATATCCATATTTGGAAACATCTTTAAAAGTTCATGGCAATGCATGGTAAGAACAAGGTTATGGGTTGGTGCTCTCGGGCCTTTACGGCTACGGGTGCCTGTCCGCCCCAATAGGATTTGGGGCGTGACATAATTGATAATGAATATTAAAATCTGACCTAAATTTGTAGGAGTACCTAAATTAATACTAAAAGTTAAATTTATTACATTGAAAACAAAACATAAGTAATTCAAAATCATTATTTGAATTATAAACAAAACACCTATATAAGAGAGGGTAATAATAATATGTGAGGGTATTTATGATTTTTATTAAGTAACAAATAAATAAAGTAAATTATTAACAATGATAAAAGTTATTGTTAACATATTTTAATAATGAGGTAAGCTTATACATTGGTTGATTTTTTTCATAAGTATTAGTATAACTATACATTATAACATACATTTTGAGGTTATGTTACGTTTTCTCATGTGATCTTTATAATATTGTTTTATGATTTATAATTACATTGATTAACTAACCGCGCGTTGCGCGGGTACATCTACTAGTACTTTATTAATAATATACTACATAATAAAAATTTATCATCATCGGACATTTCGCAGTCTGAATCCCACTTTGATCTATCGAAGGTAATAGTTTATCTATCCCTTATGATACATATTTGAATTCGATTATTCTCTTCACGAAAATGATTTAGAGCAAAATTTAACTCTTGTGGTGTGTTATATGGCATTGATGTGTAATGACCCTCCAGGTTATTTCCTACATTTTCATGCTATTACTATATTTAGAGCTTTTCTAAAACTGTCCCAGGTCATTTATGGCCTACTGGGACTGACAAAACGGTTATCGGGCAGTTCATTTGGTTTTTAGAACTATTTCCATGTTTTGAAGTTTTTAAAGTTAAGAAATGGGTCTCTGGCCTAAAATGCAGGTAAACGGCCTAGGATGCCATTCCTGATAATCTCATCAGCTCCAGAACATTGATTTTAGGCTAGGAGGACCCTTGGTCCTGGTCCCGAAGCTTCTGGTCTCATTTTGGGCTATTAGGTGGAATTTGACTAAAATGGTCCTTGGGGTGTGGGATGTACTATTTATCTCAATGAATGTAATGACCCTCCTGATCATTTTTTACTTCTCTAAATTATTTGGCCATTTAGAGCTTTTCCATAGCTGCCCCAAGTCATTTATAACTTGGTAGAGCTGACAGTTTGGTTACTGGGCAGTTCGTTTGGTTTTTAGAGCCATTTTCCTATTTTGAAATTATTACTTTTCAAATTTACGATTGGGCCTAAACATCAGGTTGAAGGCCTTGTACGCCAATTCATACATTTCCATCATCTTTAGAACATCGATTTTAGGCTCGGGGGACCTGTGGTTCGAGTCTCGAGGCTTTCGAACTCATTTTGGGCTATTAGGTGGAAATTGGTTAAAACAACCATTTGGGTGTGGGACCCATATTTTATCAAAACGACACCAAATAGAAATTTCAATTGCTCTGTTGAGTCTGGAATGTCAAATTTGATAGGGTAGCATAGTTCGTTTGAGTTTATGGGTTTTTGAATGAATCCCGAGGGCCCATTGGAAACTTGGCAAAATTTTGCCAAGTACTGATGTTGCTTCAGCTGGTGCAACCGCTTAAGCGAGCCTTTGGCCGCTTAAGCAGAAGCCGCTTTAGCAGCTGGGGCCTTGGAACCGCCTGCCCGCTTTAGTGGAGGATTGTCCACTTTAGCAGGGTATGCTTAAGCGGCACCCATACGCTTAAGCGCTGGTCTAGGTGCTTTAGCAGTGACTGCTTAAGCTGCACCTGCAGGGCATTTAATCCCCTTTTACCCATTTCTCTCTCATATTTTTCTAAGTGTTAGAGCATAAAAGCTCTAGAGAGATAGTGGGAGAGAAGAGGCGATTCTTGGGTATTCTAGGGGGCTTGGAGTGTTTGTTAACATCATTTTCCTCGTCTAAATCCTTGTAGGTTCTGTCTAATTTCTTGGTAAATTCTTCGTTTAAGCCTAAAACCCTAGCTTGCTTTGTGGGTTGATTTTGGGTATTGTAATGCTAGAAATTTACCCATTATTGAGTGTAAATGATCATTGATCCTTGAGGGACATTTTGACGGTTTTAAATTTGTGATTCCATAAACAGGCCCCACATAAGTTTGTCGGCTCGATTTTTGGACCCAATACATTTATATGCAATATGGGTATTGTTGTTCTCGTATTGATGAGTAGAGTGTTATTTTGATAGCGTGACATTATGCGGAGGCTTCTTAGAAGGGAAAGGCCCCACTTTAGCAGATCTTATCGAGCTTTCTACGGCGTTCAGGTAGGCTAGGCTTACCCTACTTATAGATTGAGCTTAATTATGGTATTAGTATGGTATTATTCTAGTGTTGGGTTGGAATTTATGTTTGGTTCCTCAGTTATTAAAAGTTGGATTATTTGGCCAATTTATGGGCCGTCTCGGAGGTAGAATCGACCCAATTATCCATCCCTTAAGTAAATTGATGCTTTGGGGTTGTAATATCGCACTTAGCTCTTTGTAGAATTAGGAGGCCTTCTTTTGTGACATTATTCTTAATATTGAGCCTTAAACTACATAGCATATACCTAGTTCGGGGCTAGGTTAATGATTTTGAGCTTATTTAAAGACTGGTTCAAGTCCAGCACATTCTATTGATTTATGGTATTTAAAAACCAATTCGAGTCTGGCATATTCTAATGATTTATGGCATTTAAATACAGGTTCAATTCTGGCACATTCTATTGATTTATGGCATTTGAAGACCGATTCGAGTTCGGCATATTCTATTAATTTATGGCCTTTAAAGTTATGTTCGAGTTAGGCACATTCTGTCTAATTATGGCACTGATGGTGAGTTACGAGGAGGAAAATTTGGTTTAAATTCGGTGTTTATGGGTTATTTCATGGTGTTATAGTACTAGTTTGAGTCTGGTGAGTTGTGGTATCTATTTCCTTGATTGCATCCATTGGACTTATGGGGGTTCGTTTGGATTATTCCTCTCTTGTCTGTACCTTCTGAGTTTATAGGGTCCTAGTTAGGTTATAAATAGTTTACCTAAAGTCCGGTATCGTGTATTTCGTTATTTATTTCTATATGTCGGAGTATGATCTCAGGGTTTCCCCCTTTTCCCTTGACTTTAGCTTACCTTCTCGCATTTTATTATGATTTAGCTCAGTCGGCCGATGATGTCTACTGAGTACCCGTTGTTTTGGTACTCATACTACACTTCTACATCTTTTCTGGTGCAGATCCGAGTACTAGCCGCCACCGTTGATATTCTCGCCAACTATCTACAAGTCTTGGAGATAGGGTATGCTTTCAGAGCCGGAGATGATCCGCTCTCCTTCCCCTATTTTTGGATGGTGTTATATTTCGAGACTACATATGTATTGATATTATTAGTACTCTTATTCATTTGCTAGTGGCTCTTATACCGGCCTTTCCAGGTCGTAGGATTCATTTTGTTCCTCTCCCTCTTTTATTTAGCCCTTTATTTTTGTACTTATATTTATGGGCATGATTTGTACTATTTTTGTATTCTTTCGCCATTACGCCCATTGCTTGTCGCTCCGGGCTAAGACTTGGCTTACCTACTGGTGGGACATAGTAGGTGCCATCATGACTCAGAAATTGAGTCGTGACAAATTGGTATCAGAGCACCTAGGTTCACTGGTAGTGTTGGTACAAAATCACGTGTCTAGTAGAGTCCATCGGATCGGAACGATGACGTCCGTATCTTATCTTTGGGAGGCTATAGGACATTCTTAGGGTGACATCACTTTTCTCATTTATTTTGTGCATTGAGTTTGTGTTGGTTTCTAAGGTTCTCATTGTCTCACTCTTTCTCAGATGGCTAGGATGCTAGCTACGGCGATGAGTGACGGTGACCCCGAGCCCCCTGCTAGGGCACCTGCTAGAGGCGTGGCCGACCCAAAGGTCATGTCCAGGCTAAAGATGCAACCTCAGCTAGGGGGGACAATTAGGTAACCTTCGCCAGATTTAGTTATAGCTCTATAGGTTCAGCCACCCTAGCTATTGGTGGGCCAGGGGGTAGCTCAGGCTCCACCGGGGTTTATTACTTTGTCGTTGCTCAGAGGTGCCTTTGTGTAACACCCCGTAGATTTCCGAACCAAATTGATTCCCGTGATATACATGGAATTACTTAAGCATGAATGAGATTTCAGAGGATTTGTACATGAAATGGTTGGGCCAAATTAATATATGCAAATGGGCTCAAATTAAGACCAAATGCATGGCCCAAATGGAAAAAAAAAAAAAAGATCCATTCTTCCATTTGACTCATTCAAACATGATAATTAATGTTGAGAATGGGATAAGAAGAGACTTGAGGGACTATACAAAGCATGAAAAATCAGATTTTATTCATATCTTCACACATGTCCCATTCTAGAATTTTCTACAACATTTGCTCTCTTCAACCAAACCTTAAAGCAACCATTAGACGGCAAGATCATCCATTTCCAAGCTTTGGTAAGTATTTATTCTCATGGTTTAATATATTATATGCATGGCATATGGTGTAAAACATGTTGGTTATGTTGGTGATGTATTGAGAATTCACTATGTGTGAAATAATACATGTTGGCTCGAATCGGCAAGGAGTTTTGTCTTATAAAATTAAGAATGGACTTGTGGTCTTGAAGGAGGTGGATTTGGTGGATTTAATATCAATATGTATGGTCTGGTTATGTCTTTACTTTGTTCTCCTTTATGTGTAACATTTGGGATTGTCGTAGCAAATTTGTTCATGGAATTGGTGGTGTAAGTGAAGGGAAAACGTCGTATTGGTGATGTTTTTGTGTGTTGAAAAACCATGGCTGTTCTTTGATGTTTAAGATGATCAAAAATATGTTAAAATAAGTTTGGTTACGATCATGGACCATTCATTGCATGAAAAGACCCCAAAAAGACCATTTCGGACCAAAACGGGCATCCGCCCCCGCAGACGGAGGCACCTGCGGGCGTAGATGCCAACGAAGATGCCTATGGCTGCAGCCAGAGGGCATATGCGCATGTACCTCAGCCACCTGCGGGTGCAGGTGGCAGCGCAGGTCACCTCCAGAATTCGTTTGGTATGTTTTCGTCTCCCGTTGATCCCCCGAAGCCCCTATACCCTTTTTGGATGTAATTATCAACTTGTAATGTTGTTTTAATAACTTTAAAGTATCGTATGGAGGTATGTTGGACTGTATCAAATATGTGTTGTTGTTTATATGTTGTTATGAGGCAAGTTGATAGGAGAAATTGTGACGGAATGCTAATACAAAGCTTAAAGGGTAAGTGCGATATAAAATGCTATTGATGTACGAGGTTTTGGTTAATGTGTGGAATGTTATGATGTTGTTGGTATGAGAATGCAGTGGATTGTATTGTAAGGGGTGACATGATGTTACACGACAGTCATATAGCTTATTGTTGCTTTGTACATTGTATAGTAACTAGTTGCTAATGTAAGCGCCGATGTACACTTGTGTTGTAGAGTGAAACAGGAAGAGAAAGTTGGACTAGCGTATCTTCATATAGTCTTGAGTATTCATAGTAAGACAATAAGGTATGTAAGGCTACTCTTCTACATCCTTCTGCAGTAAATGGTGTTCACACTGTCGTAGTACTTATTCTATTCCGAAATGCTCAAGGTATCCCATTTCCGGTTATAAACTAGTGTTACTCACATGTTCCTATTTCATTGGTCAATGGTGAATCATATGACTCATGTCCATTGGTTGACTCATGTTCATTGGTTAACATGTCAAAAGTTCGAAAGTGTTATAGTTCAAAGGGGTTCTATAGTGTTCCAACGAGGGTTGACATATATTGTTATTTACATGTGTCCTACTATTAGATGTATGATGATTCACATATCTCTTATTTATTGACTGAAGTTTCTAAGTTGTCATGATGTTGTGGATTCTGAGAGAATTATCTCAACGAGAGTAGTGAGGTAAAGAGGGCTTGTGTAGTTGGTATAGCATTGTCCCAATCATGTTATGTTCCGAAGTTCCAATAGTGTTTATACACATGTCTCTTATTCATTGACTATTGTCCCAATGGTTCCAAAGACGTTGTGCTTCAAATAATGTTATGGCAAGTTGATATAACACTCTCTCACAAGTGAATGTATCTATCCTTCGCAAGTAGAGATGTTGATCTTACAAGAGTAAGGACGTAAAGTAATGTATGTTTGTGTTCAGAGTCTAAGAATATTATGATTATCCTTGTACCAATCTTTCACATGTAAAAGTACCAATCTCATAAGAGTAAGAAGGGAGGTGATGTGCAAGTTAATATAATTATTTCCCCATAAGTGAAGATGTCAACCTCATGAAGTAAAGGAGCGAAATGAAATGTGAATATTAGGGTGTGTTTCAATTAATGTCATGATCTCTAATGTGTCGCTCTCATAACTATGTTAAGGAGATAAGATTGTAACAAAGTAATGTGCATATGGTTACTCTATGTTTCATTGAGTATGGATTCAATCAAAAGGGCATAAGCGCAGATGGAAAGATCCCAATATCATGCCATGTTAGTTATTATAGCCCACCAAAGGTGGAGGCCCGGTACTATAGACTTATATATTATATCCCACCAAAGGTGGAGGCCCGGTACTATAGACTTATTTATTATAGCCCACCAAAGGTGGAGTTCGGGTACTAACTAGTTGAGTGAACAATAGTGGAGATAGTTGTAGAAGAGATGAGACTATATCCCTTGCATGAATATATAAATATGAAGGTTATGATAAGGAAGATAATGATGCGACTGAATGACCAAGTAATGAAAAAAAATAGAAGTAATGAACATGGTTCCACACATCCAAGTTGGAGGTCTATTCATTTTGATTATTCTCTTACGCTTAATTTCTTGGAAGTACTTATGTATTGTATAGTTTCATATGGCCTTACATACTCAGTAATTTCTTCGTATTGACCCCTCTTGGGGGACTTACCTTACATGCTGCAGGCCCAGGTGTTAGTAGATCTCCGCAGTAGACGACGAGATATCCGCAGATTGTTGGTGAGCTCCAGTTGATCCGGGGCTTTTTCGAGTCATTATGTTTTTTGGTTTGATATTGTATATTAGCATGGAGCGGGATGTTGTCCCGACTCTAGGTTTGTCATAGTTATGTATCTGTAGAGGCTTTGTAGACTTATGTGGGTATATGAATGTAACATATGTACGTTCAGTTCGACGTAATGGCTCCAACGGCCAAGTTTTGTATATAAATTTATGGCATATGCTTCCATGTCTATGATTTTCGTATAGTTGCATAAAGTAGAATAAGCTTCATACGCGGTTTTGCATACGAGTGTTCACAAGCAAATATTGGTTCTCTCGGCCCATATCGGCTTTGGGTGCCAGTCCGGCCCGAATGGGATTTCGGGTCGTGACAAAAGTGGTATCAGAGCAGGTCGTTCTAAGGGTGTCTACAAAGTCGTGTCTGAGTAGAGTCTTGCTTATGAATGTGTTGTGCGCCACATTTATAAGTAGGAGGCTACGGGACATTTAGGAGTTGTTTCATTTCTTCATTCTATATCGTGCAATAGAGCCATTGTCATAGGTGGGATTACATCTGACCATTGTAATTGATTTCCTTTGATATAGTAAAATGTCGATTACAAGACAAGGTATGGGCAAAGATAAGCAGGTAGCTATGCAAGCGGGAGCAAGAGCAAGTAAATCCCCACCTAACCCAGCTAGTCAATATGGGGTTGAAACTGAGTTTACATCACGGGCACCTTCTCCTCCCCCTTCTCCAGGGAGGCCACAAAGGAGGGAAATATCCCCAGAATCACCTGTTAATGTTACTAGGCAGGAGTTAAAGGATTTGAAAAATGTGGTGCAAATGTTGACTCAGATAGTTGTTGCCCAGAGTCAAGGACGAGTTGGTCTAGTGACAAGTGATGATGGTGCGACTAGGATAGCTAGTCGGCGGACACAGGATTTTCTGAAATTGGATCCTCCCACATTTACCGGATCCGATCTTAATGCAGATCTGCAAGACTTTATAGATCAAATTCAAAGAGCTCTAGATGTTATGCATGTGACGGGTGTAGAAACAGTGGAGCTTGCAGCATATAGACTGAAAGGAGAGGCTATATTATGGTACAAAGATTGGAAATGATCCAGAGGTATCGGTACAAATCCAGCTAGTTGGGAGGAATTCAGGGTGGCATTCCTTGATCATTACCTTCCATATGAGGTCCGCGAGGCTCGTACGAATCAGTTTTTAAATCTTCGTCAAGGAAATATGAGCGTCAGGGAGTATAGTCTTCGGTTTAATTCATTGGCTAGATACGCTCCTCATATGGTAGCAACTATGGCCGATAGAGTTCATCGGTATGTAGACTGATTGGAGCCCTACTTGGTAAGAGACTGTACTATTGCTGCATTAAATAAAGACATGGATATAGCCAGAATACAAGCCTTCACGTAAAAGATGGAGGATCAAAGGCAAAGGGGAAGGATACAAGATTCTGAGGCAGAGCCATCAAAGCGGGCTAGACCCATGGGACAGTTCATGGCGTCCCAAAGAGGATTTAGGCCCCAAAATTTTTCTAGACCGCCCAGACCATCAGTTGCTTATCAGGAGGCAGGTAATCTTTCTCAATTGCGTAGGTTTAGAGGCAGTCAAGCCGGACAAAGTAGTGAGACTCGGGGTTCACAGACAGTAGGGTATAGAGAACAAGGAAGTATGGGCCAATCGAGGTCTTCTCGTCAGCAGTGCCAGCGCTGTGGAAAGTATCATACAGGTGAATACTGGTTTAACACGGGTGTTTGTTTCTGGTGTAAAAATCCAGGACACGTGAAGAGAGAATGCCCATAGAGGGCCACGGGTAGTATGACACGACCTACGGGGTCAGAAGAATTCAGAGGCTCTCATTGATATATTGACAGGTAAGTTATCTATAGTTTTACCTAATGAATATGCATCAACTGATCCGGGTTCTACCCTATCATAAGTTAAACCATTGACTGTGGAAAAATTTGAAGGAACACTAGGATTACTAGTCAAGTCCATTGAGGTGTCCACACCAGTTGGTGAATTTCTTATAGCTAAAAGAGTATGTCGCAATTGTATAGTAAATGTTATGACCACGTTATATTGACTAATCTTACTAAGATGGACATGATAGATTTTAATGTTACCATGGGTATGACTTGGTTGGCTTTTTGTTAGGCCACAATAGATTGCCGAGCAAAGAAATTTCATTTTCACTTTCCACAAAGAATTTTCTTGAATGGAAGGGTACATATGTCGCTTAGCCAGAGTGAAGGATACCAAAGTTAAAGCTACTAATGTGAAAGATACTAGTCTACCCCCGTGGGGTATCCCAGTGTAAATTGTATCAACGATGGATGACACGTCGAGAATGTGCATTAATTATAGGCAACGGATTAAAGTGTCAGGAAGATTTTATGTATCGGATATATATATGAGCTAAATAAATGCATTATGGTAAAGCACATAATTCACGATATGCCATTTAGTAGGGGGTAATCAATAGGTACCATGATTTGGAAGCGACTTATTGACAAGATTCCATGAAAAGAATATTACGAAAGTTATACTTCAGTAATCAAAGTGATAACGAGTAAAGGTAAAGTAATTGGAATTTGAAGGTTATAGGCTATGTAGAGATTCTTTTTAGTTAGAAACAGATGTGATGCCATAAGAGTAATAGTTGATAGGCTTACCAAGTTAACACATTTGTGCAAATCTCTTCAGAAGAAGTTGGAAACCCAAGTGAATGTAAGCATGTCTTTTTGTTTTCATATAGAGGAACAAGTAAACAGAAGTGGAGGAAAACTAAGAAAGTATCTATATGATTATATGTATAGAGATGCATTTGTTACACATGAAACGACGTTGTTAACATTCGAGGACGAATGTTCCTAAGTTTCCGAACCAAATTGATTCCCGTGATATGCATGGAATTACTTAAACATGCATGAGATTTTAGAGGATTTGTACATGAAATAGTTGGGCCAAATTAATATATGCAAATGGGCTCAAATTAATCCCAAATGCATAGCCCAAATAGAAAGAAAAAAAAAAAGATCCATTCTTCCATTTGACCCATTCAAATATGATAATTAATGTTGAGAATGGGATAAGAAGAGACTTGAGGGACTATATAAAGCATGAAAAATCAGATTTTATTCATATCTTCACACATGTCCCATTCTAGAATTTTCTACAACATTTGCTCTCTTCAACCAAACCCTAAAGCAACCATTTGAGGGCAAGATCATCCTTTACAAGATTTGGTAAGTATTTATTCTCATGGTTTAATATATGATATGCATGTGATATGGTGTAAAACATGTTTCTTATGTTGTTGATGTATTGAGAATTCACTATGTGTGAAATAATACATGTTGGCTCGAATCGGCAAGGAGTTTTGTCTTATAAAATTAAGAATGGACTTGTGGTCTTGAAGGAAGTGGATTTGGTGGATTTAATATCAATATGTATGGTTTGGTTATGTCTTTACTTTGTTCTCCTTTATGTGTAACATTTGGGATTGTCGTAGCAAATTTGTTCATGGAATTGGTGGTGTAAGTGAAGGGAAAACGTCGTATTGGTGATGTTTTTGTGTGTTGCAAAACCATGGCTGTTCTTTGATGTTTAAGATGATCAAAAATATGTTAAAATAAGTTTGGTTACGATCATGGACCATTCATTGCATGAAAAGACCCCAAAAAGACCATTTCGGACCAAAACGGGCATCCGCCCCAGCAGACGGAGGCACCTGCGGGCGCAGATGCCAATGCAGATGCCTCTGCTTGCTTCCAGAGGGCATCTGCGCGTGTACCTCAGCCATCTACGGTCACAGGTGGCAGCGCAGGTCACCTCCAGAATTCGTTTTGTATGTTTTCGTCTCCCGTTGATCCCCCGAAGCCCCTATACCCTTTTTGGATGTAATTATCAACTTGTAATGTCATTTTAATAACTTTAATGTATCTTATGGAGGTATGTTGGACTGTATCAAATATTTTTTGTTGTTTATATGTTGTTATGAGGCAAGTTGATAGGAGAATATGTAACGGAATGCTAATGCAAAGCTTAAAGGGTAAGTACGATGTAAAATGCTATTGATGTACGAGGTTTTGGTTAATGTGTGGAATGTTATGATGTTGTTGGTATGAGAATGCAGTGGATTGTATTGTAAGGGGTGACATGATGTTACACGATAGTCATATAGCTTATTGTTGCTTTGTACATTGTATAGTAACTAGTTGCTAATGTAAGCGCCGATGTACACTTGTGTTGTAGAGTGAAACAGGAAGAGGAAGTTGGACTAGCGTATCTTCATATAGGCTTGAGTATTCATAGTAAGACGATAAGGTATGTAAGTCTACTCTTCTACATCCTTCTGCAGCATATGGTGTTCACACTGTCGTAGTACTTATTCTATTCCGAAATGCTCAAGGTATCCCATTTCCGGTTATAAACTAGTGTTACTCACATGTTCCTATTTCATTGGTCAATGGTGAATCATATGACTCATGTCCATTGGTTGACTCATGTTCATTGGTTAACATGTCAAAAGTTCCAAAGTGTTATAGTTCAAAGGGGTTCTATAGTGTTCCAACGAGGGTTGACATATATTGTTATTTACATGTGTCCTACTATTAGATGTATGATGATTCACATATCTCTTATTTATTGACTGAAGTTTCTAAGCTGTCATGATGTTGTGGATTCTGAGAGAATTATCTCAACGAGAGTAGTGAGGTAAAGAGGGCTTGTGTAGTTGGTATAGCATTGTCCCAATCATGTTATGTTCCGAAGTTCCAATAGTATTTATACACATGTCTCTTATTCATTGACTATTGTCCCAATGGTTCCAAAGACGTTGTGCTTCAAATAATGTTATGGCAAGTTGATATAACAATCTCTCACAAGTGAATGTATCTATCCTTCGCAAGTAGAGATGTCGATCTTACAAGAGTAAGGACGTAAAGTAATGTATGTTTGTGTTCCAGAGTCTAAGAATATTATGATTATCCTTGTACCAATCTTTCACATGTAAAAGTACCAATCTCATAAGAGTAAGAAGGGAGGTGATATGTAAGTTAATATAATTATTTCCCCATAAGTGAAGATGTCAACTTCATGAAGTAAAGGAACGAAATGAAATGTGTATATTAGGGTGTGTTTCAATTAATGTCATGATCTCTAATGTGTCGCTCTCATAACTATGTTAAGGAGATAAGATTGTAACAAAGTAATGTGCATATGGTTACTCTATGTTTCATTGAGTATGGATTCAATCAAAAGGGCATAAGCGCAGATGGAAAGATCCCAATATCATGCCATGTTAGTTATTATAGCCCACCAAAGGTGGAGGCCCGGTACTATAGACTTATATATTATATCCCACCAAAGGTGGAGGCCCGGTACTATAGACTTATTTATTATAGCCCACCAAAGGTGGAGGTCTGGTACTAACTAGTTGAGTGAACAATAGTGGAGATAGTTGTAGAAGAGATGAGACTATATCCCTTGCATGAATATATAAATATGAAGGTTATGATAAGGAAGATAATGATGCGACTGAATGACCAAGTAATGAAAAAAAATAGAAGTAATGAACATGGTTCCACACATCCAGGTTAGAGGTCTATTCATTTTGATTATTCTCTTACGCTTAATTTCTTGGAAGTACTTATGTATTGTATAGTTTCATATGGCCTTACATACTCAGTACTTTGTTCGTACTGACCCCTCTTGGGGGACTTACCTTACATGCTGCAGGCCCAGGTATTAGTAGATCTCCGCAGTAGACGACGAGATATCCGCAGATTGTTGGTGAACTCTAGTTGATCCGGGGCTTTTCCAGTCATTATGCATTTTTGTTTGATATTGTATATTAGCATGGAGCGGGATGTTGTCCCGACTCTAGGTTTGTCATAGTTATGTATCTGTAGAGGCTTTGTAGACTTATGTGGGTATATGAATGTAACATATGTACGTTCAGTTCGACGTAATGGCTCCAACGGCCAAGTTTTGTATATAAATTTATGGCATATGCTTCCATGTCTATGATTTCCGTATAGTTGCATAAAGTAGAATAAGCTTTATACGTGGTTATGTATATGAGTGTTCACAAGCAAAGATTGGTTCTCTCGGGCCATATCGGCTTCGGGTGTCAGTCCGACCCGAATGGGATTTCAGGTCATGACACTTTGTCCATTTATTGGGATTAGTTGTTGGTGCACCATTTGATAGTGTACAATCTGTGAATCAAAATGGTATGAATGTAGGGGATCAGCCTATAGCTGCGGCACCCAGAGTTAAGATTCCCCTAGCGCCAGTAGTTGCTCAGCCGGTGGTCGCCCAGCCTACTATGTCTATTGAGGAGCAGAAGATATTGGGTAGATTTATGAGATTAACTCCTTCAAGGTTTACAGGGGCTCTAGGAGAGAATGCATTTGAGTTCCTGGCTGCTTGTGATGTTAGGCTCCATAATTTGGGCCTAGTTGAGGCTCGTGGGGTCAATTACACTACTTTTCAGTTGGACTTGGCTGCTAGACATTGGTAGAAAGGTTTTCTTAATTCTAGACCAGCTGGATATCCCCATTTGACATGGACTCAGTTCTCCGAGGTCTTCTTGGAGAAGTATATTCCCTGCAGTCTTTGTGAGCACTTGAGAGATTAGTTCACAGAGTTACAATAGGGTTCTATGATAGTTCTCGAGTATAAGGCACGATTTCACTAGTTGGCCAGACATGCTACTGCGATCTTGCCTACCAGTATGAGAGGATTTGGTGTTATGTTAGGGAACTGAGACTTCCTCTTCACATGGCTTCTCAGAGTTTGGTTACTGCTGGTAGGTCTTTCGTTAAGATTTTTTATTATACCCAGACTATGAAGGAGATGCATCGCAAGGTCTAAGCGGGCAGCTATAAGAGACCACGTCATCAGGGCTATTTCAGTGGGAGCCATAGAGGCTCATAGTTCAGGGGTAGAGGTTCTCAGAGTAGGTACCCTTCACGTCAGTCATATTTGCACCAGGGTCAGTCCAGTAGGCCTATTCAGGCAGTACTTTAAATTTTTAATGGAGATCAGTCTAGTTTCAGTGATTCTTTTGGCCAAAGCAGTGGCCAATCTCCGAGTGATGCACCTTCTGGGTCTTCTAGCCATGATGGCTATTCCAGGTCAGCCGGATCTTCTAGATTGAGAGGTATTTCAGGGCCTTACTATACTTATAGAGTGTTTGGCCATTTCTCCAGAGAGTGCCCCCAGTGTGGGATAATTCGGCCTGCAGCACAGAATGTTCATCTGCTCAGATTAGTACCTCCTCCAGCTAGAGATGGTGTTCAGGGTCGCAGGGGTTGTCCCCATGGTTCTCGAGAAGGTTCTCAGGCAGGTAGGATGGGTGGTACGTTAGACACCCAGCCAGGTGTATATATGCAATATGGATATCATTCTTCTCGTCTTGACACATGGATCATTATTTTGATAGCGTGGCAGCTCTTGGAGGCCTCTCAGAAGGGAAAATCTTTAATTTAGAGGATTCAGAGAGTGTTCAGCGGCGTCCAGGTAGGCTAGGCTTACACTACTTATAGATTAAACATACTTATGGTATTAGTGTACTATTTTGCTAGCTTTGGGCATGTAGTTTTAGCTCGGGTACCATTTTTTTTCACCTTATTTAGCAGGTTGGGACCCTATTTTGGTAGATTTTGGACCCGTTCTCCCCTAGTATAGTGTATTATCTTTCTTTACTGCTAGGTTTAGTGCTATTATTACCTTGAGATTAGAATGGAAAGCCTTAGACTAGACTCGGGTAGCTTTCAATTTAGGTTTAGTTATTGTGAGATTATAGTGGGCCTCACCACTATTTTTAGACAGTATACTTTGGCATGAAGACCCTTCAGGCTTAGTTAAACTCATGACTACCATTTTAGGGTATTTCTTTGGGAATGGGTTGACTTCAACTTGATTTCTGGCCTGTTTTAGCTTATTTCCTGGATAGAGTAGTATGTGACCTAGACCGCCCTTCCTTGATCTAGTATTTGGGACCGGCCTTTTCGTAGTAGACTTACCCACTTGAGATTGGAAATTTTGACCCTATGGTCTGGAGATAGGCTTGTAAACCTTGAATTTCTTCCTGGTTGCTAGTTATGCTTATTTCCATATAAATGTATTTCAGTTTCGGTTTGAGTTCGGCGTATGCTTTATTGCTACTATTATTATAAGTTCTGGCATCGATTATGATTATTGTTATGGTTATTATTTATGAGTTTTGGTATGATTTTGGTATTAGTTTACGGTTGAGGTTGGTTACTTAGGGGTTCACTTGTTTCTAGTTATAGTATGGTTACTATGAGTTTCAGTTCGAGTCTAGCATTGGTTCATAATTACAGTTGGGATGTTCTGGTGTTGTTTATGGTTGTTACTGGGAGTTATGGTAGGGGTACTGAGATTTGTGTCTCTTGATTCATGTGGCCTCTCGTTTTTACCCACTATTTCCAGTTTGAGCCTGGCTTATGGCCTCTCGTTACTACCTATTGGTGATGGTTCAAGCCCAGTACACATCCGAATTAATCATCATGGATTTGGGGATAAAAAGGTTACTTACGATCGATTCAGTCACTGAATATCTATGGTACCTATCTTAGTTTTCTCTTGTTTACACCCACTGGCTTATGGGGGCTCTGTAACGACCCTCTTGGTCGTTATGTAAAAGTCATACATTCCAAATTTCGTCTAAATTCCTTCTAGTTTGGAAGTTATAATTTTTAGGCTAGGCTAGTATCACTTTGTTTCACAGTGAGGGGTAGTCATGGTAAATTTAGGAATAATTTAGACTGTTTGTTGGGAACGGTGTTGATTCTTAGTTTGCTAAGGTGTTAAGGAACACGTAGGATTTTATGGAACTGAATTTACGTTAGTAGAACTCCCAAAATGGGCCTTAGCGTGAAAGGCATTGTTTGGAATGTCCCAGGATCAAGTTGTGTTGTAAAACGGGGGATTTTTGTGTGAAGACGGACATTCTGTGTCGTCGACACTGCTATAGCTGTTGACACACTGCTATAGCGGTTGATACTCCGCTATAACGGTTGATACACCGTTATAGTGGTGAGCGCTATAGTAGAACAATTATCACTATAGAGGTGGTCAAAAGCAGTCAAGGCCGCTATAGCGGTGGCCTACAGCTATAGCAGAACTGCTATAGTGGTTAGGTACTGCTATAGCGGTAGAAACCACAAATTAAAGGATTAAACCCTAAAATAGTTTATTATTTTATAAACTCATTTTTGGGGAAAGAGGAAGGCAATTTAGGGCAAAAATCACTGGTTTACCTCCGTTTAACTTTGTCAAGGTAAGAAATTCACTCCCTTTAACTTGTAATTACTTCTTAATCCTTAGAAGGCATAAATTACGGAGTTTGGGGAGGGTTTTAGGGCAGATTTTGGTATGTTTGCTGGTGCAAGGGTGAAATTGAGCATTAGGTTAATGGGTTTTGTTTATTAACCATGAAATTGGCCTTGCATTATATTAATTCACCTATTATTCCATGAAATTGGTAGTATTAGGCGAATCGCATAGGAAATAGCCCTAGAATGGTTAAGAAATTATTATGATCTAACCTTAGAGGGTTGGGGGTGGTTTATAAATCCTGCCATGTCAGGTCATTTCATTAATGCGGTGTTTGTATGCATGTTTTAGACCACGAACCAGCAGAAAGGGCATGGAAGGGCAAAACTCTGGCATAGAGTTGTGCAAACTTGGTTTGGGTTAGGTGATGGGGTGTATTTAATCCAACTTGTGTTATATGTGCATATTAACTACTTTGTAGTGTGATTGGTTAATCTGTGTGGTGTGCTTGGTCATTGCAATGTCTACTTGTTTTATGACTTGGCCTCTTTATATTGTAAATTATAAAATGTTTCGGCATTTGAGACGTTCTCACAGGTTGTTGGATTAAGGATTACAGACATTCATGTCTGGGGGGTTTTAGTACAAGGACGGTAATTGTCCCCTGCAGTTCATAGCTTGAAGGTGTATATAACCCTCAGCATATATGTACGGGTTTCAAGGTATGTATTAGTATGACGGTTCCTTGAGTGAACCGGGGAATTTGTATTGTTGTTCTGGTCCTTGTTGGTTGTCTTAAATTGAGTTGCATATTATTGCCTTAATGATAGTTGTTGACTTATTGGCTTATCTCTTGAATTCTACTTGTAAATATATGTTGAATGTTTCATATGTAACCATGTGTTAGCTAATTGTACTATATTTTGGTTAAGTGTCCATATTTCCATCTTGGGTTATTCAAATGATCCTACCAGTACACTATGGTTTATTTGTGTATTGATACTACACCTGCATTTACTTCTGTGAGTGTAGCACATATTCTAGCGGATTCATCGAAACTTTACTTGTGATTTCAGCAGTCGATTATGGATTTCTAGGTGAGCAGCACACTCGGGCTACCATGAGATCTTTCTCTTATTTAGACATTGTCCTTTGTTTGGACTTGTTACTTCTTACCATTTTAGGGTTGCATCTCCACTTGATATTCTTAGTATGTTCTGGTACACCAACTTTTGGGTCCTAGGAGATTTTCGTTTGGTATTTTGTTTTTGTCACGCCCCAAATCCCATTGCGGCGGACTGGCACCCGAAGCTGCGGACTGGCACCCGAAGCCGATATGGCCCGAGAGAACCAATCTTTGCTCATGAACATTCGTATGCATATCCTCGTATGAATCTTGTTATACCTCATGCAACTATGCGGAAGTCATGGACATGGAAACATATGTCATATATATATTTTTCTAAGACTTGGTTGTTGGGGCCATCAAGTCAAAACGGACATTCATCTCTACATTCATATACCCACATATGTCTACAAAGCCTCTAACAGATGCATCAACAAGACTAACTTAAAGTCGGGACAAGTCCCCGCTTTATACAACATTTACAACATCAAAACAAATATACAACTGTGACTCGGAAAGACCCGAAGCAACTGGAGCTCACCAAAGATCTGCAAATACCCGGTAATCTACTGCGGAGGTCTACTAGCACCCGCGCCTGTAGCAAGTAAAGTAAGTCCCCCAAGAGGGGTCAGTACGAAGAAAGTACTAAGTATGTAAGGCCATATGAAACTGTATAATGCATAAGTACTTTTAAGAAATTAAGCGTAAGAGAATAATCAATATGGATAGATCTCCGTTCTGAATATGTGGAACCATGTTCATTACTTCTATTGTTTTCATTACTTGATCATCCATTCTTATCATCATTCTTATAATAACTCCCATATTTATATATTCATGCAAGGGATATGCTCTCATTTCTTTTACAACTATTTCATTAATGTTCATCCAACTAGTTAGTGGTTCATAATACCTTATGGATCATCATCTTATAAGTAAGTATATAATACCGGGCCTCCACCATTGGTGGGCTATAATAAATAAATATATAATACCGGGCCTCCATCATTAGTGGGCTATAATAAATAAATATATATAATACCGGGCCTCCACCATAAGTGGGCTATAATAAATAAATATATATAATACCGGACCTCCACCTTTAGTGGGCTATAATAAATACGTATATAATACCGGGCCTCCACCATTAGTGGGTAATAATAATAAATATATATAATACCGGGCCTCCACCTTTAGTGGGCTATAATAAATAAATATATATAATACCGGGCCTCCACCTTTAGTGGGCTATAATAAATACGTATATAATACCGGGCCTCCACCTTTGGTGGGCTATAATATATATATCTATAATACCGGACCTCTACTTTTGGTGGGCTATAATAACTAACATAGCATAATATTGGGATTGTTCCATCTGAACTTATACCCTTTAGATTGTGATCCATACTCAATGAAACATAAAGTAACCATGCGTGCATTACTTCTTTACAATCTTATTTCCTTTACATAGTTATGAGAGTGATACATTGATGATTGAAACATTATTGGGAACGAGTATATACATTACTTCATTCCTTACTTTCATAAGATTGATACCCTTACTTGTGAGAGATTAATACATTCACTTATGAGAGATTGATACTTTTACTTGTTGCAACATTATTAAAATGCGGAACATAAAATTATTGAGACTTTGGAACCATGTCCATAATTATGTAACTCATGATCAACAACGACTAATGAATGAGGGATATGTGACTTAAGAATGAATAGGTTCTCCTTACATCGTCACTTTCCTTGAAACAGTTTCTTTTAGTAGTTGCAACATTATGAGAGCTTAGGAATCTCAGTCCATGGATAAGAGACATATGAATGCCAATCGGTCAATGAATAGGAAACATGTGGATAGCAATATATATCAAACCTGAATGAGATACCTTAGCATATTTCGGAATAGGACAAGTATAATGTCAACATGAATATTATGTGCTGCAAAAGGATACGGACAGAATAACCTTAAATACCTTATGTCCTCAATATGAATACACAATCCAATATGTGAATACAACAGTTCCGCTCCTTCCTTACGTTTCACTCTACATCACAAGTACATAACAAAACCAACATTAACCACAAGCTACATTCCAAGTGTATAAGACGACATGAGTTACATGAGTCCCCTATAACATTATTTCACCCCTTACAATACCATTCATGGCCTTTTCATGCCAACAATACCATAACATTCTATACATTGACCAAGACATCACAAACCAATAAATTTTCACACCAAGTTCCTCCTTTACATGTTCTCATTAACACCATATCACAATGAATCCATCAAATCACTCCAATACATTTTATAACCAAAATTCCACAATTTTCTCATATAGAAAAATAACAAGTTATGGACATAACTATACCATACATGTTGAGATATCATCCATACCATTCACTTTCATCAAAACATCAAGTCCATTTTTCAAGTTTAATTCACAAGAATGCACATCTTTTAGCAAAAAGCCAAAGTGCACTTTTCAACACCTTACCAACATAACCACCATGATATACATAATTTCTCATGACCATAATATATTAAAGTACAATATTAATCACTTACCCAAGTTTGGAAGATAATGATCTTGTCCAAAGAGTGCCTTAGGGTTTGAAGAGCCAAAGAGAAATATCTTGTGGAAATATTGTAGATATGTCTAGAATGGCATGTGCCCCTTTGAGATTAAAAATCTGATTTTTGGCCACCTTATATAACCTCTTAAAGTCATCCTTAGCCATTTGGTTCAACAATTGATAAGTCAAAGCAAGAATGGGTCATTTGACCCATTGGGCCTTTCATGTTTTGCTCATTTTGGGTCTCAAATTAGGCCCAATAACCCATATCATCTTAACCCAACAAATGTAATGTATCATCCTCCATATATCTCATGTTCAAATGATTCTATAATTGTCTCGATAACATTCACTTACGAGATTCCCATTTGTAGCCTCAATCGCAAAAATAAAAATTCTAGCCGTTCATAGCTTATGTGAACAAAATTTGTTAAAATACTTGTGACGAAGCATTAACCCCAACTCGGAGGCTAAACGCGTTTAAAAATAGTCTTACTATGATGGAGTAATGATACCATGACTTATAGGTCTTATGCGCCTCATAATAGTCGAAGAAAAATTTTGGCGAAAACCACCCCGGCACGCCGCCTGGAGTGCCCCAGTGCTGCCTCTGGGCTGAAAATTTCAGCCCAGAGTGGCCTAGCACGCCCCTGGGCGCGCCCCACCTTATTTTTTAAAAAAAATTTCATTTCTTCAACTTTTCTTTGCCGATTCGGTTAGATACTTCAAGTTCAACTCTTTAGCTTACCTCTTAATTAAAACCCTTTGTTTGGAAGTCATTAAAGCTTCACTTATCACTCCCAAAATGTTTCAGAAAGTCTCAAACTCTTCCTACAAAAGTCTAATCACATTGACTAGTATGATATCATTTGTTTCATCCAAAACCAATGCAACACTCGTACTTAGTGCTTGCGAAGTTAAGGTTTATAACTACATCCCGAGTCACCAATCCATCTAGTTAGGGTTGGGAATGTACGGGGTGTTACAGTTTTCACACATTCTTAAGGTGTTAGATTGAATGGTTATTACACTTTTTATGGGATAGTTCTCGTACTTTTATTTGAGTGTTGAACTTTTACTTGAGTGTTGATCAATGCTTTTGAAGTTATTGGTTCTCCTACAGGGTGAGTAATGAGGGTACCACTCACGACGGGTTTGGGTAGTGATAAACTTAGTATCAGAGCCTAGGTTTCGTTGATCTCGTTGTACCAAAATGGGTCCAATTAAGTCTCGCAAAATGGTACGTAGGCGTCTATACTTTTCTCCGAAAGGCTATAGGACTTTAGAAAAAATCTATCTTTCTTGCTTCTTTCGTGCTATGACTTGATTCCAATTGGTATTCGGTGAAGATTGGTATCTGGTCCTTCACTTTTTTGTCTGCAGATGGTGAATACTAGGTTAAACGGAACTCGAACAGTAGCCCAGCACTGGCCGCTCCAGTTGAGGATCCAATCGTGAGGGGAAAAAGACGAGTAAGAAGAAGAGGAAGAAGAGGATGGGGACGAGCTACACCCGCTAGGGGTGGAGCTCAAGCAGCTGTGGGTTAGGCTAATGTAAGGGCAGCATCCCCTCTCCCACCCCAAGATTATTTTAAGGAGAGGAAAGCTGCAGAGGAGCAGGAGATCGAGCCCGAAGTGGCAGCACTAGTTGGGGTTGTAGCTCTACCTCCCATGTCTGCTGAGGTAATTCAGCAGGTGTTGACTTTTTTGAGTGGGTTGGCTGGGACTGAAACCACACCTACTATTTCGACTTATCAGGCTCCATTTCTGTACCCTACTATTTCTATGGCTCCTAGGATGGATGAGACTTTGAGCATGGATGTTTTTCCTCATCCAATTTTGGGTTTTATGATGGCTGGTACTGAACATGACCTTCTAACTAAGTTTCTGTAGATGAAACCTCCTATATTTCAGGGTACAAAATCTAAGGATGCTTTAGGTTTATTATTGATTGCTATAAGAGGCTTCACAAGATGGGTATTGTGAAGTAGCATGGGGCTGAGTTTGTGACCTTTCTGCTGGAGAAAGATTCTAAATAGTGGTGGAGAGCATATGTTGAGTGTCGGTCACCTGTTTTTCCTCCTTTGACTTAGGAGCAGTTTCATGCTTTGTTTTTGGATAAGTATGTACCTCTTGCCCTACGTTATCTCAATAAGGATGAGTTTGTAGCTTTGGAGCAGGGTGATATGTTAGTTGTAGCTTATGAGGCTAAGTTTCATGCCTTTTCTAGTTATTCCACTCCGTTGTTCACTATGGAGGAAGAAAGGATTTGTATCTTTGTTAAGGGGTTGATCTATGACCTTGTCCCGACCCGAAATCCCATTCGGGCCGGACTGGCACCCGAAGCCGATATGGACCGAGAGAACCAATCTTTGCTCATGAACCTTCGTATACATATCCTCGTATGAATCTTATTATACCTTATACAACTCTGTGGAAGACATGAATCATGGAAACATATGCTAATATCTATATATATATAGGAAACTTGGCTGTTGGGGCCATCAAGTCAAAACGGACATTCGTCTTTTACATATTCGTCTCTTACATCCATATACCCACATATGTCTACAAAAGCCTCTAACAAATGCATCAACCAGAACAACTTAAAGTCGGGACAAGTCCCCGCTTTATACTACATTTACAACATCAAACAAATATACAACTATGACCCAGAAAGCTCCGAACCAACTGGAGCTCACCAAAAATATACAAATGATCCACAACCTACTGAGGAGGTCTACTAATGTCACACCCCGAATCCCAATGAGGCGTGATTGGCACACGAAGCCGATATGGCCCGAGAGAACCAACCTTTGCTCATGAACATTCGTATGCATAACCTCGAAAGACTAACATACTGTCTCATGTAATTGATAAAATGTAAAATGCCATACATATACATATATAAGACTTGGCCGTTTGGGCCATCACGTCGCACTGAACGTACATATCTTACATCCATACCCACACATACGTCTACAAAAGCCTCTAACAGATGCATTTACAGAACCAACTAAGTCGGGGCAAGTCCCCACTTTAGATAACATCTCAACATCAAAACAAATATACAACTATGACCCAGGAAGCTCCGAATCAAGTGGAGCTCACCAAAACTCTGCAAATGATCCCCAGTCTACCGAGGAGGTCTACTAATGCCTGTGCCTGCAACATGTAAAGTAAGTGCCCAAGAGGGGTCAGTACGAAGAATGTACTGAGTATGTAAGGCTCAGATGAAACTGTATAATGCTTGAATACTCCAATGAACTTCAAATACAAATGAATAATCAATGTGAATAAGTTACCATGTTGCATTTTGGAACCCATGAGTATTGCTTTCATTACTTTCGTTGATTTCTTTACTTCAATGGAAATAATTATAAGAGAAACTCTATATGTGGAACCATATACCTTTCTTTCACTATGATCATCTCCAATGATTTATACATAATAACAACAACCATGGAATCAATATAAGAGAAATATCAAATGTGAATAAACTTTCTTTCTGTATGTGGGATACCATGTACATTGCGTTCTTTCTTTCACTTGCCTTTACTTTACTTTGCTCATACACTATTAGGGCCCTCATCATGCAGGTGTTCATTTCACCCCATGGATACATCATGCAGGTTTGTTCTTTCACCCCATGGATAAAATATCATCATCATGTAGGTATTCTTTTTACCCCATGGATACATCATGCAGGTATTCTTTTTACCCCATGGATACGATCATGTCATCATGCAGGTGTCCTTGCACCCCATGGATAAATGGCCATCATCATGCAGGTACTTGTACCCCATGTATAAATAAACATCATCATCATACATTACTTTGCTCTTACTTTATTTCATTACTTTGAGATTGATACTTCAACTTGTGAGAGATTGGTACTTTGATAGTCATAATATCACTTTGAACTTTGGAACATAACATTGATGGAACCATGAAATATTTAGAACATTACTCAAAGCATATGAAACATGTGAATGACAATTGATCAATGCCTAAAGAACATATGATGAACCATAATTGATACCCGAAATTAGGGTACCCTTGGCTTATGAGGGATTGATACTTTTGTAGTCATAACATTGTTGGAAGCTTTGGAACAATAACCAATGAGCTAGAGACATGTATATAAACATTCTTGGAAACATAGCCTTCATGGAAACATAATACTGTTGGAACCGTTGAACAATGATCAATGAACAAGATACATGAGTATAATCACTATTGAACCCTTGGAACATAACCTCATTAGACTTTTGGAACATTACTAATGGATATGAGACATGTGTATAACTCTATTGGAACTTTGGATCATGACACTGATTGGAACACACCCATATGCTTTACTTTACTCTTGTACTTTATGAGATTAACACCTTAGCCAAACACGTACTTACATGCACATCTCACTTCACTCCTTTATCTCATGAGATTGACAATTTCACTTATGAAGTATAATTATACTAACTTGCACATCACCTCTCTTATTACTCTTATGAGATTGATACTCTTACAATTGGCACAAGGATAATCATCATACCATAGGACTCATAACATGATTGGAACAAGGATATTCAACTAAACAAGCTCTCTTTACCTCATTGGTCTTATTGGGATAATTCTCTTAGGATCTACAACATATGACAACTTAAGAACTTCCGCCCATAAATAAGAACTAAGTGATTCATGATTCGTATAGGAGTAAAACACATATGACTATCAATATATCAACCTTAGTTGGAATACTATAGAACCCCCTTGGTATAGTACACTTTTGGAACCTTAACATAATGATCACTAAATACGATACATGTGGATATTAACTATTCACCACCCTGCGATGCAATACCTTAGACCATTTGGAACTTTTGACATATTAGCCAATGAACGTGAGTTAACCAATGGACATGAGTCAATAAATAAACATGAGTCATACAATTCACCATTGACCAATGAATAAGGAACATATGAGTAACTCTAGCCAACTATCGAATATGAAATACCTTAGAGTATTTCGGAATCAAGTGAGTGCTATGACAGTGTGAACATCATATGTTGCATAAGGATATAGAAGAAACCTTACAAACCTTTGCGTCTTACTATGCATACACAAGCTTATATGAAGATACAATAGTCCAGCTTTCTTCCTTACGTCTCACTCTACATCACAAGTACATAACGAAGCTTATATTAGCAACCAACTACCTTACAAGTGCACAAGATGACCATGAGTCATATAGTTACTTTAGAATGTCATTTTGCCTTCTTACAATGTCATTTATCGCATCAACGTGCCAACACTACCATAATATTTCACTCATTGACAAAAATTTCATTCAACAATATCATTTCGCATCACACTTACCCTTTATGCCTTCCCATTATCATTCCGTCACATTTACGCTTATCAATTTGCCTCATAACAACATATAAACAACCATACACATTTAATACAGTCCAACATGCCTTCATACGACACTTTAAAGTCATTAAAATGACATCACAAGTTGCTATTTACACCCATAAAAGGTATCGGGGCTTTTGGGGTTCAACTGGGTACGAAAACATACGAAACTGAGATCTGGAAGTGACCTGCTCTGCCACCTGTGCCCGCAGGTGGAAAGGTGCATGCGCAGATGGCCTTTGGCAGCATCCAGAGCCATCTGCATTGGCATCTGCGCCCGCAGATGCCTCCGTCTGCGGGGGCGGATGCCCGTTTTGGTCCGAAATGACTTTTTTGGGTCTTTTAATGCCATGAATGGTCCATGATCATAAACAAACCCATTTTAACATATTTTTGATCATATAACATGCCAAAAATCATCCATGGTCTCACAATACACATACAACACCCAAAATGACACTTTACGGCCAATATGCCACCAATACCATAACCAATTTCACAATAACCATTCCAATGTTAAACACCATGACACATCAAGGAAATACTATAATCACATCTCACATGTCAATATTAACTCCATAATGTTCACTTCCTTCAAGACCACAAGTGCATAATCAAGTTTACAAGGCAAAACCATCCTCCGATTTAACAAACATGTCACATACACACATAGTGAACTTCTCACACTTCACCAATATAACCAACATGATATATATCACCTTCCATGCATAAAATATATTAAACCATAATAATATACACTTACCAATACTCACCAAATGATAATCTTTGACCAAAAGGATGAAGGCTTAGGGTTTTGTGTTGAGAGAGCAAATGTTGTAGAAAATTCTAGAAAAGGCATGGTGTCCAAAATGAATTAAAATCTGATTTCCCTTGCTTATATAGACCCTTTAAGGTCATCCTTATCCCATACATTTTGGTCAATAATTGTTTGTGGACTTGGTCTTGCAAGAATGGGTCAAGAATGCCCTTCTTGGGCCATGTCTTGCATGCTAATATTTGGGCCTCATTTAACTCATTATAAATTGTCAATTGAGCCCACCAAGTGAGTGAATGAATAATTCCTTATATATAGTTACTCACACATATATACATATATATATATATATATCCCTCAAGTCACTCTTATCCATCCTTTGGCATTAAATGCATGGTTGATTTGGTCAAATGGAAGATTGGATCATTTTTGCCCCATTGGGCCTAGTCTTTTTGTTCATGTTTTGGGCCTTATTTGGCCCAATAGCTCAAGACTCACATAAGCCCCAACAAATACTTTCATAATTCTTCAACTCTCTCATATTTAATTAATTCCATAAATGTACACGTAATTGTATACGTTCGGCAACATACGGGGTATTACACCTCCCACGAAGGTCTAGTCCCTTGTACTAGGCCCAATATCACTTATATCATCGATAACATTACATAATACATACTTTTGGCTCTCTACACTTAATTAGACATTGTTCAACGTTTTAAAGTAGGGTTGGGTAGGTACGGGGTGTTACAACTAATGCCTGCACCTGCAACATGTAAGGTAAGTCCCCCGAGGGGGTCAGTACAAAGAATGTACTGAGTATGTAAGGCCATAAGAAATTCATCATACATAATAATAACAACAACGGAGTCAATATAAGAGAAATAGTAAATATAAATAAACTCTCTTTTTGGTATGTGAGGAAATCATGAATATTTCTATTGTTATTATTATTTATCATCCTCTATATACCCCCTTATTCAAGAGAGAGTTCCTCCTACTCAAGATACTTGCCTCCAAGAGATTCTTTATATGCAATAGATTCTTTCTTGCTTTTACGCTCATCATCATTATTATTCATCTTCTTGGTTAACTACATCCACTCTTTGGTAGGTTAATTACTACATCCACTCTTTGGTGGGTGAATTACTACATCCACTCTTTGGAGGGTCATTTGACCCATTCTTGGCCCATGTTTTCTTTCACATTTTGGGCCCTTTTTGAGCCCAATTCACTTAACCCAATAAAATCAATAATTTCTCATATTTAATTCATCTCATACGCGTTACGACAATATTCCCACTCACGAAATTCATACTCGTAGCCTCAATCCCAAAAACAAGCGATTCTAGCCACGTATGGCTTATTTTGACTATAAGGGTAAAACCGTCATTTTGATGCCAAATTCGTTCTCGAGTAATTTTATCATACCAATATAATAATTCACTCATTTCATGTATATGCTTGTGGTTGTAGAAAAAACGTGGCAAAATTGGCTCAATACGTCCCCGGGCACCCTTGGGACTTAAGAAAATTTCCAACTTTGAAAAGTGGACGAAACCAGCCTGGCACGCCCTTGGGCGCGCCATATTGCTTCCTCTGGGCTAAAAACTTTAGCCCAGATCGGCGTGGCACGCCCTCTGGCACGCCCCACCTTAATATTTTTCAAAATTTTGTTTCTTCTACTTTTCTTCGCGGATTTGGTTAGATACTTCAAGTCCTATTCTTTAACTTACTTCTTACCCTTAATATCCTTTGTTTGGAGGTCCTCTTAGCCTCATTTTGAACCCCACAAATTCTCCACAAAAATCACAAAACACCTCTTACGAAGGGTTAATCACATGTACGAGGCCAAATTTCAATTTTCTCATCATTAACATTACCAATTACATACTTATAGCTCTCGACACCCAAGTAAACATTATTCAACGTCATCGCCTAGGGTTGGGAAGTTACGTGGTGTTACATTCTCCCCCCCCCCCTTAGAAACATTCGTCCTCGAATGTTAACGATGTCGCTTCAATTACAACAAATGCATCTCTATATTAGTCTATACATATATAGACACTTAAAGCTCATAGATACTTACTTAGTATTGGTCCACTTCCACATTTTGAACCTTTTCTTCCATTTGAAACAAATATGGGTACGTCGATTTCATCATATTTTTTTTGTGTTTCCAACTTCCCATGCGATTTCTTCGACTTGATGATTTCTCCAAAGAACTTTTACAGAAAGTACGTCTTTATTTATTAACCTTCACTTGTCGGTTAAGAATAGCCATAGATATCTTTTCCTAGTGAAATCCCCCAAACTTTGTATATTTCCAATGGGAACAATATGAAAGGAACTCTTATACACTTTCACCCATTTCACGTGGCATGTTGTATAGGGTCAATTTTCCCTTCTTTCTGAATTCCATTATACCTTTCATGATTAACGCTTTTAAGAGTACTTAATCATCTATACTCACAAACATCTACTATACCATTACGAGATGTGCCTTTCACTATACTCAATTTACCGACAGATAGAGATATTTCCATTGACTTAACTAATAACCCTAGTGTCCCATTAGATTCGTAATAGTCGATAAAGTAACATACAATAGAGTAGAGCTCGGATCAGTCAATACATAGACGTCATGTAAAAAATATGGTATTATACCTACATACCTGTACCTTCATCAGGAGATGCCTCCGCATCCGATCGGTCCACTAAAGCATAGGTGCGATTCTGAGTTCCACTAGAACTGGCTGCTCCTCTGGCACCTCTACCATGACCAGTAGGTCATGTCACACTATCCGTGGGCCTCTGTGGGCACTCTCTCATCATGTGTCCTGGCCTACTACACACAAAGCAAACATTCGTATCAAACCGGCATTCGCCTGTATGAAATCTCCCACAATGCGGGCACAGTTGACGAGAAAATTTGGTTGCCTGTGATCCATGAATTCCACTACTCTATTCAGATTGACCACCTCAAGACCCTCGGAATTGAGAATGAGCACTTGTTGTGGAATAAGAGGATGAGGGTCTAGGCGGTAACATTCGAGATCCAGATTCTCCTGGGGACACCATAGACTGCCCCATAGGTCTAGCCCTTTTTGATGGCCCTTCCTCAGATTTCTGCGTCCTTCTTCTTTGCCTTTGGTCCTCCATTTTTTGCGCAAAGGCCTGTATTCTAGCTATATCCATATCTCGATTTAAGGCAGCAATAGTGCAGTCTCGTACCAAATAAGGCTCCAATCTGTCCACATATCGATGGACTCTATCTTCCATGGTGGCTACTACATTTGGATCATATCTAGCCAAGGAATTAAACTGCAAACTATATTCTCTAACACTCATATTTCCTTGACGCAAATTTAGAAAGTGGTCTGCACGTGCCTCCCGAATCTCATATGGGAGGTAATGATCAAGGAATGCCAATTTAAATTCTTCCCAACCAGCTGGGAGTGCATCAATACCCCTTGATCTTTTCCAGTCCTCATACCACAAGATAGCCTCACCCTTCATTCTATAAGCTGCTAGCTCAACTGTTTCTACACCTGTTACGTGCATCACCTCTAGTGCTCTTTGAACTTGGTCCACAAAATCCTGTGGATCTGCTTTCGGATCGGACCCTGTGAATATGGGAGGGTCTAATTTTAAGAAGTCCTGTGTACACCGACTAGCTGCTATAGCTGCGTCATCTTCATTTACCATTGGACCAGTCCGTCCTTGTGTTTGTGCAGCCACTAACTGAGTCAACATATGTACTGCATTTCTTAAATCCTGGTCAGTGGTATTCATAGGCGGTTCTACGGGTACTTCCCTATCTCTTGGCTCTTCTGGAGCTGGAAGAGTAGAAGAAGACCGCGATGCAATTTCAGCGTCAGCTCCACCTTGACTAGCTTGGTCAGGTGGTAATCTACTCATTCCTTCTTCAGCAAGCATATCTACCTGCTTCCCTTTACCTCTACCTTTTCTCATGATTGGCATGTTTACTATACCAAAGAAAAACAATCACCATGGTCAGATACAATTCAACTTACAACACTGGCTCTACTACACGATCTAAAATGAAGAAAAGAAACAACATCCTAAATGTACCGTAGCCTCCTACTTATAAATGTGGTGCACAATACATCGATAAGTAAGACTCTACTCAGACACGGCTTTGTAGACACCTTTAGAATGACCTGCTCTAATACCACTTTTGTCACAACACGAAATCCCATTCAAGCCGGACTGGCACCCGAAGCCGATATGGCCCGAGAGAACCAATCTTTGCTCATGAACCTTCGTATACATATCCTCGTATGAATCTTATTATACCTCATGCAACTCTGCGGAAGACATGAATCATGGAAACATATGCTAATATATATATATATAGGAAACTTGGTCGTTGGGGCCATCAAGTCAAAACGGACATTCCTCTTTTACATATTCGTCTCTTATATCCATATACCCACATATGTCTACAAAAGCCTCTAACAGATGCATCAACAACACCAACTTAAATTTGGGACAATTCCCCGCTTTATACTATATTTACAACATCAAACAAATATACAACTATGACCCTGAAAGCTCCGAACCAACTGGAGCTCACCAAAAATCTGCCAATGACCCACAACCTACTGAGGAGGTCTACTAATGCCTGCACCTGCAACATGTAAGGTAAGTCCCCCGAGGGGTCAGTACAAAGAATGTACTGAGTATGTAAGGCCATAAGAAATTCATCATACATAATAACAACAATAACGGAGTCAATATAAGAGAAATAGTAAATGTGAATAAACTCTTTTTTTGGTATGTGAGGAAATCATGAATATTTCTATTGTTATTATAATTTACCATCCTCTATATACCCCCTTATTCAAGAGAGAGTTACTCCTACTCAAGATACTTGCCTCCAAGAGATTCTTTATATGCAATAGACTCTTTCTTGCTTTTACGCTCATCATCATTATTATTGATCTTCTTGGTTAACTACATCCACTCTTTGGTGGGTTAATTACTACATCCACTCTTTGGTGGGTGAATTACTACATCTACTCTTTGGTGGGTGAATTACTACATCCACTCTTTGGTGGGTTAACTACATCCACTCTTCGGTGGGTTGACTACATCCACTCTTCGGTGGGTTAACTACATCCACTCTTCGGTGGGTTAACTACATCCACTCTTCGGTGGGTAATTATATTTATTTTTCAAACTTTTCTTCTTTTCTTACTTGGGGAAGATTGATTCATTCACTTATGAGAGATTGATATATTGAGGATCATGATAGTATATAATATCGGGCCTCCACCTTTGGTGGGTTATATTAAATGACATAACATAATATTGGGATTATTCCATATCAAACTTATACCCTTTACATAGTTATGAGAGTGACACGTTAAAGATCATGACATTAAAGTACACACTTATATACACACCGCACTTCACTCCTTTACTTTATGAGAGTGACATCCTCACTTATGAGGAATAATTATACTAACTTGCACATCACCTCTCTTATTACTCTTATGAGATTCGTACTTTTATTTGTGAACGATTTGTATAAAGATAATCATCACATTATTGAACTTTGGAACATGACATGATTGGAAAATGCTTTTCAAGGATAAATAGATTCTCTTATGTTATTACTCTCTTGAGTTAGTTCCTTTTAGGAATTACAACGTTATGACATCTTCGGAACCTCAATCCATGAATAAGAGATAAATGAATCATAAGTAATCTAATAATAGGACACATATGAATAACAATATACGTCAACCTGAATTGCTATACTTCAAAGCCCCTCGGAATTGAAACAAGCCCAATGTCAATATGAACAATATGTTGCAGAAGAATACGGAAAGAGTAACCTTACATACCTTGTATTCTCAATACGATTCTACAATATTAAGTGTGCATACAATAGTCCCTCTCCATCCTTATGTTTCACTCTACAACACAAGTACATAACGGAACCAACATTAACCACCAACTACCTTACAATGGCATACAATAATAATGAGTTACATGTTTGGCTTTAAATTGTCATTTCCCCCTTGACAATACCATTCATGAAATTATTAAACCAATAATCCCACAATATTCCATACATTGACCAATACATGATAACCAATAACATGTCACACTAAGTTCAGACTTTCCACTCTCTATCATCATAACATCACAATTATTCCATCAAATCACTTCAATACACCTCACAACAACAAATCGGCCAAAATCCTGTAATTTACACTTATGGAAAAATAACAAGTTTAGGACCATAATCACACCATACATCTTGATATTTCATCCATACCATGCACTTTCATCAAGACAACAAGTCATCTTTCAAGTTTAAATTCCATAGATGACACATCTTTTACAAAAATACAAAGTGCTATATTCAACACTTTCAAGCATAACCAACATGATCTACATAATATCTCATGCATATAATATGTTAATCCATAAGCATAAACACTTACGCAAGCTTGTAAAATGGTGATCTTGCTCCAAAGATGACTTAGGGTTTAAAGAGCCCAAAGGGAGCTTTCTTGAGAATTCTAGAAAAAGATAGAAAAGCATGTGTGTTGTTGTGTATTAAAAATCTGATTTTTTCCTCCTTTTATAGAACTTTTAAGTTATGCTTAGCCACTCTTGGCATTTAATGCTATGTGTGGCTTAGTCAATGGAAGAATGGGTCATTTGACCCATTCTTGGCCCATGTTTTCTTTCACATTTTGGGCTTTTTTTGAGCCCAATTCACTTAACCCAATAAAATTAATAATTTCTCATATTTACTTCATCTTATACAAGTTATGACAATATTTCCACTCACAAAATTCATGCTCGTAGCCTCAATCCTAAAAACAAGCGATTCTAGCCACGTATGGCTTATTTTGACTATAAGGGTAAAACCGTCATTTTGATGCCATATTCGTTCTCGAGAAATTTTATCATATCAATATAATAATTCACTCATTTCATGTATATGCTCGTGGTTGTAGAAAAAACGTGGCAAAAATTGGCTCAATACGTCCCCGGGCACCCTTGGGACTTAAGAAAATTTCCAACTTTGAAAAGTGGCCGAAACCAGCCTGGCACGCCCAAGGGAGTGCCAGCTTGCTGCCTATGGGATAAAAATTTTTGCCCAGAGCGGCCTGGCACTCCCTCTGGCGCGCCCCACCTTAATATTTTTTAAAATTTTGTTTCTTCTACTTTTCTTCGCAGATTTGGTTATATACTTCAAGTCCTATTCTTTAACTTACTTCTTACCCTTAATATCCTTTGTTTGGAGGTCCTCTTAGCCTCATTTTGAACCCCACAAATTCTCCACAAAAATCACAAAACACCTCCTACGAAGGGCTAATCACATGTACGAGGCTAAATTTCAATTTTCTCATCATTAACATTACCAATTACATACTTATAGCTCTCGACACCCAAGTAAACATTATTCAACGTCGTCACCTTGGGTTGGGAAGGTACAGGGTGTTACAGACCTTCAGGTGTTGACTGTGTAAATGGTTTCTGCGGGAAAGGGGTTTAATGACGTGTTAGATTATGTAAAGAAGTTGGAAAGTGTGGCACAGGCAAGACAGGATAAGATGTTAGCCAAGAAGTCTCAGAATGTTAGGAATTTTAGTGGATCCTATTCTAATGGCCAGCAGGCCTTTCCAACTCACCCTATTCAGTCAGCTATGCCAGCCTCTACTATGGTTCTGGCTAAGGGCATTTCCCAGACTCAAGTTGTTAAAGGCCAAGGGGCTTCTTATTCTTCTTCCAGTCGGCCTTATCTAGAGCATGGGTGTTATCATTGTGGTGATTTTGGTCATTTTAATTGGGAGTACCCAATGAGACAGGCAAGTGGTCAGGCATAGCAGCAGGTTCAGGTAGTAGTTCCAGCAGTTAGAGAAGGGGGTAATGGCAAGGTTCGTCCACAGGGTGGATGTGGAAATCAGGTAGGCGGTGCGGAAGTGCAGCCAGGTAGAGAGTTAGCTCAGATTGATTATCGGGCTCATTGTTATGTATTTCTGGGGAATACTAATACCAAGGCTTCTAATGCAGTGATCACAGGTACTATTTCTGTATGGGTCAGATGACTTTTGTCTTATTTGATCTGGGGTCCACTTATTCTTATATTTCTATTCAGTTTGCTATTGGTTTGAGTCTGGTTTATGATATTCTTGACTATTCTGTGCATTTATCTACTCCGGTTGGAAAGTCTGTGGTAGTTACCCATCTTTATCTGCCTTGTCCTATTTTGTTTGTGGGTTTTCAGACTTGGGTAGACTTAATTATCTTGGATATGTTGGACTTTGATATAATCTTGGGTATAATCGATTATCTCTGTATCATGCTATTTTAAATTGTAATGCTAAAATAGTGACTCTAGGTATGCCAGGGATAAGGGAACTAGAGTGGAAGGGGGTGTATAAGTCCAAACCGGTAAGAATTATATCTTATGTCTGGGCTAGGAGGCTAGTTGGGAAGGAGTGTTCAACATTTTTAGCTCATCTTTGAGATGTGGGTGCGGGATCCCCTTCTATTGAGTTGGTTTTGATCATTTCCAAGTTCCAGGATGTATTTCCTTCTGATTTATTGGGTATGCCTTCGGATAAGGATATCGACTTCTATATTGACTTAGAGCCAGGCATTCGCCCCATATCTATTCCACCATATCGAATGGCTCCTGCAGAGTTGAAGGAACTCAAGGCTTAATTGCAAGAACTACTTGATAAGGGTTTTATTCATCCAAGTGCTTCACCTTGGGGAATTCCAGTTCTTTTTATTAAGAAGGAGGATGGTAGTATGAGGATGTCCATCAATTATAGGCAGTTGAATAAGGTCACCATCTGAAATAAATATCCTTTGCCTTGTATAGATGACTTATTTGATCATCTATAGGGTGCAACAGTTTTGTCAAAGATTGATTTATTGTCGGGTTATCATCAGTTAAAAATTAGATCAGAGGATATTCCAAAGACAGCCTTTAGAACTCGGTATGGCCATTACGAGTTTTCGGTAATCTCTTTTAGATTGACTAATGCACCTGCAGCTTTCATGAATTTAATGAATGGCATCTTTAAATCCTCTTTGGATTCTTTCGTTATTGTGTTCATTGATGATATTCTAGTGTACTCCAAAACTAAGGAAGAGCATGCAGGCCATCCCCCTATAGTTTTAGGAATTCTGATGGAAAATTTGTTATTTTCTAAGTTCTCCAAATATGACTTCTAGTTATCTTCTATTGCCTTCTTGGGGAACACAATTTTGGAGAAGGGAGTGATGGTGGACCCTCAAAAATTTGAAGCAGTTAAGAGTTAGATTCGGCCTAGTTTAGTGACCGAGGAAAGGAGTTTTATGGGTCTTGCGAGTTATTATCGCAGGTTTGTCAAGAACTTTGCATCCGTTGCAACTCACTTGACAAGGTTGACTCCAAAGGAGGTGCAGTTTGTTTGGTCAGACCAGTGTGAAGAGAGCTCCAAAAGCTCAAGACATTTTTGACTACAACACATATTCTTTCACTGCCAGTTGAAGGTAAAGATTTCATTGTGTATAGTGATGCTTCACTTTTGGGTTTGGGTACTATGTTGATGCAGGATAAGAATGTTATTATGTATGCCTCGAGGTAGTTGAAGCCTCATTAAAGAAATTACTAAACCCATGATTTAGAGTTGGCAGCAGTGGTATTTGCATTTAAAATTTGGAGACACTATCTTTATGGTGTCAAGTATGAGATCTACACTGATTATCATAGTCCGCAACATATTTTTATTCAAAGGGATTTGAATCTAAGGCACAGACGGTGGATGGAATTATTAAAGGACTATGATATGACCATTTAGTATCATTCGAGTGAGGCCAATATGGTGGCAGACGCATTGAGCCGAAAGGCCGTGAGTATGGGAAGCTTGTCATTCTTGAGAGTGTCCATGAGACTATTAGCTAGAGAGTTTCAGACTCTAGCATCCTTGAGCATGCAGTTTGGGGTCTCAAAAAGAGGTGGAATGTTGGCTATTGCCAAGGTAAAATCAGCCTTTGTGGAGTAGATTAAGGCCAAGCAGTTCGAGGATAAAAAGTTAAATGCACTCCAGAATAAGATGGTGAGCGGGGAGAGGGCGGAAGCCACCCTCAATGCTAGAGGGGTGCTTTAGGTTAGAGAAAGGTTATGTGTTCCTCGGCACGACCAAGATGTACCGTGACTTGAGGCAGCTTTATTGGTGGCTGGGGATGAAGAGGTACGTAGTGGATTATGTGTCCAAGTTTCATAACTGTCAACAAGTAATGAATGAAAACCAAGGCCTGCGGGCTTACTTCATGGGATGCCTATACCTATGAGGAAGTGGGAGCATATTGCCATGGATTTTATGGTACGGGTCCCTAAGACATTGTGAAAGTATGACTCTATTTGGGTGATAGTTGATCTGTTGATAAAATTAGCTCACTTCTTGCCAGTTCGGGTAGATTACAGCTCTTAGCAGTTGGCAAAAATATATGTCAAGGAGATTGTCAGACTTCATGGGGTGCCACTTTCTATCATTTCAGACAGGGATGCATAGTAAACTTCTAAATTTTGGGACAGGTTGCATGAAGAGTTGAGCACCAAGCTTACTTTTAGCACTGCCTTCCATCCTCAAATTGATGGTCAGTCTGAGTGGACAATTCAGGTACGAGAGGATATGTTGAGAGCCTGCGTGATTGATTTTGGTGGTTACTAGGACCAGTTCCTCCCATTGTGTGAGTTTTCATACAATAATAGCTACCACTCCAGCATTGATATGGCTCTATTTGAGGCACTTTATGTGAAAAAATACAGGTCACCTATTGGATGGTTTGAGGTGGGAGATGTCAAACCTTTGGGCACTGACTTGGTGAAGGAGGCTCAAGAAAAGGTAAAATCCATTTAGACTAAGATGCTGGCTACCCAAAGTAGATAGAAAGAGTATACAGATCAAAAGGTGAGGGACATGTACTTCAAGGCTGGGGAGCAAGTGTTGCTCAAGGTGTCTCCTATGAAGGGAGTCATGAGGTTTGGTAAAAGAGGCAAGCTCAGCCCTTAATATATTGGTCCCTTCAAGGTTCTTGGTAAAGTGGGTCCATTGCGTATAGGTTAGTCCTACCATCAGGTTTATTGGGGGTTCATCTAGTATTTTATGTTTTTATATTGAAACGGTACCATGGAGATAGAGACTACATTATTTAGTGGGATTTTGTGATTTTGGATAAGGACTTAACTTACGAGGAGGAACCAATAGCGATACTTGATCGTGACATTTATAAGTTGAGGATGAAGTAAATTCGATCACTGAAGGTTCAATAGAAGCATTGTCTGATTGAGGAATCCACTTAGGAAATTGAGAAGGACATGCGGGATAAGTACCCTCAACTGTTCGAGGATACAGGTACTCTTTTCCTTTCTCATTCTGGCCTATTTTTCTAGTTTGATCATTTGGAGATTAATGATGGGTAAATTGATATCTGTTGTAATGACCAAGACTTGGTCGTTATGTAAAAGTCTTACATTTCAAATTTCGTGTCTAAATTCCTTTCGGTTTGGAAGTTACAAATTTCAGGCTAGTCTAGTTTTGCTTTATTTTAGAGTGAGGGGTAGTCTTGGAAAATTTGGAAATAATTTAGACTGATTTGGTAGGAACGGTGTTGATTACTATTTAGCTAAGGTGATAAGGAACCCGTAGGATTTTATGGAACTAAATTTGGGATAGTAGAACTCCTGGAATTGACCTTAGCATAAAGGGCATTGTTGGAAATGTCCCAGGATCAAGGTGTGTTGTAAAAAGGGGGATTTTTTAAGGGTCAAAAGTTGTCAAGGCATCTATAGTGGTGTCCTACCGCTATAGCATTCAGGTACCGCTATAGAGGTACAAAACACAGATTAATGGGATTAAACCCCACAATAGTTTATTATTTCATAAACTCATTTTGGGGTAAGAGGAAGGTGATTTAGGTCAAAAATCACTATTTTACCTCCGTTTAACTCTGTTAAGGTAAGGAATTCACTCCCTTTAACTTGTAATTACTTCTTAATCCTTAGAAGGCATAAATTACAGAGTTTGGGAAGGGTTTTAAGGTGGATTTTGGTATGTTTACTGGTGCAAGGGTGAAATTGAGCATTAAGTTAATGGGTTTTTTTTATTAACCATGAAATTGGCCTTGCATTTCATTAATTCACTAATCATTCCATGAAATTGGTAGTTTTAGGTGAATTACGAGAGAAATAGTCCTAGTACGATTAAGGAACGATTATGAACTGACCTTAGGGGGTTGGGGGTGGCTTATAACTCCCACTGTTTTAGGTTATTTTGTTAATGCAGTGTTAGTATGCATGTTTTAGACCACGAGCCAGCGAAAAGGGCACAGAACGACAAAGCTCTGGCATAAAGTTGTGCAAGCTTGGTTTTAGGATGGTAATTGGGTATATTTAATCCAACTTGTGTTATATGTGCATATTAAATACTTTGCAGTGTGATTGGTTAATCCATGTGGTGTGCTTGGTCATTGCAATCTCTACTTGTTTTATGACTTGAGCTCTTTATATTGTAAATTGTGGAATGTTTTGGCATTTGAGATGTTCTCACAGGTTGTTGGATTAAAGATTACAGACATTCATGTCTAGGGATTTTTAGTACATGGACGGTAATTGTCCCCTACAGTTCATAGCTAGAGATTGGGTATATAACCCTCAGCATCTGTGTATGGGTTTCAAGGTATATATAAGTATGACGGTTCCTTGAGTGAACTGAGGAATTTGTATTGTTGTGCTTGTCCTTGTTGGTTGTCTTGAATTGAGTTGTATATCATTGCCTTAATGACACTTGTTGACTTGTTGGCTTGTCTCTTGAATGCTAATTCTACATATATGTTGAATGTTTGACGTGTAAGCATATGTCAGCTAAATGTACTATATTTTGGTTAAGTATCCATATCTCCATCTTGGGTTATTCAAATAATCCTACCAGTACATTGTGGTTTATTTGTGTACTGATACTATACATGCATTTACTTCTATGAGTGCAGTACATATTCAAGCAGATTCATCGAGACCTTACTTGTGATTTGAGCAGTCGATTCTGAATTATAGTGTGAGCAGTACATCCGGGCTACCGTGAGATCTTTCTCTTATTTAGACATTGTCCTTTGTTTGGACTTGTTACTTCTTACAATTTTGGGGTTGCATCCCAACTTGAAATTCTTAGTATATTTTGGTACATCGACTTTTGGGTCCTAGGGGTCCTAGTTTGGTATTTTCTTTCCGTACATTCTTTAGTTGTTAGATTGAATGGTTATTACACTATATATGGGATAGTTCTCATACTTTTACTTGAGTGTTGATCAATGCTTCCGGGGTTATTGGTTCTCTCATTGGGTGAGTAGTGTAGGTATCACTCACGATGGGTTTTGGTAGTGACAGGCTCGATAGGGTTAATTGTCTTCTTGCGTGTGTCTGCTGGGCTTATGGGGTCCTTGTTAGACTATAATTAGCTCGTTTCTCTTACTTTGAGTTATTTATTTCTGTTACTGTACTTGTTTAGTATTGTAGATATTTACATTTCACCTGTATTACTGTCGACTTAGCTTATACACTCACATTATATGAATGCTTTTACTATACTTGAGCTCAGTCAGCCGATGATGTCTACTGAGTAACCATTGCTTTGGTACTCATACTACACTTCTGGATCTTTTCCTTGAAGGAGATCCAAGTATGAGCCATCGGTGTTAATGTTATTCTTAGGCCTACCTACTGATCAGACAAGGTGAGCTTTCTAGAGTCCAAGGCTGATCCTGCTCCATCTATTTCTGTTATAGTATTTTGCATACCGAGAATACTGTGTATATGTATATTTTGGATACCGTCTAGTACTCTTCATTTTTTAATAATAACTCTTGTATCAACCCTACTAGGTCTTGGAAGGGATTATTTTGTATATTTTATCCTCTTCCTTATCCTGTATTATAAATTATATATATGTATTTCTTTGCTTCTACTTATATTATTGTTGTCGTTGGTATTTCCTTCTTGTTTCTTTTTATTTTCTGCCTTTTAGTCCATTACTTGCCGTTCTGGGCTATGGCTTGGCTTACCTACTGGAGGGTTAAAGTAGGTACCATCATGACCTAAGAAATTGGGATGTGACAGCTTGGTATCAGAGCCTAGGTTCATAGGTATTATTGGTACAAGATCCTATGTTTGGTAAAGTCTCGCGGATCGGTATGGAGACGTCTGTATCCAATCTTCAAGAGGCTACAAGATATTTTTTTAGGAAAATTTTGTCTTATTGGTTCATTTCTGTGCGTTGTGTTTGTATTGGTTTGCAAATCTGATTTTGTTTCACTCTTTTACAGATGGTTAGGATGCTGGGTGCGACAGTCGGGGATCAAGACTTGGTGGTGTATTGAAGGAAAAATATGGTTTTGGTGATGTTCATGTGTGTTGTGAAACCTTGATGGTTCGTTGTCATCCAAGTAACCAAAAATATGTAAAGAAAAGCTTACTTATGGCCTTGGACCATTTATTACACAAAAGGACCCAAAAGAGACCCTTTTTGGCCGATTTGGGCATCCGCCCCCGCAGACGAAGGCACCTGCGGGCGCAGATGCCAACGTACGTGCCCCTGGACAGGGCCAAGGGTCACCTTAATCCGCATGTCATCACCTGCGGGTGCAGGTGGCTTCGCAGGTTACTCCAGGATTCCGTTTGTATGTTTTTGTCTCTCTTTGATCCCCGAAGACCCCTATACCCTTTTTGGATGTAATTGTCAACTTATGATACCTTTTAATGACTTTAAGGGGTCGTATGGAGGCATGTTGGATTGTATCAATTATGGATTATTGTTAATGTGTTGTTATGAGTTGACTTAATGGAATAATGGCGACGTAATGATAATGAGGAAACGTAAAAGGTAAACTTGGTGTGAAGTGCTATTGGTATATGATGTCTTGGTCAATGTGTGGAATGTTATGGAGTTGTTGGTATGATAATGCATTGGATTGTATTGTAAAGGGTGAAATGACGTTGTATGATAATTACGTAACTTGTTGTCATGTTATGCATTTGTAATGTAGTTGGTGGTTAACGTAAGCTCTGTTATGCACTTGTATGTAGAATAGACGTAAGGAAAGAGCTGGATTGGTGTGTCCACGAATAGGATTGTGTATCCATAGTGGGAAGTTAAGGTATGTAAGTTTACTCTTACCGTATCATTCTGCAGCACATATTGTTCACATTGTCATTATATTTGTTCCATTTTGAAGTGTGCTAAAGTATCCAAGCTCAGGTTGACATATATTGTTATTCACATGTTTCATACTCTTAGACCAAATGTGATTCACATGTCTCTTATTCATTGACTGACGTTCCAAAGTTCTCATAATGTTGTAACTACGAAACGAACTATCTCAGAGAAAGTAATGATGAAAAGAGAATCAATTCATTCATGAGTAGCATTTCCAATAACGTTACATTTTAAAGTTCCAATAATGATATGACTACCAATGTATTAATCTCATAGAATTAAAGACATGAAGTAATGTATAATTGTTTGAGTATTTATGGGTGGCATCCCAGGGGTTAAAATACCTAGCATGGGTCTATCCCGACACATCCCAGGGGCGATATAAAAGCCTAGCATGGGTTAATAACATCCCAGGGGTCAAAGTACCTAGCATGGGTTAATAACATCCTAGGGGTGACATGAAATCCTAGCGTGGGTTAATCTAATATCCCAGGGGTTAAAATACCTAGCATGGGTTAATCTCATCCCAGGGGCGACAGACAAGCCTAGCATGGGTAGAACGATAAAGATGAATAAACGTGAAGACAAAAGAAGTAAAGAACGTAATGTACATAGTTCCAAACTTTCAAATTGATGGTTTATCCATATTGGGTATTCTCTTATAATTATTTCCATTGAAGTTCTTATGTATTGATGCAGTTTCTTATAGCCTTGCATACTCAGTACATTCTTCGTACTGACCCCCTTGGGGGGATTACTTTACTTGCAGCAGGCGCAGGTGCCAGTAGACCTCCACAGTAGGTTTTCGATTATTTGCAGATCATTGGTGAGCTCCAGTTGGTTCAGGGCTTTTCGAGTTACAGTTGTACATCTGTTTTGTTGTTGTAAATGTTGTATAAAGCGAGGACTTGTCCCGACTTTAAGTTGGTTTTGTAGATGCATCTGTTAGAGTCTTTTGTAGACGTATGTGGGTATATGAATGATAGAGATGTATGTCCGTTTTGACTTAATGGCCCTGACGGCCAAGTTTCACATATGTAAGTATCACATGTTCCATGATTTTTGCTATTAGCATTTTATGTCCTTACGTGATGGTGATGTTTCTTATGGCATGCATATGAATGGACATGAGCAAAGATTGGTTCTCTCGGGCCTTATCGACTTCGGGTGCCAGTCCGCCTCAATGGGATTTGGGGCGTGACAAAAGTGGTATTAGAGCAGGTCGTTCTACGGGTGTCTACAAAGCTGTGTCTGAGTAGACTCTTGCTTATGGATGTGTTGCGTGCCACATTTATAAGTAGGAGGCTACGGGACATTTATGAGTTATTTCATTTCTTTATTTCTAGATCGTGCAATAGAGCCAATGTTGTAAGTGAAAATTGTATCTGACAATGGAATTGGTTTTCTTGTTTATAGTAAAAATGTCGATCACAAGATGAGGTAGAGGCAAGGGTAAGTAAGTAGATATGCCTGCCAGAGAAGACACGAGTAAATCACCACCTGACCAAGCTAGTCATGGTGGGGCTGACGTTGAAATTGCATCTCGGTCTTCTTCTACTTTTCCAGCTTCAGAAGAGCCAAGGGGTAGAGAAGTACCTGCAGAACCGCCTATGAATGCCACTGACCAGGATTTAAGAAATGCAGTACATATGTTGACTCAGCTAGTTGTTGCACAAATTCAAGGACGAGCTGGTCCAAACATAAATGAGGATGATGTGGCTAGGGTAGCGAGTCGCAGGACACAGGATTTTCTAAAACTAGACCCTCCTGTATTCACTGGATCATACCTAAAAGCAGATCCACAAGACTATGTGGATCTAATTCAAAGGGCTCTAGATGTCATACACATGACTAGTGTTGAAACAATTGAACTTGTGGCTTATAGATTGAAAGGTAAAGCGATATTGTGGTATGAAGACTAGAAAAGATCGAGGGGTATTGATGCACCTGCAGCAGGTTGGGAGGAATTTAAAATGGCATTTCTTGATCATTACCTCCCATATGAGATCCGGGAGGCACGTGCCAACCAATTTCTAAATCTTCGTCAAGAAAGTATGAGTGTTAGAGAGTACAACCTTCAGTTTAATTCTTTGGCTCGATATGCTCCGAATGTGGTGGCCAAAATGGAAGATAGAGTCCATCGATATGTGGATAAACTGGAGCCATACTTGGTAAGGGACTGCACTATTGTTGCTTTGAACAGGGATATGGACATCGCCAGAATTCAGGCTTTCGCACAGAAAATGGAGGACCAAAGGCAAAGAAGAAGGATACAGGAATCTGAAAAAGGGACATCAAAAAGGGCTAGACCTATGGGGCAATCTATGGTGTCCCCGGGAGAATCTAGACCTCGGATGTTACTGCCTAGACCCTCATTCTCTTATTCCATAACAGGCACTCAACCCCAATTCTGAGGGCTTAGGGGTAGTCAATCTGGACAGAGTAGTAGAGTGCAAGGTTCACAGATAGCAGAATTTTCTAGTTCTCCATGTCAGCGTTGTGGGAGGTATCATTTAGGTGAATGCCAATTGGGGACAAATGCTTGTTTTGGGTGTGGCACAGCGGGGCATATAATCAGAGAATTCCCACAAAAGGACGCGAGTGGTATAGCACGACCTACGAAATCAACCGTTGCATCATCATCATCGGTTCCTTCCCTAGGCAGAGGTGTTCAGCCTACTGGTCGTGGTAGGGATATTAGAGGAGCAGCTAGTTCCAGTAGAGCCCAAAATTGCACCTATGCTCTAGTGGACCGGCAGAATGCGGAGGCATCTCCTGATGAATTTACAGGTATATTATCCATAGTTTCACATGATGTACATGCATTGATTGATCCGGGCTCTACCCTATCGTATGTTACTCTATCGATTACTGTGAAATTTAATGGGATACCAGGGTTATTAGTTACGTCAATTGAAATATCTCCACCTGTCGGTGAATTTATTATAGTTAAAAGAACATATTGTAATGTAGATGTTTGTGATCATAGATGATTAAGTACTCTTACAAGCGTCACCAATGAAAGGGGATTTGGAAAGAAAGGAAAACTGGCCCTATACAACATGCCATGTGAAATTGCCGAAAGTGTATAAGAGTTCCATTTTGTATTGCTCCTATTGTAGATGTACAAGTTACGAAGTATCTCACCTATGAAGAGATACCTATGGCTATTCTGGATCGACAAATGAAGAGGTTGAGGAATAGAGGAGTAGGTAGAAGAAATCACACGGGAAACCAAGGAAATGATGCAGTTGAAGTACCCATATTTGTTTCAAACGGAAGAAAAGTTCAAGGTGCCGAATTGAAACAATGACAAATAAGACTGTACAAGCATTATGTGCATAGGATAACGTGAAGACTGATCCTAGACTTGAATTGGTTTAAATTGGGTAATGTTACTAACATTCGAGGACAAATGTTTCTAAGGGGGGAAAGATGTAACACCCCGTACATTTCCAAACCTATTTAATTATCGTAACCTTCATGGAATTTTTTTAAAACATGAGAAAGTTGGTGAATTATGTGTTAGTTTTATTGGGCAAAGCTATTGGGCCCAAATGAGGCCCAAAAGTTACAAGGAAGACATGGCCCAAAAAGGGAATATGACCCATTCTTGTGTTTGACCAAGTAAACATACATTTAATGTGGCTAAGGATGACCTTTGAGGCATTATATAAGGTGGAAAATCAGATTTTTATCCATTTAAAAACACATGCCAATTTCTAGAATATTCAAGACATTTCTCTTCAACCTCAAACCCTAAGCCTTCACTCTTTTGGACAAGATCACTCTCTTACAAGCTTTGGTAAGTATTTATTCTCATGGTTTAATATATTATATGCTTAAGGTGGTGCATAAATCATGTTGGTTGTGTTGACACAGTGTTGGACAAGCCACTATGTGTAAAACTGTCTATTTTTGCAATCCAAAAAGGGTTTTGCCTTGTAAACTTGAAAATAGACTTGTGGTTTTGAAGGGAGTCAATTTAATGGATTCAATATTGACATGTGAGATGTGATTATAGCCTAAACTTGTTTTATCCTTGTACATAATGTTTGGAATTGTTATTGCAAAATTATTCATGGACTTGGTGGTGTATTGAAGGAAAAATGTGGTTTTGGTGATGTTCATGTGTGTTGTGAAACCTTGATGGTTCGTTGTCATCCAAGTAACCAAAAATATGTAAAGAAAAGCTTACTTATGGCCTTGGACCATTTATTACACAAAAGGACCCAAAAGAGACCCTTTTTGGCCGATTTGGGCATCCGCCCCCGCAGACGAAGGCACCTGCGGGCGCAGATGCCAACGTACGTGCCCCTGGACAGGGCCAAGGGTCACCTTAATCCGCATGTCATCCACCTGCGGGTGCAGGTGGCTTCGCAGGTTACTCCAGGATTCCGTTTGTATGTTTTTATCTCTCTTTGATCCCCGAAGACCCCTATACCCTTTTTGGATGTAATTATCAACTTATGATACCTTTTAATGACTTTAAGGGGTCGTATGGAGGCATGTTGGATTGTATCAATTATGGACTATTGTTAATGTGTTGTTATGAAGTGACTTAATGGAGTAATGGCGACGTAATGATAATGAGGAAAGGTAAAGGGTAAACTTGGTGTAAAGTGCTATTGGTATATGATGTCTTGGTCAATGTGTGGAATGTTATGGTGTTGTTGGTATGATAATGCATTGGATTGTATTGTAAAGGGTGAAATGACGTTGTATGACAGTTACGTAACTTGTTGTCATGTTATGCATTTGTAATGTAGTTGGTGGTTAACGTAAGCTCTGTTATGCACTTGTATGTAGAATAGACGTAAGGAAAGAGCTGGATTGGTGTGTCCACGAATAGGATTGTGTATCCATAGTGGGAAGTTAAGGTATGTAAGTTTACTCTTACCGTATCATTCTGCAGCACATATTGTTCACATTGTCATTATATTTGTTCCATTTTGAAGTGTGCTAAAGTATCCAAGCTCAGGTTGACATATATTGTTATTCACATGTTTCATACTCTTAGACCAAATGTGATTCACATGTCTCTTATTCATTGACTGATGTTCCAAAGTTCTCATAATGTTGTAACTACGAAACGAACTATCTCAGAGAAAGTAATGATAAAAAGAGAATCTATTCATTCATGAGTAACATTTCCAATAACGTTACATTTTAAAGTTCCAATAATGATATGACTACCAATGTATCAATCTCATAGAAGTAAGGACATGAAGTAATGTATAATTGTTTGAGTATTTATGGGTGGCATCCCAGGGGTTAAAATACCTAGCATGGGTCTATCCCGACACATCCCAGGGGCGATATAAAAGCCTAGCATGGGTTAATAACATCCCAGGGGTCAAAGTACCTAACATGGGTTAATAACATCCGAGGGGTGACATGAAATCCTAGCGTGGGTTAATCTAATATCCCAGGGGTTAAAATACCTAGCATGGGTTAATCTCATCCCAGGGGCGACAGACAAGCCTAGCATGGGTAGAACGATAAAGATGAATAAACGTGAAGACAAAAGAAGTAAAGAACGTAATGTACATAGTTCCAAACTTTCAAATTGATGGTTTATCCATATTGGGTATTCTCTTATAATTATTTCCATTGAAGTTCTTATGTGTTGATGCAGTTTCTTATAGCCTTTCATACTCAGTACATTCTTTGTACTGACCCCTTTGGGGGCTTACTTTACTTGCTGCAGGCGCAAGTGCCAGTAGACTTCCACATTAGGTTGTCGGTTATTTGCAGATCTTTGGTGAGCTCCAGTTGGTTTGGGGCTTTTCAAGTCACAGTTGTACATCTGTTTTGTTATTGTAAATGTTGTATAAAGCGGGGACTTGTCCCGACTTTAAGTTGGTCTTGTAGATGTATCTGTTAGAGTCTTTGTAGACGTATGTGGGTATATGAATGATAGAGATGTTTGTCCGTTTTGACTTAATGGGCCTGACGGCCAAGTTTCACATATGTAAGTATCACATGTTCCATGATTTTCGCTATTAGCATTTTATGTCCTTATATGATGGTGATGTTTCTTATGGCATGCATATGAATGGACATGAGCAAAGATTGGTTCTCTCGGGCCTTATCGGCTTCGGGTGTCAGTCCGCCTCAATGTGATTTGGGGCGTGACACTAGGGTGGTATTGGTTTAGGGGCATAGCTTGCAGCTGTAGCTCCCAGAGTAGAGGTCCCACCAGCACTGGTAGTTTCGGAGCCAGTTGTTGCCCATCCAGTTATGACCGTGGATGAGCAAAAAATATTTGGCCAATTTTTAAGATTGACTCCGCCCAGGTTTACTGGGGTCCAAAAAGAGGAGGTTTATAAGATTTTGACCAGTTGTGAGGAGAGGCTGTGTAATTTAGATTTAGTCGAGTCTCACAGTGTAGATTATACTACTTACCAGCTTGACAGGGCAGCGAGACAATGGTGGAGAGGTTATTTTGATTCCAGGCCAGTTGGATCTCCACCTCAGTTTTTTGAGGCTTTCCTGGGGAAGTTCTTGCCTCGCAGCATGAGCGAGCACTTCAGGGATTAGTTTTCTGTGTTAAGATAGGGTTCAATGACTGTGGCTGAGTATGAGGTGAGATTTCACGAGCTAGCCTAACATGCTATTATGATTATGCCTACAGAGTATGAGAGGATTTGGTGTTATGTTAGAGGATTAGTGATACCACTCCATAGGGCTACTCAGAGTTTAGTGACTTCAGGAAAGTCATTTACTGAGATTGCTAACCACGTTTATACAATTTAGGAGATGGATTGCGAGGCGCAGGGGGTAGCGATAAGAGGCCCCGTTATTAGGTTGGTTGCGATGGGAGCCATAACGGATCACAGTTCAGGGGGCGAGGATTTTAAGATAGGTACCCTCAGAGTCAATCTTATCAACACCAAGGTTAGCCTAGTAGGGTCGTTCAGGCAGCGCTTCAGATTTTAGATGAGGGTTAGCCTAGCTATGGTAGTTCGGGTGGTCAGAGCAGTAGCCAGTATGTGAGGGGTATTCAGTCAGGGTCATCAGGCCGAGACCATTTCCTTAGCTATACCTGTCATACCCCCGATTGTGTGGCAGCGTTCTTTTAGCCAAGCAATGATGGGGATTATTTCATATATTTGGACTAGGAGACTGGTTTCCAGGGGTTATGAGTCATTCCTTGCTTATGTTAGGGATGTTAGTGTTGAGAGTCCTTTGCTTGACTCCGTTCTTGTTATTCATGATTTTCCTAATTTTTTCCTACCGACCTTCCTAGCCTTCTTCCTAAGTGAGATATAGAGTTTGGTATTGACCTCGAGTCGGGCATCCAACCTATTTCTATGACTACTTATCGTATGGCTCCTGCCTAGCTAAAGAAGCTAAATATTTAGCTTCAGGATCTTCTAGGTAAGGTTTTTATCAGACCGAGTGTGTCACCTTGGGGTGCTCCAATTCTTTTTGTAAAGAAGAAAAATGGTTCTATGCGTATGTGTATCGACTACAGCTGAATATAGTGGCAGTAAAGAATAAGTATCATATGTCTGCTTTCGATGATTTGTTTGACCAGCTTCAGCATGCAGCAGTGTTTTCTAAGATTGATTTAAGGTCTGGTTACCATCAGTTGAGGATTAGGGCTGAGGACATCCCTAAGACAACCTTCAGGAATCATAACGACCATTATGAGTTCCTGGTGATGTCTTTTGGGTTGACCAATGCCCCAGCAGCATTTATAGATTTGATGAACTGCATTTTCAGGCCTTATTTAAACGCTTTCGTGATTGTTTTCATTGATGACATCTTGGTATATTCGAGGAGTGGGGAGGAGCACGAGCAGCATTTGAGGATTGTGCTCCATACTTTGAGAGATCATATGTTTTATGCCAAATTCTCAAAGTACAAGTTCTGGCTTGAGTCATAGTTTTCTTGGGGAACGTGGTGTCTAAGGATGGTATATGGTTGACCCTGTAAAGATTGAGGTTATTTGTGGTTGGGCTAGGCCTACGTCTCCTATTGAGGTTCACAGTTTCATTGGGTTAGCAAGCTACTATAGGAGGTTTATCGAGAGATTTGCTATTATTACAGCCCTTATGACCAGATTGATGAGGAAAGAGGTTTTATTTCAGTGGTTCGTGAGGCAAACTATATTAAGTTCAAGGACATACTCACTTCAACTCCTACTCTGACTCTTCCAATTGAGGATGAGGGGTTCACTATCTATTGTGATGCTTCTGGTGTTTGTTTGGGGTGTGTTCTAATGCAGCGGAGCAGTGTTATTGTATATGCGTCGAGGTAGCTGAAGGTGCACGACTGCAACTACCCCACTCATGATTTAGAATTAGCAGTGATAGTTTTTGTACTTGAGATTTTAAGGCATTACTTGTATGGTGTTCATTGCGAGATATTTACTGACCACCACAGTCTTCAGTACATTATGACCCAAAGGGAGCTTAATTCTAGGTAGTGTAGATGGATTGAGTTGCTGAAGGACAATGATATCTTTATCCTAAACCATCTAGGCAAGGTGAATGTGGTAGCGGATGCCTTGAGCCGAAAGGCAGTGAGTATGGGTAGTTTGACCTTCATTTCAATTTTGCAGCAGTCGTTGGCTTTGGATGTCCAATCCTTAGCAAACATGATGGTTCGTCTTGATATTTCTGACCCTAGGAGGATTCTTGCTAGTGTTGAGGCCAGATCTACCTTGTTGGAGTAGATTTAGGGTCATGAATTTGAGGATGGCAGGCTTTGTAGCATTCGAGGGCAGGTGTTGAGAGGTTAGTCCAAGAGGGCTACCTTAGATATTGAGGGTGTTCTGATATTTGATGGTTGTATCTACATTCTGAGGGTTGGAGATTTGATACAGTTGATTCTTTGTGAGGCTCATAGCTCCAGGTATTCTATTCACCCTGGAATAGCTAAGATGTATAGGAATTTAAGGCAGCATTACTAGTGGGGTGGTATGCGGAGACATATAGAAAAGTTTGTAGCTTGGTGCCTTTATTGTAAGTAGGTAAAGGCCGAGCATCAGAGACCTGGTGGATTACTTCAGAGGCTGCCCATTCCTGAGTAGAAATAGGAGCGGGTTACTATGGATTTTGTAGGTGGTTTGCCTTGCACTTCTCGTGATAACATTTGGGTCATTATGCATCGATTGACCAAATCTGCCCATTTCATCCCTGTTTAGACTTTCTTCAGTGCCAAGAGATTAGCCCGTATCTATATTTAAGAGGTACACATGTCTATTATTTCAGATCGAGGCTCTCAATTTTCTTCTAGCTTTTGGAGGACATTTCAGGAGGAGTTGGGTACCTAGGTTGATCTTAGCACTGCTTTTCATCCCAGACTGATGGGCAGTCAGAGCAGACTATTCAGGTTTTGGATGATATGTTTCGCGCTTGTCTATTGAATCTTGGAGGTCAGTAGGATCAGTTTTTAGCTACGGTAGAGTTTGCGTATAATAACAACTATCATTCAAGTATTCAGATGGCTCTATTTGAGGCATTGTATAGTAGGCGTTGTCGGTCTCCAGTTGGTTGGTTCAAGACTTCTGAGGTTAGGCCCTATGGTATGAATTTGCTTCGTGAGTCTTTTTACTAGGTTTGGGTTATTCAGGAAAGGCAACGGGTAGCACAGAGTTAGTGATTGGGTCTTCCTACGAGTATTATCCATAAAGGGCGTAATGAGGTTCAGGAGGAAGGAAAAGCTCAGCCCCAGGTATATTAGACCATTTGAGACCCTACGGACAGTTGGGGAGGTAGCATATAAGTTAGCTTTGCCTCTATCCTTTTCAGCGATCCATCTAATTTTCCCTATATTTATGTTGTGGTGTTACATTTTGGATGAGTCTCACGTGCTTCAGTGGGACTGGGTTCTGTTGGATGAGAGGTTGACTTTTATAGAGGAGCCTGTGTCTATTTTGGCCAGAGATGTTAGGCAGTTTCATTCCAGAGACATACCTATAGTTAAGGTTCAGTGGCAATACTGTCTAGTTGAGGAGGCAACCTGAGAGACCGAGTGTGATATACGAGAATAGTATCCCTACCTGTTCGAGCATTCAGGTACATCTTGATCCTTTAGTTTTGTGGATGAAAGTCCTTTTAGTAGTGGATGTTGTAATGACCCTCCAGGTCATTTCCTACATTTTTGTGCTTTTACTATATTTAGAGCTTTCCCACAGCTGCCCCAGGTCATTTATGACCTAGTGGGACAGACAGTTTGGTTACTGGGCAGTTCATTTTGTTTTTAGAACCATTTCCCTATTTTGGAGCTTTTGAAGTTAATAAATGGGTCTCGAGCCTAAATCTCAGGTAAACTACCTCGAATGCTATTTCTAACAGTCTCATCAGCTTTGAAAAGTTGATTTTAGGCTAGGGGGACCCTTGGTCGGGGTGGCGAGGCTTTCGAACATATTTTGGGCTATTGGGTGGAATTTGGTTAAAATCGCCCTTGGGGAAGTGGGACCCACTTTTTATCTAAATGACCCCGGATGTAAATTTTGATGGTGCCGTTGAGTCCAGAATGTCGAATTTGGTAGGGTAGCATAGTTTGTTTGCGAGCACGGGATTTCAAACTAATCTCGAGCACCCAATCAGAGTCCGTTGGAAATGGTTAAACTTGGCTAGTGCCAAGTTACTGGTGCAGCCGCTTTAGCAGTGTCCACTTTAGTGACCCTAGACAGCTTTAGTGGAGCTGGGTTGGCATAGGCTTGACCACTTTAGCGGCCTCCTGGGGGAGCGCTTAAGCGGAGCCTGGCCAGCTGGGGTAGGGTCGCTTTAGCAACCCTAGGGCACTTTAGCGGTGATCGCTTTAGCATTTATTTAGCTGCTAAAGCGGCCATCGCTGGTGTTATACAAATATTACATTCTCTTCTTTCCAACTCATCTATCTAAGTGTAGACCACAATTTTATACATTCCAAGCTCTGATTTAGTGAGGTTTTGAGTGTGTGAAGCTGGTTTATAGCTCGGGACTATAGTGTTGAGCGTGTAGCGTCTCTATCTCATAAGTAATTTGATCAACCTTCGCTTGATTTGGGTAATTAAGTTCTCATTTTTATGGATTATTATTGGGATTAATTTTGCTATCGTTGAATTTATTTTGGCAATTGATCCTTGAGATGCGTCGGACACTTTGATGATTTCAATTCTGCGATTCCGCAAGCAGGCCTCGCGTGGGATTTTTTTAGTCTGATTTTTTATTCGAAGCATTTATATGTAATATGGGCATTGTTCTTATTGTCTTGATGTGTGGATCATTATTTTGATAACGTGGCAGCTCTCAGAGGCCTCTCAAAAGTGGAAAACTCTGATTTAGAGGATTCAACGAGCGTTTAGTGGCGTCCAGGTAGGCTAGGCTTACCCTACTTATAGATTGAGCTTACTTATAGTTTTAGTGTACTATTGTGCTAGCTTTGGGCAGGTAGTTTAAGCCCAGGTACTATTTTAGTATTTTTACGCCTTATTTAGCCGGTTAGAGCCTTGTTTCGGTAGATTTCGGGCCCGTTCTCCCCTAGTATAATGTATTACCATCCTTTAGGGTTAGATTTTGTGCTATTATTACCTTGAAATAGGAATTGGAAGCCTTAGACTAGACTCGGGTAGGTTTTGATTTAGGTTTGGTTATCGGGACTCGGTAGTTAGCCCCACTGCCCTTTTTAGACAGTATACTTTGGCATGAGGACCCTTTAGTCTTAGTTAGACTCTTGACTACTATTTTAGGCTATTTTATTAGGAATGGGTTGACTTAGACTTGATTTCTGGCCTATTTTTGCTCCTTTCCTGGATAGAGTATTATGTGTCCTGGACCGCCCTTTCTTGACCTAGTATTTGGGACCCGCCTTACCGTAGTGGACTTACCCACTCGAGATTGGTAATTATGACCCTATGGTCTAGATATAGGTTTGGAAACCTTGAATTTCTTCCTGTTAGCAAGTTATGCTTATTTTCATATAAATGCATTTCAGTTTCGGTTCAAGTCCGGCATATGCTTTATTGCTACTATTTGTATGAGTTCTGGCACGATTCTGGCATCTATTATGATTATGGTTGTGGTTAATATTTATGAGTTCTGATATGAGTTGGGTATCAGTTTACGGCTTAGGTTGGTTACTTAGAGGATCACTTGTTTCTGGTTACGGTATGGTTACTATGAGTTTCGGTTCAAGTTCGGCATCAGTTCATAATTACAGTTGGGATGTTTTGGTGTTGTTTATGGTTGTTACTGGTAGTTCTGGCAGTGGTACTGAGTTCTGTTGCACTTGATTCATGTGGCCTTTCATTATTACCCACTATTTTTGGTTCGAGCAGGCGTATGGCCTCTCATTACTACCCATTGGTGCCGGCTGAAGCCTGGTACACATCTGGATTATTCATTATGGATTTGGGGATAAAAGGGTTACTTGAGATCAGTTCAGTCACTGGATATCTATAGTTCCTATCTTAGTTTTCTCTTGTTTGCACCTGTCGGCTTATGGGGGCTCGGTAGGGTTAATTGTCTTCTTGCATGTGCCTGTTGGGCTTACGGGGATCCAATTAGGTGGTAATTAGCTCGTTTCTCTTACTTTGAGTTATTTATTTCTGTTACTATACTTGTTTAGTACAGTAGATATTTACATTTCACCTGTATTACTATGGGCTTAGCTACTGAGTACCCATTGCTTTGGTACTCAACTGCACTTCTGCATCTTTTTCCTGATGTAAATTCGAGTACGATCCATCAGCGATGACGTTATTCTCAGGCCCAGCTACAGATCAGGAGATGGAGTAAGCTTTCTATAGTCCGAGGCTGATCCTCCTCCATCTATTTTAGTTATAGTCTTTTGCAATTCAAGAATACTACGTATCTGTATATTTTGGATATTGTCTATTACTCTTTTTTTGGTTGTAGTGACTCTTGTATTGACCTTACCAGGTCTTAGGAGGAATTATTTTGTATATTTTGTCCTCTTCCTTTTCCTGTACGGTATATTATGTATGTATATGTCTTTGCTTCTGCTTATATTATTGTTGTTGTTGGTTTTTCCTTCTTGTTTAACTGAGGATGAAAATAAAATGTTGTGACTACTAAAGTCTGACTAGAGTTTCCGAATGAGAAGAACACATCACCTGTTGATTGTAAGCTGAGATCTGTCTAACCATGATCCTGTGAGCTAGCACTGATACCTACATTATGATATAATGTAGCATGAGAAAAGTAAGTGGTCAGTACTTGGAATGTACTGAGCATGTGAAATATTCACTAGTCATGAAAAACCCTTAAAACATGCTTTAAAACTGAGGACATAAACCATTTACTGTAATATAAACTAAATCATGTTTGTACTAAAAAGCTGAGAGACATAAAGCAATCTTTGACTCATGAGCTAAAATATTTTGAAAACTGAAAAGTTGTAAAAGCATAAATATTTTGTATGATATCAAACTAATATTGAACATGTTGTAAAACTAGTTTAACTAAGGATGCATAACTTAGAAAATCTACTGAGTTAAAGTACAAGACCTAAAATGAAAAATCATAATCTGCATAGCTGAAGTATAACTGAAATCACATAAGAAATCTCAAGATCAGTGAAACTAGGGGTCAAGTACAATAACTATGTAAAACTATTTTGTAGGAGGTTCTCTTAACCGACATAAACCATGTGAGCAACATGGAGTTCAATGTCTGGGCCACGTTGAGGAGGGATGCTCTGTACCTTACCATCAATACAAAACCATGAACTGAGGTGGATCCACTAAACTAAGCCTCAAAGGTCTAAAGGTGTCAATCTTAACTATCGAAAGACCGTTATCCTACAGTGGCACATAGTTCAGGGACATGGGTTATCCGGAACCCGTATCCATCTTCGGTGCTAAATTCCACTCCAAAAACTGTATACTATTTGATCATAGATAATTGAAAACTGTCTGTCTGAAAATAAGTATGAAACTAGTTTAAATTACTATTTTACTAAAGTTTCTAAAATACTGGAAGTAGTCATGCTAAATTTACTAAATCATATGTCCATAACATGCCATGCCGTACTAAAATATATGGAAATCCATCAAATCATGCATAATTCATTCTAAAATAAGTTGAAGTCTGTAAGACATGAATAACTTTGAATGGGAATCATAATCATAAAATATCATAAGTGAACTGAAATACAAGAATTTGGGATAATTAGGTGTGAACCCTAGATCATTAGTTAATAACAATCATAACTGAAAATCATAATTTAAAACTAGGTTTTGGGAATAAAGGTGAAAGGAATCCCTTACTTAATAATCACATACCTGATTACTGAAGATTTTTGAACTACAACAAGGTGGATTTGACCTTGAGGATGAACCCTAGGTTTTGAAACCTTAAGAGCTTTTGAATCACTTATTTTCTGATGTTAGGAGTTTAATCAATGTTAATGAGGGATAACTAAACTGATTTACCCTTTAATCCCCTCTAAAAGAGTCAAAACAACATAGTATAGGGGTTAAAAGGGTAGGAAAAGACAAAACAACCCTTTAAAAATCGTCTGGAATGTTATTGGTGCCAGAAATGATGGCTCATGAGATGATTCGTGACCTCGGGGTATGAGTCGTGGCCTGAATCATCATTTTAGACCCTTTTTTGACATTTCTCTGGACAGTCACAATGAGTTTGGAAATACTTGTCATGACTGGGGACGAATTGTCATGACTTGGGGGCGACTCGTTGTGTGAGTCATTATCACTAAAATCACTGCATGACAGTGTTTCACTAAAAAAACCATAACTTTTTACTTTGGAATTGGATTGACAAACGGTTGGTGTTGTTGGAAAGAAGATTCAAATACCTTTAATTTGGTGGGTATTAGTACATCTAACTTTTCATATACTATGAGAAATGATTGTTTGAAGTTGACCCAAGAAGAATTTTACGCTAGAACTTTGTGGGAAGAGTTTTCAATTCTACTAGGTATTAGGGACTTCTTATGACCTTGAATCACATCTAATACTATCATCATACTTATATATATGGATTCTTAGTAGTTGACATGTCATAGGATTGGGAAAAGGGCATTTTTAAATAACTGCTGGATTGGATAGGCACCCTACGAGTCTGATATACCATAACTTGTGGTCTAAGTCATCACCACTGGGAGAAATTTTCATCTTTCAAAACTTTTTGGGTTGTATTGTCAAGACGAGTCATTCCATGACTCGTGAGATCTGACCACGACTTGTCACTTGAGTCATCTTGTGACTAGGAAAATTTGAAATTCCTGCCGGTTTCTATTCTAAGTGTGAGATAGGATTCTAGGGACTTTTGGGGTGTTATAATATCTCCCCCTTGGGAACATTCATCCTCGAATGAAGACTGAGGTTGGACTGTAAAGGAGGGGACTTACTAGTATTGTCTGACTGATTTCTAAAACTGGATAACTAACGTGATAATTGATTTCTAAATCTAGATATCTATCATGGTTGGGACTGATTTAGACTGGAGTAAAGACTCAACTTAATTTACAAATAGTATGAATGCATATAGGGAACCACATGGAATAGGCATACACATGAAACTTAGGAGAGTAAGACTAGAAGGAAGGATGGGAAACTCTAGGACTGTCTATCTAATTCTCTGAACTGAATTATTGGCTATAAGTATTGATTTATATTGAGAGTTTAGAACTCAATTGAAGCATTTATGATACAAACATACACATGTGACTGTGAAGTGATAGTTAACAGAGTGAAAGTTTCTAAGAGTCACTGAGAAAGGAATATCTGATTCCTCCAATGCTCATTGTCATAAGTTCTAATAACATTAAGGGGAATGACTCACAGGCATGACTTGAGTGAGATGTGTGAATAACAAATCACTCTCGCTCCCAGAATATCATGCACATGAATACCATACCATAGATTTCCCATATTTTCTAACTCACCTCAATTAAGCGTGTTAAGTTGGAGATCATAAAGGACTTTTGATGGCTTGTAACTTAGGCAACGGGTAAGGTAGGATAGTATATGGTTCTAGTGACTACCTTCTTGAAGCACTACATAAGACATTAACTTAATTCTTCCCCAAAATTCACTTAATTTGGCATGCTAAGGACCATTTCTTTTGTTTGCACTTGCTGATTTCCTTCTCTCATCCTTTTTAAAGCAAAACAACTTAAATATTTACATTCTAAATCTACAATTTTAAATTTTTTCTTTCTTTTTTTTATGTATTTACAAGGGATACTAGGATAAACTAGAGAAGGAAGTAAATGGTCCCTGGTTCTATAAACTTCCAATCACAAATAGACAATTCTTCCACCCCTAACTTAGGCTTTTGGCCTAAGTTGGTTTAAGGCCTCACTTATATGTTTCAAGGTAGTTTTGGTTCAAAAGAGGGTATCTTAGGAGAATGGGTTATTGCTTGTAATGAGGTTGTCCAGGAAATAGGCTACAAAGCACAAATTGGGCAAGGCTATATGGTCAATTTCAAAGGCTCACTCTCGATTGATGGCCTAAGGTCATTTCTCCAATGTCACAACGCTCTATCCTTAGCGATAAACCAACAAGGCAAGTTCTATATGGACTCATCACACAAGATTAAATCAAAGCCTCATCATGGCACTCAACTACACACTCAAAGCAACACTTTCAATTCCTCATTTGACATACCACATCATTGCACATATCGAGGAAGGTATTCAAGTAGTCAAAATGAGATGTAAATATTCACAAAAATGAATGCCTAAACACTTTAACTCAACCAACAAAAAAATAAAAGATGGGCACATTCATCAATTCAAAAATTAGTCACTTTCAAGTTTCAGGCATGTGAAAATATCCACAAGAGTACTCGTTGAGTGAAAATGCTCTATTGCTAGCACATTTCAACTTGAGCACCAAGCCAGAAAGAACTTTACTGATATCAAACAATCGCTTAACTTCTAACACTAAGAAATAAGAAACAAAAATAAAATGTGAATCACAACACACACACTCAAATAAAATCCTAAAATTCATGCACCAATAGAATAGAAACCATCCAAAATATTTCAACCCAAATGAAAATAGTCTCAGAATCAAAGATCAATCAAAATATTACAAATCCAATAATACCCCGGCAATATCCCCATTTTATATAATGCTCAATTACACCCTTATAAAATGCAATGCGGTCATTGTCAATATCTTTAACCCAACATTAAGGTTGGCATCGATCCACAGGAAATGAATTTGCAAAGTTTATTTTAGAGTGTAAGTAGCTCACTTAATGTTTTCACGTATTAATTTAAAACAATAAAAGTAAATGGGGGGTTTGTGAAACACTTTTGAAAATTTTTAATTGTAGTTATCAGGTAAGAGAGTTAGATTGAAATAAATGAGAGTTGGAAGTTGTAATCAATAACAAAAGTAACTTTGGGGTGTTTTATCATGAATGTAGAGCCTTACATGGGTAAATAGCATTTGCCTTAATTCAATTAGAGTTATGGGTAGGCTAGATTCTAGGTGTTAATGATAATTTCTCAATTAAGCACCAAATATCACAAGTGGGTTTTCTTAAATCCCCGTATGTGCCATCATGACCAACCTAAAACTTACATTTAGTAGCATTATTTCTAAGATCTACTATTAAATGATACAAATCAAGCCATTGTTAACCATTATCCCTAACCCTTATCACTTTCTCCAGAAAGATAAAGGATCTAAGCTCAACTAGGATTTGCACTCCAATTGTGAGTTCAAACATGGAATAATAGTTAAAACCATAACAAATAATCAATTAGTAAAGAAAATAATTACTACCCATGCTTTTATCAATACTCAATCATCATACTCCCCCAAGTTGGGGAAATTTAGCCAAGCATAATAAGAGATAAAGAGATTATACCAATATGCTTATACAATTTTGCCATCAAATTCAATACTCCACACAAGATTTGATGAATTCCAATGTACAAAATTAATGTAAAAGCTAATTCCAAACATTAGGAGTAAGATTACAAGTTTCTAAATCTCAAAATCACCAAAAGTTAGGGTTTTATGTCAAAAAATACTATTTATAGCTGAAGCAAAATGGGAACAAAACATTTACAAAAATGCTACCATATTAGTTCGGCAATATTGAGTTATGTCATCCAAACTATTCTGTGATGTGCCAAATGTGTACAACTCCGCCGACCTAACTTCAATCTTTGAGCTTAAGTGGTTGGATCTGTTGAGTTTGGTGATGGAACCTCATCATCACCTAACTCTTTGGTAATGTGACAAATTACACGTCTATTTCACCGAACTACTTTCTACACAAGCCCATATGTCTGCTATATTTAGCGATAATACCTTCACCTTGGCGATATGTCAGGAGGTTTGGCAATGCGTCAAACTTCCTCGGCAGTACCACTTCTCGTTATAGCTCTATTTCTCGGCAGTACCACATAATTTGGGCATCACGGATACACCATGAATTCTTTTCCAAACAACAAGTATAGTTGACATCCAAAACATGAAGCTCACACAATTTAAGCATAAAAGAAATAAACCATGAAAGAATCTTGGAGACTTCAATCTTCTCATGGTATGGGGAGGGATCACTCATTTCCAAGATTCTACTTTCCATAAGTAAAATATCATCATGTCTCCAAGGATCTCTAGGAATAGGAGGGGGTAGATACATATCTTGGGAACAAGCGTTGGATATTTTTTCCTTGTCTTGTACACATGCTTCACAAGGATCATCCACCCGCTTCTTTGTAGGAGGTTCCTTGATAGGTAACTCCCCTTCTTGAGCCAATTCTTTCTCCTCCTTGGTAAGTTCTTCTCTCTTAAGTGAAGCTCTCTCATTATCTTGTAGTCCTCACTTACTTGATAGGGTGTTAATGGAACAAGAGTGTGCTTTCGTCGTTGAAATACTAATGAGTATTTGTTGGACTCCACTTGATATCAGACATCTCTATCGGCTAGCCAAGGTCTACCAAACAAAATATGACAAGATTGCATGGGCAAAACATCACATAACACCTCATCTCGATACTTTCCAATGCTAAAATTCATGACCACTTGTTTGGTTACCTCTACTTCATTATTTTTAACGAGTCGTTGAAGTTTGTATGGCTTGGGGTGTCTTTGTGTAGGAAGCTTCATTCTATCAACCATAGTGCAACTCACCACATTAGTACTACTCCTACCATCAATGACCAAGGAACATACCCTATCAATCATCTTGAATCTTGCATGGAATAGGTTCACACTTTGATCAAGTTCCTCTTTAGAAAGATCCCCCATGATTCGATTTAGATCACAAGAAGGGTTCCAATCCTTCTCCAATTGCTCATAATCTACATTCAAAGTTGTGTCATCATGCCCAACCTTAGGCTCATCACAATCATTCTCAACCTCATACTCTATCACATTTTTAGCACAAGGTCCATCACACAAGATCACATTTGACCTCCTTTGTGGACATTCTCTAGCAATATGTCCTTCACCTTGACATTTATAACATCGAATGATAGAAGGAGAAGAAGATTGAGGTACATCATGCTTACCTCCATAGGCTTGATCTTCCCCTTTTGTGTTCTAGTTAGCTTGAATAACTTGACTACCATCTTGGAACATTAGAAGACTCATCATGTTGTGACCCATCCCTTGATTTGGAATACCTTGACCACCATATTGATCACTTCGGTCTTCACACCTTCCTCCTTCATCCCTATACCTATCATCACTATCTCATTTCCCTTGACATCTCATGCCTTGGTTCGTACGAAAGCCTTTGGGTCCTTCCCACCATTCATTCGGGTTAACCTCTTCACATATTTCATCATAAAGAGGGTTTTGATAATAGATATCTTGGTAGGGTACTTGTGGGTAGTGTTGTTGGATTGGAACATATGGTACATGCAAGGATGCATGTGATACATTTCGTGGAGGTGCTTGGCTTCTAACTTGGGTCTCCACAAAAGAAGGACTCATTTGTGGTGCATGATATGGTTGGGTATTTGGATATGGGGTGACTTGCCTAACATAGCTCGGGTTCATTCGGAATGTAGCTTGAGGGTAAGTTTGGTTCCAATTTGGTTGGGGGTAGTATAGGTTGGATTCTTGACCCGAGGTCCTTCTTATTTCTTCACTTCGACTTGTCATAAGGAACCTCCTTTCAATCATACTATCCATCCTTTTCACCCTTTTCTCCATGCCTCTAAACCTCCCATTTGTTTCAACCACCCTTTTATTCACATTGGTCACTCTCCTTGATACATTGAAATTTGTCACCACGTTGTTGACCGAGCTCCTTCCTCCATGGTTATAAGAAAATGATTAGACATTGATATTTAGTTACTCTAGGTTAGGATAGTAATTGGGTTCAATTCCAATTATTAGCTTAGATCGAGTGATTAGGGTGGATTCCTGAATTGCTTGTGTTATCTTCTTCGCTTGATTAATCATCGAGTTATCATATTGTGGATTCAATTTGTTTTCTCGTGCATTTGATTGAGTTCTCTTCTCCCTTAGTTTAATTTTCCTTTCCCTACTCCCAATTTTTTTTAAAAAAAAAATAATAACCACACCACAATCAAAATTATTATTCTTTACAATGTAATTTGGCCGTGACTTTCATTTTCTAGTACTCCATCCAATTGGTCATGAACATCATTAAGTGTTGCTTTTCATAAATTTTTCAAAGATTTGTGTCAAAATACCAGATGCCAAGAAGAACAAAAGTCCTTGGATATATAATGGATTTTGAAGTATTATTTTTGTCCATTTTTATTTATCCAATAATACTTGTTTAATTTTAAAAATCAATGGATAGTCTACAAATTTGTGCCCATTTAAATCTTGATACTAAATATTATTTATTATTTAATGCATTTTTTAAAATATTAAATTTATTATTTTTAAGAATGATATAGTAGAGTGAATCCCACTTTACCCCCCTAATATTTATGGTTTGGGAAACGATACCCCCCTTACATATTGAAAAGGGACTATAACCCCCTCACATATTGAAAAGGAATGATACCCCCCCCCCCCAATGCAATATTTTTTCGACTAGATTTTTCTTTTGTTGAATAGAGTTTTTTTTCTTTTTCTTTTTTAAAATTTGAATATAAAAATATATAACTTCTATTATTGTTCTATTTAATACTAGAACAATTTTAAAATGTTTGAAGTAAATAGAGTAGGAAATAAACAAACATAGTGATGCTTTATTTTTTATTTTTTAAAATGAAACGAGGCCCCACAAGGCCATTTTATTAAAAAAAAAACTAAGTACCAGCATAAAGTTAAAAGGCGAAAGTGCAGAATTTCTAATATATATGTCATAAGAATTTCTAAGATTTTCACATAAGATAGATTAGTTTTACATATTTTCTTCAATTTTATATATAAGAATATTTTTCTCTATTGCATAAATTTTAGTAATGATATCAAAATAATAGAAAAATTATTTAATTTTTGCAGATAGCAAGACAGACAAAATGCTTGTTAAGCCCAAAGGACATAAGAAATCTTCAGATAAAATATTTTTGAACGAATTTGTATCTATTTGAAGCAAATAAAGAGGCACCCAAGAATCCAAGATTAAGAGGACATAGATAAGAAAAGAAAAAAGACCAAAAGGTGTAACTTCTTGCTGTTCGATTGAAGGATTATGGATTCATCCATGACAATAGATGAAGAGTCTCACTTTGGATCAGAGAATTATAAGATTATCTACTTGTAAATCACTTCATAGAATAGAATATTTTAAGAGTGAAAATTAAAAGTGAAAGGATATGTAGTACTCATCATGTGAAGCCTTAATGTTCACTGTAAAAAATTTTTGAAGAAGAGATAATCTATCCAGCAAAATTCACGATTTCTCAAATTGATGATACAACGATGCTACTTTATTTTGTTCTTTGAAGCATTAAATTTGATCAACAATATTACAAAAGGAATAGAAAACATATAAGTATATTGGAATTTGTGCACAAATACAAAGCCTAAAGTATTATTACTCATCTTCAGAAATATGTTTCGATGAGATTACATAGATTTAGTTGTGAAGCCGATAAACCCAAAATAATAATAAATATCAAGAATATATACTGCCAAAAATTAGGGTCATAAAATTTCCTTCCAAGTTAAGTGTTTTAGCGCCAAAAAATAAAGATTAGGGGGTTAATTTTCTTATTTTAGTTTTTCTAAAAAAATCTTCATTCAACAAAAGAAAAATCTCGCCGGAAAAATATTTAATAAAGGGGATATCATTCCTTTTTAATATGTGAGGGGGGTATGATTTTTCAAATCTATATATATATATATAAAGGAAGGTTAGAAATGTGTTGATGTGGCATACTTCTAAGACCACCATTTATATTTATGTCTTTTCTCTTTTTTTTCCTTTTTTTTTACCTATTTTAATTCATTTTTATTATAACAAAACATCTGATTTGTTTTTAATACATGCACTAATGTTGATCATTAAAAAAATAAACTGATTCTACTGGTATTCCTCACTAATGCGCTGTTAATGGTGACTGTTACAAGTGTATAATCACTATACAATTAATTAAACTTTAAAACTGAATAGGCAAAATTTTTATATATATTATAAAGCTATACCTGAAAATCCTATAGTAGCCTACGAAGCAAAGACTTGAAGTGTATTTTTTTTTTGGTAAACAAGTGTATGTTCTTATACCTGAAAATCATTTTATGGCTTCACAGCCAATGAGTATTAATCTTTTCTTATCTCATTCCTACTCTATTGTAATTTTCTCTTTGAATATTTTATTTGTTTTCACATGTTAATCTATACTTATGCAAATTTTATGTTTCTTACTAGGGTGAATTGCAGGAGTTTGCAAAATTCAACCCAATCATTGTGAATGTTGAGAAAGGACATTAAATCTCAAACGGTTGAGAATTCTGATAATCACGGTGTAATTTAGTAAGAAATTATTTTTGCATCAGTTTTTTGTTATTATAATTTGTGTCTTCTTGAAGTTAGATTTTAACCGATCATCACAAAGGTGCTTTAAGTGATATATATTAACTTGATATAAAGATCGAGTATGGGTAAATCTTTTCCTGTAGATACTTGCTAAAGGATTAGCCATCAACAAGCTTTATATGTCCCAAGATATATATTGACTTGTTATAAATATCGAGTATGGATAAAAATTTTCCTTAGATACTTGCCAACGGATTATCCCAAGAAATAGCTATCATTTTTCATTTTTTTATGTCTTTTCTATTCTCTAATAATTTATTTGAGTCATTCTGAACTCAATCATCAAAAATTAAAAGAGAATTTTATGAATTACTTCCAAGGCATGACCTAAAGAAAAGAAATATGTAACGTAATTTATTGTAGTTACTGAGCCCAACTCTTCAATATTCTATACCAAAAATCACCTCATCTTTTAATTATTAATATCTATTTGGTGAAGAACATTTTATCTACTCTTCAAGACATGTTATGTTATTATTCATATATATTTTTTCAAATATGGTTCTCATTATTTATCAAAAATTCTGCTTTCATAACTCGTACATATATCTTTATTTTCAAAACCTGTACCAAGAATCACCCAGTTATATTTTTAAAGATTGCAAGAAAAGAATACTACTTTTCCTCATAATCAACTACTGCATTTTTTTGGGGTTACTTATTTTGAATTGAGATGAGAAATACATATCACTTTTTTGTGATATATCTTATTTATAGGGATTTTTAGAGAAAACAATCATTACTGTTTATCTTAGTATCTCCCGGATTCTTGAGATGCAGAATGTTGAGGAGTATTAAAAGAACAACTTATTTCATGTTAAAGAAAGATTATATGCTATAGAAGGTTTTTATTATTATTATTATTATTATTATTATTATTATTATTATTATTATTATTATTATTTAGTTTGCATAGAAATTTGAATGTTTTATAAGTAAAAGAGTATATATGCATGCTGATAGGATTAAAATGTATTTTATGAGATTTATAAATGTCTAATTATCTTCTTTGCCATGGTGAAAAGGTTCAATATAATGAATATTATTTCGTCGTGGAACCTCTTTGGTCATGAAATTGAATTCGATTTATTTGTTATTTGTTCAATAAGACTTTCAGAAATAAATTCAATGGAGTATCTTAGGAGGAGGATCGGTATTTCTAAATAAACATAATATTTTACAAGTAAATTATATTTTAATTAATGTTACATATATTTTGTAATTGATGTATGAATCGATTTATAAACTTAATTATATGCATAGTTTACCTTGTGGAAGAAAAATAAAGAAAATTTTAGATTTTACAAAATACTTTCAAAATTCAAATGCTAAAATAATTAAGTCATAATTCTAAGAAGATTTTTTATAATCGCGCGAAGCACGGACAAATTTACTAGTCATAAATATTAGGGAGGTAAAATGGGATCCACTCTAATAAAATTATTCGTATTACTTTTTTTTTTTTTAAGGTGTGTCAAATTAATAATAGATAAATATTATTGGATGTAGCAAGTAATATGGGACAATGAATTAAGGGTGGCCAAAAAGTTTTGAAATTAAGTTGTGGGGACTCAAGTCTTAATTATTGAGTATGGGTGACTATTTTTAGATTAAGGATTAAGGGGATAAATTTCATATCCCCAAGTTTTCAAAATTACACTTTGACCCATCTTATATAAAACCCTAAAACTAAAAAAGAAGGGGGAAAAAATGTGGCTCTGCTCTCTATTCTCCTCTCTTGGATTTTCTTTATTGTTGTTGCTTCTTGGTGCTTCTTCTTCTTCTTCATCATCATCTTCTTCATCTTCTTCTTCTTATTCATCATCTTCTTCTTTTCACTGCTTGTCGCCATTGTTGTTATTGTTCTTGTTGTTGCCGCTACTGCTGCTATTGGACTAAATTTTTGGACCAAATTTTGTTCGTATATCACTGAGCATTACTTCATAGGTGATTTTGGTAAGTAAAATTAATGATTTTTAGTTCAATTTCTCATCTGGGTATATCTGCTATTTTTTCAACAATTTTCTGTAGCGTATCCAACAACTGTTGTATTCATTTACAACAGCTGTTGGATTGTTTCCATTACTGTTAAAGTAGTTCCAACAGGTAAGTCATCTGTTGCAACAGATGAGTCATCTGTTGCAACAGATGACCTAGTTGTTGCAGCAGATGGCCTACCTGTTGGATTCATGTTACAACAGCTCAATCCAACAGCTAAGTCATTTGTTGCAACAGATGACTTACCTGTTGGATTGAACTGCAGAACCAGTAGCTCAATCCAACAGGTAGGTCATCTGCTGCAACAGATAGGTCATCTGTTGCAACAGATCACTCATCTGTTGCAACAGATCACTCATCTGTTGCAACAGATGACTTACCTGTTGGATTGAGCTGCAGAACCAGTAGCTCAATCCAACAACTAAGTCATTTGTTGCAACAGATCACTCATCTGTTGCAACAGACGACTCATCTGTTGCAACAGACGACTCATCTGTTGCAACAAATGACCTATCTATTGGGACAATGATAATGAATATAATTTTGTTGTTGTACATAGCTACTCAACTTTACTATACTATCATTATTAATATTTTTAACAAATTTCTTTAGGTACCATTAATGGAGGATTCAATAATAATAGGTGTTGATTGTTATGGTGAGTGGATCGAGAAGAACAATTGATTTATTTGGCATTGGAAGGATGGTGACATGTTAGAGACTATAGCTATGATAGTCCAAAGAGATGTATTGTATGATGATTTTATGAACTTAATCATCAGCAATTGTGGACTAAATTGCCAACCAGAAAATCTTGTCATCAGTTATATGCACAACTCTTTTGAAAATCAGAGGGTCCTACCTTTTAAGATAACCTCAAGTTCGTTTGCGTGCTTATCTGAGTGATGCAGCTAGGCCTATTTTAAGGGTGTACGTGGTTGAAAAAATAATAGAGAATCAGAATGTAGAACAAGACCAACAAGATATGCTACTTGATAAATTGGATGGTGTGGACATGAATATTCCAGATGAAGTGGAGGAGGATCAAACACCTACACCCGTTGTTGCGAGCAATACGGTGGGCAGTTCTCAATATGTGCTCCATATGTAAGACGGTTGGCCACAAAAGAACTACATGCCCTGATCAAAATGCTCCATAATTATTGTAATAGTAAATAGTCTTGTTGTTGGTTTAGTTATGAACTTGATAATTTTAACTCATTTTAGTTGGTCATGTATGTTATTTATTATATAAAATATATTTTTATTTATGGTCCAACAACTGTTGTATGTGTGGGAACTACTTATGTTGCAACATATGTTATATCTATTGCAACAGAATTAAAATTTGTTAGAATAATGAATTATGTTGCCGCAAATGATTAATATGTTGCAACAAATTATTCATCTGTTGGAAATAATCAAACAGATATAGAAATCTGTTGCAGCAGGTGTTTAATATATTTGATCATTTTCAACAAACTCTACATATGTTGCAACAGATGCATTATCTGTTGCAGCAGATGATACATCTGTTAGAAATAATCAAACAGATATACACATCTGTTGCAATAGATGACTAACCTGTTGCAACAAATAACTCATCTGTTGGAAATTATCAAACAGATATACACATCTGTTGCAACAAATGACTAACCTGTTGCAACAGATGACTCATCTGTTCGAAATAATCAAACAGATATACACATCTGTTGCAACAGATGAATGATATGTTTGATTATTTTCAACATACTCTACATATATTTGATGTGAATTACTTCATTAAATCATGATTAGTGATACATAAAGTTATTTAACTATAATTAGCCTTCAATTAATAAGTTCAATTACAATCTCAATGAATTACACAGTAATTACATGTTCAACTAAGTGTATTCGTCCTAAATAGAGTGATCAATCGACTAATTTGATTTGAATTACTTCATTAAACCATGATTAGTGATGCACAAAGTTATTTAACTGTAATTAGCCTTCAATTAATAAGTTTAATTACAATCTCAATGAATTACACAAAATATAATTAGCCGTCAATTAATAAGTTTAATTACAATCTCAATGAATTTCATAGTAATTACATGTTCAACTAAGTATATTCGTCCTAAATAGAGAGATCAATCGACTAATTTGATATGAATTGCTTCATTAAACAATGATTAGTAATAAAAAAAGTTATTTAACTATAATTAGCCTTCAATCAATAAGTTCAATTACAATTTCAATGAATTTCATAGTAATTACATGTTCAACTAAGTATATTCGTCCTAAATAGAGAGATCAATCGACTAATTTGATGTGAATTGCTTCATTAAACAATGATTAGTAATAAAAAAAGTTATTTAACTATAATTAGCCTTCAATTAATAAGTTCAATTACAATCTCAATGAATTTCATAGTAATTACATGTTCAACTAAGTATATTCGTCCTAAATAGAGAGATCAATCGACTAATTTGATATGAATTGCTTCATTAAACAATGATTAGTAATAAAAAAAGTTATTTAACTATAATTAGCCTTCAATCAATAAGTTCAATTACAATTTCAATGAATTTCATAGTAATTACATGTTCAACTAAGTGTATTCGTCCTAAATAGAGAGATCAATCCACTAATTTGATGTGAATTGCTTCATTAAACAATGATTACTAATAAAAAAAAGTTATTTAACTATAATTAACCTTCAATTAATAAGTTCAATTACAATTTCAATGAATTTCATAGTAATTACATGTTCAAATAAATGTATTCGTCCTAAATAGAGCGATCAATCGACTAATTTGATGTGAATTGCTTTATTAAACCATGATTACTAATAAAAAAAAGTTATTTAACTATAATTAACCTTCAATTAATAAGTTCAATTACAATTTCAATGAATTTCATAGTAATTACATGTTCAAATAAATGTATTCGTCCTAAATAGAGCGATCAATCGACTAATTTGATGTGAATTGCTTTATTAAACCATGATTAGAAATAAAAAAGTTATTTAACTATATTTAACCTTCAATTAATAAGTTCAATTACAATCTCAATGAATTTCATAGTAATTACATATTCAACTAAGTGTATTCGACCTAAATAGAGCGACCAATCGACTAATTTGATGTGAATTGCTTCATTAAATCATGATTAGTAATAAAAAAGTTATTTAACTATAATTAGCCTTCAATTAATAAGTTCAATTACAATCTTAATAAATTACATAGTAATTACATGTTCAACTAAGTGTATTCGTCCTAAATAGAGTGATCAATCGACTAATAGAGTCATTTATTGCAATAAATGTGTGCATCTGTTTGATTATTTGCAACATATGAGTCATCTGTTGCAACAGATGAGTATATCTGTTTGATTATTTCCAACAGATGAGTCATCTGCTGCAACAGATAAGGCATATGTTGCAACAGATGAGTCATCTGCTGCAACAGATAATGCATCTGTTGCAACAGATGACTATATCTATTTGATTAGTTTCAACAGATTAATCATCTGTTGCAACATATGTAGAGTATGTTGGAACTAATCAAACATATCATTCATCTGTTGCAACAGAAGTGTATATCTGTTTGATTAGTTCCAATAAATCAAACATATGTTGATTTGATTTATCAGCTACTGCAACACATGTTGAGTATGTTGAAAATCATTTGCAGCAGATGTCTATATCTGTTGCAATATTTCCAACAGATATACATCTGTTGCAGCAGATACATTAAAATTGTTGGAAATAATGCTGTAAATTTGTACATCTAAGAAATTAATTCATAACAAAATAAAATTCATAACAAAAAATAAATTCAAGCCATCACAAATTACATAAAATAATTAAACAAAAACATGAAAATATAAAAATTGTTATGTTGTCAGAAGCAATAATTACATAGAAATAAAAGTCATCACAAATTACATGGTCATTTGGAAACGAGCATTATTGTCCTCCGGCAAATCAAAATATTGCCCAAAGCAGCTGTCCTTAAAATAAACATCCAATTTTTATTCTCGAAGTATTTTTCTAAATGTGTCAAAGAATTTTTCATAGCCGACTTTACCACACAATCACTAGTTAAATCTGTGGCACCATCACACTGCATTCTCATAAGAAAATTATCAATACATATGGTTTTGACAAACTCTTCAGTGGAAGGGCTATTAGGATCAATGTTAACATTTAGATCATGTTGACTTTTTGATCTAAGTTCAGGATCTCTTGTGAAGCTTTCCTCTTTCTCGTGTTTATTTTCATCATCTTCTCCTTCCTCTTCTTCTCTTTCTTCATTTTTATCATCTTTTTCTACTTCATCATCTTGTACAACAAGCTCATCTAGTGGTGAATGTAGCCTAACTACTTTACTTCTTCCTTTCTTTGGAGTTGATTCACTTCCTTTTCTTTTGGGAGTCATTTTATCTACAAACAAGAGGAAAATAAAAAAGATTATAATTGATTTGTGCATCATTAAAAAAAGGGTAACCATGAATTTAACAAGTACAACATAGTAAAATAATAGTTTCAACATATGAGTGATCTGTTGCAACAGATGACTCATCTGTTGCAACAGATGACCCATCTGTCGCAACAGATAAGTCATCTGTTGGAAGAAATCAAACCAGTAGCAAGAATATTTTTGTTTCTTCCAACAGATGAGTTATCTGTTGCAACAGATGACCCATCTGTTGCAACAGATGAGTTATCTGTTGGAATAACTCTTATAATTTCATCCAACAGATGACCCATCTGTTACAATAGATGAGTCATCTATTGGAAGAAATCAAACCAGTAAAATAATAGTTTCAACATATGAGTGATCTGTTGCAACAGATGAGTGATCTGTTGCAACAAATGACTCATCTGTTGCAACAGATGAGTGATCTGTTGGAAGAAATAAAAACAGTTTCAATACTGTTTTGATTTCATCCAACAGATGACCCATCTGTTGCAACAGATAAGTCATCTGTTGGAAGAAATCAAACCAGTAGCAAGAATATTTTTGTTTCTTCCAACAGATGACTTATCTGTTGCAACAGATGACCCATCTGTTGCAACAGATGAGTCATCTGTTGGAATAACTCTTATAATTTCATCCAACAGATGACCCATCTGTTGGAATAACTCTTATAATTTCATCCAACAGATGACCCATCTGTCGCAACAGATGAGTCATCTGTTGAAAATGTTTTTACAATAAACCAACAGATGATATAGTTGTTTCCAACAGATGCTTAATATGTTCCATCATATTCTTATTCTGTTGTAACATATTACACATTTGTTGGATAATATTTTTACTATGCACATATATAAACAAGAACACCACCACCTTTTGTTCAATTTTCTCAAAACACCACCAACACCAACAACAAGCTATATCACACTAAGAACACCACCACCACCAACACTAACAAGTTATAACATCTCTTGAACAACACCAATATTTTTACCAATACACCAACAACAACAACAACACCAACAAAACTAAGAAAACCAATAAAACCAAGAACACCAACAACAATAAAAAAAATTTAAAAATAGGGCACCAAGAACACAAGCAACACTAACACCAACAAAACAAAACTAGGGCACCAAGAACACAAACAACACCAACAAAACAAATAACACCGAGAACACCAACACTACCAACAACACCAACAACACCAACAAATACCAACAAACCAAAGTGAAGTGATTCAATACAACAACACAAACAACAAGACAAAATTGTCACAACAGATATCTCCGAAAAAAGTCAAAATTCAAGTTTTACTATTTTTACAATAATTTTTGAGAACAAGAGCAACAACAACAACAAAAAAATTATATTTCACTTAGAAAAGATACCACATTTACATCAACCACCATATTAAGAGAACAAATACCACAAATTAGGATTTTTTCGGATTCTTTTTTTTTTTTGAGCATCAAATCTCAAAATTGTTAACCCATACTTGAAGAGAATACAACTACAGTTCTTTTTTTTCTTCATTAACTAAAAAGCCCTAATTTTTTGAAAACCAACAAAAAGAGAAGTCCTTACCTGCGAAGAGAGAGAAATTGACGGCTACAAGGGAAGAAGGAAGGATGAAGAAGCCGAATAATGAGTCGCCGGAGATTTAAAGTCGACGAAAAGCTTGCCGGCGGCGATCTGTTGGGAAGCTTTTGGAGTTCTGTTAGAAAGAGGAGGAGAGAGCAGAGAAAATATTTGAAGAGAAAGAGGAGAAGTGGGTGTCAATATTGGATTCTTTTATTTTTATTAGACATTAAATAAGTTGTGGATTGTTTTGTATTTTTGAAAAGATTAACAAGTTTTAAAAATATTAATTGAATCTCCAATTAACCTAATTTAACTTTTAATTGTGTTTGACTTGTTCCCTTGGTCAAGAGTCACCAAAAGTTAAAACACCTTTTGTTTAATCTTCTGAAGTAATATTGTATATACTCTCGAGTTTACTATTTGAAAGTGGTCGAACACTGGATGACTAGAGTTGAGCAAAAAGGTTTTTGCTCGAGGGTATAGAAACCCTATAAGCATTACGGTGTTGAAAGTTTGTTGTACAAGATGACGGCAGTGTCGGAGCTCACCGATGACATTGTTCGGAGCATGACCATAGGAGCCGTTTTCTCAGATTTTGTGAGTTTATCCTTCGACGTCTATACATACAGATTTATATCCAATTCAATGTCGGCAAAAAGAAGAGTAACTCGCCTGAGATTCTAAATCAATCAATTAATCCAAGCTAGTTGTGGTAGGTTCTGTATATTTATCTGAGGGGAACACATAACTGACAGGATTGATAAACATACTCTTGCAAAGGATAATTCTACTTTTTTTTTTTTTTTACCTAATAGTAGCGGAACATCGTTAAGCCAAAATACACGGGCTAGTTCAGGAAAGAGCAATTAGCGCACACACTGGCAAATACAGAATGTGAATATTGAAATATCAAAGAATATATTATTATTATGATTATTTTTTGGTGTGATATCGCACCTCAACTCATCTACCAAGCAAGCTGTCGACCAGGGCTGCAGCAGGTGGGTTCATACCAAGTGTTGTAGACCGTTGTTACTTCAATGCCTGGGGGCTGTCAGAACTGATTTTTGTTGAAGTAACATCATTACATTATGGACTTTTGAGTTTGAGATGATAGATAGAACAGGGTCAGGGCAGTGTTTTTGGTCTATTGTAGATCAAGTGGTGTCCGATGAGTGGTTGTTAAACTATCACATCCTATAATATTGAATTCTTACCAATTTAAGTATGTCCTAAGAGCAATATCAAGGTGCCATTTGTTGTAGCTATTTAGGCATTTTCTTGTTTGCAGAAAACTTAGTACTTTCTGTGATGCCAAATATATCTATTAGCAATGACGTGCACTCTCATGTAGACTTTGAAATATCCTATTTCAGTGAGAATCTAATAGCTTATTCTACTGCTTTTGCTACTTTGTAGCATTTACCTTCTCGCTTCCATGTAAATGGTCCAGGTGGTTAAAGTAGTTATAGCATTTTCTTGGACTCTGGAAAAATGACATACCAGAAATGATTGAAGAAAGAGGAACAAAGATGCATTCAGGCTAACAACGTAATAAAAAAAGAGTGCATCGGAAATTGGTTAACTTGGTCCTATGTCTACCAGCCCTCTCTCCTGGATGCATTTATTTAGCTGCAGTTTAATTGCAAATAACTTGTTGAAGATGGAAATCAATGATGCTTTCTACTTTCAATATGTGATCAAAGAAACCCTTTATCCTGATTTGGATAGAGATGGTTAATGATGACTAGTTGTAAGCAGACCTAGGGACAGATCCATACTTTTGAGCTCAACCTACACATTCATGCTCTTTTATGCTACATCACACTTTTAATCTTTCACAACCTTTTCTTTTTCTGAGTTCTGACCGTTATACTATCTTGTAGCTTTACTAGAAATTCAGCACTGTGTGAGATGTTCTTATCGATAATGTAATACTTTTTCAGGATATATAATATTATGTATCGCTGTATCAATCTATTAATTTTAGCTTTGGATCTATGGAAACCTTGCTTTTACCCGCGCATATCTCTTTCTTTTAGGGTGGGCAGATAAACTCACTTGATTTTCATCGGAAAGAAGATTTGCTGATAACTGCAAGTGAGGATGACTCAATTCGACTTTTTGACATTGCCAATGGGAAGTAAGTTGCAAGAAAAGTTCTTCGTGTAACTTTCCTTTGTATTGTCCACTTACAGTATTGTGTTAGGTCATGATTCATGTCAAATTAGTAGATTAAACATCATACATCATTCATCAATATGAAATTTATAGTGTCATCTGAGATTGGAGTTGGTTTTCCAGAACAGTACTAGAATAAGAAAAAGCATAGCAACAATCCTTGAATATGTTATTGTTAAAAGCATAACCACGGTTCAAACCTTGAGCCTCGTCTTTGTCGACTTTATTTAAAGACTTGGTAAATCTCCAACAGAGCATTACCCATTTTGTGGGCTTATCAGGTTTTGCCAACAACATATTCTTCCAGCTTGCAAATTCTGACAATGGCTTCATGTTTTTAAGTACTACCCCTCCGTTCCAGTTTATGTGACGCGCTTTTGGTTTTAATCCGTTCAAAAAAGAACGACACGCTCCTAAATTTTGGATCAATTTATTTTATACTTCCCATTTTACCCTGAGAAGCTTTTATAACCACACAAATATTATGGCTTGTTTGATGCCACAAGTTTCAACAATTTTATAGCCTCACAATTGCTATGTGATACGGGTGGGACAAGCTCCACAAGTACACGACCTTTCACACGAAGCCAAGCTCGGGAGTTACAAAAACTCCAAGCCTTGTTCATGCAAATGGCCGTGTGTGAGTTGGTCATTGAACCCCCAAAGGATCTAAATGTTTTAAGTGTGAAGTGGGACCTTGGAGTGTAATAAACTTACACTCCAAGGGGGCGGCAGATTGGAGAAGGGCAAAGTAGTCTTTTTGGCTTCATTTTACCTTGTAATATAAATAGAACACATTAGGGTTATTTTGAGTAGTTCTTCCATTAATATTTTGAATCACAAGACTTGTAATATTTTAGGTTCTCTCTCTCTCTCTCAAAACAGCCCACAAGAAGAGAGACACTTGTGTTGCATTTTGGCTAGAAACAAGGATCTTGAGGTCATTGAGTTCCTCTTGGTCTAAGTAAGAACTTGGTGTTTATATTCATTAGTCTTAGGGTCCTTTCTTGATGTTAGGGTTCTTAGTCTCTTGAATATTATATGTCAAGTTAACTATCTTTTTATTATCTTGTTGTTGTTGTGTTTGAGATCTTGAAGTCTAGTGAAGCCGTGTGGGGCTCTTTCGATTCACTAGCATTGTTGTTTAACTTGTTAATCTTGTGTTGGTTGGCTGATTTCGTGGCTGGTTGTTGCATATTGTGTGTTGTGGACTTGATCTTGTATCACTATGACATATTTCAGACCACAAGTTTCAAAAGTCTCCTTGTCTTTCTTAAACTCTGTGCAGACTCAATCTATGTCAAATTGGCACAGAGTAAGTATTAAATTAATTGACTTTTGTGCTGTTTTGAAGTAAAGTTTTTGAAGCTAGTGAATTTTTACCATATTTAAAGGGTATATACACAGATTATGTCATCATCTGGCATTATGTGTTTATAGTTCCCTATCGTTGTCTTTTTCTTTGTGATTATGTATTTTAAAAAAGCCAAATATATTCTGAAACTTAATATCCTTAATCAGTATAAGTTGTTACTACGTGGGCTTAAAAATTAAAGCTGTGAAGAACTTATAGTGTAAGAGCATTTAGAAAGTTATAGGTTCACAGGAAGACTGCATTAGGCTGCTGTAGCCATTCCATAGAGAAAGCTAACTTTATAGACAAAAAAGTGGCTGAAAAAGTTTCAATCATCTTTTAACTGCACCATTGGTTCATTAGATGGCAAACTAAGAACTTCACTTCCGAAGGTGGCCATTATATCAGAACAAGAGTGCAAGGACTTGAACATGGTAGGTGTAACAGAGGTGATTTTTTCCGATTTCACTGCTGCCAGGCAGTCGCACAACACTGCACAACTTCAGCCACACACGCACATAATCGTCTAGGGACTTAGAATATTTTCAGGAAACAATGAACAAGCTAGAACACAAAGCTTTACAGGAATAATCCCAACCTTTTATTATCTGTCAGATACATACAAAGGAATTTCGAAATTTGGAAGGCTTAAAACTGAATAATGCCTTAGCCAAATTTCTCCTACAAAAAGGAATCTGCCCAACGACAGTTACAAAGGGCAGGGGGGTGCCTGGTACATGCCGGCTTACAGAAAATCAGGAACACTATGGTAAGACTAAAAAACTGCCTAAGAGAGCAGTTGAACCCGTTTTGAATTTCAGCCAACTGGCCCATGTGCCCTGCGCACGGACAACTGCCCCATGTGCCCCACAAATGGCCAGTGGACCACATGCTATGCGCATGCCTATGGCCTTAGCCTTCCAACACTTAGCATATTTCCCAAACATCTTCCGAGCCTATGCCTTGCCTATGTCATACGAGCGTGCCTTGCACCCTTCCAGCTCATGCCGACGCACCTTCCCAGTCGAGTCATCCCACTGCCTGTACGCAATTCCTTTAGGTGCCCAGCACCTGTCCTTTGCCCACACTCGTTCAAGGTTGCCTTACCAACACCAGACACCTTGACTTAGCTGCACACCATGTCATAGACATACATCCCCGTTACATTGCTTCCGAAGCCCACGAGCGCCCATGTCAAGGAGCAATGTACAAGCCCTTGACACGTCTCTGTCGACATCGGTCATGTTCGAACTTGGGGTCTAACAGTAGGCCTATATGAGACTATTTAGGGAAGTTAAAGGACCCTTGTCTGGAGGGTTTTTAAGCATGAAAAGCAACTTTGACATAATATTTAAGCTATGTTGAGAAGCTTGACTGAAAATATTTCGGGCTGGGGCGATCTATTGGTGTCCTCTTGACTGCCACTGATTTATTTTGATTGTTGATTATGTACCAAGGAAATGCTCCCAAGCCTTTGATCCAGTGGTAAGAGCGCATTATGTAATGTGTGGGTTAGGCACATTTCACAGGTTCGACCTTACCATAGACAAAGCCTAGTATTGAATGGAGAAGGGTAGAAGGGCAAACCCATCATACACCGAGTTTCAAACCTTGTGCCATTGGATCTAGGGGATTTCTCGGTTATAAAAATAAATGTACCAAGGAAATGTGGTTGAGATACTGGTTCAAATTCATTTCCAAATTATCTTCACTGTCTATCATTATGGGAAAGTCTGTCAATGATGGAATCTAGTGTTCGTACTAGTCCCACATTTGACAAAATAGCTATTAGGTTGGGGGAGCATATAATGACCTTGTGCGTATTTCTCCATTTTGAAATGCTTTGTACGACTTAGGCTTTAGACTGATTCAAGACCTGATTCTGTTTGGTCCTTAAGCAAGTTTTATCTTTTCCATAATGCAACTAATGTCTCCATGAGCTATCTTAACTAGACCAGAATATGTAGTTCCTTTAAGTTCTTTTTCACCTTCAGGTTGCTGAAGACTACATATCATAAGAAGCATGGAGCTGATCGAATATGCTTTACCCACCACCCTCATTCTGTTATATGCTCTTCAATACATAACTTGGATTTGCATGGAGGTGATTCTCTTTGGACCAACTTTTGATTTTGAATTACATGAAAGGATACTTTACATGTTGCTTTTTGTCTGCTTCCAGAGTCTTTGCGGTACCTATCCATGTACGATAATCGATGCCTTCGTTACTTTAAGGGACATAAAGAGAGGTAGGTGCTTTTTTCTTGGGATGTATCTCTGAATGATTGGAAGAATGTGATTTCTGCAGAAATATGGGGATTGATGAGGGACTACCTGATCTTTTTATGAATGCTTACTATGTAAAAACAGCTGAAATGGGTCTACACGTGCCTAGAATGCTTGATTTACTGATTTATCTTTACGAATTTGTTCAAACAAATTTCATTTGGCTTAAAAAAGATGTTATGGAGATTTAATCCTGTTCTCTCCCAATAAAATTAAAAATTGTTAGAATGTAGAAGAGAAATGAATCCAAGGGTGAGGACGAGATGCCATACAAAATAAATATAACAAACTTTTAATGGGTGACACTTCAGCTCTATTTTATGTACAGTAACAGTCACCGGTTGACATTATTCTTTTCCTTTCGTCTCTCTTCCTACCACATGATTTTGACATAATGATTTTCTTCAAATCTGTTACTCTTACTTGGATGCAGGGTTGTGTCACTGTGCATGTCTCCGGTTAATGACAGCTTCATGTCTGGTTCTCTTGATCATAATGTCAGAATATGGGATCTTCGCGTAAACGCTTGCCAGGTTGGCATCACATCTTTTATGGAATATACCTAGTCTTCAATTATCAAAGATATATTAGACTTGTCTTAGGCCTCTTTTGTTTCCATTAAGATCATCATTCACTTTTTTCCAGAAAATTATTTCACTTTATTTGAAAAACAGTGTTTGGCCATGAAAATTCCAAATACAACTTGAAGTTGTATTTGGAATTTGAAAAACAACCAAAACCTTGTTTTCACTTTTTTTTTTTTTTTTAAAATTCTAAATTTCATAAAACCCCACTTAAATTATATTTCATGTTCAAATCATATTTTATATATTTTTTAAAAATACATTTAAATTCTAAATACTAACCGCAAAAATTATGGCCAAACACAACTCCAACTTTGAATATTCCAAATAAAGTGAACTTTTTTTGGTTTTCATGGCCAAACACTTACTAAGACTTCTGAATCTAAATACACATCTAAATATTAAGTCGTCTGAATCTGAGTACACATTTAAATATTAAGATGTGCATTAAGATCTAGATTCTGAATCTGAATGCACATTTGAATAGTAAGATGTGGTCTCTAGATCTGAACACTGAATGATTAGGACTGTTTGTTTTCAATAGCTGAATGTGCATATGGAATTAAATCCTAGATCAATAAAATATTATACACATTCATTTCAACAAAATAAATTTATTTTTTGATAGAAAATAATATTTTTAATATTTTTATTTGATAAAAAAATTGTTCTATCAAAAATGCAAATAAAATTTATATATCAATATATAAAATTATCGTAACAAGGTAGACAAATATGCCCTCAATTTAGGAACTCCTTCAATGGCCTTGAGCAATGCTGCGCTCGCAGCTTCTGCTCGTCTTTCTTTTCTTGTGGAAGCACATTCTTCTCCTTCTTATCTTCAAAAAACTTGTCTTCTCCCTTCTTCTGCTTCTTCTCAAACTGTTTAGAATAATACTTATCATCAATCTTCTCCTAATTAACCCCAGAAACATCAACCTTCATCGAAGTACGAATAACATTAGCTTGATTGTTTCTTGTTACTTGCCCGTTTAAGCTTAATGAGGTCCTTTGAGATGTGTGAATCAGGCTACCAGAGTTCTTGATAAACACCAATACACCCAAAAGTATTGTATAAAGATCATGAAAGCTTATCAGTTCAAAAGGGGCAACCCGGTGCACTAAAGCTCCCGCTAAGCGCGGGGTCCGGGAAGTGCCGGACCACGAGGGTCTATTATATGCAGTCTCACCTTACATTTCTGCAAGGGGTTATTTCAACGGTTTGAATCTGTGACCTCCTGGTCACATGGCAACAACTTTACCAGTTACTCCAAGGCTCCCTTTCAAGCTTATCAGTTCAAGTGGTGAGAAAAGAGAGAGGCGTGAAAACCTTGCCGAGAAGAGAAGCAGAGAGACGTAAAATCTTGTAAAATAAATGTAATACTTTTAAAGAATCTGAATGGTGTTAAGATTCCGTTACAGATCTGATTCATTCAGGCTCATTAAGAGGCTTTATAAGGAAACAAAACAAACACACTTGACAGCCCAAATTTGAATGATTAAGATTCAGACCTTAAAAACACACTTAATGGCCTCAATATGAATGATTAAAATTTAGACCTCCATTAAGTGCAACCAAATGAAGCCTAGTGACTTTAGTGGGCTTCTAGGGGTGGTGGGGTGGGGTGTAATGACCAACTTGCTTAAACTTTGAGTAATTCATCAGGTACCTATTACCTCTCCCTTAAATGAGAAACCTAGTGTGTGTTTTTTAACTCTGTTACGATTTGAAGTCTAGTCTCAGATGGTCCATTCGAACTTCATTAGCTATTAGGTCACACCCTCTGAGGAAAGTTCAATTACACGATTTAATATAGGAAAAAGGTGTTATTCGACACATATTCGTAATGAAATGTTCTTCCTTAATGCCACAAAATGTACTGAGTGGTGCTAATCCTTTCCAATGAAACGAAACCAAGAGAAAATGACTAATTAAATGTGCTTTCAGACAAGTTGAGGAAATTAGGACAATCTTTTGTAGAACCGGAAACCGCATACATTTATCATTTAAGGTTGAGTTGTTCTCTCTGAACTGCTCTTTACAATTATAACTGTGGTTCCCACTTATGGACTTTGCAATAGTGTTTTCAGAAGCAAGAACCACAAAAACTGACAAGGGTCCTAGGGCTTTAAGCAGGAAGCGCAGTGTGCTTCATTGAAGTGAAACACAATTTAAAAAAGAATATCAAATTGAATATGGCACAAATAAAAAGAATAACTAAATAAACAAGAGCTCAAATAAACAATATCTATCAGCAAATCTTTCAATTTTAAAAATAGCTAATAATACTCCATGGGACAAGGAAAATCAAAAACCTAAATTTTTAGCGCTTTAAAGCTTAGAACTCCTATTCTTTATCCAAATTGTGTAAATCTTCTTCATCATCATCCTTATATTTCTCATCATCTTCTTCTTCCTCTTTAAATTCATCAATTAGGCATCATCTTATAGCTACTTTTTTCTCTTTTTAGGCAAGCTTAACCAATCCCCTCCCCCCCCTTTTAAGTTCTCGATTCCATTTACTTCATCAACATTACCCCAAGTAAAATTAGTTTCTCCCTCAAAATACTTCATCCTCATGATTTTTAGACACTCCAGTTCACGCCATTAATTAGCTTCATCAGTATCTTCCAAAAAATTGAATCAATTACATTATGAGACTTGCATTGATGTTTTAATTATCTATCGGATTTAATGAACACTCATTGAAACCCTTTAGTTCGAGTTTACCCCTCTTCTTTGTATGAATCTGCAAATGAAGTGTCGTAAGTAATATACTAAATCTTTCTTCTTACATGTTCAAACACACTCTAATTTCTCACATGCGGATGAGCTACAAGTTAGACTTAGAATTTTGATCACCAACCTTTTTAAGTGTGAAGTGGAAGAACCATATTGAAACCGCCGTTCAATTATAGAACAAATCTTATAAAAAATTATAAATATTAGAATATATAATTTAAAAGTTAAAATCGAAAAGCCATTGGAATTACCTTTGACCTCATTAGTCTATGTCTAATGGCCATTGATATTTCGACAAGTTTGTCTGCTTGCTTATATTTAGTAAATTCATTCAATATAAGTCATACAACATTTTGTTCACTAATATTAGGGACCAACTTAACAAGAATTTAAAGACCCCCCCCCACCTTATTCTTCCAACTCAGAATTATCATAAAAGAGTGCAGGAACAAAATATTTGCAGCTGCATGCAAAGGTTGTGAAGTTGATCCGACCATCTTTGATCATTGATCTAAAATACTCTTCCATATTTCTCCTCACTGTTAAATACCACTTGAATAGCTTTTTTGGCCCGATCCACAACTTTAGAGATGTTGCCCATTGGTAGTTTTTGCTCCCTATCCACCAAACAAAGTAATTTAATCAAGGCACCTCTAAGTGCATGAACAACATTATTTCAAAAGGTCACTGATGAAAAAATATTATTCCAAAAGGTTGACATTGAAATAGTTTTTTTCAGTGTGTTTTCCCAGTTTCCTTTGCAAATTTACTGGTGTTGTATTCAATAGGAGTGAACATCTTTCTCAAGTTGTTCTTTTGCTTGTGAATCCTTTGAAAGGTCTAGAAAGCAATTGCAGATCTTGTGAAAAAAATGTTCACTTCTATTGAAACATGACAATACAGGTAAACCAGCCAGGACACGACCTTCAACTGCTTTCCTTAATCTTGCAAAAGATTTATAAGCAACAACGACAACAACAAACCCAGTATATTCCCACAAAGTGGGGTCTGGGGAGGGTAAGTGTACGAAGTCCATATCACTACCTCAGAGGTGAGATAGAGAGGTTGTTTCCGATAGACCCCCGGCTCAAGACAAAAACAGTACAAAAATGAAATAGTAAAGGAACACGAAACAACAGGTATTAACACGCCAGATAATAGCATAAACAAGACTAGCACCAAGTAATAGGTAGCAAAAATCACCTATGGGCTACGTTTATGAAGTTATGAATAGGTCAAGGAAATCATTCAAGTGACATTTTACTATGAGGAGAAACAAAAAATAGTCTATTTTTTGTTGATCAAAGGTGGTTAGATCAACTTCATCAACCTTTGCATGCATGTGGAAATATTTTGAACGTGTCACTCTTTTGATGATAATTCTACGTTGGAAGAACTAGGTGGAGAAGTGTGAGAGGGATTCTTTAAATGTTTCTCTTAGTTGGTCCCTAATATTAGTAAACAAGATGTAATATCGGATGAGTTTACTAAATACAAGCAAGCCGAAAAATATTTTTAATTTCCAATGGTTATTAGACAAAGAAAGATGAGGTCACCAGGTAATTCCAATGGTTTTAAAGTTATTTCCTTTTACTTATTATTTTCTTAAATATTTGCTCTAGGTCTCAATATGGTTCTTTTACTCGACAAACAAAAAATTTGCCATCAAACTTCCATGTTTACCTGTAGCTCGTCTGAATGTGATAAGAGGAAAGATTTAGTATATTCAGAAGATGAATAGACTCGACCTAAAGTGTCTCAATGATTTAGTGTTCATTAATACAATAAACAATTAAGACGTCGTACAAGACTCACAATGTAATTGATCCAATTTCTTTGGACAATATTGATGAGGCTAATGAATAGCTAACTAGAGTCGATGCGGATGAAGAAATATTTGATGGAAAATGTTAGGATCTTTGGGGAAGGATCGAGTCACAAGGCGATATATAAATTTAGCTCGTTAAAGGGAGTCCGAAACCTTAGAGTTCAATGGAAGAGAGAACTCCGATCTCTTCAGCTCGTTGAAGGGAGGCTAAACCTTAGAGTTCAATGGAAGAGAGAACTCCGATCTCTTCCTTTTTGCTAAAATATGACTTATTGATTTATTCTTCAAAAACCCCTTTAAATAGGAGTCATGTTACAACAATAGTCTAATCTTTATGAAAGTAGGAAACATAAAACCCTATTCTAGAAAGTCTAACCCTTATGAAAGTAAGAAACATAAAACCCTATTCTAGACTAATAACGATAACTAACATAAATTCTATTCGATAATAATAAATAAAGTTACTTAAAATATTATTAAGAGAGCTTAATTAATTTTACTTCCACGCATCCACAACAGAAAATATGAATTTACTTGGGGTAATGCTCGTGAGGCAAGTGGAGTTGAGGTGAACTTTTATGATTTAAGGGTGAGTTCAAGCTTACTGTTGAAAATTGCTTATGTTACTGCTCATTTACTAGAATTATAAGCATTTTAGTTGTAGGAGTCGTCTAGGAGGAGTCTTTTTTTAAACGGAAAAGGGCCTAAAATGCCCTTCACCTATTGAAAATGGTGCAAAAATGTCCTCCATCTACCTTTTGGCTCTATAATGCCCTTCACATCCACCTTTGGGCTCCAAAATGCCCTTCACATCTACTTTTTAGATTTAATTTCTTAAATTAATATTTTTTTTTTAGAAATATATTTTTTTAGAAAAATCAATATTTTTTTTTCGTGAAATCTATTTTTTAAATTTCTTGAGATGCAAAGTTGTTAAATAAATTTTATATAATCAATTTCTTCTACTAATTCTTTTTTCAATTAATAATATAACTAATGCATTTAATCTTTCTTGTAACAAAGTACTCTAGATATATCAAACTACTTCTAATAATTATTTCTTTTTATATAAAAAAATAATTTTTCTACAAATAGTATTTAGTATTTTTTAATAATAAATATATAATTTATTATTTCTAAAAATAAGGCCCCTCAAATTTGGGGGCCTAAGGCGATTGCCTTTTCTTGAAAGGGAGGAGCTGACACTACACTGAATACAACATTTTTTATTTATTTAATATTGAGGATGTTAAATAAAGGACATTTTGGAGCCCAAAGGTAGATGTGAAGTGCATTTTGGAGCCTAAAGGTGGATGTGAAAGGCAATATAGAGCCAATAGGTGGATGGAGGGCATTTTTGCACCATTTCCAATAGGTGAAGGGCATTTTAGGCCCTTTTCAGTTTTTTAAATTTAGTTAGATAAGTTTAGTTGAGATATTATAGGCTTATGCATTTTTTTTGTTTTCAATTTGGCTATTTAAAGCCCTCCATGCTTAATAAAGTTCAAGAGAGAAAATTTATCTTTCTTTCAACCTTTTTTCGCTGCACCATCCTTTAAAAAACCAACAATTGTATCCAGAGTCTCACTTGTCTTACTAGATATGTGAATTCATTCTAATGAACTCTTTTCAAATCGTTTCAAACCGTTTTTTCAAACATGACGGGCATCAGTCTCTATTTGAATGCTCTACATATTTTCACGGGTGAAAATTATCAGATTTGGTCAATGAAAATGAAAGCATATCTTGAAGCCTATGATCTGTGGAAAGTTGTAATGGCAAGTAGACCCTTACAACCACTCCCTACAAAGCATACCCTTGTGCAAATTAAAACTCATTCAGAAGAGAACCAAAAAATACAAAGCCAAAACTATAATTCAAAATTCATTTGTAGATTCAATTTTTTCTATAATCGTTACTTGTGAGACAACAAAAGAAACTTGGGAAAAGCTAAAAAAAAAGAATACCAAGGAAGCGGCCGTATCAGACAAATACAAATTTCGAATTTGAAATGGGATTTTGAATTTCTTAGGATGCAAGACTGCAAGAGGATGAAACTATCACCAAGTATTTTGACAAGATTTCTGTGATTGTTAATAGAATTAGGTTGCTTGGGGAGGATTTCAAAAATGACAGAATAGTTGCAAAAGTATTTGTGACAGTTCCAGAGAGCTACGAGTCTAAAATCTCCTCTCTAGAAGAGTTTAAGGATTTTTCAATGATCTCTGTTGCAGAATTAGTAAGTGCTCTTCAAGCACAAGAGCAAAGAAGATCCTTCAGAAAAAACAATGTTATTGACGGTGCTTTTTATGGCCCAAACAAAAGGGACGAGATTAATTATCCTCTTTGCAAATATTGCAAAAAGAAAACACACCTAGAAATTCTTTTGTTGGTGGAGACCTGATGCAATTTATGAAAATTGCAAACAAACAAGCCATGTTACAAGAGTGTGCAAGTTCAAAGATGCTCAAAGCAATTCTTAAGTATAAACAACCGAAGCAGTATCCAAGGAGCAACTTTTTTAGATTGCAGTAAAACGAAGGAGGAGTGTTGGAATTGTTATGTTACTGCTGATTCACTAGAATAATAAGTAGTTTGGTTATAGGAGGAATCTTTGTTTAAATTTAAGTTTTGTTAGATGAGTTTAGTTGAGATACTATAGGCTTTTTGAATAATTTTTTGTTTTCAAGTTGGTTATCCCATGCTTTAGTAAAATTCAAGAGAACATTTCAATCATACTACCAACCTTTTTTTGCTGCACCATCTTTTAAAAACCAACACTTTTCTTGAAAGAAAAAAGAAGTAGCTACAAGACAAGTCCTAATTGATGAAGTTGACGAGGAAAAAGATGATGAAGAATATTTTGACAATCTCGATGAAGAATAGGAGTTCTAAACTTTGAAGTGCTAAACAATTTGGTTTCGGTTTTGCCCGTCTTATGGAGGATAATAAGCTACTTTCTAAATTGAAAGATTTGCTAATAGGTACTCCCTCTGTTTCAATATTTTTGTCTTGGTTTGATTTGGCACGGAGTTAGAAAATAAAGAGGATTTTTGAATCTTGTGGATTTAAACTAAAGATGTGTGTAAATTACTAAAATGTTCTTTGAATCTTGTTGGTCTTAAATGTGCCAGGTAGGATGTTGGGTGTAAATAGTTACTAAATATAGTAAGTGACATTCTTTTTGAAACAAATTAAAAAGGAAAGTAAGATAAAAAAGTGAAACAAAGGTAGTATTATTTTTTTCTAGTTCTTGTTTACTTGGTTATTTTATTAGCGCAATGTTTATTTGATATTCTTTTAAAATTGTCTTCAATTCAATGAGGCGTGCACTTCACTTAAAGCCTCGTCACTTTTTTGCGCTTCTAAAAACACTGGTTTTTAGGAGAAAAAAAAAAGTTGGTTCATAACTGCATTTTATTTGAATACTCCCTCCGTCCCATTTTATGTGGCATACTTTTCTTTTTGGTCCGTCCCAAAAAGAATGTCATATTTCCTTATTTAATAACTTTTTAAAAGCACAATTACTCTTTTACCCATATTGGTCCTACTTAATTAAAAATAATAGCAGTACATTTTTAATAAAGGGCAATTTAGTAAACATCACCAAGTCTTCCCTTATTTATTAAACTCCGTGCCCTGTCAAAGTAGGTCACATAAAATGGGACGGAGGGAGTATTATTTTTAGATTACTTAGACTAGGAAATCATTGATCTGAAAAAAGTGTATTTACAGAATCATTTTGCAAGTCACGGAATAGGTTGTATATCAATGCTTATTTCTCTATACTGTTCAAGGTTGGACTTGTGTGTTAGTTAACTGTTGGGTTATTATGCTTGTTATGCTCATGTTTTGATGATTGACAAACTTCATCACTGGAACCTGGTCCATACATGTCTGCTTGTCATTCATGTTCTGACGTAAGGTACCCACGTAGATCAGGAGAGTAGCAACGATATACCTGTTGTACTCAAGAATAACCAAGAAAGACACATTTAAGAGCACAAGGGGTTAATTTATCTTCTCCGAGGGTGAAGTTATGAACAAAACATGTACTCCCAAAGACACGAGGGGGAAGAGAGTAGAGAGGTGATTGAGGAAACAATACTGGATAGGGAATTTGATTTTGAATGGAAGTTGAGGGCATCCGATTAATTAAATAGCAAAATGCCATAACTGCATCGCCCCAAAAAACACAGCGGAACATGGGATTGAATGAGAAAAGTGCGAGCAGTCCCGATGAGGTGCCTATTCTTCTTCTCTGCTACTCCATTTTGTTGAAGGGTATTCGGACAAGCTGATGAATAATTTCTTGATGAGTCATAAATTGTTGAAATTGGGAGGACATATATTCTAAGGCATTATCACTATGAAAGGTAAAAATAGAGACACCGAATTGATTTTGTATCTCAACACAATAACTCTTGTATATAGGAAACAATTCAGAGCGATCTTTCATTAAGAAAATTCAGGTACATCTTAAATAATCATTAATGAAGCTAACAAAATAACGAAACCCTGAGGTAGAACTGATTCTACAAGGACCCAAAATATCAGAGTGAACTAAGGAAAAGATAGACTCTGCACGATTCTCAGTACTACGTTGAAAGGTAATTCGAGTGTGTTTCCCAAGTTGGCACAAATCACAATCTAATGTGGATAGACTAGACAAACTAGGCACCATCTTTTGTAGTTTGAACAAACTAGGATGTCCTAAACATTTGTGAATTATGTCCGGAGAATCTGCAATTGGACATGCTATGGTGGAGTTAGGAGAGGTAAGGTAGTAAAGGCCTTGTGATTCATATCCTACACCAATTGTTTGTCCCGTACTACAGTCATGCATGATAAAAGAGTCCTCCAGGAATAGTATGCCACAATTTAAGGCACGAGTCAATGAACTGACCGATGCAACATTAAAAGGACAACCAGGGACATAAAGAACAAAATTTAAAGTGACAGAGGATAGTGGAGTAGCTTCTCCAACTCCTTTTGCTTTGCTTTGGTTACCATTGGCTAAAGTGACAGTTGGAAGAGACTGTGAATAAACAATATTTGATAGAAGTGATTTATCACCAGAAATATGATCAGAAGCGCCAGAGTCCACAATGCATGATTCAAAGGTAGGAGATTGTGCAGTTGAGGCTACTGGTAGAGATATCTGCTTACTTGCTCGATACTGAAGATACTCATTATATTCCTTTTCAGATAAATACACCCATTGATTACCTGTGGTGTTAGACTGAGCAACATGAGCATTTTTAGGTGGTCGACCATGCAAAGAATAGCATATTCCACGAGTATGTCCATGCCTATTGCAGTAACTAAACTTAGATCGAGAATAGTATACGTCACGAGTATGTCCAAGCCTTTTACAATAACTACACCTAGGTCGAAATTTTCCAAAACGACTTCCCCCTCGTCGATTCTTTATGGATTGGGACGTTTGATTTTCTGATCTCCTCATTAAGTGTTCGGAAGTGATCATAGGGCTTGAACTTCCGATTCCCATATTTTTTTAGCCAAAAATATCACACCCAAATGACATCTTGTGAATTTTGACTTGAAAACACCAAGAAATAGAGATCTATATGTCTGATTTTGCTGGAAAACTCGCCGGGAAAAAGGAGTCGCCAGAACCCTAGAAATCGCCGGAATCCTAATTTCACCGATCGGAATCTGGAAAAAATTACAGGAATATGGTCGGAATACCTGGACGAATCTCTGATACCATGTAAGGAAAAATATTATTGAATTGTTGTATCTAAATTATTACGTTGAGACCATATTTATAGACACTACATTAGACTCCTTTTCCAACTAAGATTATATATAATATTCCTATCCCTACTCATATTCTAACAGGTACCACTCTAGAGGAATGTGAATGTGTTGAAAAGAAGGGATGTGTGGGTTCAACCTCCACTGTGTCATGTTTGATCACTGCTCAGGAGAAAATCACCTTGGAGTTAGAGAAAATAACTGCCTTAGTGGCTGAAAAGGACTCTGAAATTGCAGTTCTTAAGGCTACCAAGGAACATGGTACAACTTCAGGTGCTTCAGCAGCTCGTAAGACCCAAAATGATCAACTTGTAGCTGAAATTGCTGAACTAAAGAAGAAGGTTGCTGATCTGACTAAGCAAATTATTGATGACAATCGTGCTGCTCTGAGACATATTGATCAATTCATGTTCAAACAATCCTCCTCCTCCTCTTAAAGTCTCCTATGTCCTTTCCTTGTTTCAACCTGGTTTTGATTGTGGCACTGTGTATTGTTTTTGAATTTTCTTTCTGTAAGACTTGGATATTAACTGTAGTTTTTGTGTGCTTTAATCAAATTCTCTTTGTTTGCCTATGAGTCTGTTTTCTTCATGTATGTTAGCTTATGCTTGTTGGGTTATCACCTATGTTGCGCGGACTCTTCGGTTTTGCAGCCGAACCCGTCTCGACACGAGACTGACGCGGGTGTGGGTGCTTCCGCCATCTCAGATTCGGTCAAACGATTTCGGATACGTTGACCAAAATCAAAACAAATTTGGGGGGAAACATTAGATAACTCTATGCAGAAGATTAGCTAACTTAAGTAACTTGATAGTTGACAATACTTTTTGTTCTGTTAGTTATGAATTAATGTCTGAAGTTGGGATGCTTTCTTGTTTTTGTTCAATAGCGGATTTTTAGAATATCTTTATAACTCTATATTTATAATATTTGATTTTTTTTAGCTGAATCCCCGCACCCGTATCCATATTCGGATTCGCACCCCTGAATCTTAAAATTTAAATTTTGACGAATCCGACTCTCGGATCCGCACCCGGCTCGGATACCCGCACCCGAGTCCGAGCAACTTAGGTTATCACTGCTTAAGACCTTACTTTGTTTTCCTGTTTAGCCTTTTTAATGATGCCAAGGGGGGAAAATTGATTAAGGAAAAGGGGAACTGGAAATTGAAAATAGTTGCATGGTGGAAAGGGGATTTTGGTGTAGTTTGAGGAGGAAGGGAGCATGGTGAGGGGAACGGGTGCTAGCTTGCATAGTGACAGGGGGAACTCTTCAAAAGATGGCTTGATTAGTGATGCTAGTGACAGGGGGAAGTAATGTGTGGATAGCTGCTCTGAGAAGTCTAGAAGTCTAGGTTTGTCATCAAAAAGGGGGAAAATGTTGGGTTATTATGCTTGTTATGCTCATGTTTTGATGATTGACAAACTTCATCACTGGAACCTGGGTCCATGCATGTCTGATTGCCATTCATGTTCCGATGATTGCCTAACCTAGTGGAAGGACTAGTTACGTGAACTGGTGTCCCAGTGTGCAGTCTTGCAGTTGCACGCATTCGTCTTATGTGCCAGCTGTTTAGTGCTTTTCTGGACAATGTCAGCACATTAGTGGAACGAATTTTCAGTGGTCCTTTCCAGCATCCACCAATGAGGAAACTTCTCTCCCTATGCTCGTCATATATATTCATCATCCACCAAGAGAGAAGTCAAAGCTTTTGCACAAATCCGAAAAGAATTTTCTCAAGCAAAGGCCTTAGCCGATATAGCAATACTCAACAATTTAGAAACTCTTTTTGCTCATAGTGATATATGTTTTTGTTTCTAGGTTGATTGAGGTTTTGTTCTTGGTCTTACAATTGTAAACTCACATCTCATTCTAGAGATTCCAGTGAGTATTTTTCGTCTAGCTTTATGTTCAAATCTGAGTTGTTTGCTTAGCTAGAGGTAGCTAATGGAGTGCTCACAGTAGAGGTATTGTGAGGGTGTGTTGCAATGGAGTTATTGCAAGGTTGTAGCAATTAGGAGGTTAATTCCTAGGTTGTAATCGAAGGTTACTCGGAGTTTTTGTGAAGGTTGTTGGTGAAATCCTACTAGGACGTCGTGGTTTAACCTCCTTGAGCAAGGAGGTTTCCACGTAAACATCTTGTGTCATTTAGTTTACCGCAGTTTTTTATTGTGTTCTTATTGTTCCTCAATATCCTCATATAGGGACCTGGTACTGAATCAGATCCTTGTTACAGTGGTGAACTCTTACGAATCATCATTAATGATCTGAGATGTTTATTCTTCAGCGATTAGGGGCATATTCGCAGGTTCACTAGGAACCTTTCTGTGATTTGACAATTGAAACTGTGGCTGAAATAGCCTCAGATTACCACCCATTTGCTTTTGCATGCTTGAATGGATTGAAGACACTATCTATGCCTTTAGTCCCACTTACTTTTGAGCAGGTTGGATGCTAATCTGCTGATATGTTATCATTTGTCTGCTCTCACAAATATTAGAAGTTCACGTTTCAGTGTGCTGTAGTGTTAAATTAGTGTAAAGAAGGCCAGCAGTTGGTACTAGCTAGTCAAATTTCTACTTCATGAAACACATGTTTGTGATATACACTCACTCTTGTAGTTTTCAGGGGATTTTGCATCTAAGAGGTAGGCCTGCAGTTGCTTATGACCAACAAGGCCTTGTCTTTGCAGTGGCAATGGAAGGTGGTGCCATCAAATTGTTTGATTCAAGATATTTTGAGAAGGTTTGTGCCTCTAAATTTTAGCTTCCTTTTACAGTACAAATAATGATTTTTTTCATGTGTTGTGATATATAGGGGCCGTTTGATACCTTCCTAGTTGGTGGAGATACAGCTGAGGTTTGTGACATAAAATTCAGTAATGATGGAAAATCAATGCTTTTAACGACTACTAGTAATAGCATCTATGTCCTTGACGCCTATGGAGGAGAGAAGGTTATTTTTCCATCAGAATTCTTTCCTGTCTGCTCTAGATTCTTATCCTTTTTTTGCGAATATTTTTCATGATGTGTTACAGACTTATCTAACACTAAATGACTAAACTATTTTACTGGTGCAGCGGTGTGGGTTTAATCTGGATCCCTCCCCGACAGCAATGGAGGCAACCTTTACACCAGACGGCCAGTATGTTGTTTCAGGTATTAGATTTTTTTTTTGAGCTTATTATTAACCGAAGAAGAATCCTCCCATATTATTGAAGCTTAGATATTAGACTTAGTATGATCCCACTTTACTCAAGCCTTGATGTTTAGGTTCACATGGCATTTATGCTTGTGGACCGCAGCAGACTGCCAGATGAATTAGTCGGAGTGTGTGCGAGCTGTCCGGGGACATTGCCGTTGTTAAAAAAATCTTATGCCCTATAAGAATGTCGAAGCAGTGTTCTATACTTCCAGAATACCTTCCCTATCTTTGTGCCTTTTTGCTCCTTATTTTTTCTGGAATCTTTCATAGCCTGACCTTTGGAACCTTTTGGACACACTACGTAAATGTTAGAGCTGTCAATACGGGTCGGCCCAGCCCACACGGGCTTTGGAATTTGACAGGCCAGGTCGGGCTGGCCCATCAAGATGACGGGCCAGGAAACAGCAAGCCCAACCCATCACTCTGTGGGCTGCGGGCCTCCACGGGTCACCCCACTTTTTAAAATATATTATTTTTATAATCATAATTTAAATTTTAAAATATTAATAACATAAATATTTACAATATAATATTACATGATGTTACTACTTGTTAATCAAGTTTCAAATTGACACACAAAAAATTCTAATAATCTACGAAACTAAATAACTTTTGACATGATATCGTTCAAACCAAATAGAGATATTGATAAGCAAACTAAACAGATAATGAGTAACAATATAGCTAGCTAAAGAGCACTATTAACCTAATTTTGTTTCAATAGATCACAATATAACACAAAAAAATGTCAATATTTAATTCATTAAAAGTGAAAATGAACTCAAAAAAAAAAAAACTTTCATGGCACTTATGACATATTCAACATCACCACATAATCTTCATCAAGCATATCTGATTTCTTAAAAAATTTAGTATTTTGTATTTTAACTATTTATATATTTTATAAACATATTTAATATTTAATATCTATGATGGTTTAAGTAGATTTTGAGTTTGGACTTCTCTTGTTATTCTTAGTACTCTATTCTATTTTTTAATTATTTTTTGCTTGGCCCAGTCCATATTGCTCACGGACCTAGCCCATATTGACGGCTCTAATAAATGTTAACCATGCATGAACTTGTTTTTCGTTTTCTACCTTCCCTGATTAATGATCATTATTGCTCAAATTAAAAAATAGATAAGAGTAAGAAAGTGAGAGTATGCCTATAATCTTAGAGCTTGACCAATGCGATTCTTGTATTTAAGTTGTGAACCACCAGTAGCCTTGTTTAAGCACAATGACTAGGCGGTCATCAATATATAACACACTTGTTTTTTTCTCCCCACCCCACCCCATCATGAGGATCAATAGTGTTTCCCACTTACACTCCAGCATGACTCGAACCCTTAACCTACCGGTTGATAGTAGAGGTGCTCAACTACTTGAGCAAGCCTCACTTGTCCAATATTTAACACTCTTTCGGGTCCTTTCAGGAAAAAAAATTAAATGAAAAAAAAGAACTTTCTTGCAAGAAGCTAGAACATATTGCAGACATTGTTTGGGAAAAGAGTTCCGAGGGTAAAGAAATTTTGGCACTAGGTATTCTGGTGCAGATACTCTTTGGGCAATAGTGATCATGCATTGCCTGCACTATAATATTTTTTGGTTTGCGCCTCTGCTTTGATGAGAATTGTTGTGCTGTTGAAGCTTGGTTCTTATTTTTCATCCTGTTCTTAATATGAAGTACTCACTGTCAAATGCAAACTTGAGGCATTCTTCTCTATGATCCTATAATCGATACTAGAACTAAAATGCTCTGTATTCATGTTTAAGGTTCGGGAGATGGAAACTTGCATGCGTGGCACATCAACACACTAAATAAGGTCTCCTTTTGGTTTCTCTCTCTCTCTCTCTCTTTGGCCTTTTTATAGCTATTATTTGGGTCTTCCCAGCTGGAAATTCGGACAATCATTTTCCATCTGTTGAGTATGCCTTTATGCGTACCCTTATTACTCATAGGGAAAACTTATCTACACTCCATGTTTTACCCTAGACTGATGAACACGACATGTTTATCTCATATGCTCTTTTACCAGATATATATTATCGCTTTAATTTTCCATTAGTCATCAGTACGGTTTGTGTATTCTTTATCTTCCGAGGACTTAAAAAATGACTGTTTTGATAGGTTTATAGCTGGGATAGCTACATAGGTGTGGCGTCGTGCTTGAAATGGGCCCCAAGAAGAGTCATGTTTGTTGCTGCATCATCAGTTCTTACCTTTTGGATTCATAATAATAGAGGAAGTCCTGCTGAGGCCGCTGGAGTCCAGATAGAAGAACAAGTTACTCTTACTCAATGACGTCTTTATAAGTTACATGTATGTGTAAAGACACTTGGGCACTCTCGGGAGTTATATGGACATTGTTGATACTCCCTCCATTTAAAAATAGTTGACCCTAATTGACTTGACACTTTCCTTAAGAAAATATTTATTAGGAGTTTATTTTACTAAAGTAGCTTTATTAATTATGCTTTGAAAATATAAATTTGAGTGTACACAGTTTATGTAGTCATTTAATAATAGGTGTAGTATTGGAAGAACATAATAAAATTTTGTTAATTTCATAAATGAAACAACTAAATTGAAACAAATAGTTTTAGCAATAGGGTCAACTAAACGAAAAGGAGGGAATAATTCTGAGTGCCTTATTTATTTTCCAAGGTTTGAAATTTTATTGGTAGTTACTCGTTTCACTTCTCAAACCCTAAGTCCGCGTAGGTAACATGTGTGCCTTTTATTTGTTTTCTTTTTGAAAAAAGAAAAAAACATAGGACTTGGAGCAACAATGTGGTTATTTTACATACCCTTTGTTCCAAAAAAAGTTGCTTTCTACTCCCTTTGTTTAATTTTACTTCTCATACTTTAACTTGACATACCCATTAAGAAAACAATGATTGACACATAGTGATTTTACCACATATTCCCTATTAATTGATACTTGATCTCAATAATTGGAACCAAGGTCCCAAAATGTATTTATTAGAGCCTATGAAGTTTCATCTTTCAAAGGAGTATAAATTTTATGGGTATCGGCACATTTCTCATGGGGTAATTCATCCATCTCTTTTGTGAATTAAGTAAAATTTTTTGGGGCGGACAATTTAGTTGCCTCTAATTTAGAGCTCATTTTTTATTTGATGATTTTCTTAAAGGCCTATCTAGAAAGCCACCCTGGGAATCGGATTTGGTGAAATTATATTATCTGACATGTTTGGTTGACCAGGTAATTATTTGGTCGGTAGGTAATTTGGTGTAATTAGCAGGGGTAATTACACTCTCCAATTCTCAAGGGGAGCTGTGAATTGTTGGTAATTACATGATGTAATTACAAGCTAGTTACTTTTTAATTTCTTCCTTTTATTTCTATTTTTATTTTATTATTTTTTATTTCTATTATTTTAAATTCTTTTTTATTTTTATTATTTTAATATTTTTTATTTAATATTAATTATATTTTATTTCCTTACTTCTTATTCCCAACCTTTACTTCATGTGATTTCATGTAACTGCTCATACTATCTATTTATCTATTTATTTATTTATTTATTTTACGTTTATTTTTTCCATTTAGCATAATTTTGTTAGTATTCTAATTTTTAAATTAAAGTAGAATTCATTGTTGAATAAGGTTATAAACTTACGTTTTTCTTTTCTTTTACATCATATTTATGTACGTTATGTTTAAATTTGATATGAGAGTATTATGTTAACTTTTTTGTTTTAAATTTAGAACTTACGTTATGTTTTCAGTTTCATTTGTTTTAGTTGTATTGAATTGATATTTCACATTGCAAACCATATATTTTTTTTAGTTAGAATGGATATATTATCTTTTTATCAAATGTTTTAATAATTTTATGACATTATATTTATAATATTAATCTTTTCGTCAAACATGCATTTCATGATGTTCTTAGAAATTTTGTACTTTTAGTTTTTATGATTAGTTTAATTAAAATATAATAATTTAAAAAATATAAATCAATTATTTTTTATAATATTAATTAAGAACATATGTTTACTAATTAATATATTTTTAAAAGACAATATATATCTAAAGTATTTAATTTAATATCATTTATAAAAGTCCTTATTTATCTAATATAAATTTTTAATTTTAGATAATTAACTTTTGTTTTAAAAATTTAATATAACCATATCTTGTGCAATCAAACAGTACACTTGTAATTGCACTGTAATTACATTGTGGTAAACAAACAGGTCATTGTAATTACTAGGCTGTGTAATTACCAAACTGGTAAGTACAACCCTAGTAATTACATCAATTTCAATTACCAGGTGACTTTCCAAACAGACCATAAAAAAAATTTAGTTGCCTCCAATTTAGTTGAGTTAAAAAATAAATAAATTATGGGTATCCAATCCAATTTAGTTGAATTCAAAAAAATAATTGTTGAAATATCAAATGTTTCCTTCAATATCTTTTTTTGTATCTTTGTCCATTTCTTATAAGAGTTTTTTTTTTGGGGTCAAAATTTCTTATAAGAGACGCTCATAAGATTTTCAAGAAAAATGTTACAAATTAGAATATAATATAAAATATTCCCTCCGTCCCATTTTAGTTGGGTATATTTTATTTTACACTGTGATTAAGAAATCATAAATGGAGTGATAATTTTTACTATTTATTCTTTACCCATATTAATGATACTCATTTGGCATAGGAATGAACGCTAGAATTGTAATTAATTGTAGGGGTAAAATAGGAAAAAATAATTAATTTTATCTTAATTTAGTAAGTGATCAACTAAGATGGGACATTTATTTTTAGTAAGATGACATGCGTCAATCCCAAGAATAAATATTGATAGCTGAAATTGACCATTTAATATTTCAAAAAGTCTAAGTAAATGAATTAAGGGTAAAAGAATAATTTTTTTTGTATTTTTTTGATATGTAAAAATAGAAATCCATTTTAGAAATAAGTGACAAGTAAAGTTAAACGGAGGGAGTATTTGACAACTCGTATTCCTTCTTAACTTTAAACGTTGCCATGACCACAAAAATAACTTGTTACTTCTTCCGTTCCTAAATACTTGCCGTCCTTACTAAAAATAGATATTCCATAATATTTGTCATTTTAGTAAATCAAGACATAATTAGTTGTTTGTTTCTACATTTACCCTTTGTCATAAATATGAAGAGATATTAATATGATGCGAAAGAAGTATTAAATAATGTTAGAAAAATGATTACGAATTGTGTCAAATGCCCCTTTCTATTTTGTAAATAGGTGTCACCTATCTTTTACGTGGGTAATTGTAATCGTTTTGCAATTCTCTAACCCCTTCGAGCATCATTCTATCACTGTAAGTTTTGCCCCCTCCTAACTCTTTACTATTGGATGCAGAAAGTTGTCTTTGAAGGTTCATGTTCAACTCAAATATCGACTTTGTGATTGCAGTTTTACGAGTTGCAAACTCTGTGTAGGTGGTTATCAGTACAATGAGGCTTTGTTGTATAAGGCTAACATCATCCTTATAAGAATTATAAGAGTTTTCTTTTAACTCATCTCAGAATAGGTACTATGGAAAAGAACAACAAGAATTTTTTGAACTCTTGAGTGTTTAGTATATGAATTGAGTTATAGTGGTCACGTAAAAAAAATGATTCAGATTCAAGTTGTCTGTGAAGACCTTGAAAAAGTACCTAAGAGCCATTTTACTCCGCAATTTAGAGAAAATGAAATTGTAATACTTGAATTCTAAAATAATTGATGTTGCTACATATGCCTAAATTTGAGAATGAATGTCATGAAAAAGAAAAGAACCGAGGATGGTGTTATGACAAATCATACACTTTAAAAATATTGAGTACTTTATCATTTGTAGTTGAGAAAAGTCATAAAGTAAACGCTAAAGTTGTCCCGAATTTGCTAAAAAATACTTTAACTTTGCGGGCGACCTATTATTCCCTTGAACAATTTAAACATGATATAAATATCTATCTTTCAGCCAACTTCAGTTGTAAAAAAAAACAGTGTCAATCACGTACCAATAAATGCTTGCCACGTGTCACATTTATTTAATTTCCTAATATTTATTTTTATTTATATTTTTTCTTATTTTATTTCTTTATTCTTTTTTTTTCTTTATCTTTTCTCCTTCCTTTCTTCTTCAATCTTGTTGTGTGCTAATAACCCCAACTATTTGCTCCTGTCGTTGGTCACCTCTGGCATAACTATCATCACCATTGTTGCTATAGTTCCACCTCCATTATATCTATCATTAAATCATCACCAAATAAAAATTAAAATCAAAAAATCAAAATCTCCACAAAATTAACTGTAAAGTTTGACCACTCATTAATCAAAAATAATGGATCAAAATTTTTTGATAAACCTGCTCAGTTCATAAAAAAAACAGACAACAATTATAAATTAAAGAAGAAGTTTGTAGAAAAAAGATCTTGAAGGAACGAAGAAGAACGAAAAAAATATAAAGAGAGAAGCAAGAAAATTAAGGAAAATCTTAATGAAATGGAGAAGAAGGAAGAAATGATGAAAAAAGGAGCAATTATGAAAAAAAATGGCAAAGAACAGTGTCTAATTGTGGGTCTTCTCAAGGAAGAAAAGTAAAAATAATTTATTTTGCTTATTCACTCATTACAGGAGAGTGAAACACACTTTACATGCTACCTAAGCGCATAAGGAGGTGAAAAATACATACTGAATAAGAATAATGGGGTATTAGGATCCCCGCAAATTTTAAGTGTCTACTTGCAAATTCGAGGCAACTTTAATGGTGTTTTTATGTCTTTTTCTCTTTGTAGTTAAATATATACTAGTTTCTGGACAAGCGCTTTGCGCGTGTACCCATATCAATTGACATAAAATTTTAAAAAGTCATATATTTATATTAGATAATGTGATTTTAAATAAAAATAAAGGAAAAATGGTTGGCTAAATTAGAAAAGAATTTTGCCATGCTGAAATTCTCGGATGTATTATTGTGATTTATGATTTTGCTTAAGTTGTTTGCTTGTCTTCTTTTCTTGGATTATTTATTAGATTATACTTGTTTCTAAAAGAATTAAATGATAAGGTTATTATAATGATCTCTTCATCTTCTTTTTAATAAGATGCATTTAAAATTTGATATGAGTTAAAAAGTAATACATATTTTTATATTTGTAGACAAAATGTTATCGATGTTTGATTGAATGGTAAAAGAAGATCGTTCAACTTTATATATTTGTTTTTGTCATGGTGGATATCAAATACATATATAACTATGAGTACATAATCAATGGTTTGAACGTTCCCTAACTATATGTAAATCATAATATGAGAACAAAATTATGTTTAGTATGGATGTTATGGCGTTCACTGTACCACTCTTTAGATGAATATACTTTTGCAGCATAGAGAACCATGTTTGGAACATTAGATATCCTAATGGTAGCTTTCTCTGTTGTTTCTTGGCAATTTTTCTTCTCCTCTTGCAACAAAAATCATGTCTTCCTATTCCATTCTTCAATATTAAAAAGAAACATATGAGCACAAATTCAAAATTCAAAATTAATTAAAAAACAGGGAAGAATTTTTTTTTGGTCTTGTACGTAAAGAAGAAACAGATAAAAGCCAACCAAACCTCTTATAATCCAACATATATTTGTACGCTTTGCTTGTTTCAATGTAAACTCCCACAAATTCTTAGCAACCTGGACCAAGACAATGAAAATAAAACAAATGAAATGTTGGGTTCTAAGTGTATTGTGAATGGAAAATGGAGGGAAGAAAAATTAGAGGGAAAGTGAAATGTGTAGTTCACTTTTAAGATGTAAAGTTCTCCCACATTGGTGGGAGAAAGAAACATTCTTATGCATATATTGAGATGCATTCCTTCATGTGGATAGTGAGGCAAGAACAAGACAAGCCTCGTGCCGTCGTCGTCGCTCGCTCGGATTTGGATTTGGATTTGGATTTGACAAATGATCGAGAGATTATCTTTTTGGACAAAGGTCATTTAAAGCTTGAAAAATAGTGATATGTTAATCCAAAAATCCGATAAGAAATGATTCTTCTCCATTTGCGGACGCATATGGCAAGTGCGGACGCATATTACAATGCACCTCGAAGGGACGTGACCCTTCGAGGCAGACGACACACTGTTTCACACGAAAAAGACGACCTGCGCATGCATGTCGTCACCTGCGGACGTAGGTGGCCAACACAGATGCTTCTGAGTCGGGCCTTATGTCACCTGCGGACGCAGGTTGACCACCTGCGGGTGCAGGTGGTCGCGACGGTCTGAAACAGTGCGTTTTTTCATAAACCATTACTTCTCTTCTGAAGCAACACCTTTTGGCTATAAATATCTGACTTATTTCTCAGGTATTGGTACGAAATTTGTGAAAGAAAAACACTCTCTTCTTCTTGAAAAAACTCAAGTGTGATCAACTAATCATTGAGTGCGTTCGAAGTTCGGTAGAATTTGAGGTACCACTATTCTACTGAAGAGAATAATTTTATAGTGGGAGGAAAGATTTCATAACCTCGGGTACTTGAGGAGAATAAATTCCTTAAGGACACACCGTGAATTCGGTGGACTTGATTCTAAATTTTCTGTTTCATCTTCTTTCTTACGATTTTGCTATTTTCCATAAAATAATAGAAACTTCATTTTGATAGTTCATTATTGTTGGACTTGTATTTGAAGTTGTTGAACTTCTTTATTGTTCTTGAACTTAAAGTTGAAGTTCTTGTTGATTAAAATACAGATATTTGTACCCGAAAACAACATGAAATATCTATATTAAAAAATTATCAAATTATAAAGATCTACATCTGTTTACAAAATGATTGTGAAATACTTATATTTATAACCTAAGAGTATTAAAAGTATTAAACTACTTGTTACATTTAGAGGAAGTTCAAATGTTCCTAGCAGTTACAATGTTGGAAAATCACTTAGTTGGGAGTATTAATTTGCACGAGCCACCATATTTGCTGATTGATTTCATTATTAAAGAAAAATTATTGAGAAAGAACATAAATATGTACATGATTCTTGACTTTGCAATGAATTTGGTCTCTATTTGAAGTATGTACATTCAACTCTTTAAATTCTTACATTAAAGCAAATTAATATTAAAAAATTAATGAGAATGACATAAATATGTAGATGAATAATATTAATTATTAAATTATTAAAATTAATTAATTAGATTTTTTTTTAATAACATTTTGATTTAGTGTAGGGGTAAAATGGTATTTCAACTTTCAACTTTAGGGCTTCCCTCTTTTAGTATAATATGATATATATATATATATATATATATATATATATATCCTCATTCTCAATTTATGTGGCATTGTTCCGATTTCGCGAATCAAATGACTTTTTTTATGTCTTTAAAATATTTTGAGTTATTAATTTTTGTGATTTATGCGTAATTTTCAGATAAGTAATTTATTCAAAAAATTAAAAAATCCTATATTTAAATTCACGATACAAAAGTTTAATGTACATCAGAGAAACAATTCGTGGAGATGTGCAAGGAATATCACCTTGGGAAACGGAGGAGAGAACACGAACAACATATAGGGTCTGTTTGGAAAGTCACCTGTTAATTGAAATTGATGTAATTAACAGGATAGTAATTACTAATTTAGTAATTACATAGTCTAGTAATTATGATGACCTATTTGTTTGCCACAATATAATTACAGTGTAATTACAAGTGTATTGTTTGATTGCGCAAGTGTAATTACATGGTTATATTGAATTTTTAAAATAAAAGTTAATTATCAAAAACTAAAAATTTATATTAGACAAATAAGAGCCTTTATAAATGATATTAAATTATGTATGTATGTATGTATGTATGTATGTATGTGTGTGTGTGTGTATATATATATATATATATACTGTCTTTCGAAATATATTGATTAATAAACATATGTTCTTATAAAAAATAATTGATTTATATTTTTCAAACTAGTATATTTTAATTAAATTAATTATAAAAACTTAAAGTACATAATTTTTAAGAACATCATGAAATACATGGTTGATAAAAAGATCGATATTATAAATATAATGTCATAAAATTAGTAAAATATTTGACAAAAAGATAATCTATCAATTCTAACTAAAAAATGAATGGCTTGCAATGTGAAATATCAAGTCAATACTAGTAAAACAGATAAATTGGAACTGAAAATATAACATAAGTTCAAAATTCAAGAAAAAAAAAAAATATTCTTATGTCAAATTTCAACATAACGTACATAATTATTGATTCAAAAGAAAAGAAAACCTAAGTCTATAACCTTATTCAACAATGAATTCTACTTAATTTAAAAATTAGAATACTAACTAAATTATGTTAAATGAAAAAAATAAATATAAAATAAATAAAAAATAGATAATACAAAAAATTATATGGAATCACAAGAAGTAAAGGTTGGGAAATGAAATATAAATAATATAAAATAATTTTTTTTAAAAAAATATTAGAATAATAAAAATAAAAAGAATTTATAATAATAGAAATAAAAAATAAATTAAAAATAAAAAATAAAATAAAAATAAAAGGAAGAAATTAAGAATTAATCGGCTTGTAATTACACCATGTAATTACCAGCAATTCACAGCTCCCCCCGTGAATTGGAGAGAGTAACTACCCCCTGCCAATTACACCCAATTACCTGCTGACCAAGTAATTACCTGGCCAACCAAACATGACAGACAGTATAATTACACTCAATTACACCAAATTCAATTATCAGGGTGACTTTTCAAATAGGTCCGTCCATAGTGATTGAGTATAAAAAAATTATTTATGAATTGATTGGACTCGACACTAAAGAATAGTTTGCTATAAGTGTTATATATCATTTAAATAATAATAATGACAATTATTGTTAGAAAAGTAAATTTCAGAAATAGGAAATAAATAAATTGTCTTTGAAGATTATGCTGCAGGGCTGGTAGTAGAATTTTTGAGTTATTAACAATTAATTTGAATTTCCCACAAGAACAAAATTATGATTTGCAATGAGCAATAAGAGAAGAAGAGATAACTTATTATTTCAGGAGAAGATACACACACAAACATATATACTAGTGATGTGCACAGACCCAATATTTAGATATTACTTTCTTCGTTTTTTTTAAGTTGTCATATTTCATTTTTTTTAAAGCCATTTGACTAATTTTTAAAAATAAAGTAGATTAGATTAATTTAATATTATAAAATAAAAAATTAATTAAATATCCAGAAACTATATAAAAAATTTATAAGTTGCAATTTTTTTTTTCAATATGATTAAAAAAATACATCTTAAAATGTTAACCAAAAATTATTGTTTGATCCCACTCCAGATTTTCCAGTCAATTTGAAATAAAAGAAAACTATGACAACAAAAAAGGAACAAAGCAAGTAAGATATTAAAGATTGTACATTTCATTTTCTTCACCTAAAAATTAGAAAACATACATAAAAAAATATTGTCAACTAATACGATGTTTGGTTAGTTTTCTCGTAGATATAATATAAGTTATGTATTATATAGTATTATTTAAATATATCATGTTATAAATTGTGTTTAGAAATTAGAATAATCTAAAATTTAATTGTACGACTAAATATTTCATTATGCGAATGTGCTATTTTATTTTAAATTCTCACAAAAGTTACTTTTGAAAAATATTTGATTATTAAATTTTCAACAACGTATTGACTAACAAAAAATGAAAACAAATTACTTTAGATAAATTTTGTATTTTATCATCAAGAACTTTTGCCAATAATTAGTAGTAACATAAATGTATGTTACATTAAAATTCAAACCTATATATTACTCTCTCCATTTCATATTATTTGGTCATATTGATCTGACATGTTCTTTAAGAAAACTTTATCAAATGTATATTTTATTAAATTAATCTTATTAATAATGTTTTAAAATTCTAAATTTGACTATACAATTATAATATAAAATATACTACTTAATTTATTTGGTTGAAGAATTGGTAGAGTAGCCTTTATTTCTTTTCATTTTGGCAGAATAAATTGAATAGACAGTGAGAAAGGATCAAATACAAAATAAAGTTATGTGTGGGCCCATGTGAACAAATCGGTGGTGAAGTAGACCCCACACTTACAATTAAGTACTCCACATGTGCCAAGCATACAGAGTTAAAAAAAGTAAGTTGGCTATTTTGTCTAGGTAGAAAATGGCACAATGCCAACAACATCAGGTACAACACAGTTGTGACAAAACAATTAGAAAATACCAAAATTGCCCCTCATGCCAGGTAGGCATGTTGACGGAGAGGAGGCTGCTTGTTGCCCCCAACTCCCTCTTATATAATAAGAGAAATATATATATATATATATATATATATATATATTTAGAAGACACATATAGTTATAAGGAAAAATTTCATTTGTATACAAAAAAGTAAATAGTTTACAGCAAAAATAGCCAAGATTTTGTTTACAACAAAAATAGCCATTAGGTCATTTTCTTCCTTTTTCTTTGTTTTTTTCAGCAGTAATTTTTTAAATAATTTTTTTTTGTTTCTTTTTGCTGCGTTTTTTTAAAAAAAAAACTTTTCGTTTTTTTCTTCTTCAATCTTTTTCGGTACAACTTTTATTCATGTATCAAATATTTATAAATGATGAATAAACATGTATATATGATGTACAAATAATTATATAATGTATCAATGTTGTATAAATAGTTATGTAGTGTATATGTAATGTATTGATACTGTATAAATAGTGTATAAATATGTATCAATATTATATAAATGGTGTATAAGCATGTATATATGATGTACAAATAGTTATGTAGTGTATATGTAATATATTGATATTGTATAAATGGTGTATAAACATTTATCGGTATTGTATAAACATGTATCGATATTGTATAAAAGCTATGTAATGTATCGATATTGTATAAATGTGTATAAACGTGTATCAATATTGTATAAATAGTATATAGACGTGTATCGATATTGTATAAATAATATATAAACGTGTATCGATATTGTATAAATAGTTATATGATGTATCGAGCTTTATGTCCTCATCGGGTCTGTTTGGAAAGTCACCTGGTAATTGAAATTGTTGTAATTACTAGGGTAGTAATTACCAGCTTAGTAAGTACACAACCTAGTACTTACGATGACTTGTTTGTTTGCCACAATATAATTACAGTGTAATTACAAGTGTATTATTTGATTGCGCAAGTGTAATTACATGGTTATAATAAATTTTTAAAATAAAAGTCAATTATCAAAAACTAACTATTTATATTAGACAAATAAGGGCCTTTATAAATGATATTAAATTATCTATCTATCTATCTATCTATCTATCTATCTATCTATCTATCTATCTATCTATCTATCTATCTATATATATATATATATATATATATATATATATATATATATACACACACACTATCTTTCAAAATATATTGCTTAATAAACATATGTTCTTATAAAAAATAATTGATTTATATTTTTCAAACTAGTATATTTTAATTAAATTAATTATAAAAACTTAAAGTACATAATTTTTAAGAACATCATGAAATACATGATTGATAAAAAGGTCGATATTATAAATATAATGTCATAAAATTAGTAAAATATTTGACAAAAAGATAATCTATCAATTCTAACTAAAAAATGAATGACTTGCAATGTGAAATATCAAGTCAATATTAGTAAAACAGATAAATCGGAACTGAAAGTATAATATAAGTTCAAAATTCAAGAAAAAAAATATTCTTATGCCAAATTTCAATATAACATACATAATTATTGATTCAAAAGAAAAGAAAACCTAAGTCTATAACCTTATTCAACAATGAATTCTACTTAGTTTAAAAATTAGAATACTAACTAAATTATGCTAAATGAATAGAATAAACATAAAAAAATAAAAAATAGATAATACGAAAAATTATATGGAATCACAAGAAGTAAAGGTTGGGAAATGAAATATAAATCATATAAAATAATTTTTTAAGAAATATTAGAATAATAAAAATAAAAAGAATTTATAATAATAGAAATAAAAAATAAATTAAAAAGAAAAAAGAAAATAAAAATAAAAGGAGGAAATTAAGAAGTAATCAACTTGTAATTACACCATGTAATTACCAGCAATTCACAGCTCCCCCCTGTGAATTGGAGAGAGTAATTACCCCCTGCCAATTACATTCAATTACCTGCTGACCAAGTAATTACCTGAACAACCAAACATGGCAGACAATGTAATTACACTCAATTACACCAAATTCAATTGTCAGAGTGACTTTCCGAATAGGTCCATAGTGATTGAGTATAAAAAAATTATTTATGAATTGATTGGATTCGACACTAAAGAATAGTTTGCTATAAGTGTTATATATAATTTAAATAATAATAATGAAAATTATTGTTAGAAAAGTAAATTTCAGAAATAGGAAATAAATAAATTGTCTTTGAAGATTATGCTGCAGGGCTGGTAGTAGAATTTTTGAGTTTTTAACAATTAATTTGAATTTCCCACAAGAACAAAATTATGATTTGCAATAAGCAATAAGAGAAGAAGACAGAACTTATTATTTCAGGAGAAGACACACACATATATATACTAGTGGTGTTTAGACCGTGTTGTGTAGGGGTCCAATATTTAGATATTACTTTCTTCATTTCTTTTAAGTTTTCATGTTTCATTTTTTTAGAGTCAATTTGACTAATTTTTAAAGATAAATTAGATTAGATTAATTCAATATTATAAAATAAAAAATTAATTAAATATCCAAAAACTATATAAAAAATTTATAAGTTGCATTTTTTTTTTTTTTTTCAATATGATTAAAAAAATACATCTTAAAATGTTAACCAGAAATTATATCGTTTGATCCCACCCCAGATTTTTCAGTCAATTTGAAGTAAAAAAAACTATGACAACAAAAAAGGAACGAAGCAAGTAAGATGTTAAAGATTGTACATTTCATTTTCTTCACCTAAAAATTAGAAAACATGCATAAAAACAAATTGTCAACTAATACGATGTTTGGTTAGTTTTCTCGTAGATATAATATAAGTTATGTATTATATAGTATTATTTAAATATATCATGTTATAAATTGTGTTTAGAAATTAGAATAATCTAAAATTTAATTGTAGGACTAAATATTTCATTTTGCGAATGTGCTATTTTATTTTAAATTCTCACAAAAGTTACTTTTGAAAAATATTTGATTATTAAATTTTCAACAATGTATTGACTAACAAAAAATGAAAACAAATTACTTTAGATAAATTTTGTATTTTATCATCAAGAACTTTTGCCAATAATTAGTAGTAACATAAATGTATGTTACATTAAAATTCAAACTTATATATTACTCTCTCCATTTCATATTATTTGGTCATATTGATCTGACATGTTCTTTAAAAAAACTTTATCAAATGTATATTTTATTAAATTAATCTTATTAATGATGTTTTAAAATTCTAAATTTGACTATACAATTATAATATAATTGTGGTACTCAGGAAGCGTGAGGAATAGGAATGGAGTAGGTATCCTAGTAGATGATGAGCTTAGGGAGAACGTGGTAGAGGTTAGAAGGGTCAACGATAGGTTGATGACGATTAAATTAGTTATGGAGGGGTCTTCTTTGACCATTATTAGTGCGTATGCCCCGCGTGTAGGCTTGGATCAGGATGAGAAGAGGAGTTTCTGGGAGACTTTGGATGGGGTGGTGAGGGTGTCCCTAACACTAAGAAGCTGTTCATAGGAGGGGACTTCAATGGTCACATAGGGTCTTCTTCGAGTGGTTATGTTGATGTGCATGGAGGATTTGGGTTCAGTGTAAGGAACGAAGGAGGTGTCACCCTTTTGGATTTTGCTTGGGCTTTTGGGTTGCTGGTAGTTAATTCGTACTTCCCAAAGAAGGAGGTTCACTTGGTTACCTTCGGTAGTTCAGTGGCCAAGACCCAAATAGACTTTTTGCTCCTTAGGAAGGGTGATAGGGGTCTTTGTAGAGATAGTAAGGTTATACCTAGTGAGAGTCTGTCGACCCAGCATAGGCTTTTGGTGATGGACTTGGAGATCAAGAAAGAGAGGAAGAGAAGGGGTGTGGAGGAAAGGCCGAGGATTAGATGGGGTAGCCTGACTATGGACAGTGCGCTTGAGATAGGGAAGAAGTTGAGTGCGAGAAGAGCTTGGGAGAGTAGAGGGGACGCGGATAGTATGTGGGATAAGACTGCCAGTTACATCAGGGAGACGGCTAGAGAGGTGTTGGGTGTCTCGAAAGGTCGTTCGGGCAAGCACCGAAAGGACTGGTGGTGGAATGGAGAGGTTAAAGGGAAGGTGGAGGTGAAGAAGAAGGCTTACGCGAAATTGGTCGAGAGTAGGGATGAGGAGGAGAAGCGGAAGAATAGGGAGGAGTATAAGATTGCTAAGAAAGAGGCTAAGTTGGCTGTTTCGACAGCAAAGAATGCGGCTTTTGAAAGTTTATACAAGGCGTTAGAGGGTAAAGGTGGTGATAAAAAGTTGTATAGGCTAGCCAAGGTTAGGGAGACGAGGGCTCGGTACCTTGACCGAGTGAAGTGTATTAAGGATGCAGACGGTAAAGTTTTAGTGGAGGAGGTTCTTATTAGGAGGAGATGGCAGTCGTACTTTCATAAGCTCTTGAATGAAGGAAGGGACACTAACATTGTGTTGGGGGATTTGGAGCAATCTGAGAGACTTCGCGACTATGGCTATTGTAGGCGGATTAAGGTAGAGGAGGTTAAGGGTGCTATTCGTAGGATGTATAGAGGTAGAACGACGGGGCCAGACGAGATCCCGGTGGATTTTTGGAAATGCACGTGAGGGGCAGGGTTGGAATGGTTGACTAGGTTGTTTAATACCATTTTTAGAACGACAAGGATGCCGGAATCTTGGAGATGGAGTATGATGATTCCTTTGTATAAGAATAAGGGTGACATTCAAGATTGCAACAATTATAGGGGTATCAAGTTGTTGAGCCACACTATGAAGGTTTGGGAGCGGGTGGTAGAGTTGAGGTTACGTAAGATTGTGCCTATTTCTGAGAATCAGTTTGGATTTATGCTGGGACGCTCGACTACTGAGGCCATCCACCTAATAAGGGGACTAGTAGAGCAATATAGGGAGAGAAAGAAGGACTTGCACATGGTGTTCATCGACTTGGAGAAGGCTTATGATAGAGTCCCCAGGGAGGTTTTATGGAGGAGCTTGGAGGATAGAGGTGTTATGCTAGGGCGATTAAGGATATGTATGACGGAGCTAAGACTCGGGTTAGGACGGTGGGAGGGGACTCTGAGCACTTTCCTTTCTTGATGGGGTTGCATCAAGGATCGACTCTTAGCCCATTTTTATTTGCTTTGGTGATGGATGTTTTGACTTTGCGAATTCAAGGTGAGGTGCCTTGGTGTATGATTTTTGCGGATGATTTAGTTTTGATTGATGAAACCCGTAGTGGAGTTAATGACAAGTTGGAGGGTTGGAGGAGGACCCTCGAGTCTAAGGGATTTAGGTTAAGTAGGTCCAAGACGGAATACTTGGAGTGTAAGTTCAGCGAGGCGTCACATGAGGCTGAGGTGGGTATAAAGCTTGATACTCAGGCCATCCGAAAGAGAGATAGTTTCAAGTATCTTGGGTCTATGATTCAGGGGAGTGGAGAGATTGACGAGGATGTCACTCACCGGATTGGGGTAGGATGGATGAAATGGAGGCTCGCGTCTGGAATCTTGTGTGATAAGAAGGTGCCGCCTAAACTCAAAGGCAAGTTCTACAGAGTAGTGGTTAGACCGGCTATGTTATATGTAGCAGAGTATTGGCCAGTCAAGAAAGCTCACATCCAAAAGATGAAGGTGGCGGAGATGAGGATGTTACGGTGGATGTGTGGGTGCACTAGGAAGGATAGGATTAGGAATGAGGTTATACGAGATAAAGTGGGAGTAGCGTCGGTAGAAGACAAGATGTGGGAACTGAGGTTGAGATGGTTTGGGCATGTGTTGAGGAGGGGCACAGATTCCCCAGTGCGGAGGTGTGAGATGTTGGCTAGGGATGGATTCAAGCGACGAAGGGGTAGACCGAAGAAGTATTGGAGGGAGGTGATTAGACATGATATGGAGCAGCTGCAGCTTACCGAAGACATGACCCTAGATAGGAAGGTGTGGAGGAGGCGGACTAGGGTAGAAGGTTAGTAGGAAAGGGGCGTCAGTGTTAGTAGATAGGAGAATTTTGTTGTATTAGTAGTGCTTGTAGTTAGAGTATTTGTATTACTTCATAGTGTGTTTTATTTGTTGGATTACTTGGTGGGTCCTGTTTATATTATTATTGGGTGTGGTTTTACATTTCGTATCTTGTCCCTTACTATTTCTTTTCTACATTTTTGTTTCTTGAGCCGGGGGTCTTTCGGAAACAGTCTCTCTATCTCACTTCTAAGGTAGTGGTATGGACTACGTACACTTACCCCCCCAGACCCCACGTGGTGGGAATATACTGGATATGCTGTTGTTGTTGTTAATTTATTTGGTTGAAGAATTGGTAGAGTAGCCTTTATTTCTTTTCATTTTGGTAGAATAAATTGAATAGGCAGAGAGAAAGGATCAAACGCAAAATAAAATTATGTGTGGGCCCATGTGAACAAATCGGTGGTGAAGTAGACCCCACACTTACAATTAAGTACTCCACATGTGCCAAGTATACAGAGTTAAAAAAAGTAAGCTGGCTATTTTGTCTAGTTAGAAAATGGCACAATGCCAACAACATCAGGTACAACACAGTTCTGACAAAACAATTAGAAAATACCAAAATTGCCCCTCATGCCAGGCAGGCATGTTGACGGAGAGGAGGCTGCTTGTTGCCCCCAACTCCCTCTTATATAATAAGAGAAATATATATATATATATAGAAGACACATATAGTTATAAGGGAAAATTTCATTTATATACAAAAAAGTAAATAGTTTACAACAAAAATAGCCATTAGCCCATTTTCTTCTTTTTTCTTTTTTTTTTAGCAGTAACTTTTTAAATATTTTTTTTTGTTTCTTTTTGCTGCTTTTTCTTTTTAAAAAAAACATTTCAGTTTTTTCTTCTTCAATCTTTTTCGATACAACTTTTATTCATGTATCAAATGCTGTATAAATGATGAATAAATATGTATATATGATGTACAAATAATTATATAATGTATCAATATTATATAAATAGTTATTCAGTGTATATGTAATGTATTGATGCTGTATAAATAGTGTATAAACATGTATCAATATTGTATAAACGGTGTATAAACATGTATATATGATGTACAAATAGTTATGTAGTGTATATGTAATATATCGATATTGTATAAATAGTGTATAAACTTTTATCGATATTGTTTAAACGTGTATCAATATTGTATAAATAATATATAAATGTGTATCAATATTGTATAAATAGTTATATGATGTATCGAGCTTTATGTCCTCATCGGGTAACACAAAAATAACAATAGCTTCATTAAGATCAAACTCACTATTCCTCATCCCATGGAAAAGTGTCAGAGCCTCCTTCTCCCTCCCATTTTGCGCTAACAAAAAGTTCATCAAATTCCAAGAAACAATAGTCTTTTCATCCATTTGCCTCAACAGTTCAAGTCCCATATCCACATTGCCATAATCACATCTCAGTGAGGCATTTCATCAAACACCTTCATCGCATTCATCCCTAAGAAATTTACAGAATTAGGAAGCAACCTCTCTACTTCACAAAGGTCAGAATAAGGTCTACGTACATTCTACCCTCCCCATACTCCACTTGTGGGATGACAATGAGTATGATATTGTTGTTGTTTTGTCTCTTTTAGTTTGTCTAATCTTTCTTTGGCTTTTCCTCTCTTCCACAATTCTTCTTATTATTTTATCAAGTTACTGTAGAAATGTTGCTTTTGGTAGTTTGTACTTTGCAAAATCAGCTGATCAAATAAAACAATGGTAATTAGTAAACCAACTGATTAGAAAAATTGATTTGCTGAAGTACAAAACTACATGCCGTTTCATGAATTTACTATATCTTTGAGACAATTGCCCCGCCTCTTCATCTCCGTTGTTGCTCCAGCGAGGAGCTCCAGCTTCGATGAACCAGAGCAAGTCACAAACACCACACTGATATACCTTTCTTCTTCTCTCCTCCATCAACCCAACCACCATTGTTTCCGGCAACGAACAAGCAACCAACGTCCAAACACTATTTATACACCATTTAAAAGGGATTTGAAAAAAATTAAAGTGTGTTATTACCTGAAATATATAAATGGAGTGAAATAGATATGACCCAAATATATTCATTGTTGCCTACACAGCAGAGCACAACCATCCTATGCCTACTCATCGGAATTCCAACGTCGGAAGTACCCGCCAGAAACCGACAAATTCTGAAGATGGAACCACTGTAAGTGACTAACAAAATCACTAGATCATCATAGGTATCTTCACCAGCGTATCATTCTCAGGCGATGGAGAAGCAAGAAAGTAGCAGGGAAGAAAAAGAAGACATTTTTGAAGACGACGATGAAGAATTCGGCAGTTCCAATATGGGATTAGATAATATAGAACCTGCAGATCACGATTTCTTTGAGGGGTTACATGAACTCGCCGCTCAGGCTACCGGTGGTAAAAGGGATTTGGAAAAATTAAAGTGGGTTATTACCTGAAATATACAAAATACCCCAAAATAGGCTATTTCGGGTAATTAACTTAAAGTCGGGCCATTTAAACTGTAAATACTTTTAGTGGACTGACATTTTGCATAATCATATATTCTCCAAATTAATTTCAAGACACAATAGTAACCATCAATTAATCGGGGTATTATGGTAAACTAGTTAGGTTAGTAATTATTTTCTTAATGGGCGTACCAATTCAAAATATGTCAAGTAAAAGTGAATGGATGGAGTATGTGTTAGTTTTACTTGGCACAAAGTTTAAGAAAGAAAAACTTTTAAAGCATGTGGTCTAAAATAAGTCATATATGTTTGTGTGACTCTAAATCATTTCATTAAGGATATGAGCATTTTAAAGTAAAAATGTTACTAACTATAAAAATGTTTCATTCTTGGACTGACTAAAAAGAAAAGTGACTCATATAAATTGGGACAAAGAGAGTAGTCACCTATTTGAATCTGAAAACTGCCCAAAAAAAGATTTCATAATTAATTAGAAAAAAATGTTTTGAATGAATAAAATAAATATAATAAGTGACTAAAAAAATTTGTTATTTAAACAAATCCAATAGGCTGTCTTTGACTATTTAAAGGTATAGCCAAACCTTTTATTTTCCCTCCAAAACTTTTCACAATTACTCAAATCAAGTAAGCCACGAAGTGTTTTCTTGAAGCACAATGGTTTTAGATCTATATTCAAAATCTTGTGCCACTATGATGATATTTTACAATTGATAAATTATGTACAAGTGACATTTATATGCTGAAGAATGAAGATAGCAATATTAAGAATCAGGTCCTCACAAATCTTCAAGAATAAGTGAATATACAAGCAACATTGTGTAAAATTAGATCCATATATTAGGTTGGTCAATTTTTTTTTTAAAAATGCTCTTTTCTCTCTCTTAAACCCCATGTCACTCTGCCCTAAATTCAATATAAAAAAAGAAGATTTAGAAAAAAGCTCTCTAGCCACACAATCGGAAAACCTTAAACCCTAGCCATACCCTAATTTCATGGCCGGTCTGACCACTGATCAGCCCCCTCCGGCTGGCCAGGCTTTCTCACTCACATCCCCAACCATGTTTCCTTCATTATACCATCCAAATCCACCCAAAAATCCAGACGAGGGCAACCCTAATAATTTGCCTATAGTGGGTATTAATAACAGGAAAAGCAACAATGATAATAATAGCGACGAGGCAGTAAAGGATAAGATAAAATATGCTGACTTGATGAAGCCCATGATTCTTAAAAATGGGCAACAAGTAAAAGGGGTTAAGATTGATCCTATCCTAATGAAAGCAGTGTCATTCAATAATGGAATTCCTTGTGCTACATGGACGAAAGAGGAGGTGCAGAAGATGAACATAATGAAAGAGTTGCAATTTGTATGTAATGACCCTCGAGGTTATTTTCTCAATTCTTATGCATTTTCAGTATTTCGAGCCTTTCCATAGCAGCTACAGGTCATTTATGACTTGTCGAAACTGTCGGTTTGGTGATCGGACAGTTCGTTTGGATTTTAGGCTCAATTCCTTGTTTTGGAGCTTTCACTGTTAAGGAATTAGTTTCAGATCAAAACTCCTAGTAAACGGCCATGGATGAAAATTCTGACAATGTCGTTAGCTCTGAACATTGATTTTAGGCTAGGAGGACACTTGGTCCAGGTTTTAAGGCTTTCAGACTCGTTTTGGGCTATTGGGTGGATTTTGATAAAAATGGAACTATAGGTGTGGGACCTACATTTAATCTAAATGACCTCCATTGGAAATTTTGATGGCTCCATTGAGTCTGGAATGTCAAATTTGGTATAGTAGCATAGTTCGTTTGTGCGCACGGGGTTTTGAATAAATCTTGAGCCCCTGATCGATGTCCGTTGGGACTTAGGAAAATTTTTGGTTTTTAGCATCTAGTGCAGCCAAACCTTGGCCTTCGCGTTCACGAGGCTTGGCCGCATTTGCGATGGTCAATGAATCTTGACTTCGTGTTCGCGAGCTAGCCTTCGCGTTCACGAAGAGTTAGCTAGCCCAGCAGGCTCAACTTTGCTCTTCGCATTAGCGGTGGACCAGCCGCGTTTGCGAAGGTCTAGCCTGGGCTATCATCCCGTTCGCGACCCTTGCCCCACGTTCGCAAAGGGCATTGCCCTGGCAGTATATATATTTCTCTTCCCCGATTTCTTCATTATTTTTGAGCCTCCTTTCACCATTGTTGGAGCTTGGAGCATGGGAAATAGGGGGAGATCGTCCATTGAGGCTAAGGTAAGCTAATACAAGTCCTCTTGATCATTTTCCATTGTTTTCCCCGTCAAATTCCATCCGCTTCCTTGTAAATTTCTAGAAATTAGGTCTTCAATTCCTAAACTTATGGGGCTGATCTGAGCCCCGATTTATGCTCCATTTGTTCTCAACTTTTAAGCACACATTCCTTGTCATATGAGGAACCGCGTGACAGATTCAATTTTGGGATTCTATTAGCGGGCTCTACGGGCCCATTTTTGACCTGATTTTGGGTCCGAAGTTTTATATAGCAATATAAGTATCATTTTACTCCTATTGACGTGTAGATTATGATTTTGATAGTGTGACAATATTTTGGGATCGTGGATTAGGGACGAGCGATTCCTGGGTGATTCAAGATTGCGGTTCGGCTACGAAGTAGGCTTTAGTATACTTTTCTCTATAATATTATGTATTGTATAGAGTGCATGCTAGGTAGGGATTATAGAATGGGTTTATGACTAGTATATAATGACTTGACCTATTTAGGGGATTTAGAATAGAAATGTGACCCGAATCTTGGTCTGGTCTAGGATACCTGTTAGGGTCGTAGAATCCTATTACACCTAATTATTTACTTGTTGCCCTTAGATTAACATGAATGATTCCTTAGTATAAATTGTATTATTGCGACACTTAGTGTATTGAATGATATTTCCCCCGATTAGACCCTTCTAGTGGCTTTATTCTCTTTTTACCGTAGTTTCCCGAATTATGGTGTTATTATCATGCTAGTTATACATTATTAGGTCCGAGGCCGTGGTTACAATACCAGTTGGACTCCAGGTGAGAATTCTATTCGTAAATGGACATAACTCTAGTTTATAGATGCTTAGGCACTTATGATTGTATTATTTGGATACTGGTTATGGCATGCATACTTTTAGGCGCATTTATGCTCACTTAGAGGTATGATTCCCACCAAAACCTTGATTTTTCTACTGTTTTCTAAAAAGGAATTTATTCATACTTTTTACTTTTAAAACGGATTCTTTTACGATGGAAATTGTGCCACCTTATTTAATAAATTATGAGCTTTTGGAACTAAAAATGCTGTTTGGAAATTAGACCGAGGTTGATTCCGGTCCATTACTAATCTACTTTTTTCACCACTACTATATACTTTGGTCGAAGAAGATTTCGACCCCTATTATGCCGATTTAGTACCGAACTTGATCTTGGGTAATGGATTTACATATTTGTACTCTTTTAGTCTCGGTTTAAATCCGAGCACTTATTATACTTATATATCTCTCCAGTACTGGATGGAGTAGATTGATTATGATGGTTATGGGAAGTCCTGGTTTGGGACAAAGCAGTGTATATGGATATTTCGAGACCTCTATGGGCCCCTTCATCCGTGAGCCACAGTGCCGGAGAAGGATGATTGTCGTAGGTCTTGCCTTTGCGGGCTACTGAGCTGGAGGAGGTGTATACACTTGGTACCTTATGGCACTTGGTTGATATATGGTACTGGACTATCCTTGCATTCATTCATTTATATGCATTTTCTATCACTAGTATAATTGTTTGGCACTTATATCTATCAGTCTTATGGGGGCTCTATAGGTATAAGTTATCGTTGTTGTATGTTGAGTGCTTGCTTGAACCTTCTGAGTTTATGGGTGCCCGGTTAGGTTATTTTTTGTCCAGACTAGCTAGTTACTTTACGGTTGGTTATTATGGTTAGTTCGTGGCAGGATGGTTATGGATTAGTTCCCGAGATTGTTGGTATGTTTCTGATTCCTTTTCTCTATTGTAGTAAGATACACTATTGTTAGATTATCTCATGATTAGTCATCCTTTGGTAAGAGACATCGATTATTCTAGTATTAGCTTTTCTTCTTGGTTAGGATCCCTCAAAATGTTAAGTTGGCTCCCTCAGGTTATTACCTTTGAGTTTAGTCCTACATACGTTTATATATATATATATGGTATTACCGTATATCCCTCTCTTTCCTTATCTATTCATATCGTATATGTATTCTTTTGGCCTTGTATCACTACTATATATCCTTCGTTCACTCCTCATTTGTATATTGACTAATGATATACGGTATTGCACATTAGTTCCTGATTGCTATTAGAATAGGATAGTTTATCCTTATTGCTCCCTTAACACTATTATGTTTAGTTTCTTGGATAAGTTGCCTGTAGTTTATATTCCTACTTTACATATTATTTATGCTTACATTATCTTTGGAGTTACAGTCGGCCGATGCCTACTGAGTACCACGTGTTTGGTACGCATACTACACTTCTACAACCTACAGATCATAGTATGAGTTCTCATCATTGACGTGTGCATCGTGCGAAACATCCATGGATTAGAGATTTGGGGTGAGCTCCTGATGTTCAGAGTATTCCTACTCTCCTTCGTATTGTTAGATTGATCTCTATTTTATATTCAGAGACATCTTTGTATATATATATATATATATGCATGTATGTATTTCACTTGTACTCCTATTATATTAGAAGCTCTTGTACTGATTTCACCAGGTTTTGGGGATATAATTACTTCCTTCTTGTATTCTTCTCATTTTCATTTGATATTGCTTCCACTTCTCTTATTCGTCCGTTACTAGCTATTTCGGACTACGGATTGGCTTACCTACTGGTGGGTTATAGTAGGTGCCATCATGACCTGAGAAATTGGGCCGTGACATTGTAGTAGTGGGAAAATTTTCATATGGATTGGTGGAATTAGATGATCTGAGAAATCAATCCCAAAACAGTGTAAGGTGAAAGGAGACTACAAAATTGTGTTATTGAGAAATAGACATATTTTGATGAGATTTAACCTGATAGAAGATTATTTGAACATGATATCTAAGAGTGTCTATTATATTGTTGAAAGAGATGGAGTAGCATATCAAATGAGACCTCTCATTTATGATGTAAAATTTAAAACAGATGAGGAGACCACACAAGCCATGGCCGAGATATCATTTCCTAATTTATTGCCAACTTTCTTTGAAAAAGGAGTTGCATTCTTATTGGCATTAGCTTTGGAGAAGCCTATTCACCTTGACATGCCCACAATCAATAAAACTAGACCTAATTGTGTAAGAGTAAAGGTACAAATTGATCTAGCAAAAGATTTACCAAAACAGGTGGAAATTGAAGTGTTGAGCAGCAGCATTACGGAAACAAGGGTTGAATGCATCAAGATAGAATATGACATGCTTCCTAAATATTGCAAAACTTGTAAATTGTAAGGGCATGATGAAGATGAATGTAGGCAATCACATCCAAAATTAAGAATAAGATTTGAGCAAGATAATAAGGAGGCTGATAGACAAGAGGAGGAGGAGAATAATAATGACAATCCACAGAGGTTCAACACAAGAGGGAGGTCAAGAGTTAGAAGATGGAACCCTACCAACAAGAGATTCAAGTATGAATCTAACAAGGGGTTAAGTGAAACTGCAACAAAGGCATTACCTTACAACAAAGGCATCAGCACGGGCAATGCATTTGAGGTGCCTAAAGATAAGGAGGAAGTGAACAAGTACCACATAGAGAAATACAACAGTGGAGCAGAGGCTGTGATTCAGGTTCCTACAAGCAATAATAGAGTTAATAAATATCAAGAGAATGGAAAACAATAACATAAACAATAGTCAGGACAAATACAGACTGAAGGTAACAAAGATACAAAGGTGTAGTCAAATAATGTATCTTCAAAACAACAGCTGCAACATAAAGCAGATGATATACCAAAGGAGCAAAATAATCAACCCTGTGGAGACACAAATGAGCAATTAGTAATTGACAAAGGGTAGGAGAATAGAGACAATAACAAAGCAATAAAATACGTGTCACAAAGCCCAAGTTCTTCTATAATAAGTCATACAGGATCAACATAGAGCAAAGAAATAGCAATTGTACCAGATGTGGTAGATATAGATGAACATGATGTAATTGAAGCCCTAGGACATGCCAAGTTTCATGCTTCACTGCAAATAGATGTGTCTAAGATAGAAAATAGGCAGTGGGAGAAATAGATGATACTGCAACAAGTTATCCACCAGACTAAACAAATGTGCAACTGTTAACAGGAGTAGTAATTCAATAGAATGAAATGGTTGTAACAAAAAATACAAATGCACAATTAAATATAGTGCAAGAACACAGTTATCCTATGCAAGTTTTATATGAAATACTTACTCATCAGGTGTCAGAGGCAGTGGTACCAGTTAATTTATAGAAAAATAAAGACAAAATCGAGGATAAAAAAGAAAAAAAGATTCAAAAAAATATGAAGCAGATGTGTAAACAAGTAGATGTATCTCCACAAGATCACACAAAGAAAAGAAAGGGCAAATATAAAGTTAAAGGCATCAAGCCTACAAGAATGGTCCTTACAAGTAGTGGGAAAGCAAACAATAAATGAAGATCAAAACACTCATTTGGAACATTAGATATGTTAGATCTCAACATTGCTTTTACATGGTTCAAATTCTTCACAGGCATCACAAATTTACTCTTATTGCTTTGATGGAACCTTTTCAAGATCACAGGCACATATAGAGATACAAAAGAAGATTAGGCATGCAATATGTTAATTACAACCAGAATGGACAAATTTGGGTGTTTTTACAGGAGAATAGTTAGGTGGAGGTGTTAGCAGATTCTGAGCAACAGTTTACCATTCAGCTTTATTTTTAATATGGTCAACAATTAGTCACTACTATTTATCTATGCTAAGTGTGATGCTCATGATAGACTATAATTATGGGATGATATATTTTCTTTGATTCACAACATGTGGATTTCTTAGATGGTGGGTGGAGACTTTAATGCTATCATGAGTGATGAAGAAAAAATAGGAGGGCTTCCAATGTATCCTAATGAGTATGAAGATTTTGCTTTTTGCATCAATTCAAGTGAGTTATTTGATGTAAATTTCAAGGAGAGTCCTTTCACTTGGTGGAATGGTAGAATTGATGAGGCTTATATTTTTAAAAGGTTAGATAGGATTATTGTTAATCAAGCCTTTCTTAGGTTGATGATGAATGTAGAAATGGAGCATTTGGGGGGATTAAACCATGCCCCTTTGTTACTTTCTTGTAGAGGTCAATCCTCACACTTTACAAGACCATTTAGATTCTTGAAGTTTTGGTCTGAAAGAGAAGATTTTCAAGAGGTGGTGGAACAAAACTGGGTTGTAGGAGAAGCTGAAGATGTGTTTATATGTTTGAAGTAAAAGTTGAAAAAGACTAAATTAGCCCTTTCATCTTGGAGTAGAGAAAATTTTAGAGACATCTTCAAGCAATTGAAAGTCAGAGAAAAGGTTCTCAGAATGAAAGAAGATTTATTTAAAGAGGCTCCTACTACTGCTAACAGAATAGTGCTTCAAAAGGCACAGGCTGAATTGAAACAATACTTGCATTATGAAGTGGAATTTTGGAGGAAAAAAGCTAGAATTCAATAGTTTACTGAAGGGGAAAAGAATACTAAATTCTTTCACAACATGGTAAATGGTAGAAGGAAGAGATTGAACATAAGCAAAATTTAGAAGAGTGATGGGTCTTGGGCTGAAGGTATGGTCAAATAGCTTCTGAGGCTATTAATTTTTATTAGGAATAATTTTCCAGGTACTATGGATCATGGTGAGATGGAATTAATTAAGTGCCATGTTTGATATCTGAAGAAGACAATTGTTGGTTAAATAATTATCCCACAAAAGATGAGATCAAGAAGGTTGAATTTGATTTGAATGGAGATAGTGCTAGTGGCCTAGATAGGTTTACAGGTTATTTTTATCAGAGTTGTAGGAACATTGTTGGAGCTGATGTTATCAGGGTTGTTAATGCATTTTTTGCAGGTTCCCCTCTCCCTAAATCTATTACTCATACTAATTTGGTCTTATTGTCTAAAAAAGAAAAGGTTTTATCCTTTTCTGACTTAACACCTATTAGTTTGAGTAATTTTTTGAATAAAGCTATTTCAAGAATCTTGCATGACATGCTGGAAGGTTTGCTGCCTAAGTTTATTTCTCAAAATCAATCTGGTTTCGTGAGAGGTAGGAGTATCACTGAGAATGTATTGCTGGCTCAGGAGATTATTTCAGACATTAGAAAGAGAGAAAAGCCTACAAATATGGTTATAAAGCTGGAAATGGCAAAAGCTTATGACAGGGTGGATTGAGAATTTTTAATAAAGATGCTGGAACAAATGGGATTAAATAAAGGGGTGATTGATAAAATATAGAGATTGGTTGTTAATAATTGGTACTCTATCTTAATTAATGGTCAAGCACACGGGTTTTTCCATTCAACTTGTCAAGTGAAGCGAGAAGATTCTTTATCTCCAACTCTTTTTATCTTATCCGCTGAGGTCCTTTCTAGGGCTCTTAATAATCTCTTTTCACATAATGATTTTAAGGGTTTTGGAATGCCAAAATAGAGTGAAAATATTAATCATCTTGCTTAGCAGATGATACTACAATTTTTGCTGTAGCTAATAAGCCTTCCTTAAATTTGATCATGGGGACTCTTAGTGACTACGAAAAGCAGTTAGGGAAAAAGATTAATAAAGATAAGAGTGCCTTTTATGTGTATAACAAGACTTCTCATGTTGATATTTAGGTGGTAGAAAAATGTACTGGTCTATCTAAGGGGAAATTTCCTTTAATATATGTAGGTTGTCCAATAGGGCATGGTAGAAAAAGGAAAAACCACTTTACAGAACTCTTGAAGAAAGTTCAGAACAAATTGCAACTTTAGAAAGGTAAACTTTTGGCTTTTGTGGGTAAAGCTGTGTTGATAAACAGTGTTTTGTAGAGTATTCCCTTTTATCAGTTATCAACTAGCATCCCTCCCAAACGTGTTATTTATGATCTTAACAGAGTTTTTGCTAGATTTTTATGGAATTTTAAAGTTGGAAGCAACAAGGATTGGGTTGTTTGGTCAGAGATCTATCAACCAAAAGCTGAAGGAGGACTAGGGTTTAGATCTTTTTTTAATGTGTCAAAAGCTTTATTTGCAAAGCTATGGTGGATTTTTTGACCTAAAAATACAATGTGGACTAATTTTATGTAGAATAAATACTGCAAGAGATTTAGGCCACAAGTTGTTGAATGGAGAGGTGGCTCTCAAACTTGGAAGTTTATGCTACAGGATAGAGACTTTTTTGATCAATAAATATGGTGGGAGACAAAGTGTGGTCACTCTAGCATTTGATTTGACAATTGGACCCAATTGGGTGCTCTACATTTTTATCTTCCTGTTAGTTACTCTTCTAATCATGTTTTTGAAGATGTCAAACAACTTATGGATCAGGGAAGGTGGAATGAAATTCTTAATCATAAATTATTACCAGAGGAGGTTAGTAATCACATTGTTAATATAATTGGTATAGAAGAAGAGTCTGAAGAATGGGATAAGCCTTGGTGGATGTTAAATAGTTCTGGTAAGTTCTCTGTTAGTAGTTCTTGGGAGGTGTTGATATCTCCAGAAGTTTTGAAAGATGTATTTGAGCATATCTAGGAAAAAGGTATTCCTTTCAAGGTATTCTTTTTCCTATGAAGATTATGCAAAAAAAGGATTCCAATTGGAGAATTTCTTTTAAGAGTTGGTTCAGAAGAGGATAGTTGTTGGGTTCTAGTGTCTTTTATCTTTTAATATTTTGATGATTGACAGACCCAAAGGAGGGACTTGATTAGTAAACTGGTGCTATCGTCTTTTTCCATACAAGTTTGTTGTCTCTTGTAGCTATCCTAGTACTACTCTGACACAACAGTGTAGTGGTATGGTGAACGACAGTGGTCCTTTCTGACTGACCAATGAAAATATTTCTCTCCTCTTTACCATCATATATATTTCATGTCTCTAACAACGAAAGATGATTTTTTTAACTTGCTCAAAAGGAAAGTTGGTGTTCTTTAGCAAAAATCCCAAGGCTCTCATCTTGAAGACAAATATTCAGTAATCTAGAATCTCTTCTGCTTACAGTGGAAATGTATTAGCTTCTAGATTATTTGAGTCCTTGTATTGTTCTTAAGTTAGCAAAACTACTCCTCATTTTGAGGCTTGTGTAGGTGTTTTTTTTTGTTTCTTTCTTCAAATATGAGTGTTAGCTAGAGGTAGTTAATGGAGTTCTTACAGTAGAGTTATTATGAGTTTGTGTTGCAATAGAGTTATTGCAAGGTTATAGTAATTAAGAGGTTAATTCCTAGGTTATAATCAAAGGTTTCTCAGAGTTTAGGAAAGTGTTGGTGAAATCCTACTTGGTAGGTTGTGGTTTTACTTATTTGAGCATGGAGGTTTACACATAAAAGCCATGTGTCTTTTACTTTACTACACTTTACTTTCCGTTCAAATTATTATCTGTTCTTGGGATCGCTAGGACCTGGTACTCTATCAGGTCCCCTGTGTTATGGTAGACTATTATAACTCTTGAATTGGTATCAGAGTGGTTCTTCCTAAAAGGTTAATACCTAGGAAGGATTATTCTCGATGGAAGCTCCACCAAATCTTGAGGAAAGACAATCAATAACCAGACCACCAAGGTTTAATGGCTAGTATTATGGATGGTGGAAGCCTAGAATGCAAGACTTCATAATGGCTGAAAATAGTGAACTATGGGATGTCATCTGTGATGGTTCATTTGTTCCTATAAAGGTAGTTAAGGAAGGTGAAGTTACCAGATCTATTCCCAAAACTCAAAAAGAATACACTGATGCTGATAGAAAAAAAATTGAAAAACACTTAAAGGCTAAGAAGATTCTTGTTTGCGGCATAGGACCTGATGCGTACAATCGGGTCTCTGCTTATGAAAATACTAAGGAAATATGGGAGGCCTTACAAACTACCCATGAAGGAACCAATCAAGTCAAGTAATTAAAATTGATATGCTAATCACCCAGTATGAGCTTTTCAAGATGGCATAGGGTGAATCTATTCAAGATATGCACACTAGTTTCACTCTCATTATAAATGAGCTCAAGTGTTTGGGAGAAAGAATTCCAATGCACAAGCTGGTAAGAAAAGTTGTGAGTATCTTACTTCCATCCTGGGAGAGTAAATTTAATGCAATCTATGAATCCAAAGAACTCCAAAAATTAACTTTGGACAAACTTATTGGAAATCTGAAAACGTATGAGCTTAAGAGAAAATAAGATCTAGAGAGAAGAGAGCCTAAGAAGGAAAAATGTATGGTATTAAAGGCTGGTAAAAGTAACTCAAGTGGTGATGAACAAGACATGGCATATCTCACCAGAAGATTTCAAAAGATGATAAGAAGTAGAGGCTTCTCAAGAAGAGGCAAGTATAGCAAAAATATCACAGGAAACGACTACTGTCATAAGTGCGAAAAACCTTGTCACTATATCTAGGAGTGTTCTCTTCACAAAAAGGATTACAAAGAGTTTGTCAAGAATAATCCTGAGAATACCCAAAGGAGGAACCAGGTCTCTGACAAGCATAGGAGAAGAGAAGAATCAACCAAAATAGTCAAGCAGGCCTTGGCCGCTTAGGGAGATACTTCAAGTGGATTTGAAAAAGGTAATGAGGAGAAATATGCATCTATACTGTCTATTGAAGATCAACCCTTAAGATTTGATTCACTATTCGCTCTTATAGCCAAATTTGATGATGAAGGAGAAGATGAGGTAACCTTTCTAGATGTTCAAAAGAACCTAAAAAACTACTCTATGAAGGAATTGAGGTCTTTAGTTAATGTTTTAATTGATGCTTATCACAATCACATAATTGAAAGGGAGTCACTAGCTAGTGATTTGAATGAATCGAAAATAGGGAGAGTTTCTTTATCCTCAAGAATCTCTAATCTTGAAGAAGAAGTTACTAGGGTTAAGAATGAAAATAAAATGTTGAATGACAAACTCAAAAGAGTTTCTGGTAAGGTGGAGCCAGTGAGGCTCATATTGGTCTTGAGGAAAAGCTCAGGAAGATTAACCTAGACCTCATAGCTTCACTTGAACGTAACAAGAAGCTAAAGGAGAATTCAAATTGAACTAAGAATGAGCTTGAAAAATCTCTTTGTTGGACTGCTTCGTCAGAAATTCTCACTAAGTTAAGCAACATGAAATCCAATATTAAAGAACGTCTTGGATCTCAGAAAAACAAGGCTCCCTATAATCCTCATAGCAAGTATGTATCTGTTCTAGATAATTAGTTGTGCACATACTGTGGGAAGAAAGGTCACTACAAGGAAAACTGTCAAGCTCTTCTCAAAACTAAATGGGGAAATCTGAGTGTTGCTCAAACTACAAAAAGCTCCAAGGGACCTGGTCCCAAAGAGAAAACACTCACTTTGCCTGCATGGGCAAGAAGGAATCTTATTCATCTCGTTACAAATTATAAGGGACCCAAACTGATTTGGGTTTCTAAATCTAACAAATGACTATTTTTGCAGGCACGAGCGAGAGAGGGCAGTCAAAAATCTCAAAAAATGGTTGGTAAAAAGTGGCTGATTAAAGCATATGGCTAGAAAAATGGAAGATTTTCTCTCACTCAAGGCATTTCAAGTAGGTAGCGTGTCTCTTGGAGATGGAAAGAAAGGTTACATTCTTGGTGTTGGTCAAATTGGAAAGTTCCTAGCTCATGCTATTGAAAATATCTATTATGTGAATGGATTGAAGTATAGCTTGCTAAGTGTTTCTTAGATTTGTGACAAAGGAAATGAAGTGATATTTATCTTAGCTTCATGTACTATCATAAATATTGAGACAAGTGAAGTCTTTTAGATTGTCTAAAGATATATAAGCTGATCTTGATTCAATCTATGGTGAAGATTCAAAATGTTTTAAGTGCTGTGAGTGATGATGCAGAGCTGTGGAACAAAAGATATTAAAGGACCTGGTCTGTGGTCTGTCCAAGTCAAAGTTTTTAGACTGTAGAACCTGTAATGCATGTATCAAAGGAAAGCAAGTCTGTGATTCTTTCAAGCCAAAGAAAAAAGTCAGTACCTCTATACCACTTGATCTTCTTTGTATGGATCTTTGTGGACTCAATCGAGGTGGAAAGAAGTATAGTTTTGTGATCGTGGATGACTTCTTGAGGTTCACTTGGACCTTGTTTCTGAAGATAAAAGATGAGAATTTTCAAGTGTTTACTACCTTTGCCAAGAAAATTCAAGTCAAGTTTGGAAACAAGATAGTAAAAAGCTGGTCTGATTATGGAACGAAATTTAATAATGCAAACCATGATGAAATGAATGAGATTGGGAGTCAAAGAAGCTCAAATGAATCTAAAATGGAAAATTTATTGCAGATCCATATGGATGTTGTTGATGCATTAGTCAATCATTCAGAAGAACGTAAGCATGATAAGGATGATGGAGATGATTTTCTAGCTGAAGTGAAGAATCCAAGTTCTGTTCAAAGTCATCCTGAAATTAATTCTCATGAGAATGATAGTGTATCAACTACTTTTGTTCCAAATTCTGAAGAGAAACTGTCAAAGGAACCTAGTTCTAGTCAACCTCAGCCTGATGTACAGGTTTTAAATTAGAAGCATAGAGGATCACATTCTTTGGCAATCATATGTCTCCTCTTGATTCTGACATGCAAACTTGCTCCAAATCCAGAAAAATATATGCATCTTTTGCTTTTTTTTCTTCCCAAATTGAGCCTAAAAATATCAATAATGCTTTAAAGTATGTTGATTGGATCTTGTCTATGCAAAAAGAGCTTCTCCAATTTGAAAGGACCAAGATATGGCCACTTGGTTCCCAATCCCTCCGACAAAACTATTATAGGGACCAGGTGGGTCTTCAGGAACAAATTGGGCTAACATAGGAACACAACCAGATTTAAAGCTACACTGGTTGTCCAAGGATATAATCAAGAAAAAGGCATAAACTATGATGAAACCCTTGCTCTAGTTGCTTGAATGGAGGCTATTTGAATTCTTATTGCTTTTTCCTCATTCGTAGAATTCAAATTATTCCAAATAGATGTCAAAAGTGCCTTTCTAAATGGGAATCTAAAAGAAGAAGTGTATGTCAAACAACCTCCCGATTTTGAAAGCCATGAGTTTCCAAATCATGATTTCAAGTTGAATATGGCAAAGAGTCTTGTACAACACAAAAGGACCAAGCTCATTTATATTAGAAATCACTATCTAAGGGACAATGTTAAGAAATGGATAGTTTGTATGAAATTTTGCAAGATAGAGGATTAGGTTGCTGATATTTTTACTAAAGCTCTTGAGAGGGGTCGGTTTGAAAGAATTAGAGCAAGGCTTGGGCTGATCAAGCAGCTCTAACCCTCCCCTCTATGGCCTTGATAAAGTGAGCAAGTATATGGGTGGATAAAAATTGTACAAGTTTAACTCAAACATAAATTTTCCTGCAGGTATGCACTCATGAAGGACTTACGCTTGGTTAGGGATGGGACACAATATTTAAAGTTGAAAGTACAACTAGGCGGGATAGAAATATAGACCTGGTTTCTAAAATAGGTATGCATCTATGGTCATACTTATAAATAATTAAATATGCTTGTGTGCTAGGTCATATTTTCTTTTCTCGCCTCCTCCATACATCGTCGTGTCACTTTTAATTCCAAATGTCATCTCTCTCCTAGAAGTGACACATCGCTCCTCTTGTCTTGTCAATAAATCTCACCCGTTCACTCACTTTGTCTTTTTATTTTTTATTCTCAAAACACTAAAAGTCCTTTATCTTTTGAAAAAAAAAAAACCCTTTTCTTTTGGTTTTCTCTCATAACCTCTTTATTATTCCTACATTCTTGTTTCTATCTCTCATGCTTTAACATTTCATAATCAAACTCTCCTTCTCACTCCTCCATCAAAGACTCTTTATAATGTTCACTCTTACTACTCTTGAGGAATACAAGTATGTGGAAATGAAGGGAGGAATTAAGTTAAAATCGACTATCTCAAGCCTCATTGCTGCCTAAAAATGAAGCAACCTAGAGTTGAAGAAGATATCAGCTTTGTTGGCTGCAAAGGATTATGAAATTGCAATATTGAAGGCTCAAGTGGCTCAGGCATATCAGGGAACTAGTCAGGGACCAGGTGTCTCAAACTCTCGTGTTGCGAAAATTACTAATCTCAAGTAAAAAAATGTTGAGTTGAAGAAAAAGATGGATTCTCTTACTCAATAGTTGATTGATGACAATAGAGCCGCTATGAAGCATTTGACCAGCTTATCTTTAAATCCTAAGTTCTATCCTCTTCCTAGCCTTGTTTCCTTGTTCCGTGTGCTAGTTTATTTTGAGATCCTTTTCTTACCCAATTTTAAACTTGGCACTCCTGCATGTTTTTTAATTATATGTATGATTTATATGTTATCCTTTTATATTTGTTTTGAATGGTAGCCTTTTATTGCAACTATTTTCGTTCTTTTATAAGTTGTGGGCTCTTTTCATGCTTTTACTATTCTTATTTTGGGTTGGCTTGTTGTTATTGTGTCTACCTTATACTGCTGTTCCTCTTTTGAGGATGCCAAAAGGGGGAATATGAGTTATTTTTGTGACAAGAGGAATATAATGATAGTGATAAGGGGAATGAAGTCAGGGGGAATATCTATGTTAGGGGAAATAAAGCTTGTCATCATCAAAAAGGGGGAAAATATTGGGTTCTATTGCCTTCTATCTTTTAGTGTTTTGATGATTGACAAACCCAAATGAAGGACCTGATCAGTAACCTAGCGCTATCTGCTTTTTTCATACAAGTTTGTTGTCTCTTTTGCCATCTATCTTGGTACTACTCTGACACAATAGTGTAGTGGTATGGTGCACGACAGTGGTCCTTCCTGACTGACCAATGAGAATATTTCTCTCCTCTTTACCATTATATTATTTCTTGTCTCTAATAAACAAAGATGATTTTTGCAAGCTGCTCAAAAGGAAAATTGGTGTTCTTCTGCAAAAATCCCAAGGCTCTCCAATAATCTAGAATTTCTTTTGCTCACAGTGAAAATGTATTAGCTTCTAGATTATTTGATTCCTTGTATTGTTCTCAAATTAACAAACCTACTCCTCACTTTGAGGCTTGTGTAGGTTTTTTTTGGTTCTTTCTTCAAATCTGAGTGTTAGCTAGAGGTAGCTAATGGAGTTCTCATAGTAGAGTTATTGTGAGTTTGTGTTGCAATAGAGTTAGTGCAAGGTGGTAGGAATTAGAAGGTTAATTCCTAGGTTGTAATCGAATGTTGTTCGGAGTTTAGTGAAGTGTGGGTGAAATTCTACTGGGGTAGGTCATGATTTTACTCCCTTTAGTAAGGAGGTTTCCACGTAAAAGCCTAGTGTCTTTTACTTTACTGCACTTTACTTTCCATTCAAATTATTATTTGTTCTTGGGATTGCTAGGACCTGGTACTCTATCAGGTCCCCTATGTTGTGGTGGACTATCGTAACTCTTTAATAGTATTTGTTATTGCTGTGACAGATCAATCTTTGAGACATACAAGCACTTGTTTATAGATGTCCCAGCAGCTGCCAACATGTGGACATTATTTGCAGCAGCTGCAGGTATTACTGGCCTTTTTTTACAGTTAAAAGGTACAATTTTTAAATGGTGGGAGGATTCTTGTACTACTAAACTCAAACCTTTATATATGGTTGTTCCTGGATTTAAATTATGGCAAATTCGAAAGAGAAGGAATATTATCAAGCATGGTGGAATCATAACTATTCAGATTATGAGAATGGAAGTTAATAGAAATCTTCATTATATGGCAATGATTAGGTATCCTTGGTTAAGGAATCTACCTAAAAATTGGCCTATGATAGTGAAATCTTTTGAAGATTATTCTCCTATTATTGATTATAAGGTGGTCCTGTGGAAAGTTCCTAGTGAAGGTGTCTACAAATGCAACTCTGATGGAGTTTTAAAAGGTAATTTAGGGCCTAGTACAAGTGCCTTCTATTTAAGAGACTAGATAGGGGAATTTATTTTTACAGAGGCAGAGAATCTGGGAGTAGTGTGTTCTATTGAAGCTGAAGTTGTGGCATTAAGGAAGGGGCTGGAATATTGTGTTTTAAAAATTATATGCTAGTTATTATGGAAACTGATTCATTTACACTCAAGAAGATACTAGATGGGATATGGGAAATCCCTTGGTATATTGCTATGGAGGTGAAAAAATGGTTGAGGGCTAATTTGAATGTGGAGGTGGAGCATATGTTGAGAGAGGGAAACATGCTAGTTGAATTTTTTGCTAACAATGTTTTCTATGTTTTCTATGTTGCAGGTACACAAAAGTTAACTTACAATTCATTATAGGAGGTTCCACAAAAAGGAAAAGCAATCATAAGCATGGAGAAAAATCAGATTCCTAATTTAAGAGTGACGAAATGCCAAAACAGGGATTTTAATGTCCATTAGTCAAAAGAAGGAACTACTTCAAGAGGCAGCTAATAAAAGTGAGGAAATCCAGAATACATAGATCAACATCAAGATTCACAAACAATTTAGACGGGGTGCACAACAAGATGACATAACCGCGCTAAATCGAGTTTAGCTACTGGTTTAAAGGATTACCTGATGGAGTGGAAGCTGGATCTGAGTATTTGCTAACTTTAACAATGGTATCAACTCATTATGAGCTCAACTTGTTGAGATAGTAAAAATAAAAAAAACTTTGACTCGACTAGTCATTATTTTTGTAAAGAAAGAAAGGAAAATGACTTATCTTAGTACAATAAAGCTAGATCTGTGAAGGAGGAGTTGAAAAGGTCTTCATAGGGTGTCAATTTCATGGCATTGTGAGATGTGGTAATGTCTTAAGTGAAATAAACCCAAACTCAACCTTAATACAGAGATGAGCTACGTTTCTATGAAGATAATCTTGTTGTTGACCTTTCTATCAACATTTCTCTTCAATTGCAAAAATGGATGATCAGAGAAGATAAAGAGCTCACAAATTTTGATAGATCTTCTAGGAGTTTCCTTTTTCAGCTTTTGTCTTTTTATTTGATTTTTGTCTAATTTTGTTTTGTTTTGTTGGCTATAACTGGGTAGCAATTGGGCTCATCTGGTTTGGGCCTATTTGTATTGATTTTTGGTTTGCATGGAATAAATGGCATGTTAGGCCATCTTTAATTTAAAAAAAACTCATCCCTAAATTTACTTAAACTAGCCATGACTGCGATGGGCAGTCAGTCCACGCTGGCTGGTCATGCACCCCCCATTGCCTCCATATCCCAATTCCCCCTATAAAAACCTTAACATCTCCTAATCACCCCACTTCTCCAAAAAACCTAACTACAACATTGAAGAACCATGTTAGTCTTATTAATCCTACAATGATGAACACCCTAGTGATCTCCAATAGAAATGGCAAGGAGTTCATCTCAATCAATAAGGTGAATATTATCGATGCAGAGCCAATAGTCAGGTGGACAGAGCCAAAAGTATCTTACATGAATAATATCGAACGCTTACATATATTGTTATTGGCAAGTTTTCTTATGGGTGGTCGGACCTTGTTGATCTTGGATCTCAAATACCTAAGCAATGTGATATTAAAGGTTGATGTAAAATTAATTTTTTGAGAAATAGGCATATTCTTATACGATTTCTATTGCTTAAAGATTTTGTCTATAATGAAAAAAGTACATATTACATCTAAGCAAAGGATGGACTTTCATATCAAATGAAACCTTTGATTTATGACTCTATATTTAAATAGGGGAGAAGACTACGGAAGGTATATCATGGATATTATTTCCTAATTTATTGCCTACATTTTTGTTAAGAAATTATTGTCTATTTTAGCCCCAATAATAGGCTAACCCTTGCATCTAAGTATGACTACCATCGATAAGGCAACACATAGTTGTGTCATGATCAAAGTACAAGTAGATCTTATGCCAAAGTTACCAAAAATGGTGAACATGAAGATAAAAAATAAGGTTACAAAGGTGATTCAAATGAAAAGAAATCAAAATACAGTATGATGTTTTACAAACATATTGTAAGAAATGCAAACTCCAAGATCATTGCGAGCAAGAGTATAGGGATTTGCACCTAGAATTAAGGAGAAAGGTAGAGAATGAAGTTGATACTAATAAGAAACATGAGAAGGAGATGAGGAATCCAGAAGAACAACAAAATAAACAAAGGCTAGTTGTCTATATGTATGTATTTTAGCTAATTTAAGATGGCTATTTGGGGCTTGACTTTTACCTAGACCGTTTTTCAAGTTAATTATTGATTTTAGGTCAAACTTCAAAGTAGGTGATCCACCTACTTAGCTCACTTTAAATCTTGGCCTAGTATTTATTTAAGTGAGTGACACACCTACTTGTCCTATGTTTTCATATCTTATCCCTTTCATTTAATATAGGCAACATATATAAGTATTTTAAGCAAGTGAAGACATTGAAGAATCCTTGAGGGATTCAGTTCTTAATATGGTTCTCAGTATGTTATTCCCATTATTTGCTTATATGTTTTGATGATAGAAAAAATGTGTGGTAGAACCTAATATGATGATGGACGTGTGTGTCACATGAGTCAAGGATAGAGTCAAGAAAAATTCGATTAATGGTAAATGAAATCACATGAGGATTCTGCTCGTTGAATCCTTGTCAACCAAGGAAGAGGAAAACCTTAAGGCTTTCCTTACATGCATGGTTACAACGCCCACAAAATGGCCACTACAATTCTCAATGAGATCTACTCACTGGGATTACTCATTCCCATAAAAATGGCTGTTAGAAAACTGCTGAGTGTGTTGCCTGAATCTTGGGAAAGTAAGGTAGAAGCTATCACTGAAGCTAGAGAGCTTGATACTCTAGCAATGGATGAAATCATTGGGAACTTGACTACCTATGAACTTAAGAAGAGACAAGATAAGGAGATTGTGACCAAAGAGAAGGATAAGACCTTATCTCTCAAGGCTGCTGAGACTATTGGCTATGAAGAATAGAACCTAGCCTTGGTGACTAGGAAGTTCCAGTACATGTTCAATATAAGTCAAAATTTCAAAGGAAAACTCTAACAAATCCAGAAGAGGAAACTTATGAACAACTCTTTAATAAGGAAAATTAGGTAAATTGAAGATATTGCTGAAACCATGCTCATAGCTAGTGGTGTTCCCAAGAGCTTCTGGGTTGAAGCTGTAAACATGACCTGCTATCTCATTAACAAGTGCATGATTAGGCCACTACTTGAAAAGACTCCATATGAGTTACTTAAATGGAGAAAATCTAATCTCAATTATCTTAAGCCTTTTGTATGTAAATGTTTTGTTCATAATAATGGCAAGGATGCTCTGGGAAAATTTGATGCTAAGAGTAATGAGGGAATATTTCTAGGCTATTCCTTGAAAAGTGACACAACCCAAACCCATCGTGAGTGTCACCCATGCTAAAACTTTGATGGGAGAACCATCTAAACCAAATAATCACTATCAACACTTAGCCATAGTTAAATACGAACAAACCAATTCTATATTAAATGCTCAATGTTTGAATAGCTTAAAAAAAGCAGTGCAGAATAATATCAAAAGATCTGAAACACCCCTAGAAATTGAAGGTTATCATGTTAGAACATCTAACTAGAACCATATCCATGGGTACAACCTAGAAAAACTAACAAGAAATCTAAAACTGTCTGTGTCTGAAACAAATGGACACAAATATAATGCAATAAAGATCCATGGCTTCTTGAAAGATGATGCTCACCCTTGGATCAAAAATTATGCTGAGGTCTACAGATGAGGTCTCATCAAAGCCGCTGGAATATGCTCTACACTAAAAAAAAGAAGAGTACAGGGAAGTATCAGTACAAAACCACTATGTTCTGGTAGGGTCATAGGCCAACTCAACTTAACCCATTCAACTAACAATTTGTAAACAAGTAGCACCCATGTCATCTTAACAAATAAGTATTCAGTTTAGTTCATTTACAGAATTTCCATGTTCTTTTATCAATTCAATCAAATATCATATCAAGTTTAACAAATGGTACTCAACTCAATCTAATTGTAACAAATACCAAGTACATAAGTTTGTAACTTTTTCATAACCACATTGTTATTATTCAACAAAAGTGTTAGCCTAATTCAATAACAATATCAACAATCCAGACCACACAAGGATCCAAATATATCACCAGTAAAACCAAACCTCACAAGGAGCCAAATATATCACCAAGTAAACCAGACCTCACAAGGATTCAAATATAATAAAACAATGCAAAATAAGGAACCGTCAAACTCTCCAATTTACCATGTACACATATGCTATGGGTCTTATATGTGCCTGCTAGCCATGACATGCAAGGGACGAGCTCAGTTCATATAACAAATAACCCAGACAACTAGTCCCTGCCCCCTTATCTGAAACCAAGTGTGATACCACTTTTATTCCAACGTCCCCACCCTTAACTCCCTGAAATCCACCAATTCCATGACGATCAACCTTTACTGGTTCATCTCATAATATCAAACAATACTATAACATGTACAATCTCAAAATGAGATAATTCAACCACACGTGCATATCAAACAAGCTCCTTTTACATAATCTCATTATAGGTGACCAAAACAAACTTATATATCTAACATGTTCAACATTCAATAACATGCATTATAACAAGTACACAAATAGTCACTTAACATGCATACATAAATCAACTTGAGTTTTTAACTCTAACTCAACTTTCACCTACCTCAATCCAAGCCCTACAATGCTCTAACGAACTTGAGCCTTGCCTTTTCTTAAAGCTTCAGCTTGATTGTGGCATAGAAAAAACATATAAACACTAATCAACTAATGTTCTAACAATCTAGGGACTATAACCTAATCCCATAACCCCAAGATCAAATTCATGAATCATTTCCTCATTCTAGAGTTTTTCTACCTTCATTCCACTTTTATTCTATCAATTTCACACTTACAAGAGTGAATTCTAGAAATATAATCAAAACCTATAAACCCTTGGCCAAAACCCAAGGATTTCGACCTTGTTTCACTACTTTGCACTAGAAAATCAAACTAGGTCAAGTTAATTCCTCCACCATGATCAAAACCTAGAGATTCTAGGGATTAATTAATAAAAAACTAGTTAAATAGGTGGATTAACTTACCTCAACTATGAAATTTGGATGGAAATTGGTGGAATTTGTCCTAAATTGGCCTTCTCTGCCCTTAAACGAATGTGGAATAAAAATAACATTTTAAGTCTAAAAGTTGCTATTTGCTGTGATTAGCCCGCTATAGTGGCCCCATTATAGCAAGATCTAGCCATTATTACAAGACTGACTGTTATTGACTTCTGCTATAGTGGGCTCGTGGTAGCAGCCTACCTTCTGCTATAGTAGTGTAGGATAGGCAGGAAGTCTAACAGTCCCAAATTTTTATCATTTTTACAACACAGTACTAGATTTCAACCTCTCAAACTAACCCTTTTACGTCAAATGCTATATCCGAAGTTCTACTAAACCAAATTCAATTCTGCAAGTTCCTACGAACTCCTTATCCTCTTAGCTAACACATTACTCTTAGCTAACACATTCTAATTAAAATCATACAATCATTAACCTATCTATCGCCATATTTACCTAGACCACATCACACTTGGAATTCATCCAAGACTAGCCTAGCCTGAAAATTTTAACTCTTCATTCGGGGAGAATCTTAATCCAAACTTTTGCATACTAAGCTATACCATAACGATAGAAAGGGTCATTACAACATATATCAATTTATCCATCATTCATCCCTAAAAAATAAATCAAGAAAGAGAAGGGAAAAATAGCAAGGAAAAGTACCTGAACCCTCAAACAAGTGAGGGTACTTGTTGCCACATATCCAACTCAGTCTCCTAAGTGGACTCATCAATAGGATGGTGCTTCTACTGGACTTTCACGGTCTAATATCTTTAGTTCTCCGCTTTCAAACATCCCGATCAAGTATCATTATTGATTCCTCTTCATAGAAGAGGTTCTTGTCAAATAATATTGAGTCCCAATGAATGATGTAATCGCCATTCCAATGGTATTTCTTAAGAATAGAGACATAAAACTCATGACAAACTTAGGGGAAACACAAGTTTATAAGCCACGGGACCCACAACATCAAGAATTTCAAATAGACCACTATACCTAGGGCTAAGTTTTCCCTTCTTTCCAAACCACATCACTGCCTTCATAGTAGAAACTATAAGTAGCACATGTTCACCCTTCTTAAAGAACATGTCTCTTACCTGCAATCCGCATACTGCTTCTATATGCTTTGAGCTTCCAATAACTTGTCTTGAATAAATCTCACCTTCTCTTTAGCTTTCTTTAACAAGTCTATGCCCAAAGGTTTCACATCACCCACATCAAACTAGACTATGTGTGATCTATATCTTCTTCCATAAACAGCCTCAAATAGGGCCATGTTAATGCTAGATTGATAACTATTGTTGTACGAGAATTTACACAATGGTTGGAATTGATCTCAATGACCTTCAAAGTCTGCAACACATGCTCATAGCATGTCCTTAAGCACCCGAATGATCCTCTCTAACTGCCCGTTAGTATGAGGATGAAATACAGTACTAAGGTCAAGCTTTGTGCCCAACTTCTCATGCAATTTATGCCAAAACTTAGAGGTAAATTGCATACCTCTATCGAATATAATGGATACCGGAACCCCATAAAAGCTCAAATTCCCTTAACATAAATCTTGGCTAACTTCAACACACTTTAATCAAAATGTAATGAGTGGATTTTGTTAGCCTATCAACAATAACCCAAATTGAGTCATACTATCCTAAGGTCTTAGGAAGACCCACCACAAAATCCATAGCGATTCTCTCCAATTTCCACTCGGGAATAGGAATCTTCTAAAGAAAACCTATAGGACTTTGATGTTCATATTTCACCTGCTAAAAATTCTGACATTTGGCACATACTCTACTACATCCCTCTTCATTCGGGGCCACCAATAGAGTTGCCTTAAGTGACAATACTTTTTGGTTGCACCAAGATGTATTGAATATCTTGAACCATGACCTTCTACAGACAAACTAGGAATCATATCATCAACATGGGGTACACACACATGTCCCCTCACCCCCAACACACCACTAACATAGAGTGTGGCTTCCTGGGCCTCATCACACACCACCTTGTTTCAAATCTTGTTCAACTTTGCATCTTTGAATTGCTTAGCCTTGATTTGAATAAGGAATGCTGAATTTGCCTCAACATTTTCCAACACTCCACTCCCCTCGGACATGCCAAACTAGATAAATTGCATTTCTAGAGTTTGAATCTCTTTAGCCAAAGGACGCTTCATTTCTCTCAAACAAGCTAAACTGCCCATACTTATAGGCTTTATACTCAATGCGTATGCCACCACATCGTCCTTTCTTGGATGATACTAGATGGTCACATCATAGACTTTTAGTAACTCTATCTACCGCTTCTGCCTCAGATTCAAGTCCTTCTAAGATAATATATGCTACAGTCTGTGAAAACTTCACACTTGACACCATAAAGGTAGTGTCTCCATATCTTGAGTACTAAAACCACCGCTGCCAGTTCCAAGTCATGAGTGGGATAATTCCTTTCATGAACCTTCAACTACCTTGCAGCATAGGCTATCATATTCTTATCTTGCATCAACACAAAACCCAAGCCAGAATGTGAAGCATTACAAAACACTTTGAAATCCTTACCTTCAACAGGTAAAGCAAGGATGGGATATGTGGTCAAAAGAAACTTGGGCCTTTAGAAGCTCTCTTTACACTTGTCAGACTAAACAAAAGGTATCTCTTTCTGAGTCAGTCTTGTCAAGAGAGTAGAAATAGAAGCAAAGTTCTTGACAAATCTCCAGTAATAGTTAGCAAGGCCCACAAAATTTTGAACTTAGGTCACAGAGGTAGGCCTAGCCCAACTCTTAACAACATCAATCTTTTGGGGATCAACTATCACCCCTTTTTTGAAAACCATATGCCCAAAAAATGACACGGATGACATCCAAATTCATATTTAGAGAACTTTGCATAGAGCTTCTTCTCGCTCAAAATATCCAAGACGATGTGCAAATGCCCTACATGCTCCTCCTTACTCTTTGAGTAAACTAAGATGTCATTAATCAATACAATAGAAAAAGAATCCAAAAAAGATTTGAAAATACCATTCATCAAACTCATGAATATTGCTGGTGCATTAGTCAACCCAAAGGACATTACTAAGAATTTGTAATGCCCATAATGAGTCTTGAAAGCTATTTTGGGAATATCCTCAGGCCAAATCTTCAACTGATGATACCCTGACCTCAATTTATCTTGGAAAATACAGAAACACCCTATAATTGGTTAAATAAATTATCTATTCTGGGCAATGAGTACTTATTTTGGATGGTTACCTTATTCAACTGTCAATAATCTATACACATTCTCATGCTACCATCCTTTTTCTTAACAAACAACACTAGAACACCTCAAGGCAAAGCACTAGGACGAATGAAACCCTTATCAAGCAACTCTTACAACTGAGTCTTAAGCTCTCTTAACTCAACCAGAGCTATCCTATAGGGAGGAATGGAGATAGGATGAGTGACCGGCTCTAGATCAATACAAAAGTCAATGTTCCAATCTGGAGGCATACTAGGCAAGTCGATAAGAAACCCCTCCTGAAATTTAGACACTACAAAAACTGATTCAATTGAGGGGACATCTGAACTAGTTTCCCGAAGATGTGCCAAGAAGGCTGAATACCCCTTCCCCACTAACTTTTTAGCACAAATAAAGGAAATTATTTTCACTGGACTAGGTGAATAAATACCTTCCCATTATAACTTATCCATCCCCAGCATGTCTAAGGTCACAGTCTTAGCATTATAATTTAGAACAACATAATACGGGGACAACCAACTCATACCTAAGATGATATCAAAATCTAGCATATCCAGAATCACCAAATCTACCCAAGTCTGAAAGCCCATAAACATCACAGGGCAAGCATGATATACTTGAGTCACTACCACAGAAACTCCAATCGGAGTAGATACATACACTGACGAGTCAAGCATATCACAAACCATGTTTAAAACCAAGGAGAATTTAACAAATACATATGAAAAAGTAGAACCCGAAGCAAACAAAACCATAGCCATTTGGTCACAGACAAGAATGGTACCTATAATGACTGTGTCTGAAGACTCCGCCTCAAATTTGCTCATAAGGATATAACAATAGGCTCTATTATCAATCATAGCAACTTCTCTAGTAGGATGTGCACCATATCTGCTTGCGTTACCACCTCCATGATTACCACCACTGCCCACCTAATAACCACCTAGCCCACCCCATGAATGACCTCTACCATTCCCTCTACCTCCCCTGCTAGCTGAAACTTTAACTCTGGCCTGCTGTTGAGCCTGGAAACCAGATTGCGTACCATTATGACAGTTCTTCTTAAAATGCCCAACTTCACCACAAGTGAAACAAGATCTATCTAACGAAGGTCGAATAGCAGAAGAATATAAATCCCCTTGGCTTTCCATACCTAAAGGCTGTTGAGTGGTTCCTAACGGGCCTCTTGTAGAAACTGGTAGAACTAACTATATTAAACATGTGGGATAGGCCTGAGAACTATAGTAAGATCTACTAAAGTTACCATTCTGGGCCTTCTGCCCTGCCATCTTAGCATATCCATGTTGCTTCACTCCCTCTACATTTTTCACAAACTTTACTACCTCATTAAAGGTATTTCCTAAAGAAGTCATGTAAAGAGATACAATCTTCAAGATAGTGTTCAACCCCTTTATGAAGCTGTGGATCCGCTCTTCTTCATTATCAAAAAATTGGGTGGAAAACTTGGATAAGATATGAAACTTAGCCTCATAGGTTATAACTGACATAATACCCTACTCAAGGGAAAGAAACTCATCTTTTTTCTTATGATATAGCCCAAAATATACCTCTAGAAAAGTATAATGCGGTCACTGTATCAAATATAGAACCTAACTAGGTTGGGGTTGATCCCACAGGGAATAGGATGAAATTATGTAGAATTGTCATGCCTGAAATCCCATTAGGGCGGACAAGCACCCGTAGCCGGAAAGGCCTGAGAGAACCAACCTATGATCATATACTTCATATGCATGTAATTGAGATAACAAATGTGCTACAGTATATGGACATGATGTATCGATAAAGTAAACCAGGTAGGTAAGTACAAAATAGTTATACAGGACTTGACCGTTGGGGCCACAACTTCTAAGAGACAAGACACTACCATGCTTGACTTTACAATGTCTACAAAGCCTCTAAAAGATACATAGACTTAGTTAAGGTCGGGACAGGTCCCCGCCTTACACCTAACTACTACACGATACCAAAAATATATACAACAAACTCAAAAAGCCCCGAATCAACCCGGAGCTCACCAATAACCTTTAGATGTCCTGTACTCCTACTGGAGAGATCTACTAGCTACTGTGCCTGCAACATGAAAGGTAGGTCCCCCAAGAGGGACGTCAGTACGAACGAATGTATTGAGTATATAAGGCTAAGAGTAACTATACATAACACAAGAGCTCAAATGAAATCAGGTAGAAGTGAAGAGATAATGCTAATAAACCACCTTTGTTGGTATCTGTGGAACCATATATATTACATTTATTTCTTTCCTTTTTCCTTTGTAATCTTGATAAGCCATGCCATATACGTACCCAACTGATCAGTGGTAAATAATCTGGGATCGGCCCATGCTAGTCTTTCACCCCTGGTGCTGCCACCCATAAATAACAAATCGAGATCGGCTCGAGCTAGGCTTTCGCCCCTAGAGCTACCACCCGTACAACCATATCGAGTTTCTTAATGTGTTTAATCTTCGAAGTTGTTATAGTGGTGGTTATAAAATTATTGAATATTTTTGGAACAACAAAAGAGAACACCTATAACTTGATAATAAACATGTATTGAGGTACTTTAGAACATTTCAGAGTGGAAACAAGGTCATTAACTATGTGGACAGAATACGATGCCAAAGGATACAAAAAAGAGTAACCTTACATACCTTATCTTCCACCACGTGGCTAAAACAATTCAGATCCTTCTTTATGTGTTACTCTACAACACAAGTACGTAATGATGCTAACATTAAAAGCTAGTTACATCACAAGTTTGCAAGACAGTAATTAGTTACTTAACGGGAAGTAAAAACCGTCCAACCTCCTAAGCACATGGTGTATCACTCCGCACTTCTTATACTGCTATATAACCTTATTCCACCCTCTTACACTATAACTTACTGCCTTGCCAAGACACCACCACCAAAACAGTCCACAAACCAACATAAACATTACAAACCGATAAGATTTCCCACCAAGTTCATACTTCACATTTTTACCCCATTGAAACTCCACATATTTATTCCATCTAGTAACATAAATAAATTCAACAAAAATATACCAAAAATAGTCCACACAGTTTCAGAATTCACTTTAACATAACAAGAAAGTATTCTCTTTTTACTACGCCAAACGTTCCATATACAAACACATATAAACATGTACACCAAGCCATACATAAAAGGAATGAATTAGAGACATAACCACACATTAATATACTGAAATTTCATCCTTCTAAACTAATTTCCTCAAGACCTTAAGTCCCTTTTCAAGTTTAAACCATAAGAAGGCAAATCCTTTAGCCACTAAGTAAAAGTGGACTACTACATATAAAGTGGACTGCCCTATACCTTTTAAACATCACCAACTTGATTTACACAGTCTCTTATGCATATATTACATTAAACTATAAGGGTAAACACTTACCAAGGCTTGTAAAGAGGAGGATTTTGTCCAAAGGGGCGGTTGGTTAGGGTTTGAGAGAGGAGAGTATTTCTTTGTAAATCTGTAATTTTGCAAGTGAAATTTGTTGAAAATGAGCTGAATTTCAGCCTTATATACGCCCCTTTCCACCGTCTCTCTATGGTCCAATCTTAGCCAAACTTTTGGTCAAAAAGTCCAAGTAGATGATGTATTCACTTGGTCCATTCTTACATGGATCATATCCTTTTGGGCCCATTCTTATTTACTTAATTTGGGCCTCAATTAAGTCCATAAACATGTGCCATATTTCAGCCCAATCATCTTTAGTAGATTATTCACCTACTATCTCTAATTTAAATACTTCTATCAATGTTAAGGTAGTCGCATAAGTTCGAAAATGTACAGGGTGTTATGGTATAGGGTGTTATACTTGCCTAAATAAAATAGTAAGTCCATTACCTATTACCACAAAGCCTTACCAAGTTCCATATAAGTAGAATTAGTGTATATAAAAATAATACGGGGTGTTACATCCTTCCCCCCTTAGGAACATTCGTTCTCGAATGTTAGTAACATTATCCAATCTAAACAAGTTCAAGCCTAAGTTTTAAATCTTCACATTACCACATTCACATAATACCTATAAATACTTACTTGTTATTGCTCCAATTCGACATCTGGACTTTCTCTTCGGTTTGAAATAAATGCGAGTACTTAGAATTCATCATGTCCTCAGCTTACCATTTGATTTCATCTACCTGCTGGTTCCTCCAAAGCACTTTTACGAAAGCCACTTCTTTATTTCTTAACCTCTTAACTTGTCGATCCAGAATAGCAATAGGTACTTCTTCATAGGTGAGATCTTCAGTAACTTGTATATCGTCAGCAGGAGCAATATGAGATGGATCTCCTATGCATTTTCTAAGCATTGAGACATGAAACATTGGATGAACTGTGGAGAGTTCTTGGGGTAGCTCCAATTCATATGCGACTTGGCCAAATCTTCGAATAATCTTATATGGCACTATATAACGTGAGCTTAGCTTTCCTTTTTTTCCAAATCTCATTACCCCTTTCATTGGTGATACTTTTAACAATACCCAATCATCTATAGCAAACTCTAGCCCCCTTCTTCTAACATCGGCATATGATTTGTGTCGACTTTGGGCTATTCCTAGACGTTGTTGTATCACCTTAACCTTTTCCATGGCTTGATGAACAAGATCTGGTCCAAATAAAAAAGTCTCACCTACTTCAAACCACCCAATCGGTGACCTACATTTTCTCCCGTATAAGGCTTCATAAGGCGCCATCTTGATACTTGAATGATAACTATTTTTGTAGATGAACTCAATAAGAGATAAATGATCATCTCAACTACCTTTAAAGTACAACATGCAAGCTCGTATCATAGCTTCAAGTGTTTGTATGGTAAGCTCTGCCTGTCCATCGGTCTGAGGGTGAAAAGCTATACTTAAATTCACTTGTGTACCCAAACTCCTCTGAAAACACTTCCAAAAATTTACAGTAAATTGAGCTCCCCTGTCTGATATAATAGAGATTGGAATTCCGTACAATCGAACTATCTATTTAATATACAATCTCTCATATTCTTTAGTTGTGTAAGTAGTCTTAACCGGTAGGAAGTGTGCTGATTTGGTAAGTCTGTCAACTATCACCCATATGGAATCAAATTTCCGAAATGTATGAGACAAACCAGTGATGAAATCCATGTTAATCATGTCCCACTTCCAAACTGGAAGATCCATACATTGCATATAACCTCCAGGCTTCTGATGCTCTACTTTTACTTGTTGACAATTTGGACATTGGACTACGAATTCTGCGATGTTCTTTTTTATGTTACCCCACCAATACACTCCTTTCAAATCATGGTACATTTTGGTTGATCCCCGGTGAGTAGAATACCTTGCATGATGTGCCTCTGTCATAATCCTTTTCCTCAGCTCATCTACATTAGGTACACACAACCTATTTTGGCACTGAAGTACTCCCTCTTGCGTAAGATCAAATGCCTTTGTCAGACCTTGTTGTACATTCTCCTTAAGCTGTAATAAAATAGGATTCGCATACTGCTTTTCTTTTACTCTAGTTACTAATGAGGATTCTGCCGCATTTTGCACAATAACTCCTTCAATTGGAGTTTCATGAAGGCGAGCCCCTAAGATAGATAGTTTATGTAGATCTTTGATTATCCCTTGTCTTTCTGTGGACTGGCCATGAGTGCTCCCCATTGCCTTACGGCTTAATGCATCAGCTACCACATTTGCTTTCCCCGGATGATATAAAATATCAATGCCATAATCTTTTAATAGTTCAAGCCACCTTCGCTGCCTCAAATTTAGGTCCTTCTTCTTAAAGATATATTGCAAACTCTTATGGTCGGTATATATGTCAACATGAACCCCATACAAATAGTGGCGCTATATCTTTAACACAAATATTACTGCTGCTAGCTCAAGATCGTGTGTTGGATTATTTTTCTCATGTGGCCGCAATTGTCTTGAGGTATAAGCTATCACTTTACCATGCTGCATCAATACACACCCCAAACCAACTCCTGAAGTAGCACAATACACCGCATACCCTTTTGTACCTTCTGGAAGTACCAATACGGGTGTAGAAGTCAAATTACTCTTCAGATTTTGGAAACTCTTTTCACATGCATCGTTCCATTGAAACTTGGTTGCCTTGTGTGTTAGCTTTGTAAAAGGTGCAGCAATAAAAGAAAATCCTTCAACAAACCTTCTATAATAACCTGCCAACCCAAGAAAACTATGAATCTCTGTAGGCGTTGTAGCTCTTGGACAGTTCTTCAGAGCTTCTATCTTTTGAATATCAATCCTTATTCCTTCATCCGACACAATATGACCCAAGAATGCTATAAATTTTAACCAAAATTCACATTTAGAGAATTTTACATATAACTTACGATCACGAAGAATCTGTAACACCCGCCATAAGTAATTAGCATGGTCCTCTTATGATCTTGAATAAACCAGAATATCATCTATAAACACTGTCACGAACACATCTAAGAATGGCTTGAACACCCTAATCATCAAATCCATAAAAACTGCTGGTGCATTCGTTAACCCAAATGACATAACTGAAAATTCATAATGACCATACCGTGTTTGAAAAGCTGTCTTGGGTATATCTTTCTCTCTAACCCTTACTTGGTGGTACCCCGATCTCAAGTCAATCTTTGATAAATATTTAGCACCTTGTAATTGATCAAACAAATCATCAATTCTAGGGAGGGAATATTTGTTCTTAATTGTCACCTTATTTAATTGTCGGTAATCAATACACAATCTCAACGTGCCATCTTTATTGCGTACAAATAACATTGGTGCACCCCACGGGGGCATACTAGGCCTTATGAATCCCTTTTCTAGCAAGTCTTTTAATTGCTCCTTCAATTCTCGTAATTCTTCCGGGGCCATTCTATACGGAGGAATAGAGATAGGCTAAGTACCTAGGACCACATCAATACCAAACTCTAATTCTCTTTCTGGAGGCAAACCTGGAAGATCTTAAGGAAATACATCAAGGAATTCATTCACCACTAGAACAGATTGAAGAGTTGGTGGCTCCACATCTGTATCTTTCACCCTTACTAGATGACATGTGTACCCCTTGGATATCATTTTCTTTGCCTTAAGATAAGAAATAAACTTACCTCTTGGTGTTCCAACATTACCCCTCCATTCAAGGACTGTCTTTTATGGAAAATAGAAATGTACCCTCTTGGCTCGGCAATCTACTCTGGCATAACAGGAAGCCAACCAATCCATACCCTCTATAACATCAAAATCTACCATCTCCAGCTCAACAAGATCAGCCAATGTATCATGATCACAAACAGTCACTATGCAATTACGATAGATTCTGTTAGCTATAATAGACGCGCCAATAGGTGTAGATGCTTCAAATGTCTTAACTAATAATTCTGGTGTTCTTTTGAATTTTCCAGCAACCAATGGGGTGACATATGATAGGGTAGATCCCGGATCAATTAATACATATACATTATGTGAAAAGATGGATAATGTACCTGTAACCACATCAGGAGAAGCCTTCGAATTCTGCCGATCTGCTAAAACATATGTACGATTCTGGACTCCACTAGAATTAGCTGCTCCTTGAACACCTCTACCATGCCCAGCAGGCTATACACCCGACGAGGATGATGCAACGGCTGATCCAGTAGGTCGCGCCATACTATCTATGCCTCTTTGTGGGCACTCTCTCATCATGTGCCCCGACATACCATACCAAAAACAAGCATCCGTCCCAAGACGACATGCACCTAAATGAAGTTTTCTGCATTGCTTGCATGGCTGAAGAGGAGGTCTAGATTGGCTCATACTTCCTTGTGCTTGATACCCCGTTGTCCGTGAACCCTGAATTTCACTTCTTTTCCCGAATTGGCTACCTCTAAACCTTGGAATCGGGGTGGAGCATTTACTGTAGAGTAAGAAAATGATGGTCTAGGCGGTCTACTAAAATCCTGAGGCCTAAACTCTCCTTGGGACGCCATGAACTACCCCATAGGTTTAGCCCTCTTAGAAGGTCCTTTTTCAAATTCTTGTGTTCTTCTCCTTTGCCTCTGATCCTCCATTTTCTGTGCAAAAGCTTGTATCCTTTCTATATCCATGTCTTTATTCAAAGCAACAATAGTATAATCTTTAACCAAATATGGATCCAGTCTATCCACGTATCGATGAACTCTTTCATCCACAGTAGATACTATATTAGGAGCATACCTAGCCAAAGAGTTAAACCGAAGACTGTACTCCCTCACACTCATATTACCTTGGCAAAGATTTAGGAACTGATCTGTACGAGCCTCTAAGATCTCAAATGGAAGGTAATGATCAAGGAATGCCAATTTAAACTCTTCCCAACTAGCTAAAGGTTCACCGATACCTCTAGATCTTTTCCAATCTTCATACCATAAAATAGCCTCCCATTTTAATCTATACACTGCAAGTTCAACTGTCTCTGCACCAGATACATGCATGACATCCAAAGCCCTTTGGATTTGATCCATAAAATCTTGTGGGTCTTCATTAAGATCTGATCCGGTAAATGTGGGAGGATCTAATTTAAGGAAATCCTGTGTCCGAAGACTAGCTGCCCTATTTGCACCAGTCGTACCTATAGTTGGACCAGCTTGTCCTTGACCTTGTACAACAACAATACGAGTCAACAATTGCACCGCATTCCTTAAATCCTGCTCAGTAGCACTAACAGGTGGTTTTAGGGGTACTCCTATCCTTCTTGGCTCTCCTGGAGGTGGAAGAGTAGGAGAAGCCCGCGATACAAACTCGTCTTCAGCCTCACCTTGATTAGCGTGTTTAGGTGGTGATTTACTGGTACCTTCTCTAGCAATCATGTCTACCTTCTTACTTTTACCCTTGTTTCTCCTTGTAAATGACATTTTGCTATGCTGAGGAAAAAAAAAAACATAAAATAAATTTAGTGGTTAAATATGACTCCACCTACAACTTTGGCTCTATTGCACGATCTAGGAAATGAAGAAAAGAGACAACTCCTAAATGTACCGTAGCCTCCTACGTATAGATGTGGTGCACAACACATCCATAAGCAAGATTCTAATCAGACACGACTTTTTAGGCACCCTAGGAAAACCTCGCTCTGATACCACTTTTACTACGCCTTAAATCCTATTAGGGCGGACAGGCACCCGTAGCCGTAAAGGACCGAGAGAACCAACCTATGATCATATACTTCATATGCATGTAATTGAGCTAACAAATGTGCTGCAGTGTATGGACATGATGTATCGATAAAGTAAACCAGGTAGGTAAGTACAAAATAGATATACAGGACTTGGCCGTTGGGGCCCAACTTCTAAGAGACAATACACTACCATGCTTGACTTTACAATGTCTACAAATCCTCTAAAAGATACATAGATTTAGTTAAGGTTGGGATAGGTCCCTACCATACACCTAACTACTACACGATGCCAAAAATATAAATAACGGACTCGGAAAGCCCCGAATCAACCTGGAGCTCACCAATAGCCTTTAGATGTCCTGTAGTTCTACTGGAGAGATCTACTAGCTCCTGTACCTGCAGCATGAAAGGTAGGTCCCCCAAGAGGGAAGTCAGTACGAACGAATGTACTGAATATATAAGGCTAAAAGTAACTATACATAACACAAGAGCTCAAATGAAATCAGGTGCAAGTGAAGAGATAATGCTAATAAACCACCTTCGTTGGTATCTGTGGAACCATGTATATTACATTCATTTCTTTCCTTTTTCCTTTGTAATCTTGATAAGCCATGCCATATACATACCCAACTGATCAGTGGTAAATAATCTCGGATAGGCCCATGCTAGGCTTTCGCCGCTTGTACTACCACCTATAAATAACAAATCAAGATCGGCTCAAGCTAGGCTTTCTCCCCTAGAGTTGCCACCCGTACAACCATATCAAGTTTCTTAATGTGTTTAATCTTCGAAGTTGATATAGTGGTGGTTATAACATTATTGAATATTTTTGGAACACCAAAAGAGAACATCTGGAACTTGATAATAAACATGTATTGAGGTACTTTAGAACATTTCAGAGTGGAAACAATGTCATTAACTATGTGGATAGTATACGATGCCAAAGGATACGAAAAAGAGTAACCTTACATACCGTATCTTCCCACCACGTGACTACAACAATTCAGATCCTTCTTTAGGTGTTACTCTACAACACAAGTACGTAACGAAGCTAACATTAAAAGCTAATTACATTACAAGTTTGCAAGACGGTAATTAGTTACTTAACGGGAAGTAAAAATCGTCCAACCTCCTAAACACATGGTGTATCACTCCCCACTTCTTATACTGACATATAAACTTATTTCACCCTCTTAAACTATAACTTACTGCCTTGCCAAGGCAACACTACCAAAACAGTCCACAAACCAACATAAATATTACAAACCGATAAGATTTCCCACCAAGTTCATACTTCACATTTTTACCACAATGCAACTCCATAGATTTATTCCATCGAGTCACATAAATATATTCAACAACAATATACCAAAAACATTCCACACAGTTTCAGAATTCACTTTAACATAACAAGAAAGTATTCTCTTTTTACTACGCCAAACGTTCCATATACAAACACATATAAACATGTCCACCAAGCCATACATAAAATGAATGAATTAGGGACATAACCACACATTAATATACTGAAATTTCATCCTTCTAAACTAATTTCCTCAAGACCTTAAGTCCCTTTTCAAGTTTAAACCATAAGAAGGCAAATCCTTTAGCCACTAAGCAAAAGTGGACTGCTACATATAAAGTGGACTGCCCTATACCTTTTAAACATCACCAACTTGATTTACACAGTCTCTTATGCATATATTACATTAAACTATAAGGGTAAACACTTACCAAGGCTTGCAAAGAGGAGGATTTTGTCCAAAGGGGCGGTTGGTTAGGGTTTGAGAGAGAAGAGAGTATTTCTTTGAAAATCTGTAATTTTGCAAGTGAAATATGTTGAAAATGAGCTGAATTTCAGCTTATATACCCCCCTTTCCACCGCCTCTCTATGGTCCAATCTTAGCTAAACGTTTGGTCAAAAAGTCCAAGTAGATGATGTATTCACTTGGTCCATTCTTACATGGATCATATCCTTTTGGGCCCATTCTTATTTACTTAATTTGGGCCTCAATTAAGTCCATAAACATTTGCCATATTTCAGCCCAATCATCTTTAGGAGATGATTCACCTACTATCTCTAATTTAAATACTTCCATCAATGTTAAGGTAGTCACATAAGTTCGAAAATGTACAGGGTGTTATGGTATAGGGTGTTGTACTTGCCTAAATAAAATAGTAAGTCCATTACCTATTTCCACAAAGCCTTACCAAGTTCCATATAAGTAGAATTAGTGTATATAAAAACAATACGGGGTGTTACAAAAATGCTAGTCTGAGTAATTGGTAAGTAAGTAAAACTGGGGGATTTTTGTAAACAAGTAGTAGGAGTAACGATTGTTGATTATTGGATTTGTAATCAACATGAGAAATACACTAGGACTGTGATCCCCAATGATTCCTTGACTCCGCCGGTTACTTGTGCTGGCAAAACTATCCCGCTATGCTGCATGCAAAATCTAACAAGATATGTTCATCTAAACGTCTCTCGACCTTGGTTAGATGAATTTCACTCTTCTCCTCTCGATCTCCGAGTATCGCACTAATAACCCTTGTCCTGGATCTCAGATAACTATCCCTATTACGACTCAAGTTATTAGATGAAGGATGATAGTTTCAAATCTCTGTTGTTATTCCCTTTTCCCAATGTCTACCTCTCTCTCAAGCAAGTCTAGAATACAGGCGAGTTTCTAACATTTTCAACCGTTAGAAGATCAATTATACTGAAGGTAATAACAATACATGCATTCACAGCAGTTCAGAATTGCTTTGCGCTTAACCCGTTTTGTTAATTTTTCATGGTTCACATAACCCTAGTTGATGGGTTTAGCTACTCATGATTGCAAGAACACAAGAAGAATTCAATGATGAAAACATAATTGTAAACTCACAATAAGAAGAAAACTCTGAAATCTCAATATGAATAAAACCCCTAGAATTGGTGTTCCAAGATTACAAAACCAATAATATATTTATGAACTCAAAATAATGAAAATATATCTCAAAACAATGTAATGACCAACTCCTAAACATAGGACAATATAGGGGTATTTATAGATACACGGTGAATCCTATCCTAAACAAAACAAGAAAATAGAGTCGACACTTTTCCACGGTACCGTGACTTGGTGTTGTGGAACCAAGTCACGCCACGTGGGTCATGCCGTGGAAATAAGGTTGCTTTACATAATTCCAGGAGTCGACCTAAGGCACCGACCTACATCACATAGGTCGACTCACGTGATGTGGGTCCTACCGTGAGTCACGCCTCTAGTGCAGGACTTGGCTCTTTCATCTTCAGATACTTCATTCTCGAGCATGATTCTTCCTTTTTGTCCATTTTGCCTCCAAAAATCTATTCTCCTGCATTATAGAACAGAAAACACATCATACCAACCAAACATACCCAAGTTATTACATATTTTCTTTGTTTTAAGCATCGAAAGTTCCATGAAACCACAACACATCAACACCCTCAACTTAGAACATTTGCATGTCCTGGGGAAAACAAAACAACATAAACACATACGATGCTTAACTAAGAGAAACCTAAGAGACCTACGGTAATCGACTCATTGCTTTTGTCACCAAAATTTTTTCAACCCCTCCTATTTACAAATCAAAACCACGGTGTGTATATATGTAACATATTATTATGACACAGAAAGGATCAAATGATGGCATGAGATTATGAACAAACAACTAAGCATATATGTAAATGACGTTATCCGAACAAATAGCCGCCAATAATGCAACCCATGTACTCTCACAAAAAAGAAGTCTCATACACTCACAGTATACTAATGAATATCAAAGTAGGGACTAGGTCAAAACACTCTCTCTCACAAAGAAGTTCAAACAGTGTGTGTGAAATACTATAGGCTTGCCCTTATTTTCTATACTTTAGTTTTTCGGACAGTTGGACTAGGATCACTATAGGACTTTTATCGGCTTGTAATGTAGGCTTGAGGACGGGTGTGGTACATATGGATATGGTAACTCAACCCTCCCTGACACTACACTATTTTTGGCTCCTCTTTCCAACCATTCTCATTTTATCTTCCCTTATTCTCCTTTATTTATTTTCAGATTTTTGTTTTCACACCTAAATCTGTTCTTTTTTTCTTTTACTAACCCCTTCTTCATACCCAAGTCAAACTACACACCCCTATGATAGCCATCCTCAACTTAGGCGATTTTCTTGAGTTGAGATACACAATGTCCAAGGAGGGCCAGAGCCAAGACAGGTTTATTGTAAGTCAAAATGGGAAGGTGAATAGGCTAATGAAAGAAGTAGGTCAATTAAGGTTCAAAATTGGGATCAAGGGATACTTAATTCAATTGGCTGGGAATTAGGCTAAAAGTGGACTTATTCAAAAATGGCCTATGATCCTTTCCTAACCACTATCCTATAACCTAGGCAAGATTAACCAGGCAAGTTCTGGATTGCACATACAAAGTAAAATAGGTAATGACCTCATACATACATAGCATATGGTTACACTATCAACCACTACCTATCTAGTTCAGGCATTGCTAGCTACAGTCATTCTGCATATAATACTAATGCCATAACAAGATCCAACAAGTGTCATAGACTAACATACTACCCACACAGTTTAAAACAAAATTTTCAGGAGGGGTGTCCTTTAAATAATCAAAAAGCATCATGTTGAAAAACTTGTTCACAACTGGACTGCACTAAGGTTCCCCTAATTTTCTTCTATTTAAACAAGAAAACACATAAACAATATAAGTAACAACCTAAATATGCCGGTTCTTCTATGATAGCACACTTGGGGGAAAAGAAAACACGGCAACAAAAACCCCCAAGTGGTGGTATACCCCCATCCCCAACTAAATAATGGTGCACTTCCCCTAGTGCACAACTATCAATAGAGTAAGTGTAAGGGAGTGAAGACATACCTGTGGCACTGGATGTGGGCTCGTACACAGCAGGATTATCTGTATGTTCTCTGGGCTCACTGCTAGGTGTGTCCTGCGTAGTGGGTACCTAACTAAAGGATGCACCTCATGCCCTCTGCTCCTGAGGAATCTGACTGGCATAGTACTCTACTCTGGAGGCCTTAATCGCTCTCCAAAAATCACCCTTGAACTCATCACCACTATCAGTATGATCCTCCGGACTACGTGGCCGTTTGCCTCTATCAATAGGAGGTTTCTCTTCAGCAAACAAATCCACCTCAAAAGTCGACCTCATCGAGGCCGGAATAGGCATAGGTGAAATGACAAGAGTGCTGCTCGGTGCCAAAGCTCTAACCTCCTCTCTCAATGCAGGCACCTCTTGTGTAAATCCTGCTATATCAAGAATCTATGCCAAACTCATCCAGGTAACCATCCGTGTCTCAAAACTATCAATCCGCCCATGCAACTCTCTCATAAATCTATCCATAGCCGCAGTCATCCAGGCCTCCACTCTAGCTTCTAAAGCCTCTACTGTGGTCCGAACCCATGGCTTAAGCTGGGATACCAACTTAGCCATCTGGGCCTCTGAGTGAGCCTGTCTCTCAAACATCTGCGTCTGTCTATCAACCAACTGCTGCAGAAAGTCCCTCAAAACTGAGACCATACCAGAGGGGGGCGGTGGTGCTGTAGCGCCTGTTACCTCATCGTAAATCACCAGGCCTGTGCCCTCAGTAGGTACACGAATAGTCTCAGGTACACTCACTGGTGCTGATGTACTAACTAGCTTCTGTCTATCTCTAGGCCCTTCAAAAAGGGCTGCTTCGATGACACGGAAGGTTGAGACCTCCACGGAAAAACTGGGTGAGCTCCCAACTACTGCATCAACCATATATCAGCAATACGAGTCACCTCAATATGATGATCTATTGTAGGCATCGTGAATACACCAGCACTAACACATAAGCCCTGAGTCAGACAGGGGAAAGGGATGCTGGTAAAATCTCTAAAGGTGAGCTCATGAATTTCCCTAATGATGTAGCGGGCGATATTGATGTCATATCCAGTGATGATGCTTTCTACCAGAACAATCCGGTCAAGAGTAAGTGAATTATCAGCATTTGTGGGACCTAGATGGTGCCTCACAACATACTACCAAAATCGTCCAACAAAGTGAAGCAAGGACTTCTTAATGTGCAACTTCCCAGATACCTAACCAACATCCATACCATCTTCTACTATATATCCTTCCATCCACTATAGTAACTCTAACCACTAATCGGCGTCCCTTATTTTAGCCCTATTTCTCACAGTCTCCATACGGTGATCAAATTCTGCAGTGCTAGCTGGAAATGGAAGTTCAGCACCAAACAAAAACCTGTGGATAGACTACTCAGAGATGTATACTCTAGTCTCCCAAACCAAAGTGTGAATCAATGGTGGTTGGTCCCGATATCACTGCTCATTTGGTGTGATCAATTTAATAGAAGCTACATAGGAAGCATAAAACTTACAAACCAACTCTGGGCTATAGTAACCAGGAGGCTCCATCATCCACCCGAATCCATAATGATCAAATACTTCCTTAATCTTGGGTAGTGCCTTTAACTCATCTAGCCTATACCAGGGCTCCTCAGTGATACTTCGTCTATACATGCACTGCTCAGTAAGTTCGGCATCCCTGTCATAAATAGACCTCCTACCCCAAACACACCATTGCTTATTTTTCCTTCGAACTGCAGTTGTAACCCACTGTGCAACCACCTATCTCTGTGAGAAAGTCATAGAGTTTTGACTACCAGTGCCAGAAATAGATGCTGTCGCCTCAACAGCAGAATCATCCAGACCTTCAACATTTTACTCAGACCTAGATACATCAACCTCAACATTATCCATACCCTCAGCATTATCCTCAGACCCAGATACATCAACCTCCTATTCATCACCAGTTGCCGAAGCATCCTCCCCCTCTTCAGACTGGGTAGAGGAATCAAAAGACTGAACAAGAGCAATCGGTTTGGCAGGTTTTAGGGGCTGTGAAGTAGGCTGATGTGCAGCCTGGGCAGCAACTTATGCCCAAGTTTGTAGCCTTGTGGTATGAGGTACCAGCGCTGAATCATCGGTAGCAAGCTCATATACTTCTTCAGACCTACTTTTATCTAACCCCGAAGGTTCCTCACGCAACCTTGTTGTAACTTTGGGATTTTTTGGTTCGAATTCTTGATGATGAACCCATGTATCCATGTTTGGGGTTTAATTTGGGCAGGATGTCAAAACAGTTGGGTTAGTTTTGGGTTGGGTTTGGGTCGAATTTACGTTCTAGGGTTTTGACAATTTAGGGATTATGGGGTTTAGGATTTTGGGCTAAATAGTGGTTAGGATTTTATGAATTTTGGATTTGGTATATGGGAATTTGAGAGGAGAATGATTGCAAGTGGGTAATTTGATGAATTTTTTGAAAATAGGGTTAAGTTAGGATTTGGATTTGAGAGGTTTTAATTCGGATTTGAGGTCGGGTTTATGGTGTACCAAAATAAATATAGTTGGGTTGGGTAGGATATTGGGTTTAAATTGGTCTCTTATTTTCATGGCACCAACCCACGTGACGTGGGTTGACCTACGTCACATGGGTCCCTGACGTAGGTCGAGTTCAGTAGTTGTAAAATTTTCTCTGATTTCCATGGTACCAACCCACGGGACGTGGGTTGACCTACGTAGTGAAGGTCCCTGGCGTGGGTCGGGTTCTGCATGTGTAAAATTTTTCTCATACTGCTACGGTACCAACCTATGTTACATGGATAAACTTACGTCGCGTGAATCAGTGTCGTGGGTTGTGTTGTACATATTTAGTTCAATATTGTAAATTCTAGCTAACTTATCCTCCAATGATCAAATCAAAACCAAATCAGAACTTGGGTTGCCTCCCAAGAAGTGCCTGATTTAACATCACGACACGACATGGCTAAATTGGATACTCAGGCTTTACCAACCAGCCCATGGGTTGCCTCCCATGAAGAACCTGATTTAACGTCACAACACGACATGGCTAAATTGGATACTCAGGCTACACCAACCAGCCCATGGGTTGCCTCCCATAAAGCGACTTATTTAATGTCGTGGCACGACATGGCTAACTTGACTACTCAGACTTCATCAAGACTCAGCTCCTCATATGTCCTTATTTCTTCCGTGATTCCCACATAGTGCTTTACACACTGCCTATTGACCTTGAATAGAACATTATCATCACCTTTCAGCTTGATTTCTCCATGCGGGAACACCCTAATAACATTGAATAGTCCAGACCATTTAGACCGCAGTTTTCCAGGAAAAAAGTGAAGCTTGGAGTCATAAAGCAGCACCAAATCTCCCAGGTGAAACTCTCATCGCTCAATCCTCCGATTATGACATAGTTTCATCTTCTCTTTATACAGTGCTGAACTTTCATAAGCCCGAAGATGAAATTCATCCATCTCATTCATCTGGTCTAACCTCAATTTATCCACTTCACTCCAGTTTAGATTTAACCTCTTCAATGCCCATAATGCCTTATATTCAAGTTCGACAAGTAATTATGGCAGGATTTTCCAAACACTAACTGATATGGTGAGGCACCAATCGGTGTTTTGAATGCAATTCGATATGCCCATAGTGCATCATCCAATCTTCTTGCCCAATCAGTCCAATTGGCATTCACTGTCTTTTTCAAAATAGACTTAATCTCATGATTTGACACTTCAACTTGCCCGCTCGTCTGAGGATAGTAAGGTGTTGCAACCTTATGTTTGACACCATATTTTTCAAGTAAGGTTTTGAACAGCCGATTACATAAATGAGATCCTCCATCACTAATGATAACTCGGGGTGTACCAAATTGTGAAAATATGTTCTTTTTCAAGAATGCCGTGATACTTCTTCCTTTATTATTGGGAAGCGCAATCACCTCCACCCACTTCCAAACATAGTCAACATATTTCATCTCATGTGAGCTCACAAAGGGGCCCATAAAATCAATTCCCCACACATCAAACAATTCGAGCTCAAGGATAGTTGTCATAGGAAATTTGTATCTGTGTGAGATATTTCTTTGTCTTTGAAATTGGTCATAGGCCCGAGCATAGTCATGAGCATCTTTATAGATGGTGGGCCAATAATATCTACATTGTAAGATCTTGTGCACAGTTTACGTACCGCCATGATGATCCCCAACTGGAGATGAATGACATGCTTCCAAAATATTCATCATTTTGGCCTCTGGGATAAACCTTCAAATCATACCATCTGCACATACCCTAAATAGGTAAGGCTCATCCCAGAAGAATTTTCTCACCTTATGCATGAATCTCCTCCATTGCAGGTACGACATATCTTCCAGGACTACATCACTTGCCAGAAAGTTGGCAAAATCTGCACACCATGGGATTAAGTCTTGTGATGCTGCTAATACTTGCTCGTCTGGAAAAGTATTATCAATATCGAGATCATCCCTTAATTTGAGAATGGATTCCTCCTCAAGGCATGATAGGTGACCCTGCAACCTGATTCTCAGTCCCCTTTCGGCCCTTGACCTTAAAATCAAATTCTTGTAGTACAAGTACCTACCGAATCAGCCTTGGCTTGGCGTCCTTCTTTGACATAAGATATTTAAGTGCGGCGTGGTCTGTATGTACAATCACCTTCGTATCAATCAAGTAAGATCAAAATTTTTCAAAAGCAAAAACCATAGCCAACAGCTCTTGCTCATTCACAGTGTAATTTTTTTGGGCTGGATTAAGTGCCTTGCTAGCATAGTAAATAGGATGTAGAATCTTTTCATATCTTTAGCGAAGGACTGCACCCAAATCTACTCCACTAGCATCACACATAATCTCGAATGGCATCATCCAGTCTGGTGTGACAATGATAGGAGCTGAAATCAACTTCTCTTTCAGACATTCTAATGCTTTTAGGCACTCTCCATTGAACATGAACTTCACCTCTTTCTCCAAAAGTTTGCATAATGGATGTGCAATCTTAGAGTAATCCTTGATGAATCTTCTATAAAAGCCAGCATGACCTAAAAAACTTCGAATCCCTTTCACAGAAATAGGTAGGGGTAATTTTTCAATCGCCTCAATCTTTGCTTTGTCTACTTCGATACCCTTCTTTGAGATTCGATGACCCAACACAATACCTTATTTGACCATAAAGTGATATTTCTCCCAATTTAGTACCAAATTTCACTCTTCACATCTTTATAACACATTAGCGAGATAGTCCAGACAGTCATCAAAAGAATCTCCTACTACAGAAAAATCATCCATGAATACCTCAATAGTTTCTTCCACCATGTCGGATAAAATAAACATCATGCAATGCTGAAAAGTGGCTAGCGCATTGCATAACCTGAACGACATCCTTTTGAACTCAAAAGTCCCAAATGGACAGGTGAACGTGGCCTTCTCTTGATCCTTGGGAGCAATGAAAATCTGATTATATCCTGAATAACCATCAAGAAAGCAATACCACCCCCTTCCAGCAAGACGGTCTAACATCTGATCCATGAAAGGCATGGGAAAGTGATCCTTTTCTGTCCAAGAATTTAACTTTCGATCGTCCATGCAAACTCTCCATCCGGTGACTGGCCTCATTGGGATTAACTCATTCTTGTCATTTGGAACCACAGTGGTTCCTCCCTTCTTTGGCACACACTGCACTGGGCTTACCCCCTTGCAATCAACAATGGGGTAAACTACACCTGCATCTAACCACTTAATGATTTCTTTCTTCACAACTTCCTGCATAGGTAGGTTCAGACGACGTTGGTGCTCAATGCTTGGTATACACTCAGGAACAAGCTAAATTTTATGAGTGCATATACCGGGTGGAATCCCTATAATATCAGCAATGGACCAACCAATGACCCTATTAAAATTCTTTAATATTCAAACCAGAGCTTCTACCTACCATCCTACTAACTCAGCAAAAATGCTTATCGAAAAGGTGTTATTGGCTCTCAAAAATACGTAGTGAAGGTAAGAAGAAAGAGCCTTAAGCTCTAAGACTGGAGCCTCCTCAATAGAAGGGAGAGCCGGTGGGGTCACCCTATTCTTCAAATCGAGATCAAGTTTCTTTGTAGTATAAGTGTAGGATCCCCTACTAACAAGTGCTCCTACCATCTCATCGTTTTCTTCAATACCATCACGATCAAAATTCATAACCACAGCCGCAAGAGCTTCTAACCCCAACCTTTCTTCAATTGGAACAACTATAGCACTATCATCAAGTGTATCAATTACAGAAATCACTTGCATATCTTTCAGTTGCTTTATGGAACGACAAACATTGAAAGTAACATGTTTATCATTTAGCCTGAATTTTATCTACCCGTTTCCATGTCAACCAACACACTGTCAGTGGCAAGGAATGGTCTCTCTAGAATGATAGGAACCTCAAAATCAACTTCACAATCTCGAATCACAAAGTCAGATGGAAAGATGAAAGATGCAAATTTCACCAAAACATCATACAGAATGCCCATCAGCTTTTTCATAGTTCTATCTGCCATAAGAAGCCTCATAGAAGTTGGTTTTGGTGCTCCCAACTCCAACTGCTTAAAAATAGCTAGCGACATTAAGTTAATGCTAGCACCCAAATCACACAGTGCCTTTGCAAAGTTGTACGACCCGATAGTACAAGGAATTGTGAAAGCTCTTGGATCCTCCTTCTTTTCTACTAGGGAACGTGAAACAACTACACTATATGATGCAAGTTATCTGTCGGCTCGAAATTGGCAGTTCTCTTCTTCGTCACCAGGTCTTTCATGAACTTCGCATAATCGAGTATCTGCTCCAATGCCTCAATAAGAGGGATATTTACCGATAGCTCTTTAAACATCATAATAAACTTCTAGTATTTACCTTCCTCAGCCTTTCTTTTTAACGTTTGAGGAAAGAGAGAAGGAGGTCGTGGGATAGTTTTCAACATTTGTGAAACCTCCTTCTCCTTCCTCTTTTCAGATTCCACTTCCTTATTAATACTGTGGGGTTTATGAGCTGTATTGTTGTCCGCTGCTAAATATTTTGGCTCCATCTCAACCTCTTCATCACCCATCACTGGCTCATCTTTCTTATCATTATCAACAGGAATAAATGAGTTGGTCGTGCTCTTTCCGCTTCTTGTAGTAATGGCTAAACAATGACCGTCATTTTTAAGATTTTGGATGGTGTTACTTGGAAGAGTGCCTGGTTGACATTGGTTCAATTCCACCGATATCTGCCCAAACTGTTGCTCCAACTATTTTATAGCAGTTGAGTGAGATTTAACTTTCTGACTTATTCTTGAAATGTCAGCCCTAATTTCCTTCAAACAATTTTCTTGGTTTTCTGATCCTTTAACCAATTTGGTAAGAATGGTTTCCATTCGTGAATTTTTGTAGTCAGTATCATGGTTCCCTGGTGGAACATAAACACTGCTCTTCTCCTTGTACTCTTTTTTTCATCTCCAGTCTCCATTACAATCTCGTTCTCTATCTCTATATCCTGACCTGTTGTAATGGTCTCCATAATAGTTCCGACCTTGATTCCCTTACCTTGAGTTCCAAGAGTCTTGATTAGACCCTTGACCCTTGGCTCAGAAACCCTCCACTTTTCGATCCAAGTACTTAGCTTGCTTTCTCATTAGATTCATATTCTTTATGCTTAGGTGTTTTGCCTTGTGGACCTACGGCATGCACTTTCTCAGCATCTCTGGCCAAAATCTGTTTAACTAACAAACCAATTTTTGTCCTCAGTTGTGCGACCTCTTAAGCTACAGACTCATCCAACGGCCGTTGTGCTGCTAATGCTCCAATAGTGTATGTACCAGCAGGTGTATCTGCCTCCCGAGTATGCCATCCTCGGTTGGTCTTAGTGATACGATCTAAAATTTTTGAAGCTTCTTCCCACCCCAGACTCATAAATGCTCTGCCAGTGATAGTATCTGCTACAGCCTTAGTATTTGTGTTTAAAGCCCTGTAGAAGATTTCAAGTAAACTCCTTCCACTAATTCTATGATTTGGAACATTTTGTAGCTTCTTTTAAACCTTAGCCATATCTCGTAAAGTGCTTCAGAAAGTAGTTGTCTGAAGTTGTAAATCTCATCCTTCAACTGTAGTATCTTGGAGGGTGGAAAAAATCTCTCCATAAATTAATTTCTCAACTCTTTCCAAGTAGCAATGGAGCCTCGTGGTAATTCGGCCAACTACAAAGTTGATGCTCCTGTTAAATATAATGAAAACAATCTTAACCAAATAGCCTCTTGGTCCACTCTAGGAAAATTATACGAAGTACACCCCCCCATAAAGTTCATCACATGCATATTCGGATCATCCATTGGAAGTCTGATGAATACGCCTTTTAAGTTAAGCAGGAGGATCATGGCACTTATAATGTCGAACTTAGTGCCCTGAGGTAATTCTGGTGGGATAATGGCGCCAGTCTCTATCGGCTCGAAATAAGCCATATTCTCTTCTTCTGGATCATCTAAAACTAACATATGTGGTCTTTGAGGTGTTTGGTGTGCCCTCAGTTTTCTTTGTCTCTCTTCAGCATCAGCTAGACGCTGTGCTGCTTCTTGCATAGCTCGATTATCTCTATCTGCTTACCTAAGAGTAGTTTTCCTTACTTTCTATTCCCATATCAATGGAGCAGTAGTTTGGTCCACTGTTTCATGACCAACTGGCTGAATTGGTTGGTTATAAATGTCTCCCGCAGCTGCGGGATCCTGAACTCCGTCGGTATTCACTATTCTTTGATTAGCTCTCAGAGTTCTTTCTATTTCAGGATCAAGTAGAATCAGGGGATTGCCTTGACTCCTAGTATTAGGCATACACCGGCATGTGCCCTTAAAAGTATAGTAAAATAAAACCAATCAACTCCAACAAGCAAAATACTCAACTCCGTAACTGTATTCCCCGGCAACGGCGCCAAAATTTGATATCGCCCAAAATATACCTCCAAAAAAGTATAATGTGGTCATTTTATCAAATATAGAACCCAACTAGGTTGGGTTCGATCCCACAGGGAATAGGACGAAATTATGTAGAATGCTACTCTGAGTAATTGGCAAGTAAGTAAAATTGGGGGATTTTTGTAAACAAGTAGTAGCAGTAACGATTGTTGATTATTGGATTTGTAATCAATATGAGAAATACACTAGGACTGTGATCCCCAATGATTCCTTAACTCCACTGGTTACTTATGCTGGCAAAATTGTCCCGCTGCGCTACATGCAAAATCTAACAAGATATGTTCATCTAAACAACTCTCGACCTTGGTTAGACGAATTTCACTCTTCCCCCCTCGGTCTTCGAGTGTCGCACTACTAACCCTTGTCCTGGATCTCAGATAACTATCCCTATTACGGCTCAAGTTATTAGATGAAGGTTGATAGCTTCAAATCTCTGTTATTTTTCTCTTTTCCCAATATCTACCTCTCTCTAGAGCAAGTCTAGAATACAGGCGAGTTTCTAATGTTTGTAACCGTTAGAAGATCAATTATAATGAAGGTAATAACAATACATGCATTCACAACGGTTCAGAATTGCTTTACACTTAACCCGTTTTGTTAATTCCTCATGGTTCACATAACCCTAGTTGATGGGTTTAGCTACTCATGATTGCAAGAACACAAGAAGAATACAATGGTGAAAACATAATTGTAAACTCACAATAAGAAGAAAACTCTGAAATCTCAATATGAATAAAACCCCTAGAATTGGTGTTCCAAGATTACAAAACCAATAATGTATTTATGAACTCAAAATAATGAAAATATATCTCAAAACAATGTAATGACCAACTCCTAAACATAGGACAATATAGGGGTATTTATAGATACAAGGTGAATCCTATCCTAAATAAAATAGGAAAACAGAGTCGACACTTTTCTGCGGTACGGTGACTTGGTGTCGTGGAACCAAGTCACGCCATATGGGTCCTGTTGTGGAAATCAGGTTGCTTCACATAATTGTAGGAGTCCACCTACAGCATCGACCTACGTGACGTAGGTCTACTCACGTGACGTGAGTTACTCCTCTGGTGCAGGACTTGGCTCTTTCATCTTCAGATACTTCGTTCTCGCGTATGATTCTTCCTTTTTGTCCATTTTGCCTCCAAAAACCTATTCTCCAACAATATAGAATAGAAAACACATCATACCAACCAAACATACCCAAGTTATTGCATATTTTCTTTGTTTTAAGCATCGAAAGTGCCATGAAACCATGACATATCATCTTGTCATGCAAAGTGCGTGGCACATAATTCTCAAGAAACATAGTGTGGAACTGAGTCCATGTCAATGGAGGTAATGCTGAAGACCAACACTCCATATATGCCCTCCACCACTACTTAGCATTACCCTATAATTGAAAGGTCACAAATTCAAGTCCATATTTCTCCATAATACCCATCTTTTGTAGCCACCCATGATATTCTATAATAAACTCAAACGAATCCTCTTCCTCGATACCAAGGAAAGATGGGGGTTTCATTTTCAAAAACTTACAAAATAGCTCATGCTTATTTCCAGTCATCGCCGGACCTAACACCAAACGAGGAAACACCTCAGTCCTAGAAAGTTTATCTATCCTAGGGGCCATAGCAGCAACATGCTACACCTACAGATATTGGTGAATAGGCACTGCAGACATGGCCCCATCCAACTTAGAAATCCAATAATCTACTAAGTTAACTCAGAAGACATATGTAGAGGAGCTTCACCTCCCTGAACTGGTGTAGCCTCCTCCTGCTCTGGAATCTCCTTATCCATCACCTTATCATGATGATCTTTGAGTGGGGGAGGTGAATCAAATCTCTGCTTGGCTAGATTAGCTGCAGCCCGGGCTCTACCCCTGGCAGGTACCCTACCTCTTCCTCTTAATTTACCCCTCACCCTTCCTTGGCCCTTAACTGTGGGCTCAACCACTAGAACAACTGGTGTAGAAACCCCTACTCTAACTCTATTTTCCCTCATATTCACCATCTGTGGAAACAATAGAATGAAGAGGTTAGATACCAATTCAGATCACTTGACACCAATTGGAATCAAGTTATCACACAAAAGAAAGAAAAAAGTGAAGTTTTCCTAAAGTCCTGTAGCCGTTCAAGAAAAGTATAGATGTATCCATACCGTTCCTCAAGACTCTATCAAACCTAGGGGTCTAATACAAATTTTGTCATGACCTAAACCTATCATGAGTGGAACTGTAACACCCCGTAAATTTCTGAACGCATGTGACTAAGTGACGGAATTATTTGAACTTGCAATAAAGGGTATATTATGCATGGAAATTGTTGTACTTCATTTATCTTGGCTAATGGGCTCAAAATTGGCCCAAAATTAACAATAAGACATGGCCCAAAAAGGGAAAATGACCCATTCTTCATGTTGACCAAGTAAAACACATTTAATGGTTGGCTAAGAATGACTTGAGGGCCTATATAAAGCCTTAAAATCAGATTTTTAATCACATGAGATACCTTGCACATTCTTGTAATTTTTAGACATTTCCAAGAGACCAAAAGAAACCATTTTCAATCCTCAAGCAACTACACTTGTTTTCCTAAGATCATCATCTTGTAAGTATTGGTAAGTGTTTATTGTTGTGGTCTAATATATTCTATGCATGAGAGATTGTATGGCTTATGATGGTTATGTCTAAAAGTGTTGGTTGGTGCACTTTTGCTTATGTGATACAAGTTTTGTCATTTTGGTGACTTAAACTTGAAAGTGGACTTGTGGTCTTGAAAGAAGTGAATTTGATGGATTGAATGTTAACATGTATGATGTGGTTATGTTTATGTCCCTAACTTGATTTCTCTTGGTGTGTAACTTTTGGAATTGTTGTTGTGAAATTGTGTACGGAAGGGGTGACGTATTGAAATGAAAAGATGGGTTTGGTGATGTTTATATGTGTTGTGAAATCATGGCTGTTCACTGGATTTAATTTGATCAAAAATATGTAAATAAAAGATTACTTATGGCCATGGATCATTTATGGTGAAAAAGGACCCAAAAATGACCCTTGGAGACGAAACCGGGCATCCGCCCTCGCAGACGGGGCACCTGCGGGTGCAGATGCCAACGCAAGTGACCCTGGACTTGTCCAGAAGGGCACTTGTGGCCGCAGGTCACCCATCTGTGGGCGCAGGTGACCCCTCCAGACCCCCCAGGGTCCCATTTTGCCTGTTTTGTCTCGTGTTGATCCCCAAAACCCCTCTAACCTTCTTGGATGAAATTATTAACTTATGAATGACCTTAAAGGAGTAATTTGGAGTTATTTTGAATTATATCAAGTATGGATTGGATTTAATGTGTTGTTGTGAAAGACGTTTATGCAACGTAACGATGCAAACGTGACGTTGTATTGAAGGGAAAGTGTAAAGTATAATCTTGGTGTGAAATGCTAGTGATTTATGATATCTTGGGTGATGTATGACATGTATTGGTAACGGTAATACAGTACATGGTATTGTAAGAGGGTGAAATGACGTTGTATGATAGTTACGTAACTTGTTGTCATGTTATACATTTGTAATGTAGTTAGTGGTTAACGTAAGCTCTGTTATGCGCTTGTATGTAGAGTAGATGTAAGGAAAGAGTTGGATTGTTGTATTCACGAATAGGATTGTATATTCTTTTCCGTATTATTCTGCAGCATTTATTGTTCACATTATCATAGCACTTGTCCTATCCCAAAGGGTTGTACAGTGTCTCATTCCTCTAAATGGTTTAGAGTATCTCATTTCAGAGTTAGTAGTACTTGTTATTCATTTATATCTCATTCATTGAACATTGTTCTAACGTTCCAATAATGTTACGTTCTAAAGTTCTAAAGTTCTAAAGTTCCATTAAAGTACAGTTACCAATGTATCACTCTTATAGTTAAAGAATGAAGTAATGTGAATAATGGTTTAATGGTTAATGTTGAGAATGGGTGGTATCTCATGGGGTGAAAGAAACATCCGTATGAATGTCGATCCCAATATTACGGGTGGTATCTCATGGGATGAAAGGAACATCTGCATGAATGTCGATCCCGATTATTATAGCATGAGTGGTATCTCATGGAGTCAAAGAAACACTCGCATGAATATCGATCCCTTTATTACGGGTGGTATCCCATGGGATGAAAGGAATATCCGCATGGATGACGATCCCGATTATTATGTTATTTCCCACTGATCAGTTGGTCTCGGGCATTATATGATTGATGATTGATGATGTACAGTATAGTGAAATAAAGTAAAGTAAAATAAGTGAAGTAAAGTAAAGAAAGCAATGTACATGATTCCACACATATACCGTATGGTAGTTTATCTATATTGATCATTCACTTGTACTTGATTCCATTAAAGTTCTTATATCTCATACAGTTACTTGTGGCCTTACATACTTAGTACATTCTTTCGTACTGACATCCCTTGGGGGACTTACCTTACTTGCTGCAGGCACAGGTACTAGTAGACCTCCTCAGTAGGCCGCTGATCATCTGTGAAATATTGGTGAGCTCCAGTTCGTTTGGGGCTTTTCAAGTCGTATGTACATGTTGATTTTGGTATTATATCTCAGTTGTATAAAGCGGGGACTTGTCCCGACTATAGGTTTTGTTTTGTATCTGTTAGAGACTTTGTAGACATTGTACAGTTAAAGGACGGAACGTTGTATCTTTTTGACTATCTGGCCCTAACGGCCATGTCTCACGTCTATATAAATGTCCTTATTTGATTTCTATTATTGAGATGTTGTGACCATAAGCGACTGAATGCTAGCCCATTAACGACAAGTATGTGAATGTATAGATTGGTTCTCTCGGGCCTTGACGGCTTCGGGTGCCATGTCCGCCCCAATGGGATTTGAGGCGTGACAAAAGTGGTATCAAAGCAGGTTATCCTAGGGTGTCTACAAAGCTGTGTCTGATTAGAGTCTTACTTATCGATGTGTTGTGCACCACATTTATAAGTAGGAGGCTATGGGACATTTAGGAGTTATTTCATTCTTTCATTTCTGGATCGTGCATTAGAGCCGAAGTCATAGGTGGAGTCATTTTTGACCGTTGAAATTATTTTTCTTATATTATAGTACGATGCCGATGGCAAGAAGAGGACGAGGTAAAGTAAGAGGATAGACAGAATTGCGGGAGAAGGAACCAGTAGAGCCCCACTGGAACCAGTTAATCAAGGCGGCGCTGAACAGGAGTTTGCATCACAGGCTTCTTCCACTTTTCCATTGTCAGAAGAGTCAAGAGGAAGAGAAGTGCCTGCAGAACCACCAGTAAATCCTACTAACCAGGATTTAAAGAATGTAGTGCAAATGTTGACCCAAATAGTTGCTGCACAAGTTCAGGGACAAAGTGGTCCAACAACAAGTGATGACAGTGTAGCTAGAGCAGCTAGTCGACGGACACAGGATTTTCTGAAATTAGACCCTTCTACCTTCACTGGATCAGATCCGAATGAAGACCCGCAAGATTTTATAGATCAAATCCAAAGGGCTCTGGAGGTTATGCATGTATCGGGTGTAGAAACGCTGGAGCTTGCGGCCTATAGATTGAAGGGTGAGGCTATTTTATGGTATGAAGATTGGAAACGGTCGAGGGGTATTGATGTACTCCCAGCTGGTTGGGATGAATTTAAAATGGCATTCCTTGATCACTATCTCCCATATGAGGCCCGAGAGGCTCGTGCAGACCAGTTCTTGAATCTGCGATAGGGTAACATGAGTGTCAGATAGTATAGCCTTCGGTTTAACTCTTTGGCCCGGTATGCTCCAAATATGGTAGCTACGATGACCGATCGAGTTCATCGGTATGTGGATAGACTAGAGCCATATTTGGTCTGAGATTGTACTATTACTGCATTGAACAGGGATATGGACATAACTAGGATACAGGCCTTTGCACAGAAAATGGAATACCAGAGGCAACGGAGAAGGACACAAGGGATTGAAGAAGGGCCGTCGAAGAGGGCTAGATCTACGGGACATTCTATGGTGTCCCAAAGAGAGTTTAGGCCTCGAAGTTATAATAGACCACCTAGGCCATCATTTTCTTATTCCACGGTAGGCACTCAATCTCAATTTCGAGGGTTTAGAGGTAATCAAGCTGGGCACAATAGTGGGAGTCGTGGTTCACAGACACCAGGCTTTTCTCGCCCGCCATGTCAGCATTGCAGACGATATCATTCAGGTGAATGTTTGTTGGGGATGAATGTTTGTTATTGGTGTGGCATGATGGGGCACATGCTGAGGAAATATCCACGAAGAGGCTCGGGGAGTATGGTACGACCTGCGGGGTCCACTGTGGCATCAACATCCTCGGTGCCTTCCCTAGGCAGAGGAGTGCAACCTATTGGATGTGGTAGAGGTGATAGAGGAGCAGCTAGTTCCAGCGGAACTCAAAATCGCATCTATACTCTAGCGGACCGCCAGAATTCGGAGGCATCTCCTGATGTAGTTACAGGTATCTTGTCCATATTCTCACATAATGTATATGCATTGATTGATCCAGGTTCTACATTATCATATGTTACTCCTTTGATTACTGAAAAATTCAAAAGAACACCAGAATTACTAGTTAAATTAATTGAAGTAGCTACACCGGTTGGTGAATCTATTATAGCAAAGAGAGTTTATCGTGATTGCATAGTCACTGTTGGTGGTCATGATACGTTGGCCGATCTTGTTGAGCTATACATGATAGATTTTGATATTATAATGGGAATGGATTGGCTAGCTTCCTGTTATATTATGGTAGATTGCCGAGCTAAGAGGGTACAATTTTATTTTCCGCCAAAGGGATATTCTTGGCACCGAGAGGCAAATTTATTTCCTATCTTAAGGCTAGGAAAATGATATCCAAGGGGTATATATGCCACTTAGTGAGAGTGCATGATACTGAAGGAAAACCACCAACTCCTCAATCAGTTCCGGTGGTAAATGAATTTCTTGATATATTTCCTGAAGACCTTCCAGGTTTGCCTCCCGAACGGGAAATAGGGTTTGGCATTGATGTGATTCCAGGCACTCAGCCTATTTCTATTCCTCCATACAGAATGGCTCCAGTAGAATTGCGTGAATTGAAGGATTTACTGGACAAGGGCTTCATCAGGCCTAGTATGTACCCGTGGGGTGCACCGATATTATTTGTACAGAAGAAAGATGGTACATTGAGAATGTGCATTGACTATCGACAATTGAATAAGGTAACGATCAAGAACAAGTATCCCCTTCACAGAATTGATGATTTATTTGATCAGTTGCAGGGTGTTAGATGTTTTTCAAAGATTGACTTGAGATCGGACTACCATCAAGTCAGAGTTAGAGAAAAAGATATACCCAAGACAGCTTTCCGAACATGGTATGGCCATTATGAATTTTTAGTTATGTCGTTTGGACTAACAAATGCACCAGCTGTGTTCATGGATTTGATGAATAGGGTGTTTAAGCCATTTCTAGACGTGTTCGTGACGGTATTTATAGATGATATTTTGGTTTACTCAAGATCACAAGAGGACCACGCTAATTATTTATGACAAGTGTTGCAGATTCTTCGTGACCGTAAGTTATATGCAAAGTTCTCTAAATGTGAGTTTTGGTTGAAATTTGTAGCATTCTTGGGTCATATTGTATTGGATGAGGGAATACGAGTTGATACCCAGAAGATTGAAGCGGTGAAAAATTGGCCAAGGCCTACGATGCCTAAAGAAATTCGTAGCTTCCTTGGGTTGGCAGGTTATTATCGAAGGTTTGTTAAAGGGTTTTCTTCCATTGCTGCACCTTTAACGAAGCTTACACATAAGGCAGTCAGATTTTAGTGGAATGATGCATGTGCGAAAAGTGTTCAAGAGCTGAAAGATAAATTGACTTCCACACCCGTATTAGTACTTTCGGAAGGCACCGAAGGTTATGCAGTATATTGTGATGCTTATGGAATTGGTCTAGGGTGTGTATTGATGCAGCACGGTAATGTAATAGCATATGCCTCACGACAATTGAGGCCACACGAGAGAAACTATCCCACACATGATCTTGAGTTAGCAGCGGTGGTATTTGCTTTAAAGATATGGCGTCATTATTTATAGGGAGTTCATGTTGATATATACACTGATCACAAGAGTTTGAAATATATCTTTAAGCAGAAGGAACTCAATTTGAGGCAACGAAGGTGGCTAGAGCTCTTAAAAGACTATGATATCGATATCCTATATCACCCAGGGAAAGCTAATGTGGTAGCCGAAGCCTTAAGCTGCAAAGCTGTAGAAGGCACTAGTGGTCTGTTGGGGGAAAAACGAGACCTAGTTAAAGATCTCCATCAGCTAGCCATCTTGAGAGTTCGCTTTCTTGAATCTCCAGATGAAGGGGTCATTGTACAAAATGCAGCAGAATCTTCACTAGTAGCTGAGGTGAAAGAGAAGCAGTATGTAGATTCTATGTTATTGCAGCTAAAAGAGAATGTACAACAGTGATTGACAAAAGCATTTGATCTTACACCGGAAGGAGTACTTCAATGCCAAGGTAGATTATGTGTACCGAATGTAAATGAGCTGAGAAGACGAATTATGACAGAGGCACATCATTCACGATATTCTATTCATCCGGGAGCTACCAAAATGTTTCATGATTTGAAGGAAATGTATTGGTGGGGGAATATGAAGAAGAATATTGCAGAATTTGTAGCTCAATACCTGAATTGTCAACAAGTAAAGGTAGAGCATCAGAAACCAGGAGGTTACATGCAATGTATCAATCTTCCAGTCTGGAAATGGGACATGATTAATATGGATTTCATCACAGGTTTGCCTCGTACACTGCGGAAAGTTGATTCTATATGGGTCATAGTTGACAGGCTTACCAAATCAGTGCATTTCCTACCAGTCAAGATCACCTACACAGATGAAGATTATGCGAGGTTGTATATCAAAGAGATAGTTCGGCTACATGGAATTCCCATATCTATTATATCCGACAAAGGGGCTCAATTTACTGCTCATTTTTGGAGGTCTTTACAACAGAGTTTGGGAACTCAAGTGAATTTGAGTACAACTTTCCATCCCCAAACAGATGGGCAGGCAAAACGTACCATCCAAACACTTGAAGATATGTTACGAGCGTGCACGTTAGATTTTCAAGGCAGTTGGGATGATCATTTGCCTCTTGTTGAATTTGCCTAAAATAATAGCTATCATTCAAGTATCAAGATAGCTCCTTACGAAGCATTATATGGGAGAAAGTGTAGATCACCTATCGGATGGTTTGAAGCAGGTGAAACTGCTTTAGTTGTACCGAATCTAGTTCATCAAGCTATGGAGAAAGTTAAGGTGATACAGCAGCGACTACAGACAGCCCAAAGTCGCCATAAGTCATATGCTGATGTTAGAAGAAGAGGGCTTGAATTTGCTATAGATGATTGGGTATTTTTGAAGGTATCACCAATGAAAGGGGTGATGAGATTTGGAAAGAAAAGGAAGCTAAGTCCACGTTACATAGGGTCGTATAAGATTATTCGAAGGTTTGGTCAAGTGGCGTATGAATTAGCACCACCCCAAGAATTCTCTACAGTTCATCCAGTATTTCATGTTTCAATGCTTCGAAAATGCATAGGGGATCCATCTCAAATTTCTCCCATCAAAAATGTACAAGTTATGAAAGATCTTACTTATGAAGAAGTGCCCATTGCGATTCTGGATAGACAAGTCAAGAGGTTAAGAAATAAAGATGTAGCTTCCGTAAAAGTGCTTTGGAGGAATCAACAAGTGGAAGAAATAACATGGGAAGCCGAAGAAATGATGAAATCTAAATACCCGTATTTATTTCAAACTGAAGAGAAGGTACAAGATGCCGAATTGAGGGAATAACAAGTAAGTATATATGAGCATTCTAAGTATGTGACAATATGACGAACATATTTAGACTTAAATTTGTTTGGGTTGATTACCACTACTATTAACATTCGAGGACGAATGTTCCTAAGGGGGGGGGGGAGGATGTAACACCCCATAAATTTCTGAACGCATGCGACTAAGTGATGGAATTAGTTGAACTTGCAATAAAGGGTATATTATGCATGCAAATTGTTGGACTTTATTTATCTTGGCTAATGGGCTCAAAATTGGCCAAAATTAACAAATAAGACATGGCCTAAAAAGAGAAAATGACCCATTCTTCATGTTGACCAAGTAAAACACATTTAATGGTTGGCTAAGCATGACTTGAGGGCCTATATAAAGCCACAAAATCAGATTTTTAATCACATGAGACACCTTGCACATTCTTGTAATTTCTAGACATTTCCAAGAGACCAAAAGAAACCATTTTCAATCCTAAGGCAACTACACTTGTTTTGCCAAGATCATCATCTTGTAAGTATTGGTAAGTGTTTATTCTTGTGGTCTAATATATTCTATGCATGAGAGATTGTATGGCTTATGATGGTTATGTCTAAAAGTGTTGGTTGGTGCACTTTTGCTTATGTGATACAAGTTTTATCATTTTGGTGACTTAAAATTGAAAGTGGACTTGTGGTCTTGAAAGAAGTGAGTTTGATGGATTGAATATTAACATATGATGTGGTTATGTTTATGTCCCTAACTTGATTTCTCTTGGTGTGTAACTTTTGGAATTGTTGTTGTGAAATTATGTACGGAAGGGGTGACGTATTGAAATGAAAAGATGGGTTTGGTGATGTTTATGTGTGTTGTGAAATCATGTCTGTTAATTGGATTTAATTTGATCAAAATATGTAAAGGAAAGATTACTTATGGCCATGGACCATTTATGGTGAAAAAGGACCCAAAAATGACCCTTGGAGACGAAATCGGGCATCCGCCCTCGCAGATGGGGCACCTGTGGGCGCAGATGACAATGCAGGTGAACCTAGACTTGTCTAGAAGGGAACCTGAGGCCACAGGTCACCCATCTGCGGGCGCAGGTGACCCCTCCAGACCCCCCAGGGTCCCGTTTTGCATGTTTTTGTCTTGTGTTGATCCTCGAAACCCCTCTAACCTTCTTGGATGAAATTATTAACTTATGAATGACCTTAAAGGAGTAATTTGGAGGTATTGTTAATTATATCAAGTATGGATTGTCTTTAATGTATTGTTGTGAAAGACGTTTATGCAATGTAACGACGTAAACGTGACATTGTATTGAAGGGGAAGTGTAAAGTATAATCTTGTTGTGAAATGCTAGTGATTTATGATATCTTGGGTGATGTGTGACATGTATCGGTAACGGTAATGTAGTACATGGTATTGTAAGAGGGTAAAATGACGTTGTATGACAGTTACGTAACTTGTTGTCATGTTATGCATTTATAATGTAGTTAGTGGTTAACTTAAGCTCTGTTATGCACTTGTATGTAGAGTAGATGTACGGAAAGAGCTGGATTGTTGTATTCACGAATAGGATTGTATATCCATATTTGGGAGTTAAGGTTTGTAAGGTTATTCTTTTCTGCATTCTTCTGCAACATTTATTATTCACATTATCATAACACTTGTCCTATCCCAAAGGGTTGTATAGTGTCTCATTACTCTAAATGGTTTAGAGTATCTCATTTCAGAGTTAGTAGTACTTGTTATTCATTTATCTCTCATTCATTGAACATTGTTCTAACGTTCCAATAATGTTACATTCTAAAGTTCCAATAAAGTATAGTTACCAATGTATCACTCTTCTAGTTAAAGAATGAAGTAATATGAATAATGGTTTAATGGTTAATGTTGAGAATGGGTGGTATCTCATGGGGTGAAAGAAACATCCGCATGAATTTCGATCCCATTATTACGGGAGGTATCTCATGGGATGAAAGGAACATCAGCATGAATGTCGATCCCGATTATTATAGCATGGGTGGTATCTCAAGGAGTGAAAGAAACACTCGCATGAATGTCGATCCCATTATTACGGGTGGTATCCCATGGGATGAAAGGAACATCCGCATGGATGACGATCCCGATTATTATGTTATTTCCCACTGATCAGTTGGTCCCGGGCATTATATGATTGATGATTGATGATTACAGTATAGTGAAATAAAGTAAAGTAAAGTAAAGTAAAATAAAGTAAGTGAAATAAAGTAAAGAAAGCAATGTACATGATTCCACACATATACCGTATGGTAGTTCATCTATATTGATCATTCACTTGTACTTGATTCCATTAAAGTTCTTATATCTCATACAGTTACTTGTGGCCTTACATACTCTGTACATTCTTTCGTACTGACGTCCCTTGGGGGATTTACCTTACTTGCTGCAGGCACAGGTACTAGTAGACCTCCTCAGTAGGCTGCTGATCATCTCCAGAATATTGGTGAGCTTCAGTTCGTTTGGGGCTTTTCGAGTCGTATGTACATATTGATTTTGGTATTATTTCTCAGTTGTATAAAGCGGGGATTTGTCCAGACTATAGGTTTGGTTTTTTATCTGTTAGAGGCTTTGTAGGCGTTGTACAGTTAATGGACGGAACGTTGTATCTTTTTGACTATCTGGCCCTAACGGCCATGTCTCATGTCTATATAAATGTCCTTATTTGATTTCTATTATTGAGATGTTGTGACCATAAGTGACTGAATGCTAGCCCATTGATGACAAGTATGTGAACGTATAGATTGGTTCTCTCGGGCCTTGACGGCTTCGGGTGCCATGTCCACCCCAATGGGATTTGAGGCATGACAGGAACCTATGCTAACCCTCTGGCAAGAGAACCATATAACCTGAATATTCACTATCAACACTTAGCCATATTTAAATATGAACAAACCAATTCTACATTATATTCTCAATGTATGAATAACTTAAACAAAGTAGTGCTGAATAATATCGAAAGATCTAAAATGACTCCAAAATTTGATGGTCATCATGCCAGAAACTCTAACTAGAACCATATCCATGCGTACAACCCAGAAAAAGTAATGAGAAATCCAAAACTGTCTGTGTCCGAAATAAATAGACAAGAACATAATGTAGGAAAGATCCAGGGCTGCTTGGAAGATAATGCTCACCCTTAGATCAGAAATCATCCTGCAGTCTACAGATGAGGTCTCATTGAAGCCACTGGAATATGCTTTACACTCAACAAAAAGAAAAGCACAGGGTAGTGTCAGTACCAAACTACAATGTACTTGTAGGTTCGTAGGCCAACTCAACTTAAACAATGTGAACAAGCAACTAATAATTTTTAAACAAGTAGCAACCATGTCATCTTAACAAGTAAGTATTCAATACAATTTTTTGACACAATTTCTATGTTCTTTTATCAAGTTAATCAAATAAAATATCATGTTTAACAAATGATACTCAACTCAATCCAATTGTAATAAATACCAAGCACATAAGTTTGTCACTTTTTCATAAACACATTGTTATTATTCAACAACAAGTATTAGCCTAATTCAAGAGCAATATCAACAACTTGGACAACAAAAAGATTGAAATATATCACCAATAAAATTGGACCTCACAAGGATCCAAATATATCACCAAGTAAATTGAACCTCACAAGGATCCAAATATAATAAAATAATGCAAACCCGATTCACTCAAGAAATCGTCAAACTCTCCAATTTACCATTTACACACATGCTATGGGTTTTATATATGCCTAGTAGCCATGATCTACAGATGACGAGCTTAGTCCATGCACCAAATAACCCAGACCACTAGTTCCTGAACACTTATCCGAAACCAAGTGTGATACCACCCTTATTCCAACATCCCCACCCTTATACTCCCTGAAATCCATCAATTCCATGACGATCAACCTTTACCAGTTCATCTCACAATATCAAACAATACCATAATATGTACAATCACAAAATGAGATAATTCAAGAACACTTGTATATCAAATAAGCCCTTGTTACATAATCTCATTACAGATGATCAAAACCAACTTGTATATATATCCAACAAGTTCAACATTTAATAACATGCATTAAAACAAGTAGACATATAGTCAGTTCACATGCACACATAAATCAACATGAGTTTTTAACTCCAATTCGACTGTCACCTAACTCAATCCAAGCCCTGTAATGCTTTAACGAACTTGAGCCTTGCCTTTATTGAAGCTTTGACTTGATTGTGGTCTAAAAACAACATAATAACCACTAACCAACCAATGTTTTAACAATCTAGGGATATATAACCTAATCCCATAACCCCAAGGTCAAATTCATGACTCATTACCTTATTCTAGGGTGTTTCTACCTTTATTCTACTTTAATTCTTTCGATTTCACACTTACAACAGTGAATTCTAGCAATATAATTAATTCTTGTCCACCCTTGGCCAAAACCCAAGGCTTTACACCTTGTTTCACAAACTTCGTACCAGAAAATCAACCTTGGTCAAGTTAAATCCTCTCCCATGATCAAAACCTAGAGATTCTAGGGATTAATTAATAAAAAACTAGTTAAATAGGTGGATTAACTTACCTCAATGATGAAATTTAGATGGAAACAGGTGGAATTCACTCTAAATCCCCCTCCTCTGGCCTTAAACAAATATAGAATAAAAATAATGTTTTAAGTCTAAAAACTGCTATTTACTATGCTTAGCTTGCTATAGCAGACCAATCCCCACTATAGCATGATCTGTCTGCTATTGCAGGACTAACCGATATTGACTTCTGCTATTATGGGAAAATTCCTGCTATAGTGGGCTCATGGTAGCGGCCTGCCTCCCGTTATAGTGGCGTAAGCAAGGAAAAATCTTGACAACCCCAGATTTTGGTCAATTTTACAACACACTTCCAGATTTCAACCTTCCTAACTAACCCTTTTATGTCAAATGCTATATCTGGAGTTGTACTAACCCAAATTCAATTTTGAAAGTTTCTACAATCTTCTTAACCTCTTAGCAACACATTATGATTTAAAATCATGCAATCATCAATCTATCCATTATCGAATTTACCTGGACCACACCACACTTGGAATTCATCTAAGACTAGCCTAGCCTAGCCTAAAAATTTTAATTCTTCATCTGGGGAGAAGCTTAACCCAAACTTTTGCATGCTAAGCTATACCATAATGATAGGAAGGGTCATTACCTAAAGCAAGTCTTATAAAGTCTTCAATAAGAGAACCAGTTATGTGGAGGAGAGCATATATGTTATATTTGATACAAACAACTATGTGAGCAAAAAATGAGCACTTAGTGATGATGAGGGTATTGGGCTGGTGCTTGACTTAGAAGATGAACTAGAAGAGGATCTGCATAGATATGTCACTACTATAGTTGAAAAAAATCCTATAGATACAGGAGAAACATCAGCCTCAGAAGGAAATACTCATGAAAATAATATTTATCAGTTGGATGAAGATGGACCATCAGAGCCTGCTCATGGAAGAAATTGGAAGCATAAAAGCTCATATCCTGCTGAAAACATCATCTCGCCCATGGATTCAGGAATGCAAATAAGATCTAAGTTAAGGAATATATCTGCTTCCTCAGCCTATCTTTCACTGATTAAACTAAAAAATATCAAAAAGCCTTATTGGATACAGATTGGATTGTAGCAATGCACGAAAAACTAAATCAATTTGAGAGAAGAAATATATGACACTCAGTACCTTAACCAACTAATAGAACCATCATTGGAACCAAATAGATATTCATAAATAAGCTAGATGATCAAGGGACAGTAACCAGAAACAAAGCAATCGTTGTAGTACAAGGTTACAATCAAGAAGAAGACATTGACTATGATGATACCTTTGCACCAGTGGCTAGAATGGAAGAAATAGGGTTGTTTATTGATTTTGTAGCTCACATGGAGTTCAAACTATATTAGATGGATGTCAAAAGTGCATTTTTGAATGGGTATCTATTGGAATAAGTCTACGTAAAACAACCTCTAGGGTTTGAGAGATTTGAATTCCCTGATCATGTCTAGAAACTTGAAAAATCCCTTTATGGACTTAAGCAGGAACTATTGTCACGCCCCTAATTCCAACGGGGCGGACTGGCACCCGAAGTCGATAAGGCCCGAGAGAACCAATCTTCATCCATGTCCATTTATACGCATGTCATTCAAGAAACATCACCATCACGTATACATACTAGATACTAATAGCAGAAGTTATGGAAACATGTGATATATACATACAATAAACTTGGCCGTTAGGGCCATCAAGTCAAATGGACATACATCCCCTTGCACCCATATTTCCCACATACGTCTTCAAAGCCTCTAATAGATACATACACATAACCATCTTAAAGTTGGGACAATTCCTCGCTTTATACAACATTTACAATACCAAAACAAATGTACAACTATGACTCAGAAAACCCCAAACCAACAGGAGCTCACCAAAGATCTGCAAATGATCGACAACCTACTGTGGAGGTCTACTAGCACCTGCACCTGTAGCAAGTAAGGTAAGTCCCCCAAGGGACGTCAGTACGGAGAATGTACTGAGTATGTAAGGCTCATATGAAACTGTATGATATACAAGTACTTCCATGAAATCAAATATAAGAGATTAGTCAGTACAGATAAAACACCGGTCTGCATATATGGAACCATGTACATTACGTCCTTTACTTCTTTTGCCTTTACATTTATTCATCTTTATCGTTCTACCCATGCTAGTCTTTTTTGTCGTTCCTGGGATGAGATTAACCCATGCTAGGTACTATAACCTCTGGGATGTGATTAACCCATGCTAGGCTTTTCTGTCGCCCCTGGGATGTTATTATGATAACCCATGCTAGGCTTTTCTGTCGCCCCTGGGATGTTATTATGATAACCCATGCTAGGCTTTCATGTCGCCCCTGGGATGTTACTCAAAAAAAATAAATACAAATAATTATACATTACTTTATTTCTTTACTTCTATGAGATTGACACATTGGTGATGGTACATTATTGGAACAATGGGGAGTTTGGAACATTTGTCAATACATATGAGACATGTGAATCACAATTGATCAATGCATAAGGAACATGTGATGAACAATAATTGATAACCAGAAATGGGATACCTTAGAACAATTCGGAATGGAACAAATACAATGTCAATGTGAATACTATGTGCTGCAGAAGGATACGGAAAGAGTAACCTTACATACCTTATCTTCTCAATATGAATACATAGTCCTATGTGTGAATACAACAATCCATCTCCTTCTTTACGTGTTACTCTACAACACAAGTTCATAACGGAGTTCATGTTAACGACTAGTTACCTTACAAGTGCACAAAACGACAATAAGCTACATGACTGCCATATAGCGTCATTTCACCCTTTACAATACAATACACTGCATTACCATACCAACAACACCATAACATTCCACACATTGACCAAGACATCATAAACCAATAGCATTTCACACCAAGTTTACCCTTTACACTTCTTCAATATCATTACATCATAATTCTTCCGTCAAGTCACCTCAATACCTTTCATAACAACATATTAAACAATCCATAATTGTTATAATCCAACATGCCTCCAAACGACCCCTTAAAGTCATGCAAAAGGTATCATAAGTTGATAATTACATCCAAAAAGGGTATAGGGGCCTTCGGGGATCAAAGAGAGACAAAAACATGAAAAACGAGATTCTGGGTTGACCTGCGAAGCCACCTGCACCTGCAGGTGGATGAAATGCAGCCGCAGGTGATCCTTGGCCCTGTCCAGGGGCACCTGCGTTGGCATCTGCGGCCGCAGGTACCCTATCTGCGGGGGCGGGTGCCCGTTTCGGCCAAAAAGGGTCTCTTTTGGGTCCTTTTTGTGTAATAAATGGTCCATGGCCATGAATAAGCTTATATTTACATATTTTAAGTCACTTGGATGCCAATGAACCATCATGGTTTCACAACACACATGAACATCACCAAAACCACATTTTTCCTTCAATACACCACCAAGTTCATGCATAATTTTGCAATAATAATTCCAAACAGTATCTACAAGGATAAAACAAGTTAAGGCTATAATCACATCTTACATGTTGATATTTAATCAATCAAGTTCACTTCCTTCAATACCACAAGTCCCTTTTCAAGTTTATAAGGCAAAACCCTTTTTTCGATTGCAAAAATAGACGGTTTTACACATTGTGAACTGTCCGACACTTTGCCAACATAACCAACATGATTTATGCAACATATTAAGCATTTAATATATTAAACCATGAAAGCAAACACTTACCAAAGCTTGCAAAAGAGTGATCTTGTTCAAAGGAATGAAGGCTTAGGGTTTATGTAAGATGAGAAATATTTGAGAAAAGTCTAGAAATGGCATGTGAGTCTTTGTGAATAAAAATCTGATTTTTGTTCCCTTTTATAGTCCATTTTAGTCTCATCCTAAGCCACACATTAATTATAAATGCTAGGCTTACTTGGTCAATGCCAAGAATGGGTCATTCCCACTTGGGCCATGTCTTTTGTCTAATTTTGGGGCCTCAATTGAGCCCAAATAGCACAAGATTTATTTAAGCCCAACAAATTAATGCATAATTCACCAACCCTCTCATGTTGAAATAATTCCATGTTAAGGTAGTCTCATGGGATCGGAAATGTACGGGGTGTTACAACTATGATCTTGGTATGATAGATTTTCATCTTTCCTGTCATGTCCCAAATTCCAATGGGGCAGACTGGCACCCGAAGCCGATAAGGCCCGAGAGAACCAATCTTCATTCTCATACACTCCTGCGCATGCTACTCAATAAACATCACCACCACAAATAGATATAATATGCCAATTGCGGAAGTCATGGAAAATATATGATAACTATGAAACTTGGCCGTTGGGGCCATCAAGACAAAATGTACGTTCTTTACATTTTCTTCATCTTTCCCACAACATCTACAAAGCCTCTACAGATGCTTAACCATAACCAACCTAGAGTTGAGAAAAGACCCCGCTCTATACATATATACAATACCAAAATAAATGTACAACTATGACTCGAAAAGCCCCGAACCAACTGGAGCTCACCAAAGATCTACAATTGACCCATAACCTACTGTGGAGGTCTACTAGCACCTGTGCCTGCAGCAAGTAAGATAAGTCCCCCAAGGGATGTCAGTACGAAGAATGTACTGAGTATGTAAGGCCATAAGAAACTGTATGATACATAAAAATGTCAATGGAATCAAATACAAGTGAATAATCAATATGGATAAGTCACCATTCTGTATGGGTGGAACCATGTACATTACATTGATTACTTTCTTTACTTTTACGCTCATTCATTAATCACTCACTCCTTCATTCATTACTCATCCTTCCATTCATATAATGCCCGGGCCCCAAGCTGATCAGTGGGTGCTCATTAATTATTTAGGATCGACCCATGCTAGGCTTTTCTTTTGCCCCTGGGATACCACCCGTAGTGGCGGGATTGACCCATGCTAGGTGTTCTTTTCACACCTTGGATACCACCCAAGGTATTGAGATCGACCCATGCTAGGTATTTTAACCCCTGGGATACCACCCAAGAATAGAGACTTTATTACCTCACTTCTTTAATTTTCGTATTAGTTCATTCGATGGTTATGTCATTATTGGAACTTTTGAATGTAACATTATTGGAACTTTGGAGCCATGTCCACAGTTATGTGACAAATGAGTAACAATAGATCAATGAATAAGGTATATGTGATTAACAATAGATGATAACCTGAAATGAGATGTCTTAGAACATTTCGAAAATGAACAAGTACAATGACAAGGTGAACACTATATGCTGCAGAAGTATACAGAAAGAGTAACCTTACATATTGTAATACCCCGTACGTTCCCAACCCTACTTTACGACACTAAATATATGTACTTAGGTATCAAGAGCTATAAGTATGCATTTGGTAATGCTATTGGTGAGATAATTGAATTTGGCTCTTGTTATGTGATTAAACTTGCATAGAAGGTGTTTACCATTTTCATGGCACATTTGTGGGGTTCAAAACGAGGCTAAGGGGACCTCTAAACAAAGTATATTAAGGTTAAGAAATAAGTTAAAGAATAGGACGTGAAGTATCTAACCAAACCCGCGAAGAAAAGTCGAAAAATGGAATTTTCAAAAAATCTAAGTATGGGGCGCATTTGGGACCGTGCCACGCCGCTATGGGCTAAAATCTTTAGCCCATAGGCATCAAGTTGGCGCTCCCAAGGGCGTGCCACGCTGGTTTTTCCACTTTTTTGAAAGATGGAAATTTCTAAGTCTCAAGGGTATCCGGGGTCGTACCGAGCCGATTTTTACCACATTTATTATATGACCACGAGTATATACATGAAATGAATGAAATATTATATTGGTATGATAAAATTACTCGAGAACGAATTTGGGGTCAAAATGACAGTTTTGCCCTTAAGGCCAAAATAAGCCAAAAGTGGCTAGAATCACTTATTTTTGGGATTGAGGCTACAGCTATGAATAGCATGAGTGGGAATATTATTGTAATACCAATAAAATGACTTAAACATGAGAAATTATTGATTTTACTGGGTTAAGTGAATTGGGCCCAAAAAGGATCCAAAAATGAAAAGAAAACATGGCCCAAGAATGGGTCAAAAGACCCATTCTTGCATTGACCTTCTAGAACCCAACATTAGATGATAAAGAGTGGATAAGGATGGAATTGGGGGCCTATAAAAAAGGTCAATAAATCTGATTTTTATTACTTCCAAAGTCTCATGCCTTTTTAAATATTTCTCAAGCATTTCTCTAGTTCCAAAACCCTAAAGCAAATATTTCCTTTGGGATTTTTGGTAAAGAACATACTACTCCAAGCCTTGGTAAGTATTTATTCTCATGGATTAACATATTATATGCATGAAAGAGTATGTAGATCATGTTGGTTGTGTTTGGAAATGTTGGACATGGTACTTTGTGTTTTTGTATAAGATTTGTGATCCATGGGATTCAAGATTGAATTAGGACTTGTGCCTTTGATGAAAGAGCATGGTATGGATAAAATATGAACATGTATGGTTTTATTTTTGTTGTTAAACTTGTTATTGTCTATAAGTGTAAATTGTGGGATTTTGGCCGATATGTGCTATGAAGTGTATTAAGGTGAATTGGTGGATTGTTTGTGATGTGGTGTGGATAAGAAAGTGTAAAAGGGAAGTGTTGTGGTGGAATGTATTGATTATCATGTATTGGTCAATGTTGGTAATATTGGAGGATTTTTGGAATAATGATTCTATCAATGGTTTTGTCAAGGGGAAATGACATATTTCAAGGCAAACATGTACCCCACTGATGTTATATGCATTTGTAAAGTAGTTTTTGGTTAATGTGAATCCCGTTATGTATTTGTGTTGTAGAGTGACACATAAAGAAGGAGCGGGACTATTGTATGCATATCTAGGATTGTATATCCGTATTGAGAGTACAAGGTATGTAAGGTTACTCTGTCCGTATCATTCTACGACAAATAGTACTCATATTGACTTTACACTTGTCCTATTCCGAAATGTGCTAAGGTATTCTATATCCGGTTATCCATGGTCATTGTTATATATTTTCTACTCATTGATCAATTGTGAACCTCATGTCTTATATTCATGGTTAATGTTCCAAAAGCTCAAATCCAATGTTCCAATAGTGATGATACTTATGTCTCTTGTTCATGGATTATTGTCCAATGGTTCCCATAGTGTTATTGTTCTATTAATGTTATGTTGCCAAGTTATTCACATGTCTCTCACTCATTGGTTAATGATTCAAAGTTTCCAACAATGTTATGTTCCAAAGTTCAAAGTGATGTTATGACTATCCTAGTATCAATCTCAAAGTAATGAATAAAGTAATGCAAATGTGGTCAATGATCAAGTATGGGTGGCAAGTCTAGGGGCATAAGCCTAGCTCGACTCGATCCCGATGTATTGATTTATGGGTGGCAAGTCTAGAGGCATAAGCCTAGCTCGACTCGATCCCGATGTATTGATTTATGGGTGGCAAGTCTAGGGGCATAAGCCTAGCTCGAATCGATCCCGATGCATTGATTTATGGGTGGCAGGTCTAGGGGCATAAGCCTAGCTCGACCTGATCCCAACATGACGATATGTTATGTAAATACCCACTGATCAGTAGGGGCCCGGGTACATTGTGACACATGTATTGACAAGCAAGCATTGATTGTAAAGAAAGTAATGAAAGCAATTCACATAGTTTCCAAAATGCAAAATGGTGACTTACTCACATTGATTAGTCATTTGTATTGAGTTCATTGATATGTTCATGTGTTATATAGTTTCATTTGAGCCTTACATACTCAGTACTTATTCCGTACTGACCCCTCTTGGGGAATTTACCTTACTTGCTGCAGGCGTAGGCACTAGTAGGCCTCCACAGTAGGTTGCCAGTCGTTGTAGATCTTTGGTGAGCTCCATCTAATTCGAGGCTTCTTCGAGTCAGAGTGTATATATGTTTTGGTGATGTACATATGGTGTAAAGTGGGAACTTGTCCCGACTTACAGTTACTTTTGGTCAATGCTCTTGTTAGAGGCTTTTGTAGACGAATGTGGGTGTATCAGTGTAAAAGGCATATGTTGTGTTGACTGGATGGCCTCAACGACCAAGTTTCATATGTATATATATATGTCCCATGTTTTTCGTTATTCGTCTTTCATGTTCTTACGTAATGGTGGTTATGATTATGATATGCATATGATTGAACATAGGCAAAGGTTGGTTCTCTCGGGCCTTATCGGCTACGGGTGCCACTCATGTCTCAATGGGATTCGGGGCGTGACAAAAGTGGTATTAGAGTAGGTCGTTCTAAGGGTGTCTACAAAGTCGTGTCTGAGTAGAGTCTTACTTATCAATGTGTTGTGCACCACATTGATAAGTAGGAGGCTACGGGACATTTAGGGTGTTATTTCTTTTTTTCATTCTAGATCGTGCAATAGAGCCAATGCTGTAAGTTAAATCGTGTCTGACCATAGTAATTATTTCTCTTTGATATAGTAATAATGCCGAGCACTAGAAGAGGAAGGGGTAAAGGGAAGCAGGTTGATGTGCCTGCTGGAGAAGGAATGAGTAGACTACCACCTGACCAAGCTAGTCAAGGTGGAGCGAATGCAGAAATATCATCGCGGTCTTCATCTACCTTCCCAGTTTCGAAAGAACCAATTGGTAGAGAAATACCCGCAGAATCGCCAATGAATGCCACTGACCAGGATCTTAGAAATTTTGTACATATGTTGACACAGTTAGTTGCAGCACAAAGCCAGGGACGAGCTGGTGCAATGACACATGATGATGATGCGGCTAGAATGGGAAGTCGCAGGACACAGGATTTCTTAAAACTTGACCCTCCTATATTCACTGGGTCAGATCCAAAAGCAGATCCACAGGACTTCGTGTATCAAATTCAGAGGGCCTTGGAAGTTATGCATGTGACAGGGGTCGAAACAGTTGAACTTGCTGCGTATAGGCTGAAAGGAGAGGCGATATTATGGTACGAGGATTGGAAGAAATACCGTGATATTGGTGCAAATCCACCTACATGGGAAGATTTTAAAGTGGCTTTCCTCGATCATTATCTTCCGTATGAGATCCGGGAGGCACGTGCGGATCAGTTCCTAAATCTACGACAGGGAAATCTGAGCGTCAGGGAATACAGTTTGCAATTTAATTCTTTGGCTAGATATGCGCCAAATGTGGTGGCTACGATGACAGACAGGGTCCATAGATATGTGGACAGACTAGAGCCATATTTGGTACGGTATTGCACTATTGCTGCCTTGAACAAAGACATGGATATAGCGAGAATTCAAGCCTTCTCCCAGAAAATGGAAGACCAATGACAAAGGAGAAGAGTGCATGAGTTTGACAGGGGACAGTCCAAAAGGCCTAGACCTATGGGACCACCTATGATGTCCCAAGGAGGATCAAGGCCTCGTATGTTCCCTAGACCACCTAGACCATCATTTTCTCATTCCATGGCAGGAGCTTATTCTCAGTTTCGAGGGTCTAGGGGTGGTCCATCGGGCAGAGTAGCGGAGTTCATGGGTCACAGGTAACAAATTTTCCTCGTCAGCAGTGTCAGCATTGCGGGCGTATGTACACAGGTACATGTCGGTCAGGGACGAATGTCTGCTTTTGGTGTGGTATGCCGGGGCATATAGCAAGGGATTGTCCACAACGGAGCATGGGTGGTATAGCACGACCGGTCGGGTTGGCTGTTGCGTCATCAGCATCGGTTCCTTCACTAGGCCGAGGTGTACAACCTATTGGCCGTGGTAGGGGTGCCAGAGGAGCAGCCAGTACTAGTGGGGTCCAAAATCGCACTTATGCTTTGGTGGACCGCCAGAATTCAGAGGCTTCCCCTGATGATGTATATGCACTAATTGACCCAGGTTCTACATTTTCCTATGTTACCCCATTGTTTGCTGCGAAATTTGCAAAGGCACCAGAATTATTAATTAAATCAATTGAAGTGTCTACACCGGTTGGTGAATATATTGTTGCAAAGAGAGTGTATCGTAACTGTGTGGTAACTGTGTGTGGTCATGATACATTGGCCGATCTCATTGAACTAGACATGGTGGATTTTGATGTGATCATGGGAATGGATTGGTTGGCCTGTTGTTATGCTACGGTAGATTGCCGGGCCAAGAAGGTACAATTTTGTTTTCCGCAGGAACATGTTCTAGAATGACAGGGTAATGTAGGGGCACCACGAGGAAGATTTATTTCCTATTTGAAAGCCAAAAAAATGATTGCCAAGGGATACATATGTCACCTAGTACGGGTGAAAGATAATGATGTGGAACCACTAACTCCACAGTCGGTTCCAGTAGTCAATGAATTTCTAGATATATTTCCAGAGGATCTTCCAGGTTTACCCCCAGAAAGGGAAGTAGAATTTGGCATTGATATGATTCCGGGCACTCAGCCTATCTCTATTCCCCAATATAGAATGGCTCCAGCAGAATTACGTGAATTGAAGGAGCAATTGAAAGATTTGCTGGACAAGGGCTTCATTAGGCCTAGTATGTCCCCATGGGGTGCACCGGTATTATTTGTACGAAAAAAAGATGGTACCTTAAGAATGTGCATTGACTATCGGCAATTGAATAAGGTAACGATCAAGAACAAATATCCCCTCCCTCGCATTGATGATTTGTTTGATCAGTTACAGGGTGCCAGGTGTTTTTCAAAGATCGACTTGAGGTCGGGTTACCATCAAGTCAGAGTTAGAGGAGAAGATGTACCCAAGACAGCTTTCCGAACATGGTATGGCCATTATGAATTTTTAGTTATGTCATTTGGATTAACAAATGCTCCAGCTGTGTTCATGGATTTGATGAATAGGGTGTTTAAGCCATTTTTGGACGTGTTCATCACGGTATTTATAGATGACATCCTAGTTTATTCAAGATCACCAGAGTACCATGCTAATCACTTACGACAAGTGTTATGGATTCTCCGTGAACGTAAGTTATATGCAAAGTTCTCCAAATGTGAGTTTTGGTTGAAATCAGTCACGTTCTTGGGTCACATTGTATCAGATGAAGGCATACAGGTTGATAAACAAAAGATTAAAGCAGTGAAAAATTGGCCAAGACCTACGACACCCACAGAAATTCATAGTTTTCTTGGACTGGCAGGGTATTACAGAAGGTTTGTGGAAGGTTTTTCCTCTATTGCAGCAGCGTTAACAAAGCTTACATATAAGGCGGTAAAATTTCAGTGGAATGACGCATGTGAGAAAAGCTTCCAAAAGTTGAAAGATAAATTAACCTCCACACCAGTTTTAGTGCTTCCCGAAGGTACCAAAGGTTATGTAGTGTATTGTGATGCTTGCGGGGTTGGCCTCAGATGTGTATTAATGCAACACGGTAACGTCATAGCCTATGCCTCACGACAGTTGTGGCCACACAAGAAAAAGTATCCCACACATGATCTTGAATTGGCAGCGGTAGTTTTTGCTTTAAAGATATGGCGTCATTATTTATATGGGGTTCATGTTGACATCTATACGGATCACAAAAGCTTGCAATATCTTTATAAGCAGAAGGAACTCAATTTGAGGCAACGAAGGTGGTTGGAGCTTTTAAAAGATTATGACATTGATATACTTTATCACCCAGGCAAAGCAAATGTAGTAGCTGATGCATTGAGCCGTAAGGCAGTAGAAAGCACTAGTGGTCAGTTGAATGAAAAGCGTGAGATAATCAAAGATTTGAATCAATTAGCCAGCTTGGGAGTTCGCCTTATTGAATCCTCAGATGATAGAGTTATTGTGCAGAATGCAGCAGAATCCTCCTTAATAACTGAAGTGAAAGAGAAGTAGTTTGTGGATTCTATGTTATTGCAGCTAAAGGAAAATGTACAACAGGATTTAACAAAGGCATTTGATCTTACACAGGAAGGGGTACTTCAATGTCAAGGGAGATTATGTGTACCGGATGTAGATGAGCTGAGGACACGAATTATGACAAAGGCACATCATTCGCGCTATTCTATTCATCCGGGTGCTACTAAAATGTACCATGAATTGAAAGAAGTGTATTGGTGGGGAAATATGAAGAAGAACATTGCAGAGTTTGTTGCTCAATGCCCGAATTGTCAACAAGTGAAAGTAAAGCATCAGAAACCAGGAGGTTACATGCAATGTATCAATCTTCCAGTCTGAAAATGGGATATGATTAACATGGATTTCATTACAGGTTTGCCTCGTACATTGCGGAAGTTTGATTCTATATGGGTTATAGTGGATAGGCTTACCAAGTTAGTGCATTTTCTACCGGTCAAGACGACCTATACAGCTGAGGATTATGCGAAGTTGTATGTGAAAGAGATAGTACGATTGCATGGTATTCCACTTTCCATTATATCAGATAGAGGAGCATAGTTCACAGCGCACTTTTGGAGATCTTTCCAGCAGAGTTTGGGTACACGGGTGAATTTGAGTATGACTTTCTATCCTCAGACTGATGGACAAGCAGAACGTACTATTCAGACACTTGAAGATATGCTACGAGCTTGTACGTTAGACTTTTAAGGCAGTTGGGATGACCATTTGCCTCTTATTGAATTTGCGTATAACAATAGCTATCATTCAAGTATTAAAATAGCACCTTATGAAGGTTTGTACGGAAGGAAATGTAGATCACCCATTGGATGGTTTGAAGTGGGTGAGACTGCTTTACTTGGCCCAGATATTGTTCATCAGGCTATGGAGAAAGTTAAAGTGATCCAACAGCGGTTACAAACGGCTCAAAGTCATCACAAGTCATATGCCGATGTTAGAAGAAGAGGGCTTGAATTCGCCATAGGTGATTGGGTATTTTTAAAGGTGTCACCAATGAAAGGAGTAATGCAGTTCGGAAAGAAAGGGAAATTGAGTCCGCGTTACATAGGCCCATATGAAATTATTAAAAGATTTGGGCAAGTTGCTTATGAATTAGCACTACCTCAAGAACTTTCTTCAGTCCACCCCGTATTTCATGTTTCGATGCTTCGAAAATGCATAGGAGATCCATCTCGTATTATTCCCATTGAAGATGTTCAAGTTACAGAGGATCTTACTTATGAAGAGGTACCCATTGCTATCCTAGACCGACAAGTGAAAAGATTGAGGAATAAAGACATAGCTTCCGTGAAGGTCCTTTGGCGAAATCAACAAGTAGAGAAGATCACATGGGAAGCAAAAGAAATGATGAGATCCAAGTATCCCTATCTATTTCAAATGAATGAGGAAGTTCAAAGTGCGGAAATGGAAAAATGACAAGTAAGTATTCATGAGCCTTAAGTGTTTATGTACATGTATGCTAATATAGAGATGCAATTGTTGTAATTGAAGAGATATTGTTAACATTCAAGGATGAATGTTCCTAAGGGAGGGAAGAATGTAACACCCCGTACGTTCCCAACCCTACTTGACGACACTAAATAATATGTACTTAGGTATCGAGAGCTATAAGTATGCATTTGGTAATGCTATTGGTGAGATAATTGAATTTGGCTCTTGTTATGTGATTAAACTTGAATAGAAGGTGTTTTGACATTTTCATGGCACATTTGTGGGGTTTAAAACGAGTCTAAGGGTACCTCTAAACAAAGTATATTAAGGTTAAGAAGTAAGATAAAGAATAGGACTTGAAGTATCTAACCAAACCCGCGAAGAAAAGTCAAAAAATGGAATTTTCGAAAAATCTAAGTATGGGACGCATTTGGGACCATGCCACACCGCTATGGGCTAAATTTTTAGCCCATAGGCATCAAGTTGGCACGCCCAAGGGCGTACCACGCTGGTTTTTCCACTTATTCGAAAGATGGAAATTTTTAAGTCCCAAGGGTATCCGGGGTCGTACTGAGCTGATTTTTGCCACGTTTCTTCTACAACCATGAGTATATACATGAAATGAATGAAATATTATATTGGTATGATAAAATTACTCTAGAACAAATTTGGGGTCAAAATGACAGTTTTGCCCTTAAGGCCAAAATAAGCCAAACGTGGCTAGAATCACTTGTTTTTGGGATTGAGGCTACGGATATGAATAGCATGAGTGGGAATATTATTTTAATACATATAAGACGACTTAACACGAGAAATTATTGATTTTACTGGGTTAAGTGAATTGGGCCCAAAAAGGATCCAAAAATGAAAAGAAAACATGGCCTAAGAATGGGTCAAAAGACCCATTCTTGCATTGACCTTCTAGAACCCAACATTAGATGATAAAGAGTGGATAAGTATGGAATTGGGGGCCTATAAAAAAGGGCAAGAAATCTTATTTTTATTACTTCCAAAGTCTCATGCCTTTTTAAATATTTCTCAAGCATTTCTCTAGTTCCAAAACCCTAAAGCAAATATTTCCTTTGGGCTCTTTGGTAAAGATCATCCTATTCCAAGGCTTGGTAAGTATTTATTCTCATGTATTAACATATTATATGCATGAAAGAGTATGTAGATCATGTTGGTTGTGTTTGGAAATGTTGGACATGGTACTTTGTGTTTTTGTATAAGATTTGTGATCCATGGGATTCAAGCTTGAATTAGGACTTGTGCCTTTGATGAAAGAGAATGGTATGGATAAAATATGAACATGTATGGTTTTATTTTTTTTGTTAAACTTGTTATTGTCTATAAGTGTAAATTGTGGAATTTTGGCCGATATGTGCTATGAAGTGTATTAAGGTGAATTGATGGATTATTTGTGATGTGGTGTGGATAAGAAAGTGTAAAGGGGAAGTGTTGTGGTGGAATGTATTGATTATCATGTATTGTTCAATGTTGGGAATATTGGAGGATTTTTGGAATAATGATTCTATCAATGGTTTTGTTAAGGGGAAATGACATGTTTCAAGGCAAACATGTACCCTACTGATGTTATATGCATTTGTAAAGTAGTTGTTGGTTAATGTGAATCCCGTTATGTATTTGTGTTGTAGAGTGACACATAAAGAAGGAGCGGGACTATTGTATGCACATCTAGGATTGTATATCCGTATTGAGAGTACAAGGTATGTAAGGTTACTCTGTCCGTATCATTCTGCGGTAAATAGTACTCATATTGACTTTACGCTTGTCCTATTCCGAAATGTGCTAAGGTATTCTATATCCTGTTATCCACGGTCATTGTTATATATTTTCTACTCATTGATCAATTGTGAACCTCATGTCTTATATTCATGGTTAATGTTCCAAAAGCTCAGATCCAATGTTCCAATAGTGATGATACTTATGTCTCTTGTTCATGGATTATTGTCCAATGGTTCCCATAGTGTTATGGTTCTAATAATGTTATGTTGCCAAGTTATTCACATGTCTCTCACTCACTGGTTAATGATTCAAAGTTTCCAACAATGTTATGTTCCAAAGTTCAAAGTGATGTTATGACTATCCTAGTATCAATCTCAAAGTAATGAATAAAGTAATGCAAATGTGGTCAATGATCAAGTATGGGTGGCAAGTCTAGGGGCATAAGCCTAGCTCGACTCGATCCCGATGTATTGATTTATGGGTGGAAAGTCTAGAGGCATAAGCCTAGATCGACTCGATCCCGATGTATTGATTTATGGGTGGCAAGTCTAGGGGCATAAGCCTAGCTCGACTCGATCCCGATGCATTGATTTATGGGTGGCAGGTCTAGGGGCATAAGCCTAGCTCGACCCGATCCCAACATGATGATATGTTATGTAATGACCCACTGATCAGTAGGGGCCCGGGTACATTGTGACACATGTATTGACAAGCAAGCATTGATTGTAAAGAAAGTAATGAAAGCAATTCACATGGTTTCCAAAATGCAGAATGGTGACTTACTCACATTGATTAGTCATTTGTATTGAGTTCATTGATATGTTCATGCGTTATATAGTTTCATTTTAGCCTTACATACTCAGTACTTATTCCGTACTGACCCCTCTTGGGGAATTTACCTTACTTGCTGCAGGCGCAGGCACTAGTAGGCCTCCACAGTAGGTTGCCAGTCGTTTCAGATCATTGGTGAGCTCCAGCTAATTCGGGGCTTCTCCAAGTCAGAGTGTATATATGTTTTGGTGATGTACATATGGTGTAAAGCGGGAACTTGTCCCGAATTACAGTTACTTTTGGTCAATGCTCTTGTTAGAGGCTTTTGTAGACGAATGTGGGTGTATCAGTGTAAAAGGCATATGTTGTGTTGACTGGATGGCCTCAACGACCAAGTTTCATATTTATATATATATATATGTCCCATGTTTTTCGTTATTCGTCTTTCATGTTCTTACGTAATGGTGGTTATGATTATGATATGCATATGATTGAACATAGGCAAAGGTTGGTTCTCTCGGGCCTTATCGGCTACGGGTGCCACTCATGTCTCGATGGGATTCAGGGCGTGACACATACCTTATCTTCTCAATATGAATATATATTCCTATCTGTGAATACAACAATCCAGCTCATTCTTTACGTGTTACTCTACAACACAAGTTCATAACGGAGCTCACGTTAACCACTAGTTACCTTACAAGTGCACAAAATGACAATGAGCTACATGACTGCCATATAGCGTCATTTCACCCTTTAAAATACAATCCATTGAATTACCATACCAACAACACCATAACATTCCACAAATTGACCAAGACATCATAAACCAATAGCATTTCACACCAAGTTTACCCTTTACACTTCCTCATTATCATTACATCACAATTATTCTGTCAAGTCACCTCAATACCTTTCATAACAAAATATTAACAACAATCCATAATTTTTATAATCCAACATGCCTCCAAACGACCCCTTAACGTCATTCAAAAGGTATCATAAGTTGATAATTACATCCAAAAAGGGTATAGGGGCCTTCGGGGATCAAAGAGAGACAAAAACACACAAAACGAGTTTCTGGGCTGACCTGTGAAGCCGAATGCGCCTACAGGTGGCTGACATGTGGCCGCAGGTGACCCTTGGCCCTATCCAGGGGCACCTGCATTGGCATCTGCGCCCGCAGGTGCGTTCGTCTGCGGGGGCGGATGCCCAAATCGGCCAAAAAGGGTCTCTTTTGGGTCCTTTTGTGTAATAAATGGTACATGGACATGAATAAGCTTATATTTACATATTTTAAGTCAACTTGGATGCCAACAATCAACTATGGTTTCACAACACACATGAACGTCACCAAAACCACATTTTCCCTTCAATACACCACCAAGTCCATGCACAATTTTGCAATAACAATTCCAAACATTATGTACAAGGATAAAACAAGTTAAAGCTATAATAACAGATCACATGTCAATATTTAATCCATAAAATTTACTTTCTTCAAGACCACAAGTCCATTTTCAAGTTTACAAGGCAAAACCCTTTTCCGATTGCAAAAATAGATAGTTTTACACATAATGAACTATCCAACACTTTGCCAACATAAACAAAATGATTTATACACCCTATTAATCATATAATATATTAAACCATGAGAATAAATACTTACCAAAGCTTTCCATAGAGTGATCTTGTCCAAAGGAATGAAGGCTTAGGGTTTGTGAGTAGAGAGAAATGTCTTGAATATTCTAGAGAAAGGCATGTGTGTTGATATGAATAAAATATGATTTTACCTTGATTTATATCGTACTTAATGATCATCCTTATCCAATTAAATGCATATTTTCTTGGTCAAACACAAGAATGGGTCATGTCCATTTTTGGGCCATGTCTTCTATATGATTTTGGGCCTCATTTGAGCCCAATGGCACATGATTCACTTAAGCCCAACAAATTAATGCATAATTCACCAACCCTCTCATGTTAAATAATTCCATACACATTAAGACAATCAAGTATGGTCGGAAATGTGTGGGGTGTTACCTCCTTCCCCCCTTAGAAACATTCGTCCTCGAATGTTAGTGACATTATTCAATTTAAACACAATGGAAGGTCTAGGATCATTCTTCATGTTATCATATATATATATACTGAATTCTTATACATACTTACTTGTCATTGTTCCGATCTCGTATCTTGATCTTGTTCTTCCCTTTGGAACAAATGAGGGTACTTGAACTTCATCATTTCTTCAGTTTCTCATGTGATCTCTTCTACTTGTTGGTTCCTCCAAAGTACCTTTACGGAAGCTACGTCTTTATTCCTTAACCTCTTCACTTGTCTATCCAGAATAGCAATAGGTATCTCGTCATAGGTAAGATCCTCCGTAACTTGTACATCGTCAATGAGAGCAAAGCGAGATGGATCTTCTATGCACTTTCGAAGCATCAAAACATGAAATACCAGATGAACTGTGGAGAGTTCTTGGGGTAGTTCCAACTCATACGCAACTGTCCTAAATCTTCTAATAATTTCATATGGGCCTATATAACGTGGGCTCAATTTTCCTTTCTTTTCGAATCGCATTACCCCTTTCATCGGTGACACCTTCAAAAATACCCAATCACCTATGGCGAATTCGAGCCCTCTTCTTCTAATATCAGCATATGACTTACGTCAACTTTGGGCCGTTTGCAGCCGTTGTTGAATCACTTTAACTTTCTCCATAGCCTGATGAACAAGATCTGGACCAAGTAAAGCAGTTTCACCCGCTTCAAACCATCCGATTGGTTATCTACATTTCCTTCCATACAAAGCTTCATAAGGTGCCATTTTGATACTTAAATGATAGCTATTGTTGTAGGTAAATTCAATAAGAGGCAAATGATCATCCCAACTGCCTTGAAAATATAACGTACAAGCTCGTAGCATATCTTCAAGTGTTTGGATAGTACGTTCTGCCGGTCCATCAGTCTGAGGATGGAAAGCCGTACTCAGATTCACCTGTGTACCCAAGTTTTTTTGAAAAGTTCTCCAAAAATGTGTCATAAATTGAGCTCCCCTGTCTAATATAATGGAGATCGGAATCCCATGTAACTGCACAATCTCTTTAACATACAACCTTGCATACTCCTCGGCTATATAGGTGGTCTTTACTGGTAGGAAATGCGCTGATTTGGTAAGCCTGTCAACTATGACCCATATGGAATCAAATTTTTGCAGTGTACGAGGCATCCCAGTGATGAAGTCCATATTAATCATATCCTATTTCCAGACTGGAAGATTGATACATTGCATGTAACCTCCTGGTTTTTGATGCTCTACCTTTACTTGTTGACAATTCGGGCATTGAGCTACAAATTCTGCAATATTCTTCTTCATGTTTCCCCACCAATACATTTCTTTCAAATCATGGTACATTTTGGTAGCTCCCGGATGAATAGAATATCGTGAATGATGCGCCTCTGTCATAATTCGTCTTCTCAGCTTATCTACATCCGGTACACATAATCTACCTTGGCATTGAAGTACTCCTTCTTGTGTAAGATCAAATGCTTTTGTCAAACTCCGTTGTACATTCTCTTTTTGTTGGAATAACATAGGATTCACAAACTGCTTCTCTTTCACTTCAGCTATTAATAAAGATTCTGCCGCATTTTGTACAATAACCCCTTCAGCTGAGGATTCAAGAAGACGAACACCCAAGCTGGCTAATTGATGTAGATCCTTGACCAAGTCTTGCTTTTCCTTAAATTGGCCACTAGTGCCTCCTATTTCCTTGCGGCTCAATGCATCCGCTACCACGTTTGCTTTTTCTGGATGATATAGAATATCAATATCATAGTCTTTCAAGAGCTCTAGCCACCTTTGTTGCCTCAAATTGAGTTCCTTCTGCTTAAATATATATTGCAAACTTTTATGAACAGTATAGATATCAACATGAACTCCATACAAATAATGACGCCATATCTTTAAAGCAAATACTACAGCTGCTAACTCAAGATCATTTGTGGGATAGTTTCTCTCATGTGGTCGCAACTGTCGTGAGGCATATGCTATTACATTACTGTACTGCATCAATACACACCCTAGTCTAACTCCGGAAGCATCACAATATACTGCATAACCTTCGATGCCTTCCGGAAGTACCAACACCAGTGTAGAAGTCAATTTATCCTTCAGCTCTTGGAAACTTTTCTCACATGCATCATTCCACTGAAATTTGACTGCCTTGTGTGTAAGCTTTGTTAAAGGTGCCGCAATGGAAGAAAACCCTTCAACAAACCTTCGATAATAACCTGCCAACCCAAGGAAGCTACGAATTTTCATAGGCGTCGTAGGCCTTGCCCAATTTTTCACCGCTTTAATCTTTTGTGTATCAACCCGTATCCCTTAATATGACACAATGTGACCCAAGAATGCGATGGATTTTAAACAAAATTCACATTTCGAGAACTTCGCATACAACTTACGCTCACGAAGAATCTGTAACACCTGTTGTAAGTGCTTAGCATGGTCCTTTTGTGATCTTGAATAAACCAGGATGCCATCTATAACTACTGTCACGAACACGTCTAGAAATGGCTTAAACACCATATTCATCAAATCCATGAACACAGCTGGTGCATTTGTTAGTCCAAATGACATAACTAAAAATTCATAATGGCCATACCGTGTTCGGAAAATGGTCTTGGGTATATCTTTTTCTCTAACTCTGACTTGATGGTAACCCGATCTCAAGTCAATCTTTGAAAAACATTTGGCACCCTGTAAGTGATTAAACAAATCATCAATTCTGGGGAGGGGATATTTGTTCTTGATCTTTACCTTATTCAATTGTCGATAGTCAATGCACTTTCTCAATGCACCATCTAACTTCTGTACAAATAATACTGGTGCACCCCACGGGGACATACAAGGCCTGATGAAGCCCTTGTCCAACAAGTCTTTCAATTACTCCTTCAATTCACACAATTCTACTGGAGCCATTCTATACGGAGGAATAGAGATAGGCTGAGTGCCTGGAATCACATCAATGCCAAACTCCACTTCCCGTTCTGGGGGCAAACCTGGAAGATCCTCAGGAAATACATCAAGGAATTCATTGACCACTGGAACCGATTGAGGAGTTAGTGGTTCTACATTAGTATCTTGCACTCTTACTAAGTGAAATATGTACCCCTTGGCTATCATTTTCCTTGCTTTAAGATAAGAGATAAATTTCCCTCTCGGTGCCCCTACATCACCCTTCCATTCAAGAACATTCGTTTGTGGAAAATGAAAATGTACTTTCTTAGCTCGGCAATCTATCATGGCATAACAAGAAGCCAACCAATCCATGCCCATTATGACATCGAAATCCACCATGTCCAATTCAATAAGATCAGCTAGTGTATCATGACCACACACAGTGACCACACAATTACGATATACTCTTTTTGCAATAATATATTCACCAACTGGTGTAGTTACTTCAATTGACTTAGTTAATAGTTCCGGTGTTCTTTCAAATTTTGCAGCAATCAATGGAGTAACATATGACAATGTAGAACTCGGATCAGTCAAGGCATATACACTATACGAAAATATGGATAATGTACCTGTGACGACATCAGGAGAAGCCTCCGAATTCTGCCGGTCCACTAGAGCATAGATGCGATTCTGGGTTCCACTAGAACTAGCTGCTCCTCTGGCACCTCTACAACGACCCGCAGGCTGTACACCTCTACCTTGGGGAGGAACCGATGATGATGATGCAACAGTTGATCCCGCAGGTCGAGCCACACTACCCAAGCCTCTTCGTGAGCTGTATCTCATCATATGCCCCGTCATACCACACCAAAAGCAAACATTTTTCCTAAGCCGACATTCTCCTAAATGAAATCGTCCACAGTGCTGACACAACTGACGAGAAAATCCAGTAGTCTGAAAACCTCGAATCCCACTACTCTGGCCAATATGGCTGCCTCTAAACCCTTGAAATGGAGATTGAGTGCCTGCTGCAGAAGAAGAGAATGATGGTCTAGGTGGTCTAGGAAACATCCAAGGTCTAGATTCTCCTTGGGATGCCATAGACTGTCCCATAGGTCTAGCTCTCTTTGACGACCCTCGTTCAGATTCGTGTACCCTTCTTCTTTTTCTTTGGTCCTCCATCTTTTGGGTGAAAGCCTGAATCCTAGCGATATCCATATCTATGTTCAAGGCGGCAATAGTGTAGTTCCTTACCAAATATAGTTCCAACCTATCCACATATCGATGTACTCTGTCTGTCATTGTGGCTACTACATTTGGAGCACATCGAGCCAAAGAATTAAACTGCAGGCTGTATTCTCTGACATATAGATTTCCTTGACGGAGATTTAAGAACTGATTCGTACGAGCCTCTCGGATCTCATAAGGAAGATAATAATCAAGGAATGCCGCTTTAAATTCTTCCCAATTAGGTGGATTTGCACCAATACCACGAGATTTCTTCCAATCTTCATTTCACAATATAGCTTCACCTTTCAATCTATAGGCTACAAGTTCAACTATTTCTACACCAGTCACGTGCATAACATCTAGAGCCCTTTGAATTTGATCTATAAAGTCTTACGGATCTTCATTCAGATCTGACCCAGTGAATGTGGGAGGGTTTAATTTCAGAAAGTCCTGTGTTCGCCGACTAGATGCCATCACTTGTTGTTTGACCGACTCGTCCTTGACTTTGTGCAGCAACTATCTGAGTCAACATTTGCACCATATTTCTGAGATCCTGTTCAGTAGCATTAACAGGTGATTCTGTAGGTTCTTCTATCCTTCTCAACTCTTCTAGAGCTAGAAAAGTAGAAGAAGCCCGCGATGCAAACTTAGCGTCAGTCCCACCTTGACTAGCTTGGTCAAGTGGTGATCTATTTGTTCCTTCTCCGACAAGTATATCTACTTGCTTACCTTTACCTCTACCTCGTCTTGTAATCGGCATTTTACTCTACAAAAGAAAACCAAGTCCAATGGTCAGATACGATTCCAAAGTCCAATGGTCATATACGATTCCACTTACAATATTGGCTATATTGTACGATCTAGAAATGACGAAAAGAAACAACTTCTAAATGTCCCCTAGCCTCCTACTTATAAATGTGGTGCACAACACATCCATAAGCAAGACTCTACTCAGACACGGCTTTGTAGACACCCCTTAGGATAACCTTCTCTGATACCACTTTTGTCACGTCCCAAATTCCAACGGGACGGACTGGCACCCAAAGCCGATAAGGCCCGAGAGAACCAATCTTCATTCTCATACACTCCTGCGCATGCTACTCAATAAACATCACCACCAAAAATAGATATAAGATTCCAATAACGGAATTCATGGAAAATACATGATAACTATGAAACTTGGCCGTTGGGGATATCAAGACAAAACATATGTTCTTTACATTTTCTTCATCTGTCCCACAACATCTACAAAGCCTCTACAGATGCTTAACCATAACCAACCTAGAGTCGGGACAAGACCCCGCTCTATACACATATACAATACCAAAATCAATTAACAACAGTGACTCGAAAAGCCCCGAACCAACTGAAGCTCACCAAAGATCTGCAACTGACCCGCAACCTACTATGGAGGTCTACTAGCACCTGTGCCTACAGCAAGTAAGGTAAGTACCCCAAGGTATGTCAGTACAAAGAATGTACTAAGTATGTAAGGCCATAAGAAACTGTATGATACATAAAAATGTCAATGGAATCAAATACAAGTGAATAATCAATATGGATAAGTCACCATTCTGTATGGGTGGAACCATGTATATTACGTTGATTACTTTCTTTACTTTTACGCACATTTATTCATCACTCACTCCTTCATTCATTACTCATCCTTCCATTCATATAATGCCCGGGCCCCAAGCTGATCAGTGGGTACTCATTAATTATTCGGGATCGACCCATGCTAGGCTTTTCTTTTTCCCCTGGGATACCACCCGTAATGGTGGAATTGACCCATGCTAGTTGTTCTTTTCACCCCTGGGATACCACCCAAGGTATTGGGATCGACCCATGCTAGGTATTTTAACCATTGGGATACCACCCAAGAATAGAGACATTATTACCTCACTTCTTTAATTTTTTTAATAGTTCATTCGATGGTTATGTCATTATTGGAACTTTTAAATGTAACATTATTGGAACTTTGGAGCCATGTCCACATTTATGTGACACATGAGTAACAATAGATCAATTAATAAGGTATATGTGATTAACAATAGATGATAACCTGAAATGAGATGCCCTTAGAACATTTCGGAAATGAACAAGTACAATGACACGGTGAACACTATATGCTGCAGAAGGATACAGAAAGAGTAACCTTACATACCTTATCTTCTCAATATGAATACACAGTCCTATGTGTGAATACAACAATCCATCTCCTTCTTTACGTGTTACTCTACAACACAAGTTCATAACGGAGCTCACGTTAACGACTAGTTACCTTACAAGTGCACAAAACGACAATGAGCTTTATGACTGCCATATAGCGTCATTTCACCCTTTACAATACAATCCACTGCATTACCATACCAACAACATCATAACATTCCACACATTGACCAAGACATTATAAACCAATAGCGTTTCACACCAAGTTTACCCTTTACGCTTCCTCATTATCATTACATCACAATTATTCTGTCAAGTCACCTCAATACCTTTCATAACAACATATTAACAACAATCCATAATTTTTATAATCCAACATGCCTCCAAACAACCCCTTAACGTCATTCAAAAGGTATCATAAGTTGATAATTACATCCAAAAAGGGTATAGGGGCCTTCGGGGATCAAAGAGAGACAAAAACACACAAAACGAGTTTCTGGGATGACTTGCTAAGCCACATGTACCCACATGTGGCTGAAATGCAGACTCAGGTGACCCTTGGACCTATCTAGGGGCACCTGCGTTGGCATCTGCGGCCGCAGGTGCCCTGTCTGCGGGGGCGGGTGCCCATTTCGGCCAAAAAAGGTCTCTTTGGGGTCCTTTTTGTATAATAAATGGTCCATGGCCATGAATAAGCTTATATTTACATATTTTAAGTCAACTTAGATTCCAACAATCAACCATGATTTCACAACACACATGAACATCACCAAAACCACATTTTTCCTTTAATACACCACCAAATCCATGCACAATTTTGCAATAACAATTTCAAACATTATGTACAAGGATAAAACAATTTAAGGCTATAATAACATATCACATGTAAATATTGAATCCATCAAGTTCACTTCCTTCAAGACCACAAGTCCATTTTCAAGTTTACAAGGCAAAACCCTTTTTCGATTGCAAAAATAGATAGTTTTACACATAATGAACTGTCCAACACTTTGCCAACATAACCAACATGATTTATACACCCTATTAATCATATAATATATTAAACCATGAGAATAAATACTTACCAAAGCTTTCCATAGAGTGATCTTGTCCAAAGGAATGAAGGCTTAGGGCTTGTGAGTAGAGAGAAATGTCTTGAATATTCTAGAGAAAGGCATGCGTGTTGATATCAAATAAAATATAATTTTTCCTTGCTTTATATCATACTTAATGATCATCCTTAGCCAATTAAATGCATGTTTGCTTGGTCAAACACAAGAATGGGTCATGTCCATTTTTGGGTCATGTCTTCTATATGATTTTGGGCCTTATTTGAGCCCAATGGCACATGATTCACTTAAGCCCAACAAATTAATGCATAACTCACCAACCCTCTCATGTTTAAATAATTCCATACACATTAAGACAATCAAGTAGGGTCGTAAATGTACGGGGTGTTACATTTCCTTCTTGATCATGGCTATAATAAAGGGAATATTAACAACACACTATTTCTATGGAAACAAGAAAAGAAGCTTCTTATTGTCTAAATTTATGTAGATGACATAATCTTTGGTGCTACTGATGATTTACTCTACACTGAGTTTGCCTGTTTGTTGAGTAATGAGCTTGAAATGAGTATGATAGGGAACTGAATTTCTTCCTAGGGTTGAAGATCAAATAGAATTAAACTGGTATATCCTTCCACCAACAAAAATATATCAAGAAATTGCATGCTAAAACAAATAAGACTCCCATTGCCACCACCATCAAACTTGACAAAGATGAGACAGGGCAATCTATAGCTGAGACCAAATATAGAGAAATGATAGGATCTTTGCTATATCTCACAACAAGCAGACCTGATAATGTTTACATTGTTGGATTATGTGCTTATTTTTAATCCTCTCAAAAGGAGTACAATCTCAAGGCTATAAAGAGAATTTTGAGGTATCTAAAGGGAACTCAGAACTTGGCTCTATGGTACCCTGCTGGACACTCATTTGATCTACTGGGATATATTGATGCTGATTATGCAATAAATTTGGTAGATAAAAAGAGCACCTCTGGAATGAATCACTTCTTAGGCCCTTGTCTTGTATCTTGGTCCACAAAAAAATAAAACTTAGTGGCACTCTCAACAGATGAAGCTGAGTAAATAATAGTTGCTTCATGCTTCTCCCAACTTCTTTGGATAAAGCAACAACTTAGTGACTATAGAACGAATAAAAGATGCATTCCAATCATACGTGACAATACCAGTGCAGTAAACATGGAAAATAATCCAGTTCAGCATAAAAGAACTAAATATATTAAAATAAGATACTCCCTCCATCCCATTTTATGTGACCTACTGGGCACGGAGTTTAAGAAATAAGGGAAGACTTGGTGATGTTTACCAAATTGTACTTTATTAAAAAAGTACTACTATTATCTTTAATTAAGTGAGACCTTATAAGTGGGACCAACAAGGTTAAAAGAGTAATTGTGCTTTTAAAAAGTTACCAAATAAGGAAATGTGACATTCTTTTTGGGACGGACCAAAAAGGAAAGTAGGCCACATAAAATGGGAAGCGAGGAGTATATTTTGTTAGAGACAATGTGGAAAAAGGACTGATCAAGATGAATTCCTATAGCACTGATGAGCAAAATTCTAACATATTTTCTAAAGATTTGGGAAGGGAGCATTTTGAGAAGAATAGGCTGGCACTTGGGTTGATATATTGTCTAAGGAAAGCTTTAGGAAAAAGGAGGGATTTTACATGAAAAATAGATAAAATAAATGCCTCAATTTTATTACTTTACAGGATCACAACCATAGTTTGAGGAATCAACACAGGGATCTGATGATGTTACCCCTAGTTTCTTTTCTTAAAAGCAGTCATTCATTTGTGGAAAATCATACACGGACCTAGTCTTTGTTTCAGGTACCACATCCTTTACAAAACTATCATTAATTGAGTACAAACACTTTAAAAAACATTGTCATGTAATAAGAACCCGATCCTCATAGATGCATCTCACTTACTAAATAAGATAAAACCTCAAGCCAGAAAATAAAAATTAACGCCTCTAATAATTTATCTCTCTTTTTAATAGCTGACAACCATCAATTCAAACTCCTCCAAACACTCAAAAGTTTCAATCTCTCTCTTCAAGTCGTCTATCTTCCAAAGCCAAAGAAATCTCCTTCTTTCTTTTCACTTCGATCTTCAGTACCTCAGTCCTGCCTTCCTAAGAAATTCCCTTACTCTCCCAAAGCATTCTCTAGTTGACTACTAAGACAATAAGGACTCTTTCTCATTCATGGAGGCACCTGCTTAGGTGGAAACCTAATATCCCTCTCGATCCCTTTTACCCATTCTCCCTTTAGGTCCTGAACCATGATATCCCTCTCCAACCCTTCATTTTACCTCTAAACCAAAACCCTCATATATTTCATCACCGAATCCTCATCTCCTCAAGCTCGACCATCTGAATCTCTAGTCTACACCAAGACTTTTTAAGAAGAAGATATTACTGCTGCTAGACATTCGACTAAAGAGGTCTTAAAACCTTCCTCTATTCCTTCCCTCCTTATTGATAAGGAAACTGATAGTTATGGTGATATTATCATTGCCCAAAAGTGCACCACTGTAGTCACCACCACTATTTTTGGCTACAAAAAGTGTGCAATGCATAAGCCTAAACTCCCTCCAAGACAAGAACTATTCCTTCCTGTTCTATCCCTGTCCAAATTCCCAACACTAGAAAGAGGACTACTGATCTAAGAGTTGCTGCTGCATCTAGCAAGAAGGCTAGAACATATAGGGGGAAGAAAAAGATTGGCCAAGATGATGAGCCCATTAAAATTGAGGAAGATAAATACCAATAGGAATTTGTTCCTCCTCCTCCCAAGAAAGAAAGAGTAAACAAGAACTATCAAAATATCTTAGCCATAGGAAAGAAAGCCTACTTTAGATCCAAATCCATCTTGAAGGGAAGGGTATTTGGTCCTAGAGTAATGGACAATCCCTTTGTTCAAAATCTTTTTGATAGGCTAGCTTTTCATGGGTGGGTGCACTTGTTTAGGGTTGTTGATCCTAAGGTGCATGAAAGGGAGGTGACAAAATTCTATGTCAATGTTTTTATTTTTAGAGGGGTGGGTAGTAAGCCATAGATTCGGAGGGGTGGAGATTGTATTTGGCACTGTTAAGCTTTGTGATATCTTACAGGTTCCTATTGAAGGGTTGGAGGAGTATGACTGGGACACTGATGAAGGGTGTCTATTGACTAGTAAGTTCATTAGAGGGAGGGTGAAAAAGCAATCCTAGAAAAGTTCTTAAAGTAGAGATGCAACCATTTAACAAACTCTTATTTGAGCTTGTGAATAAGGAGGTGTTGTATAGAGATGGTAGAAGGAATAAGGATTGCTTTAGGGACATAGGGATAATGAATGCTATAGAGGTTGATGAAAAAGGTAAATCTTCCAGCTCTCATGATCAAACACATGCAAAAAATGATCTCTTCTAAAACTAGTCCTCATAGTCTACCCTATGGATATCTTCTCACCATAGTGTTTGAAAGTTTTAGGGTTAATTTAGTGCACGACAATAAAGGTAGAAAGAATAACATGATCACTACCAAGACTTTGGGAGAATGTGACTACTTTATCAATAGGCCAGCTTGAGTGAAGGCTTCCATCCCTGTCACTCAACCCATAATGGATTTAGAGGATTGTCTCATGATGGAACCTACCCTATCCCATACACTGGGTAGGTAAGACCAACACCAAAAGAGATAAAGATGTGGAAAAGAAATAAATAAAACCAGATACGAGACTTTAAGAGAAAGTCAGGCTAAATATATATAAACCAAGTATGAAATTGAACAAAATTTAACCCGAATCCAAGATCTAGTGTCATGAGTAAAAAACACTAATACTAATAAAGAGTACGAAAATACACAACTTTGTTTCTGAATAATACAGTAAAGATATGATAGATAAGATGAAGATTGGGATCAAGCCCCAAACGAGGAACTCACCAGTGCTCTGAAATAACCTCAACACAACATGATCTCACACTCCGTGGGTCACACTCAAATTGGGATCTGCACAGAAATGTTATATAAAGTAGGAGTGATTATGGTCCCACTTGTACTCATTAGAAAACATAGGCTGACCGAGCAAACAATGCTTCCACCTGCAGACAAAAAAGTTTCCAATGGTGGCTCAAATCGTATCTCCTAACCGTAAAAATACTACAAGTATAATAACAGTAGAAGAATAACTACACAACAATATATTAAGGAAGGTTAAATACACGATATCAAACACATAAAAGAAATGCAAGTGATGCAATGTAATGCAATGACCATGATTTAATGTCTCAATACCACCTCATATACACCTTTCGAGCAAAAGCTTCCAAGATAGGACCCATAGGGGGTTCTCAACTCATATACTATTACAATTTCATATCTCAATCAACCTTATCGACACATCCCTAGGTGAGGGGTTTTATAAAATGTTTCATTTTCTTTCAAAATTAGTGTTTCTTAGCGGTACCCATTTCTATGAATATGGATGAATGAAATAAGATTGCATGCTCACAATCAAATCAATATCATGTAATGAATCAACTCAATAATGGTATAGATGAGCACAACTCTCCTAAAATGTCAATAGACCATGATATAAGCCTTCATATGGAAACACTGTAATAAAGAGTCATGTAAGACATTAATAATATCAATCTATCCCCTCTCTCAGACATCACACTAGTGGTAAAGGCAAATATTGCTCAAACAAGACCAATACCAAACTCCACACATGCATCATAATAATAGTAATCTCTCAACTCAATAATGATATTCACATATGCCCCTACACAGGCAACACGATAAAATAATGATCTCAAAAGATGAATCTCACAGTAAAATCTCTAACCCGTAGCATACTTTACATGAATGATTAACTACCCAGCCCGGTCTGAAGAAAGTTAAGCCATAACCTACCTCGAAAATCCAAAACCCAAGCTTGGACCCTTCAACAAGGAGATTTTCCTTTTCCTGCAGCCTCAGAACAAACTAAATCTATCAAAAACATAATCTACAGTCAAAAGGAGTCTAATGATACCCATGTTAGCTACATTCATTTTGAGTTAAAAAAAATAGTTCAAAAATTGACTCCAAAGGAAAAAAAGGTAAAACAAGAATTTTATTAAAGAATCAAGTTTATCATACTCCAAGGGTTCTAAATATGAAAACCAACTGAAAAACAAGTTGAAATCAAGCTTGAAATCATTGAAAAACCATTTTCTTCCTTTACCGAGTAAACCCCCAAAATTTCAAGTTTAAGATCCAAGTCTTGAAGATGATTTAGTGAAATAATCAATGAGTAAGGATGGAAATCATATTTCAAATATCACCCAATTTCAATTTAATGAAAAATCATCTATGAAATCGCCAAAGCCGAGACCTTAAAGATTAAAGATGGAAGAATGAAATAAAAGAGAACAAAAAGAAAATTTATACCATCGACATTGCCTAGGTGGTCAATTGATTGCCTAAGAGACATCACCTAAGCGGCCAGACTACTGCTAAAGCGGTAGTCACTTGTCACGCAGGCTTGTTACTTAGGCGACCTTTTTAGCCGCTAAGGTGATGTACTCTTTATATATGCAATGTCTCATTTATTCTCACTTGTTTTAATGATGCCAAAAGGGGGAATTATATTATGTGTGAGATGCAATACATATTCTGTCTGATGATGAGAAATAGGTTTAGAAGTATTGAGTAGGGTAGATATGGTTCTATGTTGCTTGACTTATGAAAATGATAGTTATGAGACAAAAGATGATATGATTTGTCATCATCAAAAAGGGAGAAATTGAAGAATCCTTGAGGTATTCAGTTCTTAATACGGTTCTAAATATGTTATTCCTATTATTTGCTTTTATGTTTTGATGATAAACAAAGTATGTGGTTAGCCCTGTTATGATGATGGAGCATACATGTGTGGCACATGATTCAAGGATAAAGTCAAGAAAAATTCTATTTATACTAAATAGAATCACATGAAGATTCTAATTGTTGAATCCTTGTCAACCAAGGAAGAGAAAAATCTTAAGACAATCCTTACATGCTTGGACACAAAGCCACAAACATCATGCATACAAGGAGGAGACCTAATTCCTGAATCACCATCTATTACATACACTGAGAAGATATTATTCTCAAAGTTGTGGGAGAACAACACAAAGGCATTTCTATCTAAGGAAGAGAGCATTGTGTGAGTTTTGTAATAAATTAGTTATTGAGTTATAGCTATTCTATTTATATGAGTCTTTTGTTTGGTAAATTTACTGAGGCTTGTAACAAGAAGCGAGTTTGAACTCTTGGGAGAGTTGTTGCTAAAACATTTATAGCTAACTATTGAAAGTAAGTGCTAGAGTTAGTTCGTCCGGTTCTTGAGTTGTAATCATAAAAGTGTCTATGTTTGAAGGATAGTCGATTTAAGTTGAGAAATCCTGCACATTGTAGGTCGTGGTCGTTACTCCCTTGACCAAGGAGTTTTTTCATGTAAAGTTGCATGTTTTTTACTTTATTGTTCTTTTTTATCTGCATAAGAACCCGATTCTTTTGTTAGCAGTTGGTACTAGTTCTTTTCAGACGTCAAAATAAATAACTTACCCACGTAAAAAGTACAAACACGTAGTACGTTTATGGTAGTAGGTGAAACACGTAGTTCTAGCAAGTAGGTGATTTTATTTTTCCCAACTTCATGTCCCTTCAAGTCTTATTTCCTAAAATATTCTCTTAACTTTAGTATACTTGGATACTTAGACTTTGGCTCAGATTTAACCTTATTTTTATTTATTCAAATGAATTTAACGATGTTAAATTTGTTGTACATGTATTAAAAGGTATGAAAATTACATTCTCCGTGAGAATTAGGATAAAAAGAAATAAGACAGAATATTTAAGTCATTCTCTTCTCCCAAATAAAAAATGAAATATCAAGATAACGATTTTGATATATAGATATAATTATATCTTATAATAGATACAATTAATATCAAATACCTTGATGCATAAAGATGATAAAGAGAAAATCTCAATATAAGAAGATAATAAAATTAAGATATTTATTATAATAACTTTACCAAGTTTCATCTAATTTCTCAATTGAAAAATGGATCATAGATTGAGCTTAACAATTGGTTACTTCTCACTTTGCAAAGGGTGAGTCAATTGGTTACGTCGCACTTTGCAAAAGGTGAGCTTAACAATTTTTCAATCGAAGAATGGATCATAGATTGAGCTTTGTATTTGTTGAAAAGATGAGTCACACCACTAAAGAGTAGCCAAAAAAAGATAGACCAAAAAATGACGGACAACGTTGCTCCAGAAAGCAACAACAAAAGCGACACTGTCCTTTATTTTTTTTTAAAAAAATATTTTATATACTTTTTCACAAAAGCAACAGACAGAGTCTCTTTGTTCGTTTTTTTTTTTTTTTTTGTAATTTTCGGCGTCAAATTATTACAAATCCCTTATATTTTATTTTACAAAAGCGGCGAAGAACGTCGTTATTATTAAAAAAAAAATCATTTTACTAAAAATGACGTTGTCCGATTTTTTTTGTAATTTTTAATTTATTAATAAATAAATAATTATTATATTTTTCAAAAGTAATTTATATTTATTATTTAAAAAATAGCGACGGACAAAGTGGTTTCTATCCGTCACTTTTTAGTCAAATAAACAACCAAATCACTAAAAGAAAAAGTGATGGACAGTGTTGTTCATCACTTTTCAAAAAATATAGAGACCAGTCGGGTCTCATTTCTCTTTTCACTTTTCCTCTCTCCTCTTTCTCTTCTCTTCTATCAATCTCCGTCGCTCACCCAGCCACCGACCTTGTCCCAGCCCACGTCACCGCCTCCTCCTTCAGATTCCTCCACTGCCTCCTCCTCCTCCATTGCCTAGATTTAGGGTTTCGTTCATTTTCAATTTCAAGGTTAGATTTCTTTCATTTTCAAAATATTTCTTCAATTACATTAATTCTTGGTTTCTATCTTAATTTATTGGATTAATTTTGATCAAATTTTGTTATTACATTTTTAGTTTGTGAATTAGTTTGTAAACATAGATTAGCTCCATTGTTATAAACAATACTGTTAGGTTGAATTTGAGAATTTGTGAACATTGAGTTTGTGAACTTGAATATCATGATTAGGTTTTGGTTCTATTGTTATGAAGATTGTTAGGGATTTTGTTAGTTTGTGAACTTTGTTAGTTTGTGAACATTGTTAGTTTGATTCCATTGATTTAAGGTTGAATCTGGAAACTTGAACAGAATTTGTGAACTTTAATTTAATTTTAGGGTAAAATTAGGAACTTGAATTTTAGAATTTGTGAACTTTAATTTGATTTTAGGTTGAGTTTAAAAAATTAAATTTTAGAATTTGTGGACTTGAATTTGATTTTAGGTTGATATATGAACTTGAATTTGTGAAGTTGAATTAGGTTTTTGAATTTGTTAATGCTTTAGGTTAATATTTGTCAATTACATTATTAGTGAATTATTTAGGTTGAATTTACTTTTAGGTTGAATTTGTGAAGCCTTTAATTAGTGATTGAGTTGGAATTGAAAATTAATTAGTGATATAGTGATTGAGTTAGAAGTAAAGTAATCTAAATAATATAATAAACAATATATATGTAATATAATTAGAAGAAAAGTAATTGAAATTCATCCATTATAATGGTAATAATAATTATTAAATATTCAATATATAATAAACAACAATCAGACACAATCCGTCAATTTTAGGCATTTTTTAGTAGTTTCAATTGGTTACTTCTCACTTTACAAAAGACGACTAGTTTAGGCGCGAACCTCTCCCTGCAGGAGTGGCAGTGTAGAAGTGACAGCCCTTGGTCCGCTCAGTCTCCATTGGTGCGGCTCCACCAGATACAACACCACCAAAACAACACGCAAAATAGCCCAAGTCCCGAAATATTTCTTGAAACTCATTTGGAATCCGTGAACACAAAAAGCATGCTATCCAACTGGAAATAATGTTCCAGACTCAATAGAATAATCAAAACAGCAAACCGAGGTCGTCTCAATCGAATGTTGACTAAATTCATTCCTTGACTTTAAATTTCAAAAATCCCAAACAAGTTTCTGAAATGAGATCAAATGCCTCAGAATCCAAACCAAAAAGGTCCCACTAGCCCAAAATCACCTCCCGATCCTAATGAAACTGACGGAACCCCTAAACGGGCCAACCTTCCTTGAATGTTGACTAAAGTCAATCTGTCACGCCTCAAATTCCATTGGGGCGGATAGGCACCCGTAGCCGTAAAGGCCCGAGAGAACCAACCTATATCGTGTACATTCGTATGCATGCCATTAAGTGAACAAAAATTCTTCCACATGCAGATATAATATATCGATGACGAAAGTCATGTAAAGACGTTCAAAATAGATACGAGACTTGGCCGTTGGGGCCACAACGTCTAGAAGGTAAGAGACTTCTACGTTTGACTTTACAATGTCTACAAAGCCTCTAAAAGATATATAACCATGACTAAGGTCGGGACAAGTCACCGCCTTATACAACTACTACACAGTACCAAAAATATATACAAATGACTCGAAAAGCCTCGAATAAACCTGGAGCTCACCAATAGCCTGCAGATGACCTGTACCCTACTGTAAAGGTCTACTAGTTCCTGCGCCTGTATCAAGTAAGGCAGGTCCCCCAAGGGACGTCAGTACGAAAGAATGTACTGAGTATGTAAGGCTATAAGTAACTGTATGAAATAAAGGAACTCAAATGGAAAAAAAATACAAGTGAATAGATAATACTGATATACCACCGTACTGTATATGTGGAACCATGTACATTACATTCATTTCTTTCCTTTTACCTTCATATCAATATACATCATACAATGCCCGGGACCAACTGATCAGTGGTAAATAACATTGGGATCGGATCAAGCTAGGCTTATGCCCCCAGAGCTACCACCCATAAATCAATAAATTAGGTTCGGCTCAAGCTAGGTTTTCACCCCCAGAGCTAGCCCCTGCATCCAATAATCAATCGGGATTGGCTCGAGCTAGGCTTTCGCCCCTAGAGCTACCACCCGTACTCAACCAAATATGCATTACTTCATTTCTTTAATGCAACTCCACATTTTTGTTCCATCAAGTCACATAAATACCTTCCACAACAATATACCAAAAACAGTCCACAAAGTTTTAGAATTCACTTTAATATAACAAGAAAATATTCTCTTTTAACTATGCCAAACGTTCCATGCACAATTATGTATAAACATTTCCAAAAGTCATACACAAGGAGTAACGAATTAGGTACAACACCACACTTAAACATACTAAAATTTCATCCATATAATTCAATTCCTTCAAGGCCTTATGTCCCCTTTCAAGTTTGAACCACATAGAGGGAAAATCCTTTAGCGATTAAGCAAAAGTGGACTGTTTCACAATAAGTGGACTACTCAACACTTTTTAAACATAAACAACATGATATACACACCCTCTTATGCATATAATATATTAATCTATAAGGGTAAACACTTACCAAGGCTTGCAAGTGGAAGATTTGTCCAAAAATCCTTAGAGAAAATTAGGGTGGCTAGGGTTTTGAGAGAGGAGAAATGTTTGATTGAAAATATGATTTTTACAAGTGTGTTGTGTAGAAAAATGAGCTAAATTTCAGCCTTAAATAGTCCCTCCAAACCGCCTCTCTCCATGGTCATCCTTATCCAATTATTTGGTCAAAAAGTCCAAGTAGATGATGTGTATACTTGGTCCATTTTTAAATGGATCATCTCCTTTTGGGCCCATGTCTTAGTTACTTAATTTGGGCCTCAATTAAGTCCATAAACATAATATTAATTCAGCCCAATAAATTTAGTGGGTAATACACCAACTATCTCAAGTTTAAATAATTCCATAAATGTTAAGGTAGTCAAATAAGTTTGGAAATGTACGGGGTGTTACACAATCATTCCCAATCTCTAAACTTTAAAATTACAAACTCACATAATTCAGGACTGAACACCTTGGTAATCACACCACCATCTCCATAAACCAAAAACACCCTACAAAAGCTAGGAAAAGGACTGAAACGGGAAAAACGAGTGAAAATGCAAAAATAACCAGGAAGGTCATCACAGAAAAAAGTTGTACAAAAAGTTTATTGTGTAGCTTTAGGACATCATTTAAAGCTCAGTGGACTATTTTTAAAAACATATTAAATGGTAATTGTAGATAAATTCAATTACTTCTATTTTCATAATACTTTAATGGTATTTTATCTTAATGTTTTGCATTTTCTTTTGATAATAATAAAGAAATTGATCTTGTAGGGATATTAATTTCTAGGCTATAATGGTATCTCAATGATAATTAATTTCTATCTTAATGGTTTTCCATCCAAATGTTTGTATTGCACAAATTCTGGACAAGAAACCATCTCTCACGTCTTTCTCCACTCCCCAACTGCCAATGTGACATAGTCCTACTTCTATTATTTCACAGGTTTTAACATTAATGGGCTACATTTAAGGGAGATCATTCGGTTGTGGGGAAATGCAGCAGTGAAATAGAACATGAAACCATACTTTCAGAAAATTCCTAGAATTATTATCTGGGAGTTATGAAAGAGGAGGAATTCCAGCAACCATGAGGGCACTAACATTTCAGCTCATAAAATCATCTACAATGTTACAAAGACATTGCATATGCTTCTAAGAGTGAGAAGAACTTCCAGGAGGTACTCTTACAAGTGGCCAGATATTTTGAAAGAGATATAAAAGTACACTCCAAAGGTGATACTTACAAAGTCTCATGGAAATTTCCACCTATGAAAAAGGTGAAGTACAATACAGATGGTGCATCTAGAGAAAATCCTGGGAGAAGTTCGTTTGCTTACTTTCTAAGAGACTCAAGAGGGGATATATGAGTAGTTGACACAGGCCCTACGACTAAAACTGAATCATATATTAGAGTTATTCTAAAGGCATGCAAACACTGCTAATAGGCTCAACATGAAAGGGATATCATTCAAACTAACTCTCTATTAATAAAATAAGTAGTAACATGAGTCAGGAAGCCACCATGGAATATAACAACATAGATTCAGGAAATACAATCTATCCTATCAAGCAGGCAGTCACATGTGTACCATATTTTAAGAAAAGAGAGTAAATTAACTAACTATTTAGCTAATCAGGCATTAGATTCAGGGGAGTGCAGATATACAAGTTTTCAAGAAATGGAATAAGAAGGCAGGAAAATAGTAAATACTGATATATTAATAGGTCCATACATCAGTGTTTCACCAAGCAACGAGTGAAAGGGCATGAAAGGCTACTGCACAGGTTTATTTCATAGACAAAATGTTACATCAAGGCCACCAGGGAAACACTGTAAAAATGCTAGCTAGCCTACACTACTTTAGCATACATAAAGGATTCTTAGAAAAAAACAAGGGCTGGAATGACAAGTTTGAGCATGAAATCCTATAAAGTGTGGAGAACCCTAAGAGATGGTGGATCGGAGCTTTCAGTTACACTCCATGTCAGCTTCACTGGAAGGATAAGAGATCTTTTCTAAAGCTAACGATACGACTATCAAAGCAGAAGAAGGTGAATGGATTGCCCAGGATTAGACCATAGTACCATAAGATGGATACCCTCTACCAAACAACGGGAAAAAACTGCAGCCCCATCCACCAGAGAACACAACTAAAAAAAAACCAAAAAACATAGGTCAGAAAATTTGGAAGGTAAGGAAAGTGGAATGAAAAGAGTTATAAGGTCTTATTTTTGCAAGTTGCATACAAATCTATGAGAGAAGCTCGATGAAGATATTAATCACCTAGAGGAGAAGAATCCAAAAATAGAGATTCAGGCAGCTACTCGGTGGCAACATAACTCAGATTTTGGAAGGATTTGGAAGATATGAAAACTTAGCTTGTTTAGGAAATCCTATACTTTGCTTATATTTTTTTGAACCTGGTCTTTTTGAACCGGGCCAGCAGTTTGGTTTTTCTTTTTCCATATTGTTTTTAAAGTGAGGTTGGGCCTATGTGTAATAGCTTAGTTGAATTTTAGTAATAACACAGAAAAATCCAAAATTTATCAAAAAAGAAAAATTCTAGGCTATGATGGATAAATTATAGTATTTATTTATGTTTATAACTATGCTTGTAACATGTTACTTCAATAGCTCTATTTTGTATCAAAAAACTTTGTTTGAGCTTTTAATTCATTATAACTATCTTATATGAGTCATTATTGTGGTAGATATAAAAAAATTTGTGGGAATCTACAAGATGAGTCTAATCCTATTAGAGTTTCTTGGAGGATACTCTACCTAAACCCTGAATCACGCCTATTTAAAGAGTAACATATTCATCCCACATATCCTTGGCATATTGAGATCAAGATGTGAGCGGACTCTTCTTCATAATCAAATACTACAAGAAGATCCACATAATCCTCCTTTAATAGAGATCAAATCCAAATCTTCTTACATTAGAGAAATACGCTACTAGCGGCCCTCGAATAATGGGAAAAATCAAGAGAGAAGAATCAGGAAACAAACAGACTTGTACCAATGTTGTTTATCAATAAAATTATGTTTCTTCATATTTTATTTGCAATTGTAATTTATTTTCTATCACTTTAAAAATGTCCGATTAGACCGAATTTATCCTTCATCTCTTCTCTCACAAATCAGATCTACAAATCTGAAGTAACAAAACCACAAAGATGAAAATTACTTCAAGCCTCGTCTTGAAGTTTCATCAAGTCTACACTCCGACAAGTCTTAAAGTAAGGGGATACTTTTAGACATAAAAAATTTGTGGGACTCTACAAGATGATTCTAATCCTATTAGGGCTTCTTGGAGGCTACTCTACCTAAACCCTAAATCATACCTATTTAAAGGGTAACATATTTCCTTAAAGAGCATCTCAAGATCCCACGTATCCTTGGGATATTCATATAGAGATCAAGATGTGAATGAACTATTCTTGATAGTGAAATACTTCATGAAGATCCACAAAATCCTCCCTTCATGGAGATCAAATCCAAATCTTCTTACTTTCGAGAAATACGCTACTAACGACCCTCAAATTACGGAGAAAATCAAGAGAGAAGAATCAAGGGAACAAAACAGACCTATACTCATATTTTTCAAATAAATTTTGGCACGTCGGTGGGACCAAATTTGTCCTTAATCTCTTCTCCCACAAATTAGATCTGCAAATCTGGAGTAACAAAACCACAAAGATGAAAATTAATTCAAGCCTTGTCTTTGAGTTTCATCAAGTCTACACTCCGACAAGTCTTGAAGTAAGGGGGAATTTGTAGACATAAAAAAATTGTGGGACTCTACCAGATGAGTCTAATCTTATTAGGGTTTCTTGGAGGCTACTCCACCTAAACCCTAAATCATACCTATTTAAAGCATAACATATTCCCTTGAAGAGCATCTCAAGATCCCACATATCCTTAGGATATTTATATAAAGATCAAGATATGAACAAACTCTTCTTGATATCCAAATACTTTAAGAAGATTCACAAAATCCTCCTTTCATGAGATCAAATCCAAATCTTCTTATGTTCGATAAATACGCTACTAATGACCCTTAGATTACGGAGAAAATCAAGAGAGAAGAATCAAGGGAACAAACAGACTTGTACCCATATTGTTTATCAATAAAAATTTTGTTTCTTCATATTTTATTTGTGATTACAATTTATTTTCCCGTCACATTAAAATTTATTGCAAATAATTATCCAGTCAAAAGAAGTTAAAAAGGTGTGAAGTAATGTTAAGAGTATTAATACTACCTCCTTCCCCTGTTCTATTTTATGTGACACCATTTGACTTGACATGATGTTTAAGAAAAAAAAATGACTTTTGAATCTTGCAGTCTTAAACAAACCTTAGATAGTTGTGTGGTTAAAAATTATTTCATTAAGGGTTAACGAAAAATTTTAAAGTTAAATTATTTCTAATTATATATTAAGGTGACATTCTTTTGGGGATAGACTAAAAAAGAAAGGGCGCCATATAAAATGAGATAGAGGGAGTAACATATTTGCATGCATGACACACTCAAATTGTCAAATCGACAATTTTTTCAAGATAGTGTGCTAATCTCCAATTATCCGAGAAGAAACTATAATCATAAGAACATTTATCTTTTTATGCCGATAGGACTAAGGATATGAAAGGCCTATGGCCTAGTAGAGAATGTCTCATAAAATTAACTCGTTAAAATCACAACGCTCAAAATTAGTTCCCGTGATAACCTTTTTTAGCAATTTTTTTTTTTTTTTTTTGTTTTTTTTATGTTAAAGTTTTGGGGTAAGTTCCTAGAAACTAAGTTCGCAAGGATTTTTAGGACAAACTTTCTATAATTGAATTGTTTGTTAATATACATCTTTGCTTTAGGATACAATCTACTTATCCTTTTTGGTGCTTTTAAACTGTATCTTCTCTCAAAAAAACTTGTCTTTTTGGATTTACACAAATTCTTTCTTTTATGCAGCTGTTCAATATATTGACATGACATTATCGCCATATCGTGCAACACACATTCATATAAATTACTGTATGAAAATACATGAATAGTTTATGTTCATCACAGCTCCTAACTAACCGTTTAACTGAAACGACTATTTTACCTTTCTATGTCATTTGGAATATAGAATTCTTAGTTTTCACATTATCTAATTGAAATTGACAGTGCTATGTTTGTGGACATATTCTGCATAACAATCTATTTGGGCATTTTCGCTGTTGGGCCACCAATGCTTAAACAATCATATCTCGTCATTTCTCACGTCTCTACCAAAGTAATGATTGGTAATTGGCATCAAAGCCCATACAACATTTAATATTGTTAGGTTTGATTCCGCACGTCTCCAACAAAAACAATTTTTTTTTTAAAAAGGTTTTTCATGTTAACAATTATTTCTCCCTTTGAATGACTTTCCAAAAGGAAATAGTGTCTGATGTGATTACATCTTTCTTAGTTACTACTCTTTCCGTTTATTTTTACTTATCCATATTTTATTTGATTACCTCTTAAAAAAATAAATGATATAGTAATTTTACTATATCACCCTTAATAATTATAAGTCATTTAAATATTAAAAATGAATAGTATTTAATAACGAGGGTAAAATAGAAATAAAATGGTAAATTATTTTTTGATTTTCTAATCCGAACAAGTAAAGTTGAATAATTATTTTAAATATACTGCACAAGTAAAGATGAACCGTGGGAGTGTTGAACTTTCAAACTTTTTCAAAAGTTTTACCCATTTAGGAAAAAGGTCGGTTTAATTGTCGATAAAGAAAATGTGTTTTTAGGATAGTCCTATCTTTTGTTTGCATTAAATAAAATAAAAAAAATGAGTGGAAAAGAACTTTTTTTTTGAAAATATGCCTAAAATCAACTACATCTTCACGAAGCAGTTTTTTCCATTTTAAAAAGAAAAATTTATCACAAAAGTTTCTTGAGAAAAAAAAATATTTACTAAGAAAAATTTATCACAAATGTTTCTTGAGAAAAAAAATTATTTGCTTTTTTTTTTTTTTTTTCAAGTTGTAGTTTCTACCATTTATTCATGTTCTCGCTCCCACAACTCTTTTATCATTCTAGGTAGCTCGTATTTTATATTTTATCTTTGACTTATCCGTTTATGATGAAGGTATTCTGCAATTAATATGAGCCTCACTTGTAACATGATAAGTCGTATATTTCAATGGGATGGAAATTATTTTTTTCCTTCAATTTTATTTTAAAAATAAAATATCTTTTTTAATTGTAAATAATAGACATTCTTGTATTGGGGAAAACCTTAGAGAAGTTACGTGACCGCCGGAATATTGGACATGCGCTAGGAGAACTCAGTGAGTACGAAGGGATTGGAAATTTCTTCACTCCTCAGGGAATTTCTTCGGATAAAGATATGAGGAACACCACACCCCTGATGAAATTGACAACACAACAAAAAGGACAAAGGTGGTAGCATATTCAGGTGCACGGATGAGTTTTGTACGGAGCTGAGTATTGCAGAAATAGGGGTTGACACCATTAAAGGGTTCACCACGTGGTAGACTCTAATTAGTCTATGTATCTTCGATGCATAATTTAAATTTTACCAATAACGATCTCATTCATGGATCCTATAAATAGCCATTTCCATTCATTTGTAAGGGATCCTATTAGAAAATCATTATAAAGAGAAAGCAATATACAATCTCATTAAGTTGGCGTGTATTCACTTTATATTCTAGAGGGAAGGATTCCAAAGCCCAAACACATACTTGAGAGCTCGGAGACATTTAATACAACTCTCTTTTTCAAATCTTAACTCTACTTTATTGTTTTTCTGTTGCCTATCGTTATTTGACATATAAACTGATACTAAAAAAAATCTCACTACTATGGGTTTTAGCCTCAATCAGTTGCCCTAACAATGCCTCAACACCCTCTACTACCCTCTTTACGGCATTCCTCGCCTTCTTTGGTTTCGACCCTTAGGATGGCTTAGTCTAGGCTTACCTATTCTCAGCTTACCTAACCATAGCAAACTTACTTGGATAATATAACATAATCAAACTACTACATGATAAATAATAAATAATATTCTAGAGATTAAATAGGAATATTAAATTTAGTTACACATATTGAAATATGAGTATACCTTTGTAGTTATTTCCTCTGTGGTATGTGATATAGATGTTTCTATATTGGATTCCTCCATGCTTTAGCTTATTAAAAACTTATCTTATTTATGTAGGGGTCTCAGCACATGAGAAGGGGGTTGAGAGCTTTCAATTTCTTGAATGCTTACTCGATGATCCTCTCTTTGCCTTCTCCTTTCTTATATATACATAAAAACGCGTAAGTGCACAGTGCTAGTCACTGTGTGCTTTACGACTTTTGAAAAAGAAAACGCGTACTTATCCTAATTCTAAAGAGCAAGCATAATGCTCTGTTAAAAGGAAAACGTGTGGGGTAGTACTATATTCCCCTTTTGACTAAAATTAAAGAAAAGAAAAGATGCTTTCAATAATTTACATAATAAAACAAAAAGCTAACTATTCATAGGTCTTGTCATATCTCTTCTTGTCTATAGCTTGTCCGGTTAGCTATCTTCATTCCAGTTCTACTTCTGGTATATTGACTGTATTTCCACCATTGCATTTTGAACATTGATGGTCTTGATATTTAGGTCCAAGGTACTGGCACAAAGCCTTCGTAAGATAAATGAGCCAAATGCATAAAGTAGTTTCGTCATGAGCCTGAAGGTATTAGAAAACAGGAGGCAACATGGGAAACGTCAACATTGTGACTCTGAAGTCTGAGTGACTAAGGAGAGCGACAAGAGCTGATACAAGCGGGATTACCCCAAAGATTCTCACTGATGGGAATTGGCACCCCTTTCGAGATGAAGAAGAGTATTGTGACCCACCATGATGATGTTGGGTGTTGAAGGATGAGTATTTAGCACATTGGATCACTTTTGGGCCCATATGACATTTAGGGTCACTTTTCGACCCATTATGTAATAAGGCCCATGGCTATAAGTAGTTAGCTTTCTTTTCATTTTAGAAGAAAATGATTATTGATGATGAATGTTACACTTGAGAGTGTTTATGTTAGCTTGTTGGGAGCTTTCTAGATTGTGAGAAACATCGATTGTTAAAGGTCCATTTCCTCTTTCGGTCTTCGTAAGAGATTTCTGCTTGTGGTAATTTAAAGGAAGGTCTTTGGTTTGAAATACCTTTGGTTGTCCTTTTCTTATCATATTGTGTCTATCTATCTATCTTTTTCCATTAGTGTCTTTGTTTTCCTTTTGTTCTTCGTCTCGTATTTTTGTATTTCCCATTTTACCCTTGTATCCGTTGTTTTCGTAGTTTCTTCATTCTTTTTGTATTTTGAATCGTATCAAGAGCCGCACAAGGATGTCAAAGGCTTGGAAAGCAAATCTGGTCTCCACCAACCGAAATAAGGTAAACATTATTCTCCACGGGGAAGAAATCAACCGAATAATGACATTGACCACAAAAAAGGCAAAAGTGTCAATCAACTATGGAAAGAGACATAGGGAGGATCAAGGTCCGCAATCATCTTCGACAAGTGAGATCTGGATTTTTTTGGCAGGACCGCACAATAACACTCTTGTGATCTCGCTGAATATCGTTGGTTGTGATGTGAAAAGTGTGTTGATTGATTCAAGTAGCTCGACGAACATCATACACAAAAGGGCTCTCAAACAAATAAAGTTGGTAGAGGAAATGTTCTCAGTCACTAAAGTAATGGCCAGATTCAACATGGCAAGCGAGACTACTTCGAGAGAGATAACGCTACTCACAAACGCTGAAGAAGTAATGAAAACTACTCAGTTTAACATTATTGATGGGGAAATAAGATACAATATTATCCTCGAAAGGATGTGAATCTATGCCATGAAGGTTGTACTCCTCCACATACCATCAGATAAAATTCTCGACACCATCGGGGATAAAAGAGATCAGGGGGGATTTGCTAGTAGCTAGGAAAATGTACACTAATTTGTTATACATGGAGCAAATGAATGCCAAATAGTAATCACAAAAACCAGTGTCCTGGCTTTATAGTTAAATGGAGGAGGGACTGACAGGAGTGTAAGGATGGTACGATACACCTAGAGCCTATTATTTCCCAGACAAGAGGGATGCAACCAAGTCAATAACAGAGGAGCTCAAACAAGTTATCTTATTTGTGGATTTCCTAGAGAGAAAGGTATACCTGGGCATGAGGCTGAACCCTAAGATCAGGTAAGTGATCATTAAATTTTTAAGAGCTAAGGTGGATTGTTTTTTCCTAGTTATATCTTGACAATACAAGTTTCCAATCAGATAGAGCTATATAAAAACTAGGGATAGATCCAGGTTTCTCTCCCATGATCCAAAAGAGAGGAACCATCTAGAAAGAAAAGAATAGGTTTGTCAAAGAAGAGGTGACCAGTTTGCTGAATATAGGGTCAATTAGGAAAGTTAAATACCTAAAGTGGTTATTGAATATGGAAGTTAGACTAAAAATAGAATGGGTTTAGAATGTTCATTAATCTCAAGAATTTAAATAAAACATGCCCAAAGGACTCTTTCTCAGTTCCAAATGTTGATCGAATGATTAAAATGACCGAGAATGAGATCATGAGTTTTCTTGATATGTATATAGGGTACAATCACATCCAGATGGAACCAGAAGACCAAGAGAAAACTTATTTTAGTACTAACTACGACACATATATTTACAATGTGATGCCATTTGGCTCAAAGAATGCAGGGCTACCTATCTGAGATTGGTGAATAAGATTTTTGAGAAGTACATAGGTATAACAATAGAGATTTACATCAATGATAGATAGTGAAGTATTTGGAGACAAAAGACCATCTATAGCTTTAGGAAACCTTTGATATTCTGAGAATGCACAACATGAAGCTAAGTCTCGAGATGTACATTTTTAGGGTAAGATCTGGGAAGTTCCTGTGATTCCTTGTGTCAAATAAAAGGAATCGAGGTAAACCTTGACAAAATCAAGTCCATTAAATAAATATCAGACATTCTTAACAGTGTTAAGGCAATGTAGAGGTTGATGGGGGTTGGATGCCTTTGGATATTTAATTTTGAGGTCCTCAGAAAGGTTTCATCAGTTCTTCTCCCTCTTGAGAAAGAAGACCAAATTCGATTGGACCCCAAAATGCCAGTAGACATTGTGAGATCTTAAGTCATACCTATCCGGTCCTCTTTAATTATCAAACCCTCAGGAGGGTGAGCAACTCCTTCTATACCTTTCGGTGTCTAAAGTCATGGTATGTGATGTACTGGTTTGAGAGGAAGAAGTTAAAAAATGCCCTATTTATTATGTAAGTAAATCTTTACTAAATGCCGAAACTCTATAATCATATTTAGAAAAATTAGCTTTGACTCTTCTGGAAGCTGCCTGAAAGATAAGGCCATATTACCAATGCCAACCCATCGCTTGAATTATGATGTATCCATTAATGTCACGCCCCAATACTGGACAGGGCAGACAAGAACAATATGAGCATGAGCATATACTATACAACTAAGCTATACTGAGCAGGAGATTTACTATTCATAAACAATAATAAAGGCCTATGTATATAAATAACACCAGTCTACTGGGTACATACAGTCATGGAAAACTGGAACTTATTCTTACGTATGAAAACTTTACAATGTCTACAAAGCCTCTAAAATAATTTGTATCCGTACAATGGAATGTGGTGGGGAAAAGGCCCCCAACATACCCAAACTATAACTATAAACATGACTAAAGAGTACTAGACATCTATTAGCTCCAGATGAGAGAGAAGCTCACCAACTACTTTGTGGAACATGGGATGAGTGCCTAGTATGGAAGTTTGCTTACCGACATACCTGGTCCTGTATTTATAAAAAATACAACTCCTCCGAACATAGGGACGTCACTACATATAAAACATGTACAAGTATGTAAAAAAATAGAATAACAAGTAAACAAGTATGGATGCTCATATGAGTCGGGTATTAAGATAAAGAACTTATGAGTATACAAATAACAAATATACACTATGAAACAGTGACCAATGCACTAGTCTAATTTACATGTCATAATTCAAGTATTAAGGATGAGTAACTATGGATCAAAATTATCAAAAACTATAGTATGAGTTATGTAAACAATCTTATTAGCTTATATATGTGTCCTAAAAGTTATTCATCATTATAAGACGCCTAGAAATTTTCCTAGGTGATGTCCTATGCCTATATCTGTAACAACCTGTTCCATCGTTATTAAAAGACACCTCATTATGGGTACGAGTTACAAAAAAAATTTAAAAATACGATCTCAAATTAGTATGGGATGACACGACTAAAAATTTTGAAATTTAAAAGTTTGGGTCGGGCTGACATCATCCTGCTATAGCAGCATCACTATAGCGGCCGGTAGGCTGTTATAGCAGGATGACGGGACTAGAAATCTCAAGTGTAATTTTTATATTTTCTTTTTCTCCTTTTCAGTTGTAAAAAGGATGAGGATTACTCTAAAAACCCTCTTAGGGTTACCTTATGGCCTGGGAGCAATGAAAAGGAGGGATTTCATATTAATGAGGTAAAATCTATGGTTTTTCCACTGATTTCATGTCAAAATTCACTCTTACGGAGTCAAAAGCTTGAGTTCATGACTCTGTAATAGCTGCTTGGTTTCCAGTTAGGCTAGGTTTAATTGAGTAGTTTAGATTTGGGTCAAAAAGCATAAGCATGACATAGATTGACGGGAGATTGCATGCTTAGGCCTTTGAGAACGATATTTTGGATGGATAAAACAGATGAAAATCCAGTTAATCGGGTGGAAAATTGCTTATGTTGTGGTATTAAAATTTTCCATGAATTTATGTGTTCATTTTGTTATTGTCCATCCTTGTTTGATTTAATAGCAGTGTAGCACCCAGAACTTAGGTTATACTTTGTTAAATGCTTATTCTTTAGAAGTGGTTAGTATTGGTGGATTTTGAAGAATCTATGGTGGTAACCTTAGGAATAGGAAATTGATAGTGTATCAAATGTTAGACTAAATAGTTGTGAGTGGTTATACCACCGGTTATATATGCAAGTTATAGCTTTGGTCTGCATAATCGGAATACAACCTGAGTTGTATATGTGTTTGCTAATTGTTCTTTGCATTGCTTGTTATAATGCCTCTTAAAGGAAAGTGAATGACTGTTGAATGATATCTTAAGTGTTAATCGTATGCAATGAACTTATATGTAAAGCTTGTTGGTTGTTACAAGTGTTGTTTCTGTATTCATTGTGGTTATGATTGTTATGATATCTGTGATTAGATGTACCGGTATTTAGACATCTTTACAGGCTTATATATTCATTATTGTGGGATGTACCTATATTTGGACATCTTCATAAGATTGGTTGATATAAGGTTAACAGACTTGATATTTGAGATTTGGTACATGGACAAGAGCTCGTCCCCTACAGGTCATTGCTAGTGGGCGACCATAAGAACTTTAGCATGTGTGCACATGTATTTGATGAGTGTGACGGTTCCTTGAGTGAACTGGGAATTATGTATTTTCTTAATTATGTTGGTTTCTTGAGTTGGATTGGGATTATTTATTTACTTGATATATATGTTGGTTTCTTGAGTTAGACCGGGCTTATGTATTTACTTGATATATATGTTGGTTCCTTGAGTTGGACTGGGTTTAACTATTTACTTGTTGAATTGTTGGTTCCTTGGGAATTAAGTGTTGGCTTGTTGTATAGGTTCCTTGATTGAACCGGGTTTATGTTATTAATTGCTATATTGATTTTTAGATATAAATTGGGATTCATGATTATTGCCATTGTTGTTGTTCTTGTAGGTCCTTAAGTGGTTTGGGTTGATTGCAAGTTGTGGCATAACTCTATGTTGTCTATTACTTGTGTAATTGAGCCATGATTTATATAACTGTTGCATCATGGTTATTGACTAGGAGTTTTATTGGGATTGGCATGTTGACTTGAGTTATTGTCTATGTTAACTCAGTAGCGGGGTAGATAAAGGTTAAGTGTTATGATCTTGAGGTAGGGCTACCCAGTAGGTGTTCATGTTTATGACTGTGGCCTGTGTATAATCAATGGTCCTTTTATTATTGTGTTTAAGGCCAGAAAGACGGGGTGTATTGTCTTATTATTTGTTTCGCATAGACTTAAGATGAATCTAGAGGTGCTAGGGTGTTAATGCATAACCAGACTTATGCAACAAACATGCGTATTGGTAAGGGTTTTAATAGACGAATTGTTAAAGGGTAATAAACCTTGGGCAAGGAGTATTTATGAACTTATTGGTAGTTAGGGGTTACGGTTTGACTTGATGTTGTAAGGGGCAGTTGGTGATTAGGGCTGAACAAGAAACGAAGAAGGTCTTCTCTCCAAAGATAAAACTGGTAATGTCCTAAGGTGTTAAGGAATTGTTTAATGAAAGATCTCTGGCTAAATAACTCTCTAGTTGTAGGCTTTTTTCTTGATATTTATGTGATGTTTATGTGATTTAATTTGGGTCGAACAATGATGCTTACAAGTATGTGTTATTTGTACTGATACTCTATATACAACTAGATTGTTTAATAGTGTCAAGTTATTTAAATGCTAGTTCTTATATCATCATATGACTATATCGCTAATTGATCCAACTATACAAGTGCGACTATACTATGGCCATTTATTTTAAATATATAGCATGTGATAGATATACCATATGAATTATAAGAATTTCTAATCACTCTATAGATACTTGATTTGACCAGAGTAAAATGAATACTGTGACACCAATAAATAGATGCATGAAGGGTAGAGACAAGTAATTTCAAATAGAACGGGAATGTGAATATTATGTCAATATTAGGCATATAGTCATGTGTTAGACGTATAGAAGGTGAAAGATTTGTTCCCGTATATCAAGTAGACTATATCGACTCCACTAAGAGAAATAAATGACTATGGGTTGTTTCTGTCACGCCCGAATCCTATCGGAACGGATTGGCACCCGTAGCCGACATGGCCCGAGAGAACCAAGCTTTGCTTCTATTCAGTCATATGCATATCATAAGCAACACCACCATCACGTAAGGACATGAAAGACAAATAACGGAAAAACATGGAACGTGGGACATATATATATACATATGCAAAACTTGGCCGTTGAGGCCATCAAGTCAAAATGACATAAACCATCTTACATCCATACACCCACAAACGTCTACAAAAGACTCTATCAGATGCATTGACCAAAACAAATTAAAAGTCGGGACAAGTCCCCGCTTTATACAACATGTACAACACCAAAACATATGTACAACTGTGACTTGGAGAAGCCCCGAACTAACTGGAGCTCACCAATGATCCGCAACAACTAGCAACCTACTGTGGAGGCCTACTAGTACCTGCGCCTGCAGCAAGTAAGGTAAATCCCCCAAGAGGGGTCAGTACGAAGAATGTACTGAGTATGTAAGGCCATATGAAACTTGTATGATATGTAAAAATGTCAATGAACTCCAATACAAATGAATGATCAATATGGATAAGTCACTGTTCTGTACTTTGGAAACCATGTATATTGCTTTCATTACTTTCTTTGTATCTTTACTTCTGTGATTATTCATCTTTGCCTGTGACCGGTGATACCCGGGCCCCGACTGAACAGTGGGTTTTAACATAATATATCATTATGTTGGGATCGGCTCGAGCTAGGCTTATGCCCCTAGAGCTGCCACCTATGAATTAATATATATCGGGATCGGCTCGAGCTAGGTTATTACCTCTAGAGCTGCCACCCATAAACCAACATTTCAGGTTCGGTTCGAGCTAGGTTCGTAGCTTCAATCCTAAAAACAAGTGATTCTAGCCACGTATGACTCATTTTGACCATTAGGGTAAAATCGTCATTTTGATGAAAAATTCGTTCTCCAATAATTTTTTCATACCAATATAATACTTTACTCATTTCATGTATATACTCATGGTTGTAGAAGAAGCGTGGCAAAAATCGGCTCGGTACGTCCCCGGGTACCCTTGGGACTTAGAAAATTTCCAACTTTCAAAAAAGTGGAAAAACCAGCCTGGCACGCCCTTGGGCGCGCTAGCTTGCTACCTCTGGGCACAAAAATTTGGCCCAAAGTGGCGTGGTACGCCCTCTGGTGCGCCCCACACTTAGTTTTTCAAAAAATTCCATTTTTTGACTTTTCTTCGCGGGTTTGGTTAGATACTTCAAGTCCTATTCTTTAACTTACTTATTAACCTTAATATCCTTTGTTTAGAGGTTCTCCTAGCCTCTTTTTGAACCCCACAAATGCTCCACAAAAATCACAAAACACCTCCTACGAAGGTTTAATCACATATACGAGGGCCAAATTCAATTATCTCATCAATTGCATTACCCAATACATACTTATAGCTCTCGACACCTAAGTAACCATTATTTAATGTCGTCAAGTAGGGTTGGGAAGATACGGGGTGTTACATTCTTCCCCCCTTAGGAACATTCGTCCTCGAATGTGAACAATATTGTTTCAATTACAACAAATGCATCTCTATATTAGCATATCTATACATAAACACTTAAGGCTCATGGATACTTACTTTTTATTGCTCCACTTCCGCGCTTTGAACTTCTTGGTCCATTTGAAATAGATGGGGATACTTAGATTTCATCATTTCTTCCGCTTCCCATGTGATCTCCTCTACTTGTTGATTTCTCCAAAGGACTTTCACGGAAGCTATGTCTTTATTCCTCAATCTTTTCACTTGTCGATCTAGAATAGCAATGGGTACCTTTTCATCAGTAAGATCCTCTGTAACTTGAACATCTTCAATTAGAATAATACGAGATGGATCTCCTATGCATTTTTGAAGCATTGAAACATGAAATACTGGGTGGACTGAGGAAAGTTCCTGGGGTAGTGCTAATTCATAAGTAACTTGCCCAAATCTTCTAACAATTTCATATGGGCCTATGTAACGTGGACTCAATTTCCCTTTCTTTCCGAACCGCATTGCCCCTTTCATCAGTGACACCTTTAAAAATACCTAATCACCTATGGCAAATTCAAGCCCTCTACTTCTAACATCGACATATGACTTGTGGCGACTTTGGGCCATTTGTAACCGCTGTTGGATCACTTTAACCTTCTCCATATCCTGATGAACAATATCTGGCCCAAGTAAAGCAGTTTCACCCGCTTCAAACCATCCAATTGGTGATCTACATTTCCTTCCGTACAAGGCTTCATAAGGTGCTATTTTAATACTTGAATGATAGCTATTGTTGTAAGCAAATTCAATAAGAGGCAAATATTCATCCCAACTGCCTTGAAAATCTAACGTACAATCTCGTAGCATATCTTAAAGTGTCTGAATAGTACGTTCTGCTTGTCCATCAGTCTGAGGATGGAAAGCCGTACTCAAATTCATATGTATACCCAAACTCTACTGAAAAGATCTCCAAAAGTGCGCTGTGAACTGTTCTCCTCTGTCTGATATAATGGAAAGTGGAATACCATGCAACCGCACTATTTCTCTAACATACAATTTTGCATAATCCTCAGCTGTATAGGTGGTTTTGACTGGTAGAAAATGCGCTGATTTGGTAAGCCTGTCCACTATAACCCAAATAGAATCAGATTTCTGCAATGTAAGAGGAAAACCTGTAATGAAGTCCATATTAATCATATCCCACTTCCAGACTGGAAGATTGATACATTGCATGTAACCTCCTGGTTTCTGATGCTCTACTTTCACTTATTGACAATTCGGGCATTGAGCGACAAATTCTGCAATGTCCTTCTTTATATTTCCCCTCCAATACACTGCCTTTAAATCATGGTACATTTTAGTAGCACCCGGATGAATAGAATAGCGCGAATGATGCGCCTCTGTCATTATTCGTGTCCTTAGCTCATCTACATCCGGTACACATAATCTTCCTTGAAATTGAAGTACCCCTTCTTGTGTTAGATCAAATGCCTTTGTCAAATTCTGCTGTACATTTTCCTTTAGCTGCAATAACATAGGATCCGCAAACTACTTCTCTTTCACTTTAGTTATTAAAGAGGATTCCACTGCATTCTGCACAATAACCCCTTCTTCTGGAGATTCAATAAGGCGAACTCCCAAGTTGGCTAATTGATGTAGATCTTTGATTATCTCATGCTTTTCAGTCAACTGGCCACTAGTACTTTCTACTGCCTTGCGGCTCAATGCATCAGCTACTACATTTGCTTTGGCTGGGTGATAAAGAATATAAATATCATAGTCTTTTAAAAGCTCTAACCACCTTCGTTGACTCAAATTGAGTTCCTTCTGCTTAGAACGATATTTCAAACTTTTGTGATCCGTATAGATATCAACATGAACCCCATCTAAATAATGACGCCATATCTTTAAAGCAAAAACTACCGCTGCCAATTCAAGATCATGTGTGGGATAATTTTTCTCATATGGACGCAACTGTCGTGAGGCATATGCTATGACATTACCGTGCTGCATCAATACACATCTGAGGCCAACCCCAGAAGCATCACAATACATTGCATAACCTTCGGTACCTTCGAAAAGCACTAAAACTGGTGTGGAGGTTAATTTATCTTTCAAATTTTGGAAGCTTTTCTCACATGCATCATTCCACTAAAATTTTTCTGCCTTATGTGTAATCTTTGTTAACGGTGCAGCAATGGAAGAAAAACCTTCCACAAATCTTCGGTAATAACCTGCCAGTCCAAGAAAACTATGAATTTCTGTGGGTGTCGTAGGTCTTGGCCAATTTTTCACTGCGTCAATCTTTTGTGTGTCAACCTGTATCCCTTCATCTGACACAATGTGACCCAAGAATGCAACTGATTTTAACCAAAACTCACACTTGGAGAACTTGGCATACAACTTACGCTCACAGAGAATCTGTAGCACCTGTCGTAAGTGAGTTGCATGGTCCTCCGGTGTTTTGGAATACACTAGGATGTCATCTATAAACACCGTGAAGAATACATCTAAAAATGGCTTAAACACCCTATTTATCAAATCCATGAACACAGCTGGTGCATTGGTTAGTCCAAATGACATAACTAAAAATTTATAATGGCCATACCGTGTTCGGAAAGCTGTCTTGGGTACATCTCCTTATCTAACTCTGACTTGATAGTAACCCGACCTCAAGTCAATCTTTGAAAAACACTTGGCACCCTGTAACTGATCAAACAAATCATCAATTCGAGGGAGGGGATATTTGTTCTTGATCGTTACCTTATTCAATTGCTGATAGTCAATGCACATTCTCAACGTGCCATCTTTCTTTCGTACAAATAATACCGGCGCACCCCATGGGGACATACTAGGCCTAATGAAGCCCTTGTCCAGCAAATCTTTCAATTGCTCCTTCAATTCACGTAATTCTGCTGGAGCCATTATATATGGAGGAATAGAAATAGGCTGAGTGCCTGGAATCACGTCAATGCCAAATTCTACTTCCCGTTCTGGGGGCAAGCCTGGAAGATCCTCTAAAAATTCATTGACCACTAGAACCGACTGTGGAGTTAGTGGTTCCACATCATTATATTTCACCTATACTAAATGACATACATAACCCTTAGCAATCATTTTCCTAGCTTTCAGATAGGAAATAAATCTTTCTCGTGGTGCCCCCACATTTCCCTGCCATTCAAGAACATTTTCTTGCGGAAAACAAAATTGTACCTTCTTGGCCCTGCAATCTACCGTGGCATAACAAGAGGTTAACCAATCCATTCCCATGATCACATCAAAATCCACCATGTCTAATTCAATGAGATCAGCCAATGTATCATGACCACACACAGTTACTACACAGTCACGATATACTCTTTTTGCAATAATACATTCACCGACCGGTGTAGACACTTCAATTGATTTAATTAATAATTCTGGTGCCTTTGTAAATTTTGCAGCAACCAATGGAGTAACATAGGAAAATGTAGAACCGGGGTCAATCAATGCATATACATTATATGAGAATATGGATAATGTACCTGTGACGACATCAGGGGAAGCCTTTGAATTCTGTCAGTCCATTAAAGCATAAGTGCGATTCTGGACCCCGCTAGTACTGGCTGCTCCTCTGGCACCCCTACCACGGCCAACAGGCTACACACCTCGGTCCAAAGAAGGAACCGATGCTGATGATTCAACGGCTGATCCTGTCGGTCGTGCTATACCACTTATGCTCCTCTGGGGACACTCTTTCATCATGTGTCCTGTCATACCGCACCAGAAACAAGTATTTGTCCCCACTCGACATGTACCTGCATGAATACGCCCGCAGTGCTGACACTGCTGACGAGGAAAACCTGCTGCCTGTGATCCGTTACCTCCACTACTCTGCTCTGCTGGACCACCCCTAGATCCTCAAAATTGAGAAGAGCACCCCCTGTGGAATAGGAGAACGATGGTCTAGGTGGTCGAGGAAACATACGGGGCTTAGATCCTCCTTGGGACATCATAGGTGGTCCATAGCCCTTTTGGACTGGTCCCTGTCAAATTCATGTACCCTTCTTCTCTGTCTTTGATCTTCCATTTTCTGGGTGAAGGCTTGTATTCTAGCTATGTCCATGTCCTTGTTCAAGGAAGCAATGGTGCAATCCCTTACCAAATATGGCTCTAACCTGTCCACGTATTGATGGACTCTATCTGTCATCGTAGCCACCACATTTGGCGCATATCGAGCCCAGGAATTAAATTGCAAGCTATATTCTCTAACACTCAAATTTCCTTGACGGAGATTTAGAAACTGATCCGCACGTGCCTCACGGATCTCATAGGGCAAGTAATGATCAAGGAAAGCTGTTTTAAATTCTTCCCAATTAGGTGGATTTGCACCAATATCACGGGATTTCTTCCAATCCTCGTACCACAATATTGCCTCTCCTTTCAATCTGTACGCAACAAGTTCAACTGTCTCTACCCCCGTCACGTGCATAACTTCCAAGGCCCTCTGAATTTGATCCATGAAGTCTTGTAGATCTACTTTCGAATCTGACCCAGTGAATATAGGAGGGTCCACTTTCAGAAAATCCTGTGTTCTGCGACTCGCCACTCTAGCCGCATCATCATCATGTGTCATTGGACCAGCGCGTCCTTGACTTTGTGCTGGCACTAACTGTGTCAACATATGAACTGCATTTCTCAGATCCTGATCTGTGGCATTCATTGGTGGTTCTGCGGGTACTTCTCTACCAATCGGCTCTTCTGGAGCTGGAAAAGTAGACGAAGACCGTGATGAAATTTCAGCATTTGCTCCACCTTGACTGGCTTGGTCAGGTGGCAATCCACTCATTCCTTCTTCAGCAGGCACATCTACCTGCTTCCTTTTACCTCTACCTCTTCTTGTAATTGTCATTTTGACTATACCAAAGAAAAACAATTACCATTATCAGATTCAATTCAACTTACAACACTGGCTCTATTGCACGATCTAGAAGTGAAGAAAAGAAACAACATCCTAAATGTCCCGTAGCCTCCTACTTATAAATGTGGTGCACAAAAAATCGATAAGTAAGACTCTACTCAGACACGACTTTATAGACACCCTTAGAACGACCTGCTCTGATACCACTTTTGTCACGCCTCGAATCCTATCGGAACGGATTGGCACCCTTAGCCGACATGGCCTGAGAGAACCAAGATTTGCTTCTATTCAGTCATATGCATATCATAAGCAACACCACCATCACGTAAGGAAATGAAAGATGAATAACGAAAAAACATAGAACGTGGGACATATATATATACATATGCAAAACTTGGCCGTTGAGGCCATCAAGTCAAAACGACATAAACCATCTTACATCCATACACCCACAAACGTCTACAAAAGTCTCTATCAGATGCATTGACCAAAAAAAATAAAAAGTCGGGACAAGTCCCCGCTTTATACAACATGTACAACACCAAAACATATGTACAACTGTGACTCGGAGAAGCCCCGAACTAACTGGAGCTCACCAATGATCCGCAACAACTGGCAACCTACTGTGGAGGCCTACTAGTACCTGCGCCTGCAGCAAGTAAGGTGAATCCCCCAAGAGGGGTCAGTACGAAGAATGTACTGAGTATGTAAGGCCATATGAAACTTGTATGATATGTAAAAATGTCAATGAACTCAAATACAAATGAATGATCACTATGGATAAGTCACTGTTCTGTACTTTGGAAACTATGTATATTGCTTTCATTACTTTCTTTGTATCTTTACTTCTGTGATTATTCATCTTTGCCTGTGACCGGTGATACCCAGGCCCCGACTGAACAGTGGGTTTTAACATAACATATTGTTATGTTGGGATCGGCTCGAGCTAGGCTTATTCCCCTAGAGCTGCCACCCATGAATTAATATATATCGGGATCAGCTCGAGCTAGGTTATTACCTCTAGAGCTGCCACCCATAAACCAACATTTCAGGTTCGGCTCGAGCTGGGTTATTACCCCTAGAGCTGCCCCCTGTCAGGATTGGTCCGAGCTAGGCGTGTGCCTCTAGGACTGCCCCCTGATCCAAAAAATCTCGGGATCGGCTTGATCTAGGCATTTTCCCCCAAAGCTGCCACCCATACTTGATCATTGACCACATATTTACATTACTTTGTTCATTACTTTGAGATTGACACAATGATAGTCATAACTTTATATGAAGCTTTGGATCATTAACCAATGAGTGAGAGACATGTCAATAAACATTGTTGGAAGCATAGCCTTATCGGAAACATAATACCCTTGGAACCATTGGACAATAATCCATGAACAAGAGACATGAGTATAATCACTATTGGAACACTGGAACACAACCTTGTTGGGCTTTTGGAACATTATTCATGAATATGAGACATGAGATTCACAATTGATAAATGAGTAGGAACTATATGATAATGACCATTGATAATTGCATATAGGATACCTTAGCACATTTTGGGATGGGACAAGCATAATTTCAATGTGAATACTATTTGCCGCAGAAAGATATGGACAGAGTAACCTTACATACCTGGTATTCTCAATACGAATATACAATCCTAGATGTGCATACAATTTTCCCGCTCCTTCTTTGTATGTCACTCTACAACACAAATATATAACAGAATTCACATTAACCACCAACTACCTTACAAATGCATATAACGTCAATGAGTTACATGTTTGCCTTTAAACCTGCCATTTCCCCTTGACAAAAACATTGATGAAATTATTATTCCAAAAATCCCACAATATTCCCAACATTGACCAATACATGATAATCAATACATTTCACCACAACACTTCTCCTTTACACTTTCTTATCCACACCATATCGCAATTAATCCATCAATTCACCTTAATACACTTCATAGCACATATCGGCCAAAATCCCATAATTTACACTTATAGAAAAATAACAAGTTTAATAACAAAATCACGCCATACATGTTCATATTTTATCCATACCATGCTCTTTCATCAAAGTCACAAGTCATAATTCAAGCTTGAATCTCATGGATCACAAATCTTTTATAAAAACACAAAGTACCATGTTCAACACTTCCAAGCATAACCAACATGATTTACATACTCTCTCATGCATATAATATATTAATACATAACAATAATCACTTACCCAAGCTTGAAAAATGATGATCTTGCTCCAAAAGTTGGCTTTGAGAGCAAATATCTTATCTTTTGGTCTAAAAAGGCATGAGACTTGTGAAGAATAAAAATCAGACTTTTGTTTTCTTTTATAAGCCTTTAAGTCCATCCTTATCAACTCTTATAGCATTAAATGCTTGGTCTAGAAGGTCAAGGCAAGAATGGGTCATTTAACCCATTTTTGGCCCATGTCTTCTTTTCATTTTTTGGGCCTTTTATTGAGCCCAATTCACTTAACCCAATAAAATCAATAATTTATCGTGTTTAAATCATCTCATATGCATTACGACGATATTCCCACTCACGAAATCCATATTCGTAGCTTCAATCCTAAAAACAAGTGATTCTAGCCACGTATGACTCATTTTGACCATAAGGGTAAAACCGTCATTTTGATGCCAAATTTGTTCTCGAGTAATTTTTTCATACCAATATAATACTTCACTCATTTCATATATATACTCATGGTTGTAGAATAAATGTGGCAAAAATTGGCTCGGTACGTCCCCGGGTACCCTTGGGACTTAGAAAATTTCCAACTTTCGAAAAAGTGGCAAAACCAGCCTGGAACGCCCTTAGGCGCGCCATATTGCTGCCTATGGGCACAAAAATTTGACCCAAAGCGGCGTGGCACTCCCTCTGGCGCGGCCCACACTTAGTTTTTCAAAAAATTCCATTTTTTGACTTTTCTTCGCGGGTTTGGTTAGATACTTCAAGTCCTATTCTTTAACTTACTTCTTAACCTTAATATCCTTTGTTTAGAGGTTCTCCTAGCCTCGTTTTGAACCCCACAAATGCTCCAAGAAAATCACAAAACACCTCCTACGAAGGTTTAATCACACATACGATGGCCAAATTCAATTATCTCATCAATAGCATTACCCAATACATACTTATAGCTCTCGACACCTAAGTAACCATTATTTAATGTCGTCAAGTAGGGTTGGGAAGGTACGGGGTGTTACAGTTTCTTAATGGAGAAGGAGGATTTAGCTTTACATACCTTGGATGCCTCACTAATGGTAGTATCATGAGTTTCAAACAACTCAACACTCCTAGGTGTACTCTTCGCGCAACCAACCAACAACTTCAACCACCCAAATGGTGAGCAATCACTCCAACATAACCAATTACATATACAATACATAGATATATTCATCAATAATCCGTATGTTCATCTAACAGCTTATTTCAATATTCATCCCTTATTACTAAAATCAATCAAATTCCTTAGCAAACGTTCGAAGAGAATTCTTATTCTTCAACTTACAAAGTTCAATATTAAATCTGCCCCTGCCTATACAAATACCCAAAAATCCCTCATATCAAGAACCCTAATTACCAAGACCCATTTCAATAATTATGAAATTCAAATTAAATAGTGAGTACCACCTTATACTACCTCTCAAACATGTAATCTATCATTATATTCAAATATTGGGCAGAGAAATTACCTATTTGAAAATAGACCCCAACTTTGAGTTCTTGAAAAATCTTCAAAATTCTTGAACAAAAGCTAGTATTCGTCTAACAATTTGGGACCGTATCGTATGCCTCTATGTTGAAAGAAGTATTGTAACTCTATAGCCCCCAATTATATCGTTAATTTACTATAGTAGTAGAAGAAGAAGAAGATGGAGTACTTCATTGTTTCTTGTTCCTGGAAACAAGTCCAATCCAAAATGAGGTTTCTTAATGTTTTTTTCCTTAGGCTACACTTACAAGAAAAGTAAATACATACGTTTTCCCCCAAAAATGTAACTTGTCCCCTTTATCATTTTCGTTGTTCCTTATCCACATTAAGTACATTAAAGGAAAAGTCAAGATGGTTCCCACAAGCCACATATGGATAAGTTCACATAAAGGATCACTTAATTTCTTCATCCCACTTGTAGCCAGTAAACACACTAATTATATATACTACTACATCTCTCTCTCTCTCTCTCTCTCTATCTATCTATCTATCTATCTATCTATCTATCTATCTATCTATATATCCATCTATCTATCCATCTATATATATATATAGACATGCCCTATAATACTCCATAAAATATGAGCACCACATAACTCTTTATAGATTAAGAGTTATACTCATCTAAAGCATTAAAATAATTTTAAATTTTTTTGAGGTATTACAATCTCCCCTACTTTAGATCATTCGTCCTTGAATGATGCTTATAGCTTATTTTGAATCCTATAATTATCTAAGACATTCATGAGATCATCTACTCAACTTCCACTTTACTTTACCCGCCTTAAGGTTTAAAATTTGGCTAACTCTCAATTTTTTCAGAAATTTTGCCTGAGTTTCCTTTGTAAATAGGCCTATCGGGAACCTGTAAGCTAACCGGAATACATATAAATACACTTCATAAAGCGTTACACAAAATATACTACTCAACTAATAATATACGGGGCTCCAATTGGCCTTATAGTCGAATGATAGTTATAACCAATACTATAACTTACCTTATACTTTATCTCCAGACGCTGCATCCATATGAAACTTTGAAATCTTTGGCCTAAATTAAATATCTAATTGTATTATGTGAGAATCAGATGGTAACTGAACGAATGGGAAATGGGCTCACGTTTACTTAAGCTCAACTTATCTCTCCCAGTGTTCCTTCTGAATCATGTGACACCTGTCATGCCTCAAATTCCAACGGGGAGGACTGGCATCCGAAGCCGATAAGGCCCAAGAGAACCAATCGTCATTCATATACACTCATACGCATGTCACTCAAATGGCACCACTATCACACAGTCATGGAAACATGTGATATATACATATGTGAAACTTGGACGTTAGGGCCATCAAGTCAAAATGGACATACATCTCTTACATTCTCATTCCCACATACGTCTACAAAGACTCTAACAGATGCATACACATAACCATCTTAAAATCGGGACAAGTCCCCGCTTTATACAACATTTACAATACTAAAACAAATGTACAACTGTGACTCGAAAAGCCCCGAACTGCCTGGAGCTCACCAAAGATTTGTAAATGACCCACAACCTACTGTGGAGGTCTACTGTCACCTGCGCCTGCAGCAAGTAAGGTAAGTCCCCCAAGGGACGTCAGTACGAAGAATGTACTGAGTATGTAAGGCTCATATAAAACTGTATGAGATATAAATACTTTAATGAACTCAAATACAAATGAATAACCAATATGGATAAGTCACCATTCTGTATGTTGGGAACCATGTGTATTGCTTTCATTAGTTTCTTTGCTTCTTTACTTCTATGTTTGTTCATCATCACTTGTGTCACTATGTACCCGAGCCCCGACTGATCAGTGGGTCTTAACATAACATAACGTTATGTTGGGATCGGCTCGAGCTAGGCTTATGCCTCTAGAGCTACCACCTATAAATCAATACATCGGGCTCGGCTCGAGCTAGGTTATTACCTTTAGAGCTGCCACCCATAAACCAACATATCAGGTTCGGCTTGAGCTAGGTTCTTACCTCAAGAGCTACCCCCTGTCAGGTTCGGTCCGAGCTAGGCTTATGCCTATAGGACTACCCCCTGATCCAATAATCTCGGGATCGTCTTGAGCTAGGCTTTCGCCCCCAAAGCTACAACCCATATTCAATCATCAACCATAGCATTACGTCATTCTTTACTTTTGGTTTGATTGATACAATGATAGTCATAACATTATTTGAACTTTGGAACATAACATTATTGGACCTTTGGAACATTAGTCAATGAACATGAGACATGTGAATCACAATTTATCAATGAGCAGGGAACATGTATGTAACAATAATTAATAACCCGGAATGGGATACCTTAGAACATTTTGGAATGGAACAAGTACAATGTCAATGAGAACACTATGTGCTGCAGAAGGATACGGAAAGAGTAACCTTACATACCTTCACTTCCAAGTATGAATACACAATCCTCTATATGAACACAATAGTCCAGCACCTTCCTTACATTTCACTCTACAATACAAGTACATAATGGAACTCTCGTTAACAACTATTTTTCGTACAAGTGTACAAGACGACAATGAGCTATATGACTGCCATATAATGTCATTTTACCCTTTTATAATACAATCCACTGCGTTACTATACCAACAACACCATATCATCCCATACATTTACCAAGAAATCATAAACCAATAGCATTTCACACCAAGTTTACTCTTTACGCTTCCTCATTATTATTAAGTCACAATTACTCCATCAATTCTCCTCATAAAAACATATTAACAACAATACATAATGGATATAATCCAACATGCCTCCATACGACCCCTTAAAGTCATTAAAAAGGTATCATAAGTTGATAATTACATCCTAAAAGGGTATAAGGGCCTTCGGGGATCAAAGAGAGACAAAAACTTACAAAATGAGTCTCTGGGCTGACCTGCGAAGCCACCTGCGCCCGCAGGTGGCTGACATGCGACCGCAGGTGACCCTTGGCCCTGTCCATAGGCACCTGCGTTGGCATCTGCGCCCGCAGGTGCGTTCGTCTGCGGGGGCGGATGCCCAAATCGGCCAAAAAGGGTCTCTTTTGGGTCCTTTTGTGTAATAAATGGTGGCCATAAGTAAGCTTTTATTTACATATTTTTGGTCACTTGGATGCCAACAAACACCTATGGTTTCACAACACACATGAACATCACCAAAACCACCCTTTTCCTTCAATACACCACCAAGTCCATGCACAATTTTGCAATAACAATTCCAAGCATTATGTACAAGGATAAAACAAATTAAGGCTATAATAACATCCCACATGTCAATATTGAATCCATAAAATTCACTTCCTTCAATACCACAAGTCCATTTTCAAGTTTACAAGGCAAAACCCTTTTTCGATTGCAAAAATAGACAGTTTTACACATAGTGAACTGTCCAACACTTTGCCAACATAAACAACATGATTTATACACCATATTAATCATATCATAAAATAAACCATGAGAATAAATACTTACCAAAGCTTTCAAAGAGTGATCTTGTCCAAAGGAATGAAGGCTTAGGGTTTATGTGAGTAGAGAGAAATGTTTTTAGAAAAATCTAGAAATGGCATGTGTATGGATATGAATAAAATCTGATTTTTGGTCCCTTTTATAGTCCCATGTAGTCTCATTCTTAGCCACACATTAGTCATAAATTCTAGGCTTACTTGGTCAATTTGAAGAATGGGTCAAATTCCATTTGGGCCATGTCTTTTGCTCCATCTTTGGGCCTCAATTGAGCCCAATGGCACAACACTCATTTAAGCCCAACAAATTAATGTATAATTTACCAACCCTCTCATGTTTAAATACTTCCATGAATGTTCCGGTACTTTACTAGGTTCGGAAACATACGGGGTGTTACAACACCTTTCATAAGTAATATCTTTTAAAAATATATCAGTTAATAATATGAAATTCTAACTCTTTAAGAAACACACTTGTTCGCTCTAAGGGGTCTTGATGACTCAAGTCCTTCGACTATCCTTTGGACAATCAAACAAGTTACCCAATTTGCCCTCTGTTTGGGGGTACTTACTCATACCTATCTACTTAAGTAGGTATATATTATTTAAGAAAACAAGTATATAGAAATTGTAATATGTAGGTAAATAAGACCGAAGGACATATAATCACGTAAACATGTGAGCCACTGAAAGGGCTATGAACATGCAAACCTAATAAACATATACCTTATAAACTAGAGAAGAATATATAACATGCAATCTATATGCGGTTAAGCTACAAAAATCTATGAAAGATGAGCTCGTAATCTATCAAATATGTCACGACCCAACCGGTCATGATTGGCACCCACCCTAACCTACAGTGGGAGAATCATACTAATCTCAACCTTACTCACTTAAGTGTTACTCTCTCATTCACATCCTATAATTCCCCAAGCATTAATTTGATTAAAAAAGGTTTTTATTTAAATAAACATCTTACTCAAACGACATCATCATCCATAAAATGAATAGACTGCAGAAACTTCTATTTATTACAATCTCCGAGACCTGAAGTCTCCATATAAGACATCTAAAAAGAGCAACTAAGTCTAAAACCAACAAAAATATCTAAATGAATAACTAGTCCATTTTCCAGTGATTTTCTAAGGTTAAATAAGGTAAATTTTTATCTAGAACGTAATTATTTAGATGAAAATCTCAAAATCCCTCTGAAAATCGCCTTTCCCCATAGCTCTATTGAGTTTTTCAAAAAGTGGGGAATGAAAATATTTTTTGGGTTTGAAAACTGAAAATTTACTATGCATTACCGCTGCAGCGGCTAAATTTTCCCTACAGCTGTTCGCGCCACTTGTACTGGAAGTCGCCGCTGCGGTTCCCCTGACCGCTGTAGCAATACCGCTACAATGGTTACTTTTTCCTCTGCAGTGGTCCGAGATAGAAACTAGGGACCTCTCCTTAGTTTTCCTCTCTTTATAACACACACTACGAATTTCAACAATGCAAACCAACCCCTCCACGATAAACGCTATAATTCAAGTTCTACAACTCTGTTTCAGGTGCCGAAAGTTGCTACAACTTCCTATACTTGTTGGATATCCAACTATCATATCAAACCTAGCTATTAACAATCACATTAATACTAGATTTTTTTCAACTACCATCTTCTTAAAATTAAGCCAAAACTAGACTAGCCCTGAATTCTCAAAATTTAGCTAAGGGGAGTCTAGGTGAAAATTTCACCTCCTAATTCAAGGTAAAAATATTTTGGGTTATTACATTAGATACCAATTTATGATTCGTTCATCCCCGAACAACCACTGGCCTGAAAAAGATATAACAATCGAGATAAATGTACCTGAGTCAATGAACAAGTGCGGATACAGCTTACGCATGTCCACTTCCGTATCCCATGTAGCTTCCTCATTGGTATGGTTCCTCCACTGAACCTTCACACAAGGAATAACTCGTGTCCTCAACTTCATCATATCTTTAGATAGAATAGAAATTGGTTCCGCTTCATAGGTCAGTTCCTTATCAAATAGTTTTGGGTCCCAACGAATAATATAGTCACTATCTCCATGGTATTTCTTTAACATGGACACATGGAATTCGGGGTGAACCCTGGACATACTTAAGGGTAAGGCCATCCTGTATGCTACTGACCCCACTTCTTTTAACACCTCAAAAGGTCCTATATAGCTCAGGCTCAACTTTCCCTCTTATCGAATCGCATCATACCCTTCATGGGTGACACCTTTAAGAGTAATTTTGCCCCCTTCTCAAACTTCATGTTTCTTATCTTTTTATCCGCATACTCCTTCTGTCGGCTTTTAGCTACTATGAACTTCTCCTGTATGAATCTCACTTTTTTCATAGAGTCCTTGAGCATATCAATGTCCTAAGGCCTCACCTCGAATGCTTCAAATGACCAAATTGGGGACCTACACTGTCTACCATATAAGGCATCAAAAAGAGATCATGTCAATACTAGAGTGGCAGCTATTGTTGTAGGAAAATTCACAAAATGTTAAGTATTGGTCCCATTGACCCCCGAATTTCATAATGCAAGCCTGGAGCATATCCTTAAGAACTTGGATAGTCCACTTAAATTGACAATCGGTTTGTAGGTGGAAAGCTGTGCTCAGGTCCAAACTAGAACCCAACTCGAACTGAAACCTCTCCCAAAAATTGGAAGTGAACTGAGTACCCCTATCGGACAAAATTGACACTAGTACTCTATGCAGCCTTACAATCTTCTTCACATAGATCTTGGCCAACTTAGGCATATTATAATCAACTCTGATCAGAATGAAATGAGCTGGCTTAGTTAATCGGTCAATAATAACCCAAATGGAGTCACATTTCCTCAAGGTTTTTGGATGACCAACCACAAAATCCATCGTTATCCATTCCTACTTCCATTCCAAAATAGGCATCCGCTGGAAAGTACCACTAGGCTTCTGATGTTCATATTTGACTTGCTGGCAGTTTTGACACTTATCGCCACTAATAGTGTTGTCTCAAGTCTCTATACATCTTGTTGTCACTCGAAAGTATAGAGTACTTGGAATTATAAGCCTATGCCAGAATGGTGGGAATCAAGTTACCTACCCAAGGTACACACAACCGACCTCGGATTCTCAAGGCCCATTCGTCATCAAGAATGGCCTCCTTTTCCTCCCCTTGTAACACCTTTTCTCAGAGGTTGTTCAATTTCTTATCTTCAAACTGTCTACTCTTAATCTGATCATAGCATGTGGACCTAGCCTCCACGTGTGCCAATACCTTTACTTTGCTAGTTTCCTGTAATCTTAGAAAATCATTAGCCAAACACTGTACCTCTCTTACCAATGAGCGCCTGGACACTTCCAGAAATGCTAAACTCCCATGCTTACTGGTTTCTAGCTTAGTGCATCTGCCACCATATTAGCCTTACTTGGGTGATACAAAATTGAGATGCCATAGTCTTTAATTAACTCCATCCATCTCCTTTGTATCAAATTTAAATCCTTCTAGGTGAACACGTGTTACAAGCTGCGGTGGTCTGTGAACACCTCATACTTCACCCCGTAGAGATAGTGTCTCCAAATTTTTAAGCAAACACCATGGCTGCCAATTCCAAGTCGTGTGGGGTCATTTTTCTCATAAGGCTTTAGTTGTTTCAAAGCATAAGTAATCACATTTCCTTCCTGCATCAAAACAACACCTAATCCCAAATATGAGGCATCACAAAATATAATAAAATCCTTACCCTCGATAGTCAAGGTTAGTACTGGGGTAGAAGTCAACACAATTTTGAGCTTTTGAAAGCTCTCCTCACACTTGTCATCCCATTCAAATGGAACTTCTTTCTTAGTCAAACAGATCAGGTGCGAGGTAATATCAGTAAACCCCTTAACGAACTGGTGGTAGTAACTGACCAACCATTCATCGATCTGGGCAACCATTCAGTGGTAGTAATAATACTACTGATTTCTATTACATTAGTATGTCTGGCCCAATTTTTTAACCACCTCAACATTTTACGGGTCCACCATAACCCCTTTTTTAGAAACCATGTGCCCTAAAAAGGACATCGAAGAAAGCCAGAATTCACACTTAGAGTACTTAGCATACAATTGCTTCTCCTTTAAAAACTTCAACAAAGTACGCAAATGAGCTTCATGTTCTTCCTCACTTTTAGAATACACAAGTATATCATCAATAAACACAATAACAAATGAATCCATAAAGAACTTAAATACTCCATTCATCAAACTCATGAAAGTAGCTGGGGCATTGGTCAAACCAAAAGACAACCAAAAACTCATAGTGTCATAACGAGTTCGGAAGGCAGTCTTTGGGATGAACTCAGTCCTGATTTTTAGCTGATGATAACCCGACCTCAAATCAATCTTAGGGAACACTGCAGCTCCTTGTAACTGGTCAAATAGATCATCTATTTTAGGCAAAGGATATTTATTATGAATGATCACCTTATTCAACTGGTGGTAGTCTATGTACAACCTCATACTACCATCTTTCTTCTTCACAAACAACACTAGTGCACTCTAAGGAGAGACACTTGGGATAATAAAGCCCTTTTCTAATAACTTTCAAAATTGGGATTTCAACTCTCTCAACTTTGCAGGTGCCATACAGTATGGAGGAATAAAAATGGGTCTAGTTCCTGGCTCTTGGTCTATACAAAAGTTAACTTCCCAATCTGGAGGCATACCCAAAAGATTATTCGAAAACACTTCTAGGAATTCACATACCACTACAGCTGATGCTATATAAAGGACTACAGATTTACCTTACCAAAGATGGGCTAAATAAGCCCTACACCCCCTCTTTACTAACTTCTTGGCACTAATTGTGGACACAACCCTCATAGGATTAGGCTTAAAGGTACCCTTTCATTCTAATTTCTCTCTCCCGGGCATTGCTACAGTAACAGTTTTGGCATGACAATTAAGAACACTATAATAAGGGGACAACCAACTCATCCCCAAAATAGCATCAAACTCCTCCATGTCTAGAATAACCAAGTCTGCCAGGGTCTTAAACTACATGAACTCAAAGGAAACGCATGATATACCTGATAAACTTATACAAACACACCAATTGTTGTAGACACATACATAGAAGTATCAAGATATTCACAGTCTAAGTCCCAAACCATAGCAAATTTCACAGATAAATAAGAAAAGGTGTACCCGGGATCAAACAATACAGAATCCATACGATCACAAATAAGAATAGTACCTATGATCACCACATCAGAAGCTTCTATCTCAGGATGAGCCGAAACTACATAAAAATTTACCTTATCACCACCCTAACCACCACCTCTGCCACTTTGAACTCCATTTCTACCAACTTGTCCTCCCTCTTGATTGGCCTAGTTTCCACCCCTAGCCTAGCCACCACGCCCAACTTGTGGACGACTTCTACCATTTCCTCCTCCACTATGACCTGTCGAAACTAGAGAAGTAGAAGCTGGTTGTTATGTCAACTGACCTGCAGACAAAAATTTAGGTCAATACCTACTGATATGTCCCAGACCCCCACACTCAAAGCATTTGGGTTCCAAAGTAGGCGTCTGAACTGAAAAGAAAGAAGAAGTGTAGCTGCCGGCTTGAGAAGGCTGATAACTCACCCCCCCTGACAGGCCCCTGCATATACTGGCATAGCTAAATGGTAAAGCTTAAAAGAACTACGCCCCTTTGGGAATATACCATTGAACTGGTCTGAAGTTTGAACCTTCTTCTCTTCTACTTTTTCCTCTCCCTATTTCTCAAGTGCGTCGGCCTTCTTGGTAAAATCAACAACATCCTGAAAAGACTTACCAGCCACAATCATAGATAAATTAGCCAAGTGAATCCTCGAATTCGGACCCTTCACAAAGTACCTGATCCACTCCTCTTTTGAGGTAATCAACTGTAGTGCATATTGAGACATAGCATGAAACTTGGCCTCATAGGCTGCCATGGACATGTTACCCAGCTCCAACCTCAGATACACCCCAGTTTCAGAGCTTGCATCCATCCTTAGTGCTATAACAGCGACATGTTACAAGGCCTTAGGTGGGACAGTTGGAACAATTGGAGTGTAGCCAGTGCTAGCCAAGCCAGCCAAGAACCCTAACACTTATTGAATCACCTCTACAGATAAAGGCACCTGTGCTGCCCCATTTGGTACTTGCACCACATTCTCTAGAGCTATCATTTCTTTTTCTTCACCTACCTCATCTTCTTCTTGAGCATAGCCTAAAGCATCCTTAGGTAGGGAAGGGGTTGGTGATATCTGTCTTATCGGTATCTCGACTGCCTGTGCTCCACCCCTAATAGGCGCTGCTCCCCATCCTCTCCTTCTTGCTCTGCCCCTAACTCGAGGACTGCCCCAAACTGCGGTCTCAACGGCCGGTACAGGTACTGCTGTAGGTGCTATGGTGGGTGATGCTGCTGCTGCTCTGGTGGAACAAGTATTCACTATCTGGGAACAAGAGTGAAAGGATTAGATACCAATTTGGATCGCTAGATACCAATTGGAATTTAGTAATAGCACGATAGGAAGAATGAAAGGAAATTCTTTTCCTAAAGCTCTGTAGCCTCCCGAAGAAAAGTACAGACGTCTCCATACCATTCCGCAGGACTCTACTAGACCTATTTTTGTATGAAAAGATCTACGAACCTAGTGCTATGATACCATCTCTATCAGGACCCAACCATTCAAGATTTGCACCCATCCTAACCTACAGTGGGAGAATCATACTGATTTCACCTCTCTCATTCACATCTTATAATTCCCCAAGCATTAATTCAATTCAGAAAGATTTTCATTTAAATAAACATTTTAGTCAAATGACATCATCATCCATAAAATGAATAGATTGCAGAAACCTCTATTTATTACAATCCACGGGACCAAAAGTCACTATAAAGAACATCTAAAAAGAACAACTAAGTCTGAAATCAACACAAATATCCAAAGTATAACAAAAGAGGAAATTATCTTAGTCCTAGATCAAAAGACATAAACATCATAAGAATATTAGAAGGTTGCTCAGACATGGTGCTCCTCCTCGAAATCAGGTATGAATCACTAGCTAGAGCCGAGGTTGCGTGTCAACCGCTGGAAGATGTTCTGCACTCAATAAAAAGAAGAGTACATGTAGCATCAGTATATAAACATATACTGGTAAGCATCATAGGTTGACTAACTTAACAGTGTACAACTAAGCATTTCAACCAAGTGTAAAAATGATCATAACAACACTCATAACTAATGATATCAATCAGACAAACACATCATGAATCATAATATAATTACAACTCACAAGTTCACTTTCAAAGGCTTTCATACTTAATCATTTTCATCAACCATTCATCATCACATATATTCATCAAAATAACACTCAATACATATGAATGAGTGTATGTATGCAAGATGGTACTCTTCATCAACCATTCATCATCTCTTTCCCTTCTCATCCTCATCATCAACATCATCACGTACCGACGCGGTACCCGACCCATTATCATAATATATCATATTGTACCAGCGTGGTACCTGACCCATTATCACAACATATCATATTGTATCGGCATGGTACCCAACCCATCATCTCAACACCTCATCACAGTGCAATAAAAATGCAATGTAGCCATCAATCCCAAGTCATGCTAGAAGGCAATCATAGATGTTTAAAATACAAACAAGCACAAAGCTAAGAAAGCCTAAGTGCTACACAAAACTATAGCCTACCTCAACTCTTTTGCTCAAAGTCACCTTTAAGCCATACTTTTCCCTTTTCGTTCTCGTTCAATTTGTTCTTGATCTATACAACCACAAAAATATACAGACATTATAATAATTCATCCTCTTTTAACTACTAGGGATCAAAAGCCATTGATTTTAGCCATAAACTTATCCTATTTTATTATCTTAGGATTTTCTCATCATTTAAACTTCATGAACACTACTTGAATTAGAATAAACAATCAAAATTCTAGTCCCATTAATATTTTCTAATATCCTAGGATCAAGGATAATTATATGTTGAATTTATTCACATTCCCACTATTTTTCATCAATTTCCATAAACTAGGGTTAAACCCCAATTTCCACCATTAATCCATTTTCTAGTGATTTTCTAAGGTTAAACAAAGTAAATTCAAGTCTTGAACATAATTACTTACCTCTAATGATTAAAAAACTCAAAATCCCTATGAAAATTGCCTTTTCCCAGAGCTCTATTGCATTTTTTGAAAAGTGGGGAATGAAATTTTTTTTTGGATTCTAAAACTGAAAATTTACTGCGTGTTACCGCTGTAGCAGTTCGCACTATTTCTACCGGAGGCCGCCGCTGTGGTTTCCCTGACCGCTGCAGCGATTGCTTTTTATGCTGTAGCAGTCCAAGACAGAAACTCAGGACCTCTCCATAGTTTTTCTTATTTTACAATACACACTACGAATTTCAACAATATGAACCAGCGCTTCTATGATAAATACTATAAACAGAGTTCCATAACTCCTTTTCAGGTGCCAACAATTGATATGACTTCCTATACTTGTTGGCTATCCAACTATCTAATCAAATCCAGTTATTACCAATCACATCAATACCAAGTTTCATTCAACTACCACCTCCTCAAAATTGAGCCAAAACTAGACTAGCCCTGAATTTCTCAAAATTTAGCTAAGGGGAGTCTAGGTGCAAATTTCACCTACTAATTCAGCGTGATGACATTTTAGGTCGTTATAAAATAGCATGTAAACAGATGGACAGTATAATAGATAACATGTAAATAGATAAGTTATGGCACGATTATCATATAATCATATAATCATATAAGCCGGTGGGCTATAACATTACTTAATACATAGAATTTTAAATCAAAATGACAAATATCATATAAGTAAAGTAATTACGATATACTAGCATATAGATACAAAACACCTAATACATGGATTTTAAACTATGACAGTACAGAGCATGTAGGTGAAAAAATTTGGCTACACATATGAATGTGCAATTTGCATTAGCACTATCATGGAAGGAAACCAAAAATGCTAAGTGGAGAAATACCATCACTTTCTGAAAAAAAAGAGTAAAGTAGTGAAACCAACAGAAAAAATTAAATAAATAGAGATTTCGATCAACATAAAATTCATTTTAGAGCAAGATTATACTTTAACGATATGTATCAAACACATCCATGTCCTGATTTTAACTTCCAAATTGAAAATTGACTTTGTATATATATATATATATATATATATATATATATATATATATATATATATATATATTTAGTTTGCTAATGAATCCAAGGAATCTAAGATTGAAATCTTCATTTGTGGTCCTGATACAATGAAAGAATCGGTAGCTACAACTTACCAGCTACATTACAATGGTTTCCAAAGTGGAGAGAAAAATCATAAATCATTTTTCAGCTTTCGCTCATTAAATGTCACCCTCTAATACTCATTGTGAACATTTGTCGAGTACATTCTCTATAAATCAACTAAATAAAAACTCACTCAAATCAGATAAACATCATAAACAAGTAAATATATAGCATATAACTCATAAAACCTATAATCGGTACATAATAATATTTGATGCATATAACATCTGGATCAGTAGACTATGCCGTGACATTTATCACATAATCAAAGAGGCAAGTAAACTATAAAAGCATTTAAGTTTTAAATCTTAAAATTGTGAAAACATATAGCATGTAAATAACTTGGTTATGACGTATGAGCATATGAAATATAACCTTTGAATAGATATCCGTACAACCTATAAACTATTAACCAAATGTTATATGAGCAGTTTTTTTTTGTTTTTTTTGACATTCTAATCATATGAGCTTTCAAAAAAGTATAACATTTAAACAAATAAGTTATATGGCCTCTACGTAGAAATGAGTAACCTATTACGTCTATAACATGTAAATAAAAATCCATGAGGTATATAAAAAATATCCTTTGATGGCTATGTATACGACATGTTATCAAATATTACACGAAATAAAAAACATATAGATAAATAATTTATAAAACACCTACTCAGGTAGATCAACATATAGCACTTAAGAACCTCCTTTACAAAACATGTAACATACAACTAGAATTCATATAATATATAGAGTATAAGAAAATGACCTAGGATACAAGTAACATATAAGCAAATAGTCCGAGAAATATCTAACATATGTAATGATATTTTATGGAACATATAGCATGTGAACACACTCTTTATAAAATATGTAGCATATAAACAAGTAATTTACAAAAAATTAGCGTAAAGATACGAATGACATAGACAAAATAATCCTTAGAGGGCACATAACCATATAAACTAGTAAGAACAAGTAATATGTAAACAAGTAAGTTATAATATATGTAGCAAGTATAATCTTACAAGAAAGTAAGCTACAACACACACACACACAACACACACACACACACATACATACATACATATATATATATATATATACACACATTTTCTTGATGACTTATCTTATGGACTTTCCATGAGTCTTAAACTATGGGACATCCTATGGAGTCATCCATTCGTGGTTTAAGTGCAAGAATCTTGCTATTAGTTATAGGTTATATAAGAGATATTTCTACCCCTACTTCTACCAGATTGGGAGGTTAAAACCATTTCTATCTACTTTGTTGTCAAGTAACACATTACTGAAAATGATGTGTTGTAGCTCCAATAAATCATAGATGAAAAAATAGGATCTCAAAGACACTATGACATGAGAACTCTTATATATCATGTACTTATGGAGTCTCCTCTTGACTGCCCTGCGATGTTTGATGATTAGCCACCTTTGGCTTCTTTCTTAAGGTCTAATCATACTTGGCAGGACTACTATGGTTACTTAACCAATAAGGGTAATCCAACCTTTTTCCCCTCGATCGAGCTATCGACAATCTATGTATCTTAAGACATACTCTAATTTCGGAGTTCTATTCTATCTACATACGTAGTCTGAGTTAATCTAAATAGTGCCCTATTATATCTCAAATGTAACTACTGCTCTCTTATAACCAATTAAGTGATATTAGGTCTACTATTCTTGGCACACTAATAAATTTTAACTTATGTGTAATCCCTCGATATTCTTTGACTCTAATCTTTGGTCGTAAGTAATTCCCAAGCTCCACCATCAAACACAATGGGGCATGTCTCTAAATATATATTCCTATAGAAAAATTGAAACACCCATTCCTAATCTCATTAACCAAAAAGGACTTGTATAGGTCATTGCCTAGTCGTGGTAATTGAATACATGTGTTCTATAGAAATTATCTATGTACATAGTTGGGATGATATCTGATAAATAATATAGGCCTTTTCGGCCAATTAGGGTTGTCTCCTCTTAACAATGGTAACAATCCAAGCTACTGCTACTACTTTAAATTATAACAAGTAAGTCTGGCTACTTCTATTCTAACACATACAAAACCCTGAAAGTTTTGAGCAAATCATCAAAAGGGTGCTAACGGTCCTTCTTAGGACTTGATTTTATAAGCCTGGGAGGAATTGATAGAAGAGCCCTCATACTTAAAAGTTGGTGGTACTCTCCTATAAAGCTAAATCAACAAATGCCACTTTTCTTCTATATAAATGAACAACCCTTAATTGTGATATCATATAAGTTATTCCCCTCTTAGTCTTAATTAGGCATAGCAGGGAGTAACACAAATGCAACTATAACTATAAAAGGTACGTGAATCTTTACATGCCTTTCTTCTGTAAATAATCGTAGATTTGAAAGATCATACTTACCGAGCTATCTTAAGTTCAAGCCTGAGTTTCTATATGGTTGGTGGTTATTAATAGAAGACCTTCTTGATGGAAATACTAGTATTTGACCTTGTGGTCGGATTTGAGATTGTCTTAAATAGATAGAATGCAGAGTATGGATCAGAAGTAACTTCTTATAACTTAGATCTATCGCACGCTCTAGATCATGAAAAAGGACATAGTTCCTAATGCCCAATAAGTCCCTTCATTATAAATATGGTGCACAACACATTCATAAGTGAAGCCCTACCAAGCACAACTTCATAGACTCTCTTGGACACCTGAACCTAGTGCTCTGATACCACTTTTGTCACACCCCAAGCCTAGACAGGGTAGATAAGAACCATATGAGCATGAGCATATACCGTACAACTAAGCCATACTAAGCAGAAGATTTACTATTCATAAATAATAATAAGGGCCTACGTATATAAATAACTCCAGCCCATTGGGCACATATAGGTATGGGCAACTAGAACTTATACTTACGTATGACAACTTTATAATGTCTATAAAGCTTCTAATAGAATTTGTAGTTGTACAATAGAAGATGGTTGGGACGGGCCCCCAACATACCTAAACTATAACTATAAACATGACTAAAGAGTACTAGACATCTATTAACTCCATATGAGAGAGAAGCTCACCAACTACTTTGCAGAACATGGAACAGGTGCCTAGTGTGGAAGTCTTCTTACCGGCATACCTAATCCTGTATTTATAGAAACACAATGCCCACGAACATAGGGATATCAGTACATATAAAACATGTGCATGTATGTAAAGCAGACAGAATAACAAGTAAATAAGTATGGATGCTCATATGAGTCGGATATCAAGATGAAGGACTTATGAACATACAAATAATAGATATACACTATAAAACAGTGACTAATACACTAGTCTAATTTGCATGTCATAATTCAAGTATTAAAGATGAGCAACTATAGAACAAAATTATCAGAAACTATAGTATGAATTAAGTAAACAATCTTATTAGCTTATATACGTGTCCTAAAAGTTATTCTTCATTATAAGACACCTAAAAATTTGCTTAGGTTATGTCCTATGCATATATAAAATACAAATGATCATAAGATGGACCATTGAAAGTGGTTTGTGTCAAATGCATGTCAATGTTGCCTCAACTCTATGAATGCTTTTGTTACTGAATTGCAGTCTGCTATAGGTACGCTCCCCCTTGGTGGCTCACTATGAAGGTCTACCCACAGACCATATTTTCCATATAGTGGCTCGAGTCAGGGGAACCAGCAGTACATGACATTCTAGCTGATTCCAAATACAAATGATGCCACAAGGGAGGGTAATCCACAATGTTTGGGCTCACTATAATGGTCTGGTCTCAATCCTTGCACAAAATTACGTTGAGCATGTGTGTCAAACAAAACCTATGAATAGCCTCCCATTATTAACTTTTATTAAGTAGTGCCTTATAGGATTATGCAAGTGTATCATGATAAATATTGTTTAGCCCTTCAAGTAGTGCTTTTCATATATAACTAATTTCTTTAATAGTATCGAGCTATTTAAAAGCTAGTTCTTTATATCATCATGTGACTATATCACTATGTGATCCAAATATACAAATGCGACTATACTATGACTATTTATTCTAAATCTATAGCATATGATAGATATACCATATGAATTCTAAGAATTTCTAATGCACACGAATACAATCATGCATCACTCTATAGATACTTGACTCGACCAGAGTAAAATGAATACTGCGACTCCAATTAATAGATGCATAAAGGGTGGAGACAAATAATTTCAAATGGAAAGGGCATATGAATATTGTGGCAACATTAGGCATATAAAGATTTATTCCCGCATATCAAGTAGACTATATCGATTCTGCTAAGAGAAACAAATGACTATGGGTTGTGGCTCAACGACGAAGGAGGATTTAGCTTTACATATCTTGGATGCCTCACTAGCTAACGATGGTATCATGAGTTTCAAACAACTCAACACTCCTAGGTGTAGTTTTCACGCAACCAACCAACAACTTCAACCACCCAAATGGTGAGAAATCCCTCTGACATAACCAACTACATATTCAATACATAGATATATTCATCAATAACCCGTAAGTTCATCTAACAACTTATTTCAATATTCTTACCTTACTCCTAAAATCAATCAAATTCCTTAGCAAACGTTTGAAGAGAATTCTTATTTTTCAACTTACAAGTTTGATATTAAGTCTGCTTTTGCCTATAGAAATACCCAAAAATCCCTCTTATCAAGAACCCTAATTAACAAGACTCATTTCAAGAATTACTATGAAATTCAAATTAAATGGTGAGTACCAAGTTATACTACCTCTCAAACATGTAATCTACCATTATATTCAAGTATTGGGGAGAGAAATTACCTATTTTAAAATAGACCCTAAATTTGAGTTCTTGGAAAATCATCAAAATCCTTTAATAAAAACTAGTACTTGTCTAGCAATTTGGGACCGTATCGTATGCCTCTCCGTTGAAAGAAATTTTGTAACTCTATAACCCCTAATTATCTCGTTAATTCACTATAGTAGAAGAAGAAGAAGGAGTACTTCATTGTTTCTTGTTCCTGGAAATAAGTCCAAGCCAAAATGAGGTTTCTTATATTTTTTTCCTTAGGCTACACTTAGAAGAAAAGTAAATATGTACGTTTTTCCCCAAAAATATAACTTGTCCCCTTTATTTTTTTCCTTGTTTCTTATCCAAATTAAGTACACTATAGGAAAAGTCAAGGTAGTTCTCACAAGCCACATATGGATAAGTTCAAGTAAAGGATCACTTAATTTCTTCATCCCACTTGTAACAAGAAGACACACTAATTGTATACACTATTATATATATATATATATATATATATATATAATACTCTATAAAATATGAGCACCATGTAACTCTTTATAGATTAAGAGTTATACCAGTCTAAAGTATTAAAATAAGTTCAATTTTTTTTGAGGTGTTACAATTAAGGAAGTCCTACATAAGCCTGAATCGTTAGGAGAATAGCAAATTGTGCTATGAAGTTGAGTGAATTCTATATTAAATACAGACCCCGTACGACCATCAAGTCTCAAGTATTGGCTGATTTTGTCGCTGACTTCAGTTTGAGAATGACTCTCCCTCAAAGACGAAAAGAAGGCGATTCTAGCATCTAGAGTCCAATTTAGAACGTGGAACCTCTACATCGATAGGGCCTCAAATGAAAAAAATTAGACTAGGAGTAGTCTTAATCACCCTAAAAGGGAAAAATTGATGCACGCTATAAATTGTGTTTATTTGACTAACAATGAAGTCGAGTATGAGGCTCTCCTTGTAGGTATAGAATTGGCCTGCAGTTTAGGCTCCGAGGTTATCTAGGCTTATTTTGATTCACAGCTGGTAGTAAGCAAGGTGGAAAAACTATATGAAGCTCTGGATGAATGATAAGGAATCTGAAGAAAGTTCACGTGTCTCTCTCTCGATTCAAAAAATGAATGATAAGAATCTTTTTCTGTGGAAAGAATAATGAGGCAGATGGTTTGGAAAATTTGGGTTCATCACAAAGGATAGCTAATGTCGAGAAGGGTGCAATGGTACACTTGTTGTACTCTAAACTGGAATCACTTGGTCATGGGGAAGAGAATTTAATAAATTTTTTCAGGGACTGACGAAGTGAATTTGTGAAATACTTAATAAATTGAGAGCTCCCATTGGATTTAAAGGCTTTGGTGGCCCTTAGAACCAGGACATCTAAGTTTTGACTTGCTGATAGGAGTCTATATAGGAGATCTTATTTGGGCCTTCAGGCTAGATGCTTCAGACCCAGGGAGACCAATTATGTGATGAGAGAGATCCATAAGGGAGTTTACAACAACCATTCTAGGGTGGATTCTTTGGTTCTTAAAATAATAAGGATAGTGTACAACTGGATGTAAATGAAGGGGAATGCCAAGGTATACATTAAGAAATGTTATAAGTGTAGTGTGTTGCCTGAACAAACATCAACCTGCAGAACCAACACATATAGTCACGATATCATGACCTTTAATAAAGCGGGGGATGGACATTATTGGGACACTACCACAAGACATTGGACAGGTAAAATTTATACTTATTATGACTAACTACTTCTCTAAATGGATAGAGGTAGAGGCTTATAGGCAGATCTGGGAGTGAGAGGTTGTTGACTTTATTTGGGATCACATAATCTATCATTTGGGCATACCAATAGTGTTCACATATTATAATGGCCCATAGTTTATAGGGAAAAGTGTGATTAAGTTCCTAGATGTCACGACCCAAATTAGGGCCATGACCAGCTCTAAGGGGGTTAGAATTATGAAGCAAGCCTCATCAGTAGTCTACAAAAAATCGAACAGAGTTTTTCTTATTTTTGGGCATATCCAAAAATTTCCCTACTTCAAATCAACAATTAATCGATAGATATCATCCAACAAAACATAATGTTCACAACTAATCCTTAACAAGTCAATACTAACACCACTATAAAAAATACAGAGAAAAGTTCAACACTAGTCATAAGTCTATAAAAACAAAAGAATACTAATACTCAAATAAAATGACTATGGAGCGACTCTAAGAGTTTTCAAGGGAAGACCATAACAAATAAATAAATTGCTACCCACATGAATAAATACGGGGCTCACCCAAAATATGCCAGATTGTATGCTCTAGTTAATAAATCCTCAGCAACGTCACCTGCATTCTCTAAAACAAATAGCAAGGAGTAAGACACTAGCTCAGTGAGTTATAACACATAATCACAACTGTTTTAATTGGGAACAAGTTAGAAAAACATATTAGTAGATAATCAAAATATCTCATGAAATAAATGCCCTTTTACGAAATGAAAATAATAAGTAGTCTTATTTGTTCCATGTAAGCAAAATCAATTTACTGTTCGGTAATAAACTTAATAAAACAATGTATTATAAAAAGTATTACAAATTTTGGGAAGGTTTCCAAGAATGAATCATATAATCAGTGTGACATTCTACTTCAAGAAATAGCCAATAACAGTGGACTCCTCGTAAAAAAGTCAATTATACAGATTAGTAAATCCCTACTCGAGGGAGATCAGTAATAGTATGCTAGTTCTACCTTTCCACTAGTGAGGGATATAAGGTAATATGTAGATACAAGGTGCACCAGGTCTAACGAATCCGCCCGAGATCCAATTCAAAGTATACTCCCATTTATACTTTTGTAAATAGTAGGTACATGTGTGAAATCATTTTCAAAATAATACAGGGCATTTAAGTTCATATCAAATCATATTACATATAAACTTGAACAAAATACATGTTAAGATACTTATATAGCAAATAAGAGAAAAACCTTCACAACAACAGTAATCATATCTCAAATAACGACAAATATGTCTTATTATAGTGAGAACATCTCAAATAACTATTTTAATATCATAAGAAGTAAAAGACTTATCCCACATGCAATTTCAAAGCATTCGGTAACATCTTTTCTTTAAAATCATGTTTAACTATGCAGGTTAGGAAATACAAATTGTAAGGTTTTTACTCACAGTACTCGTGGCGGAATACCAAGCTCTTCACCTCAAGTAATACATATGACTTCCCTCGATCAATCTATAATTATATCATATCGATCTTGTGTTAATTTATCATTTAAGTTAATACATGATAAATTTAGAATATCCAACCTCGGGGTTCCCTAATTTCCTCTTTAATTGCATAAGTAGAACCTGCCCATTTTATGGTAACTTTAGCAAATTCACAATTCATAAAGTACAACAACTCATACTATATATTCATCAAATTCATGTCGAGCTCAAGGGATTTCCTCATTCCCAGTTTCCTTCCATTAATCTCATCATAATGAACTAACGTTTTATTTAATGTTCACCCATTATAATATGCATATATCTATGTTAAAAGAATAAAATTGTACCTTGAAATATGACTTAAATATGGGTTGGCTTCTTTTCTGTAAGTTACAAGAAGTACTTAATGCTTTTTATCTATGTATCTCAGTTGGGGTTTCTTTGCAGCCAAGCTGCTCCATTTTCCCTCTCTCTTTTCCTTTTCTATTTCTCTTTTGTTTTTGTCTGGGTGGTTTCCTTGAACACCCTAAGGTCCAGTTCTTTTATTTGTTATCCCTGTAAGTCACACCCAAAGCCCTCTTCTCTTTGTTTTTTTTCCTACTTTTCAGGTAGTTTTTTTTTTGTTTTGGGCTTTAGCCCAATGAACTTATTTTATTAGCCTTTTTTTTTAGCTAATTATCTAATTACCCATTATCTAATATGGGGTATTGCATTCTCCCCACCTTATGAAATTCGGTTCCAAATTTAAAACAAGTTCATACGTATAGACTGAAACAAGGTTGGACACTTTACTCATGTATCATCTTCCAATTTCCAAGTGGTTTCCTCAATGGTATGGTTTTTCCATAAGAATTTTATGGATATAATTTCTAATGATCGTACCTTTTTTTTTTTTGCTTGTCACAGTAGCCACCGACTCCTTCTGATATGTTAAGTTCACATCTAGCTATATAATCAAAGTCTAAAGCTCCTGAAGTGGTCATGTATGTATTTTCGTTATACATAGAACCATAGATACCTGAGATATTGGACGAAATAAATGACAACCCAAGAGGAACTGTAATAAAAATACACCATGAATACCATTCAATCCAATGTCTTATACAGTCATATAGATCTTGATTTGTACTTTGCTCTTTTCCTGAATAGTATCATGCCCTTTTATAAGGGTGAATTGTAGGAATACTCTATCTAACTAAGAATTCCAAGGCTCTTTTTCTTTTATTATGAGATTTTTGTCTACTCTATGTTCTATTCGTTGTTTGATCAACTGGACCTTATCAATAGATTTGTGTACCAAGTTTGGTCACATTACCTTAGGCTTGCCAACTTTGAACCATCTGATAGGAGAATTATATCACCTACCATACAAGGCTTTGTATGGAGCCATTTGACTGCTTGATGGAAAGCTATTGTTGTAGGCAATTTTTGTTACTATCAACTAAGCATCACTACTACCTCCAAAATCAAGAATAAAAGCTCTTAACATATCCTCAAAACTTGTATAGTACATTTTTACTGTCTATTTATCTACAAATGAAATTCAATATGAAATATTACTCGTGTACCTAATGCTTTCGAAAAATATTTTCCAAAGCGTGGAGTATATATTATCCCCTATCAAAGATGATCAACACTGTAACCCCGTGAAACCAAAAAAAATTCTTTCACATACATTTACGAATACTTCTTTCATTGTAAGTCATATAACCAACATAAAGGGTGTAAAAGCTATAAGTCATTCTATATATCAATTGTTTGAGGTAGCACATTCACAAACTTCATAGCAACTCTTTATCATTTCCACCCCAGGATCTCGAGTTATTTCGGTACGCTAACTGGTCTAGGCATATCCTTAACAAGATAAATAGCTAGAACTAAGACGCAACATCTTTTTTTTGTCCTTATACACCAATATAATTGGTTCAGGTTACAAGAATATTTAATTGGTCTAGGATGTATAGTATATACAACAATTATAGGTTTCAACAAGAATAACCTTTCTCAACACATCTATGTCTGGTGCACACAAATGGTTATTTTATTTTAAAAAGCCATCACATCAACGTTTTATCTTTGTCTCTATTCACTGTAAACTCATTTTGATAATTCACATAATTTCTCATCTTTGTATAATGTGGCCTAGATTTATTTAAGCAGTGAAAACTTGGTTTGAATACAAGGCAGCAGTGTTATTAAATTTCTCACACCAACCTTGATATCTATGTCCTCGAGTCTATGCACCATTTTTTTGCCAAAAATTCTCCTTAGATGAGCTATATAAGAAAAATAGTCCTGGATTTCCTTCATAACGTGTCTGCTGTAACATTTTCCTTCATCAGATGACATCGAATTGCAAAAGTCTACATGGTCATTGAGTAGTTCATCCAAAATATGAAAATTGAAGAATCAAATATTTCTATTAAAAAATACATTCACACTCTCGTGGTCATAAATCTTGTTGGTTTCATTGTATAAGCAGTGGCTCTGAATGTTTTTTGGTAACTAGGTCTGTTACACTGTTCCTCTAAAGACGTCCACCAGAGAACATTTGTTGAAGACTGCCAAGCTCAAAAGGCAGTGAATCCTTATAGGTTTAGTGGTTTTAACTTCTCTTCTTCTCATGACCCAGCATAATACTATCATCCAGATACAATATGCTCAGGAAAAGTCACTAAGTCTAGTTAAAATTCACACATGAAGAACCTGGTCTAATGTTGATATTCTTATTAGTGTATTTTGAAATACATCCCTGAAGTGATCCATATATTCTCTAGGCGACAAGAATACACCCGAATATAACCAATAACCACTGGCACAAATCTTTCTGGAAAAATCTTGAAAACCCTATTCTTTAAGTCCATAAAAGCAAGTGAAGCATTGGTCAGTCTAAAGATATCATAAGAAACTTATAATTCACTCATCGAACTCTGAAATCTATCTTAGAAACATCTTCATCAGATCCCAAGCTTATGAAAACAAACCAAAATTCGGTATTAAAACCAATTGTGCGTCTCTTTGAAACTAATAAAATAGATCACCTTTACTGGGTAATGATTACCTATTGCATATTATTACCTTTTTTGACCATTAGCAATCAATAAATACTCATACCTTTCTTTTTCTTTTTTTCACAAAAAGTATTTGTGCACAATTGGTTTCTATAAAGCATTTTCTAGTAAGCCTGACCAATGTTTGTTTAGCACTCTCAACTCTACTGGTGTCATACAATATAGAGGTATTGATATGGGCTAGATGTTAGGTACCAATCATTATCAAAAACTACTTCTTGTACATGTGGTAGTCATCGAAAAAAATTCATAAGAAACACATCATCTTATACTCTCACTAATGGCACTTTTCCAATAAAGTGTAGGATCTATTATATGCCATACCATAGTATAAGAGAGCATACTATTTCTTTTACTATATACAAGGAAGCATAACTATTTTTCTTCACAAATCATTATAATAAAAGACATAATATTACCCGTCTCTATAACTCCCTTTCTCTTCTTCTTCCTTCTTCCTTTGAAAAACTTTTGGGTCATTGGTTATTTTAGACATCTATCTTCTCGTGGAAATTGAAAGTATTATCGAAAGAATATAAATCATTCATTCTGAATGACATATATAATTAACGATGTAAATACAATCTAATTAGTTACAGTGTCCCTTCTTTCAACTAGAGTCTAACAAGTTTTATACGTATGTCTAGCTAAATATTTTTCCATAAAAGTAGCAACAAATAAAAGTCTTACCCAAACTCCAAATGTTCATAATTTCTAACTTGTGATTCATACTAAAATTCTCATAGAAGGATTTCTTAGTTTTGACCTTCTTGAATAAATGTTTGATTTCCCACATCACATTCCATATTTCCAATCCTTTCAGCAATATCTACAACCTCAAAGTAGGTTAAAGTTCTTATATGTGGGGTTGTTTAAGGTGCTAACAAATCCTCTAACAAACCACTAAACCTTAAAATTTTGTTAGACAATAACTAGAGAGCACATCTAGTCTTTTGAGAAAATCTAGGGTCATATATCGGTTCAATCCATTGTCTAAAAAATTTCTTAAACTATCTAGCCGGTTCACACTTCTAACAATCATTAAGGAAATGATCCATAAAGTGTATGTGGAACATCGGCCCTTTCCTTGGCGTTGCTACTATGTCTATCTTTTTCACTTATGTAATGACCCAAATCATCGTTACACTAAAATAAGAAGTAAAACCTTCGCCAAATATTCCCTTAGAAATTTTTTAAGAAATTCAGGGCTAGCCTAGTGTTAGATGACTTTTTAGAGTGTACTAGTCTAAGGAAATTTGTAACTAATGTGAGCATTAGTGGGGGGTTTTGACTTGCTTTTTAGATAGATAACGAGTTTAGAAAGCTGTAGCAACTTTCGACACGTAAAATAGAGTTATAGAACTCTGGTTATAGAGTTTACCATGGAAGGATTGGTTCACGATGTCATATTTTGAGGTTTTTTTTATAAACTACACCAAATTAGGCAGAGATCCCGAGATTCTACCTTGGGACCACTACAACAAAAAAATGAATTGCTGCAATGGTAGCCCGCCATTCATCGTAAACCACTGCAGTGGTAACATTACTAACATAAATGCTACAGCGGTAAAAATACAGTTTTGATAGTTTTTAAAATCAAAAACACATTTTCATTTCCCACTTTTCGAAAATGAACCATGGCTCTGGAAAAGGCAATTTTTTTACAATTTTTCAAAAGTTTTAATCTTTGAAGGTAAGTTCTTTTTATTCTAAACTTGAATTACTTCTTAGAATCATTGAAAATTGTTAGAATCTTGTTCATGGTAGAAATTGGGGTTTAGCCTTAATTCATGAACTTAATATAAATTGGTGAGAATGAGAATAAAATCAGTTGGTAATAATTCTAGGGTGCTAGAAAAGTCTATTTGGAGTAGAATCATAGTTTTTCATGCTAATTAAAGTAGAATTCATGAGGTTTAAGGGGTGAAAAATCCTAAGACGATGAACTAGGGCAATTTCATGGTTAAAGTTGTTAATTATTGATCCCTAGCGGTTAAAAGAGATGAAATGATTGAATTGGTATGTAATATTGTTGTTATAGATCAAGAACGAGGTGAAAGAGAAAGAAAAGGCAAGCTTGTGGCCTATAGGTGATTTTGAGCAGAGACTCGGGGTAGGTTACGATTTATTATAGCAATTGAATTTACTTTACGCTGTGCTTATATGTAAATTGAATATCTGTAATTACTTTTGAGTACTACTTATGATTATTGACAACATTTGCATATTCATACATATTGATAATGTTGAGTTGATGATAAAGATGATGATATTGAAATCACGAGGTTCATGATATTGTTGATGATAAGTTGTTGATGATGATGATGATATTGAAATCATGATGTTGTGAATGATGTTGATGAGATTGAGAAGAGAAAGACGTGATCCACACATCTTGCATTCATACATTCAATCATATGCATTAAATGTTTGGTTATAAATATATGTTGTGATTCAACTTGTTACTAATAAATAAATATAAACCTGTATTCCCTCTAAAGTGAAGTGTCATAAATGTATTAATGTCTTTGATTATAAGTTTTGTGATGATCGCTGTTGCATTTATTTAGTTTGCTCATTTGTATGGTGTTGAGTTTTGTTGGCCTATGATGCCTACCAGTACTTGTTAATGTATTAATGCTACTTGTGCTCTTTTTTTATTGGGTGGAGAGCATTTTCCAGTATTTTATATGAGACCTTACTTTAGCCATCAGTTGCAGACTTTGATTTAAGGGTAAGCACCATGATCGGGCAGCCATTGCATCTTCAGACTTATGTTTATGTCCCTTTTCAGGACTAAGACACTCTCTTTTTTATTCCATATTTTGGATAATCTTTTATCTATAGACTTGAGTACCCTTAATTATTCTTGTACGGTGACTTTAGGTCTTGGGGATGTAATAAATAGAGTATTTCTGCTTTCTATTAGTGATTTTGATGATTATGTTGGATTTGACAGTTTTACTTCTTTATTGAATAATTGAGTTTAGAACTTATTAATGATAAGAATGGTAGAAAGTAAATATTGACTATCTAACTTGATTAGTGAAGGATAGAATAAGCATGGTTCTCCTGCCATAGCTTAGGGAGGGTACCAATTATAACCGTTTGGGTCTTGACAAAGATGGTATCAAAGCACTGGGTTCCTAGATCTCATTGTATAAGAACAGGTCTAGTAGAGTCTTGCAGAACGGTACAGATACGTTTATACTTTTCTTCGAGAGGCTACAGGGCTTTAGGAAACTAAATTCCTTTCTTTCTTCCTTTCGTACTATTACTTGATTCTAATTGGTATCTGGTTATCCAAATTCGTATCTAACTCCTTCATTCTTATTTTATAGATGGTGAATACACATTTTTCTAGAGTAGCAATAGCCACCCCAGTACTGACACCAGCAGTAGAGCCTGTACCAACCGCTGAGGCTACAGTTTGGGGCAGATAGCGCATGAGGGATGGGGACAGGAGAGAATGAAGAGGGGCAACACCTACTAGGGGTGGATCCTGGGTATCCAGAGGATCGGCTAAGCAAAGGACCCCCTCCCCTCCCTCATAATAGGGTGCTCTGAAGTTAGCTCAGGATGAGGATGTGGTAATTGAGAGAGAAGTAGTGGTCCCTAAAAATGTAATGCATGTACAAAATGGTGCAACTCAGGTACCTATGACTGCAGGACTGATTCAGCAAGTGTTGGTATACTTAGGCAGTTTGGCTAGCACCGATGCTACTCCTGCTATTCTAGAATTCCCATCCCCATGCTTACAATATGTAGTTGTTGTGGCACCCACTATGTATGAGAGCTCTGAGATAGGGGTGTATCCCTGACAGGTACTTAGACCGGTGCTGACAGATAATGAACATAGACTTTTCTGTAAGTTCATAAAGATAAAACCCTCAGTATTTTAGGGTACAAACTTTGAAAATGCCTTTGAGTTTTGTTTGATTGTCATGAACGCCTGCATAATATGGGTATTGTTGAAAGATATGATGTGGAGTTTGTTTCTTTTCAGTTTCAGGCATAAGCCAAGCAATGATGGAGGTCATTTATTGAGTGTAGAGCTACCTTACCTCTACTTACTTAGGTACAATTTCAAAATGTTTTCCTTGAGAAGTATGTTCCCCACACTTATAGTGATTAGAGTAAGGATGGGCTATTGAGGTTTAGAGTAGGGTGACATGTCTATGGCGGTCTATGAAGCCAAATTTTATGCCTTTTCTTGCTATGCACATCAATTAATCACTTCAGAGGAGAAGTGGATTAGGTATTTTGTGATGGGTTTGAACTTTGGGATTTAGATGGTTACCTTATCTGTGGCTGCATATGGTAAGTCCTTTTAGGATGTAGTTGAGTTTACTAAGAAGGCTGATGTAATTTGGAAATAGAGAGAAGTGAAAGCAAAAGAGAAGAAGGCCCAAAAGACCTCAGGCGAGTTCAATGGTAGTTTTTCAAAGGGTTGTGGTTCTAAGGTCCTTCTTCTCAACCTTATTATTTAGTTTTGGCTTTGTTTGTAGGGGGCCCATCTGGGGTCAATTATTATCCTTCATGAACTAGCAGTTATACAACATCGTTCTCTTCAGTTTAAAGACCTGCTTTGGGCATCAGGTGCCACAAATGTAGGTGTTTGGGCCACATCAAAAGGTATTATGCTAAATTCTTATCTGTAGGTTAGTTGACTCAACAAACAACTTTTAGTGCTCTAGTTCTAGTAGGTTATAGTGGTGGAGAAAATGTTAGAGGTTATGCGGTGGCCAGGCAACAGAAAGGGGTGTCTACCAAGCCAACCGTGGTAGAGGATAGGTTGGTAGAAATAGTGCTCAGGATGGTAGAGATGGCGTTCTGGGTGGTGATAGAGCATAACTTTATGATGTTCTGGCTTGTCCTAAAGTGGAAGCTTCTGATGTTGTGATCACAGATACTATTTTTATCTGTGATCGTATGGCTTCTGTATCATTTGATCTCAGGTCTACTTTCTCTTAAATGCTTGTGAAGTTGCTTTGGGTTGGGACTTGGACTGTGAATTGATTGATACACCTATATATATGTCTACACTAATTGGTGTATCGATATATGTTTATTAGGTTTATAAGGCGTGCCATATGATGTTTATGGGGTACAAAACCTTAGCAAACTTAGTAATTTTAGACATGGAGGAGTTTGATATTATCTTTGGATAATATGGTTATCTCCTTATCATGCCATTCTTGATTGTTATACTAAAACCGTTACTATAGCAATGCCCAAGATGGAAATGTTAGAGTGGGAGGGTACTTTTAAGCCTACTCCTGTGAGATTTGGGTCAGTTATTCGTGCCCAAAATTTAGTAAAAATAGGGTGTAGGGTATTTTTAGCCCATCTTCGAGAAGATAAATCTGTAGTCCCTCCTATAGCTTCAGTCCCAATTGTGTGTGAATTTTTAGAAGTATTTCCTAAACCTTCTGGTTATGCCTCCGTATTGTGAGGTTGATTTCTGTATAGATTTAGAGCCCAAAACTCAACCCATCTCTATCCTTCCTTATCATATGGCATCAGCAGAGTTGAGGGAATTGAAGTCTCAACTACAAGAATTGTTAGAGAAGGGCTTTATTTGCCCAAGTATTTCTCCTTAGGGTGCTCCTATTTTCTTTGTGAAAAATAAGGATAGTAGCATGAGGATGGGCATAGACTACCACCAGTTGAATAAGGTAACTATTCATAACAAATATCCCTTGCCTAGGATAGATGACCTGTTTAACCAATTGCAGGGAGCTACAACATTCTCCAAAATTGATTTGAGGTCAGGTTATCATCAACTCACGATTAGGGAAGAGGACATCCCTAAGACTACTTTCCGAACTCGTTATAGGCGTTATGAGTTTCTAGTCATGTCCTTTGGCTTGACTAATACCCCAGTTGCTTTTATGAGTCTGATGAATGGGGTCTTTAAGTCATTTTTGGATTCATTAGTTATCATTTTTATTTATGACATACTAGTTTACTCCAAGAGTGAAGAAGAGCATAAAGCTCATTTGTGTACAATATTGGGGTTGTTTAATGAGAAGCAACTATATGCTAAGTATGCCAACTGTGAGCTTATTTACGTACAATATTGGGTTTGCTGCTATTGCTTTGCATATGACCCGCCTTACTCACAAGGAAGTTCCATTTGTGTGGGATGACAAGTGTGAGGAGAGCTTCCAAAAGCTCAAAACTTTGCTAACCTTGGCTCCAATTATCACCTTGACTATTAAAGGTAAGGATTTTATTGTGTTTTATGATACCTCGTGGTTTTGTTTAGATGCTCTTTTATGCAGGATCAGAATGTGATTGCTTATGCTTTGAGTCAACTGAAGCTTTATGAGAAAAACTACCCCACACATGACCTGAAATTAGCTGTTGTAGTCTTTACTTTGAAGATTTAGAGACATTACCTTTATGGGGTAAAGTGTGAAGTATTCACCAACCACTAAAGCTTGCAGCATGTGTTCACCTAGAGAGACCTAAATTTGAGACAGAGAAGGTGATGAAGTTCATTAAAGACTATGATATCTTAATTCTATATCATCTGGGTAAGGCCAATATAGTGACAACCACATTGAGCCAGAAACCAATAAACATAGAAAGTTTAGCATGGCTGGAGGTGTCAAAACGCCCATTGGCGAGAGAGGTACAATCTTTGGCTAACGATTTCCTGAGATTGCAGGTGACTAGAGAAGGAGGAGTACTAGCCCATGAGGAAGTTAGGTCTAGAGCAACCTTAGATAAAAAGTGTTGCAAGGCGAGGCTAGAGAGTCCATCCTTGATAATGAAGGGGTGTTGAGGATTCAAGGGCTCTTATGTATACCTCATGTGGGGAATTTGATTTCGAATATTCTTGTAAAGGCTCACAACTCTAAGTACTCTATACATTGGGGTGCCACCAAGATGTATAGGGATTTAAGACAACATTATTGGTGTTGAAGAATGAAGTATGATGTTGTAGATTTTATGACTAAGTGTCTAAATTGCCAGCAAGTCAAATATGAACATCGAAAACCTGGTGGCATATTTCAAAGGATGCCCATTCCAGAATAGAAATGGGAAGGATAACCATGGACTTCATGGTTGGTTTTCCTAAAACCTCGAGGAAGTACGACTCTATATAGGTTATTAATGATCAATTGACTTAGTCGACTTACTTCATCTAGATAAGGGTAGATTATAATGCAGCTAAGTTGGCTAAAATTCATGTGAAGGAGATTGTAAGCTCCATAGGGTACCTATTTTGATTATGTCAGATAGAGTTACTAAGTTTACCTCTAATTTTTGGGAGACTTTTTAGTCAGAGTTGGGTTCTATATTGGCCTAAGTACAACTTTCCATCCATAGACCGACAGATAGCCAGAGTGAACTATCCAAGTTCTTGAGGATATACTTCAGGCATGTGTACAGACTTCGGCGGCAAATGGTACCAATATCTATCTTTGTGTGAATTTGCCTACAACAATAGCTACCACTCTAGTATTGACATGGCTCCTTTTGAATCCTTATATAGTAGAAGGTGTAGGTCTCCAATTGGGTGGTTTGATGCATTTGAAGTGAGACCTTGGGGTACTAACATGCTTAAGGATTCGATCGAGAAAGTAAGGTTTATACAAGAAAAGCTCATAGCATATAAGAGCTGACAGAAAGAGTATGCAGATAATAAGGTGAGAGATGTGAAGTATTAAAAGGTGTAGAAGGTACTCTTGAAAGTGTCACCCATGAAGGGTGTAATGCATTTTGGTAAGAAGGAAAGGTTGAGTTCAAGATACATTAGACCCTTTGAGGTTTAGAAGAGAGTGGGGGAAGTAGACTATAAGCTGGCCTTGCCTCCTAGCATTTCTGGGGTTCACCCGATATTCCATGTATCCATGTTAAAGAAGTATCACAAAGATAGGGATTACATCATTTGTTGGGACCCCGAGTTGTTTAATAAAGAGTTATCTTATGAAGAGGAACCAATTGCTATATTGAATAGGGATGTGAGAAAGTTGAGGACCAAAGTCATTCCTTTTATAAAGGTTCAATAAAGGAAGTGTCCTATTGAAGAATTAACTTGAGAGACAGAGGCGGACATGCACAAGTGATATCCGCATTTGTTCGTAGACTCAGGTATATACTCTTGCTTAGCTTTATCATTTTGGACTAGTTGTCTTTTGGGGATAAACGAGTGGTAAATTGGTATCTAATATAATGACTCGAATCATCGTTATGCTGAAATAAGAAGTAAAACATTCGCCAAGTCTTCCTTACACAATTTTAAAAAATTCAGGGCTAGCCTGGTGTTAGATGATTTTTGAGGGGGTACTAGTCTAAGGAAATTTGTTATTAATGTGAGAATTGGTGGCGGTGGTTGACTTGATTTTTAGATAGATGACGAGTTTGAAAAGCCATATCAACTTTCGGCACGTAAAATAGAGTTATAGAACTCAAGTTATATTATTTATCGTCGAAGGGTTGATTCACGATGTCATATTTTGAGGGGTGTGTTATAAGATAGACTAAATTAGGGAGAGGCCCCGAGATTCTAACTCGGTACCACACAGTGTAAAAATGAACTATTGTAGCATACCACTGCAGTGGAAAAAGTACAACTACAGCGGTAGCCTGCAATTCATCGCGAACAACTACAACGGTAACTTTACCGCTAAAGCGGTAAAAATGCCGTTTTGATAGATTTTAAAACTAAAAACTCATTTTCATTCCCCACTTTTTGAAAATGAACCAAGGCTCTGAGGAAGGCAATTTTCTGCAATTTATCGAAAGTTTTCATCTTGGGTGGTAAGTTCTTTACATTCCAAACTTGAATTACTTCTTAGAATCGTTAAGAATTGTTAGAATCTTGTTCATGGTAGAAATTGGGGTTTATCCCTAATTCATGAACTTAATATAAATTTGTGAGAATGAGTACAAAATCAGTTGGTAATGATTCTAGGGTGTTAGAGAGCACAATTTGAAATAGAATCATAGTTGTTCATGGTAAATATAGTAGAATTCATGAGCTTTAAGGGGTAAAAAACTTAAGATGATGAACTAGGATAATTTCATGGTTAAAGTTGTTAATTATTGATCCCTAGTGGTTAAAAGGGATGAAATGATTGAATTTGGTACATAATATTGTTGTTATAGATCAAGAACGAGGTGAAAGATATAGAAGAGGCAAGCTTGTGGCCTAGAGGTGATTTTGAGTAGGAAATCAAGGTAGGTTACGGTTTATTATAGCAATCAGAATTGCTTGACTCTGTGCTTATATGTGAATGGAATATCTGTAATTGTTTTTGAGCACTAATTGTGATTATTAACTGCATTTGCATATTCATACATATTGATAATGTTGAGTTGGTGATAAAGATGATGATATTGAAATCATGATGTTGTTGATGATATTGATGATGATGAGTTGACGATGATGATGATGATGATGATGATGATATTGAAATCATGATGTTCATGATGTTGAGAATGATGTTGATGAGACTGAGAAGAGAAAGAGATGATGTGCATAACTTGCATTCATACATTCATTCATATGCATTGAATGTTTAGTTATAAATATATGTTGTGATTGAACTTGTTGTTGAAATTGGCTTAGTGTAAAAATATATAAATATGAGCTTGTATTCCCCCTAAAGTTAAGTGTCATAAATGTGTTGTTGTCTTTGATTATAAGTTCTATGATAATCGTTGTTGCATTTATTTGGTTTCCTCATTTGTATGGTGTTGAGTTGAGTCGGCCTATGATGCCTTCCAGTACTTGTTGATGTATTGATGCTACCTGTACTATTTTTTTGTTGAGTACTGAGCATGTTTCAGCGCTTGAGACAAGACCTCACTCTAGCCATCAGTTGCGTACTTTGATTTTAGGGTAACCACCATGATCAGGCAGCTATTGAATCTTCAGACTTATGTTTATGTCCCTTGTTTTAGGACTGAGACACTCTCTTTTTTATTCTGTATTTTGGATAATCTTTTAGCTATAGACTTGAGTGCTCTTAGTTATTCTTGTATAGTGACTTCAAGTCCCAGGGATGTAATAAATAGAGAATTTCCGCACTCTATTAGTGATTTTGATGATTATGTTGGATTTGATAGTTTTACTTCTTTATTGAATAATTGAGTTTAGAACTTATTAATGATAAGAATGGAAGAGAGTAAATATTGACTATTGAACTTGATTAGTGAGGGTTGGATTAAGACTGGTGTTTATGTCCCTTGTTTTAGGACTGAGACACTCTCTTTTTTATTCTGTATTTTGGATAATCTTTTAGCTATAGACTTGAGTGCTCTTAGTTATTCTTGTATAGTGACTTCAAGTCCCAGGGATGTAATAAATAGAGAATTTCCGCACTCTATTAGTGATTTTGATGATTATGTTGGATTTGATAGTCTTACTTCTTTATTGAATAATTGAGTTTAGAACTTATTAATGATAAGAATGGAAGAGAGTAAATGTTGACTATTGAACTTGATTAGTGAGGGTTGGATTAAGACTGGTTATCCCGCCATAGCTTAGTGTGGGTGCCAATTATGACCGTTTGGATCGTGACAACTTAGATGAGAGAGATAGTTAACTGTTAGAGGCCACATTTAATGCTTTGAACCTCTAGCCCATTCAACTATTAAATGATCGAGTTAGATTTATCTGGCTAATGGAATATATAAGTTAGACTCATCTAGTTGACCTCAAGAAGTTATACATGTAGCAAAATAAGAATGAAGGACAATACACATCCTATCATACCCTCGCAGAATCATGATTATGAGAATGGCCGGTAACATAACCATAATTGAGATTCTACTACTAATGTGTGCTCCATCAGTAACAGGAATAATATAAGCTCTGATACCTACTTTGTAACGACCCAAATTAGGGCCATGACCGACACTAAGGGGGTTAGAATTCCAAAGCAAGCCTCATCGGTATTCTATAGAAAATTGGACAGAGTTTCTCCTGTTTTTGGGCATATCCAAAAATTTTCCTTGTTCAAATCAATAGCTAATCGATAAATATCATCCAAAAAAAATTAATGTTCACAACTAATCCTTCACAAGTCAATACTAACACCATCACCAGAGATATAGAGAAAAGGTCAACACTAGTCATAAGTCTACAAAAATGAAAGAATACTCATACTCAAATGAAATGACTATGGAGCGACTAAGAGTTTTCAAGGAAAGACAATAACAATAGATAAATTGCTGCCCACGAGAACAAATATTGGGCTCACCCAGAATATGCCAACTTGTATGCTCTAGTTAACGAAATCCTCACCAACATCACCTGTGTTCTTTGAAATAAATAAAAAGGAGTGAAATGGTAGCTCAGTGAGTAATAATACTTAACCACAATCATTTTAACTGGGTACAAGTCAGAAAGACATATTAGTAGATAATCAGAATATATCATGAAATAATTACCCTGTTGGGAAATGATAACAATAAGCAGTCTTATTTGTTCCATGTAAATAAAATCAATTCACTGTTCAGTAATAAACTCAATAAAAATGTATCATAGCAATAATTACATATTTTTAGTAGGTTTCCAAGAATGAATTATGTAATCAGTATGGCATTCTGCTACTTCAAGGAATAGCCAATAACAGTGGACCTCTCATAAAGGAGTCAATTATACATATTAGCAAATCCCTACTTGAGGGAGATCAGTAACAATATGCTAGTTATACCTTCTTACTAGTGAGGGTTATAACGATAATCTGTAGATACAAGGTGCACCAGGTCTAACTAACCCTTTGTTAGCTACGGGATCCAAATCAAGGTCTACTCTCATTTATACTTTCTTTGTAAATAGTATGTACTCATATTAAAGCATTTTCAAAATATTACAGGGCATTTAAGTTCAAATCAAATCATGTTACATATAAACTTGAATAAACCACATGTTAAGATATTTATTTATCAAGTAAGTGCAAAACCTTCACAATAATAGTAATCATATCTCAAATAACGGTAAACATGTCTTATAATAGTGAGAACATTTCAAATAACAATTTCAATAACATATCAAGTAAAAGACTTGTCCCACATGCAATTTAAAAGCATTCGGTAACACCTTTTTTTCAAAATATGTATAACTATGCAGGTTAGAAAATACAAATTGTAGTACGATTACTGCTCAAAGTACTTATGTTGGAATACCAAACTCGTCACCTCAAGCAATCCATATGACTTCCTTCAATCAATATATAATCATATCATACCGATATCATGTTACTTTCTCATTAAAGTTAATACATGAGAAAGTTAGAATATCTAACCTCGGGGTTCCCTAGTTGCCTCTTTAATTGCATAAGTATAGTCTTCCCATTTTATGGTAACTTCAGAAAATTCATAATTCATAAAGTACACCAACACATACTATATAGTCATCAAATTCATGAAGAGCTCAAGGTTTTTCCTCATTTCCAGTTTCCATCCATTAATCTCATCATAATAAACTAATCTATATTTTATGTTCACCTATTATAATATGCATATATCTATTTCAATAGAATAAAACTGTACCATGAAATCCAACTTAAATCGAGGTTGGCTTTTTCTCTGTAAGTTACCAGAAGTATTTAATGCTTTTTGTCCATGTATCTCTATTAGTGTTGCTTGCAGCCTGACTGTTGCATTTTCCCCTTCCTTTTCCTTTACTATTTTTTTCTTTTCTTCTTGTCTGAATGGTTTTATTGAACACCCTAAGGTCCAGTTCTTTTACTTGTTATCTGTGTAAGTCACATCCTAAGCCCTCTTCTCTTTGTTTTTTTCTTCAACTTTCAAAGTAGTAGTTTTTTTTTGGGATTATTCCCAATGAACTTATTTTATTAGCCTTTTTTTTTTTGCTAATTATCTAATTACCCATTATCTAATATAGGGTATTACACTAGAAACCTTACAAATCAAGAGGATAACCTCATCACTCTATCACCCTAATGCAAATGGGCAGGCTAAGCCGAGTAACAAAATAATACCATTAAGCCTAAAACAGAGACTAGAAGAAATGAAGGGAAACTGGATCGAGTAATTTCATGATGTGATCTAGGCATATCAAATGACCATGAAATCCAGCACCAGAGAGACCCCTTTCTTGCTGATGTATAGTTGTTGTGAGGCAAAAAGTCATGCTATTGTACTATTATTCGCTTCATATTTGGTCACTTTATCGCATCCTTTTGAGCTTAAATAATGTGAATTACACTTGTGTTTGGTTTTTCTTATTATGTAGAAGTACCTACAAGTATTTGGAGCTTAAATAAGAAGAAAAAGAGAAACAAGAAATGAAAAGCAACCAAGGAAGGATCAAAGTTGCAAAAGGAGCGAAAAATGGTCAACATGTTGAAGACTTGCACTACTCTCTTGCTTTGGGCCAGTGGTATGAATTTTACTTAAATTCTGAAGTTGGCCAGTAGAGAGGCTTGCATCAGTCCCTTTTTTGGGAGCAGTGGTCCAAGTTTTTCATGTTCTCTAAAATTTAGTTGTTCCTTGCACCACCGCATTACTTTTTTAGCAGTAACACAAGCGGGTACTTTCCTAGACTGATTTGTAATTGGATTTTTAAATTCCCAAGGGTTCATAAAATCAATAAATACCTCCTCCACATGATGGAATACATCTAATTTGGAGAAGCCAAAGGCTAGGAAAAAGCTTAAGAAAAAGGTATAGGTTATTTTCTTTATTTTATTTCTGTTATTTTCTTGTAAATTCCTAAATTCTCTTCTTCCAAAGAGATTCGTAAGTAGATAAACCTTTTAGTTTCTAGGGTTGTGGTTTAATGTTGCATCCAAACACACACACAAGTGTACGCTGTCGTAAAAGTAATATAGTGGCTCTTTGAGAGCCGAATCTCGAACCCACAAGGACTTGTCGTTTAACTATTCACTAGACTAAACTAGTTCTTGATTATTTATTTAGCGGTGGAATATAGAGATATGATGGTTTGAAAGTATAAGCTAACTATGAACTAAACTAATAACTGGGGGTATGAACAATAACAAGGAGGATTCTAGGGTCATGACATACTTCACAATCATGCATAGTTATGGTTTCTAGCCGGTGTTGGTGTTCATCGTGATTGTTGATCTACGGAGTTGATATTATAACTTGAAAATGGTAATCCTCTAAGTCATCTACCCTAATTAATCTCACAACTACATAGTTGAGCTGGGATGTGAGTCTTTAATTTGGATGCATTAGATATCTTCCCATTTCATTAACCAAGTGGGGCGTTTAGGTATATCTCTGTCCTAATCACAAATCAACATTTAAAAATTAGCCCCTAACTGATTAAAGATAAGATCCACACTCCCTACATACTTTATTCCGTCCCCCCACTCCTATGGTCAATTCATTTTGAGAAAAGTTCATGACTCTTTAGAATAGTAAAGTAAGAACCTAAGAACAATCACATGACATGATATACATATAAACCAAACTATAAAACAATAATTAAGCAATCATATTGTAGAATCAACCCTATAAAGAGGTTTTTTATCCACTCATAGGTTTACAAATAATCACCATTAATGAATTCATAAAGTAAAACTACAAGAAAGAAAAGTTAAAGAACAAAGAACCCTAGTTTGAGCTCCTTGATGTCTTGTATGCTCCCCAATCAGAGTGTGCTGCCAAAGATGTGTGTAAATGTGGATAAGTAATACTTTTATAGAAAAAAATTTCGTCCATAATAATACCCACACGAAAATATGCATATTGTCCCCTTTGCCCTCACTTAAAATAGGTAGAAAACCAAATCCTAGTCGATTTAGGAGTGTGTGTGTGTTAATTTAGTGTTGTGGACTGTCCCTATGTGTTACCCACTCCTTTGTAGTGTTTTAAGATGTTTATATAGCCTCCAAGTTTTCCAAGCCAATTCCCATAAGGATTAATAACAAGTACCACATGTTTCCTACTCAAACTAGGACTTTGGGGCCGACTTTGCCCGCTTCTAGGAGTTGTGCGCCACACAGTTGGTTGGATGGAGTGGTGGGCACGATGTGTGGATGGTTAATAAGTAATTATAGTATATAAATCAAGCTATAGGGGTGTTTCATGTCAGGGAACCATGTATAAAGCTGCACGGCATGGAGTAGATATCAATTGGGCACAATTTCGCCCGATTTTGTCCCTTATTGCCTATCTAACTTCCTCCTTGTTCCATCATCCATTGTAGCTCATTTGAAGCTTCAAATGTCACCCAAATAACCTCCATAAATATACTATACATTATCATATCAACCATTAGAGAGTAAAATGGTTTGAGCTCATCAAAATCACTCGAGAATAAGCACAACTCAAGCTTGGTTTGACTAGCTAACTCGTCTAGCCTTGCCTTTGTTTTTTTTACTATAGAATTGATTCAAATGCACCTTAAACCACCTAAAAATAATCATTAGCACATAAATACACCAATATCACTAATTATTCACATAAGCATGCTAAGTTATCCTTAAAACTAAGCTAAACGTGCGTAGATAATGTAACACCCCGTACCTTCCCGACCCTACTTGATAACCTTGAACCATGTTTACCCTAGGTTCGAGAGCAATAAGTACGTATTTTACATTGATATTGATGGAACATTTGATATCGTGCTAGTAGATGTGATTAGACCTTTGTAGTAGGTGATGTTTGTAACTTTGTGGAGCATTTGTGGGGTGAAAAGTGAGGTTTAAGGGACATCCAAGCAAAGGTTCTTAAAGATAAGAGGCAAAAAAAAGGTTGGGACTTGAAAGATCCAACCAAATCTGCAAAGAAAAGTTGAAAACAAAAATTAAGTATGGGGCGCTGCAGGGGGCGCGCCCAAGGGCGTGCCAGGCCTCCCCTGCACACCTTTCAAAAGCTGGAATTTCAGCTAAGTCTTTGGGGCGCCCCGGGGCGTGTCGGGGTGCTTTTTACCCGATTTCTTCTACGATTATTAGTCTATAAAGAGTATTATTGGGTTATTATATAATTATTCCATCTTGGAAGGACTACGCTTGGACGTTGTTGGCATCCAAATTACATTTTTACCCTTATGCTAAAAATAAGCCATGAGTGGCTAGAATCACTTGAACTTGGGATCGAGGCTACGAATATGAGTCTCGTGAGTTGAATATTGTCATGAAATTTATGGAACTATTTAAAAATGAGGTATATGATGGGTTACACATTGAATTTGGTGGATTAAGTTGACATGTGTTATTGGGCTCAATTTAAATCCCAAATTAGAACAAAAGACATGGCCCAAGAGGGCAAAATGACCCATTCTTCCATTTGACCAAGCAAATATTGCATTTAATGCCAAGAATTGGCTAAGGATGACTTGAGAGACCATATAAAGGCATCAAAGATGATTTTTAATTCATTGTGACTCTCATGTCTTTCTAGATATTTCCAAACATATTTCTCTCAACACAAACTCTAAGGCAACTAGTCTCTTGGGTAAAGATCATCACTTTGCAAGCCTTGGTAAGTGCCTACTCTCATGGATTAATATATTATATGCTTAATATGGTGTATATATCATGATGGTTATATTGGAAAGGTGTGGAATAGGGCACTTTTGCTTTTTGCTAAAAGATGTGCCATCCTTGTTATTTAAAATTAAAAGGAGACTTGAGGTTTGAATGAAAGTGCATGGTGTGGATAAGATACTAACATGTATGGTGTGATTATGTTCCTTACAATGTTATTTTTCGATGCATATAATTTGTGGGATTGTTGTAGATATGTTGTTATGAAATATATTGAGGTGATTTGATAGAATAATTGTGACGTGGTGCTAATGAGGAAGTGTAAAGGTTAAGGGTGATATCGAAATGCTATTGGTTTATGATGTATTGGTCAACGTATGGAATGTTGTGGTATTGATGGTATGATAATTTCATAAAAGGTATTGTCAAGGGTGAAATGACGTTATGAGGCAATTATGTAACTCGTTGTCGTTTTATGCACTTGTAAGGTAGTTGGTTGTTAACGTAAGCTCCGTTATGCACTTGTGTTGTAGAGTGAAACGTAAGGAAGGAGCTGTACTATTGTGTTCACATTTAGGATTGTATATTCGTATTGGGAATATAAGGTACGTAAGGTTACTCTTTTCGTATCCTTCTGCAGCATGTAGTATTCACCTTGTTATTGTACTTACTCATTTTCGAAATGTGCTAAGGTATCTCATTTCAGGTTATCACCTATTGTTAATCACATATATCTTATTCTTTGACCTATTGTTATTCATGTGTCACATAATGGTGGACATGATTCCAAGTTCCAATAATGTTACATTCAAAAGTTTCAATAATGACATAATCATCGAATGAACTATTTAAAAGATTTAAGATGTGAGGTAATGAAGTCTCTATTCTTTGGTGGTATCCCAGGGGTTAAAATACCTAGCATGGTTTGATCCCAATATCTCGGGTGGTATCCCAGGGGTGAAAAGAACACCTAGCATGGGTCAATTCCGCTACCATGGGTGGTATCCCAGGGGCAAAAGAAGAGCCTAGCATGGGTCGATCCCGAATAACTGTTGATTACCCACTGACCAGCTTGGGGCCCGGGCATTGTAAGAATGGAAGGATGAGTAGTGAATGAAGAAGTGAGTGATGAACGAATGAATGAGCGTAAAAGTTAAGAAAGCAATCCACATAATGTACATATTTCCATACATATAGAATGGTGACTTATCGATATTGGTTATTCACTTATTTTTTATTCCATTGAAGTATATATGTATCATATAGTTTCTTATGGCCTTACTTACTCAGTACATTCTTCGTACTGACTTTCGTTGTGGGACTTACCTTACTTGCTACAGGCACAGGTACTAGTAGACCTCCATAGTAAGCTGTGGGTCATCTACTGATCTTTGGTGAGCTCCAGTTGGTTCGGGGCTTTTTGAGTCACAATTGTACATTGGTTTTGGTATTGTAAATGTTATGTAAAGCGGGGACTTGTCCCGAATTTAGGTTGGTTATATATGTGCTTCTATTAGAGGCTTTTGTAGACATATGTGGGTATATGAATTTAAGAGATGTATGTCTATTTTGACTTGATGGCACTAACGGCCAAGTTTCACATATGTATGTATCACATGTTCCATGATTTCCGCTATTAGCATTTTATGTCTTTACGTGGTGGTGATGTTTTTTATGGCATGAATATGAATGGACATGAGTAAAGATTGGTTCTCTCGGGCCTATCGCCATCGGGTGCCAGTTCGTCCCGTTGGAATTCGGGTAGTGAAAAAAGTGGTATTAGAGCAGGTCGTTCTAAGGGTGTCTACAAAGCTGTGTCTGAGTAGAGTCTTACTTATCGATGTTTTTTGCACCACATTTATAAGTAGGAGGCTACGGGACATTTAGGAGTTTTTTCTATTCTTCATTTCTAGATCGTGCAATAGAGCCAATATTATAGTGGAATCATATCTAACCGATTGGACTTGGTTTTATTTTGTATAGTAAAATGCCAATTACAAAATGAGGTAGAGGTAAAGGCAAGCAAGTAGATATACTTGCCGGAGAAGGAACCAGTAGCTCACCACCTGACCAAGCTAGTTAAGGTGGGGTTGACGCTGAGGTTGCATCGCGGTCTTCTTCTACTTTTCCAGCTCCAAAAGAGCCGAGAAGGAGAGAAGAACCTGCAGAAACACCTGTTAATACTACTGAGCAAGATCTCAGAAATGCAGTGCAAATGTTGACTCATATAGTTGCTGCACAAAGTCAAGGATGAGCTGGTCTAACAACAAGTGATGATGGTACAGCTAGGGCAGCTAGTTGGCGGACACAAGATTTTCTGAAATTAGACCCTCCTACATTCACTAGGTCAGATCTGAATGAAGATCCGCAAGACTTTATAGATCAGATTCAAAGGGATTTAGATGTTATGCATGTACCTGGGGTATAAACAGTTGAACTTGCTGCATATAGATTGAAAGGAGAGGCGATATTGTGGTATGAAGATTGGAAGAAATCTCGTGGTGTCGGTGTAAATCCACTTAATTGGGAAGAATTTAAAGCGGCTTTCCTTGATCACTACCTTTCTTATGAGATCCGAGAGGCTCGTGCGGATCAATTCTTGAATCTTCGTCAAGGGAATCTGAGTGTCAGAGAATACAGTTTGCATTTTAATTATTTGGCTCGATATTCTCCTAATGTAGTGGCCACAATGACAAATAGAGTCCATCGATATGTGGTTAGATTAGAGCCATATTTGGTAAGGGACTAAACCATTGCTGCCTTGAACAAAGATATGGATATAGCGAGGATTCAGGCCTTCGCCCAGAAAATGGAGGACCAAAGACAGAGAAGAAGGGTACATGAATCTGAACGAGGACACTCCAAAAAAGCTAGACCTATGGGACAGTCTATGGTGTCCCAAGGAAAATCTAGACCTCGGATATTTCCTAGACCGCTGAGACCGTTATTATCTTATTCCACAGCAGGCACTCAAGCTCAATTTCAAGGGTTTAGAGGTAGTAATATTGGGTAGAGTAGTGGGATTCGAGGGTCGTAGACTGCTGGATTTTCTCATCAACCATGTCAGCAATATGGACGGTTTCATTTAGGTGAATGCCAGCTTGGGTCAAATGTTTGCTTTTGGTGCGGTATGACGGGGCATATGATGAGGGACTGCCCACGAAGAGGCTTGGGTAATGTGGCGCGACTTGTGGGATCAACCGTTGCATCATCATCATCATCGATTCCTCCCCTAGATAGAGGTGTATAGCCTGCGGGTCGTGGTAGAGGTGCCAGAGGAGCAGCCAGTTCCAGTGGAACTCAGAATCGTACTTATGCTCTAGTGGACCGACAGAATTTGGAGGCTTCTCCTGATGTCATCACAGGTACATTATCCATATTTTCATATAATGTATATGCATTGATTGATCTGGGTTCTACATTGTCATATGTTACTCCATTGATTGCTGCAAAATTTGAAAGAACACCGAAAATATTAACTAAGTCAATTGAAGTATCTACACCAGTTGGTGACTATGTTCTTGCAAAAAGAGTATATCGAAATTGTGTGGTAACTGTGTGTGGTTATGATACACTGGCCGATCTTATTGAACTGGACATGGTGGATTTTGATGTGATAATGGGAATGGATTGGTTGGCTTCTTGTTATGCCATGATAGATTGCCGAGCTAAGAAAGTACATTTTCATTTTCCACAAATGAATGTTCTTGAATGGAAGGGTGATGTAGGGGAACCAAGAGGTAAATTTATTTCCTATCTGAAGGCTAGGAAAATGATATCCAAGGGGTATATGTGCCACTTAGTGAGAGTGCATGATATTGATGCGGAACCACCAACTCCTTATTCAGTTCCAGTGGTCAATGAGTATCTTGATATATTTCCAGAAGATCTTACAGGTTTGCCCCCAGAGCGGGAAATAGAATTTGGTATTGATGTGATTCCAAGCACTCATCCTATCTCTATTCCCCCATATAGAATGGCTCCAGCAGAATTGCGTGAATTGAAGGAGCAATTGAAAGATTTGCTGGACAAGGGATTCATCAGGCCTAGTATGTCCCCATGGGGTGCACCGGTATTATTTGTACGGAAGAAAGACGGCATATTGAGAATGTACATTGACTATTGGCAATTGAATAAGGTAACGATTAAGAACAAATATCTCCTCCCTCGAATTGATGATTTGTTTGATCAGTTACAGGGCGTCAAGTGTTTTTCAAAGATTGACTTGAGGTCCGGTTACCATCAAGTCAGAGTTAGAGAAAAAGATGTACCCAAGACAGCTTCCCGAACACGGTATGACCATTATGAATTTTTAGTTATGTCATTTGGACTAACAAATGCCCCAGATGTGTTCATGGATTTGATGAATAGGGTGTTTAAGCCATTTCTAGACGTGTTCGTGACGGTATTTATAGATGACATCCTGGTTTATTCAAAGTCACAAGAGGACCATGCTAAGCACTTACGGCAGGTGTTACAGATTCTTCGAGAGCGTAAGTTGTATGCAAAGTTCTCTAAATGTGAATTTTGGTTGAAATCCATCGCATTCTTGGGTCACATTGTGTCAGATAAAGGGATATGGGTTGATATGCAAAAGATTGATGCGGTGAAAAATTGGCCAAGGCCTACGACGCCTACGAAAATTCATAGTTTTCTAGGGTTGGCAGGTTATTATCGAAGATTTGTTGAAGGGTTTTCTTCCATTGCTGCACCTTCAACGAAACTTACACACAAGGCAGTCAAATTTCAATGGAATGATGCATGTGAGAAAAGTTTTCAAGAGCTGAAAGATAAATTGACTTCTACATCGGTGTTAGTACTTTCGAAAGGCACCGAAGGTTACGCAGTATATTATGATGCTTTCGAAATTGGTCTAGGGTGTGTATTGATGCAATACGGTAATGTAATAGCATATGCCTCACGACAGTTGTGGCCACACGAGAGAAACTATCCCACACATGATCTTGAATTAGCAGCGCTGGTATTCACTTTAAAGATAAGGCGTCATTATTTGTATGGAGTTCATGTTGACATCTATATTAATCACAAAAGTTTACAGTATATCTTTAAGCAAAAGGAACTCAATTTGAGGCAACAAAGGTGGCTCGAGCGATTGAAAGATTATGATATTGATATCTTATATTATCCAGGAAAAGCAAATGTGGTAGCTGATGCGTTGAGCCGCAAGGCACTGGGAAGCATTAGTGGCCAATTGACAGGAAAGCAAGAGTTAGTCAAAGATCTACATTAATTATCCAGTTTGGGGGTTCGCCTTCTCGAATCCTCAGAGGAAGGAGTTATTGTACAAAATGCAGCCGAATCTTTATTGATAGCTGAGGTAAAAGAGAAGCAGTTTGCGGATCCTATGTTCTTGCAGCTGAAAGAACATGTACATCAGGGTTTGACTAAGGCATTTGATCTTACACAAGAAGGGGTACTTCAATGCCAAGGTAGATTATGTGTACCAGATGTAGATGAGCTGAGGAGACAAATTTTAAAAGAGGCGCATCATTCACGATATTCTATTCATCCGGGAGCTACCAAAATGTACCATGATTTGAAAGAAGTGTATTGGTGGGGAAATATAAAGAAGAACATTGCAGAACTTGTCGCTCAATGCCCGAATTGTCAATAAGTAAAGTTAGAGCATCAGAAACCAGAAGGCTACATGCAATGTATCAATCTTCCAGTCTGGAAGTGGATATGATTAATATGGATTTCATCCCAGGTTTGCCTCGTACACTGCGGAAATTTGATTCTATATGGGTTATAGTTGACAGGCTTACCAAGTCAGCACATTTCCTACCAGTCAAGACCACCTATACAACTGAAGATTATGCAAGATTGTATGTGAAAGAGATAGTACGATTACATGGGATTCCGATCTCCATTATATCAGATAGAGGAGCATAATTTACTGCACATTTTTGGAGATCTTTTCAGCAGAGTTTGGGTACACAAATGAATTTGAGTATGGCTTTCCATCCTCAGGCAGATGGACAAGCAGAACGTACTATCCAAACGCTTGAAGATATGCTACGAGCTTGCACGTTAGATTTTCAAGGCAGTTTGGATGACCATTTCCCTCTTATTGAATTTGCTTACAACAATAGCTATCATTCAAGTATTAAAATGGCACCTTATGAAGCTTTGTATGGAAGGAAATGTAGTTCACCAATCAGATGGTTTGAAGCGGGTGAAACTGCTTTAGTTGGGCCAGATTTTGTTCATCAGGCTATAGAGAAAGTTAAAGTGATCCAACAGTGGCTACAAACAGCCCAAAGTTGACACAAGTCATATGCTGATGTTAGAAGAAGAGGGCTCAAATTCTCCATGGGTGATTGGGTATTTTTGAAGGTGTCACCAATGAAAGGGGTAATGCGGTTCAGAAAGAAAGGAAAATTGAGTCCACGGTATATAGGCCCATACAAAATTATTAGAAGATTTGGGCAAGTTGCGTATGAGTTGGCACTACCCCAAGAACTCTCCTCAGTCCATCAAGTGTTTCATGTCTCAATGCTTCGAAAATGCATAGGGGATCCATCTCGTATTATTCTTGTTGAGGATGTCCAAGTTACGGAAGATCTTACTTATGAGGAGATACCCATTGCGATTCTAGATTGACAAGTAAAGAGGTTGAGGAATAAAGACATAGCTTCCGTAAAGGTACTTTGGCAAAATCAAGAAGTAGAAGAGATTACCTGGGAAGCCGAGGAAATGATGAAGTCCAAGTACCCTCATCTGTTTCAAATGGAAGAGAACGTTCAAGATGCAGGATTGGAACAATAACAAGTAAGTATCTATGAGCATTATGTGTATATGTAAATTTTTGTTAATATAGAGATACATTTGGTGTACATGAGACAATGTTATTAACATTCGAGGACGAATGTTCCTAAGGGGGGAAAAATGTAACACCCCATACCTTCCCGACCCTACTTGATAACCTTGAACCATGTTTAACCTAGGTTCGAGAGCAATAAGTACGTATTTTGCATTGCTATTGATGGAACATTTGATATTGTGCTAGTAGATGTAATTAGACCTTTGTAGTAGGTGATGTTTGTGACTTTGTGGAGAATTTGTGGGGTGAAAAGTGAGGTTTAAGGGACATCCAAGCAAAGGTTCTTAAAGATAAGAGGCAAGCAAAAATTTGGGACTTGAAAGATCCAACCAAATCCGCAAAGAAAAGTCGAAATAAAAAATTAAGTGTGGGGCGCTGCAGGTGGCGTGCCAGGACGCTTTGGCCTGAAATTTTTTTTGGCACAGGCAGAAAGGGGGCTCTCCCAAGGGCGTGCGAGGCCTCCCCTGCATACCTTTCTAAAGCTGGAATTTCAGCTAAGTCTTTAGGGCGCCCGGGGCGTGCCAGGGTGCTTTTTGCCCGATTTCTTCTACGATTATTAGTCTATAAAGAGGATTCTTGGGTTATTATATAAATATTCCATATTGGAAGGACTACGCTTGGACATTGTTGGCATCCAAATTACGTTTTTATCCTTATGCTAAAAATAAACCATGAGTGGCTAGAATCACTTGAACTTGGGATCGAGGCTATGCATATGAGTCTCGTGAGTTGAATATTGTCGTGAAATTTATGGAACTATTTAAAAATGAGGTATATGATCGGTTACACATTGAATTTGGTGGATTAAGTTGACATGTGTTATTGGGCTCAATTTAAAGCCCAAATTGGAACAAAAGACATGGCCCAAGAGGGAAAAATGACCCATTCTTCCATTTGACCAAGCAAACATTGCATTTAATGCCAAGAATTGGCTAAGTATGACTTGAGAGACTATATAAAGGCATCAAAGCTGATTTTTAATTCATTGTGACTTTCATGCCTTTCTAGATATTTCCAAACATATTTCTCTCAACACAAACCCTAAGGCAACTAGTCTCTTTGGTAAAGATCATCACTTTGCAAGCCTTGGTAAGTGCCTACTCATATGGATTAATATATTATATGCTTAATATGGTGTATATATCATGATGGTTATATTGGAAAGGTGTTGAATATGGCACTTTTGCTTTTTGCTAAAAGATGTGCCATCCTTGTGATTTAAAATTGAAAGGAGACTTGAGGTTTGAATGAAAGTGCATGGTGTGGATGAGATACTAACATGTATGGTGTGATTATGTTCCTTACAATTTTATTTTTTGATGCATATAATTTGTGGGATTGTTGTTGATATGTTGTTATGAAATATATTGAGGTGATTTGATAGAATAATTGTGACGTGGTGCTAATGAAGAAGTGTAAAGGTTAAGGGTGATATCGAAATGCTATTGGTTTATGATGTATTGGTCAACGTATGGAATGTTGTGGTATTGATGGTATGATAATTTCATAAAAGGTATTGTCAAGGGTGAAATGACGTTATGAGGCAATTATGTAACTCGTTGTCGTTTTATGCACTTGTAAGGTAGTTGGTTGTTAACGTAAGCTCCGTTATGCACTTGTGTTGTAGAGTGAAACGTAAAGAAGGAGCTGTACTATTGTGTTCACATTTAGGATTGTATATTCGTATTGGTAAGATAAGGTATGTAAGGTTACTCTTTCCGTATCCTTCTGCAGCATGTAGTATTCACCTTGTTATTGTACTTACTCATTTCCGAAATGTGCTAAGGTATCTCATTTCAGGTTATCACCTATTGTTAATCACATATATCTTATTCTTTGACCTATTGTTATTCATGTGTCACATAATGGTGAACATGATTCCAAGTTCCAATAATGTTACATTCAAAAGTTCCAATGATGACATAATCATCGAATGAACTATTTAAAAGATTTAAGAAGTGAGGTAATGAAGTCTCTATTCTTGGATGGTTTCCCAGGGGTTAAAATACCTAGCATGGTCGATCCCAATATCTCGGGTGGTATCCCAGGGGAGAAAAGAAAACCTAGCATGGGTCAATCCCGCTACCACGGGTGTTATCCCAGGGGCAAAAGAAGAGCCTAGCATGGGTCGATCCCAAAAACTGTTGATTACCCACTGATCAACATGGGGCCCGAGCATTGTAAGAATGGAAAGATGAGTAGTGAATGAAGAAGTGAGTGATGAATGAATGAATGAGAGTAAAAGTAAAGAAAGTAATCCACGTAATGTATATATTTCCATACATATAGAATGGTGACTTATACATATTGGTTATTCACTTATTTTTTATTCCATTGAAGTATATATGTATCATATAGTTTCTTATGGCCTTACATGCTCAGTACATTCTTTGTACTGACGTCCCTTGTGGGACTTACCTTACTTGGTGCAGGTACAGGTACTAGTAGACCTCCACCGTAAGTTGCGGGTCATCTACTGATCTTTGGTGAGCTCCAGTTGGTTCGGGGCTTTCCGAGTCACATTTGTACATTGGTTTTTGTATTGTAAATGTTATGTAAAATGGGGACTTGTACCGAATTTAGGTTGGTTATGTATGTGCTTCTGTTAGAGGCTTTTGTAGACATATATGGGTATATGAATGTAAGAAATGTATGTCCATTTTGACTTGATGGCCCTAACGGCCAAGTTTCACGTATGTATGTATCACATGTTCCATGATTTCCGCTATTAGCATTTTATGTATTTATGTGGTGGTGATGTTTCTTATGGCATGCATATGAATGGACATGAGTAAAGATTGGTTCTCTCGGGCCTTATCGGCATCGGGTGCCAGTCCGCCCCGTTGGAATTCGGGTCGTGACAGATAATGACACTTAGGTGTATAAATGCGCCCAAGCACACCACCCCACACTTAAAGCCTTGTTCGTCCTCAAACAACTCTTTACATTAACCGCCATCAAGTAAAAATCTATAATCACTACTTGATGTAAGACACTAAACCTAGAAATACAACGACTACATGAATAGCAAGTTCAACATTAAGCATGTCACATTCCAATTGAAAACATATGAATACTACTCCAAGACTTCCTAGCCTCAAGAATTGATTCTACCAAGTTGAAAAACTCATGCACATTACTTAACAAAGAGGTCATATAAGTCACCTATCCATCATTAAACATGCTCCCTCACCACAAAAGTGTCACCTATAGTCACTCAAAAATATGCAATGTATCACAAGAATGGGTGTAAGAATCAAATTTCGCTCACTCTCACAAAGAATTCACATGCTACAAAAGATGAACCATAAGCTTGCCCTTAGTGTATTACTTCACTAATATCAGAATAGCATAACTCAAGATCAAGTAGGACTTAAAGGGTTGTAATGTAGGCTATGGGATGGGTAGGAACTATTCTGGCCAGTAATAGTGACTAACTTTCCCAAGCGCTTTAATACACTACACTTTACATCAAACTCATCTCCAATAAACCTATTTTTCACAACTTTTATCTTCCCATGTCTTTTTTATTTTGCCCTATCTCTTTAATCTAGCTTACACATCTTTAGTGGGGAGTATTTTCTATCAACACATGATTCACTTTTTTTGATTAATCATTCTTTCATTACATTCTCCCTACCAATAACATATAAACTTTTTAACACACCAAAAGCTCTTTCCTTGGGGCATCTCTTTCACATTTCCCTTCTTCAATTTTACACTCCTTAACATCTTAATTTTTTAACTAAAGCGCTTAGGATTTTTGGATCAAATTATGGACAATTGAAAGAAAAGGAGTAAGCTATATATAAGGCTACCAAAGAATAGACTAAAGGCTCAATGGGGCTAACTAAGATAATACATAAAGGGTAGATAAGGCAGGTATAAAACATGGTTGTCAAAGAAATGCGCATATTATCTATTAAACTCAACATTTTTTATTTCATTTTGCAAACACATCGGACAAGTTCTAGACATCACTATGCAAACATGGAATATAACAAAAACCTCAACACACATGGCACATGCTTAAATCAAGATGAATCCTTATAGACTCTCAACCAAGCAATTATAAGAATTTAAATTTAAGCCAACATCACACAAGAGTCAGATAAAAGAGCCTACGTGTCTCATAGAAGTCATTCAATTTTTCACAACATGCCTTTGAATTCAACATCAACTTTCATCAAGTAATCATGTGTAGCACCCAGTAAGAGAATCAAATGACAAAACATTTAAAATTTATTCCTAAAAATCAAAAAGGATACTAAGTTCAAAGGGCTCTCCCTTTGAAAAGAACCAAAAAGAAAAATCGAAGGGTGGGTGAAGTGTGCTTCTACTAAATTACAAAACAAAAAAAACTAAAAATAACCAGAGATAAAATCTTTTTGTAATTTTTTAAATTTAGTCAAAACTTGCAAATAAATAAAGTAGAAATCCTACTGCACACTTCAACCTAAACAAATCGAAAGATTCCCCACCCCACACTTAAAATCACACTTTATCCCTAAAGTATAAATAAAAGAATAAGGATTAGAATTACTCTCTGAAGCCTCTAGGCCTAGCTAGTAGCATTATGTCTATCAAAGAGGAGGACCCCATTTTTTGTCTTTTCCATGCTTCTTAGCTCAGATTTAGGGTACATCAGACTTCCCCTCAACCTGTAAACATGAAATACTACAAAAACAAAGGTGATACTAAAAGAAATAAAAAAATAAAAACAAACTACTTACTAAATGTTGGGTTACCTCACACAATCGCCTGATTTAACATCGCGGCATGATGCATCAACTTTTTTCTACACCTTAAGGATTTGAATTTCACCCCCAACTTTGCATCCATATTTTTTGTTTAATCATAGGGTGGTGGTATAAAGATGAAGGAACCAAGTAATGGATGGTGCATGTTAAGCTTCTTGGCCCTAAAGTGAGGCATATTATTATATTGCTTGTCTAGTGTAAATTTAAGAATATAGGATTCTTGTTCCTCATCTACACACTCCTCCATTAGTTCAGATGACTCAAAAGATATGTCATCATCTAAACATAATGTAGAAAAGTTCTTTGAATAAGACTCAACACATCACACTTTCAAACATACACCATCCACAATATGCTCAATCTTATTCACCTTCTCAATGCCAGCATTAACCAAAGAATGGTAGTTGAATGGTTGAAATTCTTCTTCCCTCTTCACATAATGGCTAGTCTCTGCAACTGTTGATGATTGGACATCAAACATCTCAATCTTTTTCATCAACTGAATATTCAAGTCACAGATATCTAAGCCAAATTGAGCTATCTCTAAAATAAGCTCATCTCTCCCCTCTGTTAATTGGGTTGCCATGGTTGTGAAACCATCCTAGAGATACTCATGAATTTTTATTTCCAGAGCTCGCTCCATTATCCAATCATCATTTGCTTCCCTACCAACATCACAAATAACAGATATATCATAATAGAGGTTCAGGGGAGGGGAATAACAATTTGGAAAATTAGTCCAATGGCTATCCCGACCACCACACATCTGACATATATTCAATCCAAAAGATTGCATAGGTGCGCACAACCCTCTCACCTGAACATCATGAAAATTACCATCTAAGTGTGATCCTCCACAAAAACAACAAGAATTGTCATCATTCAACCACCAATTATCGTAAGCTGACATTGTAACGACCTAATCTGTTGTTATTAGAAATCACCTTAGGGTTAGTGTAGGTCCAAAAATTATCAGAATGATATTCAAAAATATATGCGGAGTAATAAATTTTTAAATGTGGGGACTTAAAAACTATTGGGGGTCTGGCTGATGTCATTCCATTATAGTGGTATTTTGTTTTGCTATAGTGGTACCACTATAGCTATAGACTGACCGCAATTATGGTATGACGCGACCAGTATAGGGTAAAAGATGGGTTTTATTTCCTTCTACTCATTAACTGACATAGAAGCATGAGAGGCTTCCCAAAAACCCTAAAACTTACCTCCCAAGACTCAAAGTAATAGAAGAAGAAGGAAAGGGTTCATATGGGTGCAAACCCATGGATTTTTTAGGGTCAATACGTTCGAGGTATCGACTACAGGCTAGGGTTTCACTTGGTTTGTCCTTTTGTCTAATGTATGACATCTAGGTAAGATAAAGTTTAAATTGAGTAGCTTGATTCAGCTTTAAGAGCATGATTATAACATAAGCAAATAAGAGATTCCATGTTTAGTCCTTTGGGCATGACGTCGGGATAGTTAAAATTGGGTAAGGGTCGGGGAAAGCATTGCTTGGGCTGGTTGTGCACCTTATCATTTTTATGTTATAAATGTGTTATAGTTAAATGGCTTATGGTTCTATATTTATTCTTCCCAGAGACTCTAAGGTACAAGCCTTGAGAGGGTGTTAGGGGTAGCGATTGGGAGTGCTATGACTAAATTCCTGACCAGGAGAGTGGGGGATGGTTTATGGTTTAATCCCACTTGAAGTGTGATCATTTGATGCATGTTGTTTGGTGGTCAATTCAGTTACTTAACTTGTTTATGGTTTACCTATCTTTATTGTTGACATGTGAACTGTTCTGGTATTAGGAACATTTCCACGGGATATTGGTGAAACAATGTTGGTAGACATTTATGTCTGGGGTTTTAGTATATGAACTATAATTATTCCCTGCAGGTCATGTCTAGAGGGTGGATGCATCAGCCATAGCGTGTATGTATGAGGGTCAGGTGAGTTTGACGATCCCCTGAGTGGATCGAGGCAAACATTTATATATGGTTATGTTTGGAATCCTTGCATTGTCTGGTATAGGTCATATATTTGGGAATGTGCATCATAGAGTCTTGGCATATTGACATCGATCTTGGAATTAAATATGATCCTTCAAATGGTAATTATGAAATTGATTTCTATGTTGTATTCAAATACCTGGAATGTCGTGTTGACTTGGCTATGGTTTGATTTAGCCAACTATCTATTGTGATGGTCCCTTTAGCTTATCTTGACTTAATAATATATGATAACTTATTGGTGTTGCCTCTTTGATGCCATTTGCAATTATGTGTTGAATGTATAATGTGTAAGCATGGTTAACTTGTCGTGTTGTATCTAATGTAGCGAGTATTTGGTGTATAGTATATTTTACACCGTGGTAAGTGTCCAAACTTTTTAGTGCATCAGGAAGCGGAATGACCAAGTAGGTAGGTGTTGGGGTAAGAAGTCTTACACTAGTAGGATAGGAACAAAGCCAAGTATAGGTTAAAAGAGGAATCTCGACCTAGCCTTTTGAGTCGATGGATAGGTTACATGTCCGGGCAAGTCTTCTCAGGTTCTGCTATGTGATTTACTATCTTATTAAAGGTTTGGCCTTAGACTTTCTTGTTATAGTTGTCTTTACAGCAAAAGTAATCTCCAGTGTAGAGACAAACTTAATATTTGGTGGTGGTAGGGTCATAAGGGTACAATGTCATAATTAGGTTTTCAGAATTACAGCTTGTCTAAAAAGGGGTTAAGGGGTCAGGGGGTAGCCCTACGTGTTAAGTGAAGGCATGCTTCTTTTGAATATTTGTGTTATATTCATGTAATCCAATTCGGGTCAACCGATGAGTCTTACCAGTACGTGTGGTTTGTACTGATGCTACTCTTGCTATACCCTTTTTGGGGTATAGTATTTTACAGGATTTGGTGTTGGTTTCTTGACTGTTATGGTAGTGATCATCCAACAGCTCCCACTTACTCATTCATGGTGGAATATGGGTCATGGTTATTTCTTCCTTTTATAGTGGCTCTTGTACCTGTTTAGATTAGATCCTAGGGTAGTTTATTTCCTCATTATTGATTGAATCATGTAATAGTTGGTTAATGTAAAATCAAAGACTTTTGCATATTGGATTTAAGGTGTTCTCCTATCAAGTGGATTAGAGTAGGTGTCCTCATGATCCGGCTATTTGGGTCATGACAATTTGGTATCAGAGTCTAGGATAGATCGGGAAACTATGAGGTATTATAGGAAACTATTTAATTTCTTTCTTTCCTCTTGTACGCTCGTTCAGTTGTTTTATGGATTGAGTCTAATTGGTATCTCTCAATCCCAATTGGTATCTTAGCTAGGAAAGTAAATGTCACTTGAATCTATTGGAAAGGATGTAAGCGACGCAAATTGGAACTAAGAAGGTTCTAATTGGTATCTGGCCCTCCGAGCTATTTAAGCATATATTAGAAACCCACTTGGGGTCGTCACCTGTATAGTTAGGTGTGGTGTTACAAAGGCATGGAAATGTAACTTTGACTTTGTCTTCCTCTTCTTTCATATGTGGTAATCATGGTTGTCTAATTGATTTGAACCTATGCTCTTTGATTGCTTGAATTAGTTTAAATTTATACCATATACATGTTGTAAATTATCGTGTGTTGTGTTGTGTGGTGGTAGATTAACTTTGCACTACGTCTATACTATTGTGCTATGGTGTATAAGGGTTTAAGCTGGTGCTTAGGGACTTGTGGTTGATGTTGAACACTGAAAAAACTTATGCTAAGACTAGTTAAAATGTAGGGAAATTGCGTGGTTAACTTGTGGTTTACGATTCCATAAATGCATTATATGTAGTGCTTAAGCCTGCCTCCAACTGGATACCATGGATTGGGGGCTGGGACTGGGAGTGAGCGGTATCACCATCATCGTCCTCATCAATACCAGGGCCTTCTCTTTGGCCATGCTACTCCCTGCCTCGCCAGACTTTCTTTTCTTACTATTTTGGGACCAGGGTGCTCTCACTAAGAGAGGGTGAAAGGGGATCTCCATCTCTTCCACCATATCATTAGGCTCCTCCGGGACCCCTGCCCGTCTGCATAGCTCCAACACTAAACCCGACAGAAAAGGACCCTTCTTAGGACCCCAATAGAAGTCCTTCCACTCCATCAATATTTGTTCCCCACCTTCAGCTGGATCCCCCTAGTAGTGCAGGACACCACCAAGGCCCGAGTATAAGTCATGTCCGTGGTATTATTGGACGGACGGATCCTCCAGGTCATCAGTTTTATCCATCTCCTAGCATTGTCCAAAAAGTTGGCGTCAGTGGCACCCTAAGTAGTGTGAAAGTATACCCGGTCCTAAAACTCTTCTAGGATCAGTGTGTCCCTCAACCATTCCATGCCTATCTGCTGGGCCTTAGCTATATTGTAAAAATTAAAGACATGGAGGATGCTGACGTCCACTCCATCGAATGCAGATAGTGGGCTTCAGGGAATCCCAAGGCATGGTGGAGAGGATGGAAAGGAACTCTCGCATCTAAGTCACAACCTCATCAGGGGGAGCTTCCACTAATGGGCCCTATCTAAACTCCTGCAGTCGGTTGTCAAACTTCGATGCCTTCTGCTCTACGTTTTTCATGTAGAAGCCCCACTCAAAGAAAATCCCCATCCTACGGTACTCTCGAAATCACTCCCAATAAGCCGCGTCAGGGAATCTCTCATAGGCAGGGGCATTGGCTTGGTTGTCAGTCATGATTCGTATAAACCTACATGTGACCAAGGAAAATTGTTAGAAATCTTTACACATCTGCTGGGATCAAAAAAAATTTCAAAAGAAAAAATTACCAGCTGAGCTGGAATGCCACTGCCTGCGGCCTTACCGCTATAGCGGCGCTGCTATAGTGGTACCGCTATAGTGGTTTACCGCTATAGCGGTCTTCATCTTACTCAGTGGGAAGGGGTGCAACAATAGCATCTTTGGCCCAATTTCTCTGATTTTCAATTTATAACTCAGATCAGTAGTCCAACAATGTTCAAAAACTAATCTTTACGAAAATTTAGGAGTGATAACTCCTAAATCATGCCTAAATCACCAATTCAAAGTGAAGAAGACCCTTCAAATTCTCTACTATCTTAGGCCCATTAAGGCCGTAAACTTCGAGTTTCCTACACCCAGAATGCAATGGGAATGTTGTGAACATAAGGGAAACATCCATGCTTCAGAAATTCAACATTACCAAGCCAAATTTTTGAAATTTCAAAAATCTCTGTAACCTCCTATTTTCAACTTAAATTCTAGCCTACGACATGTAATTTCGCGTGTAGTAAAGTATTAAGAAGTGATAAAGTTGAGTGTTACCTATTTCCAATGACGGCAATAAAGTGATCGGGGAGGGGAGAGTAAATTTCTTTGAGTGAGAGGGGGGAAATAATAATTGAACATCTCCTCCCCCCTCTATATTCTGTTTGGGATCGCTATAGCAGAGTGACAACTGTTATAGTTGTTGGTGACCGCTATAGAGAAGACCCGTGAATTCTGCAAAATTTAAAGTTCCAATCCTTTAACACTTCATCCAAGATGCACAGTTCAAATCGTTCCAAGGTTTTCTTGACCTTCAGGGAGGAAATTTTGTAGTTGCATTATAATCATTCTGGTGTGAAAATCCTTTTTGGGGAGGTCGGTGCTAGGTTCGTGACTTATGCAGTTAGTAGAACCAAGGTCTAAGCAGTTGTGGTGCGTTAAGTTTGTGGGTTAGTTCAAAAATTTGAACTAGGATTCGGAAGCTAGTGGTAGCATCTCATGACCCAACAATGGTATGTCCTGATTTCAATAATCCAAACTCGACTCATCCATTCTTTGATCATTCGAGGATAAATGATAGGTAAATTGGTATCTGTTGTAATAACGTAATCCGTCGTTATTAGAAATCACCTTGGGGTTAGTGTGGGTCCAAAACTTATCAAAATGATATTCAAAAATGTATGCGGGGCCACAACTTTTAAAATATAGGGACTTAAAACTGTTGGGGGTTGGGCTGACATCATTTCGTTATAGCGGTATTTATTCTGCTATAGCGGTAAACTGATTGCTATAGCTGTGTGACGCGACCAGTATAAGGTAAAAGATGGGTTTTATTTCCTTTTTCTCATTAACTGACACAGAAGAATGCGAGGCTTCCTAAAAACCCTAAACATTACCTCCCAAACCTCAAAGCCATAGAAGGAGGAGGAAAGGGTTCGTATGGGTGCAAACCCATAGATTTTTGGGGGTCAATGCATTCGTGGGATCGACTACAGGCTAGGATTTCACTTGGTTCATTCTTTCATCAGCTGGATAACATCTAGGTAAGCTAAGTTTTAAATTGAGTATCTTGACTTGGGTTAGAGAGCATAATTATAACATAGGTGGATGGGAGATTCCATGTTTAGGCCTTCGGGCACGACGTCGGGATGGTTAAATTGGCTAAGGGTCAGGGAAAGCCCAATACGATGGTTAAATTGGCTATGGGTCGGGGAAAGCATTGATTAGGCTGGTTATACACCTTATCATGTTTATATTACGTATGTGTTATAGTTGAATGGTTTATGGTTGTATATTTATCCATGGGGTGACTATTTACACCATTTATGGTGATAGGAATTCTTCCCGGAGAATCTAAGGTAGAAGCCTTAAGAGGGTGTTAGGGGTAGCGATTGGGTGTGCTATGACTAAAGTCCTGACCGGGAGAGTGGGGGATGGTTTATGGTTTAATCCCACTTGTTATTACATGTTCATGTTACTACTTGAAGTTCGATCGGTTGATGCATGTTGTTTGATGGTTAATGCAATTACTTAACTTGTTTATGGTTTACCTATCTTTATTATTGACATATGAAGTGTTCTGGTATTGGGAACGTTTCCATGATATATTGGTGAAATAAGGTTGGCATATATTTATGTCTTGGATTTTAGTACGTGGACGGTAATTGTCCCCTGCAGGTCATGTCTAGAGGGTGGATGCATCACCCATAGCGTGTATGTATGAGGGTCAGGTGAGTTTGACGATCTCCTGAGTAGACCGGGGCATACATTTATATGTGGTTATGTTTAGGATCCTTGCATGGTCCGATATAGGTCATATATTTATGAATGTGCATCATGGAGTCTTGGCATGTTGACATCAATCTTGGAATTAAATATGATCCTTCAACTGGTATTTATGAAATGGATTTTTATGTTGTATTGGAATGCCCTGGAATTTCGTGTTGACTTGGTTATGGTTTGATTTAGCCAACTATCTGTTGTGATGGTCCCTGTAGCTTATCTTGACTTAGTGGTATGTAGTGACTTGTTGGTATTGCCTCTTTGATGCCATTTACAATTATGTGCAGAATGTATAATGTGTAACCATTGTCAAATTGTCATGTTGTATCTTACATAGTTGGTATTCGGTGCGTAGTATATTTTCCACCTTGGTAAGTATCTGAACTTGTTAGTGCATCGGGTAGCAGAATGACCAAGTAGGTAGGGGTTGGGGTAAGGAGTCTTATGCTAGCAGGATAGGGATAAGGTCGGGTGTGGGTTAAGGAGGAATCTCAACCTAGCCTTTCGGGTCGAAGGACAAGTTACATGTTCGGGCAAGTCTTCGTAGGGTCTGCTATGCGATTTACCATCTTATTAAAAGTTCAGACTTAGGCTTTCCTATTATAGTTATCTTTCCGGCCAAGGTAATTTTCGGTGTAGAGACAAACTTAGTATTTGATGGTGGTAGGGTCATAAGGGTGCGGTGTCATAATTGGGGTTTCGGAATTAGAGCTTGCCTAAAAAGGGGTGAAGGGTGCCAGGGGAAGGGGGTATCCCTAAGTGTTAGGTGAAGGCATGCTTCTTTTGAATATTTGTGTTTTATTCATGTAATCCAATTCAAGTCAACCGATGAGGCTTACCAGTACGTGTGGTTTGTACTGATGTTACTCTTGCTATACCCTTTTTGGGGTATAGTCTTTTGCAAGATTCTGTGTTGGTTTCTTAACTGTTGCGGTAGTGATCATCCAGCAGCTCCCACTTACTCATTCATAGTTGAAGCTAGGTCATTTTTATTTCATCCTTTTATAGTGGCTCTTGTACCTGTTTAGACTAGATCCTAGGGTATTTTATTTCCTCATTGTTGATTGAATCATGTAATAAGTTGGTTACTGTAAAATCAAAGACTTCCACATATTGGATTTAAATGGCTTCTCCTATCTAGATGGATTAGAGTAGGTGCCTGCCCTCACGATCCGGCCATCTGGGTCGTGACAGACATATTGAGAAGATTGATAAAAAAGTAAAACAAAAATTTGTACAAAGATAAACTACATACAACTCAAACAAATAAAAAGAAGAAGTCTAATCTAGATAAACAATTAACACCAAAGTCCCCGACAACGGCGTAAAAAACTTGTTGCGTCCAAATGCATACGCAAGTGTACGTGGTCGTACAGGTAATATAGTGGATCTTTAAGATCCGAACATCGAACCCACAGGGACTTGTCGTTTAACTATTGACTAGACTAAACTAGTTCTTGATTATTTATTTAAGCGGTGGAATATAGAGATATGATGGTTTGAAAGTATAAACGAACTATGAACTAAACTAATAACTTGGGGTATGAACAATAACAAGGAGGATTCTAGGGTCAAGACATACTTCACAATCATGCATAGTTATGGTTTCTAGCCAGTGTCGGTGTTCATCGTGATTGTTGATCTACGTGATTGATATTATTACTTGGGAATGTTCATCCTCTAAGTCATCTACCCTAATTAATATCACAACTACATTGTTGAGCAGGGATGTGAATATTTAACGGATGCATTAAGATATCTTCCCATTTCATTAACCAAGTGGGGCGTTTAGGTATATCTCTATCCTAACCGCAAATCATCCTTTAACAATTAGACCCTAAACAATTAAAGATAAGATCCACACTCCCTACGTTCTTTGTTCCATCCCTCCACTCCTATGGTCAATTCATTTTGAGACTTGTATTTATCCTAAAGTTCATGACTCTTTAGAATAGTAAAGCAATAACGCAAGAACAATCACATGACATGATAAACATATAAATCAAACTATAAAACCATAATTAAGCAATCATGTTGTAGCCTCAAACCTAGAAATAGGGTGTTTAGCCACAAATAGGTTTACAAATAATCACCATTAATGAATTCATAAAGTAAAACTACAAGAAAGAAAAGTTAAAGAACCAAGAACCCTAGTTTGAGCTCCTTGATGTCTTGTCTACTCCCCAATTAGAGTGTGCTGCCAAAGATGTGTGTAAATGTGTCTAATTACTCCTTTTATAGCCCAAAATTTCGTTCATAATAATCCCCACACTAAAATATACACATTAACCCCTTTGCCCTCACTTAAAATAGGTAGAAAACCAAATCCTAGTCGATTTAGGAGTGTGTGTGTGTTAATTTCGTGTTGTGGACTTCCCTACGTGTTGCCCACTCCTTTGTAGTGTTTTAAGATGTTTATATAGCCTCCAAGTCTTCCAAACCAAGTACTATATGTATTAGGAACAAGAACCACACGTTTCCTACTCAAACTAGGACTTTAGGGCCAACTTTGCCCGCTTGTAGGAGTTGTGCGTCGCGGAGTTAGTTGGATGGAGTGGGGGGTGCGATGTATGAATAGTTACTAAGAAATTCCAGTATATCAATGAATAGTTACTGAGAAATTCCAGTAGATCAATCAATATATAGGGGACGCTCATGGCGGGGATCCATGGATAAGATTCGCGGCGTGGAGGAGATATCATTTGGGCACAATTTCACCGGGTTTTATCCCTTATTGCCCGTCAAACTTCCTCCTTGTTCCATCATCCATTGTAGCTCATTTGCAGCTTCAAATGTCACCCAAATATCCTCCATTAGTCTCCTGCACATTCTCATATAAACCATTAGAGAGTGGTTTAAGCTCAACGAAATCACTCGAGAATAAGCACAACTCAAGCTTGGTTTGACTAGCTAACTCATCTAGCCTTGCCTTTGTTGTTTTTACTCTAGAATTGATTCAAATGCACCTTAAACCACCTAAACATGATTATTAGAACATAAATACACCAATATCACTAATTATTCACGTAAGCACGCTATGTTATCCTCAAAACTAAGATAAATGCGCATAGATAATGATACTTAGGTGTATAAATGCACCTAAGATCATTTAACATGAATGTTGTTGTCTGAGAATCATCGATTTAATTTTATTTCCATCTATCGAGTTATTTATTTCTTCTTGATTGTAATTATTCATTTTCTTGAACGCCTTACGAATACTATCTAGAGCTTGTTTGTTGGACTTGAAAAAGAAAACTACAAGTGTAAAAAGAAGAAACATGGCTAGTTTGAGAACCTTATAGGTAAAGGAAATCGATTCACTATAGAGGATAGAAATATACCTTATGGCCTAGTTTAGTTGATACAAAAGAGAAATCACATGTACTTCACTATTGATTGACAACAATATATGCATTAGGAATAGTCGAGAAGGCTTAGAGTTGTTGGAAAAACACTCAATATAGCTAAAACCATCTTGCAACTAGTAACTCAGAAAATCAAATTAGGCGTATGATTGGATAGGTCAATTGTATTGTCAAAATACCACAATTCTGTATCATTTCCCTCAACTGAATGACAAAATACGAATTCTCTAGCTTATTTACAATTGTTATTTATTTATATTAAAACTTAAATACTATCAATTATTTGTGTCACGCCTCAAATCCCATTGGGGCGGACAGGCACCCGTAGCCGTAAAGGCCCGAGAGAACCAACCTACGATCATATACTTCCTATGCATGTAATTTAGCTAACAAATGTGCTGTAGTGTATGGACATGATGTATCGATAAAGTAAACCGGGTAGGTAAGTACAAAATAGATATACAGGACTTGGTCGTTGGGGCCGCAACTTCTAAGAGACAAGACACTACCATGCTTGACTTTACATTGTCTACAACGCCTCTAAAAGATACATAGACTTAGTTAAGGTCGGGATAGGTCCCCGCCTTACACCTAACTACTACACGATACCAAAAATATATACAACAGACTTGGAAAGCCCCGAATCAACCTGGGCTCACCAATAGCCTTTAGATGTCCTGTAATCCTACTGGAGAGATCTACTAGCTCCTGTGCCTGCACCATGAAAGGTAGGTCCCCCAAGAGGGACGTCAGTACGAAAGAATGTACTGAGTATATAAGGCAAAAATAACTGTACATAATACAAGAGCTCAAATGAAATCAGGTACAAGTGAATAGGTAATGCTACTAAACCACCATCTGCCGGTATCTGTGGAACCATGTATATTACATTCATTTCTTTCCTTTTTCCTTTATAATCTTGATAAGCCATGCCATATACATACCCAACTGATCAGTGGTAAATAATCTGGGATTGGCCCATGCTAGGCTTTCGCCCCTGGTGCTGCCACCCATAAATAATAAATCAGGATCGGCTCGAGCTAGGCTTTCGCCCCTAGAGCTACCACCCGTACAACCATATCGAGTTGCTTAATGTGTTTAATCTTCGAAGTTGTTATATTGGTGGTTATAAAATTATTGAATATTTTTGGAACAACAAAAGAGAACACCTGGAACTTGATAATAAACATGTATTGAGGTACTTTAGAACATTTCGGAGTGGAAACAAGGTCATTAACTATGTGGACAGTATGCGATGCCAAAGGATACGGAAAAGAGTAACCTTACATACCTTATATTCCCACCACATGAATACAACAATTGAGCTCCTTTTTTATGTGTTACTCTATATCACAAGTACGTAACGAGGCTAACATTAAAAGCTAATTACATTACAAGTTTGCAAGACGGTAATTAGTTACTTAACGGGAAGAAAAAACCGTCCAACCTCCTAAACACATGGTGTATCACTCCCCACTTCTTATATTGACATATAAATTTATTTCACCCTCTTAAACTATAACTTACTGCCTTGCCAAGACAACACCACCAAAACAGTCCACAAACCAACATAAATATTACAAACCGATAAGATTTCCCACCAAGTTCATACTTCACATTTTTACCACAATGCAACTCCACAGATTTATTCCATCGAGTCACATAAATAACTTCAAAAACAATATACCAAAAACAGTCCACACTATTTCAGAATTCACTTTAACATAACAAGAAAGTATTCTCTTTTTACTATACCAAACGTTCCATATACAAACACATATAAACATGTCCACCAAGCCATACATAAAAGGAATGAATTAGGGACATAAACACACATTAATATACTGAAATTTCATCCTTCTAAACTAATTTCCTCAAGACCTTAAGTCCCTTTTCAAGTTTAAACCACAAGAAGGCAAATCCTTTAGCCACTAAGCAAAAGTGGACTGCTACATATAAAGTGGACTGCCTTATACCTTTTAAACATCACCAACTTGATTTACACAGCCTCTTTTGAATATACTACATTAAACTATAAGGGTAAACACTTACCAAGGCTTGCAAAGAGGAGGATTTTGTCCAAAGGGGCGGTTGGTTAGGGTTTGAGAGAGGAGAGAGTATTTCTTTGAAAATCTATAATTTTGCAAGTGAAATATGTTGAAAATGAGCTGAATTTCAGCCTTATATACCCCCCTTTCCACCGCCTCTCTATGGTCCAATCTTAGCCAAACTTTTGGTCAAAAAATCCAAGTAGATGATGTATTCACTTGGTCCATTCTTACATGGATCATATCCTTTTGGGCCCATTCTTATTTACTTAATTTGGGCCTCAATTAAGTCCATAAACATGTGCTGTATTTCAGCCCATTCATCTTTAGGAGACGATTCACCTACTATCTCTAATTTAAATACTTCCATCAATGTTAAGGTAGTCACATAAGTTCGGAAATGTACAGGGTGTTATGGTATAGGGTGTTATACTTGCCTAAATAAAATAGTAAGTCCATTACCTATTACCACAAAGCCTTACCAAGTTTCATATAAGTAGAATTATTGTATATAAAAAAAATACGGGTGTTACATCCTTCCCCCCTTAGGAACATCCGTCCTCGAATGTTAGTAACAGTATCCAATCTAAACAAGTTCAAGCCTAAGTTTTAAATCTTCATGTTACCACATACACATAATACCTATAAATACTTACTTGTTATTGCTCCAATTCAGCATCTTGGACTTTCTCTTCGGTTTGAAATAAATGCGGGTACATAGACTTCATCATGTCCTTAGCTTCCCATGTGATTTCATCTACCTGCTGGTTCCTCCAAAGCACTTTTACGGAAGCTACTTCTTTATTTATTAACCTCTTAACTTGTCGATCCAGAATAGCAATAGGTACTTCTTCATAGGTGAGATCTTTCGTAACTTGTATATCGTCAGCAGGAGCAATACGAGATGGATCTCCTATGTATTTTTAAAGCATTCAGACATGAAACACTGGATGAACTGTAGAGAGTTCTTGGGGTATCTCCAATTCATATGCTACTTGGCCAAATCTTCGGATAATCTTATATGGACCTATATAACGCGGACTAAGCTTTCCTTTTTTTCCAAATCTCATTACCCCTTTTATCGGTGATACTTTCAAGAATACCCAATCACCTACTCTAGCCCCCTTCTTCTAACATCAGCATATGATTTGTGTCGACTTTGGGCTGTTCCTAGTTGTTGTTGTATCACCTTAACCTTTTCCATGGCTTGATGAACAAGATCTGGTCCAAATAAAACAGTCTCACCTACTTCAAACCAACCAATCGGTGACCTATATTTTCTCCCGTATAAGGATTCATAAGGCGCCATCTTTATACTTGAATGATAGCTATTATTGTAGGCGAACTCAACAAGAGATAAATGATCATCCCAACTACCTTTAAAGTCCAACACCCAAGCTCGTAGCATATCTTCAAGTGTTTGTATGGTACGCTCTGCCTGTCCATCCGTATGAGGATGAAAAGTTGTACTTAAATTCATTTGTGTACCCAAAATCCTCTGAAAAGACTTCAAGAAATTTGCAGTAAATTGAGCTCCCATGTCCGATATAATGGAGATTGGAATTCCGTGCAATCGAACTATCTCTTTAATATACAATCTCATATACTCTTCAGTTGTGTAAGTAGTCTTAACCGGTAGGAAGTGTGCTGATTTGGTAAGTTTGTCAACTATCACCCATATGGAATCAAATTTTCAAAATGTACGAGGCAAACCAGTGATGAAATCTATGTTAATCATGTCCCACTTCCAAACTGAAAGATCCATACATTGCATATAACCTCCAGGCTTCTGATACTTTACTTTTACTTGTTGAAAATTTGGACATTGGGCTACGAATTCTGCAATGTTCTTTTTCATGTTACCCCACCAATACACTCCTTTCAAATCATGGTACATTTTGGTTGATCTCGGGTGAGCAGAATACCTTGCATGATTTGCTCATTTTTCTCAGCTCATCTACATTAGGTACACACAAACTATTTTGGCACTGAAGTACTCCCTCTTGCGTAAGATCAAATGCCTTTGTCAGACCTTGTTGCACATTCTTCTTCAGCTGTAATAAATAGGATCCGCATACTGCTTTTCTTTTACTTCAATTACTAACGAGGATTCTGCCACATTTTGCACAATAACTCCTTCATTTGGAGTTTTGTGAAGGTGAACCCCTAAGCTAGCTAGTTGATGTAGATCTTTGATTATCCCTTGTCTTTCTCTGGACTGGCCATGAGTGCTCCCCATTGCCTTATGACTTAATGCATCAGCTACCACATTTTCTTTCCCCGGATGATATAAAATATCAATGTCATAATCTTTTAATAGTTCAAGCCACCTTCGCTGCCTCAGATTTAGGTCCTTCTGCTTAAAGATATATTGCAAACTCTTATGGTCGGTATATATGTCAACATGAACCCCATACAAATAGTGGCACCATATCTTTAAAGCAAATATTACTGCTGCTAGCTCAAGATCGTGTGTTGGATAATTTTTCTCATGTGGCCGCAATTGTCTTGAGGCATAAGCTATCACTTTACCATGTTGCATCAATACACATCCCAAACCAACTCCTGAAGCATCACAATACACCGCATACCCTTCTGTACCTTCTGGAAGTACCAATACGGGTGTAGAAGTCAACTTACTCTTCAGATTTTGGAAACTCTTTTCACATGCATCGTTCCATTGAAACTTGGTTGCCTTGTGTGTTAGCTTTGTCAAAGGTGTAGTAATAGAATAAACTCCTTCAACAAACCTTCTATAATAACCTGCCAACCCAAGGAAACTACGAATCTCTGTAAGCGTTGTAGGTCTTGGCCAGTTCTTCACAGCTTCTATCTTTTGAGTATCAACCCTTATTCCTTCATCCAAAACAATATGACCCAAAAATACTACAGATTTTAACCAAAATTCACATTTAGAGAACTTTGCATATAACTTACGATCACGAAGAATTAGTAACACCTCCCATAAGTGATTAGCATGGTCCTCTTGTGATCTTAAATAAACCAGAATATCATCTATAAACACTGTCACGAACACATCTAAGAACGGCTTGAACACCCTATTCATCAAATCCATAAAAACTGTTAGTGTATTCATTAACCCAAATGACATAACTGAAAATTCATAATGACCATACCATGTTCAAAAAGTTGTCTTGGGTATATCTTTCTCTCTAACACTTACTTGGTGGTACCCCGATCTCAAATCAATCTTTAAGAAACATTTAGAACCTTGTAATTGATCAAACAAATCATCAATTCTAGGGAGGGGATATTTGTTCTTAATTGTCGCCTTATTTAACTGCCGGTAATCAATACAAATTCTCAACATGCCATTTTTCTTGTGTACAAATAACACTGGTGCACCCCATGGGGACATACTAGGCCTTATGAATCCTTTTTCTAGTAAGTCTTTTAATTTTGCCTTCAACTCCCATAATTCTGCCGAGGCCATTCTATACGGAGGAATAGAGATAGACTGAGTACCTGGGACCACATCAATACCAAACTTTACTTTTCTTTCTGGAGGTAAACCTGGAAATACATCAAGGAATTCATTCACCATTGGAATAGATTGAAGAGTTGGTGGCTCCACATCTGTATCTTTCACCCTTACTAGATGACATGTGTACCCCTTGGATATCATTTTCTTTGCCTTAAGATAAGAAATAAACTTACCTCTTGGTGCTCCAATATTACCCCTCCATTCAAGCACTGTCTTTTGTGGAAAATAGAAATGTACCTTCTTGGCTTGGCAATCTACTCTGGCATAACAGGAAGCCAACCAATCCATACCCATTATAACATCAAAATCTACCATCTCTAGCTCAACAAGATCAGCCAATGTATCATGATCACAAACAGTCACTATGCAATTACGATAGACTCTCTTAGCTATAATAAACGCGCCAACTGGTGTAGATACTTCAAATGGCTTAACTAATAATTCTGGTGTTCTTTTGAATTTTCCAGCAACAAATGGAGTGACATATGATAGGGCAGCGCCTGGATCAATTAATGCATATACATTATGTGAAAAGATAGATTATGTACCTGTAACCACATCAGGAGAAGCCTCTGAATTCTGCCGATCTGCTAAAGCATAGGTACGGTTCTAGACTCCACTAGAATTAGCTGCTCCTCGAACACCTCTACCACACCCAGTAGGTTGTACACCCGACGGAGATGATGCAAAGGCTGATCCAGTAGGTCGCGCCATACTACCCGTGCCCCTTTGTGGGCACTCTCTCATCATGTGACCCGACATACCACACCAAAAGCAAGCATCCGTCCCAAGCCGAGATGCACCTAAATAAAGTTTTACGCATTGCTTGCATGGCTGACGAGGAGGTCTGGATTGGCTCATACTTCCTTGTGCTTGATACCCTGCTGTCCATGAACCCTGAATCTCACTTTTTTGCCCGAATTGGCTACCTCTAAACCCTTGGAATCAGGGTGGAGTATTTTCTGTAGAGTAAGAAACTGATGGTCTAAGCGGTGTACTAAAATCCCGAGGCCTAAACTCTCCTTGGGACGCCATGAACTTCCCCATAGGTTTAGCCCTCTTAGAAGGTCCTTTTTCAAATTCTTGTGTTCTTCTTCTTTGCCTCTGATCCTCCATTTTCTGTGCAAAAGCTTGTATCCTTGCTATATCCATGTCTTTATTCAAAGCAGCAATAGTACAATCTCTAACCAAATACGGATCCAGTCTATCCACGTATCGATGAACTCTATCATCCATAGTAGCTACTACATTAGGAGCATACCTGACCAAAGAGTTAAACAAAAGACTATACTCCCTCACACTCATATTACCTTGGCGAAGATTTAAGAATTGATCTACACGAGCCTCTCAGATCTCAAATGGAATATAATGATCAAGGAATGCCATTTTAAACTCTTCCCAACTAGCTGAAGGTGCACCGGTACCTCTAGATCTTTTCCAATCTTCATACCATAAACAAATTTGATTAAAGACTTCAAAATCTGATAAATAATCAACCTTTTTCAAATTACAAAGGATAATAAAACACCTTACCCAAGGACCTAGAATAGATAATGTACAAGAGCTTTAATATAGTAAAAGACAAAACAAAAGACTCAACCCCCACTGAAATAATGAATGAGTAGAAGTTGTTGCAGATCACTATCCATATCACATGAGAAATATCAACTGATACTACAACCAGACTATATTCCAAAAAGGGTATAACAAGAGTAGTATCAGTACAACCACACGTACTACTAGGTATCATAGGCCGACTAGGTTTAGATCCCGTAAATACAATATAGAAATCACAAAAAGAAAGTACGAAAACTTATATAACAATTTAAGTCACATCACTTTCATCCACTTATGTTACTTAAGAGTATTTCCATTCTTATTCTCGCTAACTTAGTTGCATCCAATTCATTAATAGTACTTAGTATGTACCACTGACATTTCCCTTATGCCATTCACACTTAATCTCACTAATCATTCATCACCCTTCACATCAAATGTCATCCATCATAACTCTCACTTGTTTAACCCCAATAGTTATTATAAGTCAATCTATTTCACTTACACCTCAATTAACCTCAATAATAAATGAGAATAAATAAAAATTACTTCAATTATGTTACCACTTAGCCTTTCACAACAACACCAAAGAATTCAGTCCAGTGTAAGTCAATATAGACAGTATACCAAGTCAAGACCATGACTACCAACAATAGATCCAGTCAACAAACCATGACTAACCACAATAAGCCAAGTCAACATAACCATGACTCACAATAATAACTTACATGTTGTACCAAATACACCAGTAAGTAGACAATAACATAATATATTCCATTCTTTTTTATTCCTAGCCCAAACCACTCAAGGATCCAATATAATCAACAATAATAACAATATAATAACAATAATCACAAAACCCGATCCACTCAAGGAACCGTGACACTCACCAATACTTTATACATACATGCTTAGGGTCTTATGGTCACCCACTAGCCATAACCAGTAGGGGACGAGCTCTTGTCCATGTACCAAAAAATCCCTTACATCTAGTAGCTATCAACCTTATATCAACTAATCCTGTGAAGATGTCCAAATGCCAGTACATTCCATAATAATAAATATAGATCACATAAAGATGTCTAAATACCAGTACATCCCACAATAATAAATATAAATCCCGTGAAGATGTCCAAAGACCGTCACATCCTACAATAGCAATAGATATCACCACAATTGCAACCACAATGAGAATAAGCAATCATACTTATACACTCAACAAGCCTTTAATATAACCTTATTATATGTGATTAACACTTAGGATATGTGTTAACGCTCAAATACACTCTAGGAAAGGAATGTATGCGGTTGTTAGCAATACTTTTATCCAACTTAAGAGTTGGGATCGAATCCACAGGGAATGAGAGCAATAGCTTCACTCTCAAGTGTCACAAGTGACTATAAGTTGGCACACAACACTAAGAATAAAGAAAATAAAGTAAATAGGGGAGGGATTTGTTCAATCAATTTCATTTTCAAATAGCTAATCTCGGAGTTTAGTTTGCAAAATTTAAATCTAAAGAATGTAATCAAGTATAAGAGAGACTTGGGGTTATGCCTTCACGAGTGCGACTATAAGCATGAATAAACACCAATTTACCTAATACTTTACTAATTGTTGTGGATAGGCTAAGTTATAGGTTCCAACGTTAATATTTCAATAAAACATTGAAATTTCATATGTGGGTTCTTTCGAACACCTCACACATGTTTCCTTTTAACACACAAAATACTTCAATTAGTAACCTTATTTATAAGATCTACTACTAAATGATAAAATCAAGTTATTGTCAGTCACTACTCCTCACCCTTAGCCCCTTTGTCAAGGATGAAAAGGGCTCTAAGCAAAACTAAAGTTTGCAACCTCTAATTTTAGGTTAAACCATGGAGTAATGACTAAATCCTCAACAAATAGTTAATAATCTAGGCAAATAGGTACTACCCACATACAAATCTCAACTCAATCATGCAAAACCCCAAGTTGGGTATTTAGCTACTCATAACAAGAGAAGAAGGAAACATACCTATATTCTCATTAAATTCTGCCATAGAATCCAAATATTCCAAGAGAAATTCCAAATTTCAAGAAAGAAAATTAAGCACAATAACTAAATTTCCAATCTAGGGTTTCAAATACAAGCTTTAGACTTCAAAAATGGCAAAAAAATAGAGTTTCAGATCTGAAAAATCTCTTTTATAGCTAAAAAAACCGCATTGCAGATAATTAAAAATATGCCACCGTGTTGGGCACATGCTAGCGCACATGCCAACGCATGTGGCACATGCATGCATAGGTGAGATTCGCAGGTGGATTTCCAGGTGCGACCTCATGTATGTTCGCACCTCCCCATGTGCATGCGTAGGTGATCACGTAGGTCACTATTCCTTTTGCCAGTGATTCTGTTGACTACTAGGCCATGTGCACTCTTGAGATGCTGGTGCACATGCCCGTTTCCATGCGCATGTGGCCACGTAAGTCACCATTTTTTCTTCCCTGCATCTTTCTAAGCCCCTTTCCTTCATGTTTGTAGTCTATTTGACTCGTATGGTTAGTTCGACCTCAAATTCATCGATTACCTACACAAACGAGCAATTTAACATAAGATACACCTCGAATCAAAGAAAACTAGATGATAATTCAAGCTTAAGCGACTAAAAAATTGCCAAAACGTAAATTTATTAACCCTCCAAACTTAAACTATTGCTTTCCTTCAAGCAGTCAAGGATCTTCCCAACAATAAAGGATATTCATGACTCCAAAATAAGCACAATATACTACCCTAAACAACCAAAATCACAAAGTTCAATCGATTTTCCCAACAAGTCATGCCAAATGGTCATTTAACACTTTTCCTTTTGATTTAACAATATTTTCTTTACAACAAATTGAAGACATCAAAGGATGAGAGTTTTTGAAACAAAGAGCTTCTCAAGTCTTGACTCTAGATTTTCAAAACTTGCCTCACGCTCACTTCACGTCTTGTCTTGCTCGATTTTCCCTAATTGGAAGTAAGACATCACTCTCCATTTCAAGGTATATGTGCTACTCATATGCAAGAGTTTATTTCACTCACATAGTGCAATGCAAATCAAAAGGAACATAGAGATAGAAAGAATTTTCACTTACTCTCGCAAAAAAATTCAAGTACAACACGTAGAACCATAGGCTTGCTCTTTGTGTCATTAACGACTAATGCAGACCTACACGGTTTGAAATCACCAAGGACTTGTGGCCATTGATGAAGGTTAGGGTGAAGGAAGGAACTTATGGATCAAGTGACTTGAGAACCTCCCTAAAAATAATTGCTTTAACAACTTCTTAGGCCCAATTATTTCAAGTTCTCCACCTTATTCACCATCTTTTCTTTTCTTTTGTTTCCCCAAATCTTTTTCATCCTTTTGTAAGAAAATTTATGAGCCTTTCCTATTCATTTATTTCTTTGGTTCTTTCAAGAGATTTTATACTCAATATGCATTCATGCCCCCTCTTCTCATGCTTTTCCACTTATTCAATTCATTTTCTACAGGCTAGGCTCTTTGCTTTCATTTTCAAGCTCATCTCTTGTCTTATGAAGCATTTGTTAAGAAAACCAAGCATACACCTCTCATAAGCAAATCTTGCAATCTCCCCCAAACTTAGGCTTTTGGCTTAATTTTTCCATTCTCACAATTATGCACCCTCAAACTTAGGCATTTGCCTAGACCGGCCTACATTGGAACAATGCGACGCATTCAAGGAGGTTGGGTGCTAAAAGAGGGGTTATTAAAAAGGGTCATGGTGTTATAATATGGTCATCACAAATAAAGAGGATAATGGGAAGAGGTGCAAGTGGGTTGACAAGGGAGCATGTTAAGGTGGGATTTAGGCCATGTGACGGTCCAAAAAGGGCCTCAAATCATCTTCCAAACCAAGCATGGCCTAGTATTTTGCCTTGAATACACTTGGGGAAGCTTGTAGACTACAGTGCTTGAACAAGAATTGATTGAAAACCTCACAATACAAGGCACCACACTCTTAAAATAGAATTCTAGTCTTCCAAACAATTTAAGCAAATGAACTTGCAAACCACTCCAAATTGAAAACTCTTCTTTTGTGAAGGAATAGCCAAGAATTGAAATTAAAGGTCACGATTCAAGAGAAAGCTCAAAAATTCTTTGCTCTTTTCTTTCCAAAAATCATTTTTCTTGCCAATGACAAATTCTTGGAGTTGTTTTTCAAACTTTGCTAACTCACTCACTTGACTCTAACTCTAAACGCCGGACATTTCCCTTAAGAAAGTCGTCCGTTCCATCTATCATAGGGAAATAACACTCGGTTTAGTTAAAAAACCAAATAACAAAACGAAATCGAGTTTTATTAGACAACCCTTGGAGTTTATTTGATATGTACATACACAAGAAGAATAAAACGATGCACTTGTCCAAAATAAACATCACCCAAAATCAATAATCAACAAAAGAAAAATGCATATGGGTCTCAAATGATAACAAGTGCATCCTACGGGCCCGGTAAGGGCTAAAAGCATAACAATCCAAACATAAACCCGATGAGGGCAATATCAAAAGTGTATCATAAAATAGGCTCGGTAAGGGTAATGTCACCATCAAAATAAATAATATTACAGACCAAGAATCAAATGTCAGGAATAGAATATCCCACACCCCAACTAAAAAAATGTTGCATTATCCCCAATGCAATCAATAGAGAATGGTAGAAAAGAAGGGTAAGGACTCATTGAGGTGCACTAGGAGCGTATATCCACATCATGAATGGTTTGTAACTAATCAGCATCTGAAGCATAAGGATCCTCCTCAGACTGGGCTTCTTTGACTGTACCCGAACTGATATGACAATGCTTAAGAGGCTGCAAACTAGAACTGGCACCGACTAGTCAGGTTTGTTGATCATCCCATTATAACTGTGTCACAACTCGAATCTGCTGAGCCTCAGTGATCCCTGCACCTAAGTCAATCTCTGCCTTACCTCTGCCTGTGGTGCTCCCAAACAAATCAGCAAATGGTAGGACAGTGTCAAGGGAGACCTGAGGTAGTGTCATCTGATCATCACCCAAAGTGAAGGAGGGTTGTATTGACAAGAACCCCTCCTGGTAGCTAGCAAGATTGACTTTGAGAGTAGAAACTACCTTACTATCCTTTCTCTCCTCAACTATTATCAATCTGTGTTCATAATCCTACATCTGAGCACGTAGAGGCTTAAGACTCCTCTTAATGGCAACATGGATGAACTGAGGTATATCAATGAAAAGCCAAGCTAGAGTACTATTTTTTGCAAGGGTCATGGAGGCAAACTTAGCAAATGTAACTGTAGCACCATCTCTAGAAGGTTGAGTAGGCTAAGGAGGAGCTTGTGTAGTTTCCACGACTCGAGACTACCCCCTAGTCGTAACATGGTGCTTAGAGCCACAAGTGACCCTAAGCTAACCCATGGCCTGGCATGACACTATAAATACTAAAATAATCTAGAAATGACTTATGAGGAAGTTAATAATCTGGATAATAACTTTGGCAATACGTCCAAGAGACAATATCTAAATAAAACTCATAAAGCTGATAAAATAATCTAACTGACTGTTTGAGATAAATAATACGCTGAAAATCTAATTGTTTTTCTGAAAGCCTCTAAATCTTATGGGTTATAAAATCATATGAGTTATTGGGACAAGGCCCCAACTAACTCCAATTGTCTAAAACTGAAATAGCATAATGAAATACTGATAACTAGTCCTTAAATGATGAGTACTCACCAAAGTACTATAGCTGATATAGTAGGAGATCGTACTAGGCGCGATCTAGATGCTGAACATCGAAACCTATATTATAAGACAATAGTGCAAAGGAAAGTATGCGATTAGTACTTTGAATATATTGAGTATATGGAATAGGAAAATAACTGAAGTAGGCTGAACATAATGCATGTGGCATGAACAAACTAATGCAAGACCAAGAAATAAACATGTACTGATAGATAAGCTGAAATACTAAATACATGGTCAAGCTAGGTCTGACACTAAATTGTGGGAGCTACTATTAACCAACATACCCCATCTGAGCTAAATAGGGCCCAGCTAGTAACCCTAATTGGATAGGTGTTCAATACCTTGCTAAGGGTATGAATAATGGCTGATGTGGATACACTAACTGATGTCCAAAAGAAATATAATATTAACCTTTGATGGCAATGTAGTTCTGGAACTTGGGTTATATAAAAACCCTCATCCTCTTAGTGCTAAGTACTACTCCCAACTAAAGGTAAACTGATTTACTGAAATGCTCAACAATAATGATTTTCTCAAACTAAAAAATAAGTATTTTATCTGAAAGCATTCTAAATCATGAAATTGAATGATTGAGTACTCAGCTTAAAATGCATGATATCCTAGATCATCGGGTGTTCATAACCAGCCATCTCAGAAGAATGCAACTACAATGGCAATTCTATAAACTGGCCGCAATATGGAATTTTATAACTCAAGCCCAAAATCAAGAATTCTTCAATATAATGAGAGTTCATAATCATGAGTATGTAAAGGTGATCAAATTTATGGGATAACATATATTCATGGTTCAGTCAAAGCAAGAAACTGAAAACTAAAGGAATTAACATTTTTCATGGAAACCCTAGGCTTGAAAGGTGAATCAAACTTGAGGAATTTGAGTTAACTTTGGGACTAAATGGATTAAAGGAACCCATTGATGAAATCCCACATACCTGGAGAAGACAACCTTGGTAAAACCCTTGAATTTGGAGTCTGAAGTTGAAGAACCCTAATTCTACCTTGGGAGAAGAAAATCACCTCTTTCTCTGTATTTGGCTAAGTGTCGACTTAATTTTGAGTAATGAGGGACTTATGGTAAACTTAGGCTTATTACTCAGCCTTAGGATATTTAAAACGACATAGTTGAGGTGTTAAAAGAGTGGGAAAAAACTGGGGTGCCCTTATGAAAACGTATTGGAAACACTGCTAAGATAAACCTACGAGACCTTCCCACGATCGTGGGTTATGATCGTGATATGGGCTAGACTTTTGGGTTCTCTGAATATGATCATACCAGTCATGGTACAATCGTGTAACCCACACACGATCGTACCTTGGTCTGTAGCTTGGAAGTTCAAGCAGGATCAAGTTTCGAAGTCACGATCGTGGGTTTAATCGTGGTTTCAAAGCACGGTCGTGCTTCCCTTTCATGATTGGAAGGTATAGATGTCAACCTTTAGGTTTTGGGGGATGTTTTGATCATACGGGAGCATTTTTCGATCATACAATCAAACCACAATCGTACCTACCAATGCTTCACTAAAATGGTGATAACTCTTAGCTCTAACATTGGATTGGGGTGAATCTGGTTGCGTTGGAAAAGTAATTCAAATATCTATTTGGTGGGTCGTGATATAAAAAAAAACCATAACCTAGTATTTATGATTGTTTGAAGTTGACTATGGCAAGATTCTTCACAAGAAAACCATCGGTAAGGAAGATTTCAACTTGGCTATGAGCTAGGAGTCACTTGAGGCCTTAATACATGTATAAATAACTTCTAATGCAGCTGAAACATGAAGTTTAAATTCACATGTACTTGAAGCATGGTTATAATCTTAGCTGGGGATTCTTAGGGTGTTACAGTAGTCCTCGAAGGAGGCAGTGCAAGAGGCGGATCAATAGTCAGAGTGGATCCACTAAAAGTCGAGATGGATATCAGATGAAAGTGAAATCATAGGTGTGGTACTTGAGTCCTCAAGACTAGGTATCTCTCTAATCAACAAACTATCCACCTCAAAAATTTTCCTTTTCTTCCCCATACGATTATCATCATCTTGGTTGTAGGTAATATCAACGACCCTGGTATATTTCACTTTCCAGCTGAACCTAAGAAAGATAGGGACCTTGTTTTAAAAACATATTGATATATAAGAAAAGGAAAAGTCAACAAAGTTCCAGGTTCTCTAGCTCTTATCTTGTTCATTTCGGTAATTATCTCTTCTAGATTAAGATGTACATTACTCATAATGCAGCATACAAGGATGGCCCTATAAATAGTGACGTTCTAATCATTTGTGGAAATAAGCAACCGATTACCCACAAACCTGAGCCAATGTTTGGCTTGAATTGATAGATCACGCATTTTAATTTTTCCTTCCTCATTAGCCCATGTAAGAAGACCTTTGGAAATGATTGGGGAAAGACAAGAGAATTGAGTGTGCCCACCTGTCACCCACTCTTTACATTTAATGTAGGGTGCACAAGTACAATCAAATAAAACTTGTTGATATCTTCCACGGAGCAAGGCACCTCAACCCCTCTCACAAGAACACTGGGCAAGCAAGTTTGATCCTTCACCGATTGTTTATACGTGTGTTGCTTGTGTTGGATGTGGTAGGAAGCATAGAACTCCTTAACAACCTCTACAATATAGGTGGTAGGATGTGGTTATTCTAGAAGATCAGTAAATACATCCCACACATGTTTGTCAATTTGTTTCACAATATTTAGGAAATTCTCATGAACTCCTTTCAAATTAAACACTTTAACTGGGTTGAACCCTCAGGTGTTAACCCTGTCAACATACAACCCACGCACCCCTTCAACCATAAACGGGATCTTGGTTTCCTATTCCCATCTAAGGACCTCAGTCTCCTTGTCCAACCTCATAGAAACATTAATAGCTTTTTGAATCTCGGGGTCTAAAGTGGCTTCTTAGTGAACTAGAGCTTTCTTCTTGGAAGTGGTGGCTTGAGACTTACCTTTGTCCTTGGTATTCTTCGCAGCTCGGGGCATGGGTTTCCTAGAAGTCATATCTGAAAACAACAACACAAAAGAAACAACTAAAACAAAAAGAAAAGGTAAAACATGTTTTTGGATTTTTATATATCATAAAGAAAAGAAAAACTATGCTAAAAGAAGTGAATGCAAAGTATAAAGATACGTAAAAGCATATGGGAACAATCAACATCAAAATACTGATCATGTAAACGACATGCACTGAGATGTGGATGTATCCCAGCACATATGTATACATGTCAATCCATAGGTGAGAACAATCCCAAAACAATGTGCATCTTTGACATGCGCGAGGTCCACATGCACACGCATGTGACCAAAATGTGGCAAGGCAAAGTCAATTTCAAAGTACACCTCCACTTGCGACTATATATTCAGGTTTTAAGGGGTTTAGTTCAAGGTGAGTGTTCCGTGAAAACTCTCAATGAGGTATGGTTATTATGCACCTTCCTCATTTAGTGTTTCAAGGACACACAACAAGTTCTAAGCACATCAAAATCCAAATGAAAGTCAAGTGAATTAAAGATATGCACACAAATTTACCATATACACTTAGCATTTCTATACAAGAATGGATCATGACCATGGGATTAACCAAAATGACTATTTTCCCTTAAGAATGACGTCACTCGATCTATCATCGAGAAAATCATACATTTTGCCTAATGGGGTTACATTTCGCTTAATGGGGTTACCCAGACTTCACCCTTGAAATTGGAATTAAACATGATCCACGCAATTCATCAAAGCTCAAGCACACTCGATTGTATTAACAAAACACCACAAAACATGAACTACCAATGCAACACTCCTTAGAAGACATTTTGACTCGAATGTACACTTAAACAATGTCAGAAGTACGCTCCAAAGTAAAATAAATCATCAAATATTAAAGAACATTCCAAGAATTTCACATGAGACTTTTATCGAACACATGGCGGACATCATAGAATGAACATTTTAAAGAGCAAAAAGGGTACTCCTGAACACTCAAATTTTACCCCACTCAACTCCAAACAACTATAAACACCTTCTTCATCATGGAATTAACTCTATACAACAACAAGAACACTTCACATTAGCCATTATATCACCAACTAAGAGAGACCAAGGAGGAAATTTCTTTGAGAACTTCCATCAAACACATCGTGGGTGTTAATTTGGGTACTCAAGAATTCCCAAAATTTTATGTCAAATGTGACACCAACTCCAAATAATTCATAAAAACCACCATATTTAACTTCACCAAATCATTCAGCTACCAAAAGACAAACAAAAAACAAAGAAAAGAGAGTAACTAGAAGTAAATCACCATTCAAGCACACTGTTGTGGTTCAAAATTTAAAGAAGAACTTATCCAAGACTCGAGTCAAACTAGAAATATTAAGCACAAGAGAGTTGAGGAGATTCTTGTCAGAGTTTCACTAGAGTTAAAGTTGATGGTGTGTGCATGTGAGTGTGAAAAGGGGTGAAATCAGGTAAAGGAGTGTTTTTTGTGTGGGTGTTGAGTTTATGGTGATTTGAAGGAAAGAAAGAATTCAAAGGGGTTTTAATGGTTATTGGGCTTACTAGGTTGGGTAAAGCCCAAATAATAGGGTGAACATTAAAATTGGAACTTACCTTACATGCGCTTTTCACATGCGCAAGCATATGGGGCTATGTCCATGCACATGAGCCTTAGCATATTGCCCGAATTTCCCAGGTTCACTGCTTGAGACCTGCGCTGCCACCTGTGCACACATGTTGTCATGTGCGCATGCAGGTCATGTTATTCACCTGTCCAGTGTGTTGTCTTGTGGATCTTGGCACATGCGTTGCCACAGAAGCCCACATGTGGGCATGTGCGCACGCATGTACCCGTTTTTTACCAAAGTAGTGCTAAATTTTGTCCCACACTTAAATTTTTTCTTGTATTCACCAACACAATTAAAATATAAGTATATAAACAAATATAAAAGGAAAAAAAGTAAACTTGGGCTGCCTACCAAGAAGCGCCTTGGTTATCGTTGTGGCACGGCGTTGTTCCTTCATCAACAAGCATCCTTGAAATGGAGTGCCTCAACCTTGGCCGCTCCTGGTCCACCAACATAAAAATATTTAAACCTTTGACCAGTCACCATAAAATTCTCTTCTCTTGATCTTCCAACTTAATAGCTCCACTCTGATACACATTCACCACTATGAATGGGCCCAACCATTTAGACTTGATTTTTCCCGCGAAGAGTTTTAACCTCGAGTTGAAGAGTGATGCCTCATCTCCCATGCGGAACTCTCTTTTCAAGATCTTAGCATCATTCCACTTCTTCATCCTCTCTTTGTATAGCATCGAGCTCTCGTATGCCCTAATACGAAATTCCTCTAGCTCATGTATTTGCTTCACCCTAGATTTGGAGGCATTCTCTCAGTTCTACACTCCCCAAAAGTTCCATGATTAGTTTGTCGGAAAAGGTTTCATCAATCTAGATTTCACCCAACTTCTTCCTATTGGACTCAAGGTGGGATATATTATCGGTCATTTGGTTTTCACAACCCTTTCGATCCTTTACTTCAAAATCAAACTCTTGAAAGAGAAAAAAACACCTAATCAACTGGGGTTTCACCTCCTTCTTAGCCATCAAATGCTAAAGAGCCACATGGTCGGTGTGTACAACAACCTTCATGCCCAACAAATAAGCACAAAATTTTTCAAAAGCATAGACCACGACAAACAAATCTTTCTCTATAACCGTATAATTCCATTGTGCATCATTAAAGACTTGCTAGCATAATATATCGGATGAAATAGCATGTCCTTTCTTTGGCCTAATACCTCACTCAACGCTAAACCACTTGTATTGTACGTCAATTCAAAAGGAAAATCCCAATTTGTAGCCATAATTATGGGAGCCGACACAAGTTTCTCCTTTAGGCAATTAAATTCCCTCACACAATCACCATTAAAATCAAATTTCACTTCTTTCCTTAATGAACTTTTGATAAAAATCGGCATACCTAAGAAAACTTCGAACACCTTTCACAGATATTGGAGGGGGAAACTTGGCAATAACCTCAACTTTAGCTTGGTCAACTTGAATACCTTGACCTAAAATCTTATGCCAAGTACAATGCCCTCCTTCACCATGAAGTGGCATTTTTACCAATTTAATAAAAGATTAGTTTCAACAGATCAGTTATTTTTCAAGGCAACAAGTCTCCCACAATAATAATAGGTAAGGTGTGACCTTTCCTAAAAAAGACATATCAAAGGTGTGATGGAAATGGTTTAAGCGCAAGTTGTGGTGGATTTTCAATTGAAGGCCTTGCCGGAGGAGTCTCTTAATTTTTCTAGTCAAGGTTCAATTTTTATGGATTTTTGGTATAGGAACCAAGACCCATCAAAGAAGTGACAACCTCATCATACTCATCAAGGTTATATCTCCACAGTATCGGCTACATCATCATCAATCACGTCAATTATGGAGATTACTTACAATTCCTTTGGTTATTTCATGGATTTGCACACATTGAAAGTCACCTCTTCATTATTCACTAGAAACTTTATCTCTCCACATTCCATGTCAACCAATGCACTCCCTGTAGCAAGGAATGGTCTACAAAGGATAATTAGAACTTCGAAGTCGATCTCACAATCTAGGATCACAAAGTTGGTGGGAAATATAAATTTTTCAACACAAACAAGCACATCATATAGAATTCCCACCAATCATTTTTGATTTACTGATCCGCCATTAGGAGCCTCATAGTTGTGGGCCTTGGAGCATCGAACCCTAATTTATTGAATATAATTAGAGGCATTCAGTTTATACTTTCCCCTAAATCATACAATACATTGTCAAATTGATACACCCCAATGGTGCAAGGAATAGTAAATGCACCGGGGTCTTCTTTCTTGACCACCATATGGCTAGACATGATAGCGCTACAACTATATGAGATCTCCAGCATTTCAAAGTCCATTGTTCTTTTCTTTATCACTAAGTCCTTCATGAACTTGGCATATCCGTGCATCTCTTGCAAGGCTTCCAATAAGGGAATGTTCATGATAAGTTGCTAAATTTTTTAGAGGAACTTTTTGAGCTTTGAATTCTTCTTGAGCCTTTGGTGGAATGGTGGAGATCTTTTGGTTTTCAGCTTTGAAACAACTAAAATTTCCTCCAATTTTAAGACATTTCATCACCTGTTTGAGGCATCTCTTCACTTGCATCCTTCTCTTCCACTTTATCCAATTTTTCAACATTTGGCTCATTTGGTAGAGGAAGTTATTCATTCGATTTATCAAGTCATTTTCTCTTTCCACTCATTAGTTCACCAACCCCATCTCATTGGGGTCATCATCAAGATTCACAACATTATTACTAAGAGTCCTACCACTCCTAGTGATAATTTTCATGCAATGACCATCATTTTTTTGATACGCCACAGTGTCACTAGGCAAACCACCCTTTTGCCTTATGCTTAGTTGGGACAATATTTGGCCCAGTTTAGTCTCAAGTTGCTTGATTGAGGCTAAATGTGAAGTGACCATTTGGTTGAGTTTCAAAAAGTCACTTTTCATCTCCATTAACATCTTGTCACTCCCTTTAAACCCCATAAGGATACGAGCAAGCACATCTTCTTTCTTACTTTTTTGCCTATCATGAGAAGGGATGTATCTATAATGATCATGCTTTTTGTATCTCCAATCATGGTCCCTATCCCTCTCCTTATCCCTCCAATCTCTATCACGATCATGGTCCCTCAAATCATGGTCCTTTTCTTCCAACCTTGATTCCTGCCTTGCCTTTGATAGGTAGGTCTGGAACCTACTATTTGGTTTAAAAAGTATCGAATTTCTTCATCAAGAGACTCTGCATCATCATCATAATATGCTTTATTCCTTTTTGTAATTATGGTATTGACCGCCTTTGGAGTTGCACCCATTATATGTTTGGTGAGGAGATCTAATTGTGTCATCACTTAAGCCATATTTTTTTGGTCTCTCTCCTCATCCTTCTTCTTGTGCTCTTGGTTCACATAAGATCCATAAGGAGCCCCCATTGACACCTCGGTACCTTGTATGTGCCATGCTCTACTTTGCTTTATCACTTGGTCCAATAATACTGAAGCAACTTTGAAGGTTTATTTAATTAAAGATCCTCTGGCCGCATTATCCACCACCGACTTGTTCAATTCCTCCAATGCTCTATAAAATATTTAGAGAAACATTTTATCCGGCACTTAATGATTTGGGCATTGTATCAACTTTTTATTGAACCTTAACCATGCTTCATGAAATGGTTCACCACTCAATTGCCGAAAGTTTATGATCTCATCCCTCAATTTGAGCATGGGGGATGGTGGAAAGAATCGGTCTAGAAAAGCTTTTGTTAACTCAACCCAAGATGTTATAGATTCTGTGGGTAACTCCTGCAACCACAATACCGCATCACCCATCAATGAGAATGGAAAGAGCCTCAACTGGATGGATTCTTGAGAGACATGAGCAATGTCGAATGGAGTGCAAAATGTCTATGAAGTTCTTCAAGTGGAGGTTTGCATCTTCGTGAGCTTAACCACCAAATAGTCCCTTCATTTAAAGTACGTAGAGCATCACACTTGTGACATGAAACACTCCATTATCCTCCATGGGTGGGATGCAAATTACACTTGCCCTTTCAGCATCCCCTAGGTGATCCTCATCATCAAGATGTCCATCAAAAGAGGTGGCATTGCTCCCATTTAAACTCATTGTGTCGTGAAGGCCTATATTATCCTCTGAACAAGATAGAAACAACAAATAAAGAAAATTTTACACTATGACTAACAAAAGTAACTTATAAAACTACAAAGAATGAATGTTATATTTTATTCCCCAGCAACGGTGCCATTTTTTTATAACGCTCAAATACACTCTAGGAAAGGAATGTACGCAGTCGTTAGCAATACTCTTCCCAACTTAAGAGTTGGGGTCGAATCCACAGGGAATGAGATCAATAACTTCGCTCTCAAGTGTCATAAGTGACTATAAGTTGGCACGTAATGCTAGGAATAAAGCAAATAAAGTAAATGGGGGGAATTTGTTCAATCAATTTCATTTTCAAATTCTTAAGTTCGGAGTTTGGTTTGCCAAATTTTAATCTAAAGAATGTCATCTAGTATAAGAGAGACTTGGGGTTATGCCTTCATGAGTGCAAGTATAAGCATGGGTAAGCACCAATTTGCCTAATACATAAGTAATTGTTGTGGATAGGCTAAGTTATAGGTTCCAATGTCAATCTTTCAATAAAATGTTGAAATTTCATATGTGGGTTCTTTCAAACACCTCACACATGTTTTCTTTTAACCAAAAAAATACCTCAATTAGTAGCCTTATTTCTAAGATCTAGTATTAAATGATAAAATCAAGTTATTGCCAATCACTGCACTGCTCCTCACCCTTATCCCTTTTGTCAAGGATGAAAAGGGTTCTAAGCAAAACTAGAGTTCGCAACATCTAATCATAGATTAAATCATGGATCAATGACTAAACCCTCAACAAATAATTAATAATCAAGGCAAATGGTTAGTACCCACACACAAATCACAACTCAATCATGCATAACCCCAAGTTGGGTATTTAGCTACTCATAACAAAAGATAAAGGAAATATACCTATATTCTCATTAAATTCTGCCATAGAATCCAAATATTCCAAATTCTAAGCAAGAAAATTTAGCACAATCACTAAATTCTCACTCTAGGGTTTCAAATACAAGCATTAGACTTCAAAAATGGGAAAAAGAAAGAGTTTTAGATCTGAAAAATCCCTTTTATAGATAAGAAATAGCATTGCAGATAATTATGAAAATGCCATCACGCTAGGCACATGCTGGTGCACATGCCAGCGTATGTGACACATGCGTGCGCAGGTGAGCTTCGCAGGTGGGGTTTTGAGCTCATTCCAATTTTCTATTTTGGCCAGGTGTAAGCTCATGTGCATGCACAGGTGACCACGCAGGTCAACATTCTTCTTGCTAGTGATTCTATTGACTGCTAGGCCATGTACGCTCGTGAGATGCTGGTGCACATTCCCGTCTGCTTGTACATGTGGCCACGCAAGTCACCATTTTTTCTTCCCTGCATCATTCTAAGCTCCTTTCCTTCACTTTTGTACTCCATTTAACTCGTGTGGCTAGTTCGACCTCAAATTCATCAATTACCTGCACAAATGAGTAATTTAACATGAGATACACCTCAAATCAAAGGAAACTAGACAATCATCCAAGCTTAAGCGACTAAAAAGTTTCCAAAATGCCAACTTATCAATATCATTCAACAATTTACTTTCTTGAACATGCATTACAACAAGTAGACAAATACTCTAAACACTTGGTCAAACTCAAGTTAATCATTTCATGTAAACAACAATTATTCTTTAACACATGAAATCACAAGTATGCCCGAAGGCCAGCCAACAACTTATAATTCAGGACTTATCAATTTATATTCATCAATTGTGGCATGCCTAAGAGTAATCCGTTGCTTATTCAAGTAAGTATTATCAAGCCATATTGATCAAATTCAGGTATTCATTTTAGGAGTGCACATTCAACCAAAAGAAGTCTAAACTCTTGTTCAACAATCATAAATTCATTCACTAATTCAATCCTTCTTTATTTTTGTCGAGACTTATAAATTCCGCTACTATCTAGTAACCCTTAAATTCAAGCTATTTCAAGGCTCAAGACTCTACTCCATTAGCCAACTATTCAACCATTCAACTGATAATTCTAAATTTAGTCACACTCTTTTACACATCTTACTTTCTAACCCTTACCCTAACTTGATAATAGGCTCTTAAGTCATGCTACCATATTTCCCTCATAGAAACAATGCTCTTAATAATATTACAACATGGATATCACTCATTCAAGACATGTCCAACCTCAGTTACACCCTTTTTAAGGTATTTAGGCCGAATCACTAGATTATAAACTCATACAATCTCCTTATCACCATCTATATTCATATAATTCTTATAATCCATCATGAAGTCATACAAATACAAAACACCCATCAAGGATTCATACTGTAACACCCTGTACATTTCTGACCCTACTTGATTGTCTTAACATTTATAGAATTATTAAAACAAGAGAAAGTTGGTGTATCATGCATTAATTTTGTTGGGCTAAATTAATCTTGTTCCATTGGGCTCAATTGAGGCCCAAAATAATGCAAAAGACATGGCCCAAAGATGGCAAATGACCCATTCTTGTATTGACCAAGTAAACATGGCAATTAATGACCAAGAATAGGCTAAGTATGAATTGAGGGACTATATAAGGCAAGGAAAATCAGATTTTTATTCATATCAATACACATTCCATTTCTAGAATTATCCAAGATATTTCTTTTAACTTCCAAACCCTAAGCCATCACTCCCTTGGACAAGATCATCATCTTGAAAGCTTTGGTAAGTGTTTACTCTCATGGTTTAATATATTATATGCTTAATATGGTGCATAAATCATGTTGGTTATGTTGGCAAAGTGTTGGACAGTTCACTATGTGTAAAACTGTCTACTTTTGCAATCGAAAAGGGGTTTTGCCTTATAAACTTGAAAGTGGACTTGTGGTCTTGAAGGAAGTGAAATTGATGGATTAAATATCAACATGTAAGATTTGGTTATGTTCTTAAATTTCTTTTTCTATGTGTATAACTTGTGGGATTGTTGTTGTGAAATTAGTCATGGAATTAATGGTGTATTGAAAGGAAAATGTGGTTTTGGTGATGTTCATGTGTGTTGTGAAACCATGAGGGTTCTTTGGCATCAAAGTGACCTAAAATATGAAAGGAAAATCTTAGTTATGGCCATGGACCATTTATTACAAAAAGGGACCCTAAAATGACCCCTGGAGGCTGAAACGGGCATCCACCCTCGCGTCTGGTGCACCTGCGGGCACAGATGCCAACACAGGTGGCTCTGTACAAGGCTAGAGGGGTACCTGTGGCTGTATTTCATCCACCTTCTGGCACAGGTGGCTCCACAGCCCAGTCTAGAATTTCATTTTGTATGTTTTTGTCTCTCTTTGATCCCCAAAGGCCCCTGTACCCTTTTTGGATGTAATTATCAACTTATGATACCTATTGAATGATTTTAAGGGGGTCGTTTGGAGGCATGTTGGATTATATCAATGATGGATTATTTTTAATATGTTGTTACGAAAGGTATTGAGGTGACTTGATGGAATAATTGTGACGTAGTGTTAATGAGGAAGCGTAAAGGGTAAACTTGGTGTGAAATACTATTGGTATATGATGTCTTGGTCAATGTGTGGAATGTTCTGGTATTGTTGGTATGGTAATGCAGTGAATTGTATTGTAAAGGGTGAAATGACGTTATAGGGCAGTCATGTGACTCATTGTCGTCTTATGCACTTGTAAAGTAGTTAGTTTTTAACGTGAGCTCCGTTATGACCTTGTGTTGTAGAGTAACACGTAAGGAAGGAGCTGGAATATTGTATTCACATATAGGACTATGTATTCATATTGGGAAGATAAGGTATGTAAGGTTACTCTTTTCAGTATCCTTTGGCAGCATCTATTGTCCTCATTGTCACCGAGCTTGTTTCTCATGTCAAAATGTCTCAAAGTATCTCATGTTAAGTTATCACATGTTGTTGTTCATATGTCTCTTAATCATGGACTGATGTTCCAAAGCTCCAATAGTGTTATGAATATTAACGTATCAATCTCTCAAAAGTAAAGAAATGAAGTAATGCATAGTTGTTGGTTGTAAGAGTACGGGTGGCAGCTCTAGAGGCATAAGCCTAGATCGAGCCTAACCTGAGATTATTAGATCACGGGGCAGCTCTAAAGGCATAAGCCTAGCTCGGGCCGAACATGACAGGGTGAAGCTCTAGAGGTAAGAACTTAGCTCGAGCCGAACCTGATATATTGGTTTATGGGTGGCAGCTCTAGAGGTAAGAACCTAGCTCGAGCCGAACCTGATATATTGATTTATGGGTGGCAGCTATAGAGGCATAAGCCTAGCTCGGGTCGATCCCAACATAACGTTATGTTATGTTAAGACCCACTGATCATTTGGGGCCCGGGTACAATATGGTTCAGGTAATGATGAATAAACATAGAAGCAAAGAAGCAAATAAAGTAAAGAAAGCAATATACATGGTTCCAAACATACAGAACAATGGGTTATCCATATTGACTATTCTATTATATTTTAATTCCATTGAAGTTATTTTGTATGATGCAGTTTGTTATATCCTTACATACTCAGTACATTCTTCATACTGACGTCCCTTGGGGGACTTAACTTACTTGTTGCTGGCGTAGGTGCTAGTAGACCTCCATAGTAGGTTGTGGGTCATTTGCATATCATTGGTGAGCTCCAGTTGGTTCGAGGCTTTTCGAGTCACTATGTACATTTGTTTTGGTATTGTAAATATTGTATAAAGCTGGGACTTATCCCGACTTTAGGTTGGTTATGTCTATGTATCTGTAGAGGCTTTGTAGATGTTGTGGGACAGATGAAGAGATGTAAGAAATGTATGTCCATTTTGACTTGATGGCCTTAACGGCAAAGTTTCATATATAGCATATGTTTGTCATGACTTCCGCCTTTTGTATCTTATATTTACATGAGATAGAATGATATTCATACAGAGACATGCATATGAATGTACATGAGTGAAGATTAGTTCTCTCAGGCCATAACGGCTTCGGATGCCGGTCCGCCCCGTGGGAATTTGAGGAGTGACAAAAGTGGTATCAGAGCAGGTCGTCCTAAGGGTGTCTACAAAGTCGTGTCTGAGTAGAGTCTTGCTTATGGATGTGTTGTGCACCACATTTATAAGCAGGAGGCTATGGGGCATTTAGGAGTTGTTTCTTTTATTCATTTCTAGATCGTGCAATAGAGCCAAAATTGTAAGTGGAATTATATCTGACCATTAGAATTGGTTTTCTTTGTTATAGTAAAATGCTGATGACAAGGCGAGGTAGGGGCAAAGGTAAGCAGGTAGATATTGTTGTCGGGAAGGAACGAGTAAATCACCACCTGACCAATCTAGTCAATGTGGTGCTGACACTAAAATTGCATCGCGGTCTTCTTCTACTTCTCTAGCTCCACAAAAGCCGAGGAGGAGAGAAGAACCTATTGAACCTCCTATGAATGCCACTGAATAGGATTTAAGAAATACAGTGCATATGTTGACTCAGTTAGTTGTTGCACAAACTCAGGGACGAGTTGGTCCAATGACAAGCGAGGATGACGTGGCTAGAGCAGCTAGTCGGCGAACATAGGATTTTCTGAAATTAGACCCTCCCATATTCACTGGGTCAGATCCAAAGGCAGACCCACGAGACTTCGTGGACCAAATCCAAAGGGCTCTAGATATTATGCACGTGACTGGTGTAGAAACAGTTGAGCTTGCGGCCTATAGATTGAAAGGCGAGGCTATATTGTGGTATGAAGATTGGAAACGATCTAGGGGTATTGGTGCACTTACAGCTAGTTGGGAAGAATTTAAAACAACCTTTCTTGATCATTATCTTCCATATGAAATCTGAGAGGCTCATGCGGATCAGTTCTTAAATCTCCGTCAAGGGACTATGACTGTCAGAGAATACAGTCTTCAGTTCAATTCTTTGGCTCGATATGCTCCGAATGTAGTGGCCACAATGGAAGACAGAGTCCATCGATATGTGGACAAATTAGAGCCATATTTGGTGAGGGACTATACCATTACTGCTTTGAATAGAGATATGGATATAGCCAGAATACAGGCGTTTACACAGAAGATGGAGGATCAGAGGCAAAGAAGAAGGGTACACAAATTTGAAAGAGGGCCGTCAAAGAGGGCTAGATCTATGGGATAGTCTATGGTGTCCCAAGGAAAATCTAGGCCTCGAATGTTTCCTAGACCGCCTAGACCATCATTATCTTATTCCACAGCAGGCACTCAATCTCAATTTTGAGGGTTTAGAGGTAGTTAAGCTGGGAAGAGTAGTGGGCTTCAAGGTTCACAGATAGCAGGATTTTCTCATCAGCAGTGTCAGCACTGCAAACGGACTCATTCAGGTACATGCCGGTTAGGGACAAATGCTTGCTTTTGGTGCTGTATGTCGGGGCACATGATGAGAGTGTGTCCATAGAGGAGCATGGGTGGTATAGCACGACCTACGTGATCAGTCGTTACATCATCATCATCGGTTCCTTCCTTAGGCAGAGGTGTATAGCCTGCTAGTCGTGGTAGAGGTGCCAGATGAGCAGCCAGTTCCAGTGGAGCCCAGAATCGCACCTATGCTCTAGTGGACAGGCAGAATTCGGAGGCTTATCCTGATGTATTCACAAGTACATTATCCATATTTTCACATAATATATATGCATTGATTGATCTGGGTTCTACATTGTCATATGTTACTCCATTGATTGCTGCTAAAGTTAAGAGAACGCCAGAATTATTAATTAAGTCAATTGAAGTATCCACACCGGTTGGTGAATCTATTATTGCAAAAAGAGTATATCATAATTGTGCAGTAACTGTGTGTGATCATGATACGTTGGCTGATCTTATTGAACTGGAAATGGTGGATTTTGATGTAATAATGGGTATGGATTGGTTGGCTTCTTGTTATGCCATGATAGATTGCCGAGCTAAGAAAGTACATTTTCATTTTCGACAAACGAATGCTCTTGAATGGAAGGGTAATGTAGGGGCACCGAGAGGAAAATTTATTTCCTATCTTAAAGCAAGGAAAATGATAGCCAAGGGGTACATATGTCACTTAGTAAGAGTGAAAGATACTGATGTGGAACCACTAACTCCTCAGTCGGTTCCAGTGGTCAATGAATTCCTTGATGTATATCTCAAGGATCTTTCAGGTTTACCTCCGAAATGGGAAGTAGAGTTTAGTATTGATGTGATGCCAGGCACTCAGCCTATCTCTATTCCTCTGTATCGAATGGCTTCTGCAGAATTGAGAGAATTAAAGGAGCAATTAAAAGATTTAATGGACAAGGGATTCATAAGGCCTAGTATGTCCCCGTGGGGTGCACCAGTATTATTTGTACGAAATAAAGATGGTACATTGAGAATGTGTATTGACTATCGAAAATTGAATAAAGTAACGATCAAGAACAAATACCCCCTCCCCAGAATTGACTATTTGTTTGATCAGTTACAGGGTGCCAAATGTTTTTCAAAGATTGTCTTGAGATCGAATTACCATCAAGTCAGGGTTAGAGAAAAAGATATACCCAAGACAGCTTTCCGAACACGGTATGGCCATTATGAATTTTTAGTTATGTCATTTGGACTAACAAATACACCAGTTGTTTTCATAGATTTGATGAAGATGGTGTTTAAGACATTTCTAGACGTGTTCGTGATGGTGTTTATAGATGACATCCTGGTTTATTCAAGATCACAAGAGGACCATATTGATCACTAACGGTAAGTGTTACAGATTTTTTGTGAGCGTAAGTTGTATGCAAAGTTCTCTAAATGTGAATTTTGGTTAAAATCCATAGCATTCTTGGGTCACATTGTGTCAGATGAAGGAATAAGGGTGGATACACAAAAGATCAAAGCGGTGAAGAATTGGCCAAGGCCTACGACACCTACAGAAATTTGTAGCTTCCTTGGGTTGGCAGGTTATTATCGAAGGTTTGTTGAAGGGTTCTCTTCCATTGCTACACCTTTAACGAAGCTTATACACAAGGCAGTCAAGTTTCAGTGGAATGATGCATGTGAGAAAAGTTTCCAAGAGCTGAAAGATAAATTGACTTCCACATCCGTATTAGTACTTCTGGAAGGTACAGAAGGGTATGCAGTATATTGTGATGTATAAAGGAGTTGGCCTAGGATGTTTATTGATGCAGCACGGTAATGTAATAGCATATGCCTCATGACAGTTGCGGCCACATGAGAGAAACTATCCTACACATGATCTTGAGTTAGAAGCTTTGGTATTTGCTTTAAAGATATGGCACCATTACTTGTATGGGGTTCATGTTGATATATAAACTGATCATAAAAGTTTACAATATACCTTTAAGAAGAAGGATTTAAATCTGAGGCAGCAGAGGTGGCTTGAGCTATTGAAAGACTATGATATTGATATCCTATATCACCCAGGAAAAGTAATTGTGATAGCTGATGCATTAAGCCGTAAGGCAATAGGAGGCACTAGTGGCCCGTTGACGGAAAAGCAAGACTTAGTCAAGGATCTACATAAACTAGACAGTTTGGGAGTTCGTCTTCTTAAATCTCCAGACGAAGGGGTTATTGTGCAATATGCAACAGCATCTTCATTGGTAGCTGAGGTGTAAGAGAAGTAGCATGCGGATCCTATGTTATTTCAGCTGAAAGAAAATGTACAACAGGGTTTGACAAAGGCATTTGATCTTACACAAGAAGGAGTACTTCAATGCCAAGGTAGATTATGTGTACCGAATGTAGATGAGCTGAGGAGACAAATTATGACAGAGGCGCATCATTCATGATATTCTATTCATCCGGGAGCTACCAAAATGTACCATAATTTGAAAGAAATGTATTGGTGGGAAAACATGAAGAAGAACATTGCAGAATTCGTAGCTCAATGTCCAAATTGTCAACAAGTAAAAGCAGAGCATCAAAAACCTGGAGGTTACATGCAATGTATCAATCTTCCAGTCTGGAAATGGGACATGATTAACATGGATTTCATCACAGGTTTGCCTCATACACTATGAAAATTTGATTCCATATGGGTAATAGTTGACAAGCTTACCAAGTCAGCACATTTCCTACCAGTCAAGACCACCTATACAGCTGAGGATTATGCAAGGTTATATGTTAAAGAGATAGTGCGATTACATAGGATTCCAATCTCCATTATCTCAGACAGGGGAGCGCAACTTACTGCACATTTTTGGAGATATTTTCAGAAGAGCTTGGGTACACAGGTAAATTTGAGTACGGCTTTTCATCCTCAGACAGATGGACAAGCAGAACGTACTATCCAAATACTTGAATATATTCTACGAGCTTGCACGTTAGATTTTAAAGGAAGTTGGGAAGATCATCTGCCTCTTATTGAATTTACCTACAAAAATAGCTATATTTCAAGTATCAAAATGGCACCTTACGAAGCTTTATACGAAAGGAAGTGTAGATCACCAATTGGATGGTTTGAAGTGGGTGAAACTACTTTACTTAGGCCAGATCTTGTTCATCAAGCTATGGAGAAAGTTAAAGTGATCCAACAACGGCTACAAATGGCCCAAAGTCGACACAAGTCATATGTTGATGTTAGAAGAAGAGGGCTCAAATTTTCCATAAGTGATTGGGTATTCTTAAAGGTGTCATCGATGAAAGGAGTAATGAGATTTGGAAAGAAAGGAAAGGTGAGTCCACGTTATATAGGGCCATATGAAATTATCAGAAGATTTGGTCAAGTTGCATATGAATTAGCATTACCCCAAGAACTCTCCATAGTTCATCCAGTATTCCATGTTTCGATGCTTCGAAAGTGCATAGGAGATCCATCTCGTATTGTTCCCATGGAAGATGTACAAGTTACGGAGGATCTCACCTATGAGGAGATACCTATTGCTATTCTGGATCGACAAGTGAAGAGGTTGAGGAATGAAGACGTAGCTTCCATAAAGGTACTTTGGAGAAATCAGCAAGTAGAAGAGATCACATGGAAAGCTGAAGAAATGATGAAGTCAAAGTACCCGTATTTATTTCACACGGAAGAGAAAGTTCAAGGTGCAGAAGTGGAGAAATGACAAGTTAGTACCTATAAGCATTATGTGTATATGTGTATATGCTAACATAAAGGTGCATTTGTTGTAAATTGAATGATGTCACTAACATTCGAGGACGAATGTTTCTAAGGGGGGAAGGATGTAACACCCCGTATATTTCTGACCCTACTTGATTATCTTAACATTTATAGAATTATTTAAACATGATAAAGTTGGTGGATCATTCATTAATTTTGTTGGGCTAAATTAATCTTGTGTCATTGGGCTCAATTGAGGCCCAAAATGATGCAAAAGACATGGCCCAAAGATGGCAAATGACCCATTCTTGTGTTGACCAAGTAAACATGGCAATTACCAAGAATTGGATAAGGATGACTTGAGGGACTATATAAGGCAATGAAAATCAGATTTTTATTCATATCAATACACATGCCATTTCTAGAATTATCCAAGATATTTCTTTTATCTTCCAAACCCTAAGCCATCACTCCCTTAGACTAGATCATCATCTTGAAAGCTTAGGTAATTTTTTACTCTCATGGTTTAATATATTATACTCTTAAGATGGTGCATAAATCATGTTGGTTATGTTGGCAAAGTGTTGCACAGTTCACTATGTGTAAAACTGTCTACTTTTGCAATCGAAAAAGGGTTTTGCCTTATAAACTTAAAAGTGGACTTGTGGTCTTGAAGGAAGTGAACTTGATGGATTAAATATCAACATGTAAGATATGTTTATGTTCTTAACTTTCTTTTTATATGTGTATAACTTGTGGGATTGTTGTTGTGAAATTGGTCATGGAATTAGTGGTGTATTGAAAGGAAAATGTGGTTTTGGTGATGTCCATGTGTGTTGTGAAACCATGATGGTTCGTTGGCATCCAAGTGACCTAAAATATGAAAGGAAAAGCTTAGTTATCGCCATGGACCATTTATTACAAAAAGGGACCCTAAAATGACCCAGGAGGCTGAAACGGGCATCTGCCCTAGCGTCTGGAGCACCTGCGGGCGCAGATGCCAACGCAGGTGGATCTGGACAAGACTAGAGGGGCACCTGCAGCCGCATGTCATCCACCTGTACGAACAGGTGTCTCCACAGCCCAGTCCAGAATTTTGTTTTGTATGTTTTTGTCTCTCTTTGATCCTCGAAGTCCCCTATACCCTTTTTGGATATAATTATCAACCTATGATACCTATTGAATGACATTAAGGGGGTCGTTTGGAGGCATGTTGGATTATATCAATTATGTACTATTTTTAATATGTTGTTACAAAAGGTATTGAGGTGACTTGATGGAATAATTGTGACGTAGTGTTAATGAGGAAGCGTAAAGGGTAAACTTGGTGTGAAATACTATTGGTTTATGATGTCTTGGTCAATGTGTGGAATGTTTTGGTATTGCTGGTATGGTAATGCAGTGAATTGTATTGTAAAGGGTGAAATGACGTTATAGGGCAGTCATGTAACTCATTTTCATCTTATGCACTTGTAAAGTAGTTAGTTGTTAATGTGAGCTCCGTTATGAACTTGTGTTGTAGAGTAACACATAAGGAAGGAGCTGGATTATTGCATTCACATATAGGACTGTATATTCATATTGGGAAGATAATGTATGTAAGGTTACTCTTTTTAGTATCCTTTGGCAGCATCTATTGTCCTCATTGTCACCGAGCTTGTTTCTCATGTCAAAATGTCTCAAAGTATCTCATGTCAAGTTATCACATGTTGTTGTTCATATGTCTCTTAATCATGGACTGATGTTCCAATAATCCAATAATGTTATGACTATCAACGTATCAATCTCTCAAAAGTAAAGAAATAAAGTAATGCATAGTTGTTGGTTGTAAGAGTATGGGTGGCAGCTCTAGAGGCATAAGCCTAGCTAGAGCCGAACCCGAGATTATTGGATCAGGGGGCAGCTCTAGAGGCATAAGCCTAGCTCAGGCCGAACCTGATAGAGGGCAGCTCTAGAGGTAAGAACCTAGCTCGAGCTGAACCTGATATATTGGTTTAGGGGTGGCAGCTCTAGAGGTAAGAACCTAGCTCGAGCCGAACCTGATATATTGATTTATGGGTGGCAGCTCTAGAGGCATAAGCCTAGCTCGAGCCAATCCCAACATAACGTTATGTTATGTTAAGACCCACTGATCAGTTGGGGCATGGGTATGATATGGTTCAGGTAATGATGAATAAACATAGAAGCAAATAAAGTAAAGAAAGCAATATATATAGTTCCAAACATACAGAACGATGGGTTATCCATATTGACTATTCTATTATATTTTGATTCCATTGAAGTTCTTTTGTTTGATGCAGTTTCTTATAGACTTACATACTCAGTACATTCTTCGTACTGACGTCCCTTGGGGGACTTACCTTACTTGCTGCAGGCGTAGGTGCTAGTAGACCTCCACAGTAGGTTGCGGGTTATTTGCAGATCATTGGTGAGATCTAGTTGGTTCGGGGCTTTCCGAGTCACTATGTACATTTGTTTTGGTATTGTAAATGTTGTATAAAGCTGGGACTTGTCCCGACTTTAGGTTGGTTATGTCTATGTATCTGTAGAGGCTTTGTAGATGTTGTGGGACAAATGAAGGGATGTAAGAAATGTATGTCCATTTTGACTTGATGGCCCTAACGGCCAAGTTTCATATATAGCATATGTTTGTCATGACTTCCGCCATTGGTATCTTATAGTTACATGAGATAGAATGATATTCATATAGAGACATGCATATGAATGTACATGAGTGAAGATTGGTTCTCTCGGGCCATAACGGCTTCGGGTGCCAGTCCGCCCCGTGGGAATTCGAGGCGTGACACATACATTAATATATCAACATACCATTAGGTCTTTATTACATTAATTCAATATTTTATCCATCTAAATTCCATGTCCACAGGCCTAAGAAAGATTTCTCCCATCAAATCTATATTACGAATACGACTTCTAACCATATTCTACTACTCATAAATCATAACATACCTAAGCATCAAGCTGCTGCAGTAAGTAAGTTGCCCCACGAATGATCTTCCTTCTTCTTCACATTTTTGAAGGCTAAATCATCTAATAAACAACAATTGTAAGAGTAATTAATCAACTACTCTTCAAATAAATACTTTGGGAATTCAAACCCACTGGTTCTACCCTTCAATCTACTCAAAATCTCTATATTTTGGAATAGTTAGGTTAATTTCTAGTCCCAAGGACATAATCTATCAGTAGTAACTCAAATTCAAGGGATTTCCACCTATTAATTCACTTTAAACCTGAAAATTCCATCTAGGTTAACTTTATGCCAGTACCATGATCAATCTGATGTTATTCTAAGGATTTTGGAATCAAACGAGTGTTAGATTGATAGAAAAACATATCTTTAAGGAGGAAATCGATGGAAAACTAAAAAAACTATCTCTCTAGGGTTGGGTAATGAATATTTTGAGTTCTCAAACTGAAACCCGTCAAAAATAAGTTTATAAACTACTAACCTCCCACTACAGCGGGAAAATTACCGTTATTCCCGCTATAGCAATCTGATCCTGCTACAGCGGCCTCATCTTTTCAGTACGGATAATCTTCAAAACAATGGTCATAACTTTTTACTCAAAAAGAGTACTAATAAACGGTCAGTTGTGTTGGAAAGAAAAATCAGAGATCTTTAATTTTGTAGGTATTGGGCCCCATTACTCTTTATATTCTAGAAGGAGTGCTTGTTTGAAGTTGACCCTCATTTAAACTTAACCCGATACTAAATCGGTAAGGATACTTCCAACTTAACTTTGTGCTTGGGGTATTGTATGAACTTAATTCATATCTAATGCATTCATATACCAAAGAATTGATCCTAGCACCTATGACGAATGAGATTCTTATACCCATCTCACATATATTTTTAGTAATGATGGAATGGGTCATTACATTAGATACCAATTTACCATCTGTTCGTCCCCGAAAGGGTATTGGGTGGAGAAAGCATGAGGTTGGAATTAGAAGAGCACTACTTTCAGAGTTTCTTATATTGCACCTTACTTATCCACTCGCCATAGTTTATCAGCTAAACAACATTTTATACTCGGCCTCTCTATTGAGGATTTTCAAGACAAGAAGATGCAGAACCAAGTAATTAAACCCAAATTATTTATTTCTCTCACAGCAGTCTAAGAACAAAACCTTGAGAGTTCATGATGAGATAACGTCAAAACTTAGAGAAAACTAAATAATTTCTGCATCGAGCCCACTATAGATACCCAGTTCCCGCTACAGCAACCTTTTTATAGCAGGATCTGCACGCTATAGTGCCACTGACCATTACTGACTCCCGCTATAGAGGGAAAATTACCACTATAGTGGCCCCGTGGTAGCATCTTGGCTCCTGCTATGGCTGGGTAGGCGAGGCAGAAACTCGAGAGTTTTCTCATTTTTACCATTTTCACAACATAATACTCCGATTTTGACATCCCGGACTGTCCCTCTTATGTCAAATGTTATATTCATAGTTCTACTAACCCAAATTTCATTCCGAAAGATTTTATGGGATACTATGTCCCTTATCTATCATGATATCACCTTAATTTCATTAAACACTAAACCTTGAGACACCAACTATATCTAAACCATACAACGCCAGATTTTCATTGGAACCTACCCTAGCCTTAAATTTTATCACCTCTCATCCTAGGGAAAACTCTACTTGGGCACTTACACCCTAACCAATGCTATAACGAACACATCACCACCAAACACTTACACCATTTTTTCCCTTGGAATATCTATTTTAAGACTCTTTTTTATATCTCCATGATCAGAGCACAAGAATAAATCATCTAGAGTACAACCACCAACCAACATACCACTATAGGTTTCATTAACACATAATTTCTCCAGAACAACTTACATTAGTCTATTCGACCCTCAATAATCAATTGCTTATAAACAAACCATCTCATCAGTTATCACCCAAGGACAAATTATACTTATTTAGCCTTACAACTAGTTTACGGTTAGTCAAATTACTGCCTCAACATACCTCAACCACTCAAGGAGCCATAACAACCAGGTACTATCCTGAACAACGAGAGGGATATAAATAGGCAAGAACACATCTAATAACTCTACTCCCTCAATCGATCCTTCAACTAAGGATCATCAATCATAATCAAGCTATCTTATTTCACAAGTCGTAGAAATTCAATTATACCATTTCCAAGGGATACTAATAACCGGTAATTATTCTAATCTAATAAGCATATGAGTAATGTCAAACAATAACCAGCCAATTACAGGTCATGTTGAAATCCAATCAACAAGTCTTTTCATTAATCAACTTATGAGTAATTAACTATATTCACAAATACAAAGGAACCTAGTTCCACCATAATCTCATGATTTCCTCATCAACTACACATTATCATCACAATATAAGTAGTTTGCTCAATCAATAGTCAAAACCAACAAGTCAAATAAAGTTTCATATTTAAATATGTATGCCACCTCAAATAGACAACAACATGCATATCAAACCTTTACTTATCAACATATCGTATCTTATCAACCATATTATTCAACTTTCATGCCATAGGCTACCATATCACCCTTTCAATCATCTAACAGGCAATCCAGTCATCAACAGACATTTCATCCATCAATTAAACCTCCAAGTTATCACTTAATTCAAAACCAAAAATAAATTCTTTTTATACAAATAATTCAAACAATACTTTTATTTACCATATCAGTTACTACCGTCAAGCCAGGAAATGAACACAATCATATCTCATAGTACACCAACAAAGTTACAACCAAGTAATTTCATCATAATTCACATGACCATCATAAGTCCTATCTCTTATGGACAGATACCTATTGGAAACAACTAGGTTCTAATTGTGAATTCCTCAATATACCAATTCGGCTAGATACCAATTGAGCTCAACCTATATAGACAACAATCGAGGTAGCACGATAGAAAAGACAAAAGGGAAATAATTCCTAGAATGCCTCATAGCTTTATGAGATTTTGATGTCGACGCCTACACACTAATCTGCATGACTCTACTCGATATTTGCTCTTGTACTTGTGAGACAGGTAACCAGTTCTCCAACTATCACGACCCTACTAACCAGATCATGTGAACACCTACTCTAATCCACCTAGATAGGAGAACCCTTACCACCCATTCAGAATAATGTGGAGGTTATAAACAAATTTGTTTAAAGACTTCAAAATATGGTAATATACAACCTTTTTCAAATTATAAATGATAACAAAACACCTTTCTTAAGGACCTAGTCTAGACAATGTACAGGAGTTTCTAATATAGTAAAATACAAAACAAAAGACACAGCTCCCACCACAGGAATGAATGATTAGAAGATGCTAGAGATCATTATCCACGTCACCAAAGAAATATCAACTGATCCTGCAACCAGACTATACCCCAAAAAGGGTATAGCAAGAGTAGTATCAGTACAACCACACATACTGATAGGTATCATTGGCCGATCAAGGTTAGATCACATAAACACAATATAAAGATCACAAAAAAAGGTATGACAATTTATATAACAATTTAATTCATATGACTTTCATCCACTTATGTTACCTAAGAGTATTTCTATTCTTACTCTCACTGACTTAGTTGTATCCAATTCATTACTAGTAGTCAATATGTACCATTGACATTCCCATTATACCATTCACACTTAATCTTACTAATCATATGTCACCCTTCACATCAAATGTCATCCATCATAACTCTCACTTGTTTAACCCTAGTAGTTATTAACCTCAATTAGCCTCAATAATAAATGAGAACAAATAACCATAACCTTCTAACAAGTACAACCATGAAAACTTAACAATTACTTCAATTATGTTACCAGTTAGCCTTTCATAACAACACCAAGGAATTCAGTCAAGTGTAAGTCAATATATACAGTATACCAAATCAAGACCATGACTACCAACAATAGACCCAGTGAACAACCATGACTAACCACAATAAGCCAAGTCAATAGAATCATGACTCATAATAATAACTTACACCTTGTATCAAATATACCAGTAAGTAGATGATAACAGAATCTATGTCATTATTGTATATCTTTAGCCCGGACCACTCAAGGATCCAATATAATCAAAAACAATAACAATAAAATAACTATAATCACAAAACCCGGTCCGCTTAAGGAACCATCACATTTACCAATACCTTATACATACATGATAAGGGTCTTATGGTCGCCCACTAGCCATGACCTGCAGGGGACGAGCTCTCGTCCATGTACTAAAAATTCTAGATATTTAGTGTCTTCCAACCTTATATTAATCAATCCCATGAAGATTTCCAAATATCGGTACATTACAAATCTCGTGAAGATGTCCAAATATCGGTACATCCCACAATAGCAATAAATATCACCACAATCACAACCACAGTGAGAATAAGCAATCATACTTGTAAAGTCAATAAGCCTTTCATATAACCTTATTATATGTGATTAACACTTAGAATATAATTCAATAATTTACTTTCTTGAACATGCATTGCAACTAGTAGACAAACAGTTCAAATACATGGTGAAACTCAAGCTAATTATTTCTTATAAATAATAATTATTCTTAACACACGAAATCACAAGTATGCCCGAAGGCCAGCCAACAACTTATTATTCAGGCCTTATCTATTTATATTCATCAATTGAAACATGCCCAAGACCAATCCACAACTTATTCAAGTAATCATTATCAAGCGATATTTATTAAATTCAAGTATTCATTTTGGGAGTGCATATTCAACCAAAAGGAGTCTAAACTCTAGTTCAACAATCATAAATTCACTCACTAATTTAATCCTCCTTTATTTCTATCGAGACCTATAAATTCCTCTATTATCTAGTAACCTTTAAACTCAAGCCATTACTAGGTCCAAGACTCTACTCTATTAGCCAATCATTCAACTGACAATTCTAACTTTACTCACTCATCTTTACACATCTTACTTCCTAACCCTTAGCCTAACTTGACTTTAGGCTCTTAAGTTATGCTACCATATTTCTCTCATAAAAACAATGCTCCTAATAATATTACAACAGGGATATCGCACATTCAAGACATGTTCAACCTCATTTTCACCTTTTTTTATGGTAGTTAAACCAAATCACTAGATTATAAACTCATACAAACTCCTTATCACCATCTATATTCACATAATTTACATTACAATCCATCATAAAGTCAACAAACACAAAACATGAATCAAGGATTCATACATTAATATATCAACACACTATTAGGTCTTTATTACATTAATTTCATGTTTTATCCATTCAAACTCCATACCCGCAAGCCTAAGCATAATTTCTCCCGTCAAATCAATATTATGAATATGATTTCTAACCACAGTCTACTATTTATAAACCTTAACCTACCTGGCACCAAGCTGTTGCAACAAGTAAGCTATACTATGGATGATCTTCCTTCTTATTCACGTTTCTGAAGGCTAAATCATCTAATAAACAATAATAATAAGAGTAATTACTCAACTTTAAACAAATACTTTGGAAATTCAAACCCACTAGTTCTACCCTTCAATCTACTCAAAATCTCTATCTTTTTGAATGGTTAGATCAATTTCTAGTCCCAAGGACATAATCTATCAATACTAACTCAAATTCAAGGGATTCCAACCTATTAATTCACTTTAAACCAAAAAATTCCACATAGGTTAACTTTTTACCACCACCATGATCAATCTAATGTTATTCTAAGGATTTTAGAATCAAATGAGTGTTAGATTGATGAAAAAACATACCTTAAAGGAGGAAATCGATAGAAAATTGAAGAAATTGCCTCTCTAGGGCTGGAGAATGAATATTTTGAGTTCTGGAACTGAAACCCACCAAAAATAAGCTTATAAATTGTTGTCATCCCTTTATAGAAGGAAAATTCCCGTTATAGCGCCTTGATCCTGCTACAGTGGCCTCAACTTTTTAACAGGAACAGTTAGTAAAATAGTCATAACTTTTTACTCAGGTAGTGGATTAACGAACGGTCAATTGCGTTGGAAATAAGACTCAAAGATATTTAATTATGGGTATTAGTCCCCATAACTTCTCATATTCTGGAAGGAGTTCTCATTTGAAGTTGGCCTGAGTTTAAACTTAGCTCAAAACTAAATCGGTAAGGATACTTCCAACTTAACTTTGTACTTGGGTTATTGTATGAACTTAATTGATATATAATTCATTCACATACCAAATAATTGATCCTAGCACCTATAACGAATGATATTCTTATACCTTTACCACAGATATTTTCAGTAACGACGGAACGGGTCGTTATAGTTTTATTATTTTTTCTATTACCTATCATTATTTGACATATAAGTTGCTAATAAATGAATCTAAAAAGGGTTGAATTAAAACAAATGCTCTTGGCCTCATACATAAATTTACTATGATCATGGAGTCTAACTCGAGAGTGAAATTCGTTAAGCCTTGTTGGTTACACCATTTCCCACCAAACTCTCCTGCCAATGCTTCTGTCATGTTGCTAGAACATGCGCTAATTTAATTTTTTTTAGTGTGCGTAATTCTTTTATTATTTCAATATTATATATTCTAAAAAATATTCTCACCTTTACACTTAATAAACAAGATTTTTTTGTTCCAGAGGTTAGTCCATAATATAAATTAAAAAGAGAAAGAAAATATTAAAATATTAAAAAATAAATAGAGATAGAAATTATAAATCAAAGGGTAAAATAGGTATTAAATATGTATATTTCGTTCCTTTCCTTTAATGAGAAATGATTTAAATTCTATAGGATCAAACTATGGGACTTCAGGAATGATATAAAAAAGAGAGGAAAAATAATCAAATTAAATAAACATGAAGTAGAAGAACCCAGATTCCAAATAAACAAATTTAAACTTGAAATGGATCTTCCTTATTATAGAAGAATGAGGGGAAAACAGTGAACGGAGGCAGGATTTTCATTAAGGGGGTTCAGAAAGAATAAGTAAGCACCATAATTGTACCCACAAATAAGCAGGTCGGGTCAGGTCAGAGAACGGGTCGGGGATATGATGAGCTAACTAGATATAGTTTAATTCTACCTTAACACGAACATTAAAATCAAGGAAGCCATATAGGGAGCTGTGGAGTGATGTACCATGATGTCACGACCCAAATCCCATTGGGAAGGATTGGCATTCGTAGCCGACAAGGCCCGAGAGAACCAAGCTTTGCCTCTATTCAACCATATGCATGCCATAACAAACCCATAATCACATAATAGCTTTAGATACCAACAATGGAATTCATGGAACATGATATATATATTCACATATGCGAAACTTGGCCGTTGAGGCCACCAAGTCAAAAACGACATATACCTTTTACATTTATACACCCACAACCGTCTACAAAAGCCTCTAACAAATGCATTGACCAAAATGAACTAAAAGTCGGGACAAGTCCCCGCTTTATAAAACATGTACAACACCAAAACATATGTACAACAGTGACTCGGAGAAGCCCCGAACTAACTGGAGCTCACCAAAGATCTGCAACAACTGGCAACCTACTATGGAGGCCTACTAGTACCTGCGCCTGCAGCAAGTAAGGTAAATTCCCCAAGAGGGGTCAGTACGAAGAATGTACTGAGTATGTAAGGCCATATGAAACTTGTATGATATGTAAATATGTCAAAGAACTCAAGTTCAAATTCATAATCAATATAGATAAGTCACAATGTAGGTGAGTCACTATTCTGTACTTTGGAAACCATGTATATTGCTTTCGTTACTTTCTTTGTATCTTTAATTCAATGATTATTCATATTTACTTGTGACTTGTGATACCCGGGCCCCGACTGAACAGTAGGTTTTAACATAACATATCGTTATGTTGGGATCGGCTCAAGCTAGGCTTATGCCCCTAGAGCTGCCACCCTATCAATCAATATATATATCGGGATCGGCTCGAGCTAGGTTATTACCTCTAGAGCTGCCACCCATACCAACATTTCAGGTTTGGTTCGTGCTAGGTTATTACCCCTAGAGCTTCCCCCTGTCAGGATCGGTCTGAGCTAGGCTTATGCCCCTAGGACTGCCCCCTGATTTGGGATCGGCTTGAGCTAGGCATTTCGCCCCAAAAGCTGCCACCCTCACTTGATCATTAACCACATATGCATTACTTTGTTCATTACTTTGAGATTGATACTAGGATAGAAGTGAGAGACATGTAAATAAACATTGTGAGAAACATAACATTATTAGAACCATAACACCATTGGAACCTTTGGACAATAATCCATGAACAAGAGACATGTGTATAATCACTATTGGAACATTGGAACGTAACCTTATTTGAGCTTTTGGAACATTAACCATGAATATGAGACATGAGATTCACAAATGATCAATGAGTAGGAAATATATGACAATGACCATTGATAATCGGATATGAGATACCTTAGCACATTTCGGGATAGGACTAGTGAAATGTCAATGTGAATACTATTTGCCGCAAAAAGATACGGACAAAGTAACCTTACATACCTTGTACTCTCAATACGGATATACAATCCTAGAGGTGCATACAATAGTCCCGCTCCTTATTTATGTGTCACTCTACAACACAAATACATAACGGGATTTACATTAACCATCAACTACCTTACAAATGCATATAACATCAATGGGTTACATGTTATCCTTTAAACATGTCATTTCCCCTTGACAAAACCATTGATGAAATTATTATTCCAAAAATCCCACAATTTTCCTAACATTGATCAATACATGATAATCAATACATTTCACCACAACACTTCTCCTTTACACTTTCTTATCCACACCACATCACAAATAATCCATCAATTCACCTTAATACACTTCATAGCACATATCGGCCAAAACCCTACAATTTACACTTTTAGAAAAATAAAAAGTTTAATAACAAAATCACACCATACATGTTCATATTTTATCCATACCATGCTCTTTAATCAAGACATCAAGTCTCTTTTCAAGTTCAAATCACAAAGATGGCACATCTTTCACCAAAAGCAAAAATACACTATTCACCACCTTGCCAACCCAACTATAATGATATACATAATCTCCCAGGCATATAATATGTTAATACATGAGAATAAATACTTACCAAGGCTTGGAATAGGATGATCTTTACCAAAGAGTCCCAAAGGAAATATTTGCTTTAGGGTTTGGAACTAGAGAAATGTTTGAGAAATATCCAAAAAGGCATGAGACTTTGACAGCAATAAAAATCAGATTTCTTGCCCTTTATATAGTCCCTAAATTCCATCCTTAGCCACTCTTTAACATTTAATGTTGGGTTCTAGAAGGTCAAGGCAAGAATGGGTCTTTTGACCCATTTTTGGGCCATGTCTTCTTTTCATTTTTGGGTCCTTTTTGGGCCCAATTCACTTAACCCAATAAAATCAATAATTTCTCGTGTTTAAATCATATCATATGTAGTACAACAATATTCCCACTCACGCTATTCATATTTGTAGCCTCAATCCCAAAAACAAGTGATTCTAGCCACGTATGACCTATTTTGACCAAAAGGGTAAAATCGTCATTTCGACGCCAAATTCGTTCTCGAGTAATTTTATCATACCAATATAATAGTTCATTAATTTCATGCATATACTCGGGGTTGTAGAATAAACGTGGCAAAAATCGGCTCGGTATATCCCCGGGTACCCTTGGGACTTAGAAAATTTCCAACTTTCGAAAAATTGAAAAATCCATCCTGGCACGCCCCTGGGCATGCCAAGTTGCTTCCTGTGCAATAAAATTTTTTTCCCAGAGCGGCCTGGCATGCCCTCTGGCGCGCCTGGGCCCTAATTTTTCCAAAATTTTTATTTTTTGACTTTTCTTCGCGGGTTTGGTTAGATACTTCAAGTCCCATTCTTTAACTTACTTCTTAACCTTAATATACTTTGTTTAGAGGTATTATTAGACTCGTTTTGAACCCCACAAATGCTCCACAAAAATCACAAAATACCTCCTACGAAGGGCTAATCACATATATGAGGTCAAATTTCAACTTTCTCGTTCATAACATTACCAAATACATACGTATGGCTCTAGACACCGAAGTAAACATTATTTAATGTCGTCAAGTAGGGTTGGGAAGGTACGGGGTGTTACATTCATCCCCCCTTAGGAACATTCATCCTCGAATGTTAATAGTATCATTTCAATTACGACAAACGTATGTCTACATTAGCATACATATACATAAACACTTAAGGCTCATGGAGACTTACTTGTTATTGCTCCACTTCTGCACTTTGAACTTCTTGGTCCATTTGAAATAGATGGGGATACTTGGATTTCATCATATCTTCCGCTTCCCATGTGACCTCCTCTACTTATTGATTTCGCCAAAGGACTTTCATGGAAGCTATGTCTTTATCCCTCAAACTTTTTACTTGTCGATCTAGGATAGCAATGGGTACCTCTTCATAAGTAAGATCCTCTATAACTTGAACATCTTTACTTGGAATAATACGAGATGGATCTCCTATGCATTTTCGAAGCATCGAAACATGAAATACCGGATGGACTGAGGAAAGTTCTTGAGGTAGTGATAATTCATACGCAACTTGCCCAAATCTTCTAATAATTTCATATGGGCCTATGTAACGTGGACTCAATTTCCCTTTCTTTCCGAACCGCATTACCCCTTTCATCGGTGACACCTTTAACAACACCCAATCACCTATGGCGAATTCAAGCCCTCTTCTTTGAACATTGGCATATGACTTGTGACGACTTTGGGCCGTTTGTAACCGCTATTGGATCACTTTAAATTTCTCCATAGCCTGATGAACAATATCGGGCCCAAGTAAAGCAGTTTCACTCGCTTCAAACCATCCAATTAGTGATCAATATTTCCTTCCGTACAAGGCTTCATAAGGTGCCATGCTAATACTTGAAAGATAGCTATTGTTGTAAGCAAATTCAATAAGAGGCAAATGGCCATCCCAACTGCCTTGAAAATCTAACGTATAAGCTCGTAGCATATCTTCAAGTGTCTGAATAGTATGTTCTGCTTGTCCATCAGTCTGAGGATGGAAAGTCGTACTCAAATTCACTCGTGTACCCAAGCTCTGCTGGAAAGATCGCCAAAAGTGCGCTGTGAACTGGGCTCCTCTGTCTGATATAGAGGAAAGGGAAATACCATGCAATCGTACTATTTCTTTCACATACAATTTTACATACTCTTCAGGTGTATAGGTGGTCTTGACTAGTAGAAAATACGCTGACTTGGTAAGCCTATCCACTATAACCCATATAGAATCAAATTTCCGTAATGTACGAGGCAAACCTGTGATAAAGTCCATATTAATCATATCCCACTTCCAGACTGGAAGATTAATACATTGCATGTAACCTCCTGGTTTCTGATGCTCTACTTTCATTTGCTGACAATTCGGGCATTGAGCGACAAACTCTGCAATGTTCTTTTTCATATTTCCCCACCAATACACTTCTTTCAAGTCATGGTACATTTTAGTAGCACCCGGATGAATAGAATAGCGCGAATGATGCGCCTCTATCATAATTCGTGTCCTCAGCTCATCTACATCCGGTACACATAATATCCCTTGACATTGAAGTACCCCTTCCTATGTAAGATCAAATGCCTTTGTCAAATTCTACTGTACATTTGCCTTTAGCTGTAATAACATAGAATCCGCAAACTGCTTCTCTTTCACTTCAGTTATTAAAGAGGATTCCGCTGCATTCTGTACAATAACTCCATCATCTGAGGATTCAATAAGTCGAACTCCCAAACTGGCTAGCTGATATAAATCATTGATTATCTCCTACTTTTCAGTCAACTGTCCACTAGTACTTTCCACTGCCTTGCGGCTCAATGTATCAGCTACTACATTTGCTTTGCCCGGATGATAAAGAATATCAATATCATAGTCTTTTAAGAGCTCTAACCACCTTCGTTGCCTCAAATTGAGTTCCTTCTGCTTAAAAAGATATTGCAAACTTTTGTGATCCGTGTAGATATCAACATGAACTCCATACAAATAATAACGCCATATCTTTAAAGCAAAAACTACCGCTGCCAATTCAAGATCATGTGTGGGATAATTTTTCTCATGTGGCCGCAACTGTCGTGAGGCATATGCTATGACATTACCGTGTTGCATCAATACACATCTGAGGCCAACCCCGAAAGCGTCACAATACACTACATAACCTTCGGTACCTTTGGGAAGCACTAAAACTGGTGTGGAGGTTAATTTATCTTTCAACTTTTGGAAGATTTTCTCACATGCTTCATTCCACTGAAATTTTACTGCCTTATGTGTAAGCTTTGTTAACGGTGTAGCAATGGAGGAAAAACCTTCCACAAATCTTTGGTAATAACCTTTCAGTCCAAGAAAACTATGAATGTGGGTGTGGTAGGTCTTGGCCAATTTTTCACTGCTTCAATCTTTTGTGTATCAACTTGTATCCCTTCATTTGACACAATATGACCCAAGAATGCAACTGATTTTAACCAAAACTCACAGTTGGAGAACTTTGCATACAACTTACACTCACGAAAAATCTGTAACACTTGTCGTAAGTGATTAGCATGGTCCTCTGGTGATCTTGAATAAACTAGGATGTCATCTATAAATACCGTGACGAACATGTCCAGAAATGGCTTAAACACCCTATTCATCAAATCCATAAACACAGCTTGTGTATTTGTTAGTCCAAATGACATAACTAAAATTCATAATGGCCATATCGTGTTCGAAAAGCTGTCTTGGGTACATATTCTTCTCTAACTCTGACTTGATGGTAACCCGACCTCAATTCAATCTTTGAAAAACACTTGGCACCCTGTAACTGATCAAACAAATCATCAATTCGAGGGAGGGGATATTTGTTCTTGATCGTTACCTTATTCAATTGCCGATAGTCGATGCACATTCTCAATGTGCCATCTTCCTTCCGTACAAATAATATCGGTGTACCCCACAGGGACATACTAGGCCTAATGAAGCTTTTGTCCAGCAAATCTTTCACTTGCTCCTTCAATTCATGCAATTCTGCTGGAGCCATTATATATGGAGGAATAGAAATAGGTTGAGTGCCTGGAATCACATCAATACCAAATTCTACTTCCCGTTCTGGGGGTAAGCCTGGAAGATCCTCTAGAAAGACATCCAGAAATTCATTGACCACTAGAACCGACTGCGGAGTTAGTGGTTCCACTTCAGTATCTTTCACCCATACTAAATGACATATATAACCCTTAGCAATCATTTTTCTGGCTTTCAAACAGGAAATAAATCTCCCTCGTGGTGCCCCTACATTACCCTGCATTCAAGAACATTTTCTTGCGGAAAACAAAATTGCACCTTCTTGGCCCGGCAATCTACCGTGGCATAACAAGAGGCCAACCAATCCATTCCCATGATCACATCAAAATCCACCATGTCCAATTCAATGAGATCGACCAACGTATCATGACTACACACAGTTACCACACAGTCACGATATACTCTTTTTGCAATAATATATTCACCGACCGGTGTAGACACTTCACTTGATTTAATTAATAATTCTGGTGCTTTTGTAAATTTTGCAGCAACCAATGGAGTAACATAGGAAAATGTAGAACCAGGGTCAATCAATGCATATACATTATATGCGAATATGGATAATTTACCTGTGACAACATCAGGGGAAGCCTCTGAATTCTGTCGGTCCACTAAAGCATAAGTGCGATTCTGGACCCCACTAGTAGTGGTTGCTCCTCTGGCACCCCTACCACGGCCAACAGACTGCACACCTCGGCCCAGTGAAGGAACCGATGCTGATGATGCAACGGCCGATCCTGTCGGTCGTGCTACATCACCCATACTCCTCTGGGGACACTCTCTCATCATGTGTCCAGTCATGTCGCACCAGAAACAAGCATTTGTCCCCACTCTGTATGTACCTGCATGAATACGCCCGCAGTGCTGACACTGCTGACGAGGAAAACCTGCTGCCTGTGATCCGTGAACTCCGCTACTCTGTCCAGATGGACCACCCCTAGACCCTCAAAACTGTGAGTGACCACCCCCTGTGGAATAAGAGAACAATGGTCTAGGTGGTCTCGAAAACATGCGGGGCCTATATCCTCCTTGGGACATCGTAGGTGGTCCCATAGGTCTAGACCTTTTGGACTGTCCCCTGTCAAATTCATGTACCCTTCGTCTCTGCCTTTGATCTTCCATTTTCTAGGCGAAGGCCTGAATTCTCGCTATGTCCATGTCCTTGTTTAAGGCAGCAATGGTGCAATCCCTTACCAAGTATGGCTCTAGTCTGTCCACATATCGATGGACTCTATCTGTCATTGTAGCCACCACATTTGGCGCATATCGAGCCAAGGAATTAAATTGCAAACTGTATTCCCTGACACTCAGATTTCCTTGACGGAGATTTAGAAACTGATCCGCACGTGCCTCATGGATCTCATAGGGCAAGTAATGATCAAGGAAGGCCACTTTAAAATCTTCCCAATTAGGTGGATTTGCACCAATATCACGAGATTTCTTCCAATCCTAGTACCACAATATCGCCTCTCCTTTCAGCCTGTACGCAGCAAGTTCAACTGTTTCTACCCCTGTCACATGCATAACTTCCAAGGCCCTCTGAATTTGATCCACGAAGTCCTGTGGATATGCTTTCGGATCTGACCCAGTGAATATAGGAGGGTCCAATTTTAGGAAGTCCTGTGTTCTGCGACTCGCCACTCTAGCCGCATCATCATCATGTGTAATTGGACCAGTTCGTCCTTGACTCTGGGCTGCCACTAACTGTGTCAACATATGAACTGCATTTCTAAGATCCTGATCTGTGGCATTCATTGGTGGTTCCGCGGGTACTTCTCTACCAATTGGCTCCTCTGGAGTTGGAAAAGTAGACAAAGACCGCGATGAAATTTCAGCATTTGCTCCACCTTGAATAGCTTGGTCAGGTGGTAGTCTACTCATTCCTTCTTCAGCAGGCACATCTACCTACTTCCCTTTACCTCTACCTCTTCTCGTGATTGGCATTTTGACTATACCAAAGAAAAACAATAACTATGATCAGATTCATTTCAACTTACAACACTGGCTCTATTGCACGATCTAGAAGTGAAGAACAGAAACAACATCCTAAATGTCCCGTAGCCTCCTACTTATAAATATGGTGCACAACACATCGATAAGTAAGACTCTACTCAAACACGGCTTTGTAGACACCCGTAGAACGACCTGCTCTGATACCACTTTTGTCACGACCCGAATCCCATCGGGACGGATTGGCACTCGTAGCCGACAAGGCCCAAGAGAACCAAGCTTTGCCTCTATTCAACCATATGCATGCCATAAGAAGCCTATAATCACATAATAGTTTTAGATACCAACAATGGAATTCATGGAACATGATATATATATTCACATATGCGAAACTTGGCCGTTGAGGCCACCAAGTCAAAAATGACATATACCTTTTACATTTATACACCCACAACCGTCTACAAAAGCCTCTAACAAATGCATTGACCAAAATGAACTAAAAGTCGGGACAAGTCCCCGCTTTATACACCATGTACAACACCAAAACATATGTACAATAGTGACTCGGAGAAGCCTCGAACTAACTGGAGCTCACCAAAGATCTGCAACAACTGGCAACCTACTGTGGAGGCCTACTAGTACCTGCGCCTGCAGCAAGTAAGGTAAATTCCCCAAGAGGGGTCAGTACGAAGAATGTACTGAGTATGTAAGGCCATATGAAACTTGTATGATATGTAAATATGTCAAAGAACTCAAGTTCAAATGCATAATCAATATAGATAAGTCACAATGTAGGTGAGTCACTATTCTGTACTTTGGAAACCATGTATATTGCTTTCGTTACTTTCTTTGTATCTTTAATTCAATGATTATTCATCTTTGCTTGTGACTTGTGATACCCAAGCCCCGACTGAACAGTGGGTTTTAACATAACATATCGTTATGTTGGGATCGGCTCAAGCTAGGCTTATGCCCCTAGAGCTGCCACCCTATCAATCAATATATATATCGGGATCGGCTCGAGCTAGGTTATTACCTCTAGAGCTGCCACCCATACCAACATTTCAGGTTTGGCTTGAGCTAGGTTATTACCCCTAGAACTACCCCCTGTCAGGATCGGTCCGAGCTAGGCTTATGCCCCTAGGACTTTCCCCTGATTTGGGATCGGCTTGAGCTAGGCATTTCACCCCCAAAGTTGTCACCCTCACATGATCATTGACCACATATGCATTACTTTTTTCATTACTTTGAGATTGATACTAGGATAGTAGTGAGAGACATGTAAATAAACATTGTGAGAAACATAACATTATTAGAACCATAACACCATTGGAACCTTTGGACAATAATCCATGAACAAGAGACATGAGTATAATCACTATTGGAACATTGGAACGTAACCTTATTTGAGCTTTTGCAACATTAACCATGAATATGAGACATGAGATTCACAAATGATCAATGAGTAGGAAATATATGACAATGACCATTGATAACCGGATATGAGATACCTTAGCACATTTCAGGATAGGACTAGTGAAATGTCAATGTGAATACTATTTGCCGCAGAAGGATACGTACAAAGTAACCTTACATATCTTGTACTCTCAATACGGATATACAATCCTAGAGGTGCATACAATAGTCCCGCTCCTTCTTTATCTTTCACTCTACAACACAAATACATAACGGGATTTATATTAACCATCAACTACTTTACAAATGCATATAACATCAATGGGTTACATGTTTGCCTTTAAACATGTCATTTCCCCTTGACAAAACCATTGATGAAATTATTATTCCAAAAATCCCACAATATTCCTAACATTGACCAATACATTATAATCAATACATTTCAACACAACACTTCTCCTTTACACTTTCTTATCCACACCACATCACAAATAATCCATCAATTCACCTTAATACACTTCATAGCACATATCGGCCAAAACCCCACAATTTACACTTTTAGAAAAATAACAAGTTTAATAACAAAATCACACCATACTACCATGCTATTTCATCAAGACATCAAGTCTCTTTTCAAGGTCAAATCACAAATATGGCACATCTTTCATCAAGCATAAATACTTACCAAGTCTTGGAATAGGATGATCTTTACCAAAGAGTCCCAAAGGAAATATTTGCTTTAGAGTTTGGAACTAGAGAAATGTTTGAGAAATATCTAAAAAGGCATGAGACTTTGAAAGCAATAAAAATCAGATTTCTTTCCCTTTATATAGGCCCTCAAGTCCATCCTTAGCCACTCTTTAACATTTAATGTTGGGTTCTAGAAGGTCAAGGCAAGAATGGGTTCTTCTTTTCATTTTTGGGTCCTTTTTGGGCCCAATTCACTTAACCCAATAAAATCAATAATTTCTCATGTTTAAGTCATCTCATACGTATTACAACAATATTCCCACTCACGCTATTCATATCCGTAGCCTCAATCCCCAAAACAAGTGATTCTAGCCACGTATGGCTTATTTTGACCAAAAGGGTAAAACCGTCATTTCGACGCCAAATTTGTTCTTGTGTAATTTATCATACCAATATAATATTTCATTCATTTCATGTATATACTCTGGGTTGTAGAAGAAACGTGGCAAAAATTGGCTCGGTACGTCCCCGGGTACCCTTGGGACTTCGAAAATTTCCAACTTTCGAAAAACTGAAAAATCCATCCTGGCACACCCTTGGGCGCGCCAGGTTGCTGACTGTACAATAAAATTTTTCTCCCATAGCATCCTGGCACGCCCTCTGGTGCGCCTGGGCCCTAATTTTTCCAAAAATTTTGTTTTTCGACTTTTTTTCACGGGTTTGGTTAGATACTTCAAGTCCCATTCTTTAACTTAATTCTTAACCTTAATATACTTTGTTTAGAGGTCTTCTTAGCCTCATTTTGAAACCCACAACTGCTCCACGAAAATCACAAAACACCTCCTACGAAGGGCTAATCACATATATGAGGTCAAATTTCAACTTTCTCGTTCATAACATTACCAAATACATACGTATGGCTCTAGACACCGAAGTAAACATTATTTAATGTCGTTAAGTAGGTTTGGGAAGGTACGGGGTGTTACACATGATTTCATGGCACTTTCGATACTTAAAACAAGGAAAATATGCAATAACTTGGGTGTGTTTGGTAGGTATGATGTGTTTTCTATTCTATCTTGCAGGAAAATAGGTTTTGCAGGCAAAATGGAGAGGACGGGAAGTAGTATGCACTGCAATGAATTTTTTGAAGACAAAAGAGCAGAGTTGAATTTCACCAAGTGACCCATGATAATGACTCACGAACCATAGGTAGACCTAGGGGTCGTAGGTCAAGTCCGTGAGTCAACTTCTGCAGTTCTGCAAGACCCATGATAATGACTCACGGACCGTAGATAGACCTAGGGGTCGTAGGTCAAGTCCTTGAGTCAACTTCTGCAGTTCTACAAGGAGAAATGATTCCTACGACTGGACCCACGGTCTGTGGGTTGAGTCAACGACCTCAAGTCACGGTCCGTGGAAAGTTACCGACTTTTTTCTCCTACATGTTTTAGGAAAGAATTTGTTTTGTATCTATAAATACTCCTATGTTGTCCTATGTTAGGGAGGTGATTATTACATTGTTTTGGATTCTATTACATTGTTTTGAGGTTTATAAACACATCGATCTTGTAATCTCAAACATCGATTCTAGGGTTTTGATTTATTGTGAGTTCATAATTATGTTTTCATCATTGAATTCTTTTTGTGTTCTTGCAACCATGAGTATCTAAATCTCTCAAATACGGTTGCGTGAACCACGAGGAATTAATGAAACGGATTAAGTGCAAAGCAATTGTCACGGCTCAAATCCCATTGAGACGGACAGGCACCCGATGCCTAAAAGGCTCAAGAGAACAAACTTATACCTTGTGATTACCATGGATGTAACTATGATAATTATAAGGCCTTGACAAGTATAGGTGAGACTCCTTTGTAAAATACCAACATAAATAGGCCCATAATGGATATACATGACTTGGCCGTTGGGGCCTTAATTACTAGAGAATAATACACAATTGTGCTTTACTTTAACAATAGTCTACAAAGCCTCTAAAAGATAGACAACTTTAGCTTAGGTTGGGACAGGAACCCGCTATACCCTTAACTATAAGATAATATCAAATACATGCTAAACACTCGGGAAAGCCCCGAATCAACCTAGAGTTCACCAAAAACCACTGAGTATTATGAACTTGTATTAGGGAGATCTATTAGCTGGAATACCTATACTTGCGGCATGAAACATAGTGTCCCCCATGAGGGACTTCAGTACGAAAAAATGTACTGAATATGTAAGGCATAAAGTAACCATATGTGAAAAAAGAGCTCAAATGAAACCAGGTACAACTGTATAGATATTGATAGAAGGACACCTTTTCTTATACTTGTAGAATCATGTACCTTGCATTATTTTCTTTGCTTTACTCTTGTTTGCATTATTAACTTTATAAGGCATGTGATACAAATGACCAGCTGTTCAGTGGTAAAAGAGGATGACCCATGCTAGGCATTTTAACCCCTGGGATATGGTCCTCATAAATACACAAATCGAGATCGACCCATGCTATGCTTTTCTTTCACCCCTGGGATACCACCCGTAATATTGGGATCAACCCATGCTAGGTGTTCCTTCCACCCCTAGGATACCACCCATCATTACAAAGATTGGGATTGGCCCATGCTAGGTATTATAACCCCTGAGCTGCCACCCATAAATACATAAGTTCACTTTACCTTGTTTCTTTAATCTTTGAGATTGTTCTTTTGGTGGTCGTAACTCTTTTGAGCTTTTGGAACTATAGACATGTGAACAATATGCTTGGGTCAGTAACAATTACATAGGAAGAAAAATGTCACTTCAATGTGATACTTAGAAACTTATATGACTCAATGAACCTCATTGGGAATAAAGTACATACACGAATGAACCATGAAGGCATGTGACAAGTAAGAACATTAGGGCATATATCAAATGAGCCACTAAGGTGTATAACAAGTGAGTAAGTTATTCTACTTAGCACATGGTTTGTTTAAAACACATTTAGACATTTCAAATAGAGGCGTACATGCATTTCTTGTGGAGACATGTAATTCCTCAAATAGAGACATCTGGACAGTATAATAAATACTTACTAGGTGATAACAAATATAGAGTACACGAACATGAGAACTAATGATGCACGTGGGCAGATTCCAATTAGAACAAATGCACATTTCAGGAAAAGACATATAAATTGTATAACTGAACATTTGAGTATTCTATAAGGTCAAATTATATCCTAACACGATGGGAGTGATATTCCAAAAAAGAAATGTGTGAACATGTGAGACAAAAGAAGTATATGATCAATTCAACAATTGAAGCAATTTTGGACAGATTGTATATCCAACATATGACACTCTTAACATGTGTAATCTAGAATCTTATTGACTCATATAAGAGAAACATGTGACACTTTGACACATTTTTAGACCACGGGCAGTAGAGGAAAGGTCCATCAAGTACAGTGGGGATTGTACACCATCACAATGTAGCTTTTTCCATGAAAGATCATCTAAGAAGCTCACATTATTGGTACATGAGTGTAACACTTCATGCCAAAGAATATGAACTAGTATAGCCTTACATACCTCAATTCCCAATTCATATAGTTTATGAAGTGCCAACCTGTCCTTTAATGTAATAATCTTCATCTACAATAAGTGTCAAGTAATAAGGATAATATTAGCAGCTAAACAACCAACTCATAGTATTTTAACTCATTAAAATAGTAGCCGGACAGTAAGCCCCGTGACAACTTTAAATTAATGGTGTATCACCACACCCTACAAATCTGCCTCGTGAAAACTTTACCAAAACATTTTGTAAGGCCATCCACAACCTCCCCTACTTCATAAAAAAATAGTACAGCCCCCAAAAATATCAATATAACCAGAAAACTTGAATTCATTGCTTCCAATCACCATCCCATGAGTTCTAATTAACAAGTATGCCTAGAATGTTCAAATAATCTTTTAATTAGAGGTGGGGGTAGCACCTTACCTTGGTTGCCTTAATATGCTATTTTCCTTCAATTACTGCCCTTGTAACCCTTTACAATCCACTAAAATAGGAGAGGAAAATTAGCATAAGCATCACATGAAAATAGGTAAAAGAGCCATGCTTTTAACATAAAATTCTTACCTTAATCCTAGGAAGAGAGTGACAACCCCTTTGCTGTCAACACCTATAACTTTATCCACTTCACTTTCCTTGAAAAACTCTTCAATATATATAAAGCCAAGGAGGGGATAAGGTGATCTAGTGGGATACTTTGCAAGAAATAAGTTGAAGAACACTTAGAACTCTAAAAAGGAAATTAGGGCGGTTGTTGGGAGGAGAGAGTTAGAGAGACTTGAGAGAATCTGAATTTTTGCAAGTAGATAATGATTAAAGAAAATGAATCCGATCTTGACTTTAAATGGTCCTATTTAGGCTATCTTTCTTCTTTAATTTCCAGCCATAATTTGGCATTAACTTTGGCCACAAGTTGCCTAGTAGGTGATGCATCTACTTGTATCTTTTAAGCTGGTCAATAAGTTTGAGTAGGTGATGCACCCACTTAGTTATTTTAACTCCTCTTTTTTGTGGATTTAACCACAGTTGGGCCTTGGATAGATTGGTCCTTGGGGCTGCCCATTCTTCTTACTTTCATTTCACATAATATGGGCCACAAATTGGTCACTTAACATGGGCCTTAATCTAGTCCATTGGTCAAAGTACCTACTTGTCCCTTTTAAATTGGTCAAAAAGTCTTAGTAAGTGATGCACCTACTTGTCATCTACTAGCTTAATTAAGTCAAGAAAGCACCTAACTTATTTTATCCCATTTTTCAAATCTTAACACCTTTACTTAAACTTAACAATCACCTCTAACTTTAAGATAAATAAAAACACCTTACTACTCGTGTTTAAATACTTTCATCGATATTGTCTTAGTCTTATACATGCTAAAATGTATGGGGTGTTACATCATCCCCCTCTTTGGATCATTCGTCCTCGAATGAGAGGTGTAGCTCAAAATAATGTTGTTGTTTACAAGACTACTTAAAACACATCAGCATAAATACATATATACAAGCCTTACACAACATTTTGAGTAGGTGTAGCGTATCAAATAATTGAATTAAAAGTAAGGTTCCTCTCAGCCACATATAATCAACTGAAGCATAGCTTCCCTTTCTCTCTTTTACACCAGCTTGATGTGAAACACTTGGAATTTGGGAAATCTAAATATGAACAACACATGTGAATATATAACACATGAATAAGATAACAAGTGAATTGATGATCAAGTGAACATGATAACAAGTAATTAAGTGATCTTATGAACAAGTGAATAGATGCATATGAAACTTATAATCGGATAAGCAAGACAAGTGATGATAGAATCTCGTAAGGTTTATTGGGACAATATGGATACTTGGACATTGTAAGGTTCTCGTATTCCCAAGTGGCTATTTCTTTTAGTTCTCTGACTCTTACACTATTCTAACAGAGGCTACATTTTTATCGCTCAACTTTCTAATCTATTGGCTAAGGATAGGCATTAGAACTTACTCAAGCTACAAGCCCTCTATGAATTCAATGCCCTCAGTATCTATAATAAATTATGGGTCCCCTTAAATATTAATGTTGCATAGACATGTGACATACTGGGTGTACAAAATCTAATTCTACCTCAAGCTTCTTTCAATTCATATGTTAAGGACCAACATATCAAGGGCCCAACTTTATTTCTTTGTAACTCTCACAAAACCTTTAATAGGTGAATTTTAAAAAAACACATAATTGTCAATGTGAAACTCTTACTTTTGTTCCACACATCTTAATAGGGCACTATACTTAGCTATCCACCTACAGGTACATATTGTGCTAAAATTCAGATGTGTCTAATATTTCATGGCAATATCCTTAATTTACTATGAAACATAAGAAATTTACACTACTATATTAATACTTTAAGTAAATAATCATAGAGGGGCCACATAGCATATGAATAAATAAGAGTCTATGACACATAGGCAGATGGCACAAAACATTTCTAATATATGAAAATAAGCCATAAGGAAGAGCATTTAGTATATAAATAGTACACATAAAAGGCATACAACACCTAGATATTTGTGCTATAGAAACATATCAAGTAAGTTGTATAAGTCTGTAGTATGTGAGCATGTGAACCAGGTAGCATGTGAAAAAATGAATTAAGACATGTAACGTGGGAAGATGAATTACAAAACATTAGTACATGAGCAAGTGCACTATAAAATAGGTTAAGCAAATGGACTACATGAGGAAACAACATGTGAGCACTAAAGCTACGAAAGCATATAACATATTGGCAAGTGGGCTAGACATGTATTCCTATAATAAGGTGAAATATTAATCACGTGGGCAGGTGGACTATATATGTATAAGTGGACTAACACATTAATAAGTATACTTTGTGAAATATGAGTAAGTGAACATATAATACATGGGATAAATAAACTATGGGGCCTGTAATGTACACAAGTAGTCTATGAACCCTGTGACATATAGGAAGATGGTCTATGAAGTATATAATATGTAGACAAGTGACTTGTGGTACGTATCACCCATGAGCTAGTAATTCATAATACCTATAACATATGATCCATTAATATGTGATACTTATAAAATATGGACAAGTGATCTGTGGCAAGTAATTGGTGAAATGGAACAAGGTCCTATGAAACATATAGCAATAAGCGAGAGTTTCATGAAATATATAACACCTACATACAAGTGTTCTAGGAAATGTGTAACATGTGAGAAAATTATCCATAATGGGAATATGACTTATCAATAGATGAGGTATAGGACATATAGTATGTACATAAACAACTAAAGCCTTTGGAAACTAAGAGACATCCTATAGACCACTCTACCATATCTTAAGTGCAAGCATACTACCTCTAGTTCCAACTCATGGGTGGTGTAGTTCTGCTCGTGTCTCTTACTCACCTTAAAACATATGTAATTGATTTCTCATGCTGTCTTTTAGCTCCTGAGAATTTTTTTCACAAGTGTTTCGACTATTAGAACCAGACAGCTTTTTGAGTATATCCAAACATTAGGACAAGGGTAGGTGAAGTCTCCTATAAATCTACTATTGTAATGGGAGATCGAGGCTGCTATACTTTGTTATAGGCAGGTGATACACAATTAAAATATATAATCCTATAGGTAAATCAACAAATGAAGTTTAAGGACATCATAACCAATAATTTTTTTTACACGTTGTCAATTACACATAATTTCAGGTACATGAGAACTCATCTCATGATTTTTGTAGCACTTGAGGAATATCCACTTTAGCTCAACAAGTAAGATCTATCCATGCTAATAGATTTGCCATAATGATATAACAAGTGAGGATGCTTCAACCTCTTTCCATGTAAAGAAACCAATAAGAACAACTAGTATTTAACTGCCCTCTCTATTCTTGTAGCTATTAAGATTGGGTACCAGAATTTGCAGCAATATTAAAATGATTTCTCTGTCTAACAAAAATTCAAAAGTTCTCTAGGGAGTGCTTCTGGTGTGCCTTTACAACTGGTTAGAATAGAAGAGATAATATCCCTCTCCTTTTTGTTTGCTTCACATGCTTAGTACGCACTCGTTATAATAAGGGCATAACCTATGTCACATTTTATTCTAATACTCATATATGTTGCCTTCTTATACTATAAAGGAACTTTACTCAACTCATCTCTCCATTATATGATATTCAATGTCATTCACCTTTATTTCACATGTAACCCAATACTCTCTCACTAGTGATTAGTTAACACTATGCCTTTCTCTATACTTAGTATTCTAATATATCACAATTTACGTCTAACCCCTAAACATTTCAATTTTAATCTCTAGTCACATTCTAGTCTATAACCAAGATATAGATCACAACAGGGTGATATTATACATATTCTCTTTATATGAAAAAAAATTTGGAACACTTATCCTCTGAGTCTACTAACCACAAAAAAGATCATATATTTTAACCTATTTGGGGTGGTCAAATGCACATATCTTATAATTCCAGATACTAAAATACATGGGATGATGAGTAAACATCTAGGCTCTATCAGCCAACCAAGAGCATCTCTAGCCAATACCATTGTGGTATATTCACCTACTAGACTATGTTATGCCACATCTTTTAACTAACACAAAACTAAATCAACAACTTCAATCCCTAATACATGGATAACCCTAAAGATTCTATGTCCATTACTAACAAAGTATTGAATTCTCTCTATAGGATTAAGTCCTATAACCATTGGAGAAGTCATGTGAAGGAAATCTCAGACACCAGAACCGGTCACATCTTCTTAAAAAGCTATATTAGAAAATGTTGCAGCCCATCTCTATGTAACTATTTACTGTATAACATATGAATAACCATGTTATATCCCACTCAGATAAGCCAAGATGAGACAAGAGGTACAAATGAAAATATAGATGCAAGTAATACAGAAGCCTCTATAACCTTTTACCTGAATTTTGATAACATGAGACCTTTCTCTGTAGATTACCTCTTAGGAAATACTATCCCTTTACCACCTTTGACCTTATAGGTAATAGTCATAATATAGATGAAATGAATCATAGTAAATATGGGAACAAATTTCTTAACAACCCTATCGCTTGATTTAGATTATGAAAAAAAGGTCACATTTCCTAAATGTACAAGCAGACCCCTAATTATAAATGTGGCACACAACACATTTATAAATAAGGCTCTACTATACACAGCTATGTAGACTCCTTAGGATGACCTGCTCTGATACCACTTCTGTCATGCCTCAAATCCCATTGCGACGGACAGACACCCGATGCCTGAAAGGGTCGAGAGAACCAACTTATACCTTGTGATTACCAAGGATGTAAATATGATAATGGTAAGGATTTGACAAGTATAGGTGAGACTCCCTGGTAAAATACCAACATAAATAGATTCATAATGGATATACATGACTTGGTCGTTGGGGCCTTAATTACTAGAGAATAATACACAACTGTGCTTTACTTTAACAATAGTTTACAAAGCCTCTAAAAGATAGAAAAATTTATCTTAGGTCGGGACAGGAACTCGCTATACCCTTAACTATAAAATAGTATCAAATACATGCTAAAGACTCGACAAAACCCCGAATCAACCTGGAGTTCAACAAAAGCCACTGAGTATTCTGAACTTGTATTAGGGAGATCTATTAGCTAGAATACCTATAACTACGATATGAAACATAGTGTCCCCTATGAGGGATGCCAGTACAAAAGAATGTACTGAATATGTAAGGCATAAAGTAACCATATGTGAAAAAAGAGCTCAAATGAAACCAGGTACAACTGTATAGATAATGATAGAAGACCACCTTTGCTTATACTTGTAGAATCATGTACATTGCATTCTTTTCTTTTCTTTAATCTTCTTTCCATTATTAACTTTATAAGGCATGTGATACAAATGACCAGCTGATCAGTGGTAAAAAAGGATGACCCATGCTAAGCATTTTAACCCCTGGGATACAGTCCTAATAAATACACAAATTGGGATCGACCCATGCTAGGCTTTCCTTTCACCCCTGGGATACCACCCGTAATATTGGGATTGACCCATGCTAGGTGTTCCTTCCACCCCTGGGATACCACCCATCAATACAAAGATTGGGATCAACCCATGCTGGGTATTATAACCCCTGAGCTGCCACCCATAAATACATAAGTTCACTTTACCTTGTTTTTTTAATCTTTGAGATTGTTCTTTTGGTGGTCGTAACTCTTTTGAGCTTTTGGAACTATAGACATGTGAACAGTATGCTTAGGTCAGTAACAATTACATAGGAAGAAAAATTTCACTTCAATGTGATACTTAGAAACTTATATGACTCAATGAACCTCATTGGGTATAAAGTACATACACGAATAAACCATGAAGGCATCTGACAAGTAAGAACATTAGGACATGTAGCAACTTACCCACTAAGGTGTATACCAAGTGAGCAAGTGATTCTACTTAGCACATGGTTTGTTTAAAACACATTTAGACATTTCCAACAGGGGTGTACATGCATTTCTTGTGGAGACATGTAATTCTCCAAATAGAGACATCTGGATAGTATAATAAATACTTACTAGGTGATAACAAATAAAGAGTACACAAATATGAGAACTAATGATGCACGTGGACAGATTCCAATTAGAACAAATGCACATTTCAAGAAAGGACCTATAAATTGTATAACTGAACATTTAAGGATTCTATAAGGTCAAATTATATCCTAACACGATGGGAGTGATATTCCAAAAAAGGAATGTGTGAACATGTGAGACAAAAGAAGTATATGATCAATTAGACAATTGAAGCAATTTTGGACAGATTGTATATCCAACATATGACACTCTTAACATGTGTAATCTAGGATCTTATTGACTCATATAAGAGAAACATGTGACACTTTGACACAGTTTTAGACCACGGGCAGTAAAGGAAAGGTCCATCAAGTACAGTGGGGATTGTACACCATCACAATGTATCTTTTACCATGAAAGATCAACTAAGAAGCTCACTTATTGGTACATGAGTATAACACTTCATGCCAAAGAATATGAACTAGTATAGCCTTACAGACCGCAATTCTCAATTCGTATAGTTTATGAAGTCCCAACCTGTCCTTTAATGTAATAATCTTCATCTACAACAAGTATCAAGTAATAAGGATAATATTACCAGCTAACTAACAAACTCATAGTACTTTAACTCATCAAAACAGTAGCCGGGCAGTAAGCCCCGTGACAATTTTAAATTAATGGTGTATCACCACACCCTACAAATCTGCCCCGTGATAACTTTACCAAAACATTTTCTAAGGCTATCCACAACCTCCCATACTTCACAATAAATTAATACATCCCCCAAAAATATCAATATAACCAGAAAACTTGAATTCATTGCTTCCAATCACCATTCCATGAGTTCTAATTAACAAGTATGCCTAGAATGTTCAAATAATCTTTTAATTAGAGGAGGGGGCAGCACCTTACCTTGGTTGTTTTAATATGTTATTTTCCTTCAATTATTTCCCTTGTAACCTTTTCCAATCCACTAAAATAGGAGAGGAAAATTAGCATAAGCATCACATGAAAATAGGAAAAAGAGTCATGCTTTTAACATAAAATTCTTACCTTAATCCTAGGAAGAGAGTGAATACCCTTTTGCTGTCAACACCTATAACTCTATCAACTTCACTTTCCTTGAAAAACTCTTCAATATATATAAAGCCAAGGAGGGTAAAAGGTGATCTAGTGGGATACTTTTCAAGAAATAAGTTTAAGAACACTTAGAACTCTAAAAGAAAAATTAGGGCGGCTGTTGGGAGGAGAGAGAAGAGAGTTTGAGAGACTTGAGAGAATCTGAATTTTTGCATGTAGATAATGAGAAAAAAAATGAATCCAATCTTGAATTTAAATGGTCCCATTTTGATTGTCTTTCCTCTTTAATTTCCAGCCACTATTTGGCATTAACTTTGGCCACAAGTTGCGTAGTAGGTGATGCATCTACTTGAATCTTTTAAGCTGGTCAATAAGTTTAAGTAGGTGATGCACCCACTTAGTTATTTTAACTCCTCTTTTTTGTGGATTTAACCACAGTTGGGCCTTGGATAGATTGGGCCTTGGGGCTGCCCATTCTTCTTACTTTCATTTCACATAATATGGGCCACAAATTGGTCACTTAACATGGGCTTCAATTTGGTCCATTAGTCAAAGTACCTACTTGGCCCTTTTAAATTGGTCAAAAAGTCTTAGTAGGTTATGCACCTACTTGTAATCTACTAGATTAATTAAGTCAAGCAAGCACCTAACATATTTTATCCCATTTTCCAAATCTTAACACCTTTACTTAAACTTAACAATCACCTCTAACTTTAAGATTAAAAAAACACCTTACTGCTCGAGTTAAAATACTTTCATCGATGTTGTCTTAGTCTTATATATGCTAAAATGTTCAGTGTGTTACAGCAATTCTGAACCGGTGTGACTACTTGTATTATAATTTTCTTGGTTATAATTGATCTTCTAACGATTGAAAATGTTGGAAACTCACTTGTATTCTAAACTTGCTCGAGAGAGAAGTAGAGATTAGGAAAATGGAATAACAATAAAAATTTGAAGCTATTACCCTTCTTCTAGTAACTTGAGCTGTAAAAGGGATAGTTATCTGAAATCAAGAACAAGGGCTAGTAGAGCGACACTCAGAGATCGAGAAGAGAAGAGTAAAATTCATCTAACCAAAGTTGAGAGATGTTTAGATGAACGTATCTTGTTAGATTTTGCATGCAACGCAACGGGACAGTTTGCCAACACAAGTACCCGGTGGAGTTAAGGAATCTTGGGGATCATAGTCCTAGTGTCTTTCTCGTATTGATCACAAATCTGACAATCAACAATTTTTACGGTTACTATTTGTTTATAAAAAAAACCCTTTTTTACTTACTTGTTAATCACTCGGACAAGCATTCGATAGAAGTCCATCCTATTCCCTATGGGATCGACCCCAACCTAGTTTGGTTCTATATTTGATACATTTACCGCATTATACTTTTTTAGAGGTATATTTTGGGCGACATCAAATTTTGGCATTGTTGTCTGGGAATACGGTAATGGAGTTTATTGACTTTGATTGTTGGAGTTGATTGGTCTTACTTTTTTGTATTTTCGAGGTTACACGCCAATGTATGCCCGATACTCAAAGTCAAGGCAATCCTCTGATTCCATTAGACCCAGAAATTGAGTGGACCGCAAGGAGAAATAGAAGAAGTAGACAAAAGACCAATGACAGAGTAAGGGATCCTGAACTTCCAGTTGGGACTCACCCAACTGAGGATGTTCTGGGTCAAACACCACTTCATACGGTCATCCAAGAAATAGCTGATCAAACTACCACTTGATTGACACGGGAGGAGCAAGACTGGCAAGATGCTTCTAGGCAGGCAGATAGAGATAATCTTAATATGCAAGCAGCAGCATAGTGTTTGGCTGAGTTAGAAGAGAGACAAAGGAGGCTGAGAGTGCAACAATCGGTTTTTCAACCTTATTATCCGGATTATGCTGAACAGGAAGAAGAGGAGATGGATTATATGGATCCGGTTGAAACTGGCACTATTATTTCACTAGCACTACCTCAGGGCAATAAGTTCGACATTACAAGTGCCATTATCCACCTGCTAAACTTGAAAGGTATGTTCGCCGGTCTTCCTATAGATGATCTGAACGTACATGTGATGAACTTTGTGGGGGTCTGCACTTCATATAATTTGCTTGGAGTTGACCAAGAGGCTATTCAGTTGAGATTATTTCCATTCTCCTTAACAGGAGAAGCGACTTTATGGTTGGCTGAGTTACCACGAGGTTCCATCACTACTTGGAAAGAGTAAAGAAATTAGTTTCTAGAGAGATTTTTCCCACCCTCCAAGATGCTACAGTTGAAGGAGGAGATTTATACTTTCAGACAGCTACATTCAGAGGCACTTTATGAGACTTGGCTAAGGTTCAAGAAGAAGTTGCAAAATATTCCAAACCATAGGATGAATGTGTCACACCTCAAATTCCAATGGGGCGGACTGGCACCCGAAGCCGATAAGGCCCGAGAGAACCAATCTCCATCCATGTCCATTCATATGCATGTAATTCAAGAAACATCACCATCACATAGAGATATAGGTTGCCAATAGCGGAAGTCATGGAAACATGTGATATATACATACAAGAAACTTGGCCGTTAGGGCCTCCATGTCAAAATGGACATACATCCCTTACATTCATATTCCCACATACGTCCACAAAGCCTCTAACAGATGTTTACACATAACCAACCTAAAGTCGGGACAAGTCCCTGCTTTATACAGCATTTACCATACCAAAACAAATGTACAACTGTGACTGGAAAAGCCTCGAACCAACTGAAGCTCACCCAAAGATCGGCAATGATCCGCAACCTACTGTGGAGATCTACTAGCACCTGCGCCTGTAGCAAGTAAGGTAAGTCCCCCAAGGGACGTCAGTACGAAGAATGTACTGAGTATGTAAGGCTCATATGAAACTGTATGATATAAAAGTACTTTCATGAAATTAAGTATAAGAGAATAGTCAGTACAGATAAATCACCGGTATGCATATGTGGAACCATGTACATTACGTATTTTACTTCTTTTTCTTTTACATTTGTTCATCTTTATCGTTCTACCCATGCTAGGCTTTTCTGTCGCCCCTGGGATGAAATTAACCCATGCTAGGTATTTTAACCCCTGGGATGTTATATTAACCCATGCTAGGGTTTTCTATCTCCTCTAGGATGAGATTAACCCATGCTAGGTATTTTAACCCCTGGGATGTTATATTAACCCATGCTAGGCTTTTAAGTCGCCCCTGGGATGTTATTAACCCATGCTAGGTACTTTGACCCCTGGGATGTTATATTAACCCATGCTAGGCTTTTATGTCGCCCCTGGGATATTATTCAAGAATATACAAACAATTATACATTACTTCATTCTTTCATTAGAAGAGTAATACATTACTTTATTTCTTTACTTCTGTGAGATTGACACGTTGATAGTCATAACATTGTTGGAACTTTAGAATGTAACATTATTGAAAATGCTACTCAAGAATGAATAGATTCTCCTTACATCATTACTTTTCTTGAGATAGTTCTTTTAGTAGTTACAATATTATGAGAGCTTTGGAACTGTCATGCCCCAAATCCCATTGAGGAGTGATTGGCACCCGTAGCCGATAAGGCCCGAGAGAACCAAGCTTTGCCTACAATCACTCATATGCATGCCATAAAAAATCCTACTGTCACGTAAGTACATAAAAGGCTAACAACGAAAATCATGAACATGTGATATATAGAAACTTGGTCGACGAGGCCATCAAATCAACCGGACGTACATCTCTTTCCTTCACATTCATTTACATACCCACATACGTCTACAAAAGCCTCTAAAGGAAATACATACATGACCAACCTAAGTTCGTGACAAACCCCGCTTTACATAATATTTACAATACCAAAATCAGTACAACTTGGACACGGAAAGCCCCGAACCAACTGGAGCTCACCAAGATCAGTATATGTCCTACAGCTTACTGGGGAGGTCTACTAGAACCTGTGCCTGCAGTAAGTAAGGTAAATTTTCCAAGAGGGGTCAGTACAAAGAATGTACTGAGTATGTAAGGCAGTATGAAACTGAATCAGTATATAAGAACTTTCATGGAAAAATTAATCATAAGGGACATGCCCATTATGGATAGCCATCAATATATATATATTTAGAACTGTATATATTACTTTCGATACTTACTTCATTCTTGCCTCTTCTTACGTGCTTGCCAGTCATTAGTTATATATTTTTCGGGCCCCAACTTATTAGTGGGAAAAATAACATCATCATGCAGGTGTTCATTTCACCCCATGGATACACCCATAATGTTGGGATAGTCATCATACAGGTGTTTCTTTCACCCCATGGATATCGTCATGCAGGCGTTTATATCACCCCATGGATACATCCCGTAATTCGGGGAATAGTCATCATGCAGGTGGTCATTATACCCCATGGATACACTCATAATTATACCTTACTTCATTCTTTAACTTTTACGAGATTGGTACCTTTACTTGTGAGAGATTGATACACTCACTCATGAGAGATTAATACATTGAGGATCGTGACATTATTGGTAGCACACATATATGCATTTCGTTATCCTTCACTTCATGAGATTGATACTTTTGATAATTGTAACATTAGTGAAAGCTTTGGAACACAACATTATTGGAACTTGGAATCATGTCTATAAGTATGTTATTCATGAATGAAAATAGATCAAGAATAAGTTATATATGATCCACACTAGATGATAACATGAAATGAGATGCCTTAGGATATTTCAAAAATGAATAAGTACCACAACCCATAGGAACATCATGCTGCAGAAGGACATAGAGAGGATAACCTTACGTACCTCGTATTCTCAATATCACTATACAATCTTAGATGTGTATGCAATGTCCCGCTCCTTCCTTATATTTCACTCTACAACACAAATACATAACGGAATTTACATTAACCACCACTACCTTTCAATTGCACATAACATCAATGAGTTACATGTTTGCTTTTAAAATGTCATTTCCCCCCTTGACAATACCATTGATAAAACATCATACCAATAATCCCACAATATTCCCAACATTGACCAAAATAGCATAAACTATTAGCATGTCATACCAAGTTCATCCTTTCCACTCTTTATCACCACAACATCACAATTATCCCCTCAAATTACTTCAATACATTTCACAACAACAAATCGGCCAAATCCCACAATTTACACTTATATGAAAGTAACAAGTTTAATAACAAAATCACACCATATATGTTGTTATTTCATCCATACCATGCTCTTTCATCAAACTCACAAATCATGTTTCAAGTTACCATTCCATGGATTTCACATCTTTCACAAAAGACACAAAGTGCCATATCCAACACTCCCAAGCATAACCAACATGATTTACATACTACCTCATTCATATGATATATTATTCCATAAGAATAATTACTTATCGAAGCTTGTAAATTGATGATTTTGCTCCAAGAAGTTGGCTTAGGGTTCTTGAGGGTTGAGAGCAATTTTGGGAATTTTCTAGAAATCAGTAGTGTATTCCTTTGAATAAAATCTGATTTTTCCTCCTATTTATAGTCCCTCAAGTCTCCTTGTCATTAAATTCCATGTACAAGTGGTCAAGGATGAAGAATGGGTCATTTTTGGCCTAATTGGGCCATGCCTTTTGTCTCCTTTTGGGCTTGTATTGAGCCCAATTCACTTAACCCGATAATTTCTCATGTTTAAATTATTTAATACGCGTTATGACAATATTTCCACTCACGTAATTCATATTTGTAGCCTCAATCCCAAAAATAAGTGATTCTAGCCACGTACGACCTATTTTGACCATAAGGGTAAAATCGTCATTTTGACGCCAAATTTGTTCTCGAGTAATTTTACCATACCAACATGATACCTTACTTATTTCATTTATATACTCATGGTTGTAGAATAAACATAGCAAAAATTGGCTCGATACGTCCCCGGGAACCCTTGGAACTTAGAAAATTTCCAACTTTCGAAAAACTGAAAAATCCATCCTGGCACGCCCTGGGGCGTGCCAGCTTGCTGCCTCTTGTAACACCCCAGGTTCTATGAACACATAAAAATATACAATAGTTGGAGTATAAGGCTAAATGAATAAAAGGTGAAGAATCATGTACTGGAAACGAGCATGCGAAAAAAAAAATCACGACCGGACTCACGTGACGTGAATAGTGCCATGAACCAACTTCAGAGAGTTGGAAAAAAGGCTCTGATTTTCACGACAGGACCCACGTGGCGTGACTGGGTTCCACGACACCGTGAAACTTTGTCGGCTTTGTTGACCCATTTTGACTTGATGAAATTTTGGAGTGTGAGACCCATTATAAGTGTTGGGCTGGGTCAATATTCTATAATTGAGGACCAAATACCATGTATTAAGGTATGGGCCTCAACTAATGAAGGAAAAACCCAATCTAAGTGGATCAAATATGTGGTTAAGGATGGCTTTGACTTGAGGGTCTATATAAGGGTAAAAATTCAGATTTTTATTCATTCAACACTCTCATGCCTTTTGGATATTTTCTCTAAGTCATCCTTATCTCACAAAACCCTAAGGAAACAATACTTGAAGGGACAAGATCATCTCTTTTCAACATTGGTAAGTGTTTACCCTTATGATCCTTATGGATTAATATATATTATGTACATGGAAGGTGGTGTAGTCTTGATTGTTATGTTCAAAGTGTTGAGGAGTCCACTTTGTTTTGGGAAGGTGGAATTAAGTTAAATGATAATAAGAAGGAAGGTGGTAAGATGCACTATGTGTTGGGGTGGTGACTAATTCCATTTTTCCTTGTGAAGTTGTTATGTTATTAGTTTTAAATGTGAATTCCTTTGTGTGTGCATATTGTAGAGTAGCACTTTAAGGAAGAGACTAATTGTTATAGTTGCATATAGAGAGGCTAAGGTATGTAAGGTTTCTCCTTTCCATATTCATTGGCCATGCCTATTGTCCATATTGCTACCGAGCTTGTTTATACTCCGAGGTGTTTTAAAGAAAATCATCTCAAGTTTGCTAGCTATAGATATTCACATGTCTCTTATCTAATGATCATGGTTTCAAGCTCCAATAATGTTACGACCACCTAAGTACCAACCTCACAAAAGTAAAGAAGTGAAGTAATGCATAAGTGTTCTAAGATACGGGTGGCATCCCAGGGGTGGAAAAAAACACCTAGCATGGGTCGATCCCACTATCACGGGTGGCATCCCAGGGGTTACAATACCTAGCATGGGTCAATCCCGAATTGTGTATTTATAAGGACCGCATCCCAGGGGTTATATTACCTAGCATGGGTCATCCTTTTCTTATCCCACTGATCAGTTGGGATCGGGCATAATGTGAGTGATATTGAACGTAAAAGCAGAAGAAAGAAATGAAAGTAATGTATTTATTTTCCTTGCTTGAGTATTGTGGTGGTCATGCCTATATTGTACACTCACTTGTATTTGGTTTCATTGAAGTACTTATATCACATGCAGTTGTTTATGGCCTTACATACTCAGTACATTCTTTCGTACTGACGCCCCTTGTGGGACTCACCTTACTTGTTGAAGGCCGAGGAGCTAGCAGACCTCCACTGTAGGTTACGTATTTTCTGCGGACTATTGGTGAGCTCAAGGTTGATTCGGAGCTTTTCGTGTCATTGTACATGTTTTGGTACTTGTAGTAGAGCTATAAGGCGGGGACTTGTCCCGACCTTAGTACTGGTTTTGTATATCTTTAGAGGCTTTGTAGATAGTGAGTCGTCAAGTGTAAAGGTGTTTTACTCTATATGATGTTGTGGGCCATAATGACCAAGTTTCATGTCTTTATGAAAGTTATTTTCATGACTTCCGCCTTTAGTATCATGTGCTATTTGTGATAGAGTGTTGTTCATCCGGTGACATGCATATGAGTGTACGTGAATGAAGATTGGTTCTCTCGGGCCTTAACGGCCTCGGGTGCCAGTCCGCCCCAACGGGGTTTGGGACGTGACAAAAGTGGTATCAGAGCGGGTCGTCCTTGGGTGTCTACAAAGCCGTGTCTAAGTAGAGTCTTGCTTATGGATGTGTTGTGCACCACGTTTATAAGTAGGAGGCTACAGGACATTTAGGAGTTGTTTCTTTTCTTCATTTTCTAGACCGTGCAATAGAGCCAAAATTGTAGGAGGAATCACATCTACTCATTGAAGTTGTTTTCTTTGTGTTATAGAAAAATGCCGATTGCAAGGAAAGGTAAAGTTAAAAGTAAGAGGATAGACAGGATTGCTGGAGAGGAAACTAGTAGACCACCACCAGATCAAGCTAATCAGAGTGGTGCTGAACAGGAGTTTGCATCACAGGCTTCTTCGACTTTACCCGCGGAACCGCCTATGAATGCTACTGACCAGGATTTGAGGAATGCAGTGCATATGTTAACTCAGATTATTACTGCGCAAACTCAGGGTCGGGCTGTTCCGACAACAGGTGATGATAGTGCCGCTAGGACAGCTAGTCGCCGGACTCAGGACTTCCTGAAATTGGATCCTCCCACATTCACTGGGTCAGATTCTAATGAGGACCCGCAAGACTTTATAGATCAAATTCAGTGGGCTTTGGAGGTTATGCATGTATCCGGTGTGGAAACAGTCAAACTTGCGGCTTATAGATTGAAAGGCGAGGCAATATTATGGTATGAAGACAGGAGACGGTTGAGGGGCATTGGTGTGCTTCCAGCTAGTTGGGAAGAATTTAAAACGGCCTTTCTTGACCATTACCTTCCATATGAGATTAGAGAGGCTCGAGCAGATCAGTTCTTAAATCTCCGATAAGGTGGCATGAGCGTCAGAGAGTACAGTCTCCAGTTTAACTCTTTGGCCAGATATGCTCCAAATGTGGTAGCTACCATGACTGATAGAGTCCATCGATATGTGGACAGACTGGAACCATATTTGGTGAGGGACTGTACCATTGCAGCTCTGAAAAGGAAGATGGATATTGCTAGGATACAGGCCTTTGCACAGAAAATGAAGGACCAGAGGCATCGGAAGAGAACACAGGAATCGAAGAGAGGGTCGTCAAAGAGGGCTAGTCCTATGGGGCAGTTCACAGTGTCCCAAGGAGGATTTAGGCCTCGGGTTTTTGATAGACCACCTAGGAAATCATTTTCTCATCCCATAGCGGGTACTTTCTCTCAGTTTCGAGGGTCTAGAGGCGGTTATATTGGGCAAAGCAGTGGGATCCAGGGCTCACAGACGGCAGGGTTTCCTCGACAGTCATGTCAACATTGCGGAAGGTTTCATTTGGGTACATATTGGATGGGGTTGATTGGATTTTTTGGTGTGGTACGACCGGGCACATGTGAGAGAGTGTCCACAAAGGGGCCCGGGAGGCGTAGCACGACGGACGGGATCGACCGTTGCATCATCGTCATCGATTACTTCCCTAGGTAGAGGGGTGAAGCCTGTTGGTCTTGGTAGGGGTACTAGAGGAGCAGCTAGTTCCAGCGGCACCCAAAATCGCACTTATGCACTATTTGACCGGCAGAATTCGGAGGCTTCTCCTGATGTAGTTACAGGTACATTATTTGTTTTCTCATATAATGTCTATGCACTGATTGATCCGGGCTATACTTTATCATATGTTACTCCGTTGATTGCTGCAAAATTTGAAAGAGCATCAGAATTATTAGTCAGGCCATTTGAAGTATCTACACCGGTTGGTGAGTCTATTATTGCGAAAAGAGGTGACTGTGTAGTAACTGTATGTGGTTGTGATACCATGGTTGATTTATTGAGCTGGAAATGGTGGAATTTGATGTGATAATGGGTATGCATTGGTTGGCTTCTTGTTATGCCACGGTAGACTGCCGGGCTAAGAAGGTACATTTCCATTTTCCACAAAGCGTTGTCCTTGAGTGGAGGCGTAATGTTGGGGAACCAAAAGGCACTTTCATTTCTTATCTTAAGGCAAGAAAAATGATATCCAAGGGGTACATGTATCATCTTGTGAGAGTGCATGATATTGATGTGAAACCACCAACTCCTCAAACGGTTCCGATGGTAAATGCATTCCTCGATGTATTTCCTGAAGATCTTCCAGGTTTGCCTTCGAAATAGGAGATAGAGTTTGGTATTGATGTGATGCCAAGCACTCAGCCAATCTCTATTCCTCCGTATAGAATGGCTCCAGCAGAATTGCGGGAATTGAAGGAGCAATTAAAAGACTTGCTAGACAAGGGATTCATAAGGCCTAGCATGTCCCCTTGGGGTGCACCGGTGTTATTTGTACGGAAGAAAGATGGCACATTGAGGATGTGTCGACTATCGGCAACTGAATAAGGTAACGATCAAGAACAAATATCCCCTCCCCAGAATTGACGATTTGTTTGATCAGTTACAGGGTGCCAAATGTTTCTCGAAGATTGACTTGAGGTCGGGTTACCATCAAGTCAGGGTAAGAGAAAAGGATATACCCAAAACAGCTTTTCGAACACGGTATGGCCACTATGAATTTTTAGCTATGTCCTTTGGACTAACAAATGCACCGGCTGTTTTTATGGATTTGATGAATAGGGTGTTCAAGCCATTTTTGGATATATTCGTGACCGTGTTCATTGATGACATTCTGGTATATTCGAGGTCCCAAGAGGAGCATGCCGATCACTTACGGCAGGTGTTACAGATTTTTCATGATCGTAGATTATATGCCAAATTCTCTAAATGTGAATTTTGGTTAAAATCTGTAGCATTCCTGGGTCATATTTTGTCGTATGAAGGGATAAGGGTCGATACTCAAAAGATTGAAGCCGTGAAGAATTGGCCAAGGCCTACGACGCCTACCGAAATTCGTAGTTTTCTCGGGTTGGTGGGTTATTATAGAAGGTTCGTCGAAGGATTTTCTTCCATTGTTGCACCTTTGACGAAGCTAACACACAAGGCAACTAAGTACCAGTGGAATGATGCATGTGAAAGGAGTTTCCAAAATATGAAGATTAAATTGACTTCTATGCCCGTATTGGTACTTCCTGAAGGTACCAAAGGGTATGCAGTGTATTGTGATGCTTCAGGTATTGGTTTGGGTTGTGTGTTGATGTAGCATGGCAGGGTGATAGCTTATGGTTTGAGGCAATTGCGGCCACATGAGAAAAATTATCCGACACATGATCTTGAGCTGGCAGCTGTGGTCTTTGCTTTAAAGATATGGCGTCACTACTTATACGGGGTTCATGTTGATATATATACCGACCATAAGAGTTTGCAGTATATCTTTAAGCAAAAGGATCTTAACCTGAGGCAACGAAGGTGGCTTGAATTATTGAAGGACTATGATATTGACATCTTGTATCATCCGGGAAAGGCAAATGTAGTAGCCGATGCTTTAAGCCCCAAGACAATTGGAAGCACTGATGGCCAGCTCACGGACAAACAAGGTATAGTAAAGGATCTACATCAACTAGCCAGCGTGGGAGTTCGACTTCTTGAATCCTCCGACGAAGGGGGTATTGTGCAGAATGCGGTAGAATCCTCATTAATAGCTGAGGTGAAAAAGAAACAGTATGCGGATCCTATTTTATTGCAGCTAAAGGAGAATGTACAACAAAGCTTGACAAAGGCATTTGATCTTACTCATGAAGGAGCGCTACAGTGCCAAGGTAGATTGTGTGTGCCTGATATAGATGAGTTAAGGAGTCGGATTATGATAGAAGCGCATCATTCGCAGTATTCTATTCATCCGGGTTCCACTAAAATGTATCAGGATTTGAAGGAATTTTATTGGTGGGGTAGCATGAAGAAGAATATTGCAGAATTTGTAGCACAGTGTCTGAATTGTCAGCAAATGAAAGTGGAGCACCAGAAGCCTGGAGGCTATATGCAATGCATCAATCTCCCAGTCTGGAAGTGGGACATGATTAATATGGATTTTATCACAGGTTTACCTCGTACACTTCGGAAGGTTGATTCCATATAGGCAATAGTTGACAGGCTTACCAAATCAGCACACTTCCTACCGGTCAAGACCACCTACACAACTGAGGACTATGCGAGGTTGTATATCAAAGAGATAGTTCGGCTACATTGGGTTCCACTCTCTATCATATCGGATCGAGGAGCTTAATTTACTGCACACTTTTGGAAATCCTTCCAGAAGAGTTTGGGTACACAGGTGAATTTGAGTACGGGTTTTCATCCTCAGACAGATGGATAAGCAGAACGTACTATCCAGACACTTGAGGATATTCTACGAGCTTGTACGTTGGACTTTAAAGGCAGTTGGGATGATCATCTACCTCTTATTGAGTTCGCCTACAGCTATCACTCAAGTATCAAAATGGCGCCTTACGAAGCTTTGTATGGGAGAAAGTTTAGATCTCCAATTGGATAGTTTGAAGTGGGTAAAACTGCCCTATTTGGGCCAGATCTTGTTCTTCAAGCTATGGAGAAAGTTAAGGTGATACAGAAGTGGCTACAGATAGCCCAAAGTCGACACAAGTCATATGCTGATATTAGAAGGAGGGGGCTAGAATTTTCCATTGGCGATTGGGTATTCTTAAAGGTATCACCTATGAAAGGGGTAATGAGGTTTGGGAAGAAGGGAAAGTTGAGTCCATGCTATACAGGGCCATATGAGATTGTCCGGAGATTTGGTCAAGTTGCGTATGAATTAGCGTTGCCCCAAGAACTTATCATGGTTCATCCAGTATTCCATGTTTCGATGCTTCGTAAGTGCATAGGAGATCCATCTCGTATTGCTCCCATTGAAGAGGTACAAGTTACGGAGGATCTCACCTATGAAGAGATACTTGTTACGATCCTGGACAAGCAAGTGAAGAGGTTAAGGAATAAAGACGTGGTTTCTGTGAAAGTGCTTTGGCAAAATCAGCAAGTGGAAAAAGTCACGTGGGAAGCCGAAGAAATGATGAAAGCCAAGTACCCACACTTGTTTCAAAATGAGGACAAAGATAAAGATTTGGAATATGAGCAATAACAAGTAAGTACTCTTTAGTTTTATATAAGTGCTTATGATAAATGAATTCAGACTTAAATTTGTCTAGACTAGATAACGTTACTAACATTCGAGCATGAATGTTTCTAAGGGGGGAAGAATGTAACACCCCAGGTGCTACGAACACATAAAAATATACAATAGTTGGAGTATAAGGCTAAATGAAGAAAAAGTGAAGAATCATGTACTGGAAACGAGCATGCGAAAATAAAAAATCACGACCGGACTCACGTGACTTGAATAGTGCCATGAACCAACTTCAGAGAGTTGGAAAAAAGGCTCTGATTTTCACGACAGGACCCACGTGGCGTGACTGGGTTCCACGACACCGTGAAACTTTGTCGGCTTTGTTGACCCATTTTGACTTGATGAAATTTTGGAGTGTGAGACCCATTATAAGTGTTGGGATGGGTCAATATTCTATAATTGAGGACCAAATACCATGTATTAAGGTATGGGCCTCAACTAATGAAGGAAAAACCCAATCTAAGTGGATCAAATATGTGGTTAAGGATGGCTTTGACTTGAGGGTCTATATAAGGGTAAAAATTCAGATTTTTATTCATTCAACACTCTCATGCCTTTTGGATATTTTCTCTAAGTCATCCTTATCTCACAAAACCCTAAGGAAACAATACTTGAAGGGACAAGATCATCTCTTTTCAACATTGGTAAGTGTTTACCCTTATGATCCTTATGGATTAATATATATATTATGTACATGGAAGGTGGTGTAGTCTTGATGGTTATGTTCAAAGTGTTGAGGAGTCCACTTTGTTTTGGGAAGGTGGAATTAAGTTAAATGATAATAAGAAGGAAGGTGGTAAGATGCACTATGTGTTGGGGTGGTGACTAATTCCATTTTTCCTTGTGAAGTTGTTATGTTATTAGTTTTAAATGTGAATTCCTTTGTGTGTGCATATTGTAGAGTAGCACTTTAAGGAAGAGCCTAATTGTTATAGTTGCATATAGAGAGGCTAAGGTATGTAAGGTTTCTCCTTTCCATATTCATTGGCCATGCCTATTGTCCATATTGCTACCGAGCTTGTTTATGCTCCGAGGTGTTTTAAAGCAAATCATCTCAAGTTTGCTAACTATAGATATTCATATGTCTCTTATCTAATGATCATGGTTTCAAGCTCCAATAATGTTACGACCACCTAAGTACCAACCTCACAAAAGTAAAGAAGTGAAGTAATGCATAAGTGTTCTAAGATACGGGTGGCATCCCAGGGGTGGAAAAAAACACCTAGCATGGGTCGATCCCACTATCACGGGTGGCATCCCAGGGGTTACAATACCTAGCATGGGTCAATCCCGAATTGTGTATTTATAAGGACCGCATCCCAGGGGTTATATTACCTAGCATGGGTCATCCTTTTCTTATCCCACTGATCAGTTGGGCCCGAGCATAATGTGAGTGATATTGAACGTAAAAGCAGAAGAAAGAAATGAAAGTAATGTATTTATTTTCCTCGCTTGAGTATTATGGTGGTCATGCCTATATTGTACACTCACTTGTATTTGGTTTCATTGAAGTACTTATATCACATGAAGTTGGTTATGGCCTTACATACTCAGTACATTCTTTTGTACTGACGCCCCTTATGGGACTCACCTTACTTGTTGCAGGCTGAGGAGATAGCAGACCTCCACTGTAGGTTACGTATTTTCTGTGGACTATTGGTGAGCTCCAGGTTGATTCGGAGCTTTCCGTGTCATTGTACATGTTTTGATACTTGTAGTAGAGCTATAAGGCAGGGACTTGTCCCGACCTTAGTACTGGTTTTGTATATCTTTAGAAGCTTTGTAGACAGTGAGTCGTCAAGTGTAAAGGTGTTTTACTCTATATGACGTTGTGGGCCACAACGACCAAGTTTCATGTCTTTATGAAAGTTATTTTCATGACTTCCGCCTTTAGTATCATGTGTTATTTGTGATAGAGTGTTGTTCATCCGGTGACATGCATATGAGTGTACGTGAATAAAGATTGGTTCTCTCGGGCCTTAACAGCCTCGGGTGCCAGTCCGCCCCAACGGGGTTTGGGACGTGACACCTCTGGGCACAAAATTTTGGCCCAGAGCGGCCTGGCACGCTCCCTAGCGCGCCTGTGCCTTATTTTTTTGAAAATTTTATTTTTCAACTTTTCTTCGCTGGTTCGGTTAGATACTTCAAGTCCTATTCTTTAACTTAATTCTTAACCTTAATATCCTTTGTTTAGAGATCCTCTTAGATTCATTTTGAACACCATAAATGCTCCATGAGAATCACAAAACACCTCCTATGATGGGCAAATCACATGTACGAGGCCAAACTTTAATTTTCTTATCAATAACATTACAATATACATACGTATAGCTCTCGACACCTAAGTAAACGTTATTTAATGCTGTAAAGTAGGGTTAGGAAGGTACGGGGTGTTACATTCTTCCCCCCTTATAAACATTCGTCCTCGAATGTTAACAATATCGCTTCAATTACGATAAATACATCTCTATCTTAGCATACACATACATAGACACTTAATGCTCATAAATACTTACTTGTTATGACTCCACTCCCTCACTTTGCACTTTTTATCCTTTTGAAACAGATAGGGATACTTGGATTTCATTATTTCTTCAGCTTCCCATGTGATCTCCTCTACTTGTTGATTTCTCCAAAGTACTTTTACGGAAGCTATGTATTTATTCCTCAATCTCTTTACTTGTCGATCTAGGATAGCAATAGGTACTTCTTCATAAGTAAGATCCTCTGTAACTTGAACATCTTTAATGGGAACAATACGAGATGGATCTCCTATGCATTTCCGAAGCGTCAAAACATGAAATATCGGATGGACTGAGGAAAGTTCTTGAGGTAGTGCTAATTCATACGCAACTTTCCCAAATCTTCTAATAATTTCATATGGGCCTATGTAACGTGGACTCAATTTCCCTTTCTTTTTGAACCGCATTACCCCTTTCATTGGTGACACCTTTAAAAATACCCAATCACCTATGGCGAATTCAAGCCCTCTTCTTCTAATATCGGCATATGACTTGTGGCGACTTTGGGCCGGTTGTAATCATTGTTGAATCATTTTAACTTTCTCCATAGCCTGATGAACAATATCCGACCCAAGTAAAGCAGTTTCACCCGCTTCAAACCATCCAAATGGTGATCAATATTTCCTCCTGTACAAGGCTTCATAAGGTGCCATTTTAATACTTGAATGATAGCTATTATTGTAAGAAAATTCAATAAGAGGCAAATGGTCATCCCAACTGCCTTGAAAATCTAACGTACAAGCTCGTAGCATATCTTCAAGTGTCTGAATAGTATGTTCTGCTTGTCCATCAGTCTGAGGATGGAAAGCCGTACTCAAATTCACCCGTGTACCCAAACTCTTGCTGGAAAGATCTCCAAAAGTGCGTTGTGAACTATGCTCTTCTGTATGATATAATGGAAAGTGGGATACCATGCAATCGTACTATCTCTTTCACATACAACTTCGCATAATCCTCAGCTGTATAGGTCGTCTTGACAGGTAGAAAATGCGCTGACTTGGTAAGCCTGTCCACTATAACCCATATAGAATCAAACTTCCACAATGTACGAGGCAAACCTGTAATGAAATCCATGTTAATCATATCCCATTTCCAGACTGGAAGATTGACACATTGCATGTACCCTCCCGATTTTTGATGTTCTACTTTCACTTGTTGACAATTCGGGCATTGAGTGACAAACTCTGCAATGTTCTTTTTCATATTTCCCCACCAATACACTTCATTTAAATCATGGTACATTTTTGTAGCACCTGGATGAATAGAATAGCGCGAATGATGCGCCTCTGTCATAATTCGTGTCCTCAGCTCAAATACATCCGGTACACATAATCTCCCTTGACATTGAAGTACCCCTTCCTGTGTAAGATCAAATGCCTTTGTCAAATCCTGTTGTACATTTTCCTTTAGCTGCAATAACATAGAATCCGCAAACTGCTTCTCTTTCACTTCAGTTATTAAGGAGGATTCTGCTGCATTCTGCACAATAACTCTATCATCTGAGGATTTAATAAGGCGAACTCCCAAGCTTGATAATTGATGTATATCTTTGATTATCTCCTACTTTTCAATCAACTGACCACTAGTGCTTTCTACTGCTTTGCGGCTCAATGCATCCGCTACCATATTTGCTTTATCCGGATGATAAAGAATATCAATATCATAATCTTTTAAAAGCTCTAACCACCTTTGTTGCCTCAAATTGAGTTCCTTATGCTTAAAGAGATACTGCAAACTCTTGTGATACGTATAGATATCAACATGAACTCCATACAAATAATGACGCCATATCTTTAAAGAAAAAACTACCGCTGCCAATTCAAGATCATGTGTGGGATAATTCTTCTCAATTGGCCGTAACTATCGTGAGGCATATGCTATGACGTTACCGTGTTGCATCAACGCATATCTGAGGCCAACCCCAAAAGCATCACAATACACTACATAACCTTCGGTACCTTTGAAAAGCACTAAAACTGGTGTGGAGGTTAATTTATATTTCAACTTTTGGAATCTTTTCTCACACGCATCATTCCACTGAAATTTTACTGCCTTATGTGTAAGCTTTGTTAACGGTTCAGCAATGGAAGAAAAACCTTCCACAAATCTTCAGTAATAACCTGCCAGTCCAAGAAAACTACGGATCTCTGTGGGTGTCGTAGGTCTTGGCCAATTTTTCACTGCTTCAATATTCTGTGTATCAACCTGTATCCCTTCATCTGACACAATGTGACCCAAGAATGCAACTGATTTTAACCAAAACTCACACTTGGAGAACTTTGCATACAACTTACATTCACGGAGAATCTGTAACACTTTTTGCAAGTGATTAGCATGGTCCTCCAGTGATCTTGAATAAACTAGGATGTCATCTATAAATACCATGAAGAACACGTCCAGAAATGGCTTAAATACCCTATTCATCAAATCCATAAACACAGCTGGTGCATTTGTTAGTCCAAATGACATAACTAAAAATTCATAATGGCCATACCATGTTCGAAAAGTTGTCTTGGGTACATCTTCCTCTTTAACTCTGACTTGATGGTAACCCGACCTCAAGTCGATCTTTGAAAAACACTTGGCACCCTGTAACTGACCAAACAAATCATCAATTCGAGGGAAAGGATATTTGTTCTTGATCGTTACCTTATTCAATTACCGATAGTCGATGCACATTCTCAATGTGCCATCTTTCTTCCGTACAAATAATATAGGTGCACCCCAAGGGAACATACTAGGTCTAATGAAGCCCTTGTCCAGCAAATCTTTCAGTTGCTCCTTCAATTCCCGCAATTCTGCTGGAGCCATTCTATATGGAGGAATAGAAATAGGCTGAGTGCCTGGATTCACATCAATGCCAAATTCTACTTCCCGTTCTGGGGGTAAGCCTGGAAGATCCTCTGGAACACATCAAGAAATTCATTGACCACTGGAACCGACTGCGGAGTTAGTGGTTCCATTTCAGTATCTTTCACCCGTACTAGATGACATATATAACCCTTAGCAATCATTTTCTGGCACAAAATTTTGGCCTAGAGCGGCCTGTAACGCTCCCTAGCGCGCCTGTGCCTTATTTTTTTGAAAATTTTGTTTTTCAACTTTTCTTCGCTGGTTCGGTTAGATACTTCAAGTCCTATTCTTTAACTTAATTCTTAACCTTAATATCCTTTGTTTAGAGATCCTCTTAGCTTCGTTTTGAACACCATAAATGCTCCACAATAATCACAAAACACCTCCTATGATGGGCAAATCACATGTACGAGGCCAAACTTCAATTTTCTTATCAATAACATTACAATATACATACGTATAGCTCTCGACACCTAAGTAAACATTATTTAATACCACCAAGTAGGGTTAGGAAGGTACGGGGTGTTACAGGAACTTCAGTCAATGAATAAGATACATGTGAATCACAATCGGTCTAAGAATAAGAAACATGTGAATAACAATATATTTCAACCTGAGCTGGGATACTTTAGAACACTTCGGAATGGAACAAGTACAACGTCCATGTGAACAATATGTGTTGTAGAAGGATATGAAAAGAGTAACCTTACATACCTTATCTTCCCAATATGAATACACAGTCCTATATGTGAATACAATAATCCATATCCTTTCTTACGTTTCACTCAACAACACAAGTACATAACGGAACTCACGTTAACAATTAACTACATTACAAGTGTATAAGATGACAGTGAGTTACATGACTGCCATATAACGTCATTTCACCCTTTACAATACCATTTACTGCATTACCATCCCAAAAAAACCACAACATGGCACACATTGATCAAGACATCATAAACCAATATCATTTCACACCAAGTTTATCCTTTACACTATCTCATTAACACTACGTCACCCTTACTCCATCAAGTCATCTCAATACCTTTCATAATAACACATGAACAACAATACATAATTGATACCATTTAAAATAACTCTGGGATACTCTTTTAAGTTCATTCAAAAGGTACCATAAGTTGATAATTGCATCCATGAAGGGTATAGGGGCTTTGGAGGATCAAAGAGATGCAAAAACAACCGAAACGAGGTTCTGGCCTAACCTGCGAAGCCAAATGCGCCCACAGGTGGTTGAGGTGTGGACGCAGGTGAACCTTGTTAGTGTCCATATTCACCTGCAAAGTCACCTGCGCCCGCAGGTGCCTTCGTCTGCGAGGGCGAGTGCCCCTTTCGGCCAAAATGGGTCTCTTTTGGGTCCTTTTTTGTAATGAATGCTCCATGATCATAATTAAACTTATATTTTCATATTTTAAGTTATCATGGATTCCAATGAACATCCATGGTTTCACAATGCACATAAACATCACGAAACTACATTTTTCCCTTCAATACGTCACCGGTTCCATGTACAATTTCGCAACAATAATTCCAAATTTCAAACACTAAGAGAAGGCAAGTTAAGGACATAACTACATCTTAAATTTTTATATTTAATCCACCAATTTCAATTCCTTCAAGACCACAAGTCCATTTTCAAGTTCATAAGGCAAAACCCTTTTTCGATTGCAAAAATAGACAGTTTTACACATAGTGAATTGTCCAACACTTTGCCAACATAACCAACATGATTTATGCACCATATTAAGCATATAATATATTAAACCAGAATATTAAACACTTACCCAAACTTGCAAAGAAGTGATCATGTCCAAAGAGAATGATAGCTTAGGGTTTGGAAGAGGAGAGAAAATATCCTTGGGAAAATTCTAGATTTTGCACATGTGTGGAATGGTGAATAAAATCTGATTTTTCACCTTATATAGACCCTTTAAAGTCATCCTTAGCCAATACTTTTGGTCAATAATTGATTTATGGACTTGGTCAAGATGAATGGATCATTATTCCCTTTTTGGGCCATGTCTTTTGGTGTAATTTTGGGTCTCCATTGAGCCCAATAGCACAAGCTTAATTCAGCCCACATAATTTAAGTTGTAATACCCCAAAAATATCATGTTTAATTAATTTCATAAATGTTACGATAATCATCTAGGTTCCAAAATGTATGGGGTGTTACAGAATGGTCAAAATTTACTTGAGATCTTCTACAAAGCATTAAATGTTATTACCAAGGTTGTAGCAGATACTATCACTAGCGGAGCATTTATGAGTTTGATATAGGAACAAGCTTCAGAGATTTTAGATTGTATTACTAAAACCAACCGAGGTTGGCACACTCAAGAAGCAGACCGACCAGCAGGAACTTATGCCATTAGAGCATCAGCAGAGAAAAGAGCGTTAGATGACGTTGTAGCTCAAGAAGTAGCGCAGCCGAGAACTGAAATTGGATTACTTGCTAAGCAAATCATGGTAGGAGGAGCAAAAAAGATTAATGCGGTATGTGAACAAGGCAAAGCACCTAGGTATGAGGATTCAGATTATGAGGAAGAAGCTAAGTATTTGGATAGAGAAATGGCGGGTTTTTAAGCCAAGGGACAAGGTTCTAATCAAGACAATTGGAACTTGAGGCAAGAAAATCAAGGTAGGAACTACTACGGTGATAATTATAATAAGTCGGGGTATAGATATCGAGACAGAGATCGGGATGGTGATTGGAGGCAAAAAGACAACTACAAAGATAAGAGTGGCCTTTATGTTCCACCGTGGAAGTGTGATGCTGAGTCTAGAAATTCAAGGTTGGAAACCCTACTTGCAAAACTCGTTAAGGTGTTGGACAGTCAAGAAAATTATCTAAAAGAGATTAAGGCAGACCTTTCAGGGATAAGCTAAAAAGTTGAGTCTCATGTGACCGCCAACAAACAGCTGGAACAACAATTTGGGCAGATTTCTACGACAACATCAAATCAGTGGCAACAAGGTACATTTCCAAGCAACACCATCCAGAACCCAAAAAATAATGCTCACTGTATGGCTATCACAATGAAAATTGGGAAGACTCTTATTGAGGCACCCAAACAAGTTAAGGGTGTTCATGCTACACTGGAAGAGCAAATGAATGCCACAAAAAAGGTAAAGGAAGCTCTAAAGAAGTGTGTTTCATTCTCAAAACTTCCTCCACCTTTCCCTCAACGTCTAAAGAAAAAGGTGGATAAAAATAAAATTGTTAATGGGGAGAGTATAAAATAAGTTGAAGAGCCTCAGACTGATGAAAACAAGGTGAATGCTAAAAATGAGAAAGAAAAAGAAGCCCCACAAATGCTAATCCCCATTCCTAAGCCTCCACCTCTATTCCCTCAGTGCTTGAAGAAGAAGAAGGAGGATGGAAAATTTCATAAGTTCATGTCCATATTGAAGCAACTTTCTATAAACATTCCATTGGTAGAGGCACTGAAACAAATGCCAAGATATGCAAAGTTCATAAAGAGTTGGTCACAAAGAAGAGAGCTATCAGTTATGAGTCTGTTGGTGATTTACACCATTATAGTGCAATTGCATTCCATTCTCTTGTGCAAAAGAAAGATAATCTCAGTGCCTTCACAGTTCCATGCACAATTGGGTCAGTTAACTTTGCTAGAGCTTTGTGTGACCTAAGTGTGAGTATTAACTTGATGTCGCTGGCAGTATTTGAGAAATTAGGCTTGGGAACCCCCGAGCCAAGAAAAATGCGGTTGTTGATGGAGGATCATACAATCAAGAAGCTTGTGGGAATATTATGTGATGTTTTAGTCAAGGTTGAAAACTTCATCTTTCCTGCTGACTTTGTTGTCTTAGATTGTGAGGTCAATTTTGAGATGCCCATAATTTTGGGGAGACCATTTTTAGCCACCGACAGAGCATTGGTGGATATGGAGCGGGATGAGCTAAAATTTTGGCTGAATAATAAAGAAGTCACGTTCAATGTATGCAGAACTATGAAGCAGCCAAAGGACATAAGGGTGGTTTCAGAAATAAATAGTTCAGATGACCTTGGAAGCCAAACCAAGGGATATCTTGATAAAGTTTGAGTAATCAAGACACCCATGTCGTACCGCGATGTTAAATCAGGCGTTGCTTGGGAGGCAACCCAAGGTGTCTTGCTCTTCCTACATTTGCTTTGATTTTTGTTATTTTGATCGACATTAGACCCACGCACCTAGGGTTCCACAAGTATGTTCCTAACTCCCTTGTTTTACTTTGGTCTAATGCATTGAGGACAATACATGTTTGTTTGCTGAACAGGAGGTACTTGTGGGTCTATATGTCCTCTTGGGGGTTTTGTTGCAGTGTTTCTTTTCCCTTAAAGTGCTATCATAGTAAAACCGACATGTTTAGGTTGTTATTTATATTATTATGTGTTTTCATGTTTAATTAGGAGGAAAATAGGGGAACCTTAGTGCAGTCCAGTTTCGAACAAGTTTTTGATGATGTTTTTGGTGTTTAAAGGATACCCCTCCTGAAAAATTTTGTTTTGGACTATGTGTGTAGTTATGTTAGTTTGTGACAACTATTGGATCTTGTTATGGCATTAGTATTATAGGCAGAATGACTGTAGCTAGCAATGCATGAACTGGATAGGTAGTAGTCGATAGTGTAACCCTGTGCTATGTGTGTGTGAGGTCATTACCTAGTTCACTTTGTGTGTGCGATCCAGAACTTACCCGGTTAGTCTTGCCTAGGTTATAGGATAGTGGTTAGGAAAGGATCATAGGTCATTCTTGAATAAGTCCACTTTTAGCCTAAATGTCTGACCAAATGAAGTAAGTATCCCTTGATCTAGATTTTGAGCCTTAATTGACCTTTTTCTTTCATTAGCCTATTCACCTTCCCATTTTGACTTATAATGAATCTATCTTGGCCCTGGTTCCTCCTTGGAATTTGTGTACCTCAACTCAGGCAAATCGCCTAAGTTGAGGGTGGCTATCATAGGAGTGCATAGCTTGATATGGGTATGAAGAAGGGATTAGTAAAAGAAGGGAGAACAGAATTGGGTGTAATGAAGAAAGAAAAGAAGTGAAAAAAATAGAGTGTGCAAAAAGAAAACAAAAAGGAAAAAAAATAAAAATCGTAAAGAAAATTACACCCAAAATCTGAAAACAAATGAAGGAGAATTAGGGAGAATAAAATGAGTATGGTTGGAAAGTGGAGCCAAAAATAGTGTAGTGTCAAGGAGGGTTGAGTCACCGTATCCATATGTACCACACCTGTACCCAAGCCTACATTACAAGCCGATGAAAGTCCTATAGTGATCCTAGTCCAACTGTACGAAAAACTAAGGCATAGAAAATAAGGGCAAGCCTATGGTATTTCATGCACACTGTTTGAACTTCTTTGTGAGAGAGAGTGTTTTGATCCAATCCTTATATTGATATTCATTAGTATACTATGAGTGTGTGGGAATTCCTTGTTGTGAGAGTACATGGGTTGCATTGTTAGTTGCTATTTGTTCGGATAATGCATTTGCATATATGCTTAGTTGTTTGTTCATAATCTTATGCCATCACTTGATTCATTCTGTGTCGTTATAATATGTTGCATGTATACGCACAGTGGTTTTGACTTGTGACTAGGAGGGGGTCAAAATTTTTGGTACCGAAAGAAATTAGTCGACTACCATAGGTCTCTTAGGCTTCTCTTAGTTAAGCATCGAATGTGTTTGTTTTGTTTTGTTCGCCTGAGGACATGTAAACGTAATAAGTTGAGGGTGTTGATGTACCATGATTTCATGGCACTTTCAGTGCTTAAAACAAGGAAAATATGTAATAACTTAGGTATGTTTGGTAGGTATGATGTGTTTTCTGTTCTATCTTGCAGGAAAATAGATTTTGGAGGCAAAATGGAGAAGACGAAAAGTAGCATGCACTGGAATGAAGTTTTTGAGGACAAAAAAACAGAGTTGAATTTCCCCAAGTGACCCACGATCATGACTCTAGGACCGTAGGTCAAGTCCGTGAGTCAACTTCTGTAGTTCTACATGGAGACCTGATTCCTATGACGTGGACCCACGGTTTGTGGGTTGAGTCCACGACCTCAAGTCACGGTCCGTGGAAAGTTGCCGACTTTTTTCTCCTACATGTTTTAGGATAGGATTCGTTTTGTATCTATAAATACTCCTATGTTGTCCTATGCTAGGGAGACGATTATTACATTGTTTTGGATTCTATTACATTGTTTTGAGGTTTATAAACACATTGATCTTGTAATCTCAAACATCGATTCTAGGGTTTTGATTTATATTGAGATTTCATAGTTTTATTCTTCTTGTGAGTTCATAATTATGTTTTCATCATTGAATTCTTTTTGTGTTCTTGCAATCATGAGTAGCTAAATTTCTCAACTAGGGTTGTGTGAACCATGATGAATTAACGAAATGGGTTAAGTGTGAAGCAATTCTGAACCGGTGTGACTGCATGTATTGTTATTTCCTTCGTTATAATTGATCTTCTAACGGTTGTAAACGTTGAAAACTCGCCTGTATTCTAAACTTGCTTATGAGAGAAGTAGAGATTGAGAAAATGGAATAACAACAAAGTTTTGAAGCAATCAACCTTCATCTAATAACTTGAGCCGTAACAGGGATAGTTATCTGAGATCAAGAACAAGGGTTAGTAATGCGACACTCGGAGGCCAAGAAGAGAAGAGTGAAATTCATCTAATCGAGAGATGTTTAGATGAACCTATCTTGTTAGATTTTGCATGCAACGCAACGGGACAGTTTGCCAGCATAAGTACCCGGTGGAGTTATGGAATATTGGGGATCACAGTCCTAGTGCCTTTCTCGTATTGATCACAAATCTGACAATCAATAATTGTTGCTTTTACTATTTGTTTACAACCCCCCCCCCTCTTTTTTACTTATTTGCCAATCACTCGGACAAGTATCCGATAGAAGTCCATCCTATTCCATATGAGATCGACCCCAACCTAGTTGGGTTCTGTATTTGATACAGTGACCGCGTTATACTTTCTTGGAGGAATATTTTGGGCGACATCATGGAGCCGCGGAGGACCATCTTCAGCAGCAACTAGTCTGTGCCCAGCAACTGTAAGAACACAATAAAAGTAAAAGAGGAGAGACTGAGAGAGACCAAAAGGATAAACTGAAAAGTCTTACGTAATAGATAGGGGTTTTCTATTTGTTTATTTTGTAATTAGAGATTCAAACCTTTAAAATAATACCAATCAGGTTTTCAAACAAAAACGTAGGATGTTTCATTTATTTAGGAAAAAAATTCAAAACGTCTGAAACTTTTAAAATAAGGGTAAAAAGAGATTGCTAGTCGGGCCCGAGCCCGCGAATTCACACATCTTGCTAGATTCTGAACACCCTTTACCACAAAATCATGCCATTGCCTTATTTTAAGGGGGTTTAACAGTAAATATATACAAACCAAAAATTTATCCTATATATATAGTATAATTTTTCGACTGAGGGGATTTGGATAAACTCACTGGACTCTATGTAGATCTTCCCCTGGGGTAAAGGGATGGATCAAGAAAGGTTTTTTATTCTTCTTATATATAAGATCGTAATTTTCCAATTCAAAGTTAAATTTAAATAAATGGAGGATAATATCTATTGTTCAAAGTTTAAAAAGATTTTCGATTTTTAAAGTTACGATAGGAGGGAAAATGATTTTCACTCCTTTTCAACCTGATAAGTGTGGATCTTTGTAATTATTAAGAAATAAATTAAAGGGACACATATATGATATTGAATGTCCTAGATGGGTGGGGGAAGACAAATACTCCTCTGTCCCAATATATTTGGGACACTTTTATTTTTTGGTTTGTCCCAGAAAAAATATTATTTTTCTATAATTGAAACTTATTTAATAAAATTCTCGTTTAATCTTTAATACAATAATTTTTAGCCACACAAATAGTGAAAGAATGTTCAGATCATCTAAATTTTAAAAGTATTTTTTTCTTTCTTATATTTTGTGTCCAATTATATGATGCCACATAAATTGAAATGGAGGAAAATATCTTTTTATCTTTATGGCCATATATCTTTTATGTGGTAAAAAGTTGTACCTCTAGCTCCACTTATGCTTCATGACTCGTTATTTCCTGGTCCACTTCACCATTTAAATGAGTCATAGATTCATTATCTTTATATATACAACTAGGTAACGTCTATATAAGTGGACTTTGGAATCATTAAGCATAATTAGTTTATAGCATATAGATGTTCTAATTGTTCTGCAGTGATAATGAAGAAAACAGGTACCAACGATTTGTTGCCATTCATTGCAATGGTGATTGTACAACTAGGCTATGCTGGATCAAATGTTGTGACAAAACTAGTCATGGATACTGGTATGGACCCTTTCGTCCAGACAGCATACAGGCCCATATTTGCCACGATTTCAATTGCACCCTTTGCTTACTTCTCGGAGAGGTATATATTACCACACCCAAATTACTCTTGTTACTTACCTCTTGAGTCTTAATATCGCCGAGTTATTTATCATCTTTTCGGGTACAGTTTATTTTTCACACTGTGGCAGCATTACAAAGAATTGAATGCTATAAGGTCATCACTCATCAGTATAATAATGTTTGCTTACTTGTCGGAGTGGTACCACCTTAATTGCTATCACTCTCCTTGCACCCCAAGGCGTTCTTTAATCAATGTTTAACATTAGCTCCTTAATCCTTAACCCTATTGCTGGTAATATTAACTATGCCAGCAATTTTACAGATCTACGGGTTGTAGCAATCTTGTCTAAAATATATATAATTTCCGCTCCGAATAATTGTTTATAAAAGACACAGAAATGATAACTTAGCTAGAAATTAATATGAATAATATGATAAGTAACATACTATTACACGATCCACATATACAGTTTGGTTACCTTTCTTTTAAATGGAAAAAATAATCTCTCAAGAACATGTATTTGCCATTTTGCCTCCAGCAACGCCTTTGCTCGAGAAAGGGTTAATAAGGACTAGTGTAAGCCATCATCCAAGACGCTCAAAGAACCAAAGAAAAAAAACCGGTTTCATTCATCTCTTATTCTCTCTTAAATAAATAAAATTCATATTCGATCGCTTTTTCTCTTGCCACCAAAAAAATGCACAAAAGCGACAATCAGTTTATGCCCTAATCACAAAAAAATAAGGTATACTACACAAACATGACGTTAACTTATCCTCAGCTGACATCTATGCACTCCCAACTTTGGGGATGCACAAGTAGACACTTAAACGTGTATAAATTTAAACAAATAGACACATGTGTCCTATGTGGCGTCCTACGTGGCAAGTTGTGTCCTACATGACACTACAACACAAGACATGTATTGCTACAAAGTATGTTGTAGCTAAATATGAAATTTTTCGTGGCTAAACACTTTAGCTACAATATTTTTTTCCGTAGCATTCGTAACAAGATGTAGCGTGGCTAAAAGTTAGCCACAAACTTTACATGGTCCATGGCTAAGGACTTATACTTATTGCTACAAAAAAAATTGTGATGTAGCTAAAATGGTAAAAAGTTTTTGCCACCAAAAAAATACTTATGGCAAGTGATTTTATTCTTGTGCCACGACAATCAAAATTTGTAGCTATTTTCATATTGTAGCCACAAGCTATTGCATTGTAGCAAAAGATTTAATTTGTTTGCCACGCAAATTTAAATTTTGTAGTCTTATGGCAATAGCATTCATACTTAGCTACAAATGAAAAAATTTGTAGCTATGAATTAAAGTATTTGCCACAAATATTTACATATTGTAGCTAAGAATCCACATCTTTAGCCATGAAATATATAGCATTATAGCTTAAGAAATCTACATTTGCTACGGGAAGTGAAATTTTAGCTATACTCTTAATACATAGCAATTATAGGAATATATATCTAGCTACAACTAAAATTCATAGCTAAAATTCGTATTGCCCCGGGCATTATTAGCCACAATAATTCATATAATATATCTTTTGGCATTAAATTTATAGACAATTGCAGCAGAATATCTTAAATTGTTTAATAAATGCAAAATATTAGAGAAAAAAAATAATAAATGTTCAACAATATCATTTTACGAATTTGTAGATAGCTACGAAATTTTAAATTTCATGGCTGTTACTAGGTAATAGCTACGAATTTTGAATTCGTAGCTTAGATTTCGTAGCTATAAATACATTTTGTTGTAGTGTGACATCCTACGTGTATTATGTGACATAGGATACATGTGTCTACTTATTCAACTTTATACAAGTTTTAGTGCTTACATGTGCACATCCAAAATTTGAGGACATAGATGACAGCTGAAACCAAGTTAAATAACACGTTTATGTATTATGCCAAAAAAATAACACTGTAAATGTGGTTATGATAATTGTTCAGGATTTTCGGCGGTACAAATTCTACTATTTTTTAAAAAGACCATCTATAATAAGTGCGCAAAACATATTGTTGTTGTGTAATGGTTGGACTTGGATCCGGCTACTCTCCATTTCTCTTCTCTCTATTTTCTTCAAGTTCTTGCTTAGATTAGAGACATATATGATAATTTATAATTAATGATTGAGATTTAATTAGATAAAAGAAAGTCCTAGCTAATTATAATTATTTATTTCTATATATTTGCTCCTTAAATATTTTTTCAATCCATTATATCTTTATCTAGGTTATATCTTTTCTCAATATATTAAAATCTTTTTCTTTCTTTCCTTGAGTAATTTTTTGCGGTGCAGTGGGTTTTTACTTTTACTTTTTATTTTTGCTAATGTTTGCTGCTTCTCAAATAACTAGAGGGAAATGGCCCGCGTTAGCATGGACCCAATAATATGAAAAGTAAAAATATTAATATATTTTCGTCAAAATAACAAATATAGGATAAAAATATGCAATCTAATTTTGGTTCAAATAGATGCATAATCTATTGGTGTTATAATCAAATTCTTAACTTTGAATTATCCAAGGAGTATAGTAAGGGAATGATGTTTTTACAAAAAAAGTTTAACTTATTAGTTTTAATTTAATTTATAAGGAAATTATGCTTTCAATTCTTAAAACAATATATTATTTATATTAAAAATAACTAAATTTTAAAGATTTTATTTTATCAAGATCTTGCATATTGAAACCTATAGTTATAGACTCAAATATGTTAATAAACAAAACTTTTATTTTCAAATAAAATTCTCTAGTATTTGAAAAAGTGAAAAAAAATATATATGTCAATATTTAATCAAATTGCATCATATAAGTTTAAAAAATGAAAAAAGTATATGTGTTTTATACTCTTGCTCTTCTTTTTTTTTAAAAAAAAAAATCATCTTAATTATTAAAAAGAAATTAAACATGTCATAAGTTTATATCCTTTTAATGTTAACCAATTTTATTTATAAAGATTTCTTCAGTTTATTTTTACTTGGTCCATGTTGACTTGACACGGGTCTTAAAAAATATTTATTAGAATTTTATTTTAGTAAATTGATTTTATTAATATATAATAAAAATCTAAATCTGATATAGTTATTTAATCACAAAGCTAATATTAGAAGAGAATAATAAAATTTTCTTAATTTACAAAAATAAATAAGTAAAAAGAAAATTTTAATTTTAGTATAAGAGCCAAATAAAAAGAAATAGATGACATTTATTTGTTTTAAAATTTAATTAGAATTAATTAATATAAATTATGTTTTTTAAAATAATTACTGAGAAATATATGTCATTATTTATTTAGTTTTAAAATTTAATTAGAATTAATTAATATAATTTATGTTTTTTTTAAAAGATTACTTAATTATATTTATTAGATTTAGAAAAGTTCAATGGGTCCCACTCTATTCAATGACATTTATTATGGGCAAAGATTTGTAATTTAATTGGAAAGGGTGAGTATTTTTTTGAAGTTGGTACTAAAGTACAAATAAGAAAACACAAAGGGACAACCTTATTTCAGCTATCTAATCTTGCAAAATATTGTAAAGACTATACTACCCTCACCTTTTCTAAGCAGCCATGTTGAAGGTCCCTCTTATATTAAAAAAGATTTGTAATTTAATGGGAAAGGGTGGGTGTTTTTTTGAAATTGGTGCTAAAATACAAATAAGAAAACACAGAGGACAACTTTATTTCAGCTACCTAATCTCGTAAAATTTTGTAAAGACTATTATACCCTCACCTTTTCTACAAATGGCATTAAGCAGCCATGTTGAAGGTCCCTCTTCTATAATATAATATTTTCCAAATTAAAAATTTAAAAATATAGCCTGACATTTTTTTAATTTTAGGAGCAACATAAATTTTATCACTCAACTTCAAATTCTCTTTTAAGAGGTGTTCATGTTACCTTATAGATGCTGTAGCTCTTTTGAATACTCAATTAAAAAAAATAAAACTTTTAATTATATGGTGAATTTTTAAAAAGTTGGAATATTTAGGAAAAGTTATTAAGATATATTCATGGCAGTAAAGAAAAGTTTTTAATATATTTAAATAAGATATAATGGATTGAAAAAATATTTAAGGAGTAAATATATGGAAGTAAATAACTATGGTAAAAACTTTGGTTATCTAATTAAATCTCAATCATTAATTCAAATTATGACATGTGTCTCTGATCCAAACAAGAATTTTGAGAAAATGGAGAGAAGAGAAATAGAGAGGAGCCGGATTCGTAGGACTCGTCACTATTTGTTCTGATATGTTTAAATTATTTTATTTTGAAGAACATTTTATACTATCATATCACATATAGAAAGTTTGATTAGTCACCCAAAATATAATACTTATTACGTACAACAAGTCTACAACACACTAAAATGTACTTATTATTGAAAAAAAAAAAAAGAATACACAACATATCCATGTTTATATGTGTATATTTCACTAGCTTGTTATATTTTCTGTTATCTCAATAACTAATAATAGCAACTTCAGAAGACTGAGCACGATGGTGAATGAATATTAAGAGCATATGTACAGAAGAGGCTAATGCTTTATTCAATGATATAGTAATAGAATTATATATATAGATAAAAGATTATTGGTATTAAAACTGATTTGTGTTCCCCAATTATAGCATATATAATTTGCAATTCAATTTATCTTGATGCAGGAAAACAAGACCAAGGTTGACACTATCTGTACTTTTTCAAATTTTCTTGTGTTCCATCGTGGGGTAAGCAGAGTCTTTGCACTCACTGCTTTCTAATACGATAAAAAGTGCTCATCTATTTTCAAATTGAATTATTCTCACAATTTCTTACTAGTTTAAAATGGTTACATATTGTGAGGCATCCAGATATATGTTACTAATGAAAGTGAGCTTTGAAAAATAATTCCAAAAAACTAATTAAAATGTAGAAATAATTTAGTTGTCCTGAGAGTTGCTTCACAATAAAGGTCGGCCTGTATCATATATATTATGAAGTAAATAAAAATTACTGGCCGACAACATAATCTTGTATCTTTTGGTATCTGCTTTTCTTCATTTTAACCAATTAAATTATTTCTACATTTTAAAATGTTTTTTTTGGGCTGTGGTGATTCCTGAAATATAGGAAGGACAAGACATTCTGTAAAATCCGAACCTAGAGTTGGGTCAAGGCGATGTTTATCTTAAATATTTTTAAGTCAAAATAGTTTTTTAAATATTTTTATAGTATTCAAGTAAAATAAAGAAAAATGCACACATGTTTTTAATTCAAAAAGATAAAATTACGTAAAAAATCATAAATTATAATTTCTAACTTATGATTTTTGATTTATAAATCAAAAGCTATAAACCCATTCAAACAGACTCTTGGTCACATAAGGGGCAGGGTTAGTAAATAATCCAGGGGTAGGAGAACGATTGAAGCTTAGGAGAAGTATTTCACCTGGCAGTTCCTCTTATGTTTCCTCTTTTGTTTGTCAATGAAGCTATTTTGACAGATAAATTAGAAATTACTAATTTATTAGACAAATTGTTAAATTGGAAGCGCATGCAGTGCCATTATAAACTTATATCTGGTTATAATTATTGCATAATTAATACTTGATATTGCTTTTAACCAAAAAATAAATAAAGATAATCGAGAATAAAACACAGGGGAGGTGAGTGTGATACAACAAAACCTGGAGCTAGGGAGATCTCTGAAATTATCCATATAATATTTGATTACAGTCGAATCTTACATTTTTATAATATATATGACAGTTACTACTTTACACTAAATTATGTTAACTTATATCTATTGAATTAACTTTTTTCTTGTATGAACATACAGAATAACTGCAAACCAATATACATTTTGTATAGGGTTAAAATATACCACTCCGACGATTGTTTCCGCCATCGATAATTTAATCCCAGCATTCACTTTTCTCCTAGCCGTCCCATTCGGGTATTTTTCTTTCTTCTAAATATTACTCCTACATTATATTTATATATATATATATTATATATATATATATATATCCAAGAATTGCAAATGAATAACGAACTGTCTTAATTCACGAGCAGGCTTGAAAAATTAGGAGTGAGAAGTATAGCAGGACAAGCCAAGTTGATTGGAACAATAGTATGCGTTGGAGGGGCTATGTTATTGTCATTGTATCGTGGACCTGTAGTGATTGGCCAATTGGGATTTCACTGGAAATATGCAGAAAGCAGTGACAAGGATATTTATTCTCAACATACCAACTTCCTTTTGGGACCCTTTATACTCATAATCAGCAGTGTTACCTATGCATTATGGTTAATCATTCAAGTAATAATCCTTAACTTTCCTAAGTTTTTTAATTAATTTCATCCTTTTCCAAAATTAAAGAAATGGATTAATCTTATTTCTCTCTCTATTTTTATTTATATTTTTATGTTAGGCAAGAGTGAACGAGAAGTATGCAGCTCCATATTCTAGCACCCTTTTGATGTTCTTCATGGCAAGTTTCCAGTGCATGATCATCAGCTTTTGTGTCGTACCAAAAGCTTCTGAATGGGCTTTAACTCCTATTAGAGCTATCTCTGTTGTTTATAACGTATGATTTATTTCCTCTCCAAATATTTGATTCTTTGAAAAGGAGTCTGTACTGTACATAGCTTTGTTTTATATAAGCTTTTGACTGTGCAGGGAACTGTGTGCTCTTCACTGGCATTATACTTGTGCTCCTGGTGCATAGAAAAGAAAGGTCCTTTATATGTCTCAATGTTCAACCCTTTGTTACTTGTCATTGCTGCCTTTCTTAGTTGGATTCTGCTTCGCGAGAAATTATATGTTGGAGTGTAAGTGAACAAAAACATCGTGTATATATATAATATTTTATGTGCGATCTTTACAGTCTGTAATATTTTATATAATATATCCACTCTCAATTTTTGACAGATTGGTGGGGTCAATCTTTACAGTTGTTGGACTCTATGGTTTTCTTTGGGGTCAGAAAAAAGAGATGGAGCAAAGTAAAAATGACGTAGAGGAAGAAGACGTGGAGGCTAATAAAGAGGAGAACAAGGCTGACTTGGAATTGCAATTCCTTGACAATTCACGCTTGGATGGTTTTCCACCTAATAATGTCCAGAAAGAGCTAAGTGGGACAAATAGAAATTCCCACAACTAGCATTAACTAGTATATATGAAATTATTGTATTGCATGCATCAACTTGAGTTTCCTCCTGTTCAACATTGGCTTTGAAATAGATCTTAAATTTCGAATAGTAATTCTACTTCAAACCTATAAATGCATTCTTACTCAAATTGGAAGAATTGGCAATATTATTTGATACACAGAGTGGGTGGGTGGGCGGGAATTGTATACTTTTTCATTAGAAATTATACTGTTAGTCAACTGTAGTGTAACCTTAGTCGACTACCTTCCACTTTAGAAAATTGATTAGACAGATAGAGATGTAATAAAGGAATAAAGATAGAAGGTAAGGACACAAGTGTTTTTATACCAGCTCAAATTACTGATGTGGTGTCTAGTACAATTTTCTTGGGTTATAAGGATTTCTTTAGAGCGTTGAAAGTAACTTAAGTACACTGATGTGGTAGATTTTGAACTCTTGAGAGTTCCTTTGACCGGATAAATTCCAGTTTCCTTGGGACAGCCTCTACTTATATAGCTTCGTATTCTCTCCTTTCTTTTCTTTTCACTAGTAAAAACAAAGATTGCAATGCTTTTATAAGATGAAAGAGTGACTAGGATTTCTCACATGAAGTTGTACATCCTTATTCGACTCAGTCTTCTTTATATAGGCATCTTGCAAATTCTTTTCTTAGGGTTAAGATCAATTCCTTTGATCTTCTACAGGATACTCTAAGGTAACCCAAGAATATCCTCTCAATCAAGGTGATTTGATTTGATCTTGACTGAGATCCAATTGAGTGTAAATCTATTGATCTCTTTTAGGTTTTCCTGGTTTAATTGAGATTGTCGATATGGTTCCTAACATGGAATGTAACTATGCTGCCTGTAACTTGAGACTCTTCAATCTAGGTTAAATCTGTGGTGTTGATCTGCTGGCTCGCATATGAGACTTAAGAGTTGTATGCTATCTGCGACTTGACTATCTTCAATATCAGTTGTATTCGTGGTGTTGATGTTGCTTCCCTTGTATATGAGACTGGAGAGTTGATTGATTTGTTTCCATATATGCTTGTTAGCCCACTAGTATCTCCTAGTGAATCAATGATCCCGAACAATGAGAGGCGGACAAGGAGGTTATATCGCTCTAAAACAGGTACTGATAACGAACTACAAGCCGTAGCTTTTAAGCCGAAGAAAGAAGCAATCATACCCCTGGAACAGAAATATATTGTACTTCAAAATAGTTACTAGAAGCATTCCTTAGGTTGTTGTTTGAGAGAAGAGATATCCATTGGGACGAAGCTGACAGAATAGCACCCGCTTTCTTAAAGGAGACCTATCTAGTCAAATAGGCTTTTAATAAGAAATTAGCTCATTCATTACTTATGCAATGACTTAAAATTTCCTTTACTTTGATTTCTTCAATCAATTCAATGGTGCCTTTATGATTTCTTCAATCAGTCGATGCTTCTATCCTGATTCCATCTTCTTTCTTAGAGTTTCCTTTTTGTTACCTATAATAGTAGTATTGATTACATGTCATTGTTGAAATTAAATCAGTAATTGGGATAACATTATTCATTTTTCATGATCTAATTTATACATATACAATACAATCCTAACTTGGAAAATTATTTAAAAAATATGATTATATATAGTCACTATAAAAAATTAGAATTGGATACAAATTTTGTCGCAATAGCCTATAGTTAACAGAATTTTCTGATAATTCTTTGCTAAATAAGATTAGTGATGAATTTTGTTGTTTACCTATAAAATTAATCTATTGTTAATTCGTCACACGGCCTAGTCTGGCAGGGGCAGAGCATCAGAGGATCCATACGAGCACCTACTAAATATATACACTATATCTCATAATGTACCTATAAACTCATATGCAAGAAATAGCTAACAAGATCTGTGTAGCTAAACTAGATCAACAAATATAGATTGGAAGGCCCTCTGGGCAAAATTGTATATTACTAAGTCTAGGAAGCCTATAAAGAGTCTATACCTGCATATCTGATAACTGGTCAGGATACGTGTGTGTGTATATGTATATGCAGTATATATATATATATATATATATATATATACACACACACACACACATAGCCAAAACATGAGCTCTTTAGATCTGACAACTCTATATAGTGGTGGAGCTTACCAACAAATCAACTAGAAGGCAACTGAGCCTACTGAGGATGTCTGTTGTCCTAAACACCTAAGTCTGCATTTACAAAAATCCAGCGCCCATGAAAGTAGGAACATTAGTACATGTAAAACATGTACTGGTATGTAAAATAGACAGAATAACAAGTAGACATGTAAGAATGGTAAAATAAATCAGATATCAAAGATGAGCATGTCTGAGCATATAAACACTAGAAGTGTAATATGAAATTAAAATTGTGATCAACCTCAGTAATCCTAATATGACATCCTATCAGTTATTTATATAATATCTAAAATTTGCCTTGGTGATATCTGTCCTCGAACTGTAATACTATCTTATATGAAATTACAAGATAACTACTGAAAGCGATTGATGACACATGTGAGGTATGTGGTGCCAATTGTCACAACTCTATATGAAATTTCATAGTCTGTAAATTGTTGTATATCCTAAGGTATACCACCAAAGCTCCTGTAAGGTCCACTAGTAGGCATGTATGTCATATATCATGGCTTAGTTAAGGGAATCCACGACGAAAAATTCCAGCTGACTACTTTCTGTATGAATTCAATGCATAGAATAGCGTCGCACGTAGTGGACCTAAAAATACCCACCTAATGCAAATTGAGGTAGCAAAATTCATATATCAAGAGTGAGGGTATGAGCTACCGTGAATATATAAGTTTTCAATCACACACAAAGAGCTCATAGTGAATTGGAAGATTCATTAAAAGATCTTTTAAAGTTCATAACATGCTCAAATGAATTTATAAGGAAAATGATGACAACCACAGAGGTCATTAAGTACTTTCGAGCATTCTTATAACCATCATAAGCTTGGAGAGATTAAAGGAAGCATGGAAGAAAGACTTCAAGACCATCAATATGCTCTAATGGCTATGTTAATAATTTAGTCATTTTTGTAATTTAGCTAATTTATCAAGATTAATATAAATAATCTTTATGTCTTTCACATAAGGATTAGATAGTTTTTTGATGAACATGAATGTTTAGGTTCCATTGTGAGTTTTGAAGAAACCTCTTATCTCTCCAATTGAACCCTATTTATTACTTGAGTAAGTTTTCCCCTGTATGAGTTCAATTTATGTTTCCTCTTGGATTGAATCTAAAAATTAATGTATTTTAATTGTTAGATTTTCCCCTTATTTTTTTCTAAAATGTATTCTCCCTCATTTTTATTTTTAATCATACTCTTGTATCTTATCTTATTTATTTGATTGTGATTTCTTACATCTAAAATCACATCAATTGATATCAGAGCTTGTAAAAGGATTGTTTCTACAATTCTTAATCCTTAGCTTTCTTCTATTTAAAAAGAGATTAAAAAAAAGAAATTCAGACTAAAAATTGGAGCAATTTTCAAATGGGTGTTGTTGGGCTTTATTGGAAATAGACTAAAGTGATTGAATATCGCATTTGAGAGAATTTATAGTTGATTTTGTCAAATTTCCTTCCATTTTGTAGCTAAATTTCTGCACCTTTTAGAGTGTGAAATTTGAGGTTTGGAGCTCTTTTTGTGCAAATTTTGCCCCATCTTTTAGAATCAAGATATTTTAATCATGAGTAAACTATATTAGGTTCAAATTTTGGGATCTAAGGATGAATTCGAGGTCAATTTTGAAATTAAAAAATGAGCTATTTTCCTTGTGCGAATTTCTTAAAAGTTTTGGGATTTGAGTTGATTTTTTACTTTAAAAACTATTGGGTGACACTTAGAAATGGTCTATATTGATTGATTAAACTTGATTTGAGTTAGATTTTGATATATTTGATTAATTGTGGTGATTTTTGGATGACTTTTTTGTTCATTCTAGATTCTACTTGTCATTCATAACTAATCATTTGCTAATATTTTAGAATACTTATTTTTATCCCTTGTATTAGCAATTGAGTGCTTTAAATTCATTTCGTGCTAATTTATACTTGTTTTTTTCTTTATTTTCTTTAAGAATTTCTTGATTCAAATCCTATTAGTTTTATTATGCTTTTTTTAATAATAAACTCCACTCTAAATCGATACTTGAATACTTACTTTAAGTTGATTGAGTTATTTGTTCTTGGAGAGATCTGAAAAAATTCTTTTGAGAGGTAAAAGATAAGAGTTGGTAAGATTAATTGAAGAGGTCTAAAAGTATTAACCTGTAGTGTATATACGAGTGTTGAGTGATATACTAGAGGGAGTGAATTTTTGAGGTACTTTGACTTTGTTTCTATTTTCTTTTGGTTGCAAGCATGTCTTCCATAGCTTCAGATGATCTTTGTAATGATGATTTTGAAGATTATGACTATGAGGATAATGAGAGGTACTATGATGAAAATTATGGAGAAAATGGAGATTATGGATCCTATGCTGAAGAATGTGAATATAGAGATTCTTATGCTTCCAACAATGACTTGGAAGATGATAATGCTTCAAGGTATGACTCTTCCACATACTCTTCTTGTAATGAATCTAATAGTGAAAAAAGTGACTATAAGCTTGATGATAATAATGAAGAAATTCTTAGAGAATATTCTTGTTCATCTTCTTACTATGGTTCTAATTCTAACATGAAAATAGTAGTAGTTCTTATATTTGTTTTGTTGGAGGAGGTGATAGATCTTTCACAAAAAGTTGAGATAAAATATGAATAGATATACTACTTATAATAAAAATATGAATGCTTTGATAAAAAGAGATTATTTTATTAAACAACATGAGTGTGATAAAGTATGCACTGATCAATTTGTGAAGGAAAGAAAGAATATGTTTCATGTCTAATGTAAAATTCGAGGACTTTGTGGAGCCATGATTATACATAACAATAGTTACATGATATTGCAAGTTCAAGCATGGTTGAGCACTTGAAGTTGAAGACTAGCTTCCTCAACCATATAGATTATCATGATCAAATGCTTGAGGAATTTTAGTGGTCACAAAACAAGTTTTGGTTAAGCTTCAAATTGGCATGTTTCAAGATGAAGTACTATGTGATGTTATCCCAATGACAGCTTTTCATTTGTTACTTAGAAGAGCATGGATAATTGAAAGAGAATCTATATTTGATAATAAGAGTAACGTGTGTTGTGCCAACCTAAGAGGTCAAGAGTATTTCTTTATACCATCTACACTTTTGAAGGTAAAAGAAAATTACTTGGAGTTGATAAGATTGACAAGAAGAAAGCAAAGCGTGAGGAAAAATATTGCCACACCCCAAATCTGGATGGGGTAGAAAAGTACTATATTAATGTATATACTATGCAGATCTATGACAGATGATATATCAAAGATCTATGTACTAATGACAACTTCTAAGGATGATACATGGATATACCATGACCCACGACCTAATGATATAAAACTATCGTACTATAGTATCCGCGAAGCCTTTAAATGGTCAGAAAGCTATGCAACTATCAAGTGGTGAGGAAAAGGCCCGACATTGTGCAAGTACATACAACAAAAGAGAGTACTATCTCTAAAATTGATCTGGGGCGAAATGAAGCTCACTGAATGCTTTGTTGATATGCTATAGTGCCTACTGAGAAGGTCTGCAACTCTGTGTACCTAGTTCAATATTGAAAGGAATACAAAAGCCCATGCCATAGGAATATCAACACATATATAACATATATTGATATGTCAAGTAGACAAAATAATAAGTATAGATAAGATAGCACAATGAAAGAATCAATATTGTTCTCTAATGAGATATACTTGTGCCAGAAAATAAACTTTGAAACTGTAAATCAGATAAAATCACTCTGAAATTATTATAAAGTGTATTTTTGGTTCTTTATTACTATGAGATCATATGATAAAATTATTTGTGGAAAAATATAACTTATATGCTTTCAAATAAGTAAGTAGTAACCTCTAATTAAAGTAAGCCTCTAGGGCTTTATATCATATGAATGATATATAAACTTTGTTATCTCCAAATCTCATATATAAATGATAAGTCTTATATTCTATAAACTCTGAAGGTATGCTATAAAGGCTCAACTTTGAGGGTCAGCCCACAGGCAGGTACGCCATAAATGGCTCAACTATGAGGGTTAGTCCATAGGCAGACACTCATAAATGGCTCAAGTTTGAGTGTGTGTTGTCACAACCATATGCATAAGGCATCATCGCATCATGAGTCAAGTGAATAATATCTCTAACCTTTCCCCATCATTGCTTAATTTTATCTTTTAACAACTGATGTCTTCAAGGCCTTTGAATAATTAGTTATACCATAAAATTAACCATACAAATAGTAAACTCTAAATGGAAATATATATGAACTCTGGATAACTGATAGTAATCTTCGATTAAATGAATCTGTCACGATCTAACCGGTCATGAGTGGCACCCACTAACTCTATAGCGGGAGAACCATCTAACCCAACCCTTAACCAATTTGCAAAAGACTTTCACAATTCACCTTCATTAATTAACTACTATCTAATTCACTATTGTCACGACCCAAACCCCAGATCGTGCGGACACCTACCTAACACCCACCCCAGATAGGAGAACCCTCACTAATCAACCATTCATTTAATGCAAAAGTAAAAATAATTTATTTTCGATGGTATAATTAACAATTTATTTTCGATGGTATAATTCAGTCATCTAATTTTAAACAATCCCTCATTCAACCCATTAATCCATTTCACATTATAAATATAAATCTGGTTTAATAAATTTGACACGTAAAAATAATACGAGAGATAATCAGCAGTGAATTCCCAGAAGCTAGCCTAAATCGGCACAAGAGCACTAAACAAGGAACAACAAAGCCTATGACACAATATCCATGCAGAATAGAGATAGCATGAGCTGCTGCAGAGTGATCACCGTCGCTGCTATATAAACCCTAACTGACCTGCACTATGTCTATATCCCTGATAGAAGATATAGTAAGTATAACATCAATACAATGACATGTACTGGTAGGCATCATCGGCTGAATAGGGTTAGAAACAAATAACATTAATAGCAAATAGAAAGAAATCACAACATCAAATAAGTTTTCGATTTCTAATCCCCCATTTAGCAAATTATTAGTACCATACTTTTAGCATCTGTGTGACCTACCTGCCATTTAACATTTTCATATATCTTTGTCATTTAACAATCCACTCCAACTTACATTCCTTAGCATTTTCCTCACCCATTACCCCGATTTCTATAATTCCTAGCCCATTCTAGACCAACTTACTGACTTCGCAAAATTAGGACTTGAGGCTACCATGGTTTGATTGAACCTCCACGATATTGTACTAACACAATGTACTACAGGGTTTACAATTATTCAGACACTTATGATGTTTATAAATTCTCTGTGGGGAGGGACACTACTGTACATTCTTCCTACAACACCATATGCTTTAGGGAAAGTATTTTACATAACACAGAATATACCTGACATTCATGCTTCCCTACTATGCACTACCACCATTATCACAGGACTCGGTCCACTCAAGGAACCAACAACATCATAAAAGTATAATCAAACATACAATGCACATGAAAGAATGTATGTATGCAAGATGTGTGCATCATCTCTTCCTCTCCTCAATCTCATCAACATTATTTTGTGCATCATGAACATCATGATCAATATCATTATCACCAACATCATCATCAACTCATCAAAAAAAACATTATGAACATTATGATTTATATAATATCATCATTATCACCACTACCAACCCATCCTTATCAACATGTATGGATATGCATATGCAATTAATAATCACATAGAGTGCCCGAAGGCGATTATAATTCTTTGGTTCACATACAAGCACAAGACCTTAATATTATCACCGTAAAAATACTCAGGCACATATATCTACATAATTATGTAAACCATACACCTCCTATGACACTGCGATAGTTTTACCTAGATGTCGTTACTAACTCTTTCTATTTACAACCCATGCTCATGCTTCCGACATCGCTCTAAAATTCTATCCTAAATACTTCTATCGAAATTCTCACACTTGGCCTCACCAACCTTACCCTGGTTATTCTATGACTCTTACCCTTTTATATATTCTGTCACGTACCTGCCACTAGGTCATCCCCTAAACTATCCTATCCCCTTAGTTACATTCGTAGGTCGCCTTAAATTCTCTTAGGTTACTACCAACCCCTACTTCACATTTACGCTGCATTACCCTTCCTCAACGTGAGACCTAACTATCTAATTTATCAAGAGCACCCTCTATCAACCCTAGCTCACTACTTATCCCTCATTTTTACCGTACTTAACTCACTCTATATTTAAGAACCATAATATTTAATCGGTAAGGCTAGGTTCCCATATGATTCAACCCATTAGACACCACAAATATCACATCAACAGGGTACAACAATGGTTATCCCTTTTTATTAAAAGCTTAACCGGATTATTATCATTCCCATCCTTCTAAACACAATGCCCGAAAGGCCTAATGCATAAGAACTCCCAATATTACTATCAAATTTATATGAATCTGACCCAAGTCTAATCGCTACAATAAAAACCATAACCTACCTCAGAGACAAAACATGATGCTATTGAGAGGAGAAAGTTGTCTTGCAAGTGCCAAGTATCTCCCCATTTTGAGTTCCCACCGGGTGTGCCTCAAAATTGCCCTCATAAAGCTTGGCCTTTGGAATCTCATAGCATGGAGGTGGGGTTTATTTAGGGTATTTCTGGAGGGAAAGGATGACCTGGGGGAGTAAAATAATAGAGGGCTTTTAAATTTTTCTCAGGCTGGCCACTACCTGGTTACCGCTGTAGTGGTTACTTTACCACTGCAGCGGTTAGCCAGCCGTCGTAGCTATAAGTAGCAGGCCGACCCATCCCCTTTATAATTCTTAGCCCAATTACATTGGGCCTCAATTGTCCCCATGAAATAATTTTTTCCCCGGCCCATTAAGGGCATTTTTTTCATTATAATTTTTTTCCTGAGGTGTTTTTCACGTAACGATATTTTGGGTCGTTACATTAGAGACCAATTTACCAACTGTTCATCCCCAAATGACCATGGGTGAGGATGAATGAGTCCTTGGCATGACTATACTAGGAAATTTGACCTACGATACTTTGAAGGGAAGATGACCTTAATTTTTCACTAGTTCATATTGGCGTACCTTCATTTCATTTAATAACGAAATCATGTACTAACCATCCTAACACTTTAGTAGGCCTTTGCACCAGTTTACCTTTTATTTACCCAATTATTTTGAAATGTCCGGTGTCTCACAATACCATAACGCACAAAAAAGTTGGGACAAAAATTGACAACCAGGGGTTTTGCTGCTGCATCGGTTTATTTCCCCTATTTTCACTCCTCACTTCAACTCTCTCAATTCTTTCTGTGCAATCTCCTTCCGGCTTTAATTTTAAGGAAATTTCTTTTTCCTACTACTTTATTAACGTAAGTGTCCTTGTAGAATCATAGAAATTCCATTAGAATAAATTTTTTTTGATGGTTTTGGTCCAACATTTGGGGACTTGAATTTTGATGGTGTTCTTAAATGAAATGATGAGCATATTGGGTACTCTTACGTCTACAACGCTGCTACAATATGATGGGTGTAATATTGATGTATTTCATGGCTAATTTCGGGTATGGGACTGGTAAAAGGTGAAAGGTTATCTTTCCCAATGAATTTGGGTGATTTGAGGGTGAAATCGAGTGTTATACACTCCCATTTTAGCATAAAAAGGTTCATACAAACTTCACTGAGCCTGATCTACCCTTAGATCTTAAAATTACAGAGAAAATTTGAAAATTCTCTATGACATGGAAGGTTAGCTGGTTGGAGATGATGGACCACTACAATGGTAGGTTATTGCCACAGTTGTACCACTGCAGTGGTTAGCTAATAGCTGCTGCGGTACCTGGAAGTAGCCTTGCTAGGTTTTTATTTTCTTGCAATTTCAAATTTCCCCCTCTCATAACCCCCAATATGGTTTCTAACCTTGTAATTACAATGTTAGAAGGATTATCATAGCCCAATAACAATCTTATTTTCGAAGATTTCCCAATATTACCAGCCGCAACAGCTTTAAGGAGGGGCGACTTAATAGGGGTTTTCTTTATGAGAGGGGTTTTGTAATAAAAGATGTGGAAGATGAGGCCCCCGATTTCTACAACCAACTGAAAGCTTTCATATGGAAGATGCTAATGGAGCCATCCCTGAGTGTAACCTGGCCTTAGTTCGGGAGTTTTATGCTATCCTTCCCACCATGAAGTGGTCAAGGCCTCTCCCCATGATTCGCATCCTAGGAAAGAATGTCCAGTAAATATTGCCATCATTAATGAAACTCTAGGGGTCCCAAGCCCCTCAAACGCTGCCTTTGAAGCTAAAGTCTGGGAGATGGACCTGAAATAGGTGGTCGGGGTCTTAGTGCTAGAGGGTCAGGCTAATGAAATGAAGTGGTCTGGCCTTAATGGAACCAAGAGTACTTACTTTTTAGTAGAGGCTAAGGTATGGCTGTAGCTGGTGTCCCAAAGGATTCGTCCTTAGAAAAATGTGACAGATGTGGTTTTCCACTGAGCCATAGTGGAGGTATGTGCTTTAGCAGGGATCAAAGTGAATGTGGGGGCATAGATTGTGGATGAGTGGTGGAATTTTTATGCTCGCAAGAGGTCGGTGAGGGATTTCTTCTTGCCTTTCTTGATCACCGAGTTATGTGGGTGGGTAGACATACCCAAGGAGGATCACAACACTATAGAAGAATATGATATGGTGTACAACCCATCAAGGGGTAGGTTCATATGAGGAGGGAGCAAGAAAAAGAGAAAGATGGGGAAAAAAGGTGAGAGTAGTCGGGCTGGTGGGGGTAAGGATTCTGGCATCCCTTTTATTTCGGCTCCCACATCTCTCAGGGGTTGGGATGCTGACTTTGCTGCTGTGTGGGGTTATTTAGAGAGGACTCAACTTTTCCCATTAGGGATTGTCTCCTTCGAGATCTACTGCCCCAATGGACCTGTCCCAAGCCTATATTGATTTGGACCGCTCCCGAAACTGCCTGTTGGTGAGGATGTGGAAGGTTGTGTAGGTGATGTTCAAGTGTGCCTCCCCTACCAAGAAGCTCCCAAAGCTGATAAGAAAGGTTGTCGAGGAATTCTCTTTCCTTATTAGAATGAAGAAGGAGAATTTGGACACCTCGAGCCTTAGAGATGACACCACCACCTAGATGCACCCCTTTTTTATATATTGATTTGGACTTGGGTTGCCCCCGTTTAGGGCATGTAACAAACAATTATTTTTCTTCTTATTTTTCTTGCATTTCTATGACCTTTGTTCCCGCACATTTAATAATAATTGCTTTATCTTATTTTGCGTGTCAGAATTAATTTTAATAATTGCTAAATCACAAAAATAGGGGAGAACTTGGTAGGTTACTGCCTGGAGCTGCTGTAACAATTAATTTTACTGCTGTAGTGGTAAATGTTCTGCTGTAGCATAACCTCCAGTGGTTCCACCTTTCCCTTTTTGCTAACTATTCCCAGGTATTTTCTCACACTACACAATCCCCTGAGCATGATACGGGTGGGACAAGCTGTCCAACAAGTACCCGACCATTCACACGAAGTCAAGCTCGGGAGTTACAAAAACTCCAAGCCGTATTCATGCAAATGGCCGTGTGTGAGTTGTTTATTGAACCACCTAAGGGTCTAAATGTTTTAAGGTGTGAAGATGGGCCTTGAAGTGTAATAACATTACACTCCATGGCCGGCTGCTCCACATGGCCCATAAGGTCATTTTTGTCTTTCATTTGGCTTGTAATATAAATAGACAAGCCTAGAATTATTGTGCCTTAGTTTTCTCATTGTAATTTCAAGACAAAGACTTGTAATATTTCACTTTCTCTCTCTCTTCCATTGAGAGGCAGATTCGGCCACAAGCTTGCTAGAAGGAAGCTTGTGTTGTGTTTTGGCTAGAAACTAGGGTCTTGAGGTCATTGAGTTCCTCTTGGTCCAAGTAAGAGCTTGGTGTTTATATTCAATAGTCTTAGGGTCCTCTCTTGATGTTAGGGTTCTTAGCCTCTTGAATATTATATGTCAAGTTATCTATCTTTTCATTATCTTGTTGTTGTTGTCTTTGAGATCTTGAAGTCTAGTGAAGCCGTGTGGGGCTCTTTCGATTCACTAGCATTGTTGCTTACTTGTTAATCTTGTGTTTGTTGGGTTTTCTTGTTGGTGTTGCTAAAATCTTGTGATACATACTTGATCTTGTATCATTTGGTATCAAAGCAAGACCGGTTGTGTTCCCACACAACCCATCTTGGGCTTGTTCTCGGATTAAACAAAAAAAAAAATAAAAAAAAAATCGGAAATCAGTCCATTGAAGACAAATCCGAGAATGTTGTTGTATGTTTAGATCTAGGTGTTATTTTGCTTGTTTAGTGTGTTTCTAGTGTTGGTTTCTTTCTCACCAACACTAAAGTGTCTAGATCTAAAAGTTGAGCTTGAAAACTTGACCATTGTTGTGGTGACTTGAAGTGGTTGAAAGTTGTATGTTGTTGATGACAAAAATTGGTGGTTGTGTGTTATATGCTTGAAGAAGTTGGTGAAAGTTGTAAGGTGTTCATCTTTTAAACTTGTTCATCTTGTTCATCTTGTGGTGTTCAAGTTGCAAGACAAGTCATAAAGTTGTTGGTGAAAGACTTGCACCCATCACTTCCTAGTTGGCCAACCACTTTTCCTTAAAACACGGAACCTTGTTTTGTGGGATTAGCCTAGTCAAATCTTACCTTTTTGAGTTTGAAAGGTTGAAAGACTACAAGACTTTTACTTTCCCTCCAAAACACATTGTCATCTATAACAAGTTGTGTGATTATTGAAAAATTTCAGATTTGAGATAAAAAAAAAAAAAAAAAAAAAAAAGAGAACAAGGAAGAAGCAAAAACGTGTGGGACCACTTACATGCTGCCACGTCACTATAAGCTCAACTTTGGATATTATTCTAGTTGCTAATTGTTGATTCTTGGTTTCCTTTACTTGGTTCTAGAACTAATTAACAAACTAGTACATTCCTACTAGGTTGTCGATTAGTCCTTTGAATCCGTTTGTTCGTGTCAACGATTACTTGAGTGCCTTTTATCTTTTGAATACGTTGCTATTTTTTTGGTTCTAGTCCGACAAGAATTCTTTGAGTCTTCAAACAAAAATCCACTCCGGATAAGAGCTTACTCATACCTTAAAGGATTCACGGTTACTAGCCAATTTACAACACTTGTGGAACTCAAGCGTGTGGTGATCTAAAGAGTATAATACCTTGACAATGGAAGGGACCACGTCCCATAATGTGGATACTAATGCACTTGACTCTATGAGGGTCACTCTTGAGGCCGTTACCCGGACACTTGAAAGGTTGAATTCGGAATTTGGGGCCGTGAGAGGGGACTTGGCAGCAATCAAGGGAGAAGTATCGACTATTAGTGGGAGATTAGAACAAGTGGAGAGTCAAAGGAACTCTCGTCCTTCTACTCCTCTACATGTCTCTACCAATGGGCATGATAGGACTTCCTCCGCAACCATCACCCCCGAAACAGTCCACCAAATGCTAAATGCACCCCAAGCTCCACTAAATGCCGCAAGCCAAACCACCTTTTTCCCTCCAAACCGTGACCCCACTAGACCAATACATTTCCAAGATCCTCAAGTTCCACAAGAGGGATTTGGACGTCAAGTACCTCCACTAAATCCGAACCCTCCATTCCAAGCTCCATTAAACCAAAGGCCACAAAATCCAATTCCTCCGAATCAAAATGCCCAAGCCCGACCAGCCCCCTTTGAAGGATATGGTAGAGAGGAGTATGAAGGATATGGAGCCTTTGATGATGCTTACATGAGGGAGGAGGAGGTAAGAGGGGGTCGTGGAGATCCAAGGAGATACCGAGGGTATGGGGAAAGGGGAAACCGACACCAAGAGAGAGATGTAGGCATCAACACCATCAAGTTGAACCTACCAATCTTTAAAGGTGATAGTGACCCCGAGGCCTACTTAGCTTGGGAATCGGCTTGTGACAAAGTTTTCCAAGTTAATGACATCTCGGAAGAAAAGAAGGGTTGCTATGCTATAGCTCATTTTGAGGGTTATGCTAACACTTGGTGGGAGTATGTCAAGCGGTTTGGTAATGAACTCATTGATGGGCAGCCACCACCTTGGTATCGATTGAGGTATTTGATGAGGCAACGATACCTTCCCGAGAGATATCGCCATGAGTTGCTTGCTAGATTGTATGGTTTGCGTCAAGGTAACAAGAGTGTGATGGCATATTTTGATGAGTTTCAACAACTCATGTTGAAGCTTGATCATCGTGGGGAGCAAATCAGCCACGACATCATCCGGTTCAAGTGTGGGTTGAACAAAGATATTTCCACTCATTTAACCCTTCACAAGTTTGAAACCGTTGACGGTATTTTCCAAGCGGCTCTTGAGATTGAAAGGGAACTTAAGGAGAGATCATCTTTCAAGACAAGGGGACAAGCCCCCTCGGGTTGGCCCAAAAACAAGGACCAACCCGCCACTACTAGGCTGCCCGAGACCAAAACAGTCCCCAAATTGACTCCAAAACCGGAGGCTCACAAGTATCCTAACCCAAAGGGATTCCAATGTTTCAAGTGCCAAGGTTGGGGGCATAAGGCCAATGAATGTCCAAACCGACGCAATGTGATCCTAAGGGAAGGGAGAGTGTATTACCTTGGTGAGGAGGTGGGTCCCAAAAGGGGAGAAGATGAGGCCGAGCCTCAAGATGGAGAGGAAACCGATGATGGACCACACGATGATGATGGTGATGATGGTGAAGATGTTTATCCTCAAGAAGGAGAGTGTGTGGTTCCCAACTTTGTGGTTAGGCGCTTCATGATTAGTAAGGCGATAGATGACCCTAGTCAAAGGGAGAATCTATTCCATACTAAATGTCTTGTAAAGGGAAGTGTGTGCACCTTGGTGATTGATAGTGGTAGTTGCACAAATGTTGTTAGTATGGCTACGGTTAACTTCTTGAAGTTACCAACTACCCCGCACACTAGTCCCTACAAGCTACAATGGTTGAATGACTGTGGTGAACTAAAGGTCACAAGGCAATGTATGATACGTTTTAAGGTGGGAAACTACCAAGATGAAGTGCTTTGTGACGTGATACCAATGCAAGCGTGTCACTTGTTGTTAGGTAGACCTTGGCAATATGATAGGTCTACCAAACATGATGGGAGGACCAATCGATATACACTTGAGAAGGATGGCCGAAAGGTCACACTTCACCCGCTTTCACCCTCCCAAGTAAATGAGTGGCACCAAAAGATGAGAGAGTTGAAGGAAAAGGGGAAGAAATTCGAAAGAGAAGAAGAGGGAAGGGAAACCGTGGTTGGGTCAGTAGGGTCACCCGTGACTGCCTCAACTTCAAAGGGGGCTGAAAACGTGGTGATGTTAGCTAGAAAGAAGGAACTCTTCGTGGACCATGATGATTATGAAGATGTATTTCCTAAAGAACTTCCGCAAGGATTGCCCCCACTTCGGGGAATTGAGCACCAAATTGATTTGGTGCCGGGTTCACAACTTCCAAACAAACCAGCCTATAGGAGCAATCCCATGGACACTAAGGAGCTTGAGAGACAAGTTGAGGAACTTCTCAACAAGGGATACATCAAAGAAAGTATGAGTCCTTGTGCTGTTCCGGTGCTTTTGGTACCAAAGAAAGACGGAACTTGGCGCATGTGCGTCGATTGTAGAGCCATCAACAAAATCACTATAAGGTATCGTCATCCAATCCCTAGACTAGATGATATGTTAGATGAGCTCCATGGCTCTTGTTTGTTTTCTAAGGTGGATCTTAGGAGTGGCTATCACCAAATTCGCATGCAACCCGGTGATGAGTGGAAGACCGCATTCAAGACCAAATTCGGTCTATATGAGTGGCTGGTCATGCCCTTTGGCCTTACCAATGCTCCTAGCACCTTTATGAGGCTAATGAATCATGTAATGAAGCCTTATATTGGGAAGTTTGTGGTGGTTTACTTTGATGATGTGTTGGTATATAGTAAATCTATTGATGATCATGTGATGCATTTGAGGTGTGTGTTTGAGGTGCTCCGAAAGGAGAAGTTGTATGCCAACATGGAGAAGTGTTCTTTTGGTGTTGATAAAGTGATTTTCTTGGGTTTTGTCGTGAGCTCAAAGGGTGTGGAAGTGGACGAATCCAAGATAGACTCTATACGAAGTTGGCCAATCCCTAAAACTATTGGAGAAATCCGAAGTTTTCATGGATTAGCAAGCTTTTATAGGAGGTTTGTCAAAGGTTTTAGCTCCATAGCAGCACCCTTGACTGAGGTTATTAGAAAGGACCAACCCTTTAAGTGGGGTGATGAGCAAGCTAAGGCTTTTGAAGCCTTGAAAGCTATGCTCATCTCGGCGCCTTTGTTACAATTGCCCGATTTTGATAAAATATTTGAAGTGGAGTGTGATGCTAGTAAGGTTGGCATCGGGGCTGTTTTAATGCAAGAAGGCAAGCCCGTCGCTTATTTTAGTGAAAAACTCAAAGGGGCAACTCTTAATTACTCGACTTATGATTTGGAGTTGTACGCCCTTGTTAGAGCCTTGGGCAATTGGCAACATTATTTGTGGCCTAAGGAGTTTGTGATACGAACGGACCATGAATCGTTGAAACACCTTAAGAGCCAAGACAAGTTGAATAGGCGTCATGCTAAGTGGATTGAGTTTATTGAGACTTTCCCTTATGTAATTCATTACAAAAGGGGGAAGGAGAATGTTGTTGCTGATGCGTTGTCTAGAAAGCATGTGCTTGTTGCCACTTTGTCTTCGAAGTTGATGGGTTTTGAGAGTTTAAGAGAATTGTATCCCAAGGACCCTCACTTTGCTCCTATCTTTAGGGAATGCGAAGAATGGGGTAGGGACAAGTGGGATTCAGCTAGGGGTTCAAATCCCTATGCCAAGTTTGATGGTTACTTATTTAAAGGTAGACCATTGTGTGTACCCTCTAGCTCTTGGAGAGAATTGTTTGTGAGGGAAGCACATGATGGCGGTCTAATGGGTCATTTTGGGGTCGAAAAGACCCTCGGGATATTGGAGGAGCAATTCTATTGGCCCAAAATGCGCAAGGATGTGACTAGAACTTGTGGCCAACGTGTAGAATGCAAGAGAGCCAAATCTCGGCTCCTACCTCATGGGTTGTACACCCCGCTGCCCACTCCTCTACGTCCTTGGCTTGATATATCGATGGACTTTGTGTTAGGGCTGCCAAGGACTCGACGAGGCCGGGATAGTATCTTTGTTGTAGTTGACCGGTTTTCTAAAATGGCGCACTTTATTCCTTGCTCTAAGTGTGATGACGCCCCTAGCGTGGCCTCGTTATTTGTTGATAATGTTGTTAGATTGCATGGTGTCCCGAGGACCATTGTGAGTGATAGGGACTCTAAGTTCCTAAGCCACTTTTGGAAGTCCATGTGGGGTAGGCTTGGTACCAAGTTATTGTTCTCTACCTCTTGCCACCCACAAACCGATGGCCAAACGGAAGTAGTAAATAGGACTTTGGGTGCTATGCTACGTTCCATGGTTAAGGGAAAAATGACTTCTTGGGAGGAGCACTTACCATTGATTGAGTTTGCATATAACCGTGTCATACACTCAAGTACGGGAATGACTCCCTTTGAGTGTGTATACGGCCTCAACCCCCTCACCCCTTTGGATTTAACGCCTTTGCCAAGTGATCTCATGATTAGCTTAGAAGGAAGCAAGCGGGCAGATTCTATGAAGAAGTTACATGAGAAGGTGCGGCTTCAACTTGAGAAGAAAAACCAAGACATGGCAAGGAGGGCCAACAAGGGAAGAAAGAAAGTCATCCTTGAACCGGGAGATTGGGTGTGGGTGCATCTTCGGAGGGATCGGTTTCCATCCCAAAGAAAGTCCAAATTGATGCCGAGGGGTGATGGTCCATTCCAAGTGCTCGAGAAAATCAATGACAACGCCTACAAGATTGACCTTCCACCGGAATACCAAGTGCACCACACTTTTAACGTTTGTGATCTTTCTCTCGTGGAGGCGGTTGAAGACGACCAAGTGCTGAATTTGAGGCCAAATTCCTCTCAAGATGGAGAGGATGATACGGGTGGGACAAGCTGTCCAACAAGTACCCGACCATTCACACGAAGTCAAGCTCGGGAGTTACAAAAACTCCAAGCCGTATTCATGCAAATGGCCGTGTGTGAGTTGTTTATTGAACCACCTAAGGGTCTAAATGTTTTAAGGTGTGAAGATGGGCCTTGAAGTGTAATAACATTACACTCCATGGCCGGCTGCTCCACATGGCCCATAAGGTCATTTTTGTCTTTCATTTGGCTTGTAATATAAATAGACAAGCCTAGAATTATTGTGCCTTAGTTTTCTCATTGTAATTTCAAGACAAAGACTTGTAATATTTCACTTTCTCTCTCTCTTCCATTGACAGGCAGATTCGGCCACAAGCTTGCTAGAAGGAAGCTTGTGTTGTGTTTTGGCTAGAAACTAGGGTCTTGAGGTCATTGAGTTCCTCTTGGTCCAAGTAAGAGCTTGGTGTTTATATTCAATAGTCTTAGGGTCCTCCCTTGATGTTAGGGTTCTTAGCCTCTTGAATATTATATGTCAAGTTATCTATCTTTTCATTATCTTGTTGTTGTTGTCTTTGAGATCTTGAAGTCTAGTGAAGCCGTGTGGGGCTCTTTCGATTCACTAGCATTGTTGCTTACTTGTTAATCTTGTGTTTGTTGGGTTTTCTTGTTGGTGTTGCTGAAATCTTGTGATACATACTTGATCTTGTATCAGAGCACTATTGCAGTTTTTAACTCTCATTTTCCATAGTTTTTAAGGTCTAGCATGATTATATCGCGACCCGAACTATCGTAAATGCAATTAGTTCCCTAACTTGATTAATTCTAGCATATTTTTGCATTTTTTTCTTCTCAAGCACCACATCCCACATGATATTTCTGTCAAAACATCAAGGCAATTTGGTAGTTCATTAGGATTCAGATAGAAATTAAGGAATACTTCAAATCATAGAGAGATGAGGCTTGCCTCATACTTCAAATCATGGAGAGATGAGGCTTGCCTCAAGACGCGAAAATGAAGATAAACCTCAAGATTGCACTCTTCCCCATAATACCCGGGTTCCTTGGCCACATATAGTTCAAATCAACATACATCACCTAAGAGTTTTAACCATCGCGCATTGTTCATTGTACTCTACACTTAGCACAATCCTTAAAAAACTTTTTTTACTTAAGAATTTTGACAATCCAAAAACTAGGTAACATTATGACCAAACAATAACCATCCATATAAGTAATACATACCACATTCTATCACACCACAACAAAGCATTTAGAGCATTAGTATTTTCATACAAAATCAAGAAAATCTCACAACCTAACCATTTAACTCCTACGTTTCTTATGGACCCCTACTGGTCGGATTAAACTATTCCAACATTTCAAATGTTTAGTGATATACCAATTAGGTCCAATTAGTCCTAATTATGATGGTTGAGATACCAATTGGAAACTACCAGATACTGATGTGTTTTGGATTTACGACACTTGAGACGCTTAAAGCTACAAATATTTGCAAGTAAAATGGTATTTTTATGTGGATATGATGTGTTTTTGGGTAGGTGTAAGTCAAATAAGTTCGGAGGAGTGGAGTGCTGGATTTTGGACAAAATAAGGCATCAAACGACCACTACCACGATTATGTGATCTGACCACAGTCGTACTTGGGCATCATATGAAGAAGTAGAGAAGTGACTCTTAGGTGTTAATCAGACGAGAGCTCCCATAATCATATATTAATCATATAATCATACCACCTGATCATGGGAAGGGTTTCCTGAAAATATGCCTATAGGATCTAAGTATGAAGAGGATCAGACAGGAAAATATGCCTGTAAAATCTAAGTATGAAGAGGATCAGACAATTGTATTCCACGACCATACCTAAAAATGACGGTCGTAACATAAGGTCATGGGATTGAAGGCCAGAAGTGAAGTCTGTAGGAGTTGGAGTGTAGGATGATCAAACGACTGCATGGTAAGGTCATAGGAAGAAATCACAAAGTCGTAATAAGGGTCGTACCATTTAGTACCTAAAGATTATAAAGTCCATGAACAAACCATGAGCATCAAAGGACGATCGTGGTATCTAACCACGATCGTACCTTCCACTTGTCCGACATGACCAACTCAGATTTCCTGTTTTGTTTAGGATAGGTTTTATTTTGTCTATAAATGCTCTTATTCATTTTATTGTATGAGTTTACATATTATTACATTCTTGTAAGGTTCTAAGGCATACTTTTGGCTTTGGAATTACACAAACATTGATTATAGGGTTTGAATTCAATGAAATTTTGGAGTTTTTCTTATTGTTCTTGTAAGTTCATAATTATACTTTCTTATATAAATCCTTCTTGTGTGCTTGCAATTATGAGTAGCTAAAGACCACAACTAGGATTGTGGGAACCATGATGGATTAACAAAGTAGGATTCATAGTACAGAGTAATCTTCAACCGATGTTCACGTGTATTGATTGTTTCCTTGGGTTTGAATGCTTTTTGACAGTGCGCAATGTTAGAACTTGCTTAATCTGTATTCTAGCTGAAAGGATGAGTATGGATAGGAACAAAGGAACAACCAATAGAGACTTGAAGCTATCAATCTCCACTTAATAACTTGAGTCGATAATCCAGGATAGCTATCTGGGATCCAAGATAGGGGTTAGTAACGCAGGCTCAGGAGAAGAGAAAACTTACCTGAGGATATTGCTTAGACAAAAGCGTAAAGTTGTTCTAAGTATACATAACCTATCATTTCTACATTCCAAACACCAGGAGGAGTTATGAAGTATGAAGAACCTATGGAGTTATGCAGTTATTGGGGAACATAGTCTTAGTTATTTTCTCATATTGATTACAAATCCAACAAATCAACAACTGTTACTACTGAAATATTTATTTACAAATCCCCCTCTTTTACTAGAAATTATTATTAATTGCCTCAACGTACATTCTGATTGATATTTTGACCTATTCCCTATGGGATCGACTCCAACCTAGTTGGGTTCTATATTTGATCAATGATCACTTTATGCTTTGCTTAGAGGTGTAATTTAGGCAACATTAAATTTTGGTGCCGTTGCCAAAGATTACGGTTACAAAATTGATTTGAGTGTGTTTGTTGGGGTTGTTGGTTACTATTTCCTGATTTTACTTTTTTTGTTACTTTTAGGGCATACACCGATGTAATCCTAATACTCGGAGTCAAGGAAATTGCCTAATTCTACTTGATAAAGAACTTGCGAGAACTCTGAGAAATAATTAGAGAATTGTTAACAAAGGAGTTCATGATCCAACATCCCTACTAGAGGGCATTTATAATTAGCCAGCACTTTATCTTGATGGTCAGGAAACTATGGAGCAGATCACTTCCCGATTAATGGCTAAGGAAAATGCTAGACAAAAAACTATCAGACGGGTAACTAGGGAATAAAAAGGGTTGACAAGATGAAGTAATCCATCTAGCTACACTTGATGAGTGAGAGAGACAGAGAAGGTATAGGGGACAACCACCACCACAACAGCCTCTGCAACAGTATCAGCCTCAATATGAGGATTTAGAGGAGGATTTGGACTATTTAGAGCCGGTGGAAACTGGTGCTATCATTCCACCAGAACTACCCTCAGGAATAAAGTTTGACATTACGAGTGCCATGATTCGCTTGCTAAACGTGAAGGGGGTGTTCGCAGGCCTTTCTTCCGATGATGCAAATATGTATGTAATGAATTTTGTTGGGATTTGTACATCTTATAATATACCTGGAGTGACCCAAGAGGCAATCATACTGCGTCTATTTCCATTCTCTTTGATGGAAAAGGCCACATTATGGCTAGGAGAGCTACCACGGGGATTGATCACTACTTGGAACAAATTACGGACTCAGTTCCTGGAAAGATTCTTCCCACCTTCCAGAATGTTGCAGTTGAAGGATGAGATCTATAATTTCAGATAGTTACATTCAAAGGCACTATATAAGACCTGGCTAAGGTTCAAGAAGAAGTTGCAGAGTGTTCCAAACCATAGGATGATTAGCATAATCTTACTTGAGATTTTCTATAATGCCTTGAATTCTTGTACCAAAGCTGTAGCAGTCACTATAACTGGTGGAGCATTCATGAGTCTACGTTGGTAGAATGCTTTTGAGAGTCTAGAGAGAATCACGAAAACCAATCGAGGCTGGCATACTTGGGATGCAGACAAATCCACAGGTACATAGCAATTAGAGTGTCCGCGGAGCATAGAGCACTAGATGAGACAGTAGCCCAAGAGGTAGCATAGTTAAGGACTAAAATTGGGTTGTTCACTAAATAATTTACAGTAACTGGAGCTTAAAAGGTCCATTCAGTTGGTTCACAAGGCAAGGAACCTAGGTATGAAGATTCAAATTTTGAAAAGGAGGCAAAATATCTAGACAGAGAGGTGGCGGGTTACCATGCCAAGGGTCAAGGGTCTAACCAAGACACTTAGAACTTAAGGTATGGGAATCAAGGTCGAAACTACTATAGAGACAAAATTTACAATAAGCCTAGGTATAGTAATAGGGATCGAGATGATGATTAGAGGAGAAAGGATGACTACAAGGATAAGAGTGGCCTTTATGTTCAACTAGAGAACCGTGATACATGTTAGAAGAATTCAAGGATGGAAGACATGCTTGCAAAGTTTGTGAAAGGGGTAGAGAAAATAGAAGACTGCCTTAAGAAGATTTAGGTAAATATTTCAGGGATAAATCAGAGAGTTGAATTACATGCTACCACTATAAAACATCTCAAGTAATAATTTGGTCAGATTTTTGCAACCTTAAATCAGTGTCAATAAGGTACACATCCAAGAAACACCATCCAAAATCTAAAGAATCATGGTCATTTCTTGGATATTACTACTTGGAGTGGTAAGATGACCATGGACCCTCCTATTCCTATGGTTGTTGATGATTTGGTAGAATCGATGATTGTAGATGATGAGAAAGTTGCCAAATCTAAAGGCCTGGTGGTGGATGAGAATGCCCCTGAAAAGCCTCAAGTTGATAATCATAAGGTCAAGGCAAGAAAGGGGGAAAGATAAGTAGGCCTCACAAGTACTGACTCCCATTCAATGACCTCCTCCTTTTTTTCCGCAAAGACTGAAGAAGAAAACCAAAAAGGGAAAATAACAAAAGTTTATTTCTATGCTAAAGAAGTTTAAAGTGAATATCCCTCTTATTAAGGCACTTGAACAAATTTTAGTTTATGCAAAGTTTATGAAGGATTTGGTGACTAAGAAGCGGATGGTGAGTTTTGAGCCCGTTAATAATATGCACCATTATAGTGCAATAACATCTAGATCTTTATTTGAGAAGAAGGAAGACTCGGGAGAATTCACGATTCTATGCACTATTGGGTGTTTTAACTTCGCCAAAGCTTTGTGTGACTTGGGTGCTAGCATAAATCTGATGCCGCTAGCAGTTTATAAATAGTTGGGGTTGGGGTCACCCAAACCTATTGTCACCCAAACCAATTTCCGTAAGACTTCTCATGGCGGACTGCATTGTGAAGAAGCTGGTGGAAATCTTATGTGATATTTTGGTAAGGGTTGCATCCTTCATCTTTCCAGCTAATTTTGTCATCCTTGACTGTGAGGTTGATTTTGAGGTTCCTATTATTTTGGGGTGACCGTTCCTCTCAACTAGGCATGTATTGGTTGATATAGATACTGTACATATGAAGTTTTGATTTAATAGTGAACAAGTCACCTTTAATGTATGCCAGTCCATGAAGCAACCAAAGGATATACAGGTGATTTCTGTGATTGATACGGTCAACGAGGATGACTTGGTAGCTCCCATTGAACAGAGGCTTAGAGTTGATGCCTTCGTAGCAGCAATCATAAATTTTGAGGGTGATGATGTTGAGAGTTATGATGAGATGGTAAGTGCACTTAATGGGAGGGGTTCATAAAATTATGCACCAAAAAGCTAGATCTTGACTTGAAGAATAGAGTGACCCCACCAACTCAGCCTTCTATTGAAGAGCCCCCAGTTTTAGAGTTCAAAGCTCTTCCAACCCATCTTCGTTATGTATTTTTGGGAGCCAACAATACTTTGTCGGTTATTATTGCAGGTGATTTGCTAGATTGGCAAGTTGAGGCTTTGGTTTTTGTTTTAAAGAGGTTTAAAAGGGCCATTGGATGGTCCATTGCTGACATCATTGGGATTCCACTCAGAATTTGCACGCACAAAATCCAACTTGAACCAAATTGTTTACTGAGGATTGAGCATCAACGTAGATTGAATCTGCCTATGCAAGAGGTGGTGAAGAAAGAAATCATTAGGTGGTTGGACGCGGGTGTGATTTATCTAATTGCAGACAACAAATGGTTGAGCTCAGTCCAGTGTGTGCCAAAGAAGGGTGGAATTACAGTGGTTCCTAACAAGAAGAATGAGCTTATTCCAATATAACCAGTTACTGGGTGGCATGTTTGAATGGACTATTGGAAGCTGAATGCATGGACTGAAAAAGATCATTTTCCTATGCCCTTTATGGATCAGATGTTAGACCATCTTGCTGGTAGAGGATGGTATTGTTTTATTTACGGTTATTCGGGGGTACAATTAGATTTCTATTGCACCCAAATACCAAAATAAGACCACTTTCACTTGTCCATATGGGACTTTTGCATTCAAGAGGATGGCCTTTAGTCGATGTAATGCAGTCGCAACTTTTCAGCGTTGCATGATAGCAATTTTTTCTGACATGGTTGAGGACACTATTGAGGTGTTCATGGACGACTTCTCAATTATGGAAGATTCTTTTGAACATTATTTGTCATATGTCGCTAAAGTTTTAAGGAGATGCGAGGCATATAACTTGGTCTTAAATTGGGAGAAGTGCCATTTTATGGTTAAAGAAGGAATAGTGCTTGGTCACCAGATTTTTAAAAAGGGAGTTGAAGTTGACAATGAAAAGATTGAGGTGATTGAAAAATTACCTCCACCAATTTTTAGGAAGGGTATTCGTAGCTTCTTGGGACATGCAGGTTCCTATAGAAGATTCATCAAGGATTTCTCTAAGATCGCTAATCCATTGCGCAAGTTATTGGAGAAGGAGGTGAAATTTATATTTGATGATGCATATTTAAAGGCATTTGAGTGCCTGAAAGATAAGTTGATTTCAACCCCTATTATTGTGTGTAACCACCTCGTACATTTTCGAAACTAATTGATTGTCTTAACATTTATGAAATTATTTAAACATGAGATGGTTGGTGGATTATATATTAATTTTGTTGGGCTAAATTAATCTTGTGCTATATTAAGGCCCAATAATTAGGCAAAAGACATGGCCCAAAATGGAAAATGACCCATTCTCAATGTTGACCAAGTAAACACTTCAATTATTGACCCAAGTTTGGCTAAGGATGGCCATGAGGGGCTATAAAATGTGGAAAATCAGATTTTTATTCATTTAGACACACATGCAAATCTAGAAATTTCCACAAGATATTTCTCATCTTTCACAAACCCTAAGCTACTATCTCTTTGGACAAGATCACTCCTTTGAATGCTTGTGTAAGTGTTTACTCTTATGGTTTAATATATTATATGCTTTATATGGTGTATAAATCATGTTGGTTATGTTGACAAAGTATTGGACAGTTCACTATGTGTAAAACAGTCTACTTTTGCTTAATCGGTGAAGGGTTTTGCCTTCTAAACTTGAAAGTGGACTTGTGGTCTTGATGGAAGTGAACTTGATGGATTAAATGCCAACATGTAAGGTGTTTTTATGTCCTTAACTTGATTTCTCTTTTTGTTTGACATTTGGAATTGTTGTTACGAAATTGTACATAGAACCGGTGGCGTATTGAAGGGAAAAATCTAGTTTTGTGATGTTTATGTGTGTTGTGAAACCATGGATGTTTATTGGCATACACGATAACTTAAAATATGAAAAGATAAGCTTAATTATGACCATGGACTATTCATGGCAAAAAAGGACCTGAAAATGACCCCCGGAGGCTGAAACGGGCACCCGCCCTTCCAGGCCAATGGTCACCTGCGGGCGCAGATGCCAACGCAGGTGACCCTGGACCAGGAAAATGGTTACCTGCGGACGTACCTCACCCACCTACATGTGCAGGTGGCTTTGCAGGTCAGTCTAGAACCCCGTTTCGATTGTTTTTGTATCTTTTTGCCCCCCCAAAGCCCCTATACCCTTCATGGATGCAATTATTAACTTATGGTATCTTTTGAATGACTTTAAAGGAGTATCCCGGAGGTATTTTGAATGGTATCAATTATGTATTGTTGTTCATGTGTTATTGTGAAAGGTATTGAGATGACTTGATGGAATAATTGTGACGTAGTGTTAATGAGGAAGTGTAAAGGATAAACTTGGTGTGAAATGTTATTGGTTTATGATGTCTTGGGTATTGTTGGTATGGTGATTCAATAAATGGTATTGTAAGAGGATGAAATGATGTTAAATGGCAGTCGTCGTCTTATGCACTTGTAATGTAGGTAGTTGTTAACGTGAGCTCCGTGATGTACTTGTGTTGTAGAGTAACATGTAAGGAAGGAGCTGGATTGTTGTATTCACATATTGTACTGTATATTCATATTGGGAAGATAAGGTATTTAATGTAACTCTTTTCGTATCCTTCTGCAGCACATATTGTTCACATTGACATTGTACTTGTTCCATTCCGAAATGTTCAGAGGTATTTCATTTCAGGTTGTTATATATTGTCAGTCACATGTTTCTTATTCAATGACCAATTGTTATTCATGTGTCACATAATTGTGGACATTGTTCCAAAGTTTCAATAATGTTATGACCACCAATGTTACCAAAATGGTTTCGTTCCAAAATGTTCTAAAGTATCTCGTTTCAAGTTTGTTAGCAAATGTTATTCATATGTCTCTTATTCATTAACTATTGTTCTAAAGTTCCAGTAACGTTATAACCCATCGATAAGGTGGATTAATGTTATATTATAACCCACCGATAAGGTGGATGAATGTTATATATTATGACCCACCGATAAGGTGGATGAATGTTATCTTACGACCCACCAATAAGATGGATGAATGTTATGCCATGACCCACTAACCAAATGGATGAATGATAATGATGATGAACGTAAAATAAAAGAAAGTAATGAATGTAAGGTACATGGTCCCTCACATATACAGAACGGAGGTTATCCGTATTGAGTACTCCCTTGTTTTGATTCTATTGAAGTACTTATGTATCATGCAGTTTCTTATAGCCTTACATACTCAGTATACTCTTCGTACCGACGTCCTTTGGGGGACTTACCTTACTTACTGCAGGCACAGGTGCTAGTAGACCTCCAAAGTAGGCTGCGAATTATCTACAGAATATTGGTGAGCTCCACTTTGGTTCGGGGCTTTTTGTGTCACATGTGTACATGTTGGTTTTGGTACTGTATAAATGTTGTATAAAGCGGGGACTTGTCCCGAATTTAGGATGGTTATGTAAAGGTATCCATTAGAGGCTTTGTAGACGTTGTTAGACATTGAAAGCATGTATGTCCATTTGGACTTGATGGCCCTAACGACCAAGTTTCATATATATCATATGTTCTCCATGACTTCTGCCATTGGTATCTTGTAATTACATAAGATATAATGTTGTTCACTCAGAGACATGCATACGAATGTACATGAAAGAAGATTGGTTCTCTCGACCCTTAACAAAATTCGGGTGCCAGTCCGCCCCATTGGAATTCGAGGTGTGACAAAAGTGGTATCAGAGCAGGTCGTCCTAAGGGTGTCTACAAAGCCGTATTTGAGTAGAGTCTTGCTTATGGATGTGTTGTACGCCACATTTATAAGTAGGAAGCTACGGGACATTTAGGAGTGGTTTCTTTTCTTCATTTCTTAGATCATGCAGTAGAGCCAATGTTGCAGGTGAAAATATATCTGACCATTGAAATTGGTTTTCTTTGTTATAGTAAAATGCCGACTACAAGACAAGGTTGGGGCAAAGGTAAGGAGGTAGACATGCTTGTTGGAGAAGGAACTAGTCAATCACCACATGGCCAAGCTAGTCAAAGTGGGATTGAAATTGAGTTTGCATAGCGGGCTTCTTCTACTCTTCCAGTTCCAGAAGTGTCAAGAAGGAAAGAAGTACCTGCAGAACCACCTGTGAATGCTACTGAACAAGATTTGCGAAATACAATGCAAATGTTGACTTGTATAGTTGCTCGTATAGTTGCTGCACTGAATCAAGGACAAGTAGGTCCAACGACAAGTAGTGATGGTGCAGATAGGGCAGCTAGTCGGAGGACACAGGATTTTTTGAAATTGGACCCTCCCACGTTCACCGGGTCAGATCTGGATAAAGACCCATAGGACTTCATGGACCAAATCAAAAGGGCTCTAGATGTTATGCATGTGACTGGTATAGAAACAGTGGAGCTTGCAGTATATAGACTAAAAGGCAAGGCTATATTATGATACGAAGATTGGAAATGATCGAGGGGTATAGGTGCACTTCCAGCTAGTTGGGAGGAATTCAAAATGACATTCCTTGATCATTATCTCCCATATGAGATCCGAGAGGCTCGTGCGGATCAGTTTTTATATCTTCGTCAAGGGAATATGAGTGTCAGAGAGTACAGTCTTCGATTTAACTCATTGGCTCAATATGCCCCTAATATAGTAGTCACGATGAATGACAGAGTCCATCGATATGTGGACAGATTGAAGCCATATTTGGTGAGGGACTATACCATTGCTGCATTGAATAGAGACATGGATATAGCCAGAATACAGGCTTTTGCGCAGAAGATGGAGGATCAGAGGCAATGTAAAAGGACACAAAAATTTGAAGGAGGGCCGTCAAAAAGGGCTAGATCTACGGGACAGGTCATGGTGTCGCAAGGAGATTTTAGGCCTCAGAATTTTGATAGACCGCCTAGACAGTCATTTTTTTATCCTACGGCAGGCACTCAATCCCAATTCCAAGGGTTTAGAGGAAGTCACATTGAGCAGAGTAGTGGAATACGGGGTTCGCAGACAGCGGGATTTTTTCGTCGATTCTGCCAACGCTGCGAAAAGTTTCATTCGGGAGAATGCTGGTTTGGAACGAATGTTTGCTTTTGGTGTAGTAAATTAGGGTACATGATGAGAGAGTGACCACAGAGGGCCAAGGGTAGTATGAAATGACCTACGGGATCCGCCGTTGCGTTATCATTATCAGGTGTACAACCTACTGGCCGTGGCAGAGGTGCTAGCGGAGTAGCTAGTTCTAGTGGAATTCAAAACCGTACCTATGCCTTAGTTGATCGGCGAAATTCGGAGGCTTCTCCTGATGTAGATACAGGTACAGTATTCATATTTTTACATAAGGTATATGCATTGATTGACCCGTATTCTACATTATCATATGTTACTCCGTTGATTGCAGATTTTTTTTTTGAAAGAACACCAGAATTACTAGTTACGCCATTTGAAGTCTATACACCAGTTGGTGAATCTATTATAGTTAAAAGAGTATATCGTAATTGTGTAGTAACTGTTTGTGGTTATGATACATTGGTTGATCTTATTGAGCTCGAAATGGTGGATTTTGATGTTATAAATGGATTGTGCCATAGTAGATTGCCGAGCTAAGAAGTTACATTTTCATCTTCCACAAAAGAATGTTCTTGAATGGAAGGGTAATGTGGGATCACCGAAAGGAAAAATTTATTCCCTATCTTAAGGCAAAGAAAATTAAATCCAAGGAGTATATATGCCACCTAGTAAAAGTGCAGGATACCAATGTGAAGTCACCACCTCTTCAGACGGTTCCAGTGGTAAATGAATTCCTAGATGTATTTCCTGAAGATTTTCCAGGTTTACCTCTAGGACGGGAAGTAGTGTTGGTATTGAGGTAGTGCCAGGTACTCAGTCTATCTCTATTCATCCGTATAAAATGGTCCCAGCAAAATTATGGGAAGTAACGGAGCAATTAAAAGATTTGCTGGAAAGGGGTTCATAAGGCCTAGTATATCCCTTTGGGGTGCACCAGTGTTAATTGTACAAAAAAAAAGATGGTACATTGAGAATGTGTATTGACTATCGGCAACAGAATAAGGTGACATTTAAGAATAAATATTCCCTCCCCAGAATTGATGATTTATTTGACTAATTACAGGGTGGCAAATATTTTTCAAAGATTGACTTGATATCGGGATATCACCAGGTAAGGGTTAGAAACAAAAAAAAAATATTCCCAAGACAGCTTTTCGAACACAGAAGGGTCACTATGAATTTCTAGTTATGCCATTTGGGCTAACCAATGCACAAATAGTTATTAGGGATTTGATGAATAGGGTGTTCAAGCCATTTTTAGATGTATTCGTGATGGTGTTTATAGATGACATCCTGGTTTATTCAAGACCACAAGAGGACCATGCTAATCACTTACTACAGGTATTACGAATTCTTCGTGACCGTAAGAAATATGTAAAGTTCTCTAAATGTAAATTTTGGTTAAAATCCGTAGCATTTTTGGGTCACATGGTATCGGATGAAGGAATAAGGGTTGATACACAAAAATAGAAGCCGTGAAGAATTGGCCAAAACCTACGATGCCTATGGAGATTCGTAGTTTTCTTGGATTGTCAAGTTATTACAAAAGATTTGTTAAAAGGCGTTCTTCCATTTCAGCACCCTTAACGAAGCTAACACACAAGACGACCAAGTTTTAGTGGAATGATGCATGTGAGAAGAGTGACCAAGAGCTGAAATATAACTCGACTTCTACACCTGTATTAGTACTTCCCAAAGGCATAGAAGGGTATGCAGTATATTGTGATACTTTAGGAGTTGGCTTAGGATGTGTATTGATGCAACACGGTAATGTAGTAGCCTATGCGTCAAGACAATTGCGTCCACATGGAAGAAATTATCCAACACATGATCTTGAGTTAGCAGTCGTGATATTTGCTTTAAAAATATGGCGCCACTATTTGTATGGGGTTCACGTTGATATATATACTGCTCGTGAAAGGTTGTAGTATATTTTTTAGTAAAAGAACCCACACTGAAGACATCAAAGGTGGCTGGAATTAGTAAAAGAAGATGATAGTGATATCTTATACCATCCGGGAAAAGCAAACGTGGTAGCCGATGCATTAAGCCAATTAGACAGCTTGGGGTTCATCTTCTTGAAACTCCAGATGAAAGAATTACAGTGAAAAATGCGGGAGAGTCTTCACTTGTAGCTGAGAGAAGGAAAAACAATATTCAAATCCTATTTTATTTCAGTTGAGAAAGAATGTACAACAAAGTTTGACAAAGGTATTTGAGCTTACGCAAGGGGGAGTACTCCAATGCCAAGGTAGATTTTGTGTACCATATATAGATAAGCTAAGGAAATGAATTATGAAATAAGTATATCATTCACGGTATTCTATTCATTCAGGAGCAACCAAAATATACCATGGTTTGGAAGAGATGTATTGGTGAGACAATATAAAGAAGAAGAACATTGCAAAATTTGTAGCTCATTGTCCGAATTGTCAACAGGTAAACGTAGAGCATCAGAAATCTGGAGGTTATATGCAATGTAGGAATCTTCCAGTTTGGATGGGGGATATGATTAACATGGGTTTCATCACAAGTTTGCCTCGTACATTTCGGAAATTTGATTCCATGTGGGTGATAGTTGACAGGCTTACCAAGTAGCACACTTTTTACCTATCAAGACCACTTGTACGACTGGAAATTATGCAAGGTTATATGTTAAAGAGATAATACGATTACCTGGGATTCTAATTTCTATTATATCAGACAGGGGAGCTCAATTTACTACACACTTTTGGAAATATTTTCAGAAGAGTTTGGGAACCCAAGTGAATTTAAGTATGGATTTTCATCCTCAGATAGATGGGCAAGCAGAATGTACTATTCAAACACTTGAAGATATGCTACGAGCTTATACAGGTGATTGGGTAGTTTTGACAGTGTCACCAATGAAAGGGGTAATGAGATTTGGGAAGAAAGGAAAGTTGGCCCTATATAACGTGCCATATAAGATTACTCAATGATTAGTTCAAGTTGTGTATGAAGTAGCTCTACCCCACGAACTCTCCACAGTTCATCCAGTATTTTATGTTTCAATGCTTCGAAAGTGCATAGGAGATCCATTGCTCCCATTGAAGATGTACAAGATATGGAGGATCTCACCTATGAAGAGATACCTATTCCTACTCTGGATTGAAAAGTGATAAGGCAAAGAAATAAAGAAGTAGCTTCCGTAAAATTCCTTTGGAGGAATCAACAAGTAGAAGAAATCAGTTGGGAAGCTGAAGAAATGATGAAGTCTAAATACCCTCATTTGTTTCAAATGGGAGAGAAAGTTCAAGATGCGAGATTGGAGAAATAACAAGTAAGTATTTATAAGAATTATGTGTATATGATAACATGACGAGTGATCCTAGACTTGAATCTGTTTAAAATGGAGAATGTCACTAACATTCGAGGATGAATGTTTCTAAGGGGGGAAAGATGTAACACCCCATACATTTCTGAACCTAACTGATTGTCATAACATTTATGGAATTATTTAACTATGAGATGGTTGGTGGATTATATATTCATTTTGGTGGGCTAAATTAATCTTGTGCTATTGGGCTCAATTAAGGCCCAATAATTAGGCAAAAGACATGGCCCAAAATGGAAAATGACCCATTCTCAATGTTGACCAAGTAAACACTTCAATTATTGACCCAAGTGTGTCTAAGGATGGACATGGGGGGATATATAATTTGGAAAATTAGATTTTTATTCATTTATACACACATGCAAATCTAGAAATTTCCATAAGATATTTCTCATCTTTCACAAACGCTAAGCTACTATCTCTTTGGAAAAGATCACTCCTTTAAAAGCTTGGGTAAGTGTTAACTCTTATGGTTTAATATATTATATGATTAATATGGTTTATAAATCATTTTGGTTATGTTGGCAAAGTGTTGGACAGTTCACTATGTGTAAAACAGTCTACTTTTGCTTAATCGGTGAAGGGTTTTGCCTTCTAAACTTGAAAGTGGACTTGTGGTCTTGAAGGAAGTTAACTTGATGGATTAAATATCAACATTTAAGATGTTTTTATGTCCTTAACTTGATTTCTCTTTTTGTTTGACATTTGGAAGTGTTGTTGCGATATTGTACATAGAACCGGTGGCGTATTGAAGGGAAAAAAGTAGTTTTGTGGTGTTTATGTGCGTTGTGAAACCATGGATGTTCATTGGCATCCATGATAACTTAAAATATGAAAATATAAGCTTAATTATGACCATGTACCATTCATGGAGAAAAATGACCTGAAAATGACCCCCGGAGGCTGAAATGGGCACCCGCCCTCACGGGCCGGGTACCTGCGGGCGCAGATGCCAATGTAGGTGACCCTCGACCATGCCAATGGTAACCTTCGGATGCACCTCACCCATTGCGTGTGTATATGGCTTTGCAGGTCAGTCCAGAACACCGTTTCGATTGTTTTTGCATCTCTTTGACCCCCCAAAGCCCCTATACCCTTCATAGATGCAATTATCAACTTATGGTACCTTTTGAATGACTTTAAAGGAGTATCTCGGAGGTATTTTGAATGGTATCAATTATGGATTGTTGTTCATGTGTTATTGTTAAAGGTATTGAGATGACTTGATGGAGTAATTGTGACGTAGTGTTAATGAGGAAGTGTAAAGGATAAACTTGGTGTGAAATGTTATTGGTTTATGATGTCTTGGTCAATGTGTAGAATGTTATGGTATTGTTGGTATGGTGACGCAATAAATGGTATTTTACGAGGGTGAAATGACGTTATATGACAGTCACATAATTCATTGTCGTCTTATGCACTTGTAATGTAGTTAGTTGTTAACGTGAGCTCCGTGATGTACTTGTGTTGTAGAGTAACACGTAAGGAAGTAGCTGGATTGTTGTATTCACATATAGGACTGTATATTCATATTGGTAAGATAACGTATGTAAGGTTACTCTTTTCGTATCCTTCTGCAACACATTGTTTACATTGACATTGTACTTGTTCCATTCCGAAATGTTCAGAGGTATTTCATTTCAGGTTGTTATATATTGTAAGTCACATGTTTCTTATTCAATGACCAATTGTTATTCATGTGTCACATAATTGTGGACATTTTTCCAAAGTTCCAATAATGTTATGACCACCAATGTTATCAAAATGGTTTCGTTTCAAAATGTTCTAAAGTATCTCATTTCAAGTTTGTTAGCAAATGTTATTCATATGTCTCTTATTCATTGACTATTGTTCTAAAGTTCCAGTAACATTATAACCCACCGATAAGGTGGATGAATATTATATATTATGACCCACCGATAAGGTGGATGAATGTTATCTTACAACCCACCGATAAGGTGGATAAATGTTATGTCATGACCCACTAGCCAAATGGATGAATGATAATGATGATGAACGTAAAATCAAAGGTAAGGTACATGGTCCCACACATATACAGAATGGAAGTTTATCCATATTGAGTACTCCCTTATTTTGATTCCATTGAAGTACTTATGTGTCATGCAGTTTCTTATAGCCTTACATACTCAGTACATTCTTTGTACTGACGACCCTTGGGGGACATACCTTACTTGCTGCCGGCACAGGTGCTAGTATACCTCCAAAGTAGGCTGCGGATTATCTACAGAATATTGGTGAGTTCCAGTTCGGTTCGAGGCTTTACGAGTCACATGTGTACATGTTGGTTTTGGTACTGTATAAATGTTGTATAAACAGGGTACTTGTCCCAACTTAAGGATGGTTATGTAAAGGTATCAGTTAGAGGCTTTGTAGACGTTGTTAGACATTGAAGGCATGTATGTCCATTTGGACTTGATGGCCCTAACGACCAAGTTTCATATATATATATCATATGTTCTCCATGACTTCCACCATTGGTATCTTGTAATTACATGAGATAGAATGTTGTTCACTCAGAGACATGCATACGAATGTACATGAAAGAAGATTGGTTCTCTCGGGCCTTAACGACTTCGGGTGCCAGTCCGCCCCATTGGAATTCGAGGTGTGACATTGTGTCTCCCGATTGGTCTATGACATTTGAGGTTATGTGTGATGCTAGTGGCGTGGCGCTAGGTGCAGTCATAGGACAAAGGCAATGGAATATTTTACATCCCATCTACTATGCAAGCAAAGAACTTAACCCAACTAAAAAACTTACATTGTGACTGAACACGGCCTGCTTGCTGTGGAGTTTGTGTTTGAAAAATTTAGGTCTTATTTGCTTGGTACAAAAGTGATTTTGCATACTGACCACACAGTTCTTAGGTACCTTATGGTAAAGAAAGATGCAAAACCAAGATTTATTTGTTGGGTACTTTTGTTGCAAGAATTTGACTTTGAGGTCGAGGAACGAAAGGGGACTAAGAATCAAGTGGCTCACCACTTATCACGCCTTGAGGAGGAGGCCATGCTGAAGCTGAGGGATGAGCTTGCGATCAATTATACTTTCCCGGATGAGCAGGTACTAGTTGCATCGAAAGATTTGATCCCATGGTATGCATATTTTGCAAATTATTTAGTGAGTTATGTGGTTCCTGATGACTTGTCGTTTCACCAACGTAAGAAATTTATGTATGATATGAGGAAGTTTTTCTGGGATAAGCCATACCGATTCAAAATTTATGCTGATGAAGTGGTGCGGATATGTATTCCTGAAGTTGAGATGATGAGTATCTTAGAGGCATGCCATTCATATCTAGTTGGGGGTCATCATAGTGGTGCGTGGAGTGCGCATAAGATCTTGCAATGTGGGAACTATTGGCCCACCATTTATATAGATGCACACAACTATGCTAAGTCATGTGACTAATGCAAAAGACAAGGAAATATCTCACGAAAGTAAGAGCTTCCAATGACCACTATTCTTGAGCTTGAGTTGTTTGATGTATCGGGCATTGATTTTATGGGTCCTTTTATGAGTTCACATGGTATGAAGTATACTGTGGTGGCTGTTGACTATGTTTCAAAATGGGTAGAGGCAGTTACGCTTCCAAACAACGAAGGGAAGAGTGTCACAATATCCTTGAAGAGGAACATATTTTCCAGATTTAGTACACCGAGGGTTATCATTAGTGATAGAGGCTCGTATTTTTGCAATTGTCTATTTAAAGCCTTTCTTGAGGAATATGGTGTGAAACATAAGGTGGAAATGCCTTACCATCCGCAGACAAGTGGGCAGGTTGACGTCTCTAATTATAAGATCAAGTCCATCTTGGCGAAGATTGTGAATGATAATAGGATGGATTGGGCGAGAAAGTTAGATGACGCACTATGGGCCTGGCCTATCAGACAACATTCAAGACCCCAATTTGTACTTCTCCATATCAGCTTGTGTATGGTAAAGTATGTCACTTGCCTATCGAGCTTGAGCATAAGACATTATGGGCTTTGAAGAAGCTAAATCTTGAGTGGAACGACACAACTAAATTGAGACTAGAGCATCTAAATGAGATGGATGAATTCCGTCTCCGCACCTATGAACGATCAGCTTTGTGCAAGAGAAGATTAAGCTATAACATTTTCTCAAGATTAAGAAAAGAGAATTTACCGCTAGCGATATGGTATTGCTTTTTGAGTCTAAGCTAAAGTTGTTTTCGGGCAAGTTGATGTCAAAGTGGAGAGGGACGTATAGAGTGACTAGAGTGTTCCCCTATGGTGCACTTGAGCTAGAAAATAAAGAGGGCCAAAAGTTTAAGGTGATTGGCCAAAGTGTGAAACATTATCTCGGGTCCATTGATGAAGTAAAAATAATATGTAATGTGGTTTTAGACGGTGCATGAGATGTCAAGCACACCCAAGTCATCCCACGATGTTAAATCAGGCGCTTCATGTGAGGCAACCCATGGGCTACTTGGAAAAGTTTAAGTAACCAACTTAGCCACGTCATGCCACGATGTTAAATCAAGCACTTCTTGGGAGGCAACCCATGATTTTATACTTTTTACTTTTATAGGGTAATGTTTGCCACTTGTGCTGGGGTTATGCAGGAAAGAAAAGTCAAAACTGGTCTCAGTACTGAACCCACAAGATGAATGCATGATCGTGGGAAGATCCCATGATAGTATGTTCAATCATCTAATTGAAGTCCAGAGGGATGAATGTTGGGAGTTATCTTACGATTAGTCACCACAATCATACATAGATATCATGATCGTGGTATCAATCGTCTAATCCAACTCTTGAGAATCAATATCAAGGACATAGAATCTACTATTCTAAGGTACGATAGTGGTTACAACACACGATTGTACTTAGGTTTATAGGTTCCCAGGTAAGTTTTTAATAAACCCTCTTGGTATGAGAAGAAGTCATGATCTTGGTCAGTTCCAAGATCGTTAGTTTGAGTCATCTATTCGATCATTTTGTTTTAAATATAACCTAAACTCGACCCAACTCGACTCAATTTTTATCCCTAAAACCTATTCCTAAGACCCGATTTCACCCTACTCTCATTCAAACTCACTTCCACACAACTTGAGGGATCAGAAGAGCAAAAGTTGAGAAATCTCACTTGTGTTCACTACCCTAGCTATTCCTCTCGATTCTGACCTTTGAAGCATTCCAACTTCACAAAATATTTGTAAGTTCATCAAGAATTTATTTTAATTAGTTCTATAAGTTAATAAAGAGTAAAAATAAGGTGCTAAATTAGTTTTTAGAGGAGTAGTATGGCAAATGGATGATTTTAATATGATAGGTGTGAGGTTTTTAATGAGTAAGAGCAATGGAGAAGTTTGAGTACCCATTTTTATTAAAAATTTGGTCAATGAAGGTCAAAATAGGGTCAATTTGGTGTTTGAATACTCTGCTAAGTGTTAGTGCACCCACGATGCAACCAATGATCGTGATGTCAACATACGGTCATAGGTTGGATCATCATTGTGGGTGCCAGTGTTAGGACTGTATGAGCTCATCATACAACCACATCCCACTATTATCCTATCAAGGTACGATCGTGATATGTGATCGTCTGATGTGACATACTCTTAAAAAAATCAAGTAGTTCCTATGATCAGAAGGTATGATCATACCTTCATTACATGATCATAGGAAGGGTCATCTAATTTGATTCCTGCACCTGTAAGATTAATTTAAATTTGAATTTAATATTTTTCTATACATGTACAATGGTACCCAAGATACAGAACAAGCTGAAGAAGGACATCTCTAAAAAGAAGGCACCCAAAGACACACGTCCAACTTCAAAGAGTGAGTCCGAGAGCTCAAGTCGGTCCAAGGTTGACCTTTCCACCAGTATTTTTGTGGATCAATCCTTGCCTTAAACCACTAGAGAAAAGGCTAAGAAAATTGAAAAGGCCAAAGACACTGCTACATCTACTACTTTGGTGCCCGTACCTACCCCCATCAACCTCTCTTACTTTGAAGAGAGAAGGGAACACTCAAACCCAGATGGGGGTGAGCATGACTAGTATGGTGATGAGATGAGTTCCTCGAAAGAGGAGGAAGCATTAAATTTTGAATCCTCTGAGGGCCCAGCTACTAATCCAGTTCAAAGAGGTCCTAACCAAAGGAAATAGAGTGTGCCAAACTCCAGACAGTACTATCTAGGAGGGGTTTCCATAAAATACAATGGGAACCAAAATAGGAGTATACAAGAGGAGCCTCGAGTTCTAGCTAAGTCTCTACAAAAAGTCCCAAAAAGTGGTCCGAGTGTTCGAGAGGTATCAACTGGGGTGGATGACTAGGCCACTCCACATCTATGGGACAGGACTTGTGAGGGAGTTCTATGCCAACTACGCAGTGACACTGAAGAACATGACTCCATATGGCAAGTTCAAAGACATGAAAAATCATCCCTAGTTGAAGAGTATGATAGTTTGTGGTAAGGCGGTTGATATCCTCATCAAGACGATCTTTAAATCCTTGTTTGGAGATAATTTTGTACCAGTTGAGGAGACTCTAAAGTATGATTATCGGATGAACTTGAGAAAGGTGAAGCAGTTGGCTACCGATGATAAGCTAATATATTACAAGTGGTTGGTAGACCACATTGTTGAGGCTGGTGATAGAGCGGTTTGGATTAACGGGAAAACTATTTATAAGCATACCTTGAAGTTCAATGCCAAGGTATGATGGTCCATTGTGAGGCACCACATTGCATCCATAGCCAATGATAATACACTAGGTACAACACATACATGCCTCGTAGTAGCTTTTTTGGTAGAATTAGAGCTGAATATTCCCCACATTATTACGGATGAGATTTAAGACAGAGTAATAGAGTTAAGCACCACTTTGCCATTTCCATGCCTGCTGACTCAGGTGATGTAGAATTTAGATATGCCTTTCATTTTGGTAGCTGAACGATTCTTGCAACCTATGAAGAGTTCAAATATGTCTTTGATCAAAGATTTGAGAAATCTGGCTACTCCAGCCCGGGGTCTTCTACCTAACTTGCCACCGGATGCGGAGAGGGGTGACCGAGCTAGTGAGATATCAACGTATGATACCTCTTCTACATCATCATCCTCTCAGTAGGACACAACACCTACGGGTGCCCATCAATTAGTTCCTGCAGGCTACACTTTGATCCTGATAGCATAATTGGAGAAGGTCATGCAAAACCAGCTGTTGCATGATTTTCGGCTCTGTAAATTAGAGGTAGGGGTAAAGCCCTACGTGATAGATGAGATTAGGGAAACTGTGTGGGTGGTTTAGACCCACCTTGATAGTTTTGAGAGCCAAACGATAGCTAAGTTTGATAAAGTTTGATCCCCAGACATGAGTGTTATCACTATAGACTTGGTCGCATTAAAGAAATTGGTCAAGGAACTTATAGAGTGGACCGTCCCATCTGTGCCTCCTCTACCTCCACCTATGCCATCATTGGCTGAGTTAGCAGTTAATGTGAACTCCCTAGTCCTTAATTTTTAAATTTAGGCCCTAGTAGTTGGGGGTGATAATTCTAATATTGAGGAGACGGATGATGATTTATAGACCTAGAAGAAGAGGAAGAAAGGTTAGAAGTGTGAGAGAACTGAGAAGAAGAAGAGAAAAGAGAAGGAAGGAAAAGGAGACTGAGGTAACCTATGAGACACGTATTTTGGAGGGTGTGGAGATACTACCTGCAGTTGAGGTGGTTGAGCAGAGTTTAAGAGGTACGGAGACTACCTCAACAGTTGATGCATTGAGTTCATCAGTCGCTATCAGTGTCAACTTATCGGAGAATGCTCCGACCACAGTCGAGGCCACTAGAGCTGATGCATCTAGTGTGCCACAGGTATTTCCCTTACCTTAGTCTTTACATTTTATATATTTTCATACAATGTGGACATTGTATGATTTTCATGTAGGGGGCGGGGCTGTACCAAAGCTGAGGGTTTTCTTGCCATGTTTCTTTCCCCTCTGCTGTTCTATCCTAGTTAGAGCTGGCATGTTTAGGTGTTTTTATTTGATGATTTTGTGTTTTTATGTTATGTGTGTAACTTAGAGAAAATTGAGAAAACTTGGTGCAGTAGAACTAAAAAAGAGCATGCAAATTTTTTTTTTTGAATGATTTAAATGATACCCCTCCAAAAATTTATTTGTGTGTGTTGTATGTATGCTTACTTGAACTGTAACCAATGTTTGTATCTCTTTATGGAATTAGGATTATTATTATGATAACCTCGCCTAACCTTGCATGAACCGGATAGGTAGTGACTTAAATGATAGCCCTGAGCCAAGAGTGTGTAAGGATTTACCTAGTCGGAGTGCGTGTACGATCTAGAACTTGCCCGATTAGTCTTACCCAAGTCGTAGGATAGAAATTTAGGAAAGGATCATAGTTCGATCTTGAAATAGTCCACTTAAAGCCTAAAAGAGCCTACCAAATGAATAAAATATCCCTTAAACCTTAATTCGAGCCTAAGTAGACCCTTTTCTTTGAAACTAGCCTATTCACCTTCCCAATTTTTTCAATGAACTTGCTTTAGCCCTGGTCCCTCCTTTGACACTATGCACCTCAACTCAGGTAAACCGTAAGTTGAGGGTGGCTGTCGTAGGGGTGCGTAGAAGATTGGGTGTGCTAAAAATATTAGTGGAAAAGAAAAAAGGACTCGGGTGTAGTATGATGAGAAAAGAAAAGAAAAGAAAAATAAGAAAATTGAAAAAAAAGAATAAAAATCAAGAGAAAAAGAGAAATTGAGAAAATAAAATCCCACCCGAGGTCCGAAAGATTGAAAAAGTTGAAAAAAGGAACATGAATAAAAGAAAGTAGGAAAGTGGAGCTAAGAGTATGTAGTGCCAAGGAGGATTGATTCACTTTACCTATATATACCATGCCCATCCCCAAGCCTACATTACAAGCCAATGAAAGTCCTATAGTGATCCTAATTCGTCTGTCTGAAATCTAAGGCATAGAAAATAAGGTCAAGCCTATGGTATCAAATGCGTATGGCCTGACTTTTTTGTGAGAGTGAGAGATTTATGTCAGTTTTCATTTTTGATGTTCATTTCATATACTGAGTGTTGGGACTTCTTTGACGTGAAGGCATATGGGCTATAGTTTAGTTGCTATTTGTTTGGGTAGTGTCACTTGTTTAAGGATTGGGTCATCTACTGATAATATGATGCCATTTTTTATTCCCTTTTTTTGTTATGGTTGATGGTTTGTGTATATACAGTGTTTGTTGAGTTTGATGAGGTTGGAGGGTGTTGAACTGTGTTTTGGGTTGATGCATGCTGAAAATGGGTTTTGTAAGAGTTTGACTGCCTTAGTTTTCTTGGTTTATCTCTAGGTTAAGTATCTTGATAGTGTAGTGTATTTTGTTTGACTGCGGATATGCAAACGTTCTAAGTTGAGGGTGTTGATGTTCCATGGATTTACGACACTTGAGATGATTAAAGCTATGAATATTTGCAAGTAAGATGGTATTTTTATGTGGATATGATGTATTTTTGGGTATGTGCAGGTCAAATAAGCCTAAAGAAGTAGAGTGCTGGATTTTGGAAAAAACAAGGCATCAGATGACCATTGCCACGATTGTGGGATCTGACCACAGTCGTACTTGGGCATTGTATGAAGAAGCAAAGAAGTGACTCTCAAGTGTTAATCAGACGAGAGCTCCCATGATCGTACATTGATCATACGATCGTACCACCTGATTGTGGGAAGGATTTCTTGGAAACATTCCTATAGGAGCTAAGTATGAAGAGGATCAGGCAATTGTATTCCACGATCATACCTAAAATTGACGATCGTACCATGATGTCGTGGGATTGAAGACCAGAAGTGAAGTCTACAGGAGTTGAAGTATAGGATTATCTGACGACTGCATGGTACAGTCATAGGAAGAAGTCACAAAGTTATAATAAGGGCCATACTATTGAAGAACTGAAGATGATAAAGTTCAGGTAGAAACCACGAGCACCAAAGGACGATCATGATATCTAACCACGATCGTCCTTTCCACTTGTCCGACATGACCGCCTCAGATTTCCTATTTTATTTAGGATACATTTTATTTTGTCTATAAATACTCTTATTAATTTTATTGTATGAGCTTATGTATTATTACATTCTTGTAAGGTTCTAAGGCATACTTTTGGCTTTGGAATTGCACAAACATTGATTTTAGGGTTTGAATTCAAGTGAGATTTTGGAGTTTTTTCTTATTGTTCTCTTTTCATTCATAATTATGCTTTATTCTATGAATCCTTCTTATGTGCTTGCAATTATGAGTAGCTAAACACCACAACTAGGGTTGTGGGAACCATAACGGATTAATAAAGTAGGATTCATAGTACAGAGTAACTTCAACCGGTGTTCACGTGTATTGATTGCTTCCTTGGGTTTGATACTTTTTTATGGTGCACAACGTTAGAACTCACCTAATCTGTATTCTAGACGAAAGGATGAGTACGGATGGGAAGAAGGGAACAACTAATAGAGACTTGGAGCTATCAACCTCCACTTAATAGCTTGAGTCGATAATCTAGGATAGCTATCTGGGATCTGAGATAGGGATTAGTAACGCAGGCTCAGGAGAAGAGAAAACCTACCTGAGGATACTGCTTAGACAAGAGTGTCAAACTGTTCTAAGTATACATAACCATTCATTCTGCATTTTGAACACCGGGAGGAGTTACGAAGTACGACGAACCTACAGAGTTATGAAGTTATTGGGGAACACAGTCCAAGTGTTTTTCTTATATTGATTACAAATCCAACAAATCAACAATTATTACTACTGAATTATTTATTTTCAAATCCCCCTATTTTACTAGTAATTGTTATTTACAAATTGGAATTCTCACACTTGAACTCACCAACCTTACCCTGATTATTATGAATCTTACCCTCTTATCTATTCTGCCATGTACCTGCCACTAGGTCATCCCCTAAACTATCATATCCCCTTAGTTATGTTCATAGGTCGACCTGAATTTTCTTAGGTTACTATCAACCCCTACTCCACATTTACGCTGCATTACCCTTCCTCAACGCGAGAACTAACTATCTAATTTAACAAGAGCTCCCTCTATCAACCCTAGCTCACTACTTGTCCCTCATTTTTACTGTACTCAACTCACTCCATATTTAAGAACCACAATAATTAATCGGTTAAGCTATGTTCCCATATAATTCAACCCATTCAATACAACAAATATCACATCAACAGGGAACAACAATGGTTATCCCTTTTTATCAAAACCCTAATAGGATTATCATCATTTCCATCCTTCCAAACACCATGCCAAAAAAGCCTAATCTGTGAGAACTCCCGACATTACTATCAAAGTTATATGAATCTGACCCAAGTGTAATCACTACAATAAAAATCATAACCTACCTCACAGACGAAACATGCTACTATTGAGAGGAGAGAGTGGTCCCGCAAATTCCAAGCATCTCCCCATGTAAGGTTCCCCTAGGTGTGACTCAAAATTTCCCTCATAAAACTTGGCCTTTGGAATCTCATAGATATGGAGGTGGGGTTTGTTTAGGGTGTTTCGAGGGGGGGAGGGGGAGGACAACCTCGGGGAATAAAATAAAAGAGGGTTTATAAATTTTTCTCAGGCTGGCCACTGCCTGGTTATCGCTGTAGTGGTTACCTTACCACTGCAGCGGTTAGAAAGCCGCCGCCGCAGTAGGCAGCAGGCCAAACCATCCCCCTTTTAATTGTAATTTGGCCTCATTTTTCCCCAACTCATTAAGCGCATTTTATTCGTCGTAAAATTTTTTTCCCGAGGTGTTTATTACATAATGACATTTTGGGTCGTTAGAACTATATAGAATATCAACAGAACAATTTTATTGCTAACTTATTAAATATCCAAAATCAAAAAAGAGTGCGGAAGTATCTCTAATTAATACAACCCTCGGGACTCGAAAGTCACCATAAAAGAACTCTAAAGATTTCCAAAACAAAGTCTAAATCGTTGTCTAGAATATAAAATAAAAATAACTGTCACTGTCCAGAAACAAAGTAAAGATGATCCAATGTCTGCCTGACATGGTGCTCACCTTTGAATTGATGTTTGAGTCACAAACTAGAGCCTAGGTCTTGTCTCAAATTCTAGAACACGCTCTGCACTCAACATAAAGAAGAGTACATATAGTATCAGTACATCAACTAAGTACTGGTACGCATCATCGGGCGACTCTACTCAAGGCCATACAAATAAGCGAGTGAAATGCAGATAAGAAGCAATCAAAAGACAACTCACAATTAGTTGACAAGAAAATATACAGTCATAACACTTCACTTCATCAGGAAAACAAGTATACAAGTTCATCAGTTACACTTAGGTAGATTCTTTCAACAATGGGCACCACAATGTGTGAATATATATATATTCAAAGAAATAAAGATTGCATGCATGCAATATGTACACACATACTATAGTCAGTAGGGACTCTCAGTTATGACCTGCAAAAGATGAGCTATGTCCATGTACTAGTACCGGCATGGTACCCAATCCAATAACAGTGTCGGTTGCACACCTGATCCAATAAAATTTTAATATTATCTCAAATGAAATGCTCAAATTCTTGATATAGTCAATAATCACTAGTAATACCCGAAATCTAATCATATACATCAAAATCACATATAAGCACAAAGTCAAGCAAGTATATACTACCATTAAGCCCTAACCTACCTTGATTCCTTGCCTGAAAATAATATTATACCACAGTCTTGCCCTTTCTTTTAATTTCTACCTGTTCTTGATCTATAAACAACAATACACAAGTTTCAACACAACAATTCACCTTTTCTAAGCATTAGGAACTCATAATCATCAAATTCAATCTATGAACTTGACCTAGTTCATCATTCTAGGTTTTTTCTACCCATTAGCCTCTTGAATTCCCCATATTTTATCTTACAAGCATGAATTCTATCATGAGAAATGTTTTCTAACACCCTGGGATCAATAACAATTGATAAAACAGCAATTCCATACCAATTCCACGAAATTAAAAATTTAGGGCTAACCAACATTTTAACTAAGGCCTTGATTCTTGCAACGATAAGGATCCAAGGGAATGAATTCAAATTTAAGGAGTAAGAATCTTACCTCAAAGATGGAAAAACCCATAAATCGGTGTAAAACACCTTCTCCTAGAACTTGAACGGGTTTTTGAAATAGTGGGAATAAAAACATTTTTCTGACTTAAAAACTAATTTTTTGCATTTTAATCATTGCAGTGATGCTGCTGCAGCAGAGTATATGCCACTGCAGCGACACCTAGGACAAAAGGATCTGTCGCTGCGGTGAAACTTTTTCTGCTGCAACAACACATCTGTCACTGTAGTGACACCAAACTAGTAGCTCGGGTTTTTTTTTTTTCAGGTCTGGCCATTTCACAACACACTTCTTGATTTTTGACATTATGAACTGACCCTTTTGCAGTAATCGCTATAGTCAGAGCTCTACTAACTGTTCTATGCATCGGAAGTTTCTACGACTTTCTAAACTCATCCTTTAACACAAAATCCATTCAAAACAAATAAACACTCTAATAAATATTAGATTTCCCTAGATCACCACACACTCAAAATACGCCTAAAACTAGGCCAACCTTGAATTTTCAATTTTTGGGTCTAAGGAAAACTAGGCAAAGTTTTTACTCCTTATTTCAGTGTAACAATGATTTGAATCATCACATTAGATGCCAATTTTCCCCTTATTCTTCCTCAAACGACAACTAACCAAAACGATGCAAAAGATGACCAAAATATTACCTGAATCAATGAATAAGTATGGATAGTGCTTGTGCATATTTGCCTTCGTCTCCCATGTGGTTTTCTCAACTGAGCAATTCCTCCACTGGACCTTTACAAAAAAAATGACTTTAATCCTCAGCTTTCTCACATCTCTAGCCAAGACAACAATTGACTCCTCTTTGTAGGAAAGCTCCTTGTCAAACAATTTAGAATCTTTACAATTGATGTAATTTCTATCTTTGTGGTACTTTTTGAGCATTGATACATGGAATACTGGATGAACTCCTAACAATCTAGGAGGTATAGACAACCTATAGGCCACTGAACCTGCTCCATTTAAAAATTCAAAGGGTCTGATGTACCTCAGACTCAATTTTCCCATCTTTCCAAATTGCATCACACCCTTCATGGGTGACACTTTCAGCAACTCTTTCTCACCTTCCTTGAATTGCACATCCCGTACCTTATTGTTTGCATAATCTTTTTGTCGATTCCGAGCTGCTACCGATTTCCCCTAAATGAACCTTACTTTTTCCATTGACTCCTTTAACATATTTGTGCCCCAAGGTCTTACCTCAAAAGCATCAAACCATTCAATCGGTGATTTGCATCTTCTTCCATACAAAGCTTCAAAAAGAGCCATGTCAATACTAGAATGGTAGTTATTGCTATATGTAAATTCACACAAAGAAAGATATTGGTCCCACTGACTACCAAAGTACATCACACAATCTCGGAGCATATCCTCAGGTACCTGGATCATCCATTCTGACTGACCATCAGTCTGTGGGTGAAAAGTTATACTTAGGTCCAACCTAGTACCCAATTTTGATTTGAATTTCTCCCAAAAGTTGGAGGTAAATTGTGTACCCCTATCCAATACTATGGAAACAGGCCCCCATGAAGTTTTACAATCTCTTTCACATAGATATTAGCTAACTTGGTTGTATTATAGTCCACCCTTACCGGAATAAAATGCACGAACTTGGTCAATCGATCAACGATCACCCAAATGAAGTCACATTTCCTTAGGGTCTTAGACCTATGACAAAGTCCATGGTTATTCTCTCTTTCTTAGTCAAGCGAGTCATATGCAAAGAAATAGAGGTGAACCTCTTAACAAACCAACAATAGTAACTGGACAACCCTACAAAACTACGAACCTTTGTAACATTGGTTGGTCTGGCCCAATTCTTAACAGCTTCAACCTTCTGTGGGTATACCATAACCCCCTCCTTAGATACCATATTCCATAAAAAGGACACAAAATATAGCCAAAATTCATACTTTGAATACTTCGTATAAAGTTGCTTCTCTTTAAGCAACCTCAACACTATATGCAATTGAGCTTCATGCTCTTCTTTATTCTTAGAGTAAACCAGAATATCATCAATAAAAACAATAATCAATGAATTCAAATAAGTATTGAATACTCCATTTATCAAGCTCATAAAAGTAGCTGGGGCATTGATCAAACCAAAAGACATAACCAAGAACTCGTAATATGTATAATGAGTCCGAAAGGTAGTCTTTGGGATGCCCTCAGACTGAATCTTAAGCTGATGGTAACCTGACCTCAAATCAATCTTTGAGAACACTGCGACTCCTTGCAACTGGTTAAATGGATCATCTATTCTAGACAAAGGATACTTGTTACGAATAGTCACCTTCTATGCACATCCGCATGCTACCATTTTTCTTTTTTTAACAAAAATCACATGAGCAACCCATGAAAAAATGCTCAAATAAATAAAACCCTTCCCTACTAACTATTGCAATTGGGATTTCAATTATCTTAACTCTACCTGTGCCATCCTATAAGAAGGGATAGATATATAGCGGGTTCCAGTCTCTAAGTCTATACACAAGTCAAACTTACAGTCAAGAGGTCATCAGGGAACAACTCTAAGAATTCACACACTACAAAAACTAAAGCAATAGGAGGGACTGCCGAGCTATTATCCTAAAGGTGAGCTAGGAATGCCCTACACCCTTGTTTAACTAAATTTCTGGCATGAATATCTGACACAATTCTTAAAGGATTAGTCTTAAGAGTACCTTCCAACTCTAACTTTTCCATCCTGAGCACAGCTACAATGACATTCTTAGCATAACAATCAAGAATAACACGATGAGAAGACAACCAACTAATCCCAAAAATAATATCAAACTCCTCCATATCTAATATCACTAAGTCTGCCAAAGTTTTATGCCCCATAAATATCACAGGACATGCTTGATAAACCTGATCAACACATATAGAAACCCCAACTAGTGTAGACACATACATGGGTACATCAAGGAATTCATATTTTAAGTCCCAACCCAAGGAAAATTTTATAGACACATAAGAAAAAGTAGATCCGGAATCAAATAACACAGAATCCATATGATCACAGATAAGAATAGTACATGTGATCACAAAATCAGAAGCTTCCACTTTAGGATGGGCCAAAACAACATAAAAATAAGCCTTATCACCACCCTAGCCATCACCTTTACCAACCTGTGTGCCACCCTGACCAACCTGTCCTCTACCATGATTGGCTTGGTAGCCACCCCTCCCTGTATTATGACTACTATGCCCACCATGTTGATGAACCCTACCATATCCTTCACCATTACAACTTGCTGGAAATAAGGCACTAGAAGTTGGCTGCTAATTCAACTGACCTACAGATAAGTAGTTAGGATAAAACCTCTAAATATAACCCAATACCCCACACTTATGGCACCTAATGTATAAGTCATGCCACTGTACTATAGATTCTGAAGGTGTATAACACTGGAATAAATATGCTGAAGATGTTAAAGGTGTTCTATACCCCATAATATCTGATAGTACTAACTTCATACCTTTCTTTGAGTTATATCCTATTACGATATAGTTTTAGGTGCTCAGTCTCAGTCGTGCAGTCCTAATTATTTGAGGACATTTTTAGTTTAATTATGCAAGGTTCAGACTTTATTTCTTTTCAGTACTTAGAGTTAGCTAGGGGTTTGTCCCAGCAACATGTCAGTTTAGTTAGAGGCTTTTAGACAAAGTTAGGCATTTCAGCTTTTTGGTCATTTTAAATTTGATTTCAGATTAAATATTTTATTTCAATTATTCCAGTTATGTTCAGTCATCCAAATATTTTATTTCAGCTTCCACACAGTTATTTTAGTAAATGTCTTAGTGTTCTGCTAGTACTATGGGTTAGCTTGAGACTACTGATGGTTCTAAGTACCGTGCTGCTTTTAGGATATAGACTCGGTTCATGACATATATTAATAAGTTAGACATATATTGGACTATATGGGGCCATAATAGTCCTTTATAATCAAACTGACATCATTCCTGCACAATAACTAAAAACTCAGAGTATCGCCACACCCTCCAACTCCAACCCCAAATAAACCACTACCAACCTCAAACAAGAGGTTTTCAACCAATACATCCAATAATATATAAACCAAATTAGAATAACTTGAACTCACAACATTAGTACATACAATAATAACATCTAGAATTGCCTTTTTCTTTTCATATACAATAAGGTGTGGAGGGATAGAACTCTAACTTATTTTTTCTGCAAATTTCAACTCTTAGCTTGAATTTTTCAACACTAAAAACCTTCCTCCAAAATAGAACCTTACAACCAGAAGGAAACACTTTAAAATCACATCACACAAAAATGGTTTGCTAAGGAGCTTCTTTCTCCTAAGGCTTCCCAAACTCCTATAACATGTGGAGTTGATATCCATCACCATAATCATATTAAAACAATGATAAAATACAAATAAAAAATTATCTTGAAGCTTGAGAACCAAGAGGAAAAATTCAAGAACCCTAAGGGAAAAAGAGGGTTTCCAAGAAGAGCTAAGAGAGAGAGAGATTATATTCTTGTTTATGTTATAAAAAATTCTGGTAAAATTACTGAATATATGGATATATATTGTTTGATTGAATATGGGCCTTGGGATTTGAGCCTTGACCCAACCCACTTCTTTATTTAATTCAATTTAGGTCAAAAAGAAGTCAAAGTAGGTGATCCACCTACTTGATAGCTTTTAGACTAGTATTTCATAAGTAGGTGATATACCTACTTACACCTACTTGTCCTACTTTTTATCCTTGATCCCTTTCATTTAATATACACTGCATATACAAGTAGTTCGAGCAAGTAGGACATCAAAATAAATAACTTAACCACGTAGAAAATCCAAACAAATAGCATGTTTATGCTAGCAGGTGAAAGACATAGCTCTATCAAGTAGGTGACTTTTCTTGATCCTAACTTTATTTGTCTTTTCAAGTCTCATTCCCTCAAACTATATCTTCCACTTTAGTATAGTTGAATACTTACACTTTGGTTAAAATTCACCCTCATTTTCACATTTCCAAATAAATTCATCGATGTTACCTTAGATGTATATGTGTCAAAAGGTATAGGGTATCAAAAAAATGTCATTGCTAAAAAGAATAAGATAAAGAGGAAATTTGATGAATCTCAAAGTGTAAAGTTCAAAGCTGAAGTGAAGATTCATCCTAATCCTTCAAAAAATATTCTTGTTTCTTTCAAATATTAAATGATCTTAACAGAAAAAAGATTAAGAGAAGTAAGGGAGTGACAAGTGGCAACTCAAGAGCAAAAAAAAGATAAAAAGAAAGGAGAAAAGAAAATTGAGAAAAATGAAAAAAAATAGAGTTTGAGAGAGCTTACTTGTTGTTTTAACTCTAACACTAATTCTTCTTTTCCTAGTTATAATGTTTCTTTTGTAGGTACATTTGAAAATGAAGACATGAAGAATACAACAATGAAAAGTTTTCCACCATGAAAAATTCAAAAGTTGGTCGAGACACCCACTACTTCTTCAAGTGTTGAAGTGAGCTTTAATGATAAAGACGAGGGTAAAAAAGGAATATTAGGAGCATTTTAAGATAAACTAACTAACTCTAATACTTTATTTTCTTTAGGTGAGCTGGAAGAAAATTTTAGTTTAGATGAAAATTATTCTTCTTTTGAGAAAAATAAATCTTTCCTTTTTGATGAAAGCGATATTAAATATTGTAATCAAGCACTAGTTGAAATTACTTGTGGATTATGATGATTCTTTTGAGTTTAATGTATTTGCAACTAGTGTTCACCATTGTAATAAATTTGGAGGATTAAAAGAAGATTCTTTGACTACATGTGATGTTGTGGATTATGAATATTCCTCATCTAAAATTAATGTTCATATTTTTTTATAATGGTATTGAGCAGTCACTCTGTGTAAAGCTTGAATTTAAGACAAGTGATTCTCCTGTAATTGTTTATGATAGACAACTTATTTTTATTGATATGCCACTAGTTGAGGAGACTTGTGAATTATTTAGTGAACCTAAAGTTAGTGTTTAAAATGAAGGTTGTTATTGTAGAAAGAATGAGGACTTTGAGTATGATACTCTGACTTTATTTGATAAAGATGAAAATGACATTCTTGATTTTATTTTGATTTCATTTCATGATATTTATGATGTTGATGGTAATGCATATCATATTAAAGGTAGTGATGACGTATTGTATCTTGACTTTACTCCACTAGTTTAGTTAAAGTGCGAAACTGAAATTGTCGATTCTTGTAAGCTTAAATTATTTCCAACTAGTGCTGTAAAAATTAATGAATTTGAAGGCCAAATAAGTAACTCTTAGAGTTTGCATAGTATTATCGATTCTATTTCTTGTTTCACTCATAGAGATCATATCATGAATAATCTTGTGAAAGAGGATATTTATATTTTTCAGAGTGAATTTGGATTCATTGATTCTTCAGTGTATATTGATTTTCTCTCCTTAAAGATAATATTTTATTTGAAGATAACATGACCAATTTCAATGATGAACATATTGATAATTATGGTGAGGTTGATGATTTAGCAACTTTTGAAGGCTACAAGGTATATGGTAATCTACTATGGGATACAATATGGGAAGATAATAATGAGCCTACACATGAAAGTAAATTAATTGATGCTAGCTTCAGTATTAATTTCTTTACTATTCTACTCAATTTTGAAGGCACATTCTTATTGAATTATGCCAATATTTCTTTCCTAAAATGTGATGACAAGTAATTTAAAGATTTACATGATCATTTTGAAAGAGCTTAATTTGATTTCATATTTAAATGATGTTTTCTTGCTGGTACTTTCGGGGATGCTAATAGTGATGCTTAATGTTCTTAGAGGATTAAAGTTTGTTTTTGATCCCGGAGATGTTTCTTATTGCACTAGCATTATATTGAAGAATTAATATAATGTTTGTCTAGTTGTTTTTACCTCCTTATTTTTGCAAGGGTTGAATTCGAGGATGAATTCTTTTCAAAAAGGGGAGAATGATGCAAATTGAGGTAGTAAAATTGATGTCAAGAGTGAGGGTGTGAGCTATCTTGAATATAGAAGTTTTTAATCACCCACAAGGAGCTCAAAGTGTATTAGAAGATTCATTAAGTGATCTTTTAAAGTTCATAAGATGCTCAAATAGATTTATAAGAAATGTGATGACAACCACAGAGGTCATTAAGTGTCACGCCCCAACTTCCAACGAGGCGTGATTGGCACCCGAAGCCGATATGGCCCGAGAGAACCAACCTTTGCTCATGAACATTCGTATGCATGTCCTCGTGTAAATCTCATTATTTCTCAAGTAACTATGCAGAAGGCATGGACATGGAAACATATGTCATAGCTATATATGTAAAACTTGGCCGTTTGAGCCATCAAGTCAAAACGACATGTACCTTCACATTTATACACCCACATCCGTCTACAAAAGCCTCTAACAAAATGCATTGACCAAAATGAACTAAAAGTCGGGAAAAGTCCCCGCTTTAGCTTTACAACATCAAAACAAATGTACAACTGTGATAAGTCCCGAAGCAACTGGGGCTCACCAAAGATCCGAAACTAACTGTCAACTTACTGTCTGTTTAAAAATCTACTAGTGCCTGTACCTGCAGCATGTAAGGTAAGTCCTCCGAGGGGGTCAGTACGAAGAATGTACTGAGTATGTAAGGCTCATAAGAAATAACATCATACATGAGAATGTTAATAAAATAATTTATGAGAGAATAGACAATGTGTATAAACCATCAGTTTATATAATATCTTTTATAACTACTCTCCTTCAAGGGAAATTACCTTCATTCAAGAGACTTGCCTCCAATAGATTCTTCTATACCCAAGAGATTCTTTCTTGCTTCTATGTTCATAACACTATTGTTCATCTACTTGGTTAGTAGGTTGTAAAAGAATAACATTCATCCACATACATCCACTCTAGTGGTGGGGTAACAATATAATATAACGTACATCCACTCTATTAACATACATCCACTCTATTGGTGGTTTAACCTACATCCACTCTCATGGTGGGAGAACATACATCCACTCGATGGTGGGAGAACATATATCCACTCTATGGTGGGAGAAATTGGTATGTCAACTTATGAAAGATTAATACATTAAGGATCATGATACTAATTGAAACACACAACTATGCTTTACCTTACTCTTATGCTTCATGAGATTAACACCTTAACTTATGAGGGATAGATATATTAACTCGCACTTTACCTCCTTCACTATTCATATGAGATCTTATATAAGTAGGTATATGATACCGGGCCTCCACCTTTGGTGGGCTATAATAGATAACAAAGCATAATATTGGGATTATTCCATATTGAACTTATACCCTCTAGAATGTGATCCATACTCAATGAAACATATAGCAACCATGCGCATTACCTCTTTACAATATTATACCCTCTACTTAGTTATGAGGGTGACACGTTAAAGGTCATGACATTAAAACACACACTTATATGCACACCTCACTTCTCTCCTTTACCTCATGAGATTGACAACTTCACTTTGAGGAATAATTATACTAACTTGCACATCACCTCTCTTATTACTCTTATGACTCTTATGAGATTAGTAATCTTACTTATGAACAATTGGCACAAGGATAATCATCATGCTATAGGACTTTGGAACAAGACATAATCGGAATAATGCTATTCAAACTCAACAAGCTCTCTTTACCTCATTACTCTCGTTGAGATAGTTCTTTTAGAAATTACAACGTCATGGCATCTTTAGAACTTCAATCAATGAATAAGAGATAAGTGAATCATAATTCATCTAAGAATAGGGCACATATGAATAACAATATACGTCACCCTGAATTGATATACTTCAAGCCCCTCGGAATTGAAATAAGTCCAATGTCAAAAAGAACAATATCTTGTAGAAGGATACGGAAAGAGTAACCTTACATACCTTGTATTCTTAATACGAATACATAATCTTAGACGCGTATACAATAGTCCCTCTCCTTCTTTATGTATCACTCTACAACACAAATACATAACGAAAGTCACATTAACCACCAACTACCTTACAAGTGTATGTAACGTCAATAAGTTACATGTTTGCCTTTAAACATGCCATTTCCCCTTGACAAAACCATTGATGAAATTATTATTCCAAAAATCCCACAATATTCCCAACATTGACCAATACATGATAATCAATACATCTCACCACAACACTTCTCCTTTACACTTTCTTATCCATATCACATCACACATAATCCATCAAATCACCTTAATACACCTCATAGCACATATCGGCCAAAATCCCACAATTTACACTTTTAGAAAAATAACAAGTGTAATAACAAAATCACACCATACATGTTCATATTTTATCCATACCATGCTTTTTCATTAAGACATCAAGTCTCTTTTCAAATTCAAATCACAAAGATGACACATCTTTCACCAAAAGCATAAATATACTATTCACCACCTTGCCAACATAACTATCATGATATACATAATATCCCATGCATATAATATGTTAATCCATGAGAATAAATACTTACCAAGGCTTGGAGTAGGATGATCTTGCTCCAAGAGAAAGTTTAGGGTTTGGAGTTGAGAGAAGTGATTTTGGGAAATTTCTAGACTTGGCATGAGATTTTTGTGTGTTAAAAATCTGATTTTTGTCCCTTTATATAAGCCCTCTATTCTCCCTCAGCCATTAGTTATAGCATTAATTTCTATTTCTAGAAGGTCTTTGAAGAATGGGTCATTTAGTCCATTTGGGCCAAGTCTTTTATTCTATTTTGGGCCTAAATTTGGGCCCAATAACACATATCCATTTAACCCATAAACTTTCATGTATAATTCACCATATATCTCATGTTTAAATAATTCCATAATTTCACGACAATATTCTCTTACGAGATTCTCATTCGTCGGTTCAATCGCAAATATAGGAATTCTAGTCGCCCATAGCTTCATTGAACATTTTGGATAACTATTTATGTTTCATGATTTGATCATGAAGGAGTATGTAGGAGTGTATTGAAGTGTTTGAAGCTTTTAAGAATGCTCAAATAACTCCAAATAACCAAAAGAAATCATCCAAGAATGGCCGTAGAATTGCGTTGCGAAACGAGTCCGGAAGGGCACAATATTTGTGCCTTGCGCCACTGCTGCAAAGCAAGGCAGTGGCGCAAGAAATCAGAGCCCTATGAATCAGTGGCTTGCGCCACACCCCTGAAACGGGGTAGTGGCGCAAGTTTTCATACCTTGCTGAATCTTTCGGCCATTTCTTCAATACTTGCATATCCTCCAATACCTTATCAAAAAACTTCAAAATACTTACTTAGTGATCTTAATCATCAAGTAAACATGACTCCAAGTCACCAATTGAGGTTAGAATGTGTACGGGGTATTACACAAATGCTCCATGAAATCACAAAACCCTTCCTATGAAAGTCTAATTGCATGTACGTGGCCAAATTTCAATTTTCTCGTCGTTAGCATTACCAAATACATACTTATATCTCTCGACACCTAAGCAATCATTATTCAACATCATCAAGTAGGGTTGGGAAGGTACGGGGTGTTACATTCTCCCCCCCTTAGAAACATTCATCCACGAATGTTAACGATGTCGCTTAAATTACAACACATGCATCTCAATATTAGCATACGCACACATAAACACTTAAGGCTCATGGATACTTTCTTAGTATTGGTCCACTTCCCTATTTTGAACCTTTTCCTCCATTTGCAACAAATATGGGTACATTGATTTCATTATTTTCTTTTATAGCTTACCATGTGATCTCCTCTACTTGTTGTTTTCTCCAAAGGACTTTTACAGAAAGTACGTCTTTATTTATTAACCCTCACACTTGTCAGTTTAGAATAGCCATAGCTATCTTTGCCTAGTGAGATACTCCGAACTTTGTCTATTTTCAATGGGAACAATATGTAAGGAAACTCTTATATACTTTCAACAATTTCACATGGCATGTTTTATAGGGTCATTTTTCCCTTCTTTCGAAATTCCATTATACTTTTCATGAGTAATGCTTTTAAGAGTACTTAATCATCTATGAGTGCAAATATCTACTATACCATTTCGATAGGTTCTTTTACCTATACTATATTCACCGAGAGGTGGAGATATTTCCTTTAACATAACTCATAACCCCAATGTACTATTAAGTACACGGTAGTCATTGGAGTAACATACGATAGGGTAAAGCTCAAATCAACCAATACATAAAAATATGGTAATATACCTGTATCGTCATCAGGAGTTGCCTCTTCATTCTGCTGGTCTACTAGAGCATAGGTGCGATTTTGGGCTCCACTGGAACTAGCTGCCCCTCTAAAATCTCTACCACGATCAATAGACTGTACACCAGCTGCCGATGCCACATTAGCTGATCCGGCAGGTCGTGTCATAATACCCGTGGACCTCTGTGGGCATTCTCTCATCATGTGTCCTGGCCTACTACATACAAAGCAAACATTCGTATCAAATTGGCATTCGCCTGCATGAAATCTCTCACAGCACTGGCACAACTGACGAGAAGATCTCGTTGCCTGTGATCCATGAATCCCACTACTCTGCTCAGATCGACCACCTCTTGAACCTTGGAATTGAGAATGAGCACCTGTTGTGGAATAAGAGGATGAGGGTCTAGGCGGTAACATTCAAGAGCCTGTTTATCTTGGGGACAACATATACTGCCCCATAGGTCTGGCCCTTTTTAATGGCCCTTCCTCGGATTTCTGTGTCCTTCTTCTTTTCCTTTGGTCCTCTATTTTCTGCGAAAAGGCCTGTATTCTAGCTATGTCCATATCTCGATTTAAGGCACCAATAGTACAGTCTCGTACCAAATAAGGCTCCAATCTGTCCATATAGCGATAGACTCTATCTTCCATGGTGGCTACTAAATTTGGAGCATATCTAGCCAAGGAATTAAACTGTAAACTGTATTCTCTGACACTCATATTTCCTTGATGCAAATTCAAAAATTAGTCTGCACGTGCCTCCCGAATCTCATACGGGAGGTAATGATCAATAAATGCCATTCTAAATTCTTCCCAACCAACTGGGAGTACATCAATACCTCTTGATCTTTTCCAGTCCTCATACCACAAAATAGCTTCGCCCTTCAGTCTATACACTGCTAGTTCAATCGTTTCTACACCTGTTACATGCATCACCTCTAGTGCTCTTTGAAACTGATCCACAAAATCCTTTGGATCTGCTTTCGGATCGGACCCTGTGACTATGGGAGGGTCTAATTTTAAAAAGTCCTGTGTACGCCGACTAGCTGCTCTAGCCGCGTCATCTTCATTTACCATTGGACCAGTTCGTCCCTAGGTTTGTGCAGCCACTAACTGTGTCAACATATGTACTGCATTTCATAAATCCTGATCAGTGGTATTCATAGGTGGTTCCACAAGTACTTCTTTACCTCTTGGCTCTTCTGGAGCTGGAAAAGTAGAGAAAGACTGCGATGTAATTTCAGCGTCAGCTCCACCTTGACTGGCTTGGTCAGGTGGTAATCTACTCATTCCTTCTTCAGCAGGCACATCCACCTACTTCCCTTTACCTCTACCTCCTCTCGTGACTGGCATTTTAACTATACCAAAGAAAAAAGATCACCATGATCAGGTCCAATTCAACTTACAACACTGGCTCTATTGCACGATCTAGAAATGAAGAAAAGAAACAACATCCTAAATGTCCCTTAGCCTCCTACTTATAAATGTGGTGCACAACACATCGATAAGTAAGACTCTACTCAGACACGGCTTTGTATACACCCTTAGAACAACCTGCTCTGATACCACTTTTGTCACGCCCCGACTTCCAACGAGGCGTGATTGGCACCCGAAGCCGATATGGCCCGAGAGAACCAACCTTTGCTCATGAACATTCGTATATGCATGTCCTCGTGTAAATCTAATTATTTCTCAAGCAACTATGCAGAAGTCATGGACATGGAAACATATGTCATAGTTATATATGTAAAACTTGGCCGTTTGAGCCATCAAGTCAAAACGACATGTACCTTCACATTTATACACCCACATCCGTCTACAAAAGCCTCTAACAAAATGCATTGACCAAAATGAACTAAAAGTTGGGACAAGTCCCCGCTTTATCTTTACAACATCAAAACAAATGTACAACTGTGATAAGTCCCGAAACAACTGGGGCTCACCAAAGATCTGCAACCAACTGTCAACTTACTGTCTGTTTAAAAATCTACTAGTGCCTGCACCTGCAACATGTAAGGTAAGTCCCCCGATGGGGTCAGTACGAAGAATGTACTGAGTATGTAAGGCTTATAAGAAATAGCATCATACATGAGAATGTCAATAAAAAAATTTATGAGAGAATAGACAATGTGTATAAACCATCAGTTTATATAATATCTTTTATAACTACTCTCCTTCAAGGGAAATTACCTTCACTCAAGAGACTTGCCTCCAATAGATTTTTCTATACCCAAGAGATTCTTTCTTGCTTCTATGTTCATACCACTACTTTTCATCTACTTGGTTAGTAAGTTGTAAAAGAATAACATTCATCCACATACATCCACTCTAGTGGTGGGGTAACAATATAATACAACGTACATCCACTCTATTAACGTACATCCACTCTATTAATGTACATCCACTCTATTAACGTACATCCACTCTATTAGTGGTTTAACCTACATCCACTCTCATGGTGGGAGAACATACATCCACTCGATGGTGGGAGAACATACATCCACTCTATGGTGGGAGAACATACATCCACTCTATGGTGGTAGAAATTGGTATATCAACTTATGAAAGATTAATACATTAAGGATCATGATACTAATTGAAACACACAACTATGCTTTACCTTGCTCTTATGCTTCATAAGATTAACACCTTAACTTATGAGGGATAGATATATTAACTCGCACTTTACCTCCTTCACTATTCTTATGAGATCTTATATAAGTAGGTATATGATATCGGGCCTCCACCTTTGGTGGGCTATAATAGATAACAAAGCATAATATTGGGATTATTCCATATTGAACTTATACCCTCTAGAATGTGATCCATACTCAATGAAACATATAGCAACCATGCGCATTACCTCTTTACAATCTTATACCCTCTACTTAGTTATGAGGGTGACACGTTAAAGGTCATGACATTAAAACACACACTTATATGCACACCTCACTTCTCTCCTTTACCTCATGAGATTGACAACTTCACTTTGAGGTATAATTATACTAACTTGCACATCACCTCTCTTATTACTCGTATGACTCTTATGAGATTGGTACTCTTACTTATGAACAATTGGCACAAGGATAATCATCATGCTATAGGACTTTGGAACAAGACATAATCGAAATAATGCTATTCAAACTAAACAAGCTCGCTATACCTCGTTACTCTCGTTGAGATAGTTCTTTTAGAAATATAATGTCATGGAATCTTTAGAACTTCAATCAATGAATAAGAGATAAGTGAATCATAATTCATCTAAGAATAGGGCACATATGAATAACAATATACGTCACCCTGAATTGATATACTTCAAGCCCCTCGGAATTGAAACAAGTCAAATGTCAAAAAGAACAATATCTTGTAGAAGGATACGGAAAGAGTAACCTTACATACCTTGTATTCATAATACGAATACACAATCTTAGATGCGTATACAATAGTACCGCTCCTTCTTTATGTATCACTCTACAACACAAATACATAACGAAATTCACATTAACCACCAACTACCTTACAAGTGTATGTAACGTCAATGAGTTACATGTTTGCCTTTAAACATGCCATTTCCTCTTGACAAAACCATTGATGAAATTATTATTCCAAAAATCCCACAATATTCCCAACATTGACCAATACATGATAATCAATACATTTCACCACAACACTTCTCCTTTACACTTTCTTATCCATATCACATCACACATAATCCATCAAATCACCTTAATACACCTCATAACACATATAGGCCAAAATCCCACAATTTACACTTTTAGAAAAATAACAAGTGTAATAACAAAATCACACCATACATGTTCATATTTTATCCATACCATGCTCTTTCATTAAGACATCAAGTCTCTTTTCAAATTCAAATCACAAAGATGACACATTTTTCACCAAAAGCACAAATACACTATTCACCACCTTGCCAACATGACTATCATGATATACATAATTTCCCATGCATATAATATGTTAATCAATGAAAATAAATACTTACCAAGGCTTGGAATAGGATGATCTTTCTCTAAGAGAAAGTTTAGTGTTTGGAGTTGAGAGAAGTGATTTTGGGAAATTTCTAGACTTGGCATGAGATTTTTGTGTGTTAAAAATCTGATTTTTGTCCCTTTATATAAGCCCTCAATTTTCCCTTATCCATTATTTATAGCATTAATTGCTATTTCTAGAAGGTCTTTGAAGAATGGGTCATTTAGTCCATTTGGGCCAAGTCTTTTATTCTATTTTGGGCCTAAATTTGGGCCCAATAACACATATCCATTTAACCCATCAACTTTCATGTATAATTCACCATATATCTCATGTTTAAATAATTTCATAATGTCACGACAATATTCTCTTACGAGATTCTCATTCGTCGGCTCAATCACAAATATAGGAATTCTAGTCGCCCATAGCTTCATTGAACATTTTGGATAACTATTTATGTTTCATGATTTGATCATGTAGGAGTATGTAGGAGTGTATTGAAGTTTTTGAAGCTTTTAACAATGCTCAAATAACTCCAAAGAACCAAAAGAAACCATCCAAGAATCGCCGTAGAATTGCGTTGCGAAACGAGTCCGGAAGGGCACAATATTTGTGCCTTGCGCCACTGCTGCAAAGCAAGGTAGTGGCGCAAGAAATCAGAGCCCTCTAAATCAGTGGCTTACGCCACACCCCTGAAATGGGGTAGTGGCGCAAGTTTTCATACCTTGCTGAATCTTTCGGCCATTTCTTCAATACTTGCATATCCTCCAATACCTTATAAAAAAACTTCAAAATACTTACTTAGTGATCTTAATCATCAAGTAAACATGACTCCAAGTCACCAAATGAGGTTAGAATGTGTACGGGGTATTACACAAATGCTCCATGAAATCACAAAACCCTTCCTATGAAGTCTAATTGCATGTACGTGGCCAAATTTCAATTTTCTCGTCGTTAGCATTACCAAATACATACTTATATCTCTCGACACCTAAGCAATCATTATTCAACATCATCAAGTAGGTTTGGGAAGGTACGGGGTGTTACATTAAGTACTTTGAAGCATTCTTCCAACGATCATAAGGTTGGTAACCTAAAAGGAATCATCAAGGGAGTTTTCAAGACCACCAATATACTCAAGTGGCTATTTTAATAATTTGGTTTTTTTTGTAATATATCTATTTTTTCAAAACAAGTATAATGCAACGACCCTTTTCCATCATTATGGTATAGTCTAGTGTTTCAAAATTTGAGTTAAGATTCTCCTCAAATAAGGTGTTAGAAATTTCAGGCTAGGCCAGTCTTAGATGGATTTCAAGTGTGGTATGGTCTAGATAAATCTGGTAATGGAAGGGTTGGTTTTTATAGTATTTAAAACCATATTATGATGGCTAAGAGGTTACAGAGTACATAGAAACTTTTGGAAGTGAATTCACATTAGTAGAACTCCGAATATAACATTTGACATAAAAAGGTTAGTTTAGGATGTCAGACTTTCTTCCTGGTATAGGTCGCTATAGCGGGAGGTAGGTCGCTACCACAATCTCGCTATAACAGGAGTCAACTTTGGTCAATCCCTCCATAGCGAGTAGATCCTGCTATAGCGATACTGCTATAACAAGAATCAGACCGCTATAGCGGGCTACACGCAGTTAAATGAGGTTTCTAGAATTAAAATGTATTTTACATTCCACTTTCATTCCAAATAAGAAAAGGGTAATTTAGGGAAAAAATCTTTAGTTTCCACCCAAATTCCTTTATTGAGGTAAGTTAATCCACCCGTTTAACTAGTTTTTCAATGATTAATCCTTAGAATCACTAGGTTTTGATTATGAGAGGATTTAACTTGACATAGGTTGATTTTCTGATGCAATCCTTGGGTTTTGGTTAAGGGTGGAAAATTTATGATTGCATGCTTAGAATTCATTTTTATAAACATGAATTTGATAGAATTATGATGGAATGAAGGTAGAAAAACCCTAGAATAAGGAAATGATCATGATTTTGAACTTAGGGTTATGAGATTAGGTTATAATTCTTGAATTTTCTAGGACATTATTTAAAGTATGATTGTATTATTTTTTTAGACCATAATTAAATTGAAATTGCAAGAAAAGGCAAAGCTCAAGTTCGTTAGAGCAGTGCAAGGCTTTGATTGAGGTAGGTTGGTTGAATTGTAGTTGAGGACTCAATTAAGATTATGTGTGCATGTTAACTACCTCATTGTCTACTCGTTGCAATGCATGATGTGTATGTTAACTTGTTGGATAATATTACAAGTTGTTAAATCACCTAAAATGAGATTGTCTAAAAAGACTTGTTTAAAGTGCAAGTATGGTTGTGTTATATAATATTGTGATTTTATTTATTGTGAAATGGATTTATATTGTGATATGAATCGATAAAGGTCATCGTCACAAAATTGGTTAAATTTAGAGAGTATAAGAGTGGGGACATTGGAATAAGGGTGGTATGGCACTTGGTTTGGGATAAGGGTGGCAACTACTAGATATATGGGTTTTGGGGTACACGGACTAAGCTCGTCCCTAATAGGTCATGACTAGGGAGCATTTATAAGACCCATATCATGTGTGTACATGATATCAATGAGTTTGATGGTTCCATGAGTGGATCAGGTTAGAATATGATTGTTGTTTTGGGTTACTTGAGTGAACCGATTATAATGCTGTTGTTATTTGGATCCATGAGTGGTAAATTTTTTTGATATACTTGACTTGAATAATTACATTTTTGAAGTTCAAGTAAAAGGTAATTGTGGCAAAACTGAGTTAATAGTTATGAGTCACGGTGTTGACTTGGTTGAACGTTGTACTTGTTCTGTACTTTTCTAACTTATTTATTATTGAGAAAAGAATAAGTGAAGGTATAAATGCTAAGTGTTATATGGTTGTACTTGTTTACAAATTATTGGTTATGTGTTCATAATTATTATTTTGAGTCGGCTATAGGACTTTTGGAAAATGTCACCTTCTTTCTTCTTTCATGCTATGACTTGGTTGTAATTGGTATCTGGCGATCCAAATTAGTCTCTGACCTCTTCACTCTATTTTTGCAAAAATGGTGAATATGAGAGCTAACAGAGCTAAAGCAACAACTCTTGCACTAGTAGTACCAGTTGCAAAATCTGTTGTCATAGGCAAAGGATAGGGCAGGATAAGAGGGAGAGGTAGAGCAACCCCCATAAAGGGTGAGGCTCGGGCTATAGCCAATCCAACCTTATATAGATCTGAGACACCTCCCTTACCACAAGATCATCACGATGAGATTGTGAATGGAGAGGTTTTGGAACACGAGGATGCAATACTAGTTCCAGAAGGTGTAACTCCTTCGCCGTTGTCATATAAAGTGATTCAACATTTACTTGCTTTTTGAGTGGGTTGGAAGGTACTGGAGCCATGCCTACGATGCTTGCTTACTAGTTTCCAGGGCTATCAGTAGTCCAAAGCTACGGTTCCAACTGGTAGAGGTGGTGGTCGTAATTGTAGAGGTCGTCCACAGGGTGGGCATGGTAATTATCAGGGTGGACTTGGTGGAAATTGAGGTGGTGGTAATGGAGGGACAGGTGGTCCTCAAACTGCTAGAGAGGTTGCTCAGATTGATGGTAGATCTCATTGTTATGCCTTTTCGAGCAAATCCGAGGCAGAGGCTTCAAATGCAGTATTACAAGTACTATTCTTGTTTATGACCAGATAACTATGATCTTATTTGATCTGGGTTCCACTTATTCATATGTATCTACTAGATTTGCCTTGGGTTTAGACATGGTTTGTGATATGCTTGACTTACTTGTGTATGTATCTACTCTGGTTAGAAACTCTGTGGTAGTGACTCAAGTTTGTCGTGCTTGCTATATACTGTTTATGGGTTTTCAGACTTAGGTAGATTTGGTGATTCTGGATATGCTTGATTTTGATATCATCCTGGGCATGACTTGGTTAAACCTGTACCATTCTATTCTAAATTATAATTCTAAAACTGTGACCTTACATGCCTGGAATGGATAAGTTATAAGGGAAAGGTGTTTATAAGTTTGGATCTGTGAAAATAATCTCCTTAATTCATGTTAAGAAGTTAGTTGGGAAGGGGTGTTCAACCTTTTTGGCACATCTTCAGGATGTTAATACAGAGGTCCCCTCTATTGAGTCAGTCCCCATAGTGTCTGAATTTCAAAGAGTATTTTCCACCGACTTGTCGGGTATGCCTCTGGATTAGGACATTGACTTTTGCATTGATTTGGAGCCGGACACTCGCCCAATTTCTATTCCTCACTATAGAATGTCTTCCTGAGTTGAGAGACTCAGTTAGAGGAGTTACTTGATAAGGGATTAATTCTTCGTAGTGCTTTTCTTTGGGGTGTGCCAGTGTTTTTTTGTTAAGAAAAAGGATAGTAGCACGAGAATGTGTATAGACTACCAGTAGTTGAATAAGGTTACCATCAGGAATAAGTATCCTTTACCCTAAATAGATGATTTATTTGACCAGTTGTAGGGTGATTTAGTATTTTCCAAGATAGATTTGAGGTCAGGGTATCACCAGTTAAAGATTTGTCTTGAGCATATACCCAAAATAACTTTCAGGACTCATTATGGACATAACAAATTCTTAGTAATGTCCTTTGGGTTGACTAATACGCCGAAAACATTCATGAGTTTGATGAATGGTATATTCAAATCTTTCTTGGATTTATTTGTGATCGTATTTATTGATGATATTTTGGTTTACTCAAGGAGTAAGGAGGAACATGCTGGTCACTTATGCATAGTCTTGCGTATTTTGAAGGAGAAACAGCTTTATGCTCAATTCTCTAAATATGAGTTTTGGATGTCTTATATGGCCTTTTTGGGGCATGTGGTTGATTTCACCTGAAACAAACCTCCAAAAAAAGTATAAAGCGGTCGCTGAATCAAATATAGAACCCAACTATGTCGGGGTCGATCCCACAGGGAATAGGATGAAAATCTGTTGAATGCTCGTCTGAGTAATTTGTAAGTAAGTAAAACTGGGGGATTTTTGTAAGCAAGTAGTAACAGTAACGATTGTTGATTATTGGATATTTTAACAATATGAGAAATACACAAAGACTGTGATCCCCAATGATTCCTTAACTCCACCGATTACATGTTATGGAAAAACTATCCCACTGTGTTGCATGAAAAATCTAACAAGATATGTTCATTTAAACGTCTCTCGACCATGGTTAGATGAATTTCACTCTTCTTCTCTCGGTCTTCGAGTGTCACAATACTAACCCTTGTCCTTGATCTCAGATAACTATCCCTATTATAGCTCAAGCTATTAGATGAAGGTTGATAGCTTCAAATCTTTGTTGTTAATCCCCTTTCCCAATCTCTACCTCTCTCTCGAGCAAGTTTAGAATACAGGTGAGTTTCTAACGTTTGCAACCGTTAGAAGATCAATCATAACGAAAGAAATAAAAATACATGCATTCACACCGGTTTAGAATTGCTTTGCACTTAACCCATTTTGTTAATTCCTCATGGTTCACACAACCCTAGTAGATGGGTTTAGCTACTCATGATTGTAAGCACACAAGAAGAATTCAATGATGAAAACATAATTGTAAACTCACAATAAGAAGAAAACTCTGAAATATCAATATGAATAAAAACCCTAGAATTGGTGTTCCAAAATTACAAAATCAATAATGTATTTATGAACTCAAAATAATGAAAATATATCTCAAAACAACGTAATGACCAACTCCTAAACATAGGAAAATATAGGGGTATTTATAGATACACGATGAATCCTATCATAAACAAAATAGGAGAACAGAGTCAACACTTTTCCAATATACCGTGACTTTATGTCGTGGGACCAAGTCACGTCACATGGGTCCCTGCCGTGAGAATCAGGCTTCTTCACAATCTTCAGGAGTTTGACTCATGGCACAAACCTACATGTCATAGGTCGACTCAAGTGGCGTGAGTCCCTGCCATGAGTCACTCCCTCAGTTTTGACTTGGCTCTTTTTTTCTTCAGATGCTCCATTCCAGTGCTTACTTCTTTCCTTCTTCTCCATTTTGCCTCCATAACCTATTTTCCTACAATATAGAATAGAAAACACATCATACCTACCAAACATACCCAAGTTATTGCATATTTTCCTTGTTTTAAGCATTGAAAGTGCCATGAAACCATCGCACATCAACACCCTTAATTTAGAACGTTTGCATGTCCTCAGTCAAACAAAACAAAATAAACATAATTGATGCTTAGCTAAGAGAAACCTAAGAGACCTACGACAGTCAACTCATTACTTTTGGCACCAAATTTTTTTTGACCTCTCCTATTTGCAAATCAAAACCACGATGTGTAAATATGCAGTATGTTATCATGACACAGAAGGTATCAAGTGATGGAATTAAATTATGAACAAACAACTAAGCATGTATGCAAATGACATTATCCGAACAAATAGTAGCTAACAATGCAACCCATGTACGCTCACAACAAAGAAGTCCCATAAACTCAAAGTATACTAATGAATATCAAAGTAGGGATTGGGTCAAAACACTCTCTCTCACAAAGAAGTTCAAACGATGTGCATGAAATACCATAGGCTTGCCCTTATTTTCTATACCTTAGTTTTTCGGACAGTTGGACTAGGATCACATTAGGACTTTCAGCAGCTTGTAATGTAGGCTTGGGGACGGGTGTGATACATATGGATATAGTGACTTAACCATCCTTGACACTACACTATTTTTGGCTTCTCTTTCCAACCATTCTCCTATTATTTTCACTTATTCTCCTTCATTTATTATCAGATTTTGGGCGTGAATTTCTTCATACTTTCAAAACACAATTTTTTTTCTTTTTCTTTTTCTCTTTTTTTTTTCTCTCTTTGCAATTTCTATTTATTTCACACCCAAATCTGTTCTCATTTTCTTTTACTAACCCCTTCTTCATACACAAGTTAAACTACGCACCCCTATAATAGCCCCCTCAACTTAGGCGATTTGCCTGAGTTAAGGTACACAATGTCCAAAGAGGGACCAGGGCCAAGACAGGTTCATTTTATGTCAAAATGGTAAGGTGAATAGGTTAATGAAAGAAATAGGTCAATTAAGGATCAAAATTGGAATCAAACGAATAGAAATAATCGCAAACGAATAGCCTCTTGGTCAACTCCAGGAAAATTATATAAAGTGCAGACCCCCACAAAGTTCATCACATGTATGTTTGGATCGTCTGTTGGAAAACTGGTGAACACACCTTTCAAGTTTGGCAGGTGGATCATGGCATTTGTAATGTCAAACTTAGTGTCCTGAGGTAACTCTGGTGTATTAATGGCACCAGTCTCAATCGGCTCATAATAAGCCATATCTTCTTCTTCGGGATCATCATAAATCGGCATATATGGTCTTTGAGGAGGTTGCTTCACCCTCAGTCTTCTTTGTCTCTCTTCAAGTGTAGCAAAATATTGTGTTGCTTCTTGCGTTCCTTGATGATCTCTATCCGCTTGTCTAAGAGTTGTTTGCCTCATATTTTCCTTAGCCGTTAATTGAGCAGTGGTTTGTTTCACAGTTTCATGACCAACTGGCTGAATTGGCTGGATATGAATATCTCTCGCGTCTGCGGGATTCTGAACTCCATCGGTATTCACCATTCTTTTATTTACTCTCAGTGTTCGTTCTATCTCAGTATCGAGTGGAATCAGAGGATTGCCTTGACTCCTACTTTTGGGTATACACCGGCGTGTGCCCTTAAAAGTACAAAAAAATAAAACCAATCAACTCCAACAAGCAAACTAATCAACTCCATAGCCGTACTCCCCAACAAAGGCGCCAAAATTTGATTTCGCCCAAAATATACCTCCAGAAAAAAATAAAGTGGTTGCTGAATCAAATATAAAACCCAACTAGGTAGGGGTGGATCCCACAGGGAATAGGATGAAAATCTGTCGAATGCTAGTCTGAGTAATTGGCAAGTAAGTAAAACTGGGGGATTTTTGTAAGCAAGTAGTAACAGTAATGATTTTTGATTATTGGATTTGTTATCAATATGAGAAATACACTAAGGCTGTGATCCCAAATGATTCCTTAACTCCACTGGTTATATGTACTGGCAAAACTTTGTTGCTACGTTGCATGGAAAATCTGACAAGATATGTTCATCTAACGTCTCTCGACCTTGGTTATGTGAATTTCACTCTTCTCCTGTCAATCTCTGAGTGTCGCACTGCTAACCCTTGTCATAGATCTCAGATTACTATCCCTGTTACGGCTCAAGTTATTAGATAAAGGTTGATAGCTTCAAATCTCTATTGTTATTCCATTTTCCCAATTTCTACCTCTCTCTTGAGCAATTTTAGAATACAGGTGAGTTTCTAACATTTGGAACCGTTAGAAGATCAATCACAACGAAAGAAATAACAATACATGCATTCTCACCGGTTAAGAATTGCTTTGCACTTAACCTGTTTTGTTAATTCCTCATGGTTCACACAACCCTAGTTGATGGGTTTAGCTACTCATGATTGTAAGAACACAAGAAGAATTCATTGATGAAAACATAATTGTAAACTCACAGTAAGAAGAAAACTCTGAAATCTAAATATGAATAAAAACCCTAGAATTGGTGTTCCAAAATTACGAAATCAATATTGTATTTACGAACTCAAAATAATGAAAATATATCTCAAAACAACGTAATGACCAACTCCTAAACATAGGACAATATAGGGGTATTTATAGATACAAGATGAATCCTATCCTAAATAAAATAGGAGAACAGAGTCGTACTTTTCCACTGCACCGTGACTTGGTGTCGTGGGACCAAGTCACATCACGTGGGTCCCTACCGTGAGAATCAAGCTTCTTCACAATCTTTAGGAGTTTGACTCAAGGCACAAACCTAAGTGCCGTAGGTCGATTCACATGGTGTGAGTCCCTGCCATGAGTCACTCCCTTAGTTTTGACTTAGCTCTTTTCTTCTTTAGATGCTCTATTCCAGTGCTTACTTCTTTCTTTCTTCTCCATTTTTCCTCCATAACCTATTTTCCTGTAATATAGAACAAAAACGACATCATACCTACCAAACATACCCAAGTTATTGCATATTTTCATTGTTTTAAGCATCGAATATGCCATGAAACCACGACGCATAAGTTGTTTCTGAGAAGGGGGTGATGGTAGATCCCAGAAGATTGAGGCTGTTAAGATTTGGTCCCAGCCTAACTATGTGACAGAGGTTTGAGGTTTTGTGGGTCTTTCTAGATATTACCATAGATTTGTCCAGAACTTTGCCTCTATTGCTAATCATTTGACAAGATTTGACAATCTAGATATTGCCTCTATTGCTAATCATTTGGTCCAACTAGTACAAATAAAACTTTCAAAAGCTCAAGTCTCTTTTGACTACAGCCCCCATCCTTGCTTTGCCAGTTGAAGGTAAGGATTTTATTATGTTTTGTGATGCTTCATGCTCTAGTTCGGGTGTTGTTTTGATGCAGGATATGGATATGATTGCCTATGCTTCAAGGTAGTTAAAGCCTCATGAGAGGAATTATCCAACTCACGGCATGGAGTTGGAAGCAGTAGTTTTTGCACTTGAGATATGAAGACACTACCTTTATGGTGTTAAATGTGAGGTGTTCATAGACTATTGTAGTTTACAACATGTTTTCACTTAAAGGGTCTTGAATTTGAGGCAGAGGTGGTGGATGGAGTTACTGAAAGGTTATAATGTGACCATCCAATATCATCCAAGAAAGGCCAATATGGTGGAAAATACAATCAGACAGAGATCTGTATGTATAGGAAGTTTGGCTTGTTTGAGAATGGCAAGGTGACCTTTGGCTAGAGATATCCATACTCCAGCAATGTGATTTATGTAGTTTGGTGTGTATGAAAGTGGTGGAGTGTTGTCTAGTGTTGAAGTGAGGTTAATATTCCTTGATCAAATCAATGCTAAGCAATTTGTGGATGCAAAGTTGAACAAAATTTGAAACAAAGTGGTGACTGGTGAAGCTCAAAATGTCACACTTGATGTGTGTAGTGTGTTAAGGGTGAGTTTGTTTGTAGAAGATCATGGTTCCTGATACTCTATACATCCTAGTGCAACCAAGGTGTATTGTAAAGATATAGTAGAGTATGTGGCCCAGAATAAAGAGATATAGTAGAGTATGTGTCCAGTTGTCATCAAAGGCCTGCAGGTTTTCTTTAAAAGATGCCTATTCCCAAGTGAAATTGGGAGAGGATTGCTATGGATTTCATGGTCGGTCTTCCTAAGATTTTTGGGCAATATGACTCGATTAGGTTCATTGATGACAGGCTAACAAAGTCCACTCATTTTATTTTGGTTAAGTATCATGACCCAACCGGTCATGATTGACACCCACCCTAACCTATGGTGGGAGAACCATACTAATCTCAAACCTTACTAACTTTAGTGTTACTTTTGTATTCACCTTATATTAATCCTTAATTTTAAACAAGAGCAAAAGAAAGTTTTATTCAATAATTTAAATCACCTGTCAAACCAACATCGATATCCAAAATCAATAGAGTGCAGAAACCTTTATTTATTACATCCTTGGGACCTGAAGTTACCACACAAGAACATCTGAGAATAAACTTAGTCTGAAACAACTAAAAAAATCCAAAAACATAAGTAATAAGGAATAGTCTTAGACCCAAAATAAGGGACATCAACATCAATAGGAAGATCCAAAGGTTGCCCAATCATGGTGCTCACCCTCAAAATCAAGTTTGAACTGCTAACTATAGTCGAGGTTGTGTATCAGCCGCTGGAATATGTTCTACACTCAACAAAAGAATAGTACAGGTAGCATCAGCACATCAACAACTACTGGTAGGCAACATAGGCCAACTAACTAAATAATGTACAAGTAAGCAAGCCAGAAAGGTATAAAAGCGATCATAACAGAACTGATAATCAAAGACATCAACAACTCATCATATAAATATAATCATAATCAAAGACATCAACAACTCATCATATAAATATAATTCACAAGTTTTCTTTCACAAGCATTTATACTTAGTCACTTTCATTAACAACTCATCACCACATATAATCATCATAAAGACACCCAATGCATATGAATGAGTGCTTGTATGCAAGATGTGCGCATCATCTCTTACTTTTCTCATCATCATCAACAACATCATATTGTACACGTGTGATACCCGATCCTCTATCACAACATATCATATCTGTACAGGCGTAGTACCCGATCTTCCATTACCCATATCATCACAATGAATATGAAATGGAATGCAGTCAAAAAATCTTATGTCATGATAGAAGGAAATCATAGATATTTAGTTTATAAACAATAAAAAAGCCAAGAAAGTCTAAGTGCTACAACAAAATCATAACCTACATCAATTCCTTGCTAAAGTCACCTTTAAGTCACACTTTTTCCCTTTCATTCTCGTTCAACTCAATCTTGATCTATAACAATAAAAACATATACCCATTTCAATAATTCATCCCCTTTTTAACTACTAGGGATCAAAAACCACTAATTTTAGTCATAAACTCACCCTATTTTATCATCTTAGTATTTTCTATCTCTTAAACTACATGGATTCTACTTGAATTAGAATAAAAAATCGTAATTTCACTCCCATTAATATTTTCTAACACCATAGGATCATTATGTACTGAATTTATACACATTCCCATCATTTTTCATCAATTTCTATGAACTAGGGCTAAACCTCAATTTTCTATCATGAATTCGTTTTGAATGATTTTTTAAGGTTATAAGAAGTAATTTCAAGTCTAAAATGTAATAACTTACCTCCAAAGATGAAAACCTTAAAAACTCTCTAAAAATTTCCTTCCCAAAAGATCACTTGCATTTAGAAAAAGTGGGGAATGAAAACATTTTCTAATTTTTAAAACTATCAAATTCTATGTGTTACCGCTGCAGTGGTTTGCACCTTTAAATGGAGGTCCGCCGCTGCTATAGCTATTACTGCTGCAGTGGTTACTTTTTTTGCTGTAGTGTTCCAAGTCAAACACTCAGGAACTCTCCTTAGTTTTTCTAATTTTACAACAAACACCATTAATTATAACATCACAAATCAACCCCTCCACAGTAAACTCTATAACTGGAGTTCTACAACTCCGTTTTAGGGTGCCAGAAATTTCTACAGCTTCCAAAACTAGTTGTCCATCTAGATATTACATCAAAAATAACTACCAACAATCATGTTATTACCAAATTACATTTTATTAACACACCCTCTAAAATCGTCCAATCCTAGACTAGCCCTAAATTTCTCAATAATCGGCTAAGGAAAGTCTAAGTGCAAATTTTACCCGCTCTTTCATTGTAACAATGATTTAGGTCATTACATTAGATACCAATTTACTATTTTTTTGTCCCTGAAAGATAATTATCCCCAAATATGTAGCAAGGCAAAGGAAAAGTACCTGGGTCAATGAATAAGTATGGATATCGCTTGTGCATGTCCGCCTCTGTATCCCAAGCAGCCTCATCAATAGTACGGTTCCTTCATTGAACCTTCACATAAGGAATGAATCGGGTATTCAATTTTCTCACATCCTTACCTAATATAGCAATTGGTTCCTCTTCGTAGGACAACTCCTTATCAAACAATTTAGGGTCTCAATGAATAATGTAATTACCATCCCCATGATACTTCTATAGCATAGACACGTGGAATATCGGGTTAGGGATAGTATATATGCTACCGACCCCACTCCACTCAAAACCTCAAACGGTCCAATGTATCTTGGTCTCAACTTGCCCTTATTGCCAAACCGCATCACATCCTTCATGGGTGACATATTTAGGAGTACCTTTTCTCCTTCTACGAACTTTACATCCCTCACTTTATTGTTTGTGTGCTCTTTCTACTGACTCTGGGCTACTATGATCTTTTCTTGAATGAAACTCACTTTTTCCATTAAATCCTTGAGCATGTCACTACCCCAAGGCCTCACCTCAAATGCATCAAACCACCCAATTAGAGACCTACACCTAAGACCATATAAGGCCTAAAAAGGGGCCATGTCAATGCTAGAGTGGTAGCTATTGTTGTAGGAAAATTCACACAATGGTAAGTATTGGTCCCACTAACCCCTGAAGTCCATAACCCAAGTTCAAAGACTGTCCACAAGTACTTAGATAGTTTGCTCCGACTGACCTACAGTTTTTAGGTGAAAAGTTCTGCTCAAGTCCAATATAAAACCTAATTCTAACAGGAACCTTTCCCAAAAATTGGAGGTGAACTAAGTACCTTTATCTGACACAATCAAAATTGGTACCCCATGCAATCTTTCAATCTTCTTTACATAAATCTTGTCCAACTAAGCCATATTATAATCTACTCTTACCGAAATGAAGTGAGTCGAGTTGGTCAAGCGGTCCATAATGACCCATATGGAATCGTACTTTCCCCATGTCTTAGGTATACAAACTACGAAGTCCATGGTTATTCATTCCCCCTTCTATTTTTGATAGGGAATTCTCTGAAATGTACCACCAGCCTTTCGGTGATCGTATTTGACCTGTTTCCAGTTTTAAAACTTGGTTGCGAAATCCATAATCTCCTGCTTCATTCTTTGCCACCAATAATATTACCTCAAGTCCCTATATATCTTGTTGACACCTGGATGTATAAAGTATTTATAATTACGAGCCTCCACCAGAATAGTTGGAATCAGATTTCCTACTCGGGGTATGCATAAGTGCCCCCAAATCCTCAATATTCCCTCATCATCAAGAATGTCTTCTCTTGCCTCACCCTGTAACACCTTTTCTCTGAGATTGCTTAGCTTCTTGTCCTCAAAATGCCTACTTTTGATTTGATCATAAAATGTGGACCTGACCTCCATATGTGCTAACACCTTTCCTTTGCTAGTTTCCTGCAATCTTAGAAAACCATTATCCAAAGACTGTAACTCTCTCGTCAATGGGTGCCTGGACACCACCAGCTGTGCTAAACTTCCCATGCTCACTGATTTCCGGCTTAGTGAGTCTGCCACCACATTGGCTTTACCTGGATTATATAGGATTGAGATTTCATTATCTTTAATCAACTCCATCTATCTTCTCTATCTTAGATTCATATCCCTATGGGTGAACATCTAATGTAGGCTGTGGTAGTCTGTGAACACTTCACACTTCACCCTGTAGAGATAGTGTTTCCAAATTTTCAAAGAAAATACCACAGGTGCATATTCTAAATCATGTGTGGGATAGTTTTTGTCAAAAGACTTTAGTTGTCTCAACACATAGCCAATCACATTCTTATCCTGCATCAAAACAACACCTAAACCCAATCGTGAGGCGGGTTATATCAGAAGCAATGGAAATGAAACCTTTAACAAATCTATGATAGTAACTTACCAACCCAACAAACCTATAAATTTTAGTCACATTCGTCATTCTAGCCCAATTCTTAACGGCTTCAACCTTTTGCAGGTCTACCATAACTCCTTTCTTAGAAACCATATCCCAAGAATGACATTGATGAAAGCCAAAATTCACACTTAGAAAGTCTAGCAGATAGTTTCTTCTCCTTAAGCAACCCCAACACCGTACACAAATGAGCTTTATGCTCTTCTTTACTTTTTGAGTAAGCCAATATGTCATTAATAAAACAATAACAAATGAGTCCAGAAATGACTTGCAAACTCCATTCATCAGGCACATGAAAGAAGTTGAGGCATTAGTCAAATCGAAGGACATAACTAGAAACTCATAGGGCCTGTTTGGAAAGCCACCCTGGTAATTGGATTTGGTGTAATTGGATGTAATTACACAGTATGACATGTTTTGTTGGCCAGGTAGTTACTTGGTCAGCAGGTAATTGAGTGTAATTGGCAGGGGGTAATTACACTCTCCAATTCATAGGTGGGAGCTGTGAATTGCTGGTAATTACATGGTGTAATTACAAGCTGATTACTTTTTAATTTTTTCATTTTATTTTTATTTTTATTTTTTTTGTTTTAATTTATTTTAAATTTCTATTATTTTAAATTCTTTCTATTTTTATTATTCTAATATTTTTATTTTATATTATTTATATTTTATTTTCTTCTCATTTTTCAATCTTTATTTCTTGTGATTCCATGCAATTTTTCGTATTATCTATTTTATCTTTATTTAATGTTTACTTTTTCACTTAAAATAATTTAGTTAGTATTCTAATTTTTAAATTAAGTAGAATTCATTGTTGAATAAGGTTATAGACTTAAGTTTTTCTTTTCTTTTGAATCCTATTTAATTTATGTTGAAATTTTACATAAGAGTATTTTTATTTTTTTTTTGAATTTTGAACTATGTTATATTTCAGTTTCTATTTGTTTGTTTTACTAGTATTGACATGATATTTCACATTGCAAGCCATTCATTTTTTAGTTAGAATTGATAGATTATATTTTTGTTAAACATGCATTTCATGATGTTATTAAAAATCATGTACTTTATGTTTTTATGATTAATTTAATTAAAACATACTAGTTTGAAAAATATAAATCAATGATTTTTTATAAGAACATATGTTTATTCATTAATATATTTCAAAAGACAATATATATATATATATATATATATAATATTTAATCTAATATCCATTATAAAGGTACTTATTTGTCTAATATAAATTTTTAGTTTTTGATAATGAACTTTTATTTCAAAAATTAAATATAACCATGTAATTACACTTGTGCAACCAACCAATACACTTGTAATTACACTGTAATTACATTGTGGCAAACAAACAGGTCATTGTAACTACTAGGCTGTGTAATTATTAGGCTGGTAATTACTACCCTTGTAATTACACCAATTCCAATTACCAGGTGGCTTTCCAAACATACCCATAGTGCCCATAACGAGTCTGAAAAGTAGTCTTTGGGATATCCTCCTCCCAAATTTTGAGTTGATGACAACCTAACCTCAATTCAATTTTAGAGAATACAGCAGCCCCTTGCAACTGATCAAACAGGTCATCTATCCTAGGCAAGGGATATCTATTGCGAATGATCACCTTATTCAACTGGCGGTAGTCTATACCATCCTCCTGCTACCATCCTTCTTTTTCACAAACAAAACAGGTACACCCCTAGGATAAATACTCAGGCGGATAAAACCCTTTTCTAATAACTCTTGCAACTAAGACATCAACTCCCTCAACTCTGCTGGTGCCATACGATAAAGAGGGATGGAAATGGGTCGAGTTCGTGGCTCTAAAACTATACAAAAATCAACTTCTTAGTATGGAGGCATGCCTGGGAAATCATCCAAAAACACGTATAAGAATTCATAGACCACTGGAACTGATGCTATAGGAGGAACTATAAATTTATCTTCCTAAAGATGGGGCAAAAATTCCCTACACCCCTTCTTTACTAACTTTTGGGCACGAATTGCTGACACAACCCTCATAGGATTAGGCTTAATAATACCCGCCCACTCTAACTTATCCATCTCAAGCATCACTACAGTAACAGTTTTTGCATAATAGTCAAAAATGGCATGATAAGGAGATAACCAAGTCATCCCCAATATAATATCAAAATCCTATATGTCTAGAATAACTAGGTCAACTAGGTTCTTAAACCCTATAAACATCACAAGGCACGCATGATACACCTGATCAACATTTACAGACACCCCAACTGGCATGGACACATACATATGAGCATCAAGGTATTCACAAGCTAAGTCCCAACCCATCACAAGTTTCATAGATACATAAGAGAAAGTGGAACCGGGATCAAATAATACAAAAGCCATATGAACACACACAAGAATAGTACCAGTGATCACATCATCAGAATCTTTTGCTTTAGGATGAGCCGAAACAGCATAAAGATGAGCCTTATGACCACCCTGACCGCCACTTCAACCAGCCTGAGCACCATTCCTACCAACCTATCCTCCACCCCGATTAGATTGGTTTCCAACCCTTCCTGTAGCCTAGCCACCATGCCCATCTTATAGACCACCCCTATCGTTTCCTCCACCACGATGACCTATAAGGACTAGAGCAGTAGAAGCCAGATGCTGAGTCAATTGACCTGCAGATAGAAAATTAGGACAATTCCTTCTGATGTGGCCTAAACCCCCATAATCATAGCACCTAATGCCCAAAGCATGCCTCTGAACTGAAGAGGATGAAGGTGTATAGTTGTCAGTCTGAGAAGGCTGATCACTGACCCTGTATGGGTTTCCCGTAGACACTGGAATGGTTGAATGATAAGGCCGAGATAAACCATGACCCTTTGAGAAAATATCGCTGAACTGGCCTAAGGTTTGGGCCTTTTTCTCTTCTGTCTTTACCTCTCTCTGCTTCTCAATTGCCTTAGCCTTCTTAGCAAATTCAACTACCTCCTGAATGGTCTTCCCAGACATAGCCATGGATAGGGTAGCCAACAAAATCCCAGAGTTCAAACACATCATGAAGCACCTAATTCGCTATTCCTCTGAGGTAATCAATTGTAGTGTATAGTGGGACAAGGCATGAAATATGGCCTCATAGACCCACCACAGACATATTACCCTTTTCCAATCTAAAAAACTCATCTTTCTTCTGATCATGATAAGTGCGGGAAAAATATTTATCAAGGAATACATTATGAAATTATGCCCAAGTAAGTAGAGGTAAGGCAGCCCTACACTCAACAAATGACCTCCACTATTGCTCGGCTTCGGCCTGCAGCTGAAAATAAACAAACTCCACACCATATTTTTCAACAATACCCATCTTGTGTAGGCGTTCATGACAATCTATCAAGAACTCAAATACATCCTCAGACACTGTACCTTGGAAAATTGGGGGCTCCATCTTTATGAACTTGCAAAATAGTCCATGTTCATTATCAGTAATCACTGGCCCAAGTACCTGTAGGGGATAGACCCCTATCTCAGAACCTTCATCCATTCTTGGTGCTACAACAGCGACGTGTAGTAAGGCTAGAGGCGAGAAAGCTAGAACTACTGGAGTGTGGCAAGTGCTAGCCAAGCTACTCAAGAATCCCAACAATTGATGAATTATTTCCCAGGAAAAGGCACCGGGGCTACACCATTTGTTGCTGACACTATACTCTTTGGAGTTACCATCTCCTCTTCCTCAAATATCACCTCTTTATGTTGATTATGGTTTAGAGAATCATGTTGTGGGTGAGGGGATGGTGATGTCTGTCTAGCCGGTCCTCTAGTTGCCTGGGCTCCACCCTTAATAGGTGCTTCCCTTCGTCCTCCCCATCTAGCTCTGCCCCTAACTCGAGGTATGCCCCGAACTACACCCCTAACAGTCGGTGTAAGCGCTACTGCTGGTGCTTTTATAGGTGAGGTGGTTGTAGCTGCTGTTGGTACTGCTGCTCTGATAGAACGAGTATTCACCATCTTCAAACAAGAGTGAATGAATTAGATAAAAATTGGAATCAAGTAGTAGCACAAAAGAAATAAAAAAAGAATTCCTAAAATCCTATAGCCTCCCGAAGAAAAGTATAGATGTCTCCATACCATTCAGCAGGACTCTACTAGACTTGTTCTTGTATGATGAGATCTACAAACCTAGTGCTCTGATACCATCTCTGTCATGATGCACTCGATCATGATTGGTACTCACCCTAACCTATGGCGGGAGAACCATACTAATCTCAAACCTTACTAACTCAAGTGTTACTTTTGTATTCACCTTATATTAATCCTCAATTTTAAACAAGTACAAAAGAAAGTTTTATTCAATAATTTAAATCACCTGTCAAACTAACATCAATATCCAAAATCAATAAAGGGCAGAAACCTCAATTTATTACATCCCGGGACCTGAAGTCACCGTACAAGAACATGTAAGAATAAACTAAGTCTGAAACAACTAAAAATGTACAAAAGAATAAGTAATAGGGAATTGTCTTAGTCCCAAAACAACGGATATCAACATCAATAGGAAGATCCAAAGGTTGCCCAATCATGGTGCTCGCTCTCAAAATCAAGTCTGAACCGCTAACTAGAGTTGAGGTCACATGTCAGCGATTGGAAACTGTTCTGCACTCAACAAAAGAAGAGTACAGGTTGCATCAGTACATCAACAAGTACTGGTAGGCATCATAGGTTGACTCACTCAACAACGCATACGTAAGCAAGCCATACAAGTATAAAAGCGATCATAACAAAACTCATAATCAAAGACATCAATAACTAAATACATCATATAGATATAATTCACAAGTTTACTTTCACAGGCTTTTATACGTAGTCACTTTCATCAATAACTCATCACCATATATAATAATCATAAAGACACCCAATGCATATAAATGAGTGCATGTATGCAAGATATGAGCATCATCTCTTACTCTTCTCATCATCATCAACAACATCATATCGTACCAGTGTGGTATCCGATCCTCTATCACAACATATCATATCCATACCAGTGTGGTACCCAATCCTCCATCACCTAATATTATCACAATGCATATGAAATGGAATGCAATCAATAAATCACAAGTCTTGCTAGATGGCAATCATAGATGTATAACTTACAAACAAGCACAAAGCCAAGAAAGTCTAAGTGATACAACAAACCCATAACCTACCTCAATTTCATGCTTATGTCACTTTTAAGCCACACTTTTTCCCTTTCTTTCTCATTCAACTCATTCTTAATCTATAACAACAAGAACATATACCCATTTCAATAATTCATCCCCTTTTTAACTACTAGGGATCAAAAACCACTGATTTTAGTCATAAACTCACCCTATTTCATCATCTTATGGTTTTCTGTCTCTTAAATTTCATGGATTCTACTTGAATTAGCATGAACAATAGTAATTTCACTCCCGTTAATCTTCTCTAACACCCTAGGATCATTCTTTAATGAATTTATACACATTTACACTATTTTTAATCAATTTCTATGAACTAGGGTTAAACTCAAATTTTCTACCATTAATTCATTTCTAATGATTTTCTAAGGTTATAAGAAGTTATTTCACGTATAGAATGTAATAACTTACCTCCAAAAATGAAAAACCTCAAAAACTCTTTGAAAACTGCCTTTCCCAAAGCTCCCTTGCATTTTTTGAAAAAATGGGGAATGAAAATATTTTTTGATCTTTAAAACTGTCAAATTCTGCGTGTTATCGCTGCAGTGATTCGAACATTTAAATAGAGGTCCGCTGCTGTGGTACCTATTACCGCTGCAGTGGTTACTTTTTCTACTGCGGTGATCTAAGGCAGAAACATGTGACCTCTCCTCATTTTTGCTCATTTTACAACACACACCACAGATTATAACATCGCAAACCAACCCCTCCATGGTAAACTCTATAATTAGAGTTCTACAACTCCATTTTTGGTACTAAAAATTACTACGGCTTCCTAAATTCGTTGTCCATCAAGATATTACATCAACCATTACTACCAACAATCACGTTATAACCAGATTCCATTTGATTAGTTCACCCTCTAAAATCATCCAATCCTAGATTAACCCTAAATTTCTCAAAAATTGGCTAAGGGAAGTCTAAGTGCAAATTTTACCCCCTCTTTCATCGTAACAATGATTTGGGTCGTTATATTAAGGCGAATTACAACTTGGAGAAACTAGCCAATATTTATGTTAAGGAAGTTTTGAGATTGCATGGGGTTCGAACATCTATCATATCTGATAGAGGTACACAGTTTACCTCTAAAATTTGGCATAAGTTGCATGAGGAGTTGGGCACAAAGCTTGATTTTAGTACTGCATTTCATCCTCAAACTGATGGGCAGTCTAAGAGGACCATTCAATTACTTGAGGATATGTTACGAGCATGTGTGGCTGATTTTGGGGGTCATTGGGACTAGCTCTTACCATTGTGTGAGTTTTTATAAAACGACACCTATCACTTTAGTATTGACATGGCCCTATTTAAAGCTCCTTATGGGAGAAGGTATAGATAACACATAGGTTGGTTTGATGTAGGTGATGTAAAGCCTTTGGGCATAGATTTAGTAAAGGAAGCTCAAGGGAAAATGAGGTTCATTCAGGACAAGTTGTTGGCAGCCCAAATTAGATAAAAATAATACGTTGACCGCTAGGTAAGAGACATGTATTTTAAATTGGGTGAGCATGTATTGTTAAAGGTGTCTCTCATGAATGGAGTTATATGATTTGATAAGAGGGGCAAGCTTAGCCCCAGATATATCATTCCATTTGAGATTTTGCATGATGTGGTCTTACAGGCTGGCATTGCCTCTAAGCCTGTCAGGAGTCCATCTGGTATTTCATGTGTCCATGCTTAAGAAATACCATAGGGATGGTGATTACATAATTAAATGAGACTAGCTTTTGCTTAACAAGAATCTCTCTTATGAGGATGAACTGATAGCAATTCTTGACCGAGATGTTCAAAAGTTGAGGCCTAAGGAGATTAGATTAGTGCGAGTTCAGTGGAAGCACCTTCCAATTGAGGAGGCTACTTGGGAGACTGAGGCAATTCTGTACGACAAGTACCCTCACTTGTTTGAGGATTCAGGTACTTTCCTAGTTTTATTTTCCTTATTTTTCTTGATTTATCATTTGGGGACGAAGGATTTGTAAATTGATATCTATTGTAATGATCCTTTTTCATTGTTACGGAATAGTCTAGTGTGCCAAAATTTAGGTTCGATCCTCTCCATATAAAGTATTAGAAATTTCAGGCTGGACTAGTCTTGGATGATATCCAAGTATGGTATGGTATAGATAAATCTGGTAATGGATGGGTTGGTTTTTATATTATTTAAGACCATATTATGATAGCTAAGACGTTAAAAAGTACGTAGAAACTTTCAAAAATGAATTTGGATTAGTAGAACACCAGATATAGCATTAGATGAGGATGTCAAAATTTGGAAATGTATTACAAAATTAACAAAATTCTAGATATGTCAGACTTTTTGACTTTCCTAGGACGCTATACTAGAGACAAGCTACTACCATGGGCCCACTATAGCGGGAATTTTCCTGGTATAGCTAGAGTCAGCTTTGGTCAATCCCGCCATAGCGGGTAGATCCCATTATAGCGATGATACTATAGTGGGAATTGAGCTTCTATAGCAGGCTATGTGTAGTTAAATGCATTTTTTAGAATTAAAACATAATTACATTCCACTTTCATTCTTGAGCAAAAAAATGGTGATTTAGGGCGGAAATCTTCAGTTTCCACCCAAATTTCTTCATTGAAGTAAGTTAATCTACCTTTTTAACTAGTTTTTTGATGATTAATCCTTAGAACCACTAGGTTTTGATTATGACGGAGGATTTAACTTGACCTAGGTTAATTTTTTGGTGTAATCCTTTGGTTTTGGTCAAAGGTGATAATTTATAATTGCATGCTTAGAATTTATTCTTATAAATATGAATTTGATAGAATTAAGGTGGAATGAAGGTAGAAAAACTCCAGAATATGGGAATGATCATAATTTTGATCTTGAGGTTATGGGATTAGGTTATAATCCTTGAATTTGCTAGGACATTATTTGAATTATGATTGCACTGTTATTTTTAGACCATAATCAAGTTGAGATTACAAGAAAAGGCAAGGCTCAAGTTCGTTAAAGCAACGCAAGGCTTTGATTGATGTAGGTGATGGTTGAATTGTAGTTAAGGACTCAATTTTTTTTATATGAGCTTGTTAACTGCCTTTTTGTTTACTTGTTGCAAAGCATGATGTGTATGTTAACCCGTTGTATAATATTACAAATTGTTAAATCACCTAAAATGAGATTGTGTTTAAAGACTTGATTAATGTGCAAGTGTGGTTGTGTTATCTCATATTGTGATTGTATATATTGTGACATGGATTTATATTGTGAGATAAATCGGTAAATGTCATAGTCATTTAATTAGCAAAATTTAGGGAGTATAAGGGTGGGGAGGTTGAAATAAGAGTTGTATGACACTTGGTTTGGGATAAGGGTAGCAGACACTAAATTTTTGGGTTATTTGGTACATGGACTAAGCTCATCCCTTATAGGTCTTGACTAGTGCGCATTTATAAAACCCATAGCATATGTATACACGGTGTAGATGAGTTTGACGATTCCATGAGTAGCCCATGTTAGAATATGATTGCTCTTTTGGGTTCCTTGACTAAACTGATTATAATGACGTTGTTATTTGGATCTATGAGTGGTTCGGGCTATTGATATACTTGACTTGAATAATTACATTGTTGAATTTCAAGGATAAGGTAATTGTGGAAAAATTGAGTTAATTGTTATGAGTCATGTGTTAACTTGGTTGAATGTTATACTTGTTCGGTGCTTTTCTGACTTACTTGGTTATTATTGAGAAAATACTAAGTGAAGGTATAAATGCTAAGTGTTATATGGTTGTACTGATTTATAAATTGTTGGTTATGTATTCATATTTATTATTTTGAGTCGGCCTATGACCCTTCCAGTACATAGCAGGTTTGTACTAATACTTCTTGTACTCTTCTTTTTGTTGAGTGCAGAGCATATTCAAACAGCTTTGATGAGACCTCAGTTTTAGCTAGTGATCGTTTCTGACTCAAGCGTGAGCTTCATCTTTCGAGCAGCCATAAGTCTTAGCACATTATGTTCTTGTCCATTTGTTTCAGCTATAGACAGTTTCATCATTTATTTTCCAGAGTTGTATTAGCAGATTATTTGTGCTTAGATATTTTGGTACAATGACTTTCAGTTTTTGGGGGCATTTTAGATATTTGGTTATTCTGCATTGTTTTCATTGTTAGAACTAGCCAAATTATTGGTTGATAATAGAATTGCTCATTTCATATTTTTAAAAGAATTGTTAAGTATTGGCGTTGAGCAATTGGGTTTAGATGGTTCTCCCACTGGAGGGTTAGTGTGGGTGCCACTCACAACGGGGTTTGGGTTGTGACATATAAATAGTCTTAATGTCTTTCACATTATGGTTAGATAGTTTTTGGATGAAAATGAATGTTTAGGCTTTTTTCTGAGTTTTGAGGAAACTTTTTGTCTCTCCAATTGAACCCTCTTTATTACTTGGGTAATTATTCCATTGTATATGTTCAATTTCTCTTACCTCTTGGATTAAATCTAATGATTAATACATTTTAATTGTTAAAGTTTTCCATGTTTATGAATAAAGATTAATGTTTCTCTTTCCTCTTTTAAATAATGTATATTATTCATGTTTACTTTGCTTACTTTGATCAATAAATATTAATGTTTCTCTTCCGTCTTTATGATTAATGTTTATTCATGAATAAAGAGGGAAGGTACTATGATTAATGTATATTATTCATATTTACTTTGCTTTTTATGAATCATATAATCTGTAACAATCTTCATAGGAGAGATATGTCTCTGGGTTTTGCATTAAAAATGAAGGAGGTCTAAGCTTTACATACCTCAATTTTGATTTCTATGAATATATAATAGTATGGAACTTCCTTATAGTAGGAAATCTATGCAACAATCAATTTGTAAAATCATTACAAACATTCCATCAACACAATCAAGCCCTATCGGTTGTTAGGCGAGTGACTTGCTTGTTGAACCCTTTTTACACGTATGCATCTTTTTTACTTTCTTTTTCTTTTTTATATCCATATGTTAAACACATAATAAACATATTTATAGTAGATAATATTAATATGGTGTATGCAAAATAGTTTGCTAGAGTAAAATGGTCAGCATATCTGCACAATAATCAAAACTCGATATATTGCCACATCTTCCAATTCCAAGCCCCAAAACAGCCACAACCAACCCCAACCATGAGGCTTCCAACCTTAAAACAACCAATACACATAATATAGTCTCAAAATAGTAAAGCATAACAAGAAAAACTTGAAACATGGCTTTCAAAAACTGTCCCATGAGTTTATACTATAATTACATCTAGAATCGTCTCTTTAACTTTCTAGAAATTATAATACCATACCTTGTATTCTTCAATATAAAATACTTACTTCCAATTAAAAATCTTTAAACAAGAATAAACCATTTGAAAATCACAACAAACAACAAAGGGGTTACCCATAGAGCTCCTCCATGGGATACCTCAAGCCCTTCAATGTATATCCACATGTTTTGTACTTTCTTCCAAGTTAAAACTAATTAAAATATATACTAAATACTCACCTTGATCTTGATAATGATGATAAAAAAACTTCAAGAACCCTAGAGGAAGATTTTTGGTGGCTAAGAGGAAGAGAGAATTATCATGTGTAAATCTAATTATTTTGGCTAAATGTATGGATATATACCATCTCTTGGGAAAATGGGTACTGGGTCTGATCCATTGACCTTCCCCAAGCTAATTTGGTCCAAGAAATTGGGCCTTACACTTTTCAAGTAGGTGATTCACCTACTAGCGTCCTTTTAATTGTTGGCCTTGTACTTCTTAAGGAGGTGATGCTCCTACTTATCTTTATTTCTTATCTGTTATCATCCTTTAATTAATATAGCCCACATATATAAGTAGCTCAAGAAATTAGGACATCAAATCAAGTAGCTCAACTAAGTGGGAGGTCTAAACAAGTAGGACGTTTAAACAAATAGGACATCTAAGCTAGTAGGTCACTTTGTCCTGAATTCATTTTTCTTTTTCAGATATTATTTTTTAAAGCTATTACCTTTAATTTTACACACTTGAACACCTTATACACAAGGCTCAACTATAGTCTCCTTTATTCAAGCTCAAATAATCTCGTCAATGTTAACTTTGCCGTGTACACGTGACTTGGCTGTAAGTAGAAATCCTGTTGACATGTCTTCTTCAAAATAGCATAACTTTTTATATTGAAATTATATTTATGAGTTGTGAGTGGTTTTTTGCTGGAAACTAGACTTAAATAACTTTGATTTATAGATAGTGCACCCTATAACCCTTCATATGTTGGGATATATAATTGTTTAAAACCATACATTATGTTGGATCACTTGAAGAGAGTCTTCACAAGCCATCCTTTTGACTTGAACTTTTTAAGGCTTTTTTTGGACTAAAACTTTGGTTTAACGTTGCATCCATATTAATAAATATATTACTTAGCATAATAATCTATTTGTATCCTTGATATCCTCATTTCACAATAATTTATTGCTATTTGACTAGTTGTATGTTAACATAGATATATGGTGTATTACATTATCTCCCCACCCTTAGAATTATTCATCCTCAAATGTAGGTTCTAACTCGCAATAAAACTAACTCTGAAATTTTTCAAAAATTTTGTCAAAGTTTTCTTTGTAAACAGGACTATTCAAAATCTATCTGCTAACTAGAATACATATAAATATGCTTCATAGAGTATCACAACTGATGCATTACTCAACAAATAAAAAATGAGATTCTACTTGGCCATATATTTACATAAAATCTATAATAAATGATGTATCTTACCTTATACTTATTCATCTGAACATCTCAACTCTGATAAATATATAAATATTTAAATTATTGGCACGTATCAAGTAGATGAACAAATGGCATATAAATCAAGTAGCAATTGGATAAGTACAAATGAAACTAGTGATTATGAGAAAAGGATGAGTTTTTGCAAGAGCCTTCAGGCGATTATTGGAATAAGAATTGATATCAAGCTTTTATATCAACCTCTACTTCCCATGTGGCTTCTTCTACATTTTGACTCCTCTATAAGGCTTTACTGAAGATATTTATTTAGTTCTCACCTGTATGATTTATCTATCTAGTATGTACATTAGGACTTCTTCATATGATAAATATGTTATAAGCTCTATCCCATTTGTAGGGATAACGTGTCTGGGATATGCTAAGCACTAACATGAAATAGATATGTGAAAAACTGGATTTGCTATAGTAACTCTTCAAATTAATCTACCGCATAGGATACCTATCCAACTCTTTGTAAGATTTTGTACGCTCCAATATATCTGAGGCTCAACTTAACTTTCTTTCCAAAATGTATCACACTTTTCATAGGCAATACCTTTAAGAAAACTCAATCATTAACCTAAAACTCTAAATCTTTGCGCTGCATGTTTGTATAAGATTTCGATAGTCTCTAAGTGGTCCTTTATCTCTCTTGTATCAAATTTACTTTCTCATTTGCCTGGTGAAAATGATTTGGTCCCAATACTTTATTTTCTTTTACTTAGAACAAACCAATAGGTGATCTACATCGTCATCCATTTAGAGCTTCAAATGGAGCCAAGCCAATTTTAGAGTGATAATTGTCATTATAAGCAAGCTCTATTAGAAGAAAATAATCATCCTAATTATATTTAAAAAATATCATGCATGCTCTCAACACATTATTTCCACGTGATTGAATCCTATATATCACCCAATTAGTGTTGTTCCAATTGAATTTCAGAAATCTGGGGCATATTTGACCAGCTAAGTGACCATAGACTGTAATCTCTAACAATCAGGCATGAATTAATCCACCTCTACTTCTTTGAACTATAACAATAATAAATGTTCTAGAGAGGATCTCTTGAAGTCTCTCTGCGCTGTTGGAAAGCATTCGAGCCCCTAGAGTTCTCTCATATTTCATACCATATGATAGCAATATCTATCAACTATAGAAGGCAAATTCAATAGCCTCAACATTTGTTATATGCATGACCCTGAAGATTTGGTAGATATGATCTATGAACTTCTGTGGGTCCTTTACTAGATTGGATCCTATAAACTAATAACATATACATATATGAACTTATGTAAACTTAATCATATGGGTAATAGATGCCCCTGTAAACAGTAGGATATTATATAACATCATTCAATCATATTTTAAGTGTGAACATCTGGCTATTAGTTCTAGATTACAAAAAGGGTACTTCTACCTATACTTCTCTATTTTGCTTCTAAGTTTCTATAATTGGGCTATTTGTTAGCTCTAATAAATCTTCTCATATTGTCTCGAACCAATTCTGCCTTTGTTTCTAGATAGTGATGCTTTGTCGTGCTTGATGTCTTATAACTCTTATAGATGTGAGAAACAAATGAAAAAGTGAATATTTTAAAGATATTATATCAGGTAAATCCTCACATACTAAGTACTTATGGAGTCATCTGGTGAACTTTCTAGGACATCAAAAATTTTCTACCTTTGACTTTAAAACTAAAAGCCAACCATATTCGATGGAAATTTCTATAAAAACATGACCAATAATTGTGATTCGACCCTATTTTCCTTAATTACCTAGGAGGATAATTTATAAGGAACATATAACTGGTGAATATGGCACCCAATCATCCCTCTCTTAGGGATGGAATCAAATGAAGTTTATTGGCATCTAAGATGTAATCAAATAAACTCCGAGTGTATCTTTAAAGTGAATTTGATAGTATGAAATTAATTCAACAAGTGATATTTATACCTTATGGCAACTTTAATTGACTACTAGTAATCTATGTGCATGTATATTGACCTGTCTCCCCTTTAATACAAATAACATATGTACATCCTTTGGTACTATATTGGTTGACTGTATTCTTTATCAACTGATCTTCTAATTGCTTTGTCAGGTCTCTTAACTATATAGGCTAGATATCAGAATTCACATTGACACTAGTGCAATCTCTCAAAATATGGACACTACTGGCCACTAAGGCTATATAATCATATCTCTATAACCTCTTATATCACTCCAATGGGTCGTACTGTGGGTGGGAATTATTTTCAATGTGCATACTTAATCTATGTTGTTCAACTATCATTCTATTATGTTCCAAATACAACCACCACTCTTCTATAAAAAATACTAGCTAGTACTATGTCTTCTACTATTCTGGACACTATGATAGATTTTAGTTTATGTCTAGCCCCTCAAATTTGCCGACCCTAGCCTTTGGTCTTGTACTAATCCCCTTTAACCCCTACATCACTCACAGTGTGGAATACACACACACATGCATATATATCTATAAATATATATACATTTTTGAGTGGTGGATTTGGAGTTTTCTATCAAATGTTCTAGGGACCTCGTGTCGTTTAAATAAGGGAATTGAAGAGTTGGAGGCCTCTATTGGTTTTGAATTGACAGGTGGGCTAAGGATTATTTTGAAACCAAATATCCACCAAGTGCCTATAAATATTTGTATAATTATTTTGTTAAAAAGTTACTTTGGATATCCTTTTTATTAACTACTTCACTGTCAAATGTATTTTTGAAAGGTGTTGCAACAATTGAGTTATCAACATAGGTTGTCATATCCTTGTAAAGAAGGAAGTTCAGAAATGACCTCTCCTCTATTTCAAGTTTTCCATACTTTTGAAATATTAATTGATTTTGATAATGAGCTGTAACGACCCTCTTGGTCATTATGTAAAAGTCTTACGTTTTAAATTTTGTATTTAAATTCGTTCTGGTTTGGAAGTTACAAATTTTAGACTAGGCTAGTTTCACTTTATTTTGGGAGAGGGGTAGTCTTGAAAAATCTAAAAATAATTTAGACTGGCTTGTTAGGATCAACATTGATTTCTAGTTAGCTAAGGCGATATGAAAACTGTAGGATTTTACGGAGAGGAATTTGGGTTAGTAGAATTCCCAGAATTGTCCTTAGCATAAAGGGCATTGTTCAGAATGTCCCGGGATCAAGGTGTGTTGTAAAACATGGGATTTTGGGGTGAAGACGGACATTCTGTCCCATCGAAACCGCTATAGCGGGTTACACACCGCTATAGGGGTGAATACTTACCACTATAGCGGTGCTCAAAAGCGGTCAAGGCCGCTATAGCGGTAAAAATCGCATATTAAAGGGTAAAAACTCCAAAATAGCTTATTATTTGATAAACTCATTTTGGGGCAAGAAGAAGGTGATTTAGGGAAAAACTCACCGGTTTACCACCATTTAACTTCGTTAAGGTAAGGAATTCACTCCCTTTAACTTGTAATTACTTCTTCATCCTTAGAAGGCGTAAGTTACAAAATTTGGGAAGGGTTTTAGGGTGGATTTTGGTATATTTTGTGGGTGAAAGTGTGCCTTAGGTTAATGGGTTTTTTTTATTAACCATGAAATTGATATCGCAATTTTTTAATTCACCAATCATTCAATGAAATTGGTGGTTTTAGGTGAATTACGAGGGAGATAGCCCTAGAGTATTTAAGGAGTAATTATCAACTGGCCTTAGGGGGTTGGGGGTGGCTCATAACCTTCACCATGTTAGGTTATTTCATTAATGCAATATTTATATGCATGTTTTAGACCACGAGCAAGCGGAAAGGGCATGGAAGGGAAAAGTTCAGACTTAGATTTATGCAGGTTTGGTTCGAGGTAGGTGATGGGGTGTATCTAATCTATCTTGTGTTATGTGTGCATATTAACTACTCTGCAGTGTGATTGGTTAATTTGTGTGGTGTGATGGGTCATTAAAATGTTTACTTGTTTTATGACTTGGCCTTCAATATTTTATATTGTGAAGTGTTTCGGCATTTGAGACGTTCTTACAGATTATTCGGATTAAGGGTTACAGACATTCATGTATGGGTTTAGTACATGGACGGTAATTGTCTCCTGCAAGTCATAGCTAGAGGGTGGGTATATAACATTTAACATGTATGTACGGGTTTTCAAGGTATGTATTAGTATGGCGGTTCCTTGAGTGAACCGGAGGATTTATATAGTTATGTTTTTCCTTATTTGGTTGTCTTAAAATGAGTTGCATATTATTGCCTAAATGACACTTTTTGACTTGTTGGCTTGTCTCTTGAGTTCTACTTGTACATATATATTGTATGTTTGATATATAAGCATGTGTTAGCTAATTGTACTGCATTTTGGTAAATGTCCATATTTCCATCCTGTATTATTCAAATGATCCTGCCAGTACACTATGGTTTATTTGTGTACTGATACTATAACTGCATTTACTTTTGTGAGGACATCACATATTGCAGTAGATTCATCGAGACCTTGCTTGTGAATTTAGTAGTTGATTCCAGATTTTAGGGTGAGCAACATTTTTTGGATACCATGTGATCTCTCATATCTAGACAGTGTCCTTTGTTTGGACTAGTTACTTTCATTTTATTTTTGGGGTTGCATCCCCTTTCTTGATATTCTTAGATGTTTTGGTACAGATGACTTTCGAGTCTTAGGGTTGATATGTTTAAGTACAATATTTTTGCTTCAGTTGTACTTAAGTGTTTATGCTAGTTGGATTATTATTGCTGGATTAGTTGGCTTGCTCTCATTTAAGTGTTAACCTTAAGATGACGATTGGTTTTATTAGTTCTCCCACAGGGTGAGTAGTGTGGGTGCCACTCACGATGGGTTTGGGTCGTGAAAAACTTGGTTTTAGATCCTAGGCTTCATTGATCTCATTATACCAAAATGGGTCCAGTAGAGTTTTGTAGAACGGTACGAAGTCCTTTGTACTTTTCTTCGGGAGGCTATAGGACTTTAGCAAATCTGTATTTCTTACTTCTTTCTTGCTATGAGTTGATTCCAATTGGTATTTGGTGATCTAAATTGTTATATTATCCTTCACTCTTTTGTCTGCAGATGGTGAATTCTAGGTCGAACGGAACCCGTGCAGTAGCCCCAGCACCAGTCTCTCCAGTTGAGGAACCAGTCGTGAGGGAAAGAGGACTAGTAAAAGGGATAGAAAGGAGAGGAAGAGGACAAGCCACACCCACCAGGGGTGGAGCTCAAGCAGTTGTGGGTTAGGCGAATGAGAGGGCAACATCCCCTCCTCTACCCAGGATTATTTTTAGGAGAGAAAAGGAGAGAGGAGCAGGAGATGGAGCCCAAAGTGGTGGTACATGTTGGGGTTATAGCTCTACCTCCCATATCTGTGGTGGTAATTCAACAAGTGTTGGCTTTTTTGAGTAGGTTAGCTGGGACTAGAGCTACCCTACTGTTGCTATGGCTCCTAGAATGGATGAGACTTCGAGCATGAATGTTTTTTCTCATCCAATTTTGGGTTCTGTGATGACTAGTACTGAACATAACCTGCTGATTAAATTTTTAAAGATGAAACCTCTTACATTTCAGGGTATAAAATCTGAGGATACTTTTGTGTTTATTATTGATTGCTATGAGAGGCTGCACAAGATAGGTATTGTGAAGCAACATGGGGTTGAGTTTGTGACCTTTCTTCTGTAGAAGGATGCTAAACAGTAGTGGAAAGCATATGTTGAGTTTCGGACACATATTTTGCCTCCTTTGACTTAGGAGCAGTTTCATGCTCTATTTTTGGATAAGTATGTACCTCGTACCCTCCGTGATCACAAGAAAGATAAGTTCTTTACTTTGGAGCAGGGTGATATGTCAGTTGCAACTTATGAGGCTAAGTTTTATGCCTTGTCTCATTATGTCACTTCGCTATTGACTATGGAGGAAGAAAGGATTTGTCTCTTTGTTAAGTGTTTGAACTAGGACCTTCAGGTGCTGACTATACAAATGACTTCTGCGGGAAAGGGGTTTAATGATATGTCAGATTATGTGAAGATGTTGGAAGGTATGGCGCAGGCCTTTTCAGCTCGCCCTATTCAGTCAGCTATGTCAGCTTCTACTGTGATACCGACTAAAGGACCTTCTTATACTCAAGTTGTTATAGGCCAAGGGGCTTCTTATTCTTCTGCCAGTCGGTCTTCTCTGGAGCATGGGTGTTATCGTTATGGTGATGTTGGTCTTTATAAGAGGAAGTGTTTGGTGAGACAGGTGAATGGTAAGACATCGCAACAGGCTCAGGCAGGTGATCGTGGTAATAGTGGTACAGGAGCGTAGCTGGGTAGAGAGTTAGCTCTGATTGATGATCGGGCCTATTGTTATGTATTTCTGAGAAAGATTGATACTGAGGCTTTTGATGCAGTGATCACATATACTTATTTTTCTGTGACCGGATGGCTTCTGTCTTATTTGATCTGGGGTCCACTTATTCTTATGTGTCTGTTCAGTTTGTTATAGTTCTGAGTCTGGTTTGTGATATTCTTGACTATCATATACATGTGTCTACTCCGGTTGGGAAGTCTGTGGTAGTTACCCATATTTATCTGTCTTGTCCTATTTTGTTTGTATGTTTTTAGACTTAGGTAGACTTAATTATCTTGGATATGTTGGACTTTGATATAATCTTGGGTATAACCTTGTTATCTCCGTATCATGCTATTTTAAATTGTAATGCTAAAACGGTGACTCTAGCTATACCTGGGATGGAGGAACTAGAGTGAGAGGGAGTGTATAAGGCCAAACCGATAAGAATGATATCATATGTTTGGGCTAGAATGCTAGTTGGGAAGGGGTGTTCAATATTTTTAGCTTATCTTTGAGATCCTGGTGCGAGGTCCCCTTCTATTCAGTCAGTTTTGGTAGTTTCTGAGTTCCAGGATGTGTTCCCTTTAGATTTATCGGGTATGCCTCCGAATAGGGATATTGACTTCTATATTGACTTAGAGCCGGGTACTCGCCCTATATCTATTCCACCATATCGAATGGCTCCTACAAAGCTGAGGAAACTCAAGGCTCAGTTATAGGAACTGCATCATAAGGGTTTTATTCGTCCAAGTGCTTTGCCTTGGGGCACTCCAGTTCTTTTTGTTAAGAAAAATAATGTTAGCATGAGGATGTTCATAGACTATAGGCAGTTGAATAAGTTCACCATCTGAAATAAATATCCTTTGCCTCATATAGATGACTTGTTTGATTAGCTACATGGTGCAACAGTCTTCTCAAAGATTGATTTGCGGTCGGGTTACCATAAGTTGAAGATTAGATCGGAGGATATTCCAAAGACGACTTTTAGAACTTGGTATGGCCATTACGAGTTTCTAGTAATGTTTTTTGGATTGAATAATGCACCTGCAAGTTTCTTGAGTTTGATGAATGGCATCTTTAAACCTTTTTTGGATTTTTTTTGTTATTATATTCATTGATGATAGTCTTGTGTGCTCCAATACTAAGGAAGAGCATGCATGCCATCTCTGTATAGTTTTGGGAATTCTGAGGGAAAAGCAGTTGTTTACTAAGTTCTCTAAATATGAATTCTGGCTATCTTTTGTTGCCTTCTTGGAGCACGTGGTTATGGAGAAGGAAGTGATGGTGGGCGCTCAAAAAATTAAAGCAGTTATGGGTTGGATTTGGCCTAGTTCAGTGAATGAGGTAAGAGTTTTGTGCTTCTTACCAATTATTATCGTAGGTTCGTCAAGAACTTTGCATCAATTACAACTTATTTGACAAGGTTGACTCAAAATGAGGTGTTGTTTGTTTGGTCAGACCAGTGTGAAGAGAGCTTCCAAAGGCTCAAGAAACTTTTGACTATAACACCTATTCTTTCGCTACCGGTTGAAGGTAAAGATTTCATTATGTTTTGTGATGCTTCACTTTTGGGTTTGGGTGCTGTGTTGATTCATGATAAGAATATAATTGCATATGCTTTGAGGCAGTTGAAGCCTCATGAGAGGAATTACCCAACCCATGATTTGGAGTTGGAAGCGGTAGTCTTTGCTTTGAAAATTTGGAGACACTATCTCTATGGAGTCAAGTGTGAGGTCTTCACTAACCATCATAGTTTGTAACATGTGTTTACTCAAAGGGATTTGAATCTAAGGCAGAGACGCTGGATGGAATTATTAAAGGACTATAATGTGACCATTTAGTATCATCCAGGTAAGGCTAATGTGGTGGCAGACGCATTGAGCTAAAAGGTCGTAAGTATGGGCAACTTGTCATTCTTGAGAGTGTCCATAAGACTATTACCTAGAGATTTTCAGACTCTAGCATCCTTGAGCATGTAGTTTGGGGTCTCGGACAAGGGTGGAATACTAGCTAGTGTTGAGGTAAAATCAGCCTTTATAGAGTAGATTAAGGCCAAGTAGTTCAAAAATAAGAAGTTAAAGGCACTTTGGAACAAGATAGTGAGAAGGAAGGGGGCGAACGCCACCCTTGATGCTGGAGGGGTGTTGTGGGTTAGAGGAAGGCTATACATTCCTCGAGTTGGTGACTTGATTGGTGATATACTTTCAGAGGCTCATGGTTCACATTATTCTATTCATCCAGGCATGATACGGGTGGGACAAACTATCCAACAAGTACACGACCTTTCACACGAAGCCAAGCTCGGGAATTACAAAAACTCCAAGCCTTGTTCATGCAAATGGCCGTGTGTGAGTTGGTGACTGATCCACCTAAGGATTTAAATGTTTTTAAGTGTTAAGATGGACCTTGAAGTGTAATAAGCTTACACTCCAAGGCCGGCCCCCATGACAAGGACAAGCTGGTCATTTTGCCTCATTTTGTCTTGTAATATAAATAGAACATATTAGGGTTATTTGGGTAGTTCTTCCATTATTATTTTGAAACACAAGACTTGTAATATTTTGGGTTCTCTCTCTATCTAAACCAGCCCACAAAAAGAGGGATACTTGTGTTGTATCTTGGCTAGAAACAAGGATCTTGAGGTCATAGAGTTCCTCTTGGTCCAAGTAAGAACTTGGTGTTAATATTCAATAGTCTTAGGGTCCTCTGTTGTTGTTAGGGTTCTTAGACTCTTGAATCTTTTATGTCAAGTTACTATCTTTTTGTGATCTTGTTAATGTTGTTTTTGTAATCTTGAAGTCTAGTGAAGTAGTGTGGGGCTCTTTCGATTCACTAGCACTTGTTGAAACTTGTTGATCTTGTGTTGGTTTGTTGATTTCGCGGCTGGTTGTTGGAAACTTGTGTGTTGTGGAGTCAAAAACAAAATCTGTCCATCTTGTTGTCTTGACCGAAATTGGTGCTTGTGTGTTTAGATCTAGGTGATATTTTACTTTTTTAGTGTGTTTCTAGTGTTGGTTTCTTTCTCACAAACACTAAAGGTGTCTAGATCTAAAGTTGAGCTTATAATATTGACCATTGTTGTGGTGGCTTGAACTTGGACCGTAGGTTGTACCTTGTTGATGACCATTGGTGGCTTTTGTGTCATGTTCTTGAAGGTTGTTGTGGTGTTCATCTTGTTCTTCATCTATTCTTACAACTTAAGACAACAAAGTATAAAATAGATCCAAAAGGTTGTAAGACAAAAGTTATAAAGTTGTTGATGAGAAGACTTGCACACATCACTTCCTAGACTTGACAAATCTTACCTTTTTGAGTTTGAAAAATTGAAAAAGAGTACAAGACTTTACCTTCCCTCCAAAACCATTGTCATACAATACAAGTTGTGTGAATCTTGAAATTTTAGATTTGTGACAAAAAAAATAAAAATAAAAATTGTGTGGGCCCAAGACCAATTACATGCTGCCACGTCACTAATAAGCTCAAATTTTGATACTCTTTTCCTAGTTTCTAATGGTTGATTCTTGGTTTCCTTACTTGGTTCTAGAACTAATTAACCAACTAGTACATTCCTACTAGGTTGTCAATTAGTCCTTTGAATCCGTTGTTTGTGTCAATGATTACTTGGGTGCTTTTTATCTTTTGAATACGTTGTTACTTCTTGGTTCTAGTCCGACGAGAATTCTTTGAGTCTTCAAACAAAAATCCACTCCGGATAAGAGCTTACTCATACCTTAAAGGATTCACGGGTTACTAGCCAATCTACAACACTTAAGGAACTCAATTGTGAGGTGATTCAAAGAGTGTCATACATTTGCAATGGAAGGGACCACGTCCCAAAATATGGATACTAATGCTCTTGAATCCATGAGGGTCACTCTTGCGGCCGTTACCCGAACACTTGAAAGGTTGAATACGGAATTTGGGGCTGTGAGGGGGGATTTGGCAGCAATAAAGGGAGAAATGTCGACTATTAGTGGGAGATTAGAACAAGTGGAGAGTCAAAGGAACTCTCACCCTTCTACTCCTCTACATGTTTCTACCAATGGGCATGATAGAACTTCCTCCGCAACCATCACTCCCGAAATATTGCACCAAATGCTAAATACATCTGAAGCTCCACTAAATGCCGCAAGCCAAACCACTCCTTTCCTTCCAAACCATGACCCCACTAGACCAATACAAATTCAAACTCCTCAATTCCCACAAGAGGGATTTGGACGTCAAGTACCTTCGCCAAATCCGAATCCTCCATTCCAAGCTCCATTAAACCAAAGACCACCACCTCCACAAAATCCAATTCCTCCAAATCAAGTCCAAAATGCCCAAAACCGTCCAGCCCACTTTGAGGAATATGGTAGAGAGGAATATGAAGGATATGGAGCCTTTGATGATGCTTACATGAGGGAGAAGGAGATGAGAGGGGGTCATGGAGATCCAAGGAGATACCGATGGTATGGAGAAAGGGGAAACCGACACCAAGAGAGAGATGTAGGCATCAACACCATCAAGTTGAGCCTACCCCTCTTTAAAGGTGAAAGTGACCCCGAGGCCTACTTAGCTTGGGAATCGGCTTGTGACAAAGTTTTCCAAGTTAATGATATCTCAGAAGAAAAGAAAGGTTGCTATGCTATAGCTCATTTTGAGGGTTATGCTAACACTTGGTGGGAGTACGTCAAGCGGGTTGGTAATGAATTAGTTGATGGGTAGCCACCACCTTGGTTTTGGTTGAGGTACTTGATGAGACAACGGTACCTTCCCGAGAGATATTGCCATGAGTTGCTTGCTAGATTGTACAACTTGCGTCAAGGTAACAAGAGTGTGATGGCGTATTTTGATGAGTTTCAACAACTCATATTGAAAATTGATCATCGTGGGGAATAAATCAGTCATGACGTCATCCGGTTCAAGTGTGGGTTGAACAAAGAGATCTCCACTCATTTAACACTTCACATGTTTGATACCGTTGATTGTTCAAGGAAGAACGATGGGTAAATTGGTATCTGTTGTAACATCCCTCTTGGTCATTATGTAAAAGTCTTATATGCCAAATTTTGTGTCTAAATTCCTTCCGATTTGGAAGTTACAAATTTCAGACTAGGCTAGTTTTGCTTTGTTTTGGGTGAGGGGTAGTCCTGGAACATCTGGGAATAATTTAGGCTGGATTGGAAGGAATGACATTTATTTCTAGTTAACAAAGGCGATAAGGAAACCATAGGATTTTTTGGAGAGGAATTTGGGTTAATAGAACTCCCGAAATTGACCTTAGCATAAAGGGCATTGTTAGGAATGTCCAGGGATGAAGGTGTGTTGTAAAAAGAAGGATTTTTGGGTGAATACAAACATTCTATCCCGTTGATACCACTATAGCAGGTGACACACTTCTATAGCGGTGACCGCTATAGCGGAATAATTACCTCTATAGCGGTGGTTAAAAGCCATCAAGGCCGGTATAGCAGTGGTCTACCACTATAGCGGTATCACTATAGCAGAAAAAACCATAGATTAAAGGGTAAAAAACACCAAAAAGTTTATTATTTTATAAACTCATTTTGAGGTAAGAGGAGGGCAATTTAGGGCAAAAATCACCGATTTACCTCCGTTTAACTTCATTAAGGTAAGGAATTCACTCCCTTTAACTTGTAATTACTTCTTGATCCTTATAAGGCATAAGTTACGAAATTTGGGGAGGGTTTTAGGGCAGATTTTGGTATGTTTTACTAGTGCAAGGGTGAAATTGAGCCTTAGGTTAATGGGTTTTGTTTATTAACCATGAAATTGGCCTCACATTTCATTAATTCACCATTCATTCCATGAAATTGGTAATTTTAGGTGAATTATGGGGAGATAGCCCTAGAACGGTTAAGGAATGATTATGAACTAACCTTAGGGGGTTGAGGTGGCTCATAACCCTCACATGTTAGGTCATTTCATTAATGCAATTTTGCATGCATATTTTAAATCACGAGCAAGCGGAAAGGGTATGGAAGGGCAAAGCTCAGGCTTAGAGTTGGGCAATCTTGGTTCGAGGTAGGTGATGGGGTGTATTTAAACTATTTTATATTATGTGTGCATATTAACTAATCTTTAATGTGATTTGTTAATCCGTGTGGTGTGCTTGGTCATTAAAATCCGTGTGGTGTGCTTGGTCATTGAAATGCTTACTTGTTTTATGACTTGGCCTTTTATATTGTATATTGTGGAGTATTTCGGCATCTGAGGCATTCTCACCTGTTATTCAAATTAAGGGTTATAAACATTCATGTCTGGGTTTAGTGCATGAATGGTAATTGTCCCCTGCAGGTCATAGCTAGAGGGTGGGTATATAACCCTTAGCATGTATGTACGGGTTTTCAAGGTATATATTAGTATGTCGGTTCCTTCATGAAACTAGAGCTTTTATATTGTTGTGTTTGTCCTTATTTGGTTGTCTTCGAATGAGTTGCATATTATTGCCTAAATGATACTTTTTGACTTGTTGGCTTCTCTCTTGCGTTCTACTTGTACATATATGTTGTATGTTTGATGTTTAAGCATGTGTTAGCTAATGGTACTGCATTTTGGTTAAACATCCATATTTCCATCTTGGATTATTCAAATGATCCTGCCAGTACAGTATTGTTTATTTGTGTACTGATACTATACCTGCATTTAGTGCTGTGAGTGCAGCACATATTCCAATAGATTCATCAAGACCTTGCTTGTGAATTCAGCAGTCGATTCTGGATTTCAGGGTTACCATGAGATCTCTTTATTTAGACAATGTCCTTTGTTTGGACCTGTTACTTTTATTTCATTTTTGGGGTTGCATCCCCTCTTTTGATATTCTTAGATGTTTTGGTATAGATTTTGGGTCCTAGGGTTGTTATGTTTAAGTACAATATTTCCACTTCAGTTGTACTTACATGTTTATGCTAGTTGGATTATTATTGCCGAATTAGTTAGCTTACTCTCATTTAAGTTTGAACCTTACGATGCCGATTAGGTTTATTGGTTCTCCCCCCGGGTGAGCAGTTTGGGTGCCACTCACGACAGGTTTAGAATTTGAGAAGAGAAATCTAGTTGATGATAACCAGGGTAAGCTTGAAACCATTCAAAGAAATTATTTTGTTTTTTGGACAGAGTTTAAAAACTAATAATAATTTTTTTGAAGACACTTTCTTTTATCATTTTGAAAATTCTTAAAAAAACCAAATTCTTTTAAAGTGTTTCTTGAAGAGTAAAACTCTGCCTTGAATTTTTCTTTATCAATTTAAAAATCTTTTTTCAAAACCAATTGTTCTTCAGCTAATGGTGAATAAGTGGGAGATTAGGGTTGCTCAAAATTGACTTCAATAGAGGAAGGAGTTTCCATAAAGTACTTGGCTTGTGGGATCCTAGATTTGAAGTTAATCACCTCAATTCAAGAAGAAAATGAAGAAACTAGGTGTCTTGTAGTATGTATCTGATAACGTACAAATACACCTCCACAAAAGTGGTGTAGATGGTCGTTTGCAATATAATTACCAAACTGGAGAGTCAAAGTCGATCCCACAGGGCATGGAGTTATAGTTTTAACCCAAAAAGTGCATCAATTCGCCAGTTGTTTGCATACTTTAAATAGAAACAAGTAAGTAAATGGGTTTTTTTTGTCAAGAACACCTTGAAAATGATTTGTCAATACAATTATCAATTTGGAATGAGCTATCAACACAAATATAGTTTATCAAATTGAATCAAGTAATTAAAGGTTTTGGGGATGTGTTAATATAAACCTAAGCATTGTATATGTGTGATTAACCCTGCTTCAACAACATTATTCATATGGGTAGGCTAGGTCTTGGTTATTAAGGATAATTTCTCAATCCATCGATAAATTTCATATTGGTTTTCTCAAACCCCTATGTGTATGCAATTCGAATCAATCTACGACCTCAAATTAGCCAATCTATCTCTCGAACTAGCTATTAAATGAAAGAAATCAAGTCTTTATCAACTAACTCTCCTCACCTTTATCTCTTTTTTCAAGCTAAATAAGGAATCCAAGACTTATTAGAGTTTGCAACCTCTAATCATAAGTTAAAACATGGAGAAATAGCTAAACCCACATCGAATAAATAATTATTGAAGCAAGTAATTAGCACCCAATCACATACTAAGATTCATACATCACACACCCCTAAGAATTGGGGATTTAGTTATACGTAGTTAAGAGAAAAGTAACTATACCTATATTATTATCTAAATCTGCCATAACTTGAATACACATCACTAAATTATATAATCCAAGAGTGGAAATCAAAAATATGTCTTCACCCTATACTTAGATACTTGATTACAAAGTCTCAAAACTAAACACAGAGCTGAATGAGGATTTAGATATCAAAAATCCCATTTAGTAGTGCTATAAATTCTGAGTACTTAATTTACAAAACTGCCACTGCCATCAGTTATGTGATCTATGTTGGGACCGCATACCACTTTTGCAATACGTAAAAGGGTTTCGAGGTTCCCAAAATCTCCTTAAATCCTTGGTTTCTTTAGTGTTCTATCCAATTTAACGATATTATTGGCCTATCACATAATAGTTCTACAATGCACATAACTGCTTATTAGCTTGCACAACTCTTTTTGAGAGGAACTTGAGTTTCTGTCCAATTTAGTGATTGAAACTCCACTTTGTCTATAAGAAGCTCAGTACAGCGATACTTAGTGGAACCTTTGGTGATGAACTTCCTCTTTCTTCTCCTTTTCCATATTTTTGCTTCTTTTGTCCTTTTTTTCTCCTTGGATACTTTTTTTGACTTGAACACCTATATCAAACCAAACTAACATAAGAAACAACTCAAATTGGCATTGAGAACACCAGTTTACTATCAATTGTAGGCTAAATGAGCCACAAATTTCTAGCTCATCAACACCCCAACTTAAACTTTTGCTTGTCCTCAAGCAAATCAACACTTACAACAAAACACAGTGACTACAATTGGTACTTTTTGGGAGCTTGCATACATATATTATTGAAAATCTTGTAGCCCTCTTAACTTTGAAAACCAATGGTACAATCTTCAATGATCAAACACTCATGTCATGACTTACAAGCCTCAAGCATTAACTATTCGTTACCAAACTATGCATGTGCTAAACTATACCAACCAAAGCCTATCAATTTGCTTGATATATGCAATTTAAGTGCCCTCACACAAAGAAAATCCCTTCACTCATCATGCAATAATTTAAACAAACAAGGGACCATAGCAAACTTCTCTCACGCTCTCAAATAAGATCAAGTAAGTGAATTCCATGCCATAGGCTTGCCATATTTTCTATCACACCATATTTTAGAATGCCATGTTGGAGATCTCAAAGGAATTTTGTAGGCTTGTAATGTAGTGAAAGAGTAAGGTAGGATATCATATGGTTATAGAGACTGTAATTTCCTGAAGCACTACATGAGACTTATTAATATATTCTTTTTCAATGCTAACCCAATTTAACATACTTTGAAGCACGAGGTTGCCTTTTTTATAATGTCCCTTGCTTACTTCCTTCTCTTAAGATCTTTAAGTAACACAACTTATTTATTTACACCAAAATATCATTTTTCTTTTTCTTTTTATTTTTCTCTATATTTTTATATACTTCTACCATTTACCCTAAACATTACGAATATAATAGAAGGAAATAATCAATCTCAATTTCATTTCACTTCTACTTACAAGACTAACTCAATCATCAACCCACCCCTAACTTAGGATTTTGGCCTAAGTTATCTCACATTAGTTCTTCAAGGAGGATTTGGTTCAAGAGAGGGTGTTTTGCAAGAATGGGTTATGGATTGTATTGCGGTTGTTCAAGAAAAAGGATAATGAGCACAAAGGGGCAAATCTCAATCACTCATCTCACAGTATATGAAGTTATAATGTCCTTTTTGAAGGGTCGCTTGGTTAAAGGCCTAAGATCGTTTCTCCAACTTCACAACACCTTATATTTAGTGACTGACCAACAAGTCAAGTTCTAGATGGAAACATAACACAAGATCAAACATGATACCTCACCACACATGACACTAAACTACACATTCAAGGCTACATTTTGAAATACCTAATTGGCATAGCTCAATCATTGCACATTTCATAGAAGGTACTCACATAGTCAAACAAAGATGCATGTATTCACAAAAATGAGTATCCAACTATCTTAACTTAACTAACAAAAAAATTCTAACAATGGACACATGTTTGATCAAGAAATCACTTTAAAGATCCATTCATACAAAAATCTCTACAAGAGTACTCTTTGAGTAAAAGCATTTTATTGCAAGAATCTATTACACTAGTTCAACACCAACTAAAGTCAAATCAAACCAACTAGAATTAAAATTTCAAACAAAAAACTCAAAATATAAAATAAAACAAAGGTCACATCATCACACACTATCATATAAAATCAAAAAATGTACTTCTCACATTGCCACATGCAATAATACAAACCCAAAACTAAGAGAATATCTTAATTATACACATCAAACTGAATCACTCCTATCCCCAACTAAAAAGTATTCTTTGTCCTTAATGCATAAAGAAATGAATAAAAGCAATACAAAGATGCGGGTCCCCCTATGACATCTAAGACTGAGGTGGAATCTGTCTCGCTAGTGCATCCATAAGATAGGCTTCAGTGCCTGAATCTGAACAGGGAGGCACCTTGGGAGTAGCATCTAGGGTAGTGTCAATGGCAAATTTATCCACGACAGGTTTGGACCTAGTAAACCCCTCCTTAGTAGTCTCTTTCTAGGACCCCTCAAGTGTAGAGATGAAAACAACATCCTCGAGGTCTTGAAGGTTAGCAAGTAGCTTGTACTATCTCCTCATTAGCCTCTGCCTCCAGTTCTCCAAGCTTTTATTCTCGATCTCTAAAGCATCCTCATCCTCATCTATGCAATTTTTCGAGGCTATTACAACTAGGGGAACTTAAGTAACTGGCCTCACTAGACCAAACTCTATTGGGGGCTAAAAAATAACCTACGGTGGTGAAACCATCAAAGTAGAAAAATTTATGAACTTCAACTGGTCCACATCAACTCTTAAATAAGTGATGTCAGCTTACATACAAGACCAATCCATGCTTCCCAGATCATATTATCCTTGAGGTCATTTTGAGCAACATGGTCAGCCAAAATAGTCAACTGATCACCATAACCGTACAAGTCTCCTTATCTCCCATTTTTCTTCCTGAAAAGGGGCAAGGCAGCCAAATCAACTCAGGAATTTGTACCTCCTACCTAACAGACCTAGTATTATCGAATTATGCAATATTATCTATTTTTATCAAGATCGCATAGGTCAAAGTAGGTTGGCAGGTCTAGTAATAGCTTATGGCCCAAAACTAGCGGATGATTAGCTTGGAGGTAGTGGCACTAAAGAGGAAACTATAGAAATTGAGGTAGCTGGGTATGAGTGGCCTCAAGATTCTATACATCAACTACCGGGGAAGTATCCACCTGAAACTCCTTCATCGTTCTATTCAATTCCATCACATATTCGATTTGGATATTGTGGATGTCATAAATTACAGACCTTTCAATTTATTTATCCCACTTAGGCCTGAATAGGACATTAGCCCATCGGTGAAGCTCTAGGATAAAGAATGGGAATGGAAAGAATGTATGCTCCTATTGCACTCTCTTAGCCATTTTAGTCTAGATAATCATCTTGAGGTTTATCCTGGACTTGCTAGCAATAAAACTAAAGAGCAATGCTTTGGGAGGCCGAATCATAATTCCATTTTGGGAAGGCATAAACTGGTTGGTAAAAAAACCTAGTCACAGACAAGCTTCAATTTTCAAATCCTTATTTTCAATATCTACCCTTAGAGAAATCCATAGAGGTGTGTTAAAACTTAACAAAGGATCTAACCAAGCTCGTGGAGAATCAAAATCATCTTTTAATTACATAGAGTAGTAATGATCATTGATATGCATACAACCAAGCATAGTGTTAATCAAAATCTCCTTTGATGCTCAATAATAGGGTGACATTTAGACTCCAATTTAATTTTATAAGTATAAATACCAGGAGGAATCTTGATAATATCAGCTTTATTCCATCCAATAACCTTAATGAACCTTCTCAACATGGACATGAGAGCTTAAGCTTGCCATTCAAGAAAATTAGAAGCAATAATGATGAGTAAAGTGCTACCGAAGAGGGAGCCTTAAGCTCCAACATAGGTGGTTCTTCAATGGATGGTTTTGTGGGTAGGCTTTCTCTCTTCTTTAGATCAAGATTCAATTTCATTAGGTTTCTTAGAATAAGTACCCAAAATGGTCAAGGTCATGATAATTTTATCATAATCATCAATTCTTCCACATCATAATTAAGCAACACCGAAGCCAATGACACTCCTACATACTCAACCTCTAAGGTGCAAGGCACAACTTCATCTATGGAATCAATTATTGAAATGACTTGTAAGTCACTTGGTTGCTTCATTAACTTATAAACATTAAAGGTGACTTCCTCATCATTGATTCTAAATACTAACTCCCCACTTTCAACATCAACTAATGCTCTTCTAGTAGCAAAGAAAGCTCTATCAAGAACAATGGGCACTTCATAATCATTCTCACAATCTAGAATGACAAAATCCGTGAGAAAAATAAACCTGTCAACCTTAACCAAAATATCATACAAGATTTTGACTGGTCTTTTGATGGACTAGTCGGGCATAAGTAACCTTATTGTTGTGGGTTTTAGAACCCCTAGTCCCAATTTTATAAATATTACAAAGGGAATTAAGTTAATACTTGCCCCCAAATCACACAAAGCTTTTGCGAATTGATACATCCCAATGGTGTAAAGGATAGTGAATGCTTCAAGATCCTTTTTCAACCAAGTTACTTGATATTATCACACTTCAATGATGTGACACTTTAATGGTTTTAAAATCAATACTTCTATTCTTTGTAACTAAGTCTTTCATGAACTTAGCATACCAGACATTTAGTTTAATGCATGCACCAAAGGGATATTTATGGAGAGGTTCTTGAACATTGATAGAAATTTCTTGAATTGAGTATCCTTATCCTTCTTCTTCAACCTTTGAGTGAATGAAGGAGGAATTTTTGGCATAGGCTTGGGAATGGAAGGAATCTCATCCTTCTTGCATTTTAAACATCAGAAACCCTTTGAGGCTCATCCATTTTAACATCATCATAAACCACCACTGGTGTCTCCACTTTCATCCCATTGTCCTTTGACTCCTTGTCGTTTAGCTTTGAAGTATCACCAACCTCTAACGACATATTCTCATGCTTGTGCTTTATAGTTGTTGGCTCAATATTCCCATATTTATTAAGAGACTCATCCTCCTCTACTAACTCATAACCAAGTATGTTTATTCTTTGAGTGATAATGGCCATGCAATGGGCATTTTAATTTTTAGGATTTGTCACTGTATCATTTGGAAGTGGCCCCTGTTGCCTTGGGTTTTGAGCCAATGATAGTTGGCGAAGTTGAGCCTCAAGGTGTTTGATTGACACTGAGTAGGATGTCATTATTTGGTTCAAAGTTGAGAAGACACTTTTCATATCTTTGAAAAACTTGTCCATACCTTTAACCCAATTCAAAATACGGGAAAGCATATCCTCCATTCTATAAATCACGGGATCGATAACAACTTCTTTAGCCTTTGGCCTATAATATGGAGGAATGTAGTGATATCTCTCATTGTCTCTGTCTCTCCAATCTCTTTTTTGATCATGTCAGTCCCTAAAATAGTCTCGCCTACTTTTTTTCTCTATCTTATCCCTCCAATCATGATCTATATCCTTATTCCAACCTTGGTTTCCATTTTGCCTTTAGCAGGTCGGTTGAGAACCCCTCACTTGATTTGTCAATAATTGGACTTCTTCTCCATATAAAACATTGAACTCATCAAACTCATATGGCTGGCTCCCTTTGCTTGCAATAGCAATCAGACTTTTAGAGCCGAACTCATAGCATGTTTAGTAAAAAGACCTATCTGGGTCATCAACTTAGCCATAGTTTCATCTCTCTCCTTATCTCTCTTATATTGCTCTTAGGCACTCGGGGAGAAGGAGGGAGCACCCACTTCACCTCGGCCTTTCAAGTGTACCAAACATGATTTGTCTTTATCATTCGATCAAGTAAGCAGTAGCCATGCCAAAAGGTTTGATTCATCATGGAGCCATTTGCTAGATTATCCACCACAAACTTATTGACCGCATTCAAGGAACGATAGAAACTTTGCAATAAGACATTGTATGGAAGGCCATGTGTAAGCTATTGAAGCAACTTTAAATGCAATCATACTTCATGGAGAGGTTCATTAGGAACTCTTTAAATATTTGTGATCTCATCCAGGAGTTGGAACATCCAAGATGGTGGGAAGAATCGATCAAGGAAAGTTTCTGTGAGTTCATCCTATAAGGTAATAGAGCCCTTGGATAATTGTCCAAGCTATGTGGTTGCTTCTCCTATTAAGGAGAATTGAAAAAGCCACAATTGGATGGATTCTTGTGAGGTGTTTGCAATGATGAAGGGGTTACAAACTTCCACCAAATTTTTGAGTTGGGTATTGGAATCTTCATGTACTTGACCCCCAAACAACCCGTTCATTTTTATGAAGTGGATCGTGGTGCTCTTGACATGGAAAATGGAATTCATTGTTGTGGGTGGTAGGTGAATGACACTTGTTAATCTAGGTGCACCCACATAATCTTCTTCCTCATCAAGGTGTCCCTCATAGCTAGTGGTTTCATTACTGTGAAGACTTATATTATCACTTGAGATAAAGATAAAAGACAAACAAAAGTAAATTGAAATAGTATGCATTGCAAAGGTGAATTAAAACACTACGAATGGGAAATCTACAATCTATTCCCCGTCAACAGCGCCACTTTTGACAACGTCTAAATACACCTCCATAAAAGTGGTGTAATGGTCACTTACAATATAATAACCCAACTAGAGAGTCAGGGTCAATTCTACAGGAAGTAGAGTTATAGTTTTAACCCAATGAGTGTGTTAATTTGCTAGTTATTTGCATACTAAATAGAAATAAGTAGATGTGTGGGGGGGGGGGGGTTGTGAAGTACACCTTTGGAATGAGTTATCAACCAAAATCTAGTTTATCAAGTTGAATCAAGTAACTTAAGGTCTTAGGGATGTGTTAGTAAAAGGGTAAAATTGGAATTTTAGTAGAAAATTACTTTACCCATAGTTTAAGGTTTCAAATCTAAAATCCAATTAAAAATGGAGTTGAAATCGAATTTGAAATCATTGAAATTATCACTTTTACACTTAACCAAGAAACCCCTAAAATCTCAAGTTAAAATCCATGTGTTGAAGATGATTTCACAATATAATCAATGGATAATAATAGTGAAAATGGGTTTACAACTGAAATTGAGTCCTTTATACAGTTTCGGTGAATAGGGCTTTGTGATCGTGGCATTGTCCAAGCAATCGTGAGGGTCAACATTCACCTTCTCAAAGTGGATCTTCAATATCATGGTAATGGGCCACACGATCGTGATGCAAAAGAAGGTTACCATTAGCGATCATAACTTCTTTCGGGATGCCTTGACAAGATTACTACATTCTTAGCAACCTCTTTTCTTGGTGATGCTTGGATCGACGAGAAGCTTTGGACTTAGAGGTTGTAATAGGAGGAAGAGGTTTCTTTGGTGCCATATCTGCATTATCAATCAAGTAGGTTCCAGGCACAAGGTTAGTACCAAAAAGAAAAAACAATTATATTGGAAAGGGCATCACATTCCCCTTCTGTGTATTGTAAAAGAGTTATGCGAGTAGGTCAGGCCATCTCTAAAGGAGATAGAAAGATGGCTTGACAAAAGGCGATATATGCAATTTGGATGACCCTCTTTTCACATTACCAAATAGTTATGTGAGACCGATTGAGCCTGTAAACTTACCATGGTTTAAACCCAAAGTAACTGTTTATTTTGGCGGTAGGATTCTCTTTTTAAGCATCACCAATGAGTTATGCGAGCCCGACTGAGATTGCAAAACTCAACATTTAAAAATCCTCTCACACTGTTAACTAATATGACTCAGGGCACCCTTGTGCATATCACCATCAGGTTATGTGTATCACAAGAGGACGTCGAGTAATCGCCAAAAGGCATCATCTTCCCTAAGTACAAACCATAATTATATGGCCAACAATGGTGATTTCGTATATAAGCAGAGCACTCAGACTTTCCCTAGAATTTCTTTGTCACCCAATAAGTAGCCATTACACAAAAATTCTACTTCATTAACTAATCAACATTCAACATCAAACTTCTCAATTTTTTTATTTCAAAATAATAAAATGTACGCCAGTTCTCATTTTTGATGCACTGACATTTAATGACACATTTGATGTCTTTAACCATGAGTTATTGTAGTTCTTATTTAATTTTTGTTTGATTTGATTGTGTTTGTGTTACATGTGAATGGATACAGGCCAAGGATGTAAAAGGGTTGAAATTTGCTGAAAGTGATGACATGACGAGTTGTGGAACATCCCATGAATAATGGGATGAACCGTAGGGTAAAGTTAAATGAATAATCTAGAAGACGGTAAAGAGACTGATGAGCCATCATTCACTCGACGAGCCAACAAATGAGCCATGGAGCGAAAGAAATGAATATGGCTAAGTATCATCACCCAAGTCTTAGGTTAGAAACAGTGAACAACTAAGACTAGAGCAAGATGGCGACTTGCCCGATGAGCCATCACTCAGGAGAATAACGTGGAATCATCCGTAGTATGCGACATAACTCAGTTTCCCAGTCCATTTAGGATATGATTTTTCTTACAAACTATAAATATTTTTTATTAGCTTTTATTTCAGACACTTCACATTTTGGAAAGAAAAAGAGGCGACAATACTCTTTTTCATTTAGTTCTTGCTATTTCGTGATTCTAACAATACAATTTTAGATTATCTTGATTACATTCTCGTAATTAATTACTATGATGATGAATTATCATACTGGTTTTATTTTTAAAGTCATGAATAGCTAAACCCCACAACTAGGGTTGTGACAACCATGGTGAATTAACACGCTTATGGTTATGAAATATGAGTTCCGACTGATGTTCATGTGTATATTACTAGTTTCTTTGTCTTGATTATATTCTAATGGTTGCAAACATTAGAACTTTGTTAAAGTCGAAGATTGCTTGAAAAAAGATTTTAAGGCTAGAAAAAGGAACTAGTGACAGATATTTGTGGCTTCCAACCCTCGTCTAATGGTTAAGGATGGAATTAGGTTAACCAACTTAAGGCAATTATCATAATGATTATTGTATTCACTCCTAGACTGATAGGATTTGAGTGATAACTATCTGAGTAGGTTGAGAAAGACTTAGGTAAAGTAGAATGAGCGATAGTTTTGCGTTCATAACATTAGAATGAACTACTATTAACAATGACTGGGTCATGTTACGACACCATGGGGAACACAAACCTAGTCTCACTACTGAATTATAATCTTAGAACATTTTCACTCTATTCTTTACATTAATTACTGGGATATTATTTTACATGAAACCCCCATTGCAAAATAACTGGCTATTAGTTGAATAACCACATTAAACTTATTTCTCACCTTATTCTCTGTGGGATTCGATCCCAACCTTATTGGGTTCTATATTGAAACAATGACCACTTTATACTTCTTATTGAGGTGTAATTTGGGAGTATCAATGTGCACAAATCTCCAAATCCCAGTCAAAGTCATGATAAACCTAATTTCTATACCCCCAAAAACCGTAAATTAGTATTCATAATTATGAACAAGGGCATACAAAATTAGTACAAGTAAGCCAATTTTCTAGCATAATTTTGACAATCCTAATAGACACAAATTAGAAGTAATAAATGATGAACTTAACAATTAAATGAGGACTCAAGCAAACTACAATGACTGAAAACTAGAAATCTCCATTTTTCGATGAGAGTGTGTGTGTGTGTGGAGTGACAATGATTATACAAAGAAAAATAAAAGTTTGATTAAGAGTAAAAGTGTGGGTATAAAAGTGATTGAAACACTTAGAAGGGTTAATGAAGGGAGATGAAAAGTTTTGACTTTAGAAATACCCTTATTAAATTCTCAAAATAAATTGAACCTGGATAACCCAGTTATGAGAGCCTGATTCCAATCACATAACTATACGGTGGGCTGTAAAACTAGGTTATGCAATGAAAACCCAATTCCCATTGCTCAATTACTCTGTGACACACTATCGGTTTATGTGATACACTTATGCAATTAAAAGAGTGCAATGCAATTTGCAGAAGTGGCATGCCTTGGAGCTTTTGACTATCAACTTATTGTCTCTTTTTGTAATCTACTTTTGTGATTACAAAGATGCAAAGCGATATGCATAATAACCAAACCTTAGGATTTTAATTGCCAAAGGGTTACTCGACCACATTATGCCACCCCCAACTTTTCACACACATACAAAACTCAACAAATATTATCAAATAATAGAAATTAGAACTTGGGTTTCCTCCCAAGAAGTGCCTTAGTTAACGTTGTGCCACAACACAGGCATGGGGTTTTCAAGCATCGTCGAGGTAGAACACCTTAATTATTTCAACTCTTGGTGCAACTCAAAAATAATGTTTCAAGCGTTGGCCATTCACTGTGAACTAAGGCCCATCTCCACCTTTCCTATTCAACAACTCCACTAGGGAAGAAGTGCACCACTTTGAAGGGTCCAAACCACTATAATTTGAGTTTGACTAAGAAGAATTCGAATCTCGAACTGAAAAACAACACTTTTGAACTCTCTTTTGAGGATATGGGCACTATGCCACTACTTTATATGATGCTTGTAGAGAGAGGAACTTTCACACATTCTCAAGAAAAATTCATTAATCTCTTGCATTTATTCCAGTCTAGATTTAAAAGAGTCATCCCATCGCATATTCAATTGCTTCAAGTCCCACAACGCCTTATATTCCAACTCGATGGGGAAGTGGCATGCTTTACCAAAGACAAGTTGATAGTGGTATATGCCAATGGGGTTTTTAATGATCATTTGATTAGCCCATAAGGCATCATCTAATTTTTTTCCCCAATCAGTCTGGTTTGTATTGATGGGCTTAACCAAAATGCACTTGATTTCATGATAAGATACCTTAACGTGTTCGCACGATTGAGGGTGAATCCATAGTTAGCTAGCAAGGCCCTAAATATCCGATTACAAAAATGGGAACCCCCATCACTAATGACAGCACAGGTGTTCCAAGCCGAGTGAATATGGTTTTTTTCAAGAAGTGGGTGATACTCTTTCCATTATTGTCTGGCAATGATACAACTTCAACTCTCTTTATAACACCCCGTACCTTCCCAACCCTACTTGATGATGTTGAACAATGTTTACTTAGGTGTCGAAAGCCACAAGTATGTATTTTGTAATGTTATTTATGAGATAATTGATATTTGCCCTCGTACATGTGATTAGACCTCTGTAGGAGGTGTTTTGTGACTTCGTGGAATATTTGTGGGGTTAAAAACGAGGCTTGGAGGACCTCCAAACAAAGGATATTAAAGGTAAGAAGTAAGTTAAAGAGTAGAACTTGAAGTATCTAACCAAACCCGCAAAGAAAAGTCAAAGAACGAAAATTTAAAAAACAATAAGGGCCAGGCGTGCCAGAGGGCGTGCCAGGCTGCTTGTGCGCACCTTTCAAATGTTGGAAATTTTTGTAAGTCCCAAGGGTGCCCGGGGGCGTACCAGGCCTCTTTTTACCACATTTCTTCTACAACCACTAGACTATACATAGGATAATTGAAATATTGGCATTCCATTTTGATAAGATTATTTGTGGACGAATTTGGCATCCAAATGACGTTTTTACCCTTTTGGTCAAAATAAGCCATATGTGGCTAGAATCACTTGTTTTTGAATTGAGGATATGAAAATGAATCGCGTGAGTGGGAATATTGTCGTAACACGTATGAAATGATTTAAACATGAGAAATTATTGATTTTATTGGATTAAGTGAATTGGGCTCAATAAAGGCCTAAAATAAGAAAAAAAAGAGACTTGGGCCAAATGGGTCAAATGACCCATTCTTCCATTGTCCTTCTAGACATAGCATTAAATGCTATAAAGAGTGGCTAAGGATGAATTGAGGGCTTATATAAAGGGCCAAAAATCTGATTTTTATTCATTACAAACTCTCATGCCTTTTAGACCAAAATACAAGATATTTCTCTCAAACCCTAAGAACCCTAAGTCATCTCTTGGAGCAAGATCATCATTTTTCAAGCTTGGGTAAGTGTTTAATCTTATGGTTTAACATATTATATGTATGAGAAATCATGTAGATCATGTTGGTTATGCTTGGAAGTGTTGAACATGGCACTTTGTGTTTTTGTAAACGATGTGTCATCTATGGAATTTAAACATGAAAGATGACTTGTTGTTTTGATAAAATAGCATGATATGGATGAAATATCAACATGTATGGTGTGATTATGTTATTAAACTTGTTATCTTTTTATAAGTGTAAATTATGGGATTTTGGCCGATATGTGCTATGGAGGTGTATTAAGGTGACTTGATGGATTAATTGTGATATGGTGTGAATGAGAAAGTGTAAAGGAGAAGCTTTGTTGTGAAATGCTATTGGTATGTGATGTTGTGGTCAATGTATGGCATGATTGGGGTATTGTTGGTATGGCAATGCCGTAAATGGTATTGTAGAGAAGGAAATGACATTTTAAAGGCAAACATGTAACTCATTGATGTCATATGCATTTGTAAAGTAGTTGATGGTTAATGTAAAATTCCGTTATGTATTTGTGTTGTAGAGTGAAACATAAGGAAGGAGCGGGACTGTTTTATTCACATCTAAGATTGTATTTTCATATTGAGAATACAAGGTATGTAAGGTTATTCTGTCCGTATTCTTATGCAGCACTTATTATTCACTTAGACATTACACTTGTCCTATCTCGAAATGTGGTAAGAAGGTATCCTATATCAAGTTATCAATTGTCATTATCACATGTTTCCTACTCATTGATCATTTCTGATTCACATGTCTCAAAGTCATTGACTAATGTTCCAAAAGCCCAATGAGGTTGTGTTCCAAAGTTCCAATAATGGTTATGCACATGTATCTTATTCATTGATTATTGTCCAATGGTTCAAATCTTGTTATGTTTCCAATAATGTGGCGACTATCAATATAGAAATCTCTCAAAAGTAAGAAATTAAGTAATTCATATTTGTTGGTTGTAAGAGTACGGGTGGCATCTCTAGAGGCATAAGCCTAGCTCGAGCCGATCCCAAAATTATTGGATCAGGGGCAGTCCTAGAGGCATAAGCCTAGCTCGGACCAATCCTGACAGGTGGCAGCTCTAGAGGGAATAACCTAGCTCGAGCTGAACCTGATATGTTGTTTTATGGGTGGCAGCTCTAGAGGGAATAACCTAGCTTGAGCCGAGCCCGATATTTTGACTTATGGGTGGTAGCTCTAGAGCCATAAGCCTAGCTCGAGCCGATCCCAACATAATGTTATGTTATGTTAAGACCCACTGATCAGTTGGGGCTCGAGTATGATATGATATAAGCGATAAGAAATAAACAATAAAGCGAAGAAAATAATTTATGTAAGTTACATGGTTCCACATATGCAGAACGATGGGTTATTCATATTGACTATTCCCTTACATTTTGATTCTACTGACGTATTTATGACTGTTTTATATGGTCTTACATACTCAGTACATTCTTCGTACTGACCTCCCTTGGGGGGGGGGGCTTACCCTACTTGCTGCAGGCGCAGGTACTAGTAGACCTCCACAATAGGTTGCGGATCTTTTGCGGACTTTTGGTGAGCTCCAGTTGGTTCGGGCCTTTCTGAGTTGCTATGTACATTTCTTTTGGTATTGTATATGTGTATAGAGCAGGGTCTTGTCCCAACTCTAAGTTGGTTATGATTATGCATCTGTAGAGGCTTTGTTGTTGTTGTGGGACCGATGAAGAAAATGTAAGAAACGTATGTTTTGTCTTAATGGCCCCAACGGCCAAGTTTCATAGTTATCATATATTTTCCATGTTTTTTGTTATTGGCATCTTATATCTATTTGTGGTGGTGATGTTTATTGAGTAGCATGCGCATGAGTGTATGAGAATGAAGATTGGTTCTCTCGGGCCTCATCGGCTCCGGGTGCCAGTCCGCCTCAATAGGATTTGGGGCGTGACAAAAGTGGTATCAGAGCCAGGTTGTTCTAAGGGTGTCTACAAAGCCGTGTCTGAGTAGAGTCTTACTTATCGATGTGTTATGCACCATATTTATAAGTAGGAGGCTACAGGACATTTAGGAGTCATTTCTTTCCTTCATTTCTAGATCGTGCAATAAAGCTAGTGTTGTAAGTGAATTGTATCTGACCATTGGAATTGACTTTCATTGATATAGTAACAATGCCGATCACAAGAAGAGGTAGAGGTAAAGGTAAGCAGGTAGATATGCCTGCTGGATAAGGAATGGGTAGATTACCACCTGACCAAGCTAGTCAAGGTGGAGCAAATGTTGAAATTTCATAGCGGTCTTCTTCTACTTTTCCAGCTCCAGAAGAGCCAATTGGTAGAGAAGTATCCACAGAACCACAAATGAACGCCATGGAATAGGATCTAAGAAATACAGTACATATGTTGACACAGCTAGTGGCAGCATAAAGTCAAGGATGAGCTGGTCCAATGACAAATGAGGATGATGCGGCTAGAGTGGCGAGTCGCAGAACACAGGATTTTCTGAAATTGGACCCTCCTATATTCACTGGGTCGGATCCGAAAGCAGATCCACAGGACTTCGTGGATCAAACTCAGAGAGCTCTAGAAGTTATGCACGTGACTGGTGTTGAAACAGTCGAACTTGCGGCATATAGATTGAAGGGTGAAGCAATATTGTGGTATGAACATTGGAAGAAATCTCGGGATATTGGTGAAAATCAACCTAATTGGGAAGACTTTAAAGCGGCTTTCCTTGATCATTACCTTCCCTATAAGATTCGGGAGGCCCATACAGATCAGTTCTTAAATGTCCGACAAGGAAATCTGAGCGTTAGAGAATACAGTTTGCAATTTAATTCCTTGACTCGATATGCTCCACATGTGGTAGCTACAATGACAGACAGAGTCAATCGATACGTGGACAGATTTGAGCCATATTTGGTAAGGGATTGCACTATTGCTGCCTTAAACAAAGATATGGATATAGCGAGGATACAGGCCTTCGCCCAAAAAAAAAAAGATCAAAGACAGAGAAGAAGGGCACATGAATTTGACAGAGGACAGTCCAAAAGGGATAGACCTATGGGACAATCTATGATGTCCCAAGGAGGATCTAGGCCTCGGATGTTTCCCAGACCGCATAGACCATCATTCTCTTATTCCACAGCAGGTGCTCACTCTCAATTTCGAGGGTCTAGAGGTGGTCAGTCCGGGCAGAGTAGTGGAGTTCACGAATCACAGTAGCAGGATTTCCTCATCAGCAGTGTCAGTACTGCGGGCGTATTCATGCAGGTCTATGCCGATTGGGGACAAATGCATGCTTTTGGTGTGGTATGATGGGGCACATGATGAAAGAGTGTCCCCAGAGGAGCATGGGTGGTATAGCAAGACCGACAGGATCGGCTGTTGCATCATCATCATCGGTTCCTTCTTTAGGCTGAGGTGTACAGTCTTTTGGTCATAGTAGAGGTGCCAGAGGAGTAAGCAGTACTAGTGGGGTCCAGAATCGCACTTATGCTTTAGTGGACCGACATAATTCAGAGGTTTCTCCTGATGTCGTCACAGGTACATTATCCATATTTTCATATAATGTATATGCATTGATTGACCTAGGTTCTACATTGTCCTATGTTACTCTATTGATTGTTGCGAAATTTGCAAAGGCACCAGAATTATTAATTAAGTCAATTGAAGTGTCTACACCGGTTGGTGAATATATTATTACAAAGAGAATATATCGTAATTGTGTAGTAACTGTGTATGGTTATAATACACTGGCTGACCTCATCGAACTAGACATGGTGGATTTTGATGTGATAATGGGGATGGATTGGTTGGCTTCTTGTTATGCCACGGTAGATTGCCGGGCCAAAAAGTTGCATTTTTGTTTCCCGCAGGAAAATGTTCTTGAATGGCGGGGTAATGTGGGGGCACCAAGAGGAAGATTTATTTCCTATTTGAATGAAAGGAAAATGATTGCCAAGGGATATATATGTCACTTAGTACGAGTGAAAGATAATGATGTGGAACCACTAACTCTGCAGTTGGTTCCAGTAGTCAATGAATTTCTTGATGTATTTCCAGAGGATCTTCCAGGCTTACCCCCCAGAGCGGGAAGTAGAGTTTGGCATTGATGTGATTCCAGGCACTCAACTTATCTCTATTCCTCTATATAGAATGTCTCCAGCAGAATTGCGTGAATTGAAGGAGTAGTTGAAAGATTTGCTGGACAAGGGCTTCATCAGGCCTAGTATGTCCCCATGGGGTGCACCGATATTATTTGTACGGAATAAAGATGGTACGCTGAGAATGTGCATCGACTATCGACAATTGAATAAAGTAACGATCAAGAACAAATATCCCCTCCCTTGAATTGATGATTTGTTTGATTAGTTATAGGGTGCCAATTGTTTTTCAAAGATTGACTTGAGGTCGGGTTACCATCAAGTTAGAGTTAGGAAAGAAGATGTTATGTCATTTGGACTAACAAATGCACCAGATGTGTTCATTAATTTGATGAATAGGGTGTTTAAGCCATTTCTAGACGTGTTCGTGACGGTATTTATAGATGACATTCTATTTTATTCAAGATCACCAGAGGACCATGCTAATCACTTACGGCAGGTGTTACAGATTCTCCGCGAGCATAAGTTGTATGCAAAGTTCTCTAAGTGTGAGTTTTGGTTAAACTCTATCGCATTCTTGGGTCACATGGTGTTGGATGAAGGAATAAGGATTGAGACACAAAAGAATGAAGCAGTGGAAAAAAAAATTTGCCCATGACCTACGACGCCCACAGAGATTCGTCGTTTCTTGGATTGGCAGGTTATTACAGAAGATTTGTGAAAGGGTTTTCTTTTATTGCCGCACCTTTAACTAAACTAACATACAAGACAATTAAGTTTCAATGGAACGATGCATGTGAGAAAAGTTTTCAAGGGCTGAAAGATAAATTAACTTCTACACCAGTTTTAATATTTCTCGAAGGCACAAAAGGTTATGCAATGTATTGTAATGCTTCCGAGTTTGACCTCAGATATGTGTTAATGCAGCATGGTAAGATAATAGTGTATGCCTCATGACAGTTGCGACCAGTAGGGAGAAACTATCCCACACATGATCTTGAAGTGACAGTTGTGGTATTTGTTTGAAAGATACGACACCACTACTTGTATGGGGTTCATATTAATATATAAATATTGATCATAAGAGGTTGCAATATGTCTTAAAGTAGAGGGACTTAAATCTGAGGTAGGGGAAGTGACTCAAGTTATTCAGAGATTATGATATGATATTGAGATCATAGCCGGGAAAAGCAAATGCGATGGCTGATACGTTAAGTCGCAAAGCACTAGAAAGTACTGATGGTCGGGTCATGGGAAAGCAAGGTATAGTCTACCTTAATTAAACAGTTTGGTACTACATTTACTTAAAACTCCAGATAAAAGAGTTATAACGCAAAATACGACAAAGTCTTCTTTCGTAGAGGTGAAGGAAAAGCAACATGCGAATCCAATTTTTAGTTCGGCTGAAAAAAAAAAAAAATGTACCACAAGGTTCGATGAAGGAATTTGAGTTTATGCAAGAGGGAGCACTTCAATGTCAAGGTAGATCATGTGTATTGGATATAGATGAGCTAAATATTCATCCGAAAGTTACCAAAAGGTATTATGATTTGAAAGACATGTATTGGTGGGGGAATATGAATAAGAACATTACAGAATTTGTAGTTCAATGTCCAAATTGTTAACAAGTCAAAGTAGAGCATCAAAAACCTAGAGGTTATATGCAGTGTCTCAATCTTCCAGTTTGGAAATGGAATATGATTAATATGGATTTTATCACAGGTTTGTTTAGTACATTGTGGAAATTTGATTCGAGATGAATGAGAGTTGACAGGCTTATCAAGTCAGCGCATTTCCTACCAGTCAGGACCACTTATACAGCTGAAGATTATGCAAGGCTGTATGTGAAAGAGATAGTGCAATTACATGGGATTCCAATCTCCATTATACCAGACAGGGGAGCTCAAGTTACTGCACATTTTTGAAAGTCTTTTCAGAAAAGTTTGGAGACCCAAGTGAAGTTGAGTACGACTTTTCATCCTCAGACAGATGGACAAGCAGAATGTACTATCCAAACACTTGAAGATATGCTACGAGCGTGTACCTTGTACTTTAAAGGTAGTTGGGATGACCACCTACCTCTTATTGAATTTGCTTAAAATACTAGCTATCATTCAAGTATCCAAATGGCACCATATGAAGCTTTATATGGAAGGAGGTGTATATCATCAATTGGATGATTTAAAGTGGGTGACACTATTTTACTCAGGACAGATCTTGTTCATCAAGATATAGAGAAAGGTAAGGTGATATAACGACAGTTACAAATGCCCAAAGTCGCCACAAGTCATATGCTGATGTTAGAAGAAGAGGGCTTGAATTCGCCATAGGTGATTGGTTTTTTTTTTTGAAGGTGTCACCAATGAAAGGGGTAATGCGGTTCGAAAAGAAAGAAAAACTGAGTCCACGTTATATAGGCCCATATGAAATTATTAGAAGATTTGGGCAAGTTGTATATGAATTAGCACTACCCCAAGAACTCTCCTCAGTCCACCCAGTGTTTCATGTTTCGATGCTCCAAAAGTGCATAGGGGATCCATCTCGTGTTGTTCCCGTTGAAGATGTCCAAGTTACGGAGGATCTTACTTATGAAGAGGTACCCATTGCTATCTTAGATCGACAAGTAAAGAGATTGAGGAACAAAGATGTAGCATCCGTAAAAGTCCTTTGGAGAAATCAACAAGTAGAGGAGATCACATGGGAAGCAGAAGAAATGATGAAATACAAGTACCCCCATCTATTTCAAATAGAAGAAACAGCTCAAAGTGCGGAAGTGGAGCAATAACAATTAAGTATTCATGAGCCTTGAGTGTTTATGTATATGTATGCTAATATAGAGATGCATTTGTTGTAATTGAAGCGATATCGTTAACATTCGAGGATGAATGTTTCTAAGAGGGGAAGAATGTAAAAACCTGTACCTTCACAACCCTACTTGACTACGTTGAACAATGTTTACTTATGTGTCGAGACCCACAAGTATGTATTTTGTAATGTTATTGATGAGATAATTGATATTGGCCCTCGTACATGTGATTAGACCTTCGTAGGAGGTGTTTTGTAACTTTGTGGAACATTTGTGGGGTTAAAACGAGGCTTGGAGGACCTCCAAACAAAGGATATTAAAGGTAAGAAGTAAGTTAAAGAATAGAACTTGAAGTATCTAACCAAACCCGCAAAGAAAAGTCGAAGAATGAAATTGTTTTTAAAAATAAGGGCCAGGCGCGCCAGAGGGCGTTCCAGGCCGCTTATTGCCCAAATTTTTTGTGCACAGGCATCAAGGTGGTGCATCCAAGGGCGTGCCAGGCTGCTTGTGCGCACCTTTTAAATGTTGGAAATTTTTCTAAGTCCCAAGGGTGCCCGGGGGCGTACCGGGTCGCTTTTTGCCACATTTCTTCTACTACCACGAGCCTATACACGGGATAATTGAAATATTGGCATTCCATTTTGATAAGATTATTTGTGGACGAATTTGGCATCCAAATGACGTTTTTACCCTTTTGGTCAAAATAAGCCATACGTGGCTAGAATCACTTGTTTTTGGATTGAGGATACGAAAATGAATCGCGTGAGTGGGAATATTGTCATAACATGTATGAAATGATTTAAACATGAGAAATTATTGATTTTATTGTATTAAGTGAATTGGGCTCAATAAAGGCCCAAAATAAGGAAAAAAAAGACTTAGGCGAAATGGGTCAAATGACCCATTCTTCCATTGACCTTCTAGACATAGCATTAAATGCTATAAAGAGTGGCTAAGGATGAATTGAGGGCTTATATAAAGGGCCAAAAATCTGATTTTTATTCATTACAAACTCTCATGCCTTTTAGACCAAAATACAAGATATTTCTCTCAAACCCTAAGAACCCTAAGTCATCTCTTGGAGCAAGATCATCATTTTTCAAGCTTGGGTAAGTGTTTAATCTTATGGTTTAACATATTATATGTATGAGAAATCATGTAGATCATGTTGGTTATGCTTGGAAGTGTTGAACATGGCACTTTGTGTTTTTGTAAACGATGTGTCATCTATGGAATTTAAACATGAAAGATGACTTGTTGTTTTGATAAAAGAGCATGATATGGATGAAATATCAACATGTATGGTGTGATTATGTTATTAAACTTGTTATTTTTTTATAAGTGTAAATTATGGGATTTTGGACGATATGTGCTATGAGGTGTATTAAGGTGACTTGATGGATTAATTGTGATATGGTGTGAATGAGAAAGTGTAAAGGAGAAGCTTTGTTGTGAAATGCTATTGGTATGTGATGTTGTGGTCAATGTATGGCATGATTGGGGTATTGTTGGTATGGCAATGCCGTAAATGGTACTGTAGAGAAGGAAATGACATTTTAAAGGTAAACATGTAACTCATTGACGTCATATGCATTTGTAAGGTAGTTGATGGTTAATGTAAAATTCCGTTATGTATTTGTGTTGTAGAGTGAAACATAAGGAAGGAGCTGGACTATTGTATTCACATCTAAGATTGTATATTCATATTGAGAATACAAGGTATGTAAGGTTATTCTGTCCGTATTCTTCTGCAGCACATAGTATTCACTTTGACATTACACTTGTCCTATCCCGAAATATGGTAAGAAGATATCCTATATCCGTTTATCAATTGTCATTATCACATGTTTACTACTCATTGATCATTTTTGATTCACATGTCTCAAAGTCATAGACTAATGTTCCAAAAGCCCAATGAGGTTGTGTTCCAAAGTTCCAATAGTGGTTATGCACATGTATCTTATTCATTGATTATTGTCCAATGGTTCCAATCATGTTATGTTTCCAATAATGTTGCGACTATCAATATAGAAATCTCTCAAAAGTAAGAAATTAAGTAATTCATATTTGTTTGTGGTAAGAGTACGGGTGGCAGCTCTAGAGGCATAATCCTAGCTCGGACAAATACTGACAGGTGGCAGCTCTAGAGGGAATAACCTATCTCAAACCAAACCTGATATGTTGGTTTATGGGTGGCAGCTCTAGAGGGAATAATCTAGCTCGAGCCGAGCCCGATATCTTGACTTATGGGTGGTAGCTCCAGAGGCATAAGCCTAGCTCGAGCCGATCCCAACATAATGTTATGTTATGTTAAGACCCACTGATCAGTTGGGGACCGGGTACGATATGATATAAGCGATAAAAAATAAACAATAATGCGAAGAAAATAATTTATGTAAGTTACACGGTTCCACATATGCAGATCGATGGGTTATTCATATTGACTATTCCCTTATATTTTGATTCTACTGACGTATTTATGACTGTTTTATATGGCCTTACATACTCAGTACATTCTTCGTACTGACCTCCCTTGGGGGGGGGGGATTACCCTACTTGCTGCAGGCGCAGGTACTAGTAGACCTCCACAGTAAGTTGCGAATCTTTTGCGAACTTTTGGTGAGCTCCAGTTGGTTTGGGACTTTCTGAGTTGCTATGTACATTTCTTTTGGTATTGTATATATGTATAGAGCGGGGTATTGTCCCGACTCTAGGTTGGTTATCATTATGTATCTGTAGAGGCTTTGTGGATGTTGTGAGACAGATGAAGAAAATGTAAGAAACGTATGTTTTGTATTAATGGCCCCAACGACCAAGTTTCATAGTTATCATATATTTTACATAGTTTCCGTTATTGGCATCTTATATCTATTTGTGGTGGTGATGTTTATTGAGTAGCATGCGCATGAGTGTATGAGAATGAAGATTGGTTCTCTCGAGCCTCATCGGCTCCGGGTGCCAGTCCGCCTCAATGGGATTTGAGGCGTGACACTCTTGGAGATTTTCCACAGCCACCAAAATGTATCTATTCCCATATAAGCTCACAAAGGGGCCCATGAAGTTTATTCCCTGCACATCAAACAATTTTACCTCAAGGATTGAATTCAATGGTAAATCATGTCTTATTGATATTTCACATTGCTATTGTCTTTGTTCTCTTGTGAGAAATAACTCATATGAATCATGGTATAGTGAGGGTCAATAGAAACCACTTTGAAGTACTTTTGTATCTTTTCTAATTCCACCAAGTGACCACCCATTGGAGAAGAATGACATGCCTCATGTATGGGTCTCATTTCAATGCATTCTCTAAAAAGATAAGGCTCATCCCAATAATAACTTTTGACATCATGTAGAAATTTCTTTCGTTGGTGAAAATTGATTCCCTTATGGGGTATACCACATGTGAGGTAGTTTACGAAATCCACATACCATGGTACCATTCCCTTAAATATAGCCATGACACATTCATTGGAAAATTAATCATCAATGTTAAATTCCCCCAAATTTCTCTCATTTGATTCAAGACGAGACAAATTATCTTCCACTTGATTTTTACAACCCTTTGGATCCTTAACTTTAAAGTCAAGCTCTTGAAGTAAAAGGATCCATTGAATCAACCTTGCTATGCTTCTTGTTTGTCCATCAAATATTGAATTTCCACATGATCACTGTGAGCAACTACATTAGTGCCCAGAAGATATGCTCAAAACTTTTTAGAGGCATAGACCACTTGTAAAAGCTCCGGTTCCATCACCGTGTAATTTTGTTGGGCTGCGTTTAAAGTCTTTCTTGTATAATAGATTGGGTGAAAAATCTTATCTTTCCTTTCACCAAGTACCACACCTAAGGCAACACTACATGAATCATACATGAGTTCAAACGGTTGTGACAAATTTGGTGCGACAATGATGGGATTAGTAGTGAGTCTTTTTCTCAAACAATCTAATGCCTTCAAAAAATCTTCATTGAAGTCAAACATGACCTCTTTTTCAAGAAGCTTGAATAACGGATGGGAAATTTTGGAGAAATCTTTAATGAACCACCTATAGAAACCTGCATGCCTAAAAAAACTTCTCACACCTTTGATGGATACTGGGGAGGTAACTTTGAGATCAATTCAACCTTGACTTAGTCCACAGAATGCCTTGACCTAAAATTTTTTGACAAAGCACAACACCCTTTTTTACCATAAGGTGACATGTCTCCCAATTGAGCATGAGATTGGTCTCCACACAATGTTGTAATACTTTAGTTAGATTATCTAAACTAGCTTCAAGTGTACCATTAACAATCGAGAAATCATCCATGAAATGACTTGTAAGTCACTTTGTTTCTTTATCAACTTATAAATATTAAAGGTGATTTCCTCGTCATTGACTCAAAACACTAACTCCCCACTTTCAAAATCTACTAATTCTATTCTTGTAGTAAATAAAGTTTTACAAAGAACAATGGGCACTTTATAATCATTCTCACAATCTAGAATGACAAAATCTGCGGGAAAAATAAACTTGTCAACCGTAACCAAAATATCATACAAGATTCTGACTGGTCTTTCGATGGACTAGTCAGGCATAAGTTACCTTATTGTTATGGGTTTTATAACCCCTAGTCCAAACATTTTTAATATTGCAAAGGGCATTAATTTGATACTTGCCCCCAAATCACACAATGCTTTTACGAATTGATACATCCCAATAGTGCAAGGGATAGTGAATGCTTTGGGATCTTTTTTCAACCAAGTTACTTGATATTATCGCACTACAATGATGTGACACTTTAATGGTTCTAAAATCCATACATATATTCTTTGTAACTAAGTCTTCCATAAATTTAGCATACCGGGCATTTAGAGCAATGCATCTTCCAAAGGGATATTTATGGAGAGGTTCTTGAACATTGATAGAAATTTCTTGAACTAAGCATCCTTATCCTTCTTATTCAACCTTTGATGGAAAGGAGAAGGAATTTTTGGAATAGGCTTGGGAATGGATGAAATCTGATCCTTCTTGCATTTTGAACATAGACAATCCTTCGAGGCTCATCCATTTTAACATCATCATCAACCACCACTAGTGTCTCCACTTTTATCCCATTGTCCTTTGACTCCTTGTCATTGAGCTATGAAGTATCAACAACCTCTAAAGACATTTTCACCCGCTTGAGATTTACAGTAGTTGGCTCAACATTTCCATATTTTTTAGGTGACTCATTTTCCTCTACTATCTCATAACCAAGTACTTTTATTCTTTAGTGACAATGGCCATGCAATGCACATTGTAATTTTTAGGATTTGTCACTATATTATTTGGAAGTGCCCCTTTTTTCCTTGGGTTGAGAGCCAATAACAGTTGGCAAAATTGAGCCTCAAAGTGTTTGATTGACACTGAGTAGGATGTCACTATTTGGTTCAAAGTTGAGAAGACACTTTTCATATCTTTGAAAAACTTGTCCGTACCTTTAACCCGATTCAAAATATGCGAAAACATATCCTCCGTTCTATAAATCACGGGATCGATAACAACTTCTTTAGCCTTTGGCCTATAATATGTAGGAATCTAGTGATCTCTAGGTCATCAACTTAGCCATATTTTCATCTCGCTCCTCATCTCTCTTATATTGCTCTTTAGCACTTGGGGAGGAGGAGGGAGCGCCCATTTTACCTAGGCCTCTCGAGTGTACCAAGCACGATTTGTCTTTGTCATTTGATAAAGTAAGCAATAGCCATTCCAAAGGTTTGTTTCATCATGGAACCACCTACTAGATTATCCACAATAGACTTATTGATCGCATTCAAGGAGAGATTAAAATTTTGAAATAAGACACTGTCTGGAAGGCCATGTGTAGGATATTGAAGCAACTTTAAATGCAACCATACTTCATGGAGAGGTTCATTAGGAACTCTTTAAATATTTGTGATCTCATCCAGGAGTTGGAGCATCTGGTGGGAAGAATCAATTAAGAAAAGCTTCTGTGAGTTCATCCTATAAGTTAATAGAGCCCTTGGGTAATTCTCCAAGCCATGTGGTTGCTTCTTCTGTTAAGGAGAATTGAAAAAGCCACAATTGGATGGATTCTTGTGAGATGTTTGCAATGGTGAAGGGGTTTCAAACTTCCACCAAATATTTGAGGTGGATATTGGGATCTTCATGTACTTAACCTTCAAACAACCCATTCATTTGTATCAAGTGGAGCATGGTGCTATTGACATGGAAAATGGAATTCACTACCGTGGGTGGTAGGCGAATGACACTTGTTAATCTAGGAGCACACACATAATCTTCTTCCTCATCAAGGTGTCCCTAATAGCTAGTGGTTTTGTTACTATGAAGACTCATACTATCACTTGAGATAAACAAAACAAAAAAAAGAGTAAATTGAAATATTATGCAATGCAAAAGTGAACTAAAACACTACGTATGGGAAATCAACAATCTATTCCCCGTTAATAGAGCCATTTTTGACAACGTCTAAATAAACCTCAATAAAAGTGGTGTAAATGGTCACTTACAATATAATAACCCAACTAGATAGTCACTATCAATTCTATTGGGAATGGAATAATAGTTTTAACCCAACAAGTGCATTAATTCGCTAGTTATTTGCATGCTAAATAGAAATAAGTAAATGTGGGGGAGGGGTTTTTTTTGAAGGTCACCTTGAAAATATTTTGTCAACACAATTATCAATTTGGAATGAGTTATCAACTAAAATATAGTTTATCAAATTGAATCAAGTAACTTAAGGTTTTAGGGATGCGTTAGTAAAAGGGTAAAACTGGAATTTTAGTAGAAAATTACTTTACCCATAGTTTAAGGTTTCAAATCTAAAATCCAATAAAAAATAGAGTTGAAATTTAGTTAGAAATCATTGAAATTATCACTTCTCCACTTTACCAGGAAAACCCTAAAATCTCAAGTTAAAATTTATGTGTTGAAGATAATTTCGCAATATAATCAATGGATAATAATCAAATATAAGTTTAGAAGCTTACCCAATCAATATATGATGAAATTTCCCTCTAGATTCCCTCAAATCCATACTCCTAAACCTTAAAAATAGTGAAAATGGGGTTTACGGAAGAAATCGAGTCTTTTATACTGTTTCGGTGAACAGGGCTTCGCAATCGCGGCACTGTCCAAGCGATCGCGAGGGTCAACATTGACCTTCCCAAAGTTGATCTTCATGATCGTGGGAATTGGCCACACGATCATGATGCACAATAAGGTTACTATTTGAGATCACAACACCGTTCTCACGATCACGATGAATAAAAACCCAACACTTCACGATCATGACCACAATGAAGAAATATCTGGTGCACTAGCAATAATCCAAGGGTACAATCTCTGAATGGACCCTTGGAATTTTTTTAAGACCCCACAAAAATAAATCAATAATGCTACTAAAATAATTTCGATGTTACAGAATCCATAGAATCATCAGATTTACCAAAGGAGGTCGTTATTAACAAATTTCACCTGAAAACCACTTTTGGCCAATAAAACTAGTTTCTCTCCCGAACTCTCAAAAATCATAATAGGGACTTGGAACCTAAACCAACCATGTTATTAACCAAAAATTGACATTCTGAAACTGAAGAAACTGAAAGAATTATCAGCCGACACTCGTATATCGAAATGTTGATCAAAGTCAACTATATCAACTTAAAAGATTTCCAAAGCTAAAAACATGTATAAAATGCTCTCGAATGCTTTGGGGACCGTGCCACTCATTCCCGCAACTCACAAATGCCACAAGGTAACAAATGGGAGGGGGAAATTTCTAAAAATCACCACGAGGGTTGTTACAAATAACTATCTTACAGGAAAAGACTAAAATAATATATAGGAATGGATTTTGGTGTTGCGGAACAACAAAGAAACTACCTCAAATATTTCAATCAAGCTCCAACAAAATGCTGCTCACCTACCACTACTACTCGGTACTGAACATGCACAAAAAAGTGCAACAAGTTTAATGTGAGTACAAAAAACACGTATACTCAGCAACATCATCAACCAACCTAAATGAAGCAACAGTGAGAGTTAGTATTGCCATACCTACCTCTACACTTCTTAATAATTTACAAATATAACAATGTAATCAGCCAAATAATTGCATGAATCAAATATAAGGAAATAATCAAAAACTAGAAACTCGCTCAATAACTAAGCAATTTCAAGTAAAGTCAACTGAAAATAGAAGAAGTCACATAAAGTGGGAGAACAAATGACATTGAGTGTATATAAAAATAAGATAAAGTACTAGCCAAAGCATCAATAAACACATGCCCTTATCATAGGTGGTTGTGATTTATAAAGGACTCATGAGCTCCATGTTCTACCTCTGAATCCAATTTGTAGACCCATTAGGTAAATAATATCATTACTCCATCTAAATCCTATCCATAAGTCATCAAATAATAATATCAATCCTATCATTTTTCATCTGGAACTAGGTCCTTAGATCACACCAGTCAAGAACGTATACTTCATCAATGTAATATACATGTGATATCATATGAAAGCATGAATAAAAGCTATGGATACAAAAACAAATGTCATGTTTAATTATGAATTTCTTTCCACCAAATCAATATTTCAAGTGCATGGATAATAATGAGTGATCAATATCAGATAATTCAACAAGTCAATTAAAAGCTAAAGAACTCAATTATCATTTCCTAACATCTACTGATATCATAAATTAATCAAAGATCATAAAATATATGACTTCTACCCTTAACATGACACTGACACCCGCATAAATGCTCGATATCTAATCTATATGGGATCCTTGATACCTATTTCTCATTAATTAAAGAATTACCAACACAAATACTCCATAAGAGTCAAGAAAGACTAAATGTGTCTTATGTCCAAAGTATAAAATTTTATACTAAGGTCTTCCCCTTCCTGAAAGACTCTGAACAATAACAATCTACATAAGCATAAGAATCTATAGACACTCATATGCCTATACTCTTATTTTGGGTCTAAAAAGTCAACTCCAAGGTCAAAACTATTATTTTATCTCAAAAATTGTTTACCCATAACACGTGGGTCTTAAATTTTATCAAACTAAGTCCAAATCAACCTTCAAATTAAAGAAAATCATATTTTAAATTCTAGATATAAAAACCTCAATTTCTAACACCAAAACACTGATTAATCATGAAATTAATAATGGGAAAATAGGGAATTAAGCAATACAAGGTTAGATCTTTACCCCTCTGCTTCCCCCCCTCCCTTCAAGACAAAATGAGATAATACCCATTGAAATCACAAAAATCTAAGCTCCCAAGCTCCAAAATCAAATTATGAAGTTTAAATGTAAAATAGGGATGTAAATCTGTCCAGGTCAAAAACGTACTTCGATCACAACAAGTTGACTCGACCAAACCCAAACATACTTCTTTATGAATGCAAGCCCCTCCTGCAAACACGGAGACAAGGATTCCGCACTTTTGTGATTGCAATCCCTCAATTTGATAACGTAGAACAAAACAAGTTGTTGGCTGGTGTAAAAACAATGACCAAAACACAAGTTTACCCCTAAAAACTCATTGGGACCCCTCAAACACAAATTGACTATGTAAATAATCATAAAACTCATTTTGGAGCTATTGGAATCATCAAATAACCAATTTAAGGTTGTCTAGACCAAATATTCAATGTAGTCAACTCAATATTTCTAAATTGCCTAAAATGTCATCAAATGGTCCAATTCACCACTGAGCACCTCAGGATCATTGCAAAACTAAAATTCAATCTTGTTAATCCAAAATGTTGTCTTTGGTCAAAATTTCCAAATTCTAAACTTCCAAAACTAAAAAAACTTCTAGAAACACATCAGATCACCTCAAGAATTATGTCACCCATTCCTACAAGTAATAAATAGTAAAATAAAGATATGGAAGGGTAAATCTAGAGAAAAGAATCTGAATCACAAAACGACCATGTAGGCTATTACGTCAAAAATCTTACATCACCAGGAAATTCAATTTTTAAGGTAATATAGATAATGAAATTATTCGATATACTACCCTTTTCAAATCCTCATAGCTCTTCATCTATAAAACTTTTTCTTCTTCTTTTTTCACAAAAATACTTCTTCAATATATTCAAAAATCCACCATGAATATCACGATGTCGAGATATCCTTCACACTATGATAACAACCACCACCATAATCACCATTATATCTACACATAACACTATCATCAATATTACCAAAAGCTTTATCATAACTTAGAGGACTACCAATTTGACGACCAACAGCAACCTCCTTAATAGATTATAAACTATATGGTATACCAATATCTGATATACAAACTGATAATGAGATATTACTAAGATTTGTACCATCAATCATATATGACATATCAATTACAAAACCAAGAGAAAGGTAACCCATAACAGTACCACAACTCACCCTCATACCATAATTTTGTCCAACAAGAACTATAACAACTCCATAAAACATTATATCACATAGTGAGTGACATGAATCAGCTACTCCAAATCCAATAACTATCCATCTTATAAATGCACAACCTTCTTCATCAGCTTCAACTAGCATCCCCGACCTCTCTTATATACTAACTTTTAATTTTTACTAACCTTATTACCCACAAAAATCCCCTCACCTCCATACCCAAAGGACCACTTCAGCTCTTATTAGGAAGTTTTATGGAACCAACAACTTTGAATTGGCCATTATCCCCTATCACGCAAAAGATAATATCAACTCCAAAAATAACTCAGCAAAATACCAAAATGATAGACTTGGAAAATCTGACATTATAGATACCATAACATTATCCTTCCCTAAAGAATGAGGCAAAATACTCATATTTTAGAGATTATTTAAGAAAAAGGGTTACTATAAACTTCTGTCTATCCCTATACCTTGACCCTCTAAAGTTGTAACAGCTCAAACTTCTGAGCTAAGATCTAAACTATTCTATGCATGTATCTAGACTTAAAACTATTGAAATTTATTGTACCTAGGTGTAAAGGATAATTCTTAATTGTAAAAAGTGAATTTGATGTGAATTAGAGTCATAATAAACCTCTAGCACAAAATTGAGTTAGAAGTTTCTCTACTGGTTAAGTTTCTCTATAAGTTTTACTAAGGTCAATTTAAAATGAGAATTTTTCCTAGAATATGAAGAGTTACATAGTCCAATACTTGCCAAATTAAAAATATTTAGGTCTAGTTTCCAACGCCACTGACCTGTTGTCACTATAAAATTTGAGTAAAAACTTATGATCATTTTACCAAAAGATAGAATAGTAGGAAAATTGTGTTATCCAAAAGAGCAATCACACTTTTGTTGTGTGGTCCACACTTTGGGACAGCATAATGGGCCCTAAACCTTCAACTCATAGTATAAAAGTGCATCTTAAAGTTCTCAAAGTGCCCATATCACTCACATTAAGAGAGAGAGGGAAGTAAATAGAGTTTTTATAATAAGGCAAATGCATAAGAATTGTGAGATTGATTAATCCCTAGAATATAGTTAGTTAATCACGCCCTAAGGGTGAAGTAATATTGCTTAAACAAGCAAAAGATGGTAGGTTTTGAAAGTTGAAGTAAGTTAAGTATGTTCAGATATTAACATGTATGCTCGTCATTATGTTTTCTTGTTTGCTATATGTTGTTATAGATTTCTAACCTTGGTCGACCGATGATACCTACCAGTACGTGTGGTTTGTAGTAATACTACACTTAATATATCTCCATTTGTGGATATAGCCATGTTGCAGGTCAGTTGGAGTTTCTATGGGTACAACAATGATTATTCTTCAGCAGCTCCTGTCATTCTTCTCATACATGGATGTTGTGTCTTGGGTCATCTATCTATTTGTTTAGTGCTCTTGTGTCAGTTTAGACTAGGTTTTGGGAAGTTGTTTAGTTGAATTTCATAATGTATCTTTTTGTAATAAAGTTTTGTTGTTAAAAAAAGAATGATTGTTTATCTATGGATTTATTTATGTTTAGTATTTAGTAATGTCTTTCGCAATAATTGAATGGTTGGGTGGTAAGAGTTATCCTATCTAGGGTAGAGTTGGGTAGGTGCCCGCATAATTTATGCGTTGGGTTGTGATAAGATGGTATCAGAGTTTAGGTTACCGATCTCCTAGTTCAAGAGAAAATATTGAGTAGAGTCCTACGAATTGGTGTGTTAATGTCCACATAAAATCTATAGAAATCTATATGGCATCTAGGAATCTATCTCACTTTCTTCTCTCCTATCATGCTATCTCAGTGCTGTCTCCCTGAGTTTAGTCTAATTGGTATCTTGCAGTTTCTAATTTGTATCTCAACCATCATAATTGGGACTGGTTGGTCCCAATTGTATCTCACTAATGTTGAAAGGTTAGAATAGGGTATTCCAACAAGTAGAGGTCAATATGAAGCATAAGGGTTGAATTGTTAGTTGTGAAATTTGCTTGATATTGCGTTAAAATACTTATGCTTTAAATGTTTTGATTGTGGTATGATAGAATGGGATGTGTATTTATTGTATGGGTGGTTATTGTTTGATCATACTATTACGTTGTTGTTTGATTGTCAAACTTTTTAAGTGCAAATGATTATTAAAAGTGATATGAGATAAATGGTTGCAATAGGATATGTGGGAATCATAAAGGTTGGGTATGATTTCAAGGTATATCTTTATTTTTGTGATTTGAGATATGTATTGATTTTCCATGATTTGAAGTATGCCTTGATTTCTATTTGGTCCTTGATGATATACTTGGATATCCATGTATGGTCCGATTGTTGATGATAAAAATATCCAGGATCCTTGTGTGGTCTAGTTTTGGCAATGATATATGGAATCCTTGTGTGGTTTGATTAATGATAATGATATTTGAAATTTTTGTGTGGTTCGATTAACGATAATTATATTTGCGATCCTTGTGTGGTCTGATTAATGACAATATACTTAGGATCCTTGTGCGATCCAAACTTTGATGATTATATTTAAGATCCTTGTGTGGTCCAAACATTGATGATTATAACTGGGGATCCTTTTGTGGTCCAATCTTTTATGATTATATTTGATGCTGAAGTGCTATTGGGTCATCCTTGTGTGAATAATCTAGTTAATGAGTTGACTTGCTAATGATGCCTTAATAAGTGATTGGTTAAACTGACATGAATTTAGTTGTCTTGCACAACCATGATGATTTGAATGTAAGGTAAATTGTGTAGTTGATGTCACTAATGTAAGGTAAATAGACTAGGTACATAAATTTGGTCGCTTTCTATGATATGATAAGGGGAGATAGTAATAATGGTTTTACTTGAGTCATTTTTGAAGTTTCAACATTAGATTTGTTTCCTCTAGTGTTATTAGAGTTGGAATCTTGAGTTTCAGATGTGTTTTGAGTAGATTTGAAAAAACCCTAATGTTGTGTTCTTGAGTTTGAAGAAAATTGAAAAAGGGGGTTTCTCAATCTAGTGAATTTGGTGTGGATTTGAGGGTTGAAAATAGTTGTAAAGAGCTTCTCATATTAAAGGTACCCTTGATCTAAAATTTGGAGTTGTTTGGAGGAGTTTTGGAGAATCCACCATTTTTGAGTTTGAAGCTTGAAGAAGCTTCAAATGGGTTTGAAAATCTGAAATATTTGGCTTGGAATTGAGGGTTATAGAGTATTGGGGATTGTTCCTCGTATCAAAGAGAGCCTAGATTTCAAATTTCATTGAATTTCGAGCTAAAACGAAGAAGATATGGAATTTTGAAGTTCATCCATGTTCTTGGTGTCCTTATGATATTCATATCTTGTTGAAGGGGAATATTCAAAAAGGTTTGTTAGATCCAAAGGAAAGAAATAGAAAAGTGTTTGGGTGTTAGTACAAAGGAATATTCAAAAGAAAAGAGAATATTCTAAGAGAGAGAACCCAAAAGGACCCTCAGAAAGGACAAAATCGGAGCATCCAACAAATCTGTCCAGGGCATCTGCGCCGGCAGATGGCACCTGTGGCCACATGTGGCAGCGCAGGTCACTCCAGCAAGTTCTTGTCTTCACCTGCGTTGGCCCATCTGCGTGGGCAGGTCATGGCCTGCGTCCTCAGGTCATCCCGGTACACCAAAACAATCCGAAATCTCATCTTACTTAGGTTCCATTAGCTTAGTTTCAATTCTTGATTCTTTATTTCAATTTTTGATTCCTAAACTAATTTTCAACTAGTAATTATCCTACTTAGTTGTTAATTAGTTCTTGAGTCCTATTTCTTTCTTCGTCCCTTTTCTTTATGTGCTTTTCTAGTTTTTGTTTCATAGTTATTTCTTGATTCAAGTACGTTAGTTTGTAATCGAGTCGTTCGTCCTTCCCTTAACAAGAATCTATTCTGGCCAAGAGTAGCAATCGACCCCTTGTGAGCTACCAAAGTATAGGCAAACGACAACATAAGCCGCTCCAATTGTGAGGTAATTGCTAGTGCTAATTCAACACGAGTGGTTGTGCACTTTTATTTTGCTAATGCTAGCATTGTTTATTGTCTTTGTTGAGTGTCTTAATTGCGAGGTACAATGACTTAGAAGAAAAAAACTCAAATTCCCATGAGAAGTGACACATCAAAATCTATATGGGAAAAAATTAAGTACATGAACCATACAATGGGAGCAATGGAAGGTCGTTTAAACTCCATGGTTGGTATCATGTCAAGCATGGTTGGTGAAATGGCGAACATTGAGGAGTCCTTTGATTCCATGGATTCTACTTCCCAAACCAACTCACAAGTATCACCAAGTGGGCAAGTCCAAAGTTCCCCAATTCAAAAATGTAATTTGGTGATCTTGGAAGGAGATGGTGATCAATTGGAGTTAGATTGGAGTTTATCTCATGCATTAAGACACGTAGTGTGGGAAACTTCGAAAGGGGAACTTGACCAGAGTGAAAACCTATGTCATACAAGGTTCGAGATCATGGGAAATGCATGTTCCTTAGTCATTAATGGGAAGAGAAGAATTAATGACGTGTCTTATGCACTTGTTGATGTAATGAAACTTCCCACACAAAGGCACCCCACACCTTACAAGCTCCAATGGTATGAAGAGAATGGTTCAATAGAGGTGACCGAGCAAGCAATCATTAACTTTAGAGTGGTAAAGTATCAAAATGAAGTACGATGTGATGTAATGCCCATGATATCATGTCATATGTTGATCGGTAAGCCATGGAAAGTTTATTGGTCGGTTCAACATCGAGAGAAGTCCAATAAATACGTACTTGTATTTGGAGGACAAAGGCATAGTCTTGAGCCTTTGACACCCAAGCAAGTGAGTAGGGACTATGAGATAATGAAAGGGTTCTGAGAAGTATTAAAGAAGGAGGAAGTAGAGAAGAGGGAAAGGGAATTGTCCCTTGTACAAGGAAAGGAAGGATTGGCTCAAAGAGGAGAGTTGATTAAGATTGATGAGCCAAGTAGTTGCTTGAAAGAAGTGGGCAAGGAACACTTCATTGTGGGACTTGTCAACACTAATCCCTTACTTCCCACTAACCTTGATGCTAGCCTTTTACATAGTATCACCCCTTTTCTTGTGCAGGTACATGAACTTCCAAAGGAGGACCCAAGGAGAGTTCCTTACGAACATATGCTTGAAGACCTAACGAAGTTCTTGGCTAAGAACTCCAACTACGGGAAGAGTGATGAGGACTTCCCAAAGGAGCAAATGAGCTCCCATGTTGAACACCAAGGTGAATACCATACTTTGTATGAGCTACAAGGTAACAATGCTAACCCTTGCACTTCTCTAAACTTGGAATGTCTTGATGTGGCTAGTAGCCAAGTGAGTGTAATTGGTGGGTTGTCTAATGTTGAGCATAACGAGTCTTCCCTTTGTGATACTCTTGATAGCACTATGTTGCATGATGATTAAGTTCTTGTTCTGAGTTTGCAAACACTAGTTGATCCTACAAATGACCGAATTGACTCTTCTAGCAAGATCGATTTGTGTCCATCTAGTGCTAGCACTTATAACTTGAATGAGGTCCCATTTCCATATGATGAGATTATTCACACACTAGTTGACCATTGTGAAAATCAAGGTGAGTCTATGTTGGCATGTGAATTGCTTACAACTAGTAAAGGTGTGTGCATTGGTCAACTTGCTTGTGAATCTAATCCACTACTTGAGCATATTTGTTGATTGATGAAAATTACTGCTTCTCTTTCTTGTGAATCAACAAAATAATCTGCCTACCACCTTGAAAGTTGTTTCTCATTGGATAATTGTCTTAGATGTTTACTTTGGAAATAACTTATTTCTGGACACTACTACAAAAAAAAAGGAATTTATATTGATGATAACTCAAGGGAAAGATTCTTGTTTCTGCTAAAAAAAGATAAAGAGGGAACTGAAATTTGTTGTTTGTTTTGCTTAAGGAGTGTTAACTGGAATTAATCTAGTCCTTTTTTTTAATTGAAAATATAAAATATTCTTCCAAAAATGTTCTTGTATAGCCTCAGGTTATGGTTCTTTCCCAATCCCGAAGGAGTGAATCACACCTTTTAACTAGGGCCTTGGATGAAAAAGTTTGAAATTCTATGGATAATTACTAGTATCAAGAACCTATGTTATTGGATATTGGATTGACATAGATCTAAATGGAGGAACATGGATAATAGGGATTTTTATAGCTGATCCCACTAGCTTAAGGTTGAGACATAGTAGTAGTAGTAGTGGTACTTGTTGTTATTGTATCTTATATGTGTTTTATAGCTTCAATTGGTTTCTTCTTTCCTTTATTTGGTCTGAAAAATAACATTTATATGCTGCAACTGGTTAGGTTAAATTAAAGCAAGGTTTGAAAATTTCTATGTCCATTTCTGGAGAAGGAAACGGTTATTACAAGTAAGCCTGTCAAATACTTTCCAACTATCTCTTTTTGATTTATTAGTTGGATGTGCCATTGCATTTTTCGTTTTAATTTAGGAACTAATTTTTGAATTTCAATAATGGTTGCTGATAGTCCCATGATTGCTTTAATCTCATAAATTTAGACTGTCCATACTTCTTTTTGTAGGGGAGCCAATTCTGGAAGACAGGCCTTTGTGTTCCATAGATGAGCACGACTTCTGGCCTAGTATATCTTCTTGCATGTCTTTTAGAGCCATTTATACCATCCTTTTCACGAGAGGTAATAAATCTGTTTTCATCATTTCATCATATAACCGTGGCTAAGGTTTTGTCTCTGCTCATGTTTGATGCTTGTTCATTGTCATGTGTTGAGGATCTTTCTGTGCTCAATGCATTGATGTTTCCGCAATTTGATTCACAGGTGCTTAAGCAGCTTAGATTTCCTCCTAAAACACACTGTTTGATGAAAGAGACATAGAAAAAAGCAAAAGACCATGGCATATTCTATCTACAGGTTACAAAATTGGAATACCAACACCATTGTTCAAGGAGTTAGTAATGCATTGGAGACTATCGTGACATAATGAAGAAGACTTTTGGATATAGATTACCCAAATTCACAAGGCAGCTATGAACCATTATATAAAAGTATGCATGTCAAAGACAGCTCCATCAGCCTGGAAGATAGTATCAGACTTCAATGAGGATGTAACATTTAAGTTTCGAACAGTTGTGATGTTTTTACATTTGATTTTGCTGAACTCATTGCAAGTGAACATCTTGAAATATTTCTTTATTAGTATGCATAGTATAAGATATGTTCTTCTAAGGTTAATGAAAATCTATACATTTGAATTATTATTTTGAGTTATTTTTAGCTAATTTAGTGTTTGAGATCATTTAAATAGCATAATAATGTATAATTGTAATTAGTGGATATTGCAAAATCAAATTATTGCATTTCAAAATTTTATAGCCTACACAGTAATGCCACGCTTCAAAAGTGTGCCCATATGGATATCAATGTGTGGCTGTACACTAGCAAAGGCAACACTTCACAGATGTTGGTTTAGAGGAGCTAGCATCGGCTATACTTCAGAAGTGTGGCCTAAGGTAACAAAGGCCACACTTAGTGTAGTTTAAGGTCATACAAAGCATTGTCATATCAGATGCTACAAAGCGTGGCCTTTGTACCTCATTGGCCACACTTTTTAAGCGTAGCTGCTATGGCAACACTTAAAAAGCGTGGCCTAAAGTCAAAGTTTACACCTCTTAAGCCCACCACCCAAAAAGCATTGCCTAAAGTCATAGCCTTTGATCAAAGGCCACACTTTTTGCTAGTTTAGGCCACACTTTACAAGGGTAGCCTTAGGCATAAAACGTTGAATTGCACGGTGCCTAACCTCTAAAGTCTCAAACCAACCAACCAAAGATCGACAACGCCTACCGTAAAACGCCTTGAATGGTGCCATCTGAATACTCAAATGGTAGCTATTATTATTGGCAAACTCCATTAAGGCTAAAAACTGCTCCCACTGACCTCCAAAGTCCATAACACATGCACAGAGCATATCCTCCAAAACCTAAATCGTCCACTCTAACTGTCCGTTAGTTTGGGGATGGAAAGCAGTGCTAAGATCAACCTGGGTACCCAACTCCTCTTGAAATGTCCTCCAGAAGTTAGGAGTGAATTGAAAACCTATATTTAATATAATAAACATGGGCACCTCGTGAAGGTGAACCACCTCTTGAACATAGATTCGAGCCAACCTCTTGACACTGTAGGAAGTCTGAATAGGGACGAATAGGCAGACTTGGTCAATCGATCTACAATGACCTAAATGCTATCAAAACCATGAGAAGTACGAGGCAAACTACCTATGAAGTCTATATTAACCCGCTCCCATTTCCACTCAGGAATGGGTAGCCTCTCAAGCAATCTACCGGGTCTCAAATACTCAACCTTCACCTGCTAAAAACACAGACATCGAGCCATAAAGACTGCTACATCTCTCCTCTTACCTCTCCACCAGCAGTGCTGCCTCAAATCTCTATACATATTGGTTGTCCCGAGGTTAATAGAATACCTAGAGCTATGAGCCTCCTTGAGTATCCACTGAATAAAACCTCCTACCCCAAGAATACACAAATGTGACCATCGAACCTCAAAATGCCCTCAGAATATAAGGTATCCCTCCTAGACTAACCTCTCAACACCTGATCCTGAATGCTATGTAACCTATCATCCTCAAATTGAAAAGACCAAATCTGCTCCAACAAGGTATATTTATCCTCAACACTATCATGAATCCTCCTGGGGTCTGAGATATCAAGCCAAACCATCATGTTGTATAAGGACTGGAGGTCCAAGGCCAACGGTCACTCTGAAAAGGAAATAAAGGTCAAGCTACCATACTCACTACTTTCCAGCTCAAGGCATCTGCTACTACATTCGCCTTGCCTGGATGGATAGAAAAGAGAGATCATAGTACTTCAATAACTCAATCCACCTGCGTTGTCTCAAATTAAGCTCCATATGGATCATAATGTACTGAAGACTATAATGGTTGGTGAATATCTTGCAGCAAACACCATATAAGTAATGCCTCCATATCTTAAGCGTGAAAACTACTACTGCCAACTGTAAGTCATGAGTGAGGTAGTTGCGCTAGTGTACCTTTAGTTGTCTCAAAGCATATATAATAACTCTGCCCCACAACATTATAACATACCCCAAACAAACATAAAATGCATCACAATACACCGTGAACCCCTTGCACTCAACTAGAAGAGTTAGAATAGGAGCTTAAGTGAGCAAGTCCTTGAGCATAAGAAAGATAACCTCACAGCTATCAGACCACTGAAATGAGACCTCTTTCTTAGTCAATCTGGTCATAGGTGCTGTGATTATGGCAAACCTCTCTATGAACAACCTATAGTAGCCTGCCAACCTAATAAAACTTTAAACTTCGATCGAAGATGTCAGCCTATCCTAGTCGTAAAATGGCCTCAATCTTCACCGGGTCAACCATGATCCCTTCTTTAGACACCACGTGCCCCAAGAAAGCTACAGACTCAAGCCAAAACTTGCAATTTCAAAATTTTCCATAAAGCCAATGATCTCTCAAAGTGTGGATCACAGTCCTCAAATACTGCTCGTGCTCCTCCTTACTCTTTGAATGGACAAGGATGTCATCAATAAAAACTATCACAAAGAAATCCAAATAAATCCTGAAAATAAGGTTCATCAAGTCCATGAACGCTGCTAGGGCATTTTTCAACACAAACGACATCACCAGGAAATCGTAATGGCTGTAGCGAGTCATGAAGGTTGTCTTAGGTAAATCATCTGCCCGAATCCTCAACTTATGGTAGCCAGACCTCAAATCAATCTTAGAAAATGCTATCGTACCCTGAAGATGGTCAAATAGGTCATCAATACGAGGCATAAAATACTTATTCTTTATTCTCACCTTATTCAGCTGCCTGTAATCGATACACATACGCATAGAACCATCCTTCTTCTTTACAAACAGAACTGGAGCACCCAAAGATGATACATTCGGCCTAATAAAACCCTTACCCAAAAGATCCTAAAGTTTAATATTTAGAACCTGTATCTTGACAGGATCCATACGATAAGGTGCCATAGAAATAGGTCGGTGCCCGGCTCAAGATCAATAGAAAACTCAATGTCACGCGTAGGTAGAAGGCCTTGTAGGTCGATATAAAAAACATCAGGAAACTTATGGAGTACAAGAATTGAGTCAAGTTAAGAACTCTTAACACTACTATTATGAACATAAGTAAGATATGACACACAACCCCTCGAAACCAGTCTCCTAGCCCAAATATAAGAGATAATCCCCGTCGACATGTGGCTAAAAGAACCCTACTATACAATCGGGGGTATGTCAGGCATGGCTAAGGTATTGGTCTTGGAAAAGTAATCCAAGACCATATAATAGGGGGATAACTTGTCCATGCCTATAATCATATCGAAATCCACAATGTCTATCACAATAAGGTCATCTTGAGTGTCATACTCCCGTACGATTACAATACAGGATCTATAAACTCAATCTACTACTAAAGAATTACCCACAGTAGTACCTATACAAAAAGGGACAGTTAATGGCTCCCAAGATAACCCCAACAACGGTGCATAATAAGTAGAAACACATGAATATGTGAAGACCAAATTAAATAAAGCAGAAGATGGCTGATGGCATACTGATATCATACCTGTGATCAAAACATTTAAAGCCTCAGTCTACAGCTTACCAGGAATAGTATATATGTGATCCCATCTGCCTCTGAACTTGGTGCCCACCCGACCACCTGTCCTGCTAGCCTAAGGACCACCTTTGGAACCTTGGAGACCACGTGCAACACCCCTATCTAGAGGTTACACTAATCTTATTGGTGGAACACTCTATATGGCTGGCTTAATCATCTCACTTCGGGAATACTCTCTGGTGAAATGGCCCATAAAACCACAATCATAATATTCCCCAGGTACTCTGCTCTATCAAAAAGATTCGGTTGATCCGGAATGGCCACCTTGGACTGAAGACCATGATTTTACTCCCCTGTAAGACTGACCACCACTCTACCCGCTGACATTACAATAACCAGGCTGACTCCTTAATAAAATCTGAAGCGCTGCCTGAACAGGCCTACTAAACTGACCCTGATGCTGGTAAGGCTGATGTTGGTGATAACTACACTAAAAACCCCTACCTCTAAACTATGAGACATTGTGGCTCTGTCACGCCTCAAATCCTATTGGGGTGGACATGGCACTTGTAGTCGTAAGGCCCGAGAGAACCAACCTATGATCATGTACATTCATATGCATGCCATTAAGTGAACAAAAATTCTGCCACATGCATATATAATAGATTGTGTACGGAATTCATGTATAGATGTACAAAATAGATACAAGACTTGGCTGTTGGGGCCACAACGTCTAAAAGAAAAGACACTTCTGTAACACCCCGTATGTTTTCGAACCAATTTGATTACCGTAACATTTATGAAATTATTTAGACATGAGAGTGTGGGGGTATTATACATTAACTTTGATGGGCTAAATTTAATCTAGTGATTTGGGCTCAAATGAGACCCAAAAATTATATAAAAGACATGACCCAAATGGAAAATGACCTATTCTTGGCATTGACCAAGTAAACATAGCATTTATGAACAAAGTGTGGCTAAGGATGAGACCAAATGGGACTATAAAAGGGCACAAAAATCAGATTTTTATTCATATCAATACACTTTCCATTTCTAGAATTATCCAAGATATTTCTTTTATTTTCCAAACCCTAAGCCATCATTCCCTTGGACAAGATCATCATCTTGCAATATTTGGTAAGAATTTACTCTCATGTTTTAATATATTATATTCTTAATATGGTGCATAAATAATGTTGGTTATGTTGGCAAAGTGTTGGCAGTTCACTCTGCGTAAAACTGTCTACTTTTACAATCGAAAAAGGGTTTTGTCTTATAAAATTGAAAATGGACTTGTGATCTTGAAGGAAGTGAACTTGTTGGATTAACTATCAAAATGTAAGATGTGGTTATATTCTTAACTTTTTTTCTTCATGTGTACTTGTGGGATTGTTGGTATGAAATTGGTCATGGAATCGGTGACGTATTGAAAGGAAAATGTGGTTTTGGTGATGTTCATGTGTGTTGTGAAACCTTGGTTGTTTGTTGGAATCCAAGTGACTTAAAATATGTAAATATAAGCTTATTAATGGCCATGGACCATTTATTACACAAAAAGGACCCAAAAGAGACCCTTTTTGGCCAAAACGGGCAGCCACCCTCGCAGACAGGGCACCTGCGGGCGCATATGACAACGCAGGTGGCCCTGGACAGGGCCAAGGGTAACCTTCGGCTGTACCTCAACCACCTGAGGGCGCATGTGGCTTTGCATGTCAGCCCAGAAACTCGTTTTGTATGTTTTTGTCTCTCTTTGATCCCCGAAGACCCCTATACCCTTTTTGGATGTAATTATCAACTTGTAATACCTATTGAATGACTTTAAGGGGTTGTTTGGAGGCATGTTTCATTATATCAATTATGTATTGTTGTTAATATGTTGTTATGAAAGGTGTTGAGGTGACTTGATGGAATAATTGTGACGTAGTATTAATGAGGAAGCGTAAAGGGTAAACTTGGTGTGAAATGCTATTGGTTTATGATGTCTTGGTCAATTTGTGGAATGTTATGGTGTTGTTGGTATGGTAATGCAGTGGATTGTATTGTAAAGGGTGAAATGATGTTATACGGCAGTCATGTAGCTCATTGTCATCTTGTGCACTTGTAAGGTAGTTAGTTGTTAACGTGAGCTCCGTTATGCACTTGTGTTGTAGAGTAAATCCTAAGGAAGGAGCTGGATTATTGTATTCACATATAGGACTGTGTATTAATATTGGAAAGATAAGGTATGTAAGGTTACTCTTTCCATATCCTTCTGCAACACATATTGTTCACATTGACATTGTACTTGTTCCATTCCAAAATATCCAAAGGTATCTCATTTCAGGTTGTCATACAGTATTACTCACAGGACCAATTATGATTCACATGTCTCATGTTCATTGGATCATACTCCAATAATGTACAATCACCAATGTATCACTCTTATAATGGGAGAAATAAGTAATGTATAATAACATCCTAGGGTCGATAGAAAAGCCTAGCATGGGTTATCACAGTAACATCCCAGGGGCGACATAAAAGCCTAGCATGGGTTATCACAGTAACATCCCAGGGGTGACATAAAAGCCTAGCATGGGTTAATCTAATATCCCAGGGGTGACATAAAATCCTAGCATGGGTTAATCTCATCCCAGGGGTTAAAATACCTAGCATGGGTTAATCTCATCCCAGGGGCGACAGAAAATCCTAGTATGGGTAGAACAGTAAATATGAATAAAGAATGTATTGTACATAGTTCCACATATGCAGACCGGTGATTTATCTGTACAGACTATTCTCTTATATTTGATTTCATGGAATTACTTATATATCATACAGTTTCATATACCCTTACATACTCAGTACATTCTTCGTACTGACGTCCCTTGGGGGACTTACCTTACTTGCTGCAGGCACAGGTACTAGTAGGCCTCCACAGTAGGTGGTAGATCATTTACCGATCATTGGTGAGCTCCAATTGGTTCGGGGCTTTTCGAGTTACATATGTATATTTATTTTGGTATTGAACTGTTGTATAAAGCGGGGACTTGTCCCGACTTTAAGTGGTTATGTCCATGTATCCTTAGAGGCTTTGTAGATGTTATGGGAGAAATGAAGGAAATGTAAGGAACGTATGATTTTGACATGGTGGCCCCAACAGCCAAGTTTTATATATATATATATCACATGTTTTTCCATGACTTCTGCTATTGACATCTTATATCTCTATGTGATGGTGATGCTTATTGAGTGATATGCGTATGAGTGTATATGAATGAAGATTGATTCTCTCGGGCCTTAATGACTTCGGGTTCCAGTCCGCCCCATTGGAATTCGAGGCGTGACAAAAGTAGTATAAGAGCAGGTCGTCCTACGGGTGTCTACAAAGTTGTGTCTGAGTAGAGTCTTACTTATGGATGTGTTGTGCACCACATTTATAAGTAGGAGGCTACGGGACTTTTAGGAGTTGTTTCTTTTCTCTATTTCTAGATCGTGGAATAGAGCCAATGTTGTAAGTGGAATCGTATCTAACCATTGAAATTGGTTTTCTTTGTTATAGTACAATGCCAATTACAAGGTAAGGTAGAGGCAAAGGTAAGCAGGTAGATATGCTTTCCAGGAGTTTGCATTGCGGGCTCCTTCTACTCTTCCATTTTCAGAAGAGCCAAGAGGTAGAGAAGTACCTGCAGAACCGCTTATGAATGCAACTGACCAGGATTTAAGAAATGCAGTGCATATGTTGACTCAGATAGTTATGGCACAAACTCAGGACGAGCTGGTCCAACAACAAGTGAGGATGACGCGGCTTGAGTAGCTAGTCGTTGGACACAGGATTTTTTGAAATTAGACCCTCCCATATTCACTGGGTCCGACCCGAAAGCAGATCCACAGGATTTTGTGGACCAAATTCAAAGGGCTCTACATGTACGTGACTGGTGTAGAAACAGTTGAACTTGCGGCCTGTAGATTGAAAGGTAAAGCCATATTATGGTATGAAGACTGGAGAAGATCGAGGGGTATTGGTGCAATTCTAGCTAGTTGGGAGGAATTCAAAGCAGCATTCCTTGATCATTATCTTCCATATGAGATTCGGGAGGCACGTGCAAATCAGTTTCTAAATCTTCGTCAAGGGAACATGACCATCCGAGAGTACAGTCTACAGTTTAACCCTCTGGCCAGATATTCTCCCAATGTGGTAGCCACTATGATAGACAGAGTCCATCGATATGTGGATAGATTGAAGCCATATTGGGTAAGGAACTGCACTACTGCTGCGTTGAACAGAGATATAGCTATAGCTAGAATACAGGCTTTTGCACAGAAGATAGAGAACCAGAGGCAAAGAAGAAGGGTACATGAATTTGAACGAGGGCCATCAAAGAGGGCTAGACCTATGGGACATTCTATGGTGTGCCAAGGAGACTCTAGGCCTCATATTTTTCCTCTACTGCCTAGGCCATAATTTTCTTCCCCTACAGCAGGTACTTCATCCCAATTTCAGGGATTTAGAGGCAGCCATTTTGGGCAGAATAGTGGGATGCAAGGGTCACAGACAATAGGATTTTCTCATCCTCCGTATCAGCACTGTCGAAGGTATCATTTAGGTGAATGCCGGTTGGGGACAAATGTTTGTTTTTGGTGTGGAACGACGGGGCACATAATGAGAGAATGCCCACAAAGGGGCGCAGGTGGTATAACACGACCTACGGGATCAACTGTTGCATCATCATCGTTGGTTCCTTCCCTAGGCAGAGGTGTACAGCCTGCTGGTCATGGTAGAGGTACTGGAGGAGCAGCCAGTTCCAGTGGAGCCCAGAATCGCACCTATGCTCTAGTGGACCGGCAGAATTCGAAGGCTTCCCCCGATGTAGTCACATGTACATTATCCATATTTTCGTATAATGTATATGTGTTGATTGACCCGGGTTCTACATTGTCATATGTTACTCAATTGATTGCTGCCAAATTTGAAAGGACTCCGGAATTATTAATTAAGTCAATTGAAGTTTCCACACCAGTTGGTGAATCTATTGTTGCAAAGAGAGTATATCATAATTGTGTGGTAACTGTGTGTGGTCATGATACACTGGCTGATCTTATTGAACTAGAAATGGTGGATTTTGATGTCATCATGGGTATGGATTGGTTGGCTTCTTTTTATGCCACGGTGGATTGCCGAGCTAAGGAAGTACATTTTCATTTTCCACAAACGAATGTTCTTGAATGGAAGGGTAATGTAAGGGCACCGAGAGGAATTTTTTTTTCCTATCTTAAGGCTAGGAAAATGATAGCCAAGGGGTACATATATCACTTAGTAAGAGTGAAAGATTCTGATGTGGAACCACTAACTCCTCAGCCGGTTCCAGTGGTCAATGAGTTCCTCGATGTATTTCCTAAGGATCTTCCAGGTTTACCTCCAGAACGGGAAGTAGAGTTTGGTATTGATGTGATGCCAGACACTCTACCTATCTCTATTCCTTCGTATAGAATGGCTCTAGCAGAATTACATGAATTGAAGAAGCAATTAAAAGATTTACTGGACAAGGGATTTATAAGGCCTAGTATGTCCCCGTGGGGTGCACCAGTATTATTTGTACGGAAGAAAGATGGCACATTGAGAATGTTTATTGACTATCGGCAATTGAATAAGGTAACGATCAAGAACAAATATCCCCTCCCCAGAATTGACGATTTGTTTGATCAGTTACAGGGTGCCACATATTTTTCAAAGATTGACTTGAGGTCGGGTTATCATCAAGTCAGAGTTAGAGTAAAAGATATACCCAAGACAGATTTTCGAACACGGTATGGCCATTATGAATTTTTAGTTATGTTGTTTGGACTAACAAATGCACCGATTGTGTTCATGGGTTTGATGAATAGGGTGTTTAAGCCATTTCTAGACGCGTTCTTGACGGTGTTTATAGATGACATCCTTGTTTATTCAAGATCACAAGAGGACCATGCTAATCACTTACGGCAGGTGTTACAGATTCTTTGTGAGCGTAAGTTATATGCAAAGTTCTCTAATGTGAATTTTGGTTGAAATCCGTCGCATTCTTGGGTCACATTGTGTCAAATGAAGGGATAAGGGTTGATACACAAAAGATTGAAGCGGTGAAAAATTGGCCAAGGCCTACGATGCCTACAGAAATTTGTAGCTTCCTTGGGTTGGCAGGTTATTATCACAGGTTTGTCGAAGGGTTTTCTTCTATTGTTGTACCTTTAACAAAGCTTACACACAAGGCAGTCAAGTTTCAGTGGAATGATGCATGTGAGAAAAGTTTCCAAGAGCTGAAAGATAAATTGACTTCCATCCCCGTATTAGTGCTTTTGGAAGGCACAGAAGGGTATGCAGTGTATTGTGATGCGTCCTGTCATGCCCCAAATCCCATTGAGGCGGACTGGCACCCGAAGCCGATAAGGCCCGAGAGAACCAATCTTTATCTATGTCTATTCATATGCATGTTATTCACGAAACACCACCATCGCGTATAGAGATATAAGATACCAATAGCGGAATTCTTGGAAACATGTGATATATATATATAAGAAACCAGGTTGTTAGGGCCACCAAGTCAAAATGGACATACATCCCCTTATATTCATATTCCCACATACGTCTACAAAGCCTCTAACAGATGCATATACATAACCATCCTAAAGTCTGGACAAGTCCCCATTTTATAGAACGTTTAAAATACCAAAACAAATGTAAAACTGTGACTCGGAAAGCCCCAAACCAACTGGAGATTACCAAAGTTCTGCAAATGACCGGCAATATACTGTGGAGGTCTACTAACACCTGCACCTGCAGCAAGTAAGGTAAGTCCCCCAAGGGACGTCAGTACGAAGAATGTACTGAGTATGTAAGGCTCATATTAAACTGTATGATACATAAATACTTCAATGAACTCCAATACAAATGAATAACCACTATGGATAATTCGCAATTCTGTATGTTGGAAACCATGTGTATTGCTTTCATTACTTTCTTTGCTTCTTTACTTCTATGTTTGTTCATTATCACTTGTGTCACTTTGTACCCGGGCCCCGACTGATCAGTGGGTTTTAACATAACATAATGTTATGTTGAGATCGGCTTAAGCTAGGCTTATGCCTCTAGAGCTACCACCCATAAATCAACATATCGGGCTCGGCTCGAGCTAGGTTATTACCTCTAGAGGTGCCACCCATAAACCAATATATCAGGTTCGGCTCGAGCTAGGTTCTTACCTCTAGAGCTACCCCCTGTTAGGTTCTGTCTGAGCTAGGCTTATGCCTCTAGGACTACCCCCTGATCCAATAATATCGAGATCGACTTGAGCTAGGCTTTCGCCCCTAAAGCTACAACCCATACTCAATCATCAACCATATATGCATTACTTCATTTTTTACTTTTGAGATTGATACATTGATAGCCATAACATTATTTGAACTTTGGAACATAACATTATTGGATCTTTGTAACATTAGTCAATGAACATGAGACATATGAATCACAATTGATCAATGAGCAGGGAACATGTGATAATAACAATTGGTAACCAGAAATAGGATACCTTAGAACATTTCAGAATGGAACAAATACAATGTCAATGTGAATACTATGTGCTGCAGAAGGATACGGATAGAATAACCTTACATACCTTATCTTATCAATATGAATACACAGTCCTATGTGTGAATACAACAATCCAGCTCCTTCTTTACGTGTTACTCTACAACACAAGTTCATAACGGAGCTCACGTTAACAACTAGTTACCTTACAAGTGCACAAAATGACAATGGACTACATGACTGCCATATAGCGTCATTTCACCCTTTATACTACCATACACTGCATTACCATACCAACAACACCATAACACTCCACACATTGACCAAGACATCATAAACCAATAACATTTCACACCAAGTTTACTCTTTACGCTTCCTCATTATCATTACATCATAATTACTCCATCAATTCTCCTCATAACAACATATTAACAACAATACATATTGTATATAATCCAACATACCTCCAAACGACCCCTTAACATCATTCAAAAGGTATCATACGTTGATAATTACATTCAAAAAGGGTATAGAGGCCTTCGGGGATCAAAGAGTGACAAAAACATAAAAACCCAAATTCTGGGATGACCTGCGAAGCCACCTGCACCCGCAGGTGGATGAAATGTGGCCGAAGGTGACCCTTGGCCCAGTCCAGGGGCACCTGCGTTGGCATCTGCGCCCGTAAGTGCCTTCGTCTGCGAGGGCGGATGCCCAAATCGGCAAAAAAGGGTCTCTTTTGGGTCCTTTTGTGTAATAAATGGCCCAAGGCCATAAGTAATATTTTATTTACTTATGTTTGGTCACTTGAATGCCAACTAAAAATAATGGTTTCACAACACACATGAACATCACCAAAACCACATTTTCCTTTCAATAGGCCACTAATTTCATAACCAATTTCATCACAACAATCCCACAAATTATACACATAAACAAAGCAAGTTAAGAACATAAACACATCATACATGTTGATATTTAATCCATAAAACTCACTTACTTCAATATCACAATTCCCTTTTCAAGTTTAGAGGGCAAAACCCTTCACCGATTAAGCAAAAGCACACTGTTTCACACATAGTGTACTGTCTAACAATTTTCCATCATAACCAACATGATGTATACACCATATTAAGCATGTCATATATTAAAACATGAAAGTAAATACTTACCAATACTTACAAAGTAATGATCTTGTCCAAAGGAATGAAGGCTTAGGGTTTGTGAGTGAGATAAGAGAAATGTCTTGAATATTCTAGCAAATGGCATGTGTGTTTTGATCAATAAAAATCTGATTTTTCTTGATTTATTTAGTACCTAATGGTCATACTTATCCACATCCTTGGGAATTAAATGCATGTTTGCTTGGTCAACATAAAAGAATGGGTCATTGGCCATTTGGGCCATGTCTTTTACTTCATTTTGGCCTCATTTAAGCCCAATGGAACAAGATTTATTTAAGCCCAACAAATTAATGCATAATTCACCAACCCTCTCATGTTTAAATGATTCCATAAATGTTAAGGTAGTCTCATGGGTTCGGGAATGTACGGGGTGTTACATTCTTCCCCCCTTAGAAACATTCGTCCTCGAATGTTAGTGACATTATTCAAGTTAAACAATTGCAAGTCTAGGATCATTCTTCATGTTATCATGTATATATATGTAATGCTTATAAGTACTTTTTATTTCTCCAGTCCCATATCTTGGAACAAATTAGGGTATTTTGACTTCATTATTTCTTCAGCTTCCCATGTGATCTCTTCTATTTGTTGATTTCTCCAAAGTACCTTTACGGAAGCTATGTCTTTATTCCGCAACCTATTCACTTGTCTATCCAAAATAGCAGTAGGTATCTCCTCATAGGTAAGATCCTCCACAACTTGTACATCTTCAATGGGAGTAAACTGAGATGGATCTCCTATGCACTTTCGAAGCATCGAAACATGAAATACTGGATGAACTGTGGAGAGTTCTTGGGGTAGTTCCAACTCATACGCAACTTGCCCAAATCTTCTAATAATTTCATATGGGCCTATATAACGTGGACTCAATTTTCCTTTCTTTCCAAATCGCATTACCCCTTTCATTGGCGACACCTTCAAAAATACCCAATCACCTATGGCAAATTCGAGCCCTCTTCTTCTAACATCAGCATAGGACATATCGACTTTGGGCCATTTGTAGCCGCTGTTGGATCACTTTAACTTTCTCCATAGCCTGATGAACAAGATCTGGCCCAAGTAAAGCAGTTTCACCCACTTCAAACCATCTGATTGGTGATTTACATTTTCTTCCATACAAAGCTTCATAAGGTGCCATTTTGATACTTGAATGATAGCTATTGTTGTAGGAAAATTCAATAAGAGGCAAATGGTTATCCCAACTGCCTTGAAAATCTAATGTACAAGCTCGTAGCACATCTTCAAGTGTTTGGATAGTACGTTCTGCTTGTCCATCTTTCTGAGGATGGAAAGTCATACTCAAATTCACCTGTGTACCCAAACTCTGCTGAAAAGATCTCCAAAAATACGCAGTAAACTGAGCACCCCTGTCTGATATAATGGAGATAGGAATCCCATGTAATCGCACTATTTCTTTAACATACAACCTTGCATAATCTTCAGTTGTATAGGTGGTCTTGACTGGTAAGAAATGTGCTGACTTGGTAAGCCTGTCAACTATGATCCATATGGAATCAAATTTCCGCAGTGTACGAGGCAAACCTGTGATGAAGTCCATATTAATCATGTCCCATTTCTAGACTGGAAGATTGATACATTGCATGTAACCCCCAGGTTGCTGATGCTCCACTTTAATTTGTTGACAGTTTGGGCATTGAGCTACAAATGCTGCAATGTTCTTCTTCATATTTCCCCACCAATACACTTTTTTTAAATCATGGTACATTTTAGTAGCTCCCGGATGAATAGAATATTGTGAATGATGTGCCTCTATCATAATTCATTTCCTCACCTCGTCTACATCCGGTACACATAATCTACCTTGGCATTGAAGTACTCCTTCTTGTGTAAGATCGAATGCCTTTGTCAAACTCTATTGTACATTATCTTTTAGTTGCAATAACATAGGATCCACAAACTGCTTATCTTTCACTTCAGCTATTAATAAAGATTTTGCCACATTTTGTACAATAACCCCTTCATCTGAGGATTCAAGAAGACGAACCCCCAAGCTGGCTAATTAATGTAGATCTTTGACTAAATCTTGCTTTTCCGTCAATTGTCCACTAATGCCTCCTATTGCCTTGCGGCTCAATGCATCAGCTACCACATTTGCTTTTCCTGGATGATATAGAATATCAATATCATAGTCTTTTAATAGCTCAAGCCACCTCCGCTGCCTCAGATTGAGTTCCTTCTGCTTAAAGATATATTTCAAACTCTTGTGATTAGTGTAAATATTAACATGAACTCCATATAAATAATGACACCATATCTTTAAAGCAAATACCATTGCTGCTAACTCAAGATCATGTGTGGGATAGTTCCTCTCGTGTGGCCTCAATTGTCGTGAGGTATATGCTATGATATTACCGTGCTGCATCAATACACACCGTAGACCAATTCTAGAAGCATCATAATATACTGCATAACCTTCGGTGCCGTCCAAAAGTACTAATATGGGTGTGGAAGTCAATTTATCTTTCAGCTCTTGAAAATATTTCTCATATGTATCATTCCACTGAAATCTGACTGCCTTATGTGTAAGCTTCATTAAAGGTGCAGCAATGGAAGAAAATCCTTCAACAAACCTTCGATAATAACCTGCCAACCCAAGGAAGCTACGAACATCCGTAGGCGTCGTAGGCCTTGGCCAATTTTTCACCGCTTCAATCTTCTGTGTATCAACTCGAATTCCTTCATCTGACACAATGTGACCCAAGAATGCTACGGATTTCAACCAAAATTCACATTTAGAGAACTTTGCATACAACTTACGTTCACGAAGAATCTGTAACACTTGTCGTAAATGCTTAGCATGGTCCTCTTGTGACTTTGAATAAACCAGGATGTCATCTATAAATACCATCACGAACACGTCAAGAAATGGCTTAAACACCCTGTTCATCAAATCCATGAACGTAGCTGGTGCATTTGTTAGTCCAAATGACATAACTAAAAATTCATAATGGCCATACCGTGTTCGGAAGGCTGTCTTGGGTACATCCTTTTCTCTAACTTTGACTTGATCGTAACCCGACCTCAAGTCAATCTTTGAAAAACACTTGGCTCCCTGTAACTGATCTAACAAATCATCAATTCGAGGGAGGGGATATTTGTTCTTGATCGTTACCTTATTCAATTGTCGATAATAAATGTACATTCTCAATGTGCCATCTTTCTTCCGTACAAATAATATCGGTGCACCCCACGGGGACATACTAGGCCTGATGAAGCCCTTGTCCAGAAAGTCTTTCAATTGCTCCTTCAATTCACACAATTCTTTTGGAGCCATTCTATACGGGGGAATAGATATAGGTTGAGTGCCTGGAATCACATCAATACCAAATTCTATTTCCCGTTCTTGGGGCAAACCTGAAAGATCCTCTGGAAATACATCAAGAAATTCATTGACCACTGGAACCGACTAAGGAGTTTGTGGTTCCACATCAGTATCTTTCACTCGTACTAACTGACATATGTACCCCTTGGCAATCATTTCCTTGCTTTCAGATAGGAAATAAATTTTCCTCTTGGTGCCCCCACATTACCCTGCCATTCAAGACCATTTTCTTGTGGAAAATGAAAATGTACCTTCTTGGACCGGCAATCTACCGTGGCATAACAAGAAACCAACCAATCCATTCCCATTATCACATCAAAATCCACCATGTCTAGTTCAATGAGATCGGCAAGTGTATCATGACCACACAAAGTTACCACACAATTACGATATACTCTTTTTGAAATAATATATTCACCAACTGGTGTAGCTACGTCAATTGACTTAGTTAATAGTTTCGATGTTCTTGCAAATTTTGCAGTAATCAATGGAGTAACATATGACAATGTAGAACCCGGATCAATCAATGCATAGACATTACACAAAAATATAGATAATGTACCTGTGACTACATCAGGAGAGACCTCTGAATTATGCAGGTTCACTAGAGCATAAGTACGATTCTGGGTTCCACTGGAACTGGCTGCTCCTCTGGAACCCCTACCACGACCAGCATGTTGTACACCTCGGCCTAAGGAAGGAACCGATGATGATGATGCAATGTCTAATCTTATCGATCATTCTATACCACCAATGCTCCTCTATGGACACTCTCTCATCATGTGCCCCGACATACTGTAAAAAAAGAAAGTATTCGTCCCTAACCGGCATGTACCTGAATGATATGCCCGTAGTGCTGACAAGAAAATCCTACTGTCAGTGATCCGTGAATTCCACTACTCTGCCCAGATTGACTACCTCTAAACCCTCGGAATTGAGCTTGAGTACCTTGCTGTGGAATAAGAGAATGAGGGTCTAGATGATCTAGGAAATATTCGAGGCCTAGATTCTCCTTGGGACACCATAGACTGTCCCATAGGTCTAGCTCTTTTGGACTTTCCTCTGTCAGCTTCATGTACCCTCCTTCTCTGTCTCTGATCTTCCATTTTCTGTGTGAAGGCCTGTATTCTAGCTATGTCCATATCTTTGTTCAAGGAAGCAATGGTGCATTCCCTTACCAAATATGGCTCTAACCTGTCCACATAGCGATGGATTCTGTCTGTCATTGTGGCTACTACATTTGGAGCATATCGAACCAAGGAATTAAACTGAAGACTATATTCTCTAACACTCATGTTCCCTTGACGTAGATTTAGAAACTGATCTGCACGTGCCTCCCGAATCTCATATGGGAGGTAATGATCAAGGAATGCAATTTTAAATTCTTCCCAACCAGCCGGAAGTGCATCAATACCCCTTGATCTTTTCCAGTCTTCATACCATAATATAGTTTCACCTTTCAATCTATAGGCCGCAAATTCAACTGTTTCAACACCAATCGCGTGCATAACTTTGAGAGCCCTCTAGATTTGATCCACGAAGTCCTGTGGATATGCATTTGGATCTAACCCAGTGAATATAGGAGGGTCTAATTTCAGAAATTACTGTGTCCTGCGACTCTCCACTGTAGTTGCATCATCCTCATTTGTCGTTGGACCAGCTCGTCCTTGACTTTGTACCGCAACTAACTGAGTCAACATATGCACTGCATTTCTTAGTTCCTGGTCAGTGGAATTCATTGGCGGTTCCGTGGGTACTTCTCTACCTATTGGCTCTTTCGAAGCTGGAAAAGTAGAAGAAGATCGGGAAGTAAGTAGAAGAAGACCGCGATATAATTTTAGTGTTAGCTCCACCTTGACTAGCTTGGTCAGGTGGTGATTTACTCATTCCTTCATCGGTAAGCATAGCTACCTGCTTACCTTTGCCTCTACCTCTTCTTGTCATCGGCATTTTACTAGAAAAAAAGAAAACCAATTTCAATGGTCAGATACGATTCCACTTACAACATTGGCTCTATTGCATGATCTAGAAATGAAGAAAATAAACAACTCCTAAATGTCCCATAGCCTCCTACTAATAAATGTGGTGCACAACACATCCATAAGCAAGACTCTACTCAGACACGGCTTTGTAGACACCCTTAGAACCACCCGCTCTGATACCACTTTTGTCACGCCCCAAATCCTATTGAGGCGGACTGGCACCCGAAGCCGATAAGGCCCAAGAGAACCAATCTTCATCTATTTATATTCATATGCATGTCATTCCTGAAACACCACCATCGCGTGTAGAGATATAAGATACCAATAGCGAAAGTCATGGAAATATGTGATATATATATATAAGAAACTGGGCCGTTAGGGCCATCAAGTCAAAATAGACATACATCACCTTACCTTCATACTCCCACATACATCTACAAAGCCTCTAACAGATGCATATAAATAACCATCCTAAAGTCGGGACAAATCCTCTCTTTATACAACATTTACAATACCAAAACAAATGTACAAATGTGACTCGAAAAGCCCCGAACCAACTGGAGCTTACCAAAGTTCTGCAAATGACCGGCAACATACTGTGAAGGTCTACTAACACATGCACTTGCAGTAAGTAAGGTAAGTCCCCCAAGGGACGTCAGTACGAAGAATGTAGTACGTATGTAAGTCTCATATGAAATTGTATGATACATAAATTCTTCAATGAACACCAATACAAATGAATAACCAATATGGATAAGTCACCATTCTGTATGTTGGGAACCATGTGTATTGCTTTCATTACTTTCTTTGCTTCTTTACTTCTATGTTTGTTCATCATCACTTGTGTCACATTGTACCCGGGCCCCGACTGATCAGTGGGTCTTAACATAACATAATGTTATGTTGGGATCGGCTCGAGCTAGGCTTATGCCTTTAGAGCTACCACCCATAAATCAACACATCGGGCTCGGCTTGAGCTAGATTATTACCTCTAGAGCTGCCACCCATAAACCAATATATCAGGTTCGGCTCGAGCTAGATTCTTACCTCTAGAGCTACCCCTGTCAGGTTCGGTCCGAGCTAGGCTTATGCCTCTAGGACTACCCCCTGATCCAATAATCTTGGGATCGGCTTGAGCTAGGCTTTTGCCCCCAAATCTACCACCCATACTCAATCATCAACCATATATGCATTACTTCATTCTTTACTTTTGAGATTGATACATTGATAGTCATAACATTATTTGAACTTTGGAACATAACATTATTGGATCTTTGGAACATTAGTCAATGAACATGAGACATGTGAATCACAATTGATCAATGAGCAGGGAATATGTGATAATAACAATTGCTAACCGGAAATAGGATACCTTAGAATATTTCGGAATGGAACAAATACAATATCAATGTGAATACTATATGCTGCAGAAGGATACAGATAGAATAACCTTACATACCTTATCTTATCAATATGAATACACAGTCCTATATGTGAATACAACAATCCAGCTCCTTCTTTACGTGTTACTCTACAACACAAGTTCATAACGGAGCTCACGTTAACAACTAGTTACCTTACAAGTGCACAAAACGACAATGAACTACATGACTGCCAGTTAGCGTCATTTCACCCTTTACACTACCATACACTTCATTACCATACCAACAACACCATAACATTCCACACATTGACCAAAACATCATAAACCAATAGCATTTCACACCAAGTTTACTCTTTACGCTTCCTCATTATCATTACGTTACAATTACTCCAGCAATTCTCCTCATAACAACATATTAACAACAATACATAGTGGATATAATCAAACATTCCTCCAAACGACCCCTTAATGTCATTCAAAAGGTATCATAAGTTGATAATTACATTCAAAAAGGGTATAAGGGCCTTCGGGAATCAAAGAGAGACAAAAACATAAAAACCCAAATTCTGAGCTGACCAGCGAAGCCACCTGCACCCACATGTTGTTTAAATGTGGCCTCAGGTGACCCTTGGCCCTGTCCAGGGGCACGTGCATTGGCATCTTCGCCCGCTGGTGCCTTCGTCTGCGAGGGCGAATGCCTAAATCGGCCAAAAAGGGTTTCTTTTGGGTCCTTTTGTGTAATAAATGGTCCAAGGCCATAATTAAGCTTTTATTTACATATTTTTGGTCACTTTAATGCCAAAGAACCATCATGGTTTCAAAACACATATGAACATCACCAAAACCACATTTTTCTTTCAATATGCCACTAATTTCATGACCAATTTCATCACAACAATCCCACAAATTATACACATAAAAAAAGGAAGTTAAGAACATAAACACATCATAAATGTTGATATTTAATACATCAAACTCACCTCCTTCAAGATCACAATTCCCTTTTCAAGTTTAGAGGGCAAAACCTTTCACCGACTAAGCAAAAGCATACTGTTTCACACATAGTGTACTGTCTAACACTTTGCCAATATAACCAACATGATGTATACACCATATTAATCATGTAATATATTAAACCATGAAATTAAACACTTACCAATACTTGCAAAGGAATGATCGTGTCCAAAGGAATGAAGGCTTAGGATTTGTGAGTGAGATAAGAGAAATGTCTTGAATATTCTAGCAAAGGGCATGTGTGTTTCGATCAATAAAAAAATGATTTTTATTGATTTATATAGTAACTTAGTGTCATCCTTAGCCTCATACTTGGGCATTAAATGCATGTTTGCTTGGTCAACATAAAAGAATGGGTCATTGGCCATTTGGGCCATGTCTTTTACTTCATTTTGGGCCTCATTTGAGCCCAATGGCACAAGATTTATTTAAGCCCAACAAATTAATGCATAATTCACCAACCCTCTCATGTTTAAATGATTCCATAAATGTTAAGGTAGTCTCATGGGTTCGTGTCACACCCCGAATCCTATTCGAGACGGACTGGCACCCAAAGCCGATGAGGCCTGAGAGAACCAATCTTTGCTCATGTATATTCATATACATATCACTCAATAAGCAGCAGCATCACATAGAGGTATAAAATGTCAATAGAGGAAGTTATGGAAACATGTGATATATGTATATAAGAAACTTGGTCGTTAGAGCCATCGAGTCAACATGGACATCCATCTCTTACATTCCTCATCCTACATATGTCTACAAAGCCTCTACAGATACATATACATAGCCAAGCTAGAGTCGGGACAAGTCCCCACTTTATACAGAATTTATAATACCAAAATCAGTGTAAACTATGACTCGGAAAGCCCCGAACCAACTGGAGCTCACCAAAAATATGCAAATGACCCGCACTCTACCGTGGAGGTCTACTAGTACCTGTGCCTGCAGAAAGTAAGGTAAATCCTCCCCAAGGGGGTCAGTACGTAGAATGTACTGAGCATGTAAGGCCATATAAAACTATATAATACATAAATACTTCAATGAACTCAAATACAAATGAATAATCAGTATGGATAAGTCACCCTTCTGTACTTAGGAAACCATGTGTATTGCTTTCATTACTTTCTTTGCTTCTTTACTTCTTTGCTTGCTCATCATCACTTGGGTCACTATGTACCCGAGCCCCGACTGATTAGTGGGTCTTTACATAACATAACATTATGTTGGGATCATCTCGAGCTAGGCTTATGCCTCTAGAGCTACCACCCATAAATCAAAGCATCGGGTTCGGCTCGAGCTAGGTTATTACCTCTAGAGCTGCCACCCATCAATCAACTTATCAGGTTCAGCTCAAGCTAGGTTTTTACCTCTAGAGCTACCCTCTGTCAGGATTGGTCCGAGCTAGGCTTATTCCTCTAGGACTGCCCCCTGATCCAATAATCTTGGGATCGGCTTGAGCTAGGCATTTTGCCCCCAAAGCTACCACACATACTCAATCATTAACCACATATATGCATTACTTTATTCTTTACTTTTGAGATTGATACCTTTACTTATGAGAGATTGGTACATTCACTTGTGAGAGATTGTTACATTCACTTGACATAATATTATTGGAAGCATTGGAACAATAGTCAATAAATAAGAGCATAAACACTTATTGGAACTTTGGAACATAACATTATTGGAACCATGGGACCTTTGGCACATTAGTCAATGAACATGAGACATGTGAATCACAATGGATCAATGAGTAAGAAACATGTGATAATAATAATTGGTAACCGGATATAGGATGCCTTAGGACATTTCGGAATGGGACAAATAATATGTCAATGTGACTACTATATGCTGTAGAAGGATACGGATAGAATAACCTTACATACCTTTTCTTCCCAATATGAATATACAATCCAATATGTGAGTACAACAATTCCTCTCCTTCCTTACGTTTCACTCTACATCACAAGTACATAATAGAACCAACATTAACCACAAGCTACATTCCAAGTGTATAAGATGACCATGAGTTACATGATTGCCCTATAACATTATTTCACCCTTTATAATACCATTCATGGTCTTTTCATACCAACAATAATGTAACACCCCGTACCTTCCCAACCCTACCTGACGACATTTAATAATGTTTACGTAGGTGTCGAGACCTATAAGTATGTATTTGGTAATGTTAATGATGAGAAAATTGAAATTTGGCCTCGTACATGTGATTAGCCTTTCATAGAAGGTGTTTTGTGATTTTTGTGGAGCATTTGTGGGACTCAAAATGAGGCTAAGAGTACCTCTAAACAAAGGATATTAAGGTTAAGAAGTAAGTTAAAGAATAGGACTTGAAGTATCTAACAAAACCCAAGAAGAAAAGTCAAAAAACAAAATTTTCGGAAAAATTAGGGCCCAGGCGTGCCAGAGGGCGTGCTAGGCCACTATGGAATGAAAATTTTATTGCACAGGAAGCAACCTGGCGCTCCCAGGGGCATGCCAGGATGGATTTTTCAGTGTTTCAAAAGTTGGAAATTTTCTAAGTCCCAAGGGTACCCGAGGACGTACCGAGTCGATTTTTGTCACGTTTCTTATACAACCACGAGTATATACATGAAATTAATGAAATATTATGTTGGTATGATAAAATTACTCGATAATGAATTTGGCATCAAAATGACGATTTTACCCTTGTAGCCAAAATAAGCCATACGTGGCTAGAATTGCTTGTTTTTAGAATTAAGGATACGAGTATGAATTTCATGAGTAGGAATATTATCGTAATGCGTATGAAATGAATTAAACATGAGGAACTATGGATATGTGTTATTGGGCCCAAAGTTAGGCCCAAAATGGGATAAAAATACATGGCCCAAAGGGGCAATTGACCCATTCTTCCACTTTGACCACATTTAATGCCAAGGAATGGCTAAGTATGACTTGTGGTCTATATAAAGGACCCAAAATAAGATTTTATTCATAGAACACTCTCATGCCTTCGAAAGATATTTCTCAAACATTTCTTTAGTTCCAAATCCTAAAGCAAATATCTCCTTTGGACTCTTCGGTAAAGATCATCCTATTCCAAGCCTTGGTAAGTATTTATTCTCATGGATTAATATATTATATACATGAAAGAGTATGTAGATCATGTTGGTTGTGCTTGGAAATGTTGGACATGGTACTTTGTGTTTTTATATGAGATTTGTGATCCATGAGGTTCAAGCTTGAAGTATGACTTGTGCCTTTGATGAAAGAGCATGGTATGGATAAAATATGAACATGTATGGTGTTATTTTGTTATTAAACTTGTTATTTTTCTTTAAGTGTAAATTTTGGGATTTTGGCAGATATGTGCTATGAGATGTATTAAGGTAATTTGATGGATTATTTGTGGTGTGGTGTGGATAAGAAAGTGTAAAGGAGAAGTGTTGTGGTGAAATGTATTGATTATCATGTATTGGTAAATGTTGGGAATATGGTGGGATTTTTGGAATAATAATTTCATCAATGGTTTTGTCAAGGGGAAATGGCATGTTTAAAGGCAAACATGTAACTCATTGACGTGATATGCATTAGTAAGGGAGTTGGTGGTTAATGTGAATTCCGTTATGTATTTGTATTGTAGAGTGACACATAAAGAAGGAGCGGGACTATTGTATGCACATCTAAGATTGTATATTCGTATTGAGAATACAAGGTATGTAAGGTTACTCTGTCCGTATCTTTCTGCGGCAAATAGTATTCACATTGACATTACATTTGTACCATCCCAAAATGTGCTAAGGTATCCTATATCCGGGTATTATCATATATTTCCTACTCATTGATCAATTGGGAATTGTGTGTCTCATATTCGTTGGTCAATGTTCCAAAAGCCCAAAAAGGTTATGTTCCAAAGTGCCAATAGTGGTTATACACATACCTCTTGTTCATTGACTTGTGTCAATTGGTTCCAATAATGTTATCTATTTTTAAGTCACATATTCTTCATTCATTAGTCATGGTTGTGCATGAGTTGCATAATTATGGACATGCTGCAAAGGTCCCAATAATGTTGTGTTCTTAAGCTTCCAATAATGTTGTGGCTATGTATATATACGTTAATCTCTCATAACTGATTGTATCAATCTCTCATAAGTGGATGACTCAATCTCTCAAAAGTAAGAAATAAAGTAATTCATATCTGTTGGTGGTCAATGATGAAGTATGGGTGGTAGCTTTGGGGGCAAAATGCCTAGCATAAGCCGATCCCGAAATGATTGGATCAGGGGGAAGTCCTAGGGGCATAAGCCTAGCTCGAACCAATCCTGACGGGGGTAGCTATAGGGGTAATAACCTAGCTCGAGCCGAACCTGATATGTTGGTATGGGTGGCAGCTCTAGAGGCATAAGCCTAGCTCAAGCCGATCCCAATATATATTGATTTATGGGTGGTAGCTCTAGAGGCAAAGACCTAGCTCGAGCCGATCCCAACATAACGTTATGTTATGTTAAGACCCACTGATAAGTTGGGGACCATGTACGATATGATATAAGCGATAAAGAATAAACAACAAAGCAAAGAAATAAAGTATGTAAGGTACATGGTTCTACATATGCAAATCGATGGGTTGTTCATTTTGATTATCCTATTACATTTTGATTCTATTGACGTATTGATGACAGTTTCATATGGCCTTACATATTCAGTACATTCTCCGTACTGACCCCTCTTGGGGGATTTACCTTACTTGCTGCAGGAGCAGGTACTAGTAGACCTCCACAGTAGGTTGCAGGCCTTTTGCCGACTTTTGGTGAGCTCCAATTGGTTTGGGGCTTTCTAAGTTGCTATGTACATGTATTTTGGTATTGTATATGAGTTTAGAGCGGGGTGTTGTCCTGACTCTAGGTTTATCATAGCTATGTATCTGTAGAGGCTTTGTATACTTATGTGGGAACAGAATGTAAGACATGTATGCTCATTTTGGTTTGATGGCCCTAACGGCCAAGTCTCTTATATATATAATGTCCCATGATTTCCGCACTAAGAATCTTATGTATTTGCGAGTTAGTGATGATTCTTACGGTATGCATACGATTGGGCATGAGTAAATATTGAGTCTCTCAGGCCTTATCGACTTCGGGTGCCAGCCCGGCCCGAATGGGATCTCGGGTCATGACAAAAGTGGTATCAGAGCAGGTCGTTCTAAGGGTGTCTACAAAGCCGTGTCTGAGTAGAGTCTTACTTATCGATGTGTTGTGCACCACATTTATAAGTAGGGGGCTAAGGGACATTTAGGATGTTGTTTATTTTCTTCATTCTTAGATCGTGCAATAGAGCCAGTGTTGTAAGTTAGATCATATCTGACCATGGTGATTGATTTTCTTTGATATAGAAACTGCAGATGACAAGAAGAAGTGAAGGCAAGGGTAAACGGGTTGTTACGCTTGCCGAAAAAGGATCCAGTAGACCACCACCTGATCAAGCTAGTCAAGGTGGTGTTGATACTGAATTTGCATCACGGGCTTTTTCCACTTTCCCAGCTCCGAAAGAGATGAGAAGCAGAGAAGTATCGTCAGGACTGCCCGTTAATACTATTGAGCAGGATTTGATGAGTGCGGTGCAAATATTTACCCGTGTGGTTGCTGCACAAGCTCAAACACAAGCTCTTGTGCAGCAAAATAAGGGACAGAGACAAAGGAGAAAGATGCAGGAATTGAAAGTAGGATCGTCAAAAAGAACAAAACCCATGGGACAGTTTATGGCATCCGTAGAAGGATTTGGGCCTCGGGTTTTATACAAACCACCTAGGCCATCATTTCCCCATTCCACAACAATTACTCCCCCTCTATTCCAAGGGTTTAGAAGTAACCAGTTTGGGCAAGGAGGTGAGATATGGGGTTTACAAACGGTGGGGTATGAAGCATAAGGAAGTCGGAATCACCCGAGGTTTTATCGTCGATTAGGCCAGCACTGCAGGAGGTTTCATACAGGTGAATGTCGATTAGGAACAAATGTTTGATTTTGGTGTGGCGTGCCAGGGCACATGGTAAGAGAGTACCCACAAAAAGGTATGGGTGGCATGACACGGCCTACGGTAGCTGCTGTTGCAGTATCATCGTCAAATGTACAACCTGTTGGTCACGGCATAGATTCTAGGAGGGCAGCTAGTTCTGGTAGCATTCAGGGTCGTACCCACACCGTGGCGGATCGGCAGAAATTTGAGGCTTCTCCTGATGATGTGACAGGTATATTATCTATCTTTTCACGTAACGTATTTACATTGATTAATTTGGGTTTTACCCTATCATATGTTACTCCATTGATGGTTGAAGAGGTAAATTTTGTAAAAAGGACACTAGAATTTTTAGTTAACCTATTTGGGGAATCTACACCAAAAGGTGAATTTATTGTAGCTAGAAGAGTGCATCATGATTGTGTGGTAACCGTGTGTAGTCATGATACATTGGCTGATCTTATTGAATTGAAACTGGTGGATATTGATGTTAATAATGGGAAGAATTGGTTGGTTTCTTGTTATGCCATGGTAGATTGCCGGGCTAAGAAGGTATATTTTCACTGTCCATAAGAACATGATCCTGAGTGGAAGGGTAATGTGGGCGCACCAAGGAAACTTTTATTTTTCTATATTAATTGATAGCCAAGGGGGTATGTATGCCAGTGCTAGTCTGAGAGCGAGATATTGATGTGAAACCACTAAGTCCTCAAGAGGTTCCGGTGGTCAATCACTTTCTTGATATATTTCCTGATGCATTTCCAGGCTTACCCCCAGAACGGGAAGTAGAGTTTAGCATTGATGTGATCCCAGGCATAGGGGTACATAAGATCTAGTATGTCCTTTGGGGCGCATCGGGCGCATCCGTGTGAATGTGGAAAACAAAAAAAAAATGAAATGATATTTGAGAACGTGTGTTGATTATTGGCAATTGCACAAAGTAACGATCAAGAACAAATATTCCTTCCCTAGAATTAACGATCTAGTCAACTAATCACAAGGTGTCACATATTGACAAAGATTGACTTGAGATCAGGTTATCACCAAGTCAGAGTTAGAAACAACTCGAGGCAGTTTTCCGAACACGGTATGACTATTATGATTCTTAGTTGTGGTATTGGGACTAACAAATGTACCAACTGTTGTTATGGATTGGATGAATAGGGTGTTTAGACTATTCTTGGATGTATTTGTGACCGTGTTCAGGGATAATATTCTGGTTTATTCGAGACCACAAGGGGACCACGCTAATCATGTGCAACAAGTGTTATAGAAGGTTTCGAAATGTGAATTTTTGTCATATCCATAGCGTTCTTGGGTTACATTGTATAGGATGAAGGAATATAGGTCAGTAAGCAAAAGATAGAAATGGTGAAAACAAAGGGGAGAGAGTTTACACACAAGACAATTAAGTCTCAGTAGGAAGATGCATGTGAGCAAAGTTTCCAAGATCTGAAAAATAAATTAATTTCTACACCAGATTTAGTATTTCTTGAAGGTACAAAAGTTATGCAATTGTATTGTGATGCTCCCGGGGTTGACCTCAGATATGGGGTTAATGCAGCATGATAAGATAGCAGTGTATGCCTCACGACAGTTGCATCCATATGAGAGAAATTATCTCACACATGATTTTGAGATAACAAGTTGTGGTAGTTATTTGAAAGATACGACACCACTGCTTAGGATTCATATTGATATTTAAATATCGATCATAAGAGTTGGCATATATCTTAAAGTAGAGGGACTTAAATCTGAGGCAGGGAAGACGACTCCAATTAGTAAGAGATTAAGATAAGATACTGATATCACATTCAGGAAGAGCAAATGTGGTGGTTGATGCATTAAGCCGCAAAGCACTAGGAAGTACTAATGGTCGGTTCATGGGGACACAAGGTATGGTTGAGGATCTACATACTGATTAGATAGGTTGGTAGTGCATTTACTTGAAACTCCAGATCAAAGGGGTATAGCACAAAATGCGATAAAGTCTTCATTTGTAGAGGTGAAGGAAAAGCAACATGTGAATCCTATGTTAGTTCGGCAAAAAGAACGTACCACAAGGTTCGATGAAATTTGACCTTACGCAAGTGAGAATATTTCAATATCAAGATGGATAGGGTATACAAAAGATAGATGAACTAAGGAAATGAATTATAACCGAAGCACATCATTCACGGCATTCTATTTTATTCGGAGGAAACCAAAAGGTACCATGGTTTGGTAAGAAGGCATTGGTGAGGAATATTAAGAAGAAGAACATTATAGAATTTGTAGCTCCTTGACCAAATTGTCAATAGGTAATAGTCGAGTACCAGAAACCTAGAAGGTATAAGCCGTGTATACATTTACCAGTTTAAAATAAGACATGGTTAACATAGATTTTATCACAAGTTTGCCTCATACACATAAGGGTTGTCTCATACATTTTAGGAATTTGATTCCACATGAGAGATAGCTGATAGGTTTACCTATATATCACATATGTTTCCTTTCAATACCACTTACATGGTTGAAGAATATGCCAGGTTGTTTATTAAAGAGGAAGTACAACTATATGGAGTTCTGAACTCTAGTACATTAGGCAGGGGAGCTCAATTTACTACACATTTTTGGAAGTTTCTCTTCAGAAAAGGTTGGGCACATAAGTGAGTTTGAGTATAGCTTTTCACCCTCAGAACGAACGGAACAACCAGAGTATACCATCCAAACACTTGAAGGTATACTACGAACCTGTACGAGAGACTTAAAAGGTAGTTGGGATGATCATCTACCTTTATTAAATGTGCGTATCATGATAGCTAATGGTTAAGTATCAAAATGGTATCTTATGAAGGTTGATGTACAAGGAAGTTTAAATCATCTATTGGGTGATTTACACCAAGTGGAACTGCTTTATTTGGGGCTAGATTTTGTTCACTATGCTATAAGAAGGGTAAGAGGGAACTACAGTAGCTACAAGCTAAAACAAGTCATATGCTGAGATCCATTATTTCCAAGCTATGCGAGATGTCACTTATGAAAGGATATATATTGCCATTCTATATGGATAAGTGGGAAGATGAAAAGAAACTAGTAATAGCTTTGGTAAAGGTATAGTGGAGAAATTGAATCACGTAGGGAGCCAAAGAAATAATAAAGTCAGAGTACCCATGACTAATTCAAACGTGGGGAGAAAGTTCAAGGTATGGAGTTGGGATATAACAAGGAAGTATCCATGAATATTATGTGTATATGCGTATATATGTTAAGATAGAGATGCATGGGATGTACATGAGACGATGTTACTAACATTCGAGGATGAATGTTTCTAAGGGGGTAAGAATGTAACACCCCATAAATTCCCAACCCTACTTGATGACATTTAATAATGTTTACGTAGGTGTCGAGACCTATAAGTATGTATTTGGTAATGTTAATGATGAGAAAATTGAAATTTGGCCTCGTACATGTGATTAGTCTTTCATAAGAGGTGTTTTGTGATTTTCGTGGAGAATTTGTGGGGTTCAAAACGAGTCTAAGAGGACCTCTAAACAAAGGATATTAAGGTTAAGAAGTAAGTTAAAGAATAGGACTTGAAGTATCTAACCAAGCCCGCGAAGAAAAGTCGAAAAACAAAATTTCAGAAAAATTAGGGCCCAGGCGCGCCAGAGGGCGTACCAGGCCACTCTGGGCCAAAACTTTTATTGCACAGGAAGCAACATGGCGCGCCCAGGGGCATGCTAGGATGGATTTTTCAGTTTTTCGAAAGTTGGAAATTTTCTAAGTCCCAAGGGTACCCGGGGACGTACCGAGCCGATTTTTGTCACGTTTCTTATACAACCACGAGTATATACATGAAATGAATGAAATATTATGTTGGGATGATAAAATTACTCGATAATGAATTTGGCATCAAAATGACGATTTTACCCTTGTAGCCAAAATAAGCCATACGTGGCTAGAATTGCTTGTTTTTTGAATTAAGGCTACGAGTATGAATTTCATGAGTAGGAATATTGTCTTAATGCATATGAAATGAATTAAACATGAGGAATTATGGATATGTGTTATTGGGCCCAAAGTTAGGCCCAAAATGGGATAAAAATACATGGCCCTAAGGGGCAATTGACCCATTCTTCCACTTTGACCACATTTAATGCCAAGGAATGGATAAGTATGACTTGTGGTCTATATAAAGGCCCCAAAATCAGATTTTATTCATAGAACACTCTCATGCCTTCGAAAGATATTTCTCAAACATTTCTCTAGTTCCAAATCCTAAAGCAAATATCTCCTTTGGACTCTTTGGTAAAGATCATCCTATTCCAAGCCTTGGTAAGTATTTATTCTCATGGATTAATATATTATATGCATGAAAGAGTATGTATATCATGTTGGTTGTGCTTGGAAATGTTGGACATGGTACTTTGTGTTTTTGTATGAAATTTGTGATCCATGAGGTTCAAGCTTGAAGTATGACTTGTGCCTTTGATGAAAGAGCA